>JANFPS010000004.1:9718333-12716666 GCA_024703675.1 Drosophila nebulosa | reverse complement strand
ACCAGTGAAAGTAGACCCAGAGTCATGGCTTTCCAGGTCTTTAGAGCAATGAGACCAAGAGCCAGGGGCACTAGAACCGTTGTCTTCAGCTTCAGGCCAAGAAGGAAGGGCAGAATAGCCTTGCGAATCATTCCCCGTCCTGCAAACATGATAGACACAAATTTTTAGCTAAGCACATGGAATCTCACGAATTCTACTACTCACCCTCATCGCGAGTTGCCAATGGAACAAGACCGCCTTGGGTCAAAGGATTCTCCATTAGAAAGTCTGGAACCAGCGCACGAGCCTCTGAGCTGCGGAAATATTCGGGTGCCTCGATTCTCAAGGCATGGCTGCCCAAATAGCTATCGATATCATCAAACATTTGCTGCGAGCGCCCAGATTCCGACTTGGCCTCGGCTCCCACTTGCTCAGAAGTGCGAATAATTGAGAGGCGATTGGTCAATTTCACTTCTGGCTGTTGCAGAGCCGCATTGAACCATTGCAGGGCCTTGGGGCGCACACACGATATACTTAGATCCTTGAGGCAACTGTGATACATGTCAAGGGCCAATTCAGCGGCAGATGTGGCCGGCTGCGAATGGGCGGGCGCTCCATGGACAGAGGCCAGTGTTGTCGCCAAGGCGACACTTAGCCAAACGTAGTTTTGCATCCTGTGTTCACTTTCACCGAGAAAAAAGCCAAAATGCCTATCGAACGAACTCTGTTCCCCTGGCTGTGTATGCGCACGCTTTGGCGACTCAATGGGTTATGCAAATGCCGCCTGGGTAGCTCTTGGTTTTTATACGTCAAGTACTTTGTTAATTGAATTGCGTATGCGCGGCGTATGCAGCGCTTTGCTTTTGTCTCCGTGCGCTGCTTTAGCGACCATTCCTTTTCGTTGTCAAAGTCATGGAAAGCGCAAGTTGTCGCCATTGTCGATAAAGTTTCACCTCTGGTGGTTAGCTTGGCTCCGATTGGCTTTCAACCTGCTGCTTCTGGTTCTTGCGGGAATGCGCCCAACCCCACCAAATTGGGTCTATTGGGTCAACTGTGCGTTTTATGGTCACGCAAGTGTCTTCTTGCCCAACACAATGAATCTACTATTAAACAGTGTTTTTATTCAGCATAATACTTACTCTTCCATCATATGCCGCACATAATTGAAAGTTATTTTATGGCTTCTCTATCGATTGGCCAGTTGCGAGGGGGACACTGTCCGCTCATTAAATCAAGTGGCTGCGCTTCCAGTCCGCGGTGCGTGCCTAGCAACTCAATTAGAATACTCGTACCTATCAGCATGGTTGTATCTTTTGCTATCGCATTACACGGGGCATTACGAGATACGGATACCGATACGTTTACATGACCTGGCTTTAAGCTCAAAGGCAACCGAATGCATTGGTGACTTGGTTTAACTTAATGATTTTGCAAGGGATTTAGTCTAGGTGGCCTTATAGCTAAAAAGGAATTTTATTGCAGTCGAAAATGCAAAAGGAAAGTTCAATTCAAATAATGCCAAGCAAAATATTAAAGTTTTTATTAGCGATTTGCCGACAAAGTTAGCTTAAATACAAGCAATTAACCACGACCTTTGCAAGGCCTAACTAAGCCAAGTTAAAGAGACAAACGAAAAAAGTAAAGTATTAAAAAACAAAACAAACAAAGAACACAATTACTTATAGGGTCTAAAAAGAGGAAAATGTTTCATGCTAAATCTAATTACAATTTTCTAATGCAGCTTCTGCAACCTTTTGTCTAACCTACTACTCATAAAACAAAAAGGAGTTGTATGTTTTTGTGGTACTTTGTTTATGTATGTATCATAATGTAAACTTAATATGGAACTATAATTGTTAAGACCTGACTCAAAAGAGTTTTAATACTCTTGCATGGGATATTTGTAGGGCAGACAGAAAAACGCTTCCCTTAGCCGAGTCGATGTACCCATCTCCGTCTGTCTGTTCGCCCGTCTGTTGCAATCACTTTCACGTTCTCAGTTTGAAAGATATTAAGCTGATATTTCGGAGCACTATATCATATAGCTGCTGTAGGGATGATTAGTCAAAAAACAAGCCAGACTGCTGTACTACGAAGATCCCATGGGAATAATCGGAAAAAATCGAAAAAAACATGATTGGACGTCTTTGAATATAATAAAATAGATAAAGATTGCAAGTGTATACAAATTTTAGCGTAGGAAAAGTTAACTTTTTTTATGGGCTTCGAAAAAAATTGCCAAAAAAAAAATGAAAATTGAAAATGAAAAAACCAAATCCAAGTCAAACTAAATCTAATAGTAACTTCATACAAACATTAAGTTGTATATATATATTTTGATTGCGAGTATGTCAGCGGATAATAATTGATTTTATTCTGCTTGTTTCTTTAGTTTGTGTAATTCCTGGAACATTTTTGATGTCGTTGTTGATTAATATGGGTTTTGTTTTACCATCTTTCCCCTGCTTTGTTTCATATTCTCACATCTACTTTAAGTGTTTAAATTTTTTGTTTGTCTCAAGGAGCAATTGTCCTTGGTATAAAATATAGCGTAATCGAATGATGAAGAAATTCCTTAATCATACCCTTCGATAGTCTTTGAAAAGTATATCAATTCTGTCATTTGTTTTCAGACGATTCATATTATCAATTTGATCACAATCCTTTTTTCTTAATGCCCTTCATTTGCCATTTTTTACATAGAAATGGAATACTTAAAACATACAAATCGCATCGTAGATCATTGACTCGGAAGTTCCGTAGTTTCTCTCTCCCCGCCTGGGTTTTTAATTGGTTTGATATTTCATATCGGAAGTGCTTTGGCTCGGCATCTGTCCAAAGAAATATGGCCTTAGGCACTCGAACCTTTGTAATGTTGTTTTTTTTTTTTTTGGGTACTTTAATGAGCTGCCAATTTGGTAATCGGTGTTTTGATGTCATTGCAGGGCTCAAAAAAGTTTGTTGGCTCGTTTTGTTGCCTATTTTTTTCTGCTTCCGTTATTTTTCGCTTTTTGTTTGACAAAAGTGAAATCTGTTTTGGTTGTCGTTGTTTTTTTTTTTTTTTTTTTTTGAATTCTTTCATTTTCATTTGCGTGCTAATTGCGCTTGGCATTTACATAAATATTCATTTTATTTCAGTTCAGTTAACTTATAGCACGAAACTCTCTGCAGACATCAAAGTCGCCCACGTATTTTCAGAGCCTGGCTAATAAATCTATTTATGCAAATGAGTTCCCTGTTTTTGAACATTTTTTTCTTGGGTTGTTGTTGTTTTTGGCTTTACACATTTTTGCTGCCGACGCCAATTTGCTGATATGGCAATGTTAAACCTTGATTTATGTAATGTAAATGATTATTGATTATTATTTCATTTGACTATGCATGTGCAAAAATGCTTATCATATAAGGGAATACAGATGAGAGAGCAGTCAACCAAACATACGTGAGATTAACATGGATTCCTTTGAGATCCCAATTTTTAATTTTCACCAAAAAAAGAGAAAGAGACTTTTTCGAACCCATTAAGCATGAAAATTCTTAAGAAGAAGACGATTTCATATACTCATATCCGTCTGTCCGTCTGTTTCAGTGCCTTAAAAATCCTTTTGCTGCAGAGCTATTGGCATTAAACTTTATATATAATCTTTTTATTATCTTGGCTATGTTAAGCTTTTGCGTTGTCCGGGTCGGGACACTATATCCAAAAGCTGTCATAGAAACGATCGATTAAAAAGGCAGTCTTAGTAAGAAAAACTTTTTGGTTTCTTAAGTTTTTTTGGCCAAACTTGTTTCTAATGTGTTTTGTTGTAGTCTGTACCAAATTTTGGATTAGGCCACCATATCATATAGCTTTCATAGGAATAATCGAAAAAAACTCTTTTGTTTGTTAGATTGTTTCTACAAAACTATTTCATTAAAATCAAAAATACATTTCATATTTTTTATTCGTACTGCGCAAATGTTATTCCGCCTTCGGTTAATACACACACATACGCAAAACAACATAAATTGTGTCTGTATGTGTGCGAGAACCTAATAATATATAATAGACAAAGACTTGTCATAGCCAAAGATGAAGCTAACTTGATACTTTTTTGCTTTAATAATTTAATATATCCAAAATATACTTCCAAAGTTTCCAATTGACCCAATGCGGCCTTCGTCTAATCAGAGCAAGCTAGTGTAAAGCGTGGAAAGGTTCTTGCATTTTTCCCGAAATCTCATTTTGGAAATTGGAGTCACCATTTTTTTAAAACTAATAAACCGACCTTCTTGAAATTTGGTATACTCTTTCTTTCTAACATACTGCAGGGAGTAAATACAGGATTTTTTCTTCCCTAATTTTTTTCTTTAAGAACATTTAGAGTGAAAAGTTGATGAAAAATGCGGATTTTTTGACGAAAATATTGTCAATAATTTAAATTTTAATATTCTGTAATTCATGTTAGCAAAAATTTAGATTTTAGCATAAGGAAGACCATGCTAAACAATACTTTTATTGGCCTTTTGGGAAATGCGCTCCTATGTTCTGGGTTTTCCCAGTTTTTGGATAAAAATTTTACAAAGCGACTTATTAAGCATTATTAATTTAGCCTTTTCAATCAGATATTTCCTATGAAAATGTGCTCATTTTCTGTCTCTGCAAATCCGCTTACACCTTTAAGAAACTTCCTCAATAACAATAAAGTTTGCACACAAATTCATCAGAGAAACCATTTAAAAGGCCATTAAAGAGATATGCGAATCTTTGATATAAGGTAAATTGCAGTTTGTTGTTCATTGAATGGTTTACATGACATTTAATACAATTTCAATTTATTTTTCAATTTACCTGTGGCTAAAGAAATTTCTCTATTAACGATATTTCACATTGACTAATTCGATTCGTGGCCATGGCACAATCTGAACGGCAATTAATAAATATTCTGATTTCATTATTTTGTTTTTGCTACTGTTGTTGTTGTTGTTGTTGCTGTTGTTTGCATTGTTGCTGCGTGGACGTGTGTGAAATTTAAAAAGTGTCAAAAATGTTCCAAATGGAAAAATGTTTTCAACAAAATCAGAATGAATATTAATATGCAGCGATTGTGTGGCAAATTAAACTTACATTAATTTACATTAAGGAAAACTCTTAATTTACAATAAATAAATAAATAGTTCAAAATTTAACAAATAAATTATGCTTAAACTAATACAATTGCTATATGTCTATTTACAGTTCTGTTTAACAAACAAAAAGATGACTTAATAATTGCTCGTAGATGATAATGCTCTTTTTCATAGATTTTTTTTATCCACCAATCAAAACAAGTTTGCAGTTAATTTGATACTGGAATTCCCTTTAACTCTCTGACATATTGCACTGTGGATGGAGGGTCCGACAATTCTTTTGATCCTGGCCATCACGTGCCGCCTGGATGAGTCTATAGAAACGGCGGACTGCCTCATTCGCATGCGTCACAGCTTCTAGTTCGCTAGCATCACTGCAAAAGACAAGAATGGGAAACTTTAGTAAACTTTTTTGCTAAAAATTTAATTAATTTTTTTTTTTTAAGCGAACACCAGATGCTCGGATGCTGTCAGGCGCCCTTTTAGTAGTCGTCTTCCATAGAGGTAGCTGCGGGCCAAAATCAATGAGCATTTTTGTTATCTGCCAGGAAGTTGGCTAATTAACTTTGGCATTGCAGCAGCAACGCACTAAACTTTTTCCGCACATTCGGCGGAAAGCGCCTTTAATTGCTTTGACTTACTCCACACAGAGCTTAACAACTACCTAGGAGAGCGCGCCTTTTGTGTTCGTGGCACGCATCCGAGCCCAAACCCAGCCCAAATCTCTTGCCCTTGGGCATATCCATGAAACTATGTAGGTTACTTGACTTTGACGCCTCTTCTCTTTATCCATTCAGACGAAAGTTGTAGTAGGTGGCCTCGGGATGTGAGTGTTTTTTGTGTTGCGATTTTACGATGCCTACTCCGGAGAGGGCGGGGGGAAGATGGTGTGACAGTTAATGGATTTCATGTGGCTAGTGAAACGTAAATGCGTAATGAAATGTAAGGGATGGGAGAATGGGAGCCCTAAGTCAAGGACAAACTGATTTCATATGCTCCTTGCGATTCTTCCAAAAGTGTGTGAGTAAAAAAGGAAACGTGACAATAGAAACAATGTAAAAATGAAAAGATTCTTCCTTGCCACAATAATTAAATGCTCGTTATTGTGCTTCTTTGAAATGGGTTACAATAGAGAATAAGTCGAATAAATAGAATATAAAATTCAATGCCAATTTGGTCTTTAAAATATCATTCAATTTAGCAAAAGTTTCATATAATATTTCATTTCATAGTAAGTAAATTAAATATTGACATTTTCTTTACTTCACAAAAGGACAATTGTCCATTCAATTGAAAGAAATGTCAGACGTAGACACCTTTACTTGAACTAAATTCATTTGCCTTCAGTCAAATCTATTTCAATTAAGAGAAACCTGAGGCCAAGGACAGTAGCTAAAGTCTGCTGACTAATTTTAATTTAAATATATATATACATATGTATACATATATATTCTATATATATTCCTTGTTGTCTTTAGTTTACGGCAAAGATAATTAAAAACACTTGGGACGGCATTCAATTAATGACTTGTCATTGGCATAACGACTCATAAATCACACAATGCCTGCCAGGCAATTCTTAGGTGCGTCTTGACCCTTCTTCTCTCCCCCTATAAGGCCTAAATAAAGGCAACAATGGCAATGCTGTCAGTGACAATATGCTCCTCTCTCTAAATGTCAACAAACTTATCTTAGCAACAGACAGAAAAAAAAACTCTATGAATTTGCACCCATTGTTCGTAATGGACCTGCCGTGTTTAACCACCAAGAAAATGGTATGATAAATATAAATTTATCTGGCCTGTGACATGCTCGAGCGACTCCCAATTGGGTGACTGAGTGACCCATTGCCGAGTGTCAGTCACTGACTGGCCATGCATGTGGGTGGAACGCAAATGTGCGGCACGGCACGGCAAGGCAAGGCACGGCATGTGGTGTGGTTGCGCTTGGCTGGCCATGTGCACTTCAAGTTCGAGTTCGAGCCGAGAGAGTGCAGCCAAGACGACCAAATCTTTGTGACAAAACTGCACTCAAAACTTAACCAAATGCCACGCTTTCTTTTCACGCTCTTGCCTATTATTAATTGAATGGGGGCTGGTGCCAGGTTTTCACTGCAGTGAAAATATATTTAACCGAGGCATTTGACTTGAGAATACTCTTTGGCATGACACCATTTGACTGCTTGACATTACAATTAGAGATGCTTGCCTTAATCTCTGTAACTATTAGAGCACAAAAATGGGCAATGAGCCAAGTTGATTGTCTACGACAGCTTAGCAGCAGCAGCAGCAACAGATGAGCAAGCAATTTGGCCAGGCGTGCCCAAATTGTAATTGAAATTGAATTTTAAAGCAATGCGAAGGTCAAAACTTACCGACTTAATTCAGCGGATACAAAATTACTATATGGACTATATTTGGCCGGATCCTTGTACATTTCACACACCAAACGCTCCTTGCACAAATCGTTCTTTAGGCCCATTTGTTCGATAATTTTATCGATTTTCAGCAATATGGGACTGTAGAAGGGATCATAGTTAAGCGGATAGAGTGGCTGGAAAACAGAAAATCCAAATTAATTGCAATAAAAACTCATATTTACTTGGCAGCAAACCTGTCCATCCTGCACAAATGGCTGATGTTCGAGTATCTTTTGCTGCTGTTGTATTAAACGCTGCTCGGCCTGTATGCGTATGGCCTCTTTCAGCTCTGGCTGTAAATGAAATGAGAAAGGGGAATGTTACACAGACTTATTGTTGGGTTATGAAGGGGTTATAGGTACATGTGTGCATATCAAAACATATGGTCTTCATTTGTGAGACATTAAGCCTGCTGTTGACAGCTCCGAAATGCCCCAGGCTGGCATACTTTCCCGACAAGTTGCTGTTGCTGATGTGGTTTACGCTCATTTAATTTAAGCCAACATCAGGTGATTTTGCAATTTGTGTTGTATGCAAGGCCAAAATGTGCAGTTTAATTATGACTTAGTTGACATGGTAAACGCCCCCCAAAGCTGCATGTGGGAACTGCTGGCACTTGAAAGTGAAAACTGTTTACAGAATGTACAACCAACCATCTACGGGGCCCTGCAATTTGCATGACGACGATATTGCAGAAAAGATACCAAACAAATACACACACACACACACACAAACACACATACAAACTGCAGTCTAAGCAAATAGCAGACAGACAAACATTGACAGAGAAAAACTATTTACTCTCTGAGGAAAGTGTCAATAAATGCAACGATGGGCCAAAGCTTCAGCTGGTCTAGACGTTTATTTGTTTTAGGTTTTCGACGAGTGAAACTATTGCAGTTTGATTGATTATGTTAGGACTAAACTCGTATTTGGGGGAGTTCACCAAACAACAGTACACGCAGGTGGGACTGGCGCTCTGGGTCTGCGCCACCAACCTAATGACCTACACACAAGAAACTTGCAGAGCAAACACAAAAGGAAAGTTTTCAGCACACAAATACACACACACACACACCCACACTCGCATGGATTTAATAGGATTAAAATAGAGAACTTTCGTATTTGTAAATTATTCATAGAGAGAATATGAAATTTTTTAATAAATTTGATTTGTAGTAAAAGTTTTTCCAGCTACAAATGCCCTGGCCAAAGCTGAGTGCTAATAGCAAGTAGCCACAAAATTATAATACATTTATTTTCATTTATTTGCTGCCTAATCTGAAACCTAAAACCAAAGCAAGGACAAAGTTTTTATAAGTAGAAAAATATTAGTGTTTCTGACTTTGTTGAGTTTCAATTTATTAGTATGGCTAAAATTTGATTTAATACCAAATTGAGGGACAGGCTGGACAGTTAAGAACCTTCTACATATATGCCAATGGGATAGGTGTTTAATTTGAATAACTCATAGATCTCTTAGAAAAGGAATCATGAACTTATCTATCTAAATATTCAATATATATTATTCCCTGTTGATTCTTAAATAAACTCATTCTAAAGATAAAATAAGGCATTTTCCTGGAATTGATTTATCTTTTAGCCACTTTTAACTGAATTGTTGGCACAGAAATGGTTGGGTTCATATACTCGACTAATGGAATGATGTAATATAATACTAACCGAAAGCTGTTGCTGTTGTTGTTGCTGCTGCTGATTGTTGCGTGCTGGTTCATATTGGGCCGCAATCTGTGCGGCGGCTGTTAGACCAGATCCTGGTCCGACTGCCTGTGGCGGCGGTGGAGGTCCTGCCACATATACCGGATGGGGTTGCGTAGATGCTGGCCTTGAGCTGAAAAAATTACAACAAAGAGAAGGTTGTAGTTGTTGTTGGCTTAAATGTGAAAAGGGCAACTGTGGTTGCTGTAGCCACTGTGGTTAGACGCGTTTTTTTTTTTTTGGCGACAATTCAAGCTATGGATTTTCTGCTGTTTAGATTTAATTAAAAATTGGAATTACAGTTACCCAAATCGTTACACTTTTTGGGAAAACCAATTTGCAAGCAATTTCGAAGCAGTGAGGGAAGCAGAGGGAAAATTAGGTTATTAAAAAGAGGAAATTTTTTTGGCAATTTTAAAGCAAAGCAATTTCCATTTGGATAATTAGTTGTAAAATTTCTCGTGCAAAGTTGTAGCAAGTTGTAGGTGCAAGAATGTGTAGTTGCATGTGTGTGTGCGTGTGTTTGCGGGGGTGTAGGTTGATGTGCCGTTTGTACCTTTGTTTATCCTGATTTTGAAACGGATTAAAACTTTGACTAGAGGCATATACTTTTTGCGAATTCATTTGTTGGTTTTGTTGTTTGTGTTGTTGGGCTGTTGGTGGTCTATGTTGCTGTGTAGGTGGCCATCGTTGTTGTTGTTGTTGATGTTGCTGCTGTTGTTGTTGCTGGTGTTGTTGTTGTTGTTGTTGTTGTTGCTGTGCCTGTGCCAACTGCTGTTTTGAATAGGTTTGAGTGGTGCCCAAGCCCCATGCATGCAGCTCACCAGCATCATTAGCCGTATGCGGCTTAAAATAATGCGAATTCTCCTCGATTTGTGCAACGCGATTAATATCGCCTATATATCTATTGTGACAAAATATATTTTGTTGTGTTTTTTGTTTTGCGGAAATTGTGTTGAGTGATGTGTGAGTGTGTGTGTGTGTTAAGAGACAAGACAGATAAGTACATACATACAACAAAAACAAGCAAAGAAAAACACAAACATTCCAAAATAGGAAAGCAAATAATTTGCCACTTACTCAGATCCCAATCCGGGTCCACTGTTCTCCCAGGCTCCCTCGAAATGCTCATATCCTGGCCCCGGTCCATGGCTCTCGTGCAATGGGGCACCATGCAAATATGTCGACGGATGACCTTTGGGTGGATGTGTGTAAATAATTTCTGGCACCGATTGATGCTCTCCACTGTGCCATGGCGGCACGACCTAACAATGGAAAGAAAAAGACAGAAGGATGGAAAATGATAAGCTTAAATTGAAGAAATAATGGTCTAGCCATTGTCGTCGTAGCATCTACACAGGGCTTCGTCTCTATGCTTGACATTTAATAAACTCGACACCGAAAGTTTCTTGTGCTGGAGGGGAAATGGGGATATATATATTGGGGCTTCTTTAATATGGTGCGCACTTGAGCTATTTATATCAAGTTTTACTCCCAACCCAAATAATGCGCATTATGTTTCTCTCTTTGGCTTGGTTGGGTTTTGGTTTTTGCTCTTTGCCTCAGTTCAATGACTGCTAAATAGCCGTAAATAATAAATTCGCACAAATATGCGAGTACTGATGATATGTGACAGTATATATGTACATATCTATATGTATATACTACATCCATATGTTGGCACTCAAAGTGACTGCAAGTCTTTTCGTTTTTTACTCGTCTTCGTCTTCAGTTCATTATTTGTGCTTTTTATTGTCGGCTAAATTTGGATTTTTTCTGTATGCCACGACACAAGGACCAAAGTTTCAACAAGGCCATCGAGCGTAACGAAAAAGAGGTGACAATTGAGAATGCTATTGCCACATCATAAACAGAAACAGGCGACATGTGTTCCCCGCTAATCCTGAGTGGGTCTTGAGCTATATGTAAGTGCTTCTTGTATATACAAATGAGTTTTCTGTGTGGAGGGGGGCATCTTAAGCTGTGAAATAATTTAATTCTAATTCTGAATCCAGGGCTACATTAACCAGAAGATGCTTTAAAAGTGTGGACACCAGCGCATATAAACTTCAATTTTTAAGAAACGCAGAGGAAAGCAAATAAACGTTAAAATTTTGGTTAAAACTTTGAATTTTTTTCCTTTATACAAAATGGTGCCACAGCGTCGTTTTGTGGGGCGATGTCCTCGCGATCGGTCTCGTAAATTAAGAAAAAATTCCCTACTCGATTCTCAAAAAATCAGGTTAATAGGTTATATGCAAGCAGCTCATGGAGCCACAGGTTCATTTCGTGGGCAGCTGTCGAGGCGATTGCTTGGCTTCATGAGCCTTTTGGCTTTTCACTATACTGGTAAGCTGAAATCAATTTCTAACAATTCTAAAATGGCATAGAAAAGAAACCGAAAGTTGAGTAAAATCAAGAGCATTTATTTGCTGAACTGAGGATATAAGAAATGTTGAATTCTCTTTTCTGCAATAAGAGTTCTGGTAAGTTAATACTTCTGTTACTTTGTATCTTATTGTTGCACTCCAACTGCTTGATAGACTAAATGTAAATCTACAATTTGCTTGATGCCTCTCTTTAATATAAATATAGTAGAAGCTAAACATGTTATTGTCGCATGTAAAGAAGAAACTATGCGTCTGTCTGCGGGATTAACAGCTCAGACAGCAGGCTGAAGGTGAATCTTTGGCTGTTATTTAACGTGGATAGACTTTTATATGAAAACATGCCACCTAGATTATCCTTAGGGCTTATATATGTGTGTGCCTGAAGCTAGGTAAAAGCTGCAATCAATTCTTTCATGTTATGTGCCAGGCCCTGGCAATGGCAATGGCAATGAAAATTCCGAAATAAATAACTCATAAATATCTAGGCATGTGTTCGCATTTAGCTTACAAGTGCTGGGGAGACGAAGACGTAGAGAGAGACGGAAATAAAGAAGAAGAGAAGCAGATATACATAATC
Organism: Drosophila nebulosa; assembly: GCA_024703675.1. NCBI lineage: Eukaryota > Metazoa > Arthropoda > Insecta > Diptera > Drosophilidae > Drosophila > Drosophila nebulosa. The sequence continues at coordinate 12,704,473 of JANFPS010000004.1, read as the reverse complement.
CTTACAAACGAAGACATTTATTTTGCCTTTAGAAAAGACAGGATTTTATTTGATGATATGTCAAGCTGCTGGAAACCGTATATTCATGTGGGTGTTTGTCTGTATGTGTGTGTTAGTCTACATATGTGGGTGCCCTTGAGGATGTGTTAAGCGAACGCGTGTTAATTTCTATAAGTCCTTAGTGCCGGAATTCAATTAGCCAAACACTTTCGTAGACTTTTTTAATTGAACTTCCGTAAAGTGTGGGAAGCAGCTAGAAATTTAAGGCATATATACACACATGTCATTAGCAGAAAGACCATACACCACACACAGACACGTAGAGACTGACAGCAGCCACATTCATACATAGATAAGTAGACAAATATGCTGTATGAGTAGCTTAAACATTTTGACTTTTTAATGAAATTCTTCAAAGTCTTCAAACTAGGCAGATGAAAAGAAAAAAAAAATCTGTGCGCGTGTATGCGAAGCCGTAATAACTGGCATACCTACAAATTAGGTAGGTAGAGAGACTCGCCCCGCCCAGTTTAGGGTAAAAGTTTTGACAATATTTTCGTTTGTACTTGCCGTATGATGATGGTCGATAAGATGATGATGATGATGATATTTGGTGGTATGATACGATTGCTGGTAATACGAGCACAGCTTGAACAGATGCGACAAAGCCGGGAACAGGAAGAGCAGGAACTTCAGCAATAGCTTCTTGGCCGCCCCAACTCCAATGACAATTGGCAATAACCAGAATAACTTGATCTTGATGATTTTGATGATTAACAGCAAGGCCAGAAATGATAGCAACAATTTGCTGCGTAGAAATTTTTCTAAGGAAACGAAACGAAAGTACGAAAGTTGGCAATTCAAGTTAAATATATACACACATATGCGTCTCTGTCTTGGCTCTTTCATTGCATTTTCGGCAACAGGTTCAAAATAATTTAAATGCACTCGCAAACAGAGGAGAGTGAAAGCGAATCACCGCCAATCTTCTCTAAACGAATCTACATGGGGATATACAAAATGTAGATATTACTTACGTATTTTCTTCATGATTATTTTGCCAGCCAGGCGGGCTTGTACTTCCTGCTTTGGTATTAGCTCCAGCTTGGCAATGATTCCATTGCCTTCTATGGCCCGCGGCGATATGCGAAATGTGGCACCATCAAACATGACTTCTGGCAGATCCACCTCAAGATCGTGTGTCATGGCAAATTTAATACTTTTCCCATAGAGTGCATTAGTCACTTCCTCAATGGGACTCTCCGGGGTGGCTGCCAACCAAATTACAAATATGTATAAATACGTGTTAAATCTGAATGACAGTTTTGGGACAATGAAAGTTAAACTAAGATCCAAGACACATGAATGAACAAACAAGTTCATCGAGAACCCGAATGGATTGGTTTTACTTTTACAAAAAAGGAGAACAATGCCAGTTAAATTGTTTGCTTGCTTTGATCTCATAAATGCATCTCAAAGATACTTTCAACTTCAAATGATGGCAAAAGAAATTGCCTTAAAATTGTTTGTTTTTAAGAATGTTTTTTTTTTTTTTTATTTTATTATGTTTGAGGTGTTAATGCGTTCTGTTGCTGGCCATTACCTAACATTTAACTACCTTGATTGCTATAGATGTGTTTTTTTGTGTTTAACTTCTTATTTAACTTTGTTTTTTGTATCGTTTGCTGCTATTACATTAGCAATAGAAAATAGCTGCTGAGAGCAGAGCTATTGGGCGCGTAATTGAGCGCAGTCAAAGCGCCGTGACTCACATGAATGAGAGATCGGAGCCATGGCAACGCGTATCTTTTTTCTTCTTTTTTTTTTGTTAACATAAAATCAAATCAAAACTCAGCAAGTGAAAGTTGCTAGCTGCTTTTTTTTTTCTTTTTTGTATTTTATTTATTTTTTTTGAACTTTTTTCGAACGTGCCAAGAAAAAGGTAAACAAAATGAAGCAAAGAATCGAATGTTCAAGCGCAGATGTGAAAACTGATACATAAACTGAAAATAAAAGCAGCCCACAAAGACACAACACAGAGAGAGGGAGAGAAAGAGAGAGTAACAGCAAGGGCTTGGTCGTTAGCTTACATAAGATATTTGCCTATTAAATCAGAATGATTTAGATGACTTACCGGCTCGCCCTTCATTGGGTATATGATTTCTAGGCTCGTCCGTGTGAGAGTCTTCAGCATATTGAACTTGATTTTTGTAGAATTTCAGGCGCTGTGTAATATTCACATCCTGCAGATCTAGGGCATCATTCAGATAGCCATAGACATTCTTTTGAAAGCACGAGATATCCGGCTTAATGTAGCAATCGCGAATAAGGCCATCCCAGAGATCATTGCCGCTAGAGAAACGACGTGCGAAGCGCAGTAGCAAGGAATCATTAGCTGGTCGCTTAGTGGATTCTTCATCTGTGGTCGTATTCACTACAGGCTGCCAGTCTTCCTGTCCTGGCAGCTCTGTTGTCGTCGTCCCCGGCTCCGTGGGCTTTTGATGATTTAAAGGTGTCGTGGAGCCATGGCGATTAGTTCGTCCCAGGTTTATTGCAGTCTCATCCGCTTTGACGACAACAACCGCCAGCTCGATTAGGCAGAGCAGCAGAAACCAAGTGTTTGACTTAACCATGGCTGGGTGGCTATTGCGATTTCTATTTCTATAACTCTGGTTAGAGGATGTGCTTTGGCTCTCACTTGTTGTCCAATTATGGGCCATCCAGTTTATTTGCAGCATTTTCAATTTCACCCAGCTCAACACTTTGTGGCTGGCTGAGACTGCGGCTGGCTGATTAGCACTTGTTAATAGAACCGGCAATTTGCACCTCCGACCTGCAAATTGCAGCTTGATGCGGGAGGGCTTAGATTGCAATTTGTCTGTCCAAAAGCTGTTTATTTATTTGGATGCGCTCGACTGGCTGTCTGATTGTTCAATTAAGTAGGCTACGTGCCCCTTGGGGGCGACTCTGGCTCTTTTGAGCTACCGCCGAGAGAATGGCAAAGCCTTGTTTCTTTTTGGGTTACGTTTGACAAAATCAATTTAAGAGCCAAATTGTTCCGAGCAAAACCCGATTAGCACGCAAACACAATTCCATTGAATTCCATTCAACGTTTTGATTTCGAACAAGCACATACACTCTTTGATTTTTTGTTTTTTTTTTTCTTTTTGGTTAGTTTATTGAGCTTTCTTCCACTTTTTCTTTTGTGTAAAAAATTTCGCTGTTGCATTTAGCACATTTTCTATTTACTTCAATGTTTCGAAACCGGCAACAATAACAAACAATCCAAACTATCCAAACATATCGGACTATCTGCAATTACTTCATCCAAATGCGAATCACACCTACAGACCACGGTCTACGGTCTAACGGTTCACTTGTTGTCTTGCCGCGTATTTTACTTGACTTGTCTCACTGGCTGGATTGTCTCGTGTGCGCATGCGTGTGCGTCTGACCAACAACTGACTCTTAGACCGCTCGCAGTGACAGCCAAGATCATGGCCAGGCCGCTCTCTAGACGAGACGCGAGTTTGCCGCGCGCCGCTTTCGTTAAGTCGCTTCGGTCGCTTCGGTTGCTTCAGTCGTTCAGGTTTCGTCGAGATTGTCGTTAAAATTTTTGCATTGCTCTGCGTACCTTGTCTCTTCCTCTTCCTCTGCACTTTTTGCACGTTGTGTTGCTGCTGCGATGCGTTGATATGGTGTCTTCTAGTTAACTTTTCCAAGATTCTTCCTCTAACTGTAGTCACTGGCTTTGCCTAGGCCGTGGCTCCACACTGAAAGTTGCTTAGCCGCCAAAGCCTAACTTTGTTTATATTTTCCAGTTAGGTTTGATTGTTTCAAGTGCAGTTTGTCTGGCGCTCTGTTGTTGTAGCTGTTGTTGTCGTTGTTGTTGATGTCGTTGAACAAGTTTTTCTTTAAAGACAATAAGTTTATGAGATGATTTTTAGCTTATTGTATGGGCCCCATATAGAAATATGTATATTAGCCTTACTTTTTGGGTCACTAAAGGCCTCTGGAAAAGTTTAGTGATCGAAAATTGGAATAAACTTTCGTAGCTTTCAAACTAATTTTAACATGCATTTGGCACTTTTATGTGTAATAACTTACAGAAAGAAGTCTTTTTGTAAACTTATAAAAAAAGATTTAAATAAAGCCAAAATGGTTCAATTAAAAGTAACGGTTCTACAGCGCTTAACAGGCGAAAAATCAATGAACTTATAGATAACTTGATAAAATTGTAGAAATTTTCAATAAAACTAAATACTTTTACTGGTCGTTCCATACTTAAGAAGGTATAATTTCCTTATTGTTCCCCTAGATTCACCATTAAAGAAATTAAAACAATAATTTTGTAGAAAATTCGGACATTTTGCTCATAAATTAGATTTTCATAACTGAAAGTTTATTAATTTCGCTTTGTGTGGCGATTATTTGGAAGTTTACTTTATTCTTTATTGGTAAAAAAAAAAAAAATCCGAAGGCAAAAAAATTGGGTAATAAGTGGATTGTTAGGTTTGAAATGTTAATGAATTAACGATTTAGAGCTGTTTAGACTTCTGAAACTTGGAGCTTCTTAGCGCTTTGAAATGTTTATTGATCTAACAGAAAACGATTAAAAATGTTTAGATTTCACATGGTTGGAGTTTCTTTAACAGAACCTTGTTAGAAAGGGAAAACTTTTTGTAAATGCGGCGGACTCAAAAGTGTACTTAGATTAGACTAAACTGGCTAATGTGATTGTAAAGTGATTTACATGCTAACCTGAAGAGAAATTAACTAATCTGATCTCAAGTTGACAATAAGAAGTAAAAATGTCAAAAAGAAAACTTTGAAACTTGGGTTAAGAAAAGATTTTGCTAATGTCCAATAAACCTTTCCAATAGAGATGTGAATTATTGATAGCATAAAAGCAGCAAACAAGGTCGAAAGCGCACGTGTAGCAGATAGATGGAATTGTATCTTAAGAACGCACTAATTTATTTAATGAAATTTCGTTAGTAGACATAATTTGTCCACCTTTCTTAAGGCCATTCTATTCAGTCTCAATTACCCACTTAGCAGTTGTTAATAGGCCAGAGGAAATTCTTTTATTTCTATTCATATGTCGGGGCATTGGCAGACATCTTGATATAATCTGCATTGCCATTTATAATGTCTATAACATAATCAATTATACTAAATTACGTACACAGCTGCAGACATACATCTACATATACGCACGCAAACACACACACTGTTTGAGTTATGATTATTATTTTTAATGAGCTCGCTTGTTGAGCTCCGACCATTGTACGTATGCGTAACATTTTTCAAAATGACATATGCTTTAAGTTACGACAACGACAGCGACAACAAATTTTTTGTGTTATATTATGGCTTTTCGTATTAAACATATTCTATTAAAGTGCCATGTCGGCTTATATCATGCCAAACAGAAATGGCAATAAAAAGCCACTCACACAAATAAAACACAATTGCAATTCGTTTGAGTGTGTATAAAGTACTTGGGCCAGCCAACTAGTTTGGACAGAGGGTGGGGGTAAGCAGAACCTCTTCAAAAAAAAAAGGCAACAGACAAACAGCCAAATGATGTAAGAGCAGTTTTTGGAGTTCAGACAAAGTCACAGACCTAGACCGTTAGGTGTCGCCTAGGGTTAGTGGCCAAGAGAGATGAGTGAGTTAGCGCTTAGAACTAGAACTGACAGTAAGTACATCTACAATTCCTGCACATACAATAATTTATGGCTGTCTTATATAAATTATGAGATTTATTTGTTTAGTCAAGGCTTTCACTGCAAAAGCGATTTATTTTGGTTTTTGTTTATAATGTTTCCATTACATCTATCTTAATGGCACTAGCGAGTCAGATTACATTTTGGTAACAAGCTTTCGCTCTGCTCTGCACTGCTCTGCTGTTGCTGTTGCTGCCACTCTACAGCAGTGACAGCATTTCCCAGAGATTTTTATTGCATTTTTATGTGACAATGTCTGAAGACACAAACCCACTCACATACACACATGCAACTACACATACATCACTTAACTTTTTGGCTGTTTATCAGGTTTATTTGCTGAGAAGTTATTATTATGTAAAATCTTCCTCTGAGCCTCAAATCTGAACCTGTGAAGCAACTTTCAATTTCATTTTTAGACCAAACGCCGACTTAGTGAATGTATCTAATAGATTACTAATTTCTCTTTATGCGTGTGAGTCGATTTTTTTTTGTTAGCTATGCGAGAGTCTAGCGTGCAAATATTTATTATAAATTATGTCTAGGTTTTTGTTTGCTTGTTGCCTGAGCTGGGCTAAGCGTATTTCTTTCTTTTTTTTTATTTTATTTGCTTTAAGAGAAATCTATAGGGGAGCAAAAACCGAATTCACTTTCATTGCGGTTAACCAACTCGACTAACTGATGGCTTATTAAATCCAATTAGATTGAATTTGTATGTGCAAAGGTGTGCAACGAAATAAATTTTATTGTGGCACAAAAAAAAGGTAGACTCTTCACTTGATAATATGCCAATAAAAATTCACATTTCATATCTGCAATGCGGTTTATGCTTGATTGATTTGTTATAATCTAGAAATTTAATCGTTTTAAATGAATTTACCATTAAATTGAAATTGGTGCTAAAAAAAACTTGAAGGTTTTTCTAATGCCAAGTTACTTTCTATTTTGTTGTTATTTTGAGATGCTAAATTCAAGCAGAGCGCTCTTAATTTTTGCCTTTAGAACAAAATGCCGCCTTGCACGCTATGTAAACACACACACAAACAAGAAGAAAAGCGGCAACACGTGTTTGCTTACAAAGCCAATTAATTGCTATTCTAATGTCGACGCCTTCTAACAAATTGCTGGTGTGCTGTGTGTGTATTAGAGCGCGAGTTGAGATTCTCATCTGGCATGCGCTAATAATTCAAGTGTACTGACTGGTTACCTTAAGAACTTCATTATGGCAATGCAGGTCGTTTCCTTCAAAGAGCGAGAAATTTCACTTTTACATACAACAAATTTTTTGGTGTTTTTTTTTTGTGTTTTTGGTTTCAGACTGGGCGACAACAGGTTTTTGTAAGTTGTCCCCGGCAGCATCTCACAAGGCGCAGTTCGGCAACCAGTTGCAAGCAACTGTTGGTCATTCAGTCAGTTGGTTGCTTGCAATTTGCAAAACTAGGTCAAATATTTGCATTCATAGTGGCAATCATCGAGAGCATTATGAATCGGCCGTTTCGTTGTATGGCTATTACTTACTCTAACTAACTTGTAGGCGCCAGTCGTTAGCCAGAGCGAGTGCTATCACAAATACTACATCCAATTAACACACAATTCTCGTGTACATTTTTGGTGTTGCGTGACGTCTAAGCAATTAGCGAGAGCATTTGTTTGTTTTTTTTTGGACTTTCGCTCTCTGTTTTCACAAAACAAACTAATTTTCACAAATCATATTAAGAATTAATCTTTGCCGCATGGCGGTTGTCTTTCACTTTTACAGTTGTTGTTGCTTTTGTATCTGGTTAAATCACACCCGCAGCAGCGCGTTAAACGTTCGACTTGTAGAGTTGAAAACCAACTGAGCTAAGGTGGCCAGATTGTGGTGGTGTCTGCAAAGATATAACCAACTTGGGGGACTGTCTTAGGAGAAAGGCAATCAAGAGTTAGAGAGAGAAAGCATTTTCCCACCTACAAGCCTAAAAGTATGCCAGACTATTTGTAATACAAATCAGTTTATTTTTTTTTTAGAGTAATACATATTTTCTTCGGTAAGTCCTTTTCAAGTCACACTGCTTCAATTGTTATTGTATCATTTGGCACATTCTCAAGATTATTTGCTGTTTCAGCTGCCAAACGAACACTTGGTGTTGGATTAGTGTCAGTTCTGTTGGGATGGCCAAACCATTTATCTTTCCAAGCGTCGATGATCTTATGCTTCTGGTTGCTATTTGTTTCCGTTGAGTTTTCATTGAATTTATCAGTTCTGTTGTTAAACTTTTGTTTCCATTCATCGAAGAAATGCTTTTTGGGAATGTCGTTTGTTTCCGCAGTTGTCGATTCAATTGTTAAATTAGTTGGAACTTCGGTAGTAGTGTTCGAGAGCTTCGTAAATTTATCTTTAAAATGAGTCCTGTTTTGCCAATTGCCTTTCCACTCTTTGAAGATATTTTGCCGGACTGGTTGTTCATCTGTGTCATTTAATGATTGCTTATTCCATTTCTGTTGCCAGCCCCCGTGCCTTTCCTGGGAGAGTTGGAAAAGACTTTCCGACGACGACATTTTGATGGGCTCATTGTTGGAGTTTTTAGTTCCCATTTTTCTTTTTGGTGAGTTAGATTTGGCATTACTGGGAAGAGCTTCGGGTTGTGGAACGGGTATAAAGTAAGGAAAATAAATGGGTATTGGATAAAAAGAAGGTGGCATATAAGGTGATTGCAAAGAGGATAAAGATGATAAACCAAAAGCAGATTGTTGAGGAAGTGCAGGAACATAGGACCACAGTTGGGATAAAGAAGAGGAAGCAGTGGGAGAGTTGTGTTTTGGAGGCTTGACCATGGATACGCGGTGGGCATGGTGACAATTCGATGGCTTCGATGGTTTTAGGGCCACAGGTATGGCAATTGGTACAGCTGATTCTTCCTTCTCTGGTTCGTAGGTGGTCGCTTCCATTGCATCGGTTTTATCAAAATCCGGGTCCATTGATTCAGAACTCAATTGTTTTATTGTCTGTGTTTCCACTCCGTCTGTAGTTGGCGCTGCCTTTAAAATGCAGATCCATGATGCAAAAAGTAGAAGAAGAATGACTGAGAAAGAATTTACGTTATCAGGCGCATTCATTCAATAAAATTCTATATTAAATTAACTTACCTCCACAACCAAAGTTCATGGCGAATCGAAAGATACTAAACTTCCACAGGGCAGGCCTGCTTTTATATTAAAAGAATCGTTCCAATCCAAATATAGGTTAATAGAATGGTGTATATCTATGAATTTGCTAATGAATAATTTGCACATGCTTTCGGAGAGAAAGAAAGATAATTGACCCATATGAATCTGCTAATTAGAAATCGAAATATCGATTTTACACAAATCTAAAAATTTAGAAATCATAAAAAATCCAAGATTGGGTCATTCAAAAACTTAATATACAGTTGGAAATTTTCAAAAATACTGCATTTAATTAAACAGTTTCTATGTTCGGCATATACAGTTTTGGTTTAATAGTAAATATTCTTAAATTAATTTATATGATTCTGAGAAATTTGATGGTGCAGATGCCAAAATGGACCCCTCTTATTGTTGTTATGTTGTCCATGATGTTGCCACAGGTGGGGATGTTTTTTGTGCTTCCATAGATGATGTTTTCTTTTAATTTTTGGATCAGCCGTTGTTGCAGACGAAGCTGTTGTGGACGATATTCTCTCAGTTGTTGTCGGGACTGCGGTGGATGTTGTTGGTTGAAATGTTGGTAATGATGTCGTAACTGCTGTAGAAGTGCCTGGATCTGGTGTTGACGATGTGGGAATAGCTGTCGATGTTGTACCTTCACTTGCTGGTGTTGTTGTTGTCGTCGGCGTTGTCGGAAGTGCAGTGGATGTTGTCGACGGCGTTGTCGGAATCGCAGTGGATGTTGTTTCTTCACTTGCTGGTGTTGTTGTTGTCGACGGCGTTGTCGGAAGTGCCGTGGATGTTGTTTCTTCATTTGCTGGTGTTGTTGTTGTCGACGATGTCGGAAGTGCAGTGGATGTAGTTTCTGTACTTGCTGGCGTTGTTGTTGTCGTTGTTGTCGACGGGGTTGTCGGAATCGCAGTGGATGTTGTTTCTTCACTTGCTGGTGTTGTTGTTGTCGACGGCGCTGTCGGAAGTGCCGTGGATGTTGTTTCTTCATTTGCTGGTGTTGTTGTTGTCGACGATGTCGGAAGTGCAGTCGATGTAGTTTCTGTACTTGCTGGCGTTGTTGTTGTCGTTGTTGTAGACGGGGTTGTCGGAATCGCAGTGGATGTTGTTTCTTCACTTGCTGGTGTTGTTGTTGTCGACGGCGTTGTCGGAAGTGCCGTGGATGTTGTTTCTTCATTTGCTGGTGTTGTTGTTGTCGACGATGTCGGAAGTGCAGTGGATGTAGTTTCTGTACTTGCTGGCGTTGTTGTTGTCGACGGCGTTGTCGGAATCGCAGTGGATGTTGTTTCTTCAGTTGCTGGTGTTGTTGTTGTCGACGGCGTTGTCGGAAGTGCCGTGGATGTTGTTTCTTCATTTGCTGGTGTTGTTGTTGTCGACGATGTCGGAAGTGCAGTGGATGTAGTTTCTGTACTTGCTGGCGTTGTTGTTGTCGACGGCGTTGTCGGAATCGCAGTGGATGTTGTTTCTTCAGTTGCTGGTGTTGTTGTTGTCGACGGCGTTGTCGGAAGTGCAGTGGATGTTGTTTCGTCATTTGCTGGTGTTGTTGTTGTTGACGTTGTCGGAAGTGCAGTGGATGTTGTTTCTGTACTTGCTGGTGTTGTTGTCGACGGCGTTGTCGGAAGTGCAGTGGATGTTGTTTCTTCACTTGCTGATGTTGTTGTTGTTGACGTTGTCGGAAGTGCAGTGGATGTAGTTTCTGTACTTGCTGGCGTTGTTATTGTCGTTGTTGTCGACGGCGTTGTGGGAAGTGCAGTGGATGTTGTTTCTTCACTTGCTGATGTCGTTGTTGTTGACGTTGTCGGAAGTGCAGTGGATGTAGTTTCTGTACTTGCTGGCGTTGTTGTTGTCGTATTTGTCGACGGCGTTGTGGGAAGTGCAGTGGATGTTGTTTCTTCACTTGCTGATGTTGTTGTTGTTGACGTTGTCGGAAGTGCAGTGGATGTAGTTTCTGTACTTGCTGGCGTTGTTGTTGTCGTTGTTGTCGACGACGTTGTCGGAAGTGCAGTGGATGTTGTTTCTTCACTTGCTGATGTTGTTGTTGTTGACGTTGTCGGAAGTGCAGTGGATGTAGTTTCTGTACTTGCTGGCGTTGTTGTTGTCGTTGTTGTCGACGGCGTTGTGGGAAGTGCAGTGGATGTTGTTTCTTCACTTGCTGATGTTGTTGTTGTTGACGTTGTCGGAAGTGCAGTGGATGTAGTTTCTGTACTTGCTGGCGTTGTTGTTGTCGTTGTTGTCGACGACGTTGTCGGAAGTGCAGTGGATGTTGTTTCTTCACTTGCTGATGTTGTTGTTGTTGACGTTGTCGGAAGTGCAGTGGATGTAGTTTCTGTACTTGCTGGCGTTGTTGTTGTCGTTGTTGTCGACGACGTTGTCGGAAGTGCAGTGGATGTTGTTTCTTCACTTGCTGATGTTGTTGTTGTTGACGTTGTCGGAAGTGCAGTGGATGTAGTTTCTGTACTTGCTGGCGTTGTTGTTGTCGTTGTTGTCGACGACGTTGTCGGAATCGCAGTGGATGTAGTATTTTCACTTGTTGTTGTCGTTGTTGTCGTCGGCGTCGTTGGAATCGAAGTGGATGTAGTATTTTCACTTGCTGGCGTTGTTGTTGTCGTTGTTGTCGACGGCGTTGTTGAAATCGCAGTGGATGTAGTATTTTCACTTGCTGGCGTTGTTGTTGTCGTTGTTGTCGATGGCGTTGTTGTTGTCGTTGTTGTCGACGGCGTTGTGGGAAGTGCAGTGGATGTTGTTTCTTCACTTGCTGATGTTGTTGTTGTTGACGTTGTCGGAAGTGCAGTGGATGTAGTTTCTGTACTTGCTGGTGTTGTTGTTGTCGTTGTTGTCGACGGCGTTGTCGGAAGTGCAGTAGAAGTTGCTTGTGTTGTTTTTGTTGTTGTTGCTGTTGTCGATGTTGATGTTGTTGTTGAACATGCTGGCAGGTGAGGAAAGAGAGCGCATATTCCACTTGTTGCAGGTGGTTCTGTTGTCGTAGTTGGCTGTACAATTAGGGCTCTAATATTTGTAGCCGATGGCATTATCGATTGGGCCACAGCTGTGGATGTTGCTCTTTGCGCTGATGTTCCTGCTTCTCGTCCATCTTGTAAGTCTCCGTTTAGTTTGTTAGAATTTTGATTAAAACTAACCATGGGATACGAGCAAGTTATTGTCAAACTGGACAATAGCAAAGCTGTTGCTATCGCTGTTCTAGTATTGCTTTGTGGTCGTTCCATTTGCGTATTTTCCAGCAACTTGTGCGACAGATCACAATGACGTTCGCCTTTATATGCATTTCCGAACTAGAGCAATCGATTAGAATACAATTAAGAAGATTTGCAGGAGAAAGTCTAGACTGTATTTTTTATATTTTTATTCAATTCATGCTATTATGGATGCTAATTAATTTGCGGTTTTAACTCCCCACATATAGACAACATCTCATATTTTGGGGACATTCACCCGCGTCTTCTATTGACACAAAGCAGTTGGTCTTGCAGATTCCCATCTCATGACAGCCTGCGTAGTAAGGGTATAAAAAGGATCACCAAATTAATTCTCTTGCCGTTGTTGGCACTTACGAATAACTGAATCAGCGATGGTTTTACCCAGCAGCAAGAAAACCAACCAGATGCAAACCGAAATCTTCAACATGTTCTTGGTAACTGAAAAAATTTCTAACTAAAGGCTTGTTATTCTTCATGAAAAGAAGTAAATTGCAAATTCTTTTGCAATTATTTTTATCTGCTTCTTGTTGAAGTACTGCCAATTGCAAAATTCAAGATCCATTTGACTTGGCAATTGATTTTGTTTTTGAAGTTTCACTGGCATCACCTAAAGTTGGGTATTCTGCGCCATTGTATTAATTAGATACGCAACAAGGTGCAACCCATTGATTTGTTCATGCTGTAAAATTCAATTATTTAACTGAAAAGAAGTTCTCGCAATTTCGTTATTTCTTTGTTCGTATTTAAAACTATATTTTTACATTTTATATTTTTACATATTTTTATATTTTAAATAGTTTGAAAATGACGAAAACATCAATTACAATTTTTGCAGTTGGCTAGGCTGCTGAAGATCCAAAGATCTGGCGTATCCTCCATATCCATATCCGCTTGCACTACCGCCCCCTCCGCCAGCCCCAAAATGAGCACTGTGTCCGTGCCCATCTTCATGGCTAACCGAGTGGGAATGGCTGGAGGTGTAGATGGGCTTGGCCACTATCTCATATGTGGTCGACTTGCCGCCGCCACCAGCTAAACTCTTCAAGCCCAATACACCAGAGAGGGTTAGTGCCATTAGAGCGGTCATTAAAGCTTTACCAGCCATCAGGGCAATGGCTCCAAAGCCCATTGCCATCAGCATGCCCTTCATCATAACACCAGCTGCCAGAAGGGCTTCCAGTCCGCCTTTCTTACCAAACTTGTGCTTGCGGCCCTCTACCAAGGACTTATCATCAAGTAAACGAAAGCGAAGGTAGCGCGTCTTTAAGAGATTCTCCATTTTGGCGAGTATATAGCCATTAAGGCGTGTATTAGGGTCACTGGGATAGCTACGGGCCACCTCTGTAGAATTTGCAAATATCCAAAATTTAGTTAGCCATTTGAATAGCCGATTTAACTGGCTCCACTTACCAGCCATCAATTCCGAGGTCTTGAGTTCCGTTGCATTCTCATCCTTGACTACGCTTACACCAGGCAGAACATTTAGTTCTTCTTGCTCAGCTAACTTTTCCATTATCTTGACAATCTCTATTTTGAGGCACATCCAGCTGAATGGTGAGATCTCGCACTCATTCATTGAGGCATCCATTTTTTGCGGCTGTTTTAGGGTTTCCACCTGCACAGGTGAAGGCTCGGTGGTCGGGACATTTGCTGCTTGTGCATATTTGCACATAAAAGCGAATAAGGCTAAATAAAATAAATACTCCAAGGTCTTGAGCAGCAACATCTTTGGTATGACGAACGTCTTATGATTCGGGAGCTGTATGAACGACTGCAACTTCTCATTTCTTTGGTTTTGCTTTTTATACCCATTTCCCTTTCACTACACGCACCCAAATCCAATGCCTCGTTTAAGGTGCTTGTCCGTCTGTTGTGCTTTTCTAATTACCCCAGCGATTTGTGGTCGAAATTCTTCCCAGCGCCAGTCATCTGCGTCCAAGCGAGCGGCTGGGCCGGCCAAATGGGCGGCACTTTCGCTTTCCTCTGCGGCAAGGGCCAGTGTAGCGAATCGTTCGGTTAATTCTGTCACCAAGAGTTCCAGCTAATGAATTCCCAGAGAGTAAAAGAAAACTCGCAGATATCAGCATAATTACCAGGCAGATAAAAGTCGCGTGCCCTCCGCATCCATAAATTAAGTCGCAGCATTTTGTCTACCTATCTTGGACTAACTAAATATTCGTTGTTAATTATGACTACATTTTCATTTTGCGCCAAACCCTCCAAAGACTTTAAGCTTTCTTCTCTTAGGGTAAATCGAGAAAAGGTTATTTATACTTAATGACTTGCAGATTTTCGAAATCTAAAATTACTTTAACTAATATTACATTTTTACATTAACATAAATATAAAAATTCTTCATCAGTGTCAATATTTGAGTCAGTCCGTCAGTATGTGTTCATAGCCGGAAAAAGCTAGGTCACGGAACGTCAAAATTGTGTTTAAAAATATTGTTATTAACATATTTTTGTCTTTAGTTTATTGTGATTGGAAAATATAAAATAAAATAAATTAAAGGGAATTCTAATATTTCTAGTTGTGGCTTTTGAATTTTGAATTTTAAGTCTTAATCGAGGAATTTTAGTCTTGAAAAATTATTATTTAAATAAATTACGTGGATTATGCTGTTGCCGTACATATTGGCAGATGTGGAAAGAGTTGGCATATAACAGGGGTTGTTGATGGGACCACTGCTGTGGATGTTGATTGTTCAGTTGTTGTTGTCGATGAGGATTCCTCAACTGCTGTGGATGTTGATTGTTCAGTTGTTGTTGTCGATGAGGATTCATCAACTGCTGTGGATGTTGTTTGTTCAGTTGTTGTTGTCGATGAGTATTCCTCAACTGCTGTAGATGTTGATTGTTCAGTTGTTGTTGTCGATGACGATTCCTGAACTGCTGTGGATGTTGATTGTTCAGTTGTTGTTGTCGATGACGATTCCTCAACTGCTGTGGATGTTGATTGTTCAGTTGTTGTTGTCGATGAGTATTCCTCAACTGCTGTAGATGTTGATTGTTCAGTTGTTGTTGTCGATGAGGATTCCTCAACTGCTGTAGATGTTGATTGTTCTGTTGTTGTTGTCGATGACGATTCCTGAACTGCTGTGGATGTTGATTGTTCAGTTGTTGTTGTCGATGAGGATTCCTCAACTGCTGTAGATGTTGATTGTTCAGTTGTTGTTGTCGATGAGGATTCCTCAACTGCTGTGGATGTTGATTGTTCTGTTGTTGTTGTCGATGAGGATTCCTCAACTGCTGTGGATGTTGATTGTTCAGTTGTTGTTGTCGATGACGATTCCTCAACTGCTGTAGATGTTGTTTGTTCTGTTGTTGTTGTCGATGACGATTCCTGAACTGCTGTGGATGTTGATTGTTCAGTTGTTGTTGTCGATGAGGATTCCTCAACTGCTGTAGATGTTGATTGTTCAGTTGTTGTTGTCGATGAGGATTCCTCAACTGCTGTGGATGTTGATTGTTCAGTTGTTGTTGTCGATGAGGATTCCTGAACTGCTGTGGATGTTGATTGGTCAGTTGTTGTTGTCGATGACGATTCCTGAACTGCTGTGGATGTTGATTGTTCAGTTGTTGTTGTCGATGACGATTCCTCAACTGCTGTAGATGTTGTTTGTTCTGTTGTTGTTGTCGATGACGATTCCTGAACTGCTGTGGATGTTGATTGTTCAGTTGTTGTTGTCGATGAGGATTCCTCAACTGCTGTAGATGTTGATTGTTCAGTTGTTGTTGTCGATGAGGATTCCTCAACTGCTGTGGATGTTGATTGTTCAGTTGTTGTTGTCGATGACGATTCCTGAACTGCTGTGGATGTTGATTGTTCAGTTGTTGTTGTCGATGACGATTCCTGAACTGCTGTGGATGTTGATTGTTCAGTTGTTGTTATCGATGACGATTCCTCAACTGCTGTAGATGTTGTTTGTTCTGTTGTTGTTGTCGATGACGATTCCTGAACTGCTGTGGATGTTGATTGTTCAGTTGTTGTTGTCGATGAGGATTCCTGAACTGCTGTGGATGTTGATTGGTCAGTTGTTGTTGTCGATGAGGATTCCTCAACTGCTGTGGATGTTGATTGTTCTGTTGTTGTTGTCGATGAGGATTCCTCAACTGCTGTGGATGTTGATTGTTCAGTTGTTGTTGTCGATGACGATTCCTCAACTGCTGTAGATGTTGTTTGTTCTGTTGTTGTTGTCGATGAGGATTCCTCAACTGCTGTAGATGTTGTTTGTTCAGTTGTTGTTGTCGATGAGGATTCCTCAACTGCTGTGGATGTTGATTGTTCAGTTGTTGTTGTCGATGACGATTCCTCAACTGCTGTAGATGTTGTTTGTTCTGTTGTTGTTGTCGATGACGATTCCTGAACTGCTGTGGATGTTGATTGTTCAGTTGTTGTTGTCGATGAGGATTCCTCAACTGCTGTAGATGTTGATTGTTCAGTTGTTGTTGTCGATGAGGATTCCTCAACTGCTGTGGATGTTGATTGTTCAGTTGTTGTTGTCGATGACGATTCCTCAACTGCTGTAGATGTTGTTTGTTCTGTTGTTGTTGTCGATGAGGATTCCTCAACTGCTGTGGATGTTGTTTGTTCAGTTGTTGTTGTAGATGAGGATTCCTGCACTGCTGTAGATGTTGTTTGTTCTGTTGTTGTTGTCGATGAGGATTCCTCAACTGCTGTGGATGTTGTTGGTTCTGTTGTTGTTGTCGATGACGATTCCTGAACTGCTGTAGATGTTGTTGGTTCTGTTGTTGTTGTCGATGACGTTTCCTCAACTGCTGTAGATGTTGTTGGTTCTGTTGTTGTTGTCGAAGGGGTAGCAACTGCCGTTGATGTCGTAGCCTCTGTTGTTGTTGAAGAGGTGGCAACTGGCGTAGTTGGGCCACCAGGGTCTCCCGTGTTAAACCTGTTATGCAGTTTCTTTCTTATATTCTCGCCCCATTTATGTGGTTTGTGCACATGAAAGAAATGGTCTCTATTTTCCTGCGTGTGTCCTTGATGATGGAATGGAAAGTGTTTCAGCTCATGCAAATTTGACTCCTTTGCAATATCCAAGTAATCCATTTTTTCATTATCGACGTTGCCTATGACAATGGAGTTTTGTTGGTTAACAGGATAAAGCCAAACTGGAGACACGGCCAACGCAGCCACAACAACAATTTTGGTTGCTAAACTGTTAAAGACGTTCTGAAGTCGCGTCATCTTTTGCTCAAACTAACAATGAAATGCCAGGGGAGAGCCTTTTATAAACAAAAAATGGGTCATTTAGAAATCAATTAGGAAGAAGATCGGGGAAACTAAATTTAAAATCTTCGGTGATAATTTAATTTAGCCAACTGGTTTTTGAATATGAATGAAAGATTCTAAGACGTATAGACGCATAAGAATTCTTATATATGTATGTGCAGAAATATTTTTATTAATTAAACGAAAATAGAAACAATGATTTTGGCTTATTTAAAATAAATTAGGAAATGTTTGTTTTACCGCTTTGAAGGTGTGGAAAAAGATATTTGAATAACCTATGCAACAGCAGTGGAGGTAGTTATTGCTCCTGTCGATGTGGGAATCGCTGTGGAGGTCGTCACAGTTCCAGTTGATGTTGGAATAGCGGTTGACGTTGTGACTGCTGGAGTGGTTGTGGGAGTTGTTTCGGGGCTTGTCGCGGTGCTTGTCTTGTAGGCAAATTTATTCCTGAAGTTATTGCCCCATTGGAGGAGACCTTCCGGAAACCGTTTCAGTTGATTGGAATTTGGATCAATTGTGCCCTCCACATGGACATATTCGACTTGCAAACCAGAATCCTTATTGTCCACAGGATATGCCCGATTGGCTGATATAAGAAACGCTACAATAAGCGCGCTTTTAACGAATGTTTTACTACAACCGATGTAAAGGCTTGCCATTTTGGATTATACTGAAATTTACTTCTGGTTGATCCATTTTATAGTCGCATTAGAAAGCAGTCCGTTCGATTAGCTTAAAATTAGGCGCAAATCGCGGTGAAATTGTTTAGTTTTGTTAATTCAGATATTTTATAATGGTCTGCGTTACTAATTAATTAAAAGAAATTAGTGCCAATTTTATTTCTCTCTTTTTTGCGATGTGGTTTTCGTCTCGAAAATACGTGCAAACAGTTTTTTGCAGTTTGGATTAGATTATTAAAAGAGTCTTGAGAAATTTGTTTGCTTTTCATGAATTCTTTTTATTCAATTGCTATTAAATTATTAAAATAAATACTTAGTAAATAAGTAATTTTTTCATTTAGCAGACATAATTTGGTGAACCTGAGTGTTACATGATTGAGTCTGCTAAGAAATTGTGGGTTTGGATGGATACAATAAATATGGCGCAAATATGATTAGATTATTCGATATGCATTGTCCTGAGCTATCCAAGTCGTGGGTGGTTCGTCGGGGTGGCCGTTTGTTGTGATTTCATTTCTTTTCTTTTTTTTTGTTTTGGTTTTTGGTATGTCGCAGCTAACTAACTAAATACAACTAAATAATTATTGACTACAACGAGTTTAGCCATTCTTCTGGGTAAAGTCTTTATAGGGAATAGTGTGAAAAGGAAAGCGTCGGCTAGGTGGAAAACGTTGAAGGAAAGTAGATAGGTAGGAGAGGAAGAAAATGGAGTATAAATTCAAAAGTCAAAAGGCGAATGAATGGAGTTGGGGGTCTTTGTTTGTTTAGAAGGGTTGAGCGAGACCGTAGTGGTTGTAGGCCAAATCGGCAGCAGCGGCCTGGCCATTTCGGCTCCAGTCGGAGTGCACAATATCGGCATTCAATGGGCTGCCAGTGATGTAGGCAGTGGTGATGTGATCCTTCTTCTTAGCCAGCAGATCCTTGAAGAAGGTGGCACCTAAGAGAAGAAGATATTTCATAACAACTTGTCGACTTGAAATTTGTTGAGTCGTCTACTCACCAGCCAAAATGAGGGCAAGGAAGGAGATGGCCAGAGCCTTCAGGGAAATGAACTTGATGATGGTGAACAGAACCTTAATGACCACAGCCTTCTTCAATTTCAAAGCCAACAGCAGTGGCAACAGCATTTTCTTCATGCGCTTGCTGCGCGATTCTGTATAAGTTTAATGAATAAAAAGAAAACAAACGTCCATTTAATAAAAGCCACACAAAAGCAGACTATATTAAAAGTACGGATGAAAGCTCTTAACCACTTGTTGACTTTCGCCGTAAAGCACGCAATCCATTTAACTTTTGAGATAATTGCAATTTCACTGTCGTGTATTGTTAACCGCGTCGTATACGTGATATGGGCGTGAACTTACCCTCCATGGCACGTCCGCTGTACACATTCTCGGTATTCTCATCCTGCTCATCGCCGGAGAACGAAAGGTTCAGCTCGTGGGTTTCCAAATAACGCTCAGCACGATCCTCAAACGATTCAACAGCCTTGCTGGCACCGAAGCTGCGTCCTGTTTCGCTGCGATCAATGCGCAGACCACCAAACAGTGGGACCGAGTCTTCGTTATCCAATTTGTTCAGCATGTTCACTAAGTCCTTTTCGCTATTATCCTGCGATGGCAATGCCAAAGCGCCGCACACAAAGCTGGCCACAAGCACAACACAAACGAATTTCGCGCACATTTTTACTTTTATTTTTCCGCCGAATGGGTCGAATGGGGATGGGGGAAATAAATTCTTTGTATTTATTGATATTGATAATCCTTTTCGGAATCGAACACTATTCCAGCTCACTGCTGTTGGCTTTGTGAATGGAAATTGCTTTGTGATTAATTGTATGCAATGTTGTGGCATTTTATACCTTTTCAAAATTGTATGCGTGCCCTGGGGTCCGCCGAATCGAGTCGATTGACCAATTTAGTGGCTAGAAATCGCCGGCTGGCCAAAAAACGTATCAAAATCAAAACGCAGCACTGCTGCAGCAACAACAACAACCAGCCACATTGCGGCAGAAGACAGCCAAGCACAATTTATGCAAAACGTACAACAATTTCTTGACCATATTTCCACGCACGTCGTCAACGAAAGGGAAGTCGCTGTCGCAGTAAGTAAGCAGTTTGCCGGCTTCAATATGATTTTTGTTTTTGTTTTTTCTTCAATTTTTTCTTTATATTTTTTTACATATTTTATATAAGCAAATGGCCCAATTTTAGCCTATCCGTTAGGTGAGCATAATTGGCATGCACCTGGTGTCGCCAAAGCCAAGTGTCCAGAGAGTGGACGTGACTTCATTTAGTTATGAGAAGATTGACTGTGCCAGATTCTAGGGTCTGTGGCTTTGCTTTCTTCCTTCTTCTCCTCTCATCTGCTGGCTTATCATTAGTCGGGCCATTGAATATCATTAAAGCGATTATTAGTAGACTCTGCCGTATTTGGTATGCCTCAACTGTGGTGACTTAATGCGCGCTTTGGCCCAGTTTAAAACAACAACAGCAACAATGGCAACAGAAACGGCAGCAACAACGACAACGACAACGCCAACGCCAACGCGCTGTAAGCGCTTTCGATTTCATTCTCTTTTTGTCGTTTTCTATTTCAATTGCTTCTAAATCTATTTACAAAAGAAAGCTGAATTGTAGCACATAGTCGTATATATCTTTTCAATCGCACAAGTGACACTTTTATGAGCATAAGTAGAAAGTTTCTGACTGCGACTTGTGCGGTAAAGGTAAACAATTAACATGCCAAGGCACAGGTATGTTGGCATTAGAAATTTCAATTATCATATGAGGGGCTGAGGTGTGTAGAGGAGTGGAGAGTAAAGACTTGCTAAAAGTAATCTAAAGCCTTCCCCTGGTCAAAGCATATCAATTTTTGGTTGCCAGTCGACACTTAAGCAGAACCTGCCACAAGTTTTAATTGCCAAAAGAAACTTGTTGTTGTTGCTGCCACTTTTTGAGGGTCGTGTCCATGTGACAAAGTTCCAAATATTTGTCGCCCAACCAGTTGAGTTGCGTTTGAGTTTGAGTTGAGTTCACTTGAGTATGTACATAGTTGCTGGCATTCCAATTAAGCAGTCATTGCCATGAGAAAGTATTGCCCCATAGGTAAACATTCTACTAGTTGACTCCGGTCAAACCGACCAGGGAGAGCAGCATCAGTTTAGATATGTACACAAACACATGTAGTTGGCACGTGCAGAAAGAGATGTAAGAGAGATATGTATAGAATGAATCTTGGGACAATTTCAGGAAAAATACTTGCTTCTCTTGTTTTATTATCAAACAATAAAGTTTCTGTGTCGTGTGTGTTTTTGTAATACAATAAATTAGTTAAGTTAATTACTCTTCGAATAAGTTACTACAGGCTACGAATGGGAAAACGAAGGCACATATTTGGCTATTGGTGGCCTGACTAAGAAGTGCTTACTGCTGCTGCTCCACCTGCTGCTGGCCGGCATAGGCCAACTGTTGGGCATCGTCGTTGATGCTGCGGGCATAGGGATAGGCCGATGAGGCACCCGAGCTCCATCCAGCGCTGGCGGGAGCAGACCAGGCATTCGAGTTGTAGCCACTGCCGAACGAGCTGCCTCCGAATTTGTTACCGAAACCGCCCAACAAGCGGGAACCGCCAACCAGTATGGCCAGGAAGAAGGCAATCTTGGCAACAATCACAGCCTTGAAGGTCAACAGAGCAAGGAAGCCGAGCACCAATGGAATGACAGCGAACAATTTGGCTCCAATGGCCAGAGCAATTGGGCCAATCATCTTCTTGATCTTGCCGCGACCTGTTAAACGAACGGCAGAAAAAATAATTAAAATCTATGAGTAATATATCAAATGTAATTTGCCTTACCTTCATCCAAAGCACGTGCCACTTGCTGGGTGGTCTCGGTGGGCAACTTGAATTCCAGGTTGTGGGTGGACAGGAAATCGGTGGCACTAGAGATAGCCAGATCGACTAGACGTCCATTACGATCTTCGGAATTTTGAGGTAACTCGGCATAGATGTCTTGCTCGCTGAGGGATTTGCCACCGCGCTGGACGGGATTAGCGGGATCTCTGCAAACGTATGAAGAAAAACTAGGCTTAGAAGAAATTCGTGACGCATTTCCTATTCGTTTCACTCTCGCTTCTCGTTCACTTTTTATAGACGCACAAAATCAAAAGTAATAAACAAACACACACCTCTGAAAGGTCACACCACTGGCTAGTTCAATGTTGTTGCTCCTGGCGGCACGGTTGAGAGCCGTAATGCCCTTGACCGCCAGACAAGTGGCCATGTCATCACTGTCGAGACAGGCGCCCAAATAGCGAGCAGCCCGACCGAATGTATTATCACTTTCGATTTGATTATCTTGAACACTGGGAGCGGCCCAGGCACAGCTGGCCACCAAAATGGTTACACAAGCAATGGCAAACACTTTCATTTTCGGTTGAGAGTACGCGACGCGATTTAATCCTTTGGGGGCTAATAATTGGCTGCTGCTTCTGCTGCTGTTGGGCTCGAGAGCGTTGAGATGAATTTGATGTATGCGTCTCCAGACGTCTAGCCTTTTATATGGAGCCGTCAAGCTGCAGCTGCCGGCGACTGCGCTGTCGGTACGCATTACAAAACAATTTAAAAGTAAATTAAATAAAACTGAGCCGAGACGCAGCCGCCAACTCTTGCTGCTGCTGCGACTGCTGCTGCCAACTGCGGAAGCTACCAACAACGTAAAGAAAACGTCCAAAAGACGCGAAAAAGTCAGCCGACTCTCACACAGAGCTAAAGCAGACGTCGCAGCACATAAATCTAGAAAACAACAACTGCAAACGGGCAAAACAACAAAATAAAGTCAACTTGTTTGTTAAGTGAATTTGTTCATTTCATTTCGTTTGTGGCTGCCTCTTTTTTGGCAGCGCCGCCGCCACCTTACCTCAGTCGGCGTCGCTGTCATCATCCGTCAACGTCGGAGAGAAACTTACACTTGGACTTGGATATACACACACACACACACACTTACACATCGAGAGTAAACAATTGGCATCATTGGCTAGGCCTTCTCTGGGCCCATGGGTCCGGCAATGCACGCCCTCAACTAGGCTGCGGCTGGTATCTGACATTATGCTGTTTATCCACGGTCTGAGCTTGGGATCAGCTTTCTTCCGACTCTCGCAATATCAAGTCACATATTTGCCAATTTATTGACGCCTCTCCGGCACCAATCCGGTTGCCATATATTTCACGCTCTTCATTTATGGGCGCAGAAATCAGTTTTTGGTAAGCATAAATGGGTCATTTATATTTGCTCGTTTTGCTATTGCCCCAATAGTTAGTATTTAGCACTTTGATATTTGCATTCAATTTGCCTTTGGATACTTGAGAGATTTATCTAATACGAAATTGATATACATATATACTAAATGGATCGTATTTGATATATTTCCATTGACGTAACTTGACTGAATACCAATTTATTTTCTTTGGAGTTGTTGCCCGCTTGTAATGTGAAATCGAAAGTTTATGCCCTTGGAGCTTGTGAAATTCACATATCTTCCACACATAATATAGAGTATCGAAAGAAAATTTATTCTGACCTTAAGCTTAAGCATTCTTCGAAACACAATATTTTTGTTAAAATAAGTTATTTGTGTTATATGTTACAAGGTTATATGTGGTAGTCCTTAATCTTTAATGTTAATGTAATTTTACTTATACTTTTCCAAAAAGGGAAAAATGAAGCATCATCAGATCATGTCCGTCCGTCTAGATTGGAGCAAACTTCTCCGAGCCGGTAAAATTATAGTGCTGAAACCTTGCATTTAGTCTTCCACATATTGCAGACATTTCTCAGATTGAGCCGGATCGCTCCTCTATATTCAATAGCTCCCGTGGTCAGTCAGTCAGTTAAAAATAGAGTTTTGCATCAAAGTTCATTGTTTTTCTAGGGAATTCAAAGAACTTACTTTCAATAAAGACCGAGCCATTTTTCCTCAAGATTAGATTACTCTATCGTATAGCTCCCATGGCATCGGAAAACTTCATTACCTTGCCTCGTTTATAAGCGATGGTCCAAAAATTATTTTCTAATTAGGTATACTCACGAATATGTATGCCAAATTCGATTAAGATCCGGCACATAAACCACATAGGGACGATCGATTAGCACGATCGGGGTTAGCCCGGTCTTTTGGTTTTCATTTCGTTTTCTTACCAATGGGAACCTTACATATGCCTGTTTCTAGTTATATCTCTCTCTATTTCCCTTGTCTTATATTTTATCGTTAATATTTCTTTTTATCGACGATTTATCAGGAAACTTTTTTTGACCTGATTGAAACGTATATCTTATAAAATGAGTAATAAAACTAATTTTAATTTGGTTTCGAAACTTCAAGAAAAACTTTTTCTTTAACAATTTGTGTTTGGATCAAAACAAAATTTGGTTTAATGCAAAATCGATTTGTTTATATATTGGATATATTGAATAAAACTGAAAGTTTTGTTTTTCACTTATATTAACAAAACGAAGTTTACTCAAATTTGACAAGGGTTTTTTCACTCGCCTACTGTCTATATGTTTCATGGATTATTTCTTATGAAGCAAAAATAATAATATAAAATTTTTAAGATCCAAGTAGGCCTGGGACTTGGCTAGATTTCGATATCGTGGGGGAGCCCCTTACTACAATCATTCTACAACGTGAGCTCGCCGAGAAAAGTTCAATTAAATCTAATTCTGCTCCAGTTATCAATATGCTAAAAGTAAAAG
The DNA here is from genome assembly GCA_024703675.1 of Drosophila nebulosa. Taxonomy (NCBI): domain Eukaryota; kingdom Metazoa; phylum Arthropoda; class Insecta; order Diptera; family Drosophilidae; genus Drosophila; species Drosophila nebulosa. Next base: position 12,679,686 of record JANFPS010000004.1, on the reverse strand, counting down.
TTCAAAAGAATTCCGAAAAGGTTAGTAAATTCAAGGAAATATTTTTGGCTATCATCAAATGTTCTTTTTATTCTTGAGTAGCCGCTGGTATTTTCAGTCCAGGAGCATGCATCAATTCAGGACCTGAAAAAAAAACTTGAGACATTACTCAAGCTTCCGCTTTTGCAATTGAATATTGTGGCAGATAATCATACTGTGGCAGATGTAGACTTGTTAATTGAAGTGTTCGGTGTAATGAATAAAGATTATGAGCCGGTTGTATCGTTATTCTGCGGTACCAACTTTGTGGGCTCAATCGTCGTGACTGAGGATGAATGTGACAGTTCATTGGCGGTAACCAGTAAGTCTTCAGGCGAGGATTTTATGGATAATTGTTGCCCGAAACGAGCCGAGAAACGTAAGAGCAGCGGGGACGATATATCAATGGACCATAAGAGGTAAGTTTGGCGGCAATGTGAAAAATTGGAACTCAATATGCGTGTCTGGACAACAGACCCAGAATTGACTTGTCATCTGACGAAGAAGAGGAGGAGGGGGAGGAGGAAGTAGACGTTGATTCGCCCAAGTCTTCACCGGAGTCACTGGTTGAAGCTTGTGGAACCGGGCGTTGTGGCGTTAAGTCAAAGCCTCGTGCTCCCACTACAAAATCTCTAGCATCGAAGCGCTCATCGTTCGTCAGCCAAGACATAAATATAGAAGAAGAGGAATCTGGAAATCCTCCATTTGTTAATATTCTTCCCGAAAATAGGCGTTTCGTTACGGTTGTGACAACAACTGAATGTCCAAAAGAATATTGTCCACTGCTACAGTTATTTTTCGGACATTTCGCCCAAAACAAACGCGTGAGCGAATTGAGATTTAATCCAGTAATGGCAGTTCTTCCACATGGCGGCAGGCTGTATATTGCTTCCGCCAATGAAGATACAATGGACTGGGTGGTAGACACACTTGTTGATATTGATCCATCGTATAAGGGCATGTCACTAATAGAGTTTTTGAATCTTTCTTTGGTAAAAGTCGTTTGGCCGGTTCTCGAGAATTGTTTGTTAAATATCTTTACGTTACTGGAAAGCCAGAACGATTGCCTCGACACAAGCAAATGGGCTGTGCATAGCAGACGTACGTTGAAAAAACCGAGCGTGGAGAACTCTAGATTGGCTGTGTCCACAGAATGCGACAATGAAATGGTTGAAATTTTTATTGACAACGACAGCATGGAATTGATAATGGATAATTGCAATCGCTTGAAGTACTGCTTCTGGATGATTCATTTTGAGTTCTGTTAAACGTTGCCACATTCATATATTTTATATTTATTTAATTTAAAATTAAGTATGTGATAATTTATTGCTCCTAAAATACTATCGCTATGTAAGCATCTAACGATGCAATAAAGAAAATCAGTGAGACCTATTTGCCAAACGTTTTAATTCTTTAAAAGAAAGTCCAATAAAAGTATCATAAGGAAACATCAGTTTTCAAAATGACACCAAGAATTCCATTCATTCTATTGATGAATTAAATCGGGTTTCGATTGCAATTCGTCTTCATCTGTCACGTTCGTAGCTTACACGTTTTTATGCATTCGAATTTCTCTGTATCACATTGTGGATCGTAAAAATTTAAGTTTTATATAAAAGCCATCTATAAAATCGAAACAATTTCAGTTTATTTTTTCTTTTGGCAGCTACAAAATTTGTATCTTTATTATTCCTACAGCTTATTAAAGACAGCCCATTCAAAAAAAAAAAAAAAAAAAAGTCAAAGAAACATGTTGTTGCTCTGCGACCGCTGCCCCGCTTACTCACTTTCATTTATATTACAACAAAATGAGACACTAAATATTGCCCTCAATGTTGTTGTGGTTGTTGTTGTTGCTGCTGCTGCCTGCCTGCCTGCCTGTTATTCTCTTATTGTTGGCCGATTGTTGCTGTGCAAGCCGCGGGCGTCGGCTTGTCACACGCTGCGTATGAGTGACGCGCCTTTATTTTCGGTTATTGTTTTAGCTGCGTAAAACAAAGCAGTGGAGAAGGAGGGGAAAAAAGAAAGTGTGCTAGGTATGAGCAATGATTCACTTGCTGCGCCAATTAGCATAGTGTAAGTTAAAAATGCGGCAACATAAATTCTCCTGCTCAGGCTTCGGGCATTTCAAGAGCGCCGGCTTATGACTTCAACTCCAATCATGTCATCATCATTGATGATAATAGCCCCGCATGCCATTCGCTTGTCTCACGCACACGGTCCAGTTTCGCATTCATTCATTGACGTAGTCGTCTTTAGCGTCATCGACGGTCCGACTTTCGGTCCGTCGGTCCGTCGGTCGGTTGGTTGGTTGGTTGGCCTGGCATCGTCATCGTTGTGAGTGAAAGTTATGTAATTTTCATTGAAATTTTGCAATCTGCAATGGGACACTAAAAACCGGCTTTGAGATCTGACTACGGGGAACACTGTTGTTATTCCCGGTAAGTGTCAAGTTGTATTGTTCGCAGACCTGAAACTCAAATCAAACTAAATTTCTAAATGTCAATCATGAATAATTTCTCTTTTTGTTTCGTTTTACAAGATCTGTCAATATAAGTAACCTTTTTGCTGTCCCCTAATGCGTTTTTGACATCTCTAAGACAGGCAGGCGGTCTTGTTTTTTTTGTTTTTGTTTCTTTGCCAAAATATGTATATTATTATGTATAAAGCCAATTAGGTTTACTTGTTTTTTTTTTCTTTTTTTTTTTGCGATTTCTGTTGGCTCGGACTCGAGCTCAATTAGCCGCAACAAGTTGCCATAAACCGATTGCCCCTATGTGCTATGTACTTTCTTTGTCTGCCTTCGTTGGTGCGTTTGACTGTTTGTGCGTGTGTGTGTGTGTGGGTGTGGCACACCACGCGCATTTACTTTTCAAATTAGCTTGGCAGCATTTTGCAGCTGAGTTTAAAAGATTGCCGGATTGGGTTGGTTTTTTTTTTGGGCAGTTTGCGTACGTTCTACTGACCCATTTGCGTGTCGTATTAACAAATAGCATTTTCGGCATTCCTCTATAGTGGGCTTAAGAATGCGGCACAGGGTAAGAGTTACAGTTATGACGAAATGCTTTTATCTAACTCTTTGACTTACCTTCCCCATCTCCAAGCATTGGATCAATAAAATGCTGGGTATGCATCTCTAGACCCAAACAAAGCCTCAAGCAATAAGTAACAGCAATATTTGTAACTCTTTTTGTCGGTTTTTTGGGTTAAACGTATAAATACCAGCAGGTGAAATTGATTTTCTTTTCATTTGCGCAAATATGAAATGTCAATATTGTGCGTCGACGACGACGACGACGACGACGATAGCGGCTAAGAAAGTGCAGCAATACGAGAAGGCCATTTAGTGGTGTCGACTTAGGGATGGCAGCAGTATGAGTATAAGTATGGGCAAGGTCTAGTTATTTGTTGTTAAAAAATTCATAGCCATTACCTTGCGGGCACTTCGGCTCAACCCCAAAACAAATTCAATTCACTTTGCCTAAGCCTGCTTGACACTTTGACTGTTAGGCACCCCAACTTGGCTAAATTGTTGTGAGGGCAATTGACATACGAGGTCTATTTGAACCATGGGCGTAGTTTAATCTTCTGAAAGAAATTTATGGTATTGGTCATTAAGTTAATGGTTCTTTAGCTAGTTTGCTTTAACCCCATTTTGTTGGATTTAAATAGAATCCTTTTGGTTGCGCTCATGTGTTGGGCCTATGGGTTGGTTTATGGTTTAAGCAAATCGATTAATTGCGCCTGTAGGAATACTTTCAGAGGGCCCAGACCCTACTGTGCCTGTACTTGACAGTATTGTTGCTTTGTTTAACTTAGCGTTAACCCATTCGCTCAAGCTGTAAAGAAAGTGAAATTGATGACACAAATGTTCAAAAAAAAAAAAAAAACAAACAAGGGACAATGCTTGCGTCGTAGTTGTAGTTGTAGTTGTAGCTTTAGCTTTAGCTGTGTCTCTATGCTAAATGGCCTGGTTAAGTAATCTCGTGAGAGTCGCAAACATTGCGCAGCCAGCCGAACGACAACGACCCAGCCAGCAACTGGCAATGTTGAGAATGTTGTTATTAGCCAGAGATGCGGCGACAAAAAAAAGATGTTGTTGTTGATGTCTCCCCGTCTGACTTTAATTGCCAAGCCAAACGGAAAACAGAGAGAAACAGAGAGAGAGAGAGAGAGAGAGAGAGAGCAAGCAAAAAAATACATCAACTTCACTTTCAAACACATCTCACTTAGAAAGAAGTCGCAGCGAGCATAATGTTGGTCTTTGTTGTTGTTGATCGATCTGTTAGATACGCGGCAAGCATGCGCATACATATGTATCTAAGGCATGTTTGGTCTTTCCCTGCCCCGTCCCCGTAATGCCTAACGCCATTCCCTGGGTTATAGTCTTTCTGCTATTTACCATGAATTGTGTGTGCCCTACAACTTTCACTTGTTTTGGCCAGGCCAGGCCAAGAGGCATGCGTAGGCAGCCCAGGCAATGAGCCAAAATATAAATGAACACACACACACACACGCACGCCTATGGGGCAAAGTTGTACATATTAACAATTTTTGTTATTTCTGTATAATGATATAATATTTTAAAAGAGCTTTGCCATTTGTTGCTTTGTTTTAAGGACAACAACTTTCATTCTGCTGTCCTTTGAGGCATTGTACTCCTCTCCATATGATTGATAGCTTTCCATCGTTTGGTGTTGACCTGTTTATTGGCATGGCCTTTACATAAGTCACATTGCTGCTGCTGTTGTCCGTGTGTGTTGGCATTGATTGCAACACGCACTTGCGGAAGTAGTGTCTTTGGGCCCGCCGCCGCGTTGGTCTGCATGCGCAATAAACCGTTTTATGCATAACGGCCTGGCAATGTTGTTAATTTTTTGAGCCCTCTTTGTACGCATCGGAGTGATTGTATGTGTGTGTGTTGTCGATGGCTACGTCAACGTGAACGTCTCTTGGTCCGTCATCGACGTAACATCATTTGGCTTATGCCGAAGTCAGGCACGAGCAATGTGCTAATTAATTGTTAATGGAGTTGGAGTTATGTGGTTTTTATTTGCCTATTGGCTAATACTATTTTTAGTGAACATCTATGCATTTTATCTATTGAACTGTCTTTCTCTTTCAGTGCCTCTATAGGAAGGGTTTGTAAAACTCCTGGCTATCGTAGTTGTGTTTGGGTAGTCTTAGTGAAGTTTCCTTTGCTAATGCCAGAGGTATGTAGTGCTGTGGCCTGAGAGGCATCCAGCTGCTACCGCTGGCCGAAAGATCTGCTGCATGGGTAGCAGCAGCATGAAAGCCCTTGATCGAGGGCGAGTGTATTATCTCCAGACGATCGTGCGCATGGCCACTCGACATAATGTACTTTAAGGCCAGCAATCCGGAAGTGAGCAAAGCTATTTTGCCCATGACAAACGATGAGGTTGAAAGCGCCGTTAGCCATTTCAAGATCAAGGGCAACAACACCATTTTGGCCAACGCAGCAGCAGCCAGCAGGGGATATAGCATTTTCAATAGTTTCTTGTGCTTCTTGTGATGATGTTTGCCGCGAGCTAAATGAAGTTTTGCATTAAGGACGGGATTTTGTTTGCTTAAGATTATAATCCAACTACACACCTTCAGTTGACCAGGTGCCAAACATATTAGTCAATTCCTCGGCAGTCAGTTCATCGTTGAGAAACTTACGCAGTTGCTGATGGGCAACTTGTAACCATTCTTGCTCCAAACGCTCCTCGGTGGCTGCCTCCTGTTCAGCATCCTGCTCCACGGCCGCCACAATGGCACCGCCAAGTTGTACAGCCGGCGGCAGGCTATGAGCCTGTCCCAAAGCCAACAAGGCAAACACACACAATGTGGTTAACACGAGAAGCATTTTCGTTAGTTATGTTTGCACTGCAGCACAGTTCCTAGCACACTGAGCAGTTATGTTGCTAATGGGACATGGCCGGTACTCTTATCGTTGCACTTGGTTGCATTCATATTGAGACTACAACAAGTACATATGTACTTATGTATATTGGCTTATTCTTACACTTGGCCAATTGGCTGATTATTCCTGCTGTTGCTGCTTCTGATTCTATTATGTTTTCGCTACTTTTGTTTTGCTCGCTTTGCGGTTTTCGATTCAGTTTTACTTGAGCGTGAACACACACATTAAGTTTTCCCTACTTTAATAAACGGTTTCTACCTGCCATAGTTTCTGTTGTTGTTGTTGTTGTTATTGTTGCTGTTGTCTCGTCGTGGGCCAACGGTTGAGACCAGCAACAAGTAAAAACTCTTCATTAGCGTTGGCAAGCATTTTACTTGCCGCGTTTCGGTTCACTTGTCATTTTTCCATTTCTAAAATGTAGAGAAAACCTGGTCTTAATATACCCAGACTTAGATTTGTACTCTATGGCATGAGTTATTGATCTTTTTTTTTATACATTTTAAATTTATAAATTTTTATTCAATTGCAAGTATTTTAATTTATTTAACCAAACAAAAAATTCGTCCTCATCAAATTAACCTTAGATAGAAAATGTGCAGCAATTCCTGGAAAAATTATCAATTCCTATAGATTTTTACTTTGTTAATGGAAGGTGTCGAAAAAACGTGGACCCAATGCAAATTTAATTAAAAAAATCATTACTACAGAAATTTGCCCGCTGCTTAATTACCTATGAAAAAAAAACCCCAAAAAAATGTAAACACAAGCATCTGCTAAGGTCGACCTGGCCGACGTTTAAACACCCTTTAAAATTGCTTTAATATAAATTTGAAGCTTCATATGTATATGAAAGAGTCGAGCAAAAAAAAGGTTTGAAGTGGAGCTCTAAAACTTAGCTTACTACAACTGAGTTTTATTTCTGATTATCATGAATATATACATTATATAGTCGTAGCTGCTTTCTATTCTTTGCGAAATTCTGTGAATACATATTATTGCAGAAAATGTAGTGAGAAAAAATGTGTTCCTATTTTTGATACGCATATATACAAAAAAATGGGGAAAATTTGTACATATTTCCATATTTCCTGTAATGCTTTCCTAAAAAATTGATTTTATTTTTTCTCTCTTTTGTCCCATTTTTTTTTTTTATTTTTACGTTGTATTATGTTAATGAACCGTTGAGCGACCTTTGACTGATGTGGCTAAAAATATAAAAGAATAATTAAATTTTCGCCCAAATTGAAGCGGCAAACAAAGTTAACTGTGTTTAGTTATGGAGGAGAAGGAGCCATATCTAGAACCCACTAAGTTATATATATATATATATATATATTTTGTACATATTTATGTATATGTTTGTTTAATGCAGATGGAAATAAAGTAATAGCCAAATTGAATTAGGTTGTCGCAGACAAACAGACTTATCTAATACAGGTCCGAGTGATTGAATCAAGTTATACATATGGTATATATATATATTCACAAGACATTGTCAGACATTAAAATGCACACGTGTATCGTGGAGCTAATCGCCGACAATCATGGAATTGACTGACATCACTTTCCATGAACAAACTTTGATTTTGGGTGTCCAAAGTGCTTATCCAATTGCAGGGTATAGTAGAAGTCACATGATTTTGTCAACTATTTTGCTTTACTTAATTGCTTGAGAATTTTGGTGTTGAGTATATTTACAGTTTTAAATACTTTGAAATTAAATTTTGTGGCTTTTCGTTGGCTAATTCTGATTAATTTAATCATTTAGCTTAATCAAATTGCCGCAAACTGGAAGCTAACCTAAATCAATAGCTACTAAATAGAACTTAAGTAAGTTTGAGTGTGTCAGATTTTCTTCAAGAGAAGAGATTTGCTGCCATGACTGCCACCTGTTGTGGTCTTCAAACTCATTACGGCCGTAAACAGGGCAAAAAAGAAGCCAGCCAGCCCAGTTGTGCCCACCAGCAGCGTCAGACCGCCAATAAGCACTGGAATGAGGGTCAGAAATTTTAGTTTGTAGGCAATGAGTAATGGCAGCAGCAATTTCTGTATTTTCTTTTTCAACTTTTTCAGCTTGCGTCCCTCCTCCTGTGTCCCAGATGCCAGACGACTGTAACGACCTTGAACTTCCTTTGATGTTGCTGCTGCTGCTGTTACTGCGGCTGTGGCATCCAATTTACTTGGCCTGCGTTCGTCTGTATGGTGAGGGAGAAAAAAAGAGAGACCGAAACCGTTAGCAGTTTTTGCAGCTAATTAAATGGTTTGGACCAGACTCCCGGATAGATGGCCTTTGAGCATTGAGGCGCATAAACTGCGCTCACCATTCACTCTGGCACGTTTCTTTGGCAATTTAAATTAACATTTATTGGAATTCACCCACCTGGCAGACGCAGAGAAGGCTGCGAGTCCGCGCCCTCATCGCTGATGAGGGCCCTCACTGTGTCGCAAAAGTTGCTCACTTTCACCAGAGCTCGTTCGAAGGGCCCCAAGTACGCATCAATATCCATGTCTGACGACTTGTCACTGATATCAGAGCCATCACCATCACCATCAACATCATCTGCGTTAGCATCAGCAACATTATCATCATCAGGAGGCGGAGAAAATGCGGCATTAGTTAAAGTTAAAGCCATGTCGCGTACTTCCGGCTTGCCACGAGCATATGCTGCTTCCACATCCTCTGCCTCAGACTGAGTAGGTTGTAGGAGTGGAGTTGGGGGTGCTGCCCGGGGCAATTGACGCCTCAGCTCGCCTCGTCGCATTGATTGGCTTATGGCTAGCACATAGCTGGAGCTGGAGGCAGCTAGAGGATCGCTTAGAGTTGCCCGCACCTGTTTGTAATTTCCGCCATCATTCACAATGGGTGAAGGGGCCGTTACTTGGCTGGCATTTTGATTATAGCGATGATTGTAGGCGTAGTAATTGCCAGGAAGTCCTTGTCCTTGTTGCTCCACATGCTTTGGCTTCTGCTTTTGCTTCTGTTCCAGCTGCTGATCCCTTTCCCCACTCATGGTGTTGTCGTCGGGTAACCTCTGCCGCTGCATTGAGCTGGCTGCCGTTGCCTGCAGGATGAGCCAATTGTTGTGATGCGTCAAGGGTTGCCAGGCGGCATTGAGTTGAAGTTGTAGTTGCTCATTGTGTTGTTGCTGCTGTTGTTGTTGGTTGTGTGTTGTTAGGATGCCGGAAGTACCACCATTAAAACGATTGTTGTTGTTGTGAAAGCCACTACTCAGCCGCATTGTTATGAGCACATAAATGCCGAGAACAAACACTTGACTGTGCCACATTGCTCCAATGTTGCCTGAATCCTTGAATCGGCTTTAACAAACTGTCTATACAGATGCGCGCACACACTCACACACAAACGCACACACACTTTGCGACTAGGCAACAGGCACACGCACTCCGCACGCGTCTTAGAATCGAACTGAGGCAACGTTTAGAGATTTTTGTGAACCAAATTCTACAAGATATTCGACATTTTATGGATGTTTTAGTTGAGCGATTTAATGGCCTTTCGCCGAAAGTGGTTTTAGGGTTTTAGTTTGGTCGCGGACCAAGCTCCCAGTTAAATGTTGATCTGCTGTTGGACAGTTGGAAATTTTCACATCGTTGATGACTTTTACCACACACAAGTCCCAAAGTGGCTGTCAGGCGTAACCAACCAACTCAAATATATATCATTCCAACACAGAAACCACCTTAAGCTTCTTGTTATTAGTTTATATTGCTGTCAAAAACCGAAGTCTTGTGGCAAATTCTTTACCATCTACACGGTACACTGGCCCTTGAAGCATGATCTCTTAATATTTTCACTTTATGTTGCATGCTTCACATCTGAAACCTAACTACCAACCTTGCAGTTGGTGTCATGATTCTATATAAACATCTTGGACATTAAATCTGTGGTCTGGCGGCTAGGAAAGTGTGTCCAATGTAATGCTCAGCCAGCACCATTTCATGTAATTTTGGTCTACGTGCATACTAATTGGCTTTGTGGAACTTGCCACTTGCAACTAAGACACACAGATGACAGATGAACTGGCATACATTTGCCTGGATGCGACAGTTCACTCCAGTGACTAGGCCTGTTCAACAAAATGACTGACACAATACGAAATGACCACAACATAGTTATACCCGCCAAGCACACACAACTAAGGGTATATACATGACTTGACAACTGACCTAATCGATTGGGTTTTGCATTGGGGCAGATTAAAGACTAAATACAAAAGGCAAAATTTTCTTTTTGATTCTCTAAGCCATAATCTGTTTTCTTTGCATACTTTTGGGCTTTATTGTTGATTATTAGTAATTTTGGTTAATGAATTAATTGAAAAATTGACTCAAATGTCTCTTTTCTATTTCATTTTTTAACATGGCTTAAATTTAAAATTATGAAGCGAATGGACAAAAACGTGCAATATTCAATATTCAATAGGCGAACGAAAAATTCGAAATCATTTAACTTGGTTAAATTTTTCCATTTTGCAAACAAAAATGTATACCTCGTGTTGCTACAACAGAAGCATAAATTTACATAAGTAAAAATTGCCTTTTATTTTGACATAACAATCTCTTGACTTAAAATGTTGTTGGATAGACCAAAATATAGCTTCAAAATGGCCTTTGTGCTTTCGCCAAATACAAAGTAATGTCTAGTGGGTATATTAGCAGTCGTATTGGTTTGCATTGGCTGGTATTCCTGTTTTTGTCACATGCTTTTAGGCGTCATGCTGTGTAGATTGCATGCAACACAGAAACGTTGCTGACTTTTTTGCTTTCAAATCACTCCATGTCATTTAGTGTTGCCTGCTTTTGAGCGTCTGAAACTCGAGTTCTTTTCGACCATTAATGGCTTCATGGGTGTTTGGATTGTAGTTGGTAAATGCTGTATTTGAATTGGGGTTTAATCCGATTGGGAACTTTTGAAAAACCAATTAGAGCCAAATGCAGCTAACCTTTTGTGTGTTTGCACCTCAATTGAAACAGTAAACCAGAAAAATCCAAGTAAGGCAGAAAAAGGGAAGTAATGGGAGGCTTATTCGAAATGATGACTAACTGAGAGAAAAGTGACCATAAAAACTGAATAAATGAGGGATTTAGAGTAACAATGAGGAAAATGTTGAGGGAAAAAAATGGTAGCTTACTTCAATTGATGAAGTGGTTAGTTGGTGTTAGAGTAGCTTTGGAAATGAATGGTCATTACTAAATCATTGCTGTTTCATAGTTTTTATCAACAACAAAAAAAAGTGCAAAAACAACCACTTATTGTTGCCAAAAACTAATACACTAAGTGTGCTGCTGGCCAGGGCCATTTAAGACATTTATGAGTTTCATCATTTAAATTTTTATAGTTCTACAATCGGCTTTGGCTCTGTTGCCTTTTGTTGCCGGTGATGTGTGATATGATATGTGTCATGCCCCGTCCTCCTGCATCTCTCCTTGGCTCGCGCTTGTGTTGCTCATAAATACATTTTTATTTGAAACTAGTTAAGGTGCACTTTGATTCCCAGCCGAGACTGCGATATTGGTTTTTGCGTTAATCAATTCAATGCCAAAACTAGTTTAAAATTGAAAGAACTCTTTATATATATATATTCGGGCATAATGCAAATAATAAATTTAATTTTGGTTAGACTGAGAAATCAGATTTATGTAGATTTAGCTGCCGGCCACACAGACTACTCGCGATGCGCTTCACCTTGAAGATATTCGGGCCGAAATGATTGTGATGATCCAAAGACCCGGTGGTAGAAGCGACGGCGACATTTAAGCCATTTACGAAACAACTAAACACCTTTGTTTTGTGGTTGGTCAAGCGGCTTTGCCAGCCAGAACTGCCTCTGGGGAGAGCGGAGACTATTAAATTGAAAGCGCTTTGGGCAATTCGCATTAGTTCTACTTGCGTCTTGGCTGTGCTCGGTGCTGTCCTAATGAAAGTGAGTGGGGAACGATAAGGAGCAGCTTGCGGGAAAGGATAAACAAGCCCCAAAAGGATAAATCATTCTTAAGTAAAAACGTTTTCTTTCAGTTGTTTATATGTGTCTTGGGGCTGTGCGCCACTCTGGCGACAGTAAATGCAGGACTTCTGGGCCTGTTGAAGGGAGGAGGCGGCGGGGGCGGAGGTGGTTATGGTGGTGGCTATGGCTCTGGCGGCGGATACGGTGGTGGCTACGGCGCCAGTGGTGGAGGTGGTGGCGTCCAGGTAATGACAGAAATTTTAATGAGAATATACGAGAGAAAATTTCCAATCGAATGTGATTCCTTTGGTACAGGTTATCAAAGTCATCAACACCTATGAGGGAGGCCATGGCGGCGGCGGAGGATATGGCGGTGGCTACTCTGGCGGTTACGGAGGTGGCTACGGAGGTGGCTACTCTGGAGGATATGGAGGCGGTTACGGAGGTGGTTACGGCGGCGGTCACGGAGGCGGCGACTATGGCCATGGCGGACACTCCCATGTCGATGTTTATAAAGTAATCACTACCACTCACAGTGTCGGAGGAGGCGGCTACGGAGGTGGTGGCTACGGAGGTGGCGGCTACGGAGGCGGCGGCTGGTCCAGCGGAGGCGGTGGTGGTGGCTGGTCCAGCGGCGGTGGCAGCGGTTGGTCCGGTGGCTGGAAGAAATAAGCCGCTTCGTGTCTCCCGGAATCAAACTCGTTTATGTACCTGCAAAACTAAACACAAATAAAATTTCCAAAAAAACTTTTATAAAATATTCCCAAATCGTTTTAATTGTTATAAAACTGGTTTAAATTGAGCAGACAGTATGACGGCCACTTAACCTAAGCCCAAATGAAGGTCAATTTCCATCTCTTTTTAACCAAGTTATTAATGACTTTGAACTTGCTGTAAACTTGAATTTTTAAACTAACTAACAAACTTGGTTCTGCTTCTAATTTATCTGTTACAAAAACTTTTTAAAAAACAACATCTAAATGTTGTTTATATAAATTGATTAGTTGCCCTTACTTTGTCTTTAATTGACTTTGAAGCACAAATGCGACAATTTGTTTGAATAATTTACCATTTTAATATTATGCAATGACTTGACAGGAAATCTAGAACATCTTTTTAAATAAGGTCATTATCGATTTGGATTCCGGTTTCAGATGCGGCTGTCAGAGTTTTAGTCATTCTCTTAGCTGGCTTAACCATAAAGATGAATTTTCGGTAATTTTTTTAGTGAAATGAATGAAACGATTCCTACTGCCCCCGAACCAAGTGGGCATTGTATAACCAACATAACTCAGTAAGCCAGCTGACTTACTTATCTCTTTTGGCCACGCAATTGTATTTATATGACCAGCGAGCCAGAACAGTATTCGTGTACCATAAAGATACAAAAAGAAAAAAAAAGAACGCAGAGAACAAAATTGTCTAGGGATGTAAACAGGAACAGATACTTATGTACATAGATAGATACACACACTCTGAGACACATTAAAACAAACAAACAAACAGACGGCGATATGTGCGATAGCTGGCAGGGTAAATAAATTTATATACGAAATAGACAAGTTCCATAGGGCAAGGGCATCAACGGAAATCGACCTTGCCCATATATACAGGATGCAGGAAGTGAGCATGCGATGCTTCAGATGGCTTTAAGTTGACCTTGACTACGGCTAAATTAAACAAATTCAAATTAAGCCAATCAATTAGAAACTGAAACCATTATTATCAATGGCAATTGGTAATTTTGTTTTTCAATAAATGTTTTATTGCATCAATTTATTTATAATTTTTTTTTTGTTTTGTAATCTTTTTTGTTTTCTTGAAAACGTTTGCACATTAAATACTATGAAATAAATATATTAATAAATTATTACACTTAGCTACGTACAGTTAGTTTAACTAAAGTTAATACATGCATGTATGAGCGCATGGAAAATGAGCTGGAAATGAATGCAGAGCATGTCGAGACGGAAGTGCAAAAAGTAATTGAAAAAAAAAAACAACAAAAGAATAGAATAGAGAATAACAGCAACTGAAGCAGTTGGAAAAGTGTGCAGAAAGCCAAAGCCAGAGGCTGAGTTCAGAGCTCGAGCACATCGACATTGGTGATGGAGATGAAAATGGATAACAGTAAAACATTAGAGAAAATGCCAGAGCAAAAGAAAGAAAGAGAGAGAGAGAGAAAGAGACAGAGAGATCGAGAGATACTATAGTGAGTAGTTACAATAAAGTTAGAGACAAGTGCGCTACATAGTATTACAACACAAACATAATCGATTAAAGCAAATACTAATGATTAAAAAAAGGTGCTGATATGATATGCGGCCACAGTGCGAATGCACATTATGGATACATTCCAGACCATGTATCCATAGGTGCAACTGTGCGTAGAGAAAACCGTTGGAAATGCATCAAGTCTGTCCAAGCAAAAAAACGTATATGTCTATGGAAATCTAATTACAATCTGTCTATGTGTTAGTGCCGTGGCGCCTGTCTGTGTTGCGATTTATCCACAAGATAAATGCATCTACATAGCCTAACTTAAACTGTCTTCCTCTGTCCAGTGCCAGGGCCTGTGCCTATGACTTGGTCAACTGCTGTTGCACTGGCGCTGCTGGAGTCAACTTTTGCTGCTGCTGTTGTTGCTTCTGGAGTAGTGGTTGCTGTCTATTTTGTGCTCGATATGCCAGCTCCTGGGCCTCGTTCAAGGATCGCCTGTCCCAGCCACCGCCACCACCGCCGCCGCCTCCTGATGACCAACCGCCTCCGCCGCCGCCGCCACCACCGCCTGAGGACCAGCCAGAACTGCCGCCTGACGATTTGCCTGACATCAGTTTCTTCAGACCAATTATACCAGCCAGGAGCAGGGCAATCTTTGAGATGATCAAAGCCTTGCCAGCCAGTATGTATAGAGCTCCCATTGCTATCGGTATCATGCCCATCAGCTTCATGGCCATGCCCATCATCATCATGCCCATCATTTTCTTCATTTTGCCGCGACCTGCAAGAAAGTTTAGCGGTTGCCATAGGTTAGTCTAGGTGTTTTTTATGTTTTTCCTGCCACAAACTCCGAGATGGAGTCGGTGAAAGTGCCAGCTCAATTACAAAAGGCTGTGTGAGAATATTTTCTACAGTCTCTCTACGAGTAGTAGGTACATATTTTGTATCTTTTGCTGTCTTGGCTGTCTCTTTCCGTCTATTTCTTTGTCAGTTTTTTGCCCCTCTGTATTTTGGCAGGCATCGTGTGTGGCTCTCATTTTGGCACAGTCATTAGGGATACTCTAGACGATTTCACCAATGCATTAGTGGGTAAATGGTGAAAATTTTACCAACCTCCGCCCATAGTTAATGTGGACTTAACAACAGATGACGTCTCTCACTGTCATAACAAGCAACTTAATCGATCCATTTGCAATTAGCCAAAAATGGTAAGAGTCCCCAAGTCCAAGTCCAAGTCCATGTTATTGGGAAAGTGTTGGTTGGCCAACTAGCTTGTATGCAAGCACAAGCTTGTTGTATCGATTAAAAGATCTTGATCAATGATTTGAAAGTAAAAGAAAAATCATGAGCACGGCGTGAAAGTTACTTCACTTTCAGCATTCATATACTAATACAACATTGCTGAATAAATCTAAATGTGGATGTTGCCGCTCTAAAAGTGCTTGTGTCAAATTTGTAATTGAAGCAAAGTTCCACCACTCCCCCCATCATCGCGTACCATGCCCATAGTAATGGTAATGGCCCAGGCGCAGGCAGCCAGGCAGCCAGGCAGGGAGGCAGGCAGGCTACAAAATGTGATTGCCACTTTCATTGCATTTGACATGGTCATGACATCAAAGCGTGGCTTCATTTTGTGTGAATTTTCTCTTCAAATTTCTACAATTGTTAGGAGAAGGCATATACGATTTGACAATCATTCGCATAGATCTCTTGTAGATGTGTCAACCTTTGAAGTGGACTCTTAAAAATCAAAATGGAAAAATTGTATATATCCTTGGTTAATTTTAAGATTTTTCTTTGGTATTTAATGACTGATACTGACTTACTAACTTAGGGTATTAGGCATTCGGTTTGTTCAAAATTTCACTTATTGTTGGTATTTGGTTTTTCGTGTGTGTGCCTTATTTTTGTTATTTTTTGGACAACACGAAATTCTGGCCTGACATTTTTGTTTTGTCGTTGTTTGGTTGTTGTTTGTTAAGGTTTTTAGGTCATTCCTTAGTTGGTGAACGGGTTTCACGTCGTGTGCGTTGTTATAAAAACAATTGCGCATTTTCCCAGCGCCAGCGATTTCCCCAATTCCCCTGTCCCCTTACCCCATGCCATCTCCATCCACATTGCCATAATTTCTCTCAATTCTGTTCGCATACAATGCAAACATGATAAGCCAAGCTGCAGCAGCTGGCAGCTCGCAGCTAAGGAAATGGGCCAGTCGACTTGTCAGTTGTTGTTGTTGCTGTTGTTGTTGTTGTGGCGCTATGTCATTGCCTGAGTTTCAATTAAGCAGCCAAGCCAACGATATACTTGCAATAAAAACATTATCATAGCTCTTGGCTCTAATAACCGCCGCCTGCTGTGCTAATTAAAGCCAAGCAGAAAAACCCAGAGTCAAATTATGTCACTGTTACGCGCAATGGATACATTTAGCGGTGTGCAGCTAACGTAACCACAATTAAACCGCCTATTGACATTGATTTGCAACTTAGTGGGCCTCTTACCTTCCTCCAATCCGCGTCCAATCTCATCGGAAGTCAGTTTGGGGAAACTGACCTGAAGCGAGTGACCGTTGAAGAAGTAGCTAAGTCGTTCGATCAGCATGCTCGTCAATTTGGCTTCACGATCGCTGCCAGATCTTGCCAGCGAGGATTCCAATTCATTTTCACTGTAGACAGAGAAGCCCCCGGCTGGTTGGGTGGCCGTTTCCAGACGCACCAGCTTAATGCCGTCGGCAATATTTATGGCATCGATGGGGGCAATGCGATCAATGAATGAGATGGCCTTCTTCTTCAGACATGGCACAAAACCGCCCTCAGCTCGGGTGCACTCATCGTATATCCGCAGCAGGGTGCGAGCACCAGCACTCTGACTTCCGGCTGGCAGATTGTTAAGCTGCTCGGTGGCCGCCTCGCAGCTGCTGGCGAGAAAGAGGCCAAGTATAAGCAGGCTCAGACCTGGCAAATGCCTGTGTATCAATGTCATTTTGTCACTTGCAAGAGAGCACGGTCACGAGCACACGACCACAACACACGTGCACACACACACACACACTCGCACACGCACACGCACAGACGCACTTTAGACACGCGCGGATAGAGTAAAGGAGCTGGCGACTAATCCTTGACAAGTGATCACGGGTTAACTGAATGGAGCCTGGGTTGCCTGGTTGGTTGGTATCAGCTCTGGCTGCTAGTTCAAATCAAACTGATGCCCAACCTTGGCGCGCTTTATTCTTTTATAGACCTTTCTTCCGACGTCGCGTTTGTCGACTTAATCGCACTTTGATTTTCTTCGTCGTGGAGTTGAGCCGAGCTCCAACTTCGTGGTGGCTGCCTTTTGTTGCTTCTGCGACTCGTGCTTCTTGCTTTTTCCTCTGCAGTGTCTCATTTTCCAGTGCCACTGTTAATGTTGCTGCTGCTTTTTTTTTTCTTTTTCGTTTGTTGCCAGTTTAATGATCATTGGGCCGGCTTCAATGAACCAATGAACCAGCACCAGCTCCCAGCTCTCAAGTCCCACCAACAGCACCAGTTTTTCCAGCAACCGCTTTCGTTGTTTATGGCCAAACATATTAGTTGCATTAGTGGTTTTTGGTAGGAGTTCACTTTTTGTTTGGCCATTTCAGAAAACTGGCTGCCGTTTTGGCCACTTGTGTATGGCAATGTTGTTGTTGTTGTTGTTGTTGTTGCTGTTGACACTTTAATTTCAATTTGACATTTGGCAATTTTCGCCATTCAACTTGACCATAAAGAAAGTCATTGCCAGCCACTAAATATTTGCAATTTGCAGTTTTGCTTTATAGTTATGCAAACACGCTCGCTCATATTTATCGAATCAGGTGCTAACTGTACACCATATACTCCTATATCTCACTGATGTACAATGCAATCTAGGGCTTTCAAGTGGGCAGCAATTGCCTGCAATGCTGATGATGATATGCATCTATTGGGGCCATTGACTTTGCCTTCCCTCCAAGTGGAATTGGCAAATTGCTGATGCTGCGAGTGGCTGCCAGATGCCAGAACGTGTCTCTCCCTCTCTATCTCTTTCTCTCTCTCTCTCTTTGTCTCCCTCTTTTTCTATGCATATGGGAGTGTCGAACAAAATGCAGGCAAAAGGAATGGAAAGCTGCCGCATTATTGTGGTTGCTCTGCGGGAGCCACATACAAACTTTTCATTTGGAAAATAAAACCAAAAACAAAAAGGAAATGGAAAATAACAAGGGAAATTTTCTGGATTCTTGGATAAGACTTTCGCCTTACCCACCCGTTGATCAGTTTATGTGGCAGTAGGGATATGAATGCGGCCCACCACGAACGAACAAACGAACGAACCCCCCTAGAGGAACTTCGACTCATTTTAAGCTAATCAAGTGGCAAATTTATTGCCCAGCAGCAACATTTATCTCTGGCCATTAGCCCAAGCTACTTGCTACTCCAGCATCACACTTTAAATGTCGGCACATTGTGAGAAATGCTTTTTTTTTGATCCCGTCTTGGGTTTTGGTTTTTTTTGCTTCTTTCTGGGCCACTAATTTTGATTTTGACGTTCACGTCGATTTCGGTTGCAGCCGCGTTTTTCACGCCACTTTCACTGACCCACGTTGAGACCATGGGGCTAGTGCCGGGGTCTTCGATTTAAATGGACAGTTTAAGTACGAATTACTGTAAGTACTTCTTGTTGCTCGACAACAGCTTCCGGTTTAAGTCATGTCTATTTCACTTTATGAGTAATGGTTAAAGTTAATATAGTGCTAATGTTACTCACATTGGTTCATTGGCCTCATTTGCTTTTCTGCATATCGGTTGCAGACAAAACAAAAGCATACAGGTCAATACTAATTTCAATAGTAAATAACTTCAGTTTAAAAAAGAAGGTTAAGTCTTTTGGGCAATAGAGATTAATCAGGACAATAAGTAACAAATTAAAGAGGCTTAGGCTTTGCCAATCATGTTCTTATAACACTCACAGAGGGAACGATAAGGCGTCTCAGCTTATAAGGGCTTTAAAAAGTATACAATTTGACGTTCAAATTTAGATACAACTTTCTTAAAGTTACCAAGAAGAGTTCCTTTAAAAACGTAAAGTATTTAAAGAGGTCTGGTTTGAATCTGTGTGTTCCAGCTTTAATTAAGGAAACAATAACCCCATAAAAAAAATAAATCAAATGGTAGATAATAACTTTTAAATGAGGGTGAAAAGTATATCAAATGTAATTGTTTTTTATCTTATAACTACAATACTTTTTAGATTGATGGACCAGAGATAATTCTATTTACTTCTACCCATCAATTGTTTCCCCCCTCTCATCCATCATGTGTCAAAGTCAAATTGGCATTTTGAACAATATTATTGGCCCCTTCATCATTGTTTGTGATGCCTGTCGTAGTCTGGTTGAGCTTTTCTTTTTCCACTCCATTCATGACTTCATGACTTTGCTTTCTTGCTGTGCGGGTGCAGCTGGAAGTAATATAAACTGAAAACATCCGCATCGTTGGCCGCCAACACTTCGCTCCATATGGCATATGCTGGAGCACTAATGCTTTTCAGTTGCAGTATCCATATCAAACGCTCATATCTCAGAGCCTGCTCATGAGCATGTGAAACAATTTCAATTGTCTGCATTCACCTGGGTGTCTCTGTTTGTATTTCCCTCTGGATGCCGATGCGGTTACCGTGGGCAAGGCCAAACATCTGAGCGGCATTGTCTTGGCGGGGGGCGCGAAAGCAGCGGCGGCAGCTCATCGTCATCATCCATCCCATCGTGGTCACGTCATTGTTAACTCTCGTGCCTCTGGGCCTTGCACTTTTCTCCAAGTCAAGGAAAAAATTTTTCACAATTTTACTGTTTCACTTTGCGGTTGAAGTCGACATGAAAAAAGCAACAATAAGCAATAAGAAAAACATTTACTTTGCGGCACTGTCGACAATATTAAAACAAGAATTGCGTTTTAATAAACAACAGCAACAAAAGCAACAGCAGCAGCAATAGCAACAGCAATGGAAGTTGCTGCGGTTTTTATGTATGTGAAATTACTCATTTTACTGCAGAAGAAGAAGACGCAGAGAAAGTAAAAACGAAATGTTTTGTTCTAAATTCTACTCTGCCGTGGCAGGTGGAGAAATACTAAGATACCGACTAAGTGGAGTGCAAATACCTTTGACGGGTTAAAGTTGCGGCCAATTAACTTTCGGTTTTTTTTTGTGCGGATAGAACCTCAACTTGATTATTTCTGGCATTTAACATTTAACTTTCTATTTCATGGGGGCGTGTCCATTCCAAGCATTTTGTTGCAATAAAAATTGCAATTTCCACACAAGGGTGCTAGCTGCTAGCTGCTAGCTGAAAGCAAAAGAAAGTAAAAATTTTATACGCTACTTGGCGCTTAGTTGTTGTTGCTGTTGTTGTCGTTGTTGTTGTTGCTGTTGTTGGTTTTTATTGCCTGTCGTTTGCTGTTGATGCCACATTGGCATTTATCAAACTTGGCCGCTAAAGCGTGTGAGCACAAATCTCACGCTAATTAGCTTTTATATGGGATCAACTGACAGTGGCGATAAGCTGTCAGCTTTCCGCGGACAACCCAAGCAGGTGGCGGCAGCGGCCGTGGTAGGCCGTGGCTCATCCCCATCCGGTCTGTGGCACTCGACCAAGACCAAGACAACGACGAAAAGCCAATTTTCCCATTTTTCATTTAATCTGCAGACAATTTATTTAAACGTTTCTTTTCCAAGAAAAGTCACTTATGTTTTCACAGTTTGCCACCTGCTGAATGGCTCGTGACAAAACATAACTCGACATGGTCAGTATTTGATTAGCAAAGCCTGTAAATTGTTTTTAATCATTTTACAGTATTATTTGAGAAAATTTTTGGTAATTCACATATGTAGTTTTCCATTTTCACAGTGGAAATCTGTTTGTCCTAAGTTTATCTATTCAAATACTAAACTTTCAATGGTTATTTTTTTTTTGCTGCTTTTGACTTGTGCTTGATTGTTTTTTTTTGCCACAAAATAGAACATTTTGAAATTAAGTTGGAATGGCCCATAAGCCCAAAAAGCTATATAAATTGATTAACTAGCTAGCTAGCTAAGCTATGCAAATTACTTTTCAATCTGTTGGGCAAGATTTTAATTTAATTTTCTAAATAAACATTAGCAATTTGAATCCTTTTTTTAATTGATTTTTCTTAAGCTAAAAATGTAGTTATATTTACATTTTGAATCAATTGCAAGTTTTTGGGTTAAAATCGTTAAGGTCAAATAGTTGAGGTGTGCAAACCGCTCTCGGGCAATAAATCATAAAACTTATGGTTTGTGGTGCGCAATGACTGATGCACATACTCCTCTTGGCGTTTCTCCTCGATGGAGCTGTAAAAGCGCATTTTCTCATTTTATTTAATATTTTTCGTTAACCGCTAATATTTATGATGTGCGGCTTTTCGCTTTCTACGGCGCCTCTCTCTCAACGCCCCCCCCCCCCCCTCCCCCTGTAAAACAATAGGCGCAGAGTGACCTGCCCCCAACCATTGGCTCGGCCGCTGACCATTGACCAGTCAGACACATGTGCGTGCCTAGTAATTAAATTCTCATGTGTCGCCAATTACAACGCGAAAGTGCGTAATGGTCGGGTACTCAACCTCAATGCCGAATTGTTTGTCTAATGAAAGTAATAAAATCTCAAGAGAAGAGTAATTAAAATCGCAGATCACATTTTGGGTTCAATCTAAGTGTCTGCCCGTCTGTCAAAATAATAAAAAAAAAACTTTGAGTATTTTCGATTGGACCTCAAAGTTTTCGTCGTCTCTGCCCAGTGGCAGTTGCCAAAAGTTATCTGAGAGCTATCTTGATCTCTCTTGGCATATTTACATGCACCAAACTGTGCAATGAACTCTGCAACATTGTGGTTGGAAAAAAAAAATATGTTTTTCTGTCTAACCATTTCCACTTGGCCATGGCAAAAGGTTGCCTTGGCTCTTCCTTGGCGGGTATTTTCACTGGCGCAGAGATGCTTTCACTTTTTTGGCCGTTGTCACGTTTGCCTGTGTTTCAATTTATCATCAGTGGGCAGGCAACCGACCGCCTCCTCCTAGTGCATTGAACTCTTAGACGAAACCCGAAAAAATATATGGTAAAAAACGTAAAATTTAAGAGGGAACTAGTCGGGTATCATTGGCTGTATTGAATTTATCATGTGTACACAACTTTTAGGTAAATTGAAAATTTAATAAGTCTAAGTTCTTATCTAAGCATGGTCATGGATATTTGTAATTGAATGCATTCAGAGTGTATAAGGCTTTTTTTTTCATTGTTTACGGATTAGAGGTTCAATTTAGGATTATAAACAAGAATGCTTTGTCCATTCATTTTGTATTCTTCTCTATGACGGTCAAGAGTATTCCATGGACCCCTTATTGGTTGCTGCTGGGTATTAAAATGTATGAGACAAAAGGTGCCACGAGTCGACGTGTCGGCGCCAAGGGGTTAGGTTTTAGTCATTTATCAGTAACAGCCCAGCGACCTCAACAAAACCCTTCACCGACCCTTTCAGAATGGCATTCAAATTGTAATTTATTTGCGGAGATTCTTCAAGTGAGGATTTTGGCCAAGGATTTGATAGGATGCCCTAGGCAGCTGCTGACTGGGGAAAATGCTCATCCATAATAATTGCGACAATGCCAACAGCATCCGACCAACCAGTTTGCCGAAAAACCAAGAGGAAAATGTAGCAAATTATTATTATGCTCACAGTGAAATGAAATTTTGTCTATCTCTCTGACAGCATGACATCGATGTGAATGTGCGACTTGGAGAGTCTTTTGGGCCTGGAGAGACAATGCCTGGGCATTAAATTCAGTTGAGATGCGGTGCGACTGATTTCATTTTTGCCTGCACAAATTCACTTGACTCAAGTTTGGTTTCGACTTTTTGAATTTGACATGGCCTTCACTTTCTTTAAGGCAATGTCAAAGTTGCCATCGTTGCCGGCGGTTGCTGATGCCGTGGCCGTTGCCATTTGCCATTGCCAATGCCTGGCATGTTGATTGATGAGCGTACGCAGACATTCATAGACGAAGACTTTTCCAGGCAACAGGCAACATTCAAAAGCTGATGCTTGGCCATCATGATTGACATTTAACATTGAACTTTATCTTTGTCTATGAGAGGTATACACACAAACACAACACACAGACACACACACACACATACACGTTATGGCGATTTAAATTTCACCACAAATATCTATTCGTACAGCTTTTCCTTTTTTTGCTGAAATTCAAAACATATTCTTAAGGCAAGCTGCCATAATTGACTGTTATGCGCAAAATTGAATTATATGCGATTTATTTATATTTATAATAAAAAAGCAAAATAAAGTAAAATATGCTATGCTATAACAGCAACGACAAAGACGCCCCTGAGGCAACCAGACACCAGCAGGGGGTGCCACAAATAATTTTTGACAACAAAACAAATGCAGGGCAACATTTTTGCCAAGTTAAAATAAATAAAATAACAAATGGCGGAATGTGGCGCGAGTTCCTTGACGGCAGCCGAAGGCAAATTGAAATTGAAATTTGCTGTGGAAATTCTTTTTCATTTCCTCTCCCCCAACCCACCAATCGAAGAAGAGAGATTTGTTATGGTGGGTATAGGCGGGTGGGAGGGAGCAGATTTTACATGAAATTGAGTTGACTTGTGGAAAAACAAACAAATGCATAATTTAGAAAAATGCTTAAGACAAGTCAATGGTGGTAAGCATATAATAAATTCGTCAAGATGAAGTTGGCCAACTTAGTCAGTCAGTCAGTCAGTTAGTCAGTCATTTTCTTCTGTCAGTCAGTCCGGTAGTCACGGTACAGAGTCTGGCTTTCCATACCTCATACCCATTACCCATTACCCATTATCCATTACCCAGACCCATACACATTGTGGTGTAGTTCATCATCGGTTGTTTTGGGGGTCAGAGAGAAACGTAATTGGCCTGCAGCGTTTAATTTCGATTCGGGGCGGGGGAGGGGAGGAGAAATCTCAACCTGTGCGCGGGCACCCGCATTGGGTCGTCTGGTTGTCGTTGTTGGCGGAGGGACCCAGAGTTGTCAACAGTCAAAGTGAAAGTGAAAAATTTGCTAACCCAAAAAAAAAAACACTGTTTTTTTCCTTTTCTGTTTTCTTGTTTTATGCAATTGTCTACCGCAATGACTACCGCTGCCGAATAACGAACAACGAACAAACGAACAAGCGATCGAACGAGAAAATGTTCCCAGCCTGTGCAACCTACACGATAATGTATTCTGCCTCATTGAGCTGAAAAGCTGAAAAGCCGCAAAGAAAAGAAGAAAAACAAAGGCTGAATAAATCGCCTGCGCTGCGGTAAAAGTTTCGTGTGCTGCTGATCTTGCCAGGTTCGTTGCTTAAATCTTTCGTTTCTTTCGTTTCGTTTCGTTTCTAGGCGCCGCAATTGCCATCGATCGTTTGGGGTCGACTGCCAAAACGTTTTGTTTTTATTTGCCTGGTGCTAACACATACAAATGCCAATTACTGCAAATTGGTTGCCGCTGCCGCCCATCAGCTGATGGCCTGGCTCGAAAGCCAACATTGCGTGTGAGCTAAACGTGCATTATCATAAATTATCGCCGCTAGATTATGCTGCAGCAAGTGTTCGACTATACCATTTTACAATAATTATACATATATATATATATTTGTTTGTTTGCATGTGTGGTTTACCTTTTACGTGTCTCAAATATGCATAAATAGAACAAGGCAATGCCCATTGAAAATTCCATGCAAATATTTTTTGCACTTTCCCGCTAGAAAATGCATAAATTGAAGATGGATGGTGCGCTCTCCTCTTTACACCTTTTCGTGTTATCCCATATCCGTGGCATGCTTGGGCAAGATAAGCTTGTAAATCCCATCATTAGTTTCTCCGCCATCCAAAAGCCATGCTTTTGTTATTAATATTTCATAAATGAAAAGCGCCAAGCATTAATTATGCATGAGTCGCTTTGCGCGTTGCTCTTTCTACACTGGGCGAAAAGTGTTGGCGGAAAACTTGTGAAACTCGCTCATTTTCATGTGCTGTCTAAAAGTATGCTTTAATATTTATGACTCAGGTTGGATGATGAACTTGTTTGCATTAAATTACCATTAAAAAGGAGCGCACCACAGCAGGTTCTAGGGATATCAACCAAAGCGTGTGCAAAAATTACCATAAACTAACACTAGGTCAAGTCCTTTACTCTGTCCATTAGTTTAAGTCCTAGTCGCAATGCCACATTTACTAGATTTTAAAAAGTTTCAACTTGTTCACCTTTTCCCTAATTAATCCACATTATTGAATGACCTCACGAGACAAAGGTCGCTGCAGGTGCATAAATCAAACTTAATTAATCTACTTTGAAGGGCGTTTATTGAACTAAGGTTGCCTCGTTGTCTATAATGGAAATTTATTGACCTGTACTTAATAAGTAATTAGAACTTTTTGGCAAGCAATTAAAAAATTGTTGGTGAAAAGACAAACAAAGTAAAGTCATAAATAAAAACTTTGGAAGTATTTTTTTATGCAAAATAATAAAATACAATAAGGGAAAACAATTTTTATATTCTAACTAATGTGTCCTTAACATTTTCTCAATGGGTTTGTGGTTGAAATGTTTAACAAAATATTTAAAATTGTGGTAAAGCCATTGCAAAAATTAATCAAAAGTAATTATTCGAAAAATTACAGATTTTTCAGTGCCATTTTTTTTTTTTATAAAAGTGTGTATAAGCAATTAAAATTTTTTAGAGAAATTCAATGTATTATTATTATTGGCTTAATACAAACAACAAATTTTCTGCCATTGTCAAATTAAGACAATAAAAATTGTCGAAACAGAGGTAAGAATTTTTATTTGATATATATATATTAAATTTCACCAACTTGGCATTTAATTTCATTTTCTATCTTTGCGTGCTCACAAAGCCAAGAAAAATCGAATAAGATTAAAATAAGTGAGAAATAAAGAAGCTGCCGTCTTAAGTTAAAGCTCTCGCCCAGATTTCGAAGATTGCCGAATGAAAGTGGGCGTCGAGTTTCAATGTTGCCGCTGCTGCTGGAGGTGGAAAATATCATTAAGCCAGCTTGGAGCCATGGGGAGTTGTATGAAAAATTGAAATAATTGCAAAGATTTGCTAATTATGGCAATAAGCAAAGAAATTGGCTAGGCTCTGGCTGGCTGGCTGGCTGGCGGCCTTTGCCGGCAATTGCACTAAATCTGCAGCGAAGCTTTGCGTCGGCTTGAGGTGGCTGATGTAGCTGGAGCTTAAGCTGGAGCTGCACTTATCATGCATACTACGCTCTAAATAGCCACCAGCTTTAACTTCAATAGCTTCATCCTCAACTGGATGCAACGGCTGCCTGGCTAATTGTGGCGAGCTAAAGTGTATAAATTTGTTAGCCAAACGGGCGCACAAGATCAGTTGGCCAAGTGAGTTTGCAGTAAGATCAACGCCTAGTGAGAGCAAAAGAAAGTGTGGCCAAGAAGAGGATTAAATCGAAAGGATTTTAAAGGATATTCACAAGATGGTCACGCGTCTGGGTTTGCCTGTGGCCCTGCTTCTGGTTGCAGTCTATGCCCATCGTCCCAGCTGGGCACTTGAGTTGAACTCCAATTTCACTGGCGGCAACAGTAGCGGAGAGAGCGGACTCTTAAGAACACTGCGCCACATCTATGCCCAGTGCGCGGACAGCGATGATATTTTCTGGTGCTGCAAGCTACAAGGCACCCGTCTGCTGGGCCGTGCCCTCAAAGTCCAGCAACTCAGCATTGTGGATGGTGTTAGTCTGGTGAGGCGGGAAAATGCCGGCCAGGATATGCGCACTGGACGCTCGAGTATTGCCGACAGTCAGTTCAATAATCGTGATCTGGACCACATGTCTAGTAAGAGTCTCGATGCCTTGCTATTGGAGCGCTTCCTTGGCTTTGTGCACAGTCATCAGCTGCAGGTGAATCTGCCGCGTCTCCTGATTTACGGTGAACGAAATAGTCAGAACTGGTTGCAGACTCTTGTGGGTTATTTTCTGCCCAGCGAAGCGCCGGCAAATGCTGCAGGAGATGGACGCAAGAAGAAGGATGACAAAAAATATCTGGGACCCTTCATTGCAGCGGTGCTGCTCAAAACAGCCATTCTGAAGATGGCCTATCACTCGATTGCCATTGTGGCTGGCAAGGCTCTGATTGTCGGCAAAATCGCTCTCATTATTAGCGCCATCATTGGCCTCAAGAAACTGGTTAGCCACGATGGCGGCGAGAAGACCACCTATGAGATTGTGAAGCATCCGCAGGTGCAGCAGAGTCACACCTACTCCTCCAGCCATCAGGGGGAGTACGATAGCGGTGGCGGTGGCCACGACGGTGGTTCCTATCATCGCAGCATAGACGACGAAATGATGATGCAGGACAAGGCCTATCATGCCTGGATGCCGCAGTCTGGAGGTGTGGTCGCCGCTGGTGCCACTTCCACCAAAGTGTCGCGATAAGCCCATGAGCCCATACTAGCGCTGGGCAATGGAAAACCAAAGATCGAATATTTGCTTAGCTTCAATCTATCTGCAATTGTATTTACACTTCTTGGCTACCCGGCTACTCAAGGATAGTCGTTCGACAGCCCTCCAGTTTAAGTTTAGTTATCATAGTAGTTATTATAAAGAACACACAAAAAATACATAAAAGCTAGAGAAAACCATGAGTTGCTGTTGTGGTTTGCGGTCGCTGTAATTGTACGAATTGGCGACGATCCAAGGGCTCGGCCTCATAGGCGTAGTAAGCCTGATCGTGTTCCTGATCGTGGGATGGCTCCTCGAGTTGCTCTGATTGTTGGGCGGAACTGTAGCCATGGGTGGGCATGCTGCGATGCCAGCCACTCTCGTGGCTGTGTCCACTTGCAATGTAGACGTGATCGGAGCTACCACTGTGACCAGTCGTGCCCTTTTTTAGACTGCCCTGGAAAGAGATGCGTAGGGGCAAATGACTTGGTCTAACCGTTTTGATGGGCGCCAAATTTCATCTCAATTTGGCTTTACTCACCAGCAGCGATATGACCAGGGCTATTTTGGCCATGATGAAGGCGGATCCAGCTATGAGTATCACCTTGCCGAGGAACATTTGTGCGAGGGTGGCCATCATTATCATGCCCCCCATCATGGCCATGTGCTTATCTTTGTCCTTCTTCTTGCGACCTGTTTTTTTGGAACAGTTTTTACTTTTCTTTTTATTCTTGTCTTTTTTCTTCTTTTTCTTTTTCTTTTTCGATTTTTTATCTTTCTTTTTTTTCTTCTTATTCTTTGACTTTTTTTTCTTCTTCTTTTTCTTATCTTTATCTTTATCTGTATCTGTATCGATATCGGTTGCATGCACATCAAAACTACCCAATCCTGCTATAATTCTATCGACTTTATCATCTATGATGAAAGCGTTCGTACCTTGATCTAGGCCCAGCTCAGTGCCAAAGTCATCGATGGCATCGGAGATGCTCAACTGCCTGGGCAATTGCAGACGCAATGCCCGTCCCTGGACCAATTGCAGCAATTTACCAGCCAGTCCTGTTGCGCTGCGAGCTCTACTTTCGGAGCCATTACCATATGAGACCTGCGGCTCAAAGCTCAGATAGTCATTCACCTGCCAGGTACTATTGTCGTCAGCTGCAGCATCCAACAGTCGTTCACTCTCGAATCCCAAACACTTCCACACCTCTAAGCCACCCAGACAATGGGCAATAAGTTTGCCCAGATTGTGTGGACTCCATTTGGAGGCGGCGGCAGAAGTGTGTGAAGCACCATAAGCCAGGGCATTGCTACCCAGCACGGCGCACTGCAAGAACAACATACGACGCCACATATTCTCCGGGGATATTCTCGCTAGACAGACACACACACGCCACGGGCCACAAACTTCAAATAAGCCCCACACACTTTTTGAACTCAATATTTATAATGGCCCCGAGTGGGACCCATGCATTTGATTTAGGCTAATAATTAACATGTTTGTCAAAGCGCAACACAGCCAGGCGCTCTCTGATAGGAATCAAATAAGAAAATTCGTTGGCCCACCGAGTTGTCTTCTTTCGGCCTGTCTGCGGTTCGCTGAACTCAGAGTTCAGCCACATATGTACTTTTGCATAAGCAAACTTTCAGTTTTTGGAAAGCGCTCTAAACGTTTGCCAAACTTTGACTAATTATAACTTAAGTAGAATTAATTCAACTAAAAAATGAGTTATTTAGTTTTACATTAGAGTGATCTGACATCCACAACTTGCCAGCCATTCATTCCACTGGGTATGCTGCTGGAACTCTGAAAGTTTCGCATTAGGCTCTCCGCAGAGCCTGCCGTGTCCTCCACTTCGGAGAGCAATTTGTTTGTCTGCCTGCGTTGATTTTCATAGTCATAGAAGCGATCTTCAAATGGGCGTTTGGTGGACACGGGAGAAGTTAGTGCTTCTCTGGGCTGGTCGAAACGTACTTTACGCTCACTGCGCTTATATGGTGGGGTGGGCTCATGCACATCGTACTGATGGTGCAGCTCATCGCCATGTCCATAGACAGTAGTTTTGCCTGGAAACTGGCCAAAGGGTCGATGTCCAGGTCCGCCGAATGCTCCACCAAAGTTGGCACCGCTGAAACTGCCAAAACTGCCGCCACCAAATCCACCGCCGCCGAATCCACCGAAACCACCTGCCGATCCTAAGATTCCTCCAAGTCCCAAAAAGCTGCTCACATAGACAGCCAACTTGACCAGGAACAGAGATTTCTTCAGCAGCAAGCAAATGCCAGCAAAAAGCAGCGGCACCAAGGCAACCAAATTGAACTTTAAGCCCAACAGAAACGGCAACATGTATTGCTTAGCCAGTAGACGACCTGTGTGAGAATATTTGTTCAGGATCAAGACTGATTATATAGATTGTTAGATTATTCTCACCTGCCGCCGGGTCCTCATAGCCAAACTGTCGTTCATCGTGGGCCCCTCCATCTGCGAGTACAAACTCAGCCACACTATTGGCATCAGCAGTTGGCCCGATTTTGAACATTAAGCCCGGATATATTCCATCCATATGCCATTCGAGACTACGCTGACCCATCACTGCGCCGGCATTCTCCAATATTCCGCGAAAATCCACTGGATCAGTGTCCAGCACATTGGCCAGCGACCTGCCCGTTGCCGTTTCACTTTTCACAGCCACAAAATCCTCTACAAAACTTACATTCTCGCGCTCATCAAACCGTTGAATGAAACTGAGGGCAGACCGTCCGAGGCACTCGCTGAATTTTGGCCGTTTGGCATCCCTTACGCATTGTTTGAAATGTTTCATCTCCTCCGAACTCACATGGTATAAATCCGAGCTTGTTATAACTTTTATTTGCACAAAAGTTAGGAAAATCAATGCGAAGTCCAGTGGCGACATGATGTAGGTAAACTAAGCTCGTTGGCCTGGTCAACATCTAGTTTTATAGCTCTGGCCGAGACTATCTTGTTATATAATAACTAACTCAATTTTCGCTCAAATCTACTCCCATTCAAATTTTCATTCACATTTCGCACATGACAAGCGACCGGTTGGGTCGACGCCATGGCCCAATAACGGAAATTGTAGTACATCAACGGCAAAGCGATTCAAGCCTCCCGCCCCTCTTGGCGTTTGGACGCATTGTAACGAACTGCAGACCCCGCCATGGTCATGGTCAGTGCACACGTCTCATAACCGGCACTGGGCCTCTGAATTTTGGCCAATTTTTCGCACATCTCTCACTCTCTCTCTCTCTCTCTCTCTCTGCTTCTCGTTTGACCATTATGTAATGGCTTATTGTTATTCCACAGAAATTATGAAATGGGCGGCACTCAGTCTGTGCTTAGACGAACACCCACACAAATTACAATTGCTAATGCCAGTCTATTTAAATAAACGCCAAACGTTTACAAGCATTACCAGAAATGTTCCATCGTTTACACAGTCTAATCTAGGAAATTGATGCATTAAAATACAAAACAAGTGAAACAAATTGACAAACACAAAATAAGTCTTTAATGGTTTAAAGTTTTGTACACCCTTTTGGCAATATCTTAAAAGCACAAAAACAGAACTATATTTTAGTTACAACTGAGACATGACCCAATTCATGAATTATGTTAATGAATTCTAATTTTTTTGCATGTAAATATTGTATATCATTTGTTAATGAATAAAATGTAAAATATTTTGGTTCAGTTTCCTTAATGATAAACTTGATTGGAGTGTATTATTTGTTTTTCAAGCTAACTTAGTTGTTCTTTATTAAGGAGCTTGGAGAAGTTGTTGGATAATAATTTTTCTGATTACTATGGGAGATAAAATTGATTTTTTCGCGTCTATGGCAATTTTTCAGATCACTTTTTGTGATCTTTTTCGACTGCTTAGACTTCATATCATCCATCTTCTAAATGCTCCTTAATATTTTGCATACGTTTAATGTTTGTTAACCTGTTAGAGTTAGATTAATGAAGGTTATAATTTAGAATTACTAAAAAGACAATTTTAAATAATTTAAATATAGTTTTAGATGGTTTTTTAAGGTTAAAGGTGAGTCACATATGTACATTATAGATTATCTTTTATATATTATATGACACAAACATGTTAACTAAAAGTTTAAGACAATTTCTAAATAATAGAAAAAAAACCTAGAAGTATGCATACGAGTTAAATTTTAAATTTTTAGGGCGAGATATATTGCATTTTTCTATAAATTAATAGTGAAATAAAAGCTAAATTGGTTTTTATTATCAGTAATGTGCATAGAAGTTTTCATTCCTCTAGTTTTTAAACTAAATTTAATGGCGTAATGTGAAATTTTTTACCATAGTGCAGACACTAAATATATTTGCCTAATTTTAGGCGGCGCCAGATAAAACTAAAAGCCAAGTTTGGTGTTGCCATCCCAACGAACTTTAACACGTCTTTGAGAAAACAACAACAATTTCGCTGGAGGCGGGCGTACAGGAGGAATTTTGAAAATTTGTTAGACGAACTTGTTTTGCCTCTTAGCACCCTTAACAACCCTTTTTAACATCAAAACTTTGCTATTTAACTAATGAAATGCAACATTAGCTGCGTAGCGCGGGGGAAATCGGTGAAAATCACAACACACCAAACTCAGACCCATCCAGTTTTCGGGCCAATTGAGAGACAGCAATGTTGTTGGTTCATTTTGCCATGGTATTAAATTTAAGGTTTAATCTTTGCGGTCCTGAAAAGTTTTCGTGACATGCTGAAAGTGTTGAAAAAGTTGGCAAATTTTGTTGTTCAAGTTGACAGAGGAGGCCAGGCGTTAAATTTCCTTTTTATCTCTCTGGATATCTTAGTGAATTCAAACGTGTCAGTCAGTTGTAGCAATACATTTCGAATAGCAACACACAAAAAAAAAACCAAAAAACAAAAAAAGTGAAAAATACATTTCTGTTCACAAGTTAAAAAAGTAAAAAAGTAAAAAAAAAAGAAATTGTATTAATAAACACTTTCACCGTCAATACTTGAAATTCATAGCCAGCTGCAACTGTGGCGTGGCCAGTTCGGGCGAAAATTGTTTACAAATAGTTAAAAACAAAATAAAATTGTGAGTATGTAATGGATGCTTGCAAGAAGACCTTTTGGTGTCTCTGGCCATTTATATGCCAAAAAGCCAACGGCCATAAATTCAAGCTTTGGGGCGTGCTCCATGTCCATGCCATTGACATTGCCATTGTCATTGCATTGCTCACACACCCAAGGAGGCTTAGCTGGCTGTACGTGTTGCACTTCGAATGCAAAAACCAGGTCGCAACACAAGAAGAGACTTTCATTAGATGGCCTTTTTGGAGCGACATTGGATACTTCTCTGACCAAGGGGGCGTGCAATGAATCAAAGAAAGAAAGAAAGAGCTTGGTCTAGAGAGCCAATGGCAAGCCAGGAAGTTCCACTGACCAGGTAAGATGCGAGAGTTTTTTTTTGTGCAGATGCAGCTCAAGCCCGGCCTCTACGCCTCAGTGCCTGAAGTGAAATTTTGTGTTCTGTGTGTGGCTGTGGCGCTCTGTCTGTCTGTCTGTCGATGTGGATGTGCCTGTGATTTTGTGTGTCGCACATGCAATTGATATCGCTGGCCTCGTTTTCCTCAGTTGGTAAGTGATTTTGTACATTTATTTTTTTCTTGTGAGTGACCGAGTGAAAGCATTTCATTTCGCTTTAATATGCTGCATACGTTGCGTATGCGCAATCTTTTTGGGGGGTGGGAGACAAATAAAACACATAGACAAAACATAGATTACAAATTAATGCGGCAGTTTTTATTTTTTTTTTTTTTAAGTAAATTTTATTGCAAATTGTTAGGGCTTTCTTCGAAGCTGACGGGGTTATAGGCTGGCCTGCTGACGGGGAAAGGTTTAGCTGGGCAGTTCTGTGGGCCAGCACATAATAGGAGCAGCAGCAGCAGTTCATACAAAGTTTTAACAGTTTAGATTAGTTTAGTTTAGTTGTTAGTTGAGTTGTTGAGTAGTTAAAAATAGTAAATAGTAAAGCTCTGAGTATATTTATACAAAATGCAGTCAATTGTGAGTTATTTAAAATTAAATTAAGTTTGTGGAAATGCCCAGAACTTGATTGATTTGATTTGTCGCCAGGCCAACCCTATCCCTTGCCCAGCTTCAGCCTTTTTCTATCGCCCATCCGCCATTTGAACTTATTAGCTATGGATTCTTTTTGACAATTTTTTGTTGCTGTTAATGATGATGGCGCCTTACATAGAAATTTTCCATGACATTATTCTCTACAAATAAGTTAAATAAATAAAAATAAATTAAACGAGCAAAGAACTGTTGCTCCGCTCCTCATAATCGTCCTCATTCTCGTTCTCATACATATTCCCGATTTTCTCATTTGTTTTCTTTGCTTTTTGTATTGCACTGTTTTTTTTTTTTCATTTTGTTTTGTAAATTTCTGCTTTGGCTGCTTATTGCTTATACGCCGCATAGGCCAGATTCTGGGCCTCGCCACCTTGCAGCGACCGACCGTAGCTGTGCTCGTGTTCATAGTGCGGATGCGCCACAACCTCGTAGTTCTCCTTCTTTGACTCCAGCAGCTTCTTCAGTCCAATGATGCCCGAGAGCAACAATGCGATCTTGCCAATGACCAAAGCCTTGAATGAGATCAGTGCCAAGAAGCCAATGGCCAGAGGCAGCAGAGCGGCCATCTTCAGTTTGAAAAGCATCAGCAGTGGCATCAGGTACTTCTTCTTCTCCTTCTTCTTACCGCGAGCTAGATAGATAGATAGATAAATGGATAAATGTATTGCTTATTGAAAAATAGTTTGAAGGGGAGAGAGATAAAATGGATATGCATTTGCATGTATGACTTTCGCTTGATTACAGTTTGATCCATCATCCGAGAGTTCGGTGTCCGCTGTCTGCTGTCCACTGGCGGTTGTCCGCTCATTAGCAACTGGAGCACAAATAATTAATAAGTGAACAGGATCGACAGCTTTCTATGGTTGGCGTTTAGAAATCGGAAATTGTGGCTAAAGAGCGCAAAAAGAAAGTAAGCCTAACTAACAAGCTGGCTAACTGGCTAACTAAAAGGCAATTAATAACAGCAGCTAACAGCCAACAGCCAACAAGTTTGCCGCTTGGACATGGACACTGTCAATGCACCGCTAGATGCCTGGGAATCTCAATTGAAAAGCAACTCTGCCTGACCTCAATGTGTGTGACGCGAGAATTTAACAGTGAAAACAGGATTTAAGTGCGGCATCTTGAGCTCTCTGGGTATAAATACATTACTAACCCAAATTGGCAATGTGCTAGCAAACCAGATCGGCAGCTGGTTGCAATTTATGTGGAATCACAGATTGATGGTACTTACATTCTTCCAAGGCACGTTGCATATCCTGAATGGAATCCTTCGGAACCTTGAACTGCAGCGTGTGTGTGCCAAAGAAGCGAGCAACACGCTCCACCAGCAATGAATCGACCTCAGACTCGCGGGCCTCCACCTCCTCGGGCAGCTGGACATCATTGAGTGATCGGCCTACAGGTATATCATCGGTTTTAACCAAGGCAATGCCCTCGGTCAGCCTCACATCGCCGTTCTCCGTGTCGAAGTAGTGAAGGGCGCGTTCCTACATATTCATATTCATTCATTTAATAAAACATTAACATTTTTGGCATCTTCCCTTGTGGAAGAGAGATGGGGGCATTGGTCATTTACCTTCATGCACAACACCATCGATCGCTCGCCGCAATCCTTCACCATTTTGAGGGCGCTCGTCAATAGACTGTCTGCCTCAGAGGCAGCTGCCGCCGTTGAGGCAATCAACGCGAAAAGACACACAAATTTAAACATTATGATTTTTTTTTTATTTTAATTGCACAAACACTAATGACACTGCCGAGAGGTGCGGTTGTTTTATGGTATTATCCTTTTATGCGTTTGCTGCACTAGCTAAGAGTGCTTTGACTTGGTGTGGTGTTTCACTTGATTGAGTGGCACTGCGCTCGATTGGCTTGTTCGATCTGTCGGTCAGAAGGCAACCGGTAAACTGTGAATAGAAGACTCCCGCGGATCGAGTTTTATTCCCCGCCAGCAGAGCAACAGGCAGCAGCAGCGACGACGCAAAAAAAAAAACACGACATCGGCATTGACGATGCGACACGATGCGAGTGTACCCCCGCCCCCGCCCGAACCAATCTTGAAACAGTAGCCGAGCTTAGAATTTAAATAAACAACCCGAAGAAGACGTTAAGAGGAGGCGCATCGGCTGCAACCTGGCCAAGAGCAAGACCGAAGCTCCGACATACGCGGCCGACTAGTGCGTATGCGTCGCAGTTGTCGTTGCCGTGGAAGTTGGCAGAGTGTTAACTTGTTGTTGTTTGTCAACATACTTAGCCAACGGTTAACAACTATGTGCCACACACACACACACACACAGAAACATGCACACAAAGTGATAAGGGGGAAGGTAAAAGCCAATAATTGTTTTGGGCTTAACTGGCCAATATATTTTGATATTATTGACATTGATTTGATCGCATTTTAAGGCAAATTTTGGATTCTCAACATGATGGCACACTTTCAATGCTGCGCTTATCTCAACCACAACAACAGCAGAAAGTGCTACTCTATTTAAAATTACAGACACGTGACTTAGTGATCTTAAGGGGCTGGGGAGTAGGTAGGTGGAAAGACCACATAGAGGGGGGTAATCAATTGAAACAGCACCACTTATGTATATTGCTGCTGTATAATGGACGAAAGCATCAACAACAACAAGTGCGGCCATCGTATCTCAAATTGGAGTAAAATAGAAAATTAACTAGTTTGCAAGCGGCATGGAAAATAAAAAAAATAGAAAAAAAAAATTTCACTTTAATTTTTGCTCTTTATTTATGTGTTTGTTTTTGCCTCACATCTCTCACGATGTGTGTGCGTGTGTCTGCAGTTTTGTATGCCAATCGCCGACAGTTGCACATGGATGGATAGATGGCTGGTTGGCTGTCTGGATGGATACATATGTAGATACAGCAGAAGAGAGTTTCATTGGCTTTAAATTGCCACACGTCTTTTGCGTCTTCTCTCGTCTCTGTAATTTACACATTAGACAATTGCCCCAAAAGAAGAAAGCGACAGATTTGCATGGCCACCAAACAAACAGATGCAAACGCGATCAATGTCTTGCCGGAAACCACATTTTAACTTTAGCCCAAATATGCAAATCACCTCCACGTGGAATCAAATGGAAGCGTGTTGTGAATGAACATGGCTGAACATCTGTATAGGGCATGCCTTTTAAATGAAAGTGAAATAAAAAGTAATTGTACTTAAGAAAGAAAGAAAACATTAAACATCGATTATGTTTCTTATGCAATAATAAAAAGAAATTACTTTGCTTAGCTCACATCATATTTTGGTTAGCCATGTGCTTCAGTAATTTCTCTAAATAGTCTTCCCTTAGCCCCCAAGCCCCTTAGCCCTGTTTCTGTATGCGTAAAGTTGCTAATTGAACAAACCTCAGTGCTGACCTCAATATGCTTGTGCGAAATATTTGGCAGTTGAGCAAAATTATACTTAAAGCACCTCTCATTGGGTATCGTCTTCATGTCCGCGAATCGACCCAACGATTCGGCGTCGCCTGCTCGCCTGTCTGCCCAACCCTTTTCCCAAGGCAAAAGCAGTGGCATCTTACTAAAGTGACACCTTTTGAAAGTTTCACTTTCATTCCGCATGGCTGACATCGCCCCCCATCCCCTTTCAACTTCGAATTCCGGCTAGCTCTATCACAGGTCCGTCGTGTTAACAAGCCGCCGTGATGTGCTTGAGTAATTTTCAATTAATGAAAGTGCTGCGTTAAGGTCTTACCTACAATAAGTTAGTTCCACTGATGTTCCAGCTATGACATCAGTGCGAGTGCTGATTAAGGGCGGCCTCTATTAAAATTGGGTGGGAATGACAACGTCTATATGGTCATTGAATTCGATTCCCCTAAGAAGTTCAATGTTCTATAATCGACGGGCAACTAATTAATATTTTGTACAGCGACTCAAAAGTGAAATTGTCGCATACCAAAGAAAGCAACAGCAACAGCAACAGCAACAATGCTGCAAGCAAGAGCAGCTTAGTTTATCTATGAATATTGCACTGGACTTTGTCAGATTCATATATATATACACATATATATATATATATATATATATATATATATATATATATATATATATATATTTGTATAGTAGAAAGCGAAGCAGTCAACTACCATTTTTAGCACGCACGTAAGCGCTTTTTGAAACTGTTATTGTTATCATAAATTCATTTGACGTGTCTCTTTTTCTCTCTCTCTCTCTTTGCTTCTCTACTGTTGTGGGAGAGGGCTAGAGGCGTGGTCAGCATATATTAAAGGTTGGCTTAAAATATTTCTATAATAACTTTGGAGTAAAGTCCCATCATTTGTAAGGATAGATGGATTGAATTAGAAGATTAATAAATTTAGAGCAGAATTTACTATATTTAATTAGCGCTTACTTAAACCTAACACACACATTTAGTTTGTTATTATGTTATTATTTATCGATTAGAGGCAACTTAATCTAGACATTGAAGTCAGACAGATTATGCGGCAATCGGTTCTTTGGTTGGCTTCATCTCTTCATCGTCTCCAAATGCAAATGCAGACTTCGGCTGGAATCACTGGATTGTTGGTTCGCAGGTCAAGCTGAGAGGTGGCGTCTACAAGCTTTTGCCGCTGCCCGCTGATTCCTTGGCTGGCTTCCAGCCACTGTAGGCCAAGTCGAATTCACGTCCCCAACCCGAATGGCCCCCGGAGGAGACAACAACTTCATGGGAAGATTCCTTACCACCACCGCCGCCGCTTAAGAGCTTCTTAATGCCAATAATGGATGCCAACACAAGTGCCAATTTGGAGACAATCAGGGCCTTACCGGCCAGCATGGCCAAGGCTCCATAGGCAATTGGTACGAATGTGCCGCCCAGCAGCAGGGGAATCATTATATAAGCTCCACTGCCCTTTTTATCCTTCTTCTTGCGTCCCTCTACAGAGTTGCTATCCGTGTCACGCAGATCAGGGAATTTAATCTAATAAAAAGCCGAGTTTAATGATCGATAAAAGTACAAGATTTTTAATTTTAATACCTGTAGAGTGTGATCTTGCAGAAAGTTGCCGACACGCTTCAGGATCATGCTATTGAGAACTTGTTCCTTGGCATCTAAACCTCGCGGCAGTACAGCCTCAATATCCTGCTCACTGATGGATGGCAGCTTGGAACGCTGCTGATTGTCGGCACTGCTCACAAACTGGACGCCCTCGAAAAGGGTCAAGGATTTGGCCGAGCGAAAAGCCTTCTCGAGGCCAGTTAGCAGTTTCACCTTTAGGCAAACGGACATATTTTCGCCAGTGCATTGCTGGTAAATGCGATACACCAGCGACATGTCCTTCCAAAAGCTGGCCGGACTAGCACTCGATGTCTGCTGTATTCCACTTTGCTGCTGCTGCTGCTGCTGCGGCTTCTGGTCCATGGTCAGACTGTTCAGTTGCTGGTGTTGCTGCTGATAACTTGCACTCCGCGCACTCGACAGCCAGCAGAAGACAATCATCAGAGCTGCCACATGCCACACGTACTTAATCATATCTGGGCTGGTGTGATTTAATCAGAACGATATGATGAAAGACAAGTCCCAAGATTCCTAAGGCTATCCTGAACGGTTGAGCGTGGCATGCAGTGGCGAAAACTTGAGTGAAACTGCGATTGGGCGGATTCTGGCACTGTGGCTGCACTTTTGATGATCGACTGAGTGCTAGCAGTTGCATGGTAGGCATTATATACGTACCTCCTTGCCAAGTTTCTTGATGGTTAATTGCGCCTGGCATGGCTGCATGTCAAGCGGCTGCTGAAATTGAAAAACATCTCTTTGTTTTAGTCTAAATATCACGCCAATTAGTCAGACGGCTGGCCAATAGAGCTGCGCTTTCGTGAAAGCAATGAAAGCAACACACCGACACACACATTTTTCTATACATATAAATGCATATATTTCGGAGCAGCAGCCAGCCTCTGTTTTAGCCACAGCCTCCACACGACAGAGCTGCAATTTCATTTGTAATTATAATCAAACTAGCAGCTCGTTCTAAGCTATTGCATTTACCTGTTCAGCTTCCCTCGGGTCCAAAACAAATGCAACAATTGGCAAAGCAGAGCGAACGTGCGTGATGTGGTTCCTCTTGGATTTCAGTCTTTATGTAAAATTATATTGGTGTGTGGTTTTTTCGCCGAATTCTCTCTTGGCGCCGTTTATTAGACCGCAAATGGTTTTCGGTTTTGCTGCAGAAGTTTATTCGTAGCAGATTCACTTCAGTTTCCCAATTTTCTGTAACTTTTCTTTTCTTAAACTCGTGCTGAGTTTGTCATTGTTTTGTTTTCATGTGTGAGACTTTACGAGTGTAAGCAAGCATTTTGTTGCATATTTTGCGGCGGAAAGAAAAGAGTTAAGACACGAACTTACCTAAGACTTGACGAAAGTGTGTGAAAGCTTTTCACTTGCCTACTGTTTAGCTCGTACATTTTCAAAAGAAACTACGTTTCTAAACATATTTCAACATTTTTTAACAATTTTCAAATCCAAGTGTGCCTGGGATTTGGCTGGAGTTCGACATGCTAAGGCAGCCCAGTACTACAATCATTCTATATCCAGAGCTCGCACGGAACGGTTCTAATATTCATATTTATTTCAGTAGCAGCTTTTCGTATCAGTATCAAAATGTTGAATATTTATTTTAAAAAAGAAACCGATGGAGTGGGTTAACGTAAGGATTATTTACTTGAATAACCATTAACAATCCTTTTTCTCTTTAAAGCAACCGTCGGTATTCGAAATTGAAGAATCTGCTACCGTTGACGATCTTAAGCAGAAGCTGGGAAGATGCCTAAAAATCTCATCTGTCCAATTTGAAATACGCACGCCACAAGGTCCGTTTACCGACACGGACTTAATGTCAATATTATTGGCATACTATTCTACTGATCCTGAGCCGGTCATTTCATTGTATAACGCAAATGAGTTCTTAGGTTTTCTTCGAGTTTTAAAAAATGATGTTGAGCTGAGCTGCCACGTGCTCAATAACAGTTCCACAGAATTATGGGAAGATAATTCGGGCAGCGAATTGGATTTGGAATCTAGTGTGGTGATCCGCAGCACTGGGGGCTCACGAAAACGTAAATTGGATGCAGGCCCAACTGGTGACCAAAAGCGGTAAGTCTGAAGGATTTTAATTGTGTTGGAACATGTTTAATATGCTTAATATAGATCGAACTCTGACTCGTCTGGAGTCGAAGTTTCGCCGACTGCCTCGGATTTGGATGTCTCGCCAAACTCCTCGAGTGATTCACTTGTAGACGCTTGTGGTGCGGGTGGCTGCGATATTAAACCGCGCCCCCGCCCACAAAAGATGTCACGAGCGCCACAGTGTACATCCAGCAAGTGCGCGGAAATAGATCAAGACGACTCTGATACAAAACCTCCATTTGTGGATATTCTACCAGAGAATAGGCGTCACATAGTGGTTGTATCAACGGGGTGCAAACCGAAATGTTACTGTGAATTTTTGAAACGATTTTTTAGCGAATTCCAATTTTGTAGAAAGTTATCACAGCTCCGATTTAACCCACTAACCCCGGTCCTACAACATAAGGGCCGCGTTTACCTTATTGCGGCCGACGAGGATACCAAAGATTGGGTTATGGAAAGTGTCGCCCGTATTGGAGATCCGTACGAGGGAGTGTCGCTCATCGATTTTCTTCATTTAAATATGGTAACGGTTGTGTGGCCAATGGTTGAGAAATGTCTACTGAACATTTTTGATTTGTTGGAAAACCAAAACGAATGCTTAGATACAAGTCAGTGGGCTGTAAACAGTCGTGAAGAGCTTGATCCAGGCAGTGACGAAGCCGCTTCAACAGCGTGCCCAAATGAGAAGATAGAAATATATATGGATAATGACAGCGTGGGATATATATCTGACCGATGCAATCAGCTGCGTTACTGCTTCTGGATGATAGAATTTTTTAGCTGCTCAGAGTAGATATCACCGTCAAGGTGTCAAATTTATATTTTGTTTATTGTTTAATGCTATAGATTATTTAAAGCCTAATAAAAAAAAAATGAGTGGCAAGCAAATTACTTACGCAACATGCACTTAATCGACCATCGATGACAACCACTAGACGACCGTTCGAACCAATTAACCACCGTTAATTATTTGCAATCGATTCAAACGTAAACGGCATAGCGTTAGGCGATTGTGAATTGGCCAGCAAGAGGGGGAAGCGGCGTAATGAACGCCTGAGTGACCAAACTGTTTCACAGCTTTGTAGTCGAAATCTCGTGGTCAATTAACTTTCAATTAATCATAAAAACAAAACGAAAACAAAACTCGTGCTTCCACAAATTGT
The DNA here is from genome assembly GCA_024703675.1 of Drosophila nebulosa. Lineage (NCBI taxonomy): Eukaryota > Metazoa > Arthropoda > Insecta > Diptera > Drosophilidae > Drosophila > Drosophila nebulosa. The sequence continues at coordinate 12,637,560 of JANFPS010000004.1, read as the reverse complement.
GAATTTGATGCATGTCTCTTAGAGTGTGGGAAAACGTGCTCAAGTGGAAAACGATGGCAGCAGCAAAATAATGCAAACGCTTAATAATATTATTAGCCAAGCGGTAGTAGTAGGCAGGTATTATTATTTCTTCTTTCTTTTTTGGAGTGAGTTGGAAAGCTTGCCCCAAACTCGACTCGCCGTAATTTGGCTGAGGCAAGGCCGATGATCAACTTTGTCTTCGGCAGGTCCGCCACTCCAGGGCAGCTTCGATTCGTTTCTTGTTGCTAAAGAGAGTGAAATGCCATGCTGATATTTATATTCTCAAGCCACCATCATTTTGAATTCGGCCCTGGTATTTGGGTTGTAGTTGCAGCCTGTCTACGTTCTGCTGACCTGCTTTTTGGCCCAAACTCGTTTTCATTTCGTTCGACATTCTGCGCACAACGCCCTTGCAGGCATCCACTTGGCAGCCAGAGCCACACACAGTCAAAGCCGACTGCCTTCCGGTTGACAGTGAAATTGTTGCCAAATTGGGCATTCGGCAGCACGATTCTTCTGTTGCTGCTGCCGCTGCTGCTGCTGCTGCTGCATTAACTCTTCTCGGTGAGTGGGTCTTGAGCGAGTGAGCAAGAAATGCATTGCCTGGCGGCTTATGAATTATTGTAAATGTTTGTGGTAACATTTTTTGTTTTTTTTTTTTTGTTTTTAGAATGTGAAATTGGTAACAGGCATATACGAACATGCCGATGCACCAGTTTGGCAGCTGTAGTCGCTGCGGATCGCTGCCACACAACGGTTGTTCGCTCCCAATCATTTGGACAGGCTTTCGTTTTGGATTTTCCCATTTGCATAAAACCAACATCAATAGGAGAAAATTCTTATTGAATGGTTATCGATATCATTTAGGTTAAGATGGTGGAAATTAGAATTATAAAATGTTGTTCTTGAAATTTCAAGTATCACTTTTGAATATTTCCCACACATTAGAATGAGGCAAATGAGAGCATTCTCTAATGATCTCTAAGATGACTCACAAAAAGTTTCGTCACTGGCATTCGGTGTCACACAGTTGCCCACTTTTTTTTTTTTGTTGTATGACTTTCTGTGCTAATTCTAACAAAAAGTTTTTCCAACTATTTCTGTTGAATTTTGGCTGGTCATAGACCCAAGTAATTTAGTTTTAAATCATACTCTGTAAATTTAAATAATTAAGAGAGATCCAACCACCTAAGAAAAAACTCAAAACTATTATGAAGCTATCATTAAGGCGAGTTTAATGATGACTTCAAAGACGACCACACATAACAAATAATCGATAACTATGCTTGAGGAGATCGCTACCAAAAGAAGTATGTAAATCAATGCCAATTTGGTTGATGGTCATAGAAATCATAAAGGGTATTTACCAGTCGTTACGGTGACTTAGGAAAGACAATTTGAACTTCTGTTGATTAAGTGAACGGCGGCCACAATAGAAACGGCCAACAGTGGTCAGTCAATGTTTGCCCAAGCTTGGCAGCTGCCTAAATGAGTTGTTAACATTAATGCGCATTAACTTGGTTTTTGTTTTGTTTTGCCAAACATTTGTTGGGCTCACTCTGAAAACGATTTGAGTTTTGGCTTCACTTGGAGCCATGTGCCACCACAATTTCTTTGACTTTTCACTATACATTTTTTTGAATGCATTTAGCTGGATATTGTTGTTGTTGTTGTGGTTTTGGTTGTTGTTTCTGTTACCATTTCCCAACTGTTTACTTTCACTGTTGCCCGCTCACTGTCAGATACAACAACAACCCAAGGCGGACAAGATTTTTGGTCGATGGCAACCTGTCTTGGCCAGACAACACTCATAATAATTATTTACACCTATTAACGGGCAGGTCTTTAAAATTCGCTTAGGCCACTGGCAACTGGGTCGCAAATCAATTTCACTTAAAACGAAAGCATTTGGCCGAGCCCGAGTCCGAGTCCGAGACATCTTGGCCAAACTTGGTCATTTGTCAACACAATGTCTTGGCCAATCCTACAATATGCGGTAAGTGGTGTATACATATGTATGGCAGACATTGTTGCCGATATGCATAAGGCCAAGTCAAATGGATTTCGTTTTCAGCTTGTATCGCATCTTTGTCGTTTCGCTTTCACCCGTTGGTATGCCATAAATTATGGAGACTAAGCCATTGATTTTTCATTGATTTTTTATTTATTAATCTTCCTTGCTTGAGTTTATATGTTTTTTTGTTTTTTTTTTTTTTTGTTGTGTTTCTTGTAAAGTTTTTGTTTTTCTTCATTTTATAATGACATGCATATATGACAGAGAAAAGATTATTATTATGGTTTATAGAAAAATCTACATTCTTTGTGTGCTGTGTGATTTGTGTGAACTGAGTGAGTTGATTGCCCACATCTGCATCTTCTACGCTTCTTGCCATTCTTTTTTTGTTGTTTCTTTTTTTTTTTGTTTTTGTTTTGTTTTTCTGTTGATGTTGATGTGAAAGTGCCGTACGATTCCGCTTAAAATATTTAAATATTAAAGTAGACGACGTGCTGGCGACTTGAGGGGCTTGCGGCTTGAGCGAGCTTTCAAAATGTTTTAAACAAATATTTTTAAATATGTATTAAAAATATGTTTAAGAGCATATTGCTAGGCGAGTGGGCAGGCAAGTGAGGGCTCAAGTCGCAATAAAATTAAACGAAGAAAAAACAAAAAAAAAAAACAAAAAATACTAAAGCAATACATGATTACAGTGAACTATGGTTATAAAGAACTGTGCGTGCGTTTTTGTGTGTTTGGAAAGTGGAGCGCTAGAAAGTGACAGATGCATAGGCAGAAAGAAAGTGAAATAGAGATAGCGAGATGAAGGTGCACAGAGAGAAATGAGAAAGTTGAAGTTAGACTTGAAGTGGAAGTGGAAGTTTGAGTTTTTGTGAAGAAATAGCTTTAGCAGAATTTGGAAAATGAGTTCAGTTTTGTATGTGTGTGTATGGAGTGTGTTGAATATGTATGTATGTATGTGCATGTGTGTATGTGAGGCAGGAAAACTATGGCAAGTTATGGCATGCATATGACCAAAACTATGACTCAAGATAGAGATACACAGATTGAGTTAGATAGACAGAGTGAAAAAGATAGTGACTGAAGACAGAAAGAAGAGTAGATTGAGAGTGAAACAGAAATAGAGCTAGAGCTAGTTCAGTTGAGTTAAAGCTAGTATAGTAGTAGTAGTAGGCATGCTTGCTTTTACATCGTTGTAATTTAAGACTAGAATTGCATGTGAAGGACATAGACATAAATAGATGTAGATACATTGTGCAAGTTATGGTACAGAATAGCTATAGCATATAGCACATAGAGAGTATATAGAGTTAGGTATAGTTCATGATTTGTACGTTTAAGCCGGCTGCATGGCAACCGAAACAGTTTTGGTATAGGCAGTGTGTATGTGATGATACATAGAGACAGTGTAGTGGAAAAGATATAGATATAGGTGACAGATACAGAGTGATAGAGATATATAGAGTAGTAATGAATGCATGTGCGTTAGAGAGAGAGAGAGAGAAAGAGAGAGAGAGAGAGATAGTTAAGACAGAGATTGAAACAGTTATAGGAAGGCAAGTACAGTTTACAGTATTTAAAGCGCTAGAGCAATGTGCTTGATTTCCGGTTCAGTGGGGGTGAATGAATGGATACGAGCGGGTGCGAGCTTAGAATTAAGGCTGGACGCTTCCGGGAGTCGCCGCCTGGGCTTATGAGTATTTGAAACGTTCTGCATAAGGTACCGACTTCAACTCTCGCTTGGTTATCATTTCTTTTTACAAAAACTTAACTTTAGCATTTCTACGTTATGTTTACGGAATTACGAAATTTGTGACAACTGAATTTGAGTTGATTACAATTAACGTAACTTGGCTCTGGTTTATCTTGTTCTTCTTCTTGGTCTTCTCTCTTTTCGCTACGATGTCGTGTTTTTTTTTGCTTTTTTGTTTTTTTTTTTTAACATTTGAACATAATGATTGTGTTGTGTTTGATTCTTTGCTTAACTTTTGCTTTTCTGCCTTCTGCGTACATAAATAAAATAAATTAAAATAATAAATTAATTAAAACGAACGATAAATAATATGCTGCTCCTCTTCAAGAGTCTCATGCGAGCACTGTGGCTCAAGTCAGTTTGTGATTTTGTTGTGATTGAGTGCTTCATGTTGTTGTTGTTGTTGTTGTTGTGGTAATGGAAGTGGTGGTCAGTGACTCCGGACTTAAGCCTGAGGCTTCTGGGCAACATAGGCCAGATCCTGGGCATCGATAGAGCGTCCCCAGCCGCCATGACCGCTGCTGCCATAGGAAGCGGAAGATGCACCGGCATCGGCGCTGTAGCCGCTGCCATAAGAATCGTGGCTGGTGGAGTGGCTGCTGCTATGATGGGGATGGGCAACCACCTCATAGGTGACATGCTTCTCTTGTGACAGCAGCTTCTTCAGGCCAATAACGGCGGAGAGGACGAGGGCAATCTTACCGATCAGCAGAGCCTTGCCGGCAATCAAAGCGATGGCACCAAGCAGCAGGGGCAACAAAGCGGCAGCCTTCAGGGCAACCAAAGCCAGAATGGGGCCCAGGATTTTGGCGGCCTTCTTCTTCTTGCCACGGCTCTCCTCTGGGGCATTGGGATCGTTGCTGCCGAACAGCGATTCAGAGGCATCTTCGAGGGCACGTCCGGTGGAGCTAACGGCTTGAACGATATCGGCACCCTTCAGTTCCACTTTGATGGTATGGGAGTTGAGGAAGCTGCTGATGCGATTGAGGGCCAGCGATTCGAATGACTCATCGCCCGAGATAGAGCGAGCTGCCTCCTGCACTGGGGCATCGGACGAGCGAACAACAGTCACGCCCTCGGTAAGGGCGAACTGGTCGCGGGCACCGAGCACCTTGTCAACAAAGTTGAACAGCTTGTATTTGACACACGAGACGGAATCCTTGCGCAGACAGTCGCTATAGATGCTATCCATAATGTCGTTCTCGCCGCCGATGGCGTTGCGGGCATGGCCGCGCGTCTCCTCAGCGGGCAGAGCCGCGGTCAGTGTGACCAAACACAAGACACCGAAAATAACTTTATTATTTGCCATTTTAAATTTTGATTGTTGTTTGCACTAATTCGGTTATGATTTTTGTTATGTATAGTCCTTTTTTTTGTTTTTGTTTTTGGTTAGCTACCGCACACAAAAATCAACGAACGCACTTTCTCTTTTCTTTTGATTATTTTTTTTGCCACAGAACGCTGCTGGCTGGCGTGTTGCTGCTTTGACGGGTAAGGATGAAATGATACAATTTTCCAATGCACACGACAATTTATATACGGCAGCGGCAACATGCTCATCTGCTGCTGCCACTGCCGCTGCCGTAACCTCGGCCTCGACCGCGACCGCGAACCACAACCACGACCACGGACACGAACGAAAGCATTTCATGTGGCCACATACAGTTCGGTGGTCTGAAACTGGTCGTGCAAGTTTCTCGCTTAAGTCTTTCGTTTTGCCAGCCAACGGGATTGTTCAGTCAGCGCAGCAGCAGCAACAGCAGCAGCAGCGTCATCGCAGATTTGGCTTGGTAAAGGCATTTGTTGGTGTAATTTGTTAGCCATGGCCATGTGCTAGCTGTCGCTAGCGCTGTGCTGCGCTGCGCTGCTTTCGCCTGAAGTTCATGTTCATGTAACATTGTCAACAGTTGCAGCCTCCTCTAACTCTGGTAGCATGGTGGGAACATGGGCTCCAGCTACTTAGTTACTTTTACCAAACAACAACAAGAAAAATAAGACAAATCAAATTGCCGAAAAATCGTAATCTTAATTGCTTTTAAATTGAATTGAAATTGGAATGGGAGTTGGGATTGGTAAAGTAAAAGCATTTCCCTTTCAACTTCCTTTAATACGAAATTAGGGTCATTTCACTGAATAGACGATCATAAACTGGAGTTTCCGATTTGATTGCTGAAAATAAAAAAAAAAACAAAAAAAACCATCTTGTTGGAATTCACATTACATAAAAGAATGCCAGCTAGAGATGTATGCCAAGCCAATAACAGAACCCATAAACGCAACCTCATTGGGGGAAAAAGGGAAAGTTTTGCGATTCATCTTTCAGATCAATATACACGTATGTATTTATATGTGTATGTGACCCTTTTCTTCACTCTCCACACATACAAACACACATACAAACACTCTATACACTCTCTTGTTGCATACGAAATTGATGTGCAAATTTTTGTGCGTTGTCAAATATGAAATGGCCAAAATAAACAGCCCACTGAGTTATTGACTTTGACTTTGATGTTGATGTTGTTGTTGGCGTTGACATTAACTTTGGCAAAGTGTGCTGAAAGTCAATGGACAAACACCAGTAGCCGCAATTGCCTAAGCCGAGTCGAGCCGAAACTGAAGCTGAGGCTGAGGCTGAGGCTGAGGCTGGATGTGACAAGTAAAAGTGCGCAAATAGATGGCCATCCAGGAGCAACGGGCCATATAAATGAAAGTTTTTCGCATTTATTTTTTTTGCCGTTGTATGTTTCAAATTAAGCCTGCTTAAGCGAAAAGTGTGCAAATGACCGCAAGCAGGATATAAATCCAATGCCCCCTCAGCATACGGCAAGAAAGCGTTGCAAAAAATACATTCAGTCAGGGTCGTAGCCAGATATTTAAGGGGGGCCAATACTCAGAATATATAATATTAATATCAACTTTTAGTCCGCTCCTGAATTTCGAGTTAATTAAAATGTTATGAATGTGTGAAAATGCAATAAAATTGAGCGCTGCAACAACACTTAAGACTGTGTGAAAACTAATTTCCAGATCGGCAGCAGTATTATCTGCAGTTGAAACTGAATTGAAAACCAAAACCAAAATCTCAGCCCCACAGTGAAAGCGAATTTCATATGCAACTCTTAACTGGCAACTGGCAAGTGATGTTGCCTCCCGCTGGGATTGGCAGATTGCTGAACTGACGCATTGCGTGAGTCCAGCCGCCATCAGGTACACCCATACATCTGTTCATATTTATCTGTATCTATGTATGTATGTATGTGTGTCTGTATGGAAGTGGGTAGGGATGCAAATCTGCCAAACCGCTGAATTATTTGACATTTAATTAACTTTTTTTTTTTGGTTGCCCCTGCTCTTTCTCTCTCTCTCTCTCTCCCTGTCTCCCTGTCTCTTTCTCTCTGAGAGACCCTCACCCTGTGCAGAAAACATGAGAAACGACACTTTCACTGCATCATCATTGGCCTGCAGACCCCTCAGCACACACAATCACAGTGACGAGTGCAACGGTTTGCCTGTGAATCGCTTTTTGTTCTATTGTTGTGGCTTGGCCACATCAACAGGTTTTTCTTTCTCTGAGTGTGTGTGTGTGTGTGTGTGTGTTTTTCGCTTTTTGAAAATTAAAAGTAAAATTCATAACAGTTCAACAAGTTTTAGCTGCCAGGCCATAAAAGACAAAATGTGTGGATATATTCATAACAACAGCAACACTTGCCGACTGGAGTATATGCACATACATACATACATCTATATACATACATAAAGACATACAAATATATATGTATGTATATAAATATAGGTATATATATTATTTATATCATTGTTGTAGCGGTGGTTTCTGCGGCTGCTAGACTGCTTCATACAAAAAAAGAAAGTTCAACATTAATTTTCCTTTTTTCGTCGTCTCAACATTCACTGCCTTTGCAAGCGACCGAGGCCGAGGCGCGTGCAACTTTGCAACATCAAAATGCAAACTAACAAACTGCATGAATGAATGAATGAATGGACAAACGGATGGATGGATGGATAGATGGATGGATGGATGGATGGATGGTGGATGAATGATGAAGTGAGTTAGTGCCGGACCTAGCACTCCCTATTGCCCATTGCCGTTTCCCTCGTGAGTGGGTGTTGACGCACACAAATAAACAAAGAAATAAACAAACAACAAACACACAGACAACACATCAATGGTAAATAATAATAATAACTGCTTTGGCTTTGACTTGGCCTTTGAATTCAGTAAACATTCCGTTGATAATGCTCATGGTATAAAGGGTGAAACTGCAAAGCAAACTGCAACTGCCACTTAATAGCTTCATTTTCATCTTATTCGCATGAGTACGGCCCCAGCCCTGATCTTCAGGTGGGCGTCATTTCTTTTGCCAAGCTAAAAATGACAAGAGACAAAAGAAATTTCAAATACCCACAGCAATACTCTTCTTAAAACGATTTTACATAGTTGATACTAAAAATAAATTAAGTAGACTTTTTAATGAAGTTTTGTGTGATGACAAGAAACTATTATGATCTTGAACTAAAATCATTCAGATGGCGATCTAGTAGCTATTAGAGTCCTAGTTATTTTCCTCATAGTAATTTTCCTAACTGAGGTCTTTAGGTCTTTCCCTATGCTCAATGCGACATACAATTTATAGCTTAGTCATAATGCTGCATCTCTCAAGACATCTACTTATGGTATTTAATGATATGGGTAACAAAACAAATGCAAGCTCACTCTTACTTACTTATGACCACTTTTATGGTCAGTTGGAAATTCATCTAATTGGGGCTTAAAGACGGTCGCTCTTTTTATTTTTTTTTGTTTTCTTGTAGCTTGGGAACTACCACATTTCACAGCGGATACCGAAAACCACCTGAAAAAGGTCAGAGTTGGATCCCCACGCCAACACAAATACAAACACAAACACACACACACTCATCAAACTCATCATACCCACACAAATTAGCAGTTTTGTTTGTAATCATTTTGGGGGGGCTTTTAAACCCCTGGCACGCCCATTAGCATAGAGCTGAGGCTTTTTAGCACGCCTGGCAACCATCCATCGATGATTTGAGCATACAAATTATAAATGCACGAATCCGAATGGGAATCGAAGACGGAATCTCATCAACAACAACAGCAGCAGCATCACTTTCACTTTTCATGACGTTCCAGCAACAGAGCGCTAATATGCATCTCCATCTACATCTACATTTCCATTTCCATTTCACTATTTGGTTCATATTCGAAAAATTATCTAATTCAACAGACATAATCAAAAATTAAAGCTTTGTCTCGACATGTTGCGACAAAGCGCTAAAAACAACGCACGGATGTGGCCGAGAGATATCAGCTAAATAATGGGGTATATTGACTAGCTTAGAAATTATGTCTGGCATATCGAGATATGGGCTTGGGCAGCCTTTAAACTACAAATTGATTAAATGCATTAAATATTTATGCTTAAATCGGTATGACTAACCATATATCGCATTAAAAGTCCTTGGAAGTTAGGCATCATTTAAAAGAAAGTGTATGATACCTTCGTGGTTGCTTCTTTTGGTTGTTATTTATTGCAACATTAATTTAATAATTTATTAGTATCTTTTTCTTTATGTAATTTGCCGACATTAAACGCTGTTCATATTGAATAATTGATGGCCAAGTGTAAACAACAAATGATGGCGCAACATGAGGCAGGAAAAAAGCAATGCCGACACTGCTTTTTCTTCTCTTCTCCATCTTGGCATATAAATCTATACTCATATGTATTTACTTTTATATATATATATTTGTAATGTTGTTATATAATGCGTGAAAAACTTTTACGACACTTTGAGTGCAGTTACTTGCTGAAATTTTATGGCAATTCACATGGCCAGGCCAGGCCACACCAGACCAGACCAGACCAGAGCAGGCAGCGCTTTCTTCGAGAAAGAGAAAGGGTTTTGGCTCTTTCACGCCCCCCTTCTCCCTTTTCAGCCTCTTGGCCATTTGGTTCACCCCAAAGAAACTTGCTAAAATTGCAGTTTTTATGGCCCAAACCGAGCGCGCACGTGGGACCCAGGCCAAGCCTCATACCTCAGCCCTTTCGCTTTTTCTTGGAGGATAGCTTTGTATCTCGACAGCTTCCGCGACTTTCGCGCAATTGCAGCAAAAAAAAAAAAAACAAAAAAACACGCCCTTACTGCTGACTCCCGCCCCACTTTGTATCATAAATAATGCAACGTTTCGTTGCCCCCAAACGGTGCAGCCAGGCAACCTTTGCGGACACCGGATACTGATGTGGATGCCGATGCCGATGCCGATCGGCCAGTCGTTCATTGCATTCTTTAAAGTGAAATTTTTGACCAGCTCGACTGGTGAGAAGATGATGATAATGTTACCTCCATCGCGATCATTATTCTTCTTGTTTTCTTTAAGCTATTGTTTTTTTGTTTTGTGTTTGAGTTTTTTTGTTTTTTTTATTGTTGCTCAAAACGACGCTGTTAATTAAATTAAGTTAAATAAAAAGGCGCATAAGCAACTGGTTCGCAATGAATGTAGAGGAAATACTGGCAAGTGAATAAAAAGACCAAGAGATATCTGTTTTTCTGTGTGTGTGTGTGTGTGTGTGTCGGCATTGAGAAACTTTCTTCTTTTGCTTTCGATGGTATTTCGGTCAAAAGCTTCCAAAGGAATAGCCACCATCAGATGATGATAATAATGATGTGGATAATAATCATGATGATGATGATGATGATGATGACAGGCCTTATGATGACGTTCTGTTCAGTTCGTCTAATCAATGGCTACTTCAAACAACTTTGAGTGATTGATAAAACGGTATTTCCGGTTGGCCTGCGACCATAACTGGAGCATGCGCTGCCCGTTTGATTTAGGCGCACAGGCGCGAGACGGTCAATTAAAAATTATAATTAAGACCGTTTGGTGGCCAATGGACCGTTAACATACCGAAGTCCAAGCACTTTGCCAGCCGATCATCTCGTCATTCACACAGTCTCTTTATCTCTGGATCTTCATCTCTCTCTCTCTCTCTCTCTGTGTTTACCATACACAGTTGTTAAGTGCTGCCACCCAACATGCGTCACACATATTCACACATACGACATTTGCCAAATGAAAGTACTATACATTTCTGTGTGTTTACTTCAAAGGCAAGTGTCAATGTCCAGACCGCAGTCTAAGCCGGCACTTGATGGCCGGCACGATTGTGCGGCTTATGACCGGCATTGGTCATGATGAGGATGTTAAAAATGAATGGTGCATACTTTTTGACAGGAGCAGCAGCAGTACTACCACCAGCGATTGCAATGGCATTGGTAACGGCAACACTGCTGGAACCTCAAAAATCAACTTCAGTGAAAGTTTTGGCGTCTAAGTGTCTGTGTCTGTGTCTGTGTGTGTGTGTGTGTGAATGCGAATTGAACTTGCAACCTGCCTCTTCAACACACATAACAACAACAACAGCAACTCCAAAACACTAAAACACCAAAAGCCACCCATTAGAGCGGCCAAACTGCTGGTCAATGGCCAAAACAATGTGAATGTGTTGTTTGCTGCTCATTGTTATGGCCATATGTAATTAGTGTACCGAAACATATTGTTGGTAAAAGGTTTCATGTTATGCGGCACTTGTCATGATGGAGTGGCCTTCATCATCATCATCATCAACCTCTTCATATAGGGCTATTAATGGATTACATTTATAATGGCACACGAAAATTTCACACCTCATCCAATGAGTGTTTGTGTGTGTGTGTGTTTGCTAGCTATTCTCTAGCTGCATCCCAATGCAAAACCATCTGCAAAGCTCTCTGTCAATGTCAATGAAAGTGTCTTCTTACACACACACACACAAGCGTCAACTGGTGTGGTCGGTCAATGAATCATTCAGTTGGCATACACAGCAGCAGCTAAATTCACCTAATTATATGGATGACCAGGGCGTATGCGCAATATGAATTCTGACAGTTTAATTAACGAGATTGAAATTCATTAATGTAAATGCAAAATGCAAATGTCAATCAGCCGGTTATTCTTTACTGCAGTTTATTAAATAAATTTCCATACGGGTAAGTGCTGCCAAATAATTGCAATTTGCTTTTTTTGACATACATCCAAATCAACAAAAATAATGCGCTGCATATAAAAACATATGCTTAAATTGCTGATTTTCATTTCGAATGGCTTTTTTGTGATCAGAAATTTTGATAAATATTTGTTTAATAAACTTTTCAAGTTTTCATCTTTTCTTTTACAATTTGATTAAACGTTTTAAATTTGAAATTCATGACCCGCCCAAGCCGTTGGAATAAAGGTGTTAAAAACTTATACGTTTATCGGAAACAGTAGGAATTTTTTTCGTTAAGTAAACTCATTTCAAGCATAAATGTGTCATATTTTTGTAAGTTTATTAACTAGATCCGTTTCTTAATTCGTAGGTCATCGCTTGTAATCAATCATTTATGTATTTATACATTAAGTAACGACATTGATTTGACTTTTTGTAATTTCGATAATGACTTTTGTATCGGTTGTATCATCAATAATGGCAAATGTTTAATTTTCTCCTGCCCCGTGGGTCTCATCATCTTATCGAGTTAGTTACAACCGGTTGAGCAGTACTTCCTTTTTTCTGTCTCTGTCCCTGTTCGTGTATCTTTCATCCTTAGGCCAAAAAGAGCAATAACTTTACTTTGGCCGATAGCTTCCATATTTATAAGTAACGGTAAGCCAATGAGAAAGTGAAATTTTTTTTTACTTTTTGTTTTTAATCTTTCCGTTTTATTTTGCGCCTCACCAACGGCAATAGCAGCTGCCCAATCGCACACACACACACACACACACTCATAAAATACATATAAATAAATTGATTCAATGCGTGACTCTTCACCAATATCGATGTAACTCAATGAATCGATGCCTCGTGAAGCTGGGCTGGGACGGCTCTTTTTTTGTGCCTGTCACTTGATTGTGTCTGTTTGGTTTATCAAAAGGCATAAATCGAACCAAAAACGGATATGGTCAGCATAAAAAAAAAAGCAAAAAAAAGCCCAAGCCAAACCAGACAAAGCACAATTCCGCACCTCAGGTCCCGGCACTTTCTTCGGCTGAGATGCTGCGGTTCGGGTTGGGTTTGCGGCAACTTGTTTAGCCAGCCGACTGCAGCCTTAGAAATGATAGAAATTACAACAACATTTATATATGTACATACGTATATGTGTATCGAACAGACTGAAATGCAGCAACAACAACAACAACGAGCAGTAACAAAGATAAGCCGCTTTGGACTTTGAGCGCGTGGCAGCGTCAGGAAAGCCATGGCCGAAAGCCAAATAACAATTTGACTTTAATTAATAGTCAGAGGGTTGGGCCAGGCGGTTTGCTGAATGAATGAACGAATGGTTGTATGGTTGGCTGGCTGACTGGCTGGCTGGTTGGATGAACGATGAAAGAGCATATCTACTATCTGTGCATCGCCAGAGAATTGTGTCGATTTTCGACTTGAGAGATGGAGAGAAAGGCCCGACCCACTGCTTGACAATAACTTCTAATTGAGATATTTAGTGTTGCTCCAAATCACATCACATGCAATGATGACAACTTCAGCTTTCGTGACACGATTCCAATTCCGATTCAAGTCAATCAGCAACAAAAACTAAGCATAAAATTGACTTTTATTTATGCTGCTGCTGCTGCTTTAGGGTTTTCTTGTTTTCTAGCCACACACACACACAGAAAGTCTAATCATAATGAAACAGAAGAGACAATATAACAATGGGTAGAGGAGAGCCAACCACAATCATCATGAAGATGATGACGATGATAATGATGACAGCGATGTCGACCGAAAGCCGTAAGAAAAATAATCGTAAAAGTGAGAGTTTCCACTTGATAATCAGATTTTGGTTTTACTTCTTTCATTTCTCCACCTCCAAATTTGTTTGGGTTTTTTTTTTCGGTTTTGTCTTCTTGAAACTTTAGTCAAGACGAAAATCATGAAATGCAAATATCTTGCGCCTTTAAGACAGCCACGCCTCGAATTGTGTAATCGCCAATGCTGGCAAAAAAAAAATATTCATCGAAAATAAGTAAGTGGAAAAAGAAAGAAGCAAAGGCGTAAGCAAAAATGGTAAAAACGAAAGCTTAAGGGCGTGGCAGAGAGTGCCTGCCCGCTCTCCGCCTGCCTGCCTGCTTGCCTGCTCTGCTTTTAATTGCTCAGGTTTCACTTTCAAGGCATTTCAATTTCATTTCATTACGAAAAATTTGTCATTATCATAATTATGATCGGGCAAAAAGGCATTTCACTTTCGTTATTGTCAACAATTTGTTCTTTTGTTGGACAAAAGCAACTCTCGAAACGGTCTCTTTCATCCACATTTTTGTAATATCATTCACTCAGTCATTATCATCATCATCATCATCATTATCAGCAACATGTTCATCATTGTCATCATTATGATGGGACTTTTGTTGGACCGGTCGTTTGTGCGCTTGTTTGGTTACCTCGTTTGTTAATATGTTGACAATAAAAGTTGCAAACTGACAACTTTCACACATCTGCCGATTCCGATTCCGATTCCGTGGACATTGCCATTGCCATTGCCATTGCCGCACCAGCTGATACTTAGCACTCTATGCATAGTTATAAATGCCATTTGAAAATTACACTTTTACTGCTTTTGGCCCAGGCCCAGATCCAATCAATTTCATTTTGTGCCGCATTAGTGATTGTATTATTCAATGTCAAGACTGACCAACATGTTTTGCCATATTGAATTATGAACCGACAATATACAATATTGCAACACTTTCACACATGCCACAAACACCAGCTCTGGCTCTCCTTCTTTCTCTCTCTCTCTCCCCCCATCTTTCACTTGCTGCATCTGTGTGTGCGGAGTGAAATGGGCAACGCCAAATCCGTAAAGTGTGCATTGACCCGACCAACTGTCCAAGACCACCAAGTGACGACCACAAACCGGAAAAGCGCACGAGGCGAGCCCAGGTTGCACCAACCGCAGCGACCACAACAGCCATGTAGGATTGGACTGTACCAGACGCAGGCAAACAGTTGTCAAGTGGCTGCCATAAAAGGCCAGGGCACATGTTAGTACACATGATGTAAAAACGTACCTCTATATTTTATTTAAAAACCAAATGCGTTCCTTATGCACCACCAAAAATGTTGACATCTAACAAATTTTCCAGCGTTTTGGAGGTATTAAAATTTATGTGAATAAACGAATATGAAGGAAATCTTAATTAGGATTTCCACAATAAAATTTTATCAAATGAGGATTCACTTTATTTTCTTTTGTTTAATTTTCATAATAAGCGCGTTCTATTACCTTTATACTTTTAAATTGCTATTTAAGCCTTTTACAGACTGAGAGATTTTTGTTGCAACGTTCAAAAGTATGCAATATGAGTTTAAGCCAAAAAGAAATGCCGCCTTTTAAACATGGCCTCAATTTTAACTAAGCTTAACTTGGCTTACCTGAAAAGTTTATAATATAATTTCAAGCTTTAATAAATTTAGGTGCCACGCCGAGTTTCGAATCAAGACAAAGCTTTGTTTCAGCTTTAGTTGAGTAATAAAAGTGGAGTAGCATACTTTAGGGAGTGGCTTTAAAAAATGTACCAACAATGTGGCTTACAAATGCGTTGCTCTCTGATAGCTCTTAATTATAAATGAAGTGTTACATATTAGGCGTCTACTCATGAACAAGACAAGAATTTTGGGCAACAAATCCAAACTAACTTGTCAGTGATTGCTTCAAGAGCTTAACTGTTTTATCTGATTACTTGATGACTAAACTGATGGAAGCTGAGCAGTTAAACCGATTCTGACAATGGACACGCTGAATCACATTAACCTTGCCTTGTTGCGCTTCTTGGGACTCGAAACTCGAAATGGGCCACATTTAAAGAAAGAATTCCTGTCACTTTCATTTTTCGTCGTCATCAACGACCAACAACAACTGCATATCATTCATTTCACGAATTTGATTGACACTTGGGTATGACTTTGTTAACTGGCTCGAATTGTTATTGGCTGGACAATGGCAATTGGCTTTGAGCGTGACTCCATCAATGGAACACTGTTTAGAAATTTCACTTAACAAACACACGAAAACACAAACGACAATTTAAGGTACAAGTCATGAGAGAGTAAGCCCAGTCAGCCAGTCAGCCAGCCAGCCAAGACAGTCAGTCAGTCAGTCAGCCAGTCAGAGGGACGTAGGGAAATGGCCATAAACGGCAGCAAAAAGCAGAATGTTAGATGCCAAGCAAAACAAACAACAAAACGCTATGATGCGGCCCAAATGAGCATAGAAAAACGCTTAGAAGCCAGTCGGCGACACATTAATTGCTGATGTACCTACAAATAGTTGTACATATCTAAAGAAAGTCTATGCCAAGAGCAGACAGCTATGTATGTCTACGTGCCGTTGATTGTAATGCGATGGCGACGCACAGCATCCATCCATCCATCCATTCATCCAACCATCCATTCATCCACTTATATATTTATGTATATACATACACACACATTCATTTGGCCAAGTGCTTGCTGTTAACTGGGTCATATTCATAAGTAAAGCACCCAGCAGCAGCAGTGGGAGCGGTGAAGTGCCGTTTGCCGCCGGTAACCGACTGCAGTTATTTTTTAGGCTCAATTGCCAGGTCTTCAGGTGCGACATCGGCATCGTCTCTCGAACTTTCTTTAATTTTTTTTTTTTTTTGGTGGCAGGTGCAGAATACTTTTTTTTTAAATGGCCATTGTTGTTGCTCTGGCCCTTCCCCATGTGCTCTATGCGCACTCATTCGCCAGCTAGCCCTCCCTTCCCATCTGAGTGAGCCAAAATACGCGTAGCTAAATGTTTATTTTATTTTTTAGCAAATTGCTTTTGTTATATTCTGGCTAAGAGAGCGACAGACAGCTAGCGAACAAACGAAGAAAGTGCAGTGAAAATGAAGAAGATTAACGAAACAAAAAAAAAAAAAATGGTAGAAAAGAAGCAGACGAAAAAGAGATGAAATAAGTGGGTGAAATTTTTGTTGGAAAAGAAAACATTTTCTGTCTTCGATTTTGGCTGATAACAAAGAATGGAATGAAATGAAAGTTACCAAATGAACTCAACTCAACTCAACTCAACTCGCCACACAAATGCAAATTGCTAGACCAGACAATGAGGCGTATGAGTGATGTTGGCTGAAGATGACTATGATGATTATGACTATGATGACGAAGTTGATTGTGTCGAGTGTTGTTAGATGAAGAAGGTGCGTATGCAAATTGAAAAGGAAAAGTTTTCAGAAAGAAATCAGTAAAGAAAATAGACAGAGTGGATAAATTATTTCTTTTTTTTTTTGTTGTTTTCATATTTGAATTATTATTTGATTCTTTGATTTTGCAGCATTTGATTGAGTTTTCTTTTTCGGTAAAGTGGAAAACACAGATAGAGAGACAGATATAGATTTAGATATAGATACAGATACAGAGATATAGAAAGAAAGACAGAGGTAGATAGAAAAAGAGAGAAAGACTTGTAGATTGATAGATAGATGAAAGAGAGTTATAGTTAGATAGGCGAGACTATTTTTTGTTTGTTTGACTGGCTTTTTGATTAATGGGCGCGACTAGTTGCAAACATTTTGTGGCCATTAATCAAAGGCTCAGCCGCGAGATGAAAGATAGATATAGATGAGCGATTGAAGGAGTGTGGATAGAGAAGTGTGTGAGAGCTGTGTAGTATGTGGCAGCTGTGGACGGTTTTCTTAGTGGTGGATGTGGTGTGGTGTGGAGTGTGTTCGGTTAGCTCTCTGGGCCGAGAGTTATCTTTTGTTTTGTTTGATTGGAAGGCACTTTTTGCTGGGGTGCGAGCATCGGGTGAGCATCGCCCCCATCTCGTTCTCGTTCAAGTAAATAAATTAAAATAAATAATTTATAAATATATATAAATATAGACATT
The DNA here is from genome assembly GCA_024703675.1 of Drosophila nebulosa. Lineage (NCBI taxonomy): Eukaryota > Metazoa > Arthropoda > Insecta > Diptera > Drosophilidae > Drosophila > Drosophila nebulosa. The sequence continues at coordinate 12,619,786 of JANFPS010000004.1, read as the reverse complement.
AATTAACTGGTCATCATTTTTTTGCGAATGTTCTCTCTCCTTTTCAGGCTTTGTTGTCCTTCATACGGAGGGCGAAGTGGGGGGCCGATGGCTTACCGTCTGGCCTGTTTGTATCCCTGATAGGCAATGGTCTGGGCCACAGGCGAGCTGTAGGCACCATGGGTATCCCAGCCAGAGCTGCCGCCCGAGGACCAGCCGCTGCTGGAAGCACCACCACCGGATGACCAGCCACCAGAGCTGACAGCAGAAGAGGAGCCAGCGTTCTTGCCACCGAAAAGTCCACCCAGACCGCCGAGCAGACCACCGCCAGAGCCTCCGGAACCGCCCAGGCGGCTCAGACCGCTTGATGCACCAGCAGCCAAAGCAAGGAAGAAGGCAATCACGGACACAACCAAAGCCTTCTTGGCCAGGAAGAGCAGACCGAAGATGGTACCAACGCCGAGGACAGCAATCTTAGCGCCAACGCCCAACAGGATGGGGAGGAACTTCTTCAAGAGCTTCTTCTTGCGGGTACGCGACTCAACAACCAATTCACGGAGATCGGCCTTGATGTCATCGGGAATGGCGCGGGCGACGCTGCGGGCGGCATTGGCAAAGTTGAAGTTCAGAGAGCGCTCGGCAAAGAAGCTCTTGGCGTTGTCCATAAAGTAGTTGCCCATCTCAGTGGTGCGGGCCTCCACAGAGGGAGCGGCCTCAACAGCGATACCATTATCCAGAGACTTGCCCTGACGTCCTTCATTGGCCTTGACCAACGAGACACCGCCGAACAGTTCGATTTGTGGATTTTCAAAGATGGACTTGGCCTTGCGGAAGAGCTGCAGAGAGAGAGAGAGAGAGAGGGAAGACACGAAAAGAAGAATTGGTTTCACAAATTAGCTTAGGGTTGCTGCATATTCCGAATGTCAATTTGTTTACACTAATTAATTAATATTCAAATATTTATAAAAAAGTATTTGCCACTTTCACTTTTGCATCCCAATTGCAAATTGGTTTCATCTTATATTTAAATATTTCACTCGGGGCTTTCACTGTCTCAGGGCACATTAGCAGTGGCTCCTGCAGATTTTATTTATTTTTTTTTTTGTAATCGATGTTTGTGTTTTTTTTTTTTTTTTTTGTTCTCAGTTTCACTTTCACCGTTCGTGCCACTTGTAGAATGTTCTTTATAATTAGTTAATCCTTAGTTGGGTTAATCCGTACCGTAAGCTGCAGACACGAGATGGAATCAGCCTCCAGGCATTTGGCAAATGCGCCCGACTGTTCCTCGGTGGCGGCCTTGACAGGATCGGCCGAGATGCCCGATGCCAAAAGCAGGACACAAGCAGTAGCAATGAAGAACTTCATGGTTATAATTTGTTTCTGAACTAAACTGAATTCCTTGGGCACCACCGAAATCACTGGTGTGTTCATTCGAATGGAACAAGCTGCGGTTTGATAATTTTTCGACGCTGTCAGGCTGTTTTTAAAGAGTTTCCAACCTAACGGATGCCTCGCAGCGGCATAACGTAAAATTATGTAAAAAGTGCACACACACACACACACACAAGCCCACAAGCAGCGACTGAGGCAGCGAATATGAGAGGGCTCCATGCTCCCTACGCCAACGAACAGCTTGATTCTCGCTCTCCCTCACCAACGCGCTCTCCCGCTCTGTGACAGCAGCCGCCGGCCGACTCTAAGCTCAGCTTAGAAGCAGCATTAGGCTAGCTCACTGAAGTTAACTGCTCAAGAGCTTTTGTGCGCGCTTCCGCATTGAAGAAAGTCAATAGCGACGCTGACGCTGACGCCGACGTCGACAGCGACTGCACAGGGCCCTCTGAGAAATGTGCGCGTGAGCGCGAGAAAGTTGCCGCAAAGAGCAGGCGCGTCAGTGCCAAGGTTGTCTGTCCTCTCTCTCTCTCTCTGTCTCTGTTGGCTTTAAATCTCTTTCGCTCTTTTTCCCTCCCTTTCTCTCTCTCTCTCTCTCTGTGTATCTTTCTCTGTCTGGCATTCATCTGCCGCTCATCTGCCCATCATTTGTATGCTGCCTCCACTCTTTCCCTCACACACACACACACACACACGCACAGCCTGTTATTCTATGTATGTACCATTTTGTTCGCATTTGGCTCTTGACTCGGCTTGGCTACAGCTTCACAGATTACAACACATGAGGTGATAAACAGGTGCTGCTCTCAGTTTAACCCACTCTTCTGGCCGGGCTACCTGCCTGCCCGCCTTCCCCTCCCCCCCCACACCCCTTTCCTATCCATCTCTTTCCCAATATGTGTGCCATATTCTTCTGCTTTTGTTAATTTTGAACGCTTTTGTTTTTTCCTCTCCTCTTCTCTTTTCTTTTTATTTTTTTTTATTTTTTGGCCGCAAGAAATGAAAGTTGTGTGTATTATATTTTCATACTACTGTTATTTTTGGCCCCCAAGTCTGGTCTTGGGGTGGGGGGCCTACATCTCCTCGCCCCTTTTCTTCTGTCCAACGCACTGGCTCTGTGTGTCATCTTCTTTTCAAGTTTTTTTTTTTTTTTGCTAAAGGGCGGGGTAAGAAGGGCAGGGGGACTATGGGGGCAAGTTGTTTTGTTTATCGCATGTGCGCGCCTTGAAATTACTTTTCATTTTCGTGACATTATAGTTGTTGTTGTTGTTGTTCGTGTTAATGTTGTTGTTGTTGCTGCTGTCATTTTTATGACGCAACATAAACTGCGATTTTTATCATAAATTACGCAATTAGGTCGCCAGAATGAAACCGAGTTTCTGGGCCTAGACCTAGGATCCATATGGACACAGGTACTCACATAAATGTATTTGTATTTTGGCATATGATGGGGTCATAAGTGAAATTTAATGATAAACACGTCCTGTCCAAGTGAAAATTGTCCACCCTGAGCATAATCGTAAAACAAAACAAAACAGGCTCAGCCTTGACGAAGTCTCCACACACTTGCCAAAATCCTGTTTATAAAGTAAAATCGAAATCTATATGCAAGAATCATTATCATCATCATTAGAAACTTGCTTTGATCTAATATTTGTTAATGCGCCAAACAATGAATCCAAATCAATATGCTTTTATTGCAAGTGTATGAAAACGATTTTGGTGCGGCATCTTATGGTGCTTCTGCTGCCAGACTTTGCATTTGTGACACATTAGTCAACAATTTGAGCTTAGCAAAAGTGCAAATAACAACGCGCTTCAATTGCTCAAGTGAAATGAAAGAGAAATTACACGCAAAGCAAACAAAAACGGATATGAGGCAGAGATGTGCTATAGATGGATGGATGGATGGTTGGACAGTTGAATGGTGGGGAGGTTGAAGAGATGTGTGGCGTGAATTCCGAATTTGCTAGCTAGAGAAAAAAGTCAACAGCATTCGCTGACTTCTCTTTTGGTCTCCATCTCCGTTTTTCATTTCATTTCAAGGTGAATGCTGGAGCTAGGGAGATGGTCGACTGACGACATCTGACACCTTTGAGACACCATCAAACGGATCTATGTGCAGCTTATGAAATCACTGAATCATCGTCATTATGCCACGATGCCAAATTGACGATTGCCGTTGGCGAATGGGGCGTATGAGTAATTTAACTATGCTACAATTTAATCAGCTTTCGTTGCTTGCTTGCACTCCAGTGGCATAGCGTGTGTGACGTCAATGGTCCATGTAACGGTAAAAGTGTAAATCGCTTAAAAATTCAAAGATTCATTCAATAATTTCGTAACTCAAAACAAAAAAAGGGGTGCAGCATCCGTAGTTGGAGCCGAAGCCACAAAAGACAAAAGTAAAAATTGAACGACAATGTTGAGCGCAACTCAACATCAATTCGTTGAAATTTCATTTTCGATTTTCACCGGACAACAATCGGCATACATTTGAATATAAATGAGTTCACAATGCGCCACACACAAAGTGCACTCACTGCAGATGCCCACACGTAAACACACACACACACTCACACACTCATGAGATGAGCATCCGTTTTTAGTACAAAATTTATGTTGTTTCACGCGTTGAACGCGTCCATGTCCATCTATTTGGCATTTGGCGTCTGGCTTGTGCCAATGTCCCACTGCCAGCGGGCAAGATAAGTCCAAACCAGAGCCAACAGCCAACAGCCAACAGCCAACAGTCATGGCCATTCATGCGAAAAGTAGCTGGCCAAGTGTTGACTGTTGGTTTTTTTTATGAATGAAATTCGCCGTAGTTGGGACTTGCTTGTTGTTTTGTTGTTGATATTGTTTTTGCTGTGTTTGAATTAGATGAATTGTTTTTGTTGTTGTTGTTGTTGTTGGTTGTGGCCATTTGATTTTTCCATATATAAAACAATGCGCACATTTTCTATGGCCAGGATTACGTCAGAATTTTGTCCTTGGCGGAAAAAAATTCCATTATAAAGTGCACAGAAAGCTTAAAAACCCTTTGATTTTTTTTTTTTTTTGTTTTTTATTACTAAAGTCAATTAACTGCAAGCGCTTTTCCATTAAGGATTTGATTTAATATTTGCAAATTAAGCAATTTTTTTTTTTATTTGCGTAATAATAGAAATATGCTCTAACCATTTGAATCCTTTTTACAAATGCTTTTTATTTATGGAATCAGTCTAAAGGATCAATTTTATTGCCCCGCACGTTTCGAACTAGTCCAGGGAAACAATATTCAGCTGAAAATAAATATCATAAAAAGTATACACTAATTGCTTACAATTTCTCTATTGCATTCCATTCCATTTATCTTGGTTTTACAATGACAATCAAATGCATTGTAAACGTGCTGTAATATTTTGTCAAGTCAGAGATTTTAAGTGTCTCATTTGGGGGCTATTCAAAAGAATGTTTGAGTTTAGTTCTCACTTTCATTTTGTTTGACATTAATTCAAACACTCGAAACTCATTAGCCAGACCGGGGGACAGTAAATACAATGACGATGACCATTTTGTCCCACACAAAATGTGGCCATTTTACTGTTTTGTGTTTTTTTTTTATTTATCAACAGACAGAAAGACCGTCAGATAGACAGACAACAGCAGGCCGTTGCTTTTTTGTCTAACTATTCGAATTAAATTAAGGCTGAAAGAAAGTTTTTTCCTGCTATATTTCTTGACTGATTTGCATAAACAAAACGAAAGCGAGAAGATCAGAGACGGGCGGCAGTTGTTAGGTGAAAAACTATGCATTACTAAATACTACCCACAAATTAGAAAAGATTTTCGTTTCTGGTTGCTGTTGATGGCCATCGAAGATACACTAGACCCAGCTAACGGTGCGCCTAATGTACCGTAGTGCCAGCAGCTTTAGCAGTCTCAGCAGCCCCAGCTGCTGCCATCAACGGAATATATTTGTGGGTCCAACTCTACTACTCGAATCGGTAGCACAATTTCACATTGTTTGCTGACATCTTTTCTTCTGGCACTTGGCAGGTATTTTGCCAATCAATTGCCACATTGTAGGTGTGTTTGCCTTTGGTGAGCCACAAAATTTCTTGTTGATTTTGCATTTAATATTTTTTCTTTTTTATTAAATTGTTATTGGGAGGGTCTTTTATGTAAAAAATATTTCGTGTATGCGGTATTTATGTGTATCTGTGTTATTTTTTTTCTTTCCATAAAACAGCAACACAACAACTACAACAGCAGCAACACCAACAACAAGAGCAAAAGCTACAGACGACCATCAGCAAGAGCAACAGCAGAAGCGGCAAAAAAATTTAATGAATAAATAACAAAAAAATTTTTCGGTGAAAGTAGTGGTCAGAAGTAAGCTATATACACGTATTTAGCAGCCATAGCAACGGATATATATACATTTATACATATGTACATACATATACACTATACATTCCAATATTATTTGCATTAAGAAGAAGACCGAGTGAATCTTGAATACATTTAATAAATTTCTTTTGGCCGATTTGCGAATTGAGATACCAAGGAAATAAGGAAAGTGAAATGTGATGATGCAACGTTTGAGTGTAACAGATAAACGAGTAAATACATAAGATGAAAGGCTGCAGGCCATCAGATGAGCATGAGGAGATGTAAGAACTAACCGGTTGTTCCTTTATTTTGTAAAGCATTTCTGACCCTTATCAAAGTCAGCTTTTGTGTAAAACTGAAATGCTAAAGGGAGGGAATCAACATAACCTAAGCTGCTAGATATTCCAAAAGTTCGGATACATAAATGAGAATTACTCTAGGTAAATAAGCATAAATTAAAAACAATTTTAAACTACAATCAGAACTCTACATTATATGAGCTTTTGTATGAACAAACAATTCGCCCATGTATGTAAAATATTTGTCGAAAAAAAGTTGGATGGCAACCTTTTTTCTTGGAATGACCATTCCTAGTATATTAAAATAAGTAAAAGTATCTTTTACATGAAACCTGAACACACCCGAAATGTAAATGTAAAGAAAACAGAAACAGATACAGAAAATTTCACAAACCATAAAAATGTTAAGCCAATACTCGTAGAACTCTTTTTTCTTTCCTTTTTACGGTCACATTGAATTAATGCCAAATTTGCATAATAATCAAAGAAAAGAAAAAAAAAGGCAATTATGTATAACCAAAACCGGAGAAGTCAGCTGGAAGTTTGCCGTCTGCGACATTTCTTATAAAGAATTTGCGGTATTTGGGTTAAATATTAATTTACATCTGAATCGGTGCGGGAGGTGGGCGCCCCCCTTCGCTTGGGTCGTCAGCTACTCAGCTGACGACAAGCTCCAACTTAGGGTCCATCCGAGCGCAGCGCAGCATCATTGAAAAGTGAAATTTGTGGCAGAGACGACTGAAATGTAGGCTGCGTGACACTTTCAGTCAGCTCGAAGCGGCCCGCCTCAGTTTGGCTTGGTCATTTTCCAAGCTCATCGAACGACGATTAATCAGCTAATTTCTTTATGAACTTTCATTTATGCAGCATCGCCAGCAGCAGCAGCAGCAGCATTCACACACGTCGTCGTCATCATCATTACTATAATCATCATCATCATTATTTCATTGTGGATATTGTGCTCATAAAGTTAGTTTGTTGTCAACACACTTAATGATAATGACGATGATGATGATGATGATGATGATGATGTTTATACTGATTATGTGCTGTTCAAATCAAAGACCAAATTTTTAGAAAATCAATCTTATGACTGCAAATATTTCACTCCCCAAAATGAGTTAGAGACAAACAGAGAGCGTATGAAAGAGTAAGAGGAAGGAGGGAAGCGAGACTTTATATAAACTTCAGTCTCTCGAATAATATCAAAATTATAAAACAACAAATTTTTGCTTTTATGAACTTATTTTATAATTTAATTACAAGTGGCAGAAGCGACGAAGCTGGTCAAAGTCGACTCCAGTCGAGCTCGTAAAATGCCGTTGAAAAGGGAAAGTTGGCAGAAGAGCGCGTCGCGTTGCGGCGTGTTGGGGCAGCGGCAACATCTCAGCAGCCGCTGCTGCTATACAGCAACAATTAGGCATAGCGGGGCACACTATGTATATAGCTCGAGGGGAGGCAGCGGGGAGTAGATGTAGATGGCATGGTAGATCAAGTTGCGGTATGGGCTTTAGGTAGGTTTTGTATCCCTGTTAAACGTTTAACGGGTTTTTCAACTACCACACACACACACAACACTCTTTGGGCACTCTTTTTGGCCCTCTTGATATTGTGTAACAGAACGCACAGCATGTCCAAAGCAACAAAAATTAAGGTCTCGCATGTTATATTGCCAGTTGTCGTTGGCCCATGGTGCTTGTGGTTGTTTTTTTTCTTTTTCTTTTCTGGGGGAGCACCAGAAAGAACCGTTGTATGCTGCCAAAATATAGTGAAAGTTGGCCATTCAACGCATTATGCAAATTCAATCTATATATATATGTTCATACCCATAAATATGCATATCTTTCTTCAATGGAAAACAAAAGTTCAGATTTCATTTGATGAAAAAGAACTGAAATGATAATTTACTAAATTTCGATATCCGGTATCTGACTATCTGCATTTGTCTGTACTGCAATTGACGGCAGGGCTCAATAAACTGCCTGAGAAATGATGACATTAAAGGCAAGAAGACAAAAAACTAGTTTCAGACTCTGTCAAAACGAAGTTCCAACACTCTGCCAAATGGCACTTGAAAATTAGATAATTAATGACCTACGCCTAATATTTTCCATACGATTTTGAATAATTATATTAGCTTATTTTGCCCAAAATAGCTCACATATGTACTTATGGGTGGAAAGAGAGTATAGCGACAAGGTGTAACTGCTGCAGCTGCTGCTGCTGTGCCTTTGTGTAGGTTGCTTGCTTTTGCTTTTGTTGATGCTGCCTGCCAGTACAATGCCAACTGGGCTCAAATAAACTTTCACCGATTTAAAAAAAAGCGAAGAGCAGTAACCAGAAGCAGCAGCATCACCGTGGCATCACAGTCATGGTAAGAAAATAATTATTATAATACACACACACACACACAAATTTTTTGCCAAGAACCCAAGAGTAAGCTCAAGTAGTAACAAAAGTAGCAATTATTTTGTATTTTTCTAGTATGTCAAATAAATTACTTAAGACATAGGTTCTGAGAATGATTGCACGACATTCTCAGATTCAGTTAAAGTAGGCTCTGTAAGCCAAAGGTTGCTGCTGCTGCTGCTGCTGCTGCTCGGAGACCACCTGCCAGGCTGCTCGACGCCGACGTTTGTGATGATGTCCCTCGCCGGTGACATATGAAATGCTATGACTCGACTCGTTTCCATGCTGGGCAGCTGTTTTTAAACCCAGCATTCCGGCCATCATTAGAGCCACCATGGCAACGCCCAGAGCCTTCATAGCCAGCGCTCCAATGCCGCCGAGTCCCAGCACGGCCATCATTTTGCCAAACATCAGGGCCATTGCCAGTAGCAGTCCTTGGCCTTTATCCTTCTTGCGTGCTTCTGAAATGAAGACAAAAACACAGACACACAAACAAACAAATAAACATATATCACAATTTGATCGTCCAGCCGAGTGTCAAGTGTGTGTGAGTGTGTGAGTGAGGGCGTGTGTGCGTGCTGCAGTGCAGATTCGTCGCTGTTTGCATTTGATAGACACTAGGAAAGGCGCCACAAGAGGCATCAGTTTCCCAAGAATCGGCCTATATGCTTACTACCCATAAGGTAGGACTTTTTTATGCCATTGCCAACGTTTTATGGTGCCTCGACGACTGAAGTTTAAGGTTGTTAACGACATTTGGCAATCAGCTGACGCCAGACATCCTTAAGCCGGGTCACCAAACTGCCACACCAAACACATAAATTTCAAGTTTATATAATTTAACAAGCAAAGAGGACAAAAACTTAAAAACACGTTCACACTCATTTTAAAGACACAGAATACAAAAGAAATTTTCTGTTGTCCCATGCAAAAGAAGAAAAAATAAACTTTTCTAAATATTAATAAAGTTATATCTTAAGTTTTGACTAAGCATGCTAACTTTAAAACTTATTTTTGAGCCAAGTCATGTCTAGATTCATTTTGATGGGTTAAAAACAACGTAAAAATTAGCGATAGAACTTAGCTGCTTAAGCTATTATGTCATAGATATATTAACTAAATTGCTAACATGTTTGAAAATTTTAAAATTGCTTTAATTTGATTAATTGCTGAACTCTTTTAATATAACTCATTTTTTTTTATCATCATTATTTTCTGTTGGAAAGACTGATCATCTCTTTGTAAAACTTTTTGAAGCTCATAACCATTAAATTCCAAAAAGTAATAATACTTTTTCTATGTTAAGCTAATTTGGTCAAGACAATTAGCCTAAATTATTATCCGATCGTACCTGATGCTTGTTCCACCTGTTTTCCCTCTTCCAGCAGGTCATTCAATTTGACATTGACCTCGTGTGTTCGCAAATAGTTGGCTAGGCTATCCAGTAGAGCTTCTTCTGGTTCTTCGTCTTTAGCAGCTGTTGTTCCATTGTGCATAGGAACTATCTCCAAGCCATGCATTATCACTAGCGGCTTGTCGCTCTTATTTAAATTTCTTATCACATTGCGTAGGGCACGTTCGCCGCGACAGTAGAGCGTTCCATCCTGGCCACAATCGTTCGATTGGACGCACCTGGTTAGACACAGGAGGCAGAGAATGAGCGCCAGTGGACTAAACATTTTGATGGAACGCTTAAAGTTCAACTAAAAGCCTTGACAATTGTCTAGTCATATTTTATAGTAGTTTTCCAAAGGGGCACTTTCCCAAGGCCAAGGCACTGAAGCATCTCAGACCGAATTGTCACAATTGAAAATTAAGACAATGGTGGTCCGTTTTGGAAAAGAAGTAAAAAGAAATGCTTTCTGTTCGCGTTTTTACATTTGCTTTGCAATTTTCTTCTTCACTGGCCGTTGCAATTTTCAATTTTCAACGGTCAGTTGGCCAGACAGCCGTGCGATGCGCTTGGTTGGTCTCGCTCATTTTGCTCACTCCCCCCTCCATGGCACTCGACTTGGCGGCACTCCACAACAGGCTACTCTATAGGCAAGTCAACCTGGTAGCTCTTTTACCAAATTATACAAATTAGAAGTATTCAAAGTGCTGCGGGTTTGTTTCTAACGCACACCCATTAGATCACACGGCAAGCTCCCCGCTCCTGCTCCCGCTCCCATTCCCGTTCCGGCCATAGCTCCCACAATTGTCTTAACGATGACGGCAGCGGCGATCTAAACAAGTCTATTACACATTTGCATGGTAAAACTGAAAAGCGAAAGTCCGCTGCAGATATATGTAGTTTGTTCAAGTCTAACAGTTAGTAAGTATCTCAGACATTTAGTGGCAATTTGCTGTAAGTTTCGTATGGTCGATGGTCGTAAAAAAATGGGTCGCTCGTGCGTGGAAAAAGGGTGCCCGGTTGTCGACTCCGAAAGCAAGTGTCTAAAAACTTGTAATTTAATTAGAGAGATGTGAGAGAGCTGCCCACAATATGTACCTACACACATTTTTACTTACTAGTATATTGCCTCTTTCATAAGATATTTAACTTTATCCGCACATTTTGAGATATTTTGTAATACAAGAAAACTTATTAATCAAGTTTACGTGACTTAAGTCCATAAGCCATCAAAAGAAATCATCTTGGGCAGCATCGAATGTTTAACTTCGTCATCGGTATCCACTTTGCTCATCATCGCCATCTTCTCCATGGCAATGATGATTATGATGATCGTGATGGCGATGATGATCGACAGCACACCGCTCCAAAAGTTATAACTTTCACTCTCAATGTATTAATTTTTATATTTAACATATTGTTGTCCAATACCACCAATACACTCGCATCTTTGAAAACTAAAAAACCCAATCCGCAGAAGAAAAAAATAAAAAAATTAAACAAAAAAGAAAAAAAAAACACACACAGCCTGAAAAGACCATAATAACAAAACAAGTCAAGCCAAAACGTTATTGAACTGAACTCACATCGAGTCAACAAAAATTGATCTGAACTCGTTACGTTGTGCTTTTTGACGGTGACGGCAATAAAAAGAAAGTATCTCTCCCCTTGGCAGCAGATCATCAGCCAATGGGGCTATGGAATTGGAAGTTGAAATGGAAATGAAGATGGAGATGGAGATGAAAATCGCAGCCGCTTGGAAAGTGCTGATCAGCTCAAAGTTCGATTCGTTTCAGAGGGGGCCATTGTGGTAGTTAATATTATTTTCGTTGTTTGATCTCAGATATATCTGTATCTGCACCTTGTTTTAATTGATTATTGTGCATCATCATCATCATCATCGTCATCGATATCGATGTGCAATTGTAATTGATTGTCGAACAGTGAGACAGCTAGTTCCACGTGGGTGGGGATGGAAAACTGAAAATCAAATTGCATTAATTTTTTAAATGGAATGCTCAAAAGTCTTCTGCTTAATAATGAATTATTTTCGAATTCAAATATGGCAAATAGGATTAAATACTTTATAGCAAAGTTTCGTGTTATCGTTTTATCTTTTATGAAGAAATAAATAATGAAATTTTGAAAACTTATGCTTTTTAATATGAAAATTCAATATTTTGACTTTAACATTAAGTTTGAAAAAACATATAAAGGAATGAATTAATAAAACCTAACAAAACTTTAATACATTATGTCACTTTGGTAAATATTATTGAGAGCTTACTGTTAGGCACCCTCAAGGCATGCCACAAAGTGCAAACTGTCATCAGCCAAAAAGTATGCTTCGCTCTTACCTCATTTGTCTTAGCCACAAATTGCCAAACATTTTGAACAATTCTTAATTGCATACCAAGTGGGGAAACTCGTTTTAGTTTATTCCGTTTAAAAACTAATACTTTGTGTGTGTAGATATCTAGAGCCTGGAATGTCTTTTGATGTGAAAACACATCCTGCGTCTTAGCTCTGACTCGACATCTCGAATCTAATTAACAAGTGTGCAAATAAATCAAAGTTAAGCGGATAACCTCAACAACCGCAATGCTCACACAAAAGTCGGTGCCGTGTGTTTGCTTTACTCAAAGTATTGCACAGGTGAAATCTAATGAAAAAAATGTTTTAATTAGAAAACAATTAGATTAAAATAAATTAAACGTTTCGCTGGGCTCAGGCAATCGATTAACCAAGTGAAAAAAATAACGCAAACAGCAAAAGAAAATAAATAAGAGTACAAAGAAGTATAAACAGAAAGAAAAACAAATCAAAGCGAAATTCGTGCCGGTGAAAATGAAGCAGCAACGACATCAACCAACAACCAACCCAACTTAAGCAAACAACTGAAATGGCTTAAACAAGCGAGCACTCAACCTCAACCACATATCGACTTCTGTCTGAGCTGGCTAAATATATACGTAATTAGTGAAAACAAACAAAACAAATAACAATAATGCAATATTATAAAAAGAAACACTTTGAATTGCCTTAATTGCCATTCATTTTGCCGGCGACTTACATTTTTTGCATGACTTTTGAACAGTTTTCTTTAACTGGTATCCAAAGAGTTAATTTGCCTGCCATCCATCCAACTGGAGCATCTGGCTGGCGATGTTGCGATAAGGAATTTTAAGACATACGACAACAAGAGACACAGTCGACAACGACTCTGGTGACAGTGGCAATGACAATGACAATGACAGGCGAATGAGCATGTCTGACAGCTAATACTTATGAAGAATGAAGTGTTGCATTTATCACATATTTAGCTGTCAAAATGTTTCTACTTGTCTTTGCAGTGGCACAAGATACAATCGGTGCTAAGACAAAAGCCACTCATAATACTCCTCGGCCAGCAACTTAAGCAGCTTAATTGCCAAGTTACTTCAAGTGTTTCTCTTTGTGCTCCATAACGATTATGTCTCTTAATACGAGTATTGTTAAGGGACTTGTTCTAATTAAGTGGTAACAAACTGAAAACAAAGATAGATAAACTTTAAGTGCAATCCAATCAATATTAAGTTAAACCCAAGGGCGGCAACAAGTGAAGTAAAGTTATAACATCAACAGGAAGCCAAGGTAAACTTATTGATCCAAGAGACTGTTGTTTTACCTAACACAAAAGCCAAGTACATATTTTCAATAATAAGCAAACCACTTTACTTTAGACAATATGTACGTCTTGGCCTTTACTAAGGCAAAATCAAAGCTGTTGTGGTTTATTACAAAGTTTAACAACTAAATTGCATGGCAAAGTCATCTTTTTAAGATAACAGTGCGTATACGTGATTATATGTAGCGCCTAAAAACTTGTCTTTAACTTTTTGATGTGTTGGATGAATGTACTTCATAGTAATTAAACAATTTTTACTAGCGAATGTACAATCAACTGATTTGAAGCATTTTTGGAACGATGTGTAAACTGTCATCAAATTAAATTAAATATCTATTCCCATTCGATAAACATCAAATGGACAATTTTTGAGGAGTGGTCAATTACGATAACATTATAGAGCAATAGCCGCCAGGTTTAGCTGCCATTTTGATCAAACTGGCTGCACAATAGCGACTCCACCCTATCCAAAATGGATCCGGTTGCCGTTTGCTTTCGCGGCAAGTCAAGGATCATTAAACTTTGGTGGCACACACACACACACACGCAAAGAGACACCACTGTCTTGGCTGGCATCGGATTACCACTTTCAATGCAAAAGCCCCTGCAAATATCCAAATGGCCGAATTGCGGCACTTTCGTTTCGATAGCTCTGGACATTACTTGGGCCTGTGCCCGTGCCCGTGCCTGCGACTGTTGGCCTTCGAAGATGCCAACTGGGTATTCATTGGATGCTTCACTTTCGTGGTAAACGAAACCACGCAAACCGCTTCGCATTACTTACGCTTTTGTGGCCATCGCTGGCAATGACCAGGTGAAGATTGTGCTTTCTTGCCTTTCCAAGTGGCTGGGACTGAAACTGGAGCTGGTGTCAAGTTGAGAGCTTAACTAGATTATGGCTATTATTATTATGCTGCAGAGATAAATTCAGTCAGCAGGTTGTAGTCAGGTGCAAAATGGTGTCAGTGCCACAGCAAGAATGGTTGAGGTCTGATTGCCATTGCCTCCACAAATTATAGACAACAAGTGGCTGCATAAGGAGCAGCGAAATCCGAAATCCCAAACGCCAAACCCCAAGTCTCAAGCTATGTTGCGTGTCGTTGTCTGTGAATATTTATTAGCCCGTCGAAGAAGATGCAGTGGCGCAAAGTGTTTTATTGGCTGCATTTACCTTCTATGCCCATGCCCATTTACCACCCCTTGGTTGATGCTCCTCCTGCTCCTCTACTGGCGTGGATCTGGCGTGTGCAGCAGAATGTAACTGAGCCTGCGATTTATGAAAAACGAGAGCTAATAGTTTTCGTTTCACTTTTCTTTTATTATTTATTTATTTATTTTGTGTTGGCAATTTTGTTACACTTGTTGCCTATCCGAGTAGGCGCCGAGGCGTGGCCACATGTTCGCGGATTGGTCCCCACACCACCTCCGACGCCCCGCACCCACGCCGTCCTCCACCTCCTTCACCATCACCTCTATCACATCTTAATTGCCCGCTGAGATTGTGGAGTGGTGTTTTTTTTTTTTTTGCTTTTACTTTTGCCAGAGTAAAAATTGTTTTCTGCAAATTACAGGCAAATTAATGAGCAGTAAATTAGCCGCATTAGAGCAGTAGCCACATGCCGTGGACGCCACCACAACTTCAGGCCTCCGCCCCTGCCTCTGCTCTGCTATGCCCATGACCATGACTATGCTCCTACACACATCAGCGTTTGGCTTTAATGTCATGTGGTTAATGCAATTGCTGGTAATTAGATCAGCCTTTGAACCTTTGGGAGCCGCTGTTTGTAATGCAAAACTCCAGTGGAGATTAAAGAAGCGGCATGCAAGACAAAGCAAAAATAATGCACCACCAATGGCCAATGGAAATGGTAACAGTGGGAGTCACTTTCATATTGCAACTTCTTTTATTTTGGCTTAAAAAATAGCTAAAATAAACTACCAAAACAAAAAGTTCTATGAGTTCTAATAGTAGATTATTTAGTAACCGTTTCACGCATTTTTGACTTAAAAGAGTTTCCCTTAAAAAATCTTTTTCATAGTTTTTCATTTTAATTTTGAAAGTTTTTCACAATTTCTTTAACCACAGTGGATGGCGTTCTGCCTGCTGAGTGATGGCGGTCATTCCACTGTGTTGTTGGCTGGCTGGCTGGCTGGCTGGCTGGTTGGTTGACTTGAAATCAAAACTGTAGCAAAACAATTGAAGCTGCGTCGCTGCTTTGCCGCTGCTGTTGCTGTTGCACGCAGATGTTGATGGATGCTGCTGCTGCTGCTGCTGCAACAATAAA
Organism: Drosophila nebulosa; assembly: GCA_024703675.1. Lineage (NCBI taxonomy): Eukaryota > Metazoa > Arthropoda > Insecta > Diptera > Drosophilidae > Drosophila > Drosophila nebulosa. The sequence goes on along the minus strand of JANFPS010000004.1, from coordinate 12,603,988 downwards.
ACTGAGTAGCATGCTACTGCAAGTAATTAGTCTTAATATCGGCGTGTTGCAACGCGCTGCTCAAACTGCCAGCGATTCGCGTCCCCATTCGCAACATCTATCCATGTGAAGGATACGCCGCGTTCTCGTCCTTTTGAAGTGCTGTGTGTTGATTTGCAATTTGATTGAAAGGCCTTGTGGCCACGTAATGAGAAATATGTTTAATATCCTTGCTGCCAGCTGCATGCTGCTGGCTCTTTTTGGCCTTCAGCCTGCCAGTACGGCCATACACAAACGCAGCGGTGCCAGTGCCCCGAACTCTTTGGGCTCCGACTATGAGACGGGGAGGACAGCGACAACAACAACAACAACAACAACAACAACATCTAAAAACAACATGGATGGTAATCCTGCTGCCAGTGTGGTGAACACGGACTTAATGGATAAACTAAGCTGGAAGTGTGCCAACAATGCAAGCTGTCTGCATGGCTTGGCTAATGGCATTATAGCCTCGTATCGACGCGGCGAGACAATCAAACTGGGACTCTTCGACCTGGTCAAGCTGCCAGCTCTGGACGAGGCCCACAAACACAAAAACAAATGGGGCACTGGGCGTGGTCTGTCGAGCTTTATGGACTTTGTTACTGGCAATGCGATTCGCGTTCCCGTTGGCCCCATGGTCTTCAGTGTACAGAGGGCCGACGACGATAGCGACTACATTGAGGTGGCTTTGCTTAAGAAGACGTCAAGTGGGACAGGTAATGAATGCTAAAAGTGCTGTGATAGATTTGACCCTAATTGGCCCCATGCCCCGTGAGTGAAGTCCAATCAGTGCTGACATATGGTCGGCATTCGAAAGGACTGCTTTGAGAGTCCTTAGCTCTAGCGAAGCAGATGTTCTCGCACACATAGTTAGCATGCCATTCACATCCAAATGACAGTTGACTTAGGCCACACGGCGAAACAAGTGTCTTCTCTATTGCTTAGTGCATATCAATGACCCAAACTGCCATTATTTATACTATACATAAATTATATATATATATCTATATATATAAATGTGAGTGACGTTCGATACGCATTCAAGAGGGACATCAATCATATCACATTCCATCGAAAAACTAATCCTAATCTAAGACCCCGTTCCGAACCAACTCTCCCCTTCGCGCACATCGTAGAGCCATTTAAGCCATAAACCATAAAACGTGTCTTGTTTCTCAAAATCAACCACAGGACGTCTGCAGGGTAATGGCGGCGGAGGCCTTCTGGGCGGCAATGGTGGCGGAGGAGGAGTAGGCGGACTTTTGGGCGGTGGCGGCAGTGGTTTGGGCGATAGCGGAGGCGGAGGCGGTGGACTCCTAGGTGGTCGACGACGCCATCAGCATCAAGAGAAGAAACAATTCCAAATGTACATACCCATGTATCTGGCAGCCACAACATTCGGATGGACAATGGTGGCGGCAAAAGCTGTGGGACTGCTCACTCTCAAGGCCTTGATTCTATCGAAAATTGCCTTTGTAGTAGCTGCCATTGTGCTGATTAAGAAACTCATGGATAACGCCAGCGAAAAGTAGGTATTAGAAACGGCTGGTGGAGCCCATTCCTTAAGTAAATTGAAATTTTGCCAGAATGATGTACCAGTTTCCTGAGCAAACACCCTATATGATGCCTTATGGATTGGATTACCCCATGCATGGAGCAGATCTTACTCCTGACATGTATCCGGCATCATTGCATCACCTGGCCATGGCCGGAGGAGGGCAATTACCCGGACATCCCGGCCATCCCGGACTGGAGAGCCTAACAGCGGAAAGTCATCTGCACTCACAAGTCTCTGGCGATGGCAGCAACAATACCCAAGTGCTGGCTGCTCTAGGCGGACTTGGTGGACTGGGACACAAGATCAAACGTGAGGACTCGTGGATGGCAAAGAGTAAGTGTGGGTAGTGAGGGCTGTCATAAAAAAGAATTCTACTTGTTTCAGATAGCCATGGGCAGTTGGCCATGGTCATGGCGCTTGGCTAGTAGACCGCCGGTGCCACACTGGCATAATTCGCGTCGTCCTGATCGTCTAGCCAACAGCATGGCTGTGGCGAAAGGCCTGGCCATAGCTGCTGCCGTTGCCGAGGCCAGTATAGAATCCGAATTGGATGACGATGATGATGATGATGATGATGATTACAAGTGAAAAGTGCGCATTTGACTCTTGCCTTTGCCATTGCATGCACTGTTGGTGGGTGGCTCCACCATTCACGTAAAGCACTAGTAAATACCTTTTGAATGAACGGGTTCAAATTTTCAGAACTGAAAGTTTACCTTGTCCCTGTAATTGCTTTTGACATGGTAGTTGTTATTCTTGCACAGGGACATCTGTTGGTTGGTTGGTTGTTGCAAATTCCTGCTGCAAATTCCTTTTCCACAAATTAAATTCCTAATTAAGCTTGGCACAACCTCTTCCCCCACTTTGCTGTGAGCTATTTTTCCCTTAATAAGCACATTGTACACCCGCAAAAATACGAGTGAGTTGACAGCTTTGGCTTCCTATTACGGTTCACTGCAGCATTGTTCATGTCAAACAAAGAGGAATCGTTGCACAGAACGTGGCAGAATTTCACTCTTACCAATGCTGAGGAAAATTGGCCAAAATCAAGAGCTAGCTTCACTTTTATAATTGGCAGCGAAATGCCTGGGAGGCTCTGTAAATTTAGCAGCAAAAAGCAGACCAAAATCTTTCCGCTAAACTCCAATACCAAATCGTTGCATACTTTTCGGAGCGAGCTTCCCACTGAAGCTAATTAGCTTTAGCCTGAGGTACTTGCTGGCCATATTGGATTTCATGATGTGGAAAACTCTAGGTAAAACTGCAGTTGCCATGGCAATAACTCATTACCGACTCGCAATATGAGTGACTTGTACTTGGCATAGCCGAGCATACTTTTTTGCAGATGCACCTAAAAAAAAACAGGAGAATAATATCAAATTTAAAAAGCACTCGACTAAATTCTAAATGTTTTGTGGCTAATGCACATTTGGTCGATATATTTTCATCTCTTGCAGCCACTCCGGCACGAAGACCACTCATTTACAACTATGTGCAGCCGCAAGCCCATATGCCCTTCTATCGCTCTTAAGATGGAAGCGAAGCTTAGCCAATTAGTGCAGCTGGTGGCCTGCCGCCCCCGCGCCCCAGCTACCCGCTACCAAAGACCGCTAAAAGTTGAGGAGCTGAGGTTGTAGATGGCTGCCATATGATACGTATTTGACATCTGTTGGAGTGCTTAATCCTGATTACTTAATATATAATATTTATTTATTATTTACTATTTATTGAATTTATGTTTCTAGTTATTATTTTTTGTTAGGCAAACTTAGCACACACATTTAGTTTATTGTATGTAGAGATTCCCATTCCCCCGTCTGTAATTAGCAATGAAATGCTACAAAAATGTATGAAAAAAAAAGAAAATGCAAGAGAAGATCAAAGAAAATAAAGAATCGAGCACAAGGTTGCCAAAAATCTATAACAATTTGTATGTATGTATATACTTTGTGTTTATTTATGCAATAAGTTTTAATAAATTATTAAACGTAATTAGATTACAAATACACAAGAATGAGTTATTGAAATGATTGAAAGTGAAAGTTGGCAGATATCTTTACTTACATACACACAGAGATACAGAGATAGAAAACTAAAGAAAGAAAGAGTTAAGCACAGCGGAAGAGAAAATTGCAGATAAAAAGTCAACAAGAGAAACAGAGTTTGCTTAAGTGAGATAGAGATTGAAAGTGAGTATATATATATATATAAATGTAGATGCTAGGACTGTCTTAGCCATGTTGTCAGTATAAGTTAACCCAATTTAGTTCATTCCTGATCTAACAATGTAAATAACAAACTATTCATACTTTAACTATTTGTTTATTGCGCCACCTTCGCCGCCGGCTGCTGGCCACTGTATGCCATATCCTGGGCATCCTGTGCCAATATCTGCGATGGCACCTCAGCCAAACCCTCCACGAAACCATCGAGAGCACGCGCCCAACCCGAGCTATAGCTATCGTGATGGGAGGGCACCTCCACGATTGTCTTCTTGCTGGAAAGCAGCTTCTTCAGCGATATGATGACTGCCAGAAGCAGAGCTATCTTGGAAACTATTAGAGCCTTGCCGGCCAGCAGGAACAGACCCTTGAGCAGAATAGCACCAACCACGCCCGTCTTTGCGGCCATCATCATGAGCAGCGGACCCATGTTCTTCATTTTGCCACGTCCCTCCTCCAGAGCCTCAATGGGACGCACAGAGACACCAATGTTGAGACTGCCCTTGGGCTCGCTGCTCATCACAAAGTCGGCATTGTCGGAGAACTTGTAGCGCAGAGAACGTGAGCGTACGAATTTCCACAACTTGTTGGCCACCAGCAGACCGTAGCTCTCTTCATCAGAGTCCATGGCACGTGCTAGCAAGAGGTCGTCCTCTGGGTCATCTGGTATCTCGGAAATATCCCTGCAAATATATCACATGGCATTCAGGCGTCTCAACTTCATCTCCCGTCGGCGTCGGACTCACCTATTCTGAATGACCTTGATGTTGTCGTTTAAATCGATACTTGACTTCTTGAAGAGACGATTCATAAAGACAATCAGCTTGAGCATCATGCAAGAATGATTGTCTCTTTGACTGCATTTCACATTCAGCTTGGCCAGGATTTGGTCTTCCATGCGATTGCGATAGTCGGAGGTTATCTGTGAAAAAAAGTAGAAACAAAATTGAAGCTGGTGCTTGCCTTTTTTTTGTTGGGCGACCTTTTTTAAACTTTAGGCCAATGTTAGGGGTGGAGGGCAGTGACTTTGAAGTGACTTATCTAACGCAAGAGTTGGGTAGGGTCGTCTTTGACCTCTGACTGATTTCGAGCTCGAGTTTTTCCCCTGCTTATCGCTGACACTTAATTTATGTGCAAGAAAAAAAAGGAAAACTTTGTCTCTGCCGAACCTTACCGAGTTATCGTTGGCCCCGAGGGCAGGTGAGGCACTGGCTGTGGCCAGAAGCGCGGCCAATCCGAGCAGCAGCAGCATCCAGAGGGTAAGCGATTGCATGGTTATATATTGTTAAGTTAATCTTCTCCTAGATTTCTTTTTTATATGTATCTGTAGTTTTGATTTCGTTGGTAAAAAAACCTTTTCTCGTTTGTTTGGCTTATATCGATTTAGATTTTACATATGTTTCGCGTATCCTGGTTATCCTTTTGTTAGCACACAAACACTCAGCACTTCAGCACACAGCACTTCACTCTACGCCCGCGTCTACGGTCTGCTCAATTGTCACGCCGTCGTCTTCTGAGCTTCTGCTGTTGACATCGTCGCCTTGAAAGAAAACCTAATGCGAATTTTCCGCCAGCGATTTGGGTTTTATATGAAAAGCATCCAAAAGCATTGCAAACACAATGCAGGCCTCTGCCGACGTCGGCGTTGGCTTTTCCACCAAAGAAGTTGCCCCGAAACTGGTCTCCAGCTCAGCTCGACTGATCAACGGCAAACTATCCAAAACGACACACAACCATGGGGGGATAGAGAGATAGAGATCTAGAGATCTGGACTCGTTCGACCAGTTCTCCAAGTAGCCTCCCAGGAAGCGGCTCCATGGCCTTGTCTCTCTGGACCGGCAACTAACCCTCTTACCCCTCTCCCACTCTCTCCCTCCTATTGAAGATGCTGCTTCTCTGGTTGGCCATGTTTTTGTTTATGTTCCTATTCTTCTTGTGTTTTTCTGTTTTCTGCTTTTGTCTTTGCCTCGCGTGGGTCGTTACAAAAACAAAGCCAGTTGAAAGTAAACAAGAGACCCAATTCCCAACAACAAATAAGCGAATTTTCCCAAAGACAGAGTGTAAGGGGGTGGCGAAGTAGAAATTAGTCTGTTTTGGACCATGTTAGCAGCACGCATATAGAAAAATTGAATGGAGGAAAAGCTAAAGGCCGCAACGGACAGAGGCGTATCAAGAGAAAGAAAAAGTGAGAAGAAAAAATAACTCTAACCATATTTGTTTTCTGTTTGAACTCATTCACCCATTTTAAATTGGGCGCAAATAAAGATGCAATCGTTTTGCCCATAAAATATATAGAATTTATTATTGAGTTTCTGGAGGAGAGAAAGCAGTAGTGGCTGTAATTTCCCCCTAATACCTTTGAAACGACACCTCTGCTTTACAAGCAATTGACAGCAATTGCGACATTTTCTTATGCTTTTTACTTCCCACATTAGGGCTCACCTAGACCCAAACCCTCCCATCCATCACATCCATCCTTTCTACATTCCCACCGCCATTTTTCGCATGTCAATTTCAGTTTCCACATGGAAAGTAGAAATGCAGACACACACACACTATATATACATATATTATGTATGCAGTAAGTGTATGTTTACATCAGTGTGTCGATAGTAATTTATTGCACTATCCGTTCTATCCTGAGGGCGTGCCCAACAGGTGGCGCATCCGTCGCATCATTTATCCAGTGAATTTAATCAATTTGCCTGCCTTCCAAAATTATTGTCGGTCAGCTACAGAAGCGATGCTCGACTTTTCTATACCATACACACACACACACACATACTCAAACGTATGCACAAAAATACTGTACATCCAGTTGAAAGTAGGGCGCAGCTAGTTGCGGTGCTCCACAAATGTGGCACGCCACGAAAGTGGTGTGGTTAGTTGGTTGGTTGGTTACTTTGGCTTAAAACCGCTATGTGATCTGTCCATAAAATGGCTTGGCTCGGCTGGCTCCAAAATCCAACAACACCAAAATCGAAATTGCGTCCGCCCCAGCCATTTGGTGGTTACCTGATTGTCTGATCCACACCAGCAGCAGCAGCAGCAGCAGCAGCAACAGCAACAGCGGTAGCGACAGCAGCAACAGCAAAGTCATAACAATTTCTCATGTGAGCTGACTGACTGGCCGATTGCCTGCCTGCCGCTGGCGCGCTTTCTTTTGGAAAATGTGGTCCAGGCGGACCGACCACGACTACGATTCCGACACCGACACCGACAACGACTCCAACTCCGACTCCTATGTCGGTGTCGACGCTAGACGAGAGCGTTGTCAACGCCATGGATTTAGAGTCAGCATTGCCATTGACTTTGAGCTGACACCCAGCAAAAGTTGGCCAAGCTGGAGCACTGGCGGCGCACTGACGAGGGTAGTTTAATGTGTATATCAAGAAATAAATGAATTTCATTTCCATAATCTATGTGCTCTCGTTTTTCTTGTGAATTGGCATTCTTTTGGGGCAAACCTCGCTGAACAAAAGCAAAAACTAAACACGCCAGGCCACTTTTCCTCGGTTTCTCGCCTCGGCATTTCATTGCCTTAATTAAAAGCTGCATTTTATTTGTAGCAACATCAAAGCCAGCTCGAGTGCAGAATTTGGTAAAAACATTTAGTAGTGAAATTTCTATCATTAATTAGCCAAGTCCCGCCACTTTCATGATGATTGAATTCAATAACATTTCGCATGTAATTTTACAACATTTTATTATTATTATTTACAATTAACAAAATAAATACCTATTCTTATAGGAATGCAACAAGGCCTGAAGGCACAAGACAACAACTGAAGGGGCCTAGCTCTTTTGAGGTTGCGGCTGCTGCTGCTGCTGCTGTTGCTGAGGCTCAGCAGCAATATCTTTGCCGGTATTGCGTCCATAGTAACCATTGTAGGCAGCCTCCTGGGCATCGCCAAAGCTCACAGCGTTACCTCCGACTTGCTGCTGCTGCTGGCCCTGATAGCTCTTGCTGTAGTAATCGGTGTAGGGCTTGGCAAAACTGGGCTCCTGCCGATAGAAGGGTCCTGGGCCGCTGCCGTGGGAGCCATCAAAGTGCTCGTGATGGTGATAGTAAGTGGCTGAACCCACACCCTGTGGATTGTATTCGGGGAAGGGATTTTTGCCACCAAAGAGCCCGGACAGACCGCCGCCGAAGCCACCTCCCACACCGCCTGGCGGGCGGCACAGTTTGAAGTAGGCAAAGAGACCGGGCAAAATGATGGCCGCCAGACCAAGAATCTTCTTCAGACCAGCAATACCCAGAATGAAGGGCAGGAAGAGAAGCAATTTCAGCTTGAATATCTTCAATACCAACAGCAGAGGAATGATCATTTTCTTTAACTTCTTGCGTGCTGCAAAGTGAAAGAAAATTGTCGTTGGAACGTTAGCAGATGCAATCAAAGCTAATTGAATTGAAGACTTACAGAAATGACCTGCTCTCTGGTCTGAGTCAAAATCATCATCAATTTCGTTGCCAATGAAACGAGCCTCATAGCGACCCGCCTCGGTCAGCTCCTCTGGCCACTCCAGCTCCAAAGCAGTCGACTTGATGAAGCTGCAAGAAAGTAGTTGCGATGGGAGGGGGAAAACAAATAAAGGTCGCGCGTTAGTCATTTCGCATCTTCATAAAAATCTCATGATTTATGCATGAGCTTTGAATTTTTGTGGGCTTGGTGACCCACATTAATTTTGACTGTCTTTGCAGTCATTTGGCTAATTGTGACAGCTTACCGTTCAGCACGACGAAGGGCATATTTCACCAGCTGATTCCAGTCATCATCATCGCCACGTGGCTCCTCCGAATATTCGAAAGGTTCCTGCTGCAGCGAACGTTGTTGGGTCTCCGGCAGGCGCACCACCCGAGCAAAGTCCGATAGCCTATGAAAGGAAGAAGTTATGTTACATTATCCATGATATGGATGATCTATATAGCCGCCCGATTCTTACCTATACTGATCTCTGTAGAAGATCTCATCGAATGTGGTGAGTGCCTGGGTCTTGAAGCACTCAGAGAGATCGCCACCTAAACATTTGCTGTTGGTGCGAGCCAAAAAGGGATCGTTGTCATTTCCCAGGCCAAATAGACTCAAAATGGAGGAACGGCCTCGTTCCTCACCCACTCCTGCTGCAGGTTGGCTTATCTGCTGTGGCTGTTGGAACAACTGTTGTTGCTGTGGTTGTTGTTGCTGCGGCTGCGGCGCATAAATCTGCTGTATATTGCTGCTTGACTGCTGATCGGGGAGACGTAGACCTTCTCCTCTGATACCGCTGACTACGGCCAGCAATATGAATACTTTCATTGCCATGGCTATAACAGAGAGAGAGAGAGGAGGAGATAAAATTATTTTAGATACGTCCGTTAGCGCTTGGCTTAATTGATGTTCCGTTGGCAATGTTGTCGTTGTCACTTCAACAGATGCCCAATTCGATGGAAAAGCAACAAAAAAAAAAAAAAAAAACATTTAACAATTTTCGTTTAATTGAAGCCCGACCGGTAAAACAGCGTCGAGCAACGTTTTCTCTATCAAACTGATCGTTCGATTCGATTGCTTTCAATTGGCTCTTTGACTCTGAGACGGAATCTGTCACGCGATGCCGAAACGACCAGAAAACTTAACTATAAAAATGAAAAGAGATTTTTTCGATCTCTATTTCTCTATTTTGGGCAATTATTTGTTTATTATTTTAACGAATTGGCCGGATTGGCTTTCCACTCAAAACTAAGATAAACATTTAAGACGATGGCCAGTTTGCTAGTTGGCCGATGCCGCAACTTTGACTAGCCGCAGCAATTAGCTTCAGACACGTAATAACTCTCGCTTTCAAGCCAACTTACTATAAGCAGCTAACACCTAATGCTTGCCTCAAACTTTGGGTAAGCTTTCAGAGAGGCGTACTCAAAAAACAAAATGTGGTAAGAAGAAAAGAATACAAAATGTGAAATTCAGGCAAACCGGTAGTTCGGTCGTTCCTCTTAACCCTTTGGCCGCAATGGGGCGACAAATGCACGTTATTGAATTCACGCTAAATGCATAAACATCACGCCTAATGGGCTTAAAAAAGGGACAACAAAATTCGGTCAGTCAGAAATGCAATAAACCGTGTTTAATTCGATGCCCATACAGTGGGACGAAATGAGGAAAAGTGTATTTTAAATGAGTGTACGTAAATGTCTACACTTTAAATTTTAGATTTGTTTTTCTACTTCAAAGCAAATACAATGTCTACCCACTGTGCCCAAGCCCATAATATTGAACTTGAGCACGAAAGCCTCTCATGCTCGAGGGGACTCCTAGCCGTTTTCCCTCTCGTTTCACTCTCATTGCGGCCCAGTCACCGACATATGTATGCATGAGTGTGTGTTTGTGGCACGAATGGCCAAACTTGAACTCATCAGCGTGGCAATTGTATACCAATTGGATTGCGGTCTCGAGTTTTGGACTTTGCTATTTGAGTTTGAACTTGAAAGTTCAATTTTCAGTCAGTTAAGTGAGAGGGAGAAGAGTTAAGGGTTCAATTTGTAAATTTCTTTGAATTTTGTTTTCTTGGTCTTCATGGAATGCATTTCAAAGTTTAATGTAAAGTTTTGTATGAACTGAGACCTCACAGCTAATAATGGATATATTTTAAACTTCTTGTATTGAAGTCACTTTTCAAATAGAAACGAAATTTCCATTAACTATTCAATAAATAACACTTTTATGACTCACAGCAGTAAGTCTGCTGACGATGGGCTTAATTGATGCTTTCCCCTTTTTATTTTCAGTGAAGCCATAAAGTATGCAAGATTTAAGCATCTGTTTAAGGTGCCAGAAGGTATGCAATAGTTTTGGGCTTAAAATTATATAAAATATATAACTACTTTTTAATAAATAATTACTATTACTTGAAATCCTTTAAAAAAATGGCGATTCCTTTTTAATTATTTACAACAAATTAATTTTTTAAGAACTTGAGATTAAATAATGATGTAGTTTGCATCTTGGCTTGAGAGTTTTGCGTCACTGTGCCTGCCATTCGACTAAGTTTGTTTTGTTTTGGTTATTTGCATTTGGTCATAGAAGGTCAATGAAATGTTTACTGGCCATCGATATTACAAAATCTATATGATAATTTATGGCAATCAGTAGATTCATATATTACTGCTGCTGGGCACAACTGTACTTTCTGTTTAAAATCGGTTTAAACGTATTTCCCCACATCACTTTTGTTTGGCTTATTGCACAATATTTTTCAGTTCATTTCACTTCACTTTTACCTTTTGCTGTTTCCTATAAACGCCTGAGTATTTGTTTGGTTTATCCTTTTGTGTGTGTGTGTGTGTAACTTAAAGCGACTTTGCCTTTCTGCTGGCTGACAAGCGACTGTGATGTTGCTGCTAACCGACAAAGATTTTATATGAAACGCGAGAAGTGGCGAGAAAAGAGCCGCACGCAAAAGAAATAGCAGCACCTCAAGTCAACAAACAATGGCCCAGACGACATGATGATGATGATGATGATGTCGATGACGATAATGATTATGGCTAAGCTAAGGAAATGAGCCACTGAAGCGATCAGACAACGACGCGTGGTCATAATGACAACGCCGCGGCGTCAACATGCTCGCACTTGCGGTAGGTTGCGGACAGAGCAAATGAGCGACCGTCTCGAACCCGATCAACCCGGCCGTATGTAGGTCTGTAGGCTATAGGCAGCGGCGTCAACGACATGGGTCCGGCTAGGCAGGGGCATCGTTTATGCGCCTTGAGAAAATCCCAAAAAGTTATTGTGGCGCACGTCGAGACCTTGGCTTTAATTCGAGTTTGATTTAAAGAGCCAACTCTGTCTCTTCGTCTCTGCGTATGTCTGTTATGACTCATCATCTGTACAAATAAATTGGGAAAAAGTACGTCACTGGCCAACATAGATTATGTAATTTTAGTTGGCAGAGGTAATAATCACTTTTACTGCAATCCGTTCAACCGAACTGGTTTTGGAAACGCCCACGAAAAGCGAGGCAAACTTTGCGAATATATTCATTTTCATGGATATATGCCCAAAATGTGTGTTTCTGTGTGAGTGTGTTAAAAGTCATGGCAAAATGTGAACAAACTGTAAAAATTTTTAAAGTGTAGGTAGGTACATACATAGATGCCCCATAGGATTTGCCTCTGAACTGGAGACTGAGTCTCTGTGTGTGTATGCCACAATTACCAGCGAGTGCCACTTGCAACTGGAAAAACCCCCGAAAAAACCCCACAAAAGCATAATTGTGGAAATTCCCGATGCATTGTGGTTGTCATTCTCCGAAGGGGAAACAAGAGACGAGTAATACACGAAAAGCCAAGCTGGCCAAAGCAACAAAATTTACTATTTCAACATAGCTCCAGGCGGAAATAGACGAAGAGTGGGCGTCAAGTTGGTTGCTCGAATGCCAAATTGTTTGCCTTCCACCATGGAGGCTGCTCTGAAATGAAAAGATGTGATGTGGCATGGACATGGACATGTCGTGTGGCATTTGTGAACTTACTTTGCCCCTAGGTCACTTTGTGCTAGATAAATGAGTTATACAAGAGAAAATTGAATTACCAACTAGGGCAGGTTATAATTACCCTTCCAGCCGGTGCCGGACAAGGAAATAAATGGGCTTTTTTGATAAAATATAACAGCAGGTGCCAAGGATAAATAAATGACCTAAATTTGCTATTTTGAAACTTGAAACGTTAGATAGAAAAGGAGATGAATCTAGCAATCGATGTGTTGCAAAATGTTACTTATCCATTTGGGATAAATTTAGTTTCATCTTCTATAGGTGTCGAAGTAACAACGAATTTACTTACTTAAATTTATCGATTTCCTTAAGTTGACATCTTTAAACGATTCATTGACTGCGAATATTCAATGATTTTAACTTTGTAATTATTCAATATAGACTTTATTAATTGTTTAGGACTTTGAATAAACATTAAAACAGTTTGTCATGACTACAATGATAACAACAATAAATACATAATAAAAAAATATGTTGAAGTAATTCTCAATGCAATTACTTTAATTAATAACTAAGTGAATTTTAGATAAAACTAAAAATAACTACGCTATAAATAAATACTTGAATAATTCAACTAAATGGCTAATAATAACAGCATCTTCAAGGACGCCAGTTCATTAAACAACTAAAACAAACTTTTCTATTTACAGCACCCGCTAACCGCTCCCAGCCCTCCAGTCCCCGTCTCCGTTACCGTCTCTGTGGACGTCTCGCACCTTAACACCGAGTGACAGCCGATAATGGTGGGGCGTCTTAAGAATTTATATGTATGGCTAGGCTATCTAAAATGGAATTTGCATAATTTCAGCCTCAAGTCCCCAATACCAGACAGACCGACGTGAGCTGACGTGACTTGGGAACTTTTGGCCGGGTCATGTGTGTTCTACTACGCCAACTTGCGTGCCTGCACCAGTTTGTTGATGTCGTTGTAGGTGGATAGCATAGCGGGATTTTCGAAATCCTTGAATTCCTTGCACTTAACAAAGGACTCCTCGCAATCAACGCCATCCTGACCATCCTTGGCGGCACGCATATACTTGAAGAAACGCAGAATGTCTGGATTATCGGAGGTCGGTTTGCGTAGTTCGTTTAGTTCCCTGCAAAGCAAAAAGAAAGAAGATATTTTTATAGCAATTGATGTGTAAATAAAGTGCAGCATACTTCCAGGCTGCCATCACACTCACCGACTCAGCTGAGCGGAAACCAAGTTGCTGTATGGAGCATATTTTGCGGGATTTGCATACATTAAGCAGATAAGTTTCTCGCGGCAATTCTCATTCTCTGAATTCAGCTTGAGTTGAGCGAATACTGAGTCCAAGCGCGACAGTAGCGGGCTATAGAAGGGATCATAATTGGAGAGCAAAAGCGAAGTGCTGGGCACCTTTTGGAAGTTCTGGAAAGTGTTCATAACAGCTGGAGTCGGTTTCTTGGTCATTCCAGGAGCAGCACCGAGTCCAGCATTCGATGACCCTGCCGAAATCCCTTGAGAATTCTTAAACGAGGCACTGCCTATGCTCTGCAGGGCACTGAGGTAAGTGTCTTGCATCATTTGCTGGCCACCGTAACGAGAAAGCGACTGCTGGTTGATTGAATTGGGATTGAAGGCAGCATACTGCGCCTGCTGCTGGGATGCCTCTGAAAATACAGTAAATGTTCATGAGTAATATTACACATGTCAACAAAATAGGACACTAAATAAAAACCTTCAGTCGATTGAAAAGTGAAGACTTTATTCAACCTTTGACCCACCTGCATTATATTCAAAGCCAATATTATTTGTTTTGCCATCATCAAGTGAACCGAATTTGTGCTCATCTTCAACATCTCTGAAATCCAATTCCTGTGGCGGTTCCGCAGGACGAATAAACAATGGCACAGAGCTCGCCGATCCGGATGTTATGCCTGTCCATCAAATTGAGCTCAAATTAGATAGACAAAAGTAGATTTGTTACCGCCACTCACCTTTGCCAATCAATCGACTGACACTGCCAATTATGGTGGGTAGAAATAGAGCAAAGAGCAGACTCTTCAGTACCTGCAATCCCATGTAAATGGGCCACATAATCTTCTTGAGACCTGCAATGACATTTGCCCATTAGTAATGCCTCCACCTCATCCTCGGTTTAAGTAACTTACCCGTAAAGAACAAGAGCCTTCCACTCTGCAGAGCACGTGGAATATTCACCTCCACCTTGGCATCCTCCCAGTTGTTAGTGCTACGTTCACTTCGCTGATTCGTCTTCGATTTCACGGAATGCGGCATTGAATGATTCTGCTGAAGAGCCAATACGAGACCTGGCATTGGCTCGTACTTGCCTTGGGTAAAGAACTGTTCCACATATTCCATTAGCAGCTCCTCAAGACCTTTTAGTTCTGCTTGCAATGTTGTGGAATTATTTTCAGGATTTCGATTAGCTTGCTGTGGTTCACTTTCGCCCAACTGCTGCTCCGTCGCTCCCTCAGGCACTTTTCTGGCCTGGAGTGTCTCCGAAGCCGCAGGCTGATGCTTGTAGTCTTTACGCTTCATAGCCACAGTCAGGCGAAGGTCACTTTCACTTTCCACCGGCTGAAAGACACGATACTGTCCAGATTTCGTGAAAACATTTCGAGAAATGAATTCTGGACTTATGTCGATGGGCAGAATGGGTTGAAAAGTGTTGTCATCGTTGCGCGGCTGGCCGCTCATCGTTGTCAAGGGCTGGCTATAGGGAGTGTCCACTGTCCCCGAAAGCTCTGCGGCTATTATCGACGTGGCCAACCAGATCTGACTAAGGAGGAGAATTGGAAGTCCGCCCACGACCAATTGGCAGCTGCATTTTCTTCGCTTTCGGCGTGTGTTTGTTTTTAATTTCATCTCTCGTGGCTCCTCCGCCGTGCTGTTTGCTCTGCTTAACATAGTCATTGGCAGCCTTTCAGAAACTGGAGGTAATTCGGTTATTGTCGTTGTAAATTTCCAACTCTCGCCTTGTAAGCTGCAATTGCATGCCCGTCCCTCCCCCGCTCACAGGCAACGTAGTCTGCAACGAGAAATGTGCTGATAATATTATTTTCCATTAATTTTGTTACAGTTAATTCTTGGAATTACAATTGGGGGAGGTAAGGATTTATCCTTACCAGCGATTGGCAGGCGAATAAACAACTTTATGGCACGTGACAAGCGTACCAAATGAACACTCTTTACGCTGTGGTGGAAAATCTTATTACGTGCGACCTTGGCGGTTTTACATCCTCATCATTGGCCAAACTTTCATGTGTTGACCCATTCCACATTTAAATGTTCTTTAAATTGCGCCTCGCCAGCTCGACTGTTAGAAATTCTTTAAGCATGGTTGTTGCCCAATTTGATTTGATGCCTATCTCAATGTGGGGCTCGTGCCTACCTCCAAAGTATGTACTACATACCTTCTGCATACATTGCACGTAGCAGACTTTTTATTTGTCTTTGCCATTCGTTTGTCGTTGTCGTGGCACAGCAGCAGCGACAGCGGTTTTTGACACGCCATCGGCGCAGCCACATCCCAGCCAGGGACAGAAACAGTAACAGAGACAGACTGAGCCATGGATGACTCCACTCTGAGGGAAAAAGTGAAAATGTACACACACTCTCACACACTCACACACAGTTTTGTTTGTATTTACACGCCAAGTATTTGCGGCGGCATAGAGAGGGAGTGAAAGAGGGAAATGGAGATGGAGATGGTGCGAAGCCTTGTGGAGCGTTGGCGTTTAGAGCCTCCATCGCCTCCATCCGCGGCCGCCGCCGCCGCCTAGATCACGTTTGTTTCGTGTTGCATTTTCACTTTCGTTTTGGATGCTTTGGCAAATAACTGGGCAAAACTATTACAGAACCAACTTGGTTGGCATTAATCGAATTAAACAAAAAAAAAAGAGCTTAACAATTGCAATAACAATGCATAAAACCAGCAACATTTATTTATATTTGTTCTGCTTGACAGATTCTGTTGATGCTCGTTTTCCATTGTAATTTCTCGTATTTACCTAAGAACAAAAACATTTACAGAAAACTAGAAAAAAGCATTCTTTGTATTCTTTGAGCATACAAAAATTTAATTACACTCAGCAAAACTTTCATGTTTCCTTTAATTAACGCAAAAGAAAATGAGATTTGAATAATATCCTTTAACCTTTAACCCTTTTGCAGATTTCTATAACTATAATTTTGTTTTAATTGACATAAACCACACGCCTTTGATGAATAATCAATTATGTATTAACTCAGTCATTAAATGTGTAAACAAACTAGCCTTTGAGGGACTGCAACTGATTGCCATCAGCAACTGACCACAACAAGTTAATCGAGTTTCTATGGAAAATTTTAATGCATTTGGTGGAAAAACAGTTCAGTTGGCCTATGATAATTAATTAGCTCTAGTTAAAATGATGTTATTTCATATAAATTGGTATTGCATATTGGAAAATTAATTAAACTGTCTGTTCGAATTCACTTTCTGTCATTCTGTTTTAAACTCTCGATTTAAATTTCACACAAAATTTGATGGAATTTTCGACATAACAAAGGTGTTATTACGATTAATTTACGCCTATTTTGGGCTTAATATTTTAATGAAAGTAATTCGATATAGAAGTTCATATTTGAAATAAGAGGGGCAGGCCCCGGCCTTCTGTTATGGTTTCTCTCTTCAAGGCAGCGATTGCTCATAAGAATCAATAATTAATTATCCAAATGCTTTGAGCTTGTTAACAGGTGAAACTAGAAATCAACTAAGGGCCAGTTTCCTTATGCTCAAGTGAAACTCAATTCATCTACGAGTGCAAGTGGGTAGCAAGGAATGGAATTGCATGGAATGGGATGTGTTTCCTGTGCAGTTGCACTTACATGCATAGTTCATCAATTATGTACAAAGTTGTTTCTCTAACACAAGCGAATGCTGTTTTTGGTTCAGTTTTAAGTTACCTAACTGGTTTGCCTAATGAGCATGAGCTTAAGTTATTTTAAACCATGATTTTCCACAATTATAAGGGCTAAAAGTTAAATAAATGTCTAAATATACCAAAAAAAACATCAGGAATCATTTGCCCTTTTGCTCGCTTTTAATTTGAGTTCATTTTCTTCAGAGTTAATTATTCAGACGGAGTCTCTGGCACGTTTTCAGGTCATGGTCGAGCTATCATGCAAATTACTTTTACAATTACAATTAGAACTAAGAATTTGCTCAGTTTAGTGGCCATGTACTAACTAACTATCAAGCTGAGACGACCATCTTCTGTTTCCTTCTTTCTAAAGTTTGCCTGCTGGCAGGTAGATTTTTATTAAGATTTTAATTTCGTGCTCCGCCTTCTTTCATGCTCTAATATTCCGCCCCTTTCCTTTATTTAGATCTATTCATTGTATAAGTCGCGTTGTCTACGGAAACTTTCAGTAGCACCGGCAGCATTTAATCAGTTTTATGTCTAACGCTGCCAGCTTGTATCTGCTTTGATTTGATTCCGCTGCTGGTACTCGTCGTAGTAGTTCTATTGGGTGTCTTCTCGCCTGGCTTGGCTAGAATGAAGTTTCTCAATTAAGTCAACCAAACTTTTCAAACTTCTGGCAGCTGCCGCTCATCTGCTCTAATACAAATTGATGGAAATGGGGCACAAGTCGCGATGTCAGACACACACACACACAAACACACGCACACGCACACCCATGTGACATATGAATCCCATTAGCTGTATGTGATATAAATTTGAGAGTACAAAGGGGGGCATAAGGCCAATAAGCTGGCTGTCATCATTTGCGACACGCTCTGTGCCAGTCTGTGACAGACTGTGAAGCGACTAAAGTACTAAACTCAGACACAATGGCAACCAGTTTTCGAGTTTGGAGCATAGCAAGTTGACAAAAGTGTTGGCCACTAACGGTCAACTTTGGCCATAAACAAGATGAGGCCTGTTGACTGCATCATAACTGTGACACAACTGTTAATGCCGCAACACCAGCAACTTGGCTTAGAACAACTTACCAAAAACAACAACTTAGTCACTAGCCACTCTTGACCAAATGCATTGTAGGTCAATGCGTTCACTTAAACGGCCATCAAAATGCAACCAGAAATAATATCAATTTCATGTGCATAAAAAAGGGAAAAAGTATTTGCATATTGATGAGTCTCTGCTAAGTGATAATCTTTTAAAACGTTTTCGCATTTCACAAATGAAAGCCTAGTGGACCACACTTTTATGTGGCTGCCAGAACGGGGCGTGGTTCAGCCCTAGCTAAAGTAATTTCCGAGCCGCTTCAAATAGTTATCGGTCGTTGATTCTTTTTAGATTGTTAAAGCCACTCACTAACAATTAATTTCAGTTTCAATTTCCATTTCCATTTCACATTGAAGCCAAGTTATTTTTAATGGAATTTCGCCAATTAGTTACCAATTTGGGGTAAAATGTATTCGGTTATTAGGCGATGATTGCTTTTGTTTTTTTCCTTTTCCACGGGGCGTAGTCGTTTGCCACTAAAATTGAGTGATTTATATGCGAGTTGTTGTACCTTTTTTCTTGATGTGCTCAACCAAAAATAGTTTTATGCAACATTCCCTACTGGCATACCTACATAGGTAAAGGTATAGATAGACAATTTATATATATATGTATTTACCGCTATTATTCACTTTTCGCTTTTGTTTTTAGAAAGTCAAATCAACATCGTGTGCAGGCATTTAAGCCATTAAATTTATGCTGTAAACACACAAATTAAATTGTTTTAAGCTCACAAATTATGCAATCGTTTCAAGTTGTTTGTGAAAAGAAGGAAGATGATAAGTTGGGACAATTTCGTTCAATTACATTTGGTCTCCATCCAAAACACACACACACACACATACACACTGGTGAAGCAAATTCAATTCGCAGCCTCAAGAGAGCGTAAAAACATTTTTGACATCAACTTGACTTGAAGGGAGGATGCCTCTCTGCATACATACATACATATATTCCATTTATGGCCTGGATCTGCCATCAGCAGATCCATCTGCGAATGTTGCCAGGCGAGTAAATGCATTCATTCAAAATGCTGGCCATGAAAGTTGCTTTTCCTGCATTCAGAGTTGAAGATTTTGCAGACACTTACGACTTGATAAAATGAAAGTGCGAGTGGGCAAAACGCAAATGAGATGGATACTCAAACCGAAGACGGAACATTTCACTGAGCTCCATCTGGTGGTGGTGGTGGTGGTGGTGCTGCTGCTGCATCACTAACCACATTTCCATGGCTCAGTAGTAGCTCCTCCTCCTTCACCTCTCGCTCTCCCGCCCCCGCCCCCGCCTTTGCTACTTAGCCCAGAGTAACAGTTTCACAATTAATAGTCTGTGAAATCCAAAAGGGGACGACTAATTGGAGGTCTATCGGATGCACTGCATTGCTCTTGTATCATTTTCATAATTTTGCGGTTGATCGATGCCGACTTTCTTGTAGGCGCACCCTATGACGCATGGTAACACACATTGACACACACACACACGGTCCACGATGAGCAGAAAAAAAGAAAGTATCATAAAACTTTTGGCGACGCTTCGATGACAAGTGTAAAAGATGATGAGTTTTGGTCAGCTTCAGTTCTCTTTCTCTCTCTCTCTCTCTCTCTCTCTATATCTTTTATTCCATTGGGGTAGGCCAGCTGTTTATTTTTAAAGCATGGGGGGTCTTACATAACCCTGCATCGGTATACATTTAATTATACAAAGCTTTCTTAATACGCTGGCTTTTCAATCGACCAGGCCCAAACACAACAGTTGTTGGCAAGAGGGAAAGACAGAGGAAATGCCTAAATACCTGACGTCGTTGAGTGAAATGTTAACAATTAGTTTCTTTTGTAGCTCTTTTGTTTTGGTCTTCTTGTCTGTTTACCTTCTCCAAGTCATATCTTCATCTCAATGAGAAACTAAAACAAAACCTTTTTAACTGATTTATGTTTGTGCAAAATTAAATCAAAAATTAATCCAACTGAAAATGACGAGTATTTTAAGTATGATAAATGATGAAGACTCAACCCAAGATATACATACAACTCAATTTACCTTTTGAAGATAATAGACACGAATTCCTTTGGGAGTTGCTAATTAGCGTGGAGGAGCAATGATTGAGCAGAACTTTTTGCTTGGTCACTTTCTTTGGCTGACTTTCGTTTTGTTTCGTTTCGAAATTGGAATTGCAGTCGGCCTTTTTTTTTTGTCGGATTTGGCTTGGTGAAAATGTTGCACTGGCCGAAACGCAAACGAAACCCGTTCACTTCACTCCACTTCACTTGACTTCCTTTTGTCAATTGCTGCGTATCCACAACACTTCAGGCCAATTACCATGAATGGTGGTTAACAAAAAACAATGCTTTACACACACACACACACACATAGACTCAGAAACTTTAACAGGAATTTAAGATTAGCTGTAAATTCGTTTGGCATTCATTTTAATCAATATGTTTCGATAATAACAAATTTCTCGTTTATTTGGTGTGGCTTTCGAAAAAAATAAACCAGTAGCCGTCGCGACTTAGACGTCTTGTGCGGAGCTCGCTAAGATTTCGACTGTCTGGCGAAAGCCAACCGAATGGCGGGTGCGATCAACCAGTTTGAGAGCTGGCTTAACGTAAGATCTTACGTTCTCTTACGTCTCAGAGTTTAAGAGAGCGGCAACTAGAGAAAGAGAGAGAGAGAGAGAGAGAGAGCTAGAGATAACCATGACATTGACAACGTTGGGGCCACAGAGTGACAAAGACGGTTTTGGGCTAATGGGGAAAATCTCTTTATTGCCCGCTTGTCGATTTTCCAACATCAAGAAGAATTATAACCATAAAAGATGCTCGATCATGATGAACAATAAATTTTATAGTATATGCGGATAAGCAAGGAAACATTGCATTTCCCCATTTGACTTGCTCGTTTAGTCACTCAGTCAGCAGGTTAGTGGTTGAGGTGGACTTTCGATTTTCTTCGACGATGACAAACACTTGCCAAACTTTGACTATTTGTGAAGGGTCTTTGCCCGAAGCAGATGACTGGCTGTTGCAGAAAAAGATTGTTTGACAAATTGCGTTCGAAATGGTGCAAAATGGTTATTAAAAGCTGTCGCAAAAATTTAAAGTTTCGGTTGCCATTCAAAACATTCATCTAATATGCCATCAGCTGTAAACCCCTTTCCAGTGCATAGCTGATGCCTATGTTGGCTCTTACAGAATCAACAACCTACTCAAGTATGCAGGAAAATACCATATATATAACAACACGGGCGTAACCAGGACTCCATCTCATTGGACAACTTAAAAGCTGGAAAACTGTTTATCTAACCAAGTGCCATGGAAACTTGCCTTCTGTCTCTTTAAACTTGTTTGTATTATTTCAATTGTTGGACTTAGTGTGTGCTCTCCTGGCTACTTGCTTGTAGTGTCAATTGCAATGTCAGTTCTGGGATTATAGAAGACACAGCATTGAGCTTCTGTTTCTCTAGTGTATCAGAGTAAAGATTTTCCCTTTTTTCCTATAAATATTTAAAGACAAATGCAGAAAGCTGAAGCGTAAGCTGCTTTTCACTTGAAGCACTGGTTTCTCGTTTTTCTGAGACAATTTTTGATTTTGACGATATTGCTTTGCCAACGGGTTTTGCTTTGCTTTTGGCCGGGTTCATGCATGAGAAAGTCGTCTCTTAGAATTGGCCAACTAACCGGCACATTGTTATTAATTTCTGGTGACAAACGTTGCCATTGACTTGTGGCCAACGAGCAGAAACTCTGACTCCACCCTCCCTGCAATTGGCCCATGACCACAATAATTGAAAACCAGAATAAAGGTCTCATATCGATCACGCCGAAAGTTAAATACACTTTTAAGTTCGATTTTCCACCTTCCACATTGTTTGCTCGGCAAGGTTGAGACTCAAATGAATATACCTTTTTTTTTTAGAGGGTATGAAAACAAACTTCACAGCTCAACAGCCCAAACGAAATGAAAGCTAGTTTATGAGACCGCAAAATCAATAACCGCTCTTAATAATACCAAACAACAGCCTCAACAACAATAAATGGCAATATGCATTGGTCTTTTTTTTTTAGCCCTTTACCAAAAAATTTGGGACAAATTCTATGTGAAGCATTTTCGAAACAATGGCGAATGTGAAAAAAACACGTACACCCTATACAAAAAAAAGGTGTATTATGCATTGTATCTATTGTATTTGCAAATATTTGCCATATATTGTGAAAGTGTTTACAAGAAACCCATTTGGTGGCTTCTTCTTATAGACATTGAGTTAACTGAATGACTGACACTTTAAGTACTTTGACCGCAAGGAGGCAACTACATAAATATATGTATGAGACGTATTGATTAGATCAAATCTGAATATTGTGGTGGATTGTTGCTAAGCCACAGCTCTCCAGACAGACATTGCCTTTAGGCTCTTCTTTGGATGCCACAAAATTTCATTTTTGTATACTGTCAATATTTGCGAACGAACCTTTTTTTTCACTTTTGTCGTCTTTTGCTTTGCATTGCTTATTTGAATCATTAATTTCACTTTTACTCATAAATATGCTAATAATGTGCTCACGCCTGACTCAATTTGAAGGGGCAAAGAGGGGCAAACAGATTTGTCGAATTTCATTTTCATTATGCTGAGTTTACTGATTGACACCGCAACCGCACCGAACCCGGCCGGCCGGCTGGCCATCGATTTTAGAATGCTTTTGTTTGCATTACGCAATTTCGTTTAAGAGGAAAGTTAAATAACGCCTTCATAATTATACAGCCAGAAGAGAAATGACCTAAACATCTAAAGAGAAGAACACGTTAACGTCTTCTCAGTTACTTTCACAAGCGACGCAAGTGCATAAGAGCGTTACGGAACGGTCAAAAAACGAAAACAAAAAATAAATAAACAAGAGACGTCAGCCGAATATTTTTTTTATTTTTCTTTTTGGCGACATCACGAATACATCATAGAAATTTTTTAATTAATTTATTTTCTCACTCGGAACCTGTCACTGTGGGAACATTTCACATTTCCACTGGTCACGTTCGTGTTACACACACAAAACACACACTCATCAGGGCGAAGAGGGGGCGGTAAATGTGCTGAGATGTGGTAGAAATGATTGACCTCTCACACTGTGAGGTCCAAGTTGAGAGAGTAATCCAGGTTATGAAGTGATTTTGAAGCTCTCTAACGAGATACGCCAGCAACCTCAATTGAAATGCAATTATGACTTAATAAGCAAAATACCTGGGCGGTCTTCGCCAGGAAAGGTGTTACCTTAGACAAGTGGAAATTGATGAGCAAATATGGCTAAGAAGCTCAAGGTGTTGCCTGACATTGATTGATTGGGCTAAGAAGAGGTTGGGCTGCTCACCCTGCTGCGGTCTTATCAATAAATGTGTTTGGCAAGCACATTGAGGATTGCGTATTTCTCAGGCAACATTAGGGCCTTTATGTCACAGAACTTCCGCTGTCAACTCTCCATGTCATGTTACCAAATATACGCAGCATATTTCTGATATTATACTCTATATATACACACACACACACAGATACACATAATCGCAGTATGCTTACGTTTACGCCATTTTTATAGGCCATAACATTTTATGTGGTAGCTGGTTGACATTCCAACGGGTTCACTGAGCCTTCAGGGCATTTGCACTTAGCCCATCGCATAGATGGCTAGCCAACTGGCTAGGCCATAAAAGCTGAACACAAAATATGCGCAAAGGTTAAAGTGTTGAGCGGGTTAGCTGAGGCTAGTCCACTTGCTTTTTTGTTTCACACGAAAATTGTCGCCGCACTCTCTAGGTGGGCGCGGCTTTTAGGACTCATACTAATTGGTTTATGACATTTATTTATTGAATTCTTTATTTGACCAATACTTACGACCACCAAAAAAAAAAAGAAAAATTAACTCAATTATGTTAAACATGTAGATGAAGGTTTTTATTTGCTTTCTTCTTTTTTTTGGGGGGAAACGTTATTTTCAGATCTGTTTTTTTGGATTATATATTTCAACTTATATACAGAGTTATGGATATATATATTGGAAATTCTTGTACTATACATTTATGTTGAGATATTGATTATGGTATTTTGATTTAAATCGGCTTAACCTATTGAGACTTTAATAACCTGTATTTTGCACATAAAGAAGATATACTTATGTATATATGAGCTACATGCTACATTACTTATATGCTAATCTAAAAACTGAAATGAAAGTTTTTTTTGGTTTTGCTTAGGAACCTTAAGGTAAGGAACTAAATTCGAGTGTAAATAGTTTTCCATATTTATCGCTTACCAGAAATGTAATTGGGGCTCTTTCAATTAGATTTCAATTTCACAGTAGCCGATATTTCAATGAAAAACAGGAAACAATGTTTAGACTTTGTCTTGGAGCACTGTATACCTAATTCTTTACTTAGTATACATATAGATTAATTGTAATTATATTGGAGCAACTTTCGATATATTTTAGACATCTAATTAAGACCTGTCCTCTTTGTGGCTCATTCCTCTAAACTTAACATTAACTCAGCTTGGCTTCAAATCACTCGAAAATATTTGTTTAGTTTAAATTCTATGTCTGTGTGGCTCCTTCATGTTTGGGAATGGGAGTTTCTTGGGAGTTCTTGTGGATGCGTAGAGGGGCGTATGCTCCCCTTTATGGTGAGCTGTTGAACGCAATTCAAGGACATTTGCAAATTGTGATTTTAGTATTGTTCCAAACTGTAAATGCGCAAAAAACACTCAAGTAATAATGAATAGGAACAAAACAAACGATTGCACAATGGGGCAATAGCAATTCCCGGGTTGCCCGGGCAACCGACCAGCAACTGGCAACAAGTTGAAATAAATTGCAAAATGCTACAAAAAATAAAACTCAAGTGCATGCAATGGAACAGCAACTGATTTGGGAAACAATAACAAGGAAAAATAGAGAGAGGAGCAGCCAAGCAATGCAGCTCAGCTACTCTTTGGCAGTCACCGAAGCTTGATGCATGCAAATCTAATCTAAGGGTAAAGATAAAATGTTTCAATATGAAAGACAAACTATAACAATGACACACCAATGGCGCTAAGCACTTGGATTAGATTAGCTCTGGGGGATGGGGGATGAGGGATGATGTCTCTACTAGATAACACACAAATACTAAATAGATGAGGGTTGCTTTTACCGTGGCATTAGCTTGGATTGCTCTGTGGGTATGATTAAATCCATGCCTATCTCGGTGGGCATGGGATTCTCAGTTAGAGCCACCGATTCTGTTACGGCACTACGCAATCTACCGCCGCCGTCTCGGTGTCCTGTCACGAAATCGGTGGTGGCCATGCTGATGCCATTGGTGCCAATGCCATTCTCGCAATCACCATCGCCACCGCCACAGCCACCGCCGCAGCAACCACTGCCGCCACAGGCCTTAGCGCCGCGCTTGGACGCTGCAATCGCCTGGCAACTATGATCGAGCAGCTCCAGCTCCCCCTTGGACATGTCGGCACCGTGCTTGCGCCTGCGACGTGTCGCCACCGCCTGCATGTTGCTGCCTGTCGTTGGACCGGTAAGATCATCATTAGTGGAGAAAGTGCACTGACATATTAGTTCTCGAAATTCTTTACGGAAGTTTTCGTTCAGCCATCCATAGAGCAGCGGATTGGAGCAGGCCGAGCTCATGCCAATCATGT
This sequence comes from Drosophila nebulosa, assembly GCA_024703675.1. Classification (NCBI taxonomy): domain Eukaryota; kingdom Metazoa; phylum Arthropoda; class Insecta; order Diptera; family Drosophilidae; genus Drosophila; species Drosophila nebulosa. Next base: position 12,577,977 of record JANFPS010000004.1, on the reverse strand, counting down.
GGCAAATGGCATATATGACAAGCATATTCTGTGTGACAGCTCCACGCTGCATGTCCGCATACAGATTGAATATGTTCAACGGCATCCAGGACACTCCAAAGATAATGGCAATACTGATCAGCAGGCATTTGGTACGCTTCATCCGCCTGCCGCGCTCCACTCGGCGCTGTGCCGAACTCTGCACGGTGACGACGGTGATGCGGCTCCTCAACTTGTTGTAGATCCCGAAATAGGCCATCGATACAATGAGAATGGGCACCAAATATTGCACACACAGCGAGAAGATCGAGTAGTAGAAGCGTCCATTGTTTATGGGCCAATCCTCAATGCAAAATGTTATGCTCTCCTGCAGGCCAATCTGTTGCAACAGTTTCGGTGTCTCCGTGCTGATGAGCTTCTTGAATATAAACATGGGCGTGGCCAGCAACAGGGCCAGCACCCAGATGCAAACCAATATAGAGAACGCTCCCACCACCTGCAGGCTGTCCCGTGTGGGATACACAATGACCTAAAAAAAAGGGTTGATGATGGTTGATTGAGGGGAGCATAAACGAAGGACTAACTATAAACTAAATAAGGACACTTATTTACTCTTTGTATAATTGTCAAATATTTACCCAATCTAAATATATTGACTACTGCCATTGCCATTCATTTCAATGGGCCATTCCAATTTATTGCTATTTGTGTGTTTACCATATTATAATATGCGAACATACTTATAACTCTTTCGATACAATCGGCCCAAATATTTACATACTTACGCATTTATGTTGACTAACCTGATATCTGTCGAAGGCAATCGCCGTTATGGATATGGTCGATACGAATATGCAAAGGGCCTGCAGGAGGCCAATCGTTCTGCAGAGTATTGAACATGACCCGAATGGCCAATATTTAAAGACAATCTCCACCAGAGTCAGGGGCATGGTCACCACGCATAATAGTAAATCTGCAAAAAATAAATGGCCACAATAAGTGGCAGATGGCAGAGAGAAAACTTTTCAATGACCTCACTTACCCGATGTGGCCAAGTTGAGTATGAACAGATTGCGGGCTGTGCGCATGATGGGCTTACGGACCACTGCGATGACAACCAATATGTTGCCCGCAGCTCCAAAGATGATGAGTACGATGTACAGGCTGATTAGGATGTGAAACCAGGGATTATCTATGGCCCGGTTCCTTAAGAAGCGTTCAATCAGCACCGGATCCAAGGTGCTTGAGTTGTCAGTTGCATTGTAGCTGCTGGCATTGGCCATTGTGGAGTTCTCTACCATTTTGATGCCCGTGCCCTGTGTAACTGTAACCACATCCAAGTCCAAATAGTCAAATGCATTTCGTTCGCTAAGCAATTGGAAACTGTCGCCGCTGTTGCTTCGCGAAAAATCCTCCGAAATTGTATCCGAGAGTAATGGCGCAGTTTCCGTTTGATTCCCGGTCACAATCTAAGGGAAAACAGGAAAATGGAAAAACAGTGGGCACACAACACACACATTATGTAGGCAGAGCAACCACACTAACCACAAGAATCAATCAAATGACTTGGAGTTCTTCTCCTCTCCGCATTGCGTGAGCCAACAATCATACAAGTATATGATTTATGACTAACTGGCCTGACACACGCGCCAATTTCACCTGCTTAAGCAAAAGGTTTATGGACTTTGGGACCCCTTGCCATTAATGTTTATAGCCATCATATTCAGTTAGTTTGGCTTTGGTGCCAGTAGGTGGCCAAGTACGACGATGGTTGCCTGCTAGTGTCTATGTTCATTTGACATGAATTGAAATTTTAACGCCATAATTGACCCCAAAAATAGCTAACACAATGGCAAGCAAGGCAAGGCAGGCAGGGCAAGGTCACAAGCTAAAATATTCCTTCTCTTAAAGTATATTCTCCTCGGGCTCAAAAATAAAAACCAAAAAACAAACATGTTAATCGGATATTCCTCTTCTTTCTTTTGTTCAATTATTCACTTTTGCACTTTTTCTTTTCTTATTCTGCAAGTCTCTTTGTGGAATTTCTGGAATGGAATGATTTATTTTTTGTAATTTTCCTACAGTTAATTGGATATTCCGACGACTTAAGGGCACAGGGAACGCTGCGTTTCCTTAATTATGCAGACATATTTCCATTGTCTGATTTATGCATAATAAATATGCCATTCATATTGCTACGGAGGTGAAGAAAAGTTTATTTCGATTTTCCATATTAAAGTGAGAGACTTTAATTCCAAAGACAGACAGACAGACAGACAGAGCACACGCAGCGAGTTACATTTTGATGCTCATTCAGGTTACAAATGACGACATTTGCCAAAAATAATTGCGTAATTTTATGCACCAAAATGGTTGCGCACTTGTCAGTGTCAATAAAAGCAAATGGCACGCCTGCCAAAAGCACAGTAGAAGATGCCCCACTGCGTGTCTTCTGCAGACCGCCTGAAAGTATACATTAAATTTGCCAGTTGCGATAAATGAGGAGCCAATAAATCTTGCCAATTCAATCGTCATGAGAATCAGCTCGTCTCTTCCATCTTCCATTTTCCACCCACGGGAAATTAAGACAAGGGAAAATTTATTAAAACTGTTTTTGTTGCATTCGCAGGCTCCAATGATAGCCACATCCTGCAACTAATGAATGGAAATCCCAAATTGAGAATGGTCAAACAGAATTAATTGACAAATATTTACACTTTAACTGAGTTTGTGGTTGAGTTCAAACAATTGAAAGTTTCTTCTTCTTAAATCGCAAAAAAGTTTCACCACACACTCGACCCACACAACCTACACATGTACGTACATGTCTCGGGATATGGCAAACTGTAAAGGTCTTGATAAATAATGAAAAGGAAAAAAACGAAATGTTCACAAAGTTTCCCCCCAAAGGGCAAATTTAAAAGGGGCTATAGAGAGTTTTCATGTTCATCAATTTGTTGCCAAAGTGCCAACCTAGCCACATTTTAGAATTATCGTTCCGACTGTCCGAGGTGCAAATTGAGTTTTCATGTTACTTTTGGCAAGCCATTGAAATATTTTTGGTTTCTTGGACTAAACTTCTACAGCTGCTTTCCATGGTTAGTTCGACAAACTTGATGACAGCAAAATTATGCAAAGCATCCTCAAGTCCTTGACAGTTGTCACAAATTTGAATATTATTTGAGAGTTAAGAGAAAAATAGCAGTCATCTTCATCTTACTTATATTTCCACTTCATCAGCTCAAAAAGGAAACCAAAATGATGTCTTTAAAGGGCAGGCAAACAAAAAACAAAATAAGAAACAAAATCTCACTCTCAACCAATTTTAACCAACTGCTACACAAGACTAAACCAAAGAGGCAAGCACCAATTTCCTGCCAGTAGCCTGACTCAGCTATTTTTATTGTGATTTACTTCAGCTAGCTGATCTATATATATATATACAATTAAAGGCGGGCCTATTGTGGGCGGATGTTGATGTTTGGCCATCGTGTTTTTCTATTTTAAGATGAATTTTATTGCCCTTATTGTGCAATTTGTTTGCAACAAATATTGCCGTCGTTTGCTGATAAATGTATCAATTTTTATTGACGAACCTTTCTCGTGAGTGTGTGTGTGTGTGTGCATTTGCGCAGCTTGGTTGCGGCAAGGATATTTATTTTATTAATTGGTGTCGATTTTACAACAAGAAGCCTTGACCCGAATGAATGGTCCAAGCTATGAGAGATAATCTTGTTAGCCAAAACTGGACAAGTCAATCCTCACAAAACTTTAATCAAACTTCTCAATTTCAAAAGTTTGGCAAGCAGCGGATGAACCATTATTTCTTGAAGGAAAAGAGGATTATTATTTTTTTTACGATTATTTATATCCAAAACGAAAGAGTAGAAAATGGTTGAAAGGTAGATTTTATTTTATCGCTTGCACTTTGTAGTCTCGGTTTTATTCAAAAGATTTTCATCTTATAAAAGGGTTATTTATAGCACTTGCTTTTTCCTTCTTTTCTAGCAAACTAGGTTGCTGTTGTTGGGAGGACATTATAAATGACATGGGCGAAACTCCCACCCCCCCAACCACTGCCATATGGTTAAGTCAGATAGATTGCCTTTTCAGGCAATTGTATACAGAAGAAGCTCCAAACTTCAAAACAACAAAAAAAAATGAAACTTTTTCGTTTAAAGAAGAAAGTAATTTCGTTTCCATTTGACATCTGTTGTGTTTGTAATGGCTTCTTGAGCTGACGAGACGCTTTAAGTATTTATATTACAATTACACTCACCATGCTGCCGGCACGTATCGCCCTCTGACTGCGATGTGTATATATGGTAGAATTTATGTTTTGCTCCTTATTCCACTCTATTTATTTGTCTGCAAGTGACATCAGTTACTTGGCAATGGCTCCTTTTATTAGAGGCTGCTTTAATGAGATTTCTCTGTGGCTGACATGATCTGTAATTGGTTGCATTTAAAATGCATTTTAATTATCTAACATAGTTGGTTTTGGTTTTTTTTTTTTAAATATATATACGCTGAATCCGATGACGCAATTTTTTGTCCCGAGCATCAAGCGCACTCATTTACCCTACCATATGGACCAGGGACATGTTAATTTTCCGCTTAAATCAACTTAATTAAAATATTTTAGTTTATTTATGCATATGTATGTGTGTATGTACCCTACTATACACACTTTGCAGGGCAAACTTTATCCGCTCGCGGCGAAATTTAAGAAAAGTACACTTGAAGAGTCGACAAAGCCAACCAAACTTGTGCACAAAATTGAACCAACAAAAACTTTTGGCCAAAAGCCTTTGCAGTTGGGCGAAAAATTTCCGTTGAAGCTGTTGTGGTACGAACTGCATATTTTTGTGCTCTTTTGGCATGCATAATTTTGCATCTGTAATATTCAGATATTGGTCCCAGAGGAATTGATTTAAAAAATCGTTTAGTTTTGCCAATCTAGTATCAAAAAATGTTATGTTCTTTAATGAACTCTTTAAATTGTATGGGAATGACAGGCAAATGATTGATTTTAATTTTAATAACTGATTAGAACTTCTTTTAGATCTTCTATCAAACTTTGCTTGGATTTCCATTCAGAGAAAACTCAATTATATATAATTATTTTCTATTCATTCAGGTGGTCATTAACTTAATTGATTTCAGTTCTCACTCAAATTGCAATAGAAAAGTGGTTCGTGTCCAAATATTTCACAAAATTGATTTCCTTTTTTTTTCTTCCACTCTTTTAGTTTGCCCTTTTCAATCGTTGGCTTTGATGTGCCTTTTAAGCGCATTTTCCATTAAACTCAATGAACCGAATCGGTCCGAACTAAAGTGAACTAGAGCTTCCTGCGTAGATTAAGAGTTTTTCTTATTTGCCATCATTTTTTTTTTTTTTTTTGTTATGTTTAGTTACATTAATTCATAATCTTTTGTTTTTCCCCCTGAGAGGGCACGTCACATTACGTTACATCAGAGGAACAAAAGTTGTTGTTGGTTCTCCCCGGATATGGTTACGATTATGTAGAAAGAAAACTTTTTCTTTTCGATTATCTCGCGAACAGAAAATGGCAAACCGAGTCCCACAGTCGAGTCAATTGCAATTTAGATATAAGAAACAAATAATCATAATAAGTAGAAACAGGCACAGCGTCCGGCAGGTTATTGGTTGAATTTCCGCGGCCCCGTTTTTGGGGCGAGATAAAAACATTTACCGACCGATGCCGCTCGCGGTTTCTCAGTAATTTTCACGCTTTTAACATTTTAATGGCGGCACATCACTTGCCAAAAACAATACACACAACGTTTTCCACACTTTGATGGGAGCATACCTTTGGTTTTTTATCGAGATTTCCTCATTAGTTTTCTGTACGCGGAATATGCTGAAATAAATTTGAATAATTTTCGATGCCTTCTTCAATATTGAATCAATTGTTATTATTCACAGATTTTTATAACTTTGCCAATGTTTAATTTAAGTATTTTCTTTTTGTGTTTTCTTTTTTGTTGATCTCCGATAACCACACGCGTACACAGTCAGCGACCATCTGTTGGCTTTCGGTGTGAAGCCCTTGCTTATATAGCCTTTGCCCTAACACCACAAACAGGAGGGCTCTTGGTAGCGCCAAACTACAGAGCGAAGGTTGCGTATACGCCGCGTCAGCCACAAGTTGAAACTGAACGAGCCGCGCACCGACAACTGGCAAAAGGCAAATGCTTTCAGTTTTTGTTTTGGCCCACCAGCTGAGCAGAGCTTTCTTATCAGTGAAGTTAGGGGTTGGAGTGTGCCACAAAAGCTTCGCACAGTGGGCTTAAGACAATGTTAAATGTTCTTAAAAGCGCAAAACAATCGCTAGGTATCTTCCTATCGAAAGGCTTCTTATCATTGCCAAGAAAATAAACTGACGTAGTTGGTAATGAAAGTTTATGACAAACTTTAATCCCTTACGAGCAAACCTAATGGCCAGTTGTAAAGGCCAAGACAAAAACAACAGTATCTCTAGTTGCCTTTGTATTAATGTGTATCTATTTGTGTAAAGATTTATTTTAACTTTGTTAACATTAAAAGCAAATTGTTTATTGAAGATCGAGTAATCCTTTAGCATTATATATTGAGAGTAATTTATTCACCATTTTCTGTACCCTTTCGCTTTCATACATTGAATCCTGGAAACGTATAGCTTCGGGTGTCTCATCGTAGAGATTGAGAAAATCGGGTTCCTCCTTTCCTTGGTATATCATTAACGGCTGGAACAGGGTTGAGATCAGTACGGCTGGAAAAGAGAATTGTAATCTTTTTAGAGCTGATTTTGAAAGTTATGTCATTGCCGAACTTACCCATAAAACGACGTCGCTCGAACTGTAGATGATATTCATGCAAGCTTGGGAATACGCCCTTATAGTTAAATTTTTGCAAATTTTCTTTCAAGGCATAGTAATGGTATTGAATCAGTTCCGCAAGGCGGCTGGACACATCTTCCTGCAGCGATGAACTAAAGAAGTAATGCAAATCAACCAGCGGTGAAGTCCAGGTAGTGAATTGAAAGTCTATGGGCAAACAAGTGAAAGGTTTGCCCTCGTCATTGTATTTGAACATCACATTCGTTGTCCAGCAATCTCCATGGGCTAGGGTCTGGAAATCTTGCTCGCTAACATCAAAGGAACGTGCAGCATATTCCATAATGTTGGGCAAAAGCTGTTGCATTTTCTCATAATAACGAGCGTAAAGCTTAGGCTGCGACTTCACATAACGTAATAATCCTTTGAAGAGTACGGAAAAGAGGCGTGTGTAACCGGTGACACCGCGCGAAAAGAATCCTGTCGAGAAGTTCGTTTCCATGACCTCTGGATGGCGCTGCTTTAGCACTGTGGATGCTGCATGAAACTTTGCCAGCATATCCAGAGTTAGTTTCGAGTGCTGCAGATCCAATTTCTTGATGCGATCAGCATTGGTGTACTTGAGTGGAGACAAATCCTCAAGTAGGATTATGGACAATTCCCGGTCCACGCAAACGGCATCGGCATGCATCTTCTCAGTGAGACCCACTTCCCGGAGCAACTCCGCCATCTTGGGCAGCACAAACTCATACATATCCATCTCTCGTGTGTACACATGGTACTCGGCAAAGAGTTTCGCCTGAGGAGCATCTGTGGGACATCCCTCCTTCAGCACATAAGTCTTCTGCTGCAGCTGACCACTGCCGTCGGTATACTCCACATGAACACGTGTCATTACACCGACGTAATTCTCTCCCTTTGCCGATGCTGCCTTCGACCAGAGCTTTAGGATCTGTAGCTTGTCATCCTTGTAGAAGGATCTCAACTTGGGCTGCAGATAGGATTTGGTTAACCAAGCTGGCAATGCTTTTTCTTGCATATCGAGTGCTGTTTGGATGCTGACAGATTTGGAGACAACTGACTGCCAACTGTCTGTGACTAAGGGTTTATATTATGACGAAATGGAGGAGATCTTATCATTCTTGACTAAAACACTTTGTCGAGATAAGCCAAACTGTCATACGTAACGTAATATCCACCGGAGTGTATCGCGAATTCTTAATTGCCACTTGTAAATCTGTAGGCCACGTCGTTCTAACTGCTCATCTGTATGCTGATCAGACGATGTTCTCCTAGGTGCATCATAAAAGCGATTTGGCAACATGACGTGGCGAATTTCCGACGAGTTTTTGAAAACTACTTTGTCATTCTGCATGCAAAACCTTATAGTAGATTCCTTTATTATTTCTTAATATCTGAGTGTAAAGCTCTCTCGTTTACAAACATAATAGATGCCTGGCTCAAAAACACTTCTTAGGAAGGTTCTAGTCGATAAGAATTTCATTTTTAGATGCAATTGAAATCTCAAAAGGAATTATTATGGCTTAAATAAGCGCTTGTCAATTTGGATAAATGAAGCTAAAAACAGCTCAGATGAAAAATAACTTATTAGAAGCTACCAGTGTCATATTACTATTAACTAAGAAAAAACATTATTGCAAATAATATTTGCTCTTTGCTCCTGATCTTGGATATAATCCAAAAGATATGTTAAAACCTGCTCATAAAAGTGGCTTATTATAATCGACTGTCAAATAAAATAAAGCAATTTAATGTTAGGTATGTAAACTATTAATTTTCTTGGCCCAGTCATAATATTTGAGCTGAAAAACCGGTCCTTTGCCGGCAACATCTCTCGCTGGATGGCCCACCAATCAGACGCAAATTAAACATATGTAAGAGAAAGTTTATGAACAATTTAAAGCCAAGGCCATGAATCTTTTATGCCAGTGTTAAAATGATATGTACCTCGGCTTGAATCCTTCTCAAGTACATTTTGCCGGTTGGCTTGCATGAGAACAGCTGGCGGAGTTATAAATTTCATGCCCATCAATGCTTTTTAACTCGGCGTCATGGAAGAGAATGGCTGATAAGGGGATGGTGGAGGGAAGGTCTAGTGTTATCATGACGTTGGCCATAAATGCATGCAAACAAGAACGAATATTTGTAGTTAGTTTTACTGTATGTCTAAATCATATTTGCCTTATTAAGTCATTTACATGTGTTGGCGAGAGATAGCAGCCGTTTAGCTTGAACTTTGGCAGCTTAAATGACATTACCACACTAAACAGATATATATATATATCTTATGGGTGTATATGTACATTCGATATAAACATATTGTTGCTTATGCGGTAGCTATACGTAGATCGCAATATAAACAATTTGTATTCTTTTTGTTTTTGGTGCGTTTTTATAAACAAAAGCATGTATTACTGATAAGGCGCTGGCAAACATTGAGGGCCAACAAGGGGGCTTGTGCCAGTTGGTGGGGCTTGTTTTTGGCATAAACAAATCTTTTTGGCCGGCCAAACTGTGTATTATTAATTGGCGTGTAAGGGAAAATGTGTAAAAAAGAAGAATCCACATGCATATATAATTTATTAGGCATATACTACAATTAAATTACTCTAACTAGTTAAAGCAAAACAACAAAATTGCTAAGATTACTAGGCACAAATTCCATAAAAGTTTTCTCATTGTTGTTGTTGTTTCTATTGCAATCGTTTGGAAATGGTGTCCAAATAATTGTAGCCAGTGTAGGCCTTACTCGTGGCCCAGTCCTTGCTGTAGCCATTGGCATTGACCTCATGGGGACCAGAGCTGTAGGGGCTGTACGAGTTGCTGCCCAAGAATTGTGAATAGTCCGAGGGATCCGAGTCGTAGACATGGGAATGCGTTTGCACCAGATGCGGGTGTATTTTGCAAAGAGTTTTGTACTTGAGATAATGTATGAGCCAGCCGACACCGCCAACTAGCAGAGCATTCATGCCCAGAACTCCAAAGAGCAGCGATACCAAGGTCATCTTCAGATGGGCAATCTTCATGAGGATAATCAGAGGCAGAATGATTAGCCACTTCTTCTTCTTGCGATGGCCACGCGACTCTGAATTTAAAATGGGGGAATTATTTGGGTCACCTAATAAGATAGAACATGAAGTTGACTTACCCGACTCATCCATGACACGGGCTCCTGTGTCGCTTGTTAGAGCCAACTGGAAACCATGATTGCGTCCAAAGGTCTCCATGGCTCGCTTAAGGAATTTGTAGATGCGCGTCAGTTCACTGTCTCCTGCAAGATAAATGCGAGAAGTGCGTAATTAGTTTCTGTGAAAAATGGTCATCATTTGTTTATTGTTTGCGCAAAATGATCCCGCCAGAACACAAGGAAATGAGCCGCATTTCCAATGAATTCCAAAATTTAATTAATTAACATGCGCGATAAAAAAAACCAACCGGAAGGGTTTATCAGCACGGTCTATGGCTGCTGCTGGTGCTGTCTAAACAAAAACCGATAAAACCAAATATATATGTACGGCTAAAGGGGGGGATTGCGATTGTTAAATTCTTTGGTGATTTGCATAGGCCAACGCCTCAAGCCGCTGCAATTGTTAATTGCCGTCATTGTGGCTGACCACCACGCAAACAACTTTCCTTTTTGAACCCACCTTCGAGGCTTTTGGCATCGTTAAAGACAACAATATCATCGGCTGGCTCCCCCAGCTGAACCAGCCTGAGCAGGCGATGCTTATCCTCATCCATTTCGCGTCCGTATTCATTGGGAAAGAAGCCCATGCTGTTGGTGGCCAGTTTCCAGATGAGTTTCGATGCCTTGTATTTAATGCAGGACACTAAATTTCTAGTGTCAAAGCATTGCCTCTGATTCCGAGCTATATAGGCATCACTGTGAGTGACCAGCGAACCGCCAGCACGTCCCATGAAAGGGGACTTTGTTTGGAAGTCCGTTTTAATTGGCCTTATTGTGGTCTGGGTTGGCGCCTGCTCCTCCGATGCGTTGCTGTAGTCGAGTAGTAGGAGTAGCAACATAGCCGCCACCAAAATGCGACACATTGACATGGCTATCTTATTAACGCGACACACACACACACACAGAGAGAGAGAGAGACAGAGAGAGAGATAGGTGAAACACTTGTGGCAGCCTGCAACACCGCGCGGCTGGCTGGGCAAAATACAAATGGCAACCATTCGGCAGTTGGCTACTCCTTTTATCACAAAGTGGCAAACCACAAGCCGAAGCCAGCTAACGAGTTGCACATCGACTTTGACTTGGACTCGTCTAATACTTACTCATGCAACATGCACCGGAATTGCAATTCCTGTTGCCGATCTGTGTGGTGGATGGATGCCAATGCCAATGCCACAGCCACCTCACTTTCTGGGTCAGCGTCGGTGTGCGGAGTCGTGGTCGGAGGCAAAGAAAATTGAATTGCACAGCGTTGTTTGTTGTCTGGATTATGAAGCCAAGAGCAGGCAGCAGGCCAATCGACCGATAGACCGACTGCCTTACCGCTGCGTGTGACTGAAAGCAAAAGCCGCAAACGAAAGTGAATCCCCAAGTTGCTGCCCCATGCTGCCAGATGGTGATAATATATATCTGTATCTGAATCTGAATCTGATGGATATGTTGTTACAATTAAAACCTGGCCTGGCGCCACTCATGAGACAAGAGACAATGAATGAATGAATGAACCAAGCCGAACCAAGCCAGAGGCTGGAGGCAGTGACTCTTGTAAATGATACCAATCAGAATAAGTGCGAAGGCATTTATGTGAGCTTAATCTGTGGCTAGTGAGTGTGTGTGTGTGGATATTATACCAATGGACAAATACTAGAGATGACGAGAGGGGAGAGGGCAATTCATATTGTCCATATACAATTTACATATTTTAACGCAAAAAGAAAAATTGACTTCGAGTTGAATTGTTGCGAATTATTGTCTTGCTCCTGTGCTCGTTTGTGTATATCTGTGCGATCGTCTTAATTACAATGCCACAGACGTTGCACGCGAAAGCGGTTGTTGCATTTGGTACTCGTGTTGTGTGTGCTGCTCCTGTTGCCGCCGAGTTGCCTCTGCTGCATTATTGACTAGTGAAAGTAACAATTGCTTCAGTTTGTCGGCTAAACATTTTGTTTTTTTTTTTTTGCTCTGTTTCTGTTGATGAATTCTTGACCATTGTCGATCGTTGGCAATTATCATTGAATTGATTAGTTTGCGATTTGCAATCGAACTTAATTAGCATTAGGTAATGGTTAATGGCATTTGACTAACGTAAGCCAACTAACGCCGCCCACATAAGATCAAGTTCATTCTAGTTTTCAGCTATTTGGGGCAACAGACTGTGCAGGTGTGTGTAGAAAGTTTAGTTTAACCAACAATTGCCAGTAAACATTATTTTTAATCCAACAACAAAGTATTTTCGACCGCAAAAAACTCGGCCGAAAACTCGACTAACAATGTCTAATGATTGGCAGCCTGCATCCAACTCGATTTTTGATGAACGCATATTAAATCACGAAGCGCACGCGAACGTGCTACCATTTAGACCAATTTCTTACACACAATGACCGAAAGACAATTGAAAATGAGATCGATAGAGAAATATAGAGAAAAGAAAAGACTTCAAAGAGAAAGAGGGAGAGACTTGATTCGTTAGGTCGAGACCTAAGCAATTAAACAAACCAAAGTGCCGAGGATAGGCGACAAATTTGTTGCATTCATTAGCCGGATGGACAGTCTAATGGCCAATGGCTAACTACTCTTGGCCATCAGCGACAGTTGCACCATAAAAAACAAACTGTTATAGTCTCTGTAACGCGTGACAGTGAAATTTCCGTTCAGGTGCATCGCAGGTTAAACAACTGAGTTCAAGTTTACTTTCAAACAGTGCATACTAGCCTGGTTAGCATGGTTAATGGTGAAATGTTAATGTTTTGGCCAAAAAACTAGCCAGCAATTGATATCGGATGTGCATGTTGATAACATATAGAAGCAAAAAATTAATCAATGTCAGTGACTTTCACCTAAAATGATTTCCAAAATTGAATATAACATTTTTTATTCAAAAGCCAAGAATATTTTGAGCCTATAATTTGGTAAAAGAGTGTGAAGATTGTAATTGAAAAAAGCACAAATGAATCCATTAAATTAAAAATATTGGCTCAGAAAGGAAGGACCGACGGAAGAAAGATTTGTATTATGTTCACACAGTTGAAGCCTGATCAAGTTTTTGTGTTGGAAGGAAAGTTGATTGGTTAAATAAATATTAATATTAAGTCACAAAGTGAGAGAAAGCTATCAAACAGTAATCCTTTCACATATCCATTATGTGTCTCACAGCTCATGGGCGACAAATGGAAAAATGGGTCATTTGAAATTTCTATGGACAATTTATTACAAATAACTTCTATTCCCTTTTATTTAAGACCCAACAACTAATTCAACAAATATAGCTTCAAATTGAAAATTAGTCAAAACTCTTGAATTTTCTTTAACTTTTAGTTAGTTTTTCTTCTTTCATTATTTAAATTTCGATTCAAAATTTCCGTTGCATTTCAAACCGTTTCAAATGAAAAATCAACTGTAGATGGCGCTTTGCACAGTGGTGGGAGTGCTCCAAGCTCCAATGACAACTACAGTTGCGACTACTTGCCGACAGATGGAGCTAAAAGTTACTGACGCCATCTACAAGACACGAAATGCCAGTTAAATTTAAGTAGTAAGAGACTTTCGCCAATTTCCTTAAAAGCTTTATTAATAAATAACTTATATTAGTCAATGTTCACCCCAATTTTCTAAATTTCCCTGCTTACTAACTATATGCAGAATACTTTAATTATAATACAACATTTTGACTACTTCTGGCGCGCAAGAGACGCATAATTAGTGAATTCTTGTCCAGGCCATAGATGGAGGTTTGCCCACCTTTGGGGGATACCGGTTGCTCCTCTGCCATATAGTCATCACTGTTTGAAGCTTTTGTTGTGTTATCTTCGGTGGACGCTTCTATTGTTGTTGTTGTTGTTGTTGTCGTTGGTTGTGGCATGGACTGAGTCGATGTGGACGACACAATGCCAGGTGTTGAGGTGGCTTCCTCAGGAGCAATGGTCGTAGCTTGGGTGGTGACTTCCGTAGTGGTGGATGTGGTAGCCAAAGATGTTGTTGCTGGCGCAGGCAGAGGCGTGGTTGTTGTTGTTGTTGTTGTTGTTGGTTTACTCGTTGGCAACTCTTTACTGTGAGCCTTTGTGGTTGTTGTGATGGGTTTTGACTTTTCAACGATCACAAGTTGAGCATCAATATCGTCCGGATTAATAAGTTCTTTAAAATTCGTTGGCATTGGAGTAGTAAAGACTTCAGGTTGAGCCGTTGTTAGTTCCATATGGGAGATTGGATAATAATAATATTGCTTCTCATTGCTTTGTGGTTCCTTATTAAACATGCTTTTGACATTATCCAAAGTCTGCTGAATCAACCAATTATCATTCGAAGCCCACATTTTTGACGCCTCAGTTGAGAGGTCATACAAGGAGTTTCCATAACCCTCAAAACTTGACAGGTCTATTTTGCGTATCTTGCGATTGTTAATATCCGACAATTTGGATATTTTCTTGAGTTTTCTACGGGGCAGAGCAGTGGTTTTTGGGGTTGCTTTTGTTGTTGTCAGTTTTCTTCTGCGAAACATTGGCTTTGTGGTACTAGTCTTTTGATCCTTTGGTGTATATAATAATCTTGGTATTTTCGATGATTCTGTGGGCAAGCTCTTGGAAATTTCATCGCATTCGGAGTTCTTGGTGATCTTCCACGCTGTAGAAATTGCTTAGAATTAATTTTTAAGGTTTAAGCAATATTTCAATATTACTTACAACTATTTGGATCCTTGCAGCGGAGTCGTTCTAAGTAGCACTTATTGATTATTGTGTAGTTGATGCCATTGCGATTGGCACAGATCGGACTATAGATATTCGGACAGGGCATATCACAATTCCTGCATGAGCCCTCATGCAATATGGTCCAAGCTGTAGGATAAACAGTGGGGGATGGGGGGGAAATGAAAACAATGCAAACAAATAACTAACAAATAGTTCTTACCATTGCCCACTCTCTGACTGAACTCCATGAGAGCACAAACATTGGAAAAAGTTCGACTCTCGCCATTGAAACTGCCGCAGACTGGTTCGTTACTAAAGACACAGGGCTTGGCCTGGCTCTTGGCTTTGGATTTGTTGCCGTCTTTGGATTGTGGCTTACGGGCTGGTAGCGAATAACTTTTCACCATGGTCCCAGTGTTGCTGATGAACTGGGTGTGAAATGTGGATGGTGCAAAAATTTCTACTGCATCCTCGCCTATCTGGAAGTCTTCCACTTGATTGGGCTTGTTTTTGTGGCTCCGCTTGGTGCGGTCCGAGTCCGAGTCTGAGTTCTCTTTTGGCTTGGCCTTTGGCTTGTATTTGCGGTTGTGCTTCATTTTGGTGCTATCCTCACCGCACAAGCCCTCCGAAACAATGCGCCAGTCTGAAAGAGATAAATAATGGCAAGTATTAGCCTATGGCAGCTTCCAGTATGCGCTTGGATCACCTACTTCTTTGGGTTCTGATATTTTCCGCATTGACCAGACATTCATTGGAGAATGTTGATTTCACACCTGCGTAAGAGGCACAAACAGGGCGATAGACATTTGTGCAGGGCACAGGACGGGGTCGTCGGCGTTGGCCCACCAATACAGTGTGTTGAGCCACCTCGCTGCTTTTGGT
The DNA here is from genome assembly GCA_024703675.1 of Drosophila nebulosa. Classification (NCBI taxonomy): domain Eukaryota; kingdom Metazoa; phylum Arthropoda; class Insecta; order Diptera; family Drosophilidae; genus Drosophila; species Drosophila nebulosa. Next base: position 12,562,389 of record JANFPS010000004.1, on the reverse strand, counting down.
GGGGCAAACATCCCATCTATATACCAGCCAATCAGATTTGGTCGAGCAAGAAATGCGTGCCATTTCGCAACGGTTTCTAAATGTCTTACGCTCCGCAGTATTGACACTTACGCCGCAAACTGGTCGCAAGTCTTTGTCGCACTCAAAATCACACGAGGGTATACAATATTGCAAGGGCACATCAACTGAAAGTCACACAAAGTGTTAGTTTCACAAAAAAAGAAGGTTTGTATCTAATCTGTACTTACAGAGCGGTCCACCGATTAGATTTTCATGTTGAGCTTTCCTTAAATCACATTCACTTTTGAATAACAAATACTCGCCATGAGCTCTGGCGCATACGGGAGCATTGTCATTGGAACAAAACATAGTGCCCTGATCCAGGGCAGTCGCCACCTTAAGCAATAGAAATGCTAGCCAAATAATGGATAAAACTCGTCTTCCAGCCATGTTGTTGCCCATAAGAATCACCGAAACTAACTGCAACTTGAAATGCATCTGGCTCTTTTATACACACTTAACGGTCGAGACACGCGCTTCTCGTCGCATCATTGATAGAGCCGGATAACGTCAGATATTATCGGGCCCTCAAAACTCTGATGACAGTGAAATAAACGCGATAAACACGCTCCAGTGTGAACACAAAGTGCCAAAGAAGAACGAATGCTTTCAAAATGCAAATGGAATGCAGTCGATACATTTATTTCTATATGCGATTGTTAAATTTTTGCATTCTATTGATAGTGTCGGCGGCCAGTTTTCTCAATTAGATGCCAAAACTTTGTTGTAGTTGCAACGTTTTGGCTTGTGGACGAGTTTGCTCGGGTGGCAAAATGGTCGGCTTGAAGCGCTACGTGATATTTGGTTGATTTGGCTAAACACCATCGGAAAGAGATAAGCCAAACTTTTGCAATTGCATTGATTGTTGTGCGGTTGTTTTTTGCACAAAATTTATAGAAAACTTGAAATTATAATTCGTATATCTTTTCCGCAGTTCACACTGACAACAAGTTCCAAAAAAAATGTGTATTTAAATTATAGATATTTTTAAAAATTTGTCACTGAATGAATTTGTTGAACAAGAGAATCATCTTTTGTTTGATAAGAAGTTCGTTTAAATTCCAAGAAATTTATTAAACTGACTACCAAATGCACATGTTGCCGTTTTTTTTTATTTTTTATCTAGTGGTTGAATCTTTTATCGTTTCAATGTTTTTTGAGCATGCAAATTAATTCATAAGATTGGCTTTTTTTTTTAATTTATTAGTCATGAGTTACTTGTAATTGTATGACATTTATTACGAATTTGGAGAAAACAGAGATCTATCTTTCATTCTGGAGAAGATTAACTAATAATTTTACAGTTTAAATCATTTTGGCAAAGATCTAAACTTAGACTTAAGTTCAGATTCATAACAGAGAATTTGAAATTAGCCTTGGAAATTAGTTAATCACAGTTGCGCTTGGCCAATTTGATGGTTTAACTGTTCTCTAACAAAACTCTAATGTAGCCAAATGATCTACCATGTTCTAATCTTAAACACGACGAGTCGAAAGAAGATGTTCTCCCAATTTTGTCTTTCCACAGTCACGCGCCGAGTAAGTGACAGTGGCAGCTGCTCTCGATCTACCCATCTCAGTCAATTGGTAATTTTGCGGGAAGGCCAGAAACTTCTTTTGCCACTAATGACAAACAATTTTGGTGCATAAAACGGTCGCAGAAATTACAAAATCTAATAACACGCCGCTAATGCAATGCGGCAGAAGATAGAAATAGAGAAAGAAAGCCAATGTAAGGGGAAGTTGTTGCTGAATCTTCAGAGAGAAAAAGATAGAGAGAGAGAGAGAGTTAAAACTGAATGCGGCTGGTGAAATGGCTTAAAAACTGAGAGATCGAAAGATCGAGAGAGGGAGAGAGCAAACCTGAGCCACTGGCAGAGTGGCTTGCTTTTTCAGTGCTGCATGAAAAACTCGAGACAGTCTAACGACAAGAGCTGAAGCATAAAGACATGCGACGCCGGGTGCAACGGCCAGAGAAGTTAGAGTCATTGAACGCTTGCATTAAACAATCAAATAAATAAATAATTAAATAAACTAAACAACCATTCAATATTAAGCATACGCAGTGTATTGTTTAGGAGTCGACTCCTTTAAGTGATGATGGTAGTGCAAAAAGCAGCGGCTCTGCCACCCACAACAGCAGCTCCCAGCAAGGGCAACTGCTACATGGATCAATATCAGAAATACTCCACGCACAGCGAAACAGCGGACAGTGGCAATGGCAGTGACCTGGAGAGTAATGGCGGGCCGGTCAAACCAGCTTCCAGCCTGCTGATGACCGATGACAGTGAGGAGAGTGGCCCCTCGTCCCTCGGCAGTGATTCGGTGAACTGCAGCACCACGGAATATGTGCGCCAGGCGGCGTCCAAGCCGAGCGGACAGCTGAGACAGCGACAGAAATCAATGCGAATGCTAGGAGCCCTCCTGCCAGACTCTCTGCTGCGGGACATAAGAGATAGACGTGGGAGCAACGATTATATTGTACAGTACACAAGTCCCGTTGAGGTCAAGGATAAGCCGAAAGTGAGTTTCTCGTTGGACACAACGTCCTCCACTCCACGTCGTCTCTCCCGCGAGTCTCTGAGCGAAGAGAAAATCGAGGAATTACGCGCCGCTGTGCAGCGAGCCAATTTTGTGCAAACCGCTGATGATGAGGCCCCACAATCTCTGCCAGCCACCACCAGCAGCAGCAACCACAGCAACAGCAACACCAACAGCAACAACATTAATTACAAATACGCCGACGATCAATACTACAGCTTTCACATTAACGAGCACGAGAACTTCAGCAGCTTCACGAGCCGCGATGGCGATGAGACGGACACGGATTTGTCGGCAGCGGCTAGTTTAACGGAACAACAAGATGTCTTTGCCGGCTTCAGGGATGTGAGATGCAGCACCAGTTCCACACAATCCACCATCCGTTCGGCCAAGGGAACAGTGCGCGGAGTCAAGAATCGTGTGCGCAATGGAATAGCCACATTCTTGCAGTTCCAACAGCAACCCAATGCCAAGGTAATTCAAATACGATATCCATTTTCCCACGATCCCCGCAAATTGTATGTTTTGGGTCTTATGTTTGTCTGATTATGCAATGCAAAGGGCCTAGCCCCCTGCGAGCATCTTTTGGCGAATTGTTTGACAATTGCCAATGGGAGAAAGTGCTGCATATCTAACAAATGCCGCCGTTGTCAGAGGAGTCGATGGCTGCTTTTCAATAAGTATCTTTCACATTTTGTATTTATGTCTCGCACTTGGCGCATTTAATTCGTAATCTAATGAACTGTAGAGTAGAGTGGAGTGTAGTTGAGTGGTGTGGTGTGCTGTGGAGTGGAGTGGAGTGGAGTCTCGCGTAGTGTCGTGACAGTCTGTGTGGCTCCACACAAGCAACGCTTTCAACCGTCTTCTTCTCTCAGTTTCTTCTTCAATTATAATGGAAACCGTTAAGTGGCTTATTTTGTCGTTGTCGTTTTGCTTGAGCTTAGCTCACGTTTACATTTCGCTAAGATAGCGCCCCAGCTAATTTAGATATCGGCATGATGGCTGACAGATGGATGGCCGAACGGTCGAGCCAACTAGTCATTTCTTTTCGTTTTTTCGTTTTTTTGGCTTTTCTTTCTCTATCTTTATTTCGGGTTTCTTGAACATTTCCCAAGAGATTAATAGTTTAGGTGCTGCCCGTGGAGTTGTTGGCTAATCGCCAGTTAATGTTGTGCAGTTAGAGACATAACTAGCAAGCAGCTAATTCATATAAAGAAAGTCCACAAACACAACAGTTGACAAACAGTTTCTTTGAGGCGTGTTCTGGGAACTAATTTTATGCTGATTGAATGATAATTTCACCGACTACTAAATACAAGAGATAAATGCAAGCATATTTTATGAATAGCCACTAATCATGTGATTTTATATTGTTTTGAGTTTTATGTATCGGAATTATCATTTTCATTTGTGAGAAAGTTTATCATTTCATTTATCAGGTTTATCTCAACGTTTTTCATTTCACAACTTGTCCCCTAATTGATGGGTTATGTCTTAAACGTTTTTCCGCCTATTCCACCACGCTTTTCATCACTCAATTTTAAGTGGCCACCGAGGAGTATCGTTGCTTGAAAAAGGTTTTGAGATTATTTTGTTTCTGCTCTGGCAATAGTCCATAAATATTAACATTTTCTGCCTTTTTTTTTGTTTATGCTTTTTAACTTTTATGAAGCGGGCGCGCTCATTTCACTTCCAAGATTAGAAAATTTCCCTTTATCTGAATTAATGCTCAGATTTTGGATCATTTTAATTGTTTTGTTACTGTTGCTCTTTTGCTTTTCACTTTCGGTGCCATGGAGCAAAACCCTGATGAATTGATGATGGAATGTCTTGCCCGCCTTCCAACCAAACAGACAAAGCGCGATCAGCATAAATTAAGCATTGGCTAAAGTGAATAGAAATGTTTTATGGCCTTATAGCGGTTCACATGTAAATTAGCTAGTCCGAGTTGCTCTGGACTAGAAAGAAGTCAGAGAAATGAGATGCCTGGTTAATTATGTTACAACAATAATGCAACAAGTAGAAGTGAAATATAGTAAAAATCGAAAGTGTTAATCTCTGGCATTGTTGAGTGATTGGCAGGCAAGCAGTCAGGCAGGCCTTGAATCCGTCGCTTTAAGCCATAATTAGAGCAATCGTCGGGGCATTTATGAGTTGGTTTTTTGATGTCTGGCAAATTGGTCTGTTTGCTTAAATCTCGAAACCGACAAACATAACAAACAAAAGAAAAACCATAAAAAACGCACAACTCACTCTTTGACTTCATTTTGTCACCTTCGAGAAGCAATTTTTGAAGAGCCGAAGCTGCGGCGGCATTGGCATTAGCCTCTATATCGATATATATATATATATATATAGATTGCTCAACTCACCGATTGCCAATCACTCTATGCTGCTGGCCATACAAGTGACCTGCTTTCTCTTTTTCCCCATTTAGTATGGCAGCTGCGGCTGCACCAAGATAGCTGCGACTGCGACCACAAGAGTTTTTGGCTAAGACTACCAGCCAGCCAGCCAGCCAGCCAGCCAGGGATTTTCCGTTTTTCTTTCCGTTTTTTGGCAATGCAAATGAATGCCTTGAGTTGACATTGAGCACAGGGCAGGTTAACTTTAATCAGGTATTAGCTAAGCAGAAAACTTTGAAGCAAAAAAACACTCACTGGTGGTTTTCTCCAATTGTTGGAAATTCAATTCGGAAAAACAACTTCGAACTGAAAAAAAGTTGACTTTCCATTTGACCGCAGCTTGTTTGTTGTTTCGTTGGAGTTGGTTGTTATTTGTTGAGATGAAATATTTTTCTCGCTTTTGTCTTTGACAATGTCCCGTTGCAGCTGCATTCGGTTGGCGTTCGCTTCTACCCCAACTTTTCTGTCTCTGTTTCCGTCTCTCTTTTGGTTTTCCATTAATTTTCTTTCTGCTTTTTATGGCCAAGCATATTCTCGTCACACCGGTTCGAGGACGCTTATGCACATGGTTCAATGATATGTGAGCTGAGGCTTTGGTTCATTAGCCAAAGCAGACGCCACCAAAGTTGGCCAACTAACGGAAATGTTAATTGTCAAATGAAATAAGCAAGCTTCCCCCATCCCCATCCCCATTCCCCAGTCTTTAGACTTAACCGGTTAAGCCTTACAAAATAAGCCATCATAAATTGTCGTAGTCGTGAGTGGGGAAGAAATTCCAGATATTCAGATACAGATACAAACAGATACATCAATGCATCGATGCATAGATAGCCATTGTTTTGTGTGGTGTGTGTGTTGTGTGGTGTGTGGTGTGTGCATGTGCATGTTATGTCTGCCGATTGCCTAGCAGTTTTCCTATTATTGCTTAATTGTATTGATTAATAGGATTTTGAGTGACATGTAGCGCTGTTTGGTCGGTTGTATGCTGGTGTCTGTTACGTGACCACAAGCTAATGAACTCAAGTGAGTGCATATTGCAGTTGTCGGAAGATTACCGTTCGACAAGTTGCCTGGCTCCTCCTTGGCAGAGGTCGAGGGATAGGCAGAACAGCTTTTCTAGTTAGCTCCACCCAAGAAACGAGTATGGGAGACCCAATTTGGGCCATGCTTCTGTGTGGGTTCTCTCGCCTGACCATGACAAACTTGAAAATCTGAGCTCTGTGGCGAATTCCAGCTTACTTCTTTTCGTGACCTGCTTTCCAGCAGACACAGCAGAAACTAGAACTACTACTTATCATTTCCTGCCTCTTTTTCTCCCTCTTCCCACTCTTCTGTTTTGTTTACAGTGCTACAAAGAGAAAGATCTGGGCAAGGTTGTACTGTACACCACCAGCATGGGCATCATACGGGACACTTACACAAAATGTGCCAATGTTAAGCAGATTCTGCGCACTCTCCTGGTCAAGTTCGAGGAGCGGGATGTCTTCATGAGTGTCGAGTATCAGGCGGAGATGCGTCAACGCATGCAGTCCACACACATACGTGTGCCCCAGCTGTATGTGGAGGGGCAGCACATCGGAGATGCGGACACAGTGGAGCGTCTGAACGAGTCCGGTGAACTGCGCCAGCTGCTTAAGCCATACAAATCGATTGCCAGCACCTATACCTGCCAGACCTGCGGTGGTTATCGATTACTGCCGTGCCCCTCATGCAATGGATCCAAGAAGTCCGTGCACAGGAATCACTTTACAGCCGAGTTTGTGGCCCTCAAATGCATGAACTGCGACGAAGTGGGGCTGGTCAAGTGTCACAATTGCTAAACGGCTGGAGCCCGAAGTCCGGACAATCTCTATATAGTTTTTAAGCATTTACATTTTGCATTTTACAACCGCTCAGCAAATTGTTTTCTTTTCAGTGTATTTTCTTTAAAAAAACTCTGTAAATTCTCGATAAATGTAAGCCCAGTATAACTCAGTCAGTAAATGAAATGCGGCAGCGTTCAGATGTAATAAATAATGACTAGGAAATAAACAAAAACGAATAGAAAGTAGATAATTAAATCCCCGATTTTTTGATGGTTTAAATGGGGAATGTAATTTGCTAAGTTGTACTATTTTACCTATCGTAAATCAAGGTTTGGTCTTTGCAGAATGCTGAAATTACTTTAAAGTCAATGCTAAGAGAACATTGAGAAAGTAAACTTATTGTGTAATGTTTATTTTGCCAATAATATGTGGAGAAAAAGTATAATGAAACCAATTTTTCTGTTTATCTGATTTTGCTGCATACTTTTAGGCTGTCACAGAATATTTGAAGGTATATATTTTTGTGAAAGTTCATATGAACTTGTTCACTTATTGCCTCACATTCTTGACTCTATCTCTCTACCATTTCCCCTCTTTCTCTCTCTCTCTCTCTCTATCTCTCACACTGTCTCTCTCAGTCTGTTTTTTTTTGTGGTCCTTTTTGTCGGGGCTCGCTTTTGGCAATTATGTAAACCGTCTTCACTCTCTGCACACCGACCATGCAATTTTCTCGCGCCATTTAATTTTTGTCGGCCAGGCGAGCTCCGAGCTGCTGCTCCTACTTTTGATACTCCTGACTCAGGCCCTGCTCATCGCTGCGTCTTTCTCTACCCTCTAGCCTTTGGGGCTGTTTGCCTTTCGGGTTTGCCATTGCCATTTGCTGTTGCTTTTGCTGTCTTTGTTAGTTATTGTTATGGTCCCTTTTAATGTTATTTTCCACTTGGCTCACACTTTTGTTAACATGCCGCCCGCACGCACCGAACAACCAACTGACCAACAAAACTGACCAGCAACAAAAAAAAAAAAAAACAACAAAATCAAGCACAACCCTTTGGCATGGCCTCTTCAGCATCAGGCAGAGGCGCGCACACTCACACTCACACACACACACAGTAAAAATTGTTGTGTTTCCGGCTTTTTCTTTGCCTGGTGGATGTCTGGCCCCCAGATCGTTAAATTCACAGGCGGCTACATTGTAATTACCAAACGGAGTCGTAGTCAGAGCCACCCGAGCCAACCGAGCCGAGCTGAACTACCCGTCGAGCTGTTGGCCCAAATCCTCAACCAAGGCGGCTTGATTTATGTGCCAACAGCGGCGATGGCGGCGTCGGCCTAGCCGTCGTCATACGCAATTTTTCATAAACAATTTGGCACAATAACACACAATATGCCAAGGGTTTGGAGTCGGCTCACTTTTCCCTCACACAATGAGTTAAAATATATCAGAGAAAAAAAAAAAAAAAAAAAAAAAACTGCAATATTAAAATAAATATTGTAAATACCGGTAATGCTGGCAAACGGCGTAGCGTCGCCATATGAGTGGCGGGTGGCAGTTGGCGGTGGCGGTTGGCGGTTGTCGGCTGGTGGGCACAGCAGGAGCAGGAGCAGGAGTAGAATCGGTAGGCAACCTGTCGCTATCGTTGTCGTTGTGCATTTAAGTCGAGTTTCGTTGTGCCACATAATAGCAGCTGGCTGCCAGGCAGCAGTTAAAACCAGGACCCCATCTCTCTCTCTCTCTCTCTCCCCCTCCTCTCCAGAGCAGACTCCATTCAGGGCTTTTCGATCTCAACGAATCGCTTCTGTTGCTGCCGCTTTTGTTAACTTTATCCACGGTAATTAGTTTATGCGCACCATTTCATGTGCAATTCGGTCATTAAACATTTTTTGTGCCTTCGTTTTGTGGGCATACGCTGCGGTGGTGTGGCGGTGCGGGTGTGTGCACATTATTATTTAGCCATATTTTTGGGCTGCGGCCAACAAATAACTAAAAACGGCGGCGCTTACCTCTAATGCTGCATACTTGCAGGCGCAGGTGCTTCAGAGCTCACTATAAATTTGTGTATTGTGTTGTCGCTCCCAATTGGCGACAAATAAAATTAGCAACACATTATGTTTTTTGGCCAAAAACTTTCAAATTGCTTTGCTCTCCCTCTCTCTCTCTCTCTCTTCCTCTTTCTCTATGTTGGCTCATTATAGAGAGATTTCTACTGCGGGTCGAAATCGGGCGGGCCACAAATCACAGGCAGCTACTCAACGGATTATTAAGTGAAAATTATGGCACTCCAAAGACTCATAAAGCATTTACAATGCCTGGCAACGGGACAGCGGAACAGCGGAACAGAGACTCACCAAACAGAGCCGCAGCAGCGGCTAGTTACATTCTTTTCCCCCCCTTTTTTTTTATTGTCATTCTGTTTGCTGTTGCTGAAGTTGTTGCTGTTGATGTTGTCGGTTTGCCCCTAACCCATTTGGCCATAAAACTAACATAGCTCACATTATACTTTAGAGAGAAAGTGAGTGCTCTTTCCCCAGCGAGACGGCTCAGTGGCGCTCTCTATCTCCTTCGAGTGTGTGCATAAGTTTTAATCTGCCTTCGTTACAATCAGCTGGATCTTCGTTTTTGCAGTTGTTGTACGAAAACAAAATAAAAATTCGTGAAATTTATCAAGCCAAATAATCTCTGTGTAATACTCTTACCAAAGCACCAAAAAATTGGTGTTAAGATAAGTTGTTAAGGCCATATCTACTTTTGATTTTCATTTCGCTTTCTTTATGTGTATTTTTTTTTTTTATATTTCGATCAACCTAACAATGAAATCTAGATGACAATTACATTAAAAATAATGACAAATATTTATAAATGTTACAAATATCATGTCAAAATAAACCATGCCCACATTTCAAGTTTAGCCAGAGATCCAAGTGCAGCTGGCAGTGAGTAGTAAATAAAATAAAAAAGTAAAGTGCGGCTAAAAGATAGAAAAAGTAAGCAGAGAATTGATTGAAATTTATGCTCTTTAGTTGCTTCAACTTTCGCCAAATTACACACACCAATGCACACTCATACACACACACACACACACGCACATATTTTAGGGATAACAATGTCTTGAGATAAAGATGGAAATGCTGGAAAGTTCATTCTATAAAGATATATTCACTCTCTTATCGAAAGTTTGCCTTTCAACTTGCCGTGGTTCTTCTACGAGAGAAGAAATAATTTTGTCTGAATGGGTGGCTAGGCATTTAAACAACATTCTGATTAAATTATTTTAATGGTAAGTTAGGTATATACGCATACAAAAGGCGAAATGTATGTATGGCAAATATATGCATCGTCGTCGCTATTTGGCGCAGCAGCCAATTAATTCAACTGCGAACTATTAAAGCACACACTGGGCGCTCATAAATTGAGGCGCGAACAACCAGCGCGGAAGGAGGGGAGGGGAAAGGAGAAGCAGGACGATGAGCAAGAGCAGAAGCAGAAGCACATCATGAAGCAATTCTCCAGAGTGAGTTGTAAATGAATGAATATTTCATAGATGCGAATTTCGAGTAGATGCAGATGGAGATGGAAGGCGCTTCTTCTAACCGCTTTTGCTTGGTTTGCCATATTAGCTAAGCCGGCAACTGATGGACGATGCCTCGATTCTGGGTACGGGTACACAGGGTTTTGGGTCTGGATTTAGGATTTTGAATTTGGTGTGTGGGTGAATGTGTGTGTGTGCTTCCTTTTTTTGAGCACACCTGCCCGCATAAAGCGTCTCCAATGCGCTGTCTCTATATTCCTGCTACGACTAGTCCTAGAACTCTGACTGACTGGTAAATATTTATTGAACACGATTCGCTCGTTAGGCGGACGCAGAACACACATAGAGAAGAGTCCCCCATGGCTGCTGCTACTGCTGTTGCTGTTGTAGTTGTTGCTCTGCTCTGCCTCTCTCACACATTCGTTTTTCACTTTGATTCATTCTGTAGCATTTTTCAATTTCTTTGTACGGATCCTACATGCATACATATAGAGCAAGCTTACATAGTACGTATACTCCATCAAAGAAGTGAAACTTTTGAAATGAATTTGAATACGCTTTCTTCTTGCCACAGATGAGCCGAAAACTCTTAACGGAAAACATAATGAAAGAGTTAATATGAAGAGGAATCATATGCTTATATGGCCAACAATTTTAAGTGCTTCTCGTACATAAAAGAAAGCGTTCTTCTCTTTAATTATACTAATGACTAATGAGAAAAAGATACTTTAAGAAGAGCATACAAAATTCGTTTAATTGTTTCAATTGTAAAGTTTGTTTTCTTATTATTTTTGTTATCCGATTTTTATCTAGGATGTTGAAAAAGCATGTCCAGGGAGAGCTTAGCTAGGCGATATGTGTGTGGATGTGTTTGTGTGTGTGAGTGGAAATTTTCATCTTTAAATGTATAAAAGTTGGAAATTCTCTGTGTGTGTATTAGTTTTACATAGAGCTTGGCCAGGTCGTCAGCAGCTCAATAGGCCAGGCCAGAAAGAAACAGTTAATAAAATCCCTTGACACGAAGGCGTTTACATAAGCTTTTAGCAAATAATTGAGTGTGCGTGCCTTTGTTGTTGTTGCTATTGCTGCTGCTGCTGCTGCTGTTTGTTGGTATTGTTTGCACGTGTGCCGTGCGATTGCCAAAATTGCTCGGATTGGGAACACGCCCACATACATATTCCCTGTAGGCGAACCCTTAAAATTCGCCCACTCTTCAACGCTCCCACCCATTTGGATTGGGTTTTGGTTTCTGTTTCATTTTCTATAAACTGGAAATTCAATTGAATTTGCAAAAATTGTTGTTTACATGTCGATTTGCTTGTTTGATTTATGCAAAATGTGTGTGCCTGGACAGCAGGAAAGGGCGTGGTCCAGCCCATAATAAACACACAAACAGAAGCACACACACACATACTCAATGATGTGTGCCTAGAGATTTGGCCAAACAATCTTGGGCCGAAATTAGAGACACGACCCATGCCCCAGCTCCTTTTCTGTCCTCTCCTGGCCATTCTTGTCCGGTTCAGTTTAGTGGGTTGCGTATTAAACGAAATTAGCTGCCAATGGGCGAAATCAGATTGCCAAAAAAGGGGGCATGGATTATTTGGTAGGGGGCCCATTGATGATTGCCTTGTTTTGGCTTGCCTTGAGGGAGTAGATTTTTTTGTTGCCTCTCGCTTCGCTGGCATATCCCTTTATAGTTGTTGTTTAGTTGGCTGTAGGCCTTGGAACCTTTTCGCACAATCGTTTCAATCTTGTTTGATAAATTTTCTATTTACATATGGCAAACATTTTTCCCCTTTCTGGCCCCTTCTGGCCATTAGCTGCTGCTTGGCATGGCTAGCACGTAAACGCATTACGCGTTACGCATACGCCGCATTATCCGGGAGGGGAGAAATTGTGGATTTGGCCGCTAAGTGCAGCATTCGCACTCGGAATTCTATCAACGTCAGCCCACATAATGACCTGGACGCGGACAAACACAATGCAATACCCGGAGAAGAATGTAGATAATGCAGAAAGAGAGAGAGAGAGAGAGTGAGAGAGAAACGGGGCCACAGAGTCGAAAAGAAAGTCAGCTCAACTGACAGCTAAAAGAAAATTTGTCTTCTCTACAAGTTGCAGGCCAAGTTTGACGTTGCCGGCGAGTTTGGAGTTGAAGAGGATAAACATTTTTCAGCAGCAATAAATAATAAAGGAAAATGGCAGCTACACAGTAAGATGGCGAGCAAAAGGACGAGAGGCAGAGCGAAGAAGAGGGCGGTGTGGTGGAGAAATATTAATAATAAAAGTACACAACAGCAGTGCGCATAAAGGGACAGCACAATGGATGCGGATGTGCCAGTGGCTGGGCAGAATCTGGGCAGCCAACAAGAAAAGTGCATCCACGAATAAAATCAAAGCCATCAACTGCAATTGCACTGGATGGACATGCTCGGTGTGATGCTCGGGGAGCAAAGTCGGTTGGGGGCGCTAGCGAATTGAATGGTTATTGAAAGTGCTTCCCTCCGCCATTACCCCCTGCCCTTCTTAGCTAGCCACTAAGCAGGGGTGGCCGATTGGTTGAATAAAAGTTTTCAGCATTCCTTACGGCCATAAAACTATTACGCAAGATGCATAAAGACTTTGTCAAGTGGAAAAATATGAAAAACTTTTACATTTCTATGCAAAAGGCAGCAGCAATGTAAATTGCTTCCACATGATGGCCACGTGGAAGGGGTGAAGTTGAAGTTGTCTGGCTGGCTGGCCCGCTGGCATCTCGAAATAAGTATGGCTTGGGAAATCTTATGTGTGAAAAATTCCATCAACTGCTGCACATGTAATTGCTAAAGTTTTTAATCTCAACTAATTGGCCAATATGCCATTTCCAGTTGTTTGCTCTCTAACTCCAAAGCAAGTTGCAGATTTGAAAGGTTTTTTTTTTTGGTTATTAAATTATATTTAATCGAAACCTTTAATAGCCGATTTAAAGATTAGAAGAATGTGTCTTGGTTGCCAACTGGCGTAATTCAGCACGGAAAGCAAACAATGTGGCAAGTCACAAGGCACACTTTCAATTTTCGGAAAACACATAAAACTTGATTATCTTGATTAAATTGCAAATCAAAAACATGTTTCAAGGATTACTTGTGTGCCACAGAAAGACACACATATACATAAGTACACACATACACAGGCACACACACACACATAGGCAAATATGTATATGTATATACTCTTGACACAGGATAGAGAGAAATATATGTATAGCTGGGATTTCGGTAAGGGAAGGTAAGAGGATGAGGTTTGGGAATAATAATTGTAAACTGCAGACAGGATTGAAAGACTATCTTTTGAAATGTACAGCAATGTCTGTGTGTGTGTTGGTGTGAGTGTATGTATCTGTGGTTTGGTGTGTGGGAGTGGCAATGTTAATCTGTTAACAAGAAGCTTAGATCGATTTCATTTTCAAAGTGTTTATATCAATTTAAAGTAATTACAAACAGCCACAAACATATGACAGAGAGAGAATCAGTCTTACGCAGCACACACACACACACACACATTAAACAATTGAGTGTGCGTGTGGATGTGTGTGGTGTGTGCTTAATGGAAATTATTACCCAAATTGAATATAACTATGTGTCCTGTCTAGATGCTAGCTGCCTGCCTGCCAGTCCAAGGGAAATTTCCACAATACTTGCATATACACAAACAAAGACAGAAGCAGAAACAGAAACTGAGACTCCCGAATGTCAAACATATTGACAGAAGACTTCTTCCAACTGTTAGTATATTGTTTGCATAACTCAAAGGTTCAACTGTGTAATTAATATGATTATTGATTATTTTGAGCGGCGATAGTCAGTAATTATTTGCATATGTGGGTGTTGATTAATCTCAATCAATTGATTAGTTACTGCTTAGCAAATTGATTGAATTTATTGGAGTGGAAAGCCTTGACGTCAGCATGAAAGAACATTTAACTCTGCATTTTATGAGACACGCAACAAAAGGAAGGTATTTTGATTTAATTCAAAATTGTCAAGTAATAATAATGAGGCCCATCATTTACGCAATAATAAATACAGACAATAGTTAAGCACCATTTGAACTTGTTTGACACATTTGAATGTGCACTTCAATCCACTTTAATTACCAGAATTTCTCTCTATTTAAATAAGAAAGAAGCTCGCTAGAAGAAGCTCACTTTCCAGAGTTTATTTCCTCAGTTTAGTTATTTAACTGTAGAGCAGTAGACCAATTTCTTAGATTTGAAATCTTCATTTTATGTTACTTGCCATAAATTGACATAAATTATTATTCAATTTTTCCAATACAGAGCAGTCAATGTGAAGTTCTTATTAATTATTAATTGTTGGACTACTCTAAATGTACTTTTTCGACTTTATGTCACACACACACACACACATAAGAAAAATGCACTTAAGTTCTTACCCCTGCCCAAGTGACATGAAAGAGCTTCCTCTTTAGTCAGTTGGTGGGGAAACTGTCACAGCGACTCACACTAGCTTTGAGGTTAGAGAGTGAAAGAATATTTAAAGGATTGCAACTGTAAAATTTCATGTTATGTGAGATAATTAAATGTCAAAACGATAGCAACGACATTGCCAACAAAAAAAAAAAAATGAATAAAAACCTTAAGTTGCCCTACCAACAGAATATTGTTGTCTTGTTGTTAAAAATGCAAAAAAAAAAGACTCACACACACAGCAAGGACAATGGTGCGAGTAGAGTTGAAGCTGGTGGTTCGGAATGGGGGGGAACTGAAGCTTACAGCTGGTAACTGGTGCAGGTAAATCTGCAAATGTCAAAGAGCTTATCACGGAGAAACGGGCGTGGCATTTGAGATGGGAGGCGAGAAAAAGGGCGAAAGGAAACTATGCCGAATGACCGGGCTAATCTTACCATTTTTAAGCGCATTGTCTTGCCAAGCTACTGCTGGTCAGAAACGCCTTTTATGCTCCACATTCTTCTTTCTACTTTTTTTCTATGTGGCGGTGTGTGTGTTTGTGTGGGCGTGGGCAAGGGTTGGATGATGTTTTGTAGGCGTGGTCGAGGCAAGGAAACTGCAAAAAACACTGCTTCAATGAGAAGGTACGTGTGCGCAAAAAGCAAAGTGCCAGCGGCTTCGTGTCGATGTTTGCCTCCCTCTCTCTCTCTCTCTCTATGTGTGTGTGTGTGTGTGTGTGTGAGTTTGCATTGCACTTATGCACATGTGTACAAACAGACAGCAAGAGACCTGGGAGAGGGGAAAGGGCAATGTAGGAGTCGAGTAGATGACGCTGTAATAGCATTCAAAACTCTTACTAATGAGCAGTGTGGCAGAAGGGGCGTCTGCAGGGCGGGTCCTGGGATGGGTTGGCTGTTGGGCAGGTGATGTGTGTTGCCTCCGGCGTGTTAGCAGCTACGCTTGAACCAATTTCACATTGTGCATAGCACGGGATAGGAGCCACGAAATGGGAGGCATCCCTCTTGCTCCCTCTCTCTCTCTCTTTCTCTCTTTCTCTTCGGCAATGCTAGGCAACCCGAGCAGCTTCAAACTAATTGTGCAATTATTTTTGCATAAAGTGGCATAAACATAGCTCTAGAAGTGGCATTATGCGAGTGGCCTGACTTTTGCAACATATGAAGATGTGTTGCCGCTCTGCCCCAGTTGCAATTGTTGTTGTTGCTGTTCATGCATATCAGGGAAGGGAAGGGAAGTGGTGGGATGAGCGCGTGCCTAAGTGGCACTCGTAAAATTTGAATGTAATATTCATTATTTTTTACACATTGTCTGTTAGTCTGTCTGACTGCCTGTGCGCCGCCTAAACTGACAGTTAGTTAGTCGTCATGCTTCCAACCCAAACCCCCCCTTTCTCTGTCTCTCTCTCTCTTCCTCTTTTTCTTTTGAATGCGGCTGTCTTCTAAGTTAACAAGCGCTCTTTGCCAAAGATTTTTGTACAAAGATTTTGTAAGAGGAACTAAAACTATTGAAATGGTTTAAGTAGAACATTCAGATTATACCACAAACTAAGCAGATTAATATACTATACATTAGCTCAGATAATGAATTGCCAAAGCGAAATCTAAGGGCTAGTGATTAGGCATAAAATATTCCTTGGCTGACTTAGAGAAATGTTTTAATGAGAATTGACTTTTAATGAACAAAAGTTATGAGATTATTTGTGCCTAAGTCAATCAAATAGTTTTAAATTAACTATTTGAAATTTCTTGGAATTTTATGTATTGTTATGTCTAATAACTTAAAACTGATTGAGTATGCTTAAGTTAAATCTAAATATGAATGGCCTTTGATAATTATAATTTCATAAATGCTCTTTAAAATTTCAGCTTGTTCGTTGCTCGAAGCTCTCTCTCTCTCTCTCTCTGTGTGTGTGTTCGGTAAAGAATATTTTTCGACGTGTGTGTTGGTATTTTCTCTTTGATTTAATTAAAATTTTGCAATTTATTAAGTTATATATAGTGTATACGTATGTATGTACTTATATATGGATGGAATGGATGGGCTTTGTCGTCAGGATACAAAAGGAATGCTCGATTTGCCATATCTTTTTAAGCCAGATGCCAGCCACATACACACACACACACAAACACACACACACACATTGGCATAGTTTGAGTGTATGTGCTTGGCTTTAATTGAAGTTTAATAGATGAAACCAGGGAGACAAGGCTAAAACGAGGGCGTGGCATTCAAGAAGGTATACAAGACGTGTGTGTGTGTGTGTTTGTGTGTGTGTGTGTGTGTGCTGGCATTCTACTTTGGTGTCGCTTTAAATGTTTTGAAAGCCAGCGAAGCGAGCGTGCCGAGCCGACCAAACGAACTTGGCCAACATCTCAAATGGTTGCATGGCATTTTTCGACAATTAAAATTAAAATTTAAATGAAATGAGTGTTGTGTGTCAGTGTGTGTGTGTGTGTGTGTGTGTGTGTGTATGTGTGTGTAGCATATAGAAAAACCACAACAGAGAGAAACCAAGGGAGCAAAAGCAACAAAAGCAGTGGCTAGCAAAACAAACCGCAGCAACCAAAAGCAAACAGAAGCGTTACATAAAGAAAAAGTCGACTTCGTTGTTGTTCTCGTTCCCATAGGTTCCCAATCTTCCTCTCGTCCTCGTAGTCGTCGTCATCGTCGTCGTCGTCGCCGTCTGAGCAAAGAATGTGCACAAATATGTAAATGAAATTGTATAACTCGGTACACACACACACACACTAGCACACCCGCATATGGTTGCAGCAGCAGTGGCAGCAGTAACAACAACAACTCGAGCAACTTTCCTGCTAGGCAGGCAAGGTGCAAATGTGTTCCCAGGATGTGTTAGTATGTGCAGCTTGTTTTGCATGTAGTTCGTTGACTTTTGAAGTTGCTCAACGTGCCACAAGCACAAGCAGCGGCAGCAATTGCACTTTGCCGTTACATTTATTACATTTGTAATTGTTGTCAGTCGGAGTCAGAGCTGGAGTCAGAGTAGGAGTCGATGTTGTTGTTGTTGGCGCTGGGTATTGAAGTCGTTTTTGCGTTACTTGTTTGCCTAAATAGAAAAGTTGCACTCGTGCTGCAACTGAATGTTGGAGCGTTAATTATGTGTCAAATGCAATTTTGGCCTGGTTGTGGAACGTGTGTAAAACGGAAGTCGTTGCCAATCCGTAGTTGCTTCCGGCCTTTGTTGCGGTTTTTCTTTCAACTTGCTCATTTTTTGGCCTGTTCTATTGCATACTTTGCAGCGCTTGCACCATTTGGCTTTCACTTTTTCTGTGAAAAGGACCTCGTCTCCCAGTCTCCCAGTCTCCCAGTTGTTGCCCATAGCTCACGTTGGTGTATTTAAAATGCCTTTGCATATTTCATTAACATTTTAAAAATTCATGAGCTGCTAATTGAAAACGTTTGTCGTGCCCGACACAAACACACACACACACACACGCACACACATGGAGTGTTGGTCGGTCGTGGGTCGGTTAGGTGCGTTGTTAAAAAAGGCAAAAAGGTGCCAGTGTGGCACTCAAAAGCCGGGCAACATAGTTTAGCACTTTGCTAAGCTAACGTCTAGCAGCATTCAACCGAAGAAATCAAAGCGGGCCCTTGCCACTTGCCGGTCTTCTCCAACGCCTAATGTATGCGACCTGCACTCAAAGTTCAGCAACGAGCGACAAGGCAAGTCCTTGGCTTGGGTCTAGCTTCACTGTTTTGTATGCGAAAATATCCTGGCACAAACATACTCACACTCACACACACAGACACACACATGGGGTCATACTCATACTGGCACACCTTCAATCACTTCCGCCGAACGATGAAGTAGCTCTTTGGCACGCTATTATTTTGCAGAAGCCTGGAGTTTGAAATAAGACATACAAGCAGACACACATATAGGAGGAGTATGAGTATGTGGGTGTATGTGTGTGTGTGTGTGTGTAATTGGAACGTGTGGAAAATATAAAGCAATAGCCGCCATTGGTCGCTTAAGTTGTAGCCCTGTTTTACCGGATGTCCTGTTAGAAGCGTAAATAGGCATAAAACAACGAAAAGAACATTTCTATTACCCCCCCACCAAGTTCTCAAAAGAGCCCTGCAAGTGGGGGGGGGGGGGGGGGGGGAGTGGAGAGTCGAAGCCGGCGAAGCAATAGACGCCGCCTTTAGCCAACCGTAAAAACTTGTCTAAAGTCTTGTGGCGGTAAAGCGGAAATGCTGCCAGGAGCTGTCTAATGGCTACGCAGCAATCCAACAGTTTTGTTCTTCTCACAGCCAGCCAAAACCTGCTGCAATCCTTTGCATAAGTGTTTTGTTTCGTTACGTTTTGTTTCAACTAAATTCATATCGCCTTGGCAACCTAGATGGCCAAAACTCGTCGACAACGTCGACGCCTAACGTCAGCTCATTATGCCAGGTTGGCTCTTTTGTTCTGCCACTCAATGGCTTGGGAGTGGGACAGAGTTGGTTGCCCTTAGAACCGACAACTCGACAAGCGGCTTCGCTTCTGACCATTTCTTAGTTAAGTCTGAACCACAAAAGCTTGCTTAGCCAGTCTTTAAGTTGAAAACACACACACATAAGCTGAGCAGCACAGGACTAAAGAGTAAAGAGTGAAAGGTGAAAGAAGAGACAAAGCAAAAGATACAATGGTCAAGTGCCAAATACACGTGCGACTTGCACGTACACTGCCTCTCTCATTCTCCGACTCTCTCTCTCTCTCTCTCTCTAACTCTTGCTACGCTTGTACGATAAACTGCTTTTAGTCAACTTTAGTTACTTTGGTCAAGCAGCGCTCAAATGTTTGCAGCTAAGTTCTTTTTTTTTTGTTTTTGTGTTTCGTTTTTTAGCTTGGACTGAGACTTGGTCCTAGCCTTAATACTGGCTCCACTATTTACTGCTTTAGTTTTGTGCTTTTCGCTGTGTTTTGTTTGCCCCGTGTTTTGTCATACCTCTTATGTCCAGCTCGGAAAGTGTAAACAACTTTGGGCGCTCAGCCAAGTGCAAGGTGTACATTGCACACACACACAGCAGCTCCAGCTCCAGCTCCATCTCCAGCATCAGCATCACGTTCCATGTACCAGAGTGTCGTAGTTCTTACGGGTTGGAGACTACGTAACAGTGATGCAGATGCTGTTGCCCTACTGACCAGAGCACGCTGTTAATCCGAGATGTTTGTTTACCTTGGCGCCGAGTTTCAGGTAACAGCAGGAGGAGCAGGCAGCTCATTTATCTTGCGAATGCAATAACAACGACTTAGCCAAAGCTCATGGGGAAGACCCGTGGAGCAAATCCATTAAATGCGTTTTCTGCATACCTACATATATCTAGGCAAAGGATGTCCGTTGGCAGATCTGGCTTTAAATGAAGAATACATCGTAAGACTTACTATTTAAAATATCTTTGACTGAAAGAGATGAACTCGTTATTCGTGACTCAGATGCAGATCTGACTCCCACTGAGGGCATAGATACGACTACTTCGGCTTAATTGTGGAGAATGCCAATAAACGTTGGCAATTTGTTGCTCTGTTTGCTTCAGTTGCCATTTCCACGGCCAATTAATGAAATGACCTGCTGTTCTTTATTTGCATTGTTTTTTTTTATCCACTATCTCTCGGGGTCCATCTGTTCGTCTGTCTGTCTGTCTGTCTGTCTGTCTGTCTATCTATTTCTGTGTTGGCCTTTTTTTCTCTCATTTAACATCAATACACAATAGAGACACAGCATGAGTAAGGGTTTTCAAATTGAATTGTGTTTGTTGATCGTGTTGCAATTTTTGAATTTTTAATCTGACCAACCGCTTTAATTCGCATTTAAATTAATTAAAATCACTTACTGCAAACCAAACCGAGTCTACAAAAAAAAAACCCAAATTAACTTTGCAACAGATTCGATAAAGCCGCAGCTAGCTGAACATTGGGGGGCAAACGGAGCAACCGAGCAACGGAACAGCTCGTGACACAGCAGGTGGCAATCGGCGGATATAAAAAGGCGCGACCGCAAAGTGTTGCACGGACAACGACAATGTGGAAGTGGGAGTGGGAGTGGGAGTGGCAGGTAGCAGGCGGCCAGTGGCAATTGCCAGAAGGGGCGTTGGTGGTAGCATTGAATATGGGTGTGGCTTTTGTTGGGGGGAGGACTCAACCATTTTGTGTCGCATTTTATTTTAATAAAGGCTTTTAATTGAATTTTCAATTGTTGCTCGAGCATTGAAGGCAAGTGCAATGGCAACATTGTTTCATGTTGCTGTTGTTATTGTTGTTATTGTTTCAATATTGTAATTGTTGTAGTTATCGTTATCATCATTACAATTTCATTTAGTATCGGCAAAAATTGTTACACACCACTTTAATAACAGGCAGACAAAATGCAAGTGTGTGGTTGAAAACCATTTGACAGAGAGAGTTGGTGGCGCCGCTAACTACCCGTCGATCGTTTACCAAGTATACGTCCGGAGGGACGTCACAAATGGCGTTCGCCACTTCCGTTTCCGTTGAGTCTGCTGCTTAGCATGGCAATGCCATAAAATTATTACCATGAAAGATGAGCTTTTTTTTCGTTCTTTGTTTTCTGCATTGTTCATTTCATTTTATTTATTTTACCATGTTAAATCAATGAACGTGCCAACAATTAAAATATTCAACCAGCTTCCGTTAAGCGTATGTCAAAATTGTTCTGGCTCTTTTTTTTAAACTCTCCAATCAGTGGATAGCAAGAGTTTGATGGGCTTTCCAAGCAATGAAGTAAAAGTAATTAAATTCTATTGAGAAAGGTGTTTTTAAGGGGAATAATTTGTTCGACTTTCAGAGTTCACTTTATGTGTGTATTATTTCTTTTCAAAGGGCATTAGCTGGTCGACTAGTCGAACCCACAATGAGCTTTCTTTTATCTTACATAATTGCGGAATTTCAATAATTTATTTATTATGTGTAAATAAAATCCACAGGCAGGTTATTAATTTTCAATTTTCTCCTCAGTTGTGGCCGCATTGAATGCCCTTTTGTTCCCCCACTCCCCCCATGAAGTACTTTAAGGCATGCCAAGTGCACGCACATTTTCACCACGCCCACTCCAACTCCCATTGCGCCCAGTTGAAGCGTTTTCCGCTTTCGGTTTGTATGAACGGTTTAAAGTGCATCATTGAATGCAATTGTTGTTGTTATTGTTGTTATTGGTTGTGCATTTTAATACACATTTTGCGTTCTTCCATTGTTTGTGCAACAAATTTTGTTTTACAACATTTTCAATTAGTTAGTTTCGATGCAGTTTATTGGCTATTGTTTCCACGCTAGTTAAGTACCTTTATGCCCTCTCAAATGCCCAAATTCGCATAAAGTGCTTCGTGTGTGTGTGTGTGTGTGTGTGTGTGGTTTTTCTCCATCGATTGCATTTGTGATTGTTGAATAAGTAAGCAAAATATTTAATAAATACTCATACTAAGTTATATTGTTCGATTTAAGTGCATTTTTAAGTGGTTTGCCGATATGGCAGATTCTATGATATGTTTTTCTTACGTTTTTACCATAAATTTGCGGCCATTTAAGCCACTTAAAACGAATCAACTCGAATTTATTTAACATATTTGCCATCTTTTGGCATACTCATATTTATTCGCATCGTTTGGCATTTACATTGAAATCTTGAATCTTTTCAAGTATCTCAATTATTAAATTTAATGCCAATGCTCTAGGAATTTTAAATGCATTGTCCACTTGGTTTCTGGCTGCTCCAACACAAGTGAATTAATTCCTACTAACAACGGAATACATTCCTTCTATGAAGACTTTAATCTTATTAAGGGGTTAACTTGCAACAATGCCTAAAACAAAGACATCCTGCGATGTACAGATAATTTTAATTAGTAATTGTATTTAATTAGCCAACTTATTTGGATTAAATGTTAAGCAAAGGTGCCTCTTATCAGTTTCAAAGCCAAATATGGAATATTCATTAAGCTTTGTTAATTTTACTTTAAACGAAAAAGGACTTTAAAATTGAGTATCACAGAAGTTACTTGCGAAAGAATAGTCAACCAGATGCCCAAAAAGAAAGTAAAATGTACAAAAACCGCAACTGGTCAGCAACACGAATGTGGTTAAAGAGCATAACTACTAAGAGTCCTGTTGAGGTCAACTCGAAAGAGTCGAAGAAAAAGAGAGTTAAGAGTATGTGTGAATGATAAACAAAACAAAAAGCAACTGACAACTCGACATCGCCTTGACAAAATCAATATTTGAAAACTCTTGCAACCCAAAATGAAAAAGTGCCAAAAGAGAAGAGAAGAGAGAGAGAGAGAGAGAGAGAGAGAGAGAGATGGAGACAGAAAAGTGGCAAAGTGCGAGACTGCATTAATTAAAATTTGAATGCGGCCTTAAAAGAAAAGCGCAAATCTAACAAATTTTTCATAGGCTAATAAACATGAATGCCACTCGGAGCTGCGCCACAGAAAGCAAAAAAAAAAAACCAAAACCAAAGCCTGCCACCGACAGGTGCAAGTCGGAGAGACAGAGAGGGAAAGAGAAGGAAAGACAGAAGTTAGAATAGAAGCGGCGTCGCTGCAACTGTTGGTCGACAGTATTTTTAATTTCTGTACAGTTTTTTTTTTTTCTTTTCATTTTTATTTTTGCCGCACTGTCACCCAATTATGTCACACTCTGTGTACAACAAATTAATGCCTCGTTGCGTTGATTGCGCCGAGTGCGGCTGCTGTTGGCGTCGCTTCGGTTGTGTTTTGCGGAGTGGCGCGAACTGGAAAGTATGCAATGGAAAATGCACGCAAAAGTGAAATCACTAAAAACATTTCGGCCAGGCTCAGGCATCAGACCAAACGAGACCAGACCGAGCCCAAAACTTTGTTTTGCTGCCAGCCTGCCAGTTCGACGTCTGTCTTTCCTATGTGTGTGTGTGTATGTGTGCGAGAGAGTGTGTGTGTGTTTTGGTGTGATTCCGTGACAATTTCAAACGGATTTAACCGCCAATTTAAAATGAAGTCAATACAAGCAAAAGTGACTGAATTGGTTGGCATGAAATCAACTCAACCGACCTACAGTGAAAATAAGTAATTCAAATACAGCTAAAAATAGATTTCTAGAATTTGTATATTTACGTGTAACAGATTCTTTGGTTAGAGAACTTTTGAAAATAATTCTGTTAGTTGTCAAATAATATTCAAAATTTACTCTTAAGATGTTTAGCTCTTTCTAAATATTATTATAAATGTTCTATTCCAATCGCTTAATATAATAATAATACAATTCGCGTATATCCAATGAACACAGTGGATGGAAAAGAAATGTATACCAATTGACGGACCAGATTCACCAGAAACAGATCAACGGCCCATCAACTGCCACATTCTCTTTTTTATTGTATTTTTCTCTTTTTTTTTTTTGTTTTTTGTTTTTCTGGCTTGCCAACGTGTACGTAAATGCAGGCGTGTCTGCTCCTGGTTTTGCTTCTGGTGCCGGCCAACGGTGCGTATGCGTAGTCCCATAGCCAACTGTAAAAATGTATTGTACATTTTATGCCTTTTTTTCAACTTGTCTGTTGGTTGGTTGCCCGCCTCGCTGGTTGTCTGCATGTCTGGGTTCACTTTGTCGTTGTTGTTTTTTTCGAGTTGTTGTCTTTCTTGTTGTTGTTTATTATACTGAGCTTGTGTCAAACAAACGATTTAAATGAAATAAATTACAATGAATCACTCAATCGGTTTAAATAAAAATGTTTCCTCTTGTAATGAGCGAGATGCCAAGAGCTAAAAGGAAAACGGGCAAATGAAAATCGAATAACAGACACAAAAAAAAACATGTAAAACACGCGAATGTTGGCCTCTCGTATTAAAGGCCAAGTATATATCATGATATTGTTTTTTTTATAGACATGAAAGGCTTTCTTTAGGTACATCTTTCCTGTACCAAAGTGGAGAATACTTATCGAAGCAGTCCTAATACATTTACCAGCACATTGAACCATAAACCAATTGACAAGGCAATCATTTCGATACAAAACTCAAACAACTGAATCAATAGGAAACCCCTCAAAAGAGGTTAGAGATGCCCTTGCCATCTAAGACTTTCCGGCATGTGTTTAGTTTTGGCTTAGTGACTATCCAAGCCAGGGCATGTAAATGCCATGACAATGGACAATCAAAGATGGGATGGGACAGAGCAGCTATGCAGGGAACGCACACTTAAAAGCATTACTCGGAGGTTAGGTCAGGCCATAAAGCCATAGAGACAGTGAAACGCTTTGTCCACCTGAGTTGTCAACAAACCGTGAAATTATCAGCACAAATTGGATGACGATATCCAAAACGAGGGGCAGATTCGTTTTCGTTCTCTCTTCTTTTTCTCTCTCTCTCTGTTTTTCTATTTGGCTAGACCATGGCCGCAACGCATGCATGGCAAGAAGCTCTTTGGCCTACGAAAACCTTTTAATACAAATTGAAAATGCTTGAAGAAGGGGGGAGGAATGAGTCGGCTAACTGAGCAGAAAAGAGCACAAAAAGACCAATTCTAAAAATGCTCAGAGAGGGGAATCAAGATACGGGCGCACTTGTGATAAGTAGCAAAGGTAGTAAACATAGAAAGCTGGAATAGAGGTATCTACATGAAGACCTGAGTGAGTGGGCCAATAAGTGGGCACACAAATACACACACACACACACACACACACACAGACACACATTGCCAGGGCGACCTGGCGACGAAGAATCTTAAACTCCATTCTTGGCACGGCTTTTATTCCATTGGGTCTATACATAAATGTCAAGAAAGAAATTTGCATGTGATTTACTGCAACTGCAGCTATTTATCTTGGTAACTGGACACTTTCAAGTGCAAGTGCAAAACTGGAGCACTGGAACACTGGCAAGATAGAGATAGAGACAACATCGACGGACAGCTAACGGAAATGCGCTTTATGCTGTATTTAAATGGTCCTCGTTTCCGGCTTTGCTGTCGACCTTCAGGTGCCGGCTCAATTATTTCATTAAGTTAAACGTTTGCATTCCAACTAATTTCGCCGGGGACCTAACGGGACCTAACGGCCCCGGTGGTCTTGGTCCCGGTCTCCAGGAACTGGCCACATCCGCTACAGTCGTGTGGTGCAAACACGCAAAGCCAAAAGGCCCCAAAAGTTGCATAGTCATCGAGTGCAATGGAGACTGGGAGGCAAAGCCGTAACCGAAACACAACGAAACGGAATTTATTTCTCAATTCCCACTTCAATTTCGTAAATTGAATGAAAAAGCGCTTAAAAATATACAAAAGCAGCGTCGTCTCCATCCTCAGACTCAAACCATAACCCAAATAGTGGAACAAAGGCACATGCAGCCAGAAGAAAAACGACAGAGCGAAGGAGCGAACGAGCGAATGTGAGAAGGAAGCAGGCGAACAAGAAGGACAGGCAACAACGGCAAAAAAAAGGCAAACGAACAGCGCGCAAAACGAAAGGAAATCTTACAAATAAAACGGAAGTTAATTTACTACGTAAACCGAAAAGCATGGCGCAGCCACATCCGGAGAGAGCGAGAGAGACAAAGAGAGAGCCAGCGAGGGGCGGACATGGCAGTAACCAAAATGTTACACTGTAAAGAATTGCCACAGACTGTAAACGTTGCAACTGATGGGCAGACGAAGCCATTGCCATCCCAAATGGCTGGCCATTTAATTGGCCAAGTTTTTTGCACTGCACGCCGCTTAAGGTAGCCAAATATTTGCTCATGCAACACAGCCGCCACACCGACAATCGAATGAGCCAGAGAGAGAGAGAGAGGACCAGGTGCAGGACAGGTGCAGCTTGCACTTAAAACCGCTTATTACGTTAACAATTGCAAATATCGGCTCGGATTTTGCTTACTTACGTGGGGCTCTGGGATTGAAATTGAAGTTGGTGTAGGCGGAGGAGCGCCAGACAGGATTACTTTGCATAATTTTGGGGGCATACAAATAACAACCAAGGGATTCACACTCATCCACACAAACACGCTCATACGAGGTGGGTCTACATTGTCTGGCATGCCAATGAAAGCGTTTCGCGTTCTAGCCAAAAGAAGAGAAAAAAAAAAACCAAAGGAAGGAAATTTCACTAGCTGACTGCTGCAGCAGCCGCAATCGTCCCCACACAACTACACACACACACACACACACACCCACACACACACACACTGATTGGGGGCGTTATGTGGGGCCATTAGAGGCTCACTCTCGCCCTCAATGGGTGGTTGGGTGGGTTGGGTGGTGGTGGGCTAGGAGTAACAAAAGTATTTGTTATGCGGTAAAAATGCATAAAAATCCCGAGACCGGCATTTATTTAAATTTATGCCGTTATAACGTAATTTTGCATTACCCCAAAATGTGGGCGACCCACCAAACCACTGAACCACCGCCCGACCGACCGACTCCATCCTCAAGTTAGCTTCGCCCGGCACTTTATTGTTGCACTTGGGTTCGCTGTGTGTGTGTGTGTGTATGAGTGTGTGTGCGGCACACTTTCCTCGGGCATTTTTATACAAATTTTTGCATACCTTTTTTTTTATTTTTGAACTTCTATTTATTTATTTTTCTGGTGTTTTTTTGTTGTATTTTTTTTTTTTTTGGTTTTTTGTCGACAAAGCCGAAAGCTAAAAAGTTGGTCCCGTTTTATTTTTGGTTAAATAAGTATTTGGTTTGGCTATTTGTATACACTATCCTACTCCTTGCAGCCAATTTTTTTAGCATTCTTGTATTCTATAATCTATTTTTGTTGTACACAATTGTATTGTTATTTATTTTTTTATCATTTCAATTGTTTATTCGTGTTTGCTTTGCCATAATACGAAAGTTATTCATTTGTTATGCATATGAAGTAGAAACGAAAATGTGTTTGTGGTTTATGGACTGCAGTTGTTGTTGTTGTTGTTCTAGTTGTCATTGTTAGTGGTGATGGTGGTTAGGTGGTGCTGGTGACGACAACAAAGAACTAGTTGTGGCAGTTGCAAATGGCTAGGAAATGGCAGTGGTGTGAGTCAAATTGGTTGAACGCTTGAGTGCGGTTTCCGTTTTTGCAAATACAATAATAAATATAAATAAATAAAGATAAGTGTATATAGTTTGCATTTAGTGTTTCATTCGATTGTATTAATGAAAATCTGTTTAAGCATTAGCTTAAATATCTTTCAAGGGTTCTCCATTATATTGATGCCCGAGAATCTAATTTGTTAATCCATTTGTCACTTCCAATTACACGAAGACAGTTAGATGAAAATGAAAAGCTTTCTGCCATCTCACTCTTTCCCTCTCTTTCTCTCTCAGGCTCTCTCTATCTCGCTTCGCTATCTCTGTGTGTTTGGAAAGGCGTGGCATGGGGAATCATTCAATCAATTGAAACACTGACACTGCTTTCTCTCTCTCTGTGTGTCTGTGTGTGTGTGTTTTGAATACAAATTAGATAAAGTGGTAGCCACCCAATATTCCTCATACTCTTAAGCAAACCACGCCCTCCAATCAGGCTATATGGCATTGCCATTGATAGCATTGCTGTTGTCACTGTGATGAAAATGGAGTTAATTTAAATTCAAAGTAATTAATTAGACACCAGGGTGACCCAAGTAACTAACTAATCTGCAATGTGCATGTAACTGCTGATTGTGTGTGGACTCTGACTCCAACTCTGACTCTGTCGTCCGGTCCTTGTATCTTCTTGCCTTCTTGCGTTCCTCACTCATTGACCAAAAGCTAATTAAACGCACAATATGTTTATGCGGTGAACTGACTGGTTGCCGGCCCTTAAGCAGAAAGCAAAGTGGTCAATGGTAAATATATATATATATATACATATCAATAACTCACACTGCTTAGCCAATCCACTCGGTGGCTAGGCCCACATCAAGTAATCTCAATGATTTTGTTTAGTTCAGTGATTCGAAGAATTAAGTTGGACGTTCTGCAAAAGGCATGCCAAGATGTACATATATGACCACAGGGGCACACACACACACACGCACACACAAACACACACAACAATTTGAATGCCTTTCAATAAATTGATGCCAATTTGCAATTGTTAATGAAACGCCTTTGTGTCGTGTCGATTGCATTGCGGCCAGAGCCTTCAACTAACCAACTAATCCTTGAACTACATATGCTAGTCCTGCATAGCTTTTGGTAAAACACCACTGGCTATCTCTCTCTCTTTCTGAGTGTGTCTATTTTGCAGAGTAAGTATGCAATACGAGTATAATCTTCTACTGCATTCGTTCATTTCACTTTCCTTATTTTCTTTGACATTCGGGTTACATTTTGGGCTAGTTTCATCAATTTGTGTGCATATGGCAAGGGTTTGTGTCCATCCCAAGGGTTAGGTATTCTCTCCACTCCACTCTGATCCTCTCCTTTCCCCTCACTTACTCTCTTTCCGTTTCTGCTCATTTCAATTTTGTAATTGAGATTAGCTCTTTGGGAATAATGGAGATCAGATCGTTTAATTAACTTTGTTTTCGAGCACGTCGAGTCCTTCATCTCTAGCTGCAGCTGCTGCTGCTATTGCTCTGTCAAGTACTGGCAACTGTCTGCGTCTGCTTTTGTGTGGGCGTCGTTCAATGTGTCCTGCTTGTGTCGTAGTTACTATCCTGTAGTATCTGTGTATCTGTGTATCCGTTTTTGTGCCACTCTGATTGAGCTAACAAGCTCTTGAAGGCAATAATTTTACCATTGCCGACTGACGTTAGTTCGGTCAGTTTGCGTATGTCCTCAGTTGTCTGTTAATTTGCTCAGCAACAATTCCATTTGTTAATTTTTGGGACCTTCGAAATCTTTTGGTCAATTTGCCAAACAGTAGCAACTTTTGTCTTTCTGTCTCTCGATTTCATTTGTGAAATTGAAATGCCAAAAATGTTGCCCTCCTCTTGCTCTCTCTCTCTCTCTCTCTCTCTGGCTGTACTTTGTATCGCACTCATTTCCCAGTTCCAATTATAATTATGTCAGACTCAGTTGGAGTGGCACTCGGCTTGGCTTGGCCCAGTCTATGTCTATGGCTATGCATCTAATTTGCATTGGCCAAGGCAAAATACTCATCGTCTGCTTCTGGTGTTCTTCTACTTTACTCAACTCCATCCATCCATCCATCTATCTATCTTTCTCGCTTTGTGTACGTATCTTTTGCCATAGTCAGATGCTGGGTTTTATCTTCACTTTTCGTTTTCTTCTCTCTGGGCTTAGAATGAGCCAAATTGCATTCAGCTGTTTGTTTTTATGCGCTGTCACGAGAATTCCAAACTACTTTTGAATAATTTCATTTATTTATGTTTCACCCCCCCAAAGCTGGGCGTAAAAGTTTTACTTCACTTGCCGATGTAACTACAGCCTTGCGTCTCATGTTTCATCATTTATCCATTCATTCGTTCATTCTTTCCTTCAGCAAGCTCCATCCAGTAAGCCAGCTAGTCAGTCAGTCAGTCAGTCAGTCAGTCAGTCAGTCACTTATTTATTAAGTTTTCTTTCATTTTTCTCTCGCAAAATGTTTAAAAGGCGGCAAAAGTTGTTGTCGTGTGTCAAAAGTTCTGCATATTTAAATGCAAAAAGTCCTCCCCTTTGCAAAAGACTCGTGTAATTTGAAAGACAACACATCTCCAACGTGGTAAATTAATTAAAGAACAAGCTAACAAAATTATCTCTACTCTGGCTTTCATTCTTGCTATCAATATGTGAACTAATAGTCAATTATTAACTTCTCTTTTTGGGAGAAACAAAAGCAATTGCATTTCAAAGGATCGCCTACTGCCAACCAATGACTACTATTTACAGCAAATGAATGCCACTTACTCCACGTTTTACAGTCAAGTGAGTTTTTGGCAGCTTTTGTGTAATGCAATTACGCATACGCAGCGTTGCTGCTGCTTCTGCTGGTGCTGCTGTTGCTGTTGCCGTTGTGACTGGCATGTGCACCTAATTAGACCTAAAATGTTGCACGCCATTTTGTTGTCAAAAGTTACCTGTGGGGCGTATCGACAGTGTTGTCTGTTCTTGACAGCCGTCCAAGCGATTGCTTTCAAATGTCATGGCTCATTTAATATCAATGGAATTTGTTTCTGTGTTTGTGTTTTTCACTTCCTTTTTATTTATTTTGTACTCTGTACCCAGAAGGCAATAGAAAATAACAAAGCCAAAGCAAATTTTATGTTAATGGCAAACTAAAGTATTTTAGACCTTCTAAAAAAGGAAACATCAACTCCATGAGTAACTTCATAGAAATATATTTAAAGACTTTTCTAGATATATATAATCTGTTTGGGTATAGAGCATTTAAAAGTCGCCATATGAACTAAACTTCTGTGCACAATGCTCATTCAATTTTTGGCAGTGCATTGCTAAACCATTGCTGCATACCTCTGGGCTATGTTTGGCATGATGCGTTTCTGGGCGTTGCATACTCTTAGGCTCTGTTGAAAAGCTGCACAAATACCATGTCTGCCCAACTGTATATCCTCACACACACACACACTCGCACAGACAAAAGGAAACTTCTTGCTAACGCACAACTTTCTGAATGCCATCCTGTTAACTTCTTGGTGCGAAAAGTTGGCGCAAAATACTTTGCGCAAATATTGTTTTCGCATGCTTTTGTTGCGCTAAGCAGCCCCTAAGAAGGCTCTGCTCTCGCCCCCTGCCCCCTCTGCACCCACACGACCATAGATGCCTGGCACTTGCAACGTAAATTGTATCAAATGTGCGCTGTCTTTTTAAGAGTTTTTATTTTGTATTGTGTTTTCAATTTTATTTCTCTTGTTTGGCTTTTGTTTTCGTCTTGCATTTTGTGCCATGTATTGGCATTTTCAACGCTTATTTGTATCGTTTTACTTCACTTTGTTGTTACTGTTGCTTTATTTGTTGTTGTTGTTGTTGGGGTTGCGGTTGCTGTTTTCAATTTTGTTGCAAGCGCAACGCCTTTCGAGTTTCCTTCTTTCAGCATGTTTCTTACAGTTTTGGTATTATTTCTCTTTTCATCTCTTAGTTTCTTTTACTCATTTCTTTTTTGTTGTATTTTTGTTTTTTTTTTTTTTTTGGCAATTTCCTTAAAACGCCAAAGTTGAAAAGTTGCAAAGATATTTTGTATAGTAAACCATACAAATCCCACAAAAATGTTTATAAATTTTTAATTTGCATATATGCAGCATTAAGGAGGTTTTGCCTTACTTCTGCCTGGCAGGTGGCTTAAAGATGCCCTAGGAAAATGCACAATCACATAACAACACACAGTCAATCATATGGATTCACTTACTTGAACTAGTTTTAAAATCGAATCCTTGCTGGGATCGTAAGGATGTTGCTTCGACGGTATTTCCAATACAGTTGGAATGGCCATTGTATGGCCATCGATGGTCTGACGTATCATGTCTGCATATATTTGATTAATCAAAATAATGCCAATATCGGAACGGGCAACAAAACGCTTAAAGCAAGCTTCAATCTCCTCGGCTGTGGTATCTGAAATACAAAATTAACATCTAAATGATGAATGGTAAATGCAACCAACCAGCTTACCCCTCTCAACTACCATGAAATTGGGCTCAAGATCCTGGTTAACTTCGCCAATGCCGCCGAGTAGGAAACCAACACAAGTATCCTTAAAGTATGGCAAAGGTTGCAGTTATTTGATTAACATTGGATTTAATTACTTAACCTCATCGCCAATAATGGACATTAGTTTATCAAAAGATACGGATTGTTGAGACATCGTTGCCTGGAATAATCAAATACATATATTACACATAAAGGCAACGCACTCCTAGATGGAAAGTCAACTAATAGAAACTTTCGAAATAAATGAAATGAATTCTGATGAATGAACTTCAAACTATTCATATTTTGATTGAATGACTAGTCAGACGTGTTTGTCCACATCCATTTTGAGCTATTCAAAGTGGACCATGCGGATGGTTGGATGACAAAAGTGATTTTTTAAGTGAAATGGTAATGGAAATCACAGAAGTTCCACCATTGTCGAGGGGTGAAAGGGGTTGGCAAAAAGGGGGCGGGCGAGGAATGGGGCACTGGCACTACTGCACTTGACAGCCACGCCACATTTGATGGCGAATCGTTCGGTTGCACTTTGCTGGAGTTGTTGCTGTTTGTTGTTGTTGTTGTTGTTTGTAGTTTTGTCAAGCGTAAAACAAGTTTTATAATTGTTTAAAATGTTTGCTTTGTTGCTCTTGCGTTTGCCGTACAGTGCAATGCAATTTTATAACGAATTTTTGTCAGTTGCCTCTCAAAAAGTTAATCAAAAACAACTGCAAAATGGTGTGTGTTTTGTTTATGTGTGCATGTGTGTGTGTGTGTGTGTGTGTGTGTGCTCCTTTCTATATGCTGGTGACGTAATGTTCAGCTTAAAATTTAATGCTGCGACAGTTCCTAATTGGATTAGATAACTTCTCAAAAGGGCTTAACAATGGCAATGGTAACAAACACCCTCCCACACATTACGCATACGCCACATGGGCCGCCCGCCCTAGTCCAATTGTCTTTTGCGGTTTGTCGTTTTGAATGTTATGTGCACCATGATTGCTGCTTTCATTTTCGCTTTGACTTTGTTACACACACAATTTGCCTCACATTTATATACATACAAACATATCTAGTATGTGGCAACAACAACAACAACAACAAATAGTATAACACAAAGCGAACAAAAATTAAGCCATACGTTTGGCTAATTGTTGTAACAAAACTTTCAACAAAACAGCCAGCACCATGTTGCCACTTGAACTCGAACTCGAACTCAAAGCTCAAATCCACTCTCCAGTCCGGGCACTTTTTTCAAATCAGCTCTAATTGTTTACGTATCAATAACCAATTTCTTGTTGCTGTTGCTGTTGCTGTCGTGTGGCATAACTAATTATGATTAATGCTTTGAAGTCAGCCCCTGACATTTGCACTTAATTGACAGCCAGAGCAGGGCAGCACTTATACTACCATATGCATGCATGTAAGACACTCAGAGCGGTGCAATGAACTTATGCATTAAGTAGCAAACTGTCATTTCTGTTTGCAGAGACACCAAAAAGCCACAAATTGCTACCACCACAGTAAAACCAATTGCATTGCACTTCATCCAATTCAATTCACCATATACGATGCGAAACCAATGGAATGGCAACCCATCCCATTCCATCCCATGCAAGCAATCGGCGTAAGTGTTGGCCTGCTGACCTTTTTCCACACATTGCTAATGCCGAAGTCATCGCCAGTCAGCCAGTCAGCCAGTTAGCCAGTTAGCCAGCCTCACACTCCTTCACATCAACCGGCATTTTATGCTACCGGTTTTATTTACTTTATTGACTGCCAACTACAACATTGTCTCTATGCCTGCCTGTTTTCCTTCTTCTTTTTTTTTTATTTTCTTGTCATTTATTTGATTTTTAAATATGGTCATGGCGACATTTAAAATGCTGTGCCTAAAATATTTTCACTTATTCCCGGCACGTTTCACCTATTTTCCCATTAAGCACTAAACGCTTTAGGTCAACCAGCACTCAACAAATAGTTGAAAGTTCTTTACTTGTCATTCTTTTTTCTGATTTTCTGATTTTCTCTTTTTACTTAAGTAGAATTTGTGACATGCATGAAATTAATTGTTTGCAGCTCAATTTTGGATTCTAAAACCTAACTTTAACTGTTGGAAAACTATGCTCCGGCTTTTGCTAAAAGTAATTTTTTCTTGAAATCTTCTCAGTAATTTTTCAAATAACATTTATTTCCATCACCTGGATTGAAAAATTATTCTTAAAGCATTAACCACCATAGAGCAATAACAAAAATATTCTCTAACGAATTTGCCATGTCATAAAGATCAGATTTTAAGCAGCATATTTCGCTGCTTTTCTAACTCAGAAAACAAAATAAAAGTAACACTTGGATTAGGCAAATAAGTAAGTAAAATTTAAATAGTTTAGAAGTTAATAATCTGATTTAATGTTTTGAGCATTCTGCTACGCTGAACTAGCTGATGAGATTAATTAAATAAACTAGTTAGTTTTGGAAAGTAAGAAATCGCCGTTTCTAAACACCGTACAAGTTTCTTAATGCTTAAGTCAAAGTTATTTGTTCGAGCATTGGCACTTTT
The DNA here is from genome assembly GCA_024703675.1 of Drosophila nebulosa. Classification (NCBI taxonomy): domain Eukaryota; kingdom Metazoa; phylum Arthropoda; class Insecta; order Diptera; family Drosophilidae; genus Drosophila; species Drosophila nebulosa. The sequence goes on along the minus strand of JANFPS010000004.1, from coordinate 12,527,478 downwards.
TCCCATAATATATTTTGGTTTCATCTCAAGTCTTGTTTATTCTGCCATTCGCTATTTCACTTTTTTTATTTTTTTTTGTCTTGCTTCGTTTTCGTTGGTGTTATGAACTTTGGAAACGATTTAAAGACATCTTCAACACAAGCACGCCTGTTATTTATATAGTGCTTTAAATACCATAACATTTTGCGGGATTATATAATACCAACTGCTATCGGCATCCCAAATGCTCATCAACTATGGCTATGCATAGGTTGTTGTTGTTGTTGTTGTTGTTGCTGCTGTCGTATGCACATCACGCAAATCAAACCGCAAATATCCAACAGCAACAACTACAGAAAAAAAAAAAAAATGGCAATACGCTTTCTTCTGCTTCTTCTACATATTGAAGTAAAATGAAATGAACCTTTCAATGCGCGTATCAAAGAGACGCGATGTCGCTGCCGTTACTGTTGCCGATGTGCTGCTGCTGCTGCTGTTGCTGTTGCTGATTATTCAACAAATTATATTGAAAGGTAAACAGGCGTAGGAAAAAAAAAAAATACCAACAAGAAGAAGAAAAGGAAAACAACAACAACAATCGCAAGGAAAGCCATGTGCAAAATGTCAAATGCAGCTCGAGAGTGGAATGAAATGGAATGGAGTACATGACATCGGCATTAACGTCACGGCGACAACATCAACAGATATCTTTCTGCCATTCACCAATCGTAATATGTGCACTCTCTTTTTTGTTTGTAGATATAGGCACTCACCCTCACGCCCCCTACCATCACCATCCCATCAATTGAACTGTAAAATTAGCATAATGACAATATAATAAACAACAGCGTCAGCAAATGGCAGCAACAAATTATCGGATGAGAAGAGGAAAGAGGAACGAAAGCCAGACTGATGGGCAGACATATCGACAAATCGTCCCACAAACAGGAAGTCGGGAAGAGGGCAAAAAAAAAAACACAGTTTTAAAACTGATTTCATGTTGAATTTTGTAAAGGTTTTGCTGTCCCAGCCCTGCCCACTGACCCCATGAATGTGGGGTCCCCTCCCCCCTTGCCCACACCACTTCTCGTTCCCTTTGCTCAATGCTGCAATGAGTGTTAACTGTTCATGTGCAGGTTTTGGTTATTATGCACCACCAACTCCGTCCCGCCCTTCCCGTCATTGCATTCATTGCTTGTCGCTAAGCCAAAAATCATGTCATTGCATTGTTCGCAGCGTTTTTCGGGTTGATAACCTCTGTGACTGTTGAATGTAGTGTGTATGCGTGAGTGTGTGTGTGTTTGTGTGTGTACCTTCCCCTTTTGGCCAACTAACGTACGTATTTGTCGATTCCATTGACGAACTGGGTCACCACGTGGCTAACTCGGTTAGCGGGCAAAGCGAAAAACCGTTAATAGAAATGCATTAAAACCGATACGTTTTGGCGTTTGTTCCAATTCTGACAGCATGCCGCACATTAGTCTTAAGTAATGGCTGACTGAAAATCACTCTACGAATCCACAATTTATCAAAAACGTCACGTAATTACCCAACAGCAGTCAACAGCACACAGATACAGATACAAATACAAATACAGATACAATTGCAGATACAGATATGTACATTGACAGTTCAGAAGATTTAGCTACAAGCACTAGAGACATGTGTCTCTCTTTCTCTCTCTCTCCCTTCTGACTTCTTTTCAAATTCGCAGCAACTCTGCTGACTCTGCCAGCAGATGCGTTTGATTTGTGTTCCTCTACTGACACTACCCCCACCACATTCATTCCTGTTGTTGTTGTTGCCAATGCGTCTTCCACAGATTCATCGCAGCTCATTGTGTTGTTTTGTATCTGATTTTATATTCCAATCACAAAAGGCGTTGTCAAAAGCGGCGACAACGGCAACGCCAAAAGTTGTTGCCAGCCCTCTGAGTAAACAGTTTCTGACATACGCGTAGGAGCAACAACAACAACAACAACAGCAACAACTCAGCTCAACAACTAAGAATCAAAAGAAGTGATCGTCACTTGCTGACACGTCACTGGTTGTTCAGCTCAGTCGTTGTCTTGCCCATAACAGGCAGGGAATGAAGTTGAAGGGACTTTAAAGAAGGAAGACACATTGTTGTCCCACCTCCACTTGCTAATGGAAATGTGTTGGCAACAAGGCATTTTTATTATTTTTATTATCATCTTCTTTAACAGGGTGTGCTCAAAACCTGATGAACATCAATGGCTTGAATAGATATTACTATAAAAAAAAAAAAATAACTTCTCTTGGGTTAGGCCTAATGTAATTTAACAGTCAGTACAGACAGTGTACAGATTCCAGATAAATCGCTTAGATATTAAGTGAGGAAACCATTGCTCTTTGGATAGTTTTGTGTTCTTCTGTAGTTATTTAATGATATGCGAGACATGGGCAAAGCCAGGAGGAAGTACTATGAATAAACCAGTGAAAAAGGCACATAAACCTAAACCACACATTTGTTTCATCTTCTGCTATCTTAACTTTCATTTATTCGTTTAAGTTTCAGAAACTTTTTCTAAAACTTTAAATGTTGTCGAATTAAGTACTTAAAAGGCTTGAAACCAATTCCAATTTAATTACGTTCTGTCCAGTTTATCACCATTTAGTACATTGAAATGATCATAACAAATGTTGCTTAGAATCTTAAAGATATTGGGATGACCAACAATATTTATATAACTTCTTATGAGAATTTAATTCAATTGTATTCACATTTGACTCATAATAACAAACATTTTGATATGATAAACTGGAGTAACCAACTGAAATCAGTTGAATTGCAACGAGTAGTTAATAATCATAGTTTGAAAAGGTTTAAAGTGTCCTTACTCTCATTTTCAATATATTGGTCTATTACTAATTTCACCATTTACACTAATTTGTGTTTTTAAAATATTTCATTTCCCTTCTCCAAACAATGGGGTGACTTCCGCACGTGTATGTAGTCAGCGTGACATGGCAAAAATCGCCAATTTGGTTGGTAATAGCCAACTCGATAAATCAGAGATTATGGAGCAAAGCTTGCTATAAACCTTTATGAACAACTCCCGCTTAATTGCCCATTTAAATTAATATAAATTTCAATTTGTACACACACACACACACACACACATTTGTTGTTGTTGTTGTTGTTTTGGTTGATAAAATGCAAAGCACATTGCGTTGGACACATGTGGTGCCGATCCCCAGATGTGGTTCCAATACAAGCTCCAAGCTTCATCTTTCATTCGCTCGCCTAACTCTGACAGTGCCAGCGACAGCCACTCACGAGGCGTAAAAGAAATGCCGAGAAAAGAAAAATACAAGCACACAAATACAAGTACAAAAACATATACATACAATCTGTGTATATGGTTTTACTATACATACATACATACGTTCATCATATGTACATACATACATATCAACGCTTATAATACGCATCAAAATGAAATAAAATCGCATTTTTGTGATTGATTGAGGCATGAGTAATGAAAAATTGAACGTGCTACAGAGTCAGGCTGCCAGGCAGCCAGGAGGCAAAGAGTGAGCCAGCCAACAGAAGGTGTGGCCGGGCAGGTGCTGTGGGAGCAATCAGGAGCGGTGAGGAGCGGTAGGGAGCGTAGTGGAGCGGACTAGCGATATGTGTTTCATGTCTGTATGACTCTGATTTTATGCGCTACATTACCTTTTGATTTCAATTCATAACAAATCAGGCAGCAATTTACCTAAAAAGTAGAAAAAAATACAAAACGAAATAACAGCAGAAGAAAGAAAAAAAGAAACAAATCATAATAATAAATTGGGAAAAATGGAAACGAATGTGAAAAGCGTAAAAAATATTTAATCAAATTGAATTAGCCTTCAACACAAATGCAGTGAGGCAAGCCAGCTGCAGGCTCCCAGAGACTCTCTTACCCGTTCTCATAACACATTGATTCGTTATTTGCTCTACGTCATCTGGAAATATCCGCACAAATTACGGCAAAAGCCAAACAGCGATGACGATGACGATGACGATGACTGACTGACAAAGCCAGTCGAAAGGAGAAGAAGAAGGAGGAGCAGGAGGAGGGGCGAAGAATGTTTGCAACTCAGACTAAACAAAAGTTACGGGCCATATTAAAATGTCATCGTGTCATTGAGGCAGACGCCAGCTGACCAGAGAACAAATGAATGGAGAAGGATGAGAAAGAGGAACCACAGCACAGCACAGAGGATGAACCAGGCTACAGCTGGGAGAATGGCAATGGCGATGGCGATGGCAACTAACGACGACATGATGAGGCGTAAACAAACATGTTCAACTTGCAGACAGGCTAACTGAGGCTGGCTAAGGCTAGAGCAGAGGTCGTGATGCTCAGGGTGGTCAAGTGAAAAGTAAAACAAAATGAAATTTTATTTTGCATTTGAAATGATTTCGAGCAGCCATTTGGCAGACTCTCTCCTTCTCTCCCACACACACACACACACACACACACACTCACACATGCCTGGGATTTTTATTTGTATTTCAAATGTTTTGCAAAAGTGCCAGCAGCATTTGAAGCCCGAGTCTATTTTGGTAAACGTGCTTTGCCCCTCTGTTATTTTCTGGCCAACTAGAAGTCGGTTTATTTTTTTTCTTCTTTTGTCGTTTTTTGTTTTTCCTAGTATTTTGTGTGATTTTTGCTAGCTCCACACACACACACACACACAAACGAGACTTCTACCTAGCAAAGTTGCAGCAGAGAAGCTGGCCCCAAAAACTGTAAACTCTCTGGAGGGAGCAACAAACGTTAGCGGGACAAACTGGACAATTGGGTAACTGGCAACGGACATTGGAACCGGGCGCATGACTTTCAAACGTGCCGAACTGGAGTTGGGGATGCAAGTAGATGACCCGCATGAAAATGCTGGCTCTGGCATATTTTTATGCCGCAAGCATGCAGGACAAATGGCTGAAATTTTTGCTGCTGCTGCTCTGTTGATGATGATGCCGACGACGACGACGACGGCGACGATGGCACTGGTCTGCAGTTAGTTTTCGACATGTGAACGTGGCTAGCCAGCGGCATAGGATAAAAAAGTAACTACTACTACTTGGCATTCCCGCACATATTTGCAACCAGCCAGCCAGCTTCCAGCTTCTCTTACATGGCCAGGACCAACCCAGAACTAGCCGGGACCGGCTCCATTTTGGTGTCTTGTTCGTGTGAGAACAAACACAGAAGGAGCAACCAAAAAAAAGAGAAAAAGTGAGAGAGAGAGAGAGACGAAAATATATGGAGAAATTGAACAAGTCGTTTGTCGGCGTCCCTAGTCTGAGAATTTATGTGTGCAGACTGCGCTGCCGCTGTTCGAGTTGAAAATTAAACATTGCGTATACGCCTAGGTGCATAATAATTCATGCCCTGACTGGAGACAGCAACCCTAGAAGCCTGAGGCATGGCAAGCAAACGAAATTGTGTGTAAAATGTTTTAATATGAGCTCATAATATACGATCTAAAAGACAGAGGGTCGGGTGAGAGAAGTACCCACACACACACACACACACACGCACACAGCCAATGAGAGTGGACAGCGCAGTTCAATTTGTGATTTATGCTTCAGGTATGAACTAGGAACAACAAGCAATGGAAAAGCAAAACCTTTCGTTATTGAATGAGTATCGGAGCTGACTTGCAAGTGTTTTATTCATGCTGTTCGTATTCTCCGCAGTTTCAGTTCAAGCAAAAGACCATGAAATTTTATTGTTTAGTTTCTGGTTTACCATTGGCTGGGCCCAAACGGATATCCTGAGCCTGCACACAGCCTGCATGCAATTGAATTTGCATTTGGTTGTCGCTAAAAATACAACAAAAAAAATACACAAACACACACACACAACATGGTGTAGTTTTTGCAAGAACATTTTCAGCATTTGTTGGTTTTGTTTTGCACATAAATGTGTATGTATGAATATGCGATTGCTGTTTTTTTGTTGCCTTTCGAATTGGGCTGCAACTTTGTTTATATTCGAGGCCATCAGCATCAGGGACAACAGCAACAACAATCAAATTCAATGATGCTTACCTTTCTTTTTGCCACATATTTAATTTTCTTTCCATAATTCATAAAAAATTCAAATTCAACACTTTAAAGTTAGTAAGACATAATTCGACAACTTATCAACAAATTAAGCTAATGGCGAAACTGGTTATTCATATTTAAAGCTTTGATATTGAACCTGTAAACCATTTTAATGAGTAAAAGAATTTATTGTCATTTCAATATTTTCTATAAATATTGATTTCTTGAACTCTTTAAGTTTCAATAACACTTCTAGCTGATATTGGTTTTTTTTTTCAGTTTTTTAATACTTTGCCATATAATATTTCATTTACTGTGGAGCTGCAATAAAAATATGGATTTACCATATCAAAAAATTAAACCTAAATGCAGGTAGAAAAACTCTATACATTTTTGTAAATTCATTTAAACTTTGACCTAATTATAATCTGCGGCCAGTTGCACACACACAACAACAACAACAATTCACACACACATGCCACAACTCATGAATGCAGTTTTTTTTTTCGTGATTGCCATTCTTGTTATTATTGTTATATTTCAGCTCATATTTAGTAGTTAGTTTCGATTACAAAGGTAGTCCAGTGGTTTGGCTTTAGGGTTTTTTATTTTTTTTTTTTATGGGCATTAAAAATGTCTGAAAATCAATTATGGCTTGGCTGCATTTAATTAAATATATGTAGCTTCTGTGCATTTTTTCCTTGGCAAAACATTGCTATTCAATCTGAATTTTTTCTCATCCGATTGCATATTAACGCAATTACTGGCTGCCAAAAGTGAGGCACAAGAATTTGATTTATTTGCAATATGATTTTTTCTTTTTTTTTTTGATATACGAAAAAATCAAGCGAAAGGAAGCAATAACTACACGTATGGAAAAAAATATAAGAAATAGAAGAAAAACAGCATTCGCACGGAAACGGTGCCGTGTCCGTGTGGCCTCCCAGATTTTGGGGGAGTGGTCAAAATGCATTTGTGAAGCGTTTTGCAAATATTTTAGCACTTTTAAATAAATACATGGCTTTCATTTGGCACGCTTCTGGATGGTTCGAGGCTGCAGTTTGTTCAATTTATGACATCAAAAGTTAAAACGAAAGCCGAAATATACGAAAAATGGCAAACAGCGTGTGCGTCTCTCTAACCAAATAGAAGATGTGGATGTGGATGTTGCATGGTGCATGTTGCATGAATGTATGTATGTACGGATGTATGTAGATGGTAAATGGTGAATGGCGACGGCAGCCGCATAAAAATCTGATGCCAACTGTGTCGCGATATATGCGTTTTGTGTGTGTATATGTGTGTGTGTGTGTTGACGTTTCCAAAATTTAACATTTTTATTTCATATGTATAAAGTTTGCAGTTTTTTTTTATTTCACACAAACCCAGCATTGCCACTTTTGACCAAATTGGTTACCGTTAGGCAGCATTTAGAAAAAAAAACATATAGAAATTGTTAAAATATTTTTAAAGATGTTTTGTGAATTTAATAATTCATCCGTATGATGGACAATTTGAAACTGATTTAATATACAAAAGAGAATGCAAAGCTATTTCACCGTTTCGTGATCAGCAGTTTATCACGTATACGTAACGTTGCCCTTGGAAATGTTTGCAGCTAAAAACTTAAGCTTTTCTCCCACTTAACAATAAATCTTAAAATATTCATCGCAATGCTTATAAATAGTTCTTTATTTCATTAATGCTCGAACTTAAATTGGGTTTGTCTTTATAGAAGAAGACTCGAAGTTTCTTTAGGTCAAATCAATCAAGTTATATATTTGCAGTAGATGTAAAAATGATGAACAATATTTTGGCAAACGTTCAATTTGTTTTATACTTTGCTTGCAATAAACTAAAAGAAACCGAAAAAAGAGCGAATATAATTTTCTTAATTGTTTGCCATTTTCCTTTCGAATCAGACAATAACTAGATATTTCGGACCAAGGCTAATCCTTTCATATGGACCTTCGCTTTCAGTTTACACGCAATCCAGTCGATCCACGTCTCTCTCTCTTTCTGTCTTTCTAGCTGTCTGTCTGGGTTCAAGAACCCACACCAATGTCATTGACATGCAAGGAAAATAAGAGGAGTCGAGTCGTAATGAAAATGGTAAAAGAGCAACAACGAAAAGAAAAATGCACAGGATACTGATGTTGCTGCCTGAGGGTCTGAGGGTTATGTGACCTGCCTGTCTCGTCTAGTCTGGCCTGGTTTCGGTTGGGTTTGGTGGTCTCATCTCGGTCCATGTGCTGTCAGGTAATGTGGACGGGCAGAAGGGTGTGAGAGGAGAGGTAAACTGGGGATCTCTGGGTCGTGACCCCATGCAATCTGCAGCACATTCCATCTATAACCTGCCGTTAATTACACAAATGCAAAAAGTCCCCTTGAGCCCGAAAATTGGTTGGTAATAAATAAATTCAATTGAATAATTTATTTAATTTATTTTGGTGTGCTGTTGCCGCGTGACACAAAAAAAAAAACAGTAAACAAACAAAATGTTTTACTTTTTTCCCCCTCAACCAGGTGTGACAGGTGCACAAAAAATTGCCTCCTCTCGTTTTCGGTACGAGTTTTCATTCGAATTTTCATGGCGGAAGTGTGCAGCTAACTGGTTGGCATCGAGGTGTTAGAATTTTCTGTGACACTAAAAGCCAGAGGGTAAAAGCAGACAAAAAAAACACAAAAAAAATATAGAAAATAAAATGCATTTTTTGGGATCAAAATATAAAATTTTTTTTTTTTTGTGTGGTGGCAGAGTGAATTTGTGTGGCATGAAAACAAATCGTTTAATTGGCTTAAGCAAAACGTAACCATTATGCGGCCGTCGACGTTGCCGCCACCGACGACGACGACGCCAACGTTGACGCCAACGTCATCGTCGTCGACGTCGATTATATAACCATTGCAGGTAAAGCGCGGCCCAACAATGATGTTGACAGCACTGCGGAACCAGTTTTGGCCGCTGCTTCACTTACCCGTTTTTTAAGAGCAAACTGACGCAAGGGTACCACCGGGAGCCAAGCGCCAGCAGCCACCTAGCGCCACACCAAGTCAGCCAGCCGGCCAGCCGGCCAGCCAGTCTGTAACGGGTTTGGCGTGTTATACACTTGGGCTTTTTGGACCGATCGGGCTGGGCTATGTATGGTCGATTTATAGTGTAGATATCTATATACATAGATTTATAAAAAGTATGGAAAATCTTGAAGCTGGCGGCTAGTTCGACACATTCGCACGCGAGCCCTGCCAGAAACCAGTCGAGCAACGCTTCGAAACGGAAGAGAGATGAGATCTTATACACTGCTGTTCATTGTGATTGCTGCTGTAGCTGCTGTGGCCCAGGTAACTAACCACAACTGGCTAACTAACTAGCTGCCCTTACCCACTCACATTTCCGCCTCCCGCTCCCCCCAGACTTCAGCCAAATTTCAGTTACGCACACATGAGGATGCCGAAAAAGCTTTCGAGGAGTGTCGTGAGGAGTTTTATGTGCCCGATGACATTTACGAGAAGTATCTGAATTACGAGTTTCCCGCCCATAGACGCACCAATTGCTATGTAAAGTGTTTTGTGGAGAAATTGGGCCTGTTCACCGAAAACAAGGGTTTCAACGAGAAGGCCATCATTAGCCAGTTCACAGCCCAGAATCCCAAGAATCTTGAGTCTGTGCGTCATGGTCTGGAGAAGTGCATCGATCACAATGAGGCCGAGTCCGATGTGTGCGTTTGGGCTAACCGTGTCTTCTCCTGCTGGCTGCCTATCAATCGTCATGTGGTCCGCAAGACTTTTGCAGCATAAAATGTTTACATATGTATGTGATATTTAGTAATCTCTTGAATAAAATCTGCTCGAAACTGACCTAAGCCAAGGCAAGAGAGAGCCAGCTCTCTGCCAGTGGCTCCTTGGTTTGCTATTGTGCATCTACTATAAAGTACGTTGTTCAGCATTCATTGAACTCGTCGGGCTTGATAAGAGCCCACTGATAACCTTAACACACAGTTGCAAGTTACTCTGCTGACTGATGCGCACTCGTCCAGTCTACTTTGTGCATTGCCAGTGTTAGGATGATCAGCTCAAATATTATTTACCCACTCGCATTCTGCTCCATTTTGGTGAGTAGTCGTAAGATCTCTTTTCCCAGTTGTCCCAAAGCTAAACGATGTCCGAATAGGCTGCAGTTTTAGCTGATTTGGCTGGCGACGCCAAGACCTTGGAGAAATGTCTGCGGGAACTCAGCACCCCCGATCGCATTAACAATGACTTGAAGAAGTTGGAGCGATATGCCGAATGGACTCGCGAGGAGCTGCCCTGTCTGATGCGCTGCGTGGCCAGCGAGAAGGGCTGGTTCGACATTGAGGCCAACAAATGGCAGCGGCAACGCGTGGCAGATGAGCTGGGAGCCGACATCTACAACTACTGCAGATACGAGCTGCAACGCAGGTCACGCGACGGTTGCAGCTATGCGTACCGGGGACTGCGCTGCCTCAAGCAGGCGGAAATCCATGCAGGCACCAGCCTGGCCACCCTGTTGCAGTGCTCTCGCAAATTAAATGCCACCAATATGGAGTTGCTGCAGTATAGCAAGCTGAAGCCAAAGGAATCGATTCCCTGTCTCTTTCAATGCTTCGCCGATGCTTTAAACTTCTATGACGAGCAGGGCAACTGGCGGCTACGCAACTGGGAGCAGGCCTTTGGTCCTAGTCGACAGGACCAGCAGCAAGTGGATTACAGTCAGTGTTGGAGCAGCAAGGAGCAACGCAAGGCCAAGCCAAATCAATGCTCTTGGATGTACGATGAGTACATCTGTTGGGAGCGTCTCAATGGCAATGTTATTGTAGAGGAGGCCGACGAGACGAAATCAAACTAGTTAAGATTGTCATTAGGTCGCAATATACTTAGTACACTCAGAAAAAACTCAGTTGAAAATGTTCTCTAATAGCTTCTAGCTGGCCATGACATAGCAGGTGAACTGCTGATAGATGGTGCTACAAGGATTCCGGTCACGGCGCTGGTTACAGCCGCTGACACGGGCTCCCACCAGAGGGATGCCCAGCTCGCGGCGCATTGCCGGCAGTTGCCAGCGACGCGTCTTTTCATCAAATAATCTCAACTGCGATATGAAGCAACGTGTGAAACAGGGAATAGGTTCAACGACTGGGAAGTTCTCATAGGCAGCGAGGCGACTACGTTCCGATTGATCGACCTGCAGCAGGCATTCCTTCATTACGGTTTTGGCAGTGTCTGTTGCATTTGGCAGCTTCTCAATCATAATGAATGGATCGTTCTCCAACTGTAAAATTGAAAGAATAATCAGCGTCTGTGGCAGCTAGCCGGGGGTCACTGTCCTCATTATCTTATCAATACTCACGCTGACAATGCAGTGAAAGCCGGAATAGGCATGATCGCAGCTGCTCTTAAAGCGGCCCCTGTTGGGTGCTAATCTGTCCCGGCAGGCATCGTAGAGGGGACGTCCAAAGTGCTTTGCAGTCGCTTCTTCATCGAAGCCAAGCTCTTGGGAATAAATGCCAAACATCTCACCGAGATAGCACTGTGTGAAACAAGGCACTTCCTCATAGGTGGACGACCATTGCTTAAAGCGTTCCAGCCTCTCGACATTTTCCGTTGATAGTCCACCATAATTTTCCAGACATTTGGCAATGATGCGTTGCTCACCATCAATGAGGGCCTGGCACTCCCACTGAGAGCCAAAAAGAGTTAAGAATAAGTCTAGTCGATGGCTTCTTCTTTACACTCACCACAGCAGCCAACCAAAAGCCTAGCACTAGCAATGGCCAAGCATTCATTTTGCTGGAAATTTTCCTTTGCTTTCACCCAACACGTTCTACACTTCGGCAAATACTAAAGTTCGGGCAAAATGTTAGACAAATTTTGAATTTCATTTCCCAGGTTAGCTCCGAGCATTGTCATGGACGTAGCTGAGACTACATCAATGACAAAATCAATTTTGTTCCTTAGACTGCTTTATATGGCTACGTCCCTGGCTAGTGAGTGATAAGCCAAATTTCAGACTACATCAAGTTCATTTGGACAGCTGCTGATAAGCCGCGTCGTCGTCTCTATCAACACGCATGGTTCAAGTTTAGGCCTCGATTGCGCAAAGAACTGTTGCCCCTGGGCCAGTACGCGTTTAGATTCTAGATGGGATTCAATGGGATGGCCGGCCGATATTGCGCAATAATTGAGCCAGCGCCCAGCCCTGCTGCACATTTATTTTAACTCTGTGTTTGCTATTGATCAACACCTGCCAATGAGGCCAACAACAATCACAGCGATTGAGTTGATGTTGTTAATTGATTTTGTGTTTTTGTTTTGGCATTTTGCCCGTCCACTTGTCAGGCTTTTAATAATGTTGCTGCTGTTGCTGCTGCTGTTGTTGTTTTCGATTGTAAAGGAGCGACATCGTCCCACTTTACGCATTTTTGAGCAACCGGATTTGTGGCAAAAAACATGTTAAACACGTCGCAGAAATTTTTATATATATAAAAAATATACTTTTGCGACTCATCTACCTTTGCTGTAAAGATCTTCAATGGAACAGCAATTGCAAGTGAGTAGACAAAAACAAAACTGAAAACATCAAAGTGGTTCTGCCAGATTGGTCTCATCAACAGCAACAACAACAACAACTGTCTGGGTTGGCAGGGGCTTCCACGAATCGAATGAAACCGCAAGCCACGTTTCTTCCATGATTCCACAATTTCTTTTTGGAGCCACTTTGCAATGACCTTGGCTCGTTTTCTTGCGTGTTTGGCCGTAAAAATTATAAATCCAGTTTTTTGGCTTTTTGTTATTTAGTTGTTTTGGTTTCCTCTCTTCTTTCACTCCCAGTCAGTCCGCTAACAGCCAGCCAGCCGGCCGTTGTCAATTTGTGTACAAATTTTCGTTATATAGTTAATTGTTTTTTCATCTTCCATCAGTTGGTTATTTATTTATTGTTGTTGCCAAACGGCCAACGTGTTTTTGTCGCCACGCCACGCGGCTGACTGTGGGGCAATGATGACGACACAGCAGCAACAGCGGCATCAAACTGGACTTGGATCGAGTCTGTTTAGAGTCATCTGGAGATGCACACCTTTGCGTTGCACCGTTATAAAAACTAGAAAACAACTACTACAACTACAACTACCTGACCTTTGGCAATTTGAAATGCAACAGCCTAGGCGAGACGACAGCAGCAACTAACCAAGTTTGTCTCGTCTTTCGGAAAATGTTTGAATGTGATTTCGAAATGCTGGCTGGCAGTTCCCAGTTCGAATGCTGTTTAGCATTTTCATTAGGCTTAGCATAGATTTGAATATATTAACTAAAGATTTAGTTTGTGTTGCTTTCAAGAGGGGCTTTCTTTCGAGAGTGCGGTGTGGGGAGGGGTCTTTTTGTCGCAGACCATACAATTTATTGACACGTTCGAACATTTTAAACGTTTCTTGTGTGGATTTTCAAGGTTATAACCCAGTTTTTAGCAGGGTGCGTTCGGATTTCTCTTTCTCGCTTATTCGATTTTTATTATATGTATTTCTTATTTGTTTCTTTTTTGGCAGTGTTTTATGGTGAGAAAGAAACTGAAACTAAAATCGAATTCGATTCGTGCGTTTTCAATAAAACAGCTGCAAGTCTTTTGATATCAGATGGGTAAGATAACAATGGAATGTCCTTGGTACACTTTCAACCTGAACTTGCTCAGAGATGCAGAAGACAAACCCAGAGAGAAATATAGAGAGAGAGAGCGAGGGGGATACTTTTGGGTAGGGTTTGCGGCAGCTGCGTTTAATGACATTTACAAATTGGATCTGACAGCTGTAAAACAGACAAAACGCCAAATATAATTAAAAATACATCAAGTTATTGTGCAGATTGTGCAATATTTGGCAGATTTCGCATGCAAATCAAAATGCCACTTAACGGGGTTAGTTTTACCATCTATTTTTTTTTGGAATTGGGGGAAGTGCTAAGCTAATATAGAGTCTTCAAATGACCATAATTAAAAATACATCTCTTGAGCAGCATGTGGATTTTATGTGTGGCAAGCAGCAGCAGCAGCAACAGCATCTGGCTATAAGTAGTTAAATATATTGTAAGACAATGTGGTTAAGCCGAAAAACCGAAAGTGAGCTCCCACCCATTAAATCGCTTGGCGACGACGCTTGGCATGAGTTTGGGTTTACTTTTGGTTTTGGTTTTTGGTTTTGGTTTTCGGGTATGGGCCTGGCCAAAGAAGTCAACAACCTGTGCGTGTTTGTTGCCTTCAATTTGGTGCAAAACATCCAACTCATTAGCTCGGCATCTCGGCAACGTCGCGTCGTTAGTGGGAATTAATTATGCAGATGTATTCATTGTATTGCGATTTCAAGTGTGGTAAAATGCAGTCCGCCATTGTCGGTTTTTTGTTTTGTTCAATGTAGGTGTGGGCTATGTTGATGATAATGACGATGACGATGACGATGAAGATGAAGATGTAGATTTGAAATTTTGATAGTTTTTGGGGCGATGGCTGGTCCATAAGAAAAACATGTCCATTACAAGAGCTCTTGAAATTTTCAATTACTTTTTGTTTTTGTATTTACTTATATGCTAAATTGGATTTGTTCAGCTTTTAAAATTCATTTAAGCTCCCGCCCATTAAAATACCTAAAAATTTAAGCACTTCTCACGTCAAAAGAAAAGCAGATTTTTCTGTTTTGTTTTTTTTTTTTTTTGTCGGTTTTGAAAGTAAATTTCTCTGATCATTGACCTCGGACTGTGGTTGCGTGTAATAATCGGCGGCCCGTTGAGAGTGAAGTGGGGTGAGGAGGGGAGATTACGTAAATCCGAAATTAGTTAATAAATGAAAATTGTGAACTGTGAAATGAGAAAAGAGCAGCTATTGTACAATAAATATATTGAAATAATGCCGTTACGTTTGCATAAAACACCAACAATCGTTGCAGTTCAAGCTGCAGTCCCAATATTGACCCAAAGGGGTTTATTTGGTTTGAAAGTCTTTCAAAGGCTTTAAGCCAAAACGTGTCAGGCAACGCAATAGCCTTGTTACATAAAAAGTATTTTGTTATTAAGACAAGCAACCGAATTTGACAGCCGTCAAAATACTTGCTACCGATCAATATCATTTTTTTGAAACTAAGGTGTTAGTTAAGTGGGCTAAAATTCTATTAGCAATGTAATATATTCCATGCAAATCGCCTGACAACCTTAATTCATATCACATATTTCTAGCATTTCACCTTCACACATCGATTCTAAGCTACATTTTCGTCCGTCATCCGCTTTTCCCTAGACTACAAATAACTAGGTCATCAAACGCATTTCAATTGCTTCATTGACGTAGCTAGAATATAGCTAGAATTATGAGAGAAAACAGAGCTATATGCAATAATTGCTGAAACTAGTTTGCTTTTAAAGCCCCCTCACGTACGCCCATGGATAGCTTCAATGCAAATGCAATGTATTTTTAGTCATAATTAAATGAAAACCGTTCTAACGGGCGGACATTCGGTTTGCTATTGAAAACGAATGATTCCAGTCACGAACTTGCCGGAGCTACAGTCAGTTACAGACTGACAAATTACCGTTTCGAAATGAGCAGCCAAACGAAATGCACTTGCTAAATGCTTTAGCCAAGCAAGTTAAAGCCAAGAACTTGCATGGCCAAATCAGACAAATCAAAGTATTCATTTAATCAATGCATTACCCATACGCACACACACAAACACACACACATGCACACACATTTATATTTGGTATTTACTTGTAGATGGGTGTGCGAAGACAACTAATCAGATAGCATACAAATGGCATGCATGTGCCACCATGGAGAATAGGTGGCTAGGAGGAATGCAGATGACGATCGATCGATATGGGTGGGCGGCCAAGGGGACGGGGATGGGGCACGGCCAGGGGTAGGCCAGGCCAAACAACTTTTCTTCCGCGTTGCACTTACGAGCATGGCGAGCCGCACCCACCCACAAATGGGTTATAACAACCAAACAAAATAGAAAAATTGTAGAAAAAAAAAAGCCAACAATTAAAACCGTTCACAATCTCTGCCAATGTGCAGCCAATTCCCTCTCTCTCTCTCTCTTCTCCCACTCTCTGGCTCTGGCTCTGACTCTGGCTGGTGGCTATTTGATTTGCTGCTAGCTGATGCAATTTTTTGCATTTTTCAAATATTTTTAATTTCTTGTCTACAAATTACTATGTTGAACTATTGGCCAATGTTTAACTAGCTAGTTAAAAGCTAGGCAAACGGCACTCTAGAATTTTTTGACTACTACTTGGCATAATTTGGAACTGAATTTGATTGCAACGTCAAGTCAAACTGTGCACTCCCCAAAATGCCAGACGAAAAGTTTGGCGAAAACTCGAATTCATTGCAAATCACACAAACACCGCCGCCGCCGCCCACCCTTTCCTTCACCCCACACACACACACACACACACACACACACCGCCACACACCTCATCGACAGCTGCGCTTGGCGGCAAATTAGACAACAAAATTTTTCAGGTTTGGCTTGTTGAGCTGCTGAAACCAAACCCTAAAAAAAGAATAAAATGCACAAATTTTGACTATCCACAACTAGAAAACAAAGAAAAAAGCAATAAATGTTTATCCTAACGGCTATTGGGATACCCTACATGAATGGGAGGTGCCATATGATAGTACAAGTAATGAAAAAATCATCGAAATTATGTATTTAGCCAATTTTATAGCCAACTTTTAGTTGCTGTTTTCTAAGTACCTTAAAAGCCTTGTACTGGGCATTGGCCAAGAAGTTGTTTGACATTTAATTCTCATTAAAATTTAGTATTACTCCATGAACTTGAAAGATTGTCTTAGTTCTATCAAATAGAGAGGTCCTCTGAGTTATCAAGATTCAAGCTTATCTTTTATATTCCCTTGATAAGCTCTCTCTCTCTTAGTCCACAGGGTATGTAACTACAAATTGATATAAAATGAATCAGGCCCATGATGGCGGCAACAGCGGGATCGGTTACCTGAGGTATTCCAGTAGCCAGAGGCTGGCCTTTTTATTTATTTATATAGCTTCAACAGCCCCAACCCTCGGATACGGCCACAGCCACCTCATGCATGCATATTGCATGTGGCAAACGGCAGCTTGGCTATTGAAAGCGAAAGTGTACATAGCTGGCAAGGTAGCTTAGTTTGTGGTGACTTTTGCTTTGGTTTGTTTTGTTTTTCTCAGTTTTTTTCTTTTTTGCACTTTTAAAACTGGTTCGTTGTCTGGCATTGTGGGCAGCAGCAACAGCAACAGCAACCAATTGCATGTCTTCTAGTCAAAGCAACTTGTATACGATCAACTGTAATTGTTCTGCGGCCGTCTCTCTGCTGGCTGGCTGTAATTTCATATTCTTCCTGCATTCCGAAACCTTGAATCACATTTCTTGCATTTAATTGCACACATTTTTCGGAATTTGTTGTTGCCCACTCAAAGGCGACGTTGAGTGCTGAGACTCTGGCTGCCGTTGACCGCCGAGCTGGGTCACTTTTAATAGCCGTCAACTGGCTCTGTCTCTGTCTCTGACTGGCCTACCTTTTACTGGCGACGCACTGAACATGGCTTGCTCAGTGGCCTGTTTTATTAAATGCCACCCAGTGCTAGTTCGACCTACTGTGGGCTTTGGCTCTCAGTCTCGTTGTTCGATTATTTACTTTTATATATGTATATCGGCTGCTGCTGCTACTGCTACTGTCTGTCGATGCATAATTTGAAATGCATTGCCGTCCACCGGTTGACCATCACATTGCGTTTTGCATTAAGAAATCATGTTAATTGCGTTGATTAAATTTTTAACAAGCCGCAACTTTATGGAGAAGTACAGATTCAGATCACAAGCCAGAGTCAACGAAATGCCACATTGATGACTCAACCTCTCAACTCAATTGGGTGAAGTTCAACTATAAACTTATCACTTTTTCTTCTAAGTCATTATTCATTTTTCTACCCAACTTGCCATTCCCCTATGCCGCAAATATAATTAGCCGCAAGCCTTTAAGCCAATCTAAGGCTGAAATTCCATTTTGCAAAACACAAAAAAAAAGTATGCAAAAAGCGCAGGTAGGGCAAAACTAAAAAGTAAAACCAAAAAAAAAAAAAGAGATCAGATTCGATCAATTGACAAATGCTTTTGTGGGCTTCCAACAATAGAGCTCCCAAAGGCAGCGACACTTTGTAGCCTGCATACAAAGTAGCAGCAGCAGAAGAAGAAGAAAAAAAACAACAACAAACAACCGAAAAACAGTTAAAAAACTTAACAAAAAAACACCGAAAAAAAAAACGTTTACAATTACAGGCAATCTGTGTAGGGGCAGAATGAAAGAGATAGTCACAGAAAGAGAGACAGACAGAGCGAGAGAGAGAGAGAGAGAGAGCGAAAGAGAGAAGAAGAGAAATACAGGGAGAGCAAGCGAGAGAGTTAGTGTGTGTAACATATACAGAAGCTGACTGCTACAAAGCTTCGTTAACTCATTGCAATGTCAGTGGACGTCGCTGCCAAACGGAGACAGCGACGCTGGCAGCGACGCCAACATCTTGTCTGGATTGTTCGCGGCTGGCGCGCATGCGCAGCGGTATAAAAAGATCCCGCACCAGCAAAATCGCCACACACAAGTCCAAGTCGTCGGTCCAACTGCTGGTGGTGCGTTTGTCAAGTTTTTTTCCCTTCCCATACAAAAGTGCGCGTTAAACAAACAACAACAACGTCAACAACAACAACAACAACTAACTATCAAAAGTTATCGTCCAAATAAAAAAAAAGAAAGAAAATATATATAAACGCCACAAATAACTGAAATCGTTGTTTGCCAAAATGAAGAAGTTTTTAGTTGTGTTTGTTGCATTATTCGGAGCCGGTATGTATTTAATCTGTTATGCCTACAAATCAATCAAATCAAATCAAATCAAAATCGTATCACAAGCTCTTCCGCTTGCGTAACTTATGAAGGACACATGAACAACAACCACAACAACACATCAGCAACATCTCAGCAGCATCAGTGTTGTCGTCGTCATCGTCATCGTCGTCGTCGTCGACGTCGTCAGTCAGTGTTGAAAAGTGCAATAAATGAGAGTGTTTTAATGTTTTAAGCGCTGCTTGTGCAACAAGTAAATCAACTATCACCCATTTGCTGCTCCACTTTTACCCCGAAAAACATAAAAAAAAATAAATTTTCAAAAACGGAGAAGGGGACCCCAATAGAGCTAGAAAAACACACAGAGATACAAAGAGCGAGAGAGAGAGAGAGAGAGAGAGAGCGAGAGACAGCTAGGAAGAGGGAGAAATCAAATGCAAACCATAAACGTAATCGAGTCTCTCTCCCCCCCCTCCCCCTCCTCCATTACTTCTCTTCTTCTTTAACGCTACCATCAATCCGACACGTTAACTTGCATTTTTCAGTTCACTTTGTAGACACACTTGAAATGGGGAGCGTTTCTTTAGCCATTGTAGCTGTAACGGTAACTGTAACTGTAACTGTAACTATATCTTGTATCTGTGTATCTATTGGGTTCGTTTCGATTTCATTACCTCATCGGCGACGCCTTAAAACACAACAACAAAAAAATAGGCAGACTTTTGGAGAGGTTACAACAGACACACACACACACACAAAGACGTTTCGATTTCTGGTTCGGCTTCGTTGCAGTTTGATTTTGCAATCGATCTATCCATCTATCTATTGACTTCATTTGCTGCTGCTGCCTTTTTAAAATGATATTTAGATTTGAGTTACCATCGTTCGCGCATTAGCAAAACCTGGTCGAATCGGGTCTGGGATCTGGTCTGGGTTGGTTATCTAATAGCATTTCGAAACCAAAGTGCTTTCTGGGTGTGGCGTTAAAAAACAAAAAAAAAAAAATTGCCAATTTTAGCAATTAATTTTTTTCTCTTCGAACTGACATTGACATTGAAAGGCTTTTTTGGCTAGCAAAGACTTAGCCAAAATGATGCGTAGACAAGGTAATCAGATGAGGTCTAAATTGCTAAATACTACGTAGAAGCCGCTCCCAAAAATAAATCCCATACACAAACCCGTTTCACCATCAAAATCAAATCAAATTAAAATCAAAGCCACCGCCTGTCGATGAGGAATTTTTTGGTTTGGGTTTTCTTTTTGGTTGTTCAACTCGCTACAAACGAAATATTTTGTTTTGTGCAAATTGCGTGCCATGCATTTTTGTTAAGTCGTGCATGACCGATAAAGTAATTTGGCTATTATTTTGTTAGTAGCAGCAGCAGCAGCAGCAGCAGCAGCCCGCTTTTTAATTGCCAACAATTTGAAAGTTATTAAACTTCACCAGCATAAACATTTAATGGGGACCATTTCAGATGAACTGCCACTTAAGTACGTAGCGTACATTGTGTGCATTGTCAAGTTCAAGTTGCAAATTAATTATGCAACGGCAAAATCGATCATTCAACTTAAATTAAATGGCTTTAGAGCCAAGTTAATGCCGGAATTTAAATATCGCAATTGGACATGACGAATTTTTTGACTCTACCGCATTTATTACCTTCCATTCACTACTTTTTCGAGTGGTTTCCAATATTTAATCCAACTGATACTAGCAATTCCATCTTTAGAAGACGCTTGAAGGCGTCTTTAATTCTCAATTAAAAGTTGATCTCAATTTCCAAGAGGAATGAGAAAAATATTTTTTAAATTCTTTCGACTAAAATTTTGAATTTTCAAACTGACCATCAATTTTAAGATCAATTCAAAATCAACGCACTATACATAAAATTATTTTACCAATGTCGTAAATTTTAGTTCTCAGTTGTGGTGCGTAGCGCCTCAATTAAACAACAACTGAGACACAAACACTTGAGGCAAGTGGAATTAGAGCTGAGAATTGGGAGTTCGGTGGCTGTTTTTTTTTTTCAAAAATTTACCACAAACATGCTAATCACAGCGATAAACAATTTAAGTGTCCAAAAGATTTCCGAACTAGCAACAAAAAAAAAAAAAAAAACATGCCAAAAACACACAATAAATTTCCGCATTTTGTGTGCGGCTCTTTTTACTTAATTTTTTTTTTTTTGGGTATTTTTGCATTTGTTGGCTGTTGCTGCGGTTTGGTATCGAAAACTCACACCAACCGCTAAAAGTACAACAACAACAACAACAACAAGTAAACGTGGCAAACACATAGAAAAATAAATTTTGCCATTGCCCAACAACCAGCAACCAGTGCAACAAAAGCAGCAGCAGCAAGTCACGCTTGAAAAGTTTTTATTTTGTGGCAAACAAAATCAAATGAAAAGGGCCGCAGCTACATGCCGCAATAGCCAGCAGAATAGGATGCATTGCGACGTCCCTGGCACACGTTACCAGGGCTATCTATACTGATTTATGTTGGGGAGCCAACAAGAATAGCTAACGCTTTTTGAAAGTCAATTTGCATGCCACTTTTGCTGTGTGTGTTTGCCACCAGCACCAGCAGCAGCAGCAGCAGCATTACACTTTTGTGGCAAATCAATTTGCATCGCTGATGCGTTAAATTTGAAAAATAAATATACACCACGTATAGTATATCCGATATCGTCGCTTTGTCGTATTCTTTGGCTAAATGGATTTATGGCCAAATATGAGCCAGGATTGGTTTGGCAAGTGACGCACCAGCCAAGCGAAACAACAGACAAACAGAATGAAACGCAGATTAACCCACATTTGAAGCATGCCGGCAACAATGTAGACAAATATTTAAATATCATTACCAACTTGGTTGCCCCAACAGTTCGCCAATATTTTCCTATAATTCTGTTTGTTTCGTTGTTGTTGTTGTTGTTTTTTTATTTTTGGCAAGAAGAGCAATAACAACAGCAACATTTAACGGAAATGCTCAAGTGTTTGTTGCTGTGTAAATACCAAAACTGCCTGAGACTGGAACTGCGAACGGGACTGGGAGACAACGACACGAAAAGAAACGTGCTTAAATGTCAGCAATTTTCTTGATTTATATGGCAGACCCAGGCCAGGCCAGGGCAGGCCTTGTCAGGCCAGACAACAATACAAGCAACAATATTCAGAAATTTGCCACAAGCAAATGATAGATACAAGTGCCACATTCATATAGGTAGAGCTACATATGTATCTACATGCATAGAAGTAAACGTTTTTAGCTGGAAACGATTACAACTCTCCCTCACACCATATGAAGGTGGCCTGAAAAGAATATACAAACTGTTATATCAAGTAACGCTCCATACATGGTGCTCACAAACCTTTTCCAAGGAATGTGAAATAGTGTTAACGCCCCCGCAGAAAAGCAAAGTTTATTGTTCTTATACACTGCACAAGAAGTTGGCATTACAAAATATGAGAAACAAAAAAGCAGAGATAAACAATTTATCAGCTTGAGTCTATCAAAAGAAAACCTTTGCAAATAGAGACAAAGTCCATTCGGATTATTCAACAATTGTAGATAGATTTATTTTTCTCCTTTCTTAAATATTCGCAACCAATGATACAAATTTAACTAAACTTTGATATGAATGAAAAGAAAGCAGAAAACAGGCTAAAGTTCTTACAGGGAATATCAAGAATTCGGTGCAGTCCAAGTCCAAGTTCTTTGGGGCTCACATGAGTTCAATGCCCTCAGTCTCTTACTATTTGCCTAGTGCCTGGCAGGATTTTTGTTTACAATCTTGTCACCCATTTGTCATGATATTTTTACCTTTCAAGAGACACAGATAGATGGCTTCACATAAGCTAAGAAATAAGTATATAGGGGAGTATCTATTTAGAAGTTATGAATATGAGAAAATCGAATTTAATTAGTTGCAGGTAATTGTGAATATCTCAAATGTCATTTAAGGATATATTTACATATACAAATTTTCTGCAATTCACCAGAGTATTAATTGGTAATTTTAAATTATTAATTAATTTGTATTATTTGCATCTTGACAGTGTCTGTCATTTAAGTGAAACATGAATTAATTTGATTACATTATATAGTAATGCGATTTTTCTCTTGCTACATTTTTTTTTTTTGCTAGACTTCTCCTCCTGTTTTTCTGTTGTCGACGTTTGGTTTGGTGGCGTAATAAAGTTTGCAATTTGTGTGATTGTATATACATATATTTGGTTAATTAAATGATTATGTTAATGGACAAACGGATGTAGCAGTAGATAAACAATAACAACAACAATAACAACACAGACACAAGGTCACTCAATGGTGCGCAATGAACCAACAAGCAGACCAATATAAATGTCGGTTCAACTGTTAAAATGTCAATAAATATTTATTATTTAATAAATGTATTTACACAGACGCAAACACACACACACACACGAACAGAAAGACCAACCGGCGTCACCCGTTTGCAATATTTGCGCAATTGCAACGGCAAATGAAAAACAAAAAGGAAAAAAAACAACGATGTAATTAAGCGTATAAAATTGATAGATAAAATAGTTATTGCAGGCAGTAAATTAAATAACAAGCACCCAAACACCAACCAATCTTTTCTAACTAAACCATAAGGAATTTAGTCGTCCAAAGAACAAAAGAGGTCCCACACATTGAGCCCAGTGGGTTAGTAGTGAATTGAGTTGAGGCAGTTGCTGGAATTGATATCAAGTTGAACCGGTTTCAACACGACTTAAAAGTGGGCTAGCTAGTACGCTTTGCTTTCGTTTTCATTTAGCTGGAGAACCTTCTCGAAGCAAAACAACCAATTCTATGACATAATTAGAATTTCGCTAAAATCTAGATAAATAGTTTAGTAATCAAGAAGTTATGTCACGTTGGCAATGAATTTGTTTAAAATAAATATTTACATAAATTATAAATCTATTGCTGGAAGTTGTGAGATTTGTCGAACTGGAACAGAAATCAAGGCAGCGACTTTTTAATGACTGACTATAAAAAATGAGCATACAATATAGCATTGGCAGAGACAATAGAAAATAAAGATATATCTTTGGCGAACTGGAACAGAAAACATCAAGAAAAAAGCAAGAGATAATGAGTGATCATTAAATAGAATAACTGAGCTGCTCTTTCCGCTTCTTGATGATTAATTAACTGATAAGTTAGCAAAATATATTTGAATATTTTCACAAGATCTTTAAGTAGAAAAGAAGCTTTATTTCTCACCAATTCTCAGGACACATTGCTCATACGCACTCTGTGCCTCTTGCAATGCCATGGCCCATAGCTGACACCTTTCTACCGCTGAGGTAATTGTTTAGCTAACATGTGGTATTTACACACATGCACACTCACACTCACACACACACACTTAACAGTAAGTGCACAATCATCACTATGTTTGTGTGCGTGTCTGTGTGTGTGTAAGCGCATTAGTGCTGCGGTCTGCACTTGTGGCGGCCAGCAAATGTGCCGCAACTCGCCATGCACTTCTGTTAGATGGTTTCCTTTTGCCGCATTGCAATACGGCAAACGGCAAACGGCAAAAGGCAAAAGGCAAACGAAGCGACAAAGAGGTAACCAACCTGAATTATTATAACTGTTAAATTATACTTACAATTTCTGTTTGAATTGGAGTTTTAAGTTGCAAGTGCAACTTTGTTAAATGGAGTAAGGCAGTTGAGTGCAGAAAATGTACTTTCAAACATTTCTAATGTCTAATTACCGACTTAAAAACTAATGTCCAATAAACTTTAACATAGAACTGGCTTCACATAATTATAATAAACAAATGCAAAAAGTTTCATAAAGCACACACACACACACACACATAGTCATATGCACACGCAATGGAAACAATCAAAAAATTGTGCATTCAAGTGCTGACTCATGCAACCAACTGACTAACCGCTAACTACATATGCATAAAATAGACACAAACACACACAGAAACACACAGGCACACACACACACACTTGCTACAGTTGCCAATGCAAATATGGCCCTAAAGTATTTATGTTTATGCAAAAATAAATACCAAATGAAAACAAAATTTTTTAATTAAATTCTATGAAATCATTTTATTGATAGAAAAGTTTTGATTTATACGCCAATTCAGACACACACATATATGCATATGTTTGTGTTGCTATGGCGTGCATGTGTGTGTGTATGTGTTTGAAGTTTGTAATATAGTGTAAATTTTTAGATATTTGATTAGTTTACACAAAATGAAAATGAAAATTGCATGTTGTTTAGGCAAGCGTGAGAGAGCATGGGCCGATGATTTTTCTTTTTCTCTAACCCAATTTTCCATTCGCACCCCTCCCAACCGACCATCAATTGTTGCCTTCCTGCGGTCATTGGATGACCCTTAACCATCCATCCTCCTCCTTACCTCCGCCACCTGTGATATGCCTGCAGTATGCCTTTTTGATGATGACTAAGTTGGGCGTGGCTGCACTTTTAGGCCCCATCTCTGATTGAGCATTGGAAATGCAATATGACCACAGCTCTGCGGCTTTGCAATTAGATTATCGCACAGAGGGTCGCAAGGGGGCTACTCACACGCAGATGCAGTTCGGCGGGAGGGACGGTGTGGAATAGCGGATATTTGTTCATTTTGATTGGGAGAGAATTCTTTTCATTGTGCACATGTATAATTATTTTTTGACTATTGCCATTCGATTTTAAATAAAATGCGTGGCACTGCCAACAAATACCGCATTAGTTAGTTGTATAAATGCAATTTAGTTCGTTACGCTTTGCGGTTGCATTGAGCTTCAGGCCAGTGAAAGAGATGCACAGATACAGAGACAGAGAGAGAGAGAGAGAGAGAGAAGGAAGATGAAAAGGGGAAGATAAGTCCTTGATGACGGGTTTCAGGTGCTTCAACTCTGGTTCGTTTTAAGTTGGTTCGTTGGTTGTCTCGTTGGTAACGATGTAATTTCATATCCAAAAAAAAAACAGAAAAGAATATGGCAAAAAAGTAAATGCAGTTGGCCCTGAGCTGTCAACGATACATAAGAGTATATGTATATATATAAGTATGGTCAGGTTCGTGTATCTTTTACATCTGCCGAAAGTTGTCTGCAAGATTTATTGACAATTTTCATCTCATTGTCAGACATGTGAGTTTTGAGAAGTGAATGCCTCTTGGGCAAGATGACAAATTGTCTTATCTTAATAATGAGCATAAATCATAAATATTTATACATTTATGTATTGGCATTGGCAATTGTTTAGACAATGCATTTACATTTCCCCACTGCAAAGAGAAGGCTTATCAATTCTGTGTGTTTTGGCCTCAACTTAATGAGCCATAATGTAAATAGAAAATTTTCTGTTACTCCTCCTGCTGCTGCTGATGTTGCATGGGTTTTTGTTTAAATATTTGTTTGAAGACAATGACAAAAGATTTTCAATATATGTAAGTTGACTTATAATTTCCCCATCCCTTTTGCAGCTGTGGCCCAACAGAGCTTCAAGTGTCCTGATGACTTTGGCTTCTATCCACATGAGACATCATGCGATAAATACTGGAAGTGCGACAATGGCGTTTCCGAGCTCAAGACCTGCGGCAATGGCTTGGCCTTCGATGCCTCAGACTCGAAATTTTTAACCGAGAACTGTGACTACTTGCACAATGTTGACTGCGGTGACCGCACAGAGTTGGGTAAGTCGAACGAAAGCGTATGGCTCTGAGCATATACTAATGAGATTATGATTTATGTTATAGAACCACCAATTACCACCCCACACTGCGCCCGTCTCTATGGCATTTTCCCCGATGAGAACAAATGCGATGTGTTCTGGAATTGCTGGAATGGTGAACCCTCCAGATATCAGTGCTCTCCCGGATTGGCCTACGATCGTGATGCCCGTGTCTGCATGTGGGCCGATCAGGTTCCTGAATGCAAAAACGAAGGTGAGTTTACTTAGGAAGCCACAAAGATGAATTCTACCATAACGAAACATGCGTTCATCAATTGCAGAGGTTGCCAACGGATTCGCCTGCCCAGCTGCTGGTGAACTGGCCAATGCTGGTTCCTTCTCACGTCATGCCCATCCTGAGGATTGCCGCAAGTACTACATCTGCTTGGAGGGAGTTGCTCGCGAATATGGCTGCCCCATTGGTACAGTCTTCAAGATTGGTGACAGTGATGGCACAGGCAACTGCGAAGATCCCGAGGATGTTCCCGGATGGTAAGTTCAGAATCAATCTGATATATAACCATAAATTCTATATAGTATGTTATTTGAGAATTATGCTTTTGGTTTGTTCTGTTCGCTTGGGAGCTCGTTAGTTGAGTTGAAGAAGTCCCTGGCCACGCTTGCACTTAATGACACTACAGACACATGTCTAATTGACAACACTCTGTCTTAGAATCTGCCTCTACTACACTACACACTAATCACTACTCTTACTCTCAACAATACTTTCACTATCACTTTTACTGTCTTTTACACACGCACACACACGCACATACTCTGTTTATACATTGCACATACATACATACATAAATACATATCTCTCTTGACCTATTCTTACATATGTATCTCTTGACCTTGGTCCCAATTTTTGCAATTACAGTGAAGACTACTATGGCGATCTGGATCTGAAGAGCATCCGCAAGAGCGAACTTCTAGCTGGATTGAACACTGAAGGTCGCACTAAGAGCGCGCCCAAAACCAAAGCTGCCACCTCATAAACATAATAATAATAACAACTACAACTACAACCAACAACAACAATAACTAAAACAACAGCAACTACAACTACAACATCAACAAACAACAACAACAACAACTACTATACAACAAGATCAACTCAATTTCCCTTACTTTTTCTTCCAAGATTTCCCTTGCCTACTTTCCTTCTCGCTGTACGTCTTTTTCACGTCATCAATTACCCAGCCAGAATATCTAAATCAAACATCAACAAATCTTTCATTCTTTCACTACTATATATACCCCTCTTCTTCTTTTCTAATTTATTTCTGCATGTATTTTCCATGTCTTTGAGTCAAATTCATCTTGTTTCTCCTTATGTTTCTGTTTTTTTTTTTTTTGTAACTCACAAATTTTCCAAAATTCATCAAATTTACAATTTTTGTGCAAAAGTGCAAGGAAATTTTTTAGACAGACACAAAAGAACATCGAGGAAAGATGAAATCTTTCGAAAAAAAAAAATGAAGCGTAAAATTTAGAGATTTGTACATTTAAGTGATCATTGTTTATAAGCTTATAATTTTATTTTATACATAAAAAAAAACAACAAAAAATATACATAAAAACCCAAAAAAAAAACAAAAAATTTTAATATTCTCTTGTTGGAAAAAACTAACAGCTGAAACCTTTTAATTAGGTTCAAGACGGCTTAGGACACTGAGCCTCATACAAGATTTTCTATTAGCTACATTATAAGTAATATGTGTGGGTACCAATGAAACTACAGAAGCGATATTGAGAACTTGGCAGCAGGTTTAGGAATTAAAGTATTACGTGACAAAATTTTTAAAGTATTTTCACCTTCCCCAGCTTCCACCTAAATCCTTCTCACCACACTTTCTACCTCCAAAATATCTTCGTTTTTTGCTTTTCGTACTTAATTTTTCCATTGTATCATAAAAAGAACGCATAAGAACTTAAAAAACAAATTTCACCTAAAAAAAACAAGGCTACAAAACTTATTGTAACGAATAACATGACACGCCTTTTCGCCCTTTTGCATTACCTAATACTTGATCGGCCCCTTAAAACAATCGATAAAATCAGCTAGTGCTATAGGTAAAACCGTTAAAAAAAACGTTCCAAATTGAAAGAAAATAACCAATTTTATTGTTTAATTTTAGGAAACATTAAATTTTAAATCAAATGACTCTAAATTATATCTTCCTCATTTACTTTATCAACATCTTAAATTAATGTTTCACTTAGCGAAAATTCAGAATTCCATTCATCAAATTTCAATTCCCTTTTGACAAAATTTAGTCAACTTGAAAGAGAAAAAAAAAAAAACAAATATGTCTATCAACTAAATGTCAAAGAACTTAGTCGGAAAAACCGCATTGCCCATAAATGCTCGTAAAATATTTATAATTTTGAGCAAAGTGTCTCCCTAAGTGTGTGTGTGTGTGCGTTTGTGGATGTATTTACGCTATTTATGTGGCTGACTTGTTCTACAGAGTCTGTAAATAATAAGCAAACATAAAACTTTCCGACGCCAGCCATATTTGCCACAAATGAAAAGTTGCCAGCCATTTTCGTCCAGCATCCAGGAAGTCTTCGTCGTCGTCGTCGTCGTCGTTGGCGTTGTCGACGTCTTTTCAAATGCACAAGAACTTTGTTAATTATTCATTAGATTCTATAAACAAAAACGCGATACAAAAACTTTAAATGAATTTTCAAATTATCAACACAATTGCAGGCAGAACCAGAACTAACACACACAGAAACTCACACACACACACACCCATTTAAGGACTGGTACACGTGGGCAGCGGGTCCTTTTCAAAAGCTGGCTTTTAGGTGCATGTGGCAGTAGTTGGCTTCTCTGGAGGAATGGGGTAAAGGGCTAGGCTCGTTTCTCTTAACTCATAAAATCTGGCAACTTTACTTTAGCCTTGCTTGACTTTGGCTATACGTATGAGAGTGACTTTTGTGTGTGTGTGTGTGTGTGTGCATTTATGGTTCCCACACACTCTGAACATTTTTGCAAAAAGTTTTAAAACTAATTAAATAAAAATTATAAAACTATACAAACTCAAGGCACAACTTGCTTGGGCTGCTAAAGGACATTTTTGGCTTGGTCCCTATATGTGTAGGGCTTTGTAGTATATAGTATGAGCTCTCTCTCTCTCTCTCTTTCTCTTTCTCTTGCTCCGCTTAGTTCTTTCTCTTTCCCTGGTGCGTAAAGGCACTTTTGATATTTCGGTGAATAAGTAGGAGCACATAAAGTCGCTGGGTTGCATTTAGCCACAATTTTATTTTGTGGTAGTTGTTGCTGGTCTTTTGAGCTTTTAATGTCACACAAATACACCCACGCACACATACACAGATTTACCGCTGGTTGTCATCGTGTAATTTAATATGTTTTAAGAACGTTTTCTCCTCTTGTCATGGTAGTTATTGCGGCCAAAGATAGTTTGCCTTCAAGGAGCAAGCAATAGCAATCTTCAATTAAAACTTCCTCTCAGTGGTCTGTCTGTCAACCATCTCTTATCGCCTCACCTCCTCCCCCTCCTCCTCTCCACTTACTATCTAGTTGCATTTGTGGAGCTAAGTTTAACAGATTTCTAGCAGAGACTGATAAAAAACGCAATTCTTATAAAAGTGCTTTTATAAACAAAAATGATTAAACTTAAACAAAGTTACACAACTGTCCAGCACATTCACTTTGCCAACCGCATGGGGAAACAGCGAGACATACAGAGAAAGAGACAGAAAGAGAGAGAGAGAGAAAGCCAAAACGGAATGAAGAATACCGACTCCTTGCGAACTGTTGGCCAACTTGGCTTGATGGATAATAGCCAGTTGCTGGCTTGGCAGTTCAAATCCTTTTAGCATTTTGACTCTAATTAATTTTAATGATCATATAAATGCTAGACAAGCACTCACAGACCCATAGATTACGACTAGAGAAAGCAGGTTTGGCTTCTCAAAAAAAAAAAAAATAATAAAGTTATGCTTGTCAATATATAACACACAGTATAGTACAATCCCGCCTCCCTCTCTCTCCTTTTCGCTCCATCTCTACTCTGCCCCAACGAACAAAAAATAAAGCTATGAGTGCTTAAACTTGGTCAAGAAAAATGTGTAAGGAAAAAAACAATTTCGGTCTAGTAAACTTGAGCCATATTTTGCAGCTTACACCATTCTCTAGTCGCCCCTCTCCCCCTCTAACTCCAACATTTATGGCGCTAACTTCTCGACGAGCTCATGTCCATGTCCAAGTTTCTCTTCTATGCAACAGGAGTCCTTGCTTGGCTTGTTCATGTTGCCTTTTCCGTTACTTTTTTATTTTTTTTGTTTCTTTTTTGGTCAATTCCATTTAATTTAATTTAATAGCCTTGCGCTTTTTGTCATTTGCCAGAGCCACAACGCGCATTTTATATGAGAAGCTGCCCCACCAAACACACACACACATATACAAACATACATACTATTTGCCACCCAGCTCGTTGCCATTGCCACTGTCGTTCCCTGTCCGCTCCCTCCATTATGATCCTTGTGTCGAGGTCCTGTGCGCTTTAAAGGCAATTTGTTGTTCACTGTGTCTGTCGGAAAGTCTCTGAGCGTGTGTGTGTGTGTGTGTATGTGTTCTTGATAATGTTGTTATTGTGGGTAAGGGCAAGCAGCAAGAGGCAAGCGGCATCTTTTAATCCTTGACGTCCTGTGGCTTTTCGCTCGCTATTCCATTTTATCTGGCACAGCCACAAATCCTTGTGTGCATCACTTTCAGTTGCCGTTGCTCTTTCTCTCTGCCTTCATAACAAGATTTTCAACAATATTATTTTTAATTATGGTTTTAATAAATATTTCCTTTGTCAATTTTCAACATAAAGGATCCACCTACTTCAGTGGAAACAGGAATAAGGGAAAGGACATAGCTTAATGAAAGAAAGCAAAACGCTTGTGCTACCTAATCAAATTTATACTTGTTAACCACATTCTTCTGTTTGTTTCCTTTTTTTGTCCCACTACATACACACACACACACACAAACACACGCACATCCACGCACTCACACACATACGCCCAGAAAATCATTGGCGCGTGCCAGGGAAAAAACAATGCAAAAATTTAATTAAACAAATCACGACAATACCAGAGAAAAAGAAACAAACTCAAGCAACAAGAACAAACCAAATAAACCAGAATCAGAGAGAATTTTCTCTTTTAAAATTTAACATAAAAAGGAATTTTCATGTATTTAATACTTTTTCTGTTTCTCGTTTATAGCGAGGATTACTATGGCGATGTAGACCTGAAGGCTTTGAAAAAATTGGGCTATTAAATAGCATGAAAAGCAACAGTAAATATAACAGACAAACACACCACACAGACACACACACACACACACACAACACACGCACACTCAGTTGGCAATTGTGAAAGCTGTAAGTCAATTCAAGCCAGCAACAAGGAACAGGAGCAAAAGCAAAAACAGGAGTCGAATCAGTAAGTTTTAAATGCTTGCCACACAGCCTAAAGTATGTATGTATGCACACGGAATATTAAGGAAACATACGAGAAATTCTAGTACACAACACATACATACATCATATATATGTAGAGTACATGTATATATACATATATATTATTATTATTAAAACAGCAGTTGACTTTAAAGACTGAACAATAAGAGAATTCACAGTGAAAGGAAAACTTAATAATGAATTATTTAATAGCCCGGACGAACAACATTGCCTCATACCTATTGTGTGGCATAATGTAAGAACAGGTCGAGACCAGGCCAAAAATTGCATAAACTTAATGTGTAATTTCATTGAAATTGAAACCACACACACAAAGCAAACAAGAGCCGCAAATACTTGTCCATCCAACAGAAGTTTAATGTCCCCTATGTTCAAAGGAACTCAGCAATTAACCACAGATGCAACACCACCAAATTTCGCGTATTCCACAGTTTCGTGGCCACACAAAGTCAAATTTAACTTATTAAGCAAACACACTTAGCAACCACACAAAGATCAACACAAACATGCAGAAATAACTTCAATCTAATGTACATATAGAAGGCAATTTAAGTTTTAAGTTTACAAATAAATATATACATGGAAAAAAACGTTTGTTTCGATGCATTCTATTGTGATTCGACAATCTCAGAGAAAATCTCTCCTCTCCTCTGCTGTTCTCAAATAAGTAAGAAATCCGACAATGTTCCGATTTTAAACAAATTCATCTGAATTGTGCCTCTAAATGTAAGATTGCTAATAACCGAGTTTGGTTAATTGTTTTGTTGATCCAGAAAGAAGGAGTAACTCGACATACGCGAGCTCTTTTACTGGATCCCTGGAATAACTGATGAGAGTTGAAATGATGGCGGTTTGAACTTAATGACTCGGCCATGTTTTTGCATATATTCATCGAGTAGGCTTACGTTATTATCATGTTTTACAGGAATATTTGCCGTTTTTCGTGTCATTGAGAGAGGGAAAACGTTTGAAATGAAAATGTGAGTTCTGCTTGTTGGTTACTCGTACAAAACGGCGATTGGCATATAAATTTTGGCTTAAACACTCCAACAAACCAACACACAAATAAACAGACAGACAGGCAGACAGACACACAATGTTATTGCAAGTATAATTTTCTTTACTGCCATTTGCCGTGTATTGCTTTTACTATTGCTACCACTAGTAGTAGAGGACCTTTTGTCTATTGTTGCAGTTGCAGTTTTTGCACGTTATACGAACCATTTGCAGCAGCAACTATGTACATACATGCGACTGCATTGCGGCAGTTGTTCGGCCTCAGTGTGTATGTAACTATACATATGCCGGCCGAGACTCGACAGGAAGGCCAAGCCCAAGTTCTGGACACGGAGTCGGAGATGGAGACCAAAAGACCGGAGCTGGAGTAATTGCCAGTTCATGTTGGAACGAAGAAGAATATCATTTTGAGGATGAGAGAGGTTTTTAGGTAAAAATATTCTAAAAATAACAATACATAATTCAGAGCAATTTTACAAGTAATGCAGCAGCTGGATATGGTAGGAAAAATGCAACTGCCATCTACCTAAATAATAAATAAAAAAGGATATGTGAAAACTGAAAAGCCTGCCCAATGAACGGACAGTGGTTTTTGTGGCATGTTGCTACTGTGCAATTGTTGTTGTTGTTGCCGTTGTTGTTGCCGTTGCTCTGTTGCCATTGTCATTAGCCGTTGGGCAAATAATTTAGTTTACCACATTGACTTCGATAACTAAGCATTGTGTTGTTGTTGCCATTTCTCTTACTACCAACTGCCGGCGCCTGGCTGCCATTATAGCCATTTCCACACACACACAGACAAATACATTAGCTTCGTGTGTATGTGTGTGTGTGTGTGTCTATCTATGCCATTCGATGAGCATCTCCCCATGGAGGCAAGTTGGGTTAGAGTTGTGTTCCACTTATTGATTTCAATTAACATGCAACAGCATGTCTTCTCCATTGCATTCCTCTACCTCGTTACCCTTTTCTTGCTGCCACTTTTCACTTTTGCAATGTTTTCTCTTCGACCCGTTGCCGTTGGATGCTGTTGCTGCTGTTGCTATTCAATCTTTCCATAGGCTAATGTTACACTTGTGCATCGTTACATTTTGCCATATCAGAGCCACTCCTTCATCCTGCTGGACTCCCTCCACTGCCCTCCCGGACTGCTTGACTGCTGCATCGTTTGGTTTCTATTGTTCTTCTTCGTCCTTCCAATAATTATCAATTTTGTGTGTGCTCTTGTATATTTTGTATACTCTTTTGTTTATTTACTTGTTGTTCTTGGCAAACAGTGCGTATGCGTGTTGTGTCTTGCGGTCAAAATTCTGGAGTTTTCTAGTTGGCAACACTAAATCTTGCATAAAAGCTGAGTAAAATGCAATTTCCCCAACTTGAAATTTAATATTTGCATTAGTGAAAATGTAACATGGGTCAAAAGAAAATTTTTAATAAAGTGCACGTTAAATTAAATATTCACATGAAAGAAAATTCTTGTAAATTAAGTTTAAACTTTTAAATTTAACCCCCTGAAGTAAGGTTTAACTAGCAAACAAGCTGCTAACTTAAAGTTAAGTTAGCTGCTCTTTCTTTACATCAGTGGACTTGTCGGAAACTTATCAGAAGCTTGAATCTTGGGACTCCGGCATGCTCATTGACTGGCCGTCGATAACAGGCACAGCTTGTTTCAATAAAAAATTGGCTTCCTCTCTTGGCCATTGTTAAGCTAGCCACTAATGCGGCTCAGTCAGCAGCGAATGCTTGTGCGAATAAGTAGCAGCAGCACGAGAGAAGAAGTAGAAAAAAATTGTATACAACTGTGTGGCCAGCAGTGTTTGTTTGACTGGTCCTAGTCCGAGCCAACTCTCTGGCCTTTTTCTCTCTCTCTCTCTCCATCTCTCTCTCTGCTAAAAGCGCAATGCAATGCAATGACAATGACAATGTGCAGTGTATAGGGTTCGATATTCAATGTGCTTCATGCTTGTGACGGCAAAAGCGTGGAGGGAGCTTCGGATTCGGGTACGGGCATTGCTTATTTTTATTTGCCTGGCTAGGACTAATGCCCCAGCATCAGCACCAATAACAGCAGCAACAGCAACAGCAGCAGCAGCACAAACCATGCGCTCTAACGCCCTCTTATCCTTGTAACGACTTTGCTGCGCTTTTGCGGTTGACCGCATTTGCTGCGAAAAATCTGTTGCTGCCAAAGTATGGCCACTGCCGGGTCTGCTCTTGACCGAGTGGAGCTATAAATATCTGCGATAGCGAAATGCAATTACGTGGCAACAATGAATACAGCAGCAGCAGCAACAACCAGCGATTGCTGCTGCTGCCTCTCATACCAATAGCAATACCAGATACACACCATACCCCTCTGTCCCAGTTCAGCCCACATCCGGCAATTGACAATGATGATGTCTACGTAGTTTTTTGTCTTCTCCGCTCTTTATGCGCAGCCAGCATAGGGACAAAAGGGACAAAAATTGAGTATCCTCTATACATATATATATTGGCATGAGTACCATGAGTGGAATGAGTGGGGGTTGGGGGAAAAGCAGTACAATATGTGTATGTCGAATCGTAAGTACAACGCTTTCCTCCAGTGTGCGTGTGTGTGTGTGTGTGTGTGTGTGTGTTGGGCGTTTGCTCAAGAACAAACGATACACGCGCTGGTCAGGCTTGTAGCTACACATTGGCTACGTTTTTGTGAATTTATGTGCTCTTCATTGAGAGTTCAATGGCTGCTATCATAAAATATTGAAAATGACAAGGAAATGCAATGGGATTGGTATAAAAGAAAAGCGTAGATAGATAAATGTAACTACTACTGTCACAGGAAAATAAACTATGGGTTACGCATGGCAAAAGCCAGCGCGCTGGCGCTGAAAATTTTCTCTTTAATTTAAGAAGAAGAAATCGTATTTCAATTTCTCCAATTTAGACATAGATATTTAAGTTATGCTTTGCATATTAACATAGCCCTCCTATTAGTAGCCACTCCTCCTTTGAGCAATTCCACTTCATTAGAACACCAAAAATTCACTTAGTCTGACAATATCAAACAATAACTTTGGTATTTTTCCACATTTACTATTAACCTCTCCGCATACCAATAATAGTCGGAGACCCCTTCAAAAGTTCATCGTTCATTGCCAGCACATTCCATGGAATGGTCTATGGGGCAGACCACCAATCTCCAAAGTGCTTCACTGCCACAGCAAAAGAATATAAAGGCAAAAGAACTAAAGTCATAAAAAGCCAATTTTTCTAGTTGTCAACGGCAAATGTGTGTGGCTTAAAATACGAGCCCGGAACCCAAGTCGCTATCCCTGTCCCTGGCATTAGCTATTGGCTGACAGTTAACACCCTGGACGCATAATTACATATATTTCGGGCTCCCCCACAACTGGCTGGGGCTGGGCAACAGCTACACGCCCCCGCACCAGCATAGCAATTGTAAGTCATTTGAAAACAATTTTGATTATATTTTTTCCAAGCGATTTCACAAATCTGTTTTATGCTTAAGCCCAGACCCGGTACAAGACCAAAAGCAAGACCAAGCTGATCCCATCGTGTCTCCCCCCCTTTCCCAAGCCGTAACTGAGACCGAAAAAAACCAAAAAAAAAAAAAAGAAATGTGCGTTTTGCGTATGGGTAGTTAACAACATGCCCCATAATAATAACATACATTTTCCGAGCAGCCCCCACACTGCCCTCCTCCTTCTGCCCACTATTCTCTGTTGCTCTCCCACCACCATCCCAGACATCCGACGAAATGTTTGCTGTAAACGACCTTAAAAAACGAAAGCCAGGACGACTATGACGGAGTCAAGAACGACGATTGGCAAAAACAAACAGAAAATGCCAGAGCACATATAAAATCAAAAGCGAAAAGAGAACTCATATTGTTGTTGCTGTTGCTATTTCTGTTGCTTTTGTTGCTTCTGTTGAGCCAAATTAACAAGCAAATGTTGGCGGCATGGATCAAGGAGAAAACAAACAGAAACCAAAGAACCGGACCTAACTTGAATGTACTGACATTTCGATGCCCTTGCTAAGTCATTATTAGTCCGAGATATAAATTAACTGAAACTTAAGATTTAAGACGCACAAAAACAGTAAAATTAAAATGGCTATAACTTTATAAAAAAAAAAAATGATTAAAATTCAGAATAATCTATTATCTATAATTATTATCTATAATAGATTATTCTGAATTTAAATAATTTTTTTTTTATAAAGTGAAAGCCATTTTACAAATATAACATTCCCTATCCCTGAAGAAGCTGAAAACTATCAATTCCACTTACTTAATATACCCTCAGTGTTAGGGTATTAAGAAAAAAGCAAAAACTCAGAATTGTGCGTAACATTAGCTGTAGTCGACTTGATTTTGATCGCTTCAATGAACATTAATACACAGACGATTGGAATGGGCGTAGGATGTGGATGACAACAAGGAAGGAGGGGGGCCAGTAGATGAGGAGCAAGAGTAGGTTGCTTAAGTAGGCGCTTGTTTACATGCATATTTGTATTTAACTTTGCAGCAACAACAACAACTACATAACCTTTGTTCGCTTTTTTGTTTTTTACTCAGACTCAGGCACTACGTTATGGCGGGTATAACATAAATGTCAAGTAGATGAAAACGATTTCAAAGATATGATACCAAAAATCATTTGTTAATGGTAAAAAAAAAAAAATCGACCTTAAGTGAGTGAAAGAAAATCTCTCTATAACTTAATAAACGGGCATCTTTTAGATAGTTGAACTTACTTAAATCGGAATATTATAGTGTGTAGAGAACTTCATAAAGATCAAAAATAGCATTGCTACTCGATTTGGATTTCTTACTTATGTTTTTTCTCTTCTTTGGTGCTGGCAAATAAAGCCTACTTATAGGGGATCTTGATTTGGCAGTGCGTAAACATTGTATCTGTGTGTGTGAGTGTGTGTGCTTGTGTGTATGGATTGGCTGCTGTATGCGGCATTTATTTCCGGCATGGCATATCTCGTTTTAGATGCGTGCCACGGCCAATCTCTTTTGTGTTGCGTTTCGCGTTTTCCTGTCATAAATGTTGCCCGAACCTTTGTTATATTTCCGTTTCACTTTTATTTTAATAATTCACCCAACATTTATGGTATGCACACACATACTTTTATTTACACACATTATTTATATAAAAGTATGCACGTAGAGAGTATGAGGACGGCGACACTTAACCAATGTAACCAACGCCAGGTGGCCATTACCATCTGACTCCATCTTCCATGCGCCATTGTATACGTCATAAATCTAATTTTTTCCGTTTCCGTTTTACCGCCCATTGGCCCCAACACCGACTACCCGCCTCCCAGCCATTTGGTGAATCGAAAACAAAAATGTAATTTAAATATTTGCTAAATACTCAGAAATGTACAATACAGTTTTGTTCCATTTTTTTTTTTGTTTTTTGTCTTCTACTTGACAACTTGACTAAGTATTTAATTTAATAAAATTTAATTTACTTTCTTGCCAAAAATTGTTCGCTTTTTATGGTCAATTTCGCATTTTTCGCATACTTTTCTTTAGTTTTGCTGTGGCAACAAGTGAAAAATTGCCTTTAAATAATAACACTTTGAAGTCATTAGCCTATTTTTAAAAAACCCCAAAACAAAAAAAAAATGAAAACATCCCATGCAAGGATTTTCTTGGTTGCCAATAGATGTGCGCTCTTTCACTCTTATACTCAGTTTTCCATTCAGCATGTAAAGAGAAAATTTCCCTTGAGTAAGCGTTATCGACTGGAAGGACATGGGGACTTGCACTCAATGAGTAATTGAGTGAGATTGCGTTTAAGGAAGTAAATGAATGACTTGCTCTTAGCGAGTTAAAAAAGTACTTTTGCTCTTTGCCGACTCTTGCTTTTGTACTGAACGTACGACCTTTGGCAACATTTGTGGCCTACAATTTTATGAGATTTTGGCTATTTAGTGAGTCCAAATACATTTACGACAGGTGAATAAGTGGGCCCAAAGATTTAAACTCAAAAGCTAAGGGCAGCTGCTTAAAGTTTAACAATTGAAAATATTATTTTGTTAACAATAATTTTGTAATTTTGCATTAGATTTTAATACAATTCACCACATTAGCTGAAAGTTTTTGTCTTTTGGCAAATTTTCTTGCTGAGCAGTCAGTTTTGATGTGGTCAGCCCGCCCTGTTGACATATGCTGTGCCCGTTTTTTCTTTATTTTGAATGAAATCCCTTGTTTTTTTCTTTGGCAAACATTGAAAGTATTCAGCGTATTTGCATTTGTTAATTGGCCTTATTTGCTTTCAAACATGACCAATGATATTTTTTTTTTTGTTGAATTTTGATGATGGTCCTGTGACATGGCGAGTATTTGTATGCTTTTTAGAATTTATATTTTGAGTCGAAGTGGTTTTTTTTTTTGTTGGTCAGGGTCATTTGCGTCAAGTGCCGCAAATGCTTTGGCTATTTTTACACAACAAAAGATACAATAGAATGTTCGCTTACACTCGCACAATATGGATAAAAGGGGGCAAACACACACAGAAAGAGAGAGAGACAGAGAGAGAGAATGAGAGAGAGAAAGTGAGCAAGGGACAAAAAGTTATGACACACCTTCAGCATTTAATCTGACGTCCTTGCAGTGGCTCCAGTGAGTGATAACCATCAATCAGGCCAAAAAGTGGGCGTTACACAGTGTCCAGGACTCTGGCTTCTGGCTGAAAGATCCACCCAGTCTTGCTTGCTATGGTTGGAGTTCATTTCAATCATTAGCGTTTGCCCAGCGCACAGACAGACCAAGGGACAGGCGGGCAGACAGGCAGGCAGCCAGGCAGCTCCCTGTTGATGCTGTCAAATTAATAAAGAGCAGGTCCGAGATGGGAGTGGAATGGGGGTTGTATTGCGTTGTGTCGTTGGGGGAGTAGGCATCTTTTCTAGTCTCTAGTTGGCGGTGGTGGTTCTCTTCCCTATGGACTCATGCACTTTAACTTAACGCAGCGTAGCTCATAATGCCCCATAAAAAATTTGTCATCATTAGCTAGAGCGAATGACAACGACCAGTCCAGTTGACTGTTAGGGCGTTGTGTGGCTCCTGCCAATCTATCAATGTGTGTGTGTGTGTGTACCAGAGGACTCTTTAAAAGATTGTGCGGCTTCGTCCTTTTGGTGCATATTAGTCAAAAGCTTAAAGCGTTAAATTGATTGATTGTGTGTGTGTGTGTGTGCAAGGGGTAGGGGGCATGTGGTCAAAAGGTTCGACTGTCTTTAAGCTTTAAGCTGGCCATTAGGGTTATTAAATTTACTCTTTTGTCTGATGTGTGTGTGGTTATGCGTGTGTGTGTGTGCTATTAGAAGAGATAATGGATTGCGAATATTAATTTCTTTGCATGACGAAAAGAATCAAGCAAGAACAATGCGCTTAATCTTTATAGACACGCAGGGAAGCTCTAAGAGAATATGCGAGCTGAGAGCACAAGTTGAGGCAGACAATGCGTTGCGCCAATAATGATAACCGGAAGCCATTAAAGGAAGTTTCAATACATGAGTTACACACACACACACACGCATGCAAGCAGTTTGAGTCGTTTCCTTTATGTAAGACAAGTGTGTGTGTATGTGTATGTGTGTGTGTGTGTTTGTGGGGATTGCTGTTGTTTGCCTTCCATTCCCATTGCAGGAGCAACGTTGGCGGCAATATTGTAATTTTTATTCCTCTTTGTGCCATTCATGCGGCAACTGGAAAACCGGCAAAGCTGTAGCTGAAGCAGAAGCTAAAGGTAAAGGTAAAGCCAACAGCAAAGAAACCCAGTGTCGAGCGTTCAATTCCCTTTCAATAAGGAAGCGTGGGCGTTGCCAGTAAGGCAAAGAAAGCCACACACGCACATTGCAATCTTGCTAATGTTTTTTTATCCATTTTAACTTTGCCGCCGTCTTGTCTTGGCTGCAGCCTGCAGTTTGTGTTGGGCAAACAGCCATCGGCTCTATGCGGAAGTTAGGCAAATGAAGGCTGCCACGGTACGCAGATATTGCGCCGGGATTCAGGTCGTGCCACCGACATATAGCACCTACATGGAGTCACGTCAAACACGGAGATGGGAGCCAAACAATTGACTCGATATACACAACATATTTCGAAGGCTCTCTATGCCAACGATGAAGAATCACACCATTATCAATGGGGCACACACTCGCATTTTCAATTGATTAAACATCGAACGCACCCACAGAAATTAAACTTTGTGGTGAGGACAGAGGTGCGGTGCGGTGTGTGTGTGTGTGTGTGTGTTACTCTTGCATTTTTCACATGCCGCAGCACAAAAATATTTAAGCATATTAAAAGAAGGCATCATCATGATGTCGATATATAGAAACACACACACACACACACACACACATACAATATGAAATTCCATTGCATTTTATAGGCTGGCGGGCAAAGAAGGCTCACACAGAGGAGAAGAAGCAAAAAGAATTACGAGAGAATACAATGGCAGGCACTAAAAACCTGTGGCAACAGGCCATTGTGTGGCATAAACAAAAGAGATGCAGCAGATGGCAGGCGTGGCCACATCGTCAGACAAAACAACTGAACTGAAAGCACTTTGAGTGTGCTAAAGGTGAGGACCTACACCCTACACCCATTACACCCATCACACCCGTAGGTTCTAAGTCAACTCTGTAAGTGTGTGTGTGTGTATATGTATATAAAATTGAGTAGTGTTAGGAATTGGCCTTTAGGAATGTGGCAAAGTGAAATTTATAGCTCGGAAATTAATAATGACGAGAGCTCACACAATGAAGTCGAAGCAGTTAAATAAAGTGATGTGTGTCCCAGTGTATGTACGTGTGTGTGTGTGTGTGTGTGTCGCTTGATGGAGAATGCCTCTTAACTTAAGAGTCAACTCAATTGAAAGATCTTCATACAAAAAAATCACGACTCTGATACACTCTGTAAGCAGTTAAAGGATGGCAAATGATAGAATTGGAATTTCTTTGGCAAACATAGAAGAGTTTAGGTCAAAAGTTCTTGTTGAAAACGGGTTTATCTTTATTTGTAGATACAAACTTTTTTTTTATTAACTTGGTAAACAAATTATTCAATATTTCAGCAAAGTCTTATCAAACCTTTTTAAATTCCCTTCGTATTTTGCATGAACAATCAGTTTTTGTTTGTGTTTTTTTTTTCGTTCAGCTTATCTGCCATGATGAACTCGTTGAATTGTTGTTGCACATTAACCTTGGCCACTAATTACCACAGTGAGAATTTATGGCATAAGTTTTATAGAGCTCACGGAGCGAGCCAACTGCAAATGCATTAATTGTGCGTCTCATTAAGGGGAGTTTCTTATGTGCAAAACATAAAATATGCATGGGCCATATATACTAAGTATATATATGAAAGGAAAATTGTATGTACATAGAGCGAATACGCATAAAAATTTAATTTATTTTTGAAACGCTTTTTTTCCACTTCTCACTGATATTTGGCGGGCAGACCAACATTAATAGCTCCGACCAGGCCATAATTAATGAGCATTTTATAAATGTGGCTTGGATATTAAAAAACGCAAAAAAAAAAAAAATGATAATGAATACACAAACCAAATACTGAAAAATAACAATAATTGTAACGTTATAATAATGCAGTTGTAATTAAGTGCATTGTTGTTGTTGGGAGCCGAATGAGCATTACAACAACGAAAATATTTTTTAATAAAATCAACAGTCAGGATGACCAGTGGTCAGAAGCAACAGTATTGCCCTGGTCGGCTTAACCTTTTATGG
Source organism: Drosophila nebulosa (assembly GCA_024703675.1). NCBI lineage: Eukaryota > Metazoa > Arthropoda > Insecta > Diptera > Drosophilidae > Drosophila > Drosophila nebulosa. The sequence continues at coordinate 12,484,501 of JANFPS010000004.1, read as the reverse complement.
CAAGGGCGTTTCCATAATTTACTCATTTAATTCTGCAAAATAATGGCTAACCGGTTCTTTGGCCTGGCCGAGACCCAGGTTCGTGTTTTGGTTCTTCCAGATTAGGTACTAGATGCGTTTCCTTGCAGATGGTGAGTCATAGAACATGGATTCTGAGATTCTTCAAGTCACTCACAGGTGAAATCAATTTACAATATTGTCCTGGGGAAAATTATTTTAATTGACTTGGCAGAAAATCAATGAAAAATCGATGTAATTATTATGCAAATTAGTATAATTGCCGAGGCAAAACAAACAGAACTTGGCTATAAAAACTGTAAACTGAGCTCAAAGACAATTAATCATAGACAAAGACGACTTCATCATGAGCAGTGAATTGGACAGTCCGTTGGAGCGTTTCCGTGAGCTGACCAAGCGTGTAAATAAGTTCACCGCTCTTTTGGGAGTGGATGTGTTGGCCGACGAAGTAAAGTGGAATTGGCGCACCTGGACAACAACATTTGCCATTGTCAACTATACGGGATTCACAGCATTTTCGTTAATCAGCAATATAAATGACTGGAAAGAGTGTCTGAAAATAAGTCTTATGCTGGGTGGTCTTACACATGGCGTGGGCAAATTCTTTACTGCTTTGTTTAAGAACTCGCGGATGAGATACATCACTCTCTACACGTCCGATATTTTCGAAGACTATGAGCAACGCAGTCCGATCTATGCTAGAATCTTGAATATTGGCTTGAATCGCTTGCAGAACGTGATGAGGATTCTGGGGACTGGCTATTTGATCACCTTTTTCCTAATGGCTATAATACCTCTGGGACTACTCTTCTACGATGGAACGCGTGTCACAGTAATGCAATATCTGATTCCTGGTCTGCCCTTGGAGGATAACTTTTCCTATGCCATGACCTATGTCATTCAGATAGTCACAATATCTGTGGCTGGCTTTGGTTTCTATGCGGGCGATCTGTTTGTGTTGCTGGCCCTAACGCAAATTCTAACACTTGCAGATATTTTACAGATAAAAGTGACCAAACTAAACGAATCCCTGGAGCTGAAGTCAATGAGGCGAGCAGAGGTGGCTTTTGTAGGTGACTCTCTAGAGGGAGAATCTGAGCGGAAGCAGTTGCTTTTGGAGGTGATCAAATGGCATCAAAAGTTCACTTAGTAAGATTAAATTTCGAGATCTAAAATGAAATCATTTTTGTGTAATTGAATTGCTGCAGCTATTGTCGCTATGTGAACGAGTTGTATCACGATCTGATTGCCAGTCAAGTACTCTCAATGGCCATGGCTGTGATGCTTAGTTTCTGCATTAATTTGATCAGTTTTCATTTGCCTTCTGCCGTTTATTTTGTGGTCTCCGCTTACAGCATGGTGGTCTATTGCATTCTTGGCACGAAAATTGAATTTGCCGTAAGTAGAAGGAGACGGGCTAGCCTTTCGTGATAATCCTTTGTGTTTTTCGTTTGAGAGCAGTATGACCAGGTCTATACAACCATCTGCGACATATTCTGGCAGGAGCTAAGCGGCAAGCAACGAAAGGACTTTGCCATGATGCTGCGAGAGGCACAGAGGCCGCCTACTATCAACATTCTTGGCGTAATGCCGCTGTCAGTGAGAACGGCGCTACAGGCGAGTAGTCTCTCTCTCTCAGGTATTTCAAAGACTAATGCAATTTGTTTGCTTGTTCACTTGCAGATAACAAAACTCATTTACAGCCTGTCCATGATGATGATGCAGAATCGCACCTAGAAAGCACTTGGCAACCCGACACCCGGCACCGGAGACCCCACACAATCCTCCACTCTCTACTGGTGCTCTTAGCTCTTAGCGTTACGGCACTTTACATCAAGTGCATTGGGGCGTCCCATACATTTTCTAATGCTTGTTTTGAATCATATTTAATGTTATACAGGGTGCTTTTGCAGTTGGTGGTGGTATTGGTGGTGCCAGCTGGCAAATAAAATAAATTAGTTGCAGTTGAAAGGTGGCTTCAGACACAAAAGTCAACACGCAACGCGCGATGGAACCGCAAACAAACGCCAGCTGTTTGGCACAGATAAAATGGCAGGCAAACAAACTCCGTGAGACGGGAGCCCATAGAATAAGAATACGTAGAAGAAAAATGGGAAGTAGGAGACAAGACGAGACACCAACGGAGACAGCTTTTTGGGGGGGCCGAATATAACCCGCCAGCTCTAGCAAATCAGCTGCCAACACAGCGCAGCTTACTGGCAAATATTAAAATGCGAATTTTTATGCGCTCTGACATTTGCGCCTTGCCTTCAACTCCTTTTCCTTCGTTAGCTTCTCGTCTCAAACATAATTCTCACTATGAGAGAGAATGGTAGACTGCGCTGCTGGCTGACTTCACTGGCGGTTGGTGCTTGGCGCCTCCTGGCATATCCTTTCGCCAGCATTTTCTTTACCGCATCGTGCGCACATAAATTAGCTGCCAAGCTAAGAAATGTTTGCGGGCAGCAAAGGTTCGCGCTCTCCTGGTAGCCCATTGTTGGTTTTACTGGTTGCCGGTTGCTGGTTGCTGCTTGTCCCTGCCGTGATAGGGCCACCTTCATTTTCACATTTTCCCCCAATTTCCTCCATTTCCCGGCCTTTCAAAAGGGGGTCGCCACTCTGCGGTTTTGTTGCGCTATGTTTATGCGGGTGGCGGCAAAACTGCGCCGGGTGCATTAAACCAATAAATCAGCGAGCCACCGAAACCAAAAAAAAAAAAAAAAGAATTGCAAATAGAATGGAGGGGAAAATGAAAAACATAGTGTTGTCAGGCATTCTTCTGAGACGCCATCGTCGCCTTCGTCTCCAGCGTGTCGCACTGCATATTTAATCAATACGGACCACAGCTAACAAAACATAAATTAATCTTGCCGCCTTTTAAAGTGTGCCACATTTCACGCTTGCCTTTTCTGTGCTGGCCAAAAGGAACAAAAAAAAAAGAAAGAGGCATTTTTAATTTAGAAAAATTCCTGCGGCCATAAAAACCTTGTCGGGCAAATCAATTAAATTTAAATTGTATCCCATTAGAGGCACATTAAATGAGTTAAGTCATTTGGGGGGACCAAGCCCGCGTGCCGCGTCTTAGAATACTTTTTTCTCCGTAACACAAAGTAAGAAAGAAAGAGAGAACGGGAAAGAGAGCGAAAGCGCTTTTTGAGAAGGGTAAAAATGAATTCATTTTATTTTTTGACGCACATAACTGGGTCAGGACATGGGTATGGGATCCAGAGGCACATCCATGGATGAGGGAACGCAATTAAAATGCCCACGAGTTACTAATTTGCCATGAAACGGCGGGCGGTTGCTTGGTGTGTTGGCCTAAGGCCAACACAGAGAGAGAGTGGAGAGTGAACCCAAGTCCGATTTAAAAATGTTGCCAAATTTGACAGTTGATGGCTATTAATTTATATTACGCATGATTTGTGCTACGCTTTTGTGATCTCTTTTTATATTTTTTTTTAAGGGCAGAGAAACGTGAAGCGTAAGAGGGGGGGTAGACCATAAATAATTTTGCTATAGAAAGGCTAATGATGATTATATCTAAATTCCTCCGATATCAGATCTTTGCTCTTTATTGTAAGTGACTTAAAGTTGAATGGAAATTCTAGTGCAAGCCAAAAATATCAAACTTGGGATATGTCTCAATTAGCATTCATTTGTTCCCCCCATAATGATAGATCATAAATAAATTAGTTAGCTCTAATATGGGCGAGCGTATTTGCTGCCATTATTCAAGGACAAAACACCGCCCTGGAATGACCAATCGAATTCAAGCTGTCACAGGGGAGATTTGTAGCGGAGACATTACGACAAAATCTGGTGAAATCGTTGGGCAATTTCTGCTGATGTTTGCTCAAACTTCACACTGGCCAAGTAATTATCGACAGGACGAAATGATTGCTTCTCCTGGCATTGCTCACATTGCTTCTGCACTTAGTCCTTGCCACCAAGAGTCAGTCCCATTGGCAGCTAAGCAAAGACGAAGCGTTAATGCTGCGTGTCGAAAGCAAACTTTGATGGCTTAATCACTTTGATAGCAAAAGGGAAGAAAACCCCAAAGCATTAGAGAGAGGGGGATTGGGTCTGGTAGGTAAGTTGCTTGCTCCAGTTAGCTATCTGTGTGTGTGTGTGTGTGTGTGTCTGTGTGGGTGAGAGTGTGTGTCTGCTTTTGGGTAAGATTTTAAACTGCACGTGTTTACCAGGCAGAATCTTAGGAAGCATCTCCAAGACCGTGTCTGAGGAGAGGCGGCTGCTGCTGCTACTGCTGCTTCTCGTTGCACAGTCAAAGTCATAAAACCATTTAATTATATTAAACTTTTAATTGCGTAGACAGCTAAGAAACATGCACACACATATAAAGACAAACACATACATATATAGAGAAGGTACTTTTGGCGGCAACTGCAAACATATGCAGGCAAAAAAAAGGGGCAACAGGGCCGCGGGACAAGCAATGGAAAGTCTGTGCAACTCACAGTGGCACACTTCTTGCCTCTTGCCTCTTACCTCTTGTTGTTTTGGCGCTCGCTACTATGTAAATGCAATAATAAAGTTATTAAAAGTGTCATAACAACTCGACTTGAAATAGCAAAAACTTTTTACCAGTTTTCCCATGCCTCTCGCCCATTGCTTGCCTTTGCCAACCAAGCAGCTCTTGAGTAGGGTAACTAACTGGAAGAAAAAACAAAAATTAAAGAAAAATGAAGGCGACCCGCAGTTTGAACGTCCAAGCCATTGATGTTTAATTGATCAATTAGTTGCCCTGTACACACGCACACACACACACACACAGACTCACTCTACTTCAGTGCACAAAAGGCATCGACAAATATATATATTGAACAATGTATATATACTTTATCTATGTGTGTACATACATACATATATGAACTGCCCCTATGTCTGGAACTCTGCATTGGAATTGCCCACATCAAAGCGGCATATAAGTATATTGACGCTCATCAATCAAATTGATTTATGCCAACAAATCATTCATGAGCAATTTCCCAAAGTGATTATCTCTCCACAAGAGAGACGAGACGAAACGAGACGAGATGGGCTATTGCCAGGGCCAGGACTCTTGTCGGTGCCTGTTGGGCCTCCCGAAAAAGTGAGATGGCAGCGAGATGGCAAACGCAAAAGGCATGTTAACTGACAGCCACTAGGACAGTTGGCGAGACATCAACTCTGGCGAAGTGACTCTGACTTGAATGGGTACCAGGACCAAACACAGACAGAGACAGAAATAGACAGAGACAGATACAGCGACAGTTAGAGGCAGACAGTGAGCTTCAGCCTGAGTTTCAAGACCAAGTGACTGACTGATTGACGCTTGACTGTCTTCATCACAAGCAATTTGGCCGGCAAACACAAGCTACACACACAGACACACTCTAACACGTAACCAAAGCCAGGACACAGAGGAACAGCATTGCTGAGATTGCGTGAGTTTCCCGTTTGCAAAACTTCACAGACAGTTAATAACACTCTCAACTAGCAGCGGCGACAACCACACCCATCTATACACTCTCGCACACAGCCCAGCAGATCGTCTGGTATCATATTAGGAGGACTTGCTTATAGCAGGGCAATCAAATAAATTTTCACGCCAAAACGATCAAAGGCAGCGGCAACCAACCAGTGCTCTGGCCTCTTGGACTCATTTTCGAATATCTCTTACACACACACACACACACACACACACACAGACACATGGAAGAGGAAGATGAAGATTTTTCCCTAAGCTTTTGATTGATTTGCTGATAAATTGATGAGGTGGCAACTGAAATGTTGAACAGATTGCTGGCAAATTGCAGATTTGTGAATAAAGTTAGAGACCAAATATCCTAACAGAAATCACTTCTCTTCATCTGGGAAAACATATAAAACTATTTTAAGGCTAACATTTTCCTCTTGTTTGCTTAATATAGCAAATATACTATCTTCCAAGTAGATTTTCATCTAATTAAAGATGTTTGGCAGTTCCGAATGTTAAATTCTTCAGAAACCCGAAAAAGTATGCTATAAAAAAGAGGAATATGAATTATATGCTGCTTTTATGGCTGCGACAAGGCGCAAATTTAATGGCTCATATGTAGGCAGTTAAAGAAGCAAAAAGCATTAAAATGCACATACTGAAAGAGAGACAGACAGAGTCAGAGAGAGGGAGAGAGAGAGAGAAAGAGCGACAGCTGTTGGTCCATGATTAATGTTAGCAATTATCTGGCACAAGTGTCAAAAATATTTAAATCAATTGCAAGCCAAAGGCAAAGATGAGAAATAAACAAAAGGGCTACGAAGACAAGTCACTGCAGACAGCAACAAGACGAGACATGACACAACAAGACAAGACAACACAATTCGCGCAAATTGAGCATGATGAGGAGCAAGAGCGGCTTGCCTTTCGTTTCTCTTGGTTTGGCTGAAGATGCTGCTTGTCAATGCCAAAAGATGCTTTTCTTTTTAACCGACTCCCTCGTGTGTATGAGTGTGTGTGTGTGTGTGTGTGAGTGTGTGCGTGCTGTGGATTTCATGGAAACTTAAAACGACGCCAACATGATGACATAAAATGTAAAAATGAAGTGAGGGCAATGACAGCGGCAACGTGTCAAAAACATATCATTCATTTATTTTCTATTATAATCACACACATACACACACACACACACGAGTGCGCGTGTATGGTATAACCAGTAAAGAACCCATCGAAGTTGCTGACAACGCGACAGCTGCCCCGTTTCTCCCCTTTTTTGGGGCTGGCTGCCTGAGTCTCCCTTCCTGTCAGCAATTGCATTATGTTGAGGCATCATTTATCATTGCGCAAAAAAAAAAACGCTCCTTGAACTCTGTTGACTTTGGATTGCATATGCTAGACGGCGTTTTAACCCACACACACACACACACACACATACAAATTCTTATGCCAAATCTCTTTAAATGTCTTCTGTAAGCTTTAAGTCTTTTGTCAAAAGAAATTAGTAAATAAAAACAAAGAACATATTAAAACATAACTACAAGAAGAGCAGAAGCAGCAACAAGGGAATAAGGAAGGAAAAGCTGCACAATTATGAAATGAAGATAGAGCCCAGGCAACATACTCGTTTTGTATGCGTCGCACACACACACACACACACACACAATCATATAGTTCGTGTGTGTTGGTGTGTGTAACAATGGACTAAAAGTTGCGTGAAACGTTTTAACAAAGATTAATGCCTGCGATGGCTGATGATTTTTTGAAGATTAATTATGCGATGATGAGGCACACACAAGACAATGACAGCAGCAACACCAGCATCAACAGCAACAACAACAACAACAACACCAACAACACGAACAACAGCAGCAACAGCATGACAGTCGCCTCGGTGGAGTCGTGCGCGAGAGCCAAAAGGCGGAAGTTGCTGGGTTTGTTAAAGGATTACGAAATTTGTAAGCACGCGCCCGCCGAGTCTGTGTGTGTGTGTATGTGTGTGATTCTCTGTGCATGTGTATGGCTGTCATATATGTAGTTACTCGTTATGAATGCCAACGAGCCTTGGTTGCGCACATAATTACAAAAAAGACAAAGCATCTCATACATTAAACTGGCCTGTAAGAAAAAAAAAACAACAACAACAGAATGGGCAATGACAAAACTGTAAAGACAGTGTTTTTGCTTTTGGCTTTTTCGTAATGCCTAACTAATATTTAAGTTGCCATTTAATTCCGCTTCTCACATTATAGATTAACAGCAACACAAAGACTTTAATATTTAACAAAATTTATCAAAATTGAAGGAAAGAATAACTTAATTTAATTAGCTTTAACTTTGTATTCTTTGGAACAGTATACAAAAAATAAATAATAGTTTCCAACTGTTTTTATATTTTTTTTTCATTCATAGAACCTGAAATAACTGAAACCAACCTTGAAATCTTTTCCTAATTGCCAAATTATTTTCTCTGATTTTTGAGAGAACGTTTAAATATTTAATAAATTTTTGGGCTAACGAATTCGAATAACTGGCATTTATTTAAACTCATTATAATTTGCAATGCCATAAATTGACAAAAATAATACGAGTTTGTGCTTAAAGACCAATGGCAAATAAGCTGCCTGCCAGATTTTAATTGCCTCGGCACCAATATATAACTTTTCATATTAAACGCGCCGACAATTTATCTATGGATGGCAGCAGGCATGGCGTATACTTAATATTGCATAAACTGGCAACCCAGGTGATGCAGTGAAACGGCAGTTGGAGCGAGAGAGAGAGAGAGAGAGACCAGTCCATGCACCACCAATGCCGAGTGGTTTATGGGCAACCAAAAGTTGGACAACACAACTGCTGCATGTGGCAAGAAAGCCAATGGACGCCAGCAACTGCTCATGGAGTCGCAGTTGCATTTCGTGTGGCAGTGGTTGTTTTGGTTGTTGTTGTTGAGCAGCTTCTGTTGTTTTATTTATCAGACAAGGAAAACTGTTGCACATGGTAGACGACAACAATGACCACGGGTACTCCACTGCTGACCACCATATGGATGCGAATTGGGAATTGAGAATGGGACTGGGATTGTCTGTATCATCATCTGTTGGGATTGGTGTCCGCTCACTACTGTGATTGTGCGCGCATTTAAATGCATTAATGTTGCTTAATTTTTATGACCAACGAATCCCAGGCAACGAGTCTGGGAGCCAAGCATCCAGGCCACGTTAACAAAAAAGCTTTTAACAATTAAAATTAAAAAGTTCAGCATTTATGCGACATCCGAAATACAGCGTATATAAAAAATGTGAGTGTATAGAGCAAATGCCAAGCGTGGCATAATCAAATTCTATGTGTGCGTGTATAAAAGTTGCACCGCACACACCCAAACACACAGCCAGTGGCTGGGCCAGTCAGTGTCTGTGCCGGTGTCCGTGTCCGTGCCCGTGCCTGGCTGTTGCATTGTGCTCTCTCATTTGTGGTCATAAAGCATAAAATGCATAAAATGGCGTTACAATTTTATGCTACACGAAAGTCACAGCCAAGTCTCATCAACAGGAAAAAAAAAGGACCAATTAAAAAATTGAAATAACTATGACCCGAGCTTTAGTTTTTTCTTGCTAAAAGCAACGACTATTTCTTACTCGGCAGACAACTTAAAACTTTGGCTACTCTTAGACTAACTAAAAATAGATCGAAACCTCTATTGGCGTGTTTAACTTATTGAAAGTGGTAATGATAATTAATGCATTCTTTGTTTTTAATATCAATGAGCTGTTGCTTGATTATTTTTAATGCCTTTTCATATCACAACATGCCGTATAAGTAATGTTACATAGAATGACTTGTAGTCCATTTTAGAGCTCTCCATAAAATGTAAACATATACCACAAGCAAATATGATTTAAAATATTTAGCGTATGTACAACAAAGTATAGTACAGGGGAATGCGAGGCATTCCAACACCTACACACACTTCACCATATCCCAAATCAGCTAGAGATCATCATCGTGATGATGACGACTGTTTCTGAATTGGGTGGGTCTCTGTTGCCGCCTGCCTGGATGTCTGCGTGAAGTGAAGTTTGTTCCGCCAGACCGCCAACAAGCGACAATGTAAATTTTGTGTTGAGCTTTTTAATTGTGAATATTGCTGGGGCAACTGCAAGTAGGGGGCAGCTCGCTCATACGCGAAATGAAAGCAGACAGAACCATACCAAAAAGGGAAAAAAGCTCAACCCCAATACGAAAAATAAGAGGCAACTACTGGCTACTCCGTCTGTTTCTGCTGCTGGTTGGCAGTCGGCAAATAAATTGCTTGACAGCAGCGAGGGTTTCCTCTCTCTCTCTCTCTCTCTCTCTCTATCTATGTGTGTGTGTTTGTGATGGGAACCCACTTTTAATGCAAATGCAGCAAGTGGCAAGCAACGAGCTCAAACGACACTGGCCAAAAGTGCAAAATTGTGCATTTTAATTAAGGTGACCGTTCCAGGCAGCGCACAAATGAAGCAGGCTCAGAACTCACAACTCAGAGAGAAGCTCTCCTGCCCCCTATGGCATTGCCTAGTTAACGTTTGCATTTGCATTTAGTTGCTACACATAATTTACAGCTCTTTTAATTAGCTGCATGCCACGCTCTTCTTTTTTTTTTTTTTGATGAGAATTTACGCATGCTCTTAAAGCTTCTTTATTGTTTAAACAAAAGCACGATAAAGAAAAAAAAAAAGGGAACGCATAAAAAACAAGTGAGTGCGAGAAAAAGGGGAACCAAAAACAAGCAAGTGCAAAATGCTTCGAGGCATGCACATGAGCACAAAGAAAGGAAATAACAATTGCAAATGGAAATGTGCATAAGTGCCAAGTGCCAAACGACGGCGAGAGACAAAGCCAGAGAGGGGAGAGGAGACTCTGACTGACTGAGTGAAGGACGCTCAGACAGACAGACAGACAGACAGTCAGTCAGACAGATAGACAAACAGACAATGCCAATGCGTGGGCAGTAGCGGCAGCTTTGAGCACTTTGAGAACGCGCCACCAGCAGCAGCGGCAGCAAGAGCCAAAAGTGCAAGTGACTAAAATGCAAATGTTGCATGAATGTGTGTGGATTTTTCCCACACCCTTCTCGAGTGTGTGTGTGTGTGTAAAGCGAAGCAGAGTAAGCTGCTGCTGCAAGAGATAGAGTAGTCCATACAATAAAATGTTTTACATCCTGTTTATTTTAGTTAAATACTCGAAATTATGTGTTTGCCTAAGTGTATTTGTTAACACAATGCTGGCGTTGCCTCTCACCCTCCACCCTCTCTGCAAAGCTCGCTCCCACCTCTCTTCCCTCCTCTCCTCTCTGCACTCATATATAGACTCGCATTATTCGTATACAAGCTTCTGCGCATTTGGACGCACGTAAGCGGAACAATGCAATTTTCAGCATTTTAAACATTCCCAAAATGTGCATTTTTGACGGGGCAATCTCGTATGTGTGAATATGCACCATATGATAACCATTCAAGGTTGAAATGAACCACACTTTAAAAAGAAACTATTCATATTAGATCACATCATTGTGAACGATTGGAACCACACAGAAAGTTATAGTTCTATTTGTGTACTCTCCTCACATTGAAACACTTTCTAAACAACATCAAATTACCTTCTTTTCATCATTACTATAGGAAAATAGATAAGAAGCAAATAAGTCAATATCTACTTATTTGGAATATCAACTAAAACACAATCAATCCATGTTGATAAGATAAGCTCCACCAAAACAATATAATCTTCATGAAACACCTTTTATAATCATTATCAAACTTATGGGAGACAGTTAGATAAGCCGTTTTGGGAAAGGCCTCTAAGGTATTTTGTAGATTCACATGTCCAACTGAGTGCTCTTTGAATCAAAGCGCAAAGCGCAAATCCCATGCAAATTTCTAGATAACCTCTTCCAAAACCATTTGTTGGCACGCACTTTACGTACAAGGAACACTCACCCAAACACATATCTATGCCCACCTACACACACACACTGTAAATAACTGTGATCCATAGAGCGTAGAGTAATTTCTCTGTTTTAGACATGTTCAGAACGGGCATTTAATGTCCTAAACGCGAGCATACTCGTCAAAAGCCTTTGTCAGCGGGATACACACACTCACACACAGACACTTCCACACACACACAAACACATTAAAGCCTTTCTTCCGGTGCCATCAGCATGCCGCCACCGCATCATACCATCCGGTGAAGGAACATGGCCTAGTCCATTTGTTAAATGTAGCGTGATGTTTTGTTTCGAGTTTTCAGAGTTTTCAGTTTTAGGCAACATTTGCACTAATGACTGCACACGTTGCTGCCCCATACACACAAACATACGCACACACACACACACACACACACACACACACACACACTTTGCCTTAAATAAATGTAATTCGTTTTTTTCTTTTTAACCAAATAAAATGTAACTAAATAGTATAAAGGGAAAGGAAAAGGAAGAGAAAAAGCAAACGTCAGAATACAAGAGGTTGAATGTGAAGGCGACGAGTGAAAGTGTACAGGGTAACGCATATGCATACATCTGTATGTTTAAACATATTTCTTTTCCCTCACACATTCTCTCCTTTTCTTTATTTATTTTTTTTTATTTTTTTTGCTGAAAAGGAAATGCAAAAATACAATTTCAATGCATGGTCGTCGGGGGTCGTGCGAGCGTAAAATATACATAAAGAAATAAAATAAATTCGCACGCAACTGTCAATGGTTGCGTATTTGCAAGCTCTTGGCCCCAAGACCCGCACAGGCTTTCCGCCCAACCCCAAGCCCTGACCTACCAACCAGTGATGTTGGCCCACTCCCCAGACGATATCCTTGTCGTCGCCGGTCGCCGGTCGTCGGTCGCTTGACTGTTGGGTCTTGGGTAATATTTTATGCAAATTGCAAGTTAAGTGTGAAAATAGTAGTGATTGGTTTAATTCAGCAATGTCAACCAAATGGACCGATTCCGGCTCGTGGGTGCGACTCTATGTCGGGTGGGGGAGTTGGTGAGGGATGGCATGGACAGTAAAAGGAAGTTCTGTAACTGCAGACACAGCAGAAAATCAGCAAAACTGGGAATACTGAATGACAATTTCCGAACCTAACATCAGCAACAAGAAACAGCAGACAAATGTAGAAAGAAATACAGAAAGAAAGAAAGAGAGAAAGAGAGAGAGAGAGAGAGAGGAGAAAAAGAGCAAGATACGCAACAATGTTCCAAATACACTATCCATCACCGATCGAGAGATCTCTAACAAACTGTAAAGAGATGACATAAATCTAGTAACGTCTATATAAATGCGTTAGAAATGCTGGGATGGAGGATTTTCTTAAAAATCTCAAATTTAATGAGGAACTTTTAATGCCTTGAACAAGTGTATTTGAATAGAAAAACGGGGAGAGGAAGAACCATATAAAAGGCATTGCAGATTTTCATTGTCATGTAGCAAAGTCAGTGGACCCAGCTAGAGACAAAAAGGGAGCAAATGAAAATGGAAATGAAAAGAGAAGGAAAAGCAAAAACCAACACCAATCCCATGAACATTTAGAGACCAGTCGCCCAGTGGTAGTTTTTTGTTTTTATAAAATTTGTAGCGGTTCTTCCTCCTATTTCCTCTATTTTTTTTTCCTCTTTTTTCCTGCTTTTATGCTCTACTCTTTCTTGTTCTGCGACGAGTGCGCTTAACCATTTAGCTGATGTAACAACCCAGGCGAGCAACCAACCACTCAGCCAACCAGCCATCCAGCCAGCTAGCCAGGACAGTCGACTACCACACCCACACCCCCACCCACCATTCACACACACACACACACACACCCACACACAACGTCAGCTCGTTGAGCTCTGAGTTCGCCGGAATGTCCTTGTCAGCATTTTGCGTAGTGAAATTTTTCGGTAAAATCTATTTTTCATCTTGGATTATGTGAATACATGAATAGAAAGAACGAAAGAAGAATGGAAAGTTTTATTGTGACAGTTGAAGTTCGTTTGTTTGCTTCTGCCATCATTTCCCTTTCTATTCTTTTGTCTCCTCTTTTTGCAACTACATACAATCTTCTTTTCTTTTTTATTTTTTTTTTTTTGTTTTTACATGGTTTGATGATGGACCAAATGTGCTTGGCGGAGGGCATGGCATTAATCAAATATCCGCATAATTAATTGTTCATAATATTGCTGTGGGAGAGAGTGGCAAAGACTGCTTTCTCAGGTGACCTCAACGTGTACATTTTACTCAATTCTATTCATGATGAAATTGCCGCTGCGGCGGAGGCGGCGGCATCCAATGAAAATTGCATTTGCCATGCCCAACATTTTTGCCATTTGCCTTTTTGTGTGCGTCCATGATTTTGGCTTCATTAGAGGCGTGCTCTACAAACGACAGAGCCCAAAACCCAAACTCAATGCCTATATCGTAAGCCCTTAAAGGTATGCTATAAAGTATGCAATGTAACTGGACGGACGCCAATGCATTTGTCCGTGTATGCGTGTGTATGTGTGTGTATGTGTGTGTGTGTGTGTTTGGTATGTGCACCTGTCTGCAATCGTAATTTCAATAAAAGTTGTTACGTGCACGTTGAAATTTTAATTGAAAGCACCAACCGCACACACATACTCACACGCACGCACACACACAACACACACAACACACACACACACATACGCTCCCATTCTCGTTTTCGCTGGCGTCCTCGGCGTGCGACAGCTGCGTTGTGACCCTCATCAGTTGGAGAACCAGAACAAAACAGCAATGAGCATTTTACAAGGGGCATGACATTTCAAATGCGCTGCGGCCAAGAGGATTATATTGCAAAAAAGGACAGAGCAGGACCCACACATGCGTATATACATATATGCGAATCTGTTTCAACGTGCAAGCCATCATCTCTTCATGTTCACTGTAAATTAACTTCAAACTGTCATATAATTACATCCATTATTTACCATCCCATCAAGAATGGTTTCTAGTTAAACTAGTTTTGCAATTAGATTTTCAAGAACTGTTGGACAGGTGTATGGAAGCATTTGAGTTGTACTTCCTGTTCTACGGGAGAGTAGAAAAGAAGACTTCTTCAATAAACGGACTCTGGGAAGACAGAACTTTGGTAAACATGAACTGAAATATTTCAAAACCTACAATGCTTTTAGCACTATCTTAAAACAACAACTACAACAATAAGTCGCTTAACATTTTGTCCTAGTTCACGTCTCAGAAAATTTTCTGTGAAACCGAAAACTTCTCAGTAGAATCGCTTGGAGTTTATTGGTCCTCCCAGAGCTAGAACAAACTTATTGCACATTCTGTCTATCAGCATACTCCTTGCCGGTCATTACTCGTTCTTTGATGACCCATCACCATCTCATATCAAGCATGTATGTATGTGTGTACATATTTGTTCCTGCTTCGAAAGCCTGTTTCGCCATTACACTTCAAAGGACAGCCAAAAGCTTGTTGAGACGTACATTAGGTAGTAGCCCCATCGACAAGCCCCAACCTCAAACTAAGTCGTTAAAACAAAAAAAAAAAAAAAAAGGAAAAGACCAGCAAAAAAGAAATAGAAGAACCCTATCAGCTTACAGAAACTTTGCTGCAGTCCAGGCCGGGAGGCATGTTCGTTCGTTTTGGCCGCTGCCAATTGCAAGTTTGCATGTTAAGCGCCAAAACTTTATGCTAAACTTTTTGCATTTTCCATATATATATATGTACATTTATTCCTTTCTTTCTTCCTTTTTAGTAGTTTTCATCTGTTTCTCTTCCCTTTTTTTAAATTTTTTTACTATTTTTGGGAATTTTAATTCCCAAAAAGTATGTAAATGTTGGCAACTATCGAATGGCTTCAATGTCGTTAGATTTTATGTACGAGAGTGCTCAATTCCCCTGATGGACTGACAACAAACTATGAATGAAGAGTTTGGCAAATTTCATAAGGTAAACAACAACAACAACAACAACAGCAACAGCAACAACAACAACAAATGCAAGATATTCTATATATGTTCATATGTGTATACACTCAGGCCTTTGGCAGACGTTTTAGCTTTAAATGTATATGTATTTATCAAGCACTTCACTTGATGCAACATTAATCTAACATCATTAGAAGTGAAAGAGGCTTAAGTGCAGAGCGAGCCTTGGCAAATATTTGAGAGCGCTTGCTATCTGTAACCTTTGACCCTCGGGCAGCTAGCTAAGTTGATGTTTTCTCATCAAATTCAATATTAAAAATCAATAAAAGTTTCTATTCTTGTCCTCGTAATTGATGGCTTAATAAACATAAAGTCGTAAAGCAGAGCAAACTTGGTCAATATGCAAAGGGAAAAAGTTGGCAAATTATGCAAATGCACTTGACTGGGTCGATGGACTACTCTCCGTCTGTTACGAGAGAGCCAACGGCTTTCATTCTGTGTGTGTTTAATGGGGCAACACGGTCTGCTCAATGGGCCAAGAACATAATTTTCGCACTCACCGCCATCCAGTTGGCCTGCCTGGCAGCCAGCCCATAATGCAATAGTAGTTCATCAAAGTTAGTTCGAACACAAATGAAAGTTTTGTGCCGCAGCCATGAAAGATGCAAGAGACGTCTGGCTGCGGCTCTGGCTCCGGTCTGGTTGTAGTCGGCCTCGAACTCGGGCTTTGGCTAACCTACCTAGTCCAGTCTGGCCTGCTGCTACTGCTGCTGACAAGCGTTTTGGCAATGGCTTTGTAAAGTCAACTAACCAAAAATCCTTACAAAAAGACTGAGACTGGCAAGAATTGCTAAAGAGAGAGACGACGCGACGACGGGACGACGATGGCGTTTGGTGAAATGCAAAAGCAAAGTTTCTGCTAAACTCTTTTGTGTGCGGCATCCTTCATGTGGCAAGAGCGAGGTGGAACGTAAACGTGTCGCGACCAAAAGTTAGGTTTCTCAACCGACACGCCCTGCGGTTGCCATACCCACCATTTCTCACTCCATTCCATTTTGTCCGGTTGCTGTTGTTGTTGTTGTTTTTATCGTCCCTTGGCCAAATATTGCAAACATGTCTGTTAAGCAATTGCGCCAACTTTTTGCCCAGCAGCCAACAGAACTTTGTGTTAGATGAACGGCAGGTCGTAAATTTCAAAAATTTGAAAAACACAACAACAAGAAATATTTTTCACGCGCTGACCAAAATTATTTTAAATCACCTGCTGCCCCGCATTTATCATTAGAGCAGGCAGTCTCTTCAGTCCCCTCTTCGTCCCGCTTCACCATTTGTCAGTCTTCCTAACCTGAGCAGGCTCCCTAACGACCACAGAAAGTCTTCAACTCCCTGGGCGACCACAACCAACAGCCAAGCAACAATGGGAAGAAGTTTCAGAATAAGATTTGCCAAAGAGCACTTTATTTTGGCCCAACCAGTTCCACGCCCATTTCCCATTTCCCAGTTCCCTATTCCCCCACACACACACACACACTCTCTCATAATGGCTGCTGTTTGTTGCTTTTGCTATTCTGATGTTATTTTGCCATTTTCGCGCTTGGTCGAGGAAAAACTGTTTTGTTATCACAGTGATAAATGGAAAATTATTTTGAATCGAGCAACTACTTAAAAGAATTCCCAAAGGTTGTAATAAATTTCGACAAACTCACACACACACACACACACACACACCCACCACCCAGACACCGATTCACACACATATCCGCAGTAAGGACAACTCCTCGGTAAGGACAATTTCAGCTAAGCTTGGTGACTTGGCTGGCTCTAGTAATGTCGTTTCAGATAAAAAGTAGTGATTGACGAAGTAAAAGCAAAAGTCATGGCCAAATATCTTCTTGGCCAAACGAATGCATTTGTCCTTGGCTTAAACCAAATGCACTTATTGCACAAGTTAAGAACTTTAAGGAAACTTTCTTTGTCTCATATTTAATTACATTTTAAAGCAAATTGTTAATTCTCATTAATTAAATGGAAAATAAAAAGCCATTGCCAGCGATCGAAGGAAAACATAACAAAAGAGGAAACCACAAGTGGTAAGCAAAGATAGAAAGAGAAAAAGAGAGAGAGGGTAAGCTAAAAACATATATTTTCATTTCATTAGATAGAAAAATAGCCTGCCAGGTAGATGAAACCCACAGCAACGAAGACCACAAAAGAAAAACGCAAGTTGCGGTCAACGTCATAGCCCACTTCGCGCTTATCCGCATCCCCATCCTCATTATCATCGTCATTCTCATAGTGGAAAAAGAAAAGAACCTCTTCTTCTTGGTCCTCAATTGGCTTGGTTTAATTTAAATTCACTTTCCAAGTGCTTGCTAAGTGCTTATTGTATACAGGCAAAAGCAAACATTTGAAGCACCTTTTGGAGTATATGTCAAGCAATATGAGACTCGGACCAGTATAGTATACTAGTTTCAGCTATCAGGATCAGCAGGTGTAGATGAGGGACACAGAAACTCCAACAATTGAAATTTGTCAACAATTTTCCTACATTTTATTCTTTTGTACACCTAAAAAACACCAACATGGATTACGATGACAACGATGAGGACTATTTTCCGCCACATCATGCCTGTCTTTTTCGCAGTCCCAAAGAAATAAATTTGCGAGCCGAATATGAACTTAATAGTCCATCGATAGTTGTCCGTCGTTTGTTTAGTGAACGGAATCGTGAGATCTATTCAGAGGCATTCATTGAGAACGATCGTCTTGGCACATTAATAGATCTGTGTATCGAGGCAGTGGCCAAGTTGGGTTCCATTAGAAGTATTCCAGCAATTATCCGCAATGACCCATTGAAGATGCGTATCTATTATGATTCACTGGATGTCGATTTGCCACTGAAAGAATGCTTCATGGTCAGTGATTTGCTCTACTGGCGACGCGTGGTGCTTGCTAAGAGTTCCAATCAGGTGCTAAAACTAAAGAAATGGAGTGATTATGATTGGAAATCGAAAGGTGTTACTCTCAAGTATGTAGAACTAGTCGAAAGCTGTCCAGCTGAATTTTGGCCAGAGAAGGAGATGACCGATTTGGCGTTACTTATCAAAGGACATGTGAAATCGATGCACATACGGCGACTGCAGCCTTTGCCGGCCACGGCATTCACTCAGTATGTGGAAAGTGATACGGAAGTGGATGTCACTTCATCTTCATCGGATATTGAGGAAATTTCCAGCGATGAACCGGACACCGAATCGGACAATGAGCTGGAGCAGGAAACTGGAGAAGAAGGCGACGAAAGCCAGGAAAAGGCTTCAGACAAATCAAGCAATGAACTCTTCAAAAATATTGATGTCTACAGTTCCATGAAGTATTCCGTCATAGAAGCAGATAGCCAACGTATTGATCGCCAAAATGCTCGTCATGTTCGCAATGCAGCTCGGCAACAATTGCGAAATATACAGGCCAAACGAAAAGCCGAGCATGAACGTCGGCGCCACCACCGGCTTATGAAGCGATATACGAAGGATATTCAAACTAAACTGGGCCGAAAGAAAAAAGTGACCAAGAGGCGAAAGAAAATCAAAGGTGTCTTTGATATACCTGTGGAGCCGGAGCCTAGCGATGGCGACGATAAAATCCCAGACAAGCGGAACAAAGAGAGGTTACTGCGGCGCATTAGACGTTTCGATTATCCGTCGGAACATTGCCACCATATAGATCTCAGCTTTGTGCGACACTTCGATAATTTGGTCTCATTTCATTTGGAGTTTTTGGGTCCGCCAGGCAGTGTGAGGGACTATCATAATCGTTACTTAAAGTTCTCATTCGATGACATCTCACGACTGGGCAAGGGTCTTAGGTCTTTGGAGCAGCTGAAGATATTCCGCTTGCGCAATAGCCCCTTGGATCGAACTCAAATGCAGGTTCTGGCACGTGCTCTCAAGACCCTCAATATGCTGGAGGAAGTGAACTTTGGCTACGATCAGATTTCCGATGATTGCAGTATTGCACTCACCATCCTGCTGGAGCGCGAAAGAATGTTAAAAGTTTTGCAACTGGAATACAATAAATTGGGAAAGACCAGCATGGAGGCCATTGTGCTTGCTCTTAGCCAATACGAGGGCGAGGAACCTCTCGATTACCTTGGCCTAGCCCATAATCCGATCACAGCTGTCGGCCTTCCTGCTTTATTTCGATATCTTGTAGACACGAATCATGTTGAGAAGCTAAATATATCGGGAATAGAGGTTGGCAGGGAGATAGTGGCCAACGAGGTGTGTCGCCTCTTGCGCCAGCACAGTCGATTGCGTCATCTGGAAATGGCAGCCATACCCCTCGATCCACATATCGGCGTTGAAATACTTCGGGCCCTGAAATCGAATAAGGACGTTATTTACCTCGACTCTCGCGATTGCGACTTGGGCGAAGATGTGGAGTTTGAAATTGATATTATACTAAGGCGTAATCGATTTCTCCTCAACAACAAATATGTGGGTGGCATCTGTACATCCGAAGAAAATATCTGTAAACTATTAATGCAAAGCAAATATCCGATTCTAACAAAAGTTCAGCGGGAAGAGGCAAAGAGAGCCGAATGCCTACGTGATCGTGTCTATGAATCATCATCCAGGACTTCCATTCTCAAAGCGGTCGAAGCCAAGAGGGAAACCATTAAAGAGTACGACATTTGGGAAGTGCTTGGAGTGAAATCGCAGTTGTCACGGCACAGTAAGCGAAAGTCTGAATGCCATCCAAGTGTAGCTGTTCCGTCGATGTCGAAACCCTTTGCATATAATCCAAATTTATACGACTTGGATCAGTTCCGCGAATATGTCCATCAGCCAGGACCTTCGAATCGTTATTACTATCTCAAGAACAATAGGAGCCCATGAGAGGGAACCAGCACTGAATATTGTTTTCAAGTTGATATCTATTTTGTAGTTTTTACGCAGTGCTTTTATGTCGATATTTGTCTTAGGTTATCAATATATACATAAATTGTAAATCTTTTTCAAGTTTTTTTCTTAGCATATTATTGGAAGAGATTCAAGTTGGTAATTTCTCGTTTTACTAATTAAATGGATCGATCATACACTTCACCTAGCTTACTTTTGTTTTATCTGTTTTTCTTTGCTTGCACAATCTCAAGGGGCTTGAAATGTCATCCGAGCTAATGGTCACTTTAAAACCTTTGCCATAAAATGCAACGTTGGCATAAACTGAAATCTAATTAAGTTGCTGGCAACGTGTTTGCTTTAACTTTAACCAACCACACCCAGTCCAAGACGCAGATGCCACACCTCATTCGAAGGTCAGTTTATAAGGCGCGAGGGAAGTAGAGAGAGAACAAACGCTTCTGGCGCTTTCCTCTATCAACTGCAACAAAGTTGAGCAGTTTGCATTTAAGCAGCATGGATTTGGGCAACAGTGTCGCCAATTTAATGCCACCTCTGCCACTGACTGACGCTGAGTACTTGGCCACTGAGCCATAAAGTCAAAGACAGAGAAAGAGAAAGAGAGAGAAACGAGTGACTGACTGACTGACAGGGAGGAAGAGTGGTAACGAATGAGTATTAACAAATGAATGCATATGCCAGAGATCCAAAAAGACCTCTAGGCCATATGCGTATGCATGCCTTCTTTGCATCAACCCAGCTCAGTTCAGCTCAAACCAGGATTCCCATGAAAGAAATATGAGAGCATGTAATTCAAGTTATCAACGCGCTGAGCAACAAACTTTTCTCATCTACTTAACGCAGATAAGCGGCTGCCTTTCCTTCTTTTTTTTTCTTTCTTCCTTTGCCTTTTTACAGGCTTCTAATTTGAGGATACCGCCAGCAAAACACACACACACACATACACACACGCACACACACTCACTGAGACACTGCGAGGCGAAGTGTTGATGGCGTTAACTTAATTTTCAGGCAACAGACGACTCGACTGGAGCAAAAACTCCAAAACGACCACATAAAGATGAAGAAATGTGCGACAGGCAGTCAGAGGATGGGCCATCGGTTGGTTTTTTTCTTTTTCTCTGCTTTGCTTTTGAGTTCTCTTGTGTGAAATAAAATTAACTAAATACGCTCATGCATAATAAACATTAAGCAAGCAGAGGCGAAAAAAGACAAATAAATATAAAAAATAATATTTGCCAGACTCCTTTATTATTATTCTCCGGCAGGCGAAATTATGGCATAAGTTACTTAGGACGCAGCTCTGGTAGTTAGATCCCCTTCCCTCCCCAATCTTCCCTAGCTCACTCCATTCCTCCTTTTAGTTGGTGGAATCAACTGAACTTGGCTACACTTTACTTTTATGTGGCGTTCGCGGAATGTACTTACTTGCCACTGAGCGAAATAAAGATACAGACACACAGACCAAGACGAAGACTGTATGAGAGAGCAGCGTGAATGTGAAGGAGGCGGGAGGAGGAAGTAGGAAGATACAAGCACATTTGTAGCGATAAGCGTCATAAACTTATCGTAAGTAAGCGCCGAAACAAAAGGAAAAAAAACTAACCAACCAAAATCTAGAGGGATGAGAGGAAATAGAAAGAAACAGCCAAGCCACAAGTTAAAACCAACTATGGACTTGGTGGCAAAACTATAAGATGGACGCAGTTCAGCTCAGTGCCCTGCCCCCCCCCCCCCCCCCCCTGTTCACAGTCAGCCAGTCAACCATTCCCCTGCCAGTTGCACAGCAACACAAAATCACCAAGAAGTCAATTACGCAATGCCATAGAAGTTTCGCTATCTGTTTTTCCTTTTTTTATTATTATTTTTCTCTTTTTACCGTTGTCAGTTTAATGAAAGCTTTTGGTTATTTAATGCAGAATACATCGATGTATCCATAAATGTTGAGGGTGGTCAAAGGTTTTCGTACGTCACTTGTGTTCGCTCCAGGATTACCAACAAACCATTACACCAGAATACTGACTTTTATGGCAAAAAGAATGATCGATTTTAGTTTTCTAATTGAATAATTCATTTAGCATCTAATAAACTATTGAATTTTCGTTGGAGCTTTAAACCCAATAAAAATAAATAGGAACTTCTTTCTAAAACTATTATTCCAACTGTCAACATGAAGCCGTTTAAGTTGGCATTAGAGAGATTCTTAAAATATAGTTAAACCTTACCCACAGTTAACACTTTGGTCTTTTACAGTAACTCTTTGTCCTACACGATTCCAAATCTGTCAACATATTCCATTTAACACGCGCTACAAAACTCTATCTAACATGATGTCAAACATCGTTCTCCTGCGAGCTCCAATTTTCTGATCTCTTAATTTGTGTTTAGATGAAATCAATGCATAAGGCAAGCAACCTTAATTTGTAAGATCTGATCCAAATATCGGAAAATGATTAAATTGTGCAAGACAGTTAGAAAAGAAAAACTTATCGTTTTCTAGGAGTGCTATAAAGAATCTTAAAAAGCCAAAAATGTATTCATTACTAACTTAATATTCAATGATTTAAAATTTATTTAGATTTTTAAAGTGTGAACATTTTATGCATGAATATTTTTATTTTGCTATAAAGAATCTTAAAAAGCCAAAAATGCATCATTACTAACGTTTCGTCAAGTTTTTTTTGTTTAAAAATGTATTAGATAAATACACCATTTGATATTCAATGATTTAAATTTTATATGGATTTTTAAAGTGTGAACATTTTATGCTTGAATCTTTTTATTTTGACTCTTTGGTAATCTACGTATTTTGTATAAAACCGACTACTCTTTGGGTTAAGCGAGGGCCTGGAAAATATACATTCATAAAATTAATAAATCCAGCTAATTATCTTTGACCCTAATATCACTCATTTGTTGTGTGTGTGTGGTATAAATTTGCCATCTCTTTTTCGCATTTACAAGTATGATAATTAGAAAATCCACACAGTAGCAATTTTTGAAACATTCCTTAATTTGGTTTGACTTTTGCGCTGCGCGAAACCGCAACAGATAATCCCGATTGTGAGTTAATTTTTTGTTTGCTTTAAATACTTGACTTCACCTGTGTAATGTGTAAATAATTAAATGTTTTACTCAAACAGTGTAAATTACATTCCTTGAATCTTATTATATTGCAATCTTTGTATGCATATTTGTTGCATTTCAATGAACGCGAATGGTATGCGAACTTAATTACATTGACTTTAAATACGTTAATTTGTTCTTCAGCATTGCAGTGAATCGCTATAAATGTGATAATCTGCTTGGGAATTAATTTAAATAAGAATAAGGATAAAGTGAATATCGACAGCAGAAAAAAGGCAATAACAAAAGGAGGAATGAGGAGGATGGAAGGGGCGAACAAGTAAGACTGGCAACTGGCAAAAATCACTGAAAAACAAGAGAAATCTTTACAATTTAATTCACTGCACCAGACAAGTGGACATACGGACATGCAGACCAACGAAAGGTTGAACAGACTGAGTCCAGACGGAATGCGGACTCTCAGTCTTGCCATTTTCGGACTGGCTGACTGTCTCTCTCCCTCCCTCTCTCTCTCTCTCTCTCTCTCTCTCTTCCTCTCTTTTTCTGGCTCGCATTGGGTGGTAGCAATCACAATGCGTTGCACTTTACCAGCGAATGTGGCACATTAATAAAAGTACATACACCTATATATACATATATCGCATATATTGTAAATATCTTCCATTGTGTGTGTGCGTGTGTGTGCTGCGCTTAAGTGACAAGCGGACATGCATAAGTGACAGTGAAATGTTGCATATGCAACTGCGAATGTGTATTGGTTGAGGTCTCTGCATACAATTGCATGTAATGGTGTGCAATTCATTCAGGTAAATAAAATATCTATGTATGTGTGTGTGTGTGTGTGTGTGTGTACCTATATATAAATCAGCAGTCAGTCTTATGACTTCGACTAAAGCCTTTTAAACCAATTAAACTAAAAGCCCATACATATATGGATTTCCGTTCATCTTCACACCTTTGTGATTACCTCATGGTTAATGCGTGATCCACAGTGAGTTTAAAAAGAATTGATTGCTTCCGTCGGCAAAATGTGACTTGATAATACAAACTCAACTAAAAGTTTAATGCAAAATTATAAATACCCTTTTATTTAATACACTTGAGGCTTCAATAGCCTTTGCCTGATCTAAGCATCGATTTAGTTTCACTTGGATAAGGATAACGTATATCCTTCAAAGTCTCAAGGGGTCATTCATTTGAATAACCATTGATTAAACTAATCTACACCGTCATTTCAAGAGTATTCACCTAGTTGACAGTGAAATGTGAACGGGAAATGCATTGCACTTCCGTTCTCAAATGACAATTTTGCAAACATTTGCAACTAGTGCGAAGAGATAGTTTTTTTTATATATATATATATATTCGTAGTGAGTATGTTGTATTGATTCCGTGCAAATATCCACAGAAATTCAATTTGTTAGCACCTCATCTAATAATCAAAGTCAAAGCGAGCTGCGTCGGGGGGCTAAGGAGAAGTGAGAAAATAGTTTTGTCATATAGAGAAAAACTTTTTGCATCAGAGTCTTAAATAGTTTTACTTTGCATGTCACAAACTTGATAAATAAAATGTCGAAAATTAAAAGCATTAAACTATTCAGTTAGCCTTGGACTACTCCTAAGAATTCCAAATTCCAAAGCAGAATCTCTTCATTGGTTAGCCAAAAAAGGGCAAAACTCCCGAGGGTAACAGAACAGACAAAACCAAAAGACGAAATGAACCTAACTGGCGTCCAAATAATGGCAAAAAGGCCTGTAAAAGTGTAAGAGAGTTGCGGTGGGGGAAGGGGAGAGAACTTACTCAGTTTTCCAGTTGGTAAGGTGGACAATTTGTTGGCTCTTGTCCTTTTGTCTTATTGTCTACGGGGTCTGCAAGTGAAGTGAATGTGTGACTCGTACGCAAAATTTGGCTAAACTTTAGTTTAGTTTTTGGCATCCAGTCCATTTGGTCAATAGTGTGGGCGGCAACCTGACAGCAATCAGGCACATGTCCTGCGAGTTGTCGGTTGTCGGCTGCTGTTACTGTTTCCATGCATTTTAAAGAACTTTCAACAACAAAAAGTTGATTTCTCTTTTGACCCATTATGAAATTGCTCTGGCAAATTTTTTGCATAAACAACATACAAAACAAACATAAAAAGGCTGACCTTTTGCCCATCCAGAGATATAGCATTTACAGTCACAGACAGACAATCGTCTGCTTTTGTCAGAGTATCTCCTCTGCCCACTTCCACGCCCACGTCGTCCCCGCCATACACTTGCTGTTTGCATAGGATCAAAAAAAGAGACGGAGAAGGACAGTGGCGAACGAGCCAGCACGCGCATCCCAAGGCGCTTTTATTGAGCCCTTTAAGTTTTTAGTAAATAATACAAAAGCAAAAACTCAAAAGCCTCGGTGGCAAATTGCCAACGTTTCATTGTAACTGTAAATGTTGTGCGATGCGTAACATTTGGATGATCAATGATGGCCATGGGACAATGCCCAGTCCTAGCCCTAGCCCAATCGAACCCAATCCAACCCAAGCAACCACTGAATGGGACAAAACGTTGAGTGGATTCAAGGGTCAAACTTCTAAAGAGTTTTGTACAAGTTTGCTTTAATTTTCAACCGAATTGATTTCCATTAAGAACCCAAACCCATTCCAGTTAGTTCAACATTACGTCAAGTTATCAATGTCGAACAGTTTGCCATGCAAATAATGCATAAAGTTTTGGCTTCTGATTTTGACTCTGGGACAGCTTTGATATACGCACAGAGAAGAGGTTGAACAGGAACATTGCTTGATATGTGAAATGTGCGAATGACATAATTGACTTTTGAGCAAATTACTCTGGTGGGCCAAAATCTGTGGAAACTGGGCGTTGGTTGTTCATGCACATAAGCAAAATTTGAAATATCTATTTCAAAGTGAAATATTACCCCCAAACATATCGTACGGAAAATTTTCTAATAGACGTTATGTTAGGTTATCTTGATAAAGGTCTCATAAACTTTAGAAATCTCTCATTTCTTAGTAAAAGATTGTCTTATCAGCATTTCTATATTCATAAGAGCATAAAGCTAAGAGAGTGGCTCCATAACAAGCTCTTTTAATATAGTCTTTAAAGTGATTAAAGGTGAATAAGAGTATTTCTGATCTATACATGTCTGTCATTTAACTTAACCTTTCTTCCATCTGCTCTTCCTTTTGGGCCGTCTGTATGTCTGTCCGATCGAATGACTCTAACGTAGATATTCAACCTTATGGAGATTGTGCTGAGATTATAATCTATTCTATCTTTGATAACTAAAACCTCTTCCATTTTCCTTTTAACTTACTTCGTAGTTGGCTATTGTCACTTTTCTTAAATGTGTTTTGTTTTGCTTAAGCCTATGCAGTTGATATCCTGCCAGCGGTTCAACTTTCCTGATGGGCCATTCGTGAACGTCCAATGTTTGAAAAAGAAATTTAGTTTTCTCCTAAATTGAAATTGAATCTTTGGGTCAATCACATTCATCCATCTAGTAATCATTTCTCAATCTACAATTACAAATTATAAGAAAACATTCAATGTTCAATATCTCGTTACTCGAATTTTAGGTTAGCATTTCATCTGCAACTAACCTAAAAGTATGCAGTACACTTTTCCATATCGATTTCATTTCATGTGTTGTTTAATTTTAGCCAAAGTCGTTGCTTTACCCCACTTTTTGATTCATATTCTTGCATTCAGATTGCACCTGAATAACCGCAAAACCAGAACAACAACCTGGAAAGCAGCAGTAGCAAAATAAACAAAATCAAAAATTGCTAGATAGATGCAGAGGTCGTGGGTAAATGGGAAAATTCATTGAATAAGTATTAGACAAGATTTATCCATTACATCAAAAAGAGGTAGAAGACGAAGAAAGCAGAGAGTATACACAAAACAATAAAGGGAACGTTTTTCTCTCGACAATTTGTCGAAAATAAATTTTCAAGTGGAATTCAACCAGAGCTTTGGATAGGCTTTATTGGGGTTGCTTTTGGGGTTATGGACATGGGCCAGTTCAAGCGGTCAACATGCTAATCTACTATAGCAAATCGTACAGACTGCCCACAGATGCCTCTACATGGATGCGGTGAAGTAGATGAAAATGCATATGGAGAAGGAGGAATTGGAGATGGAGATGGAGATGGTGTGCAGGCAGCAGGTAAATACAATGCAAAACTTGAGATGGTGTGCAGGCAGCAGGTAAATACAATGCAAAACTTCAGGCAAAAGCTGTTTGTGCGTTGCATGTGTGCGTGTGTGTGTGTGTGTGCGAGTGTGTATGTACGAGTGAGTGTGTGCCTAAGCGAGGTGTAAGCACGTTTTTATGTTGTTAACCAAGTAAGAAAAAAAAAGAAAAATAAAAGTAGAAAATGGAAGAGAAGGTTGGCTAAAAGCATTTCATGCTACGACTACTGGATCTACGACATCTGCATATGCAGGCTGACTCCAGGACATACTGGCTTGTGGACTGCCTGGAGTGGTACGGCAAGACACGCAAAAGCGCAGCACAAATATTGACCAAAATGCTAAAGCATTCAGAAATGGCCAACAACAATGGGGCAAGAGTAAAGCCAAAGCCAAAGCGAGTTTCACCAATCCTAACAGAGACAGAGACTGCCAGAAGGAGAGAAGAGAGGCCGAAGCAGAGGCAAAGCCAGAGGCAGAGGAAAGGGCAGAATTCAAGTATGCTCTGATGCTTGAAATTCAAGTGCGTTTTATCCTTTTGCTGCCCCAATATTGCCCATCCCAATGATGAATCACTTCGTTTACGTGTGTATTCTGGTAAAAGATTTTCAATCCGTTTTGTTTGATTTGCAATTCTCGCTTTCGGTTGCACTTAGCTATATTAATTTTCAGATCGATTGTGGCATTTTCCCGGAGCTGTTGTGTGACAGACAAAAGTTAAGAGTTGCTTCGTTGGTTAGTATTCACATTGCATGTTTAACCAAAAAACACAAGTAGCAGGAAAGTTTTTCTGCCTGGCGGTGGCTAGGGGGCTGGTGGTGGATCAAAACAATACCGGAAACCGGAAACTGCCAACGGAAATGTACTTTGTCTTTTTGACGGCGACGGCGCAGCAGTTAGAAAATACTTGAAGCAAAGTATGTCGAGCAGCACTACCAACAACAACAACAGCAACAACAAGGACACCGACAATAAGAGACTATGCTGCCTACTCCTCCCTGCCACCCCCTATCCGCCACTTCTCTATGGCTCTTGCCTTAGGCCCATTTGGAGAGACGCCAAGCCAAACTCAGGGAAAGGCATAGGCAAAGGAAAAGTCTGTCTGGTTTCTGCCGTCGTCACGCCGTTTCTCCTTGCTGCCACATTTATGCTTCTTAACAAGAATATTTATCATTTGCTGTTAGCATTTTGGCTAAATGCGAAATTTAATGAAGTGGATTTACATATTTCGTAGCCTGCCTGTACTTTAAAGTATACATACCACCTCTCCCCCTCTCCCACCAATCGCCTATTCCTCAGTGTCCTTTTCCTCTAACTGTGGGAGTGTCTTGGCATGTGTAGGAAAAGTCTTTTTCTCTTTAAGTGTGTGTGTGTGTGCAGCTGCTGCGGAAAATAACTTTTTCATGAGATAAACTCGTTGATTTCTAGATTCTCTGCACTGTGGTTTCCTTTGGTGGCCACGAAACGAGCAAAACGCCAGGCGCCCAGCTTCAACTTCTGCTTCTGCTTCAGCATTGGGAGTCGCATTCCCCGCGGATTACACAAAGTTGCAAAAATTTTCTGTGACAAATTTATTTGTGTGCCGCATTATATTGCTAGGGGTGTGTGTGTGTGTGTGAAAACTTAATGAGCTAGCAGACTGTTAAAGTAGCTCAACAGCTGCTGTCGCCATTGCAGCTCAGCCGCTTCTGTCTTGAAATTAAATTCAAATATTCTACTTCTATGTATAAATGAGTGTGTGTGTGTGTGTGTGTGTGTGTGTGCGGTTTCCATTATAATTTGCCAAAAAGTTTTGCCATTTCGGCAGTTCTTTACACAATCTACAGTATCCGGCGTTGGCTATTCGCAGATGGAGATGAACACAATCGACTTTTCTTGCATATTTAAAAACGTTTGAACAAACACATATGAAAGTAACACCAATGTACATTAAATTAGTCGGATTAAATAATGCTTTGATTACACTATTGATCCGCCATTATCCCCTCCTTATTTGCCATGTCGACCGCCTAGTTGTTCCCAAAGCCAAATAAATAAAACACATGCAATAATTTTTTTTTTCCGATCATTTTAAAATGCATTAATAAAATATAAATTTGACGTTAACCTCAACAAAACTCGAAGGTTAGAAGCCAAAAGCAGAATCTTAATTGATTGCACCTCTTATTGATGTATTCGATACTTGCTTCATCCATATAGACAAATCTCTTCATTATCACAAATGCTTCCATCCAGCCATCTTGGGTCATTAGGCTTAAGGATCCTTTCGACCACAGCCCACTTGCCTATGTGAAGATAATCATTCTGACTCTCTAATAACTTTAGGTTTGAGAGTAAGCATGACTTCATGGCTGGAAATACAAACCGCGCTAAGGATAAATTTAGATATTCGAGTAAAGATACCGATTTAAAAGGGTCTCTGATTCCTTTTTCGACCCATTCCATGGAGTCAAAATCTGCAGCCATTATGAAAAGTTTTCGCTCAAATTGCACAACAGGCGTCTCCTGATTAAATCTTAGAAGTGAGGTTTTTTTATATTCCAAGGAAACCCTGAAGATATCCTCCAAAAGATAGCAGAAGCCTTGCTCCTCGCACGGAGCACTCACGACTACAACGCATTGGCGATTCTCGGGTAATACATCAACATAGGGAGCCTTGCCCTGCTCATCTAGCTCACCCATACTTTCACTATGACCGCAACTGGACTTCGGCTCGCACTTTATTGTGTCGCACGTATCCACAAGTGAGTGGTCACTCGGCGTGCAATCTGTTTTTCCACAAACGGCATCCATAAGATCGCCACTTGAGTTTGAAGCCAAAAGACTGCCAGACGAGTCGGAACACGTATCTGTGGCATAGAAGTCGACCATTCGACCAACAGGCTTATCGTTGAACACTTGCGCAAAACACACAATGTCAACACCATTAAAAATTGATATTTGCGACTCCGAAAATGTGTCGCAATGTGCTGAGCCCACAGGTATTACATCCTGATCACCAAAGGTACGTCTCGAATTGCAGACTTCAAATTCTGTTGAGGGAATATTAAGGCATCTACCCAAATTCCTCTTTAAATCAAAAACCGTCACTTGCTTATCTGTCTCGAAAACAAAAGACTAATGCAAAGAAAAGAAAAAAGGACGATTGTTAATAATAATTTCAAATTTTGTCCTTAGATTTACCAACGTTTTCAGAATCTATTTCAATATGGATATACGGCATTTTGTAAAACTTTTTCAGGAACTGAATTTCAACTGTTTCTTACGAGTTTTGGAGATAGAATGAATTTAGTACGAGACCTACACAGCGTGTTGAATTTCAGCCAAATCCTAGGCATACTTGGATCTTAGCTAAATCCCAGGCATACTTGGATCCTAAAAAATATTAAATTTTTTCCGACAAACTAAAAAGCGTTAAAACTTTGAAAATAAGGCATACTTGGATCTAAAAAATATATTGAATTTTTTCTGTTTCGTCTCTTTTTAAAATATCACCAAAACTACTCTTATTAATTAGAGTCCTTTTCTTTACAGTCATTGCCATAGACGTCTTATTAACTGCATACTTTAACTTATCTTCTTGGCAAAACTCAACTGGCAGCCACCCTTTTGCCATTTCATTATACTTATCCCTGACGATTTATATTGAATATCTGTTTACGTATTCCTGTTGCAGCCGTGACCAAGCCAAAAGAGTGCCGATACAAAGAAGAAGTGAAACAAGGACGTGGATGTTGCTGAATACTTTTGGCGTAATAAACTTTGATGACAAAATTCACTTGGCAACGTTTCGTTAATAAAGCAACGTCCACGCCCAGCAACCATGCCCAGCGAACGGCTCCATTCCATCCTCCTTCCTTCCTCTCTCTCTCTCTCTCTCTCCCTACCCCACCCCCCACACTTCCTCCAACCCTCCTCTTATTCTTGCTGTGCGTTATACTTTTAATAAGTTGCGACGAGCTGACGACAAAAAAGTTATCATTTATTAAAATTTTTGTCTTTCCAACGTAATTATAATAGTTTGATAAAACATCCTGTGCGACAAGTGAGACCTTAAAAAACCCCACCCCCCACTGACCCCGCCCCAGCCAAAATAGGGAATGGGACTGGCCTCTATAATTTGTGCGTGAAACTTCATGATTTCAAATTCTGCCTTAGATGGTTCGCCAGTCGGTGGGTTGTGGGTTGTGTGTGTGTGTGTGTGTGTATGTTTTTTTTTTTTGCTCTCTTTTCGTTTTTGACAAGTTTCGCCTTTAATTTCCCTTTATCATGTTTCAAATTATTAAAAATTTATGCTTTCAACTGAAAGTAATTGAAAATGTTCAACAACTTAACTGAACTGAACGGAACGGCACAAAGAGTTATGGTCCTCGATAGATGGCTGGCAGGCTGAATGGTTGGCCAGCTATTGGGTCGCTGGCTGGTCTGCATTTTGATGGCAGACAAAGTTGCAGGCAAGTGCCAAAGCGAAGTCATCGACAATGACGCCATCGCTGGTCTATGGCTCTTTGAGTTGTGTAGTAAAAATTGCCAGATACACTAAAAGTTAAGTGCGTCATCGTGAATATTGTCGTCGTTGCTCAAAAACTGCAAGTTTTTTGCAATTTCCGTTGCCTTGTTTGCCTCTCTTTGTTCGGTTGTTCGGTTTTTTGTTATTTTTATTTTATGTAATTATGAGCAGGACAAAAAAAATTATTAATGAGTCTTGGACGTGCTTATGTTGTTTACGCTTTTTCATTTTGTTTTTTAGCTGCTCAACTTCAAAATGGATGGATGTATGGCATCGATAGTCGATTTGGTTGTTGCTCTGGACAACCTTTGATATGCAGCATTTTGTCTTGGCTTAGTTGAGATTTAGCTGTCGGTGACAGGCGAAAATCCATGCCATGTCTATTCTATTAACTGAATATCAATTAACAAGAAACAACAGCCAAGCAAAAGTCAAAATCTTCCTCCAAGAGGAAAAACAATTGACAGTCGCTGGCACACACCTGGCTTACAGCTTAGAGCCAATCAAACATGGCTAACGCTGGATGGCCAGACAGACAGACAGACTACAACACGATGCCAGGCATCTCAATAATAAAAGTAAACAAATTAAAACAGACAACAGTTGGAGCAAAAACGAGAACCGCAACCCAGGAAAAACTTTTACCCATGAAACGACTAAAGTTCATCAGGTAAGGCGACAACAGGAGGCCGGACACGCAGAGTCCTGGCTGCCTGACCGTGCGATTTCCACGCAGTTTAGCTGGCCACGCGTAAGTCCATAAAATCCTCACTAATCTTCCAACGCGAGTTTCGACAAAATGCCAAACACTTTTTGTCAAATCATTCAAACACCTGATGTCTTGCTCAGGCCCAACAAGTGGCACAGGGAAGAGGGAGAGAGAGAGGAGGGCAGAGCTAGCCATACCAGACCAGATGAGTCCCCGGCCCTGCCAATGGGAGCGGGTTCATAATATCGCCTTGTCACACTGGGCAATTTCCGTGCGGAAATAAACGAGCACTGGCCTATGGTCGACGCCAAAAACTCATCGCACGGAAGGAGAAGGACCCTGTTATAATAGATTTTTAGCTTAGTTGTTAAAATTTTAACAGAAAAAAAACACCAAAACGAAAAGAGAAAAAAAACTCGAAAGAAAAACAATTAAGCCAGATAATAATAATATGAAGAACAGCCAAGAGGAACAGAGGAAGAGAAAAAAAAAAACGAACGAAAAGAACTTTCACTTTAGCTCATTTTCACATTGCGAACTTTGCATTTAACTTTTGGTCGCCTGGCACATTTTTTTGTTTTGTTTGTGTGCTCTCTTGGCAATCATTTACGGTCGTTTATGAGGCGAGTTTTAGTTATACAAGCCAAGATAATGGAAAGGCGTGGAAATACCCATGAACTCTATTTAAGCCAAATTGATGAGAGAGACAAGAGAAAACGCTAAAAACAAAAACCTAAAACTTCGAAAAACTATGTACGGGGATTCTATGTAGGATTTGGTATCTGTTATATTATTTTTTGAACTGTTATCAGCTTAGAAGACGTCTGTGTATCTATAGTTAATTAAGATTTTTTTATTTTTATAAAGATAATTAATGAAGTCTTTTGTAAACTTATCTTATCCTTCAAACTGAGGCAAATAGTAAGGTAAAATTATAGTTAAAGAATATTCTACCAATTAAGACAATGGTGTATGATATTTCAAAGGGAATATCGCCTATACGCATAAAAGAATATCAAACACTACTACTTCATTTCTCTGCCGCAATTGTGGGCTTCATTTTGGCCCGCCCTGAAAACGCTTTACCTTGTCGACCAAAAACTTTTCCGCCAGCAAATACCTTGCAAGTGAAAAATTCCTTAGCCATATACATTCACACACACACAAATGTACCTACGCAACGATGTTCAGGACGAGGAGGAGGACGAGAACCTGGGACCCAAGCAAAAGTCGCTGATGAACACAGATGGTCTCCACCTGTTGGTGGCTTGCTTTTTTGCCTAATTGCCAAAGGTTTTGTGTTCTCCATCGCGTTCCCTAATAGAAATTTAATGTAGATGAACACGTGCGGTAAATTTTTATATAGCCAAGTATTCGCATTTGTCTAAGTATGCTTTTGAAAAATTCATGACGAGTGCTTGATTGGCAACGCCCCAGCTAAATACCAACTTTCATATATACACACACACACACACACAGATACATAGATTGGCATAAGCAAGTGTTTGCCTAGACAGATGCTGGGAAAGCGGGGAGTTAATGCAATAGATATAAATGGCCCATTGGCTAAAGGCGAAGAAGAACTTTCGCCACATTGGCAAAACGCATTTATTACGCAAAAAGTCTATTCAATTATTCAGGCGATGCATTCGCTGGCAAACTCCGGAGGGGGCCAGGCGCCTTTGCTTCTTCTTTTAGAAGGACGTTAAATAATTTACAATTTTCTGCCGCTTCCTTAGAAGATGGTGTTGCCGCTGTTGCTGTCGCTGCCGCTAGCATTGCTGTTGTCGTTGCCGTTGCCGTTGCCATTGCATTATATGAAAATGCATGTACTTTTTGTTAAAGCCCGGCCAAAGGGAGGAAGCCAGCTGACGTGCGTCCAAGATGCGCGACATTCGCGCCCTTGTTTTGGCAAATGGCAAAGTTTTATTTCTGCTCTGCACTCAAATGAAAAATAAATATGACAGTCGACAGCAAAGTTGGCTACAATTCGAGATGGTAAGAGATGCTGCAAACGCAGTCGGGAACAAAAGGAACTTGCATATTAAATGATTTTAAATAGCAAAGACAATGCAGCTGCTCCTTCTTCTTCTCCTGCTCCTCTTGCTCCTGCCGGCTACTGCAGCCACGCAATGCTCTGTGCTGCGTCAGCACCGCATTAGGTTTATAAATTAGAAATGATGGGATTCTGCCTCTATGCAGCAGCAGCCCCAAAGTGTGGTAAACTCGACTGTGACTATACCGCAGAAATTTAAAATGGAAACCACCTTAAATAAACATTGAGTTGGAATTATTGCTTTCAAGTTTTGAGCATTTTCTTGAGAATTTAGCGGCTGCAAATCTAAGATTCTTTTCAATCGCATTTATAGATGGCTTCACAATTGCATTCTCATGATAATTTACTTTAAGATGGACTGCCATTCCAAAATGCTCTTGATACACATAAAGATGTGGTATGAAAGGGAAGGAGCATGAGACCGACTGAGCGTGGAGGTCGAGGGAACTTGGGGCTCAATTTAAGTTATGCAAATGCGCTTATGCCGGCGACAAAAGCCAACCGAAGCCACTCAATGCTGCTAATAATAATGAGCATCATCATTTTCATCTTCATCATAATGATCAGAAGCAGCTCCCGGTATCATCAGCAAGATGGCGCCGTAACAATCTAATTGGTTTAATTGAGCAATCATAAATTAATGCCGCACACAATGCAATATGCATTGAAAGCCATTCCATGAGTGGTAATCCATACTGACAATTATTAAATATAATTAATAGTGTGCTTAGTTGAGTCTCTAAAGGCGGAGACCTCGGCACAAGTTGGAATTTAAACGGTCACGCCTTAACCCCCAACTAAGCCAACCGCCACCTAAGCCAACTATGTGCAATTTCTGAGGTGTTGCCAAATACAAATTAACCGCGAAATGCTTGAAATTCTGGTTGCCTTGGAACAATAGTCGCAGATTTCTGTTTGACCTCACAAAATACCGAAACTTGGAAAGCCTTAAGGGCGTGTTTACTGTGGGTGTGTGTGTGTGTGTGCAATTACATTTGCCAACTATGTATTTCATGTTGACAATTGTTAATTAATTCCGCTAGCAGCTAAACAGGATGTAAACATCAACGTTTCTTTTATGTGGAAAAATTACCATCGGTTACTTTTGATTTAAAACATTTCTAAGGCTTTAAAAACAAGTACATTGCAATACTAAAAATATCAGCAGAAGGTTCCACATAGACCAGTAAAAATGGCCCAAAAATGGTGGCCCACGAACTACAAATCAAAACGATTTTAGCATAAGCAACAGAGTTTATTTGGCCAATTAAAATGAAACTTGGAATGTTTAACATAAAAAGGCTAGGCTCCTGACAAAAATGTCTAACTGAGAAAAAGTTATTAGTTTCTCTAGTTCTTGGTTTAGTCTTGTCAGATTTTAAACTCTCTTTCTGGGTCCCATTACATAGGTAATAAAGCTAATTGAATCTTAACAAAAATATGTGAAGGCTTTTCAGTTGCCTACTACTTAGGTTCCTTATTTTTAGAAGTTTTTACGCCTCTCTAATTTGTCGAAAATAAATCAATTTTTTTAAGATCCAAGTATGCCTGGGATTTAGCCAAGTATGCCTGGGATTTGGCTGAAATTCAACCCGCTGCGAAGGTCTAGTACTAGAATCATTCTCTCTTCAAAACTCGTAAGAAACAGTTCAAATTCAGTTCCTGAAAAAGTTTTACAAAATGCCGTATATCCATTTAAAAATCGGGTCTGAAAATGTTTGTAAATCTAAGGCCAATAGTTGAAATTATTATTAATAATCGTCCTTTTTTTCTTGGGAGCAGCCTTTGATTTTTGACATTGATGAAGCAGTGACTGTACGTGAATTGAAACAAAAACTGGAAGGATATCTAAAAATTCCCGTTGCTCATCTTCATCTGCAGACATGTGAGCGTGCATTTGTTGACGCAGATATGATAGCTCGAGCTTCGACGCACTCCATCTCAATTTCGGAGCAGGTCATATCATTGTACAATGATGCTACTTTTATGGGCTTTGTTAGAGTCTTGGATGATAAACCCTTTGATCAGGCGGTCGATGTAGCTGACTCTGATATGTGTTGCAGTTCATCCGACAGTCTTTTGGCAATCGATTCGAATGGCGATCTCATGAATGAACAGAGTGACGAGTACTTAAAGGATACTTGCGGCACAATAAAGTGCGAGCCAAAGCCTAGATGTGCACCCAAACCAAGCTGCGCTTCCAGTACCACCGAAAGCATGGACGATGAAGTGGATGGTGAGGGCCAGGCTCCATTTGTTAATGTGCTCCCTGAAAATCGGCAGTTTATTCTGGTCGTTAATGCTCCCTGCCAGGAGAATTATTTCTGCGATCTTCTGAAGGAGTTTTTCGACATTTTTATCAACAACAGAAAAGTTTCACAACTAAAATTTAATGAGAAGACTCCTGTCATCGAATTCGCAGGTAAATTATATATAGTGCCATCGGATGAGGACACAATGGAATTCGTTGAGAACGGTGTTAAATGTATTGGAGGCTACAAGGCCACTCCCCTGATAGATTTCCTCCATCTATCCTTAGTGCGATTTGTTTGGCCGGGCATGGAGTCCTGTTTGCTTTCGAATCTTAAGTTATTAGAAAGCCAAAATGATTGTCTTCATACAGACAAGTGGGCTGTGGTCGAAAGGATCATCATAAAGCCTAAGGACCCCAGATGGCTGGATGGAAGTGTTTGCGACAATGAAGAGATTGTCGCGTTCATAGATTTCGACAGTATCGCATATATACAAGAGAGATGCAATCAATTACGATTTTGTTTTTGGATGCTGACATTCGAGTTTTGTTAAGAGATTTTATGTCCAATTTATATTTTATTAATGCATTTTAAAATGATTAAAAAAAAAATTATTGCATGTGCCAAATGCACGTGAGGCAATTAAAAACTAATTTATAATCGAGTCTTGATAAAAGGGTAAAAAAAATAATTTGTTTAGCGATTGCTTAAACGGCAGCGGCTTTCAAAAAGCCTGTTAAATGGTTTCGTATACATTTAAAACGATGTAAACATTCAAATCCAATCTGAAAAAAGAAAATCCTCGAGACATTTTCATAAGCGTGTTAGGGCGTCGACAAGCATAAATGGCAACGATAATCACAGCTAAAAGTCATCAACATAATAAACCCAAGTAATTTTTTTCTCTTCAGTCGGCAGTCGACTCTTTGGTCCAATAATAGCAAAAACTACAGCAACAACAATAACGGCCAAATCATAGAGTAGGGGGAATAGGGTAAGAAGAGAGAGCAAAACGAAAAGCTAAACGAAACATTTAAACATTTATAGCAACATATTTGATCACGTTTTCTCAATCATTGCCCTTACGACCCTAATCAAATTTCACCTGATGGGAGTCAGAAAATTTAACCAGAAAACAAGCATGGACACACTGTGCACTGATTGCTTCCACCCCCGCCGCCTCTGGGCCAGGTTAGAGTTGGTCTAGTCCTGATGCGTTCGTGCGTTCTGGGAGAAGGAAAGAAAGAAGGGGATATGGCTGAAGACGGTGGGCAAAAAGGACACCAAAATGGGGGGAAAGAATGTTTTGTTTTGATTACAGCTTGACGGTTGCTCCTTTATTTTATTATGAATCTAATTCCTTATAATTCGTAACATATGTTTCACCCAAGCAACAACGGAAGCAAACAGGTTTTGAATTACAAATCAGGTTTTTCCTTTTTTCGAAGGTCGCCTCAAGAAATTTAAGTTAAGACATTGCTGATGATGTTTAACGATAATATATATGTATATATGGGCACGGACCAACAGCAGTTGGGCTTGCCATTAAACTAATGCCATGTGATTTGAGTTTTTGCCTTTTGCCTTAAAACGCGCACGCAACATTCTGTTGACACTTTAAAGAACGAGAGAATCTCATCGTGAGGCCTTAGCCTGAGCC
Organism: Drosophila nebulosa; assembly: GCA_024703675.1. Classification (NCBI taxonomy): domain Eukaryota; kingdom Metazoa; phylum Arthropoda; class Insecta; order Diptera; family Drosophilidae; genus Drosophila; species Drosophila nebulosa. The sequence goes on along the minus strand of JANFPS010000004.1, from coordinate 12,445,686 downwards.
TCAGCCTGGGACTGGGTCTCGTTTTGATTTGGGCCTGCCTGCTGGCGTGTCTCTGCCACACACATACATACACACAAATATGAATATTTCATATCAAACACACGTCATTAGAGAGACGAGCAGAGACGAGAGTCAGTCAGTTAGATTTCAATATTTTGCACCGCTAGAGACAAGGCAACAGCGTTGAACAAAAACCCAGGCATGTATGGGAGGATGAGGCGTAGGAAGAAGAGAGAGATTGGGGCATATGTGCTTGACTTGCATGTGCATGTAATTTACCTAAAGCTCAATCCGACCCGGCCACAACCCAGGCCGCCTACCCGAAACATCATTCTACTTGGGGGAGTAGATATATGCGCCAGCTGACCTATTCCAGCAGTCAACCATAAATCCACACTGATGATGTACTTCATGCTATTGTGCTTTGGAATTATATCGCATATTTTTGGTTTCTATTGCACATTCCTTTTCTGGCATGCCGCACACACCTACACAGGAAGGGAGAGATAGAGGAGACAGAGCAGAGAATGGAGAAGACATGGGATAGCTGCCATGCGTGGGCATGTGCATGGTAGTAGTATCTGCAGGCACGCCATTTCATCATCATCAAAACACCAACAGCAGCAGCGGCAGAAGCAGCTAGGTATACATAGTAGATGCATCCCAACCCCATAGCCCGTGCTTTTGTAATTTTCGTTGTCTGATGATATGCAATGGCGACCACCCACAACAAGAAAAACATAGAGAACTTGCAGCAGAGAAATAGAGAGAGTTAGTATTACCTTTCGTGCTCACTTTACAAGCGAAATACCTACGAATCACCTCAAACAATGAGGCATAAATACAGTAAATACTAGCCTAGAAGTTGAATTAAGGCAAAAGAAAAACTCAATTTTTAATTTTTAGATGCATTTACTGCGAAATGTTTTGTTCTTCAATAAATTGTTAAGTCTCTTATATGAAAAACCCTCCAATGCAACCATCATTGTTCTGTCTATATCTGCAATTGCTTATACCCATTGTTTCCAAGTCTTTGTGTATCTGTGCTCCATATAAATCTGGTTCAATTAGTTCGAAATGGCATGCAATTGTGAAAGCAAAGATTCAGAGTTCCATAATCTGGCAATTAGGGCCAAAGCTTCAGCTTCTTGGCACACGATTTCCCAAGTTAATTGAAAGATAGAAAAACCAAAATTAAATTAGAAATTTTTAATACAGTGAGAAAAAAGAACGAGTCTTCGCTGTTAAAAAGATGATTTAAATGTTGATGTTTTTCCCTTTTGGTTTCAATCACTGTCTATTAATCGAGTTAATGGCTTGATAAATCAGTCAATCAACTTCCTCTCATGGTTATAATTATTCCAATTGTAATCCGATAAGTGCCCAATAATCAAAGAGCATTCATTCACTCAATTGTGGACCAATGAGCCAGATTATATGGCAAAAAATTTGGCACAAATGAAAGTTAACCAATCGGTCTTTACCCACTCACTATATAGCATATATTCGCTTCAAAGAGAATGGCGAAAAATTGTTGGAAAATTGCTGCTCCCCCATGCCTTGCCAAGCCACGTTCTTTGGTTGTCTGTTCATGTTTTCTTTTCTTTTTTTTTTTTGATAACGTTTTATTTTCGCTGTGTAAATCGCAGTTTCAAATGCAAATGTAACTAAACCAATAATATTTGCAGCTGCTGCTTTCGCTTTTCCTTTTGCCGTTGCTGTTGCTGTTGCTGTTGCTGCTGTTGTTCTTCCTGCTCCTGCTATTTGTTCAACATGAATGAGTGACCCATGGTGACTGCCATGACTCGCCTGCGATTGGGGCCAATCTGCAGAGAATGGCATTTAGTTTTTGTTGTTTTCATTTTACATATTTTTTTTTATTGGAGAGTAGTCCAAACGAATTCAGTTGGACCAACACCCACACAAAAGTTAATTGCCGTGCAATTTTTGTATGCATAAATAACGGTAAATTTGTTATACACATCATTTTGATTGCGCACGCTAAATCATCATGCACCAGCAGCAACAGCAACAGCAACAGCAACACCAGCAGCAGTTGCAGACGATGCAAAAGTAAATGCACGTCAAAGCATTCAAATGGCTACACAAATATGTGAATTCAAACATAAAAAAAAAACCACACACAGACACACACACACATTTTGCAAATATTTATAAATATAAATAGAAAAAATATTGAAATAAATAAGAGAGAGCAGTCTACCGAGTTGGTCTAACTTTAATTTTTATGCCTAAATATGTCATTTAATAGCAATTAAAGTAACAACAAGAATTTGATTATTTATTAATAGAAACCCTTTTCAGCTATGCCAAAATTTGTATACCCTTTCAGCCTTTTAATCTTTAGATATAAAAATTAATGTCTGGAGGAGCTACTGGACCGATTATTATGAAAATTTGTATATACATATATGTATTTTTAAATAGAGGAAACGAATATGTCATCGTCACCAGGCTGGACTGCAAAGTAGCAACTTCTGCCCCGTTTAACCGATGGTCATAGTATGAAAGAAGGCAGTACAAAGTCTGTCAAGGTAGCTAGTACTATATATGTATATTCTTTATTTTGTTCCGCAATTTGATGTGTTAAAGAATTACCTACAAACAAGATTTGCTTAATAAACTGCAACAAATAAAAAAGTTGTTCGATGGTTGGTGACTATATGATAAAGTGATCTAAGCCTTATAAAATTTTGATAAACAGCTACAACGACAATGCATACAGAAAAAGGTTGTGCTCGAAAAAGTTAAGTTAATCCAAAACAGTTTTCTGACTAAGCTCACTCATAGATATGGCAGCTATGGTGGTCCAATCTGAATAACCCAGGAACCTAATCTTTCTATGAAAACAAAAAGTTTAAGCTTTCATCGCGATAGCTCTAAATCTAAAGATTGTTTGACCCACTCAAACAGACGGACAGAAGAGAGGTCATGGTGGGCTTCACATGCTGATCAAAAAAAAAAAAAAAAATATATATATATCTTCTTTTCGATCTAATATTCTAATCAAAATTTAAAACTAACAATTGGCAAGAAGGTGGACACTGCTCATAATTGGAAAAGCATTAGCAATCGAAGTTAAATACAACGATAAATTATTTATAAATTCTGTTTTCAATTTTATTTTTGGTAAAAGACAGATAGAGAGAGTGGAGTGTACAGTTAAGCCCAAAGTTATGCCAACATTTAATCTTATTGATTGATGACTCTGCTGTCACGGATGGAACTGCTGTCTCAAAGACGAACCCAAAAACAGAATAACTTGCCTTTCATCAGCTCCACCGCATCCCCACATTCCCCCGCATAGCAATAGCACTTAGAAATCTTTGCAATCCAGAAGAAGAAGTACAACGACAAATGCAGGCAAAAGCTGAAGAACCTGAAGCCACAGCAGGCATCCAACTACATATATACATGTTGAATACTAACTATAGCAAAATTTTGGATATCAAAAAACACACCACAAGCAAGAGTAAGGGCTTAGCACACACACACACACACACACATACACACACTTCGGCCTGGCAGCTGCGTGTAAAATTCATCTGTCATCGCGTGTGTAGCACGAAAAGCTTATGACGTTAATCCTTTAAATGCGCCAAATGCATGCAAAACTTTTCCAAGTGCAACTATGTGAATATGAATATGAGTATGAGTGTATGTGAGTGTGCGTGTGTGTGTGTGCGGTTAGTGTGAGTGTTGACAAGAATTCAGTTCAATACTCAGCATCGTCGACTACAGCGAAGGCTTTGCGAATTCTATGCCTTCCATGCGGACAACTGGAGAGGGTAGACAACGTGCCCAATATAAAAGGACTAGAGGGGGCTGGAGAGAAGGGGCGTTAAAGGTGTCACCTTGTATACGGGAGGTTTTTTATATCTGCGCGCGAAATCAACCAACCGAAAGCGTTCAATCATCGTTAGTTACCATATTCTGTTGCTCCGTTCTCTCCCCGTTCTGCACCCCTCCACCTTTCACCTCTCAGTCCGTGTAAGCCGAATGGCAAAGCGAAAATCCCCATACAAACGCAGCCCCGAAAGGATAACTCAAGTTACAAAAGTTGCCTAGCAGAAAACAGAAAAATAACCAAATACGTAAAACCAAAGTGAGTAAAAGAGAGAGAGAGAGAGAGAGAAAGGACAAGAGGTAAGACTGCAAATTTTTAGGTTCGTTGGTTACCTCAAACTGGGTTAGAACGCACACAGCACTTGATGGCTAAATTCATGAATATTTTCAGGGCAGTTGCCTTGCAAGTGGTTAACATCAATTTAATGCAATTACAAATGGTTAGCAAGATGGCTAATGAAATTGAAATTACAAGTTTAATGAACAAAAAGAAAGAGTTAACGGGTAAGCAAAGAATGCAAGTGCATGATCCATGACAGCAAAATGTGTCCTCTACAAAGACAGCACTTGAATCATTTTTGTCCCAGAAACACACACACGTACACACACACACTCACACACACACACACTCAGAGACTAGCAGGTTGAGCGAGGTCAAAGGCAGTACTAGGGATAACTGCGAGCCACATTTGGTTGGTTTGCTCGTCTATTGCCAGTCAAGAGTTAACACGAATCAATTACGCACATAGTCAGAACGATGCATCTACGAGTAGATGGAGAGTTAGAGATAGAGAATAAGAAGATATCGAATGGAGAATGGAGAATGTAGAATGGACAATGCATGGCATAGAGAGGAGAAGAAGAGCAAAAGCTATAGACTGGCACTCGCTCTAGTGGCAAGGACTTCTACTGACTGTCTGTCATATGACATTTGGCCTGGCCAAAAGGATTTACAATTTAAAGCAAGTGGCCAATAAACCAGATGAACGACCAGCTCGACCAAACGAATGTAATGTACGTTTGCCTCCATCTTCTCCATCTCCTACATCTTGCTCTTGTCCACTCTACTCCTCTGCTCGTGTGTACCTTTAGCCAAAGGAAAAGATGTTTGAAAAGCGAAATATTTGACTCGCTAGCTCCACCAGCATTTGCACTCGTATGCATAGGGCATGTGCTCAAGAGCTGGAAAAACGTTCATGCCAATATCAATTGAGTTTATGGCCAACTACTGACAGCGACAGCGACAGTTGTGTGTGGAGTAACTACCTATTCTATCCTATCCCACAGTATAGTTGTGTGTTCCATGCATGTTTGTATGTATATATGACTGAATGGTAATAAAAACCATAATTACAACATAAATGACAGCTGTTACATCGTCATCACAGTGAACCGGTGGGCGAGAGGGCCATATGTCAGGCCCAAATTAACGGCTATTATCAAACTATAAAGCTCAAATAGTTGGTCATTATTTTTCGGACAATTTGCTCAGGTGATTAAGCCAAACTACATGCATATATAAACGCCACGAAATAATTGGCCATACTTTTACAGTTACAATCCAAATCTATTCATGTAAATGAAATTATAACTAATAAATTAGAGATTCTTAGGAAAACTTTCATTTATTGTTTAAGAATAAACATGGTAATTTATATAAATAAATATACTTAAAATACAGAACACTTGTAACAAAAATATCCTATGCACTACACATCAAGGTACATAAATATAGTCAATAATGAAACATCTAACGACCAACGGATGTCAGGTTAAAAATAATTTTAACTCCCGATTGCTATGGCGCGACCTTTTAGCGATCACGTCAAGCATTAGAATAAAATCCCCCGACCCTAAGAATGTCACCCATAAAGTTTAAGAATCACTATATAAGCAGAAGATTTTCGGAAATAAAATCAGTTCAATATATAAATTTACTAAATCAAGATTGGATTTTTATTTCCTCTCCCCGGAATCCCAATGATTTATAAAAATAAACCTCTTGGCTTTTGAGAGTAACTTCAATCTGCCTCCACTTGAAATTAAGTCTACTCCAAGATTTATATGAGCAAATTCTTTGCAAATGTTAACTCATTTTTTAATGACTGATCAAGTTAATTTACTCACTCAATCAATCACTGACGAACCGATTAACCAACTCACTTGTTCAACAGGAAGCAGATGGTTACACAGCAATAGTGACCATTCTAGCAAAGATCAGTAAAAACAAAGAATCAAAAAAGCAAGCACATAAGTCAAGGAGCAACTGAACCATCAAGTCAGTGAACAAGTGAGGAAGAGAGTAAGTATATTCACTCACTCAATGAAAAAGGGAGTAACTCAACACTATTCAAAACTAAATTTTACATATGCAGCCCATTTAACTTTTCCAACGAAATCAATTTTGCAGTTTTCAAAAGGATGTTGATCAAATATTGAAAGCCAGCTAAATGATGGCAGAGTTTTTAATTCCCTGAAACAGCCTGTTGGCATCCTGTTGAAACCTTCCATTTGCTTCTAAACCGCAAATGATCGGCAATGCCAGCAAAGAGAAAAATTTCAATTGGAACCTAGCAATGCACAACTAGAGATAGCTGGACACGGACAGCGGTTTGACTCAGGGGACGCCGGGACTGTGTCGGGAAAATGCATTTACAAAAAATGGAGTTTTGCTGTTGAATTGATGAGGTTTTGCTGGAAAACGTTACCCATTACGCCAGGTCATCCTTCAGCGCTGTAACCACAGGAGGCAGTCGGTGTTCATGGATATCCTAACGCATATGAAGGTGGGCTTTAGTTATCAAATTTGCAATTTGATGGACGGCGGGAAACATCGTTGGGTCGCTGTTCTGGCATCGTCGGATTGCCTACGGGCATTCAATTGCGGCAAAACATGGTCCATTTAATGGACCATTGCCATTCAGGTTGAATATCACATTCTTTGTAATTGTCAACTGATTAACTGCCTGTTTTAAGATTCAGATGATCCACACACGAAAATGCTATAAAAGTTTTCGTCACATATATCGTGATTAATTTTAATGGCACATAAACTAAAGATACCGAATGGAACAAAAGCAAATTGGGAAGCAGAATTGTGGCCAGCGTTGATTAGCCGCAATCACTTTGCGCTCCATTGGGACAGCTCGTTAACTGTCGAGAGAGTTCCATCGTCTAGTCCAAGTCTCATGCATTTTCCATGAGCTACACACACTCACACACACACGCGCACACACACACACGTTAAAGTTGGACTAATAGCCGTTTAGTGGACTCCACTTGACTGGACTCACACACATTCACACCGCAAAAACAAATGCACTTGGCGAGACTCTGCTCCCCCTCCCTCCCACTCATTGATACATATTTAATGGAAAGAGCTCAGGCATTTGTGGGTCGCCGATTCAGCATATATGTTAAGCTGATTTTGATTATATTCTCTGCTTTTGCCAACAAAATAATTTATAGAATATAAATTTTTTAGCAAGCAGCAAAAATAACATAATTTCTATTTATACCAATGAAAGTGGTCCATCATTTAACAACGTGAAATACCTTTTGTACTCATCGCTTTTCAATAAATATTTTATTTATTTAGCTTACAATAACAACTGCGTTACTTAAGTGAAAGCATTTTAATTGACTGGTTCCAATGAGTTCTATCTAGAAAATTAAATTCCTGTAACAATAATAGTTCAAGAATTGGTATAAAACAACAGTTTTAACTCATAAAGAATGACTCCTTAAATCACAAGAAGTAAACTTATTCCATTAATGGTTGGATTATTGTTCACTCAAGATCAAACGAAGCCAATACATGACTTTGTTGCGGCTAAAGTCTTAAAGTTTTAGGGAGTTTCTCAAGATTGTTGCTGAAGTCTATATTTTAAACGACCTGGAATAAAGTTTAGAGACGAACTGATAGAAGGAGCATGATTTTAAATGCAAATTCTGGTTCAGACTACAAACAAAGATGAGCAGACTTTCTCTAAGAAGCAAGCTTTGCTGACATTACTTCAATGCTAAAACTAAATGGGAATTACAACCAGACGAAGCCAAAAAAACGAAAACACAGCTTATAACTTCAAAGTTTATGTAGTTTATATAGACACATCGCTTCAATGGTTTATATATTATGGTCGAAAATTTAACTTAAGACTCTTCCAAGTGAAGCTCTTTTTATTTAGAGATGATAGCCAACTGCGCAAGCAATTTAAATTTCAATTGTGTAAACAATTGTTTTTTGTTTTTGACTTTTTTTGGGGAAAATAGAATTTTCAAGAATTTTTGCTTATTTATAAGCTGACACTTTTGCCAATGATTTTGCTTTACACAATTTATTGATATGTCTTTAACATAAATCTTAACAAAGCTAACAACAACAACAAGAAATGCTGCTAACCATTTGTCAATTTTAAATACATTTATTGTTGTATTTGCATGGCTGTCTACTTCCAACCCAAACGAAGCAACAATAATTTAATAACCCACAAAAAGACAGACACACAGACAGTCACACACACACACACACATAGAGATAGATAGACAGAAGGAAGAAACCCCAAGCAAACGTTGCCCGTGTGTTGGCCAAGTGTTGTGTCTATGTATTATTCAAATTCAATTATAAAAAACGCCATAAATAAAAAAATGCTCACATGTGAAAAAAACGAAGATATACAACAAAACGAAATGCCAGAAGCTTGGGAAAAAAAGTCGAATTCGTTATACCCTAACAAAATTACTTTCAGCAATTTACGTTACAATTTTTGTGAGACGCTGTCTGAAATAGCAGGAAACCCTCGAAAATAGAAAATGGAATATTTATTATTTCGAAAATGTCTTGAGGCTCGTTTTTCTGCCAGTCAAGAGTTCATAAATAACAAGAAAAATGGGTAAAATGAAGCGAAAAATGCAGAGGGCAGCAGCAAAATTTGATAAGCAAGCTGCGGGGTTGCCAAGAGAGCGTAAAGTGAGTGGGGGGGGAGAGAGAGTGCGGGGGGGCCGACAAACAAATAATATTATTAGCCATAATAGTAATCAATGTGTAGTGTAAATAATAAATAACATTTGCCAGTGGGCAGCCAACACAAGAAACAAGAAATGCCAATAAATTGATAAAATATGATGAGACCGAGTGCGGGTCCTTGATGGCCATGAGCGATTAGCTGCTGCCACCCTGCCCGCTGCCCCCTGCCCCCTGCACACGTCCACACGGACAATATAGCCTTGAGGAGTGCTTACCAGGCAGAGAGTACAAAGGTCAAAGGAAAAACCACACAAATACACACAGAAATAGAAGCGAGCAGGGGTGGAGCGGCAGGAAGAAAGATACAAAGCATAAACAACATAAATTTATTTGCTGTTAGCCTAATGTTATTTATACCTTTCAATTACAATAACTGAGAGCGGGCGGCAAGCAATTTCAGGGGCAGACAACAAAGTAAATAATAAAGCATGACCCATCAGCAATCTGCCAGAAAAAAGACAACCCCTCATCACTTTCAAACGTAATGCGTGCGCATAAATAACTTGGCCTGCCCCCTTATCCCGCCAACAGAAACAGGAGCAACAGTAGCAACGAAAGGTGTGAATATTAAGCCAACGCCAAAAAATTTACGGTTGCCAGTAAAAGTTCCGCTTCACTCATAACTCAAATTCATGCCTCCCAGGGGAGAAACGGAATAAGAGAGAGAGAGAGAGTTGTGGCATTGGCATCGGCATCGGTATTGCCAACTCATTTGATTTTCAACATCGGCTATAACCTTTGTCACGAGCCGACTAACTCATCAACAACAGCAACTGCCATCAAATGAGCCAGACAGCAACCGCAATGTTATTCCAAGCTAGGGATGCAAAAGCAAACTACAATTTCACCCAAAGGGATGCCAAAAGGTAACTTAAAATTTATACTTTTTAATCAGCATTAAATGTTGTCCTTCTTGATGGCCTAAGACGCTGATCGTTGATCTTCCCCAATGCATTTAAAGAACCCTTAATGCTCTCTCTAAACTAAAAAGTGGGATTAAAAGAGAAAGTATGCAACAAATTTTTTTTATTAAAACCTTCATTAACCTTTTGAATATCGTACGAATACGATAAAGTTATTAAGCGATCTTTCATTTCATTTAAAGGACTGTTTCAAAATTTCTGTCATCCCTTGTGATTGCCGCATAAGAATGTCAGAAACCGCAATGAGAATTTAAAGTTGGAGTGGGACTTTAAGCTGAGCCTTAATTAGAGATTGGTAAATTCTAAATTTCTCATTAATTGTGCGGTCTGGCATACAAATGTCAGGGCTGTCCATCTTTTCAGGGCGACGACTGATTGAGCAGCGGATACGTTTGGACAATTGATAAAATGTGATAAACGTGCAACACAAAAACTCACACACACACACACACACTTACGCTCACACACCAAAACAGTGAGAGAGAGAAAGACAGTCAAGAAAAGACAAATGACGGCCAGGTTTCTCCATTAGCACGTGTCCAAAACGTAACTGCCAGCGGCAAAAGGCAGCCAGCCAACAAATTGAATTTATAGCCAAAGCTCACTTGGCTGGACGGTTGGCTGGATGGAGTCCAGTCTGGTTGAATTTGATTCATTTTCTCAGATATGGCGGCAACTTAAATGCTGCTTTTAATTTCCGACTCAAGCAGTTGAGTCAGGCGGGTGTAGCCCTCCCTCACCGCTGATGGTGTTACAGTTTAAGCAATTTGCCTAAAAGTAGGCAATGAATTGCTTGCGATTGAGATGGGGCAGCTATCTAGGGGCATTCCATCTAAATGAACTTTGCGTGCCAAGTGGACAGAGACAAAAAAAAATCACTATCGCAGACCCAAGGGACAACAGCAACATCCTCCTCCACCACCTCTGCTAGGGTAAATAATGTCTAATTGCCACATATTCAATTCGAAGCAATTTAAATGCCAAATCCCTTGAATTTCATTCATAAGTGTCAATGCTTTTTCTATGGCCCATTTCAACTCGCAGTTTTCCACAGGTTCCCACTGTCATCTTCAACATTATTATCATCATCATGAGTCGTTGGAATCGATTTACATATTGTGGAAAATGCCTACACTTCCTGCTTAGGGGCCTTGTCGTTTGTCCCAGTTGATGCGATTGTTGTCAAGAAGAAATAAACCGAAATGTGCTCGCGCATCTTTCAAGTGTCATCAATTGCCAGCAAAACTATAAAACTATGAAGAGCGAAATAGTAAAAATATAATAAAAAGTAGTAATAGGGCGTCCCTTAGAGGAAAATAAAGATCCTTTGTGCAATACACTCCACATTGACTTTAGGATTATGCATTGTATATATGATTCCCCAAAACTATGTTCATTATATCGAAAACCTAAGAAATCTATTCAGGATGAATTCATATTATCCCAAAAGTCCTCCTTTTCCCTTACAAATATATCTGTTGCCCTGGTTTATGACTTTCGGAAACGATATGAACGTATGAAAAGCTTACTTTAGCATCTCATTTTTATAAACAATAAAATTTTCCTTCTAATTCTTCTAAAATTTTCAATGATATGTGACATCATTTAAACAGAGTTGATGTCTCTTATTCATTTATTTGGAAGGCAACTAAAAGTCTCATCAATTGGCATTTCTCTGATGAAGAAACTAATTCTCTTATGCCTGTTTATATATATTCATGTATATATATATATCTATATATTTAAGTTTAATATGCAACTGGCATTAACATTTAGCAATGCGAACTTTGGCAAAACTATTTCGAATGTTTAAGCCGACTTAGGCCGAATATTTAGCCATGTCCCATTCCAAAACACTTGGTTACTGGGATGGGGAGGCATTAAGGTACACACACACACACACACACACACTTGCACATATGTACATGGCCAGCTGTATTATGTAACTTGAAAATCTTGGATAAAAATCGACATTAGCGGAATTAAAAGTTTTGCCTCCTTTTCTTCTTCTACTTTCGTGCGGTAATCTTTACCGAAACACGGAAGAAAAAAACTTTTCGCTCACGCTTTTATTAAAAGAATAATACAAATCTAATAAAATATGAAAGTTAGTCGCACCGAAGCTTGTATACTCTACAATCAAGGGCACCCTTGAATGATGAAAGAGAGCAAAGGTTTTTTGGGATAGGACTTCCCTTCTAAAATTTTGCCTACTATTATTTTTCTTTCTTTTTCAAATAAGATATCGCTAAAATCAAAAATATATAAGCCGATCGAGAATATATTGTATATACTTTTACCCATTTTATAGCAATATTTGGCAATCGCTTAAATCGATATGCCCTTTTTTAACTAGGGTATAAAAAGTTTCTTAACGAACATTATAATTAATACGCAACTTAAGCGTCCCATGTCCCATTCCCTTTTCAGCTCCTCCCCACACACATTCTTCCCCTCATTTTCATTACTAGCTGAATGGGACAACAAAAGAGTTGCAAGCTTTGCTGTTGTGAATAATTTAAAAAATATAACTAAAATATATATTTTGATTTAAGCTGCTTTTCAAATAGCAATTATTATCTTTCTATTATGCAAATGAAAATGCATAGTTTAAGGCGCCCAAACAGTTGAGAAGGCCAAGGCGGAAACAGAGGCAGTGGCGGAGACGTTATCAACACAGCCACAAATCAAATAACCGTTTTAATTCAATTCAATTAATTCAGTTTGATATCTAATTGGAGATATTCCCTCTTCAAAAGCAACCCAAAAAGAAAAACAAAAACAAAAATACGAGCAAAATGCAAGAGCCAAAATGATAAACTGCCGACTGACTGACTGTCTGTCTGTCTGTCTGTCTCAATGAGAATGAGAGAAGGAGGTGGGTCTGTGACGTCATTATGTAATCAAATCAAATAACAATTTGTACATTGTTAAATTTGTTGTCACCAGTCGTCGATTTCAACTGCTTTTGCTGTGCCCTTTGTTGCCTTTTTGTTGTTGTTTTGTTTGGCTGCCTTAACAAAAATGCAAATTTCATCGTTGCTACCCTTTAATTATAGGGTATCTACATTACGGACAAAAGAAATCAATTCATATACGAACCTTTTTCTGTTATAATCTTTTTTAGTAGCCCCATCAAAAAAAAAACTGGTTTCAGTTCAAGTTGAATTTCGATACAAATAATGGGAATTTAAGATATATATAGATGGCCGATCCAATTTAATAGAAAAAGCAGTTGCACTTATCTAAACATTCTGATTTATTTTAAATACAAACATTCTGATCCCGAAAACTTTCTAGAACTAGAAATCTTCAATTTCAATTTTTAGGAGAGAAAACTATTCAAGTCTCTTTAAAATGTCAATATATATTGGATAAATGGATAACTGAAAGTCGAATAAATAAAGTCTTTTTCTTTTGTATTATTTGTCGGTGGATTGTTTTTCGCTTTTAGCCTTATTGTTTTTGCTTTCTGTATTTTATTACGTGACAACTTTGAATTAGTCGTTTGTTTTGACTTGTGTTTGATGCTCGCCTGCTTTTGATACACAATTTCGGGATGGACGGGGCCAAACTAAAGAGACTTCCAAAAGGTAAGGAAGTGGAATGGGTCTATTTGAATGTATCTGCCTTTGTGTGTGGTGTCGCATTTTTATTGCCCAGCTGACACATAAAGTTACACAGCGAACTCAATCGACAAAGCGAAATAAGAGACCTCACGGCGCTTTGGCACTTTAAATTTATAAATGTGAACTTCACAATGGCAAAGAGAAATAATTTAGTTTGTCATGATGAGATTTAATAAACAAAAAAGTTCGACTTTTACTAATTTAGCTTAAAGAATAAAAATTGAATGCAATTTTCCAGAAAATATTCATTATCAGAGTTATTCTCTTATCTCTGCAAACATTCGAGAGTCGTTTTAAATAAAATCTATTAGAAAATTGTGTAATTAACAAGATACTACACATACGCCTTAGGCAATTACCATTTACATTAAACTCATTAACTGCAGCAATTTCAATCAACAATTTGAAAATTTACATATTACACCTGTGCGTATATCACATGAATTTGTGAATTTGTTTCAAAACTTATCGCAATGGAATCTGTCTGGAAAGGCATTTACTAATTAAGACTACAAACTAATTTCGCCTAATTAATGATGAGCGATTTAAATTGGATTTTCGAATGAGCCACAGATGAAGATTGAGGCAAAGCTGACAGCTGCACAGACACCTTAAAAGTTTTCACAATGCCAATCCAAATGCCCAGAGACTTATCCAACTGGAGAAGAGGTGTCACATGCAAACAAACAAATAGTCAGACTGAGAGAGACAGAAAGACTGACAGACAGACAGACAGGCAGCAACAAAAACAGCTGACAACTGAATCAACTCTAAACATTTACGAAATGCTTCGTGTTGAATCGTCGCGTCGGCATCAAAATCAAATTTGCTTAAATTTATTACATTTAATCGTGAACCTGACCAACCACAATAATTTCACAACAACAAAAGATCGCAGCGACCATTGTATACCCTCACATTGAAAGAGTCTCAACATGTAGTTATGATCAAAAGAACGTTCGCACTTTCGGTTTAGGCTTAGGAACTAACTGACAAAGAGGTTAAGATACTTTTCAAAGCTTTGTAAAACGGGTAAAAGTTTTTTTAAAATAAGTTAACTACATTTCAGAGAATGTTGGGAAACTGATTCAATTATATAGTAATTCAGCAAAAAAAAAATATTGTTATAAACAGTTATTTGAACTCTACCTCCAAGTCCCCTTTAGGTAGAAACTTATAACTACGCCCATGACTTAATATGAGATCGTTGCGCACTGCGTTTTTCACTTGCCGCATTAAATTACAAGAGGTGCCCAGTCGGACATGTCTTTAGCAACAATCGACGCGTCGATGGGATTGCATTGGATTGGTGAATTGGATGTGGATGGAGACTTTAGTGTGTTTACAGCTGATAGATTTCGGATTTGTTTGCACGCGACTGGCGTTGCGGATGCCCAACATTATTTAGTTTGTTATTTTCGCACATTTTGCATAAATTAAGATCCAAGAAAGCAGCGCTGCCTCAACGAACTTCATTGTTGGTAATCACACTATCACTGCCGCTGCTGCTGCTCCCGTTGCTGCTCCCGCTGCTGGTGCTGGTGCTGCTGATGATGTTTGCACCTTTGTGGATTCAGTTGGCTTTTTGGTGTGCGGCAGTTCGGTTTTGAATTCGGCATGGCGTAGATGAAAACCTCCGGTCATTGGATAGTGCTTATAGATATACTAAAAGCCAAGCAAACAAATGAAAATTGTTATAACAAAGACAAATCAAAGGTGTATAATGTGTGCTTCTAGTGGGAAGTTGAGGGCGCTGGTGGGATTTCTGTTGATACTAGTGATGGGATCATGGCCGACAGTCGGTGAAAGCGCCAAATTGCCGCCAGGCCGTTTGCATCCCGCTGGCGTGGATTTCTTTGAGCACGAGTTTATCAGTGTGCCTGGTGCAGGTGCAGTTAATGGCTTCCCGCTGCATATTTGCTCGTTTATTCAAAATTTGTGTGCTTTTAGATAATGACTATGATCCGTATGGTCCGGATATTGGCAACGATGATCTGGGCATTGACGATCCCGAGACCATGCCGCGTCTCTTTCAGGGCGATATTGCCATCGATCCGTATACGTACATAACCCTTCGTCTGGGAGTCAACCCGATGAGGCATCCAAAGCGTTTGTGGCCAAACGGAACCATTCCCTTTGAGATTAGTTCGCGCTATCTGAATAGAGAGCGGGAGTCAATTATTGAGGCTCTGAAGACGTTCAACTCGCTTACCTGCATCAAATTTGTGCCATACGATGGTGAAGTGGAGGACTATCTGCTCATCGAGCCGCCAGAGGAGGGTCCGCAGGGCTGTTGGTCCTACGTGGGCAAGCGTGGAGGCGAGCAGGTCGTTTCCCTGCAGCGTCCCGACTCCAACAGCGCCCACTGCTTCAGCAGCGAAGGTCGCATCATGCACGAACTGATGCACGCCATCGGCATCTACCATGAGCAGTCGCGAGCCGATCGGGACAACTTTGTCAAGATTCACTGGGAGAATATTGTGCCGCGTTTTCGCAAGAACTTCAAGCTCATTTCCCGCAAGCGGGGCAAATACTCCTTCGACTATGACTACAACTCGGTGATGCATTACGGTGAGTTCTATTTTAGCAAGAAGAAAGGAGAGAAGCCCACAATGACGCCTCTGCAGCCGGGCGTGCGAATTGGTCAGCGGAAGACAATCAGCAAAATCGACTGCCTAAAAATCAACGAACTGTATGGATGTCTCGAAGGCAGGCGAGCCAAAATGTACAAGACATTTTGTCATCTATTGGGCCTGTAGCTGTTTAAAATTTTTATTTCTTTATTTGCATGTATAAATCATATTGATTTGGTTGTTTAATAAATTATTTTGCACACGTTTACTACACGAACCACTTTGGATTTTTTGGTGCTAATTAAAGTGTGTTTGCGCAACATTATGACACTTTATTTATTAATAGTTTTTATTTATTTAAACTTTTTGGCTGAGCTACTCTTGGCAAATCTGGCGCGAAACACTTGCAACTAGCCGCCAGATGGCGCTTAACTTAACAACAGCGATAATCGATAGCACGCTGTTAATTTTGATAGCTTGCTTGATAACATGTATGTTAACTTCGATAACTAAACAGAGTTGTTTTCGGTGAAGCGGTCGGAATTTTTTTTCTTTGATTTCGAGGTTAGGTAAGCACAACACGCGCGGGTGGCGCGCTCTCGTTTAGAAAAGTGAAAATATTGCAGTATTTTTGGTTAAAATTATTTAAAAATTAATTCTAAAAATGCTAAAACTGGTGCAATATATAGCGCGAAAGTCGTGTGTGGCTGCAAGACAGCCTGCATGCAGCTGGCGCAATTTATTGATTTCACCCAAAGCGGGAATCGAGAAATGTATAACGCAACGACGCCATTTTCTTTTTTCTTCGACCAACAGAACGACCAGCAACGGTGGTTTCGCTTCGCTCTGCACAGAACAACAACAAAAAAACGGGAGACCGAGTAGCCACAATCAACAAAGCCATCGATTGCTACTCACTGGCCAAAAGAAGTCTTTAGTTGTGCCCAAATTTCAAATATTATCCCAGGCACAGCGTGCGTTTCATTTGTCGCCAATTCGACTTGAAACGTTCAAGACAGCAGCAGCCGAATTTCTCCCAGCAGCAGAGAAGCAGGAAACTAATCCGACCTCAAAACCAAGGAAATCGCTTTTCCCACATTCAGCAAACGAAGACGAGGAAATCAAAATTGCAGGCATAATGTAAGTAACTTTCCATAAATCAAACTAATATCTCATATAACGTAGCAAGTGAGTGTGTAGTAGTTGTTGCTGCTTTTGGTTTTTTTCCGTCGCCATTTTCTTATGTCCGCTTTGCTCTCGCTGTTCATGAATTTTTTCTGTACACCTACAAAAACGAACGGCAGCGCAGCGACAGTGATGAGTAATTAATTGAGAGTTTCTTTTTTGTGCGAAGCAGTTCATAAAGGAAAGGCCAAAAGCACATGGTTGGAGGGGAAATGGAAAGAAAAAAAAGCATATGTTTCCCTTCCCTCTACACTGTGCTTCGACCAAATTGATTACAACATGGATAATTCTGTTTCAGTTTTTTTATTTTTTTTTTTTTGGCTCTCCGCAAGCAACAACTAACTGGCAAGCAGAACGACAGCGCACGTCATAAAAAGAATTTGCTTGATTTGTGAAACGTGTCTTTGCTTCGTTTGCTTTTTTATAGCATTTTAATTTGTCTGTATGCTAAAACACGAAACACGCACACACAAACACACAATGTGTGTATTATTTGCTCCTGTGTTTGAGTGTGTCGGCGGCTGTCACTGCAGACTAATGCCGTCCCGCTCTCTCTCTCTCGCTAGCTAGTTGCCTTGCTTTCCCCTAACGCGCAATGTGTTTATACGAGAAGCACAACGCGAACTCTTGGAGCAAGACGTTGCCTCAACGTCGCTGTTGCTATTTTTAGTAATTTTCTCTTGTTTCGTTTTAAGATGTGCTAATTCGTAATTTTTCGCCATCGTATAAACACCGCCTTAGTTCAGAATGTCATATGACGCCAATTGATTATGATGAGCCCCTCCGCGCCCTGCGCTTAATGCCTTTTTGCATGTCACAGAGCGACAGGTAGAGACACACACACACACCAATACACACATATAGTGTACATTTAGTCAAGACATTTGGCTGTCTCATAAACGCTCAGAGCGTTCCGTTTCCGTTTAGTTAGCGTGCCAGTAGCAGTTCAGCCTGCTAGTCTGCCTACAAACAAATAGACAAACATACGTAGGTAGAACGGCCCAAATTGACAGAGGAATAGACAAGCCAAATCGTGATAGTTTACAAGTGAGGAAAAAGGGCTGCTCCGTCAATGGGAGGGGGGGTGGTGTCCCTCACATAGATTAATGTCAGAGCCATAAACAGTTGTGTTTTCTGCACCCCCACCACCATTGGCGTTGTTTGTTGGGGCAAAGTTGTTTAGTTGAGCAATTGGAGGGCATGTCTTGCATATGTTTCTCTGTCTATGTGTGTGTGTGTGTATTGTGGGGTCTTTGTGTTGTGCTTGCATGTTGTTGTCAATCAAATTTGCTTTACTGTTTGTATTATTCGAAATTTATTTAATTTCCTTAACACGCAATTAGTTTTATTTAAGTTCATTGCGGTTGTCTTGCTGTCTCACTCTGGCACAGGCCAGTGCCATTAGCAGAATTTTGTCAGCTGTTTAGCAGCCGCGCACACAGAAACAGCCAAACGAACAGAAAAAAAAGCAGAAAAGAAAAAGAGTTGCCAGGCCAGGCCAAAGAAAGTCGGAAAGTCAGTCAAAAGTCAGACGTCTAGAAGCAACCCAGAGCCAAAGAGCCGCAAAGCAAGCATGCGAGTAAAGTAAGCTGAGCTTATTTTTCTTTTTTCGTAATTGGTATTTTCCTTTGATCCATTTTCATTAATTTCTCTCTATGACTAAAAAATTATGCTCAAGAAAGGAAAAATAATTAAAGTATTGCATAAGTACAGTAGTCGCTCGAAAATAATGGCTAAACTTATAAATAAAACGTCTTCCTTGCAGTCTTAATTAGTAAGCGTTAACCGCAAAAAGAAAACTGACTTTTTAATACTTTAAAAAATGACACATATTTTAAAAACTGCACACAATTTTATTAACCATAATTTGCTTTGTCCGACTTTGAGCAGAAGAAATTTACTAATTTCCCATTAAACGTAGGAATAACGGTCTAACCTATATAAATGTTTATTCGTTATCGAATGAATATACAAGCAGAAACTAATCGGCGTGTTTTCCTTTCTTGGGCCTATCTCTTTTTTCACTTTGCTTATCCATATTCAGCTTGTTTCTCTTTTTATAAAGAATTTGTTTCTTTAACGCATTATATTTTGCTAATTTTAGGGCACCTCACGATCGTGATTTTGGTCACAATGGACGCGGCGGTGGACGCGATCGCGATGATGATCGACGCGGAGGAGGTGGCTCCCGCTTTGGTGGCGGTGGCGGCGATTATCATGGTGTACGCAATGGACGCGTAGAAAAACGTCGTGATGATCATCGTGGTGGTGGCGGCGGCAATCGTTTTGGCGGAGGCGGCGGCGGATTTGGCGGAGATCGTCGTGGTGGCGGCGGTGGTGGAAGCCAGGACTTACCCATGCGTCCCGTGGACTTCTCCAATTTGACACCGTTCAAAAAGAACTTTTATCAGGAGCATCCAACGGTGGCCAATCGCTCGCCATACGAAGTTCAACGCTATCGTGATGAACACGAGATCACAGTGCGTGGACAAGCGCAGAATCCCATTCAGGACTTCAATGAAGTCTATTTGCCTGACTATGTCATGAAGGAGATTCGTCGTCAGGGCTACAAGGAGCCGACACCAATTCAGGCTCAAGGCTGGCCAATTGCCATGAGCGGCTCCAACTTTGTCGGCATTGCTAAGACCGGCTCGGGCAAGACTCTGGGCTACATTCTACCCGCAATTGTGCACATCAACAATCAGCAGCCGCTGCAACGTGGCGACGGACCCATTGCCTTAGTGCTAGCCCCCACGCGTGAGCTGGCTCAGCAGATTCAGCAAGTGGCTACTGAGTTCGGCTCATCGTCATATGTGCGTAACACATGTGTCTTTGGCGGTGCTCCGAAGGGTGGTCAGATGCGGGATCTGCAG
This sequence comes from Drosophila nebulosa, assembly GCA_024703675.1. Lineage (NCBI taxonomy): Eukaryota > Metazoa > Arthropoda > Insecta > Diptera > Drosophilidae > Drosophila > Drosophila nebulosa. Next base: position 12,425,610 of record JANFPS010000004.1, on the reverse strand, counting down.
CGTGGCTGTGAAATTGTTATTGCCACTCCTGGCCGACTTATTGATTTCCTATCTGCTGGTTCGACCAATCTTAAACGGTGCACTTACCTGGTGTTGGACGAGGCTGATCGCATGTTGGACATGGGTTTCGAGCCCCAGATTCGTAAAATTGTATCACAAATTCGTCCCGATCGCCAGACACTCATGTGGAGTGCTACATGGCCAAAGGAGGTGAAACAACTCGCGGAGGATTTCCTTGGCAATTACATACAGATCAATATTGGCTCTCTGGAACTCTCAGCCAATCACAATATCCGCCAAGTGGTGGAAGTGTGTGATGAATTTAGCAAGGAAGACAAGTAAGTTGATTGTAGAAAACAAGGATGGAGACTTTATATTAATTCTTCTTTTTTTTTTTAACAGACTAAAGAGCCTTCTGTCCGATATCTATGACACCAGCGAGAATCCCGGCAAGATTATCATTTTTGTGGAGACAAAGCGTCGCGTCGACAATTTGGTGCGATTCATTCGCAGTTTTGGAGTGCGATGTGGAGCCATTCATGGTGACAAGTCGCAATCGGAGCGTGACTTTGTTCTGCGTGAATTCCGTTCGGGCAAATCAAACATCTTGGTAGCCACCGATGTGGCAGCCCGTGGTTTGGGTAAGTTTACAGTTTCTACATAATAGGCCTGTGGGTATTTGGGAGAGATTATTACTAGAAGAAGGAGGATTCCCTTAGATTTGCTCACATGTAGTAGGGCTATTGCTTATATCCTCTCATCTAAGAAGAGACATCACCACCTAATCAAACTTCTCATCCAACCAACACCTATACGCACACACACCTGCCAAAAGCCCATTCACCCTGTTCCCCCCCACCTGCTCTAAGAGAAAAAGGAAATTAGTTATTAGATTGTAAGTCAAAATGCCAAACCTTAATAATCAACTTGCATTTATTTCCCCTTTTCCCCAACCCATCTCCAAACCCCCCAACCAACCCTTGCACCTGACCCGACCCAACCCTTGAAAAAAATATTGTATTTAAATACATATTGTCTTTGTGCGTGTCTCTCTCTGCCTCTTTCTCTCTCTCTCTGTTTCTCCCTCTCTCTCTCTGTTCTATCTCATTTACAGAGGCCGTTTATTGTAGTATGATGGGGAGGATAATGAATAAAAAACGACCATTGCGAGTACTCGTAACTTGAACCGACTTTTGCCCACATTTATATGAAAATCGATATATAAATATAAGATATATATCTAATGACAATTGAGCAAAAGGATCAATAATAATCGTTCGCAAAGCGCGCGTATACAAAACGAGTGTGAATGAGAATGACTATCCCCAACATCATGCATCATACGTGGCCTCTGCAGTCAGTTTGAGAAAGAGTTCAAATGTAACTAAAAATCAACCTCAACCAAGCAACAACAAACCACAACAACTTAATCCCAGCCCAGTTGAAGGCGGCGCTACCAAAGCAGGCAAATGGACAGACATCCGAGAAAGGCGGCGCTGCTGTCGTCGGTTGGCCGGCCCGGTTGGCTAAGCACGAGTGCGCACACATCGTATACATCAGTCAGTCAGCATCAGCGCCCGGCAGCAACAGACAGTATCGTGAATCTCGGTGAACGGAGTTGACAACGGTGATCGGTGATCCTGACATGCCAGAGGATGCACAATTGCCACCACAACATGTTCCCACTCCAACGCACACTCATACACACCCACACAAACACATGACCTTTGCTCATGCGACCACCCACCACCCTCCTACACCCCACACCAATCAAACCCACCAGCAGCAAATAGCACGCCTAGTTGCTTGAGGAGAAGACTGAACGCGGGAGAAGGGAGAGCTGTGTTTGGGGTACGGATGCGGAGTCAATGATGATGATGATGCTGCTGCCCACGACGTAGTCGCTGCTGCTGTTTTGTGCGCCTAGCTACCAATTGAGCCACCACGCCTACTGCCGCTGCCTGCGGCGCGCCCACCTGCCTGCCTGCCTAAGCCTGAACCTGAGTCAGAGCCGCCTGTCTATGGCGGCAACTGCTCTACTGGAAACGCCGCTCGCTTGTTGTTGTTGCCTACCACTAGTGACTTGTGGGGCCCCTCCCTCCGGGGGGTCAACGAATGGCATTCGCGCGCCGACCATGCGTCCTCCTATTTTTTCTTTCGCTTCATCTGGAGGATGCCCGGCGCCGCCCGTTGCCGTTTTTGGCCCACATATATACAGACACAGAGTCGAGTCCGAGTATATAGAGAGTCAAGCCTCGAATCAAATCGAGACAAAGGCGCACGCGGGGCTCAAACGCAACAAACTCTCGCCGCTCGCTTCCTTCGTGCGATTTGATATTTTGATAAATACCTAAATAAATATTTTACGGGAGAGTTTGGAACCACGAGCTACGCTGCGCCACGAAAAACTTTGAGATTTATAATTGAGAGAAAAATTGAGTGAAACAATTTATAGCACCCCCAAGAAGGTAACGTACATTTTGAAACATTTTCTTTTTTTCTAAAAAAAAAAAAAACAAAAAAAAGTAATATAAAAAAACTACAACTAAAAGACCCAAAAAATACTTTAAACACCTTTTTTACTCACTTAAAATGAGAACAAAAAAAAAAAGACATTAAAAAACAAAGAATAAAAAAGATAAGTGTATTCAAAGTGTAAAAGACATCTCGGAAATAAGCTAAAAATTGTTGCAAGCGAGTGCAGAAACTTAAAACCATTTGGCAATTTGAAAACTATTCTTAAAGATATATACACATGTGCATGCGAATGCATAAGCATCAGTTTTTCCCCGTATTGGCCCTTAGAAGCCCCCTCACTTATTCACTATCAATTCTATTTCTCCCTACGATAACGTGCAGATGTCGATGGCATTAAGTATGTCATCAATTTCGACTACCCACAAAACAGCGAAGACTATATCCATCGCATTGGACGCACAGGACGGTCAAATACCAAGGGTACTTCGTTTGCCTTCTTCACAAAGAACAACGCCAAGCAGGCTAAGGCGCTCGTCGATGTGCTCAGAGAGGCTAATCAGGTGAGTTCAATATAAATACAAAAAGAAGGAAAAAAAATACTAATCACATGTGGTTTTTTAATAGGAAATCAATCCTGCCCTCGAAAATCTGGCCCGCAATTCACGCTACGACGGTGGCGGTGGACGCTCCCGTTATGGCGGCGGCGGCAGTGGTGGTGGTCGTTTCGGCGGCGGTGGCTTCAAGAAGGGCAGCATTAGCAATGGCCGTGGTTTCGGCGGTGGCGGCGGCGGTGGCGATGGAGGCGGACGACACACGCGTTTCGATTAAAGAAAACAGCATAGAAAAGCAGAAGAAACTACATAGAGTAACTGAATGATTTTTTAGTAGCAAAGAAACTAAAACAGCGCCTAGACCCTAAGTTATATTAAGTTCACAGCCTAAGTTTAAGTTTTTCTGCAACTTCGTTTTTATCATCGTTGTGGAGATTAACAAGACCCGCTTAAGGTTTAATTTCTCAGACACCACTCAACAATCCATGCGTAAGCAGCAACAAAATTCACGAACATAGCGCATTTTATGTTTTGAACCACACCATTAATTTATAACTTGTAAATTATGTATTTTCACGTTGCCCTCTAGGGCAGCTCTAAAGTAACATGTCAGCAAAACACTTTTTACTTAAAAACACCCAAAATCAAACAAAAAACAAACATTTATTTAAATATGATGTGATAATTTTCTAATTTAAAAATGCAATGTATCACCCATTTAACTCTAATACTAAATACTGGCGTTGTCGTCGTCGTGATTGCCATCGTTGTCGATGGAGGAAGAATGCTCGCTCTCAAAATCGAAGCAACAGCAAGAAGGATCATCATTCCCGTTTGTGTCCCTTGATGTGACAATGAGCAAAGGCTAAAAAGAAGAACGGCCTTTGTTCGAAATTCTTCAATTTAACAATTTTTTGAAAATAAACTTTTATTTCTTTATTTTTGGAATAACTTTGGAACAACAACATTTAATACAAAAGATTAAAGATTAAAAAAAACCTACTGTTTAATGTACAAGGAGAGAATTTCTCACTTTCAACTTAATTTCTTGGAAAAATAATAAATATGTATGTGTGTATACCTACCAAAACAGAAAGAACAAAAAAACAGCCCTGCTGTTGTGTTTGTGCGTGTGTGTGTTTGTTTTATGTATTAAATTCCATTAAAGTTTAAGCCAAAGGCGAACGGCGTCGAACAAAAGAAAAACTCCTCCACTACTCTGGTCCGCACAAATAGAAAAATAATGTTTGACAAAAGGGGTTGGCGAACGGTGGACAAAGCGAGGAAGCAATGGAGTAGTGGGGGCGCGGTGAATGGTGTAAAATAAGCGTGATTGCAGAAATATTTTTGCAGACATCATTAAATGTAACACTTAGACGACATACCAGAAAAAAGTGTCAATCCCTAAGACCGACCGACCCGGCCAGTGCGACGCCCTCGGCGTCTGGCGTCAGATAAGAAATCGCACTTGGAATAGCTGCCAGCCATGGGTAGCGAACGAGTCACTCGCCAACCAACTCCTGACACCACATTTAGACGCAATGAAGCCAATTCACTTTCGACTTTCGATGCCATGGAGAGGGATGGACTTCAGGGACAAGGCGCAAGGCCTTTGGAATTTCAGTTTTCTTCTCTTTTTTTTCTCCATTTATCCATTCCGGCTTTTTTGTTTTGTACAATGCTCATATTTCTTCTGACATCTTTAGTATTGAAGCGTCGGTGGCGTCGGTTGCCTCCATTACATGACTATTTTACCGTAGCTGAGAAGCTGCTTCCTCTGTCAGATCCTAGTGCCCGATAATGACAATGCTGAGGGCGACGTGAGTGTGGTCGGCGCACACTCGAAGGATGGGCCTGCAGTCCTGCGGTTGCGGTTACTACGAGTGAGTCGAGCAGTGGGAGAAGGAAGTAATTTGTTAAATTGTTTGAATTGGGCAGAGTCGGGGCGATGGTTTCAGAGTGCGAGGTGTCTTCGATATACAGAGGAACAGAGAACGTGATATTTGCCAAGTGTCTTTCGAGAAAACTCTGTGGTTAATTTTGATAACAGGAAAAGGGAGAAGGCAAAACTAAACTAGTTAGTTTAGTTAAGAAGGGCAACAGTTAGACATGCTAATCGATTCGAAAACCGTCAAAAACTTTTTGGCACGTTCACAGTTCTTAAATGTACAAGGACTTGTGCTCCAGAGAGAAACCATTCAATTGTAACTATAATTTCCAAGTAGTTTTTGGAGTTAAGCTATCAGGGTTTTTAAGCATTTCGTGGTTCCTCTTTTATACTAGGTCAAATGCACTTTACGTTTAAGGATGTTGTAAATACAGAAAGCAATTCCAGTTATTAAAATGTTGTGGTTATGATCACTTCATCCAAGAGATTAGACTTATTACCCCAAAATTGAATACATTTAAGCAGCATTAATTGAAAACTTTTTATCCTAAAAATACAGTTGGCTCATTTATTGCCTTGTCTCATGAAAAGGAACGTCAGATTCCAATTTCTACATCTGGCTCATTTTTATTTTCATTCTTTAATTTTCTCTTTGGGCGACGAGAAGGGCACTTAACTTGCGCCACCGAGAATCCAAGAAGCCGGGTCACTTACTTGTGCTAGGCGCCCGAGCGTTGTCATCTAACAAAGGGAGATGCCACCAGCATAAATTCATTAAATTTGCCTAATTTCGTTTTCGACACACATGCAGACACACACACACACACACACACACACAGACACACTCTCACTCACACACACATGGAATTCGACAATTGCCTAAGCGGTGAAAATAAATAAGGGCCGGGCCCAAGTCAAGACAACCAGTTGAAATTCATTGATTGTATTTACAACACCCGCGACGACAGAATCTCCCACACACACACACACACACACACATATGAGCCCACACTTTGGTAATTTGACGCGTTATCACTTGTGTTGAGTTTGTTATCATTAAGCAGACGCGGGCTGCTGCTGTACTTAAGCCAAATCAAAACTGAAGCAGCCAGCCAGCGCCTGAGACAGAAGACGAAACGAAACCAAATCTAAACCGGCGCTCAAGTTAATAAAATCCACGCCTACCCAACCGACCACCCAAACGCCCGCCCCGCACGCACATTAAGCACGCCTTAACTACCAATCCAGGCAAGGACCCGACCTAACCATCTTCAGCTTCAGCTTTAGCTGATAGCTCTGGCATTTAGCTACTTGGACTGGGTCGGGAACTGGAACTGGGACGGGGACTGGGACTTGGACTGGGGGTCGCTTGTTTTTGACAACTTGGGCATAATAAGACATTAACTTCATGCACATCAAATACTTTATTTATAGGCGTCTAGAGTGAGTGTGTGCGACTGTGTGTATGTGTGTGTGTGTGTGTGTGTGAGTGCGTTGCGTTTTCTTCCTTTAGCCACTTCAAACGGCTGCGATTGCCACGCCCATTACATGGCACAGGGCAACATCGTCTTAGATTTCTCCAGCGTGCTCATAATTTCATCCCGCATCCTGTCTTCTGCTGTCCCTTCCCAGGCTGGTTGGAGCTTGTTTCAGGTCCTTCCCCACGCTTGCTTGATTTTTAATTTCGTTTTTTTTTTCCTTTTTTGTTGCTCTCTTGTTTTCGCCTTCTGCTTTAACGTAAATCTTTTCTTTTATATTTTGTATGCTCGTCCTTTTTCGCCTCTCTCCGGTCGCTTCGGTCGGTGTGTCTGTTTATTTACCATCGACTGTGCCTGCTTGCCTGTTTGGCAAATTAAGTGCAATTGCTTGAATTTAATTTCATGCAAATAAAAGTTTTGATTAGACCTCCTCCTTATTCTCACCCGTCTGCGCCTCTCTTTAGGAAGACAGTTGTCCTGGTGTTTGCCTGGCCTCTTCTGACACATGTGGAAGCCACGGGCGGTGTCTTGTTTGTAATTAGGCACTTGGGCATGCATGTGCTCAGTCAGCCGGCAGATACACACACACACACACACGCACACACACGTAAATAAATAAATACGTGTTTGCCCAAGTGGCGTATGCGTAATATAAAGCAAAAGGCATCAAATTTTTCCCAACAAATACACTCAAACACACACACGCACATAAATTTATATACATATATAAATGTTTATCGGGACGCTGACAAACATTAACTGCAGCGATTTGATTTAATTTCACCGATTCTTAACTGAAGATGAAATTGTTGCCTGCAAGAAAATGAAAAATAATTAGGGCGAAGAAGAAATAATGACAATGGAAACAAAATCTAATTGAAAAGCCAATGTAATTTAGAAGTTTATTTTCTTAGAAGTTATAAACCAAAAAGATCTTAACTCCATAATCAAAACAAAATTTCTATTTCGATATGATTTGAACGTGTTTCTTTTAGAAATAAAAAAAAATAAAGTAAACATAAATTAAATAATAATATTAGGAACTCCTTCCAAAGATTAAAATACAAGTAAGTCATTAAGATGGGAAACAAATCATATGCTAAAAGTTCTTGAGGTTTATATAAATATCTAATAATAAGGGCCCAGCTACTACTTCATTTCTTATGTCAGATTTGTTTGTGCCCTAGAGTTAATTTGATTTGTTGTTTGTTATACGAAAAGATGGCAAATGAGAGGGGAAATAGAGTTCGAGTTGTTGTGTTGTTCGGATGGAAAAGGCAAGGGACATCTGTGCCATTTAGTTTGCCCTTTTATGCCAAAACTTGATACAATTTGTGTCATATTTTATATGGCACTCTCTATGTGGCTCTTTTTCTCTCTCTCTCTTGCCTTTTGTCTCTCGTCACCGAGAGCCCAAAACATAATTCAATAAAACGTTGGGCAACATGCCGCCGAAGAGCTCTCTACCCATTCCCACCACATTCCCTGCATAATGATGTCGCAGCACATTACATATTATGTAAATATAAAATTCAATTGTTTAAGCATTTAGCAGGCTGCATAATTTATTAAAATGGCACACCTGACGCATGCCACCATCCGGCAGAAACAAAAGCCAAATATGTAGGAGAGAGGGAAAGACAACAGAGAGGAAAAGAGGTCCTAAAGGATGGGCATGGTGATGACTATGTCTGCTATGGATGTTAGAGCCAGTTTGCCATGATGTTGACGTCTATTGGCTTTTGTTGTACTGGCGCGTATGAGGTGCCTGACGGGAATATGTACAAGCGGATGACAACGGGTGGATGAAGGGATGGTTGATGGTAGCTGGAGGGATGCTGTCTTTAAGGTGCAACATGGACTGCATGCGGTGATGAAAATTGATTTTTAACCAGTCAACGTCGGAAATCGCCTGGGCGCATGTCGTTGGCAAATCATAAAAGCGTGGCCGCTTTACTCAGTAAGCTTAATAGTTGTTGTTTTGTCATCGTATAATGAGGCAACTTGCTGGGAGGAGGCATGGAGGCTGCTGTGCTGTGTTGTGACATTAAGTAAGATGGATGGCATTGACGTTGCGTGCTGCATTTAGCGCTGATCCTTTTTGCCTCGATATTGATGCCAAGAGACGTCCATAGAGTGAAATTCAATTTGACGATGTTTTTTCATTTTGGTCAACTTAATTTTCATTCAAACTTTTAATGGTTTGCGGCTGGCTGGCTGCTTGATGACCTCCTTCGAACTCCGAGTTGCAATCGTTGCAGCTTCTTGCACCAACAATCTGTTGGCTTGTTGCTAAATTAGCGTTTCAAACATGCGCAGGACTTGACGTTGTCGTTAGCCAACCAACTGATTTTCCATATTAAAGTCAGTTTGTTGTTATTGTCCGTGCTGCTGCTGCTGTTGTTGCTTGGACGCGCACTTTATGCAAGATTTATTGCTATTTAAACGACGCATAATGTGTCCTGGATGTTTTTGTTGCTGTTGATGCCAGACACACCAACACCAACACAAACACACTCCTTGACAACGTGCTCAAGTGGCTGCCTGCTCCTCCCACATCCCATCCAGTTTTCTCTTTCACCCCGTGGCTTCATCTCTCTTTTGGTCCCACAGCATGTGCAATATTTTATTTACATTTTTCACTTCTCATCGTCGTCGTCGTCGTCGCTGTTGACGTCGTCGCCTGCCCGGACATATATATATCCTGTTGTTGAATCCTTTTTGCGCCCTTCTGCTGTTTGTTTTTATTGCTCCTCTTGCCAGACTTTCTTTACATTTTTCTTGCCACCCAGCGGGCTTTTTGCCTTTGCCTTCTTTTTTTTTATTTGCATTTTTGTTTCCATTTTCTAATGAGCTGTAATTTCTGTTTTTATTTACAGGCGTCATGCGTACACAAACAACACAAGCAGAAGCAGCAGCAGCAGCAGCAACAACACCGGCAACAACAGCAGAACAACAACCCTTTGATTACATATGTCTGAGGTGTGAAAAACACTTCTAATATGCAAATTGCTTTCTTTTTATTCTCGTTTACCATTTCTCCAGTGGTGCTCTGTGCATGTGGTTCGGTCTCAATGTCAGTTGTCTGTCAACTTGTTGTCCCTGTCCTGTTCCAGCAACGTGCAAGTAGCAGCAGCAGTAGCAACACCAATTATAATTGCATTCCAATCAACCGGCATGCCCATCCACCTCCCTGCGATGTTAATCTGTTTTTAATTAATTTACCATCTGGTTAATAAAAATCAAGGAAGAGAAATAAACAAATACCGAATATTGAATGCAATTTCCAAGTCAAAGCTATCGTTAGATAAAGCTCGAAGACATTTTATATTGAGTTTTTTGAAAAATATAGACTTTTTGATGTTAATATTTTGGTCGCGTCTTCTTTCCACTTTTCTGCCACTGTTAGTGTGGCCGTTTTTTGGTTTGGCCATCTCTTGTGTACGCTTTAATACTAATTGATAATACTGCACGTTGCCTAACACTACCAACCAATTTCTTTACACTGATACTAGGACAATGTAAAATCTCAGTGGAAAGGCATAAATCATAAAAAGTGCGATATTTTTGACAAAAAGAATACAAAGAAGACAATTTAAATTCTATTTCTCTGACTACAACAAACACCATTCTTGAGTTCTTCTGCCATGGTAATAGTTTCGATATTATTTATTGTTGTTTTAAAGTTTAAATTAAAATGGTTTTCTTACAGAGCGTGTGCCGGAGCTTAATACATATTTGGTATCTGAACAGGTGAGAGCAAGTTAATTTTCTGCGTTACTTTAATTAGCATTTAACTCCGTGTTTTTTTTAATATTCCTTGTTAAACAGAATGCTTAATTTGGTCTTGTTGATCAACGGATTTGGAATTCCGTTGTGGTTCTTCAAGGTCATTTGGTTTTGGCTTTGGTTTTATGTATGCTTTGTGAGCCTTTGGCCTTGTTTGGCTTTTGTTATCTAACACAAATTATCAGCATTGCAATTTGTTATGCACAAATTCAATTTGCTTAACATTTCATTGGGAACTTCTGGCGATGCAACCTTGAGGCGCTTTTGCTTGGCTTTGCTTCGCTTTGTGGTGCCTCAGATTCCGTCTTTGGCAATGCAATGGCCCAATGGAGAGTCAGGGCCACAGACTCTGGCTCTTCGCCCCTGCCCTTGGCCCAGTTGACTTGGTCGACTACTCCATTAGCCTTTGGAGTGTAAAATTGTGCAAACAATTTCAATTATCCCCGAAGACGCGCAGCAGACTGCCGCTTGTCTGTTTCGTCGACGGGTGGTTGGCGGAGGGTATAGGGGGAGTGGCCGTGGGCCAAGATGACAGGCACTGAAAAAGGAAAATATGTATATGTATGTAAACATATAATAATAAGGCCAACGAAAACAAGCATTATAATGGCAGTGGATTCCGGCTCGAAGACTCGACTCGAATATTTTTTGCGTTTTTTAATTTTTTTTGCTGGTGCCATTGTTGGCTATGCGAAATTGGAGCAGCTAAAATTTAGCGTGGCAATTGACTTTAAGTTTTTTTTTGGTTGCCACGGGTAAATGTAATAAAGCAGATGGAGCTGGAGTCGAGGAAGAGAGAGCCGGACCATAAGTAAGAATCGGAATGCCTCAAATTGGGGCAACCAACTTGGCTGGCCAACTGAGCGAACTTTAAGCAATAGCGGGCCACACAAATTGCAAGCTTATGGTCAATGAATGCAAGACGTTGCACAAACCATCTTTCTGGGCCTGGCTTGGCTTGGTCAGAAGAAACGGGGCAGACGGTATGGAGTCGACAAAAAAAGAGAGCCGGAAATTGGCGGCCGCCATTGGCTTTAAAGACTTCTTGGATGACTTTGCCTTTTGCCCAGTACTTTTTGTTCGAGACTCTCTCTCTCGGTTTTCTTTTTTTGCCTTTGCCAGCTGGCGGAGTTTTCATTCAATCATCCATTTATTTTTTGACCATTTTCCAAGACAACTTGGTGGTCACGTTGGCCATTGATGATGTGCCAGTGAGAGGAAGAGAGGACTACTAAAAGGTGGAAAACGAGCAGAGCGCGAGCGAGGAAGATGAGATACGGAAGGAGAGCGCTAAGAAATTCTTTCAGCCGGAAGCGCAGAGATAACATTGTGTGTGTGTGTGTGTGTATGTGTGTGTGAATGTGTGAGTCTGATGCTTCATACATAAATGCAAGTAATGCGGAAAATATGAAAAATGTTTGGCCATGTAATAAAGGCGAAAGCAGAAAGAGATGCCAGAGAACGCAACAGCAACGCCAAAAATGTGAAGCTCTACAAATACAATGTATATGGCCAACATATAAATATGGTCTATATGTATAGGAATATATATGTACATATATACTTATACAATATAAAAATAATAAAAGGCCACATTACAAAGTGGCAAGCGTTGTAATTGAAAATAAATACGACAGCGGAAAGTGTCCTGAGAGCTAAAGAATGCCAGCTGCAAAAGTTGTTCAGGCCAAATAAACTAATTGATGACTGAGCGATCGCACTTTAAGCGAAACACTTTTGCTTTGTCATCCCGACCAGCCATCAACTATTTAGGAACAAAGGCCCTGACACAAATCCCATCAAAGGTTCACAGGATAGCAGGCTCCTTTCAGCTGATGGGCGGGCCTCAATTATGGCTTCCATGGCAGATATTCTATTGTAAAGAAGAGCTCCCTCAATGGTTCTAAATATAAGTGAATTCTGAGAATTGAGTATTTGGTTTGGCTTCGTTCTAGCAACGTGTTTGGGCTCGTGTTTCAATCATCAACTAAGCGACATATTTGCATACATATTTAATACCCTCCCTCCATTCACTCAGTGGCCCTTCAGTTGCCCAAAGTCAACTTACATAACAAACCAATTATCGTGGGTCGCCAGTGCCGACATAATTATGCGTTAAATTGCAGTACAGTGAGTCAGTAAACCGGAATCCGATACAAAGCATCAGAAATCGAACCGAAAGTCCAATTTACACCAAAAATATGGGAATAAAAAAAAGAAGTATAACAAGAAGAGCAATCCTTTTGTTGGACTTAACGAAAATTGTATACTCTTACACAGTCTCAGGGCTACGATTTCCAACTAATCCATGGAATTATGTCAAAAAAAAGAAAGAAAGAAAGAAGTCGTCAAGAGTAATAATTAGCTGATAGTTCTGGTATGCCTTAAGAAGGAAATGATTCTCAATAATAAATCTTGAGTCTAACATGCGAGATCAGAACTTCCAAACTTCCTATTTCTTTATTAAGTTAAATAAATTGGCGATAAATGCGTAGCCTTAAATAAATACTATTTAATTTTAGCCAACAGACAAGTAAGCCAAACGCAATATCTGCTAACTTATTTTACCTTCCATCCATTGGCCAACTCTTTGTTGAAATCAAAGTACTCTCCTTTCCTGCAAGGATACAAAAATAGAGTAAAGAAATTGAAAAAAAAAGAAAAATCGCTTTTCAATTGTGTGTGTGTGAGTGTGTTTGTGCTCGATTTGGGATGAGATTGGAAGGCATGGAGGCAGCTGCCCGTTTGGAATGGTGTGTAGAGGAGGCGGCCATATTTTCATGTCCCTCCCTTGTCCCCCTCACTCCCGTTCTTCGCCTAGTAAGGCAAACGAAGAACAACATCTGTGCTGTGTTTTGCAAAAGGCGCAATGAAAATTTGAAAATTATTGCAACAAGAGACGAAGAGCAGAGTCAAGGCAAAAGGCTCTGGCACATCATTGAAATTCTTTTTATTTTTGCTCCTTTCACTTTTTGGCACTTTTGGCGTGAAGCTGCTGCTGCTCCCGTTATGATTATTATTATTATTGGCAGTCCACCCGTTTGCCCCTCAGGACCACCCCCTCAGCCCCTTAACAACAGCCTAACAACAACAATGCATGACTGAGCTCAGGAATAATTTTTGCGATCCAATACAAACGACAAATTTCTTCGCCTCGGCTCTTTCAACACTTTTTCAGAGCCATACGTTTTGTTTCATTTGTTTTGTTGTTTTTGTTGTCGTCGTCGTCGTTGTTGTTGTTGTTGCATTTGAAATTTATGACTTTTTGACTATTGCGAACAGATTGCGAAGCGAGTTCATTATTTGGCTTGGCAAACTTTTGAATTTTAATTTGAAAATTATGCTCGTTGTGCTCGATTTTAATGAACTGCAGGAACTGTGTTAGGCACCAATTTTCCCAATGACTTTTCTGTACTGTGTCGGTGGCGTATGAGTAATATAGGAGGCCCGCAGGCCTGTGTCACCTAATTAACTGGCAAATAAATTAGGCATATCCTTGGCCTAGGGGCTTGCGGGCGATTGGATTTGTTACCATTTTGCAAGGGTGCTTGCCTGATGTGTTGATATGGGGCTACAGTTAGCACTAAAAGGGCATGTTCACATGACAGTCATTTATTGCGTGCGTATGAAATTCAATTCCAGATAATCATATTGTATTCCAAAATGATTCTGCTACTTTACATTAAACTATTTCAATAAAAAATAACACTTTTTCCTTGTAATAACAGAAAAAATGCATAATTATGTCTACGATATTTTCATACTCACATTTCACAGCTCGTTAGCTTGTTATGATTTCATTAAAAAGTACGGTTTTTTTCTCATTTTATAAATATAAATCGATTTTAATTAGCGCTCATAGGCAACTAGAAAACGAAAAATCGAATTTCATTCATATGAGTTTCCGGTTGCAAGTGTCAGGCGGGACTTGAAACAGAGATTGCATCCATAAAGTGGTACTGGCTATGCAATTCGTGGATTGGCTTTAGGCAATGTCATCTAGTCTTCCTGCACCTTCTGCATGCAACATAAAATATCAAATTTTATGCATTTAGCCAGAGGAGGAGAAAGAACAAGAGAAAGAGGAGAATGAGGAGGAGGAGGGCTTGTGTTAACTGAGCGTGCACAAAGTTTTAATTTTATTTCAGGCTAAAATGCAATGCCAATGCCAACAGTTGCAACAGCCAAAAAGCCAACTGTAGATGTTGACTTTCCCGGCAAACATTCTGTGCCCTGTCTATTGGATATTTTATAACCCCTTTTTTGGCCCTAACCATTTTCCGTTTTCTATAATTATCGACTGCATTGACAACTTTAAAACTTTAATGCCGCTTTTATGTATCCCTTCAAATGATTTTGGTCCATAATTAAAATTAATGACTGCATCTTGTTTACTATCATGTGCCATAAGCTCGTCTACCTGTAATCAAACATCAACTAATTTGGCCAAGGACAATGAACAATGAGAACTTTGTTGCTGCTTATCGAAGTGGAATTGCAGACGGCTTTTTGGTTTTCAGTTAATCCTCTCGGCTCAGAGACTGATTAAAATGCAACAACATAAAACCAAATCGCTGTTACTCGATAATTATAAATTGTTTGTTAAAAACTACTGCAACAAGGCCGCAAATGTGTGAATGTTTGTGTCTCTCTCACTCTCGATCTCACTCCCTCTTCTTGTGTGTGTGTGTGTTTGAGTGTGTTTTCACAATTATCACAGGGATTATGTTAATTTGTGCTTCTTTTTGCCACAAGCGACCGCAACAAATCGCCGATTTATGGGCATTTAGTAAGCAGATTTTTACAGATTTTACACATGTTCTGTCCATTAATTTATAGTTAACATGCTGGGCAAAAAGACAAAAAAAGCTGAGTGGAAACGTGAATGGACTTGCCTGATAATGAGTGAACTTTGAACTCGTACAAAGGGAAATTCAATATTTTTGTATATTAGTTTGGCTCGTGGCTAAGTTTCTAGCAAAGTTTTCGGGGGTTGAGCAAAAACTTGTTATTTAATTATAGACAAAGAAGCGAGGAACAAAAATGAAATGGACTTTGGTCATTTCATTTGATCAGCAAATATGTCTAGAGAGAAAGAGAGACAGAGGGGGAGAGTTTGGCCAACTAGTTTTTGGTTTGACCAACAACATAAAAGCAAAGCAAGTTTAGGCAAATTAAATTACTTACTTACATACTCATCAATTGTGGCGGTGTGGGGAACACCCCAGGAAAAGGGATGAGGGGGAGTGCTGGGCAATGGCAGACATCAAATCAAAGATGCGCCAATGTGTTTAACCATCGACAGAGGGCAGAGCAGCCTTGGCCAAGTTGCGTAGCATTCGAATTAGCCAAAACACAAAATATCTTAAATTATTTCGTTAGTAGCCCCAAACTTTTGCCATGGCACACTTTGACACTTTTCTTTTTTTTTTTCGTTCTATTTTTTGTATTCGTTGTTGTTTTTGTTGTTGAATAGCTATGGCACGTTGGTTCTGGCCCCTGGGCGCATTAGAAATGGACTGGACGGGTCTCTGGACATGTTGGTTGGGATTGTTTGATGCTTTTAGCTAAAGGGCCAATATTGATTTCGATCTTAATTAACTTTGGCACATTTGCAACAGTCGCCCACGTTCACGCCCACACCCACGCCCACCTCACTCCCCTTAAGTTCAAGAGAAACCCAATTGGAGACAAAATCTGTCGACCAATGCCACCCACAAGGGTTTATTTGTTCTTGTTTTTACTATTCTTTTTTTTTTGTTTTCTCTGTTTCTCTCTGTTTCTTTCTTTATTATTTGATTTTTTGCTTTTGAGTGGGAGTTAGCTCCTTTTGCTAATTTGTTTGTGTGGACGTTTCTTTCTCTCTTTGTCTCTCTCTCTCTCTCTCTTTCGTGCCATCTCTCATTTTATCGGTTTCGCTTTCGACCAGGTTCTAAAGCGCAGTTCAAATGAGTGTCAAGCCATAGGTAAAAATGTCTAAAAAACAAAAATAGAAGTTGCAAATGTGTCTGTCTTTTGGTTGGTCGGTACGGCACACACAATCTGCTTTGATTTGTTTTTTTTCTCTAGTTGTATTAAATCTCTTAGTGCCTCTCTCTCTCTCACTCTCTCTGTGGGGGGTTTCTCTTTCTAACTCTCTCCCTTTGTGTTTGTGTGTGCCCAAAACTTTTGCCATTATCAGTTTTGGCTAGCATCACGGTTTCCCTCCCGCCTTGCTTCCCCCACACTTTGACTGGGCACTGATATGGTATTTTTTGATTGGTTTTGCAGGTCTTCAAGTGCTGTTCGCTTTGCGTTTTAATTGCCAACTGAAATTTTTGTTACACTATAGAGAGAAAGCAAAAAAGACTAAAGCCAAATATTTTTCTAGGCTTTTGTCTGCATTCAAAAAGTGAAGAGTCTTTTGAGTGATTTTGTTGCCTTTTGTTAGCAGACCAATTGCCAAATCCAATCAAATAACTCTCTTTTGGCCTAACTTCTATTGTGTTCCAGAAATTGATTTCACTCTTCTCTCTCTCTCTCTCTCTCTTTGTGTTGAGAAGTTAAGATTTAGATGGCTAAAAAAAAGCACAAAAGAAAGAGACTTGGAAATTGTTTTCAAAAATTTCTACGAAATCGTTTTCTGGAATACATACAATTAATGGTGTTTCAGATTTCTTCTGGTGTAACGGCTGGTTGGCCTATTATTAATTGCTAATTTGTTAATTAAATTCATTTCGCAGCACATTGTTGGCATCTCGGGGTAGCGACTTTGATGTGACCTTAAGTACGCATAATTATAATGCATATTCAAAGGAAAATGGCGTAACAGTGTGTAGATTTAATTACAATTTAGCAACTTTCAACTTGAATGGCTGCCCATCAGAATTACAAAAGCCCATGGACAAAGCTCAATGAAAAGGCATTTAATAATAATAATATTAAATAGACTGATGGCTGACGACTGACTGCCAAGCACCCACAACTTTCCACTCACTCAATTAATAGAGAAAAAAGGAAATAAATTTCAATTCGGGGCAAGGACTTTTTGATACTCCGTAGGGAATTTATGAGAGAATCAGTTTCAGGAGATGGTCATTTTAACTCATTATATAAATCTCATAAATGCCATGCCAGTTAAGTTAGTCTTTAAAATATTGACCTAGTTGGAGTCTGTTATGGATGTTGAAGGACAGCCTTAGCTACCTTTCTACTTCATGTGGACAGGAATAGAAATACAAATTTTTCATTGCCTACTTCTGTGGGCTGAAGCATTGAGCAATTTTTAAAGTGCCCAAAAAATCACAGAGGAGTGTTAGAGGGAAAGTGGGACGGTAGGTGGAGTGAGAGCTAGTATTAAATATAAAAAACGAAACCGAGAGCGCAATAAAAAACCAGAAGCAGTGTTTCTCAACTCTTGTTTTTTTTATTTTTATTTTCGGTATGTTCCAGTGGCAGCACAAAACTTTTAATTAAACAATTTTTGGCCTGGTAGAGCCATGTACCATGGCCCATTCGTAGCCAACAGCAGCCCATAGACCCGCCTTCGAAATGAAAACCGAAAAACTTGTGAAGACAAATTGCATAAAAAATAGCAGCAAGAAAAATAGCGGCAGCAGCGGCAATGCCAGCAAAAGCACATTAGATAGTCTAGCATTTAAATCTAATTAAATTTCTGACTTGCCGCTGTTGTCAAGCACATAAATACTTAAGCGTACATAACTATGACAACAGATGAGCAATCCTTAAAGCCCAAAAAAGGACTCTCCCTTTTTCTCTCTCTCGAGCGCTCCCGCTGTCTCTTCGCAGTAAGTTGCCAAAAAACTTTTAATAAGGCAAAAGCAAAAAAAATAAATAAAAGGAATACATACAAGTGTACATAAAGTATACGCCAAGTGGACGGGAAAGACGTTGGAGGCGGGGGTGGGGACATTCATTAGAAAACTGCCGTCCAGCTATAATTAAAGTTTACTTTCACCCTGTCCGTTGCAGTGGCGTGCAGCGCAACTTTTCACCGGCCAACTGCAGCGTTCAGATAAAAACTTCCCAGGTAGACCTTTCCACCCACCATCTGCTCCCCACCTCTTCTCCATAGTATGGTTTTCAAAAATACATTACACATTACGCCAACAAACACAATTGTTTTCGCTGCTGGCCTCCATTAAATTGCCATCGTTTGCATTTATTTCCTTTTATTTTGTTTGACATTTTAGCATAGAAATTCGACAGGAAGGGAGAGAAAAAAAAACCTACAAAAATTTCCATAGCTCTGAGCTCAGTCAACCCGCAGAGTACATAGAGTGGCATGGGCAAACCCTTTTGATGTAACCACGGTTTTGACTAGCGAAAAAAATACAACAAAAATACACAAAAAAAATGCAAAAAAAGCCAACCGTTGGCAAGATGCTTTCACTTACAAAACAAAAGGCAAACGCTGCCCGATGTCTGCCGTGGCTTGGTCCGGACCACACCCCCATGCCCTGCCCCCCTGTATCCTATTCCGGCCTGCCTGACTGCCTGACTGGACAGGCAGTCCAGCCCGTTTTACTTTTTTGTTTGTGGCCGTGTCATTTTTACAGACTAAATTAAAATATCTGGCTAGCAAAAACAGCAGAGCGAAAAAGAGAGAGAGAGAGAGAGAGAGAGAGAGAAAGAGAGCGGGTGAGAGAGTTAAAAAAATGGCGGTCTAATTTACATTTGTAAAGCAAAATGCCAAAAGCCTTTTTTATGCCTCAAACCAATCCTTTCCCCTTCTTTTCCGCTGGTTCATTGAGATGGGGGTCAAACCAAATCTTAATCACTGTCAAGTTCAAACGCTCAAAGCTCATGAATATCAATGACAATGCCAAAAGAAAAGGACACTTTTCTGTCCTCTCTCTCTTTTGCTCTCTCTTTGTTGGCCATTTTGTAAGCGATTTCCATACTTTTGTCACTCGCTCAGCGTGTCAAATTGCAAAAGTGGCCAAGTGTTAAATGAATTTTTATGCATATTTATTTATATAAATATAAATGCGATTGGCATTGCCATAGCGGTTGTTGTTGTTGCTGCTTTAATGTCTTTATGACGGGACTCCAGAGTCGAAAACATTTATTGCCATTTGACATTTTATTTAATAAAAATAAATTAAGTTTACTTTTCGTTGGCCATCCCACACCATAGCACAAAAACCTGCACACAAACCCACACACACAGATTGAATTCGTTTGTATATATTTTACTCTTAATTAATTTTTAATGATATGCTATTTTCTGTATTTATGAGCAATTTAATGCTCAATATACAACGCACAAGCAACATCCATTTCGTCGAGTGCCCAAATTATACATACATATGTACATATATAATTATAAATGCAGTTCACAAATCGCCGTAGCGCATAATGCAAATGCATTTTAACCTTCACAATTTGTTCGATTGATATATAGTTATTTGATTTCAATTGAGCCAAAAGTATTGCACAAAAGAATGTTCAAGAAGCTATTAAATGTCATCTTATTATATTTATGTATCAATAAATTGGAATATAAAAACTTCCCTTATACTTAAGTTTTTCAAATAACTCATTCCATTTTGTTTTTTTTTCAATTCTGTAAGAAAATCTTTGACTTAAACCGTTCATTTGAATTTTAATTTTATTGTGTTTCAAAAAAACACACACATTTAGACTTAAGGTTGAATAGAACTTATTAATCATCTTTCAAAACCTTTCAAAAAACTATAATATTTAAATGCTCTCAGTCAAATTGTTCTCTTTCTTTACCACAAAAGGGTTTCTTAAGGCAATTCCTAACTCTGGATACTAAATTTGTTGGCTTTAGCCGTAATGGTCTCTGAGATCTACTATAGGTGTTCATCAATATGGTGTTGATACTGATCAATATACATATATAATCTTTTTGAGGTCGGAAATGCTTCCTTCTGCCTTAAATGCCATTTCAACCTATGGATGTGTGTTTGAAATCGTGAAATATTGCTATAACCTGAAGTTGGACATAGTAAATATTTCAGTATGATATTTAAAAGGTTTTTAAACGATCCTGTAAGTTAAGAGTAATATTTCTTTCTATGGGTTAAAAGCCATTTGGCAATTAAAAAAGATGTTGTCATATTAATTGTTCGATTTTATATTATAATAATTCTCGTTTAGTGGATATTGATAAAAGCCGTAACACTTTCAAAGCAAAATGTCATACACTTTGTTTCAACTGACCACGCCCTGGCTTCTAGAAATGTGCTCTAGATAGAGGTGGATTTCGTCTTTTGAGTTTTGTTTTCAGTTTCATTTCGAGTTAAAATTGCAGTTCCAAGTTCCAGTTCATATACAGCTATTAGAGTAGATTTTCAAATGTGTGCTTGGCTTGCACTTTGGCTTAATGCTTTCATTCGAGTACCCCGCATGCTCAACTTGCATTTAAGTGCAAAACTTTCTAATTATGTGCCCAGAGAGTGAGTAAAACGACCAAACAACCAACTAAGCAACCATCCAACCAACCATCCAAGTAACCAACCAACCGACCAACTAACCAATTCAACGCTGATGACGCCGAGGACGACGACGGAGACGGAGACGGCGACGGCGACGGCGACTTGAGACTGGAGTGCAATGGCGACTACAACGCGCTCTCTGGAAATTAATAGACTGTGAATATGTTAATGATGCAAGTTGGGTTGCGCTTTGACAGGCTTTGAGAAATTTAACCTTTTTTTTTTTTAACCGACAATACACACACACGCATACTCTGTGGCAGAGAAAGAGAGAGAGAGAGAGAAAGTGCTCGACCCATAAATAATAATAATGAACAATAAAATATTAAATGCCTCACTAAATTAAATGCTCGGGCCCTTTTTGCGGCCGAACTGACCTTGCCCAGTTTATACATATTTATTGTGAGTATTTATTTGCCTTTTGCCTAGTGCTAATTTAAATTTATTGTGTCCCAGCCAAGTTGCAAGTGGTCCGCTATAAATTTCTAATGCTAAGCCGCCACCGAAGCCGCAATCATTAATTATAATTCATTGGGGCTGGCAATGAATGGAACGAAATGAACGAAATGAAAGTGTTTCGACTTAAATTCCGACCCGGTTGATGAAAGGAGCATACAATGGAGACATAAACCTGGCAACTGTGAATCGATTATGTCTGCGGGAAGCGCACACAAAACCACAGAAAGGGTTCTCTATTCACACCCACACACACCCACACCTACGCATACACACTCGACCTTAAATAGAAAATGGTTTCCAAAAACAAAGGTTGAAAATGGACAAATTATGCACTTGAAAAAATTTGAATAAAAGATGATACAAAATATGCCAAGTTGGTAAAATGAGATGAAAACTTATTTAGTTAATTAAATAGGAAATGGAGCAGGAACTTTTCATTCTATTTATATATTTTGCTTTAAATAATGGAATATTTTTGAAGAAATTGTTAATAAGCTTACATAGGGAACACATTGAGTATTTCCTTCAGTTGTAAACAGATTAAAAGTTTTGGTAAAAAATTAATCGAAGCATTAAATAAGAAAATAATTAGGTAAAGCAAATACTAACTGCCTAAAGATGCAACCCTTGAAAAAGGACACAGAAAGATCTCTTATTGAAATTAAAATTGCCAGAAACCACAGGAAAAAGCTGGGTCATAAAATGAGTAAATATATCGGAAAAGTACTTAATGAGTTGATTTGAACTTGCATTTGAATTTGAATATAAACGTTATTTTGATTTTTGGTGATCTTTAACGTGGAGAAGCTGGTCACACTTTCTTTGGCTGATGCAATAATTGGCGTCATTGCGAACTAAGAAATATTTGTCTAAACTTGAACCGCTTCCTTTTTTAACCTTCTAAGTTAAGAATTAAGTTTTTTATTCAAAGGCGGTAAGAACTACCTTTTGAAAACTCCTTTTAATCATTGAACTTTCACAGACTCTTTCTCCATGTGTTTGCAATAGAAAGCCAAAAAACTGCAGCTATTTGCAGTTGGTTTAACGAAGTTGTCCTCCAACTGTCATGCATGTATGCATTTTGGTGGCTGCCTGCCTGCTGCTTGCTGAGTATCCTGCTGGCTCTCTTCTGTGGTCTCCATTTGAAAGCAGGGAACTTTTCATTTTGGCCAGACCAAAAAAAAAAAAAAAATTACACATGTAAATTGCATGTGCAAACCGCAAAATGAACGAACCAACGAATGAACGAACGAACGGACGGAGTTGTGTGCCTTTTTCGTGTAAGCTCAAATAAGGTGTCAATAAATTGTGTTGTTGTTGTTGTTGTTGTTGCTGGTGCTATTGCTGTTGATGATGTTGGTGTTGTAATTGTAGTTTGCAGTTGCAGTTGCAGTTGCAGTTACTGTTGATGCCTGCAAGCGTTTAATTTGCATGTGTCAGATGTCAATACATTGTCGTTGCATTAAAGTGCTGCGTAATTATGGTAAAACGGGCGATGACAAATCCAACTAAAACCCAAGTCAACACAATCCATATGAAGGAGAGATGTGAGGTTGTGGCTTGACCCGGCCCAGCCCGGCCCACATGTCAACTTGAATGAGTTCAACTTGCTTTGGCCTTTTGTGCCAGCAAATTTGCATTGAATTTTGGACCAGAAGCAGCAGCAGCAGAAGCACAATGCCCGAGCCCAAGCATCAGGCAGAAGTGACCCCATCCTTCCAACGTAACTTTAATTACAATGCACGCATTTAAACTGTATCCCGGTTGGATGGTTGGTTGGTTGCCTCCCAACTTAACTGACCCCTGCCACGTTCTCATTTAAATCTATTATTTGGCTACATTCAAGTGTTGCTGGTGTGGTTGTGTGTGTGTGTGTGTGTGTGTGTGTGGCATGAGCGGCAGCAGCAGCAGCTATTAAAAATTAATTTGACACTTTGCGCTTGCATGTCAAAGTATGCGAAGGGCCCTGTCCAAAAAACTTTTGCCAGGCGCTTAGCTTGCATAATAATTAATGAATGCTGTGTGTGTGATGGAGGTGGGCAGGAGGCGGACGAGAAGGGATATGGGGGATGGGCATAAAATGCGAGAGCAAAAACTGCAATTGCCGTAATTAACGCGTTTCGTGTGCGACAAATGATGGTGCTCAGAGTTTCTCTTTGCGGCAGAAGGGGGCAGGGGCAGGGGCAAGGGGCAGTAGCTAGTGGGCGTGTTTCTACATTATATTTAATAGCTTTCTGCGTGTTTTATTTGGCATTGTATAGTAGTTGGAAGTATTATGTGTGTATTTGTTATTGCAATTAACTTGTTGCCAACGTCCGAGGACGTCTCATGCAAGTCAGCCATTTGCCATCATCTTGGCTGCCCCTTCAAATGTGGCATATGATTATTATTGCTTGTTTCTGGCACCTATTGCCCGAGAGCTCGAGTGATTGACAAATTGCTGTGGGAAGACTTAATTATAAGCGACACCTGTGTGCGCTTATTTGCCGGCGCAACGAAGCTATAAAGAGTGCGCCCATTAAGCTCCCAACTGGCAGTTGGCCGTAAGACTTTCAATTTGGTTTGCTCACGTTATCCCCACTGATCCGACTAAGTCACCAATAGCCAAGTCAAGTCATCTATCTCACTGTGGTCACGTCACAATAATGTGTAGGGTTACCTTTATATTTGGAATTTCCCTGCTGTGTTTTGTCCTGCAAAGTGTGAGCACTGCGGATCTGCGTCGTGATGAAACCGTAAGGCGGATACAGAAATCGGGGGGCAGAAGAAAATGGGTACACTAATCGGTGTCAATTTAACTCATATTTCGTTTAGTATCCACCGCCCGAAATGCTGAAGGAACTGGCTCCGGTCCATGATAGTTGTGTGAAGAAGACGAGTGTCACCGAAGGTAAGCAATTCCATTATTGTCCCTAACCAAATGAGCATTCCCAAATGATGCACAATGCTATTACACTACAATGACATCTGTCACAGTGTTTGTATCTGGTAGCTGTCTAGTTTGTAACCATCTTTTGTGTCTTTGTGTCTGTGCCTGTTTCTGTGTGTGCGTGTAGAGGCAATTAAGGAGTTCAGTGACGGAGAAGTGCACGAAGATGAGAAGCTCAAATGTTATATGTACTGTGTCTTTGATGAGACAGATGTCCTGCACGAGGATGGGGAAGTGCATTTGGAGAAGCTGCTGGATCGACTGCCCGACTCCATGCACGACATTGCGGTTAACATGGGTAAACGTTGCTTGTACCCCAAGGGTGATACCAAATGCGAGCGTGCCTTCTGGTTGCATCGTTGCTGGAAGCAAGCAGATCCCAAGGTAAGATGAAGAAGAGGAGTCCTTGCCTGATTAGCACCGACTTGGCTAATGGCTTTTACTCTGCAGCATTATTTCCTCATTTAATAACATTTGAGGGATTGAAGAAGAAGTAAACGAACAGAAGTAAGCGCACCTGCAAGGAGAAGCATAAGTCCAAAGTATAAATTAGTCATTACTCTTTCTATATAAATTTATAATTCATATTTTGGTTTATGGGCATTATGATATCAGTTTACGAAATAAAAATGCTACAAAGTTTGGTTGGTTAGCAATTCCCATAGTAAAGGGCAAAAACTGAAAAATGTCTGTTTTTATGTGTTTCATTCGCAGCTGTTGCTTGTTTTTCTTTTGCATAATTGTCGCGCCTGATCGATTGCACTCATAAATCGGCTGACTGGCAATGACCTAAAGCATATTTAATTATTTAATTAGCGCTATCTAAAGAGCACATCTATAATTTTATGCATCGACAAACATTAATGGCGGCATAATAAAATTAATATGTGGCTGGCAGCCATCCCGCCAGCAGTCATCCAGCCAGCCAGTTGCATCTGCCATTTCTCAATAATTATGATGCAACCCCCCGCCGCACACCCGTATGCATGGTTGCAATTCTAGAACTGTTGGCATGACCATACAATTTCCCATCACTTGATGCATGTCTGCATAGACACGGATGCCAACCAAGTGAGATGTAATGCGTCTACCACTGAACCGAAACGAAACTCTCAACCATGCTATGCACCCCGGGAATGCCAATGTAACTCAAACGACTCAACATCAATTAGGATAATGTATTTTTCGGTCTATACAAATGCTCTTACCAAATGTAATCTATGGCAATGGCTAACAGATTTTATTAAATGTTTCCATTGGAAATAGTTTTAACTGATATGAATATTTTCTAGTTTAAGTGAAAGTTTTAATTCAAGTTTACCTTGACTGGATCCAAGACTTAATGAGCCATTTAATTAGAATTTCTTAATTGTTAATGCCGAAAGATTAGGTATTTATATGAATCATTTAGGAATTTTGCCTTATTTAGTCTGCATTTAAAACGTATTAACGTGAGTTCTTGGAAATTTGTTGTCAGAAGTGATAGTACTTACCATTAAGACGTGACCAAACACGGAGGTTTCCTTAGTTTCCTTGAGTTATGTAAGTTTTTCATCAAGGTAGCCGATTATCCAGAAAAGGCAACTGTTTCTTTAACTTTTAACTAGTAAAAAGTTGATTTTTTAAAAAAATTAAATATTGTTTGTTTTATTTACTTTATTTGATAATAAGTTTTCAAGAATAAGTACAAGTAAATGGGAAGACATTAAGCTCCAATTAATAGAATCTTGGCACCTTTTTTGCTTTCGCATGTTGCCAATTGTAATTAATTTAAGTATTTAGTATTTACTTATTTCTGTTTGTATCAATATTTCTCATATACACACACATATATTATAGGAAATTTGCTACATTTAATTAGAAATTGAGAAAAAGTTATGTCATGAGCTCATTTGGAAACAGTTAAATCTTGAAATTTTGCAACTTAAGATACTTTTTTAAAGTACAAACCATTTATTTATAGCTTCTTTTGTTTATCTAAATTATTAATTGTGTAAAATATTTTCTCCTTTACAGAGGCACAAAAAATATTTGGCATAGCTTTGACTTAATTGAAGAATGGATTGCGTTAATTATAGAATTTATGACACTCGTCTATCATCAAAGAGTTTGGCATGTGCATATGAAATATTTTTATAAAAATGCTTCAAGACGTATGTATGAATGTATGTATATATGTATATGTTGGTGAATATGTTAGTCTTGATTGATTGTGCATTCAGTAAATCGAACTTGAAGTCAATTGAATTACTTTTGGTATTTCATATTTGTCACTTTTGTCTTTGCCTTCTGCTGATGGCGAATTTCAATTCGACATTCGACATTCTTCGTACGTTATTTGATTTTTATGACATTTTTGCCATCCTTACTATACAGATGCATATATGTACATATATACAAAACATATATTTATGTGTACAAAAGAGAGAGTCACACTACACTTTTATTGTGCTTTATATAACGCCCACGAAAAATAAAGTATTCATGACAACGTTGAGCAGCAATATCAATCTGAATCATATTGGGTACATAGTCTGTGTGTGCGTGCGTGTGTGTGTGGCTTGGGTGTGATGCGAGTATCACCCAAATCCACACTCTGCCAAATTGTATACCATGCCATACCAATCATCGTTTAATTTATATGTTTTCAGTTTTTCATTTGCCATTTTGGAATTTTGTTATCAATTGCCGCTCTGCGGGGCGTTGCCAATTATTCATTTGTTCGTGTATCGTGTCCAAATGCATTTAAAATATCTTTGCCAATTGCAATGGAAGTTGCATTTGCCATCTGTAATTAAAAAGCGATTGTTCCATCCTCGATGTCTAATGACAGTGATCATGCCGTAAATGTCAATTAAAATTTCAACAAAATGCTGTCACACACCTATAAAATGAAACAATTTGCAATCACAGAAGGTATATTGAGTCTGTTCTCCACATGATGATCAAATACTGCTTAATTTTCTGCCTGATCGGTGGCTATGCAGCTGGCCAGGCACCGCGACGCGATGATGAGTATCCTCCAAAAGGAATCCTGCGAATGGGAAAACATTTCCATGACATTTGCGTGGAGAAAACGGGAGCCACTGATGGTACATATGTGATACATAGAAGAAGTAATAATCCTTTCTTAACTCTTTACTTATTTTTACAGAGGCCATCAAGGAGTTCAGCGATGGTGAAATCCATGAGGATGAAAAGCTCAAGTGCTATATGAATTGCCTTTTCCATGAGTTCGATGTGGTCGATGACAATGGCGACGTGCACCTGGAGAAGCTCTTCAATGCAGTGCCAGGACCACTACGCGACATTGTCATGAAAATGTCCGAAAACTGCATCCATCCTGAGGGTGATACACTGTGTCACAAGGCCTGGTGGTTCCATCAGTGCTGGAAGAAGGCCGATCCTGTGCATTACTTCTTATTTTAAGGAGCTTTGCAAATGTAGTCAAAAAGTTTAACTTTCAGCTGCAATTTGTAATTGAGTAAAGCTTATTAATAAATGCACAAGCGATTAATTCTGCTTTTCTACATGCCATTTGGTTCTGGTTCTATCCTTCAAACAAAAGTCTATTGGGTTTGGCATATTTGGTTTAGGATAAAATGGTTTTCCCATTGAGTTTGTTTTAGGGAAACTTTCCAACTTTCATTAGACTTATTTTGATTTGTAGCAATTTTTAATAGAATATTTAAATAACAAATTACTTTAAGATGAGGCTATCGAATCAAGGACATGAAATATTTTTTAATAACTTTAAAGAATTTCAACAAGAGAAATTGCTCAGCCAATGCATCAAATTCAAAGGCAAAATAAAATGGCTTCATATCCAATGTTTCTGCTTATTCTTTAAAAAGATTCTTCAACCCATGAACATTTAGGGTCAGAAGCAAATCATTTGCACTATTCGATTTATTGGTCACTCAAATCCAATAAGGAAGGGAGACAAGATTACACTTGGATTGCATCGCAAAGCGATATCGCATGCCTTTTTGTTGGCTTGATTGTGCTTTTGTTCTCAAATTTGAAATTTTGTTGTACTACAAACATTTCTGTGAATTTTCTTGGTATGTGTATTAAGGGCCGCCTTACAGTTTGCAGCTAATGATTAACGACACGCCAAAATAGCTGAAGGGTGTGGCCGAAGGCGGCCTCATGCATCAGCACTCAGGTAACACTTACATACACATTAATGTGTAGCGTCAATTTGAGTTAATAACCAACTGCAGTAGCCCATGAATTTGGCATAGAAAAAAAATCAATATAAATGAGAAAAATGCTGAAAAGGCAATAAAGCAAATTCAATTGTGGCTGACTGCAGTTGTCAAACAATATTCTTGTGCGGTGCCACATTGGAAGAATCGAATTTTTGATAACTAAATAAAAAAAGGGGAAAAAAATCGTATGTATATATAGAGTGTATGTAGATGTGTGTGCAGAGTGAAAGGGAAAAAGGAGGAGTGACAAAGAATGCAAGGAATTGTAAAACGAAAATTGAAAAGGCAATTAAAAAACCATCCATCGTTCATGCCGCATGCCTCACTGTGATATACATGTGTATACATATATATGTTGTTCCTGTAATTTCAGTCGTCCTTTGAAGGAATGGGTGTGAGTTTGTGTGTGTGAGGCAGTGGGCAATGTCGTTTTGTGGCTTTGTTTCGGTTGTTGCGTTGACATTTGATGAAACAAAAATGACAGTTGTGCACAAGTTGAAGTCTTTGTTTTCTGTGTGTGTTTTTGGTGCACAATTTCAAAGCGACGAGCGAATAGAACATTTTATATTTCTACCCAGCAATTCAGTGACAACTGCCAGCATATGGGACTTTAGAAAATTGCAAATACCAAATAAAAATACTTTCCATCACAGAAGTTAGCATTTTGAAAAGAAAAATGCAAACACTTGTGAGTTATTGAAGACATATTTGCCCTTTTCACTTGGACTGACGACTTGGTCGAGCAGGCCAATCAAACTGGTCTACGTTTCTTGGTTCTTTCGTCATTTCGTTCGTTCGTCCGTACATGGAAGGGCACGTGGGCATGTGTTTGTCAAAATTAACACGACAATTGTAGACTGTAGGACTGTGTGGGACGGGAAGGACGAGCGTCTCACTCTCTCACGCTGACGACTTCGTTGACGTCTCGGTCACATTTCCGTTTCCGTTTGGCGTGCAGCTTTTTGTTCGGCCAGCGGTTGAAATTAATTTAGCGTGCGCTGAGCTAGCAAGAAACAAATGATTTTTTGTTGGTTTCCTCTTGGCTTCCTGAAATAAAAATTACAAAACAAAAAACAAAAGACTGAACGCCTCCCTAAAACACATGCACACACACACACACACAAGCATACATTGTCATTGTCCAGCTGTCACGCGTGGCAGTCACATTGCCATCGTCGACGTCGTCGTCGTCGTCTTCAGCATCAACATTCTTCACCTCATCCTCTCATCCCTTTTCTCTTACTTATTCCGTCATTTGCCCTCGTCCTGTACTTTCTCAGCTTGACGGTTCTGTGTTTTCTCCTATGCATCGTCGCATTTATTTCGCCTTTTCACAAGTTGCAAACAAGGCCAAAGTATGGAACGGAATGAACGTACAAATTTTTTTTTTCTCGCTTTTTCACAGACGAGCTACAGCTACATAAAAATGACTCTGAATGGCTCTGGTCGACAACAGCCTCAGCGGCAGCGGCCTGGTGCGGCTTGCCTTGTCTTAATCGTCTTGTCGCTGCTCAGCGAGGCACCGATGCCGCCAGTTTCGGCTCAGCGCGACGAGAACGTGGGTTAATGAAGTGCCCGATGCCCGGTGCCCTAGCAGGCCCGGCAGCGTTTCCACGCCTACTTAAACAACGATTTTTAATTGCAGTATCCACCGCCAGCTATAATGAAAATGGCCAAACCCTTCCATGACTCCTGTGTGGAGAAGACTGGCGTCACCGAGGGTGAGTCATAGCATCAAATTTTTGTGACTTTCACAATACTCTCTTGAGAAACAATTACTGCAATTGTATTTACCATATATGTATGTAAATATTTAATAACTAGAGGCCATTAAGGAGTTCAGCGATGGCGAAATCCATGAGGATGAAAAGCTCAAGTGCTATATGAATTGTTTCTTTCACGAAATCGAGGTGGTCGATGACAATGGCGACGTGCATCTGGAGAAATTATTTTACACAGTACCGCTCTCGATTCGTGACAAGTTGATGGAAATGTCTCAGAATTGCATTCATCCGGAGGGTGATACATTGTGTCACAAGGCCTGGTGGTTCCATCAATGCTGGAAGAAGGCTGATCCGAAGGTAAGAAATCACTGTAAATTGTTTTTAAATGGTCTTAACGATTGTCTCTTTCCTCACTTTCTCACGTTCTCTCTCTCACACACACACGCAGCATTACTTTTTGCCTTGAATTCTGGACCGTGGATACAAACATAAATTCTTTTCCCTTTCCGATGACAACCTTTGTGAATTGTAGTTTAAGTGTCGTTATATTTTAATAAATGTATATGGGGCCTCATGCAAATTTAACTTTTTGTAGTGCTCTAAAAAGTATGCTACACACACAAAGGCAAAGGTTTTGCAGTTCTTTGTGCATAAATTATTTCCATGTGTGGGTAAGTGAGGGTGTGTGAGTATAAATAACAATTATGCGTAAACTTTCAAGGCTTGTTGATTTCGACAAGCATATTACATTGCAACATTTACATATACATACATGTGAGCTGCTTTGCTTATTACTCAAACACTTGAACTTCTGGTTTGAGTTACAAGAGAAGAACAGAATTTAATATTGAAGCAATCGCTGGTGGTATGGGTTTTCAGGAAAATTCACCCTGCTAGTCATTAGTCTGAGAACTTTGACTCTGGGGAGGCTGAAATGAGAAACGAGGCAAAAAAATAAAACAACATTTCACACTGTTGCAATGCCAAAAAACAAAAATAAAAAATTATATATATTAAAAATGAAAACATACACGCATATACAAATATATTAGGGTGGGCCAATTTGTTTCGCAAAAAGCGTCCAACAGAATCGAAATCTCCAATGAGTTCAAAAAACATATTTTAATTACTAGCGCCCGCGTAAACTCTGATGGGTAATTCAAAAATTTTGAGTTAAAAATTGTTGGGCATTTTATTAATAGGGTTTTTTGTGCTAGCTCTGCTAATATAGTGGTTTCTTACTCATGACAGAACTGATTTTTGCCATCTGGCAACCCTGTCGTCGCGTGCTTTTGCTTGCGAATTGTGTTTATATTTGTTAAATTTGCATATTAAAGTGAAAGTTAGCTGAAAATAAGTGATGGTGACATTTAGTTAGTTTCAAGTTGTCTAAATATTTGTCTTCGTGTTCAAATTAATACGTGGCTTTTTGAAATTGTTGTTTCAAGAAATTGAGACAACTACGACACTCTTGCCGACGCAAGCGCAGGTTCCTTAAAGAAATAGAAAAAAAAACATAATTGCTTCGGTGTGTTTTGTTTGGCATTGTAAATGTTTAAAATACTCAAATCAAGAATAGAAAACAGGCTAACAACCACATGGCGTCGGCGCAGTTGCCTTAAGTCTAAGCCGAAGGAAAGGGCGTTTGTCGTTTTTTTTCTTGTTTTGTTTTGTGTTGAGTGTAAAAAAAATGCCAGTATGCAGCCCTGGAAAAAAATAAACGAAAAAATACCAGAATAAAAATGGCAAGGTAAGGAAACTCTAAAATTTAAGTTAAGATCTTAAGAGAAAATGTCTTCAATATTTTGATAACTGAAAGTTGGTTCAAAAAAAACTTCTTGTTTTTTTTGGTTAATAAAAATTGCTATTCCGTTTAGCTCGTTAGCGGGGGCTTCTAATATTTTAGACACAAAGTTTCAAGGTCAAGAATAGAATTCTTAGAATTTATTATACTTAGATTCCAATTCTGGTAAACGCCTGCCACCCATTTTTCGCTGCAAGCTTGTTGACCCGCCCTAATGTATAGATATGTACATATGTATGTGTAATTTTTTTCCCTACACCAAGCCCATTTTTTGTGCCTGTTGAGCATAAATCATTGCCAACACTTTGGCCACAAATTGCATATAGTCGAGAGTCAAAACAAACAAAACGAACAAAAATGTGAATTGATGATGATGCCTGTAAAACTCTCTTCAGAAAAGGTAATACAATTTTGGCACTAATAACGCTTAAAATAATTATTGAAATATTAACTGAAAACAAAAAAATACTATGTAATTATGAAAATTCTGCCATGAATGAATATTTAATTTCTTTGTTATGCAATCATGATTGTATAATTTTCAAGCACATTTTACCAATTCAAGTTTTTTTTTTTTTTCGCTCCAATGACAATATTTGAATTTATTCTTCTGTTGTTGTAAATATGCAAAACACGACATTCGTGTAAAAAATTAAAGTATCACAGAAGTTATTGACTAAAAACTAAAATTTTTAATATATTTGAAGTAAATTCAACAACAACAGCAAAAGTCGGTAGTATCGAAAATGAATTAAACTTGTTACCAGGAACCTATTAATATTATTTTAGAGCAGATTATTTTTCAGATTGTTGTTATTGTTGCCTTTACATCTGCTTGAAGGAATTTTGTTTTTCACTTTTAAAGTAAAGCAAAGTTGTGTTTGCTTTTGTTGGTTCCTGCTGAAAATCACTTTTGAAATTCTTCGAATTTAATGGATTTTCATTTTATGTACTGAACGTCAGCGCTTTAAGTTTTTTCCCTTTAACCTTTCGCATTCCGTTCTTTTTCGGACTCTCCCCAATTCAACTCGTATTACATTTCACAGCCATTAATTCTAATATTTTCTTTCGTTTTTTTTTCTTTTTGTTATTTTGAAATTTAACATATATTTCTTTGCTGTCGGTCAACCGTTGGCTGCTGCCACCTTTCCAAACTTGCTGGTCCGCTGCGGAGCGCATTTGGGCCCCCCTTCGGTTTGGGTTTTATTGTTTCGACGACTTGTTGCGCAAAGCTTTTCATTTTGCAGCCAATGATTTATGTTTGCACTTGCTCTCCCTTTTTTTTGTTGTATTTCCTTTTTTTTTTTTGGTTTTTAAAATGGTTTATTTTATGTTTTATTATTTATGCGTATTGGTTTTTGTGTGCGGTTTTCACTGCGTTGAAAGGAAAGTTTACTGCAAAATGAGCTTAAGTGTGGACCAACGAATTGGTGAGTGTTTCCCGTTTTCCGTTTCTTGTTGTAATTGCTTGGGGATTAGTTTTGGGGGAGGGCTTTGGAAAGATCATTTGATGGCGGCTCCCGGTCTCTCATCATTATTGGCAGCTGGCGATTTTCAGTTGCCTTTTGTTTAATTTCATCCGGCTTGTCATCATTACTTTCAACTTAAGACTAATTTTATTGGCCATGCCCTGAGATATTCCCATTGAGGAAGCATCTGTCGTGCTCTCTTTCTCGTTTTTGGGTCCTTTTGTTGGTTGGGGCTGGCTTTTTTTCGTTTGTGGATTTTTTTTTTTTGGGTGGGCCGACTAATTTGGTAAATTGAAAATTTTTTGACAGCCTTCAATGAAGTGTGGCCGACGACAGTTTACGCCTTGCGCTTCATTGAGAGCGGAAAAGTAGATGGCCTGGCTCAGTCTTCAGTTCTCAGTCCTCTTCAATGGATTTCCACACGAGCAGTCTGAGCGCCATTCAATGAGCCAGCCAATTAGCTGCCCAAATGTTGGTTAATTTCCTGGCCGAGTGTTGTTGTTCTTGCTGCTGCTCGTAACGATATAATCATCTAATTGAATTGGCACAGCTTTTGCCAGTTTCAGTTCCCAAGCTACAGCTCTTAGCTGTTGGCTTTTTACACAATTCACCGCAAATTTGCAGGCTGACCTGTTTGCCCAAGCATTCCCATGCATTTGTAATTTGAAACTGACACAGTTGGCAGGCACCACGATGGCCCACCATGGCGATTGCTTTAGGCCCAAGGATGGGGAAGGGGACGGCGATTGGATGTGGGCTGTGGGCCAGGGCCACGTGGCATTGGGCTTGAGCACAATTAATGGAAGTTTAACTGTTCAATTGAAGCAGACTTTTTTTTTTTCATCTTCTGCTGCCGTGCTTTCTTCTTTTGAAATAAGTACATGCTGTCCAATGTGGACACCCCTCCTATTCCAATCTCTCTTTTCCTCCAGCCTGCCTGCCTCCGACTGTGCTTTGCCATTAGGGCACTTTGTTCATTTTTCATTTCGTTGAATTTTCTGCGAGCTCACAAAGTTTTCTTTTTTTTTTTTTCTTCCTTTTGCACTTATTTTACGGTCTATTGTTCGTTTTGTCGGCCACGTCCAGAGCACTCACTTTTTCGGCCTGCTGCACGACCCATTCATATTTTTTCGCAATTTTTTTTCCACTCTCTGTTCTGTTCTGCTCTGTTCTCTCCTCCCGGCAAAATGTAATTCAAATGGAATTAAATTTTTCCTATGCTGATTGTAGTGCTAAATTTAGGTTAGTTGCATCGACCATATAATTAGCATATACTCCGACAATTGCCCACCGCTCGCGTTGGTGTTGGTCTTGTCTTGTCATCATTCTCCTCCCCCCTTCAACCATTTGGGCCACTTTTGATCCAAAACGAAAAAAAAGAGTCGCTAGTTTGGCGAAATGCGATTTGCATAAATCGACACTGAATGCAAATTTTACAACGCGTTGCAGAAACGATCAAAAAAATTGTTTTCAATGTAAGAGTGCCACAGAGAACGCAAAACGAATGAAAATCGCCAAGCTAAGCGTTAACAAACAAAAGTCGATAACGAAATAAGAGAGCTCGATTTGTATAAAAAATCAAATTAGTGTGCAAAAGTTAAATGCAGCGACAGCGGCATCAACGACGACGACGTCGATTGCCACACCAGTGAAGTAACTGAATTCCGGCAAAGGTCCATCCCGCGGGGCGTTCGTATACTGAAAACTGTGGCTGGATGAAACAATCAAGCCATTTCTATCTCCTGCTCTCTCCTGGACATGCCATGGACACGGGTGACGATTTTTATTTTTGCATTTTTTATTCACTTTTTATTCAGGGTTTTGTTCCCTCCCCCCATACGGTTTTTTGTCATGTCATCTTCTGCCATTGCAATATCGTGGGTTTTTCGTTATAAAAATGAAAGGAAAAGAAACAAACAAGAGAATTAT
Organism: Drosophila nebulosa; assembly: GCA_024703675.1. Classification (NCBI taxonomy): domain Eukaryota; kingdom Metazoa; phylum Arthropoda; class Insecta; order Diptera; family Drosophilidae; genus Drosophila; species Drosophila nebulosa. The sequence continues at coordinate 12,390,432 of JANFPS010000004.1, read as the reverse complement.
CAGATAAAGCCGTAAAGTTAAATATACAAAACAAGGGAATTAATGCTGAAATTTCCATTTACTTGTTGATTCTTGCCATATAAATATCAAAATACTGCAGTATGCATCTTTCGGGAATCCCCAATGAAAAATCATGGTACGATTCCTGTTCTATAGATGGAGAAAAAGAGAACTGTTAAGCAATATTCTTGATAATTCCTTGAGGAACCTCTAACTAAATTTTCCTAAAAATTTGTCAGCAGAACTTAGGGGACAAAAATAGTAAAACTCACTAGCCTTGAGTGGTGCTGGAATCTGGTTTAGTTTAAAAGCCATATTCAAAGTAATCGAACAAAAATTTCATAATCAAACGCGCCAATTAGATTAGATTCTTATGACATGGAGCATTTTTCTTTATTACTCACTACAAATCTATCCCTGCAAAGTAGAGCAAATAAGATAAAATTTCTCTTTAAGTTAAGCTGTTTACTTTTTTTTTCATAAGTGCAAAGGGTATCCTATTATTTTAAATCAGCAGAAAAAACTCGTTAAATCAGCTTTGACTCTTGTTGTGCATTATGCTTTTGCATTTCATTTAGTTACCACTTTTTTGCGCTTTTGGGCTGCAATTTTAAATTTTTTTCCAGAAGTAAATCTTAATGGCTTGGACAGCGTAGGAAAAATAAAAATAAAAAAAAGAAATCATTAACTGCTATGCATTCAGTATGTCTAATAGCTGACAGCATTTATTGCATGTTGATTCAATTTTATTTTACTATTTTAAAATTTCAATTCACAAACGTATTCATGCTGCATTTAGTAATTACGTATACGCCATGTTAGCTTTAAAGCCTTTCAATTGATTAAATTCAAATGCAGACATTTAAGATGCCTAGCAAAGTAAACAATAAACCTTGTACCTTGTAAAGAATATTCACTATTTGTTAGCTATGCTTGTTATTTTGCTCCGTATCTATTGTGTAAGGATTTCTGCATACGTGTAGTGAAAATAGGTTCAGGAAACAATGAAAATAAGCCGAAGGCCGATTGATCTAAATACATCGCCAAATTATGGAAAGCAACAATATAGTTCAATTCAACATTGTATTATGGCTTTGGTCCTTCATTGGGCCCTTTGTATGCTAGAACAATCATTTTCTGGAGCTCAATTTTAGGAAATTTACACAGCAACAAAATTGAGACTAATTAAATCTTCTAATTTTATGCAACTACAAGTCAATATGTCATAGATAGCTGACGAATCCAATCAAGTTACATATTTAATGATTATGATTATTTAATGATTAACTTACTAAGATATCGCTAGATAAATGTTGCTTTTGACTTAAAATATCATTGTTTTGATTACATTTGACAATCATTTTGCCGATTAGTTGAATGTTTTTTTTTATGCAATATGTATTGCTATCAATTCTAATGTCTCAATTTCGTTTTTCAGCTATGCTTGTCCTTTCAAAGGGACCGCTTGTTGCAGTTGTATGCAAATTATGTTGTACGTAGTTACGTCTGTCTGGCATGTTCTATGTAAATAAGCTGACAGTTAAATGCAAAACAGGATAGAAACAGAAATGGCATTGTGGGCACCATTAAGGTTACTAAGGGGGCTTATGGAAAAGACTTCTGACCAGACATTTGGCGTCGCATTGCCAAAAAATGGTAATGAATCAAAGGCGGTAATGGCCAAAAGTTAGTCGGTCAAACTACAAAAGGCAACAACAACAACAACAACACAAAACCCATACCACATAATTCGAATTCGAGAAGAAATTGAAGAGAAGTTGGCGTGGGCGAAAGCCGTGGCACGTGTGCCGCGTCTCACCATGATGTGGGCGTGTTGATAACAAACGAAGGCGCCAAAGTCATGCATAATTAATCATCTGTTAATTATAGACTTTGACCAAGTACCAGGTACTGGCGCTGGCGCTGGCGCTGGTACTCACCTGTCGACATTTATACGCACACATTTGACACCTAGCCAAGTAATTGCCTTTGTCCACTTTGAAGTTGTTTAGTTTTTGTCCAGGCTCATTACAAGAGCTGTTTCGTGGGGGCGGAGGTCGCCTGCGAGTGGAATAAGTGTAGAAACGTATGGGGAAGGGGAAGGGCATTATGGAGTGTGCTCACATTGCCCACGTCGTAGGGGCATTTATATAAATGAACTCGTCGCTGTTGCTGCAGCTGCCAACACAAAACACATACAGACACACTGATGTTTATATATATATATATAGAAATACACCAACTCTGGATCTGGCTCTGGGTCTGCGTCCTGACTACCAGCTGGCATCGTGTGTGTTGGCCATAGTTCACATGCATGCGTCTCCTTGTCGCTCTGGTTCTTCTCTTTCTCTCAGCCAGGATATGGCTGAGCAAGTGTGTGTGTGTGTGCGTGTGTGTGTGTGCGTGTGTGTGTGTGTGTGTGTGTGCGTAGTGTGTTTGTATGCTCTGACTGTACCATGTTTGCTGCGGAACAGGAAATGAGCACCTGCTGCTTATTTATATTTTCCGCTCACTTGAATGTAAAATTACATAATATTTTTTTTCGTTTTCGCTTCTTCTTTTGCTTTAGCGTTGTTGTTGTTGTTTTTTTGTATTTTTTCCTCCTTGCTTGCCACTTGTACTAGTCTGAAAATTTTTTTTGTGTGAAAATATTTCTAGTGGAACATTTGAAGACAGCTGGGAGCAACCGAAATGAACGCACAGAAATATGTTTATCTTTAAAGCAGTAGCTGACTCATCTAAGTGAAAAAACTTTTTACCTTATCATAATTGCATTAATTTAACTAAAAATGTGTGTCCACTCTCAAAGAGATGGCAATAAACGATTAGAGATTTATTTTCATCCCTAAAAAGTATTTACTTTTCAAAGCTGCCATTAAATAATTATTTAACATATTCTAAGACTTTTTCTCTTCTTTGTTGAAAAAGATACATTTATTTCTCCATTTCCATTTAAACATTTATGTAGTTGTGCCCCTACAAAAGGGTAAGACTGCATACAAAATTCTAACAAATGCCACAAATGGTTGCATCAAACAGAAGTTTAACTGCTTATTAAGCAATGTTGCAACTATGGCAAACAAAACATTCAACAAATCATTGAGAATTTGAATATACAATCCAGTCAAAGCATAGCTAGTGGCAATGTCATAATTCTATATAAAATTGTTTGAGATACTTTTGCATCAACTATGCCCGATAAATGAGAGAGAGAAAGAGACCAAAAAAAAAAAAAATTATAAACTAGAAAAAAAGAGTTCAATTATTTGTAGGGACATATTTTTGGTTACAGTTGACTAAGCTCCACAAAGCACCTATGGTCTAGCTTTTCATACACATCTGGAAATGGGCAACCGCCAACTGAGGAGGAGAGGGCAAACGTCCTTCTTCTTTCATTCTAATGGCAAATTGCCATACTCTTTTGCGTTATGGTTGCTTTTGCTTTTTTGTGGGTTGCTTGTTTTGTTTTGCTGAGTTTTATTTAGTATTTGTTTTTCTGTTCATGCATTCCGCCAAATGTTTTGTTGGTGTTTTGTGTGAATAAATTGCTGCCGCTTTTGATTTTAGGCCAACAGTTTGTTTTGCTGGTCAGCCAACACACTATAGATAGAGAGAAAGAGCGGGAGAGAGAGAGAGGGCAGCAGGAAATTATGCTTTAGTTAATTGCAGTTGCCATGGGTTTGTGTTGATGTTGCAGCTTGATTGCTCTTATTGGCATGTAACTTTTTACTAAAAACCAAATGAAATGAATTTGTTGGTAGAATTCCTGAAATTCATATGAGTTGTGAGGTTATTATTTACTTTGTATTTAACATAGTTTAGCAGGGCGTATGCGTACATGGCGTATGGGTAATGCAATATTTTTATTCAAGGCAGAACTAATTTCAACTCATAATTAAGTGAAGATGTTTTAGCTTATCTTTCAGTCGTTTTTTTTTCCTGCCCCTAATCAAGCTTATTTCTTCTGCTCCCCGTGGACTATGCAAACAATCAAGAGCCCCGCTTTTGCCCGCTTCTTGTCTATTCTCTCTGCAAACGAGTGAGCCTCATTAAAAATAACACCGAGGTGCAGGCAGGCAAACAAACAAACAAACCAACTAACCAACCAACGGCTCACCTTGCACAGCCATAAGAAAATTTTATATAATTTCTTTTACCTGTTACTAGTATTTCAGCGTTTGCTAACCCTTACTGCACTCTCTCTCTCTCTGTGGCTCTCCCTCTCTCTCTCTCTCTCTCTCTCTCTCTCTCCAATGCTGTTGAAGGAAGGCGCTAAACTTAATTTGCTGCTGGCATAATTGCAACTGAGAGTGAATAGTTGTTAGGGATAAACTTTTGTTCCTGTAATTGAAGGCAACATCCTTTGAATTGGGGTGTAAGGGCCGGTTAAACAAGACTTAAAGGTCAGAGTTCATTGTGCACAAATAGTATCTTTACATATCTCACATATAATTGGTACTTCAATTAAGCTTTTCTTCAGCAGCTACAATCGTTTCGAGTTTAACGTTTCATTTAATATTTAGCCAAATTCACTTGGTCACATAAATCAATGCCAAACAACATGCCTTGGGGATCAGGAAACGGAGCACCACATCCTCCTACCAACTCCTTCCTTGTCGCCCATCTACCGTACACCCCATATGAATACTCAAGTGTCTCGCCTCTGTCGCTTTAGCAACAAATGGGACAAATTTCCATTTCAAGCCCATGCCGCATAAATGGCACATAATTTACGATATGAACAACGAGCGGCAGCAACAGCTAACCAAACATGCAGCTAACTATCCAAAAAGCTGGTAACAATATTAGTTAGCACAAGCAGCAACAGCAACAGCAACAGCAACAGCAACAGCAACAACAATCACAACATCAGGGTAAGCATAGACAGTGAGAACTGGGAGAGGGGTATGAGAATGGAGTAAAGTTTACATTTGTCTATGTGTTTCTGTGCGTGTGTCTGTGTGTGTGTGTGTGTGTGTGTGGAGCACCCAACGTTGCCCGGCGTCAATGTGTGAAGTAATTAATTACAAAGCAACTGATGTGTATCTGTGTGCGTGTGCTCTGTACTCTCATGTGTGTGTGTGTGTGTTTGTGTGTATGAGTCTTGGTGTCTCGGTGTGTTGGATTATGATGCATGATCGTATATTTCGTTGCACGCACTCCTGAACAAAACCCAACACACACACACACACACACACACATACATACACGCACACACACCTGACGATTATGTATTGGTTGAGTGTGCGTAACCAAATTGAATTGATTTACACCTCAGGTGGCAAGCCAACAACAACACCAAAGTCCAAATGCATTCCAATAATGATATGAAAACACTAACGAGTCCTTTCTACATATACAATGTTTTTTTGTACCTGAATCCTAAAACACTCATTAGGATTTACCTATATAATTTATATACAAAAGTAATATTAGTTTTGCACCTTTAGAAAATGGCATCTATATTTCGAAAGAATACCCACTAGTCTAGGTTTAAACGTTTCCGGATCAGATAGTCTTATCTCAGTTTTCAATAAGATCGAAATGATAGTTCTTATAAGAAAATTTTATTGATTTTCAAAGAGTTTTAATAATGTCTGGAAAATATCCCTAAAATATAATTCAATAAATTCAATAAAAAGCGACTTCGTTTAAATTTAAATATTTATTCCAAGAGCTAGTTTTGATATGATTAAACGACAGTGTTATGGACTGATTCAAGAAATGACACAAACAGAAAAGTTATTCAGTACTCAACATTTAGAACTGAACAACTTTGCGGCTTTACGACTGACTTCTTTGCCAGACTTTGCCTAACTGCTTTTCTCTTCTTTTGTTATTTTTGATTTTACCTCTCACTTAAATCCCAGAGACGGTATCTGTGTAGAGACCTGCCCTGATTGTCACTTTACATCTATAGAGTAATATGTCTACAAATGAGTACTAAAGATATTTTCGATACATCTTTATAAGTTAGGAACAAAAGTCGTTTTCTTTTAATCATATTATAACTTATAGTTCATTCATATTTTATTTTTATTTCTCATTTGAGATTTCTGTCTACTTACCTTTAAGATTCACAAAGTTAATTGTAATAGGTCGTGACCAAATAAATATTTTACATAGAGCTCCCATCCCTGTGACCAAAAATGCCAACCGCAACTTAGGGCAAGGGTGTTCGTCATTAGCACGACAACTTTAGGCGTTGTCTTCGAAAGCTAATTGTATTCACCAAGCTTATGAGCAATTCGATTTAAAATGGCGTCGGAGGGTTATTCAAGGATATTTATGAAAGTCACACACGTGACAGACCAGAAGAGAAAAATACGGAAAGGCATGAAGCTCTATGTATGTATATATTACTCGTCACGGCTTTGGAACTCGCGATACGGATGGTGGAGGGAATGGAGCGGGCACATTTAAATTAATCACAGTAAAAGCGAATTGCCCAAAACAATGTTATGTCCCGTGCGAGAAGGGCGAGGGCCTTTGGGAGTCAACAACGGGCGACAAACAAACAAAAATCTGTAAATGCGTGAGCGTTGCCTAAGAATGTGTGTGTCCCAGACCCAGACCCAGTCCCAGTCCCATGTCCGTGTGACCCAATCCGTGACGAAACCAAACCAAAAGCTGTCACTGTATGTGGAAGTGTGTGTGTGTGTGTGTGTGTTAGTTCAGGCATGCTTTAGTGTGTGCATGTGTGTGTGCGTGCGGTTGCTGAAATTAAAACAAAGTGTCGTGCGTTTGATGAAAATGTAACGCATTTTCCTATTGCCAGCCAGCGACGCACATAAATGCTAATTGGCTTAAATGTGTGGGTGGCGATATGTCTGTGTGGGTTTGTGTGTGCCTGTGTGTATACATACAATTCGGTTGGAGCCTGGCCCAGCCGACTGTCAGGTGTTCAAATTTAAACATTTTATAGTTCGGTTAATTGTCAAAGCGGCAACGAGAAGGCAGCTCGAAAAATGAAAGGGTGCGCCAAGCATTTTATGACTCAATTATTCAATGGTTTTTGTGGCAAAGTCGGTGGTTATTAAGGGATTGGTAACTGATACTTCATAAAGGGAAGGAAGGGTCTTTGCTGGTTGAACCGTCCCTTGTTCTTTTTCCATTTTTTTTTTGCCTCTTAAACAGCTGTTGCTGATTAGCATGACCGTAGCAAGTACGTGATCCCCAAAGTGAGCGGGGCAAATAAAATAAAACAGACAAACAAAGAAGAATACAGAAGAAGAAGAAGAGCAGTGACGAAACGTAAAACTGCTCTGAAGGAAATTGAAAACAAGTGGAAATAAAGTGATTCGGCATGACATTTGCGCGTACGCGTGCATTTTCCATTCTATGCGTATTTTCTTTTTCTTCTCTATTCTCTAGCTATTTGCCCTCCCTCCCTTCCTTCCATTCGTGCTTCGTCCGACGTTCCTTTGTGTGCCCACAATTTCTATGCCATTTTATGTTTATTTGCCTTCAGTCCATTACGACTTTATGCTCTTTAGCAGACAATCAACATTGTTGCTGTTGCTGTTGCTGTTCCTGCCACAGCCCTTGGGCTTAGGAGGGGTTGATGCTGCTGCTAAGAAGCGGACAATAACCGTGCGAAAATGTAAATTACAAATGGAATGGGGGGGACCCACTAAATGAATGAATGAAAGAATGAGTGAATGAAAGAACAAGCTACTGACTGACTGAATGATTGAGTGATTGTCATCATCATCGCCGCGTGGCCATCGCTCTAAGCCAAACATTCAGCGGCAAGCTTGTGGCATTGGTTCGATGATAAATAGCAAACGTTTGGCCTAGGCTTAAAGTTATTTCGCCCCTCATATGGCATAATTTATACAAATTAATTTATTTTATAAAAAGAAAGAGAGAGAGAAATAAAAAAGCAAGACGACATAAAGTAGACTAACGGAATGTGGAATGGAATGGCAAAAGAAAATGGTCATAGACATATAAACATATTTCATGCAAGTGCGACATTTTTCGCGAAAATACATAAATATAGTGCGCCTTAAAGTAGACTCATTTATATGGCTTTATGCGCAATTTCAGGCGCTGACATTTATGATGTATTGCCACATATATATACATTCATACATATCTTTCACTCTGCTTCTCACAGATACATGTATATACTATGATATCGTGTGTTTGCATGATGACTACCAACTGACTGACTAAATGAATGACTGACTGACTGTCTGGCTAACGGGGCCAAGTCGTGGTCGTCTTGGGGACATCATCTCTCAGCCTCAGACTCATCTGTCAGACATATATTCACCTGCTTGAACTCACAAAATGAATACAGCATAGAATTTATATTTTTTTTGTCAAACTTCTACTTATACACACACACACACAGACACACACATACGCACACACACACAGACACACACATACGCACATTTAGTAGGCAAGCGTATTAAATTCATGAAATGTAACTAAAATCAACTGGCATTCACTCAACCGATTATTTGAAAGCAATACGTAAAATTCAAAAAAAAAAATTTAAATAAATCAAAGTATAAAGGAAAAAGGATAACAATGCCTGATATACCAAAACCAACGTCCAATAAGTCCTCTCGTGACATAACGGAAGCTACCAAAGTTGGCAAAAGAATTATGAAACCATCGCCAGTGATACGTCCGCAATTGGCCAACCAACATGACCGGGTAAGACCATTTCAAGGCCCTCTATTACCAACTCTAAATTACCTATTCATCTATAGATTTGGAAACTCATGAAAATGTAGTAGACAGGGGGTAATCCACTAGAAATTCTTTGTTATTTTCATGGTAAGACTCCTCGGAGCTGTTCACATTTATTCAAGGTGACATTAAAATATCTACAAATTCCAGCTATTTCATCGGCCATCAAAACACCTAATCAAGTTGAAGTTCTTGTTAAATGTTTCTTCTTCATTCTTTAGTTGGTTTTAAATTATATTTCAAATATAAATTGCTGCTGAATAAAGGGCAAAAGTCCTACTCAAGATTATCTCTTATACCGCTGACTGGAAGTCAGAGAGGGTACAGCGCATGTGCTGCATATTGAAGAGAGTATTGGGCTGATGGTATATTTTCTCTTTCCTTTTGTTGACTATTAATGAGCTCAGTGTGTCACGAAAAGGATTTGTGGTTAATTTTTAAGTAAATTACAATCACCTTCAAATTAAGCAAAATTTCTTTAGAGTAGGAAAAATTTATAATATCTAAGAATTGAAATCTATTGTTGAAATTTAGAATGCAAAGTAGTATTGAATTAGGATGTTCTACAGTTGGGGATTACTGTTAAGAACTACTGTATTGACATTGCCATTTTATTCAAGGGTCTTACGAGTGAATACTTGAGAAATGCCTATAAAATATCAAGTGGCAACGGGTGAAATAAAAGTGCTTGGGATAGGCCCACTTATCGGGGAAGTCTTAAGCATCATTTACGTTAAGTCAATGCAATTTCAACCAAAACAAACTCAAATTGCCGACTGGTTGAGAGCCTCCCCCGCAGCACTCCCTCTCCTCTTTTTTGCTTTCATTCGTTATTGAGTGAAAACGACATGGCGAGAATGCGAACGAAGAAGTAAAGTGACGAACAACGAGCACAGAAAATATCCTCCCTATAACACACTCACGACGACGCGATGTGCCATCGACCGAGCGTGGCGAAAGGAAATTTTGGTACTCGTGCCAGTTTTTGCAATTGTCGCTGCTCAGTTTCGTATTCGTGTCGGAACGTGACGCTACAGTGTACTCAAGGATACGCGCAAATATTTGCCACAGGACACAGAACACAGAAACTCTAAATTTGAAAGCCCATCTCTGTGTGAGCCTGCGAGAAAACGGTGCGAAAGACCTCGGTGTATGTTTCTGTCTGTGTGTCTCGACATTTAATTTGATTACCATTCGCGAATGCGTAATAAAAAATGCAAAACAAAATACAAAAGTATATACAATAAATGAAAAATTAAATATTAATTAAATTCACGCAAATTGCTACGAATCAACGAAATGCACAAATATGTTCTCTCTTGTGTATATATTTTGTTGTTGCCGATTGAAATGTTAAACAGTTGTTAAAAATTAATGCGACACACATATTCTCCCTACAATACAATCCACTATATACTATATAACAAATTGTCTTGGCCAACTTGGCGGCCCGGTTAAGTAAGCCAGCCAAAAGGCGGCCAACGTCGTGCGCGCTCCAGTCGTGCGTGTGTATGACTTTATTAAAATTTTAAATCTCCCCCCAGACCGATCCGGCAGCAGCAACAGCAGCGGCAGCAGCGATTGCTGGCTAAAGTATAACGCGCGTGTTTAACTTGCAGTTTTTTTAACACATTGTTTGTGGACTTTTTTAAAAAATATTTTCATATTTTCGCTCTTGTTGTGGTGTTGCGTCCCTCACCTCACCGCTCACCACCCACCACCCACCGCCCACCGCCGTCATTCGTGGTGGCCGCTTACGTTAACGTTAACAACGATCCTGTTACGGGTCTTTCATACTCATGCTCTTTTGTTGTTGTGCTTATCGCGATTAACCGGCAACAACAACAACATCAACTCAACTCGCTGCACGAAACTGAAAAAAATGTGCGTATGAAAATTGCATTTTAATTAAATATTTTCTCCTGCATGAAAATCGTATGACAAATCCTAGCTTAATGCAAGTAACGTCAATTTGTTGGCATGGAAAGAGAAGTTGGAATTTTTGTTTTTTTTTAAATTAATCATACGCCACGTTAACTCGTTGGTAATCTTCAATGTTTGTTGAGTGATTGGCAATGTGTAATCACTTTTTAATGAACTTTACATGTAAGTTGGCATTATTATTCATGGAAATTGTTTGCAGTCTGAACAGGATTGTAGCCATTCAGACTCTCAATTGGGCCAGTTTTTGATTTTTGATTAAAAAAGAAAACACAATTTCCTATGATTCATTAACTGGATTGTAGTCCTAAATTGATTCGAGCAATTAGGGTTTAGCTACGCATAACACAAGTTACTTTGCTTTAAATTCTTATGGAATTTATTTACCTTAAAGTTACCTTTCACCTTTCTGCATTTTGGCATAAATGCTGAGAAGTTGGAATCAGTTGGACCAGCCGTAAAAGCTTCTTGTAGCAGGCCCAAAAGTAAGGAGAAGCATGGGAGATAAAAATTTTACAAACTAGGCCTAACTAACTACACTCGTTGAGGTAGATAGCCAGCCAGCAAGTGGGCTTATTTATAAAGAAGGGAAATATAGAATGACTAAGGGTAAGCACTTTAGCCAGAATGTATGGCTGGGATCTCTGGAAATGCACTCTCACCTAAACCATTTGCTGTTCCAATTCACCAGCTTACCGAGTCCAATTGCGGCAGCTGCACGTTTTATAATATTTATGCAGGCGCCAGCTCCTTCCAACTGAACTGGCACTCATGTTGCAGGCACAACCAGGTCTGGAGTGTGTGTAGAGACGAGAGAGCATGCAACACGAGGACGTTGCTTCATTGCCAAAAGTAACACTCCACTTTCAAGTGGAGCTTTTTGGGTTGTATGCATATTCTAATATCATGCTAGTCGAGATGGGATGGGGAGGGGGGTAGGCGCATTTGAAAATTACATTTAAAACTATTTCGCTTGGCAAGGGCCAAAGTAAATAGGTTCAGACGTGCACAAACAGGCTAAACAGATCCAAAGGCAAGCAGCATCAGCAACAGATGCCACAACAAATGCCTATCTACAAATGGTCACAAAATACAAAACAGAAAAAAAACAGACAAAAAAAAAAAAAAGAAATGAAAAAAATGTAGAACGAACAGAAAACAGAAACAAGGACAAGGAAAAGCAACTGCAGCCAGGATACACGCATGAAATCGCTCAGCCATGAGATGAGATAAAATAAAATGTAAATGGTAAACATACAAACCCACCCACAAACACATCACACAAACGCATTGCTCACACACACGCACACACACACACACACATACACACTTACACGCAGGCAAAGTAAAATATTTAGAAAACTTAACGCACATGATCAAGGGCGTATGCATGGGACGAATTTAGGAGTTCAGATTCCTTTTAACATCGAAATTCCATTTAAATTTTCTACAATTGGATTAAGATTTAAAACCAAAAAAGTTGAAAATTAGATTTCTTTCCCTTTGATAACGTTGCCTAACGGCGTCCCTGTACGGAGAACCTGACCCAAAATCAAATGTTTTCACTTCTGTTTGCTTGCTGATGATGTAGCTCAACATTTTGCGACAGTCTGTGCTCTGGATCCATAACTGGTTACAACAGGACCAGCTGCAGAGCAAAGATTGATGCATTCCAGAGCAGAAAAAAAGGAGATGGGGGAAAAAAACAAATCCAACTTGACTCTAAACAATTCGCTTGCCTTGTTTTGTTACGCTTTTCATTCCCAATCCCATTCCCAATCCCCATTTGTTGCTTGTTTACAGTTGTCCGAAATTTATTATAGCCAAGGCCAAAGCCAATAAAGAATCACCAAAAACTTTCTGCCCCCACAGTTGTAAGAACTTTCTTATAGTTTTTGATACTTTTCTTTTCCCCTCTCTTTCATTCATTTTTTTCTCTCTCTCTTTTTGTCATTTTTTTTTTTAGCGCATTGACGGTGACCTTTTGTCATAAAGATTTAACACATAAAAATGTTATTGTAGCCTTATGCTGATTTGTGCTGACCTAGAAAGCGAGCAGGCCAGTTGGAAGTTTTATGGGGCTAAAGCTGATTTAAGAGTCCAAACTGAAAAGCCTTAAGCCAATGTTCAGACTGTGAGCCAAATTAATGAAGAGCTCATAAAGTTTGTGGCAAAAATATGGCAAGCATGTGGAATAAAGTCATGTGCGGCATTCATCAATAGATTTGGTTTACATTTTATGGCCATTGGTAAATAACTAGGTCCAACAAATTTAGTCTACACTTGAAATTTATTTGAGCTTTTGCTTAATTGTGGCACTTAACCCTTATCGGACGACTCTTCTTTCAATTTATAGTCCATTGAAAGTCTTCTCAAGCACTTGCCTCTCAACGGCATTATACCTCATTTGGCAAGCCAAAACGAAATGGCCGGCCATGGTGAAATAAGAAACGAATCCCACACAAAATCCCCAACCAGTGGACTGACTATAGACTGAGTTTGCACAAAGTTTCAACTGTTATCTGTTGTCTATCAGTAAATTTTATGCGATTTTGTTTACCTATTTTAATGAGAAACGAAAAATGCTCGCACAAAGCAAAGAGTGAAAGGAGGGAATGAAAATCAAAATGAAAATACACAAGCTGTCGAGGAAACTCCCAACACCAAAAACCAGGTCAAAGCAAACAGAACAGAAAAAAACGACAGAAAGAGAGACGAAAATTTATGCAAAACTCGAAAAACGAAAAAGCAAAAAAACGGGGAACTAAGTCAAAATCAAACTCACGAAAAGTACGATGAAAATAAACTGCAAGAGGCCAAGTACAAAATATACGAATGTTGTTGTTGTTGTTGTTGTTGTGTGTGTGTGTGTGTGTGTGATGTGTGTAGAAATGGCGTGTATTGTATCAAAATTTAAATGCACAACAGTATAATATAATAAATTCTTTTGTTTGTTTTTGTTGCTGTTGATGTTGCTGATGACGTTTCTGCTGCTGTTGCTGATGATGATGATGATGAAAGCAAAGGCAAAAAGAAAGCTAAAATAAAACAATACTTTAACACACACTTACACAGACTAAAAGCAATTCAGTTAAAGTTACAGTTACAGCAAATACATTTAAAACTCCAGAGATGAAAAGGCCAGATGGAAATTAAGCATACATACATATATGAAAATTAATGTGTGTACCATGTGAATGTGTTTTTTTTTTGTGTTTTTGACTTCGTTCTTTATTTCTTGCTTTTACTCTTTGTGTTTGCCTGGTTGTCGGACGACAACGAAAATTTACTGACACGATATGAAAACCCATGGCAAAAGTTCACTACAAATGGTGCATAAATAATTTATGAACTATTTGTACTTTACATACCAACCAACCTACCTCTATATGTACTCGCACTCGCACACTGTAGTTATTGTATATATGTATGTACACATAAGTATACAATATGATGCGGGCTCTTTTTCAATAGTCTGGCCAATTTGCAAGACGTAAAGCCTCGTTTCTCCCTTGGCCAGCTACTTAATTGCAAGCCTTTGTGTTCTGTGAAATACCTGAAAAGCAATTAAACCTTTCTATTCAGCTGTGAAGGTTGTATACATAATTGCATAGCGTGTGCTTTCCCAAAAAAAAAAAAAGAAAAGGATGAAAAATTCAAAGAGAAATTTTTAATTTCAGGCGTTCATTATGAATTAAAGCGAACGCGAGGGAAAGAAACCAGCAAGAATAACCAAGAATATAAAGAATATAGTTATGATCCAGCTTGAGTGGTTAAAGCAAATAAATCGGAAAGTTGGCTTTAAAAATAAGGTCTCTGGGGCTGAATGCAAAAATTAAAACACGTGCCTAGTTAGCTCTCTATTATAGAGCGAAAATCTTTCCAACACACACTGAGAAAGGCAGCGGTGGGAGAAGCGTGAAGCATGTGTCTATCCCTTGTACCTTGTTTTATTACCGTACCCATCAATAAAAGATTGCCTACTTTCGGGGGCGTGATTCTAACCCATATTTCGCAGCACACTTTCCCACACATTAGCGTCGGCATTTATATTTAGCTTATTCTCAGCTTATGTTACCGCAAAACTGCACACAAATAAAGTAAACACACACACACACACACAGACGCGCCTCCCCTCCTATTACTCGACCCTTAAATTTTTTGTGTATTACCTACCTAGGTATGTATGTGTATATACGAAAATAAAAGCAAATAATGCACAGCAAACATTTCATTTAAACAATCAACGTCAATGATCTGTAAACAACAATGAAAAGGGTTTTTTACTACTGCTACTACAGAAAAAACAAGAACCACAAGAACAATATCAGCCAGCATATTTCAAAGGCAAGTAAAAGGCGTGCACATGCATACATCATACAAGGCAGTTCACATGGGCGTATTAACCGAGGGGGTAAAAGAGAACTCTTTTTGGTCAATCAAAAGTTAGTTTTGAGACAAAGAATCCATGATTACTTTCAAGTCACAAAGTTGGAAAATTGAATTTTCCACA
Source organism: Drosophila nebulosa (assembly GCA_024703675.1). Classification (NCBI taxonomy): domain Eukaryota; kingdom Metazoa; phylum Arthropoda; class Insecta; order Diptera; family Drosophilidae; genus Drosophila; species Drosophila nebulosa. The sequence goes on along the minus strand of JANFPS010000004.1, from coordinate 12,375,269 downwards.
ATTCCACATAACAAAAGACGTAGCATTCTTAAAAGAGCTTATAATATGTATCTTTTTCTTTATAAGAAGAAATAAATATTCCAAAATGAGCATATTGTGTTCAAAATTACAACTAGCAACCAAATCTCGAGTAATTGAAAAGGTTTTGTTTATGAGAAACTAATGCACTAGTAACTGATTAAAGGTTTAAGTTAAACTTTTGTTTCTTAGTTTGTTTACCTAATGAAATTTCATTGTTTTGATATTAGAAATCAGCTGTTGGCTACGTCCATGATAGCAGAAACACATTGCTTCGTTGACGGCCATTGTTCAGCGCATAAACACACACTTTAAAGGCACATCAAGCATATGTGTATGACTGTCTGTATGTTTATGTTGTGTGTGCGTGTGTGTGTATTTGTGGTGTGTGTGTGTATAAGATACATTTGATATGTAGGTAGCTCGCGGGTTGCTTTCGGTCTACAAACCGTGAAAATGTTTTATTCAGCAGCAACAAACCAAACTAAATAGAACGAAAAATTGTGAGTCTCCAGGCCCAGGGAACACAAGCAACAATAACAACTACAACAACAGCAACAGAAGCAACATTCTGGCAACAGCATGAAGCAAAAGCGGAATACAACACGAACAGAAGTTTCCGCCCACACAGCATAAAAAAGCTGGCGTTTTTCCTTTTGCAGGTTTTCGTTTTCGTTTTTTTCTTTTTTTTTCCATTCGTTTTTGTAACCATTTTCATTCTCACACTCTCACACAGACTTACATGTGTACATAAAATGTGACTTAACTAAAAATAAATAAGCCAAGAGCTAAAAGCATTGCTAAAGCCATCAGCAGGAGTAGGAGCTGGAGAAAGCAGAAAATGGAGAGGTAAGAAGAAGCCGCATCATGTTAGGTGTGAAACCGCTGAGAGCACCATAAAAATACATATACGAGCAGGCCTTGCTTAGTATAATAGCAAAATCGGGTGAAATATTCATGCTAATTATCCTGTAGAAATTATATAGCAATTGCAAAACAGAGTGCCAATTTACGGAAATATGAGCCAGGAGCAGCAAATTCGTTTAAAGTGTTAATTTAAGCTTGGTTCATTAGAGAGAGCCAGCCACTCCCTCTTCTGACTCACCCACACACAGACACACACAGACATTAAAGGCGAGCTGCACAAAAATTGACAAACAAGTTTTGGGTGCTTGCTTAACACCAAAGCAAACACATGCTTCTAGCACATACTCACAACACCAACACTCACACATACATACATGTTTATGTAAAAGGAGACGACTCCAGACAGTCTACGTTTGCCTCCTTATGACTACATCAGAAAATGCTCAAGTAATTATCAAGTGCTCTGCTCTTTGCGGTATACCAAGACAGCAACGACCAGCCAACGACTTGTAGCTTTCTACTCTTACAAGAGGAGAATTAGTTTTGCAAGAAAAAATATAGCATACATTTTAGAGTAGGCGGAGGTATAAGCGGGTTAAAAAGTTATTTTAGCTAGAACGATGTTTAAAGAGAACGCATAAAATTTGTCCCATTAGATAGGTAAATATTTCTTGTAGTGCTTTTTCAACAAATGATTTTCAGATATATATTGCATATTGGTTCAAAAAAAAGTCTTTATAGAAAGATCTAAAGTGAAAACGCAATTTCTTGGTAAATTAACGATCAACAAGGCAAACTTTCAAGAGTATAAATACTTTGGCATAGTTGCAAGTCAAATCTGTCTATCTCTCTTTCGGGTTTTTTTTTCTTTGTGCCTGTGGGGCGTATGAGCAATATATTTTTGAGGGCACAAGTCGCTGCAGTAGAAGGAGCGCAACACCAGCAACCACATTGTCAACAAACTTGAAGGATTATCAAAGTCAACAAAGTGAGCCAACCAACCTAAGGCTCAGCAAGTCTACATGGCAACAACAAATGCAACTACAACTACAACAACTGCAATAAGAGAGCAGCCAAGAAGACTGCAACTTGGCCATAAACTATTTAAATATGCATTCTTAGGAAGCAAACATTTGCCATGGCTAAATTAATTTTTGCTCAAGCTGCAGATGCTGCTGAAAAACTCTTTTTGCCCCTGCCCCCGCTTGACACGGCCTGCAACATCTTGCCCTGCAGTAGCAACTAATAATTTAATTTTCTTGTAAATATTCGTGCGGTTGGTTCGGACTGAAATTTAAATTTAATTTCATTAATTTATTTGAAGCCATAAATTGGTAGTAAAGACATGAACCAACTTGGGCCAATGCACAATGCCAATTGCATTTACATTTACATCTACAGGCATTTTAAAAGTATGCTGCTGTGTGTGTGTGTGTGTGTGTGTGTGTGTGTGTGCGTGTGTAGACTGGCCAAAACGTTGGCAAAATTAGTGCTCGTTTTAATTGAGTTTGTTAATAATTCAGTAATGGCCTAGCCGGGGTCGGTCGGGAAGGTCGGCAGGGAAGCCAAAGCAAGAATCAGATTCAGAGCCTTTGGTCGTTGGTTAGTTGGCCAAATACATAGTTACAGTTACATGGCAGCTGTCAGCCAGTCGGCCAGCCAGCCAATTTTATGTTATGACTCGGACCCAAAGCTCATTCAAATGCAACTGTAATTCCAACCGTCTATCCATTTGTATGTCGATGTGTGTGTGTGTGTGTGTGTGTGTGTGTGTGTGTGTGTGTGGTTGATACGTTGAAGTGGTTTAGTAAAACTAATTAACTAGTTTTACATTTGGCTCATTTCGCTTGCTTTAGCTCTCAGTGTTTTTACGATTTTGATTAATTTTCCACTATAAATATTTATGCTGCTTCATTATGCAACAGCAAATCGGAATGCTGGCGGAGGGCTGGGTGGGGTGTGGGGGCTTTAGGTTGTGGTCTGAGGGCATTTTAGTTTATTTCATTTCAGACAAATGCCACGCACAAAGGAACGAGGGCAACTACACTGCAGTAGCAGCCCTTTAATGTTTCCGGGTCAGTCACAGTCAGTCACTTACCTTGAGCTCGTTGTCGGCGCTTTTGTTTGTCGGCATGGACGATGACACCGGCAGTGAGACACCAAGAGACAGACGGTCAGACAGGGCCAAGAGAGCCGTCGGCTGCGCTTTTTACATAAGGACAACATCAGCAGAAGCATGAGCACCAGCACCAGGACCAGCAGCAACACCAACAATGATTCCCTTCTGTCTGCCTCTCTGTCCCTCTTTTGCTTTGTTGTGCTGTGCACTTGAGCGACTAAGCTGCAACAGCTCACAGGGCTAGGACATGGGCTGGGGCAGGGGCTGGGGCAGGGGCTTGCGCAGAGGCTGAGGCTGCGGCTGGAGCAGCAGTTTTGCCTCAGAAGCCGCCTCACTGTTGACAAATAAGCAGCACAAGCAGCCATTACGGCCAGCGGAGAAGAGTGAAGGGAATGCTGGGAAAAAAAAGTTGGGTTGAGAAAACCCAGCTCACCCACTCTCACCCTTTTATGCGGACAAATTGAGCAGGACATTGAATTGTCAGCATGGCCGCCTGTGCTAGCCAGGCTACGCAATGGCCCTTAACAGGTCTCCCACAACCCTGGCATGCCCCGCATACTCTGTCATGCCGCAGCTGTCAGGCAACAACATCTCCACTCTTGACTCGCCTTCTGCAGTTGGTTGATTATATTGTTGACGTTGATGTTGATGAAGCATGATTTGGATTTTCATCTTTATTGCATTATACTTAAAAACTATTAGCGGCTCGGACTCCGTTGTCGAGTAACTGCGTCAGAACTCCCAGATCCGCGAATTCGTCGGTTTTTGCCCAATGCAGTTGCTTTTTGACATGATTGCATTAACTACTTTATTTTGACTTTGAACTCTGGCGCTGAAGTTAAAGTGTGGAACAGATTGTTAAATGATTTATATTATTAAGTTGGTAACTTTTTCTAATTGGAGTAGTGCAAACGGGAATAGTTTTGGAATATTCTTAAAGATGATCGTGCGTCTGTCCTTTCATATATTTTGCTTAAAAATGTATCTACTTAATCCTTAATCAAAATCTTATTATGCAAAATCTGCAAATCAGTTTTATTTTATTTAAGAATTTTATGGATCTCATTATGGCCAAATCTAAATTAGTCAATGTGAAGCATACAAATCAATAAATGCGTTTCTTTAATGCCAAAAAAATTTGGTTATTTATTGTATTAGCCACTTGTGATAAAAGCACTAAAGTTGACTACAAAATGCTCGTTAACATGCATTATGTTGGCGTATAAATTTAACCAGCTAGAAAATAATCCTCACCCAGTCCCCCCAGGCTTTTGTTCTGAGACGACTTGAGTTACAAACCAAAAGACAAATAACCCTGCTCGTGGCCCATGGTGGCCCAATACCAATCCTGAACCGAACCCACAGACAAATCTACAACACACAGCAAAAATCTTGATAAGGAAAATTTATTAATCCCATCAACGACAACAATAACAATAAAATGTTAACAAATGACTGACAGCAACAGAAGCAACAGCAAACAAAATACGCATAGAGCCAATCCAAAGGGTATTTGGGTATGAGTTAAAAGAAAACAGAGAGGGGAAGTTACCCTAGCCTTTACCTCTTACCCCCCCCCATCACCCATAAGCCGAAAGGTGTTGCATGGCATTCGAGTTCATTTCTGATACAAATCAAAATGACGCATTTGAGAATTTTATTGCAGGCGAAATTATAAATTAGGAAGAAAGGGGAAGGGGAAAACTGGAGCAAAGGGTACAACAGGCAAACTTGTATTGTTCCTGATTAACAATGAAACTCAGAGATGGTCAACAAAGCAGTATTTCAAGTGTGTCCTAATCAGTTAACTGTGTTTGTGTGTGTGTGTGTGTGTATGTGTGCTCTTCCTTTTTATTGAAAATGAATACAACAATGAGTTGCCAGCACGCAATGGTCACTCATATCGAGTCCATTGTTTGCTTTTGATTTTCATGCTTAAAGTGCGGCCAACCATTGACGACGATGACGACGACGACGACGAAGACGATGATGATAATGATGATTAGGATGATGATATTGGTAATGATGATACACCGCATTGAGTTGTCAGTAATAACTCAATTGGGTTGATCGATAGCGTTTGATAAGCAAACAGAGAGCCAAACTAAAACTTTTAGGGCCAGCCAGCCCGCCTTTATTTTTAGTATTATTGTGTAAATTTATGCGTCCGCCTAAAAGCGTCTCCCTTGGCCACTCCTCTGTACTCTTGGAGCAGTCTTAGGAGCGGATTAAAACAATACTTAATGTTAATATTGCTTAAAATCAATTCCGCATCGATTTTTAATTTCTAAGTAACTTTTAATATTTATTTATATTTATATTTTATATTTATATTTATTAATTATTAAATTAACTATTGCTTTTTATTTAAAAGGCCTTAGCATTATAAGTTTTTAACTTTTAAGTGCGCTTCTGGATTTTGTATACCAAAATGTCAAAAATTTGGCTGATTTTGTAAGCCAATGCGATTATCAAATCGTTAATTGTAGCCTATATGGGCTTATTGAGCTGCCAGAGATTTATATGAAATGCCAAGATTAGAATAATCGCCTGACTAATTAATAATCATTCTCAATGCGGGCTGGCTTATTGTCTAATAATTTACTTTCTATCTACCATTAGCTGCTGCTGCTGCTGCTGCTAAAGCATTTGCCTAAAAACCAATTCGTATTAGCCCTTAAAAACCAATTTGGCAAGTGTCAAAAGTGGCCAATTTACTTGTTACTCACCGCCATTTACCACCTCGACCCCGCTCTCTAGCCCGTATACTTTCTGTGTGTCAACAACAAATCAAGGGAAATTGGTTGGAAATTCATCAAAAGCCAACAATGCAAACGACGCCCAAGCATTGTGATGAAAATCAACCAAGCCGAGCCGAGCAGCCCGACAAATGGAAACAAAAGTTGAAATGAAACTTTCAAAGTTAATAGAAATGTTATTATTTGCCAAAGAGTAACGCAAATGAAATATGATGGCATAGAAAACGAAAATGTTCAAAATTGAATTACAATTGTAGTGTTTCTTCAAGCCATTTCAATGGAAATCCCAAAAATAACAAATGTCAGAAGCCAGAAATTGTTAAATGTTATTTCAATCGAATGTTGTTTTTGTTGAAAATCCTAAAACTACCAGATGGATTCCAATTATTTTTGGATTTAAGTCAGATTTTTGGTGCCACTGATATCAAAAGGTATCAGATAAAAATAAGTAAAGTAGAACACAAATATAATGGTACTAGCTTAATACTCTTAAACAATGCTTCAGAATTAGTTTATCCCAAGTTTCCTAATTTAGACTTATTCTTACTTACTAACATACATCCTGCAGCCATGGCTTCACGATATAATTAATAGGAAAATGTTTATTCAAAGTCTATTTGGACAGCTTAAAGTTTGGCAATAAGTATTATTAAAAACTTTCAGAGAGAGTTGCGTGTTTAAATTTACTGCAAAAGGGGCATGAACTCTGCACACCAATTAACGTTCGAACGATGGCATGTCTCTCTACCTCTGCTTCTCTTTCTCACGCTCACTCTCTCTCTCTCTCTCTCTCTCTCTCTCTCTCTCTCTCTAGCCGCAAGCGCTCACGCCCTTCATGAAAAGGGCTTTAACTTTGCCATACAGAAATTATACAAAGTCATCCCAGAGGCAATTGGGGGGGACAGAAGCAGAAAATCAAAATAATTTAGTTACCACCTTTCGGTACGGTTTCGATAGTCTATAAGGCTCGCCTGTCGGAAACTTTAAAACTTTTGCCCCAACTGTTTGCACAATATCGCACCGGCACATGCACACATTATTTTGAGATAGGACACGCGCAGTATATAGGCGTGCCGGCTGAGGAAAGGAGGGGAAAAGTGATTTACCATAACTCCAAACGACATTTCGGACGCTATATTATTACAACAGTTCATCAAAGTTGGGCGCAAATTTCAATTCAGCCATTGGTCCCCGCACTTTCAAATGCTCCAACAACATTTAATTTCAGTTATAGTTTTGGGTGGGCATCGAAGTTGGTGTCGATATCGATGTATGTATGTATGTATGTAGGATGTCAGCCAGTGGCCGAGGGCATAGGGATCGGCACCGTCACCGGCACCGGCACTGACATCGGCATCCATATCGACGTCGTCGCTAATGTAGATGTAAACGTTTGCTGTTGCCCCTCTCTCTCTCTCTCTCATTCTCTTCCTACTGGGAGTCTCTTTTATCAAACATCCCGCTGGGTATTTGGACTCAAGCTTTCGTAAACTTTGCCTGCTGTCTGCCCTCTAGCCCTCGGTCTGCCATGCTGTTGTTGTCCTTGTCGTCGTCGTCATCGTCAACGTCGTTAAGCAAGCTCACCTCATCGAGCCTTTAGTCACAAAAAGTTTCGCTTTCGATTTGTTGCTGCTGCTGCTTTTGCTTTTGCTGCTGCTGCTGCCGTGCCAGGCAGTAGCCAAAACGCAAATTGTTGAAAGTTTGCACTAAAGTCGTTGATTTCATAGCTGAGAGGTGAGCTCAACTCGTTCAGAAAGTCTGCCAAAGTAGTTGACGTGAATCGAAGAGGGATTGCCCAGGGTCGAGGAGTCGAGGGGTCGATGGGTCGATTGAGGTGGAATGAAGACCGTAGAGCGGGCACGTAATTGAGTAAAGTTGCTGCGGTGCAAATGCGAACGAATGAACGAACCACTTGAAAGCAGCAAAGGCAAATGTTTCGATACGTACCTATGTACATACCTACATACATATATTGCTGTTGTATTCCATTTTTGGCTTCGTCTGGCTGCAACCAAAAATTATGGCCAAAAGTTTCAAAAGTTGACTGCAGCAACAGCAACAGCAACAACAACAGTTCTGAACCTACCGGAACGCGACAATGAAAACTAACAATAATTCCAAATGCAGCAGCATTTTGGACCAAGCTCAACTGTTTTCCATAGGGGAACAAGGCTCGGGCGGGGTAGGGAGATGTTGTTGGGCGAATGGCAAACTGAAATCATGGCCCAAAACTCAAAAGCCCAAGAGATTTGCGAGCGCAGCAAATGCACTCAAACAGTCGGCACACTCCTGGGCATTTTAATTGTCTATTTCTGTATGTCCGTCTAAAATTGTATACGACCCTATATGTATGCATCTCCATCTATATCTATGTGTGTGTGTGTGTGTGGGTGTTCTCTGATTGTTTTCTTGCTTCTGCTGTTACTCTGTATTGCTCTGTCTCTGTGTAGACTGTGTGTGTGTGTGTGTGTTGGTGGGTGTAGTGTGTGTTTGTTATACAATGCTTTCAGTTAGGTTCGGTTGGGTAAAATCCTTTTTCTTTTTTTTTTTTTCTTTTTGTTGACGGTAGCTGGCACAAGGATCGCTTCAATTTATGACATTTTGACAGCAGTTGTTGCAGTTGAATCAGAAAGTTACTCTCCTGAGTAATCGTACAGCTTTTTCACTTACAAAACGCGCAGTTTTGTGGATTGCATGGGAGGCAAACACACCAACACACACCCAAATGCCCACACACCACTCTAATACATACACAGACACACACACACACACTCTCACGTCAATTTGTGCATAGATTCGTCTAAATGGCATGACAGATTTGAATTGGAGTTTTGTCTTGGCTGTGGCAATTAAGCGAGATTCAATATTTCAAAAGGTTTTTCAAAAATTCCATAATTCATGATTTGAAAAACTAGAAAACCGAAAAAACATTTAACATTTAAAATGAACGTAATTCATTTTTACTGAGTTCACTCCGAATGGAAGCCGAATTTATCAATACCCTTGAAAGTTTTCTATTAAGTCTTATTTTTCTGCTGAAATCAATTATATACACTATATATTTCATTATATCAGGTAAGAATCCTGGAAAAGTTATTGAATTGTTTGATGATAATCATAATTTTTAGCATGCTTTGGTTTGGCATAAGATATAGCCTTCGATTCCATTCATTTAGGAGCTGTGTGTAGGGTGAAGAAAACATTTGCTTAGATAATTGCTTAGATCCAAGATGATTAGGAGTATATACAGTCAAAGATGCTTCCGACTGAAGTAAATTTACGCCTTTTGAGAGTTTTTGGCACTGAAGAGTTATTTTTAAAGTAAGCCCAAAGGTCAAATTTTAATGCAATTTAATGTACAATAAAGTTTTGCAATTCCCCAAACACGAACTGAGCGAGAGTGTGGATGCTGAAAACGAGTGACCTTTGCTTTATTTTTTGTCTCAGAGCAACTTGGGCACTTTAAGCCAACAGATAATATTATCAAACATACTTACACATCCTTTTTAGCTAGATGCTTTCACATACAAAGAAACAGGCAAAGAGAACGAGCACGGGAAAGAGAGAGTTAGCTATTAAGCATATTTGACTTGCCGTCAAAGTGCGCAAAAGATACACACACACACACACACACACATACTCAGAGATATATATATATGTACATACCTCTTGTATGATTCTGAAAGATGCTTCATGCCAGCGAATGAGTATGTGTGTGTGTGTGTGTGATAATAATTCAACAAATTGTTGTTTAACAAGGAGAGACAGAACCAGTACCCACCACAGTCACGCGGCAGTTAAAGTGGGCGCACGCGAAAAGTGGGAGTGGGAGTGGCCCTCGAATCTCTCTCAAGTGTTCGCCGTGTTAATCGCTTTATATGCAGCATGTACGCGTTCGTTGTCGTATGTAGATGTCTTGTTTTAATGCAGCCACTGAGAGTCCTTGAGTGTGTGTGTGATTGGGTATAATTGTGTGTGTGTGTGTGTGTGTGTGGGTGGGTGATGTTTGTGTATATACTTATTTACTTGTGTGTGCGCATAACAACCTAGGGCAATATATACGCACATCTGCCAAAATATCTTACCTTCATTTCATGAAATGAAACAATTAGGACAAAAAGTTGCTTTGTGTCTGCTGCTTGTGTCTCTTGTTGGAGCCAAGGACCATTGCTTGCTTAATATTCCTCCGACTCTACTTCCTGCCCCCTAACTCCTCGCTCTCCCTCTATCTCTTTCTCCATCTCTCTCTCTCTCTCACTCTCTTTCTCTTGTACTCGCTCTGTCTCATGTTGTGGGTTTTGGATATCCAACCCTTTTTTATAGCTTGACAAACATGTGTATGCCTGTAAACAAGAGTTTCGTTTATATGTATGTATGTATGTAGGTTTGTATATTTGTATGTCTGTGTGTGTTTCTCCATGTGTGTGTGCGTTTAATGACAAAATAATTAGAAAACTTTTTGTGTATTTTGTACATGGTTGGTGTAGGATCTTTTGCCGTAGTTGCTTTTGCCTGTCGCTTCACTTCACCCTGGCCTTCACCCCCTCTGTCAATGTCACCGCCAATTTGCTACTTGGGCATCTTCTTCTCCATCCCGCAGCCTGCCGTTCGAGTGTCTATATCCGTAGTTGCTCTACGAGCGGCTCGAGCCGCACACATTTGCAAATTGCTCTGTACAGGAACCTTCATCAGAGGCAGCGGTCTAAAGTCTTTGACAATTACATTACCAGCCAGGAGCTGCGACATTGACACCTGAGCAAATGGCTCTAAAGAAATTTAAGGGAGAATAAAGTTTTTAAAAATTTATACAATGTTGACATCTTTCTATTTTGGGTCAGAGCTTTAAGCCACAAAAAGTACCTATGCACATATATTATTTAAATTTTTATATTTAGACTGAACTTTAAATTGTAGATGAAGATGCCCAAATTATCTTAGAAACAACTCAACGATCAATGAGCGGCTAATTGTTACTTAATTTATTGTTAAACGAAGCGCTTAAGTCCTTTTGAAGCTGATCAAACTTAGTTTAAAATTCACCAAATATTTTTTTCTGTTGATATTGATTTTAGCTCAAAATGTTATACTTATAATTATGTCAGTAATGAGAAAAATACCTCACTTTTGTCCCCTCCATTTTCTAATTCTGTCTACGCCTACGCATACGCCTTGATTGAATTTTCAGTTTTGTGGCTAAAAATATAAAAATTATTTTTACATTGTTCTAGGTTGAGTAAGAGCAAAAAAGAAAAAAAATAGCCAACTGAGATTAACCAAGAGAAATTAAGAAATATTTGTGAAAGAAGAAGGAGAGATAAAGAGGGAGGATTAAGCCTAAAAATTTTGGGGGAAACTTTAATCTCCTTGAAGGCAGCAGTTACATTTTACTTATTGGTTTTTAATTATCATTGGCTCCATACAAAACCCAAATACGTGTGACTAATTCGTTAATATCCGAATGGTTATTATAGCAAACCATTTTTATTTGGACTACTACTTGAAATTCAGCCATTAAATGCTTGAACATATGGAGCACAGTCTGGTTCGCATAAAATAGCATAACAAGTTTCCCAGACACCGAGGCAAACTGAATGGTAGGTAAATATAATATACGCCGTGGCCAGACCATGCCACTTTGTAGGCTTTGCATTGGCTATATACATCTATATATATGTACATATATGTATGCTGTCTTTAACGAATTTGTGTTGGTGCTGGCCCACGCTGCGTATGCGTAACGCAAAAGTTGCTCGTCACGAAAGCAGCGTCTGTGTATGTGTGTGTGTGTGTGTGTGTGTAGGTGTTTTTATTGAAGTGCGTGGTGAAACACTTTAACTTGTTGTCCAAATAGCAGCACGAAACTGAACTGAAGACCGTCTGACGACGACGACTGTTGGCCAGAAAAAACGTACTGACAAATCGATGTTAGCCACGGCAAGTCAAGAAAATGGCAAAAGATGATTGTATCTACGTAGAAAGTCGAAAAACAAATGCACTTGGATATTAAGACAGAAAGCAGTAAGTAAAGCACGCAAAAGTCTGCAGAGAAAAAGAATATTTAGGTATAAAAATATATTTCATTTCTTAGCAATGTTTATCTCTGGTTTGTTGTCCATTTAAAGTGCTTCATTTATAATTAAAATTTCTCATATTTGCATTTACTTTTGTTATTGACTAAAAGGCAATGCTTTTACATTTCATCTAGATAATTTGAGAATTCTATTTTAACCAAATTTCATCAATGATCACTCGAACAGAAGAAAACTAACTAGTTTAAAACTATATAAATACAAAGATAATCAAATAGATGGTGTACCCAAACGCAGGGAAGCATAAAATGTTTTCCTTTTATAACAAGCACTGACCAATAAATGCTAAAGTGTTCTCCACCCACTCCAGGCACACACTAACACTCCACTCACACACACACACACACACACACACACACACACACACACTTAAAGATGGTAAAGCACCGGGACCTGATGGTATACCGAACAAAGCTCTTAAGGAAGCTATAATAGGTAACGCGGAGATGTTCACAGCTCTCTACAATGCGTGCCTGAGGGAGGCGGTATTTCCCGATATATGGAAGTGCCAAAGGCTTGTGCTTATACCCAAGGGCAACAAGCCTCCAGAAGACCCAGCGGCATATCGTCCCTTATGCATGCTAGATGCTGCGGGCAAAATCCTAGAACGAATAATAGCAAGACGGCTAGATCAATCCATCAGAGAATCAGGAGGACTGTCAGAACAGCAGTTCGGCTTCCGGAAAATGAGATCAACAACCGATGCAATCTCGTGGGTGCAGCACATTGCTCAAGAAGCCGTTAAAGGCACTAGATGGAGGTGCGGCACTAAAAAATACTGCCTAGTAGCCACACTAGACATCAAGAATGCGTTTAATACTGCCAACTGGGGGAGAATTATAGAAGCACTGGAAAAATTTCGGGTCCCAAGGTACATCCGTAATCTCATTTCGAGCTACTTAAGCGGACGCAAATTAACATACAATACTGAAGTTGGAGAGGAAACCTACATAGTCTCAGGGGGAGTTCCTCAAGGGTCTGTGCTAGGACCCCACCTGTGGAACATTATGTACGATGGCGTACTACGGCTCAACACACCGGATGGAACCAATATAGTTGGATTTGCCGATGATATCGCTGTAGTGACAGTCGCAAAGCAGCTGCACGATGCCGAAAATAGGTGCAATATAGCAATCTCCATTATTAAGGATTGGCTGGGAGCTACAGGATTGGCCTTAGCCGACCACAAAACAGAGGCAGTGCTTATTAGCACGAGAAAGAAGGTAGAAGTGGCAAAAATACGGGTTGGAGACCATGTCATTGAGTCTAAACCATGTATTAAGTATCTAGGAGTCATACTAGACCATCGCCTGAGCTTTAAGCAACACATCGATTACGCTTGCGGTAAGGCAGCACACGCGACACGGGCTCTCTCTCGGATCACCACAAATACGAGGGGACCCAAGCAACAGCGAAGGAAACTGATTATGGGGGTAGTCAGGTCGATCCTACTATACGCAGCCCCCATCTGGGCAGACGCCGTAAGATGCGCAACTTACAGAAGAGGAATAGAGTCAGTGCATCGACTCTGTGCCCTTAGAATGTGCTGTGCCTTTCGAACGGTCTCAGCTGACGCTATCCATGTAATAGCGGGTGTCCCACCAATAGATCTCTTGGTGTATGAAGCAGTAAAATATAGAGATCAGGATGCACGAATTCCTCCCCAAACCCGAAGGAGGACAGTGCGCGAAGACTGCATCACAGTGTGGCAGGCGAGGTGGAATGCAACTGACAAAGGACGGTGGACTCATAGACTTATTCCGGACATCAGAAAATGGGTGTATAGGAAGCATGGGGAAGTTGATTACCACTTGACGCAACTTATGACTGGACATGGAGTGTTTAAGCACTACCTAAATAGGTTTAGACATGAAGACGACCCGTACTGCACTTACTGCGGTCCGGGTATAATTGAAGACGCAGAACACATATTTTTTGTCTGTCCGCAATTTGAAGAAGAGCGATCAGAGTTGAGTAGAAGAGTTGGGAGGGTGCCTACAGTTACTTCAATGGTAGATATCCTACTCAGCTCAGAAGATTGCTGGTCCGCCGTGTGTAACACGACATGTATGATTCTCCAAAAACTGCGTCGCGCAGAAAGACTGCGCAGAATTCAAAGATGAGGCAATAGGCCCCTCCCCCTCCGCGAAGTTATACCTTACGGTAGTTCCGCGGAGGGAAACGGAGGACGGGTGGGTGTTTAGTGGTGTGAGCCGAGAGGCAAGTCCCACACTTCGGCTTTCAACGCTTTTTGCCACCTAAAAAAAAAAAAAAAAAAAAAAAAAAAAAAAAAACACACACACACACACATATATACACACACTAACACATACAAGGAAAACGCACCCAAGTATTTGCACTGGTCAAAAGTATAGCCAAAAAAAAAACGAAGGGAAAAAAGAGGAAACCAAAGGCAAACTTTGTTCTGAGAGCCACGTGTGTGTTGGTTGGACGCTTTTTTGGGTCGCCAGGCTGAAGCTAGTTGATTTTCAACAGTTGAGTTGAGTTTATTTTGCTGCTACATCCAATTTTCCCCTCTCGTTGGCTCCTCTTCTTCATCTCGACCAGGTGCGTTAGCCAGCTTCCAGGAGGCGGCCACCTAGACAGCAGCGGCAACAGCAGTAGACCGACAGCTCGGCATTGCATACATTTTTGCTGCGTGCCTGCCATGGCAGTTTATTTCTTGTTCTGTTTTCCATTCCTTTTTTTTTTTCCATTCTAGCCGGACCAACTCAAGCGTAAAATGTTGATGAAGTAACCGCACATGTTTGCCGTTTGCTGTTACCGTACCGAAAACTCACCTCAAGTGAGTGTTTAGCTGCAAAACTTTTCTTCTGTAGCTGTGGCTCGTTGCCCGTTGCCCGTTGCCCGTTGCCGTTGTAGTGGCAGTGTCTAAGCGCAAATTAGTTTGTATAACAGGAGCTTAACAATGGGGCCATGTTTATGGCCAAAAAGTTTGTGTTATGCATACAACAAATTCATGTAGAATTGCCATTTTTATGCCACTTGTCCCATATGCATATAAATAAAGCGATAAAAAAATTCTTTTTCACTCTTAAAATCTCAAAAAAAAAAAAAAAAAAAACATGGAAAGGGAATACAAAACAAAAACTCTAGTAAAACAGCAAAAGTTTTCCAACTAGAGCATGACATGATGCACGGCCACATAGATGCACATGCACCGTTACAGAAGTGCAACAATAATAATAACAACAACTAGTGAAAAAAACCAACGTGAAACACCGAGAAATAAAATAAAATGAAACAGAAAGCACTAAAACAACTGGCAACAGGATTCAGATTCAGATTCAGATTCAGTTCCAAGGACAATGTAACCATGTTAAACAACAATCAGAGTGGAAATACAAACCACTAGCTGGTAATTTTGCATGCAACGCTTAATGTTTGTGGCAAAAGTGGCGCTGATTTCGGCAGACAACGTGGTCTTTCTTCTTTTTTTCCCCTTTTTGTATACCTCGTTGTGTGTGTGTCTATGTGTGTGTGTGTGTGTCGCTAAAGTTTTTTGCGGGGCCCTCGGCAATGGCAGCCAAATTAAACGAAATGTATACAAAATTTTTGCTGCAGCGGCAAGCGCGTTGGCGCACTCTAAATTTGAGTGAGTGGCTGCCTGCTGCCTCTCTGCAGAAAACAGAAAATGAGTTCTCTAGCGGGTGACGAGCGGGGCAAAGAGAGAGAGAGAGAAAGCGAGGTGGGGCGTGTGCCAACATTGAACAACAATGTGGCGGTTGCTCTACTCGTTGTCTAAAGTTTGAAGTGCGCATAATAAGCCAGGCAGGCGGTAAGAAGCCGCCGCACCAAGCCAAATTGGGTACTGCAGATAGAGCCCCAAAAAGTAGGCAACAGTTTGCAGCCTGGGGACTTAAAGTGCTCTTGACTAGAGATGGCAACAAAGAATGGCAACAAGAGTGAGAAAGAAAGAAGATCTCATTGAGCCTGTCGTTGTGTGAGCCTTGTTAGCTTTTGAAAAGTGAAACTAATTTCCGTTCTCATGAAAAATCGCATGTATATATACATTTTTTTATGGAGTGTTATTTTTGGGTCAGAGATCAGAGGCTTTAAATTCAAGTTGACACGAAATGCTTGAAAGACTTAAATATTTTATTTCTTGCAAATTGGTGTTTTAATTATGACAAAAATTTATCTTTGCACTTTAATAAGTATTATTTGGATAACATTCATTGCTTTCTCCTAGCTTAGTCGCCATTTTCAAATTGAAAAATCCTAAACTCAAGCTTAAACCAAAAATAAATCTAGAAAAAAGATAAGTCATTACGAGCTAAGCTTAGCACACTTTGGTGTTGAGTAATTTTTTTAATTATCTCGAAATGATTATATAATTTCGCAATTATAATTACCGTTCTCCTTGTTTTCTCCTTTCTCATTCACAGACAATCGACAGAGTGCGCCAAGTGCAAGCCAGAAGCTTAACTAAACAATGCAACAATTGGCGAAGAAGGCACACCTCAATGCCTTCTTGTGGCGGCAGCGGCAACTGCATAAAAGTTATGCCCTGGGCAAAAACTGTACATGAAACAACTTAATTAGTAGTTCTACGAGTTGAACAAAAACGCTAAACAAAAATATAAAAAGAAAAAACAACAACACGAAAAAAGAAGAAAGAAACGCCGAGTTTCGTGCCGAGAATCGGTGAGAGAAAAAGAAAGCTCGGAGTTTTAAGAAATATTTGTTCATGCTGCTTCATTAGTGTGTGTGTGTTTGTGTGTTCCTCTGTGTATGTGTTTGAGAAAAATGTTTAAGGCCAACAAAAACTGGAGCATCAGCAGCCGTAGCAGCGGCAGCAACTGCGGCCCGGGCAACCTTTGAGCTTCGGCCTCGGGAATAACTTTTGTTTTTACGTGAAATGTTGTATACGCATCCTGTGTGTATATATGCCTGTGTGTGTAAGTGAGAGTTGTTGGATTTTTTAAGAAAATTAAATTGGAAACTACACCTGAAGCTGCAGCAGCAGCTACAGCTGGATCTGAAAAGACTATATACAAGTATATATATATATTCAGCACAAGTGCAAGCTGCATATAAATTATTATACTTTACACAATGGATTTGCTAAAATTGAAAGCTGCTAGCAGCAGCAGAGCCAGAAGGACTTCCACAAAGCACGTAAACCTAACGACATCAACCTCCAGCACCACCGCCAATTGCTGCTACAGTTCGTGCAGTGGCAGACAATGCAAGGGCTGGCAACGCCATCGCATGCTGCTGTTCACGTTGCTGGTACTCGCGACACACATCAGCATAACTTCCGGTCAAATCGATTGGGATGACGACGATGATCCAGGTGAGTGACGTGAGAGAGTACAATATAACAAACTATGCACAAATCGACAACAAAAGCTAGCCACTTCACTATGTTTTATGGGGTTTGCATCATCATCATCCCCTAGCCCCCTTTCCCCCTTCGAAAACTTGAATCGTTTCGTGATTTGCATACCCAGTGCAAGCATTTGGAGCATTTGTTGGATAGAAAACCGAAAAGCGAAAAGCTAAAAACAGACATTCAACTTAAAACGTATTGCAATTGAGATTTGGCAATGTTTTTGTAATTAAGTTTAATTGCCATTGCGTATACGCCCGGGATAGCAAAGCTGATGCCCGGATTCAAGTAACTCCTGCTGCCACTGCCTGCCAATGGCGCTGGCGTTGGCATTGGGAGGTATGAGGGGCGTGTGGCATGAGAGTACGAGGCTTTTAATTAATCGCAGATTTATGACTTGAGGTTGTATGTGTTGCTGGCTGGTAGGTGCACGCTTGTCGGTGGCTATATAAATGGAATTTTAATTATTCAAAAGCTGCAATTAAAATATTTAATGAATTCATAAGTCTGACAGTTTAATTGCAAGAGTTTCTCCCAAACACAACTTTGCCATTGTGAGTTTGCCAAAAACTTGAGGGGAATATAAATAAATGAGGACAAGTTCAAAAGCTTTTGCCAAAATCTACATGAAATTGGGAAATGGGTGGACA
The DNA here is from genome assembly GCA_024703675.1 of Drosophila nebulosa. NCBI lineage: Eukaryota > Metazoa > Arthropoda > Insecta > Diptera > Drosophilidae > Drosophila > Drosophila nebulosa. The sequence continues at coordinate 12,357,411 of JANFPS010000004.1, read as the reverse complement.
TCACATAAATTTCTTTCAGATAAATCAAATTCTTGTTGCTGCGAGCCTACAATAATTTTTCATACCCCTAAATCCACAAGATTAATTCATTTGTAGACCAAAATTGGCAGAAAGACTCTTATTCTCTCTTTCGGTCTGTATCTCTCACTGTCTCACTCTTTCTCTGGCACACTTTCTCTTCAATTGTTTTACCATTAAAGGGCAAGTAAATGACAAAAGTTTTCCATACACCTGGACTTAATCGATTCTGTTGTCTCTCAAAGAAAACGAATTTTCCAAACAAAATATTACTCATACGCCACATTGTTTCGCAGACTAAACTTTACAAAATCGAAAGATTGAAAATAATTTTGAATAGAAAATTCTGCTTTCTATAAGTATAACAAGCACATTCAATGGTCTTGCTCTCTGCCATTTATTTAAAGATCAAAATGAAAGTCTTTTTCATTGTATTGTGCTAGGTGCGGGGTAGAAAATCGCACGCTTCTGGTTTTTTTTTTTTTCTGTTTGTGTGTCTCATTTATCGATTTTCATCCATTGTGCTATGCGCCCTCTTGTGTGTGCCGAACGCTTTTAAGCTAACGATGCAAACTGAAAATGTTGACAACAAACATTTTTCAAGCTGTGCGTTGTCCTTGCAGCAAGGTAGCCCCGACTTGAACAAATATGTACTTACACCGCTTTGCTTTGCTGGGTGGCCCGCACCTCCCTTCCTACCTTGCTCCCTCCTGCCATGCGGACTTTTTTGCTCAGAGATAGAAACACAAGCAGAAACATACCAAAGTAAAGACAGCCCGCTGTGATTCCATTTGGCTTGTCGTGTGTTTAAACGCATACATAGATATACACGCATCACACAGACACGAATACACACACATACACACACACAGCCACGTGCAACTTTTTTACGGTTGAAAAATATGGTTTTGCATAAAATTTGAAACAAATGCTGGCCAAGATAAGCAGTTGTGTTTGCTTCCTTGCACCGTGCTTTAAAACGACGTTTTGTTTCCACTAACCGTGGGGATGCTGAAGCAGAAAATTATAAAATTAAGCAAATGCTAAGAGAGAGAGAGAGAGAGAGAGACAGAAGGGGAAGGGGAAAAAGTGGGGGACTTCAGGAGGCAACTGGCAACAAATAAAAATGCCACAAATTTGTTAGCTATGGCATCGGGGGGCGGGTGGGTTCTAGGAGCTGAATTTGCCATAAACAACTGACGCTCTGTAAAATTATGAAATCATAAAAATATTTTTACGATTACATAAAAAAAAAAAAATAAACGAAAAAAAAAATGTTGCGAAAATGTGGGCGTCTCCATACAAAGTAATTTGGTTTCACGTATATGCGTTTGCCTAGACACAATTCCACGGGGTTACTCTCTCCTGGCCTAGTCTGGTCTGGTCTGGTCTAGTCGGACCCGGGTCTGGTTCTGGTTCTGGTTTCCGCTTCTGTTTTCTCTCTCCGGTTATGGCAATTGCGTGATAATATAAAATTCAACTTTAGACATATGACTTCATTATTTATCAAACTGCCGAGCTTTGAATGAGCGTAAAAAGGGGAAAGACTAAAGTTTGCCTCGAATAGTTTAGCCCCACCTAACCCGGGATTGACCTATGTGTATAGCGGTGGTTTAGGGTGAGACTGAGGGTAAGGGTGAGGGTGAATGTGGGGGTTTAGCCCTACAAACACACTGCCATATATTCAAATTACATATGACCGAGAGGGCTATGCAAAAGCCACATTTGAACAATTTCATTAGAAATGTGACACACTAAAATACACACAACACAGCACACACCACTCTCACATACACATACATACATACATACATACACATACACGCATACATGGAGAGTAACTACACATATGCGAGACGACGCTTCTTTGGTTATTCCATTTGAACTGAACTCTGTGGCTTTAACCCTTATTAGCCTTTGACTTTGCCGTTGTCGCTGTCGCTCACTCTCTTGCTCTTAACCATATTTCATGTTGTTTTCATTTGTTTTGATTAGCAAATGAATGCCATACGTCGCGGCAGTCAAAGTCAAGAGAATGTTGCCGGGATTGTTAGCTAACAAATTATAACGTGACTCGAGCAGGGCAGTAAAATTTGAGTATTTTTACACAAACACACACACACAAAGAGAGAAAGAGAGTTAGGGAAAGAAAGACAGTGCATGTTTCACTTGCCACGCAATCTGAACTGTGAATTGGTAGCACACACACACACACACACACACACACCCACGCACAACCACAACGGGGGCAAAGAGCGCATATTTATGAAAAATTTTAATTTATGCCGTGCTGAGTGCGTTATGCCCCAGTTCCTACCAAGTGTGCCTACTTCAGAGCTCCTCCGCAGTTCCTCCTATTCTGCAGATAGCATGGCCGTCGCCTTACCAGAGACACACACACACACACACACACAACTTCCCCTTACCGTTTCTCCTATTGCCACTTGGTCGTCCTCGAAGTGAAAAACCCTAAAATCGGCACTTCAGGCGCGCATTCTATAGCTCATTTGCTTGTCGTTCGCCTCCTTAGGGCCACTTCCATGTGGCAAAAGGCGAAATGTTGGATTTACTCTAGACACGCGATATTTTTCCATTCGGTCTGTGGATATGAGACCATATGGAAGACTTGCAAATATGTAAAAATTATAATTCATATTACATATTTGATGAAACACATTCAATCATTTGCCTGGCCCTTTTCCCTCCTCGTCCCGCATCCTCCTCCGTCTACTGCTCTTTCTCTCTGACACTAACGGTGGCTGGCTGCCAACAACCAACAACCCAATAATTACGCATTTTCGTATTTTGCGCTCTGTGGTTATTTTTGATGATAAATGACCTGGCCCAAAGTGTTGGTAATTTTTCGCAGCTTATGCCGAAAATTTCACTTGAGGCGTGTGTTTATATGCTCGGCTTGCAAGTGTGAGAAAAAGGAGCACAATATGGCGTGGAAGAGGAGGCAGGAGAGGAGGTGGCGTTGCGAGTTACTAATTTTGGTGTCAAAAATACTTAGCATTCCCCCAAGGGTCTTCGGTGAGGCAGCGACAATAGAGTCGGTGTCGCACACATGTTTGTGTTTGTATTTGTCCCCCCCCCCCCCCCCCCCAACAATCTCCTTTCCTCTACAAGATGCCAGGGAAATTATAAAGGGAAAGCAACTTGTTTTGCCGCAATTTGTCATTTGTCACAATTTAATGCACTTAATAATTAGCCAACTCTCATATATGATTATTCACATCTCTCTATATATAGCATTTATATGGCATTTACCCTTGCTGCAGACTCACATATATTACTCATAGAAGATCGGCAGGCTCGAGGGAAATCAATAAATAATTAATTACTTGGGGCACACTATGTGTGTGTGTTTGTGTGTGTGAACCCATATAAAGCCATTGGGGATCAAAATGTATTTTAAGCATTTGCATTTTAAGCTGATTTAAATCTGCTTTTATTTTTACTAATTATGCAAATGGATCTAGTTTGAAAGTCAACGGGGGTAAATATTAAAATTTACCTAAATATGCAGAAAATCATTTGCTGACAATAATCCAAATCCAATTTAAAAAGAAAAGAGGATACTAAACTACATCTAACTTCATACATAGAATCTGTTAAAACTAAAGCATTTAGGCAATGGAAATTAGCATTTTTCCAGCAAACACAAATAGAAAAGATGGCATCTTGTCATATGCACCAAGAATTTCAAGTTTCTTCTATCAAATCTAAAAAATTCCTCAATAGCAAATGCTAAGCAAATGATACATAACAAATAAATTCTATTGTAGATACAATATAATAACCATAAATCAGTCATTAAATCCGTTTCGTGACAATATTCCGGGCCGCTGACAACATCAAAATAGTTTATGCATATATAAAGAACGATTTAAAAGCCTTAAATTCTGCAACGAACAACCCAAAATGTCGGCAATTTCCCTTTGACAAAAGAAAAATCATTTCAAATGTCATGTAACAAGAGGAAGCCGCAAAGCAAAAAAAAAAAAAAAGAAGAATAGAACGAAAAACCAACAAAAAAAAAAAACAGAAAAAAAATCAAGAAAAAGAAAACCAAAACCAAAACGCTTGTTGGAGGACGTCACGCGAAATCCTAGACCTTCTCTGTCGCTGTGTCGCAGCAGACACACTAAAACTGTTCTCTTTTGTGAAACGTATAAATTTTCTATTGATTTATGCCAAGTTCGCATGCCATTTTTTCCGTTTTGCATAATTTCTGCTGTTGGCAGTTGTTGACTCTGCTTAGCTTCTGACTAGTTGGGACAATTGCCAGAGACGAACAGTGCATCGGGACCAGCACCACCGTTGCCACCATCGCCTCCATTGTGGTGGTTACTCTCCCTTGGCCATACTTTGTTTGGCCACGCTCAGTTGAAAGTCAAAACCATGTTGCACATTCATCATTTAGAGTAAACAATTTTTGATTAATCGCCAACAGTACTAAACCCGGACTTGACTAGAAGCAACGTTGTTGCTGTTGTTGCTGGCGTGCACTTTTGTGCAACATTTTTCCAATTGCTGCCAACAGAAAAACAAAAACAAAAAAAAAACAGGCAACAAAAAAAAAAAGAAATATAAAACTGCCAGCGAACTCTTTAGCACGTACGAGAAAAACATTCCCCAAACTGAAAGAGAAAGAGAAACCAAGAGACAGAGTGAGAAGGGGCGGTAGGCAGGGGGTTTTGGGGCACTCGCCTCAACACATGTATACAAATTGTTGTTGCAGCTGAGCCTTAGAGCTTGACTTGCTTTGCTTTTGCTTTGGTGACCAACTGCCATGTTGGAAATTTGTAACATGATTGCATGACCATCACCACTCTGGCCCCCAAACCAACCGAGCGGCATCCATTTGACTTTTGCATATTTGACTTGGGCCATTTTCAAAATGTTGCGTCTCTTATACCCTGTAGAAGGGTATATTAAAAGCTTCAAAAAACTACAGATTTCCAACTTAATTGAAAGGTTTGTTGTCTAATTAGATGACTTGTTTTCGTTGACTCGAAAAGAGTGAGAAAAACTAGCAAACTTTGTGTATTTCTCATCTAATTGGTCCAGGGTATTTTCTTGTTGGGAACCTTTCGCTCTAACCTTGCTCGTCTCTAGTCTAGAAGGCGAGTAGTCAATAGCAATGGTAATGGCAATGGCAATGGCAAATTTTGTGCCGTCAACCGTTGTTAAGCTCGCAACTTATCAAACTCATCACACAGTTGTGACCCAGGGCCACTTAATTTGGGTTTTCTTTTGTGAATTTCGATACATATTAAACGGGTTATGCCACAAAAGGATTACAACACTTTTGCCTTTTTCCCCCAAGAAGCATATCATTATGGTTAAACAATTTTTTGCTTCCTCCTCCTTTCCCCCAATTTACTCTCGCTCTCTTCTGTGTTGTTAGCCATTCGCTTTTTGACAACTTTATTAGGTTTTTGGCTTGGACTTTGGATACAGAACCTAAAAATGGGGTTCGACATCGACGGAAAGGCGTGCGAAAAATTCTAAACAAATAAATAAAGGCAAAAACTTGTGTAGCAAAAGGGCAGTCGAGAGAAATTGCTATGCGGCATGCGTCAGCGTCAAAAACTATTTTATAGCTGCTTCGTGTTGTCGTCACGGTCCTACCGGGTTGAGTTAAAATGGCTAACGAGGCTGCAGAGGACCAGAAGCCAAGCCTGAGAGTGTAAGCAAGGAGCAGGATTAAATGGGTATGAGGGGGATTGGTTTTTCAGAAAACGAGGGGGCAATAATGAGAATGGGGAGAGCTGATATGCTTGTAAGGCGAATAAGTCAACGCAGCAAAATGTGTCAAAAATGAGCAATTTATTTAATTTTTAACATACACACACACACAAACACATCGACACAATCTTTGCCGAGTCTCGGCTTGTGTGTGTGTGTGTATGTAGTGAAGTAATTTTCATACTTTTGTTTTTTTCCCCCGATTTGACTTGATGCTATTTAAGCGCAAAACTTTTAAGTTGTTTCACAAAAGTTTGCCAGCAACATAAATTGGATTAAAACCAAAAAGATGGCACCAGCGCGGCCATAAGGCCGAGCCAAACACGAGGCAACAGCAACAACAACAACAACAACAACAACAACAACAACGACAACAAGAAAAAACTCATCCCCAAGCAATGCCCCAAACTTGACAACTTAGTTTGCTGATGTTGTTTTTGTTGTTATCTCGCCTTTTGAAAAGGGCTGTAAAATGTATTTTTAATGCTTACAATTCTAAACGAACTGAAAATCGAGAAATTGCACGTGGCTGCTTTTTTGGGAAACTTGGCTACCCTGTTCTAGATGTCCTGTCCTAACGTCCTGTCCAGGGTCAACTCATTAGCCAAATGAAGCCAAAACTAAACGTATGTTTGGACAAAGTATTGCCAAAAACTTTTCAATAGTCAACACAAAGAGTTGGTTGGATTTGGGGTTGTTTTTCAAGTGGGTGGGGCTTGTGTGTTAAGAGGGCGGGTGGGGGGTGTCTCTTCGGCTCCGATCGAAAAATCGAAATGGCGGTAACCGGGATGGTGAGAGGGGCTATGACCTCGGTAAAAAACTTTTGACCCGCTTCCTCTAGTCCCTACTAACCCCCGGGAAAAAACCATAAATGTCAAAGTCAGCCAAAAGTTTGCATAGTTTTTGACTTTCAGCAGCAGCGACAGGCCTTATTCCCCCGCACCCCTCTACCATTCCTTTGAGCTTCTTGTTCCTTGTTATTGCTGGGACCCATGTGGTTGACATATTTGCTGGGGGATTATTAATTGAAACAAGTTAATTTGCACAGTATAGAACTGGCCGGCCAGTCGGCAGAAAAGGAGACAGAAAACCAAGAGCGAGAGAGAGAAAGACAGATAACTTGAACCAGCCAAAAGCTGACAGTGTCAAAGTAGAGTTTGCCAAAGGCTAGTAAAAGGCTCTCTTAGCCACGCCCATAGTATCGCCGAGTGTGTGGGCATGGTGAGAGGCCAGGACCAGACATGCTAACAAGAACAAGCTGAATAAAAACGACAAACAGCAAACAAAATGTTGGCAAAAAGTTATTAAGAGTCATCATGTTCTGTTTTGTCTCAAGGATAAACTTTTCATATGCTTTTTGAATTAAATACTGGCATTTTTTCTATCAGATATATAGAGATATACTATGTTTATATATATTCCGTACATACATATATGCATGTGTGCGTGTGTGTGTGTGTGACTTTGTGTGTTTATTTGGCATATGCATATCTAGTTTGGATAAACTTTGTGTGTTTGCGTACAAAAACAAGATATAATTAGCATTTAAAGCCAAGTTTTTTGGCTCAACGCTTTGCTTAAACGAAACCAGTCCGGAAAATGACTTGACAGACAAGAAGATAGAAAACTTTAGCCTATAAATGAGAGGTCACATGCACATATGTACATATAGTAATCGGTTTAGTCAATCAATTTCTGTTTGACTTTGCATGCGAAACAAGTTTTTGCTAATATTTGAAGACAAATATTTACTCTAGCTTTTTTTGCCTAACTAGTTTTCCAACATGCATAGGAAGACAATTGTAATTTCACATTCCTGAGTTCAGCTTAAAAGAGTTCTTCGAAAAAAAGGCATATAGGTTTACCTATATATATATTTTTTTTAATGGAGATAGTCAATGACAAACTTTTATCTTTTAAAGAAAGAAAGAATAAGTAAACTAACCTTTAGAGTTCGAGTGCTTGGCAATCCATTTAGCACGAAAATAAAAATAATGTCAATTATTTATTTACCAAGAATCTATACGAGCAGCTAGTAAATTTTCTTTATGCGACTCAACCTGCAGATGCTTTATCATGGAATCTTGGAAACTTCTCAATAAAAAAAGAAATCAATTCCATGAATCATTCAAATACCTTCGACATATATTTATATTCTCAACAATGGCATAAAAAAACTAAAACATTAAATCTGTAAAGTTACACCTAAAACCAGATTTTATCTTGGCATTAATTCGCCCACTAAATAATATGTGAAATTTATTATCTTCATCGGTCGGATGTCTATATTCATTTTTATTTTTCATTGCTCTGCAGCGTAATTTTGAAGCCGCATCCAATAGGAAGTTATTGTTATAGTTAGGTCTCATTATTTATGCCTCAAGTTATACAGCTAACAGCACATAAACTGCAGCAGCAGCAGCAAAACACAAACTTCCCTCCCTTTCACTCTCTCTCTCTCTCTCCTATACTACCATCTTAGCTAACCGGCTGGCTGGCTGGCTGGCTGGCTGAATGGCTGACTGCCTGGCTGGCTGGCTGAATGGTTGTTGTAAATAAGCACTAAACCTTACCACGGTTGTCTGTTTTCGTACATCTTCCCCTGCCCGAGAGCAGCGAGAGTGTTGCCTATGCTAAGGCGCAAATGTTTTGTGGAATGTGCTCGAGTCATAAATTTTACACTACCCAGATGGCAGACCCCTTAGCCCCTACTTCGCCTCCACCACCATCATGCCAGAGCAGCCATTGACTTGCATTGACTGTGTTTGTCTATGTACTTGGCATTTACTTTTTTTCCTCTCAGCCCTCCAGCCAAAGAAATTCGAAACTTCCCTTCCATCACCAAATAAACAGCACAGACAGTGCCGCAAGCATTTCGCTTTTATAGTTTATTGATGCCGAATGGTAAAAACTGTAAACGTATTGACGTTAAAAATATTTAAGAAACCAAAAAAACAAAAAGAAAAAACTATCAAAAGCTTTATCCTGGCTCCTTTGATCAGACCAAGTTATTTATTTATCTGTAGCTGCTGTTTGTACTTCATCAGTCAGCTCATAATGCTGGCGATTATCTGGCTTATGGGTCTTGAAATTTTAATTTAAACACTTTCTGAGGTCTTCCCAGATCTTCCACGACGGAAATGAATTCTTTAGGGTTTGGGCGAATGCGGAAAACTGCATGTGTACAGGAAATTTTCCAGCTAATCGGATTCTAATGGTAAAATAATTATCAGAAGATTGCATAGTGCCACTCAAATAACACACACACACACAAGCCAAGCTTACACACACGAGGTTGCATTCATAAATTTTGGAATGCCATTAGTTTTACATTTGTGGTTTGTGCTGAGGATAACCGCAAAGTGAAAAGCCGCAAATTTTCAAGTCATACGGAAATGAATGCCGACTGGCCTGGCCTGGCCTGGCCTGGTCGGCCGGCCAGTAAAGTGAAATGAGAGACTATGTTTTGGTTGGTTTGGTCCAACAAAGTTGCAGAGACAGTTCTCTATACATATACAAATGGGATATACGATAGATAGAAGGGAGATAGAGGGTTAGAGGCAGTGACAGAGACTCAAACCGAAATGTGGTGAGATTGGTTAGCCAAGCATTCTCTGTTTGTTCATGTGTTTGTGTCGTTTCAATCACAGTTTTCAATTAATGTAACAACGCCGCATGACATGCGGATTAAAAGGTGGTTCGAAATCGAAGAGCGAACCCCCCGAAGGGGTTTTGCACAGTTATCTGTTTTGAGAATTAATGAAAAACGTTTCCCAAAATGCTAAGCTCATTTTATGCACACAACATATTGGCAATTAAACACAGTAGTAGGCAAATAAAACTGACACAAACCAAAAACAATAACTGCAATCAACTATTCAATAACCCATCCGACTGACCGACCGAGCAACCAACCAACCAACTAACCAATCAATGCTTCCCCCCATAAAAAACCAAACAAACAGCTCAGCCCAGACGTCCCAGCTGGGTCGGCAGTTGACCAGCAGCTTTCTCAGATTTTGAATAATATTCAATTCAATATTGAAAACCGCTACATAAATTTGCAACATTTGCATTATGACCGAGCTTGGTTGCAAGTGCAAATAATGCGGCCTGGCCATGGTGAATGAACTTTGACAAAATGCTTACTCTGTGTGCCAAATCGTTGAAATTGTTTCTTTAACCCGCCAATTTAATCTGACTTAATTTACCCAAATGACAACTCTTTATTGCTGTCAATAAAAGCAAATGTATAGTAATCTAGGTTTTTCTGAATCAAACTTTATAAAAGAACTGAACAAAAAAATTCTCTCTGTGTCCGATTACTTTTAAAATACAAATCAGTTTATAATTTTCAAGTTTTCTCTTTTTATCTTTATCTGTTACTGATAATTCAGCAAAATGTTTTCAATATATCTTAAGATACGGTATTAATTTTGTAGAAACTGATAACTGTAGAATTCAATAACTTGTAACTTGAAAGCAGGAACAAATTTCCTAATTTTTCCAACCAATGAATAGATTTTTCCTACCACTATGGTGAGCCTTAAAAATAATATTTCTTATTATGACTTCATTAACATTCTTTCAAGTTTAAGTAAATTTTGTAATAGAGATTTTTTTTACAGATTCTCACAGCAGAATTTGACAGTCTCTTCTAAGATTATATTGATTTTGTCTAACTTGTCACTGAAAGTGTCAATTTCTTGATTTGGGTAACTAAATGACAAGTGATAAATTGTTTAATTTAATTGGAAAACGATTAATTATGAAAATGTGAAAAATGAGAGAAAAAGATTGTTTTATTTTAAGAAAGGTAACATTGCTTTAAGCCAAATTCAACTCTTTTTTTTTTGGGCGTTATTTAGAAATAGATGATGCTTTTGCGCTTAAAGCCGAATACTGTAATTAAAGTTGGGAGGCACAAAAAATAATCAATGGGCCGTGGGTAGAACGGCAACTGAATTAACTCCAACACTCATCTACACACACATACACACACACACACACACACAACGAGAGAGAAATGGGTCCACTGGCCAGTGCTATCGTCCATCTCGTCCCCTTTCGACCAGCGCTTAATGCGAAAATTCAATTAGTGGCATAATTAGTTGTGGCAAGCGTTGAAGTTCAGATTTTTGGTAGACCCCACAACAGCAGCAGAAACAGGAGCAGCAGCAGCAGCGATAGCAAGTGAAATTAAATGAATGACACACAAAAGACTAACGGCCAAACTATGGGAATGAATTGAGAAGCGAAAAAAAACAACATTCAACTGAATTGAAGTGAAATTTCTTTGGATTCTTTTCTGTGTCTGATCTTGCAATGGTTGGTCGATTTTTTTGTCTTCACCCTTGATTAAAGTGAATTAATTAATTTAGTGAGTAATTTACGGCAAGCAGCAGCTGTATGTAGAAATGTTCCTTTTTTTGAGCACTAGTAAGAGAATAAAATTTTATCAATTGCCGCCAATAGAGACTGTGATTTTGAGGTGAATTACTAACCTAGATTTCGATGCGCATTGGTGTTAATTAACTAAATGCAACTGCAATAAAATTGATTGTTTTCACTTTGTTTGCAATGCAAATTGCTGTTCATCCTGCTGGGCCAAATCCCAATGCTATTGCCAGCAGCAGCAGCAGCAGCAGCAACAGGAGTAAAAACGTTGAGGTCAGCCATCCGTTGCCAACGGAAATGGCCAAAAACTGTTTGCCTGTCTGCTAGATCTCTTTCCTCCTCTTTTTCTCGTTCGGGCTTTTCGCTTTTTCCCTATGCCAATGACATTTTTGCTAACATATGCGCGGTCCTGCGGCTTTGCTCGGCTAAATTGCAGCAGAGCAAATTTAATTAGAGTTTTAGCGGGCACACAGACACACACACACACACACACACACACACAAGTAAAGAAGAGGGGAGACGGAGGGAGGAAAACAACATAGACTGAGATGCACATCGTAAATACACATGGATACACTCAGACAGACGTTAGCGAAACAAGTCAAATAACAAGTCACGTTTCAATGGCTAATGAGGTCATGTGTAAGAGCCAATGGCGGATGCGGCTGAGCCAAGCGTCTGTCATACCATTACAGATTCTCTATACGAATGTGTGTGTGTGTGTGTGTGTGTGTATAGCCTTCCATTGTTGTCTAGGTACAGTTGTCACTCACTGGCGGGCACGTTATAATAATGACGACGTGCAGCAGGAACAGCAGCAGCAGCAGCAGCAGCAACGGCACCAGGAATGGTGGTCGTCTGAAGTGCCACCGACGGATATCTGGCTGAATGACTAAAGTTAACACTAACTTGGCAAACAAATAAACATGAAAACAAGGGCGGAGTGGTCGTGCCAGCAGAAATGGGGCCTGGCCAGAACACGGCAAATGGCAACACCAACAACAAGGACAATATGTCAACACACATGAGTACTTCAGCTTAATGCGAGAATGTATGTGTCTGCCCTTTCTCTCTGTGTGTGTGTGTGTGTATATGAGACATAGGCATATAATTTCAGCTTCCGCCTAGATCCTTAAACTGTTTGCATTATTGTTGTGCTGTGGCTCCTGTTTGCTGTGCTCCTGTTTGGCTGTTGCATTACAATTACAATTACAATTAGAAAAGTGTATTTTGTAATTGTAGATTCAGTAATTTGCTGTGCATGTGAGCCAAGAGCTCTGGTTACCAACGCTGGCCATTAACCTGCCAGACACACGCACCCCCGCACACACTTGCACGCCCACACCCAACGCAACTCCCTCGTGTCCTAGTTAAGCCCTTAAAAGCAAGTGTCTGGGTCTTGGGCTGAATTTAGGTTTTAGGCCGCTCATGTGATATGATAATAAATATTTTCATTTTGGCTCACGTCTAGTAAACTTGCCAACTTGCTTGGTTTAAAGCATTAAAGCTACAAAATATATGTCCACATCAAAGAGATTACAGAAATGAGTTTACAACATTTTTGGCCAGTTCTTCGTCATCATTTTGGGTATGCACAGGGGAAAATCTTTAATTGGAAATGCTTAACCTTAAGCTGAAGACACTTGATGGAAATGTTGAAGGCATTCAGCTAAATTAAACGGAAGTCAAGATTTTTATTCTTAAGCAGCTCACGTAAACTGAAAGCCGATTGGAAACGAATTCGTTATCCCATTTAAAGAGAAAATATGAAAAGCAAAGAAAATAAATAACTTAATAAACTAAAACAAACGGCGAAAGTACTAGAGTAACGACTTAAACGCGTATTTTATTGATTATCTAGGTAACTGAAGTACATAAATCATTTATTTTTCCAGTTATTAGTTTCAGCTTACATTGAAACCTGCTTAAGTTAATCCTCTGAGTGCTTCAAGATTGTGTCGAATTATTGAATTTTGTTAAACACTTCAACACTTTCTCAGACGTCAATTTAAAGCCAAGCTGTTATTTATATAAAAAAATAGTCAAACTATAATTGATTATTGAACAGAGATAGAGAGAGAAGATATTGTTGATTCAGCTGTAGCCCAAAGATAAGCTCACTTAAAGGGTAGTCTAAATTTCAACACTTTTTCTGTCAATACTTTTAAAGCCATTGTCAAGAGGAAAGTTTTAATGCTAAATGGTAAATTTACCTGTTGTAAGCTGACCATTATAAATATGTAAAGTGCTTAGTTTAATCAATAGATATGCGATACGTTCTCACACATGGCCACCAGCCCACAGTGGCCACAAATGCATACTTGGCCATGATCCTAAATGCAAATATGCGACCCCAGAGTACGAGATGGGGGACACAAATGTGGTGGATGAGTCTCGGCAATGCCAAAGGGACAGAGCAGGCCAGTAATGGAGTCACGTCGCAAAAATATGCGATAATCCCGAGTATAAGTTACCGAGGAAAAGCGTCGAAGCGAAACTCTTTCTCCCCGCTCTCCCCCTCTTGTTCTCTTATGGCTTATGGTTCTCACAATTGCCCTAAGTCTGCAAAGTGGCTTGAAAAGTTTCTTATCAGTCTATATGAGCCAGACAAAAAAAAAAAAAACAGGACTTTATATTTAAAATGCCTGCATATGTGTGGTTATGATAGTCGATTTCATTGTTGTTGTTGTTCTTAAGATGCGCTCAAAGAGCACTTGACGTTCAGATATTTGGCGGTAATTAGGCAGAAAACTTTTTAATAGCTTCGCTTCTTTTCTGCCACGTTCAATAAACAGACTTTAGCCATAATTTGGTTATGCCAAAAACGAAAAGTGAGATTCATTTGCATGACAACTAGCTGGAAAATTCATTCACCTGCCGCGTACAGATAACAACACGTGCCTTGCCCAGGGCATGTCATTTAAAATGCAAAAAACGAACATGAAAATGAAAAATCAGCGTGCCCAGGTAAACTACAATGTTGTATGTTTAAAATATGGTAAAAACAACAACAACAATGAATAAAAAAGAAGATAGGTGGCTGAAGGGGGAGGCGTAGCAGATAACCAGGAAGTGGCAGCTTATTGAGAGCACATCAAAAAATTGATTTCGGCGTAGAGCAGCGAGCGGCTATCGATAGCATCGATTGGAGAATCGTGTGTACGTGCGTACCCGTCCGTTTTCATCCACAATGCGTGTCCTTTAAGCCAAACAACAATAATAATTCATAGCCACAGCCACCGTGTGCGTTGTTGTCCTTGTGAAGGCTTAACATTTCATCCGGCCATGGGTAAAAGCGACACATTTAAGCGCACTTCCTGCAGCTGTTGCTGATATCAGAGAACCAAGCGCTGCTCCCACACCTTCCACGCCCTTTCACCATGCCATCTCTTATCAATATGCACTCGCATTAAGTGAGTTTACGTGTGATAGAAATGGCGCCAGGTCTACTGATTCTATTCCCACGCTTTCTTCCAAGAAAGACTCAACACGCACACACAGACACACCGTGAGGAGGGATTGTAGGGGTTGCTGGCGTGTCTCGGCTATGCGTTTACTTTTTCATAAATTTTTGAGTGACATTTTTGATGACATCCAAGCTTTATGCCATGTACCATTTCAGACCCCAACTAAAGGCACCTGTCACCATTGCCAAATGTGGCATGGCATGCTTAAGCGGCAAGTGTTAAAATGTCAACAGAAAACTGAAAAGGTATATCATATAGAACCAAAAAAAAAACCTGCAACACCTAATACCCTAAAAATGTCTAAGACAGATGCAAATAGGACATAAAACGCCTTATATAAGGAGGAACTGTGACATTTAGTTTCCAGTTTTGTTTGATTTTACATTTTTTGACAAGTCACTTAACACTAGTTAAAAGTTACTTTCAAATAGTTCATTTTATAATGACAAAGAACATGAAAAGTCACTGATACCCATTTCTGATTGTCATACTTTGTCTGTTTTGTGCGTTGCCGTGTTGCCTTTTACATTTAGCTTTTGCCTTTCGGTATAAGTCACTTTCAGATGTTGGCTGTTGGCTGTTGGTGCTCGGTGCCGCCTAACAGGATTATCTGCGAAAAGGTTACGCAATGCGTTATCACGTATCATAAAGCGTAATCTCAAGCGCGTGGTTTGTATTTACATTGCCAAGTAGATTGCTGTTTAAAATTTGATGCATGGCAAGGGTAAGGTGGAGGTAGGTAGGTTGGGAGTTCGGGCAATAGCGTGGGGGGGCTGTTTTTGTCTTTGTCTTACGGCAAATTAAACAACCCCAACGCCAAAGTCAAATTGGGTGTCCTGAGTAAACGAAACGACGCCTAACTTAAAGTAACCTTGAAGTTGAGGAAAAATCAATTGAGCTGAGCCTAGGTGCGCGCGAAAGGCGAATTGCGTTTTATTCAATTTTTTTCGGCAAGGCTAATAAATGGATTTGCAGTAAGCATGTGTGTGTGTGTGTGTGTGTGTGTGTGTGTGTGTGTGTGTGTATGTCTATGTGGTAATAGCAAGCGAGAAGTGTGGCTTGGGTTTTGGGGTTGGTATTGGGGTTTTGGGTTCTGTCATGTCGCGGGTTGGCAAAGAAAACGCTGCACGATTTATGCGCCTTACAAGCTAAGCCCAAAAGTATGCTACATAAGCTCCCACCACATATGTATGTATGTACCTACGTGTGTGTTTATTTAAGTGCAGTGTGTGTGTGTGTGTGTGTGTGCTCCTTCGGTAAGCTGAAATTCAAATTTTTTCACTACCAAATGGCGAGCAAATATCCAAAAAGGGGTTCCCAGCTTAAATGCGCCACGCCATTTGTCAGTGTAATAAAATCAAAAACACACACAGAGAGCACTCGGGAGGTAAACCTCAAAACCATACAACTTGGGATTGGCAACTGGGACAGGGACAGAGACAGAGAACAGACGGCACCACCCAACTGAGCTCAGGCTATTGAAAATTTATATTGGCCGCATTTGTAGCTTTATTTTTGCTGCTTTTGCTGACTGACTTCAAGTCGAACATTACCCTGAGCGCTTTTTGAAGTTTTCGCATTTATTTCACTTGTCTGCCAGAGCCATTTGCAGATTTGGTTTTGGTTCCCTTTTTTTTTTTGCGCTACCGCTTGCCACTCTTTGTAATTGTATGCAGTTTTGCTCTCACGTCAATTTGACACCCGCCCATTTTATGGTGCGGCAAGGTTCTTTCGCTGTCGTCATGTCGATGTGTTTTTACGGTCCAATTTATTGCGGCAATTTCTTGGCTCTCAAATGTAAATCCACAGACTCTACGCGACCACCACTGTTTACATTAGTTATTATGCTTATTTATGTGATTTTATGTGGCAGCGGAGGTAGGAGAAGGAAAAGCCACCCATTCGCTGGCTAGAGTGCTTGGAGCCCTTCAAATTGATGCGCACTTTAAATCCACCTGCGATTGTAACTCCCACCGCACCAAGTACCCCTATTAAATTAAGTTTAGCACCGCGATATGGCACAAGGTAAACCAAGCCCTGCCCAGCCCAGTCCACCCAAGCCTTTTTGTCTTTGAACAACGAGCTTGATCTGAATCTGTCTTGGGGCAGGGCATTGAGAAATCGCCAAATAATTGCTACGCTTACACTTTGTCGCTGTGCTGCGCTGACGCTTATCTCTTGGCAACATTTACAACAGCAACAAGCAGTAACTACAAAGTGAAAGTCCATCGCTTATTCCTATGGGAACGGGGGCAACAAATTACAAATTCAACAAGCGCCAAGTGGACAACCCTCATTAATTTTGCTCCCTCTTCTCTTCTCGCCTTCTATCCATTCTCCGTGCCTACCACTCGACAACCGCTTCCATCCCCTTTTTGCAACAGTAAAGCTTTCTATTAAAATTAATAATGTTGCTAAAAACAAAGCAACAACAGCGACAAAAAACAAAAAAAAAACCAAACACAGAAACGAGCAGCGAGTCAACGAGCTTACTGGAAAAATGTATCGCTCAGCATGGGCCACCAAGTTTTTGGCAGTCCTTAATAAGTTGCACAGTTGGGTTGGGTTTCAGACTATAAAAATTTTATCAACAACATCAATAAATGTTCAAAGGGAAAACTGTTAAGGGGTTTCGGCGACACTTTGGGGAAAGGTGCACTACCTTTTGTGTGATAGATTGAAAAAGATTGATAAGTAAATGTATCATGAAAATAGATTAAATTGTTAGAAATAGTACGTAAACTAATACAGACGAGTAAATAAACTGTAACCTTTGCCTTAAACATAAGTGTGTGTTGGAAATATTTAACATATAAGTCTAAAGACTGCTTATATTTTATTATATTTGTATTCAGCCTCTTATTGATAACTTTCATGCTTGTTAATATCTTTGGAGCAGTTGGTTATGAATTCAAAGTTAATTTACTCTCTTATTGATTCTGGGGAATTGACTTGAAGTAAATAATAATCAACCTCCTTAAATTAGTTTCAATTTGACCTACAATTTCATAATATTTTATGGCCTTAAACAGTTTCATCTTGTCTCTTTATACTGATATTAGATGCCTATTTCAGAAGACTTCTTACTTCATTTGTTCTCCATATGTAAATAAAAACATTTTTTGTCCTAGTTTTGCTCTGTTCGTCATTCTTTAAACTTTTATTACATTAATGGGTTGCTGTCATTTTGTAGGCCAATGATTCAGATATTATCTAAGGTGGGGGGCTCACCGCCAACTGGCATAACAACGTATGGCGCAGGCGGTTGATGGGTGGTGTGGAGCCGTGTGGGTTTGTGTGTGCGTAGGTTTGTTATTTGGTCTCGTGGTAATTATTCATTTTCCTCCGGCAACACATTACCCATGCATGGCCTTGTCAAAAGGCGTCTACCCGTTGCTTGTTCTCATTTGTAATTGAAACTTTCCCTTCGCCTGACTCCCTTCTCTCTCTCTCTCTCTCTTACAGTTCGGTTCTTAACCATCTGTAAAATAATTAGCATTATGTTTTAGTTCTGCTTATTTTTGTCATATCACAATGGTAAAAGGTTATATGTCAATATCTAAAGCTACTACCCTCGCATATTACTTTTCGTTAATTAATTAAGTTTCCATCGTTATGAATACTGCATAGATCCAATTCGAATAAATGGATGATATAGTAGAGTAGGCGGCAAGGGGAATCGGTCCTGACAGTTCGAGGCAATCAAACAACCGCAGGTAACCTAACGAAGCTTGCTGATATATAAATATTTGAGGCAATTTTCAAGTACGCTGGGACTTGGCCTTTGTCTTTGTATGCCAAAGGTAAATAGCGCATTGGTAAACAAAAGGCAAAGGAACAGCAAAAGGAATCGACAAAAAGGAAGCCAAAAACGAACCAAAAAAAGGAAGTAACTTGGCTCAATCTACTTGCTGAACGTCCCAAACCTCTCATGCCTCTGGAGCTGGAAAAGCAATCAAAGAAATTAGCAAACACCAAAAACAGCAGGCAATGAAGGGCCAAAGAAAAAAAAAACAACCAAAAAAACAGCGTGAAAAAACAAAGAAACGAATTGAAAATGAGGAGAACAAAACACAAAATAAAGAAATGAATAAAGGCAACCAGAATTGAAAGAAAGAATATAACAAGGCAATGCAACTACATAAATAATTTAATATTTCCACTTCACTTGATGATGATGGCCCTGATTTTGCCTTGCCCTTTTGTTTGCCATGCCCACTTTCCCGGTTCCCTGTCCCCCCTTTCCTCTTTTACCGCAGCGTCTAGGGGCGTCGCTGTGACGCTTCAATGATGAAAATAAGCAATTGAATGCTCAGTTAGATGTAAGAAAAATCAATTTTCCAAACAATTTTACTTGGCTTGCCCTTGCCGTTGCTTGCCAGTTTGCCTGTTCCATTTTATCGCTTTTGCTGATGTTGTTGTTGTCGTTGTTGTTGTTGTTGTTGTCGATGTTACTGTTGCTGTTGTGCTTTCATGCACTTGTCGCCGGCTGCGGGCAATGCTCTTTTTTCCAACTCTAGTGCTGGCAACAACAACAAGAAGAGCAACAAAACAAAATATCTGAAAATAAAGGCAAATCAAAAGCAGAGCAAAATCAATCGTCAAGTCACTTGAGTGCGTGCACTCCGTCCCTTCGTCCACTCCGGCACTCTGTTGATTTTGTTGTTTTTGTCTTCAGTTTATTGTTGCCATTGCTTCCCCTTGCCATGCGCCTTCTGCTGTTTTGTTTATCCGCCGAGCCAGTGCGCCCAAAATGGCAGGCTAACGATTCCTCAGGGCCCGATACCATGTTGCTGCACAATGGGCCAAATGCGGGCGAAGATAAGCACGCGCTCTTGCTCCCGTACTGGCTGCTGGCTGCTGGCTGACTGTGATGGAATGGGTATTTGGAGGGCGTTTTAGGCGCTTCAATTGTGTCACGCATGCACGCACGTTGCTTTCGTTTTTCCGGTTGCCGGGTTTGCTATTTTTTCCGGCTTCCTTTCTCTCTTTCTCGCTTGCTTATTTGTCCCTTTTACTTGGAAAAACAAAAAAAAAAAAAACAAAGAAGTAAGAAACAAAACAACGAAAACGAGGCAGCGACAGACTGGAAAATTTGCATGCTTGGACATGTTGAAATCTTCTTGAGAGTTCCTTGCGGTAGCAAGTTTTCTTTGCTCTTTCTTTTTCTCTTTCTATCTCTCTCTCTCTCTCTCTCTCTCTCTCTCTCTCGCCTTCCCGGTGTCTATGGCCTAGCATAAAAATGAAATTTGCATTTGGCAGTGGCGTGGAGATGGCATAGTCCCTTGAAAGCCCATTTCAAAATGCGGATTTGATGCAATAAACTTGTTTCAACAATCCCTAGTTGAAAATATATGTATGCATCCACATATGCATCCTGAAATTATTTATATATATAAAAGGCATTTCCACTTTTCCATCATTATAGGGAGAAATACAAACAAAGAAAGTATAAGCGAGAGGAAAAATGTGCTCTCTTATCAATACCTGTGACAACAAAAAGGCAATTACTTAAGGATTTTCAAAGCTCACATATGAAAGAATACTTAAGAATGGAAATCGATGCGCATTAAATTGTACAATGAATTGTTTATATTTGCAAGAGTTTACTAGTTTCTTTTATTTTCATAATAGTCTTACACATATATCGTTAAAATATTGTCAAAGTACGTAGAATTTCTTTTTTGCAAAGACTTAAATAGCAAATTTGTTACTCTCAAATGTTGTACTCAGTGTCTCTTTGTTTTTCCATGGACAAGTAATTTCTTTTTGTCTATTAGGCAAGCTTACATGGTGTAAGTATTTAAATTGGGATGCAATATTTCCACATTTTCCTACTCTCTCGAAGCCCTAATGTGACAAACAGTGCGTATGCGTAATGTCATTTGTGGATCTACGCCTATGTGTTCTTTCAGTGAGCACATTCCTTTTATGCGTCTACATGCAAGCAAATAAGTGAAGCAGTTTGGGTGACAAAAGACAAAATGAATTGTTTGCCATGTAACGAACCCAAAACGAAGAGGCAAAACCAAGGAAAACAAATCAAGAACAATAACGATGAAAAAGACAGAAAGCAACAGAAAAAATACTGAAGAAACCCATACAGATGGTTTAAACCGAGTATGACAACAACAAGACAGTCGTGCACGTGTTATTGCATTTTTAAGAGATTTACATCCGTTTACGTTCTGGCTTTGCAGAAATTGACAGCAAGTGGAATGGTAGTTATAAGCTGTAAGGATTGTCGATTGGACGTTGGACGATGGTTGCTCCTGAGTAGCAAATTCTATTAGTGCAGTTATGCGCTAAGGGATTTCGATTTGTAGAATCGCGGAGATTGCCATAAACGGAAGATGCTAAACAAATTTAAAGCAGGCCATGCCCGAAGGTCATGTTGCTGTTTCCTCTTAGTTGTAGCTGGTGTTGGAGCAGCAGGAGCAGCAGTTGTTGCCGACACACGCAGCTGGCACCGGATGCTTTGGGGGAAGCTCGTGCTACTGTTAAAAGTTCAATTTGCGGAATGGCGGCAAAGGCATTTACACGCCCAGCCGAACACGCATATACACACACACACACACACACACACGGATACATTGACAAACAGAAAGAGATAGAGAGTGAACGAGAAAGCAATTGAAGCGTAAGAAATAGAAGCAGAAGCAGCAACAACAACAACAACACCAGCATCGGCAGCAAAAGGAAATTTTGCGTTAAATTATTACTTTCCGTTTATGCAAAGCATTTGAGCGCACTCACTTTGCTTTGGCGTTGGTTTGTGGTTATGTTTTTTTTTTCACTGTAGTCATTCTCTCTCATTCCATCCACATCCTTCTCCCTGTCTCGGGTCTGTCCTGTCTCTGTGCAAATTAGTAGTGTGCGACAACCAAGGAAATTGCAATATCGTCTCATGATGCCACTAAATGCACTGCAGAAGGGCGTTCCGGCTTCAAGCGGCAACGAGCGGGGCTAAAATGAGGAGGAAAAAAATTCATTTGCTGCATTTGCAAAAATTGTTCCTTCTGTCAACAGAGCGAATTGGGTTGGTTGTCTGCCTAGATGCTAGCTTGGTGGAGGAGGATACCAAGGACAGACATAACACATGGGCGTCGGTGCACTTTCGGGTAAGCAGCTGGCATCAACTGAAATGAAACGATTCGTGACGGGTTAGGAAAAAACATACCCACAATGCGGAGAAGTCGCGTCCGCAGCCACTGGAACATCCTTCTACTTTATTTCTTTTTTTGTGGTGTGACCAAAATGCATTTTAAAGTAAGCGCCGGCACTTTTGTCATTTTAATTTCGCGAATATTCAACCATTCTAATTTCACTCTACCAAGGTTGAAGACAGCGCGAAATGTTTGCGATACCCTCTAAAAATTAACCGAAAGAAGGCCATATGAAAGACAGGAAAGTCTCGAAATGGTTCTGGGAGGTTTTTCTCTTTAAATTAGTCAAAGAAAGAAATCAGTCTCTAAATCTAAATCAATATAATTATTGAAATCAGCCATCACTTTACTTTTTGTAAGGATTGTTTCTAGGGTATCTAAAAGTCTTTGTTTCAACTTGCGACCCATGGAATTTGTTTAATTGAAAATATTTTGCTCTGACAACAGCCACCAAGTGTTGTTACTAGCCTAGTAAATAACTGAGCTGGCAACCAAATGATAAGCCCATCAAGCCAAGCAAAATAAAAAGGGAGGGGGCAAAACGGTTGCAATCCTTGGTGTTGTTGTTTTTTCCTTCTACATTCACATAATGGTAGCTGTGGTGGCCATTTATCTTGCTCAAGGTAATAAAATGTCTATAATTAGTCATTTAATATACAGATTTCCGTTTTGCGTCAAGGGGCGCAAAACTTTTACTATACTCAGGCGCAGACACAGAAGAGGGAAAAACGAAAAGAACACATACAGAAAATGGAGAACAAAGTTTTTCTGTGGGTGAGATGAGGGGGCTATCATATGTGGAGTGTCTTGGTTCCTGTGGCTGTGTGTGTGTGTGTGTGTGTGTGTGTGGGTGGGTAATTTAAGTATGGTGAATGATAAACTACTAACCAGCAGTAGTTATAGTAGTAGGGAGTAGACTAGCAGTCAGACCCAGCCAGGCAAGGCCAGAGTATCAGAACCGGAGCCAGAGCCTGAACCTCAAATAAATGTGCAATTAAGAGCTGCTCGCCTTAGCGTTGGGCCACACAATTTTGCTGCCAACTTTTCGCCCGGACTGCAAGGCTATATAGATGCTTATATACATGTATGTGTTTTCCCTCACTATCTATGTGTGTGTGTGTGTGTGTGTGTGTGTGCACTTTTAACGTAATATGCTGCCGCTTGCGCCTGTCTGAGCTATGAGCATTTTTATAATAAATCTTGGTGCTTCCGTTTTTGGTTTGCAAACTTCCTGTTGGCAACGTCTTTAGTAGCCACCAGATAGACAGACAGACAGACATCCAACCAACCAACCAACCAACTGAGAAGACCAGCTTTAACTCCAACAACAACAACATCTCCATATAACTCCTTCTCCTTCTTATCCTCCACTCTGCACTGTGATTTGCACGCAACATATGGACTACACAGGGGCTCAGAGCGTGAAATAGCAGAACAGTGGCTGAGGCTGGCGCTGAATTCTGCCTCCTGTGGCAACTTTGGCTCCAAGTTTTCTCGAAGAAATAAATCTTAGAGTTTTTACTTTATTGCTGCGTGCAGTTGTCCGAGTCGGAGTAGAAACTTATTGCTCATACGCCGAGTGTGCCTGTGTGTGTGTGTATATTTTTTTTTTGTAT
Organism: Drosophila nebulosa; assembly: GCA_024703675.1. Taxonomy (NCBI): domain Eukaryota; kingdom Metazoa; phylum Arthropoda; class Insecta; order Diptera; family Drosophilidae; genus Drosophila; species Drosophila nebulosa. Next base: position 12,333,993 of record JANFPS010000004.1, on the reverse strand, counting down.
TCGTTTTGGTGAGCAAATGCTTTAAGGTTTCATTTTTGGTTACACGTGTTCCTGTGAACATTTACATAATCTACATAGAGCATCTGAACCTCTTTCTCACTGACGCACGCACTCACTTTATGGCTTATTGTTTTGTTGTTGTCGCTTGACATTTTAACGAGCACTCAAATAAATTTTAATGTCTTTTAAATGATTTCCTCAATGGCAGCAATGCCATCATGGCAATGGATAAAAGGCTTGATCAAGGCTTCACTTTCCATCCGCCTAATGGCCAATATTCTACGTGTTTATGACTTAACTTTAAAGGTCAATATATTGACTGAATTTCTTAAAGTTACAGGCAAGAGACTCATAAATATATTGCAGTATCTGAGATCTCTTTTTTCTCTTTGAGAAAAAGTATATAGTAAAAGCAAAACCAAAAAAAAAAAAAATAGAAAAAGTTGCATTCTAGTTTGAAAGCATTCAAATTGTCAAAATGCAAATAAAAAAAATCTAGCCATGGTAACAGCTTTTTTTCCATATGCTCTGTACATTGGCCTATGCCTCAGTTTTTTTTTTATTTTTCGGAGCAGGCACAGTAGAATGCAATCTTTTGGCCCTATTCAGTGCGAAAAAGTCCGGAATCTAACAGTTTGAAAAAGTTTCTTTTGAAATGGTGTCACTTTACCACAGGTTGAATGAGGTTGCCACTGCCAAAGAACTAATTAAAATTTAAGCTGAAACTTGCTAAACTTTTGATAGATTTAATATTCCAAATTCCTTTATATTTATTGCCATCTCAAAGGGATCTCAAAGGGAATAATTAGTTTCGTTTTCGAACAAGCTCACAAAATTAATAGAAATAGATAATAGATTAAAGCCACAAAGCTAAAATATAGAAATACATTTTCTACTTAAATGAAAGTTTGACTAATAGTTTATTCCAAGTCTCTCTTTGAGATCAAAGTAACGTGAGCTTGATAGACTAATATTTAAAACATTTTAAATCTAAGTATGCCAAAATATGTTCTCCTCACTCACTCTAGATGTTCGAAAGTCCAGCTGGTCGGACGCCTGGTTGAATGTCAACCAGTCCAGTATACTTTGGCAGCTTTTGTCCTTCTCTTTTTTTCCCGAAGTTATGCCTCGAGTGCACGCTTATGGCTGTTTTTGTTGAAACAAAATTAGGGGCAGGCAAAAAAAGCAGCAACAACTACAGGCAAGACGAAAAATTGTAATGCAAATTTAATTAGGTTTTAAGTGCTTCAGCGACGACAACGAAGACTACGCTTTGTCTGCTGCTGTTATTGCTGTTGTTTCTGTTGTTGTTGTTGTTGTTGTTGTCGCGTTTGTTGTGTCTTGTCAAATATTTACTTTGAGCGCGCCAGAAAATAACCAAAAAGGTTGGACCCTCTCAAAAGGAAACAAGTAAGAAACAAGAAAAGAAAGAAAAAGAAAACAACAGAATAAGCAAAGGCAAAGGTAATGAAATTTTTCGCGCTGAGTTTTAAAACAGTTTAAAGTTATTACGCCCCGGCTACGTGGGCAGACAAATTGATTTGGCTAAAGAAACTTTCTGGAATGAGAGGGCCGAAAAAGTCCACTGATGATGGTGGCGGTTTGGTTGGTAATGATGATGTTGACATAAGGGCAATGGTCATGGCGGGGATTGGACATATGCATAATATTGACTTTTTTACTTTTGGACTTAAGCTAATTAGCGTGTGACCCGCATCAAAAAGTTGGTTACAATTTAAATCGAAATTCCAACACATTGCAAAACGAGCAAAATGAAATTTTCGGTATGGTTTCTTTTTTTTTTGGCATGAGGTTCGTTTCGGTTTTTATTGTCGTCTGCCATTGCAAAAAGTTTGTCAATGAAAGTTTTTAGCGCCCTGGCAAATATGCAAATATTTGCGCAACTTTATTAAAATTCATTTTTGTCATTCATAGCTGTTGCTGTTCTCTGAATCTTTACACATGCATGAGTGGGTGTGTGTGTGTGTGTGTGTGTGAGTGTGCGTGTGCGGAGCCTAAAACTCTTGACAATAGTTCTTCGTAGTTGCTACTTTTATGGTGAAGCATGTAAGGAATTTTATGCTAAGCGGCAATAATTGCAAATTCCACTCCAACCACACACACCCTAACACATACACAACCACACATACACATACACACACACACACTTACACCCACACATATTTGATGTAAACTTTTGCCTTGTCTAACTGTCTGCAAATCGCAGAGCTTTGCGAAAATCTTTGCCAAAATGTTTGCCATAGGCATTTCGTGTAGGCAGAAAACTTTTTCCAACTTTACCCAAATAAGTATGCTATGTCTTTTTTTATATGGCCACACAATGCAATGCAAGCGGTTCACCAAACTACATACATTGTAGTTCTCCCCCTCATGCACACACTCACAGAAAGAGACAAAACACAAAATAGCTGGTAATTAAAATTGATTAAAAACAATTCAATTGCTCAGTTAATACATACGAAAGATGCCAATATATAACGAATTAATAGTAGATCTCCCAATTAAAACCACATTCGCAATTAAAGTCGCAGCCAAATGAATTAGTATTCACATGAAGTTGATACAGATTCCGATATCTTACAAAATGGCTACAAAATCTAAAATCGGAATTGCAAATATTAAACATTTCCATATCATTTGCCTAACATCTAGACAAAGTGTATCTTAACAGTCGGCTGATTATTGAACCATTTTTTTAATGGTTTTTATGTGCTATGCATACCATTAATCTGTTTAAAAAATTCCGTACAACGTGGTTGCAGCTATTATTATATTAATAAAGGGACACGCTGTGTTTTAAGCGGCTCTGTCGATTGGCATTAATTACATGCCGCTGACTGTGACCACGCCAGAATGCAATTGCTACTGCCATATGCCTGCGGGCCACATGACCATCATTAAACTGATGGACATTGGGTAAGCTAGCCACATTGAATGTTGGAAGTTGGAAGATCCATGCCAGGACTGTATGCGCCTGCTAGCGACCATAACTAACAGTTGACTGCACACACAGAGCGGCGAGTGGCGAAGGGCGAATGCCGAATGCCGAAATGCTGCTGCAACTTTGGTGCTTGGTGCTTGGTGCTTGGAGTTCCTATACGACACAGAGCAGCTGCTCCAATTCGAACTTCAACTTGCAATTTGGACGTGGCCAACGAAAAAAAGGATTGCCAAAGGTGCCAATTGTTTGTTGGTGTGTGCGCACGTATGTGTGAATTTATCGGTTGACATGGCAATGCAGCTGCAAAATGCTGGCATCGAACACCACTTCAATATGGGTCCTGACTGCCGGTCGGCCTGTCTGCCGACTACCAACTACCATCTACTGCCAGCTGCTCTTATGTCCCGGTCTCCATTTTTCTTACATTTACACTCGCTGTCTCTCTCTCTCTCTCTCTCTCTCTCGCTCCTGCTGACTCTTTACTCTTCGATCCCTGGTGTAGAAAACTACCATTAGGTGAAATTGAAGTTTAGGGCAACCTCTCACACGTTATGCCTTTCCTAGTTCCCATTGTCATATAAGTCCTATTTTTTGGTTAGCTGCGAGGGTTGTCAATCGTCTTATCAAAATATTGTTAATTGCAAAATCTTAAACCACACTATAGACTTTATATAAATCTTTGATCAAGAGTGTCTATTCAATAATTTTAACTTTAACATTTTTGGTTTCAACATTTAATCAACCGACCCTCGCTTACATATGTATGAACATTGTACGTACGGCAAGTTTGTGGGCGGCGAGGGTGTGGCGCGCACCTCTAATGCGACCTCAACGTAAAATAATTGCTGACCAAAGTGCACTCAAATGCAGACACATGGCCACACGTGATGACCAATGCACTTCGGGTCAAATGTGCAAACATACGAGAGACTGAAAGAGCAAAGGAGAGCGCCCAGCACCGGTTACCGGGAGCCCGGGTCAGAGAGTCGGCAAGGGTAAGCGAATGCCAGTTGAAGTGGCAGCGGCAAACCTGCAACTGAGATGGAACGGAACTTGAGTAGTGTGGGTCTTGGTCTGGTCCTTTTGCCCGACTCGTTATTCTTACTTTTTGGGTTAGCTTAGTTGAAGACAAGTCGACGTAATTGATGTAATTTCTGGTCAAGGCATCAAACTACACATAGCAAGAAAACAAAGGGAGAAAAACCCACTCCGTTCCGTGTGGGAACAAAAGTAACACTTTGAACTGTGGATCAAGAGTTGCCCAGTCTTTGGGCTAGGCAAGACTGGGTAATTTGTGCTCAAGTTTTCTCTCTCATATTGTGTTCAAGCATTTTTTACGTTCTTTAAATTGCAAAGTTTTTTCCTTGATGCGGCTACCCGTCTTTAAGATTAGGTAATATCGATTGATAGCCAACAAAAACGAATCAATAACTGTCCTCCCCCACTATTTATCGATATATCTTTGACAATGGCAGAGAGCTCGCTCCCTTGAAGGTCAATAATAATGTAGACAACAAGAAGCGTGTTTGCTTGTCAGTTTGCTTTTCCTTGTCGGTTCTCTCGCCATTGTTCTGTTGGATGGTGGGACGAGCCAAGTGTATATTTGTTATTGTCCCACTTTTTGTGTTTTATCGTTTGCTCGCTTGCTGACATGACAGTTGCCAGTTGCCAGTTGGTTGTCTTAGACCAGGCCATATTATTTATTATGCCGGAATTGAATTTGAGTTTGTTGATTCAAGGCTGCCAATTGGCATGCTAATTGGCTTGACGTTTAAACAAAAGAAAAGCAGCAAGGCTACCAACAAAAAATTCAATTGCTTTCAATTTTTAATTGCAGTTTATGCAAAATTAAAAACACAGAAAAAAACCTGTGCAATTATCTCCTTCTCTAACAGACACTTTTCTTTTTGTTTTCTTATTTAAATGTGGATATTATAAATTTTTTACTTTGACATTGATCCTCCGCAACGATTTTCCTGCAAAGTGTGGCAAGGCTTAGAAAAAACTGAATCGCAAAAATAAAACAAAACTTTTCATTATCTTTAGCAAATCATTGACCTATAACCTACTTTCTATTTTTGACTTTGATATTCGTAAAAACCATGATCATATTCTGTGAGTTTTACAATTCTAGACATAATTTGAATATGTTTCTAACATTTTTTGTCAAGTGCATACAAAAATTACTTTGCTAATTACGTGTGTGAGTGTGGTAAAAATGGGTTAACACTTGCCACCGGCTGTTGTTGTGCGCTACTGTTTGAGCCCCTGCTGTAGGTGGGCTTCTTCTTTGTTATCGGCCTGTGGCCAAGTATCTAGCAAAAACTCATTCTCGTTTTCGCTCCTTTTCATGCTCTCCTTGTTGCTCTTCTTCAATCTAAAGGCGAAAATTGAACAAAGGACTTTGTTTGTTTTCAACTAAATTAGTGCAAATAGTGAGCCCACACACACACACACACACGCACATACAGAGACACATACCACCTTTGAAATGTGGGCGTGGCTGATGTACAACAACACCTGTGCCAGCGGCAGAGGCAGAAGCAGCAATGCGACTTTACCTTGTGCCACTTTGGCATTACAGCAATAGCAGCTGCAGCAACAACAAAGCGCTTTGTTGTTGGCATTCACTTTCATGCACAAACACACACATACAACGCACCTTCCGTACAATGCATGGAAGTGTCTGTGTGCGTGTGTGTGTATGTATTGGCATTGTCTGGCATTTTGTTAGCCTGCGATTTGGGCGCTCAAGAGTATGCTATGTCAGCCATTAACTTTCATCTCAATTACACAAACACATTCGCAGCAAGACAGTGCCGGAAAGGGCAAAAGCACACACACTCACACACACACTCGCAACTGCATATAAGGCCTTAATACATACATATTTATTTAAAGAATTTTTCTTACGCCCAAAACAACAATAACAAAACAACAACAACAAGAATAACAAACGCCTGACGCAATGGCACGTTTATGCCACACGTGACCTGCTTCTGCTGCTGTTGCCGTTGGCCAGGGTCGGCAACGACATCTCAGTGGCTGCCATATAGTCGCACACTATTTTTACAAGTGTCTACAGTTAAGAGCACACACACACACATCCACACACTCAAGCGCTCCAAAAATTACCATGCTCAGGACTAGTCATTGTTGTTGTTTTAGTTGTAGTTGTCGCTCTTGCCATCCTTGTGGTTCTAGCGTGAAATGAGAAGAAAAACTTTGGCGCTCTCAGCAACAACAACAAAAGAAAACGAAGATGTACATATAAGTAGAAGCAGGAGCTGCTTCAGTAGCAGCGGCGGCAATGCCGCGAAAGTGGAACGTGAATGTGGAAAGCCAAGCCCAAGCTTAAGAAGATGAAGCAGCCGTTTCGTAGTCATGGATTTCATTATGCGCATTTTCTACCACCATTTGGGTGGTATTTTTCTTTCCTTTCATTTTTTGCTGCTGCTGTTTTTTCTTCCTTTGCAGCCCAAGCGCGTTAGCATTGCATACTTTTAGGCACTGTTGTTGCTGCTTCTGCTGCTGCCGCCTCTCTGCTGTGTTTTGTGTCGAGTTGGCTTTTGCGCAGACACTGAAATGCAATTTGCATAAGTTTCACAGCTTCTTTCGTTTATGTAGAGACAACTTAAACATATACATATATATATATATAAATATATATACGTATATAAATATAAATGCTATGTGCATAACCCAAGAAGCTCCTCAACATCGTGCCACCGTCAGTTTCTATGAGTGTCCCTCTCTCTATGCCTCTCTTCCTCTCTGTCTGTGAAAGTGTGTGTGACTGTTTGTAAGTGCGTTAAGTATGTGTTGCCTAGCTGTTGGCAATTTTCTGCAAATTTTTATAGAAAAATGCATAAAAAGAAAAGATCAATGATAAACAACAATTTCCGTTTCATTGATGAGCAGCTTAAAGTAAGTTGTGAAAATTGTCTCAAACTGAATCATGGGAAAAAATTTAAAAATTCAACTTAAGTTCTAAGATTTTATCTAAAAAAATGAATTTTAAGGTTAATACATTGTGGAGCTTTAGGTATAAAGAAATTGTTAAATAAATTAAAATATTTCAAAGTTTTATTGATTCATTTTCAATTTGAAAGTATTGGACTTTAATTTTTCCAATTTGATATAAAAACGTTTGTTTTCTTTTAAGATTTGGCTTTATTAAATCTCTCTTAAATAAACTTAAACACTTCGAACTTTAAGTTTTTGCTGAATGTGAAACAAAAGATAGAAAACTGATATCCAAGTTTAAGCCATGAAATGTGCCACATTTGTCAAATTGATATGTTGCCTTCATTGCATGCATAACTTAGTGGCAACATCCCAATTCTTAGTGTGGGTAGTCCACTGACCTCACAGACGACTTACCACCTAAGCCACAGCACGCGCCACTTTGTACAAATCCAGGCAGTTGGTTTTGGTTGCCTGATTCTGTGGTCGTGGCGACGTCTGCTTCTCCCTTCTCCCTACTTCTTTGCTCTTCCTTTCAATCCCATGTGTGCCTCACGGGTAAATCACTCATTACACACTTACGCTGCTGCGCACAGTGTCGAAGTCGATGATGACGATGGCGATGACGATGGCGAAGGCGGAGACGGTGACGGGGTTGATGATGGTGACGGAGGCGCATATCACAAATTATGTCAATTTGCTGGAGTTGGTGCTGCTGCCGCCCGCTTTGGGGCTAAGAGACATCGTCAGAAGCCAACTGATAGAGGGGCTAACTTTTCTGTCTGTTCGGTTTACTCGTTGAGAATTTGACATCTTACATGGGAATTACAAACGCAGGAAAATTGCTTCCATGTTATGCGTCAGCCTTTCATACATACTCACACACACACACAGAGAAAGAGATCTACATAAAACGGTTTATGTGTGTGTGTGTGTTGGATTGTCTGTCTGCCCGACAAAGCGTGGATAGCCGCTCGTGCGTCTGTTTTTTTTTTTCGGGACAGCGGCTTCTGAAGGTCGGCGGGAACGGCGGGTTTTCATGTGCAAATTTTTGTAGTGTGCCATAAATTATACGACTGGGAATTGCTTTTCTATAAAACGTGCGCATATTAAATAAATGTCAACAATTTTGGCATCGTCTGCAAGCTGAGAAATTTTCTGTTGAACATACGAATGTGTGTGTTGAGTGTGTGTGTGTGTGTGCGTGTGTGTGTGAGTTGGCGGCTCCAGAAATTAAATTACGCGTAACATGATTGCAAAGCTCCCTTTTGGGTATTAATGAGCATCAGGTTCGAAAAGTAGGTTCATGATGGATGCGTAAGAGTTTTTTGAAGCTCTGACAGCTTGAACAGGTGTGTCGAATAGAAATTGAATCTTTCTCATTGCTGGCATATACGATTTAAGAAGTTTTCTATCGAATGTGCAGAGTTTACAGCAAAGTACATTCAATAAACAAATTATTTATAGATGAAATTGTTCCTTCACTACAACAGAAAAAGGAATTAAAGTGTTACTTAAATAATGAAATTATTTTTAAAAACTTATAGATTATCTGAAACAATTTCTGTAAGGTAATATAATTTCCTTAGGAAGCAAGAGAGATTAATTACCAAATTTGTATTGGAATTTTTGTAGGTTCTGTAGCACAAGCTGCTAGCAAATTAGAAAGAATTGTAATAAAAACACTTAAATTTGAAATAAATTATCATACATTTAGTTGAAGCTTAACTTGTTTTTAGGTAAATTTTATTATAAATAAAACTGATTCAGTTTCAACACGAAATTACTCACTTAAGTTGAGAAAATATTTCCCTCTTGATTGCTCTGCTTAGTTTCTAATTAATTTCTTTACCATTTCTTCACTCAATTTAATAAGCCAGTCGATTTTCTATAAATCGAAAACTACTAAAGAAAACACCTTTTAATCCAGCAAATGTTGTGCCACGTCTGCTCACGCCAATGGACAATTACTGGAAGTACAGACAGACAAATGGACTAAGAAACCAAAGTGTGTGCGTGCGTGTGTGTGTGTGTGTGTGTGTGTCCTCTTAGGCAGCTTTAATCCAAAGAACCAGCCATTGTCATTTGCTTGGATTGACTTTAGCAGTGTTTGCCAATCTACAGTTCGCCTCCATTACCTTAACGCCCTTAGCATTTATCTATTTCCACTGACATCAATTGGCAGTTTAAATGCAAAAGATGAGGCCGCCATGAAATCGCAGACCAGACCGTCCACCACCAGCACTCCATTGGTGGGCAATGGCATAGCCATCATCATTGTCGACGTCATCGTTGTCGTTGTCGTCAATTTAGCATTAATATTCCCACTCACGTACTTGGTTGTGATTATGCGACTACGACTACAACAGAGGCGACGAGCGTCAGCGGCGATTGCGGTTAGAAAGAGACAAGAAGGAGAGAGGTTAGAGAACAGAAGGGGAGGAGAGGGTAGTGGGTCCTGGTTTTTGAGGTTGGTTGTCGTGCGGTTTGCCTGCCCTCGGCTTGCGCCTGATGCCTTGCGTGTTCAATGCCGGCTATAACGAAGGCGAGGCAAAGTCAACGTGACACTTAAAAGGCAGCGTTTTGTTGACATTTGTAAGAAATCGACGAAGGAGTCAAGTAATTGTGGGCAAACCAACAGCAACAAAAAAACAGAAAAAACAACAAATGGGAACATTTTCATATTGTGTTAATGACTTTGGCAATAGTTTTGTCATGACATTTAAAAAGGTTTCCCCCTATCCAACCCACTTACCACATTCGCCGTCAATTGATATTCACAATTTGTATTCAAATTCATTTGCAATTTCAATTTATTTTTTTCATTTTTCTTATTGCAGTTTCCACTGTGGCCGTCGAAGCCGTTCTGGGACGCACCGCATCCTTGCCATGTGACATTGAGCCAGAGGCAAAGGATGATCGTGTTTATATGGTATTATGGTTTCGTGAGAGTGCTGGCAAACCACTTTATAGGTAAGTCTGCAATCAAAACTGGGCTAAGATTATGTTTTTTTTTTTTATATTTTGCTGCAGTTCATCAATTTAGTAATTTGCTTCCCCTACATAGCCATCACTTTGAGCCTGGCCTAGATCAGACTCACTTCCTTGCCATTAGGTCCTGTTAAGGGATTTCAGTTATCCTTGCCATTGTTCCTGTTTGGCAGTCTCGGCTAGAGAAATTTCCGACTTGCTAGTGAGCTGGCTGGCTGGTTGGTTGGTTGGTTACCTTTTGATTTATGTATGCAGCAGGCCAGGATGCCTTCTTCTGGTCGGTCGGACAACATCATGAGAAATGGCAGCAGTTCATAATTTTCAAATAATTTATTATTTTAATAACATCATCAATATCAACTCAACTCGAGTCCGCCGACGACGCTCGACGCCCGACTTTCTCGACATATGCCTAAGAATGACCCAAAAAGCAGCACACAAAACAAAAGCAATGCCAGGTCAGGACAAAAACAGGAAGACGAAAACAGGGCAACGGGGCGACAGGGCCGACATGGACTCATATATTAGCCGCAGGGCCAACGCCAACGTTACGGAGGACATCTAGGGCAGCAAAATAATGGGAGCCAAAGTGAAAACTGTTTTGGCGGTGACTTTGATTAGGGCGGGGGAGTGACGTTTGTGTGTGGGATTGGAGTGGGATAAAAGTCCTGGGGGAAGCAGTTTGTCCTGCTGCTGCTGCTGCCGAATGTTTCGGTTGCTGTTATTTATAGAGCGAGCGCTGTGAACGTGTGCTTTAGGATTTAATATGTTGCACATTATAAGCAGACATCGATATCCTTTAGCCTTGTCAATTTTGCTTACATGTGCTTCCTTTTCAATATGTTGCCAGCATGCTGAGACTGTCTATGGCTATGTGTGTGCGTGTGTGTGTGTGTGTGTGCCTGTGTGGGTGAAAGGACCACTGGACAAAATGGTAGACAGAGACATGGGGACGCACGTGTATATGAAGGACAAACGCGAGCTGTTTACGAGCTGTTGCTGCTAGCTCCTTGTTATTGTTGCTGTTGTTGTTTTTGGTGCACTCAATTGGAAGCAATAAATTTCACTGTTGCACAGACAAAGCGACAAAAGAGGAAGTTGAAGATGAAGAGAGAACACAAAACACAAAAAAAAAAAAAATGTGAAAACATATAATAGAAACAGAGATGGTGGCGACGGCGAAACAAGGAGAGAGAAAGATTTGGGTAGACAATGCTCTTGGCCCCCTCCGCGCCACCTTCCACAAAAAACTAGACAAAATGTCGAAAACAATAATGTCGCAAAAATTTCCGACTTTATAACCAAAATATCCGCAAGTGATTCGAATTCGATTTCCCTTTCCACACACGCACACACAGATACACACATGTACACATCCAAATGAAAGAAAACAAAAAAGCAAATAAATAACAACAAGCTAGAGGCAACAAGATGGAATCTCTCTCTCTCTCTCTATCTAGGACCTTCGGCTGCGGCATAAAAAATTGCGAGCTCTGCGTGAAATCGAAGGCAGCAGCAGCATGGGGTTTAAAAAGGAATCAAAACCAAAAGCTAAAAACCTTCGAAAAGGCGCCGAAATTGAAAGCAGCATGTGAGAAACCTGAAGAACACACACGTACACCCATAGATGTGCATGTCCTTGTGTTCGCCTTGTAAGGATATGAGCGTGTGTGTGAGGGTTTGTTACATTTTCTAAAGGCACATCACAGCTGGCGGTCTCGCCTGCCTGCCAGTCTGGTTGGCTGGCTGGCTGCCTACCTACCACAATTCGGCTTTCTCCTGTCTAGGGGTCTCTGCATTTGACAGCTTTACGCCAAAGACCAAAACCAAGACCCAAAAATGCCTGTCCCTGTCACTGCTCCGCCCCCCCCCCCCCCCCCCCCCCGATGTGCCTACTGCCTGCAAGGCTAAAAGCAAAAATATTAAAAATTATAATGTTAACTTTTGCTTTGTTGTTGTGTGTTTGTGTTTGAGCCGGACTTTTAGGGTTATCGCTATTTCGGTTTTTGGGTCAATTTTTATGGCCTGAAATCTCGCTGGGATTTGTTTCGATTTTCCTTTTTCCCTTTTTATTTTTTGTTGCCCATATACTTTTGTTCTTTGTGCTGACTTTGACCCTTGAAATGCGATTTTTATAAGATTTCTTTATACTTATATATTTATTTGTTATGAATTGTGGCCGATTCAGAAAAAACAAGCAAAGCATGGAGGGAAGAGAAGGGAGAGAGAAGGAAAAAACCAAAGGCCCATTATTAAAATTAACATTTGCCATGACAGCCACCTGTAACGAATATAGGAGAATAAAACCAGATTACAGCAAGCGAGGGCCAGGCCTAAAGAGAGAGAGAGAGAGGGAGAGGTGGTAACGGGGGTGGGCAGCGGGGAAGATGAGAACAAGAACAGGCCAACTGTCACGTTCAATATTGCAAGCCATCAAAATGGCATTGGCAACGGTAGTCGTCAACGTCCGCAAAAGCCTACATAATAAACAAAGGCAAAGGCAACGTTAAAGCCGGCATTGATAAAACGAAACAAAAAAACAAAAAAAAACAGCAACAAGGGAAATGGAAAAAAAAAACAAAGAATAACCTACCTATAGAAGGTGGCCACAATCAAGGTTAATTGATTTTTAAAGCCTGACGCTTGTTGGCCCTGCGGATACCGCTTTGCAGCCGCTTAAATAATGAAATTTGATGCACAGGCAAACGGCACTAAAGTCAGGGACGTAGATCATATAGGTATATCCACTAGAGAGATGAGAAGGAGCAGAAGACGATACGGCATTAATTTGCCTTACTTAAAGTGAAACTTTGCCTATGAGTGGATACAAATGTTTGCCTTGACGTGATAATTATTAATCGTTTATTATGCAGTGCTCTAATTACTGTTTCTATTCATAGAAATCGTTGGAGTGTCTAAACAAATGACAGCCACTTGAGAGTAGCAACGATTAATTAATTGTAGGTTTTTTCTTAGTTCAATAAACTCATTTGAACCTTATGAATTATGCAGATCAGAACACTAGCGACTTTATTTATAGAAAGTTTTATAAAAAGACACAAATGTTGGATGTTATCTACCAAAAGATCTACTCTACGCCTCTGGGTGAATATGTTTTCTGGGTCATAGAATCCAATCTACGGCCTGTGTGGGGTGAAAACCCATCGGACTGGACTATGCTGTATGATTGTCAAAGGCGCCATAATCCTTGTATGGGGCTAACTGCCATAATCGACAGCGGTGGCCATTGTGGCGTGGCGTGGCGCTGCCCATAAATATAGTCTACTTTCTGGCGATACGGCACGGGCAATCGAAAGTGCATTCACTTTAGGCGTTGGTCGTTGCTTGTTGGTCGTATGTGTGTGTGTGTGTGTGTGTGTGTGTGTGTGTGTGTGTGTGTGTGTGTGCTTCTGAAATCGTGTGTGAGTGCCATGCACTTGGCGCTCAACTACTTGAGAATCGAAATCGGTCTGCCACAAAAGTAATAAACCACGAAATGGTATTCAAAATGGCTGGCAATAAAAGCCAGCAGCAGACGGAACCAAGTCAGCTGTACCCGAAGTTTCGTTAGGGGGCAGGGCAGGGCAGGGCAAAGGAAAAGCAAAGGCAACCAAAAAGTCGACCCAGAGGCAATTAACTCGAGTGCATTTTCGGGGTTTTACGACCAGCAGCAGCAACTGTGCAAATTTCAGGTTAGATGGGGATATTTAAAACTGTAATTAAGTCGCATGTGTATATGTGTGTGTGTGTGTGTGGGTGTGGGTGTTGTGTGAGGGAAGGGAAAGACAGTGTGAGAGAGTGAGTATAAAGTAAGGAAATGCAAGAGGTGCATGCAAATCGATTCCGTAGCCACTAAACTTTGGTTTGCATTGCTACACTAGTTTGCCATTTGACTGCCATTAGAGCTGAGAAACGCCAGTCAGACATCGTGATTTTGTGACCTATTCAGTTCTCTACTCTTTTTTCTTTTGGCTCAATTCTTTTCCCATCCGTTTGTGGCATTTTAGTTGGTATGTGGCTTAAAATCTTAAGTTCGACAAAAATTAAATGCAACCACTATCATTTTCAACTTTTAATGACTCAAAGAAAAAGACAATAAATGGATTTTCAATTAGAAGAAATTGCAATCAAATCTGGACTAACTTGTATGCAAAGTTTCTCAACACGATAAAAGATTTAATTTATATATTTAAGTTCGTTAAAGGCTTAGGTGAGAGAACTCGAAGAGAAACCCCGGTCGGGAGAAAGATCTAAATCTTGGTGTGCCCCAAAAGTTAATCAGTTAGTAATATCCCAAAGGAAAAACTTAATAACTTGTTGAATTGCTAAAAGATCTATAAATAAATTCAAAGGGTTTAGCTTTAGTTAAGTAAATCCCAAGCGAAACTTCATCCTTTTAATGCAATTTTATACTAATTTGGTGTCAAAATAAAATAAAAGGGCAACGTGAGTTACAAAAAAAGAAAACATAACAAAAAAAAATTACCCATAGCAACCAAATAACTACAAAATAGGCAAAGACCCAAGATGAAAGTTTTATTTTGAATTTATTGCCAAATTTATTGGGCGACACTGCATAAATTTGAACTTGGCCACAAAGCGCGATGGCGAAGTTTCAGGTTCTTCTCAGTTCTCGATTCTTGTGTTTTTTTTTTTGTCTCATTTTGTTCCCTTTTTCTCCCTTTTCTTGTTCATTTGTTGTTGTTGTTGTTGTTTTTGATGTTGTTGCTCATATATTCATATGGTACAAATTATATATAGTAAAAGTAAAGAAGAAGATGAAGCGAAAACCAAACAAAAACACCAGCGGCAACAATGTGTGGAATGATGCCAACAAATGTCAACACTGCGCGAAATGGGTGTGGGTTTTGGGCCGTGATGGGGGGAAGGGAGTGGGGCAGTGAGAAATGTGGGAGATGCGAATTGGGTTGGTGGGTAAAACTGTTGTTGGCAATAACAAAAGAAATTTACAGATATTACACAGCATGGCTCCATAATAATACCAATACACACACACACACATACACTCTAACACACACACACACTGAGATATAGAGAGCCAATGAGGGCATGAGGAAAAAGACAGTTGGGCATCTGAGAAAAAAAAAACAAAGGGGCAGTAAAACCATTTGCATACTTTTGTATATACTATAGATATATATGTATGCATGAACATTTAAAGGGGGGTGAGGTAGGGGCCATGAATACAGTCCCTTTTTTGTTTCTCTTCCTCTTGTTGTTGTTTCATATTTGCCTTTACTGTTACAGTTGCCGTTGCGTTTGTTTTGTGCGAAAACCAATTTAAAATTTGTTGCCAGTTTTGTCGTACTTTTTTTGGCGCTTTGGCGCACAATGAAATTGCCGCTCTGTGTGTGTGTGTATGAAATCCCCTTCTTAATTTGATACTTCATACTTTTAGAGAATATATTTTTTTTACCTTTGTTGCTATATTTTCATCTATTTTCACCTGTCTAGTTAATAGCCAAATGGAAACTGACAAGCTGTTAGACCAGTTTAAGTCTTTAAGTGTTGCCCTATTAAACAATAAGTTTTATGTAGTCTGCCACAATACAATGGTGGAATTTATATCAATATTTCATCATGAAACAGATGTACAAAAAACTGCTGAAGTTATCACAAATTTTTGATGCATCATGTTGCATCATAATCCGTCATTTCACTAGGGAAACTCTATGCTCCTATGTATTGTATATACTCCAAATCCTAGAGTATAATATCTAAACGTAAAATAAAAACGCTATACTAAAACTTCTTATAGTTCACCTGAGCGTTGCATAATTGAAGTCAGCGTTTGTTTTTTTTTTCACGTTCGTCCTTGTCAGCAGCATATGTTTAAGCTGATGGCACACACACACACACAGACAACCCACAGGGCGGGGAAAGTGGTAAAGAGAGAGAGAGAGGGGAAAGAAGAAATAAGGATATGTCCAACGACACGCTCTGACACATATTGTCATAAAATTATTCAATGGATATTGTGAGTGCAAAGTTTTCGGTCCTTTTTTTCTCAGTCACTTCCCCCGCGCTTAGCCCTTTTGCAATCTTTTTGAATAGGATTTTGTAAGCGTTACAAAATAAAAAAGGCAAAATAACAGAGACGAGAAGAGGGGAAACAACAACATTAAATGGCAATATGAGAAGCTTACTTTATATTGGATTTCGGGGCTGGGCGGGGCTGGACGATTAGACTTTCTAAAAACACAAAAAAAAAAAACAAAAAAAAAAAGGAACAACAAAATAGAAGGGGGACCAAAAAAGCAAATGAGCAGAAAGTTTAGGCCAAGCCCTAAAATAAGTGGAAAGACAAAAACAAAACAAAAAAAAGAAATACCGAAACCAGAACGTAATTACCAACCAACCATGCAGTGTGTCCAGTTCAAGGTCCGCATGGGATTTGTTTAAAGAACGCAGCTCATTCATTTCGGGCAGAAGATAAAGTGCTACCAATTAACGCAAAATAAATAAAACTCAACTAATTGTTGGAAAAAAGAGCGAACCGAAACAAAAGAAATGGACGAGCATCATGGCTATAAGGTGGAGGACGATGGAAAGTAGAATGTGAATGAGACCAAAGGCAAACTCTTCAAATTGGACGAAGAGAAGTCGACCACTTGGCTTCGCTGCTTCTATTTCTTCTCTTCGCATGCTACCTCCAACCAACTAACTAACCAACCAACCAACCAACCAGCCAACTCGTCCTTTTCGGTGACAGTCAACATTTCTGCAACTGCCACAATGTTGTCTTCTCTTCTTGGCCCAGTTTGTTATTTTTAATACCCAGCATAGAAAGCCGGGCATGTAGAAGTGCCAGAAAGTTTGTGCCTTCGCAAGATCTTTGGGACTCTTAAACTCTATTAAACGAACTTGTGTTAGATTGGAAATTTTACTCGATATTGGATCTTTTTTAAGGGACTTTAGGCCGGTTGGCATTCCATGTTAGTTAATATTCAACTGGGTCTACACAGTATTTCTTATTCGTTGAAATAAATTTAACGCGTGAAACGTATTCTATTTTTCTTTTTACTTTTTCTTTACAATTTTTACTGCTCGAGCATTTGGCGTTTATTTTCCTCTCCTTTTTTTTTTTGTGTGTTTCTTTGCCGTTTTGCTTTGCTCATTGTGCAAACTTGGCATTATTGTTTCCTAAGGCCAAGAAAAGAGAAAACACAACGTCAACACAGAGGCCAGAGAGCTAGGACAGGATGCAAACCTTCCTTGGGTTCTGCCACCTTATCGCTGCCTTCCTTTTGTTGGCTATTTGGCGTTTTTCTATTGTTTGCAAATGCGCAAAATTAAAACCTGGTGGATCCTTCTAACTGGTCTGTGAGGGTTGTGGTAATAAGGCCTAAATCGCACCCGCTTTTAAATAAATTTTGAACCAAAAGCAAAAAAGAAAAGAAATGGGCGATGGTAGATGATTGTGGGTTCAACTCTATCTCTATCTCTCTCTCACTCTTCGGCTCGTACGTTTGTTTGTTGTTTACATTTTCTTGCATATATTTAATTAGGCTAATTAGGGAACGTGCTTCGGCCGCGAACGTGGCTTAGAAGGAGTAATTTATGCGTCGCATGGGTTACTGCATTTTGAGCATAATTGGAAATTGGACAACACATGACATATACACAAAACCGAAACCGAAAAACAAAAGACAGTGAGTAGGGGACGAGGAGGGGAATTGCTTAGGAGAGGTTGCAAGGACAGAGGTACGGCGGCAACGCCTTGTGATAAGCATAAGAAATATGAGCACCGGATATAAATTGTGTCAGCGGCAAAATGATAAAAAACCACTTAAAGGAGCAAACAATACGGCTGGCTGGCAGTCAGCCGGCACAATGACAAACCGCTCGACTAACCGCAAGCGAAAGAAGAAGCAAAGGAGCGAGACAATGAAGGCAATGGGGGCCAAAGCAAAGCCAAGTCACAGATAGCAAACGACGTCGACAACAACGACGACGATGACGGAAACAACAAAAGGACACAACTTGCGCGGGGACTTGGCCATTGCCAAGTCATTTGCGGCACTCGGCGTTTGTCTGTTGGGATCCCTGCTATAGCGATATATATGTGTATATATAAATGTCTCCCCAGTTCTACGTATGTATCTAGCGTATGGCGGCCAACCCTCGGACCCTCGGACAGACATTAACAAATACAATAAAAGCGCCAAAGATAGCACGTCAGGCTTTTTAATGCGCAAAATTGCAAACGTTGTGTCGGACGGGTCGAGCTGTGAAAATAATGCGAAACGGAAGAAATTAGTTGCGTGCAAATTTATGCTCAGGGTTCGTCTTTTCCTATTCGCCTTTGCCTTTGCCAATGGTCCGTTCGAAGGTTCAACTGAACTTTATATACGGTTCTCTTGGTCTGCGTGCACAGGAAAAGGGTCATTTGACTGAAGCGTGAAATTTCAGGCCCAAGTTGCAGTAAATATCTGCAAAATTTCAACGTTTTAAACTCAAACTTATCCAATATACTTTGGCCAACAAAATCCCTAAGGACACTCTAAAGTACATATTTATTTAAATTCAATTGATTTTCATCTAAACCATTCATTTATTTGACTACGAATCTGATATTTCTCATTTAGACGTTTTTTGGGGATCCTGTTTATGAGAAAGATCATCACGCTTTCTTTGACTAACGCAATATTTGGCGTCGTTGGGGAAGACAGTTTTGTGAAAGTTTTTTGTGAACATAAGTTTTATTTGCAATATATATTCTATATTTAACCAAACAATTTTCATTTCTATATTTTATATACTATAGCATTTGAATTCAATTATCTAAGACAGGAATTTATTGAGTTTTGGTGTCATGGTTCTACATATCATTTTGGTGCAATAATTTTATATATGTGAGACATTTGTAGATACTTGGATATTAAAAAAAAAAAAAAAGTGTCCTTAAAGGTTAGCATTTTCTTCTTTTTCTACTTCTATTCCCAAAACATAAGGCCAAAACCAATGAAAAAGAATTCAACCACTTTTACTCCATCTCCAAACATTTTAGCAAGCATTAAAATTTACGACCTCCTCTGCGACAACTCAAATGGTTTAGGAGGCACATTTGCTGACACAACTTATCGACAATATTTAGGTTTTTCGCTCTGTTCTGCATTTCCCTCCGGGAAGCAAAGATATACACAGAGATAGGGACAACAGTAGCAGCAGCAACTACTTAGGCAACTTTTAACATTTATGTGATGGACACGTTTCGCCTCTTTCCCTTTTCCTTTTTGCCAGTTTCGATGTGCGTGGACGACCCTTCGAGAAGGCGCTCTACTGGTCGGATACAAACTCATTTGGGCCACGTGCGTATTTTGTTACCGGACAGCAGCCAGCCAAATTATCTGTGGACAATATACAACTGGATGATGAGGGCGTAAGTGGTGAAAAGCATTTTGCGCAGAAGAGTATGCTACATTATTATATATATTTCTTTTTCCTTTATTTTTTTTGTTTTTTATTGCATGACTATCAACAGGTTTACCGCTGCCGCGTCGACTTTCAAAACTCGCCCACCCGTAATCATAGAATTAATTTAACGGTTATTGGTAAGTAAGGAAGACTTTGGTCTTAATGCATCACAATGGCATCCATTAAATCCATGTGATTCTTGGTTCTGATCCTTCCCTTTGCAGTTCCTCCGCATCAAATACTCGTGTACGATGCCTCGGGACGCGATGTGGCTGGCGCAGTGGGTCCATTGCTTGAGGGCGATAATATTGTGTTGACATGTGAAGTGCGTGGCGGTAAGTAAATCATGATAAACGACACAGACACAGACACAGACACAGCGCACAAACACACACAAACTCACGCACACGCATTCACACAGCTGCTTAAATGTAGCACTCAGACAAAAGGCTATCAGGCAAGGACATAGCGCGCAGCACCCGCTTGGTTCAAGCAAAACGCAACTGTCCCCCGACTGTCAGTCAGTCTATTTAAAGAATTAAAGATGAAACCCACCAGATAGGCCGACTGTCAGACTGTCCATGTGTCCGATTTCAGCTTGTCATTCGCCGCCCCCAGTTGGAGTCTAAGTCATCGTAAATAATAAAAATAAATGTATGTCAAAGTCTGCGGTGACATTGCCTGGCAACCAACAACCAACAACCAGACGACAGACGACAACGGCAACGGCAATGTCGACCTCGTCTGCTGCGGCTGTCATTGCCACTTTACTTTGAAAAATGCAACAATTTTTAGTCTGGGCTCTCTTTTTCCTTTTATGTTGGCGTCGTCGCATCGTTGGCATCACTGGGCATCTACCTATGACCTATAGGCATATGCGGCATCGTAAATCTTTAAAAAGGTCCCCAAGGTGAAAATCAACCGCAGCAGCCAGCAACCAGCAGCCACCAACACCAACGTCTAAAGTTTTCTTTGCCGTTCTTTTCCTTTTTTTTATGCACTGTTTGCTGGCAAGTGTGAAAAATTTGTACAAGTTGTTCGCATGGCCGAGCTGCTTGGAGTGTGTGCGTTTGCGGTTTCTTTCGCCCGGATGACTGGCTGCGACAGCAATGGAGAACTCAGTCTCCCACTGGCCCTCGACACGACCATTATAAATCATTAACTTTGTGACAACAATATTTTGGTTGAGCTAAAGCAAACGCCCAGATATTTTCCATGTCAGCTTGTAACTTTACTTGAAGCAAATTTTTGGTTAAATCTTGCCAAAAAAACTGAGCACGTTTTAGTGCGATAAAGTTACACAATATTCTAGAACCATGATGCAATATTTTATGAAATTTGAAATACTCAAAATTATATTAGAGCATTTTAATGTACGATAGATTGAATGTTAGGAAAACGAGAGTAACAGATCCTTAAAGCTATTGGCAACAAACTCTAGTTGGCGGTATCATTTTCGCAATGCCTTTGTTTAGGCGCACTTCATCTCACTTTTGTGTCGCCCGACTCAAATTTCGGATTCCGAATTGCAGTAAAGTGTAGAATTTGCTGTTTGGGTCCTATTAGGTGGTCATGATGTTGCTCGGGCTGTAGCTGTAGCTGTAGTTGTTCTTGTTTCTGTTGTTTACGTGCGCGATTTTGATGGCAAAAGGATTTCGTTTCTGCTTTGGCATTTTGGTGTGTGCAGGAGTTTGCCTTTGGCTTGCTCTGGGAGCAGCAGCAGCAGCAGCAGCAGTGCGTCACGTCGTTGCTTTGACTAACCGCATGTGAATGAGCCAGGCGAATGGTAACCAGTAGGTAGAGCTCTTTGCATGCACAACCATCCATCCATCCATCCATCGTAGCTATGACGATATTTGGAATGAGGGCGGAGAATGGCGGTGACGGTGACGGTGACTGTGACGACATTTGCTTTTGACACCTGCTGAGCGACAAGCTTCTTGGCAGGCAGGTGGTACACTGGAGCTATACAACTGATTTGTATGCAACATTCTCTGAGCCTCTGGCATCGCCCCTGGCAGACCGCAATGCTGCATACTCGTATTTCATTTTTGATCATGCAACCGCAACGTTGCTGGGCGCTTAGCCAAATTAACTAATATTACAATTTCAAGCGCCACATGGCGCTGACAGCGGGTGAACTGGTAGCAAAAAACCTTGCCGAAGTAGGAGACCAGAGTCCGGAGCAGTTTGTGAATTTCTGATTAAAGTAAATGCAAATCCTGGAGCTATTTTTATGACCGCTCACTAATCATAGCCCGGCTACAATAAACGCCAAAAGCCAAATTGCTTTATCAACTTTATTAACTTCGACTAATAGCAATTAATACCAGTAATAAAAAGCTAATCTAAGCGGCCCCATAAAACTTGGGTTATCCATTGTGTTCGGTAGCTTTAATAGGCGGCCAGTATAAGGCGTTTTCTCTCTCTCTCTCTCTCTCTCTCTCTCTCTATCTATGGATATTTTGCTTTAACAGGAGCTGAAGCATTGTCCGGCCAATTGTCAGCAACCTTAAGTATGGCTTAGCATGGGGGCAAAGTGTTGTCTTCATTACAGGAAGGAAGCCAGAATGGTGAAGAAGGATGGCAAAAGGCAAAGGGGACACAGTTATTTGTCTATTATGCCCGCATTCCACCAACTACCACTCGCCCTTTCCCCACAACAACGTGCATGTGGCTGTGTGCCCGTTTGCCCGTGTGTGTGTGTGTGTTTGGTTGTTTGGCTTATTGTCGCCAATGTCCTCACTGAGTATCCTTTGCAATCAACAAACATTTGGTAGCTCAGCTTGCCAGAGCAGTAAATTCCCCTAGGCGTCCCTCAAAGGCAAGCGATTACACTCAGCTATCAGCAACTTACTATTCTCCCCCAGCTCTAGCTCACATCAGACGCAATCGCAACAATTTCTCCGCCTATTGCTCTAGTGCTCCTCCTCCGCATCATTCCATTTCACTCATCGCTGGCTCAGATGCTTGTTGCTATTGTTGTTCATTTCCGCCACATTCACTTGGCTCACTTAATGCCAGCCAGCGGCGGAGGCTTGGACCCATGTACACTTAAACGGATTAAAAATATTTCCAACAATTTGATATGTGAATAAGACCAATGTTTGTGCTCTCTCCCTTAAATGGATTGCAACTGATGAAAGAAATGATTGGCCAAAGTGAAGGATATGAAAGAAAAAATTGTTATCTACTCAAATTAATATATACGAAAGAATAAAAGACTATATACACTTTGACTTTAATAATATATTCATCTCGTTTTCCTTTCCAACAAAACTTTTCCATCTAATTCAATATTCACGCTTATGTGTTTGACTGAAAAGCAGTTTAGGTGCCAACTGGTGTTGGAGGAGGAGGTGGCGGCTCCTGGCTCCTGGCTCGTCTACAACTTTTGCTAGTTAAGCTGGCTAAGCCTTTTTTAAAAGCCTTGGATACACACTCCTAAATGCGCATTATCATTAAAATATTTAAAGTTTCTTTTTTCGGTCATAAATTTTCAAATGCTTCGCTGCGGTCACGCCGCTTCCGCAGCCATCCCTATCCTCCACCCACCCACCACCCATCATCCTCATTAGCACTCAGTCCACCCGCTCACTAAGCGGGTTAATAATCCATGAGGCACAAACTTTTGGTTGCCAACAAAAAAAAAAAAAAAATGAAAACATGAAAACACAAAAAACAATTATAACAAAAATTAAAAATGAATTTATACATTAAGCATTAATTTAAACGTGCTTAGTGAAGTAGATTTTATTTTTATTCCAATTAAAATTAATATTTGGTTCTATTCTTGTCTATTATCGATGTCTCATTGCAGGTCGGCCCGAGCCAACGGTCACCTGGTTGAATGGCACGCGTACTCTGGAGGCTGGCAGCGGCGTCTCGATGGGTCGTCATGTAACTGTCAATCGACTGGAGGTACCGCAAATTACGCGCTCCGCTCTAAATAATACGTATCGCTGCCAGGCGTCCAATACTAAGCTTGTGGCACCCGTGGAGCGAAGCATTCGCATCGAGATGTTACGTGAGTGAAGAGAGAGATAGTCAATAAATTATGAGCTCCCAACATGTGTGTACATATGTGTGTATCTGCCTATATATACTTTCAGTCAAACCCACATCAGTCAATTTAACCAATAAGCTGAAGGTCTTCTCTTCGAGCACACAATATAACCTCACCTGCATTGTGGCCGGCTCGGTGCCGGATACGGAAATCAGATGGACACAGAATAATCGCCCCTTTAAGCGCGGCACGGTAAGCAATCCAAATCCCCAACTCAATCCAATAGGGCCAAAATTGAACTCAATCTTGGCCAGAGCCACGCCCAAGTGTCAAGCAGCTGCTACAGCTGCTTGGACTTGCTGCTGCTCCTTGCTTTTTATTTATGAATTTCTCTTGACATGGAGACAGCACGATGCATACAAATACTTCTTTGTGTGTGTGTGTGTGTGTGTGTGTGTGTGTGTGTAGTCGTAGCCAATGGGCACTTTTCTAATCGATTTCACTTTATCTTCTGTCCACCCACGCAGCTGTCATCGAGCCAAGGCAATGGACGCGTCATATCCACATTGTCGTTTTATCCACAACCTGAAGATGACGGCACCATGCTCAAATGCGAGGGTTCAAATCCTCGATTACAAAACTCGGCCATCGAGGATACGCTTATGATGAATGTCATCTGTAAGTGGACATACTTATCTCTCTGTCTTTCTCTCTTCCTGGTCCTCTCTTGCCCAATCCTGCACCTACCTTGAATTTCGTTTAGATATTTCATAGATGCAATCACATATTATATTTATGTGTGTGTTTCTGTGGGCGGTATGGGAGGTTACGGGGGAGGACAGCTCACAAATCAAAGCCACTTGTGCAAATAAGACTAAATTATATGGCTTTATTTACTATAGCTTCAGTTATGGTTATGGTTCTGGGCTAGTTGCTGTTACTTACTTATACGTTGGGTCATAAAAAGCCAAATGGTAAATTTGTTGGCTGCTTTGCTAACAAAAATATGCCATAAATTTTACTTTATATGATTATCAATTTAAAATCAACAACAATTCATAAGCACAAAAAAAACCCCACCGACTGCCATGTGAAAGGTCAGTGCACAATATGTAAAAAAAAAAAAAAAACAGAACGAAGTAAATGGTTTTGCTCCATCAAAGTTTGCTTTTCGGTTCGAAAGCTTAGTTGTCACTTTGCAGTTTGATGCCCTCACCAAAACCGAGTACATTGCCAGTAAGTTAGAAAAGTTAGTCACTTAGCTTTTTGAATATACTCGACCAAAGAAAAGGGAACTGCTTGTTGGATTTTCCAAAAATATTCAACTAAATTAAATGACTGAATTATTCTTAGCAACTTATGGCAAGGGTATTCACAATTTACTACTGTTACTGAAGTTTTTGCATTTGCTTTTGATTTTGTTATTTTTTATCTTTACGCTCATATAATCATAAATTTATTGAATTTTAAAATCTCACGCATGCTGGGGACACAAAGTCATAAATAATCAATGGCAATTCGCTGCTAAGCTCCTCCAGGCCGAAGCCTGGAAGAATCGAGACTAACTTTCTACATAAGTAAATCAGAGTCGTCTGGGTAAAAACAAAAAAGAGCACAGTCCTGCATCAAAAGGAATTGAAATAATTGAATTAGGACATTCGATTAGGCATTAAAGAAATTCTCTGAATTTGTTGGAACATTTTAGCTTGTGTTTAACCCTTTTATGTTTTGTTTTTTTTTTTGCACCTAACAATTTGTTGTTGTCTTTTCTTTTACCTTGTGATACATATATGTATGGTTATATATCCGCCCTTGATGTTGTAAAAGTAAAAACATCTTAAATTTTTTATATGAATTCATCATTGATATTGAGAGCAGCTCCCAGGCAAGCAACAAGCAAAACGATTTTAATTTGAAAATTTTGTCATCCTCATTGGATCTGAATTGGGAATGGGAAGGGGCGATGAGATGAGAATGGGGATGGGATCTACGCAGGTTTATAACGCGGTTCCGTTGTTAACTTTTATGGGCTTTTGCCCTTGGCACGAGCATTGTTCGCTACGCGCGGCTCGTATATTTCGTCACATTTTATTATGCAATAATATTTTTCGATTTTATATTTTATATAACAATGTTGTCGTCTCTCCGCCACCCTCTCCCCCCGTGCCAATAGCTATCTACATTCTCGCCATTAAAACTGTCCTCTGGAGGCAACAATTATGTTCAGAGTGCGACTTGAACTATTGGTGTTAACAAATTATCAACACTATCTTACAGATCCGCCACAAGTCACCTTATCGCTGGGCTCCACACTGCGTCCCGATGACATTAAAGAGGGCGACGATGTCTATTTTGAGTGCCACATTAAATCCAATCCCAAGGAGCATCGCATTATGTGGTCGCATGATGTAAGTCTCACAAAGGTTGTTCTAAATAAAAAACTTACCAATTTTCTTCTTTATTTTCAGGGCCAGCCAGTCACTCAGAATGTCTCTTGGGGCATCATCATATCGACTCGATCTCTGGTCTTGCAGCGTGTGGGACGTGTCCACTCTGGCTACTATGCCTGCTCGGCGGCCAATGACCGCGGCGAGACACAAAGTGCTCCAGTTAACCTGAGAATACGCTGTGAGTAATCCTTAACATTAAATTGTCTGGCGAAACAAACATTTTTTAACTTTTACTTGGCTCAAGTTCGAAGAAATTTTGTATTCATTTTCCCAGTGAAACGTAACAAAATTTATAGTTGTCGTTTCCTAAAGAGTTCCCAAGCAAATAAGCCATGTATTTTTTTTGCATTATTTACAATATGTTTTTTAAAACTGGGTTAACTTTTTACCAAAAATTAAAATAATATAATTGCAAATTGCAAAAGTCGTTTATATATAAATGTAATAAATGTTATATCAGCAGTTCATTTTATTACTTGTGGGAAGCCAAAATGGTTAAAGCTAGAAAGCAAAAAAAAAAAAAAATGTAAATATATTACACAAAATTATGAATATAACGGATAGTGGAAAAATAGAAAAAAAAAAGCAACCGAAATTTGCACAAAAATTATGCTGACAGTCGATGTCAGTCGAGCGGAGCATTAAAAATACATATGCATAAATTTATGCACAGCTACACACACACACACAGACACACACCACGCACATACGCACACGCATGCAATAACGCAACCATTATCCATGCTGCATATGTATGTATGTATATGTACCGCTCGTCCATGATAACTAACTGAAATGAAATGAAGCCCCACACCCACATAGAAAAGAGAACACACACACACACAAACACCCACACAACCATCACCCAGCGGCAGTTCACTTGACAAAATCGCAAAAACCTCCACCATCCCCAGAATGGATAGGAGTAGCAAGGGGCGGGGCAAAATGAGGGGAACTGGGGACAATAGAATAGACCATAACTAAAAATATGTTAAAATGACACAAAATATTTTGTGCAAAATGCCGTAATATACACAATATAACGTTATATTGTGTCGCTAGGCTGTCAAGCGTATGCATCTATCTCTCTTCCACTCTGTGTCTCTGTGTGTGTGTGTGTTGCGGCTTTACATTTTATCAAATAGACGACAAAACTTCACAAATTTTTACAATTTCATAAACAAAACATCAATGACAGGCAGATAGTTTAATTTGAATATTGAGCCCATACCCACACACAATTCGATTTTGTTTTGAATGTTAAATACATTCAGATCAAATGTTTCTCAATATCCCCCCAGAGACTTAGTCGATGTCCTTTAAACTTGTTTCTTTTCCCAAATCAATTAGTCTTCTTAAAGGGTTTCCATTTGCTAAATTTAAAATTAGAATTAAAAATTGTTTAAACACGTTGACGTTGAGTTTATTAAATTTTATTTTAATTCAAGAATTGGAATTGGAAAAAATTTTTATTTAACCTTGAACTCACTTACTTTTGAGAATCGCAGAGAAATGCACTCACCGGAAAAGAAGACGAGTTGTCTGTGATTGCTCTTCTTCTACCTACTTAAATTCTTGAAAGTTCTAGAAGACACGACTCTCATATTAATCAGGAAAACACTCTACCCTGTACTTTAAAGGTCTTCAAATCAAAAAAAATATTCCTAGATCAGTGTATAGTTGAGGGATTCTTATAAGGTTCTTATAACATTCTCAGTAATATACGCTTGATTGAGTCTTTATTAATCATCTTTTTCTCTCAAAATTATAAATTCCATGCAGTTACTATGAAAATTAGGGAATTTTGATCCACAAGCCTCCAGCCCTGTGAATCTTTAGCCAGCATAAAAAATCGTTTTAAAAATAAAAAACTTTAATTAATAGATTCAAAATGTTTTTTATTTGATGCACTTACTAATCATTGCGCAAAATATATAAATTTAATTAGTTTTGCCGGAAAATAACATTTGAAAATTACCTCCACGAGTGTTGTTTTACCGCTTTTATTTTTGCTATTGAATTTCATTAGAAATATTTGGTACTCTAATTTTATATGGTCAATAAGCAACATGGAACGTTTTGGGCTCAATTTAGCCAATAGTTTTTAATTGAAATTGCAATGACATTGCTTAATAATTGTTCTTCCAAACAACAATTAAGCCATAGAGTGATTTGCATTTGCTTGTCATGATGTGCCCAATGGGTAACTTGAGGCGACTTTCACTGTTCATTTTCACACTTTTAATCAACAATTACAATCAATAGCATATGCCTGCGTATATTCCCACATATGTAAGTACATATGTAACTGCATAAATGTAATTGCACAGAATAGTCAATAAAATACTACAAAAAGCAGTAAACAAAATGAACGATGCGATACAAATGCTTTGAAGCGATGTACAAACAATATTGAAAATGTCTCAATTACCGTTATAGAGCATTTACTTCCGACTGTATTTCTAAATAATTAATGATGCTTAAATACAAAATGAATATAACGATGTGAGTGTGTGAATAAATAAATATTCCTATATGAGTATGTATTGTAGTCGACCCATGGGAGGGGGGGGGGGGGGGGGGGGGGGGGAAACTATAGCCCCAGAACTTAACGTGTCAGCTGGCGGGCTGTCTGGTGTTTGGTTTCAGGGTGGATAATAAAAATGAATGATCTGCTTTTATTATTGAAACTCATAGTCATTATTAAACCATTTATAATTATGGGCCAGGCGAACGGACGGGCCAAACGACCAAATGACCAGGACAACACAAATACAGCAGCAGAAAACGAGCTGAACCCAAATTGAACTGAATCAAATGGGTCAACCTACATACGTGGATAGACAAAAGTATATCTCTCTCTCTCTCTGTTTGTGTGGGAAAATTCAATTTTTATTTTGCATATTTAATGCAGCTGCTAAAGAACAAAAAAAAAAAAAAAAGCAAAAATAAAGTGAAAAAAAAAACGAATGAATTGAATTTTAAATGCAAATATTATGCTGGCAAGTTAAGGCGCATTATTTAATTAATTGTTCACCCAAAGCAAGCAATTGCATATTTTAATGGCATTTAAACATTATAAATTTAGTTTATTAAACTAAAAATTTAATTATCAAGGATTTGTATGCATCACTGAATTTCAATTGAATTGAATTTACCAAGCTCCCCATATTCTCTCCCTTCGTCTAAATCAACCTCACCCCAACTGCAATTACCCCAATTCCCAGCAATCCATTCGTTCATTCATTTGGAATACCCATCCATACCCACAACGAACTCAAACAATTAGCCGCAACAAATGGTTCAATGAAAACAAAATCCTGCTTCATCAGCATGATAAATACATACGGAATATATAGTAGTATGTATGTATATAGTATGCGAACGTACGGAATAACAAAATGGATAAAAAGCAAGACATCAGCAAACGTTTGCGTTCCTTTTGCCCATCATTATCATTGCCGTTGCCGTTGCCGTTGCCGTTGCCGTGGCAGCGGTACTTGTTGTTACCCTTTTTGATAATTACGATAATTGAAAGTAAATACGAGTACAATGCAAAAGATACACCGGCTGCCATGCAAATACTACGTGGGCTATTTACACGAGCATCGCGCATACTCCGCGTAGTCCGTGTAAACATTTGCATACTGCGGAATCGGATGGAAAGGGAAGCGATTGGATTGGATTGGGATGTGATTGTGATTGGGATTGGAAAACAACGGAAACCGGATAACTGGTGGAAAATGGCGAAAGGGGAAACAGCAGAAGAAATTGTAATAAAGTAAAATATTTTGGCCACCAGTGAAAACTTCATGGCCAACAAACCAACAATATTGCTAGCTGGACATGTCTATGATGAAGATAAATGGATTTATGGCATCCAGCAGGACATATCTTGGTAGAAATTAATCAAAGAATGTTAAATGTGGCATTCTACGATTGTGAAATTGACGCTGCCATATCAATTTATGAGCATTTTTTTTTTTTCCAAGAAAGCTGCAAACAGGCAAACAAAACCACCAACCAAATATTGTGTCATAAACTTGCCGAATCGGTATCTGGCAAACAGATATTTTTTATGGCAATAAAGCAAAGAAAATGCGTAAATGAAACTTACTTAAAGCCGATTAAAACTGCAATAATTCATATGCAAAAAAATCAACATTTTTATATGCCTATTGCCATTAAAATTATAAGATTGGAAATGAAATTTAATAATATATTAACCCACTTTTTTAAAATTTCTTAAAGTATCGAATTATTACATCCGCAATTCTTCTCTGATAAATCCTTATCATTACATTTATATCCTTATATCCATTATACATAATTCATAATAAGACGCGGTTTAGTTGAAACTACTTACAAAATACAAAACCCCACAAATTTTTGATGGATGTGAAAGGAATTTCAAGACTGGTTCAAAAAGTTCAAAATTCTGTAGTTGAACCTCCTAGGAATGTCTTTTGATTTTTGCTTATTGTAATAAATATTTCTCGCCCTTTTATGTTCACTGCAATGTTGTGCGGTCACAAAGCTTCACTTATGTTAATTACGATTGCATATTGATTTTGTTAAATTTCGACAAGATCTAGGAAAAGCAGGTTAGATTGGAGAAATCTTATTTTTAAAGTAATTATTGAATATAGGTGGCTTACCGATTTCCACATTTTCAATTATCTGAGTTCTGTAGGTTCCAGTTTAAATAAACGCGTAAATTTAAAAATAATGCAGTTAAAGAAAACCAATTCCTAAGGAACACCATTGATTTTACCTTAACTTAATGTTCAACATTAACTGAGCACAAAATGAACAGTTGATCGAGGTGAGCTGCGCCGCCGACGCTGCTGCTCATAATCATCGGCGCTCTCGCACTCACCCACTCACTCTCGCTTGAACCCACTCAGCATATGCTTCAAGAAGAAGCACTGCATAGTGGGAGCGAGCGAGAGTGTGGCTGCTTCCGCTCACATGCACTCAGGAACTGCTTTAAGAAGCAGCACTGCTTAGTAGGCGCTAGCGAGAGAGTAAGTGAGCGAGCGGGAGAGCACTGGACTATCTGCTAGCTGCAGAGCTCCATTTTACATTCCGCTGCTCTGAGTCCAGTTATATATTGTAAACATTACTGTCATCAATTAAACCTGGAATGTTACAGTTATTTTAAGCAAAGAAACAACGAAATTGACGCAATTTTATTTTCTCATCTCCGTATTACTTGTAAATATTATTTCCATCGCAAAACTCTCCACTGCTTTAAGAAATTTTATCTAATTAACAACAATAATGGTTAAAGTTTGTCTGCTCTGATTTCAACTCAAGTTTTTTTTTTTACTTGCCAAATACATATTCAGGCAAATTCCTTATAATACTTAGTTTGTTTTTTTTTTGTGAATTGAGCTATAAACCAAATAATTTCACCTAAATTTCCACAAAGTATAACTAAGAAGATTTTCATTGATACATTTACTAAGTTCTAGTCTCATAATTTAGGAACTTGGTATTTATTCGCTTGGAAAATACTTTGCCTTATCTACTACAGTAGCAACAACACCAACTTGTATTCATTCTCCAACACACTGAAACTTTTCAAATAATTTTTAATAAAACCAAGAAAAGTGTTGCGGCTGTGGTAGAAAATACCTTTAGGTGCTTAGAGCTTCTTAGAATTTGGTTGTGCGTGCGCGTGCGAGTGTGCATGTGTGTGTGTGTGTGTGTGTCTGCATGTGTATGTGTTGTGCCTTGTTTATGACGGCATTTCACAGCCGCAAGGCAAACACATCGCACACTTGGCGCAGTTTTGAAAAGTTCTACTTAAACTTTTTCTGTTTTTTTTTTCCACTTTCTTTTTTTGCATACGATGTGAGAAATGCGGGGTATGCCGCGTGTATGACATAAAATTTCAAGTTCAATCGTTTGTAACCAACAGAACCAAGAAACACACAATGCGTTTACTTTGAATAAATCATAAGTCAAGTGCTGGCAGGGGTGCGAGGGTGTCCTGGAAAGGAGGAATTCCCTAAGGCTAGGGGTGAAACTTTTAAGCGTTGACACTGCCAACCAGATGTCTATGGCTGGGTTTGGGATACGTAAGAGTTGAAGCTTTAAGTTGGCGCTTTATTCTATATCCTTTGTAAGATGTACACCTGCTCTTAGCCGGCATCTGCTTAGATTAAATTGAAAATCCGATCTGTCAATTTTCCTTCTTTTGAAGTTTGCCTCCAACGGGGCGGGGCAAGGGGCGTGCTGTCAGCGCAATATTCGCCAAGTAAATACTTTGCTTTTAGATGTCAGACAATTGCAGCTGCTCATTATTTTGCATTTTATTTCTAAACTCAACTTCATCTGCCTGTCTGTCGGAGTGACCCTCTATCATTTGTTTCATTTCCCCAACAGATGCGCCCGTCTGCAGCAGCACCACCATCAGTGTGATTGGAGCCTCGTTGGAGGAGGCTGTGCCCATACCGTGTCGCGTCAACTCTGATCCGCCTGAAATCGATTTCGAATGGACATTCTCAAGCAGCGGCGAGCACTTCGAGGTGCCATCGGGACATTATGCCACCATACAGGACCCCACCATGACCACGACCAGCGATGTGAGGCGCACAGTTGTCGAGTCCAACGAGACACACTTCGAGAGCTATGGTAAGCAGCAACACAGCCCCAGTGAGGCTAGGTCTATGCCCCTATGCATATGCAATAGAAATGTGCATTTGCATGTGTTTGCGCTTGAGCAAGCTTACGAAATTAACATTCGACTGGAATAGGAATATGTTTGGCCCCAAAAGCTTAAGAGTGCTGAGAGGTGAACTGGCGGCAAAAGGGTTTAAATGGGAGGCAGCAGCAACGGCAGGAACGGCACAAGACAATACAAGTTGCAGATGGAGAGATTGTTACCGAGTTTTATCAATATCATGCACATAAATTGAATTATCTGTTGTGTCCCAGTTGGCGCTTGACTGAATTGCTTGAGCAAGCAGAACTTATTTCATTTAACTTTGCCGAAAATGGAAATTTAATAAGCACACGCACACACACACACACACACACACACACTATACATCTAGGCAAACACAGGAATGGATTTGCAATTGCATATAGACACAAGCTCATCCTGAAATAATCTCACAAAGTAACAAAATCAACATAAGGTCCGGACCTGCTCTTATCTCTAGCGATGTGTAGCCAAAAGATGTTTTTTATTACAATTTCTTTCTTCGTTTTTCATTGCAGTGGAAACTGTAAGTGAACTGATCTATACGCCCAAGGGCGAACGCGACTATGGTACACTGGCTTGCTGGGGTCGGAACGCCATTGGCAAGCAGTCAGAGCCATGTCTGTTTCAGGTGGTGCCGGCAGGTGAGTTTTTGCTTCATTGTTGGTTGGATTCACTTTTGGTTGAATTTGTTTGTCGTGAGTTAAATATATATTATTTTCCATTTAGCCAAGCCCGGGGCATTGCGCAATTGTACTTTACGTCCGTATGTGGTGACCTCCGCATCGCTTAATTCATCGAATCAGACGACAATGCATGGCAATCAAATGTTGCAAACACAATACGGCAGACACGAGTCGAATTACCCGCATATGGAATACGTACGTGAGCGACATAACAACGGCAGCAACAGCAACAGCAACACTAACAGCAGCAGCAACAACAATGTCCGAAGAATCCAGCACAATGTGGTCAATAAAAATATGAAGAGCAGAATAAGTAATGCTGCTGCTGGCCATGTGAAATCTAATAATAATAATAATAAGCAACCGCAGCCACGGCAGCAACTAAGCCAGCAGCAGTTGCAGCGTCTTAAGAAGCGAACATCATTTACCCCATCGCAGACATTGGCAGTTTTGCAAAAGCAGCGAAGTAAACTGAAACAGCAACAGCAGCAGCAGCAGCAGCAGCAGCAACAAGCCAACATTGGCAAAACTGATGGATTGCCAGCCAAAATGCCGAAGAAAGTCATCCAAAGTCAGAGTCAGGGCCTGGGGCAGCGGCAACGACAGCGACGGAATGCAGTCAGCAAGTTGGAGCTGCAGGCATCAATAACAACAAGCAACAAGAAGATGGCTGCGGCAAGCAGCAGCCAAGCAACAAAATCAAATTTATCATTGTCACATGTAGTAGACCAGGCCCAAGTAGTTGCCACTAGCCAACAGAGAAGGAAGAAGGGGCATATCGAGAGCAACAACAATGGCAAACTGCCAGCAAAGTATTTTAATAAGCGACAGAAAAACATGCAAAAACAGCAACAACAACAGCAGCAGAAGAAACAGCAGCAACATCAGAAGAAAAACAACAAAATAATCCATCATTATGCAACATCAAAGCGAAGAAAACGACAAACGGCAGCAAATGACATACCAGCATCAACGGCGGCAGCAGCAGCAGCAGCCGCAGCAGAAGCAACATCTACACTATCATCATCATCATCAGCAGCAGCAGCAACATCATTATCGTCCACGTCAGGAGCAACAACAAAGTCTCACACACAGAACAATGCCAGCAGCAGCAACAGTAAGGACATCGATATGTTGCCTGCCACAAGGCGGGCACGCAAATCTTTAACTACCATTGACAACAGCAATATCAGCAGCAGAGTGCAGTTGGAGCACCAAAACGACCAACACTCGCTGCCACCAAATGCACCACAAATTAGCAATAAGCCTGCAGCAACAATCAGTGGCAACAATGTGAAAATAGCTGAAACCGAGATAACCAAAGCCCTTAGCCCATCTAATGATCTGCCCAAGCGAGACAGTGAAGTAGACAGTGATGAGATTGCCGATGATGATGATAATGACGATGAGGATGAGGATGAGGATGGGGATGAGGATGATGATGCTGAAACTGATGCTGAAGATGTCGACAATGACGAGACAGATCTTGATGAAGATGTTGCCGAATTATCATCAGATCCAGAGTACATGGCAGATGAGCCAAGCGATTTGGCGGAATATGAAACCGTTGAGGACTTGGACCAACGGCAGCCACAAACTGTTGATATGTCATCACTAGAGCAACAGCTGGCTTTGGAATCACTGGAGGATGCGGCTGAAGATGATACCGAAATGGATGTGGATGATGATATGATATATAATGTTAGCGATGATGAGTTTGTGGCCAGCGTTGCCATGTCTACAGCTGAAACAGCAGCAGCGACAGCAACAGCAGCAGCACCAACAACAACAACAACCAGCAAAAGAACAACTTCGGGAGCTGGAGCAACTGAACCAGCTGATTGGCAACAACCACATTTCGACTACTCACGCATGGAATACAGCTTTAATAATGGTGTGGTCACCCAAAGTCTTTTGGGCGGCAACAATGGAGCCTCATCGTTTGTGGATGGCAATTTGGCCAATACTGGCGGTGGGACAATTAATTTCGAAAATTATGATAACATTATCTACTCCACAATGGAGCTGGAATGCATGCCAGGATATGACGGTGGTCTCCAGCAGCAATTCTTCTTGGAGGCCTACGATTCAAAAACCAAAAAGCTAAGATTAAATATGACCAGCACCTATGTGGATATGCCAGTTTTTCGCATCGATTTGACAGGTGAGTCAAACGAAAGAGTGGCTAATAAGATAAAAAAAATAAACCGGAAATTGAGAAATAGTTAAGGGCTTAGAGGGAGAGAGAGAGAGAGAGGGGGACAAAGTCTAAGAACCAGATTCACATTCAATTTAGATTAAAAAAGGGAATTATAGTTGCACTTTTAGTTAAATCGATGTTTTAAAAACTAAAATTGAAATCATGGAAAGATCTATGTAACTCCTTTTGTTAGTGGTAGAGACGGGGGACTCTGACCTCTTACATAATGATTATGTATTATTATATTTAAATGCGGTTAGCTCTCAAATCGCCATGCCTGGCATAACAAGGTTTTCGGCTCTAGGCGAAAAGCCGCAAACTGAAGACTTGACTTTTATGCGGGCAGCAGCAGCAGGAGCAGGAGCAGCAGCAGGAATATCCCATCATCTCAGAAGTGGCAACAGCAACAGTAAAAACAAAAACAAATCAAAGTAACAAACTGAGCAAAAAGTTAAGCAAAGAAAATTGCGCATTGCCTTGAAGTAGAGTTGAGGTTAGTGTTGAGCAAGTGGGTGAGTGCTTGTTGGTTGGGTGGCATAGTAGAAAGATGGCTGGCTAGGACCACGGCACTAGGGCACCACGCAGATTAATTAGTTGGGGCTGCCAGGGACACACTCATCCCTGATTCTCCCCAGCCCCTGGTCCCTTCTTCAACAACATTGGAGCTGGCACATGCTGCCGCTGTTGCCTGTTTTGTTTGTTGTAATGAATTTCTAGCTAGTCAGCAAAACTTTTATGCCAATGGCGTTCACTGCCATTGCGGTGCGGTGCGGGGCGGTGTGCGAGGTGGTAGTAATGGAACGGAAAGGAGCAGGGGACCCGTAGGGGGAGGTTTAGTTGAGTTTGCTCTCCATCGGTTGCCAACGACCGACTGAAAGTAGCGAGAATTTGAATTGAGTTGTTGAAAAACAAGATTTATTTGCGGCTAAAATTATAATATTACATATAATTCGGTTTGGTTTGGGCCACAAAAAAAAGATGTAAAAGGGCCACAGTGAAAATAAGCCAGCTTAATGAGCCACACTTTGGATTATTAAAGTGAGTGCCAGAATACTTTCTATCGATGATTCCGAATATCCCTCACACAAGACATGCGGTGGGTGTGCGTGTGTTTCTGTGTGTATGTGTGTGTGTTAGTGGGTGTGCATTCTGCGATATTTGCAAAGTCAAACGAAGCGTAAAGTCACGATTAGTTAGACAGGCGTGTTAACGATGCTCTGACTTTGGTTTTTGCCATTCAGAACAGAGGGAGAGATGGTTGCCGGTAGTGGGTGGTGTGTGCCATGGGGGAGCGGAGGGGGGTGCGGCAAACTTGAATGTTTGATGGTGTTTTTGTTGTGCGGCTTGCCAAATGTATGCGTGTTAGTAGTTGCCATTTTAATGAGCTCTTGCTATCGTTGCACTACATACCACACAGCAAGCCCCTTACTTTTCCCACTCTCCCCACTCTCCACTCCCCACACCGTAAAAGTTTTGATGCAAGGCATTAAGAAGAGAAAAGTTTTTATTTTATGCTTTGGCTCCTGGCCGCAACGTGCTAATTAAATGCCCGTTTGCCTAATGAAGTTTACTTGGCGGCAAGTTTAATATTAATGATTGGATATCTGTAACCCTCCCTCCCTCGTTTCTTTATTGCAGATCTCACTCCCATGGATTATTATCCCGATGCGCATCCAGCATTGCATTTAGTTGTCTACAGTGTCAATCAGAAGGGACGCTCCGAGCCGATTGTGCTCGAGAATGTGCCCATCAATGAGGCGGACAAGCGTTCAGGTAAGTGAAACTGCAAAGTTTTGCTAGAATCTCTCATTGTCCTTGAGTGGTGTTTGCCTTGGCGGGAAGTTTATCACTGATGGAGAAGTGAGTGAGTGGGGGGGAGACCTAACATTCATTCATTGCTTTTTAAGGACCATTTCACCTTTAAAAAGTCATTCAAGTATTTGCATATTCTGTTTAACCGTTTTGAAGAACATTCCTTGCTTGCTTTCCTTCATTCTTTGGTTTCACTTTTTGTTGTTTTTTTTTTTTAAGTACAATTGTTCTTTTATTTAACGAGTTTTGTTTACGTTGGGGCGACAGTTTTCCACTCCACTGCAAAGTAGTGACACAAAGATTTCTTATTCATGCTTTGTTATTCAACTTTGACGCTAATTTTCTTTCAAACTTTCAGTCGCTTTCCTCTTCGCCATGCCCTCACTTTCCACCTTCATTTTTTTTTATGCTTTACTCACACAAGAAACGAGTTAAGAACTGTAAAATTGCATAAGGGCAGAGTTTAGGGCAGGTAAAAACTTGTTTTACACTCAATTTAGACTAGAATATTGAAAAATCCCTTAAACATAAAATGACAACGACCTAGATATACCCTTTAATCAAGATAAATTATATATTACACATACATACACACATTCATTACATTTCATAAATTATTTACTTCGTCAATTCATTCTTCGTTGTCAATTTTAGCCATAAATTATCCAAAATTTTGATTCAATTCAAATGCATTAAACATAATCGCAAACAAATTATGCTCAATAAATAAATACTCTACAGACTCATGTCAGTCAGTGATTTCGAGCATCACCTCAGCATATACATCAATATAGTCATTATCATCACCATGGTCATCATCGCAGATTAGGAAACAGTTGAGCTACTACTTATGTTCAAATCCTGTTCACACTCTTGGTCAGCTAACAAGGTCGATAGCTACAATTACATATTTGTACGCTTTGAATCCAATCAATATGAACAACAAATCCACTCAATCATCTCCTTTAATACGCATCAGACATGGCAAACGCACACACACTATCGAAGGGAGATGGAGTGTGTGCGTGTGTGTGTGTGCGTGTGGGGGAGAAAGATGGCTACAGGCCGAGCTGGCCATTATTTATAAATCCATCGAACTATTGTACTGTAACCTATCATGAGGATGTGTGTGTGTGTGTGTATGTACGCCTGGCTGGCTATATTTGTAGTTAACTTGCAGGAGTTATGGCAATCTGTTTGAAGCCTTAAATTAAATGAATACTTGCACCTATCTAATATGTTAAGATGCAATACACACACACACACACACACACACAAGTGTCAATATTTGCAGTTTGGCAAACCTAAAAGCTTTTGTGTCGACAAGGGAGTATGAGAAATGAAAAATACTGAAGGAGGAGTGGATGAATTTCAAACGCTTGATGCCACATTAATGTAAATATAATCAATTTCATGTTTTAGCCAAAAAAAAAAAAAAAAAAACCGAAAAAAAGGCGGCAAAGAAAAGAAATATCTTGTTATGCTAAACTGACACACAGAGATTCCCCAAGAGTTACATTATACAGCAAACATGCCACACACACACACACACACAAACACTGAGAGACAGCCACACGGACCCCCCAACTGTAGCCGCTGCTGTGGCGTCAAGGTAACAACGCATCTGAGTCAGACGACAGGAGCAGTAACGGTAACGTTAGCGGTAACAGTAACAGCGGAAACCAAACAGACACTGAGCTGAAGCAGCTCAAGACCCAAGACCAAGACCAAGCGCACAAAATAAGTATAAACGATTACTGTACGACAAGAAAAAATACATTAAACATGTCTTATCTGAATACAATATCCCAAAAGACAACGGTGCAGAAAGTAAAGTAAAATAAAATTATATGTTACAACAGATCGATGCGATGGTATGAGCCACAAACAGGGGCGGACTAGGGCCAAGAATATAGTGAAAGCCTTAAAGCAATCAATGACCATTTTCAATTTTAAGTTAAATGGACTTTTATATTTAAAATGCATATTACAATTATGTTTCGATAACAAACTATTTACTATGTTATATTCATCTGTGAGTTTTAAAGTATAAAGAAGAGAATCTAAAAATACTTGCCAAGAAGGTATCTAATTTAAAGTGAGGCATAGAATAATTCAATTTAAAAGCTCAAACTCTTCCTGCATATAATCCTAGACCGCTCCTGCTTTCAGTTTGGATGTGCTTGGTGGATATGCGCCAGGATATGTGGCCGCCATAGCCATGGCCATAGATGAGGCGAAGACATTGCTCTTGTTACTGCTCCTGCAGTTGCCCCTGCCCATGGTAGAGATATGTGTACATTGTTTCATCTCCACCTACCACCATACAACATTTTTATTTATGCTTACTTTGTGTAAACGTAAACGTAAACGCATTCCCGCTTCTGAGCCAAGTCTCGGCAAAGCCAGAGGTGGAGAGATGGAATGGGGCTGGAGATGGGAACTGGTGCCATCGTCGTATTCCCAATACATTTTAACCAATCCACTTTTTCATCATCCCATCGAATCATTTATATCACAAACGGGAGCATTAAATCGAATTAAGCTTATGTGAAGACACTGCCGGAAGGAGAATGGCCAGGTCAGGGCTAGAGACCGAGTGAGTCGGAGCTGTAGCCACTCACCAAATGAAACTCATGCAAACAATTGGCTTATGAGCGGTACGCAGTCGAACATTGCTACTCTTCCTACACCTCCGGCTCCGGCACCGGTTCCTCCATCTCGTTATCCGTGCTTGTGCTGGCGAAGTGGTAGTCTTCCTGGTTTGGTGGTTATGCGGTAAGCTGCACAGGTTGACTGGCCCGCTGGCTGGTGGTCTGGCTGGCTTATCTGCTTAACTTGGGGCATGTGCATAGCATAGTATATATGTATATATATATACATATATATGAGTTTGTGTGTGTGTGTAGCTCCACCTCAGGATCCTTCGTACCCATTCCTGGTTTTATTGGTAAATATTTGCACAAGTGTGAAAATTTCATTTACGCCGTTCTGCTTATATTTAAATTAAATTTCTTCTTTCTTTTTGGTAACGTTTCCTTTATTTTTTATTCCTCTCCTCTTTCATTTTGTTGGCATCAGTTTCAAGTATCTTCCTTCTATGGAATGTATCCATATACACAAACGTACATATTATTCGACGAGCGATTGCTCGCTTTTATGTTCTTTTATGCCCTTTGTGCTGGTTGCTGATGCGATTGGGGATCTGGCAAGTGTGGACCAAAAAAATCATTGGAATGGGGGGAGGCAGGAGGATTTGTCAATGGGAAAACTGGCTAAACATTTTGTTTTCCAAATGATACAGCGAAAAGTGGCAAATGAATCAATCATATTTGCAATGCTTTGAAGCAAGTTCAACAAAGAATAAGCACAATTCAAAATGCAAATCAATAGAGCACAAAAGTACATAGAAAATATGAAATACATATGTATACGCTAATGAACTCTCCATAGAAATTTTTGAAAGGAAATTTAGGTCGAATTTCGATATTCAGCAAATTAAAACTTTACAGAACACTTTGCAAAATGAAATACTTACGCAATTAGATAATGAAACTGCTTAATTACTTCATATTCAACTAATTGCATAATAATCAGGATAAGAGCGAAAGTCATTTATGATGTGTATATAATTATAAATTTATACACTTTGAGTGGGTTCAGAGGTGACAGAAACTAAGTGCCAAATATTCATGCCAAAAATTAAGTTTAAAGAGCATTCGGCTTCAACTCGATACCATAGCGCTTAAACCATGTCACAATATTGTCGAAAATTGAAAATTGGAAGTTTAGTTGGATAAATAGCCGCTGGTCTACTTGACAGGCCAATAAACTCGATGCCAGGCGATGTGCACTTGAAAGTTGCACGCACAGCGTTTTTTCACACACACACACATCGACACCAGCATCTCATTTTGCCACCGTATGAGATTGTGTGTGTGCGTGTGTGCAAATAAAACGCAGGTCGCATATCAAGTACTCGTACTGTTGGCCGGAGGCAGTGACTCTTTAACAATTGCTCGCTTAGTTTGTATTTGTTAATGCTTTAATACATGCGAACAAAAAGGCAAAAACAACAACCAAAAAAAAAAAAAAAAAACAAGCATTTCAATTAAAATCCGTTTCACTGTTGGCAATGGATTTACCGTAATTGAATATGCATTACAAGAGCCATAAATATGGCGATGCCTACGTATATTTAACATTCAACAAATCATGCGCGCCTGCGGATATGCAACACAGAATTTCAATAAGCAAACAAAACGGCGGTTTCTACGCCCGCCCAGTCAGAAGGAGACCGATTCGTAAAAGAGATTCCAATATTATATTTAGTGAGAGAGAGAGAGAGAGTATATAAGCATGGATGGGTGCGCGGGGTGGTTGGGTGTGCGTTCAGATTGTTGCTAATTTATAAACCTGTCCCTGTCAGCCAGATGCCAAAGTTGCAAATCAATAAATATTCTTCCGCCGCTTTGCCAAATGTTGATGTTGCTCATTTATGCATGGCTACGTCTAAGCTCTCGCGCACACACACACACACACACACACACGGAGTCGCTTCATGTCCGTTTTAGGTATGTGTTTTGTAATTGTTGGCACATGACTTTTGAAAAAGTTTGACATACCAACATTGGATACGCACATTGAATATCATGTACATGTATCTATAGCTAAAGTTGAATTGGGGTTAGTAGAGGACAAGCTGGCGGTTCTAAAACGTTTCATTTTAAAAATTTAATCACATTTAAACGGTCTGGCAAATGCCATGGCCATTGTTCTGAATAAAATTCGACTTACAGCTCGACATCAATCATGCAATTTCCATCAATAGTAATTGGATAAACGCATCGGTAATTAAAATCCTTGCCCTATAATTTGGAATATCAAATAGAAAATCAGAGATATATATTATTCATTGGCTTAAATTTTTCAACTTAAAAGGTTTATTTAATTACCGCTGAGCTATTAGTTACCTTTTGTTGCATTTAAAATCATTTTTTAATTATGTATAACCAAGTTGCATTTAATCACACACTGGAAGCCTCTTATTAAGCCCAACACGACTTTTTATCATATTCCTGTCGCATATCATTAATCTTTGCAGATGGTCGCCTTGGTCTCTCCATACTCCCACTTGCTGCTTTGTTAGCTGGCACACTATTTACCGTGGGAATTGCCGTGTTATCTGTGGTGGTTATTGCCGTGCGTCGTCGCCGCGGACAAGGAGCTCGCAACATGTGCGATGACAAGGACAAGCACCTAGGTTAGTTTATATCCTATCCCAATCCCCCTTACCACTAAAGCTTAACACACACACACACTGGCCAGCCAAGTAATGCCCTTTTTGCATTTCTCGATTCGGCAGGCATGGATGTGACAGTGACAGCTCCACTGGAAACAGGTGCTGGCCATCAGCGTCTCGTTGTGGCCTACACTTTGAAGCAGGGCATTGAGAAGCAGCCGGACATACTGAGCGCACAAAAAAACGCAACTGGCAGTGACACATCATCGTCGCCGCTGGGAAATCGGCCGAGTGGTTTATTTATGGGTGGCAG
This sequence comes from Drosophila nebulosa, assembly GCA_024703675.1. Taxonomy (NCBI): domain Eukaryota; kingdom Metazoa; phylum Arthropoda; class Insecta; order Diptera; family Drosophilidae; genus Drosophila; species Drosophila nebulosa. Next base: position 12,291,215 of record JANFPS010000004.1, on the reverse strand, counting down.
CAGCGGTGGTAGTGGAGGCGCAGCTGGTGGCCCGTCAGCCGCTCCCAGCATGGTGAACGCTGCGAGTCATAAAACAGTGGATTATGTAAGTGCATGTGCCGGTCACCCGGCAGACGCCTAGACATCCATGTCAGAACCCAACTAACCATGTCATTTGCTTTCCATATTCCAGGATGCAAATGCGCCGCACCTGAACAGCCCGCCCTCTCAATCCAGCACCCTTAAACTGGAGAGCGATAATGCAGTGGGCGTAGCCAAAAGTTATCAGCCATCGGCGGGAACCGCTCCGCCGCTGCTTTATGATCCCATGCCCACGCTAAGTCGTTACGAGCAAATGGGACTTAGTATGGGCGGCTATGCCGGTGGCGGCGGAGGCGGTAGCAACAGTACGCTTAGCTCAGCCAGCAGCACTTTGAACTCTGTCGGCAATAATGGAGGAGCCGGTAGCAGCAGCAGCCACTATGCGCAGCATTTGCATCACACTCTGCCCCATGGCATGGGCCAGCAACCAACGGCTAACAGCCTTCCACGAGGCCATGATCCACTCACACTGGCCGACTATTTGACAACCAGCAGCCTGATCGATTACAATTTGAGCAAGGCGGCAGCCAGCGGTCTGCCCACTCATATGACTCTGCCCAAAGGACTCGGCCTGAGCTCTGTTATGGCCGGCAATGCTAGCCTTTCGCCGTCTCAGCTCAACACCATTACGCATAAATCGAATGCCGGACGTAATCACATTATCACCGACACCCTGCCCGGACCCGAGAGCTGCGTCTAAGCACTGCGAGTGCGAGTGGATGTGAGTGGGGGCCACTCGAATTCCTGGCAAAAAAAAAAAAAACAAAAGACTGGCGCACAACAGAAATCGAAAAAAAAGTGAAACGAAACCAAAAACGGAAGAGGAGAGAAGAGGAGACAGCCACAACTACTGCTGCTACTGAATGTAACCTAGTAACTAACCGCAATTAGATAAATTGTTTGGCGGCATTGTTTAGTATTAAATTCGTAGGCTAAATCATAGTTAATGTGCGGATGTACAATACATCTATCTATATCTACGTATAGAATGTCATGAGTGTCTGTTTGTATCTCTGTTTGTTTGTAAATGTTTAGCATAAGTGTGTTTGTAGTTGTAACTGTATAACCGTCAATATCATTAGAGTCCTGTGTAAACTAAACTCCCAGCATCTGCAATGCCTCGAATCGATGTCCTTCCTTAGGACCATCAATGTCTCAATACGAGAATGAGCAAGTCCTCCACACTTTGTTGGAGTCAACTAATTGCATTTTATAGCTCATTTCTGGATTGTGGGGATCTGATTATGGATCCTAAATCTTAACTGACACTACTGATTTCTCTTATAAAACTAAACATTCTTTATTAAGTTTTCCTAATAGATTCTTGAGTAACTGATTCGAAGCAGAACTTTTCAATAAGCGACAGCAGATGCTAAAAAGGGGGGTTAGTTTAGAGATGCTAAATCATTCCAAAGACCCAGTGAAAAATGAATGTCGTTGTTAAGTCTGTTTTTCCACACCACCCCCTGCTAAGACATATCCTCTTTACATATCCTTTGCCGTCTAACCGAGCCTATACAACAAAACCAAAAAAAAAAAGAAAAAAAAACAAAAAACATGAAGAAAAACGAAAACAAGAAACCGAAACCACAACTATTTGAACTGCTGCCCAAGATCAAAGAGCCAATGCCATTGGCTAGCGCATATTAAGGGAGAGGAAACCTCTCTCCCATCTTTCAACTTCTCCTCCTTCTCCTTATCCTCCTAAACCTCCGCAAAGAAGTAGACCTGAAAGGGAAAAGTTATATTGGACACGTCTTGCGCCATTGCGTGCCCAGTGCTGGCCATTATTTAACTTTTAAACACGCGCCAAAAACAGCAGCCCGGCAGATTTGAATTTAATGGGCATGGCCGGTATGTAGCAATCGACATCGTCGCTATTAGCACAAGTCTAGGACTCTCTCTCTCTCTCTCTCTCTGCTAGCCAACAAGTGAGCAATAAAGAAAAGTTTAGACCAAAAAAAAAAAAAACAGAGAAGGAAAAATATGCGATAGCCGACTCCCTGCCCCTCCCACTCGTACTCCTGCCATAATAAGCTCACGAGCTATTGAATGGGTATAAGGCACAATAAAAGTGTGGCAGAGAACAACTGGAAACTGGGAAAACTGAGAGGAAAACTGGGCACGGATTTGTGCGCACGATAGCGCAAAATGATGACAATAAATGGAAAAGTTTTTAATAAGCTAATAAAATGATTTATGTGGGTCGAAATACGCAGAGCTCAGCTGATAGCTGATAGCACATGGCCTGTTGAATTTAACAACTGTCCACGACAATTTAATGAACAAGACACCCTCTAGCGAAAGGACATAATCATCTTGATTAGGACAATTCGATTCGTACTTATTTATCTTCATTTGACCTTCTCCTTCACGCTAGTTTCCAAAAAAATCTACATTTAGGCATAATCGGTGACACAACGAAATACTTTTGTATATAAACTATGTTTTTGATTTATTCGTGTTAAAGGTTGTACCTTGGGCAGAGCGGGTTCAAATAGTTGCCAGGATCTGCATTTTAACTAGCACAAAGAAATATTTTCAATTATTATACAATACTGTTGCATGGCAATTGTTATCAAGGCATTAGCATATCAGAAATGCATATTACACTATTAAAAGCAACAAAAAAAATAAATAAATAAATAAAAACACATAATAAAACAAGGGCTAAACAACTATAAGTGTTTAAAACAAGATTATCATATAATTTTTCATAATTTTCATGTCGGTATTTATCTGTGCGTCTTTCTATCTTTGGAAATTTAAAAAATTCAATTGAATTAAGCTTAAGCAAATATAGTGAAATCGAATATAATGTAATGTTTAGATGTAAAAGTTATAGCATTCAATGAAAATGTCTGAGTTAGCGTACTATATACATACATACATATATATCTATTAATTGGTACATATACATGAATACGAATGGAGAGAAATCATAAACTTCCTCAAGGTTTATTTAAACTATGTACACACTACTACAATATAGTAATGTCCCTTCCCATGATGCTGTAGATAACCAAAAGGTGAGTAGTTGGAATTTAAACAAAAAAAAAACGAAACAAACCAAACTGCGAAATAGCAGACAACCCCGTAGAATTACATTAATATCGTGTAATATGCTAATATGTACTTATATTTGCGATGCCTCAAAGAGCGCAGACGTTGTACATACATTCACATCCACATCCATTAAGAAACGTACTACATATTAACATATATATCATTGTAACTATCTATGTAAAAATGCTTAAAATATTTGTGATAAAGTAATAGTATTAAATTGTAAGAAAATAAAAACATAAACATATTAAAAAAAAAAAGTTAGAATTTCGTTTAATGAGTTTGACTGATAATTAAAAGTTTCAACTTTCTGATTTTTATCCTTCACGAAATTTTCCTATTTAAAAAGTATAACGGTATTTTAAGCTATCGATTTATTCCAAACGGTTCGCATTAATTCGTTTTAAAATCGAACCAGTGCTCGCAAATGATACTGTTAATTTAACAGAGCTCTTCAACAAGCTGTTAAATTTGAGGGAACCACAAATGTTAATTCTTGAAATGTTAAAAATGAAAACAAACTCTCTGAACACAACAATTGAATTTGTTTACTGGGCTTTTCTTGGCGCGCCCGCCCACACCAAAATTGTATTGTGAACGTGCATGACACACCGTGTCTATTGTGAAATGGCAGTGAACACTTAAATAAAAATATCCATAGCGAGTTCAATAACATCGGACGAAATCTGATGCAACATTACTTAACAATTGCAATTTCATCAAACCACAAGCCACAAAGCATCACGCTTTAAACTATAGAAACTGGTTCGGTTAAGCAGATTGGTATTGGCTTGGCCACGGATATTACAGGAATTGCGAAATGTAAGGGCAAGCATAAATGTGCAAAATGACTACGTACATATGTATGTATGTATGTATGTATGTACATAGATAATTGGGCCATTAAAATATTATTAGATTTTTGGCGCAAATGATTATTGACACGTCTGCAGCTCCTTCACCTGGGAGTTTTCAGAATCAAAAGCTTTCTAAATTGATGTCTGATTCTAAATTACGCCAAAAATATACACAGTGCCAGTGTGTGTGTATTTATATAGTCTCTTTGTTATCTGCTTCCGTCTCAGCTGATTCGATCGGTTTGTATAGAAGACAAAAAACAAGCCAAAAGCGTCAAGACGCGAAAAGCAAACAGAAAAATACGGGCCAATAATGTGAAAAGTGTTGGCAAATACGACTTTTACATGCTCTGCACTTTAAATAAATCATTAAATAAGCTTAAGTTTAAAGCTTTACATTATTTGCAAAAGTTAAACATATTTCTTTAACACATAGTTAAAGTTTGAATTTAAAGTTTGGTCTTAACTTGCTTCTAAAAATAATAAAACAATCATATTGGTCAATAAGCTGTAGTTGTAGGGTGATTAGAAAGCTCTTATATACGCTAGTAGTGTATTTGTGTGTGTGTGCACTGCTACACAAAGCAGAACAAGTTATAAACAAAATCGAAAGGCAGTCAAAAACAGAAAGCACAAGACGCGAACCAGCAGATAGAGGCAAATACCAAAAGCTGGGGGACTGGGTAAAGGTGTATATAATATAATGTATATATGAACCACTGTGCATGTACACACAATCGATTTTTCGTGACACAATCAAATTTCGCGCAGAGTCAAAAGCAGTGGCAATAGGCTCAGAAAAGAGGTCTTAACAAATTGTAATTTTTGAAAGAATCCACATATTTTTGCACATGATTTCAGGTAAGGGATGTGTAAATACATTGTAAACATTCTTGTTTAGATAATTATAAATACAAAGACCAAAACACAAACAAAGCAGTTTCAAGGTCACGGTCAATCCGCCAAAGAGAGGACAAGCCAAAATACAGAGACTAAGCTAAATGTTGTGATATAGATACAGATACATAAATGTGTTAAACATTTAGTACGGCGCAATTTGAAATTTTGAAAAATTTATTGTATTTTAAATCTTTCCTAGAATGGCTGCATTTCTGAGCCTCTTCGATCCCAATCAAGACGATGGCTTTGTGGAAGAGCCGGAAATAAATGGCAATTGTAGTGGCGGAAGTAGTGGCAGTGACTTCGAAATTGATTTGAATGCCAATGAATGCCAGAATGCTGGTGGTAGCCTTGCCTCCCATGCCAGGCAATATTTAATCTTTGACTTTGAACAGGGAGCCCTACCACCGGAGCCGCAACAGGGCAATGTGGAGTACAAGTTAAAATTGGTGAATCCGTCAAGGCAACGCTTTGAACATCTGGTGACGCAGATGAAGTGGCGGCTACGAGAGGGCAATGGTGAGGCGATCTATGAGATTGGTGTCTCCGATGAGGGTTACCTCCAGGGTCTTAGCGAAAAAGATATGAATGCCTCCCTGTCAACACTAAAGGAAATGGCCCATCAGCTGGGAGCTAGCACATCTGTGCTGCGGCGTAAGACAATTGCCAGCCGGCGAGCTGTCGCGGAGGTACTGGTCCGTAAGATACCCGATGATCAACACAACATTGAGGTGCGAGTTGCTGTGTTGGGCGGAGCTGATGCCGGCAAATCCACACTGTTGGGCGTACTCACACAAGATGAGCTGGATAATGGACACGGACGAGCACGGCTTAACATGTTCCGGCATATGCACGAGATACAGTCGGGTAGGCAGTAGATATGTTCATACAATTCCCAACATAAACGATAATTAATTGAATTACTTCCAGGTCGAACATCCTGCATATCACATGAGACCCTTGGCTTTGACTCCTTGGGCAAAGTAGTTAACTATAAATACAATGAGATGATGACGGCGGAGGAAATAAGCGACCGCTCTAGCAAGCTGGTCACATTCATGGATTTGGCTGGCCATCGACGGTACATGCGCACCACAGTCCAGGCTCTTAGCGGTTACTCTCCTCATTATGCCATGCTCGTGGTCTCGGCTGGCAGTGGATGCAATGACACCACCGAAGAACATTTGGCCATTGTCCGTGCCCTTGATATGCCATTCTTTATACTGATCACCAAGACAGATATTACATCGCCGGAAGCTACTGTCCAGGAATTGCGGTTGCTTCTCACATCAATTGGCTGCCGTAAGGTGCCCTTTGTTGTCACAAATACAGATGAGGCCATATCGGCTGCATCCAATCAACTGTCCGAAAATATTGTGCCCATCTTTTGTGTATCCAATGTCACTGGCGTGGGCCTAAACCTAGTCACTAAGTTTTTGTATGTTCTCTCGCCGGGCATAAGCAATGCGGAGAAAGATCGCCTCGAACAGGAACCATGCGAATTTCAAATCGATGAAATATTTCGGGTCACCGATGTGGGACCCGTGGTGGGCGGTCTCTTGGTTCAGGGCATTCTTCCTGAAAATATACCCATGAAAATTGGCCCACTGCCAGATGGTAGCTTCCATCCGGTCTATGTGAATACAGTACACCGAAATAAAGCACCCTGCCGGGTAGTTCGTGCTGGTCAAAGTGCATCGCTATCGTTCACCCCTGATCAGGACCTGCCCCCGCTGCGCAGCGGCATGGTACTGCTTGGCTATACAAGCCACAATCCAGCCGATGAGCCCTACGGCACATACTTCTTTCAGGTAAGTCAAATGATCAAGCACAATGATGTTGTCTTTACTAATTTCTGATACAGGCAAAGGTATCGGTGCTCTATCATGCCACGGCCATATTTGTTGGCTTCCAGACTACAGTGCACATTGGCAGTATTCGACAGACGGCCGTCATTCGCGGCATTATGGGCGGCGAGAAGCTCGGCACAAATGATTGCGCATCGGTGATGTTTGAATTTGTCGGTCATCCGGAATATGTGCGTCCTGGCATGCGTATTCTGTTCCGCGAGGGCAGCAGCAAGGGCATTGGCGTCGTCACGCAAGTGTTCCCCATCAATAAGACGCGGGTGAAGTGAGCTTTTTATCATAGGGACGAGATTAGTGTAATACCTCTTAATTAGCCTAACGAGCAATATATCTCAACGTGCAATCGATGGACATGTACATATACTAAATAACTTAGAGGTTTAAAAATATACCTTTCGCGACCTTTGTTTCGGGTTCTGTGATTTTCCGTTTAAGCTCAACTTACTATACTCACTTGCAATCCAATTAATCCTCCTTGTGTTTGATTTTCTCTTCTATTACGTGCTTAATAAAGTAGACGATATCAAGACACCAGCCAAGAGGATTTGATTAACAATTTTAATTTTCCATCTCATCATCATTAACAAACATCGTTCAAGCATTATTACTGGTCGCTGGAACGGGGGCAGGTCCCTCAATTTCCACTGCTTTCGCGGGCACTGTGGATGTAAACCTGAAGAGAACGGGAATTTCGCCTATTACAGGGTTTCCATTTGCCTCAAGCAAGCGTATCCAAGAGAGCAGTGAATCCTTGGTAGAAGTTCCTGTGGCGCAGATTGCATAAATTGTTCCATCATCCTGCTGATGCACTGATCGCACTTTGCCCAGCTGATTGTGACGACGTGGCGGTGAAGGTCCAAAAAAGGGTACATCAATGTGGGAGACATCATCCTCGTCCAGCTGTCGTTCATCCAATTGTGCAAGGAACTCGTGATCGGCATCGCCACGCAGGGTAAAGTAATTGATGCGTCGGTTTCGTATCCATATATGGAAAGGGCCCTCAATGTAAAGGGCTTTATGTCGGCTGTGTTCTTGCAGTAATTTCGATTGCTCCGGACTCATGCCGCTAACAATCCACGTCTCATCTAAGGCATCCTTTAACTCGCTGGTCTCGTACACGCGCACCTGGGAGCGCAAATCTACTGTGCACATTCGCTCTACGGCCAGTTTGGCGATTTCAAGCGTATCATCTGGAACCGGATCGGGCAATGGCCAGGGCGAGGCGTTTTTGAACTTGGGCATCCAGTACATCATCCGCCAATACTTGCGCAGTGGGTGACCCTTGTTGCCGAACACATTCAATAGCATGGCCTCCATTTCATAATCCGGCATAACACCAAAGTCCTCCATCTGCTCCAGCAGATCTATGATGCACTGCTGCTGCTTTGGATAATGCATGAATTCGGCTTGAAAGAGATTTGTCGGGATGAATTTTCCTTTGGGCATCACTTCAATCAGTGCCTTGTACACCTCCAAATCATGTTCGACACCGAAATCCGGCATATGCTTAAGGGCGGCGTAGATGAACTCCACATGATTGCGTCGATGGACATCACGTTCCTGGAAGATCTCCACCATAGTCAAGTATGTATTCTTGGTTTTTTCCTGTGCCGCAGCAAATGGGTTTCGTATAGCAGGCAGACGACTCGTAGTTGAGTTTTTGGTTCTGCCGAGGTGAAATTATTACCCATTTGTTGAAGTTTTAATATTCTATTTTTATTACCGAAAAACTCACCCGCCGGCACGGTTACTGCTGCTGCCAGAGCCGGAGCTGGAATTATTATTCGCCTCATCTGTGGAATAAATTCTAGCCAATATTGCCGGTGCTCGCTGTCGACACAGTGAGTGCACTTTACGTAGCATTTCTAATTGATAATATTTAATAGTAAAATAAAACTACCTAATGTATAATGCACTAGTTACAAAACATTTGGACCAGGCCTGCTGTAGTTCAAAAGAACTAGTTCGTAAAAACCTTTTAGTTTTGCGGTGGACTTTTGCAACTGAAATAATCTGCGGCTAAAACGTTTAATTTGTAAATGTTAATTCACTTTTTTCTTTATAAAATCAAATCGAATGCCCATTTTATTATTTGCATTTAAATTGTTAAAATTACATAATACAGTTGTCACAAATATTAAATTACTTTCAAATGTTCAAAATAGCCAGATCTAAAAAAGGCCAACGGGTTCCTTTAAAAACCTCCAAGAGAGCAAATGTTAGTGTGACCAGAATTTCTGCCTTGTTTTTTTTTAATTTCCTTTGAAAATTAATGTTTAAATAGTTTTTGTTTGTATATTTTGTATTATTACTTACACTTGTTGCATTTTTGTAAAGCTATGCATTGAATTTAATGCACGCCTGTAAAGATTTTGCAAAATGTAATCTAAGAAGCTTAATAACTAAAGGAGACCAACAACAAGTGCAAATTTCGCAGAAAACCCTCAACAACAACCACAACATCAACAACAACATGAAAAGAAAAATAATCTGAGGGAAAGGGTGAGGGTTTCATCTGAAGGGTGTTGCAATGTTGTGCTTTGATTCAGAGAAGATGAACTGGTATTATCATATATTGGCACGTCGTCCCTATTTGGTGGTGTGCTCCATAGCTGTCTACTGTGTGGCCTGCATAATTGTGGCTCTCATCCTAAACAAGCTGCCAGACTTTAGTGACCCCACCTTGGTAAGCACACGGCCCATACATATTTACGCATGCTCAATAACCCATTCCACTACTCTTAATTTCAGGGCTTTGAGACGCGCGGCACGGAGATAGGCAAACGCTTAACTGCCTGGCACAATTTGTTGCAGGAGTGCGATGGCAATGGCATCCTCTTTCCGAATCCCTCGGATTTGCTTGTGAAACTGCACAACCAAGACCACAGACGTCGTAAAAATCAGCGGCGAAAGCACAACAAGAATAAGAACAACAACAAGCGACGCAAAGAGCAAAAGGCTCGGGATCACTCCGAAGTGGCTAGGAATATGATGTTATTGAATAAACGACTCAAGGCCACTAAGGCACCACCATTAGCTGACGTGGATACCTGGATGGGAGACAGTGGGGTGTTCCGCGACTATCAGATAACTAATGACAATGCATCCTCCGGCTTAGAGGCTACTGGGCATCCTGCGCCAATTGAATATGGCCATAACACAACTTCAGTGGATGAGGATGCCCATCGTGAACGTGTGCAGACAAAGAAGAGCACTTGGAAGCTTCTTAAGCAGGCTGCCACTTTGCCCACTACCAATGGCTGGAGTGATTATGATATACGGCAGCCTATAGAGGGTTTCTTTTGTGGCTCATCGCCTCAAAAGGGCTACTCGCACTTTGTGGTTCAGCGCATTGGTCCTAATGACATGGGCTCGTTATTCGATTTAAATGGTTTGCTGGCCATGTGCCAGTTGCAGGAGCAAATTGGTGCCGTCCCCAGTTTTAACGATTACTGTGAGCCCGAGATGCTTACTACCAACTGCTGTCGCCCTTGGTCGCTATCCAACTACGCCGCTCTTTTGGCCAACAAAAGTTCCTGTTTCGATCTGACCACCGAGGATGTGGCGTCCATGCAGACCCTTTTGCTCAGTTGCTATGAATATTTTCACGATTTAAAACTGGACAACAATTGCAATGAATTCACTCGCTGCTATGCACCCGAGGAGTGCAAACGCCACAATCTCGTCTACAACGTACTGAACTTTCTCACCGATATTGGCTTCATCAAGTCAAATGTAAGTAAAGAATAATTTGAATGACTAATTTAATAAACACCAACTTTTTATTACAGGACTCCAATGTTTATTTAAAATATGCCATGATCTATATGCCCGTGCCTCACTCTAATCGCAACCTGCGTCTTTTCCACGAATGGGACCGAGCGTAAGTATAAGAAAATTAATTTTAATATCTGCGTAACGTATAACGATCGATGGGACCAGATGGCATAATTCCATCTTTAGCCTTTAGCAGAGCTGGCAAGCATATTTCCTCATAATAGGTTGAGAGATCGTACTTCTTGAATAGTTTACGCATTGTCTTGGCAAACACATCTATGGTCATAGTCTTAGGTTTTCGTGGGGGATAACAACCTTCTCTAAAGTGCTCTAGGTCCTGTATGCGATTGTGATAGTTGCCGTAGGTGGTCTGATAGTCCTTTGAGTCGAAATTGAACTTGTGTTTCGGATCGTATTCATTTACATTCTTCTGACTTTTGAGTGAAACGTATTCATTTGGCGAATAGTCTATGATATAAACGGTCTTGTGTAGATCCTTGAGAAACTGTTCGATTTGATTGTATTGGACCGGAGGAGAGACAAAAAAGAGATTATATATATCCTCGTTACACCATTTTAAACGCATCAGATACTGTCGATACTCCTCACGCCAATCCATTGCCGAAGGCCATGTTAGGGTTCGCATTTGCTGGCCATTCACCTTTAAATTGTGCGCATAATGCCCGGATACGAGTGAGGGATCGGTTTGCTTTTTCTTGTCCAGCATGTTTGTACGCGTGGTCTTTGAGCGATCGACATAGTCGGCCTTTGTGGTAGTTATTTGCTTCTTGCACTTTGGTAATATATCGCCGAAATATGTTGGTCCCAATTTTTTATTCTCGATTTTCTCCATTTTGTATGTATTATTTCTAATTTCTGACTTTGTTTGCAGGGTACTAAAAAATGAACTGGTTGAAGTCGTTGCCATGGACTTGGGACTGGAGAATGACCTTTTCAATGAGCTTTTAATTACTGATGTTTGGTTGGTATCGCTTGGCGGTCTTTTTGTCATGGCCTGCGTTTGGTTATACACTGGTTCGGCTTTTATCACCTTCATGGCATGTTGTGCGGTTACTTTTTCGCTGGGCTTGGCCTACTTTTTCTATACCATGGTCTTTGAGTTCACCTTTTTTCCCTATATGAATCTGCTGGCTGTGGTTGTGATCATTGGCATTGGAGCCGATGATGTCTTTCTCTTTTTAAAGATTTGGCAATGCGTGCTGGCCGAGCGATTTACCAAAAGCTGCACACAATCCCAATCTGCTATCCCCCAGCAGCTTGAACAGGGCGAACAAACCGAGACATTGGAGAATATAATGGCATTAACTATGCGGCATGCGGCAGCATCCATGTTTGTCACCTCGCTGACGACGGCTGGAGCATTTTATGCCTCATACAGCAGCTCTATAACCGCCATTAAGTGTTTTGGGTAAGTGAAATTAGTTTTGTTATGGTTGAATAGCTGATAAATGGTTTCTCATTGCAGAGTCTTTGCTGGCACTGTTGTGGTAACTAACTATCTTCTGATGGTCACTTGGCTACCTGCATCGGTTTCAATTATGGAGCGACTATTTGCCAGCAGCATGTCGTGTCGCCAGCATATGGCACAGCGACTGTTAATCGCCTGCAAGAAGTCAATTAATCAATTTTGCCAATTGTTTGAGGAGTGCATCACGCAAAGCATTATGAATTATGCATATTTTTGGCTGCTTTTATTTGGCGCTATGGGCGTGGCCAGCGCCATTATTGTGTTCTGGTATCCAGGACTCCAGTTGCCGGAGAAATCGCATTTCCAGTTATTTGTATCCGCGCATCCCTTCGAAATCTATTCGAATCTGAAGCAAGAGTTTTGGTTTGAGAAACCACTGCAAATCGAGGAGAATTTTAAAATGCAAATGCGTTTTGTTTGGGGTGTTCAGGCTGTGGACGATGGCGACTACACGAACCCCAATTCGTATGGCCACCTCTATTACGACAATAATTTTAATATATCCAGCAAGGAGGCGCAACTTTGGATACTGGACTTTTGCCAGAGTGTGCGTCAGCAATCTTTTTATCAGGATACATTTGCCATGCTGAAGTCCAATTGTTTTATTGAAAACTTTATTGATTTTATGATGCGCAAATGCATCGATGACATGGATATTGCTGGCCAGGACCGCTTCCCCTGCTGTGGTGCGAAGTTTCCCTATGAGCCGCACATCTTTGAGCAGTGCCTGCCCCAAAGCATATCCAGTCTATATGAGACGCCACAATTCTATCATCCTGGCATGGCTGGGCCCAAGTTTGCGGCTCCCTCATCATTTGTCAAGGTGTCGGAACATCAATATTTGGAGAATAACAGCAGTGATAGCCTGGAAATGATGGGAAACAACGGCACGGAAGTGTCATTGCTTATCAAGGCTATGGTCATCGAATTTGAATCCAATGTTTCTTACAGCACCGTCTATGCCAACATAAAGGAGTTCTATGAAACAGTGGAGCATTGGTTCCAGCAACGTTTACTGTCAGCACCAGTTGGACTGCAAAACGGTTGGTTTACCAGCGATCTGAAGTTCTACAATGTACAGGACACGCTCTCGCATGACACCCTTATTGCCATATTACTAGCTATGGTCACATCGCTTCTAGTGCTACTCTGCTTCACTTTAAACCTGCTCATCTCCATCTACGCGGTTATCACGGTGTCTTTGACTATATTCCATACAGTTGCCGTCTTGATTTTACTTGGCTGGCAACTCAACATACTGGAAAGCATAGCTGTCAGCACTGCCATTGGTCTGGCGGTGGATTTTAGTTTACATTATGGCATACACTATCGCATGTCGCCGGTTAAGGAACGACTGGCTGCCACACAGTTTGTCCTTTCGCGTATTATTGGACCCACGGTTATGGCAGCTGCCACAACAGGATTTGCCGGTGGTATTATGATGGCATCCAACATTCTGCCCTATATACAAATCGGAATCTTTCTGGTTGTGATCATGATCACCAGCTGGTTTTATGCCACATTTTTTCTAATGAGCTTGCTTAAAGTGGCTGGGCCGCAGTATAATTTCATGCAACTGAGATGGCCATTTTGGCGCAAACGTCATAATACGAGCAATAAATTTTACGAGCGGTAAGTGTTTCCCTTTTACTAAATCTTCGCTTCGCTTCTTGCTTAATTGGATTATTTTTCCCTATGTTTTTTTTTTTTTAGTAAACCCAGCCATGTGATTGCCAGCGAGCAGCTGCTGACACCAACCAGCTCGGCTATTGTGGAATTAGCTAATTCGGAGACACATGAGCTAGAATCTCTTAATTCTAGTAATCTGATTAAAACGATTTCGGGCACAGAAAGTGGTCATGGCCTGTCATCGCTTTCGATGGACTTTGAGCACTCGTTTCAAACGGTGCGCGATTGCAAATATCAAAATTATCCGTCTACATCACATTGAGTTAGTTACTTGTTGCCGGCCAAAGTGTTGTCGCAGACAGAGTGATGTTGCATCAAGCAACTGCATTTTTTTATACCGGGAGAAAGGCAAATATCGCAAATTTCTCCCCCCCACACACAGATACATTTATATACAATTATACAATTGCGTGTTAGCGTAGTTTTAAATATGTATGCATAGACATTTGCATGCAGAGCGTTGTGCATGATCTACATATGTAGCTCTATATATATATATGTATATATATATACTGAAATAAATTAGGTTTAAGATATGTTTACATCGGCGATATAATTACAGGCTGGCGTCAAATGAATATTTGCGCCACTTTTTCGCGCCTGCATTAACAAAAAAACAAACTCTCTTTAGTGTGCTATCTCCAAAAGACTTTAAACAGTTGCAATGTGCTTTCCTTTTAGTTGTCGTACGTTGTTGCTCCAGCCAAGTAAGCAAAACTTATAAAACAAAAAGCAATTAGTGGAGCTATGTATTTCGGTCGGTTTATTAGTTTTTAGTGAGACATTTCAAAACTGTTACGTACTTAATTGTAATTATCGAAACCTATTTATACTCTCGATTTTTATTAGCTGTTAAATTGGGCACCATTGCTGGTCCCCATTCCCGTAATCCATATTGATTATCCTGTACTTGTATTAAGTGGTAGTTCTACTCGCGCACATGTTGTATGTTGTGCGGCGATGTACAATAAGTAAATATTTATGTATTTCAATGTGTTGGTTATTCTTAGATGTATTCGTTCGAAAGACACAAAATAACAAACACACACACACACACGCACATTCTTACCTGTACTCCCCCCTCACGTTTGTAATAACCATGTAACTGTGATACAGAAGGTGAGAAATTAAAAAAAAAACAAACGAAAAACTAAAACATAAATTAGTTCTTTATACAGACATAAAGAACTTGAACCTATAAAAACTTTATGACGTCTTGCATGTACTTAATTGCAACAAACCTGTACCTCCTTCATCATCAAAATATAAAATGTGTTACAGTGATTTAATAAATGTTACTTGTGAAACAATTTAAAACTCGTTACTCTCATTCTACTATAATTTTGTCTGGCTTTATTAATTTTTTGTACAATTGTGAAATTATGATGAAATCACAAATATCAAACAGGCAGTGAGGCAACAGTCTTCCCTGATCGGTAATAACTTGTATTTATAATGTTAGCATTCAGATTGATTTTTTTCTACTCTGTTTAATTTTGTTTTTGTTTTTTCGTTTGGCACGCGACCGGTAAAAAATTGTTTATGTTTTTAGAAATCTTCTGCCAGTCATCGTTAGAAAAGGTTAATAGTTTTGAGAGAGTGTTATGAAAATTATTCCGTATAAGAGTACAAGAATAACTGCTTGATCTGGGTAGATAGATTGAGATAGCTTTTTGAGCTTTTATATTTCTAGATAAAGCAAATGTATAAAACACTTTGCAATCCCCCTGCAGTGCTCAAATGAACAGAACACCATTTATTAAAAAACTACCTCAATTAAGAACTAATTAATCTTTTACTAAAATGAATCGTTGGTTAAATCGTGTTGCCGTCGTCACTGGAGCCAGTTCTGGCATTGGAGCAGCCTGTTGCAAGGATCTCGTAGCTAAGGGCATGGTTGTTGTGGGTCTAGCGCGACGTGAGGAGCGGCTGCAAGAGCTGAAGGATTCTCTGCCAGCGGACCAGGCTAAGCGTTTCCATGCCCATAAGTGTGACGTCAGCGATGAGAAACAAGTGGTTGATGCCTTCGCTTGGATTGAGCAAAATGTGGGTGGAGCCGACGTTTTGATTAATAATGCTGGCATTGTTCGGCACACTGATATAACGGACGCAGGGAACTCTGATGATCTTCGTGCAGTTTTGGAAACCAATGTGCTAGGGGTTGCTTGGTGCACCCGTGAGGCATTCCTCTCACAACAACGTAGAAAGGTTAATGATGGCCATGTGGTCATCATCAACAGTGTGGCCGGACACAAAGTGCCCATCGTGCCTGGTATGAGCCTTAATATCTATCCACCATCAAAACATGCCATCACCGCCTTAACTGAAGTCCTGCGTCAGGAGTTCCAAAACAAGGGAACTCAGACAAAAATCACAGTAAGCTGAGAAGAATCTCCCATTTTACACATTAACTAACTCTTCTCGTTCACAGAGCATTAGTCCCGGAGGTGTTGATACAGAGATTGTTGCCGGTTTTAAGGAAGTCATGCCCGATTTCCCCCTATTGCGTTCTGAGGACGTTGCCGATGCGGTGACCTATTGCATCCAGACACCTCCAAACGTGCAAATCCATGAATTGACCATTAAACCCATTGGAGAAAAATTATAAACCCATTCTTCGAATAATATTTATATAAATAAAAATTCAAAGTTTATAAAGCTTACGAAAATTAAAGTTGAAAATGTAGAATATTTAGCTTATTCCCATTTTGAGTCAAACACGACTAGAAATTTGGCAATAGCAAATTTTTTCTAACACCAATTTCAATAGTTTTTAATGAAAAATAATTTTTAAAACCATTTTCTAAATAATATTTTAAACAATTTTTCGCAGAACTGACAAGTTGCATACGATGGTTATAGATATATCGCCCTGGAATGGCTATATATGTATGTATATGTGTATAGCTGCTCTGTTTATAAAAATTGTACAATTTGATTCTAGAATCTAGACATTATTTGCTTTTGGCTTTCGTGACGCGATCAACCAATTTTTGTTTGTCAAACCTCAATAAAGTTGAGCAAGCATTACGAGCACTTTTCTGTATGGAAAAAGTGCTTATAACGCTGTTCTATAAGAATATGTAAGTTTATCAATAGCTTTGAGCTTTTTGCTCTTTCGAATGTATAAAAGGGTCTATTCTATTGTAGAAGAGTTTAGTTGAACGTAGAACGTAGAAAGAAGAATAGAAGATAGTTAAAATGGATCGTTGGTTAAATCGTGTTGCCGTCGTCACTGGAGCCAGTTCTGGCATTGGAGCAGCCTGTTGCAAGGATCTGGTAGCCAAAGGGATGGTTGTTGTAGCTCTGGCTCGTCGTGAGGAGCGGCTGCAAGAGCTAAAGGCTTCTCTGCCAGCAGACCAGGCTAAGCGTTTCCATGCTCACAAGTGTGACGTCAGTGATGAAAAACAAGTTGTCGATGCTTTCGCATGGATCGAGAAGAATGTTGGTGGGGCCGATGTCTTGGTCAACAACGCAGGCATTGTTCGTCCTAACCAAATAACAAACTCTGGCAATTCCGACGATCTTCGTGCAGTTTTAGAAACCAATGTTTTAGGTGTAGCTTGGTGCACCCGTGAGGCATTCCTCTCACTCCAACGTAGGAAGGTGAACGACGGTCATGTGGTCATCATCAACAGTATTGTCGGACACAATGTGCCAATAACGCCAAGCGCTACTTTAAATCTGTATCCATCATCTAAGCATGCCATTACCGCATTGACTGAAGTCCTTCGCCAGGAATTCCAAAATAAGGGAACTCAAACAAAAATCACAGTAAGCTCAAAATAATATCTAAACGTACAAATTTGCTAATTCTTTTTGCCCCACAGAGTGTAAGTCCCGGAGTAGTTGACACTGAGATAATCAGCAAGGAGGCCAGGGACATTATGGGCGACTTTCCCATGTTGCGCTCTGAAGATGTTGCCGATGCAGTGACTTACTGCATACAGACGCCGCCAAACGTACAAATCCATGAGTTGACCATTAAGCCTGTTGGGGAAAAGTTTTAAACTACAGTAAATTTTTATTAACATAAAGTAAAAAAATTAAAATATTTGATTAGCCGTATTAAAATTTTTTTTGAATTGGTGAAAACCAAATCTTCTTCAAGAATCAAATACAACTTTTCACTATAATCACTAGAGGGAAACTGAATTATTTTTCTAGTCGACCATTTGTGTTCCCCACTCTTTTAATTTTATAAAATATTAAAAAAAAAATGAAATGTTAAAAAATTTTGGGACTATTTAGAGCTGTGGCAATTCAGTTGGTTTATGTGGAACGGAAACCTCAGCGGTTTTTTTAGAAATTTTATAGTAAATTGTCACCATTAAATATAAAGTCTTTATGAGCCGATTGACTTGCACTGATTTACCACCATTAAATTAAAAAAAATTTTAAAAATGAGCAAATTATCGGAAAAACCAAAATTTTTGTTGTTTTTTGCCGTCAGTTTGACAAATTTAATTCAATATTCAATTTAAGTTTTCGCTGTTAATGTAAAATTATACTAAATACAAATTTAGCCATTTTCCTCCATCCACTTCGACGGCGCACAACCTACTGAAAGTTTGTTTTTTAATTTTTTATCTCTGGTTTGTAAAGCCATAAAAAAACCTTTATGGCGACCACGATGTAGGTCGAATAAGGCTTGAAAATCGAGAATAGAATACTTCCCTAAGCTAGATACTCTTTCCTTGATATTTTTAAAAGGCAGTTGTGATTAATTAGAGAATAATTCTTTCAAAGCAATTTTATGTATTATATAAACAAAAATACTATAGTCAGTATTGTAGGACATCAAGCGCCAATAATACCTAGCGTTGCTCTCAATATGTATCGACCATTTAAACAGGAGGTAGCCAAGTAGTAGCCAAGGGAATGGTTGTAGTGGGTCTTGCTCGGCGAGAGGAGCGGCTGCAGGAGCTCAAGGCTTCTTTGCCAGCAGACCAGGCGAAACGTTTCTATGGACACAAGTGTGACGTTAGCGATGAAAAACAGGTGATCGATGCCTTTGCCTGGATCGAGAAAAATGTGGGTGGAGCTGATGTCCTGGTGAACAATGCTGGCGTCATGCCAAACCCAACCCAAATAACAACACAAAACAATTCCGCCGATCTTCGGGCAATCGTTGAAACTAATGTTCTTGGAGTATCCTGGTGCACCCGTGAGGCATTCCTTTCACTTCAACGCAGGAAGGTCAACGACGGTCATGTGGTCATCATCAACAGTGTGTTTGGACACGGAGTACCAGTAATTCCTGGCTTTAGCTCCAATTTATATGCACCATCCAAACATGCCATAACTGCATTGACTGAGGTTCTGCGCCAGGAGTTTCAAAATAAGGGTACTCAGATCAAAATCACGGTATGGTTCCAAAGTTTTCTAAATTTTCCCATTAACTAATTTTTTAACTTCTTACAATCCACAGAGTGTAAGTCCTGGAGCAACTGACACAGAGCTTAGCGCAAAGGCCAAAGAGTTTGTGCCCGATTTGCCATTGTTGCGTTCGGAAGATGTTGCCGATGCAGTGACCTATTGCATCCAGACTCCTCCAAACGTTCAAATCCATGAATTGACTATCAAGCCTATTAACGAAAGAACTTAATCAAAGCACTAATCCTTTGCAAATCCTTTTTTGCTTAAAAATAATAAATAATCCTTAAAATTTACGGCTTTATGTTAATTAGAAATGTGTTAACGATGAAAACATATTATAAATTTTATAGATATATTACAGCCATTTTTGATTTTACATCAAATAAAAAAAGAGAGCCAACGAAAATGTTGTCGATATTTATGTTTATAAAATCTTAGAAGCATTATTAGCAGTTTTTGCAAAGTTGTTTACTGTATGAAAGTAATAGCTTATGATGTGATATAAATATTCAAAAGCTTTAAGCTTTTTCCTTTCCAGAAAAAGCGGATCTATATAAAGCCTCGTAACATCGTATCAAAGTTTAGTTGCACAGAGAACTTCACAGCAAATAGTTAATATGGATCGTTGGTTAAATCGTGTTGCCGTCGTCACCGGTGCCAGTTCTGGAATTGGAGCTGCCTGTTGCAAGGATCTCGTAGCTAAGGGTATGGTTGTTGTAGCTCTGGCTCGTCGTGAGGAGCGACTGCAAGAGCTGAAAGCTTCTTTGCCAGAAGAACAAGCCAAACGCTTTCACGCCCGTAAATGTGACGTCAGCGATGAGAATCAAGTGGTTGAAACTTTCGCATGGATCGAGAAGAACGTTGGCGGAGCTGATGTTTTGGTTAACAATGCGGGCATTACCCGAGATACTCAAATAACAAAACCAAACAACTCCGACGATCTTCGTGCTATCCTAGACACCAATGTCCTTGGAGTCTCGTGGTGCACTCGGGAGGCATTCCTCTCACAACAACGTAGGAAGGTGAACGATGGCCATATAGTCATCATCAATAGCATTGTCGGACACGGAGTTCCAGTAATTCCTGGATTTAACTTCCATTTGTATGCACCATCGAAGCACGCCATCACCGCCTTGACAGAAGTCCTGCGCCAGGAGTTTCAAAATAAGGGAACTCAGACAAAAGTCACAGTAAGTTTAGACTGGTTTACCTATTTACATATTCGCTAAGTAAGTCATTTTTTTCCACAGAGTGTAAGTCCTGGGGCAGTTGACACAGAGATTATCAATGAGAGGGTCAGGGAACTTGTACCCGATTTTATTATGTTGCGTGCTGAAGACGTGGCCGATGCTGTATCCTATTGCATCCAGACGCCTCCAAACGTTCAAATTCACGAACTGACCATCAAGCCTGTTGGTGAAAAGTTTTAAAAACTTTTTTTTGTTAAAATTCTTATATCATTTTTAAACTATAGTAACAATACAATACAAATTTAACTCTTATTAAAAGATAAATAATTTCATTAGCTTTTAATACAGCGTGAACAACTTTTTACAGATTTTGAGTGGTTCAACTTTCTGTTGATTGAGGTTCGCCGGCAAAACAATTGCTTATATACATAGTGGGTAAGGTCGAGTAATCAGCATTATTCTTACGTACATACAAATTGTACAGATATGAATGGAAACACAGAAAGCACATTCTCTGCCGCGACTGGGTAATATTCCACATAAAATTAATGACTTGTTCGTTTATATGAATACAAACGATTTAAGCTTTTTTTTAAATTGAGATAAGGTGAGATCTATAAGAAGGAATGTGGGCGTAAGGCACTTCTCTCACTTAAAATTCGTGAAGCTCTCTTATAATACTTACAGAATTTCTTTAGTTTTCTAAAAATTAAAATATTTGCCCAACAAAAAAAGAAATAATAAGTAATTAAATAATTGCAATATTAATTGTCAGTTTATTTAAGGTTAACTTAAGGATTATTTATTTGTTGTTGAATTGTCAATAAGAAATTTTGGTCTGATTGGCACAACTAGTAAGGCAATTTTAAAAACAGTTCGCGGTGAACTGTAAATGTTTTTAATACTATTATAATTGGTGCAATAATCTTTTATAACAATAGCGACCGGCAAAAGAATTGTTATAGATTTAGTGGGTAAGATCGAACTATCGCCAAATAAGTAAAATTAATTGGCATTTGTCAATATAAGAGCAACTGCTTGATTTATAAGGAAATGAATCGATTGCTGCCATTTACGAATCATTTTTTAAAAATTCTGTATTATATATATTTACAGTTCTTTACAGAACCTTTTTTTCTTGTCCGACAAAATGTATGATATTTTGGACCACAAACCATGGCACTTCAATTGGTCTTAACAAGTGGTCAGACATAAAATTGACTTCATTACTGTGGAATTCGAGTAATAAAGGGTCCAATCCCTTCATTCTTAAAAAAAAATTAACCATGACAGGATATAATCATAGATCATTCGAGAAGGTTAACTATTTAACCACAAAACTAAATTTCCAGTCTACATACAATCACTCAATGGAAATGTTGGAACTATTCTTGTTTATAAAGGAAATATAGTGCTAACCGAGCATTACAAACACTTTTTCGGATAAGAGTAACAGCTGGTTCTATGTTTATTTATGTTTATCAAAAGCTTTGAGCTTTTTCCTTTCAAAAAAACGGGTCTATAAAAGACCTCACGTCGGTGCCGAAGAGTTCAGTTGAATACCGAGTCTGCAGAAAACAGTTAATATGGATCGTTGGTTGAATCGTGTTGCTGTCGTCACTGGAGCCAGTTCTGGCATTGGAGCAGCCTGTTGCAAGGATCTCGTAGCTAAGGGCATGGTTGTTGTGGGTTTAGCGCGGCGTGAGGAGCGGCTGCAAGAGCTAAAGGCTTCGCTTCCAGCAGATCAGGCCAAGCGTTTCCATGCTCACAAGTGTGACGTCAGCGATGAAAAGCAGGTGGTTGATGCCTTTGCATGGATCGAAACAAATTTGGGTGGAGCCGATGTACTGGTGAACAACGCGGGCATTATCCGAGACACAGAAATTACAAAGCCAAACAACGCCGACGATCTTCGGGCAATCTTAGACACTAATGTACTTGGAGTCTCCTGGTGCACTCGTGAGACGTTTCTCTCCATACAACGCCGTAAAGTAAACGACGGTCATATAGTCATCATCAACAGCGTGGTTGGACACAAAGTACCTGTAGTGCCTGGATTTAACTTCAATTTATATGCACCATCCAAACATGCCATCACGGCACTGACTGAAGTCCTGCGCCAGGAGTTCCAAAATAAGGGAACTCAGATGAAAATTACAGTAAGCTCATACGATTTTTTTTAAACCAGCAAAAGTAGTAAAAATAGTAATCTTCTACCCACAGAGTGTAAGTCCTGGAGCAGTTGACACTGAGATCATCAACGATGCCATAAGGAAAAACGTACCCGAATTTCCTATGTTACATTCCGAAGATGTTGCCGATGCGGTTTCCTATTGCATTCAGACTCCCCCAAATGTCCAAATCCATGAGCTGACCATCAAACCTGTTGGCGAAACTCTTTAATCTGGTGACTCTATTTTGAAATAGAGTCTTTGGCCTGCTTTATTTTTCTGACCAGAAATGGTAACGTTTTGGTTACTCCACTCGTATTTTAAATAATAAATTAGTTAATTTTTTATTAAATCAGAGTAATTTGTCTGGGAAACGTCTTTTTAAGAGCAGATTACACATTGAATGTTCATATCGAATTAAAGATAGGTCAAGAAGACGAAAAAAAATCAAATTCTTAGCAAATAAGGTCAAACATTTAGATTTATACAAGTTGTGTCTAGATATGAATACTACATATATCGACTTATCGTCGCCATCTGATTAATTTAAAAAAAAAACTTTTTTCAACTGCTTCTGACAATTATTCTATAAACTATTCTATATTTTGCTGACGTTTGTAGCTTTTCTCTTTCAAGAAATACGAGATTTGCACATAAATATAAGATAATTTCAAGTTTTTAAATTGTCGAGTTCTGTTCATCTCGTTGGGGTGTGTAAGGTTTAAAATATGACTTATGGCATGCTGTAACTTTTATTTCTAAGAGATTTTGAGGATGCCTTTTTGATTAATTGTTTGATTTTTTATAAATTTACAAAAGTAAGTAAGAAAACAAAATTTATGCATAGAAATGGCTAATTTAATCATTGCATCATTGATTGACAGTTAGTTAAAGGTTCATTTGAAGGTTACACATTTATTTATTTGCATTAACTTTTGTTAGCTTTTTAATTAGAAATGCTATTCCAGTGGACAGGCGCACCTAAAAAGGCAATTTTAAAAGCAGCTTTTTCTGAGTTGTAGTTGCAAATGTAAATAGTTTTAATAACCTATATTATACTATTATTCATAGAAGATTTAAAAATCTATATTCGCTGTTGGGCAGTGGGCAAAAATCCCATTGATTAGAGTTTATTGGGATTTTGTTGCACGCGACCGGCAAAACAATTGTTTATTGAGATTATTGGGTAAGGTCGAGTTATCACATTAATAAGGTGTATAGATAAGGCTGAATACAGTGTCTCTATCGGTCAATGATTAATCAGAAAACTGCTGTTTCTAGTCGTCTATAAGTTATAAAAATTGCTTACAGTGACTGCGCATTCTTCGACATAAGAGCAACTGTTTGTTCTATAAGAGCGCAATTTGTCTGTTTTGAGCTTTTTTTTTTTGAGAAATTCTGATCTATAAAAGAACTCGCAGCTGCCAGTTACAGCTCAGTCAAACACAAGTTTCCACAGCAAACAATTCTTGACTTGAAAATCAATTGAATTAAAATGGAACGTTGGTTGAATCGTGTTGCCGTCGTCACTGGAGCCAGTTCTGGCATTGGAGCAGCTTGTTGCAAGGATCTTGTAGCCAAGGGAATGGTTGTCGTAGCTCTCGCTCGGCGTGAGGAGCGATTAAAAGAGCTCAAGGCTTCCTTGCCAGCAGATCAAGCAAAACGTTTCCATGCCCGTAAATGTGACGTCAGCAACGAGAAGCAAGTGGTTGAAACATTCGCATGGATCGACAAAACCCTTGGTGGAGCCGATGTTTTGGTTAACAATGCCGGCATCATCCGAGACACTTTCATAACCAACCCAAACAACTCTGACGATCTTCGTGCAACCTTAGACACCAATGTGCTTGGGGTATCGTGGTGCACTCGAGAGGCATTCCTCTCACAACAACGTAGAAAGGTGAACGACGGTCATATAGTCATCATCAATAGTGTGGCTGGTCACGGAGTGCCAGTCGTTCCTGGATTTAACTTTAACATGTATTCACCATCTAAACATGCCATCACTGCTTTGACCGAGATCCTGCGCCAGGAGTTCCTAACTAAGGGAACTAAGACTAAGATCACAGTAAGTGTTAAAGGTTTTCCAGCTTACAAATCCACTTTACACCTTTTACCCACAGAGTGTTAGTCCTGGAGGAGTTGACACTGAGATTATCAATGATCAGGTCAGGAGAGAACATCCCGAATTTCTTATGCTGCGTTCTGAAGATGTTGCCGATGCGGTAACCTATTGTATTCAGACTCCACCAAATGTTCAGATCCATGAATTGACCATCAAGCCTGTTGGCGAAAGGTTTTAAACCGATTTTGTTTACTCTTTTCTAATTCTTATTAAATTGAGGCCAGTTATTTGCGGTTTTTATAGAACATTTTTGCCATTAACCGTCAATTTAAAAATAAAACTTTTTTTTACAAACTACACATATTTATTGGGTTTCCTTTGAAAAACAACTTCCTTAAAGAGGATTGTTATGACATCCAAGAGTTGATTGTGTTGTTGATAAAAAGTTGATTGTTGAATTATTAGGTAAGGTCGAGTAATCAGAAATAAAAAACGTATAGATATGACTGATTGAAGTGATTCCGCCAACGAATGACTATTCAAAAATCTAGTATTCCTATCAATAATAAAAAATTCTTACAGTGACTGAGCATTCTTTGACACAAGTGCAACTGTTTGTTCTGTAAGAGTTCAAATCGTCAACTTTGAGCTTTTTTTTTTTTTTAATTTTGATCTATAAAAGAAATGGCAGCTGGCAAAATCAGCACAGTCAAAATCAAACCTGCATAGAAAACAATTCCCTGACTTGATAATTAATAAACTTAATATGGATCGTTGGTTAAATCGTGTTGCCGTCGTCACTGGAGCCAGTTCTGGAATTGGAGCAGCCTGTTGCAAAGATCTGGTAGCCAAGGGAATGGTGGTCGTAGCTCTGGCTCGGCGTGAGGAGCGATTGAAAGAGCTGAAGGCTTCTCTTCCAGCAGATCAGGCAAAACGTTTCCACACCCATAAATGCGACGTTAGCAATGAAAAGCAAGTGGTTGAAACATTCGCATGGATTGAAAAGAACGTTGGTGGAGCTGATGTACTGGTGAATAATGCGGGCGTTCTCCGAGATACTTTTATAACAAGTCCAAACAACGCCGACGATCTTCGTGCCATACTAGACACCAATGTACTTGGGGTCTCGTGGTGCGTTCGGGAAGCGTTCCTCTTACAACAACGGAGAAAAGTTAACGACGGTCATATAGTCATCATCAATAGCATTGTCGGACATGCAGTGCCCGTCATTCCTGGATTCAACTTTAACATGTATCCGCCATCCAAACATGCTATTACTGCCTTGACCGAAATCCTGCGGCAGGAGTTCCTAACTAAGGGAACTAAAACTAAGATTACAGTAAGTTCCAAAGTTCTTTTTAACCCAAACATTTACTAAATGTCTTTTGCCCACAGAGTGTTAGTCCTGGAGGAGTGGACACTGAGATGATCAGCGATCAGGTGAGGAAGGAACATCCCGAATTTCTTATGCTGCGTCCTGAAGACGTTGCCGACGCAGTGACATATTGTATCCAGACTCCTCCAAATGTTCAAATCCATGAGCTTACCATCAAGCCTCTTGGCGAGAGGTACTAGAGAAGAGCTTCAAGTTTGGCTTCTCTTGTGCGCAACCGTGACAATTGATGTGCCATTGTAATAAACAAAATATATTGTCTCTTTTAAAAATTGTTAATAGAAAATATGGATGAGCAATTAACCTAAGGGCGCTGTCTTTTCTTTGTAGTGACTGACTAATGGGCTGTCATTTGTTTTTTTAAATTAAATTGTCAATCGCTTTGCGATACGATATTAGTTAAGTTTCGTTTAGCAAATTCAAACTAGTTTTTCAATTGTGTGAGGCACGATAAAGGGGTATAAGTAATTTGCTTCCCAGTTGGATTCAGTCCGAATTCAAGGTCATCCATTCATATGTAGTTAGTGTTGTGCATATTGATCGATAGCAAACCAAACAACAATGTTTGTGAGCTTATCAATGGGTAGTCACTTATAATGCCAAAGTTCTTTGCAAACTCTAATCGCAGCTGAGAATATTTGCAAGTGTCTGGCCACTTGTATTGTTTTATAAGTGTTCCAGAAACTTTGAACAAAAATACATTCAAAGTATTTTGCTACATTTGTGACGAAGTGAACACAATATTAATCTTATTTATTGATAATAACGTCATAAGATCATGCCTCCAAATATATTAGGGACGTGATAAAGCTTTGAAGTGTTTTTATTAGGCCCTTGCAATTAAATCAAACCAGAGTAAACTGGTTTCGATTCCATCCATAGATTGTTGAAAAGTTATCGAAGCTATTTCACCATTTTGCGAAATGGCGATCGATCGGGATGATATTAAAGATTATCTATCTAATTAACAATCTAAGAGACAACAAAATTTGATTTCAGCGCTCAATCCCTACTGATTCGAAATTGGGCTATAATTTTATTTATATTCTCAAATTGATATAGATCTATATGGATTGAATTTTTCACTTGATCAGTTAAGTTTAGATTCCTAAACTAACTTTTCAATTAAACTTAATAGCTTTGTTGATCATTATCAGTAAATAGCGAAAATAGGGTTAATTATGTTTTGTTGGGAAAATAATCTAAAATCGTTTTACTTTATGGTGAATTAAACATTTTTCTTCAGAGACTTTTCTATAAAAATTTAGTTTGTTTGGAATTCTTGCCTACATTCCAGCAGATGTGAGTTATATTTTTTATTAGACGTATCTAGTTTATATGTAAATGATTTTTAAACTATACTTTTAATTTTAATTGTGCACTTTATTAGCAACATTTTATGACTTAACAATTCTCAATGGATAAATACTTGAAGTCGAGTAATCTTAAATGTTGAGTGTATAGATATGGCTGAGTGCGTTGCTTCTATCGGTGAATGATTATTAAAAAGCAGTTATTCCTAGTCATCTCCCAGTGACTGACCATAAAGACAACTGCTTGTTCTATAAGATAGAAGATCCACTGCTTTAAACTTCTTTATCGCGAAATTTTTGATCTAAGTATATAAGAAACTAGCAGCTGGCAGTTACAGCTTAGTCAGAATCAAACCTCTATAACATATGATAACTTATAATCAATAAAGTTAAAATGGAACGTTGGTTGAATCGTGTTGCCGTCGTGACTGGAGCCAGTTCCGGTATTGGGGCAGCCTGTTGCAAGGATCTGGTAGCCAAGGGAATGGTGGTCGTAGCGCTAGCTCGTCGTGAGAAGCGACTGCAAGAGCTGAAGGCTTCCTTGCCCGCAGACCAAGCAAAACGTTTCCACATCCATAAGTGCGACGTCAGCAATGAGACGCAAGTGGTTGAAACTTTTGCATGGATAGAGAAAAATGTTGGTGGAGCCGATGTTCTGGTTAACAATGCTGGCATTCTCCGAGATACAGAAATAACAAAACCAAACAACTCAGACGATCTTCGGGCAATCTTAGACACCAATGTACTTGGGGTCTCGTGGTGTACTCGAGAGGCATTCCTCTCACAACAACGTAGGAAGGTACACGACGGTCATATAGTCATTATCAACAGCGTGGCTGGGCACGGGATTCCTGTAATTCCTGGAGTTCCAAAACAAGGGAACTCAGACAAAAATTACAGTAAGTTTAAAAGTTTTTCCAAACGAAACGTTCTCTTAATATACATTCTTTGTTTTCAGAGTGTGAGTCCTGGAGGAGTTGACACTGAGATTGTCAATGAAAAGGTTAGAAAAGAAAACCCTAATTATGCCATGTTGCGTTCTGAGGACATTGCCGATGCGGTAACCTATTGTATCCAAACTCCGCCAAATGTCCAAATCCATGAGCTCATTATCAAGCCTCTTGGCGAGAAGTTCTAAATTATGCTTACTTTGGCGTTTCTGGCCATCCTGACAATCGATGTGACGTTGTATATAGTTTGTGTAATTATCCAAAAACGAAAGAAATTTGATTTACTTTAAAGCCAATTGTATTTTAAGCTACTTACAGAAACATTTCAATTGCCGTCGACATTGTAAAAATTTTTAAAAAATTAGCAGTAGTCAGTTTAAAAGAATCTAACTAGTTGTATACAGACTTACTATATCAAATTTAAAACAATTGGATCTATTTCCACACAGACATTATTAAAACGTTATTGGAGTTCCTTTCTCTCATGCAACTGAAATAATATTGAATATTTTCGGTAGCTAGATATTTTCTTTATCAATTGATTTTCTTTATTTCTCAACTATCTGATCAATGTTATTGCTAATAATTCACTAAATGGTGTGTTCGTTTAGTAAGTAGTTACAGGAGAACAAAGGGAATCATTCATTTACTATTAATTAGAACTAAAGAGCGAAACTTTATCCATATCCATAAATCCAGAGCGGAGCGACAAGAGCTTACAAGTACTCAACAATGTCACATTTAATGGAAATATTTGGACAGCTCTGACCGACAACACTGCGTCCTCGGTAGTTGGGACTCTTCTCCGTGAGCAGCTTGCGGAATATAGGCAGTATGGCTGTCTCACCCTCAATCAGTTCCGTCTCGGAGCTAGCTCCATAAATGGAGCTTTCAGTTTTGTTGCGATGCTTTCGTTGTTTGTCTGGGGCCACATTCGGCGAACTGTGGTGATGCGCCGCATGTTGGATGTTGGAGTTTCGGGTAAGCTTACGCGGCTGGCAAGGTTGAGTGGTAGACGGTGGATCACGCTCCCGTTCGCTGTCCGTCTCACTTTGGCAAACCGTGCCTTTCTGTGGCTTGGGACGATGCTTGTTGCGGTTCTTCTCCGACACAGAGCGCTGTATGGGCGATGTGGTGTTCTGATCGTAGGCTATCACATGCCCATGATGCTCGGCGCAGCGTTGTGGACTGGCGTAGTTGCGCGGTGACTGACGTTTGGCGTGCGACAACGTGTGGGTGTCCCAGAGATCACTCTGCGAGACAACAAAGTTGGATTTCAGCGCTGAACCCATGCTAGTTCGACGATGATCTGAGGCAGTAGGAGCTAAAATGAAATGAACGTCTTTAGGATCCTCTAACAATTAATATGTGTATTAACTTACTCTTAATCACACCCGGCGTACTGGATTTGCTGTGTGGGCACACATTGCTTAACTCAGACTGAGAAGTGGAAATGTTTGTAGAAGAATTGCGATGTGTTGTTGTATATTTTGGCCTGGCTGTTGGTGTCTGGCTACCACTGTCGTAGTGTCTAGAGGTTGTGGATTGGCGACGTTCCCGCAGGGTGCTGCAATCCCCTGTGCTTCGCTTACCCACGGTGCTGGTGATGGTGCCAATATTGTCATCTGTTTGAGCTGATACTGAATTCCGTTTCTCTAAGGTTCGATAGTGTTGCTGCTGTTGTTGCTGCTGTTGGTGTTGGTGCTGCATTTGCTGCTGCTGTTGTTGCAGTTGCTGTTGAAGTTGCTGCTGAATGGGCTGCATTATTGTTGGTGCCGCTACTGGAGCTATGCCAGATGCAGTTGGAGCATGGGAATGATGTTCCACAATGGATTGTTTTTTCTTTTTCCTAATTAAATATGCATTTAGTTAGTTTAGTTTAGTTAGTGAAACGGGCTACTTACGGTGGAAGTGAAGGCGCCATCGCTGTAGACTGTACCGATATAAAGGAGTTGTCCATCTCGACATGCGTGGAGGTAACGCTATCCACAGATGTCAGCTCGGTAACTTCTATGGCAAACAGTAAATAATGCATGAATATGTCACAACAAATATCCCTTGCTACCCACCTGTAGTGCTGGGCATTTCTCGACGCACTGGCGGTGCCGATAACCTGGTAATATCTTCGGTCAATATGGGCTCCAGCTCGCCACCGGCATTGGATGTGCCCGTGCAGCTCACACCGTCGATCCATTTGCGAGCCTCAGGTCCCAGTTTGCGTATCAAGGCCTGCAACTCATTCTCCTTCTCCATCAAAGCCTTGCGGAAGCGGCAATTTGTATTCTTGACATCACGCAGACGCTGCTCCAACTCACAGACTGATGAATCGCGACGATTCTTGGACATAGGACGCAGAGTAGCTCGAACCCTCTTGTCGACAACACCTTGCGGATTTCGTTTCAGTTCGACCAGCTGAAAGATGTTAGATTTAGACATTAGATTACACGCCCTCTCACCAAGGCACATATATAACATCGAGGAATATTTGCATGTGACATATGTGTTAGAATGTTATAGAGCAGCACGGACCTTAGGGACCTTGCTGCTCTATTGGATGAATATAGTGGATTAGTTTAAGTAAGTAGTGTCATGTAGCAGCATTCAGAGTTAAGTTTTGAATTTCGAGTAAATGTTGTTATTGTTTATACTGTTTACGTGTATCGCATGATCAGTGATCAGTTTTCATTCTCAAACAGATCCAATGACCATTGGTCTTTAAACAACATTCATATGGCATTTGCACATTGATAACGAAACATATATTGCATGTATATATATATATTACACAGCTACAGAAACTACAAAACTTCCTTACTACCAGTCTTACTTTCGGTACGAACACCAAACACAAAGTGGCTGTCGTACAAAAAATTATAAAAAACGAGAGTAAGACAAAAACTAAGTCCTTGCGATCCGATAGCACCAACGATATAGCCGCTCCAGCTAAGCAGGTGATGAATACATTATAAACGGAAAAACCAATGTGCTTGGAATCGTTTAGAGCCGGTATGGAGACATGACGAGTTTCCCAGGCCAAGAAGGCACCAAAGACCTGCACATATATATTTGGTTTTAGTGCTTAGCAAATCATCGCATCAAAATCTACCTACCAATAACAAGCCCTTGTAGGCATAGATAATGCTAACAAATATCGTCATATGCTCCGATTGGCAATACTCATTTTCAGGTATTACCAAAACGTCATCAATGTTCTCATGATGCTGCAAAGTAAAAGTAATTAATGTAAAATTATACTCTATTTATATTTTGTCTTACCAAGGGTTCCAGTTGCTTTGTCTCTCGGTAGAATGGATCTGCTATCTGCCATGTGGTTATAATGGCAATGTCAATGAACAATAGAACGCCCACAACCATGAATAATTGATAATCTTTGATGACTTTCTTGTTTAGTTTGAGGTCCGTGAAGATGGAGTGCACTCGCCAAGTCTTCGAGAACATTGCCCCAAAACTAAGACTAAATCCTGCCATTAAAATCCAAGCGCGAGCCGTGCATATATAAGGAAAGGCAGCCACACTGCTAAGTGTAGTGTCCAAACCGAGGAAAATAATGCTCAAATAGGTCAGCATGCAGCCAATGATGATGAGATTGTTCAAATGAGGGCTGGACATTTTAATATACCTTTAAAGGAGTACGAGAGATCGTAAATATATATATATATTAATGATATTTTATGACGTGATATTACCTCTGATTACGATATTTTATATTAAATGCTAGAAAAACTGTTGCAATAATCACACCAATAACCGAGGCACTGGCCGAGACTATATATATCGTTGGATTAACTTGACTATGCTCTATGTAGATAAGAGTTCGATCCTTGGGTGGCGTCTTGCCCACCCAACGAACTGGTTTACCCAGACTCAGATCCAGATGAGCCTGCTGGGAATGATATTCGCCGATTTTCTCCATTTGGCCAACTTGAAATTGATTAATCAGTATGTTGGCTTTCCGTTCGTTGTTGTAAAACCGCACAGGACCCTGTAAAGTTGTAATTTGCATGGAATGAACTTCAGTATATCTCTAAACTCTCTTACCGTGACGCCTTCAAAAGACGTGTTCCGCAAGGCTTCAAGGAAGACGCTTTCCCAGTCCTTGACACGGTAATCAAAGTGTGTCAACAGATCCTCCCGTTTCTCTGCCACATATTGTATAGCCAAAGCTGCTGCCCATATTCCATCATAAGTGTAGCCATGAAAACGGGAATATTCAGTGCCGCGTAGTCTGTCATACTCTATCAAATACTCATCCGCTGTCTGCAAAAGATTCAGAGATGTAGAGTGGAAACTAATGAGAGTGGCCTCTTACTTACAATGCCCGCAACCGTGATGTCTCCACTGGTCGACAATGGCAGAAGATCCACCAATATAGCACCTTCCAATGCCGTCGAAATTTCCTCCACACTACATTCACTGTCCATGGTTTTGTTCCACCACTCCGTGGAGTAGGTGGCCATGATAAGCCACTGGTATGCTCGTCCGTACATATCCAATCTGGTGATTAAAAAGATAGATTTAAGCCACATATCGGAGAGATTAGTGCAGGCACTTACTTATAGGCCTCACAGAAGACCTTCCGGGCAAAATGCTCATTAAAATTGCCCATAATAATGCGCACATCTTTTTCGCGCAACTTTTTCAACGATTCAGCCACATCATTTACAAAACTTTGAGTCTCCACCACTTCCACCTCCATGGCATCCAGATCAGCGACCATATGGTTATGGGGTAGCGAGTATCTCGGCTCATTCTGGTACACCGTACCCACGCGTGTCCAATTAAACTCCTTCAGCAGGGCCAAACGCGGAGCGTTGAATGCATTCTCAGAGGGCACCACACGAAAGAAATTGGGAAACGCATCCTTGGTGAACATGGGATGCGTGTCTGCGTAACTCAATTGCGTCAAATGCCAATGCTTGCTGGCCTTGGCTATGGGATCAGTGACATGCGTACAGGCAGCTCCAAAGAGCATTACCTTATTGGGTCCAGAGTGCATCATGTCGAAAAAGGATTTTACACCCACAGCCGCATTGCACTTGAGAATAAAGCATTGATTAAATTCATTCCTGTGACATTATTCCAAGACTTACCTGAGTGTCATTCCACCACATGTGCAGCCTGTAGTTGGTCAGGATTCGAGGATGCTCATTGACATGTCCCAAAGCCAGCTTGACACTGGGCATAACACCGCGCCCTGTATAGGAATTTTCCACACCATCGCCATATGGAAAGAATCCAGCTATATATACATCGGAGCGTTTGGCGGTTCTGGCCCAAACCCTCACCCTGGTCAGAAGCACCAGCAGCAGGCAAAGCGGCAATACCGACCTCGAGAGTTGCATGTTGAGCGCGTGGACTACAAAATTATAATAAAATGCGCAGAAGTTCTGGTCATTTTGATGTTAATGTATCTAAACGAGTCGCCCAAGGCCTTCAATGGCAAGACAAGGATACATCACTGGGTGGTGTGTGCGGGTTGTGGGGCGTATGCGTGTAGGTAAGTATAGGCGTTGCAAGGTTGCGTGGGTGGGTGGCAGAAGGAGCGTCTCGAATGGTTTAGGTTCACGTGCAAAGCAATTATATTGCAATTTCCTTATGGGCGAATGTGTTTTTTATGGCACTCTGCATTATTCATTGGCCTTGCGAACTCATTAAGTGCCTTTCTAACGTTCCACTTAACAAAAGAATGTGCTTGCCCCTCAACTCACCAGCTAACTTTGCTTAATTAATCCACAATTATTTCACTATCAAATGCATAATTTATATAATTTTTTTCTTTTACTTTTCTATTTTAATCGCTGATTTAATTTGAAATTTTTTCTTGAATTGCGGAGGTCTGAAAAATTATGTATCCTTTTAATCTGACAGAACAACCAGAATTTTTTTGGTTTTGCTTGTGCGCATGACCCATGCCTGAGCTTTGACAGCTTCGCCTTGTCCTAGGCTGGCCCTCTCCATGCCTCTAAAACTAGCCGGCAACAGGTGTCCAAACGAAACAGCAGCTGTTCCATATTTGTTATGCCCGTTGCCATGGAGGAGAAGGAAAAACGCATATCAGTAGAAAATTACTATTTGTTATTTCTGGAGGACAAATAATGGAGGACTATGCACCGAGTCGTTATAAAATGCTAGAAAAAATTGGTGAAGGTGTCCATGGCTGTGTATTTAAGGCCATCGATTTGCAGCGCAACAAGGAGGTGGCCATTAAAAAGGTGGCCCTAAAGAATAAGTTTGGTAACATCGCCCTGAACACCCTGCGAGAGATTAAGACTCTTCAATTATGCCAATCGGAATATGTAAGAACCATGATCAGAGGCAATTGGACTTTTAATTCTAAGTTTCTTTTTCAGATTCTGGGCATAGTTGATATATATCCAGATCTTACTGGCCTCTCCCTGGTGCTAGACTATCAGCCCGACACTCTTTATGGTCGTCTCAAGAGCGAAGTGAATCCGCTAAGTAGGCAGCAGGTGCGAAAATTCGCTTTGATGATGTTCAAAGGAATTACCTACCTCCATGATGCAGGCATTATGCATAGAGATATAAAGCCGGCAAATTTGTTAATAAGCGACAAGGATGTCCTTAAAATTGCTGACTTTGGCCTAGCCCGTCTACACTTTCCCGACGAGGAGTCACGGCTGTATTCTCCACAGGTCTCTACACGTTGGTACCGAGCTCCCGAAATACTCTGGGGCAGTCAGAAATACGGGACGGGCGTGGATATGTGGGCGGCAGGTAAGCCAATAGATATGCCAAATAAAATATTATTTAAACCAGGTTATTTAATCCAGGTTGTGTTGTGGCTGAAATGTTGCGTGGTGTTCCCCTCTTTGCTGGCACAACGGATATCGAACAGTTGGCCATAATTATACGTACTTTGGGCAGTCCCCGCTTAAACCAGTGGCCGGAGTTAACATGTTTGCCGGATTATAGTAAAATAAGGTAGGTTCCTCTTTAATAGCTTTTTTTAAGTCATCAGTTTACTTTTTTTCCAAAAAGGTTTCCGAACTCCGTGGGCATGCATTGGGACAATTTATTTCCTAGCTGCACACATGCTGTTGAAATTAATTTAGTCTCGAATCTGGTCATTTATAATCCCAAAAATCGTCTAAAAGCGAAAGAGGTTAGCTCCAGTATCAATTAGAGTCCTGTAGAGTCATTTTAAATCTATTTGTATATATTTTCAGGCCGTCGAGCATGATTATTTCAACTAATCCTTAAGTCTACGTAGTTAACAACTAAGAGTTCTCCGATTCTTTGTATCTGTAACATAAAACATTCATTAATAACATAAAGATAGGAATTGATACATCATCGCATCAACTTACTTGCACTTAAGACACGTGAAGAACACCGTCTGACCCTCATCGGCAGATCGTAGCTGAAGGGTGGCGTAGGACATCTTGTCGTTCCCACACTTGGGACACTTTCGCTCCACCACTGGCCCATCTGCTTCTGAGGATTCTGATTCACGCTTGGCCTTGTTAAACACCTTGCTTGGATCGTACGTATTGAAATGTATGGTAAACTCTGACTTTTCGCCACTATACACTATTGAGGCGAATGAAGTATAATTGATTAAAAAAAATCTAGTGTAAATGAATGAATGCAATTTACCATCTGGCAGCAACTCTTCTTTGCAGTTGTAACAGATGACATTGCCCTTAACTTGCAAAGGAGGCAAGATGGATCCGCAAGATGGACAAAATCCTGGACAATTGTTGAACACTTCCATCGTCCGCGCGTGTTTTTTTAATTAACCTCAAAACTAAAAAATAAACAAACAACCAAATTGTTGGTGTTTTTTGCAGTGTTGCCAGATTTTAACATTCCCAGTATTTTGATCCCCATATTTTAGCAGGTAAAAAGACATTTAACGTAAAATGTAGAAAAATTATCTACATGTATACTTATCAATATTGGCGCTAAAAATTTGTGACTTAAATGCATCTCAACGTAAGTAAAATTAAATCTCTTTGTTTTACATCACTAAAATGCATGTCAGAATGTCCTTTTAATAAGTCTATTTAAAAACTATCACAGGCAAAACAGCAATTACACTCTATAAAACTAAATTACAATTACACAATTACATATATGCAGATATTTTGTTAGCCGCTTCAACTCCCATCTAGGAACTTTTGTACAGACAATTGCCAATCAAAATTTAACGGCTGGGATGACTCTGCGGCATATTGAACTCCCACAGTTTCATATTGTTGTCGAGCACTTCGTGGAACCATCTCTCCTTCTCGGGTTGCTCTCTGAAGACAACATTGAGAGACTTGAGATCCAATTGCAGAATGGCATCGTTTCCCAGAAGCGTGTCCAGGGATCTTAAGAGTGTACTATTTCCATGCAGTTTAAGCAGTGTCACATACTTCACCACATAGTACTCATACTGCAGTTTGCGTCGGGCCCAACGTTCGACAGTTGCATTGGCGCTCGCCGATCGAATTTGACCCAAATGCTCGGCAAACCACGGTGCAAAGTAATTGTATAGATCCAGCTTCGATAGGCCATTTAGACCCTTGCTCTTGATGCGTTCCTTTAATTTAAGACAATGGATTAAGATTAATTATTTCGTCCGACAATAGTGTCCATAATTACCTTAATCATTTTATAGTTCTTGCGACTGTAGACAAATACTTGGTAAAGAGAATTGCCGGTAGTATAGGAGTTGACATAATGGGTGCCAAAGGACTCCATAAAACGCATTGCCGATGTCAGATTACCGATTTCCAACTGATCAATGCGAGCTCGCACATCTGACTCTAGCGGCTGATCGATGGGTATTTGTGAACTTAGTTTTCCCGTTTCCCGGAATCTCACGACTCGCACCAATACATATGAGTAGTCCCCCTGTATGAAGGAGGTGTTAATGCCAAGCTTTTTTGCTGCATTATCCGGAAACCAGCCGCCCGTAAATGCTTCCCACGGCTTGTCCAACCGCTCAATTGTAAAGTCACGGAAATATGCCTGAAACAGTTGTCGTCGATTCTCACAGAACTCCATGTGAAAATCTCCATGAAAGATACCAGGCGTATTATCCTCACTACTCTCTGTCAGATCAGTTATGTTCTAAAAATATAATTAAACCGTCATTATAGAGGGGCGGGGGATACAAGTTTAGACTGTGGTTATACCTTATAGATATTCCTTGTTGGCTCCTTGAATATCCAGCGCTCTGAGTCAACATTATCATTGTAGGGTATTACACGCATTGATATGCCCAAATAGCCGTAACGTAGAAATATATTGATGGCTTTGCCAATGCGCAGCTGGGACTCACGGCTTCCAACGATACACAAGAGCGCCAGTGTCAGCAGCCAGAACATTCCCAGCCGCGGACTCGGGCTCATCTCTCAGCTTTTGGCTGTACAGCATGCAAGGAAACTACAAATGAACATACATAAGTGATGGTCGTGATGATTAGCCATAATTGTTTATATATGTTTATATATGTATGTATATACTTATAAACTTAAAAATGATTTTTTATTTGCCGCCTTTGCACCAAGCTCCAACTAGTTGGCTATAAATTATACGAGCTCTAATTGACCGTGAACCTTCAGTGACGCTGAACTTGAACTGCGTCAAGTTGAGGCCAGCAAATGGGGCAAACGGGCAGCGGTGAGCGATGAGCTCTAAACAGAGACGATCTTTGATCACCTCAAGTGGCTGCAATTAGCCACAAAACATAAAACATAAACAGAGCCAATGAGAGAGATAGAAAGACCGAGACCGAGACAGAAGTAGTGAAAAAACGAACCATTTAATTTGGTTCAACAACAAGAAACCGCCGTCATCGTCTGACATGCAAATTGTTTCCTAAACATTTTTTTTTTTTATGCCTTGCTTAAATGGTATAACCGTTTGGCGCACTACATTAAACCGGTTTGCCGCTCGCCAATCTCCTCCAACTATGACTGATTATTGCTTGAGGAAGCCACAAGAGCGTTCACAATATGTGAACATGCCAGCAGCAGCAGCAGCAGCGGCAGCAACGACAACGACAGCAACAACTGCCTAACCGCATTGCAACTTGTTGCGCAAAATCCAGTCCTAAGTGTTTAGAATTGCCGCTGTTATCAGCTGGCTAAGAAACATCGGCAACTACAACAACATGTTAGACTGGTCGAAACATAAAGGTTAGCCGGGTGTTGGCCATGTTTATATGAGTCACACCTGTCGCTGTTGTTGCTGTTGCTGCTGCTGCTGGCTAACGCACTGAAGCGCTACATTTGACAGGGGCTACGAGACTATTACAATGATGACGGTCAAATTGTTAACATTTCAACTCAACCATAAAATGTAGGCGACATTAATATGGCCACAATTTACAGAGTAAGCCGCAGTGACTTTTAATTTTAATGGTAGGAGGAGTTATATGATTGATAGTCAGAGGACTTCTAAGTACAGAGACTGGAGACTTAATTGTATACTTGGAAAATGGTTATTAACAAGCAAAAACATTATCACAACTTAAACTATCTATTGCTTCTAACTTTTAAATCTTATGTTTTTCAAAAGAATTCTCAAATTGAAAGCTATAAATACATATAATCTCTCATACATTTTGATTTGACTAATTTGTGCATTAGAATGTGATGAGCTGTTTTTTAATGATGTTGCTTTTTGGTATTCCTA
Organism: Drosophila nebulosa; assembly: GCA_024703675.1. Lineage (NCBI taxonomy): Eukaryota > Metazoa > Arthropoda > Insecta > Diptera > Drosophilidae > Drosophila > Drosophila nebulosa. Next base: position 12,252,356 of record JANFPS010000004.1, on the reverse strand, counting down.
ATGAATGAGTTGAATTTTCAAATTCGAAAGACCTTGCCCGCAGCTTATTTTAGTTATTCTTTGCTTATTCGTTTAGAAAAATTATATATATATATAAAATTGATACATATATGAAGAGTGGATACCCCTAATGATCGATTGACCGATGGATCGATAGATTGACAAGTTTTGTATAGTCCCCAATTGAATGGACAACGTTTCTTTGGCAATTGGCAGTGGTGAGATAGCTTAAAAGCCATCGACTTAACAATATGGAATAAACATATGATATAATGATAGGTGGCATGGGTATATAAGTATTTACAATAGCAGCAGACGTTGAGCATAACCTTGTGCAAAAGACCCAAAAAAAAAAAGCTGGCAAACGGAAAAGCATTGAATTGAGATTCAGATCGAAACGTAGATGAAGATGGAGGCAAAAACTGAAGACAAAGTCAAAGATGGCGTTAAAAACAGGAAGGGGGGGTGGTGGTGAGGTTGGGAATGGATGGAGTCGAGGGTAGACGAAGCAAACCCGTGCAAATGAATCAAAAATTCAATGCGTGTGTCGGTTTGCTGCTGCTGCCGCTGAACTCGTCCAACTGCGACTCTGACTGCGCCTGCAATCGCGCAAGTTCGTTTGGTCAGAGTTTCAGAGTTGACGACTCTACAAAAGTCGGCCAGAGTCAATTGGGGATTCTTTATGCGCATTTTATGTGCCGCTTTTGTATGGCTCGTAGGCGGATGAAGGGCACGCATAAGGTCTGCACGCAGTTTACACACACACACACACATTTTGTTTTATATTATGTGAATTTTATGCTAGCTACGTACGTACATCAAACAACATTTCCTTGAGCGGCGTTAAACAAAACTTAAGCTGTTTTATTGTTATTTAGCTAAGCGAGAATTCAACTTTAAAATTGACGTAACCATCGGCAACAGATTGAGCTCTGGAGAGAATAGTATCTGTTGAGAGACTGTGAGCTAGAGCTACTAAAAACTGATTGGTCAGAGTTGTTTTGGCAGTGGTTTGCCTTATCGCCGCATTTAATGGGAACTGACAACACAGGGTTCACTCAATACCATTACCATTGCACAAGGCAGCAGTTAGCAGTCAGCAAGTCGGAAGGCAGAGAGCATCATTGAAATTCAACAGTTTTGATTGACTGCGGTTAAAGGTCAGCATCGATTCTCGTACGCAACGCAACAAATACAGCTACAGCAACAGCAACAGCAACAGCAACAGATACGGATACAGATACAGATACTTTGGTTTATGGGTGAATTTACATGTGGGAACATAAGTACGCATGGCGCCATCAAGTGATAACCCAGACAGATTAGCCAAAAATAGTTCTTTCAAATTATTTACGAGCGATTGTGGCATAATGTTGACGGGGTTTTTTAGCTCTGCTATTGAATTTCAACAACTCACAACAACAACAAAAAATACGCTCGCACACATCTATAGAGATACTTAAGTACACTCACACACGTGCCTTCTCAATTGCAATTAAAAAGCCGGAATCGGACGTCTCCAAACACTTACACTTTAAACACGAACTGTAAACGGGACGGGACGGAACGGGAACGTGGGCACAACTTCCACCGCGCAGACTCGAAATGAAACTGACTGACTCTTGGCTCTAGCTCTGGCTCTGGCTCTGGCTCTGGCTCTGGCTCTGGCTCTGACTCTGACCGGTGTTGGTGTCTGTCTACCAAAAACTCGATCGCTCGTCTATAGAGAGAGAGAACACACAGACCGCAAAATGAGGCTGAGCATTCGCTTTAACTTCAACAGGTTGCTGTCAACATGAATTCAAGCAACATGTTGCTGAGGGCAGCACCAGCAGCAGCAACAGTTGCAGTTCAATGACTGGGATATGCAGAGGAACTTCTGAACACCCACACACAAATATATATACACACACACACACACACACACACACTCACCACACATTTGGACACAACGGAACGGTAATCGTAACTTTAATCATAATGGGGGGTACGACACAAATGCCTATGCCATGGGACTATGTTTAGGTGCCAGTGCCATCGCCTCTCTTCCCTCCCCTCCCCCAGCACATATGTAGCTTTTCCGCTTATTAATATTTCCCGGCACGTCGCATACTTCCCATATTGGCATACAAAAGAACGACTGGGAATGGGACTGGGACTGGGTCTGGATCTGGGACTGTGTGCCTGCCTGATGTTGCGATTGGTATTGTTTGTTGGTGCGGCTCCCAAAAAGAAAAAAAAAATGACTTGAAACGATTTGATTGCAGTGCAGTGGAATCGAACTTGCGCAAGGCTTTAATAGAACCGTGGACAAACTGTTGTAATCAAAAACTTTTGACAGTTTCTCTAACCAACAAAAAAAAAATAAAAACGAAAGTATCAAATTCGCATTACCTTGAAAACGTATTTACGAAATAAATTCGGGTCAAGCCAACGCTGACAACGTTTGAAGTTTACTGCTTAAGGTTTCAATTAGAAGCTACAGATACATGATATATGTACATGATGCAGATACATTATAGATACAAACATACATACGTATACATAATTTGCATAGAAACAGACGGAGAGCGGATGAACTTATTATACATTTTGTTATGGCCTCGGGCCAGGAAATTTCGTCGAATTTCACTATTGTTGGTCGGATTTCTTCGAATTTTTTAAGGTTCTACTTTGTTTTAGTTGAATTTTTAGTTACTCTGTAACCCAAAAGGCTAAAAGGGCATTTCTGACTCTATGTAGGAGATACTTTTTCTATTTATTAGCCCTAAGTCCAAGCCGAACAGGTCATCTAGTCTTGCTGTATGCCTCCAACCCATTATGTCCTGTAAAATATTTACACAAGTCATTATCAGCTTCATCTTTCCCATCTTCTAATTTTGCCCTTTTTGAAGAGTCTAACCCGCTTTACAGGGTATTTTTCAGTCAACATTTGCTGTTACCAGAATTCTTTCATTTGGTTGCATTTTCTTTTCATAAATTTGATTGCAAAAACTGGTTAAAATTTGTTGTCGTATATTTATATTACTCTTTTGATTCGCTGAAATGCTTGCTATACGTGATGGTAACCCCCAAATCGTGTATAATTTGTTTATTTTTATACCCTTGCCGAGCTCATAAAGCCGTGAAAAGAGGTTGTAAGCTAAGCTGGAAAGTTTGGCACATTAATTTTTTATCTTCATCCAGAGGCTTTAAAATATGAAAAATTACCAGAAAAAAAACTGGGTAATTAAAGTTCGCGAAAATCGGGTCGTAAATATTGGCATCGGCTATAAAAATTTGCTGAACCAGTTAGAAAATAAAGATTCATTATCTTACCAAAAATAACCGAATAAGAGCCAAGAAAAGACGTGCATGTTGGCCCAGTGTCATAGAGATAAAACAAAATGCAAGAGTATTCCTACTTCGGTGAGATCAAAGACATCTCGCTTCTTCGGTTATTATTGGTTGGTTCAAAGAATTTTAAATAAAAAACGGTATTGAGTGTTTTACTTGTTTTTGTTTGTTCATTTTATTTAATTCGCATTCCCATTTTCATCAATTTTATTATTATTATTAATCCCATGTTTAAACTATGTATATATGTATAATACCATTTGTTTTTTTTTATCATTTATTTTAAATGATATTTTCTAACTTCTTGACATATCTTACGCCTTGTCAATCCTTTCATTTCATTCATTTTTAACAACAATTCTCTCAATCTTAGCTCAAATCGTTTGCCAATTTGCATACATTCTATTGACATTGGAGATCATAAGCATTATCATCAAATTCATCTACTCTTCATTCTTCATCATCGTCAGCATCATCATTATCATCGTTTCGTACTCGTAATCATTATCATCGTCATTTTATTCATCATTCATGATCAACTTATTCAATTAGAGAAAAATTCTAATTCACATGGTTTTCTGTTTTGGTTTTAATTCACCAAAATGTGTCATTTCATTTGGTTTTTGTTTTTGTGTTTTTGTTTTTTTTCATTTTGTATTATCAACAATAAATTTTTTACTTAATATTAGCATGAATTTATTCTTAGGTATACGGCTACAATTTTAGCTCGCATCATCTAAGAAATAAAAATGAAATCAATTGAAAATCATAAAAACCATTCAAAATACTAGCCGGAAGTGGGCCAGTTATCATATCTCATTATCATTCCCTACAGATTCTACTGCATATCAGCAACATTATCGTTATCTTCATCTTAATCTTCGTCCTATAATCATCGTCAGAGTCATAAAATATTTGATTTTGATTTGAGCATTGGTGTTTGTGGCACACCCAGCCTAGGTTTGGGGGCTGCAAAATATACATACATACATACAATACATACACGTTTCTCATTTAAGGTATAATACTTAGTTAATTTGGCCACTTGGCTGCGTTTTAAAGTGGGTAGGTAGTTAGGTCTTCAGTTTTTCTTGGGTAGTTGGGATACTTCTATGATTTGCATAGCTTTGCCTGCCTGTCAGCTTGTCCGTCTGTCTGTCTGTCTGTCTGCCTGCCTGCTTGCCTGCCTGTCGTTCGTTCCAACGCTTAGAACCAAAAAAAGTTGCATATATGTAGCTCAGCGTCATACAAATATTTCTTGTAGAGTTTTGTGTTGTCTTTCTTATTTTTTTTTTTTTGTTAAGTTTGTTGTTCAACCATCTTGAAACCATAGAATATTTGTCGTGTTATGGGTGTAACTACTATTGAGTGAGTTAAAGTGTCGTTTAGGTGTTGGTCAAATAAGCTCCGACTTAAATGGGATGTGTACAGGATGGGATTGGGTGGGCATGGGTTTAAAAGGTTATTTGTTGTTGCTGCGTGTTTTTTGTTTCTTCTCTTTATAAAATTCAAATTCTTGCAATACATTATACTAATTTTAAAGTTCTCTTCATTCTTGCCCAAAAATCTTGCTTGTCTTCTGCTGTTTTTTTTTTTTAGTGTTGGCGCTTACGTTTTGTTTTCTTTTTTATTTTGTTTATTTAAACTGCTGCCTAAAGTAAGAGTGTTCCACGTTGCCTAAAGGAAAAGTTATCCACGCAAAAAAAAAAAATAAAACCGATCATCCATTTTGGCCATCCAGAGAGATAGCTTGTTCCTATCCATGTATCATTTCTGTCATTCTTTATCTTGCTGTTGTGTTTTTCTTCTTTTTGTTATAGTTTACTAGTATGTGAGCGTTTTGTGATTGCATGTGCACTCCTTAGCCTAAGTTCAGTTATGCATTTATGAAGCTATATTTGGTCTCAATGGTCACAAGAATAACAAGGGAAACTCATCTTCTCTCGTTCGAAAACAGTCCCCAAAAAATGTAGGCTTAAAAAATCCATCAAAAGGCTACTACGGGTACGAAAAACGGAAGTTCTCAAATCAATGTCGTGCAATTGACTGTCCCGAAGTGACTAACTTTTTTAGCAAATTGAAAATGAGTATAGCCAAGTTATGTCTGAAACTTGCTAGTAGAAAGAGCAAAAAAAGAAGTCAGTAGCTTTCCTAACAATGTCATGGGCCTAATCACACCAAAAATATTGCCTTATAGTTACTCAACCATATTGAATATTTCGAAAGCCACCTTGCTACTGGAAACCTAATAAAATCTCTTTTAAAAAATAAGAATTGTGATCTTTAAACATCTCCCATGATAAAATGCATTTGCTAAAGCACTTTCACTTCGGGGAACTTAGGTTTCAGTTGCTAGAGCGAAAGGCGTTAAAAACGACTGAAGTTGGGTGCGAAAGCATGAATTTGTTGTGTTGCATTCCCTTTTTTTTAGGGCATGTTGTCGTCGCTGGCCATGAAGACCGAGTTGGGGTAAAGCAGCAAAATGATCTCATGGCGGCTTGTCTTCTAATTTTGTCAATTTTGTACTTAGTTAATGCATTTACAAATTCGAAGCTGCAAAGTTGCTAATTAGTTTGCTGGGTGGCTATTTTATTTGTGTATGGGGGGGGAGGAGGGGTTATCTTCAATCTCATACGGTTTTTTATTTGTTTCTCTTCTTTTCTTTTCGTTTGTTTACTTTTGGTTACACATTTAGGTCTTCGAATCGTTTGTTACATTTTGGTTTCTTTTGTTTTTTGTTTTTGTCGTCATTCACGTTTTGTTTGTCTCCAGGTTTCTTGGTTACTCTCTCTCACCATTTTCTTTTGTTTTGTTTTGGCTGTGGGTTAAAAGGAAGCGCTCGCTATATTAACATTATTGAACTTGACTGATTTTCAATGTATCCAACCTGAGTTTGAGTTGTTCAAAAAATATATACATATATGCATATATATATGTGTGTGAATATACATATATATATATACTCTATGTACGTGTATGTGTGTGTTCAATGCGTCGACCAGCGCACTTCGCTTCTGTTAAATAGTTTTTGGTTTGTTTTTTTTTTCTTTCTTTTTTTGGGTTTTTACTTTTGTTTCTTTTTTGAGTTTTATTTATTAAATGTTTATTTAAATGTTTGCTGTTGTTAGTATGTGTGTTGTTGTGCTCACTCTATGTTTTGTTTTGTATTTTTTTTTTGCTTTAATTAAACGCTGCTGCAAATAATTATGTTCTTTATCTTTGATTGCATTTGTTTTCATCTTTCCTTTAATTTAATTAAACGTCAACAATATTCTCCCTTTTCGTCTTACTGGTGTATGTTGTGTGTTTCAGGTGTGTGTTTGGGTGTGTGTGGGTGTGTGTGCGTGTGTGATTGTAGTTGATCATTTTCTGTATTGCATTTAAAACGTGCACTTTTTTTCATTTCTTAATTTGTTTTAATTCTTTTGTTTTTCAGTTTTCATTTAATATGCATTTATGTAAATGTTCTTTTCTTTTATTTACTTTACTTTTGTTTTGTTTTTTTTTTTTTTGCTTTTTCTTGAAACACTTGAAATTGCTCACATCATATTTGGATTTTTGTTTTGCTTTGTTATATTTTCTTTTTTGGTTTTTTGTTTTTGTGAATATTTTGTTGTCTTTCTGTGTCTATGTTTAATTATAATTAATTACGTAGTTTGCTATAATTATACCAACTCGTTTTACGATCGCTTTTCAAAAGACTTCATTTTGTTTCATACTTTGCTTGTTCTTGTGAAAACAATTTGCAATTAATAAATTTCGTTAGCAATTCCATTTCGTAATCTCGTTAGAAACTTTTTTGCATACAATTCTTGGATCCAATGTAATTTAGAATTTTCTTATGAATTCGAAATTACAAAACGGAATTGGCAAACATCTGAGTTAAAAGTTATCTTTCTTTTGTTTTTTAGTTAACTTAAATACTAACAAGAGCAAAATTTACATACATAAGCGTTTAATGCTGTCTGGCAAACGGAATACTAACAAAATACAATAATAATAAATATGCATTTACAATAAAACAAATAACATGAACAAATTGGAAAGTTAAAAACGAAAACAGACTGCTCCATGGAGCATAGTATAACTGGAATGGCAATAAAATGCAGTACAATAATAATAATCATAATAATAACTAAATAAAAAATGTACTTATTTAAGAGGGCAAATCCGATTGATTGTTTAAATTAACATTCTGTCTTTGCGTTGCGACTGCAGTTCCCATAATACCCATTACATTTGTCTATATAGCTAAGCGCCAGGCGCCTAAAAACCACTCTCTAAGTGGTTTTTCTTTTGTCGTTATTGTTGTTGTTGCTGGTGTATGCTTGTGTTGTTGTTGTTGTTGATTTTTGTGCCATGTTAATACTTAAATGGTGTCTCTCTCTGTGTGTGTGTGTGCATGTTGTTGTTTGTTTGGTTGTTTGTTTGTGGGTGTGCGCCTCCTTAATAGAGGGCCACATTCGATGCCTGTGTGTATGCATCCCATTCACAATCGCAGCCCTCCAGACAATCGGGGCATTCCAGCTCACTGTCTTGTCAGTAGAGCCAGGAGACGGGCACCCATTGCGGAGTGGTATGCACACGCTCAATGGCCGTTTCCAGTGTCGCAATTGTCTCACTAATATCGTTGTTCACAATCGTCAAGTCAAAGAAATGACCATACAGCTGACGCAACATATCCGATTCCTTGGCCAGACGCTCCAGGCTTCCATCATACTGTAAAAACAATCAAAGCACGCCACACACAAAACAACAAAAAAACAAAAAAAATAAAAACCAAAAACAGACAAAGACAAAAAACCAATTAGAAATGTCGTAACTGGCTCAGTGGCTCTCTGGCCAGTCGGGTTATCAGAATGCTTACATCTGCAATATTCTGCAACGAGGGTGCCGCTATGAATACCACATAGGGCGTAAATTCAGCGGTGCGGAGAATTTTGAGCGCCTGCGGCTCAACATCCAATATGGCCATTTTACCCTCGGTATGTATGCGACGAATGGTATCCAATTTGGTGCCATACATGGCATCCTCATGGGTGCCTGCAATAAATAGTTTTTGTGAATTAAACGATTGCAGCGTAGAGTTGATTCGCATGAGGGAGTCATTTACCATATTCCAAGTATTCATTGGCACCAATATCCGCCATCATTTCATCGTGCGACACAAAGTAATAGCTTCGTCCATTCTCCTCCTCGGGCTTAGCAGGTCTCGTTGTATCTGCATAAAGTCAGTTTACATATAAATACGTACACTCAAATGGCTCAATCATATAATACTCACGCGGTATGGGATAGGCGTACTTATCGGGATACTTGGATATTAAAGTATTCTTAATATGCCGCCTACCGACACCATGCGCACCCAATAGCACCAAGGTTTTGCGCTGGAAATTCGGATCACCCACTGTGAATAAAAATAATACATTAATTAAAGAAAGTTTCCAACCATAGACATTAATTCTTACCTGGTACTTTGACAACCTCTTCGTATGTAACCACATCGAGCGTATCAAATATAGCATTATGTTTGGCCAGATATTTATCCCGGCATTGCTTCTTCTTACGCCCGAATATGGAACAGTTTACTGTGGGTAATACAGATGAATAATATTATAATAAAGTGTAATAATACTTTATCTATTTTCCTTTAGTATATACATAGTTAAGCATTTAAAAGCCACATGCTTAATAGACATAAGTAATATGACATGCACAAAGCATGCATCGCATCATAATACTGATCGATCTGAGATTCTTTTATTAGCATAACTCCTTTGCTGGCCGTTGGTCCTTAACACACTTGATCTCTCTTCTAAGAACTCGCAAATGACGTGAATTTTAAATGATGTCATTTAACTTAAATTCAATTTTACAAGGATTTCTACATACGGTAGTGGGTGATGATGGGTTATAAGCGATTGATTCTGTTTCTATATAGTTTTTTTTAAGGCGGGTGAGATTAAGCCATACAAACGATTTCTATATGAGTGATCGGTGATCGGTGAACGAAGGGAAATCGGTGAGTTTTTCTTGAATGCGGTTATTGGGGGGTTGTGCCATCTAAATGAGCTTTGCTACATTGTTGCTGGTGATATTTTGTAAACTCTTTTATACAATTTTTTCTATGGAAAGAAATTCGAGTAAACACGTTTCAATTGTATTTTGGTATCTTAACAAAACTTAAAAAGGAAACTGTTTGTTGTCAGTTGGGTATGTAAGTAAGTAAGTAAGTTTGTGTGTGTTGGTGTGTGGTTTTTTTGCGTTTAGTTGTTTGTTGTTTGCTTATTTGTTTAACTACCTGTGGATCCATCACACCCATCTGCGTGAGCGGAACATCCAGCACCCGGTTCTCCTGCATTATATCATGGTACATTTGAAATATGTATATATATATATATATATATATGTATATATATATAGTTATATATACATATAATGTGGTTGATTGATCGTTTGACGACATTGATAAAACATTATATTGTACAGAAATCAATATATAAAATGCTTAATGTAATGTGAAAGAACTTAACAAAGAAATTTTTTGGCAGCATTTTTTCTATCCGTTTTTTTTTTTGGCAATTTTTCAAAGTGTTGTTTTCCACTCTTTACTACCTTTTGGGGCATGCAACTCTCTGGCTAAACTTGGAATGAAACGGTGTGGGCATATAGTGTACAAGTGTGTGGCGTGTGTGTGAGTAAATATGAGAGTTGTATTTGTGTGTAAGTGCGCTGACATTCGGAGGACAGTTAGAGAGATTGAGATATAGAGAGCGAGAGCACATTTCCCATAATTGATTTTTTTTTTCTCGATTGTTTTCATTTTGATTGTGGTTGTTTTTTTTTTTTGTAATTCTTGGTTTTTAACTACTTTTTCTTCATACACTTTCCAATATAGTACAATTATATAGCAAACGATTGATTATATTGAGCATCCAATTACACATAAATAATAGGCATAAGATATATATGTATACATATATATAGAAAGGTTGAGTCAGTTGGCTTACCCTGCTCCTGTTTGGTTTTATCAACTGTCTGGCAGGCTATGCGCCATTCCTGCAGCTCCGGTGAGGGTATCAGTCCCGCCGATCCACCAACCGTATCCAGTCTTGCCTGCCACCAATGATGGTCGTCTTTGCTAATGATCTGATAGGAGCATATCATCAAATCTTGGTATTAGTTTTAAGTCCTAAGAGGCTGTGATGCCAGTGGCTCGTCTACCTACCTGTAGTATATCGCCCACTTGAAACGCAATGCCCGCCTGGGCACAGGGTATAAGCTCATCATCTAGCGGATTATAATCAAATTGCGCCCGCACGAATATCTACACAGAAAGCGAAAACAAAAACCCAATATTAAAAAAAGAGAACACAAACCAAAGAAGGAGAAGAAGCAGGCAGAAAAACAAAGTAGATAACGGTTACAATTCTAAGGTTACTAGACAAGAAAAAAAGAAACCGCTGACTATGAACGATGACGCTGAACGTGATGTGATTGCTGGCTGAGCTGGGTGAGCTGGCTGAGCTCTAATGCTCAAAATCAAAATCTGCGTACTGCGACTGTGACTCTCTGCCAAGTCTGTATCAGCAAAAGGCGTTTAGTTAGAAAATAATTTCGAAACTCATTTGCATGACAGCAGCAGCAACAACAACAACAACATTTACAACAATTGCAATTTAAACAGGGCTGGATTAATAGCTGACACGCCTTCGGAGGAAAGGCCAAAATCAGTGGCGTAAAGAGGCGAGCAACGGAGATTCTGTGGGGTGACCAAACTCAAGATAAAACATTTTAAGTGGCCCGCATATGGGATTCACCCATGAACTTATTAGTTTCGAGTCAATTAAGTCAAATGCTTATTTCCTGCACGCTCAATTAGCTCTTAAAACAAGCATTTCAATGAAATAAACAAATATTCTACGCTTGAATCTGCAGTAACTCTACAGGACTTCAAAGGATATTTTACTATTTACGAGTTTCAATATTTGCCTGTTGATAATTAACGAATTATTGAGCACTTTCTGCCATTTGAGACAATTGAAATGGAAACCCTCACAAACATATCTGAATTTGCAACTGAATTTGGCATTTATAGTTGCGGTAAATGTTCCTTGCTATTGTTAATGAGAGACAGGATATTAATTAGACAAACAGTTATGCGTTTCTCCTGTTAATGTGCAATGAGATGTGTGCATTTTGATTTATATTGTTAAACTTTGCATGAACTAATGAATGTGATGTGAGTGGGTGTGTGTGTATGTGTGTGCGTGTGCGTGTGCGTGTTTGAGTCTGAAAGTCTCTTGTTGGAATGTGATACTTACAAGCACTGGGGCGGGTCTGATCCTGAAAAGCTGCATGGTTGTTTGTGTGTGCATGGTAAGAAGGGGGAGTAGCGAAAAATGAGGAGTTATACATGTTAATGAGCAGCAAAATAATTGCATAATGGATAATATACATATAGAGGAATAGAGAGAGAAATATTTCTAGTAGAAAAATGTAAGAATATGAATACAGTTTGTCTACATCCTAAATGAGGATGCTTTGTTGGTATTAGTGTGGTTTAGCGACCGACCATTAGGCGAATTAACTGAGAACAGGCGCATTGTATTACGGCACTAATTGGTTTTCCTTCGAACCGCACACAAGTGCATTGTGTTGCAGTGTACGTGAAAAGAGTATTGAATACGGCGGAATACCAATTAGATGCCAAACATGTCTGCCTATGCCAGTAATTTTGCGTAACTGGACCATGCCACGGTTCTAATGAGCTCACGAAATGATATGTAATAACCCATTTGGGATGCAGGTGCAAAATTTACCTCACATGGCGGCGGAGCGCTACGGTACGAAGGAACTATTTTAAAGGTAACCGAACCGCGTGCCTCGCGCTAAAATGAAAGAGGTAATTTGTTAGTAGAGAATTACATAAGAGATTTTAATTAGATTGCTTACCAGCATTCGTTGCAATTGGCCCACCGATTGATGTTGCACCGGCTGACCATTGATCTCTCGTATCTCATCGCCCACATGCAAAGTGGCCTGTCGATGTATCATTCCGCCGTGCATGATACGAGCAACAATGCAGCGCCCATCCTCGGTCATTTTCAGTGTGATGCCCTAAAACAATGCAGAGATTCTCCAGTTATTAGTGAATAATTCTTGTGTGGTTTTATTGTATTAGCCTTACCATGGGTTCATCGGTGTTTTTCTGAAACTGCACTAAACGCACACGGGTCACATGCTGCAATTCACCGCTCCCGCCACCCTCAACATTGTCCAGTTCGTCGCCATTGAGATACGGCACCATGGGGGGCGGAGTAACACGTAGCGCCTCCTCACCATATACATCCCGTGCGACCACATCATGGGTGTGGAGCAGAGCCTGTTGTTAGTAGATAAGAATAGGATGGAGGATGGAAGGAAACACAACAAAATAAGGTCAGCCTTGGCTAAAATTTTGTCCAGAGACTCAATTGAATTATGGCCAGCAATTAAGCTGCTGCCCAGTTATTATATTTTTATATATACATACATATATATGGCTAAGCAAAAGTTGTAAAGCCTCAGTTTTTTGTGTGGAAATTAAATTTCCGATTTTCAACGCTTCTCACATATATCATGAGCCAATGTGCCGCACACACGCATAGACGCAGGGCGAGTAAAAGAGACAGACACAAAGGGGCGGAGCCAGTGGTCCGCCTCCAACAGACGGGTTCAGGACCGCACAGCTTGTTTACAACATTAACTGGCGACATTTGTTGCGCAAAGCCAAGAACAAAAAAAAAAAAAAAACTAAAAACAAGAGAACAAGCCGCCACATGACCTCATGACCTCCCCACTATACAACAGCCACACAATGTGGCCCAGTCAACTCCACCCAGTTCCTCCTCCACCTCTACTACCAGTTCTCATCATCTATGGCCAGGCCGAGTTGTTAAGAAAAAAGAACAAAATCACAAAAATTTATTACAAACTCTCTCAGAAGTCGGGCGATGCCGTCAAGCTACGAAAAGGGCAGCAGCAGCAACAGCAACAGCAACGGCAAGGGCAACGGCAAGGGCAACGGCTTGGCTTTATACAATTTTGGTTTTAATAAATTATGTTTAATAACACTTTGAATATGTTGCGAAATTAATTTTTGCCGTGCTCTGTGCTCTGTGGCCTGAAGGGTCTCGACAGACCACAAGACATCAACCAGCAACCAGGCAGCCAGCCAACCAACCAACCAACCAACCAGCTAGGACGGAAAGCATCCAAGGAGGAAGGAAGGCAACCGCAACAGAATGCGTAATATGAGTTGAGCAGGCGTCGCGTCAAGCTATGTCATAAAAAAGGATTTTACTGCGAGCCCATGCCGTGTCACTTGTGCCACACACATACAGACAGAAATACAAACACACACACACAAACACGCACCGACACCTACACACACTTATGCATGGGAACTGCATATGTATGTATATGCTAAGTACAGCTACGATAATGCCACGTCAGCGCTTTTAGCCAGCTACCATCATCCATTGGCCCCATAAAAAACGCAATTTTCAACGTTGATGATTACTCAATGCCACAAACACACACCAACCCACACACACACGCACACACACACATACAAGCAGGCACGTTCCACAGCTCTAGTCCCTCAATCCACCCACCAAATCCCGCACACTCACTTGCTCCGGGCAGACGCACGTTTCATTTCCGCTACAGACGCCAACGCCAACCGCAGAGTCTGAGAAGGCATCTGAGGTTGCTCCAATACGGCATTTTGTTCGTTTTCTTCTTTTATTTTTTTTTTTGATCCGTTCAAAAACAGAAATTACATTGCCTTTCGAATCGGTCTTTCGTCGAGTCGAGTCGAGCTCGAATCGCTCTTGCAACTATTTCAAAGTGTTGCCGTCTGGCATCATTCAGTCATCCGCAATGCCGTGTGCATAAATATTTCAAAATGCTTTTAGCAACGAGCTGTGAGCAGGCACGCCTTCAAGTCAGTGGCGTCCTAAAGCGAAATATCCCTAACTGAATTAGGAAAGACTTAGATGGCAAAAAAAAAAAAAGATATATATGCATACATATGTTGGCCTAAATATCGTCTGGATGATTTGATTTTTGGGATTTGTGCCATGATGTATAGATGGATAATCGAGTTTAAAGTCTAATTTCGCCAGATATAAATGGGGAAATAACAAAAAGTGAAAGAGAGAGACTATAGCAGGCTGATTCTTCCTGTCTGATTTCTACATTTCATTTCGTTTCTTCATTTTGCCGCTGCCTGTCATTGGCAGAACTTTTCAATCCAATTAGCAGAAAACTTTCATCAACCCGCCCATTAAGTGGGAGGGGATTGTGCAAGTTAGTTGTTTACGCCACACACACACCGAGACGTACACACCTCCATTCTGATAACAGGCGCATTGCCACGCCCACCACCATCATGACGATGATGGCCACAAACAAAATTTGACTAAATAAATGGGTAATACAATTTCCGAAAACAAAATTAACTGCTTCGAATAAAATTTGCTGAACTTGGCAACTATTTAAATGCGGCAGATGGTAGAAGGAAATAGGATGCCAAGCCATAGAATGGACGGCGAGGACTTCTCCTTCTTCTGTTGGCTGCCTGGCAGCTTCTGGTTAGTCGACGGAACTGGGCGATAAACAACGTAATCTGATTTCACTTAAAGCACATCCTCCTCCTGGCTACATCCGCCTCCATCACCTTCTCTTTGCGCCATCTCTTTTGGCTGCCTTCGACGTGCGGCGGGGGCATAGTTAACACCAAGTTTTTGGGTGCCAATAAAACGGTAAATTTAATAAGCGCTTGACAGGCGAAAAGTTGAGCAGTTAAGCAGTTAAGTTTAATGCCTCATTAGGCGTTTCAAGTCTTTGACATTGATAGCCGCCGCCGCCGTTGCCTCCGACAACAACATGGTAAACTTTTGACCAAACCAAATGACGCCGCACAGCAACCACAAGGAATATTCCATATATAGCCCACATCGAGGCTAACTCTGATTTCCATGATTAATACTTAAGTGCTTGTTAAAGTTTCCCACCCCTACCCCCCGCCCCAACCCCCACCACCTTCTTTGTGGGAATATGCAGATACTTGTTTGGCCATGCGATCCTAAACAATCACCAAACCCTTGGCCAGTCTTGTTTGCCTATTTGTATGCCATACAAACTTTTGCTGAGGCAGCAACCACCAAACCCACAAAAATGGGGCGCGGCACCAAGCCAATGTCACACAGTTGGAGGACCTTAAAATAAGCCTCAGCATTATTGGTAATCCATAATATTATATCTATGCCAGAAGCAGCTAACACATAATTTTTTGCAACTAACTTCAAAAAACTTTTAACAATTTTTGGTCAAAACTTTATAAGAAAAACTTTGATAAAGTTATAAAATAGCATAAGCCTTCACATTAAGTCGAAATAACTACCAACTAATAGGTTTGGAAGATTCGTGTATACCTTTGCATTCCCTAGGCCATCTTTTTTTTGGCCAAATTTACACTCTGTTGCAGTACACTGCTGAATCAGCACTAATGTCCAGTTGCCGTGCTTCTATTTTGGGTCATTTTTTTTCAGCTTTGCCTCTGCTAAGCCGGCAACTCGCAAAACCCAAAGCCACCCATCAACCGATTCCACACCCTCAAATGGTCCTTCTAGTACCGACCGCACGAACGTTATTTGTTGGTTTTAATAATTACACAGCAGTGGCAATGGATGGCACCAGAAGGAGCAGGAGGAGCAGCGGCAGTAGCAGCAACAACAACAACCATTTTACTCTCTTTAATATTCCAGGCCACACTTCAATTACACACGTCCGCGCGACTGAGACTGGCTTTTATCCCACTCCATTCCCAACATTTTTGTTGGCTAGAAGAGGATGCTTACTCTCTCTCTCTTTTTTCGTAGTTACATGTACCTATGTATGTAACGAATGAACGAATGTGGTAGACCGTTGACAGCTGAATCATCTGGATTAATGCCGAATTTTAATTAGTACAACAGGCACAGTCAGGCAATCAAGCAGTTAATCTGCCGCCCAGCTCCAATCTCTCTCTCTCTTCCTCTATCTCTCTCTGTTGGACTTCCCCTCCTTCTTCATATTGCATAGTTTTGAGGCTTGGCGCCTTATCAGTATTCAAACAGAGCCAAAACAAGGCTTTAAAAGGCATTCAGACCAAGGGGGCTTACTCCAGATAGATACATAGATGAGAGAAAAAGCAGCAGCTCATACATACATATGCTCATGTACAGAAATGAATCTCTTGCATGATTAATTCGCGTTCCAAAAGTTGTTTAAAGTTGTTTTGTGCCTGCCTGTCAAGCTGTCAGATCTAGCTCAGGTTGCGGTTTACCGTGTCTGCTGTTCACGTCTGTTTATGTCGTATGATAAGCAGCAAAACAAAAAACAAAAAAAATACCAAACTACAGTCAGTCAGTAAGACTGACTCTGTCTTAAGTTGCAAAAAGAAAAACCTCCAAAAAAAAAAAAAGCTGAGAAAAAAGAGGAAACTATACTTGAAACTTTAGCACTATTATCGCACAGAAATCACTTGGGCAAACTTATTGTTATTGTCTATTGGGCTACACTTCCTTGATTGGAGTTTCAGCTATTGTTGTTCGGCTGGCAACCACCGAGACACAGTCTTACAGTTAACATTGGACTCCATAAACAACATTCACCGTACGACTATGTCATGGTAATTGAGCGGGGCATCTCTGCTGGCGTTGCCGTTGTTGTCGTTGTCGGCGGCTATCACTTCCTGCCTATTAGTTGGTATTATTATTGACAGACGGGACGACTCTCTCTCCTTGTATATAGGAGTAGGATTGATTGACAAGCTTTTCTATACCAGGTAATAGTTACCTCTCTCTTTCTCTGTCTACCTTTCTTATCAGTTTTACAAAGGCAACAGCATCGGCAACGGCGACGTTGGCTGTTGATATTTGATGATGATGATGACGATGATGGGGCAGGACGTTATAATCATGTATAGTATAGCACATCTCCATGTTGTCAGGTGACTCTGTTCATCATTCAATTTGGTAGCCCAAAAAATATTGATATTTTCAACAATGGTTGTTGCTCCTACTGCTGCTGCTGCTGCTGCTGTCGGGCGGGGGGCAGTTTTCAATATTTGGTTCTTTTCTGATGACTGATGCTCACTGATGTTGATGCTGGTGTGTGTGTGTGTGTGTGTGGGGTGTGGTGAGTATGGTTTATCATATTTTGACAGAGACGTCTGACATACGCACATACGCACTTCCGTTGTGCGTGTGAGTGTGTGTGTTTGTGCGTGCAACATATTTTGCATTTATCGATGCCATCTATCTGCGGTGCGACAACTCCTTCCTGTGGGTAGGTTGGGTCAAAACATATTGCCATTTCCCATTTTTGCTGCTTTCCACTGCTTAGCAAGCAGTTTTTTCTCACTCTCTCACTCGGCCTCTCTCCCTTTTGGTTTCCCCCCCGAGACTAATGATGCCATTTTCATGCAGCGCCTGTTATATAGGCAACACTCTTTTTACTTCACGTGTGAGAGTGTGTGTGTGTGCCATTTTAAAACACGGCCATGTTGTTTTTACCCCCCCGCTAATACCCTCTCTTTCTCTTTTGGTTTAGACTCACGCTTTGCACGTTTTGCGGAGTTTTTCTTTGTGTAAAATATACATTATTATTTTGCACACTCAACACTTTGGCGCATTGTCTATGCCAAGTTGTGTGTGTGTTTGCTGAGTGTGTGTGTGTGTGTGTACTGCATATGAAATTTGTTTATTCAATTTCAACTAGGCAAACAACACGAAGCCGGCACATAGGGCGATAACTCACTTTCCTAACAAGTAAACTAATTATTTCTTGACTTTTTTTTTGTTTTGTTATCAAGTTGCTGTCGTTATTGTTGTTATTGCTGTTTTTTTGCCTTGAGAGTGAGGAGCAAAGGGAGAGAGAGAGAGAGCAGGGAAGTTGGGGACACACATGGCACATGTTTGGGGGGAAGCGTTGGATGTTGGCTGGAGGGGCGAGAGGCCTACTAAATTGCAAAATAATGTACACACTTGCCGTTGTAATCGCCATTGTTGTTGAATGTTGTTGGCACAGCCTCTAACTGCTTGTTCCATGCCATTGTGCCTGTTCATCATCATCAACAGCAATGGCAACACCAGCCGCCCGTGTGTGCGTGTTGTGTACACACACACACACACACAGACTCACACCAAGGCAAGTGGCTGATGCTTGTGTCTTGCTTGCGCAATTAACGCATTCACAAATGAAGAGTGTCAAGGCTCCAAGGCAGAGCAGTCAGTCAGTTAGTCACTTAGTCATTTAGTCAGGCTGCCAGGCAGCAGGCAGCGAGCACTTTTTGTCCCATTTTTACCAAGCCAATAATGGGGCATCACTGCGTCTGACAGCTTTACTTTACCCTACCTTTTTCTCTCTCTTCCCCCCCTTGCTTGCCGCCACTCTAAATGCTGTATTCCAAGTTCTGCTATCAAGATAAAACTTTTCATATACCATATGCCCAAAATGGCTGCCAGCAAAGGGAATATTAAATTTTTTTTTAACAAAATGTAAGGCAATATCGCCAGTGCCACAGTGCCAGTGCCCATGGGCACAGCCCATCATGGTAGATAAAATGTTATGAAAATCACAATGTGCCTGCGCTAATGTACTTACTACAAATTATAAATGCCACACACACACACACATGCATATAGTAATATATACTAATACCTAACCATTTTCAGCACTCTTTGCACTTTATCAATTATTCTGGTTATCTTAATGCATCAGTTTTTAAAATCTGATGCATTATATTGCCAATGACGGCAATAGAAGTTGAAATTTGTTGACATATCCATATATTCGATGTATTGCGATAACATGAATAATTGTAGTCGTTAGTTTGTGAGTGTTTGTATTTGGCCATTGCCAAAAGTGTTTTCTGACAAAATCGAATGCTGATATTATCACAATGTATGTAGATAATTAACACAAGAACTTGTTAAATTTATTTGTCACATTGAACAGGGGAAAAAAAAAATAACTGAAAGCTGTAGTAGTTCTGTAAAATTCAAGAAAATTCCCCTCGCATTTCATATTAATTTCATTCATTTACTAAAATTCACTTTACTTTACTTTAACTTTCTCTAAAATGTC
This sequence comes from Drosophila nebulosa, assembly GCA_024703675.1. Classification (NCBI taxonomy): domain Eukaryota; kingdom Metazoa; phylum Arthropoda; class Insecta; order Diptera; family Drosophilidae; genus Drosophila; species Drosophila nebulosa. Next base: position 12,232,841 of record JANFPS010000004.1, on the reverse strand, counting down.
AATCAACACGTAAGTGTTTTCTTCAATTCGTTGAAGTTGCAGATAAAAAAATGATAAACTAAATTTAGTTTCAACTAACACATTCCAATTCATAATGCTAGCAACCTTTTCAATCGTTATGGCCATATCATAACGATTTGGAATTGATAGCAATATACATAAATACAATAAATCAACGAGATTACAATTTCAAATTGCTTCTAGACCCATTTCATATGGACATTTACTTCTTTTCAAGTCACTTTAAAAGTTTGGACAATCTAAACATCATTATCATCATCGAGCCTTCGATATTTTTCCCATCATCGCCATCAACGTCATCATCTGGTTCATATCGTTATCTGAAAACTCAATTTAATGCTACAACCACACCTTTTGCTAGTTCCGTTTGCAGAATATTTTTTGGGGATGATCTACCAAGCAATCCAAACAAAACAAAACCAAAAAAAAAAAAAAAAAAAAGAAGCAAAGAGAGAGAAAATGTCAAAAGCGCCTTGAAATTAGCCCACCCTGTGCTGTCATCCTGTTTTTCTGTTGCCTGCCTCTCCATCATAACGAGCCTATTTGCTATGCCGCCCACCTACACATTGTAGAGTCGATGAGGCAGCCCGTCTCAGCTCTGCCCTCTTGTGTAATATTTATGTAAATTCGCTAGCCCAACGCAAAAATTGAAAGGCGTAATGGTTTGTTACGCTTGTTTCAGTCTACGTTGAGCTGTGTGCCTATTTTGCATATGACTTGGTCCCTTTTCTTTCCTTCTGCACTTTTTTGCTAGAGAAACTCTTACTTTGGTGTGTGTGTGTGCGTTTGAGCTTTGCCCTTGTTCTTTTGTTTTTTAATAAATGACAACGAGCATATTAAGCTCTATAATCGAGTGGAAGAAAATTATTTTGTGTGAACTAATTGCATTAGTTACATTCAATTTGATACTTAGAACGAGGGTGTGTAAGGACGACAGGGCTTAACAGTGAAAGAGAAATAGCGTTAAACGGCAATTGTCACAAAGCAGAATCAAAACCGGGACTTTTGACAGTAGACCCAGTCGACCCAATCTAACGTTTAGTTTCTGTTTCCACATTGTAGTTTGTCCTTTCCATGTTATTCCTCTTTATTCTATTTTGCTTTATGCCTTTCCACTGCCTACTTTTAGGGGCACTCAAGCAAAACTTTCACTGCGCCTGCCGGTGATTTAGGATAGGATAGGAGAACGAAACCCAAAGCTGTCCCAAACTGAGCATCGCTTGGGCAATCATGTGAATCGAGCTCTTTATAATTTGGTTGAGAAAAAAGCAAAAGACCAAACAAGCAAAATAGGCAAAACTATGCGATTGGACCCTAGCACGTAGGCCGCTACGTCAGTTGTTTCGTATATACATGCGAGTATTATTGCCACTTACTAAAATAGTCCATGATTTGGTTATGCCCCAAAAAGTATGCTACAATTTAAAAGCCAACATAAAACTAATGGAAATGAAACATGGAACGGAAATGGGTTCCTAAGAAATTGCTTTCAAAAATACAATGCTTAAATATGAAGACTTCTCGACTTACATTGGGTTACTTAAAATTGATAGAATCTGGCAGTGATATGAACGGCTGCTAGCTTATGAGTTGCAAGGGAAATTTTCATTGAATTGGCCTTGTCCTGGCCTGGACTTACTTCTCAACCTAACGACTCTTATGGTCCATCGATGACTAGTTAATACAGGGCAAGCAAAGAGCAAATTGAGAAGAAACCGAATAAAAACTGAGGTATTCAGATAATCTCAAACCGACTAACCCCATTTGACAGAATGTACTCCTTGCTGGACACAAAAAACCCTTTTGAATCACACTAAACAGCATAGGTAGATAGCTAGATAGAAGATTGTTTTTACCCAGTTAACATAACGATAATTGCATATTTGGGTTATTTTTTTGCTTTAACGAAATGCTAGAACACCTCTCGGCGCACGTAAATAAATACATATGTCTTTTCCTGTGGTTGCCATGTGCGGCCCATTTGTACATATATCTGCCCGCCCCTTCATCCCTGTCTCTCTGACTATGTGTGTGTGTTATAGGGTGTGCGTTGTGGGCAACCCAAATTAAAATAATCTTACATGTCGTTGACACATTTCTGGGTGCTGCCAAAATGTGTTGGGCACTTGGTTTCCGCTAGCTTTTGCTTACCTGCCGGCCAACGAAATGGAAACAGACCAAGGATGAGCGTGCAAGAGAGAAAGAGAGAACAAATAAATATAGTAAGTAAGTAAGTTAAGATAAATAGATTGATATATGTATATGCGAGTATAGATTAATCTTTAGATATATATACAAGTATATTTTGTAAAGCTACGTTATGTATCTAAAGCCTTAATTGTTATTATATGAAACAAAACTGAAAAGCGCAAACATTTTGTGGCAAGCTGCGTCTGCTGCTCTTTTTAATTGGTAAATGCAATTAGTCAACGAATCTCATTTAATAGACAAGTTAATACCCAGAATAGTGGATTAGTTAGTATGTATTATGTAGTTAGTTATAATTATTGCCCTTTTGATATCTCTCTCACCTGGTGTCCGGAGCATATGGAGCCATTGGGCACACGCACACGAAACGGACTATGCACGGGGCAGGAGGTGCGCGGCCCCCAACGGGAAGAGGCGGCTGCCTGCTGCAGGGACAGGGCTGAGCTGCAGGGATTAAACAGCGTCGGCGGCGGCGGACAAGGCGGTGTTGCCATGCTTATCGAGCTGAGACCGCTCATGCTGCGGCAATGTCCACCCGACAGCATGGCGGCATCAGCAGCAGCAGCCGCCGCTGGACATTGTGGAATGCCCTGGCCACTGCTGCCAACGCCGCTGCCGCTCATGCCGCTGCTGCCACTGCTGCCGCCGCCACCCAATAGGGACATATGCGAGCCGCCACCGGACATCAACGATTGTGATGTGAGCCCATGATGCTGGCACATGCCGACACCGCCGACCGATGTCACGCCGCCGCCACCTGTCGACCATTGGCCAGAGGATAATCCTGCTGCTCCGGCACCTGCTCCAGCTCCAGCTCCCGCTCCAACCGCTCCAGCCCCCTGTGTGTCGCCGCCTCCGCCGCCGCCACAGTAGTGATCCACCGTAAAACTGTCTTGGCTACCAGAGCATTGCAATCGATGCGGTGGCGGTGGCGACGTTTGGCGCGGATAAATTGTGTATTGGTTGTCTCACTGGGATAGCTTCTTTAGCTTTCTGATATGCTCTTCTTGTTATTGTTGCTGTTGATGTTAATGCTGGTGTTGCTGTTGCTGGTGTTGTTGTTGCTGCGACTGCTGCGCATTTGTGGCATCTCTTTTGGCCGTTATAAATTTGGTGTTTCAATGTATTCACTTCTGTTTATGTCTCCTAATCACAGCATTTGCCATATATGATGATGATTACAATGTTTCTTCTTCTTAGATGACTCTTTATGGCTAACAACCAACAACAACAATTACAACAATTTACGCAATAATCGTAAGAATAATAATAATAAATAACAACAACTATGTGAGTATTTGTCCTCGGTGTATGAGCCTTAGCTTAGCCTCCTCTTAAGCAAACAACAACAATCGATTTGGTGGGTCGCCTTTTGCTCTTGTTGCCGTTGCCGTTCCTCTCCTTGCCGATTTTGCTCCTTTCTGTTTCTGTCGCGGTTTTTTGGTTTCTGGTTTATGTAAATTCTGTTGCTATCACTGTACATTCATTTAGTAGTAATTTATTATTAATACTAAAAACTTTACTCTGCTGCCGTTCTCCTTTACGGTTTGCTCTGTTCTCTCTGCTTGAATTATTGTTTCCTTTTAATTGATTTATGTTTTGAGTTTTCCTTTTCTTGACTTTTACGTTTAACTTTTCCGTTGGTCTCTGCGTGGAATTTTCCTCTAATTAAGTTTGGTTTTTATTCTATGTTAAATGTTTAATTTTTGGTTTTTTATGTTTAATTTTATGTTTGCTGCAATTTACGCAATTAACTTTTTTCATCACAATTGTAATTAAGTTTGGTTTATAAATTTAGTTTTTTTATTTTTATTTGCTGTTTGTGTTAAACTTTTTACAAGTGTACGCAATTTGTTCACTTTAGATATATATATACTTTTTTATTTTTAGTTGTGGTTTGAATTTAGTTTTAAAATTTTGCATCGATTTTTGATGTTTTTGGTTAAAAATTTGTATTTTTTTTAGAGCATGCGAGTTCTGCAAAAGAAAATTGTTGAAAAGCCCAAAATTTAACAAAATCTATTTGACTTTACAAGAGTTGGGATTAAAATGGAGTGGAAATCTACGGTAATTGATTAACAAGACTTTTGGTTGATCTAGGGGAATGGAAACGGGGGTTGGAAAAGGGACTGGTTGGAAAATGCTTAGCCCAGCTCAGCGTTCAAATGTTTAGAAGAAGTAGGCAAAAATAGTTTTTGTCAAAATGTCAAAGACAAAAAATCAAAAGTGAAATTCGTAAGAACAAGTGCAAACAAACTTTTCATAAACTTTGTGCAAGTAAAAATTAACTAAAACTTTTAGCATCGATTTTCTTTGCTGTCCTTAAGGTGACTAAACTAATTTCTCGACCATTCTTTCTAACAAAAGTTGTCTTTCAAAAAAGTTGATTAATTTTATAAAGTAACCTATAGCTATAATAAGCAATATTCTACATTAACTTTTTAATAGATAAATTTAAGGTTTTCCCAAAATTGAAATGATGTTAATCAAGCCAACATACTATAAAGACAGTGTTTTACATTTAATTGAATATAACTCTTCAAAATTGAAAAACTTTATGCCAAAGGGAATTAAGAAAGAGCCTCGATAGGCAAGCGAATTACTTATTCAAATGAAAAGGACAAATTTCCCTAGTTATATATATGTATATATATTCATTGAGAGTTTTTCCCAAAAGAAAATATCTGCTTCTATCGCATTTCGAACTCTGTCTCCCTAGCTTCCTACCTCACTCCTTTCTATTATTTACCTACTGCTGTTTTTAATTAAACTGGCTGCCTAGACAACAACTAAACATGTTGTTTTGTGCGCATAAAAGATAAAAAATGAAAAGAGAAACACACCAAAACGAAAAAAAGAAAAACACGAAACGAAGAGCTACCCTAGGCTTTATCTAAACGGTTCCCAAAGACAAACAAAAAATAAAATAACGTAAAAAAGGAATAACAAGGCAAGGAATTTGTAGGGAGAGGAATATGATATCCGCTAATAAAGGGACCAGGAGGAGCAGTAGCAGAAACAGCAGCATCATCAGCAGGTTTGAAGGTCCTTAAAACTGCTGGGTGGTGGCAGCTGATACTCGTTTTAGGTTAAAGACTCGAGCCCCCATTTTCCATTCAGCGATTCCCTAGCGACTCTCATAACCGCAATTCTAGACTATTTATGCTAAATAGTTTTCGTTGAAATTTTACACTGACTAAGAATAGCCTAATGCTTCTACTGCTGCTGCTTACATCGTCGAATTAAATTAAAATGGAATTGTGAATGCTTAAATAATATTCGCATAATAAAAGGGCGTCCAAGGCGCCGAAATGTTTGCGTCTGCAGCTTCCGCTGCCGCACTTTCGGAATGCTAATGTGGCTTATCCTTGTGCTCCCCACGCTGCCTGCTGTCCATAATTGAATGAGAACGTGCCAAGGCTCTTGACTTTGGCCCACCAGTGGGTGGCTGGTGAGTGGTAAAATGGCAGCCGGCGGAAGGACGGAAGGAAGGAAGCCAAAAAAAAAAAAGCATGCGCCTACAGAGAAACCAACAGAAGAAACTTTGCAACGGAACATACGCGAACAAAATAACCAAATTCAATTCATAAAAGATTCAAAAACCAACAACAACCAAACAAAAAATAAAAACCAAAACCCCCAAAAACAAAAAGAAGAATCCAAAGGAGAGAGAAAGAAAAAAACGTATGGAGGGTGGTCGGAGGGAGGTACTGGGAATCCAAAATAGAGCAGAGAAATATGTTGAGGTGAGTTTGTGGGAGGACAAAGTCTATCATCAAGAACCATACTCTGTATCTCTCTCTCTCATTCTACATCTCTGGGAGTGTGTGTCTGTGTCTGTGTGTGTGTGTGTGTGTGTGTGCTGACGGTTATTGCACTTGGAATGAGGCAAAGTAAATGAAACCAAACAAATTTTCGTGTATTTGTGTACTAACGCAGCTTTTACAGTGGGACCAGTGCTCATAAATAATATAAAAACACACAATATGTTAGGAATAATCATTCCATTCTAAGCACCATTTGATATCAAAGGGTAAAGATTTCGGTTAGTTAATGGTCAATTTATATTTGTATCAAAATTCAGATTTTGATTTATGAGCAAATTTTTTTGTATTAACTACGCCCAGTGTGCATACTGCTACTTCTTCTATGTATATGTGAGTGTGTGTTTGTATATGTATACACACACATTTTTGATAAGGCAGACGGAAATGGCATGGCATAGGAAGCGGCAATGAAGCTGGAGCTAAGGAAGAGGAACAGGGGAAGTTAAGGGGAGGCTGATGCTTCTACTGCCTTTGGCACTGTGTACTGAGAGCTGAGCAGTGAAGTGAACCGAAGTTCAGTTTGCTGGGGAATTCTACATAGGAGGGTGATAAAGAGGGGGGCGGGCGTTTTGCTGCTGGTGGTGGGTTTAGGTATGGGGTTATGGTGTTCTTTGGGGAGGTATTGGCCAGGTGTAAGTTGTAAGATGGTGGGTTTTGCTTTGTTGCCTCCTGCTTATACTTACTGCAATGGAAAATTGTTGTTTTATTGTTGTTGTTCTTGTTGGTTTTTGTGTTGTTTTTCTTTTTTTTGTTTTTTTTTGTAAGTTTTAATTTTATTTAAATTAATGCCTGGATTCTCTGTTGAATATTATTGTTTTTGTTGTTGCTGTGCGTAACTAACTCGTTGTGTTATTGCTGCTATAAATTTTGTTTGTTCTTCTCTCTTCTTCTTCAGCTGCTTCTTCTTTTGCCATCCAATAATCCGATTACAGAAAGTAATCTCTTCTACAGCGAGGGTTGCTTACACTTGCTATGATTAAGACAGGGGATGGGAGAGGGAAGGACACAGAAGTCATGGATTTATAAACTAGTTGTTCATTTACATTCAATTTGCACATTCAACACACGCACACACATACACACACACACACCCACACAGACGCACTCCCACACACACACACATATCGATGTAAATAAAAGGTGTGAGTATAAACACGGTTACCGTTAGAAATCAGATTAATTTAATTCAATTCGTTTTCTGTGCGCGCGCGGAACTTCGTTGTGTTCTTGCGGTTCTCGTTTTTGCAAAATCATTGATAATAATTTTTGGCAAATCGATTTGGAAGTGCGGTTGTATGCTCTCTCCTTCCATCCATCTCTTCACCTCCCCCGCTCATCAGATTCTGTGGTTGTTGCTTCGCACGAAGGCGATGACGAGAACGAATATTGTGAGAGCACGTTGCTCTCGTGTTTCATCTCGAGCAGCAACTCAGCGCAACTCCCACACATATATACACACACAGAGAAGTTAGGGCTTAGGGGCATGGGTGAGCGGAAGGCGGGCGAGCGGGCGGGCGGCCTAGCTGACCGAACGGAATAGAACAGAACAGAACAAAGTAGAACTCAACTGAACTGTTGTCTGCCCTTAGTATGCAAAAAAATATAGAAAGAAAAAGATAGCAAGCAAAAAAAAAAAAAGATTGCCAAACGACCACGCACTGTTTATCTATATGTATGCATTAGAGGATGTCCCGTTTTGTGTGTGTGCCTGTGTGTGTCATGTTTTTTCGCGTGCAAAAATCAATTTGAATTCTTGTTTCTCTTTAGAGTTCTGCAGCATTTTGAAGTGGGGAGAAGAATGACAAAAAAAAAGAAGAATTTCAAGCTGTTAAGTAACTTTTTAATTTGACTGGGAAAAACTTTTCGTCGTGGCACTTGCGCTTCATAAATTAAAAAGTTTTCTTTTCGCTTGTCTTTCGTTCCATTTTTAATATATGTATGTATGTTTTTTTTTTTTTTTGCATTTTGTTCTTCTCTTTTCAGTTTTTGCTTTTTGTTGTACATTAGTTTTTTCTCTTGGGTTCACTTTTTTATTACGGTTTTTTGTCGTTTTCAGTTTATTTTTTTCTTTTTTATATTGTGTGCTTTTGCATTAGCTGTGTGCCGTATGGCAAGCAGCGAGGACGTTTACGAGGACGAGGACGAGGCCGAGGACGTGTGCTACACTCACTTTAATATGTGTATGTTTGTGTGTGGTCTATGTGTGTGTGTGTGTTTGTGTGTGCAGCAGCCGTCTTTCAATGTGTGTTAAGCGCTGTCCGTGCTCTACTATGGAGCTAAGCTGCTCTTGCTACTGCTGCTGCTGCTGCTGCTACTGTGTACCCGTCCTTTCCAGGCAAGGGCTCGCGTTATACTGCCACAGTCCCAGCTAGCAAGGTGCACAATTATAGACTGAATCCTTAGTTCAAGTCAGCAGTCAGCTTTTTCGGCTCTCTGTCACTCTCCCTCTCTTTTGGCTGAATGCAGCAGCAGCAACGAAGGCAACGGCGGCAGCAACGTTGGCAGATGAAACCATTTTCACCTAGCAATCAATTTCCGGTGCAGATGGCTGAGAGGATGTGACCAGCTTCTTGGCTTGTCTTGACAAAAGTGCGAGCGAGATAAATAGTTGGTCCACAGTGGGTGGCTAACTGACTGGTTGGATGCTGAATCTGCGCTGGGATATCGGATGCTGGCTCTGAGCATGCGCATTACCCCCCTCTCGCAGGCTCCACAGATTCATTTCTCACTCATTGCCAATTGCTGTAAGCATCGCAGTTGACGCCAGCGTTAGCAGCAGCAGCATCGGCAGCAGAAGCTGTAAGTAACGTGAAGAGCGTGCAAATATTCGTAATTTATGGCGCAACGTCTACGCCACGTAGTCGTTAACCCAATCATAGCCAAATGCTGGCGTCATCATGATGATCAACGATGAGTTGCAGCTGCAAGCCAAACTAGGTGACACACAGACACACACACACACAGTTACACACGTGCAGACACACAGAAAAATTCAACCGAAATTAGAGACTAGTTAGGCTTTCAACATGGTCACTTATTTGTCTCACACCACATGCGGGTGGGCACGGGCAAAAAACAAAAAAAAAAAAAAACAGATTCATTGCCAAAAGAAGTAAAACAAGAAGGTGGTAACCGCAACCTAATTACACCACCCCGTCCCGTCCATTGGGGTTAAGCAAACAGAACCAACTGGGCCGACCCTCAGCAGCTACCGCTTTTGATGAGTTATGAATCTGTGGCTAAGGCACAGCAAATATTAATGGAATACTTATGAGGAGATGGGCAAGGCAAAAAGGAAAGGCCTAACAACGAAGTGGGCTAGGGGTAAATAAGGTGCAATCGATTGATTCGCAAGGACACAACTGATGTCACACACACACACACACACACACACACACACGCACACGCAGTTTACAGTAATTAATGCACAATATAAACGCCTATGGCCATAGTCATTCTTCAGGCCGTTTGTCAAGTGAATTCGAATACATTTAGATTCACACTTATCACAGTGTAGGTCAAGGCCCAAAACACATGTAATAGCATCAGCATAGGCATCGGGCTATAAACTATTAACATGATGGCCGTCGCCAGCATACATCGAGAGGCAGATGCAGAGGCAGGACGACACAAAGGACACACTGAAAAGACAGAGAGACAGACAGGCACACAGAGAGCAAAAGAGACAGAGTGTCAGCAATTTGGCACGAATTTGTCATTTCATCGAAGTGGCAACAAATTCTGCAACAACAACAATGATATGGCGATGGCAACGATGATGATGATGACGATGATGATGGCAGTTAGCAGCAACAAACAGTGGCAACTGCAACTGTGCTGCCCTTTGCCTCTGCTCAAGACAAATTCCGACATTTATGTGTGTGGCGGCTAGAAGAGTAACCTTAATGTGTCACTATGTTCAGCCTGCCTGCCGGGGGGCACGTGTAACGGGGTACAGGGTTAGGGGCAAGCGAATGGAATTGGGAATGGCATGGTAGACTGGGTCTGTTGTCCGGGGCCCTACTTCTGACAGGTTGCTGCTTGTTTTGCCTCCTCGTTGACACGTTTAGTTGTCGTCTAACACACACACACACACACACACACACCCATTTGTGCATATATGTATGTATGTATGCACACACCGCATATCCGAGAGTACTTTTAGCAAATCACAAACTAGTCAAAGGTAAAACGAGCATTGTAATAATGCTGATGGCTTGCCAAGTGAACGAGCCAAAAAATATACACACACACACACACACACACACACTTCACAAACAGTGAAGTCCAACCAAAGTGTGACACAAAATAAATGCAAATTCGCTTTGGCCATTTTGTAAATTGATTTTGGCATCACAATTGGCCAAGGCATAGAATCGTGTTGACTGTCTACAGAGTCCCATCTGGACAGAGACAGTCAAAGGGAGGTCGGTCATAGGACAAAGACAAAAACAGATTCTAGCAATTGAAATACGTGCATAACAATAAAAATCCAGCATTCCTGAATGAAACGCAATCACTTGGAAGCTTCAATAGCATCATAAAAAAAACGTACACTCCCAAAAATAAAAGAGTAAGAAATTCTGAAGTCCGATTTTTATATTACTTTCGGTTTTCCCTTAATTATTTTTCTGTTGGGAAAAGTTTTTTCTTTATCTTAAAATATCTTGCCCTCAATTATAGTTCAAACAATTAATTATAGTTTTAAAAGCAAATAAATCTCCAATTATGTGATATTCTGAGGGTTTGCAGTCGGCTTTTGTGTGTGTAGCATCGAGAATATACTAATAATAATAATAATAAAATTATAAAATCTTGATAAGCCAGACCACCAACTTCAAAGTGAAAATTTCTCAAATAACTAGTAAAGAAAACTTTTGTTTTTATTCTAGTAAGTTGTTTTTTCAACTTTTGCACACATAACACACAGAGAAAAAGAGCAAAAGAGAGCGTAAAGTGGAGTGTGTGTTTCATGAGGCAGCCAACACTGCGGCAACTTGAACTTTTGCCACAAAACTTCCAACTCTTGCCGCAACTTTCTAGACCACAACCCAGTTTATGTGTGCATGGCCAACATATTATATTATAGTCCCCACACACATAAAACAGCGACTTGGATAACCTGCTAGCCATTATGATTTGCGCTCAACTTATAATTTACCTGGTGATGCAAATTGTTGTAGTAGCGTGTTATATATGCGGGCAGCAACTCGGCGGTCTCTAGGCCAATCCACTGAAAAACACTCAGCTGCTGGACTGGCGATGCTGGAGTTGTGGTTGTAGTTGCTCCCGATAATGTTGTTGTTGACGTTGCTGTTGCCGTTGCTGATGCTGTTACCGTCATGGTTGTCGTGGTAGATGTGACATCACAGCAGCAGCAACAACAACAGAATTCCTCCTCTGCATCGGTGGACGCCGCCATTCAAAAAACTTGTATGCTAATTGGATGCTTTTGTCAATTTATATTTTACTCTTATTTGTTATATGGTCCACCTCCTTCTTATATTTATTATGAACTTAATGTTGTTTTTGTTGTTGCTGTTGTCGATAATGCTGTTGTCCGTGTTCTCGATGGTAATGTTGTTGGTGTTGGTGTTGCTGTTGCTGCTGCTGGTGCTGTGCTAGTGGAGCACATTTAAATTTAAATTGAGTTATAGGCACACCAAGTTGTGAAGGAGGAGAAGAATGTGATGGTATTTTTTTGTGCTGCCAATTTATGAGCAGTGCCACCGCTCGTCCCCATCGCCAGGGAGCAACATCGCCATCAATGGTGGCAACAGCAACTGAAACATTTGCCATTTTGTCAATTGCTCCCATGTGAGTTTCGACGCCCAAACACGTGGCTGACAGGCCGCTGTTTTGCTTGCGGAGGTTTGCTGCGGAAATTCACGCGTAATTGGCACACTGACACGACACTGTACACTCCAGAGACAACTCTTGGCTTTCACGTCCGTATCCAAATCCGCGTATCCGTGTCCGCGTTCGCGTCCTGTTAATTGGGTCAAGCGAGTGGAGAACGGTAGTAAGCCACTTGAGAAATAGACTCAGCTTAGCCCCAACTCAACTCAACTCGACTCGACTCGACTCGACTTTATACCACTTTTAGTCTATTTGGCTTGGCTTGACAACGGTTACAAAGACTCGCCCACACATACACCATACGCCATACGCCAAAAGGTTTTGATAATCCTTCTGGGGAATGGAAGGCTTTTCGGTCGTTCGCGGCGTTTCGCTTGTTAGGCGCCTTTTTCACACATGACTTGCCAAGTGTCAAATAAATCTAATGCGAGCCTGCGTTTGCTGTTCTCGTTCCCTCGCGGCGGCTGCGCCGCAAACTAAACTGAAAAACGGTGTGCGCGCTTATATTTTTGCTCCTTCTATACGTTTTTCTGTTTTCATTTTTTTTCTTGTGTTTAAGTCAATCACGAATGCTCTGTTATTTTCCCCGCCCCGCAATGAGACCCACTCTCTCACACCAAAACATAGCAAGGACTCCTGCCTGCAGTGGCATTCACATCATTTCATCGACTGCGCTCACACTGCACTTTGCAGCGCGTGAGAGCAAAAACGAAGAGCAGAGGCAGCAGGAGCAGATGCTTTTGCAGCGGATGCTTGGACTGCGGTCTAGTGGCATTTACATTGTTGTATTTGTAGTTGTAGCTGTTGCTACTGCTGATTGTGTTATTGCAGCCCTGGTCGCCTCTCTGCCCCCCTGCTGCCTGATGCTTCTGTGTTAGTGTCTGTGTATATAGCATTAACACATTCCTTCATAGCTTTACTGGGCCTGCGTTTTCTGCAGTTGTTCAGATTTTCTCCATCATTTTGCCTTTTCATTTTCTTTTTACTTTATGAAAATGAGTTGAGCTTGCGTCACACACACACACACACAACACAACAGACAATTGGACAGAGCCAGTCCGAAAAAAAATCCAAATAAAAGAAAAACAGCCGTAGTACTAGCAGCAGCAGCGTCAGAGACAAGCGGCAGCAGGCCCATCCCCAGTAACAAAAAGTGTAGTCTGTTTCAAGGAGCAATTAACGACAGTGGATGGCACAGAGTTATGGCATTGCGTTCATATCGCACACAACCAGTCCCCGACCAGAGCCAGCCAAGTGAGAGGTATAGAAAAAGTATTTATTTTTTTTGTTTTTGTTTGTAATACTCTTAGGCAAGCATGGGCATTTGAATTATATAAAGCAACGAAAAATTAATTGTGCCCATTTATTTGTCAGGGGCTCAGTTCTACTTGGCACAAGTAGTTGAGATAATTAAAGGACAGAGAAGAATATTAGATAAAATTAAATGATCTAAGGATCTAAATTATCTAAAGAAATGCAAATGAAATTTTTCCCAATATTTCTAACAACGAATTTTCATTGTCAAAGTTTGAATAAAAGTTTTTAAACTGCACACACAGTATTTAAAAGGAACGAAAGGAATATTTTTTGAATATCACACTAAGGAAATAAAATTTTCTGATGATTAATAAAGAAAAAACAAGTTATTGTTAGACTCATAATATAATATTGCTAATGTAAATCATTCAAAGCAAAAAGTTCGCTATTAAAACTTTAGTTTAGTATTTTTTTTTTGTGGTAATTGTCAGGATATTTATGATGCGACTAATCGGAAACGCAAAAAGAATATGCCATTTTTTGTTTCGTTTTTCTGCTATCGTTTAATGTTTTTATGCCCCTTCACTGCCTGGTGGCCCCTGGTTGGACTCTGTTGCAAATGTATGGGCACATGCCGACAACGACGGCACTTGAGCTGTATTTTGTTGCATACTTTTCTGGGAAAAAAGCCTTCAGGGAGGGACACCAACGCGGATGTTGTTGCTGAGGTCTGTTATTGTTGTTGTTGTCTTCGTTGTTGTTACCAGCATACGAATTTCATTTTGGTTTATTCTGATTAAATTGTTTGTACTTTGGTTGCATTAGCAGCATATATTGTATTGTATTCGAATGTTTGAATTTGTATCTCTCTGTTTGAGCAAAGGATTAGTGGGACTGTCTGCGACTCAGAGCATCAGAGCGTACAGCAGTTGGAGGAGTTTGAGTGCATGATTCTGCTTGTTTGTCCGCACTAAATACCTTTCAAATTTGTTGAAGCTTATGCTGAAAAGGAATGAACAGAATGGACCACAGATTGATATGACCACAATGCGCACTGCTGGCCACAGGATGGCCAATAAGTGGCGAAGGGTGAAGGGAAAAGGGAGTAAATTGACGCAACAATGCAGATTATTACGAGCTTAAGCTTCTGCCCAGCTTGCCACAAAATAAAGCAAAATACGAGTAAATAAACTGTACAATGCCACTCACCTGCATATGGGGGGCGGCAAGCAGGAGCATCAGCTCATCCTTGGCATACTTATTGCCCACATTGGCGCCCACAGCCGATAGCAACTCGAGAACATCACGACTACGCGCCACAGCCTCGGCACTGGGTGCACGGCCATTGCTTGTGATTACTGTGGACCCAATGCGATCGAAGAGCTGCAGAAATTGATGTAGACGACCATCTCGGAGCATATCACGCAGTACGTCGGCATCCACATGCGCATCCTGCAGTGAATAAATATCATCCAGACAATCTAATATGCGTTGAACAGCCTCAATGCCCGCCTCCTCGTCCGCCCATTCGTCGGGCACACCAGAAATAGGCACTGCAAAAAGTAAATATATATCCATTAATCGATTGCATATTTAAATCATAAAATTTAACTCACTGTCTGCAGCATCGCTGGCATAGAGCGGATCCATGTTGGTGCCACCGGCAATTGCTTGAACAGCTCCCTTCAATTTGCGCCGGGCATTATAGCGTTTCAATTCCTCCACAGTTTCTGAAAGATGTGTGCGCTGTAATTTATCTCGATCCCGTATCCAGGGATGATCCAGCACCTCGGTTATGGAAAGTCTGTGATGTGGATTAGTCGCCAGCATTTTCATGACTAGATCTTTAGCATTGGCTGAAATGGATTTCCACTCTGGCGCCTCAAACTAAAATAAATAGAGACAATATAAATAATAAATTATTCTATAGTTCACATATCTATTTTATAACGCCTGATTCAACTCACCGATAATCTGCCACGAGCAATTGACTGCTGCAATCTCACTCCAGAGCCTAGAAATGGTAATCGCCCGGAGAGAAGAACGTGCAACATGACTCCAGCACCCCATACATCGCAACCTTTGCCATACAGTCGCCTGGTCACTACTTCTGGCGCCATATAATGCGGACATCCCACACGCCCATGTGTTTCTATGGTTTCCCGCGTTCCCGGTAATTGAATAGCTGAACCGAAGCCACCCAACTTCACTGGCGCCGAGTTATCCACTGTGGCAAGCAGAGCACAAGCGGGTCGCACATCTCTGTGAAGAATATCATTTTCATGGCAATATCTCAATGCTTCCAATATTTGCCGCATATAATGGCTGCAATAAATTCCAAAAAATATTTTCATTAAAAAATAAAAAATTTATTAAAATGTCTTTGTATTGCGTTTTGCATCTATAATCGTATCTATCATGCGTTTATGATAAGAAAAAACGTTAAAAGATAAATGAAGTGGAACAAAATTCATGGCAACAGCTGCTATTGAGTAATACTTTGGCAAAAAAAAAATGTATAAATTAAAAATTAAACTGAAAAACATTTTAGCTACAACAGTCTTTATATAAATTTATTAACCATAATCAAAATGAAAACATTTTTTGAACTAGCAATAAGTATTTTAAGTACTTAATCAATTATTTAATCGTCAATTACTATACATATAGCTCAATTTTGGGGTCTCTCTTTTTATATTATATTATATTATATTTTTTATATTATGTTTTATTTTTAAAACTTTTTTTACAGAACTCTTTTCATTTATCAACTATAATAATAAACACAAATAATAATCCCGATATGCAAGTAAATTTTTTTTGCCGCTCGACTATATCAACATTAAGTGATTGAAATTTTTGTATATTGGCTTGAAAAAAGACTTTTTATCAAATTTGGTATTTAACTATTACTAGGATTATATATTTACTAGCTATAGACAAGACTACGCCTTCAAAAACATCCCAGTTCAATAGACTGTATATAAAAGATTACCCCCAAATTTCCAGTTTCCGATTGGCACACAAATCAAAATAACATCTAAATGCCTTAAAGATATCATTTAAAAAATAAATTTTCATTTGCTTTTAACTCAATCAAATACATTAGGTTTAAGGTTACAAGGATGTCATATGTACAACTACTGAAGAGGGCAAGAAACTCACCAAGCCACAGCCTCGCTGTAGACAAAGCCCGCAACGGCGCGTCGCACAACCTCGAAGCACAAGTCGGAGCCTTCCATGCTGGATGTGTGTGAGTGTGTGTAAAGGAGAAAGGGAAAAGTTGTAAGTGGCCTAAATACATACAATATGAGAAAGGAACACGCGTGTTACTTACAATTCGAAAACCATGTAGAGCATGCCCTCTGAGCTGTAGGTTTCCAGCAGCTCGACAATGTGCGGATGCTTTAGCATGTGACATATTGTGGCTTCGCGCTTGAGATCTGTAATGTTAGGGCAATTAGTTGACATTAAATGGTAGAGAAGCAGTTCTATGGCCGCCCAGCAATGGCGCCTAATATTCAGAGATACAGGGAGACTGACAGACCGACCGACAGCCCACTCAAGCGGCACCAGATGCCAGGCATCTCTAATGGACTTAGTGGTTGACTTATGTGCCTGCCATGTATCATTCAGTCAATGCTCCAAGTCCGGACGCCCTTGCACTTGAGCAATTTCTTTTTAATTGGTAAGATTTGGGGCGGTCTTCATAGGGCGCCCCTGGGAAATGGAAGCATAGAGGATATGGCCTGGTTGGGTGTGGATGTGGGTGGTGAGTCACACGTGCTAGTTATGGGCCTTTCCGTACTGCTGCCATTGTGTTTTGCTGCACAATTAGTAGCCACATAATTTTGAATAATTGAGCAGCTTAATTATAATTTATTCACACAAATAGGCTTGGCCTTTCCATCTCTTTCTCTCTGTATCTCTTCTTTCTGTAGTCGCAACAAGGTCGAGGTCGTTGTATTTATCTAACAGAAAAACTTACCCGCTGTGCTTAGTCCTGGACTCGCTGTGAACTTGGCCACATCAACGATTTTGACAGCAAACTGCTGACTGGACTCCCTGTGAATGCAACGTCGTACTATGGAGAATGGTCCCCTGAAAAATTCGCACAAAATTTTAAGTTCGATTAGATAAATGTGGTTAAATTTCACTCCCGTTCACATCTTAAGCCAACTTTTAGCTAGATAACTAATACAACTCTAAAACTATCATCATAACAAAAAGTAACTAAATGCCAAGTTTTCTGAGCGTTACATAAAACACAAAAAAAAAAAAAATTTAATAATGCAAAAGTCGACATGAAAAGTTTTTTGGCCAACTTTTCTTCCTCTTGAACTCGGAGTGAGTTTTGCGTTTCAAATTTTTGGCCAGACCCGGCTCGGGCTCGGACCCCATTGTCGACAGATGATTTAGTGTGTTTTGTTGGAGCCAAAATACATAATGAGATGTGAACGTGAACATGGTTCTAGATGTGGGGGGTGGCACCTTACTCTGGGCCACCCACTCAAAAAAAATGAAACTTACTTGCCAATGACCTCGCAGAGCTCGTAAACATCGTCAAAGAGAATTTCGTCTTCGGTCATTTTGAATAATTGATGAATTGATGCTTGGGCTCAATTGCTTTTTTGGAATATTGATGGGTTGTTCTCCCCTCTCTTGTTGAAAATAAATAAATACAAAAAAAAAACTTAACAACAAAAGAAGAGGAGACAACAACAGCTGGCGTCCAAAACTCCAAAAAACTTTTCTGACTGTGGGTAGAAGTAAGGGAATGTTGTTGCTCTTCTTATTGTTGTTGTTAATGTTGTTTCGTTGTTGTTGTAGTTGTAGTTGAAGCTGATTGCGTTGTTGCTGTTGTTAAAGATTCATTCCATCACGTGTAACTGAAAAGTGACACAGAAATGTTTTTAATGTAATAAACGGAAATGAGAATGGGCATTCATTATAAGGTAAAACCCACTCAATATCATCGCTCCCTGCCTTCATCTGTTCATCTTCCTCTCGCTCTTTTCGTCCCATTCTGGCTAATGCAGATATGTCAATCACAGAGGTGAAATTCGTAGCCGAAAAAACACAACCCAAATCAATTACAGGCCACACACAAAATGCTTCAAAATATTTAGGAAATTTCATCAATCGTTTCGCTTCTTTATTCTCTCTCTGCCAATTTTGGCGGAAGGAAGTCTCACTGTCAACGATTTGAATTTTCTAACGGAAATGATTTGGGTGTGCGGTTTGTAAGAGAGAGAGGGACAGTGCGATGGAGAAGGTAAGTCAACAAAAGGTACAAATTATTATCTCTCTGATTGACTGACTGCCGACCAGAGTGACTGGTTGACTGAATCAGTTGGTTAGTTAGTTAGCTAGTTAGGGCTCTGCCTTTGTCTTGGCCAAAAACATCCTTTACTACCATTATTATGACTTTTTGGACCAAACAAAAAGCACACTTGAAAACACACCAACACACATAGACACTCACAGAGAGATTCAAAAAGTTTGTTTGCCCCCCAGAGAGAGAGAAAGAGTAAGATTGGCATGAAGAGAGCGCAAGCGCAAAGCGGAATACATGTAAAATTCCAATTGTAATCGGACAAAATAAGCTAGGTTAAAATAGCTCGGGCTCTGGGAGCACTCTAGCTGTGCCCGGGTGGCATGAATATTTAAATATGCAACAATTTACGATGCACTGCTAACACACACAAACACTTACACACACACAAAGACTCCGCACACAGGCGCATGCAGAGGACCAAATCCGTTTGGCAAAAAGGACATACAGAATCATATTTAATGCAAAGCTGCGCATTGGGCGCGGTGTATAAGCGAGGGCGAAGCTCAAGCGAAGGTAAAAACCTTGCTCGTGTGCCGCTGTTGTAAAATGCCTTGACACTTTCGAAACTATGCGACCTTACCATACACGCACATACACATTTACTCACTCACACACACGAGAATTTGCTCCTTTCATGCCAGAGCGGTTTCACAAGATTCACTTGTCGTCGCGACAAGTGCCACCGCCTCACAATTAGAAAATTGATTCTTTGTCTAGTATTTTTACAAAGGATTTGCACTGCAGCCCGAGAGACAGAGGGCCTCGCCTCCGACCTCCCTCCTCCACATTCGTTACCACCCACTCATCTCACACCCGCACAAAAATTTTCGTTGAATTCTCTTTTTTTTTTGTTGTACTAACCCCATGAAATTTTCTGTCAGAGTTAAGACATTTCCTCGAGCTCAATTGCTGCCTACGATGGATCACGGAATTGTTGACATCGATTCTTTGATTCTACATTTGATTTGCACAATTTAGTTTAAATTATTTAGCTTATTTTTAACATAAAACAAACACGGCCCGTGTGGAGCTGATTGGCGAAGAACTGGTTACAACTGAACTGAACTGGTTCATGGCAAAACGAACCACTGTTCTTTACGAGGGCTGCAACGAGTGATGGTAAACAAGCAAATGGTTTCTAATTTTTATAAACATCTTGAAATTATCTTTATTACGCTATGCGCAATCTATAGAATTCCATAGTGCTTATCAAATGACTTTAAATAACTCTCTATGAACAGCATTCCTTAAATTCCGCGTCAATTGGAATCAGTTGTAAGGTTTTAGGTTCACAATGCAACAGCTGTAATTTGAACTTAAATAACTAGTTCCTAAGAAATACTAGCAGTTTTTAGTATTTTTAAAATATTCTGTTTTTGGTATAATTTCAACGCGGGATTTTTAAATTTCGCGCCCATTTCCTTCGAAAGCAGAACCATAAGATTTACTGTAAATATGAGAGTAATTTGAAAAATTTGTTATTCTAAAATTAATTATAGAGACAAATATTTTATATAAAATAGCATTTATTACTTTGAATTTCTATGATTCTATGTTTTTCTTCGTTTTTTTCCAATTCCCCCACCGCTAGACTTTATATTTAGAGCTTATACATATATAAATCAGCCTTGTCAACGAGCAGCTTGATTTAGATTAAAGCATTTAAACAAAGTTGTTTTACTTCCGATTAATTTGTTTGTGTGAGTGAAAAAGGGTTACCCCAAAATAACAATAAATGCACTTTAATAATGATAAAACTTTAACCATATGGAGTTTTGCCCATTCGGGCTCGCAATAGTTGTAATATTACCACTATCAAATATTGTTATCTTGCAAGTGCATTATAAATAAATGCGAGAAACACTGATTCTCAACAATATTATCAAGTTCCCTTCGACAATTCGTATAAGTGCTATGCAAATGTGGCTTATGTCAATTTTTGTTAATCATATACAAAGCCTTTGTCAACTGATAGCTAATGCATTCTCCCATGAACCGTTGGGCATTCTCTTCTATTACTTTTACAACTATTATTATTATTACCATATGCATATGGCATTTGATAAACCCATTAGAATAAATTAAGATTTCAACATTAATATGCCAGGCACAAGCACTCTCCGAAACCCACACACACAATAGGTGCGTAATCTTTACGTTTACGTTTCGGGACCCTCAACCTCGAAACCGAAACCAAAAACCGAAAACCAAAAACTCAAACATAAACATCATCAATTACACAAACATCGAGCAGCGAGAACAACAATAACAAAGACAAGAACCGTAGGTCGTCTCCATAGCGTTTGTTTGCCGCATTGGTTGACAAAAGAAGGAGCACAGGGTAAGGCAACACAGGCAAACGAAAAAGGCTCAGGTGAAATCAAAATCAAATTCAACGCCAC
This sequence comes from Drosophila nebulosa, assembly GCA_024703675.1. Classification (NCBI taxonomy): domain Eukaryota; kingdom Metazoa; phylum Arthropoda; class Insecta; order Diptera; family Drosophilidae; genus Drosophila; species Drosophila nebulosa. The sequence continues at coordinate 12,211,929 of JANFPS010000004.1, read as the reverse complement.
TGTCGTCTCTCCTTTCCATACCCATTCGCATTCGCATTGCCCGTAGCCGTGGCCATACCCAATCCCAATCCCAATCTCAATCCCAATGCCTTGTCGCCGTTGTCGTAGTCATCATTTGGACTTGCGACTGTCGCACTTAATGCGTGTGGATGGACATGAATGTGTAGGATTCGAATTGACATTATAAAAACTGGTTTTGGTGCCAATATATATATATAAGTATATATTGTCGGTTACGCGTCCTACGCGACGTTGCCGTCGTCTCTGCCTCTGCCTTTGCTGTATCCCTACCGATCGTCATGTACCTGCCTACTTGATTCTGATTCTCGTCGTTGTAGCTGTTGCTGTTTCTGTTGTTTTACCTCTCTAGGATATTACCTGTGTGTGTAGGCCTGTGGAAAATCAACTCAAATCTGCTGACAGTAAACTGATGCCATAATAACAAAAGATATTGTATTCCTATAACAATGAATCAGGTTTTTATCTTTTAAAATACTGACAAAATAACAAAGATATTTTGATTGATATTTTTGTCAACCCACTAAACTTATTTAAGAAACGGTAAATTCCCATACCAGGTAACCGAAAGTTCTTTTATCCATTTCCATTTGTTGTATTTAAATTCATCGTTAACCTCCGACCCCAATTGGATCTAACTTAGAATCCAACTGGAAGATTCTTGTTTCTTGAATTAACAAAGACCCTCGGAATGCTCGCTTCACTGACTCCAACTGAGAAGCAATAAATTAATGAAGATTTCCTATCTTTTTCATTGGGTTTTCCTCTTAAGTTTTTCAGATGGAACGAAAAAAAAATGGTGAGATTTAGGAAATGAATAATTTACACTCAGAGAAAAATTATTTAAATCTAAAAATTAGAATTTTTTTAGTTTTCCTCTTTAAAAAATATTCTTAAACTAAATTTTAATTTAAAAGTGGGTGAATTTCTTAGAAAAATATTAAATCCTTTTCAATTTAGAATATTAAGACTTTGTTTTGATGTAATTTTTTAGATTATATTAGGAAAGATTGGAAGATTCAAAAACTGTTACACCAAATCCTTTAAATACATTTATCCTTTGCCCAACTAAACTCTTCCAAACCAAATTTGATCTATTCATGGCAGCAGCTGTACCTAATTCGTCTTGCTTAGTGGCATATTGTATCAGGATGCTGTCACCTCGTCATTGTAGACACTCAAAATAAAACAGCAGCTACCTCCCCCGGGTCTGGACAACAACCACCCGTCCGTCCCTCGGCCATGTTATGCCATATTCTTTGTTAATGTAGTCAAATTACATTGCCTGGAAATGCATCTTCACTCGAATACGCATACGCATATTCATTTACCCATAGGTCGAGTCTGGGCCCTAACTTCGCTGTGACTTTACCACTGGCCCAGGCCCAGGCCCAGGCCCTGGCCCTGTCGCTGTCTCGGGCCCATATGGCAACGGCAGCAGCAGCAGCAGCAATTAACTTAAAATGTCATTAACCAGCCATTGTAGGTGAGAGGCGCAAACTCAGACAGAGACTGAGAGCTGAGAACTAAAAACTGAGACTGACATATGACAGGCACATCAAGCAAGGAGACAGACCAGAGCAGAGCAGGCCAAACTCGAGCTCAAAACCAGCCCATCCCATCCCAGCCCGGTTCAGCATCACTAAAAACGCCCTCGCTGGCTACCCCTACCCCTTCTATATCTACCGCAACCCTCCCCTCTGCATGCATGTATATTATATTCCTTGACGTTCCACCTTGGCATTAAACGCTTGATTAAATTTCACTACAAATGGGTTGGGCAGGGGAAATACATGCACACTCAGATGTATGCATATATCCATCCATCCATTATTGGAAAAAGGTCATCTCAACACTCAGTTCTTTGACCATATGCTGCCGTTCACTTCAAGCCGATCCTCAGGCCCACATCGTATGTACCTTTATGCTGATGTTTTGACTGTCATCGCAATTAGAAAGCTCAGATAGCTTCCCCGTCTTTGTTTACCCTGTAATCAACTAGGAAGTTGGGTATATTTGAAGAATAACCTGAATTCGGATCCGATTAACATTTGTAAACTATTTGTTAAACTAAAAGAGCTTTCATATATCAAAGATTCCGAGAAAAAAAATGCATTTAAAAGCAGGCCCAAACAATTAGTGTTTACTTCAATCCTTAAGCCATAACATTTTCTCGGAATATCATAAAATGTTTATTTACTTTTTAGATATTTAAAGGCGCTAATCTTAAGTTATTATTTTAAGAGGATTCAGTTTATTCTACTTATACAAAGAAGAGGTAGAGAAATTGAATATCTATGACAAATTAGGAAGTTAAGAGTCAGGCAGTAAAAGGATAGGAATTCAGGTAGTAAAGAACAATGAGAGAGAGAAGAGAGAAGAAGCTAGCGATCAGTTTTAAGGTCAGGTCAAATGAGGTGGGTGACTTTACTACAGAACTAAAGTTCATTTCGACTTTAGACAAATGCTTAAATTTTTATTCCAGGGTATTAGAAGGTCGTCAGTCTAATTAATGGCATGGAATTTGTTTTTTTTTGTTTTTTGCTGATCTCACTTGCCGCATTTCTTGCATTTCATTTCCCATGAAACATGTTCCCTTCCGGCAGCAGCAGCAGCAGCACCAGGGGCAGTAGGGGCCAAGCCAGTGGCATCGCATGGGGAAGCCTAAAAAGTGCGGCACAGCGAAACGGGCGCGGTGAGAAAATGTTTTGCATTATTTACATTTTTACTGCAGTTAGTTAGCTGTTCTGCAACGTCTGTTCGTTTCTGTTCTGACTGGTTCTCTTCTGGCCTGGTTCATCATTCCTCTGCAGGACATCCGTCATCCGTTGCGCTTGCTTTGGTTTTTTTTTTTTTTGTCGAATGGTGTGTGTGTGTGTCTTCTTCCATTTGGTTTTATCGCATCGCTTCCTGCCTACTGACTGCTGCCTGCTGCCTGCCGCTTACTAACCGAAAACCCATAAGTCTGAACCTGTTGCTCTCATTAACAAATTGTCAGGTGTGCCAAAGTCGACGGCGACTGCAGTTATTCGTCATGCTTTGGTTAATCAGCACAGAACCGGAGCGCGCCAAAAACAAAAACAAAGGCAAAAATACAAATTGCCATCCAGAACATGTTTGCAATTCAACTGTAAAAGCATTTAAACGGCAAGCTTGTCGGCTTCCAAAACACTTAGCCAAGAATCCCTCTAACAAACCCCCCAACCCCCACCCTACCTCAGTAGATTTCTGAGCCTGCCTCTCTCTCTTACTTGTCTTGGTCATCTCTCTTCTCTTCTGTCTCAGCTTCTCTGTTTACCTGCTCGTAAACAAATGCCGGCTTAATCAATTCGTAAAACTGTTTAAACTTCAAGTGATAACAAACAAAGGCGAGACGCATTGAAAGAAAGTCCCAGGGTTCTGGTTTCACCACCCTTTCCTTTCCGAAAAACAAAAACCAAAAATTGATCGCATAACCAACCAACAGGCAGCCGCATCTCGAATCTTTCTCTACTTCTCTCTGTCTGTTTGTGGCTGGGATGCTTCTTGTTTATTTTCTCACAAAGGCGGCAAAGCAAATAAAAATGCCCATTGCCGTTGCTTTTCAGAATTGATTTTGAAAACCTAATCAAATTGAGCAGCCGCAACAGTAGAAAGAAGATGCGCTCATTATCAGTTGGGGTAACTTGGCTAGATCGTTCAATATGACACAATGAAGTGGAAGATAATGCCCTGAAATCCTTATTTGGGAGACTTTCAAATTTGAAAGGCTCTAATTTGGATAATTTTTTTGATGATTTATAAAAGTCAAGCTTTTATTTGCTCCTAGAACATCTTTTTTATTTGGCATAAACAATTAGAAAATTTAAAAAAAAATTACAAATACACATTTTTAAGACGTTAAACGCGCTTCAATAAATCTAAGAAAAGTAGCCTGTAATAATAATTGAATAGTTCTTCCTTACAAAAACTTAAAAATCACATTAAAAATAAACAAAAAACTTAACCTAACTTGGTTAACCTGTAAGTCAATTTTTAAATTTCATGTCGTTCATGGTGTTTTTTTTTTTTTGGAATAAGCTCTTTAAACTCTAAATATTTCTTTCTGGAGAAACCGATAACCTATTTAGGTTTCTAGAATTTAAGCCGGAACTTCATGTGATATATAAATGAGAACACTTCTGATAAATACAATTTGTTTATTAAAGTTTATGTCGCTTTTTGTTTTTCATTGTCTCAAGTGAAAACAGAACCTAAAAACATAACTGATAAAAACCATTTGACTACAGAAATGATCCAGTGTGGTATAGGGAAATTATTATTTATCAGTTGTGTTCGAATGTGACAAGATTTCAGAAGAGAGACAAGTCAATTATTTTACATTCTCATCTCAGTTTAGAAAGATAACAGATGAGTGATGGTGATGATGATAAGATAGAGTATACAATGTTCACTGTCTATATAGACGAAATCTAGCTTGACGACCACCACCAGGCACAGAAAACAATGCCTGGATGGGCTCTTTTCTTAGCACTTCTCCTCCTCCATCTGCTGCGTTTTTCATAATTAAATATCCAAATTAGGAGTAAGCAAATGCCATCTTCCAGCTATGTAGGGGTTGCATCTTTTTGTATCTGTAAATAGCAATGCATCCATGTGAGGCATTTTATGCAACACACGCCAAAATTGTCTACAACTCTCGAGGTGAACGTAGGGCATAGAGAAAGAAGGAGCAAGAGCAGTGGCAGCAAGAGTGGGAGTGGGTCGGAGAGGTGCTGCAGCCGGCAGAGAGAGAGAGAGAGAGAGAGAGAACAGAGACGATCATTTGCATGAACTGCCTTTCAGTTTTTCGTATTGTGTTGCTGTTGTTGTTGTTGTTGTTGTTGTTGCTTATGCAAACGCATGGGGCATGTCTCCCGCAACTCTAATGACTCCCCAACTCCAACGTCAACTTCAATGCCGACAGCGGCTCCATCTGGCTTGCTCTCTCTGTCGGTTGTCGGTCGCCCGTTTGCCCGTTTGCCGCGTCCGTTCGTTTAGGTTTTCCAAAAGGCGCAGACAATGAAAAACATTTTCCTGTCTCCGACTCTTTTTTTTGTTGCTGTTGTTGTTAGTTGTGAAGAGTTTTTTTTTCCTTGGGTTGTTTTTTATATATATTTTTTTTTTTTGTTTGTTGCCTGCAGTCAACCCCTGCCCCTATCCTTGCCCCTTAACGTTGGCCATGCCCCTGCCACGATCAACATAAAAATCCATATGATGTCGATGTCGATGACTTTTTTGTTTTCGTTTTTCTATGCGTTGTCGACGTTGCTCAGAGTCGAAGTGCTTCGATGAATCTCTCTCGCACTCACACACACACAGAGAGATAGATATACATATATGTATACATATTTAAATGTGCATATATGCCATGTATCCATTATATCCACCGACGACTGTAGTTTTTTGCTCCCTCTTTCTCTCTCTCTCTCTCTGTCTAATCTCCTAATGTCGTTGAACCTTTCCTTTTTTTTATTGTACAGCAAACAACTTTATTATTATTATTATTTTTTTTTTTATGCGAGTATTTTCCTCATTGTTTGTACTTTGCAGATTCGCTCAGTCGCTCTTGTTTTCCTCCTCCCACTGCCCACACTCCCCTTACTAGCATGCCCACCCCAACCCTTGTATAACATAGTAGAAAACACAGAGCAACAACAGCAACTGATGACAACGATAACAGCAGCAACGGCAACAGCAACAACAACTGCACACGTGCATTCTGCTAGGGCCTCTGCCTCTTAGCAATTATTTCCAATTTAGCAATACAACACAGGCAGCAGCAGCAGCAGCAGCAACAGCAACAACAGCATCAACCATCGGTCGAGGCAGAGGCAGCGGCAGAGGCAGAGACAGTGGCAGCCTCTGGCCAGGGCTTGGCTTTGGCCCACTCCTATTGTCTTGCACAGTTCATTGGCCTCGCTCCAGCAGCTTCATCTCCAGCTTCAGTCCCAGCTGCATCATCACGGTTGGGGGGTCAAATCAGCTAGCTAGCTAGCAGCTAGCAGCTAGCTCCCTGCTCCATGCAATTACTCCATGTACTTGGTCTGTAATAACACGGAGTAAAACTGTACGTAAACTGGTTGCCCAGGATGCTATGATGATGATGATGCTGCCGCTTGCGAGACTGTAGACCAGAGACCAGAGAGAGAGTTATCTATATCTATCTATGCCTCGACTAGGAAAACCAGTTATTGGGGGCCCAGGCTTGTTGCACTGTTGCACGCCCATTTCATGCTGCCTTCATGTTGCTGTTGGCAGCGTTGTCGTTGCTGTCAGAGGCAATGATCATGCCAGGCCGAGGAGCCAGGAGCAGGCCAGCCTAGCCTAGCCTAGCCTAGCCGAGCCGAGCCAAGTCAAGTCAGCCATCTCTCAAGCTGAAGCTAAAACTCAGACCTGTTCCCTATTCCATTATCGTCCCTCGTCCCTGTTCATGTTTCATGTTTTTCTTTTTATTTTGGCTCCAACTTGTTGTTGGATCAACTTAAAGGCTATTGACTTTGTTTTTCTATTGCCAGTCTTGTCCGGCAGGGGGTTGGTGGGAAGAGGGGGGCGGGCGGCCTACAATACTTCCTTCTTCATGCTGGATATCGATGTTGAGTTGGCGTTCATTGAACTGGGGGTTTATTCTAATGCCTGGGCAAACGTGTTTGGCAACTTGGTAATTGTGGGTTGCAGCCGGAGGAGCAACATTTGCAACAACAACAGCAACAACAACAACATCTACAGTCAATAGTCATCGTTAGGGCCTTACAAATTAACCACAAGCGAATTGAAATGTCGTTAAAGCGTATCAATAAATCAAATGTAATGCATATTTAAACAACATTTCCATTAATAAAATGCAAACCTTTCAAGTTAATATTCTCCAGGGATCGATTATTATATCCTAAATAGTTCATTGACCTTACGATTTTACAATGTTTCCACTGAAGTAAAAGAAAATAAACTCATTACATTAAAATTCCCATTTCTCAAATATCTTAATCATCTCTGTCAATTCTCCAATTTCTATTTCGAATAAGAATTTACGCCCATTTTTTAAGTACCATCTGTTCGAATGAGCCCAAGGGCTATGCTTAGGCTCATATGCCCTGTCAAAGCACAAGTGGAACTGGGTCTGGGACTGGGATTGTGTCTGGCTGGGGCTGGGCTGTCCATCAACAACTGGCAGCCCTGGGCCCGGGGCCAATCAGTCAGCGAGGCACTCAGCCAAGCGTGAAACGCAATTGCCGATATCTACACATTCAATTAATAAAATCAACAGCAAAAAAAAAAAAAAGAAACAGTTCTGCTCATTCTTATCGACGCTGCCCTTGGATATTCCTTTCCATGGCGCACTACAGGACGACATGTTGTTTGTGGCATTAAACGTCCAGTTATGTCCCAGTACAGTCAGAATCCGGATTCAAGTCGCTCGAAACGATTTTCACGTAATTTACTACTCGGAATCTATAATGCTGCTCGCGGCTTGTCCCTGCTCTCATGCAGCATAGACCGAGAGCGACTGTTGCTGCGGCCAATTCAACGTCGCAGCAACAAAGTTCTTTCGATGATTTGGCGTAGCATTGTCGTGTTAATCTATTGGTCAGTGATTCCCATGCTCTCCTCTCAGTTGGTCCAGAAACCTAAAAGTTATGCCGATCTCTTTGTCACGCTGCAGTCGATTTCTGTTTCGATGCTGGCCGTCACTTCGTTCATAATTCAAGCCAGCAGGGAGAGGAAATTCATTGCAGTATTGAATCGATATTTGGAATTATATCGTCGCATTTGTCTGCTGTCCAAATCTTCGCATGAGGAAATGTTTTCGGGCAAGTTCTTCGTATTTTATGCCCTGAAGGTGCTCCTCACGCTCTTTAGCTGTGTCCACGAGTTTGCCCCTTTGCTGCAGGTGGAATCCATTGTGCTGGCAAATGTTGCCCACACGATTTCGGTGATCATTGGCATATACATGTGGATTGGCACACTCTTTGTGCTGGATGCCTGTTTCCTGGGATTCCTTGTCTCGGGTATTTTTTATGAACACATGGCCACACATATTAGAATGATGTTGCAAAGAATGCGTCCCATTGAATTCCAGGAAGAAGACCCGACGACAGTGCTCCCAATACGCATGACTCACTATAAACGCATGCGACTGCTATGCGATTTTACCGATGAGTTGGATGCCTGCGGCTCCATTTACTGTGAACTGTATGACGTCACGCTCTCATTTCGCTGCATTCTGCAATGGCAGATAGGCTTCTATATCTACTATAACTTTATTGTAATTTGTCTGATGTTATATCAGTGTATTTTGCTTTACTTGAGTGCCGAACAAATGGGTCTACTTACTCTTACCATAGTCGGCGTTAAGTTGGCCAATCTTGTCCTTTTAATCATGTGTGCCGACTACACGGTCCAGCAGTCCAGAAAACCCCTTCTAATGCCCTTGGATATAGTGTGTACCGACATGGATCAGCGTTGGGATAAAAGTGTAAGTGCAGGCGGTAAAATATTATTTCAAAATGATTATGTTTCTCTTTTTTATTTCGGCAGGTGGAGAGCTTTCTTGGTCAACTGCAGACGCAAAATTTGGAAATTAAAGTTTTAGGCTTCTTCGCGCTTAACAATCGTTTCATATTGATAATTCTTTCGGCCATAATATCATATCTATTCATATTAATACAATTTGGCATGTCTGGCGGTTTCGAGAATTCAAATGTATTAGCATCATTCTTTAATGAAACAACTCAAAAATAGGCAAAAAAAAATTTGCATTTTAGTCTCTAAACAGATTTAATAACAATGATAAATGTTGTATATCTTAGAGTAGGAAGCGTTTACTATCCCATAATGTTCCTACAAAGATAAATTCTTAATCAACATTAATATTTAACTTCAACTTTAACTTACTTAATGACCAGCTGTTTTTTTCCCTTACAATTACTTACACAATTTTTCAGTTTTATAGATGAAACCTCGTATAAATGATTTTTGTAGAAGTAAACAAAATTAGCCAGATCGGACTACTATATCATTTAGCTGGCATAGAAATTATTCTATAAAAATAGAACTTAAAGTCAATTTTAAAAGTTTACAAAGGCGGATTTAGGGATACTTTTTTAGAGCTCATTTTGGAAAGACAAATAAGCTGTAAGCCTTAAGTACGAATCAACTGACACTAACATCTTGAACAACTCAACAAACAGAGAACAATAAACACTCAATATAAAATAATAAACACGCTGTTTATCAAAACATGCGATCTAAATATGACTAGGTTGCACACAGTTTTGTTAAAAAATAAATTTGCCTGACCAACTGAAAATTGTTGGCTGGTTGGCTAGTTGGCTAACTGCAAATTCATTTCCTGGAAACATCTAACTGAATGATTTCTAAGATCTTGGCTAGGCAAGCTCGTAAATGTGAAGGCAGGTAAAATTTTCTAACAACTTTCTCATCATCACCCACAGCATTTGAACATTAAAGTTTTGGGAATCTCTTCTCTTTCACCTACACAGAGAGAGAGAGAGAGAGAGAGAGCAAAAGGGTTCATTATCGTTCATTATATTACACATAGCTCGAAATGCTACAACTGCGATACAATTTTGACTGTCGGTTGGTTTTGAGATTCCCCGAGTTTGTTCGTTAAGCAGCAGCAGCAGCAGCAGAAGTAGCACTAGCAATTGGAATTTTTAAGGCTGACACGGTGTAATTATCATAGCTAGAGCTTGGTTTTTCGGTTTTGGGTCGTCAGTTCCTGCTACGCCTTCACCCCCACCCTCACCACCGCCTCCGCCCTTGCCTCTGCTGGCCATTATCAACATCGTCATCTACAAGCAAGTCGGCCGATTCCCAGAGTCTTTGTCTTTGATTATTTTGGGAGTCAGCCAAGCATAACGCGCTTGTCACGCCTATTATACACATATATATATATATGTACGAACATATATATACATACATACATATATCTATATCTGGGCGAGGTTAGTCGTCAGCGTTGTCATCATCTGAACCCTGATCTGACCTGCGGCTGGCTCGTCTGTATGTGATCCGCTTGGCGAATTACACAATACAAAAGCAAAAAGCAAACAAAACGGCAAAAATTTTCTGCGCCTTGACTGCAACTGAATTAATTTTTGTGCTCCGCTCTGCTTTGCTCTGCTCCGGTGCACATATGTACGTATGCTTCTCTCTCTTTCGCTGTTTCTGTGTACTCCCAATTCCTGACATTGACGAGAATATGTACATACATTCAAATTTCTTTTTTTGCCCATTTGGAGCTGGCCAAAACGTACCGGCTACCGGAGAAGCCAAGCATATATCCGGCTAGTACTAGTTACAGGTCCCCAAAAAGCCATTACCAGGCCTGTTCCTGTTGTTCTGTCCATTCCAAGTATTTGCAATGTAATTAGCTTTTCGAAGTCGAAATGCTATAGAAGATTCTTAGTTGGGGATTGGCGCTGTGACGTGGACGGCTCAGCTTCAAAAGAGCTGCGGCTGCTGCACATTGCCAGAATGCCAGAGTTGAAAGATGCCGCACACGCCAAGAGAAGGCCCCCATGACGCGTTTACCGACCATATGCAACTCGGCGCACAGTGTGTTGTGGTTGCGGTTGCATATATGTATGTATGTATGTATGTTTGTCTGTACACTCTATACGGAGGCATTCAGCGCTCATTAAACACACATTCTATTCAATTGGGGCCTCACACTTATCAGCAAACAAGGCGGCGAATGCTTTGACCCCTGCAGACCCAATCCCCACCATCGCAAACAGCAGAAGCAGCAGCAGCAGCAGCAAACAGTGAGCTTTACTTTCACTTACGAATGGCCAGAAACAAAATAGAAAACAAAATCACAATCGTGCCAAGTGCGACGACGATGACTCCCTCTCTATCGCTCTCTCTCTCTCTCTCTTTTGATCGTAGTGGGTATAGCTCTGTTTATAAACGTGACACAAACAAACAGCTTCATTTGTCATACCTCCTCCAATCCGGCTCCATATATAAACAAGCGTGCCCAAATTGTTGTTTGAAGTTAATTTCTAGAGCAAGCAGTCTCACTTGAAATTCCACGAGAAGCCGAGAGAATGCATAGTAAATTGAAGGCACTCAAGTCTCCTATACCACTTTATGTACCAACATATTGAAATAGAATGTGTGCCAGAGAGCCAGCAAAAAAAAAAAAAAAAACAGCCAACTACTCGTATACAATACTTGTTTTGGCCTATAAAAAAAAAAGGAGAGAAAAACACAAAACACAAGCGACACTGGCTCAACGTTTCTCAACGAATATTCAATGATCTATAAATTGTAAAGTTCAAAGTCTTAAATCAATCAATGAAAGTTCTGAAAGCAGTTAATCAAATTTTTATACCTAATAACTTCTAGAAATAGTTTTTGCTTGGTCGTAATATCAAGACAATAAATAAATTTTATTGTCTTTGTTAGTTGATCTGTTAAACCACAAATTTTTTGACACAATGTCAAAGTATATTTTATATTTTAAATGTTAAGTTCAAGTGGGGCATTTAATTGACTATCTAAAAGGGTTAAGGCCAGAATCTTTACTTGGAAAAAAGGAAAACTAATAAGTTGGAAATGTGATTTATTAGATATAGAACTTCTATTGCTTTTTTATTGAAAAAGTATATACATTTTTAAAAAATCTGAGATTCGAATCATTTAGAATAATTAAAACTAAAAATGTTCAATGGCTTTATTAACGTCTTCATATTTTAATCGCTATAATACTCTTTTTTAATTCCAACAGCAAATGATAAATAAATTAAAGGAGCTTAATCCTTCAGCTAAATGTATAATTATAAATATTTATTGTGTACATAATCGCTTTTTAAAAACAGATATGGTTCTTTACTCTGCCTCTTAATTAGGATATATTACGAACTAAATATAGACAAATTCAAATAAATGTATTACAATAATTCCAAATGTAAATGTAAAGCCAATAATTCCAAAGGTTTTCGGATTTCATCGGAGATCTTCTTCAGGAGATTGCCATTCATATATTAGCGAATAGATTACCAAGGCCCCCTATTCAAATGGATGAAAAATATGTTGCTGAGGTAATATAAAATAATTTTTATAATGTCATTTTTATATTTACATTTAATTACCTTTAACTGTGCAATTAAGTGGCAGAATGTTTTCAATCATATGCGCAGTTGGTTGATTAAATCACTGCGGTAATGAGATAAGGCAGTTACAAGGAGTGGCTAACTTGTTAGATAATTAGTTATATTAAGAAACAAATTCTTTTTCAAGGCTGACAAGTCTTTGCATACATTATTTCGATTCCATACAAAGTTTTCCCATCAATTACCAGTTCAATGATAAATTCCACAGCTTATCGTTTTTTGTTTTTCTTCCCAGTGATCCTTTTTTAAAGAAACAACACGAGAATAGGGAAATGGGCTACCACTTCCAGTTTTGCTTCTGCTTATGTGTTATGCTTTATCAATTCTTATCGTTTGTAATTGTAGAGACAATTTATTTCGTCATTTGCCAGCTGTTGACACATTGCAGAGTATAATCTCTCATATGGTATATCGCATTCTCGTATGCGTTTTACAGTGTATCCAAAAAAAAGCCTCATACGCGAATGCGTCACTCATGACTCCGGAGGGAGAAGGCAACGGACAGGGCACGCACAACAAACACCAGTCCATAAGGCCTGACGTTTTGTTATTTGTGTGTTCGATGAACCGAATTTGGGGACTGACCCACTTTTCAAACAAATTAACGCACTTTATGGCAAATGGAATCCACAAACCGAACGAAGCGTTAGAAATTTCAAAACAACAGAGAGTGAGAGACAGTCAGAGAGGGAGAGAGAGGGAGAGCGAACCAAGTGAGCAAACTTAGAAATTCATAATTGGGGTCGACGTCAACGTTAACGTTGCCAGCAACGACGACGCCAGCCACAGCAACAGCAACAGCAAGAGCAACAACAACTACATACGTCGACGACCGATCATAAAAAAAATATTGATTTGTTGTTGTTGTTGTTGTTGTTGTAGCTGGTTTTCTCTTGACTGTAATTTACGCAACGCTCGCTCGTTTGTCGTTGTCTCTCGGCTACTTGTCTTTGTCTTGCCCCAGCACCAGCCTCAGTTTCAGCCTCAGCCTCGGTCTCCGCCCCAGCCCCAGCCCCAACCCCAACCTCAGCTTCAACCTCAGCCCCCAATCCCAGCACGAGATCAACAACCATCTGCAGCAACAGCAACAGCAATAGCAGCAGCCGCTCTCGCAGTTGTTGAACTTTTTGCAAAAACAATAAAAACAGCTCCAAAATCTGAAATCAGAAACCTGTTCCGAGGCCTAAGCTTGGGCTTGCCACACGTCTCGGCCGAATCAAAAGCTGGCCAAAAGCGAACCTCAAAACTTGACGTCAACAGCGCTGCTGCCTGCTGCTGCTGCCGTTGTTGTTATTGCTGTTGTTGTTGTTGTTGCTGCTGTTGTTGTTGATCTTTTGTGACTGTACTTTTTTGTTGTTTGTATCGCAAACTTGTTATTTGTTGTTGTTGTTGTTGTTGTTGTTCATGTTAGTTGGTAGTGTTTTGAGGGCTACTTTTTTGTTTTGTTGTGTTATTGATTGATATCGATCTTCAGCTGCAATCGTGGATAATCAAAGGGGGAAAAATTAGTCATCATCAGCTGGATTGCTCGATTGACCTTCGAGTTCGTAAATCTCAGTGTGTCTGTATGTCTATAATTTAAGCTAGCCTAAGAGTGATCTCTATGTAATTAATGGTACAGCATCCCTGAAGCATTTCCCTTTTGCCACGCCTAGTGCTTGTCGTTTTTGGAACGAGCGCATAAATGACGCTTTCCTGTGTACTTAAGGTGTCTAAACTTGACTACCGTGCGGAGTTTGAGTCCGCAACCTTGCCCAAGACACCAACACACACACACCGAGTGTGTGCTGCTGCTGCTGCTGTCGATGACCATTATTTTAGCTGACGGCGATATATTTGCTCAGCGTCAGGCAATGCCACTCCACTCAGAGAACTGCGACTCGCATCTGGGTCTTGGGGCTCCGTCTCCGACTTCGACTCCAAACTCAGTCTCTGTCTCTGTCTCTGACTCTGGACTATGGGGTTTTGTTGTGGGACTGGGTGTTTTTTTGTTGTTGTTGTTGTTGTTGCTACCGTCAAGCTTTTTGTTTTTGCTGTACTCCACAGATGTACAGACTCGGGCCGAGAGGCCTTAAGAGACCCCAGAGTCGTTGAGCGGAGCATGACAAACAGTTGCAGCCAAAGCAAATAATTAGTATACATCGATTATCTTGCGTCTCGGTCCAAGTTCTCAGCCTTAAAACTTACCTGGCCGTTGGCTACTGTGCACAGCTTTTTCTCCTTCACCTCCCATGCTCTCTCTCTCTCTCTCTCTCTCTCAATCTTCTCATCTCACTTTCTCAAAGGAAAACAGGTCCATCTCCAGATGTTGCTGGCACGTAGCACACGCGCTGCTCCTTCTACGGATGATGATGATGATGATGCTGCTGCTGCTGCTGCTGCTACGACTCCTGCAGCTGCTGCTGCTGCTGCTGCAGTCCTCAGTCTTCAACTGGGCGTACGTCAAAAGCGCCTACGCTCGCGCCCATGCAACCCACAGAAACGAGTTCCCTTTTGCATTCGCATTTTGGATTTTTTAATACCATCCATCCATATGTGCTCCGCTCAGCGGAGTGGGATGGAGGGAGAGCGGCGTGGAGTGGGGAGTCGAGTGGAGCAGCCCATAAAATTTCGCGCCAGAACTGTACGTATCAACAGACCAAGATATGGATACAGACGTGTGCTCAGCTCGTGCCAATTCTTTGTGAAACGTTTTGTCGTTCGATGGTTTCTGCATATAAATAAGAAGACATACACACACACACACACACACACACACACACACACACACCAACACACTCTGAAATGCATCTACACTCTTTGTTTATTTGTATGTAGCTGCAATTATGTGCGCAAACATGGCTAGAAGTGATGGGCAATTTTTAATTAGCCTTCATGCATATATTTTTAAGGTGATGAAATCAGCGGATGAAACCAAATTTCACAATCGAATGCAAGAAAGATTTCACAATCTTTCACAATTTGTGGCACATTGAAACTTCAACATAAAGGTAAAGTGGAAAGAGAACGTTTTGAGACTTTCTACATCCGTTTTATTCGTATACAAAATCCAAATTTTTAGCGGATATGTCAACATATGTAGATCGATCAGGTCTATTTCAATTAGAGAACTGGGAAACTGAAAAGCAGCTTGTTATTCATTTATTAGTAGATTAGTTAATCTAATTTAAAAGTTCCCCAAAGTATGCTTAGAGACATCTAACTAATCAGGCAATTAGCAAGTCTAAATCAAAAAATTACAGTTAATTAATACACGGGGCTCATCTCACACAGTGAAAAACCTTTTTGAAGATGTCTATCTAGATCTTCAATCAAGGGGGTATTAGACGGTTCTACATAGGTCAATTAGGTGAAGATTTAGATTTGATAGATAGATAGATGCACAAAAAGATTTGAAGGCTGTCTGTTAAGCTTGTTACAAGAACCACCGAGCTTTATATTCAGCAGACATTGCTAACCTCAGAAAACTAGTTGGGAAATGGAGGGAAAAAAGATAGGTAATGCTTACTAATTCAGAGTTCACCTTTTTTTGCATATTCCATGCATTTTAATTACATTCTTCATGTTTTCTTTATTACAAATCGGTCCCAAATCTTATCGATTGGATATTTTTACGTGCACTTTAGATCCATTCAGTCAAACAACATAAAGATACCGACCCTACTATGTTTTATAGGGTTAATCTAAAATTCTCAATAACTTTAATTCATGAAAAATAAAGCGAAAAATTGTTAAGGTAATTTAATAAACACTTCAATTGTCTCAATGATTTAGGAGTAAGCCTTTCAACAGTTTTTCTAGTAACTCCATTAGTACGTTTAAACAAAAAATAAAAAGACTTGAATATTTTCAACAATCATATACAATTTTTTGTTGTATTTTCATTTAGATAATAATTTATGAGTTACAAATGTTACAAAATTAGCCAAAAATTACAATATTACAAATGTAGTCATCAAGAGTTCTATTCAAAGGTTTAACTTTATGTTTGGTCAGCCTAATTGAACAAGAAATTATATCAAATTATAGGCAGGCAATTACATTAGAGGGCTGTTTGTTTGTTTTTTTTTTTTGTTGTGTTCGTTTTTTTGGCGGCTGTCAATTTGTGGTCTTTAGGTACTTAATTTTGTGTAAAATCATTATGGTTTGCTTTCCATTTACGAAAATTTCTACCTTACTTCCTGGCCTATACATAAGTTTAATGAGTTACCATGGCAAATGGCTCAGATTTGCTTAGAAACAGAACACACGGTGAGAGTGCTCCAAGCAATGGGCCCTGGGTGAATGCTACCGGCTACCTCACATAATCTTGATTGACTGACTCACTACTCCCTCTTTCCCTGCTTTCGGTACATAATGATGATATTTTCATCATCCGTTTGTTTTATCAGAATATTCTGTGGCTTTCCTGATGTAGCTGTACATTCTTGTCGGCTTTCTGAGATAGTGAAGAGTTGGCTAGAGCTACCGCTACCTGCACTTGAGCTTCAAATGAAACTTCAGGCTCTTGTCTAGTGAAATGTTGAAAGCATCATTAATTCGTTTTTTTTTTTTTTCTTTTTCATATTCTTAACTTTAACAAACTTGTCGGTAGCTAACATATAAAAGTATGATAATTGCAGAATAAAAGGAAAGGCAAGTAAGAATAGGTACACACACACACACACACACAGAGAAGAGAGGCAGAGTAAGAGTAGGAGACAGAGACAGAGACAGAGTCGAAGAAGTGACCCATAATTACCGCACTGGGTACCAACACAGAACAATCATGGGAAAAATGACTGTAACCTGGACTCTGGAAGTACAATAATTTAAGCAATGCTACGTTTTATGATTATCTTGCCATTTACACAACACGCACAAAAACAACAACAACAACAGCAACAAAATAAACCGAAAAGAAAAACCAAAATACAAAAGGCACACACAGCAGGAGCAGATCAGGTCATATTCTCCCTCAAGACGCGATGCGTCGCCACAGTTCTGTCAATGCCAAGATAATGCCCATCGCCAAGGCAATTTGATTTTTTATTATCAACATTATTACATTGCCGGCCTAAAGGTTTTTCTCTTTCCTTCTCTCTCCCTCTCCCCCTTTTGTACCTGTAGTACGGTAGTTACCACTTATTATCTATCTATCTGTTTTTTGGAGAGTGGAACAAGTGCATCTAGTGCTTCTCCAACGAGCCGCTGCACGGTGACGAGTTGACGGTGAATTTTACCTTTACCTATGCTAATTAGAGCGACGGCCTCGGCCTTGTTTTTATGCACTTTTAGCGTGAACCTGCCATTGCCCAGCCGTTCGCATCGGTTTTACTTATGCTTTCTTGTCTCATTTTTCGTTGTTGTTGTTGTTTTTTGCTTTTCTCGGTCGCGGACGTTCGGTGGCCCGGTAACTGCATAAATTTTCTGCTTCATGTCAAGCACAAGAGCATATATAATTTATGCAATCAACTTTCATGGGAAAAGTTGAACAGAAAAACGTTAAACGGAAATTAAAATTGAGTCCTGGCAACCGATTTTAGTTGAGTTTAACCGCACAGGATAGACAGACAGGTGTGTGTGTGTGTGTGTGTGTGTGTGATATACCGTGAGCGGGGGGTAGTAACCTTATAGCGTGACGAGGAATCAAAATTGCTCTAACTGCATTCCATATTGTAACAAGAAGGCCAAATAGGTTATCATGGCAGATAGAAAAAATAATGTCAATTCGTTGGAAACTTCAAAAAGTCCCAAAGGACGCACACGCGGGTCATTGAATTGCAGGCGATTCAGAAACATTTCCATCTGTAAGAGAAGAAATACTTATCAAAAAAATCCAACTTGAAAACCAAAGCCTTACTTCTTTATGTTGACATTTCGATTGATTCACAAAATAGTTCTCCAGACTGAGTCGGCGAATTACCTGAAAGTTGCTCACCGCACTATGCACTGCAAGAGTGAGAAGAACCACGTCTATGAACATCTTTATGAGAAGTCCCCATAGATTTAGGTTGCTAAACTCTTTGCGTATTGTAACATTGTAGGAGATCATGGCCATGGTGGACAAACTTTGAACCAGTGTCAGAAAGAGGGGCACCTCAAAAAGTCTTTGAAACCTGCGACCCATGTCTTGAACCTCATCGTAAATATCTAAGCACTCATTCAAACGTAATCTCATAACTTTCAACGTACGTAGACTTGGTGGTTGTCCAGATCGAAACTCATGGCATGCATAATGATTTAGCTCCGAGTAGAGGACACTTATGCCAAGATAGCCCACAAAGCAAGCATGCATAATCATGGAAGTTCCTACAGAAGTATAAATGTCGCACAGTATTGTTAGAACTGCCAGAGGTGTGGTCTTCAGATGAAGCAAACAGATTACATAAGCCAATGAAATTAGCTTAAAACTTAGAAGAACCAACTCTTGTCTGCCACCAAACCCGCTCCTCTGTCCCCCAGATAATGCACGTATTCTCCGAAAGAGTCTGAAGTAACCATTGACCAAGCCAATGATCTTCTTATCGTAAAACAATTGCAGCACCAAAATGCAAACGGTGCATATCAGGCATCCCAGCAAACGCATTTCAAACATCGCTGTCATGTACCCGTGGGAGACGCGATTGGCCCAGACAGCATAGCTGTAACAGTAGAAGGAACTCCACAAGAATCGGGTCAGCAAGCAGAACCACTTGAACCAGTTGCGTTTGTAGGCCACCAGAGTGCAATTGTCGTCGTCATTTCTCTTCACACCAAAGCTGATGACGCCAAAGAAGGCAGCGTATTGGTAAATAAAATGTAGCAAACGGCCCGATATCCTGCCAACACTTTCCTTCCGCCACTTGCCAAACATGACTAACCCAAATGCTGTGCCATTTGAATGGAGTCGTATGAATGTAACTAGCAAAGCAATTAGTTTAATTGGTTAACCCCAAACGAATGACGTATCGCCAGTTATCTGTGCTAACTATGTTCACGAAGGTAGATAAGTATTTGAATTACACTAAGAAAAACTGACCAAAATAATAATATAATTGGTCACAATGAATTAATTTCCATTTATTTTCAGTGTATATTGATTCCTTGTTATGTAAGTACTTTCAATTAGTGAATATTTCGCTACAATGAATCAATTTTGTAATAGAAAACTACTACTTTCTGTCAATAAATAAATAAGTAAAACAACAAAAGTCTTTAATGGTCAGCTATTGTATTTTCATCTAATATTTGTATTTACAAAATAGAAACTTCCAATATTCTCAATGTTCCACTGAAAATGGAAAACCTTTCGCCATTTAGCTCATCTGCCACTTGCATTGAATAATAAATGTGAGGTAAGTTATCAATCCAGACAGAAAGAAGAGAATTAGCTCATTGGAAACCTCAAAGAGTCCCAAAGGACGTACTCGAAACTCGTACAAGTTCAAACGTAGCAAAAACATTTCCAACTGGGGAGTACAAAAAAACCTTTATACAATTTAATTGAACTATATAAGGAGGAGAATTACCCACCTTTATATGCCATTCGTTGTGCTCGCTAACATAGCAATTCTCTAGACCAAGTCTTCGTATCTGCCGGGAACTGCTCACCGCTCCATGAACTGCTATTGTAAGGATTGCTATATCTAAAAAGAGCTTGGCCACAACAAGCCATATATAAGCATTATGAAATTTTGGGAACATGATGGCGCGAAAAATTATCATTGCCATTACGGAGAAATTAACCAATACACTGATCAAGAGGGGCACATTGATGAGACGATTGAACTCGCGGCCAACGCTTTGAATTTCATCATAGACAGCAAAACACTCGTCCAGCCGGTAACCCATGGCTCTCATATGTCGACGATGGGGATTTGATCCATTGGGACCCTCCAAAGCACGCAATTGGCGGCGTAAATCCTTCCGAACATAACTGTTAAAGTCAGCAAAGAGGGCACCCAAACTGAGAAATCCTACGAAACAGCTGTGCATCACCATGCCGGCTCCAATACTTACATACATTTCGCATAATTTTCTTAAGAAACTGAGCATGTCAGGCGAATAAAACAGCGGAGACCATTGGCAGAAGAGCTCGTGTGATATGCAAAATGACTTGATCAGCAGCAACACCAACTCTCTGACGCCACCAAACCCAGTTTTATCCTTTCCCCTTTCCGACAGGCCACGAACTCTGCGAAAGAGTCGCAGAAATCGATTGAAGAGACGCAACAAGTTCTGGCCATGATAGACTTGCATCACAATGATGCAAACAGCGCACAGGACACAGACCGTATACCGCACAATGTTGACCATCAATTCAAAGCCATCGGAAATCCTTCGAATTTCATCCCAATATGCATAGCAATAGCAACAACTCAACAATATTCGAACAATCAGGCTGTACCATTTTTGCCAATAGCAATTGTCGGCCACCAAAACACTTTTGCCCTCAAAACGATTCCATCTAACGCCGAACGAAAGGACTCCCAAAAAACTGGCATAATATAAAGTGCAGCACAGGATGCCTGCAGAGAGCGTGGAAACGCTGAGTTTGCTCAAGATACCAAACATGACTGACACCCATAAGGAATATGGTTAGTTGCCCAGAAACAACTATTTGCTAGGCTAATGTAAGGATATCATAATATTTGCTTACTAGCTGAAGAAATAAACAGATTTCATAACACTGCAATTTAGCTAATGACTGAAACTATTATTGACTCATATTTAGCAACTAACTAGCGACATAGGCCCAATTCTGTTTATTATTATTTATTACCAATGGTCAAAACCCATTTTATAATTGGCTAAGTGTAGATAATGTGAGCTCTTTATATCATCCAAAGGTCAACTTGGTTTTATTTAGTTAATAATGTTTATTTAATTTATGCTAGCCCAATATATTCATCTTCATGCCATATTGTACTATGAAGGTGAGGTAAGTAACCAAGCCGGATAGAAAGATTAAGGTAAACTCATTGGATACCTCAAATAAACCCAATAGACGCACACGAAAAGTGTAGAAATTTAGACGGCTTAGAAAAATTTCCAACTAAAAGAAAAATAGAAAATTGCTATTATATTTTTTTTTTAATATTTTTATTTACCTTTCGATTCCATTCCTTCTCTTCGGTTATATAATAGTTTTCGAAACTCAATCTCCTTATCATACGTGAGTTGCTTGTCGCTCCATAAACGGCAAGGGACAGCAACATAACGTCCAGAAGCAGCTTCATAACAAGGCCAACCGGATAAAGATAAAATTCATCGTATTCCAGGACTATTTTGAAGGAAAGCATTGCCATTACAGTCATATTGAGCACTAAAACCATAAAAAGGGAATACTCAAAGATCCGATTGAATGCATTTCCAAGGCTTCGTATGTCCTCATAAATAGCCAAACAATTATCCAGTTGATTGCAGGCTTCCCTTAAACGAATCCGGCTGAACGAAGTATTCAATCCTTGAAATTGACGGCGGAGCTCGTGGGAAATATAATGATGCAATTCGGTGTAAAGAACGCCAATACTTAGATAGCCAATTATTGCAATTTGCAAAATCATATTGGCTCCAACTGTAATAAACATATCACTAGAAATCGCCAAATAAACGTATATACTATTATAATTTATGCCTTTTTGAAAAGTTGAGCACTGAATTAAAACTGTAGTTAACAAAATCACTACTAAGAAGATAAGTTCCCTTGGGCCGCCGTAGCCTTTTTGTTTGTGTCTCTTCAAAGCACACACGCGATGGAAAATTTTCAAAAATTGTTGAACTAGACTGAAAAGGTCATGTCCATGGATATTTTGCACCACAAGGATATAAACCGAGCAAGCTAAGCAACAGCTAAATCTTACAGTATTCAGCATTAAGTCACTGATATCCTCGATACTAAGCAATACACATGATGCGTAATAGATAAAGTAACACATCCATGAAATTCGAGAAATCAGACAATACCATTTTAGCCATTGGCATTTAATCACACGATTTCCTTTAGTAATGCCAAAGAATATTATGCCGTAAAAATTTGCATAGTAAAAATAACCACGTAGAATTAGTGCCGAAACTTTTGAGGACCACATGTTTGATGACAGCGTTCGGCAAGGACTAATTGCCTTAGCAGCCGAGCAAGCCTGAGATAGCTGGCTGAAAAAGCTAATTACTTACTGATATCCATCTTAAAATTTCATTTTATTAATTGCTGTTGTCAGCAATAAAGATTAATAAGTAGTCTAAATTCAATTAGAAAAAAAGCATGCTTAGAAATTTTAAAACAATTAAACTTGACGATTAAATTGCCAAATTAGAAAGTCTTTAGTTCTTCTTCCTTCGTAGATCGAGTTCGAAAAACTTCTGATAGGGTCTTTTTAGGGAGTTATGAACAAAAAACCTAAGCCCAAGTGCTTTAACTCAAGTGAGCAATAAATTGCCTACTAATAGCTTGTTTGATGTTAAATATTGATAAGAATTGTGTATATCAATTGTATGTTGACTTTGGTTGTTTATTTTTAAATAGGGGAAACAGTTCCGACCTCATAAAGTATATCTAATCTTTGTCAAAAGACATTGTGACTATGTATATAAAGTTATTCTTTTAGTATCGGAAATAAAAGAAACACCGAATTTTTATATAAAGTTAAAGGCTTTGGAGTTTCTTTTAACCAAGTTCGATAACAAAGACTAATTGTTTGACCATAGAGAGAAGGTTTGTCTATATAAAGAAAGACGGATTTTAAATAATTTTTAATATTCATAAAAGAATCTTCTTCTTTATCTTTTCTCTTCTGAATACTCTTTTATATGTTAGCTAATATAAAAGTCGAGTGCTCCTACTCATTGCCCAAGAGATGAAAATCAAAATATATAATTTCAAATCACGTTCTCAGATCTCTAATATATTAACTATACATTGAGTGCCTCACTCACTCTCCTACTTGCTTTTCATCGCCTCACTTTTGCTTTTGATTCACACGCTCACGATCCCATGGCAGTCCAATTGAGCCAGAGATACAATCCGATACTCCGATCCTGCTCTGGCCTGGCCTGGCCTGTTGTTTGGCCTCACGCTCTAAGCTTCTCCATGTAAATGACGCCCCCATTTCATGCTGTACGTGATCTTCTTAGGCTTTCGAACAATATATATCTTTTGTGCTACATCTTCTCGTTTCTCTCTCATTTAGCTATCTTACGGCATGTGCACGAATTACAGCGACCAGGCGACCGATTTACGTCCAGAGAGGAGATCTCAAAGATCTTTCAAGTCTGTCAAGCAGGGTTCCTTTGTCTGTCTCTCTGGTGGCATTTGAAAAGAATTTTCACGTTGTATCTGTATCTTTTTTTCCCCTCTTTGGTTGTTGTTTTTTGTGTTTCTCCTACTTTGCAGCCAATTACAGTAACTATGTACATTCTACATTGAGGGGCAACGGAATAGTGTGAGGCACGTATGTATGTACATACATACAGATATTTTCCAGCATTGTACGTAAAAATTGTGGGAACAATCATCAAAATCAAGAGAAACAAAAGCAAAAGCAAGAGCAATGCTTTGCATGCTGTTGATTTGCTGCTGCAAATTGGCTTCGGCTTGAATGTGTTTTTGGGATCTGAAATTACGACAAGCCACAAATGAGGCAAGTCGAGGAAATCATGCGAATCGGCTGGGGCTTGGCCACAACTTGGTCAGCAGATTAGAGCAAAAGCAGCAGCAGCAACATACCACTCACTATTCCATGATGTTCTTTAACTTGGCTTGACCTCACATAATGGCCCAGACACGCAGCCTCAAGGAGGAGTTCCGCTATGGCATGGAGAGGGGAGTGAAGAGCAGGGGAAAGCCAGAAGTGCTTCAGGGTTGATTGATTTCAATTCTATGTAAGTTCGTCGGTTATCGGAAGGTAGTCAAGTCTACTCTACGTACAGTTGGTTGATATGGCCTTGGCTTGCTTTTCACGCTTTTCCAGCCAATGCACTTTTTCCTTCTTGCACTTCCCCTCCCTGGGTTGCCACCCCACCAGATCTGGCCTATCTGACATTAATGGTGATTAATGCTCAGTGCTCAATGCAATTAAATTTGTTCTTCTCTTGTACTATAAATTATTGTGATTTCTCTTGTTTCTTTGCTTTTTCTGTTCGCAGCCTCCGTTTGCTGGTTGGCAAAATGGGTGAGAGAAACCGGAGAGGAAGACATGGGGGGGAAAAAATTAAAAAGAAAAAGGCATTAAAAAAAAATAAAATAAATGTGAAAGCCAAGAAAAATAGAAAATTGAGAAGCAAAAGCAACAACAATAACAGCTAGAATGCCAGAGCCGTGTCGTTGACGTCGCCATCATTTTTATGGCCCCAGCTTGAGTTTACCGTTACAACAGCCCAGAAAGAGGCAGTAACAAATCAGCGAAGCCAACGTCATAAATTGTTTTTGCAGCTTTGAATTTATTGCGAGGCGAGTGCAAAAATTATTAAGCCCAACTACGAATTTTAGATACCCTATAAAAGAAATTCTTTCAAAATGTGAAGTTTCATCAAGTTACGTAACTTTCTACATACTCAGTTATCTATCCATCTACCATAAAATCAATCTATGAATACCGATTTCTCGTAACACCTTTTTGAATTTCATCCAAAATGAATTTTTTTAGTTATATTGACATCTACTTGAAGCATTAAATTATTTACATGATTACATATACATACATATGTACATCATATACATACATAAATTGGCATCTTTTTTTGTAAAAGCATAGGATGGTCATGCTAGTTCTAAGACAGACTACTAAACTAGAAGATTATGATATAAAACAACGAAGTCAAACTGTTTATAAGTTCTAGAAACATAGAATTTATATGTGCAACGTTCAAGGGGAAAAGGTTAGCTCCTTGAAATTGTCACAAAAAGTGACAAAACTAGACAAAAAATAATGTGAGTCCCATTATAAGATCGTTGCGTTATATAGGATGGTGAAATTTAGAAAATTGTTTTATTTTGAATTTTCTAAAAATTTATGACCCACAGCTGGTTTTGGTATGCCCTATGGATACAGGGTATACATATGATAATAAAAACCAAGGCGCAGAGGAAAATGCGGCCAACGCAAATGCAACCTCTATTCGAACCACTCACAAACACACACACACACACACACACATTAAATATAAATATATCTGTCTCTGTTTGGTAACTGTATGTGTATGTGTATGTGCGTATGTGTGTGTGTGTGGGTATCTTACTATTGCCATCTCTGTCTATAAATGTGTATGCGTGTGTGACTGCTGTGCGAGTGCAGCCATTAAAATCTTGAAATTGCATACTAATAACCATACCAGGCCGCTAGTTAAGTGGGCAAATATGTTGTACATGCTTGTTACTAAATGCAGAGCATGTAATTTGCCTTTCCAGATTGCCATTATTGCAACATACACAATAAATACCGACTTCTTTCTATTGCATTCCTTTATATGCGTGTATCTAAACACATATTTTTATATATATGTATGTATGTATGTATAATCGCTGAGCCGCCCCAAAAAAACAAAAAAAAAATAGAAAAAAAAACGCATAGGACGGCACCTAGCAACATTACTAATAAATGGAGCCAAAGAGCAGCATCAATCATCATCATAGTCGTAGTCGTAGTCATAGTCATCATCATCATCAACATCCAGGCAACGCCAACGCCATCACCATCGTTTGCCTAAGGCCCCTGCCGGAAGTGACAGCCAATCTAATGTTAAGTGCCCACTCCACCAGCTACACAAAACTAAAACTACACATATGCGCAGACAAACCGACAAACGGACCGACACATTACAACTAGAAAGCATTTTCTCAAATGTCTACAGTGAAACCTCAGCAAAGGTGCCCATTGATCAACTCCATACTGCTATAAAAAGGTAATAAGCTCTCAAATGAATGCTCCAATATTTAAAATATAAACAGAAGTTAACTTGATTTCCCTATAATCGATATTGAATTATGATCGATATTCTTATGTAACTGCTCTCTTATATCAAATCGTTTCGTTTTATAAACTTTTATAGACTTACAATTCGACGGATGTGGTAAATGAAAACCTACCCAATCTTTTTTTGAGTCATTCCTACTGTTATCTCGAATTCACCTTCGAATAGTTTAACTATTGCTAATCGCATAAAGAACAACTAAAAAACTAAATTTTGCTTAATACAGAAATTAGATAAGCTAAAGTACATATGTACATACATATGTAAGTATTTTGTTAAAAAAGTCGAAAATCCACCAAGTTTTTTCCCTTCGTCTGTAAATTGTTGATAAAATTTTAACTATAGTTAAATGGTAATTAAAAAAAAAAAACAAAAAAACATAAAACGTTTAGCTACGACGAATTGCGGCAGCTGCTTGAAGTCGTCATGTAAGTCAATTTGAAAGTGCAGTGACGAAATGCATTAACTCTCAGCCTTTTGTTTTAACGTCCATGTCCGTTCGATTGGCCAGAGACAGCGAGAATGCATTAAAGAGATTTGACTGTAAATTGGAAATTAAAAATTGCTTTTGGGACGACGTAGTGCATCTGCATCCGCAGCCTGAGGCCCTTTTGGAGTCATTTTCCCCTTTTTCGTTCTCTTTGCATTTCCATTTTCTTTACGCTTCAGGCACAAATCACGCCATTCCACCAACTTGTGTAAGCAAATAAAAAAGCTTTTAAGAGGTTTTGTTATTTTTTCATTTGTTTTTTATATTTTTGAGATTTTTTCTCGTTTTTTTTCTCTTTTTTCTTTTCGCTCCAAAAGGTAAAGTATAGTTTTTTTTGTTTGCATAGGTTTTACAATTGTTTTTTTTGCAGTTTTTTGTGTTTTTTTTTTTTTTTTAGTTTCGTTTAGGGAAATATACACAGTAATTTTGTATTTTTTGTAATTTTGTTTTCAAGCTGCTTCGAGTAAACTTTTCTTTTTATCCCAATATGCCAATATACACAGTTTTGGTTGTTGAGTTAAAAGTATTTAAAAAGATTTAAATAATACAAGTTCTACATATACATATAATATACAGGCATACTAAAAGTACATACATTTATATAATTGTAAAAATTATCAAAATTTTGACAAATAAAAGATTGAAAAAAAGAGACAGGCAAAAATGTACAATAGATAGAGAAATGAATTTTCATCAATCCATTCATTGAGAATGAATAGAATGCAATTTTTTAAGGATGGCAATTGGGATCTGCGCTTGTGGGTTGCAACCACTAATAAAGTTGTTGTTTTTTTTGTGTTTTTATATTTGTTTTAAATAATTTCAATTATATAATTACATTTAGTTAAACAAAAAACAATATAAATTGTTTTTAATTATATTGAGATCATGACACAAAGTAGTTTGCAAATACTTTAGACACACGCGTGCATCATCAAGACACACTGAGAACGCTTGAATTGGTTGGTGGGTGGGTGGTTGGATGGTTGGGGTGTAAGGGGAAAGTGGGTTGATGGGATGGGTTCGATGATTTTTAGTATCTAATGGATGCATAGTGGGATGAATGCATTAAAAATATGCATATATATAAATTCTCTAGTATCAATTTACTAAAAATGCTCCTAAAACAAAGTTTTACGTATTGCCAATATATTTGAATATATATTTGAGTTGTTGAATTGAATTAGCATGAAAATCAGTTGATTTTGATTGATCGAAGTAAAGTAGGTGAAGCAAAGCATAATTTTGTCATAGTTTTTGCTTAATAAAGTAAAAGGATCAAGTTCGTGTGAACCATATAAGAGGATAAACGAGTTTGTATATCAAAAATCGTTCTGCCTCGCTCACATTTCCCCATCTCCATTCGTTTGTCCTTCTAAATGATTATCAGCGATCAATCAAATCAAAGGACACCCTTAACTTATTAGTTGAGTAATCATGAGTTGAGTTAACTTCTAGTTTTTATTCAATCCACTATGCATCCGGGAGTTGTTTTTTGTTTGTTTGTGTGTGTGCTTTAGAGATGCACGCGTGCCGATCTTATTTTTTTTGTTGTTGTTAAATTTTCTTCTCTTATTTTCGTTTTTTATGCATTATCGACAACATATCAAAAAAAAAAAAAAGAAAAACATGTATAAATTATATTAAAATTACTATAAATTAGTTATCATATTATTTATTGCCGTTGTTGTTGTTGCTGTTGTTGTGGTTGATGTTGCCGCTTTCCTCATTTTTATCCTTAATTTCGCTATTATCGCTTTTCAATTGAGCGTTGTTATTGTTGTTGTTGCTGCTATTATTATTATTGTTATTAGAATTATTGTTGTTCTTGTGTTTTGGCACATTCGAATTTCTCAATTTGATAGTTTTACGCACAGGGTAACTGGCTGCAAATAGAAATAGAAAGAGGAAAATGGGCAATTAGTCACAGTGCAAAGGCAAATACAAAACGTAGAAAATCAACAAAAGTAACCTTCAAACGTTGCAAAAAGGAAAGGGAAAGCAAGCAGTAACACGCGAAAACTGCAACGTGCCATCGAATAAATGTGTACCCAATGGCAAGACCCTCTTATCGGGCACTTTTTTTAGACCTATTGACAAATAAGCTAGCTGATAAATGTCATGGTCAAACCCGCAGCGAGCTGCGGTGAGAGAACTCGCGATAAGTGCAGTCAATAGAACTGCAGGCAACATTGTATAATCTTCGATTGCAATCGCTAGTTAAATGCGTATTGGGTTTGGGATACAATTCACAGTGCCTCAATAAAGGAAAGGCCCACCCCAATCATTTAGAGTTCCCCTGCAAAAATTGTAAGATTCTTCGGCTCCATGTTCTTATCTCGCCTGGGGATTTTATCTATTTACTTAAATTCAGTCAATAAGGGGGAAAGAAGTCCATATAATCTACATATTCAGCGGACCGATTTGGCGATCTGCAATATTGTGCTTACACTTTTTAGATTCACTGTATGGCATGACTCTTCTTGCTTGTTTTGTTGTTGTTGTTGTTGTTGTAAGACGACTGCGGTTGCTTCATTAAGGCAAGCCACTGGAGAAGGTTTTATATACATACATACATACATAAGCTTACAATTAGATGTTACGTCGACAACAACAACACTTAAACGACTCAGCCAGCCAGGCTGTCAGACAGAGAGACAAACAGCCACAACTACAACTACAACTGCGCATTGACCTAAAATCTAGAAACCAACAGTCAAACAACGCAGACAGACAGACAGCCCCAAACCACAAAAACAAAAACCAACTGTGGCGTCGCAACGTTGCTGCTAGCTTCATATTTTAAGCAAATGTACAGTTAGAGAAGGAATTTTAAGCCAACGACAAAAGAACTCTAAGCTACATACAAGAGAGAGAGAGAAAGAGAGAGAGAGGGGAAGGGAGAAGAGAATCTCTAACAGTGTCAGAGTTAATCTAACAGCAGCAGAAGACACGACCCATTACGACAGAAGGAAAAGGGGGTGTGGTCCTGTTTTCGGAAAAAGTTGGGGGCGACCCCATGGCTTTAATTTTTGTTGTAAATTTACCGTTATCGGTATGGGCATGCACGAACGCAGCTGGCTTGAAAAGCTTTCGCCACAAAAGAATAAGCAAAAAAAGGGAAAACATAGAAATCATTGTATTCTGAATGCAAGCACCGACGTCAATTTACCCTGAAGAAAGCTGAAAGATACTGCACATGCATTTTTGAGGAGCATTGAAACACATACATAAGGAACATCAAAATAGTCGACTTATGGTTATGGAAAGAATAGTCTTGTGATTGACGGCCTGAAACAACGTTTAAAACATCTACAAAATGCGGATTTTTGTTTGGGGCACTCCCAAATGATTTGTTATGTGCGCTAAAGACGTACATATGTAGATGTTCCTCTTCAACAGGTAGAGAGAGAGAGGGTATTAAGAGTTACGTTTTTGGGGCCAACAACAAAACGCGTTTTGTTTACGAAATGGTGTGTGAAAACAGGAACGGCAACATAATATAAATATTTATATGGTGAAAAAAAATGTTAAGCGGGTGTGGGGGACAAGGTAAAAATCCAAAGCAAAACAAAAAACCACAAAATAACGAATCCGTCGTCATTGCTGTCGGTTGAACTCGGTCTCTCTCTAACTGTGAAGTACAGTGGTGGTCAAAACATGGCACAAAAAAATACATATATTCAAACAATATGGAAAAAAAATTTTTTTAAATTAAGATTGGAGCATGAGAGAGAGAGAGAGAGAGTGAGACAGAGCGCCAGCATGAAAGAAAGAGTGAGGGAGAGGACAGAAGTGGAGTGGACTTGGAGGTGCGATAACAGAACTTGTCTAATTGATATGTATGCGCAAATGTGTGTGCGTCGTGTTTGTGAGTGGCTCTGGACCTGCCGCAAAAGTACAGCAAAAGAGTATTTAACGCTGCTGTACTTACGCAGCAGCAGCGCCATTCTCGTGACCTTCACGACGAGTTTTGAAAAACAACATCAACAACATGCGTGCGAGAGTTTTGTTATGATCACATTTACGCACGGCTTATCAGCGTAGAGACCTAAAAATAAACAGAAACAGACCAAAAGAAAGAAGCAATTCGCGCCAAAAGGCGAACCATACAAAAATACATATATGTACATATAAAATAAAAAAAAAAATAAAAATCATCAACAGGCAGCAAGAGAGCGAGAGAGCAGCCAATGACAGAGAGAGAGCCTGATTGTCTGGCCTGCAAGTGTGTGTGTGTGTGTGTGCGTGTGAGTGGGCATACGACAGGCGCGTATAAGAGTGACGACGTCGTTGAGATTGCGCTTGTGGTTGTGGGTGCGGCTGCCCAATAACAAAATAAAAAAATCAACAACTACTAATGTACAGTTGCGCCTCCGAAGGCGTGTGCCATGTAGTTTTTTTTTATACTCTGCACTTATGATGTCAATAGGGTATTATTGAAGTCGTAAAAAACTAAGGCAATTGCAGCTGCAGCATGGGAAAGAAATACTTTTCATTAACAATAGAAGAGTTGAGCTAAACACACACACACACACACACAACCACATGCACACAAGTGTATTTGTTTCTATGCGTATCTCTATAATTAGTGTGTACACTAGAACTATGTATGTATGTATGTATAAATAAAATACATAGTAGTAATTACACTATTTAAAAACTCATTGAGATCGGAATACAACATTTGGAATCAAATGCTGTTGTCTAGCGGCTTACTCCGTAAAGAGATCTAGTTGAGCTAGAGATTTATTCTATTTAAGCATTTTTTTAAGGTAATACAGTCAAAGTTCCCTTGTCCTAGTCATGTCATGGGTACTGTACTTTTTCCCTACAATTGAGTATTCAACCCTGTTATATGTAGTTTTTCTAAGTCTTAGTCTTTTATTAGAGAAATATTTAAAGTTATAATTTTCTAACGAAAACAGGCAGAAAATAATGCAGATGGCGGACAAATTGCCCACCCAAAAGAGACAACCGTTAAGGGAATTTTTACTGAAGAGGAGATGATGGATAAGAAAGAATTATTCGTGTTTTCCAATATAATACCTTTTGCGTTTATTCAAATATCGCCTAAAAACTTATCGTTTTCAGATACATATGTATGTACGTATGTATGTATGTATGTAGTTTCAAAATAGCCTAACACATATTAAACATATAAATTTAAACAAAGAAACCAAATGGTTGGTAATGGGAGAACCGGTTTGATTCAAATGAATATAAAATGCGAATGATAGTTGTTTCAAATGTGAATTGGCAGAGATACATATGCACGTACATATATACATACATACATACATACATATACATAGAAATCTGTGCATGTGTTTTTTCACATCTTGTGTATGCAGGCCAACAGCGAAAAGTTAAGAAGAAGAGGAGAAGAAAAAGAACTGCAACAAGGCGTTGGCGCTGATTTCAGTTTAATTGAGGTCTCTCAATTAATTGCCAACAACAACAAGAAACGAGCTGCACACAGTTGCAATTGATTTACGAATATGCAAAAATACGAAAGAAAAAAAAGCAACATCTAGCGCCTAAATTTTATTTTGGCGCGTAGAATTCTTGTCTTCCCACTTCGACCCCTTCGAAATACAAGACAAAAAAAACATACAAACTAGCGCCTAAATTTTATTTTGGCGCGCAGAACTCTTCTTATTCCTTCGCCCCCTTCATTGAGATTGTGTTATTCAACAGTTGTGTTTTTTTTTTTTGGCGAACAGTTTAATTTTTTGTCTTCTTTTTGTTATCTCTGCCCGTTTTGTTAGCGCGCTTCGTATATTTTCTTGACACATTGCCAGAAGACAAACTGGCGACAAGTAACAGCGACAACAATACGATTACGAATTTCTTTTTTCATTGTGAATGGGGAAATATAAGCGAACACACAAACACCCACTATATTTTATAGTGAATAAAAAATCATCAACAAAAATACAAATGTATATACACTTAAGTTTCTTAGGACCTTGACCAATCGTAGTTGATAACAGAAAGCTAAGTGTGATATCTCACTTAAAACAATGAAACGCAATTATTGCGAGTGGCAGAAAGAGAGAAAAAGAGGCCAAACTAACTAAGCACTGCAGCTAAATTTATTACAAATTCTTTTGTGCAGTGCAACGAATAAACGTAGATAGCAAAAGATACAGATAGAACAAAAGGCAGAAAAATCTCTTAATCAGAGGGCTAAAAATTAAATTAACTTCCCTTTTACTTATATCCATTTGCATGCATTTTGCGTTCTCTTTTTGTGCTCTCTTCTTGCTCAAAAAATTCGACTCATATTTTATACGAACAAGGGATTTCAAATGAACGATAAGAGGAAATTTAATTACAGTTAGTTGGCCTTGGCAAAACAAAACAGAAATAAAAAACAGCGGGCCCTAAAAGGTTTTTTTTTTCTTCAAATTGTGTATTACGTATGCGCGTATGACTTGCACCTGATGAAACAACACAGAGACAGAGAGAGCAGGAAGACAAACAGCAAAAAAGAAACGAATCAAGGGAGAAGAGACAATAAGAAGACAAATGTGAGAAGCAAAACAACTAAGGGAAAATCAGAGAAGCTAAGGGTGGAAATGAAAATAAATGAATGAACTGTAAAGAATGAATGACAAAAATGGAACACTAGGGAAACAAGGACGTAGCCAAAAGGGGGTTGGTGAGGGCGGCAGCAATCGATAATTGAAAAAACATCTGACCAAAATTGGACAACCCTTAAATAGGAATATTTTTCTGTATTAAAATGAAAATGCAGAAATCTAATTTTTAGTTTCAAGAGCGATTCGGTCAATGTTTGATAAATTTACAGAAAAATCTAACACTTTTTCCACAATTTGAAGGTTTTGGAAAAAAAAATAGAAAGAAAAACGATGGTGATTTAATATGGTTTAATTTGTTGCCACAGAGATGTTCAACCACTGACTGCGACCATGTAAACAGGGTAGTTTTTAAGAGCGCAGGGTACGGGGGAAGATATTTTAGGTGGTGGATTTGCTATAAAGAAGAAAATGTAACTCACCTTTGATGCCTTGTGAAGAGGCGCAACGCTTTCGGGAATCCGTCATGTCCTTTAAAAGCAGACTTGTTGTTGTTGTTGTTGAGATCCGATTGATGTCGACACCAAGATTCTCTTGCTCCTGATTGCACTTTGCCATCTTTTTATCCATTTCCTCGCAACTTATAATAACATAACGCGACAGACGGTGCAGATTTTGTTGACGTTCCTCCTCTAGCCGCTTATCAATATCCCCGTCCTTGCGATCGGTGCCAAAGAGATTTCTCTTAATGCTCATCTTTTGCATGGGATCAGGTGTCACTGGAGCTGGAGCTGCCAGCGACATGGCTCGGACGCCCATGGGTGGCACCGGACCAATCAGCATTATTTCTCTGTCAGCTGTTTCACTTTGGGTCTTTTTTGTTTTGCTCTGTTCTCCTTTTCGCCTTTCTCGTTTGCTTTGCCAAGTACTTTTCTTGTATATTGTGCTTTCACTTGAACTTTTCTTCATATATGTATGTATTAGCAATACAATTATTCTGCACACGCTCACACACACACAAGCTCACTCATAAATTTTGTTAGCTATCTAGCCACAGCATTGCAATTTATTTCAAACAAAATGCACTTTGGTGATTTACCACATTTCTTTGAACTTTTTTGGTTTTGTTTCTCTTTTGTTTTTAACAAATTAAATATCCGGAACGCCTGATTTTTACGAAAATATAATCCACGAACGCAGCGGCAACACGTCCTCTCACGTTGAAATACAAAACAATAAAATTTCCCTATCAAGAGAGCACCTTACTTTTATAGAGTTTTTCCCGACTGTTCAGAACCAATCATATTTGAGCTCTGTTTCCCCTTCGCAGTATGTAATGCTTAGGTCCCAGTATTAAATTTTTTCGCTTTTTGGTGGGTATGTTAACTCATTTTGGAGTCTGTTAGTTAACATTCTGTAAATTTCAGACAATTCCCGTCAGCTCTGGCGTATTAATCAACTTCTAAATTGGGTAAAGCTTGGCAAAACAGTTATTTTACAATACATACATACATTTCAATGCCTTATTAAGTTCGAATTTATTTCATTTATTCACCTGATTATTTATATATTAACTAGATGATTTTCAAGTCTCCATAAGTATTAAATATTTTTTTGAACCAAAAAAATGCGCAGCACTACTGTTAATGTCGCTCTCTCTCTCTCTACCAAGAGATTCAAAACATGATAAAGGGAAATTTTCTCATCAAATGAGTGTTATGGGGGATTTTTCAAATTATTGTAAAATGTATGCAAATCAGCGACTGATATCAAATCACAATACGAAATCACTTATCAAAAACTTATTTGTCCTTTGTCAACAAGTATGTAGATAATCTTGAAATGTATTAATTATAAATATATAATAATTAAGTGTATTGACGGTAATTTTAAAAAAACGAATTAGGTTTCCCATCTGTTTCCACTTAAATCTTAATAACAGTTTGAAACATTATTTTGGCTCAGAGTCAAGGTCAGTTCGTAATTTCATGCAAAATTTAACACTTTAATTGGTGAACATACATTCCCAAAAATTCGATTTCCACAGTTGACTTTGAACTCAACGAATTTTATAGATAGAAGTTGCAATATACTTAAATTGAAGTAATATAAGTTTAAAAAATTTAAACTCTTATTCTACTTTCTGCCATTTGTAATGTACGTATCATTGTTGGCCCTATTGGCACAACAAACTAAAATTATAAATAATTTACGACATAGAAAAAAAACAACACTTTCGCGCTCAAGCCGGGCAATTCAGGCGTAACGACA
Organism: Drosophila nebulosa; assembly: GCA_024703675.1. Classification (NCBI taxonomy): domain Eukaryota; kingdom Metazoa; phylum Arthropoda; class Insecta; order Diptera; family Drosophilidae; genus Drosophila; species Drosophila nebulosa. The sequence goes on along the minus strand of JANFPS010000004.1, from coordinate 12,176,515 downwards.
GCGGTTTAGACAAAATGAAAGTGAAAAGAGTTGAAAAACCACATAGAAATAAAATAACAAAAAAAAATAACTATTTATGTATGTGGGTAACAAGTAAATTTCAATAATGCTGAGTCAGCCAGCTTGAGCCTAGCCCGTTAGCGCCAATAAAGCAGCTGGTTTTGGCATTGAAATTGATTTCGATGTTGACTGGTTTCCCCTTTCGCGCACGTGTGTGTGTGTGTGTGTGTGTTTGGATCGTCTTGGCCAGTGATTAGTCATTTTTCGAAAAACGGATTTACTAGCAAACTACCTGCAGGACAGCCCAGGACAGGGTTGATTCGCTAAATGAGTGGAGGGCAGGTCTGCCACATGCAAAAACCAACCCTCGCGCCAAAAAACAACAAAACAAGACAAAAGCAGAAAACAGATTGAAAAACGAAAGGTACATAGATGAAGAGGTAGAGAAGAAAAACTCTTGAAAATGTGTGAAAGTTGCAGTTGAATGGCATGGAAAGGAATGCGTCATTTCCATGAACTGCGTTTTAGGTTTTTCAATATGCACACACACACACACACATACATATACACATATAAATTTCAATAGCTGTATTTTTTGAGTGTGCGTGTATCTTTATCTCTAAGTCGTCTACGTGTTGGGCGCTGTTGATGGGCTACTTTTGTTTTGTATGTCTCTGTGTGTGTGTGGACTTCCGCTAAAATCAGCTTGCTCTAAATGCACATCACGCTGTGTGTCATCAGAAATTGAAAATTAGTGCATAGGCCACGTACTACCAAAATGATTACCAATGGAAATGTGGCACGCGTTATCCATAAGGCTACCAGGCTACAAGACTACCCCCGGGGGTTAGTCTGGTCTGGTACGGACGATGAGTCTGATGTCACGTTTGCCTAATTAATATATGAGCTCATTAAAGAATTCTGGGCAGACGTTTCTGTCGTCTGTATTCAGTTTGGTTTCCTGCACCCACTCTGAAAAACTGCAGATACATATGTAAGCACTGCATATACTTTTGTATGCATATATACAAAATGTATCTAGCAGATATGTACACTAGGGTCTCCCAGCCCAATACTATTTATAGTGCGTGGGGAGCAGTTGCCCTCGTCTTTGACATGCATCATATAAATGTGTATATATTTCTCCAACCTGCCCCAGGTCTCCACAGTGAGACTCTTCCCTCTGTTCTACTTCTGTCTTTCTTTAAGTCTTTTTGTTTTTCCTTTTTTTTTCTCTTTTTTTTTTTTTGAGGCATCTGTAAATTTTGCGCCAATTTCTGCGGCTGCGGCTGCTGCTGCTGCCCTCATCATTGAGCACAGACACACGCACAGTCAAATACCTGCTGGTAATTTTGAGCAAAAATTTTGCGCCAAAATCCAAAACCTGAATCTGACACACACACACACACACAGGCACACATCCTGGCACTCTTCTTCCCGTTTCCGCACTTGAGATACATCCATCCACAACCACATCCCCGTCCGTTCACATTTTGTTGAGCCAAGCTGGAACAAGTGCTTTGCTTTTTCTTTTTTTTATTTTCGGGCTCAGCAGAAGGCTCAAAGAATTCTTGTTTTATTGGGACAATGAGCCGATGCCGCCGCCAAAAGTAACATCTGCTCCCCAAAAAGCATAGACTGGAATTGTCGTTGTCTCGTTCAATTTTTGGTTCTCTTTTTATTTTTATTTTTTGGCTTTTTAATTCTTGCTCTTATGGCCTTGCAAAGGAAACCAAAACCAACAAAAACAAAAAAAAAGGGTCAAGAGGCTTGTGTTGAAATTAATATTAAAGGCTCTCAATTACCAACTGGAAGAGAGAGAGATAGCGAGGAATCGAGATTGATGCCTGATCGATTTAGTCAAAACATTCAATTTCTCCCCAGAAGACAGACATTTAAGTCTAAACTGTGATTTGATATCTGCAAATTGGAACGATTAGTTAGCCCAACGCCAGCTGCGGGATTTGGGCAAAGAAATAAGATAAGATAAACCGAAAACCAACACTTATCAGATATAAAAGCAAAGTCACAGTGAGCACAGATTGTGGATAATTTATGGACCTGTTTGTGGTTCAGATATAAGTTGAGAATTTTGATCACGTCATCGATTTGAATATGCCTCGAAACGATATTCTCAAATCAAATCACTTTCAGCCGTTTTGAAACCTAAGATAATCCCAATGAATCCCGTTGAAACAATCTTTTTAGCGAGGTAAAGCATTTACCATCCATCCATCAGCAATTGAGTCGTTCTTTTTAAGGAGACTGCAAGAATAGACATTGCGTCCCAACTAATTCCTAATTTATCAATTATTATAATAAAAGTTGTAAAAAACACCCAAAAAATTTCGATTAGTTTTGTGTGCATCTAAGTCTGTGTGTCATTTGTTTTGTTTGTTTATTGAAAGGCAGACACCTACATTGAAAAATACATATAGGAAAAAGTTAACTAGAATTTGTTTATTTAAATATATACATTAAATATAAATGTACAAAAATTAAGCACTGTAGCTTATCATATTTTTTACCCACTTTTAAACGAAAAAAAAAGTGGCTGACAAATTTTTTCCAAATGACAAATGTATTCCATTAAAATCTTGAAAAATGTAGTAGTTCAATGTTTGAATTATAAATGGACTCTAAGACCAACTTAGGGATATATTAATAATAATGTAAGCCAAACCGTTTTCTTTTTAATGATAAATCTTTGTGTAGGTTTTATTTGTATTATATCTAAGTGGGTGCAATTTCTTGTTAAGTCAATTGCAAAATGCATTATAATTAATGTTTTACTAAACATAATTAACGATTTATAACCATTGAGTTTATAAATCTAAAGTGCTGTACTAATTGTTCGAATTAATTGGTTAATATTTGACATATAAATTGATATACAACGATCATATCTAGAAGGTTATCAAATTTTAGTGGGAAATACAGAGACTGAACAATTGGTGCTTAAATGTTTTTATGCTGATAAGAGTTAGGTCTATAAATTTTGGATTATTCCGGTTTTATTAATACAAAAAGTTAGTTACAAATTATCGATGATGGTTAGCTAAACTAATCGTTCACATTTTGCCTTTGATTTTCGAGTTCTACTAAATAGTCAAAAAGTACTATTTTCCCAAAGACTTCACAAGAGACCCTCTTGTACTTCTTTTTTTCTTGCCCTACTCTGATTATTATTATTATTATAATTGTTGTTGCTGTTGTTGTTGTTCTTGTTGTTCTCGTTGCTGCAGTGCTAATTTCCTTCATTTATCTTTTGTTATTTTTTTGGGGTAAACCAAAGCCGGCCACTTTTTTCTACAGATACAAATGCAGCTGTATCTGTATCTGTTGCTGTTGTTGTTGCTGTATGTATAGCCATTACAATTACTCTACGTGACTCTTGGACGCTTAATTGCAGCAGCAGTCCGAGTCTGGGACGTCATAAATCTCACGAGCCTCCGATTGCAGTCATCCATCCAGTTGCAAAGTGTCCAGTTCTAAGCTCTTACAGATACAGATAAGAGCCGGGCAGCAATTAGGCGTAATATGGGATAGAGGTGTTGGGATCATCTCTCAGGTCTCAGGAGAGGCAGAGGCCGAGGCCGAGGCCGGGACAGAGGCCCACCACCTGGCTAATGGTATCGTGTGACCGAGTCAAAACGTTGACCAATGTCCAAGCTCATAATTCACAGTCCACCATCATAACTAGAAATGAAGGGATTTCGTCTGGGATTGTGAAAAGTTGTTGATAGCAGCCCTCCCCACTCCCCGTCTTTGGGTGGGTTTAGAAAAAAGTGGGCCGCTTGCATAAATCAAAATGAAAGAAAAAAAAAACAGAACAGAACAGAACGAGGCGACTTTATGAGCCTCTTGCATGTGTCTCTAGTGGGTCTGTATGCCTCACTGGTGTCCATTGCATGCGGCACGCCAGTTGCAACTTATGTATGTTAGATACAAAACATGTCTTGACCCACTTGTAGTAGGTTATAGTATGTAGAAATCAACATCGACTTCAACTCTGGGCCGTTACTTTTCACACTTGAAACTGGTTGGAAAAACTAGCGAAATCTAGCGACAATTGTCGCCTAAAAAGCACTCGTCTGGAAAATGCCAAACAAAAGCCAACGACAAGGAGAGAGATAGAGAGGCACCAACCAGCATACTCTATTGTAATTGATAGGCATTTAGATTGCTCCAACTGGTTTTGTTTTCTACATTTATTGCCGCATTTTATTGTCTAAGATTTTTCCGAGTTTTTCTCTTTTCTTTTTTATTATTTTTAATATATATGTATATGTGTGTATGTATGTATGTATAACAAAAGAGTTTTTGTTCTGTTCAAGTTTTCCGTTTGTGCCAGTTGAGCTGAGTTCAGTTCAAAATGAGTTATGAGCTTGGGTGTGGTGACCTCTTCCCGCTCACTTGGTGGTGGTTAATGTATGTACGTACCTCTTACTGGGTTCTGTGGCTTTTCCTCATTCCTCATCTCCGTCTAGGGAGTGGCCATGGAAATGAAAATGTGAAGGGTAACGGGGGATCGGGAGGTCTATTAATGTAATGCGATATGCGGTGCATGAAAAATCAAATGAAATTTCAGGGAAGCGAAAAGCGAGAGGAAGAGTGAGAGGGAGAGGAAGAGAAACGCGACTGGTCAGTAAATGTGAATGCGGTACGCTTGTCAGACAGAGTTTTCAGTTCTTGATGTTGATGTATCTTCACTTGCAGATCTCGATCTCTGTGTGTTGTGTTTTTTTTTTTTTTGCTGGTGCGCTAAGCCGACAGCCGGTCAGTCAGTCTCATCTGACAGACTGACATGTTCAATTCTAGCTAAATAAAAAGTACTATTTATGGCATATTACATTACTTTCGAGGGCACGCGAATCGTTTTGGTCCACTCGTGTCCAGCTGCCCAAATATTTTGCCCTCTAATGCCCAAAACTGATGAAAATGATGTGGCCTATGCAAACACTTCATCTTTTAGCCACGCAATCTTTGAACCTAGCCGCCAAACGATCTATCCAACGATGCCATCCCTTATATGACGATGCTCGGAACTCGAAATGGGGAACTCGTGGCCCTCCATCTCAATCAACGGCATGCGCGTTTTATATTGTTTATTTATAACTGCTGCTATTTTAGTTTTCAGTTTGTTTTTCCCTTGTTTTTCCTTTTAAATTTTGTTTATTTTGTCACACGCCCAACGTCAGTTTTGCATTTGCATGCGAGAACTGGGAGCGGTAGCAGCCCAACGAGGGCAACTTACATGCTGCAACTGCAACTGCAACTGCAACTGCAGATGCAGACACAAATGCATCTGTATCTGTGTCTGCTGCTTCGCCTGACTTCCTGTCTAAATAATTGCGCATTTAATGCAAACAGATGCAAAAACCAAATGCATATTGAGCGACAAAAATATGCGCAAAAAAATCATTAAAATCATAGAAAATCTGGGAAAAAAAAACTTACTTTAAACGGATATATAGATAAGGGATCTAGATAGATGTAAAATAAAATGAAGACGTAACCATGCGATGTGTATGTTAGGTCTACTTATGCCTAACTATAAGATGTGAGTAGTATATAATTTAGTTTAGTGTAAAGTCTAAAGTTATAGCGTCCTCCTGTGCTTTAAATTTAGAGGCCAAAAACACAAATATGGCAAAGCTATTGCAAATTAAAATTCATTCTACACTGAAATCCATGTGATGCAGCTCTCTATAAATAGTTAATATGCTGGAAATATATATTAATTTTATGAGTAAACACAGGAGGGGACTATGAAAGGTGGGGGCCATAGGACAACTTGGTTTGGTTGGAAGATTCTAAAAAGAACTCTCTTCATCTGATGTTTGCGGGGCTAAACCTCTTGTGGAATCTCTGATTTCATGTATGATCTACATATGTATGTTAAGTCCGTCCCAGGGACCACAAATAGGAATAATTGCTACCTGCAAGTTAAAATTTCTTCTTTTTAAAAATAATCCTCTTGATAAAGATTATAATAGCAGGTTATTTGTAATAGTTATAGTTTATTATTTATAATCATTTGTCAGTGCTTATTATATTTATTTAGTGTGTTGTTGAATTCCAGGAAATTTGTAAAATAAAAAGAAATTCGTTTAGACACCTTTTTTTTCCATTGTTTCGTCTTTTGAGTAATAAAGTGGCAAATTGCAAAATCAAGTGCAAGAGCCACAATTGTTTACTGACATCAACATGTGCATAGATGTACCTATATATTCTCCTTAGTATATAATGTCTACTTATATACAATATTTATTACACATTTTCCATTACCTTTCGAGGTTAGCGAGACTAAATATTTCATTTTCAATGGCAATTTATGGAAGGGCTATGACGAATGATCCTGATTAAAGTTAAACACGCTTCAAAAGAGATTGCAAATTTAATGGGCTTGGTGTAATTCTGGTAGCAGTTCTTAAGCAAACGTAAATATTAGTTACACTTGAACAATGGTTTCCAATCTCAGTTCAGGGAAATAATATTTTAAATGAATGTTTCAACAGATGGTAGACGGGGTTCAACAAACTGTTATCATCGAAATGGCAATTCACGAAAGGCCTTACCATTAAAGTAATGAATCGTTGTAGAGTTCATTCAGTAAATTCTGATACAGAAACTGATGTCTACGATAACAGGCCGATGGGGACTTTAAAATTTTACTAAATTATAGTGTGCCTCTACATATGTGTATGTAGCTAATGCATTTCAATTGATAGAACAAATTGTGCAATTGTGACTGACGCTTGGCCTAATTACCATACACACGAACATCTGGCTTTATGTGCCTTGCGGGGGCCTTTAATATTATCGGCTTTCCCCCAAACTGGGCAAAGAACTTGAGTGAGTTGGCCGACTACTGGGCGTAATGATGTTGCCTAGTTCGAGTGCCCTTAGGCCTGTTTTTTATGTTCTCTCTTGCTAATCGTCCGATTTTTCTACCGTTAAGTGGTGTTAAGTGCTACCCAATACAGCGGCGGCTGAGTATATCATTCATAATGGGGCTCGAGTTTCAATTTGCGGCACTCGGCGATTGTATAATTAATAATAATAATAAAAAAAAAACGATATCTCTGTGAGTGTGAATGCGAATGTGAGGGCAATTCACATGCAGACCGCAGCAAAAATAAAAAAAAGGAGGAGGGAAAAAGAAATCAACGCCAGTTTTCGATTTCCGCTGGCATTATAAACAAACAGAAATCCATCCATAATGACATTCAGTGTCCTTGCCCAACATTAGCAGCTGATGACACATTCAATTATGCGGGCGCTTTGGCAATGATCGTCTTGTCATGGTTTTTCGTCACATTACGGGCGCAGCGTTTTTATTTTTCTTACCCCGCACTCTATTTCGAATTCGTTGCACTTATGATTAATCTATGGGGGCGGTTGGGCTAATAAAAGTTTAACTACTTCAAGCCCTGCGGGTTGTTTAGTTTAAAACTAAATGAAACTACAAAGTTTTATCAAAAAATGCATTGAATGTGTATCTACAAACGGCAATAATAGTTTATAAATACATGTAGATTGTTCTTGCATTTTGTTGGTCAGTATTCCTTATTTTATCTAGTTTAGCAATTTATATAATTTTTTAAAAATAAAGTTCGTTACCTGGCGCAATATCTCTTAATTCCGACAGAGTGCGCCACTGGGTCATTAAGCGCTCGCAAATGATGCTGGTATATCGATAGTTCTATCGGCTTTTTGTTCACCCCTATAAAAAAATAAACATTAAAACATAAATAAACATTTTAAACAACCTTTAATTATTTAAATTCACAATGCGACGCCGTGTAGGCTTAGGAGCCATTCAGCAGCAAAAATTGGCTGCCGAGAAGTATAAGGATAAGGGCACAGATTTACAGGAGTCGCAACTGGAGCAAATGACTAAGCAAATGGAGGTCTTTCGCGTAAAACTAGAGGAATTCGCCATGAAGCACAAAGAGGACATAAAAAAGAACGCGCAGTTTCGTAAACAATTTCAAGAAATGTGTGCAGCCATTGGTGTTGATCCACTGGCCACAGGCAAGGGCTTTTGGAGTGTGCTGGGAATGGGAGACTTCTACTATGAGCTGGGTGTTCAGGTAGTGGAAGTGTGCCTGGCAGCCAATCACAAGACAGGTGGACTAATGGAATTGGGCGATCTGCGTAGACGTTTGATAGCCGCCCGTGGTCAGAGTCAAGTACATCAGGAGATTACCAAAGAAGACATACTAATGGCTGCCAAGAAACTTACCATTTTTGGAAATGGGTAAGAGTAGCAAAATCGAGTCTTTAAAATATTGAAGCAAATATGTCTTCCTATCACAGATTCGTTGTCCATAAACTGGGCAAAGGCAAGTACATAGTACAATCCATTCCCGGCGAGCTGAGTATGGAAGAGACCAACATTTTGAATGCTGCATCGAATACAGAACAAGGCTGTGTCACACAATCTCAGCTTATTAACGACTTGGGGCAAGTGATTAAAGTTTTATTTTACGATTTCTAAATTGATATATATTTTATACCTTGCTCTAGGTGGACCGACTATCGCGCCAAGCAATCTTTGGACAAAGTTGTAGGCGAGGGTCTCTGCTGGATAGATAGACAAAACGAAGGAGAGCCTAGCTATTGGTTTCCCAGTTTGTTTCCCGGCCGTAATGCTGTGGTTGTGAGTGCCTCTTAATACCAGATGTATTTAAAATATATATATGTATATACGCTAAATTATATATCTAGTTTAACTCTATAAACAATTGCAAAATTGTTATTGTGGCTGATGCGGCTGCCTGATACAGTCGCCGGCAGCTCCACTCTTAAGCGTCTGATTTTCGGCTATCAGTTCAGCATTTTCCAATTTAAGTTGATAGATTACCGCTTCGAACTTCTGTGTCAAATCATCCATGGCAGATTTATATTGGGCTTTCATATCTTTGTGAGCGTTTAAATACTTCTTTATTTGACTTTCATAATCCTTTTTGCTAAAAACAAAAACAGAATATAATAGAATATAAATTTAGAAATTACCCTCTATTAAATTTTAATCTACGATTGCAACAACAGACAAAATTGACCACTTATTAAGAATCATCAATCAATCGAAAACCCAAAATATTTAATTATTTGCAATTCACCAAAAAAAATGTTTTTTCATTTAAATTTGGATCACAGTGACCACGATCCGTTTCTTAGTTCTATATTTTTATACTTACGTCTTTTCCTGGAAAACTTCCTCACTGGTGGCACAACGCTCCAGCTCGTTTAGACGCTTGCAGCTGCTCTCTACCTCTGAGGCGAGTTTCTCGTTTTGTCGCAAAGCCTCTTTATATTTCATTTCCAGGCGATTGTTTCGCGTTTCCAGCATATGGACAATCTCCTTATGTTCAGTTGCATCCTTTTTCAACTATGTGACAATTGCAATTAATTTATTTTCATGTAATTATTACAGCGCCTACCTTTTCGCGTAGCGTGGCCAAGGATTTGTCTTTCGCTATCAGTTTGTCTTTTAGCTGATCCACCTCGGTATCAACACGTTTAGCGGCTTCTTCCATAATGCTGCCAATATTGGTGGCCAATTGCGCGGCCTCTTCCTTGTAGGATTCGGCTCGTTTCTCCGCATTTTCTTTCTCCTGCACTGCCGCTTCGCTGAGATGGAGGGCATCCTGCACCTTACGCATAGCCGTGGTCTCCCGTTTGGTGCTTTCCAAAAGCAGATTTCGAGTGTGATTTAACGACTTCTCGTACTCCTTTATTTGCTTCTGCAAATGCGTAATTTTGTTCTGATTCTCATCCATTACGGCTGCGTCATAGGCGCGTTCCTTAATCTTTGCTTGCAGTTTTTGGATCATTTCGCCATTGCGCTGCTTGTGGTCATGCAGTGCCTTCATCATCTCCGCCTGGTTTTTCAGCTCCTTCTGCTGGGCGTTTACTTTTTCCTCAAGCAACTTAATGGCGCTGGTGTACTTTTCCTTTAGCTAAAGCGAAAAGGGAAAAAAATGGGCAAAATTAAAATGAAAATTAAAACAGTCACTTGGAATTTTTTTGATGCTATGATCATGGCTTACCTTATCATCGCCCGACAATCGTAACTGGGCCCGATAGTTTTGTATCTCCAGCTCCATACTCTTGATGGTCCGCTGAGAGCATTCCTGCATCGTTAGCAGACTATTGCGCTCCTCGCGCAAGGCATCGACCTGTTTAATGGCCTTGCTCAAGGCCTCACTGGTTAAACGTAGACGTTGATGCATCTCGTCCACGTTGCCCGATCGCATGGATTCCCTATATTTACCTAGTTCATTCGTCAGACGCTGATTCTCCTCGAGTACAGCGCTTACCTGGGCACGCAGCTGGGATTGCTCTTCGCGGAAGTTTTTCAGATCGTTATTGGTGTCGTTCAGTAGGCGTTCCACGCCGAGGGCCACCTCCCTACCACCACTGCACAAGTGGGATGAAAGACAGCGAAAAATAATAAAAAAGCAGAGTGAGTTTTGTGTTGTGTATTAATGTTTAATGTCTAAATTTGTACCAGGGAAACGCATAACTGTTAGCCTCCTGTGTCATTCTATATCCGAATCAAAAATTCCAATAAAAACACAAATAGTCTATCATAATTTAAGACAGAAAACTTTTGTAAATATTCTCAGATTAATGCATTTGGCAGATTGCTGCTGTCCGCTGTCACAGGTTGACAGCTTGCCACCCTGGCTGCAGGTAAACATTTACATTCTCAAATTCGGTTCGCCTGGTTGCCACAGGCAACGCCGACAACAACAGAAAATAAAACATATTTTAATATTTTCTTTTTAGTTGTCCTTCATGATGCCGTTGTTCAACAAGAAATTCGAATCGAAGCCCATACCGCCAAGGCAGAATCGTTGTAATATTGGCCATCCAGTGGTTAACGAGGATCTGGATGACTTTCGCCACATCTCATTGAATTTGGGCAACAAGGAGCTGCGTTTTGCCGATGGCATTTGGATGCATTCGGCACGAAAAGGTGATGTGGATGACATGTTGCGTTTGAATAAGAAATTCCGTGCCCTGGAAGAGGAGAACAATATGTGTAATCTGAAAATTGAAGTTATGTTGGACTTACTAGCGGAACATGCCACGGAGCTAAACGAATTGAAGCCCAAGGACAAGTAACCATATTTGGGTGAGAGAATTAAAGTAAACGATTGGTTATTTTATATCTTATGCTAAATTTATCAATGTTTGTTTCTCAGAAAGTCATACAAGATGAAGAATCGTGCTTTTGTGTTGGTCTTCCTGTCCACCCTGGAGCTTCTACTCTGGATTAGGAGGCAATTAACACACTATGTGGAACAAAGACTACAATTTTACATAGCCAGCTTAAATACTCCAAAATACTAAAACTGAATTTGAGATACACAGCTCCATAAAATATTAAAAATAATTTTTTATTTTAGATTGTAGTGATTGGAATATTTTTTGTGGTATCTAATGAATATATATTTCCTGTATGCTAATAGTAAACAATAAAAACAGTATCTAAGATTTGAATTTTTGTGATTTTAAAAGTTAAGTAGAACTAAGCTATAAGAGTTTCGTAGATTTATCTAGAAAACTGCTACCGCCCTTATTTAATTTAATAATGGATGTGTATGATAATCCATCCCTGTTTTATATATATTTATATGAATAGTCTTCTAATCAGTTCACATGCCTATTTAAAAGCTTATCAATTGCTGGCCCCAAGCTCACCTGCAATGCAATGGGCAATGGCAGCAAAATATCTGGCGTTGGCTTTTGTTGACTAGCCCATTGGGTATTAATTTGGATTTGTAGCGCTAACATAACGATGAATGGTGCTGGTCAAATTGTTGGGCATTGTTGTCGTCGCCATTTGGCAGCAATCTATAGACGCCATCGAGTTTGCCGTCGAGCTGCCGCTTGGCTCCCGCTCTATTTATTGTATTTGATAAGCTCTCCTTCAGCCCGGCTGATAAGCTGCCGATATGATAAACCTCGATGGGGCAGCAAATGTACACCTATAAAGAAATAAATGATAGAATTGGGAGGCCGGATCGGATCGAATCGGATGGGATTCGAATTTGGATTGCGAGAGTGTGTGTGGGGGTAGAAACAAAAGTATTTCGAGCTGCACCGACAACCGACAACAACTCCCAGCAACATCGAGGTCTAATCTTTCGGGGGCCATTTGGGTTTATGTACATAGGTGTTGTCCATATCGGTGCCGTATATCGACTACTGTATATTTACGCATTGATATTGATATGGCGATAAGCAAAACTGCTTATAAAACACATTTATTTAGTTGTTCTCTGAGCAAACGACGACAATCGCAGAACAACAAAAACAAAAAAAAAACCCATGTCGAGGCAGACGAGTGGTTCGCCTCCGGAGGGTAACACTTGTTCGATTTGTGTATTACAGTAGTTTCTTGATAGCCACCTCTACGTACGGACGCGTTCGGGAACTAGCCAAACCAAAACGAACGAACGATCGATCGATCTATCGATCGATGTGAATCAAATATTTACCAAGCGAAACGAAACAAATTCAAAATAAACAGCAAAAACAACTCTAAATAGAAGCAAAACAAACTTACAATATATATATTTATATATATACATATACATAAGTGTATATATATAGCCGACCGATCGAGCAAAAATCGCAACGTCTTAGTGCTAAGGCCAATCGAATTTCATGTGGCATTAGGTAACTAGAGTCCAGAGTCGCCTACCAAGTGTCTGCCGCTGCTTGGGAGCATTAATCAAAACTAGCCATATCAGCACTATTCACAAACATACATATATATGTATATATATATATATATATGTATATGAACGTGGATACGATATCACCACCATCATTCGCCATTCGCCTCGGGCTGTGGTTAGTTCAGATCGGGAGCTGGCCTATAAACAAATTGTCTATTGCTACCTAATAAATGATATCAAATAAATCAATTGAGTCTATGCCAATCAAATGGGGCAACAGTGATACATCTTGATCGTCAATGAATCTTCAATCAGATCGATCAGATCGAAAGCAAGATTTACGTTTACTATATGCGTGTGTATATATGTATGTATATTTGAAAGTGTGTTTTATGGGAATTTGAATAAAAATACAAGTGCTTAAAAACTAATTAATGATATTTACAAAAATTGAATGCAAAGCTCCATAGATACTTGGACTAAAGTTAGTCTTAAGTGTGCCAAGTTAAAGAATTATTAAATATTATTTAAAAGTCTTTAGGATAAAATTACAAAGGCTTTTAGTTTAAGATATATTAATGTTAAGTCTAGACTCTAGAGGCTGATTGTCAAAAGGATAGTCAAAGAAACATCGGTTTAAGTAATATAATGTTTTTTTTTTAAAAGCCGATTTTTGAAATTTACATTTTAAAAAATAACTTTTAAAATTGTTCTTTCTGTAAGATAATTTCTAAACTTTTTGGTTTAATATTTTGCCTAAATTTAGATTACTTCTAATATAAATCATTCGGTTGGCTTATCAATTGAAAGTACGAACCCCGATCAGATCAATAAATAAATATTGTGTTGCAATAACGATCGACAAAAGTCCAAAATAGAAACTAGAGCCAGCCAGCTCCCTCGGTAGCCAAAAAGAATAGAACAGAAAAAAAAATAAAAAATAAATAAATACTTGATAAATGGGCATTATCATCGTCAATGATTTATTGTTGCATAAATTTTATTTCCCAGTTGACGTTGTTTCCATTTCTATTTTTCATTATTATGATTATGATTACCAATAATGAGGGAACACAAAAACAAATTGCGATAATTTATATGTGAACCAAGGATTCGGGTCTAGATATTATTATTTTTGGGTGGGTGTTGGGATTGTGTTGCGAGTGGGCGAGGCACCCGCCGTTCATTCTCAATGGCCAAGTAAATAAACAAACTCACTGACGAGCACAATAAAATGTGTGAAAAATATGCTCAAGGCAGTGAAAAATGCAGCGCCGATATAAATAAATAACAAATAAATAAATACAAAACAGCCAGCAACAACAATAACAAAAACCCATGAAGCTTCTCGAGCTCCAAGTGTTTGCTATAAAATTAAATAAAAATCAATCATGCCCAAATGTAAAATGAAATTGAAATAAATATGGTGTATGTGTGTGTGTGTGTGTGTATGGGCTACAGCTATGAAAAATTAAAATTACCTAAGAAAAATACAGGGTGTTCTACAACTCATATAAGTAATTCTTACTCTCTATCTCTAGTTATTGAATTCCACTTGGAACAATGCACTGATCTGTGAATTAAGTGAAATGAAATGAGCCTTCCGAAAATGATGAGCTTATGGCTAATTGGCGCATTGATCTGTGGTCTAACGGAGGGCTACTTTGTTGATTATACAGGTGAGTTTCAGGTGGTTTTAGAGTTCTATTAGCCAAAATAAATAATAGAAGTCGCCAAAATAAATACTTATAACAGGCATAAATTATATATATTCTTGATTAGCATCAACAGCCGAATCAATTCGTCTAAACGCTTGTTTGGTTGTAGAGATTTTAGAAAATTTAATATGTATATTGGAAAAGTGTGTCCACAGATCACATGTGTCTAATATTTTTGCATGCTTTTTTTTTTTAAAAACAGTTTTTTTTGTTTGAAGTTTGGCAATTAAATTTAACATACTTATGTATACTTCCTATTAATATCTATCGGTCCATATAATTTTAGGAAAATAAAATTAAAAATAATCAGTGTTATGCCTAAAAGTTGTTCACCTTCTGTTGAGAGGCCAACCGATAGGTGCGTTAAGGTCCTCATGTGTTGTATGATATCGTTTTTGATTTTACTTTATATTTGCCATTTGTTTAGGTTACCGTGCTTTGAATTCTAATTTTTAAAAACAGTTTTTATTGATACGTTAGTCCGTTGTATTCAGATATTGTACATCAAATTTCAACTGCATTCAAATGAAAAATCCCCGATTTTGAGTGATGAACTTAGTATGTTTTATACAAATCTTGTACAATTGAAGATACACCAAAGAATCATTAGAAAAAGTACTAGACAAACTTTGTACCATAAAAATTCAATTTTTTTCCCAGAATTCGATTTAGGGCCAATTGAAAATGTATTTGTTTTAATTCGTTATTTGACTTGACTCGATTTTGCGACACTTACTTAATAAAAATGTTATTTGTCGTTGAACTACGAAAGAAAGTAAATTTATTTCCCCGTCTATTAAGCTGCAATATTGATCGTCGCCTCGCAAATGGGTCAAAAATACATTTGTTACTCCGCACGAATGTACGTGAAAGAAATAAAAGACAAAAGGTGGCTTTAAAATAGTTATTTTACTTGGGTCAAGGTACACAAAAGTCGACAATTCGACTTACTTATTTCATTGAATATGCGTTTTGCAGCAAATTCTATTCACATGTCGAAATTGTCTATTTTGGCAATTCATTTTAAATATGCTTGGATTGTTGCTTATCAAAAAGGTGTCGCGAGAACGTTTCTATTTGATAAGATAGAGAACGTAAGTCGTTCCATCCGTCAATATGCGTTGTATATAGTAAACAAGAGCTTTGATTTTGGTTTTGGTTTTCATTAAAAACTTTTTATTGTTTGTTTGCTTGCAGAGAACACAGAGCTGATACAGCAACGCGCCGGCTACGATGTGAAATTGCAATGCGATCTCCGGGGATTGGTTGATGAGCGCAAATTGGGTGACATCAAGATACACTGGTACTTCAAGGTAGGTGAATATGCCTTGATACTCGTACAAATGAATATATTCTGCATTGTGTGTATGTGCCAGCAATGCAGCGATAACAATTGTTACCAGTTGGAAACCGCCGAAGACTGGACAGCACTGCCCTGCGAGCCGAGTCTCTGTCGCCCGGAATTGTGGCTGCGCAATGTGACGGAACGGTACTCTGGCCTCTATAAGTGCACCATTAATCCGCACATTTGGGATGCTGGGCAAGCGGTGGACGTGCAACTAGTGCGCACCTATCAATTGGATGTGAAAAGTGAGTTTCAATCAAACTTGACCTTAGTTCCAATTAAATTGGAAATTTCATCAATCTCATCTTCATTTGCAGATAATTCGTTGGCTGCTCCAGAGTTTCTTGACTCATATCCTAGCAATAAGACAGCCCGTGAGGACAGTCGAGTAGTGTTCCAGTGTCGTGTTCACAGCGAAGAGCATCCCACAATTAAATGGTTTCGCCGACGCACATATGTGGGATCGGCGGCAGTGCCCCTGGTCGATGCCCAATCTCAACCGACATCCAATTTCAGTGCTCGCATTGTTCGTTATAATGGACGGACTTATGAGTTGCTCTCCACGGCGCCTGAGAAACTGATCAGTCCTCAGATCTATCTGAGTAAACTTATTCTCAATGGCATTCGACCGAGGGATGCTGGCTTCTATGCCTGTGTGGCCATTAGTTATCGCGGCCACAAGATTCGGGAGGCCTATTTGGATGTGCTGGAAGATGTCTATTGGACCGACTACAATGACAACGAGGAGAGTGTGGGCGGCAGCGATCCTCGAGAATTTTATTTACTATTTCTAATGCCCTTGGGCCTGGCCCTGCTGCCCCTAAGTGTTTGGTGTGGCTATCTGATATATAAACGCTGCACCAGGCATGGGGAGTGCCAGCGCATGGATCAGCAGTATTCCGACGAGGAGTTGGAACGTTGTGTTCTCGGCGGCAACTGTTGAGTTCCATTTTAAAAGTTAATATACATTTACGCTTATTATGCTTAGAATCAAAGACTGTGGTTAGCAACTAGGAAATTGTAAATATATTATTAAGAAATTCTGATCTTAAATCCAAGTAAGCATTGCCTTTTCTTTCCAAGCTGAGTCTGAGCTGGGTGCAACTAATTCTCAATTGTTACTGAGGCAAATTGTAAAGCACACAGCTCAAAATTATATTGTATGAAATTCAAAATTTGTCACGTCTCGCAGTTCTGGTTAAAAAGAAAATCATCTCTCCTCGAAAGAGCGGACGATCTGATCGTTCATTTGCTAACAAAATTGATGTCCAGCTCTAGCTGGAAATCATTTTCGCCATAGATTTGGTTCTCATGCCGGTTCCTATGATCTTTGAAGTATTCCTACAGTTCTATTTGATGCGTCAATACGAGGTGCATATCTATTTTTTGCGTCTGAGTGTAACCGTTGTCAATCAAGTTGGGGCATCGATTGAGGAGGCTGCAGCCGTCTAACATCAAAGGACAAAAACAGGATAGGACTTTAGGCCAAGAAGGGCGGGTCGTTCTGGGGAAAGAAGTTACCATGTCGGAGCCAGGACATACTGATGGATTCCTTGAATACTACGAATATATTATGCCCGGAACTTATCTATATCCTGTGGCAGCGACCTCGCCAACATTCGCTGCCTATGTGCCAAATGATGAATACCTATCCTCGTATTCGCCAGTTACCAGCATGGTCACCTATGTGCCCAGTCCGAGTCCATTTGGTTTGATCTCCTATTTAACCGATGTGCACCCACCCGTGCCCAATCCTCAAAGGACAGTTTATGTGGTACAGGAAGAGGATGTTTATGTGCGCGACCAGGCTATGCAGCAGCATTTGCAATATAGCCAGGCTGTCCAGGAGACCGCCCAGAAAAGTGCTCATGAAGACCATGATGATGCAGCAGCTGGGAATTTGGACACTGATCAAATAACATGCGAGCATATGGCCCCCAAGCGTGTTGATACAACGAACAAGAATCACCTCGATCTGGAACCCCAACGCAAACGTATCTATCGGGCTGAACAGGGTTATTTGGTCGAGGAACCATCCAGCGAACCATCCGAAGAACAATAGAATTAGCCAATTTCAATGTCCCGACCACTGTTCCGTTTCAAGTTTTTGATCTACTTTCATTCCAGTTGACATTTTCATTATGTTGCATTCGAATTCGAGCAATTTTTTTTTTCGTGCAGAGAGATGACCAAGAGACGATTGACCAAAACAAAAATAATAATTTCACACGGTGCTAACTATGTACTTATATTATTGCCTGTACAACATAACTAATCATGTATGTACTTTTGTAACGAATTGTACAAATTGTTCGTTTTTCATTTTTGTTGCAACTTGAAAGTGACTTCTCAAAAAAAAAAAAAGATTATAAATATATATTTGATAAATTTTAAACAACGCATTTCTTATTGTTGTTAGGGTAATCTGATGTATTTGGCTTGGTATTATGTTTAAAAAATAGGCAAAGTCGGATTTTTTTGTTCGTTTAAAAAGTTAAAGTTATTTAAACAAACATTAGAAAATTTAATAAAAAGGATATCAACTGCAGAAATTGAAACACGATATAAAAATCGAGAGAGAAATATAAATACAATGGTCAAAAGAGGTTTTTTTTTCTGTTTATACCTGATCAAGTTCTTTTGAGAAACCCTGGAGCAATAGATCCGTCTGCCCTTTTTAAAATCCAGCCCTGACCTTAGGAACAAGAAAAACTTGTTTGTTTTATGAACTATGAATAAGAATCTGAATTTTTATTTGTTGTATTTAAAAAGGAAGAGTTAAATTTATAGACTTTATCGTATAGTTGTCATAATACATAAAAATTGTAATTTTAGATTGCTATCTTGTTAAGTTTACAAAATCTTCAGCAGCAATAATAAGATTTGTATGGCAAAAAAAAAAAAAAAATAAGTTAGCCCTGGCATCTGGTTTAATACTGGTTCTAGTCTGATTTGCTTGTAAACTTTGAATCTGTTCAAACTGTTGCAAACTGCATAAACTGTTCCCTTCCAATAGCTAATTATAGAAACGTGTAACGGGGTATTAGGCAAGTCGATTCTCTTTTGTGCTTATTTCTTTGCAGCAGCTAATTTGATTATTAGCACACCACATGCTTATCGACGCTAACGCTCTCTGAGCGCCCTCTCATTTGCTTTACTCTCACGTGAACTGGCCACATTTTTGGGGCCAGTTCGGCGCTCAGTTGTTGCGTGGCCTTTACCGTTGTCGGACGTCGTTTTTTTTTTGTATGCTTAGTGTGAAACGCTGAGAAGCACTTTTCATAAAATAAACAAAAACTATTTTTAGGCTGCGAAAATTTTAGTGTTTCGAACAGTTTTTAGATCCACTTGCAGCAAGGACTATCAAAAATGCCGACGTTGGACTGTAAATCAAGACGGGGCACTAAAATATCCGTAATCTTACTGGGAAGCGCCCTGTGCTTTGTGATGATGGCTTATTTTGTGTTTGGAGACAGCAATGACGAGCAGGGGCTGCGAAATCTACGCATGATATCCATTGTAAGAGAGATCAATTCGAGTGAGAGATGCGGAGAGAGAGAGAGAGAGCGTTAACAGTTTATGTATGTTTATATTCTCTCTTCCACAGCTGTTCCGCCATGGCGCCAAGAATCCCAGTAATTTCTACCCACTCGATCCGCATGCAGCTCACGACTGGCAGGGCGGAATCGGTGCCCTTACACAGGTAAGCAATGGGTCCAAGTCGTGTCGAGGTTTTTTCTAATGGCTTTAATTTTTTTCCCCCTGCAGAAGGGCAGCCTTCAAGCTTATAATCTGGGCAGGAATCTACGCTTGCGCTACTACCGTCTATTACCTTCAAATAGTATATACACACAGCAACAGGTCCATGTACTTAGTTCCGGTGCAGAGCGCTGTGTGGTGCGTCAAAGTTAAGAAAACAATCCGATCCCGGTAGGCCTAATCAGTTGGCTGTTGTATATGTTTCTAGATGAGCGCACAAAGCGTTTTGGCTGGCTTTATGCCACCTCTGGAGAACAACAATGTGCTGCCCATACCCTGGCAGCCGGTGGCTGTAAATACTCTGGCTCGCAATGATGACATTGTAAGTTTTTTCTTATCTATCTGTACGTTCATCCGAAGATATCAGTTAATTGGCCTATTCGCTCATCTAGTTACTGGCCCAGAAGAAGCCCTGTCTCAAGTATGATAATATATTGCAAAAACTTTATAAATTTCCACCACCGGATTTGGAAAAACTTAACGAAGAGAACAAGGAACTCTACAAGTTGCTTACCAAAGATACGGGTAAAGTAAGTAATATTTATTTACCCTAATTAAGAGGAACCAATTCTAACTTATATTTAAAATTTCTTGTCTTTCTTAGAATATTTCCAATGTGCTGGATGTAGAGCTGCTCTATTCCACTCTGAAAACCGAACAGGAGGCCGGTCTGGTATTGCCCGATTGGACAGAGAATATCTATCCCGAGGAGATACGTCCATTGGCTGAGCGAAGCTATCTCCTGTTTACCGAAACCAATCTAATGAAACGCATTAAGGGCGGAGCATTTCTAACCGAAATTTTAAATAAAATGCAAAACAAACGAAAGAGAAATCTGAATCCAGATCGCAAAATATTTCTCTATGCAGGCAAATATAAATCAACTGTCTACCCATATCAAATAATTAAACTCATACCTTATGTTCCATAGGCCATGACGTTACCCTGGTTAATGTTATGAATTCTTTGGGCATATTAGATCAAACCGCCAAATTGCCAGAATATGCATCGGCTTTGGTATTTGAGCTCCATCATAGCAAATCCTTTAGTAATGGTGATTTCGAAGTAAAGGTAGGTGAATTGTCGCCATTCGATGTGGATGATAAAATGATCGTATTTTTTTTCTGCAGTTGGTTTACTACTATAATAGCGAAGATAAGTTTCCCAAGGAGCTGTCCATACCCAATTGTGATGTGCCCTGCTCATTGACGCAATTTGAAAGCTCTCTCAAGGCATTGCTACTTGATAATTACGATGAAACCTGCGAGAATCATGCTCCAGATTGCAAAGTTTAATCTGCATTACTATTAATATTATTATTATTTTTATTATATTTTAAACATTTTATGTTATTGTTGAAACTTTATGTGTATGTATTCATCTATCAATTATATGAGTATTTGAAAAAGCCCTTTTTAACCTAAGCAAACCCCAAAACGAGAATTGTTATTCCAATAGGTCATCTTTAGCAATATTCCGTCTAACCAAGAATAGATCAACTAACGATACTAACATTCGATTGGTAAATGAAGTTAATGTAGAATCAGTTTT
Organism: Drosophila nebulosa; assembly: GCA_024703675.1. Taxonomy (NCBI): domain Eukaryota; kingdom Metazoa; phylum Arthropoda; class Insecta; order Diptera; family Drosophilidae; genus Drosophila; species Drosophila nebulosa. Next base: position 12,155,438 of record JANFPS010000004.1, on the reverse strand, counting down.
TGTTTATTTAAGCTATAAAGTGGGCTAGTCAAAGGTTTTCGTAAATATTTTTATAGATATTAAAAATGAAATGTTTGGAAAATACAAAACTCATCGCGGAATTCTGACAAGAATTCTTTGCATAGCGTTAATACTTTTCATACCCATTTCCAGTGATAGCTCCAGTGTGCCAAGGCAAATGAGTTTAAGCCAAGAGCGTAAACTAACCCGCAATGTGCCGTATAAGGAGGCGGCTAGCTGGAAGAGAATGGACCAGGGCAAAAACAAAGTTGATATTCAAAGGTTATATGATGCCTATCGTCAACTTTCTAGGGAGGAAGGTGATGGCTCTGAAGAAGAAGATATAGGTAGCGTTAAGGATGAACTTTTACCAGATGAAAAGATTAAGGATACAATAAAAAAAATTGAGGTAAATAATGACGTTAAGTCCATAAAAAAAGAGTCACGAAAAGAAAAAGAACACATTAAAGAAAAGAGTCCTATGAAAAGTCCTGTTGTCAGTAGCATGGTCATACTGAAATTGAATGTGCCCAAGCATATCTCATCGAAATCTCCAGCGCATCAGGATCCTGGTGAACGTCGTATTGCGGAATTAAATCGTATATATCATGAAATGATGAATTCATTTCGAAAGTCCCTTCCAATATCGGAGTCTCGTCGGTTCACTGGAGAACCATCGAGTCCTTCTGATTTCATAGCTAAGCCTGTACATCTAACTGCATTGACGCAATTGATTAATCTTGTCCAACGCTTGGAACAAACCGATCTGGTCGGTGATCTAGCCAAGAAAATCAACGATGAAATGGAGAAGCAGACGCAACCGATACTGGAGGACATACATGATGTCAGTCTGGTGTCGGACAATTTACCAATGTCAGTAGCCCAGACTAGGCAATCTCAAAACAGTGATACGGATACTGATGATATCAATGAGCTCTTTGACCGCATGGATCCAAAAAGGGCATCGTTAGTGTTCAAGCGGGTGGCTAGTGAAATGAAGGCGGCTCGTCCCTTAATCAAATCCGGCTGCCTTTACGATGAGTACAAAAAACGTCTATATGGAATCCTGAAAGATCAAAAGTGCACACGCCAGTCTATAACTAGTGATCGATATCCAGTTGAAAGTGAATCTATTCACAAATCGATTGATAAAACCACTGAGATTCAGCTCCGGCAGGGGGTCAACAAACCGCATAAGAATAGTAACTATCTCAGGGGCCTAGAAACGTATATCAAAATGAATAAAGATAGTCAACTAAACGGTGGCATTAGACCGTACTATCTTCCCAATTCAAAGAACCGACAGTTGGTCTGGAATGAGGTCCCCTTGGTTAAGGCGAAAGCTAGCGAATCTTCCACAGAAACAGCAAATCAGGCTGCCGCGGTTAGTCCGAAATTAGAAGCAACCGACAGAAAATTGAGTTCATCCAGCAGGCTAATAGAAAATCGGAAAAAAACAAGCAACATTATTGACCTTTATCCCGGCATTGAACCCAAGCAAATTGGCAGTGGCATAAAAGCCCTAAAGCACTCTTCGTTTTTCAGCCTTTTGGAGGAGTATGAAAAGCAAATGAATGATCTTAATCAGGCCCTTCAGGCCAAACAGAGATGGTGGAAGGATGCCTGGAATAAAGATAAACCTACTGGAGGCATTTCTGAACAATTTACGCCCTCCAAAAGTGGCTTGACCAGCTTACAGGAGAGTCCAAACAGCGCTATTGACAGTGGTAATTCTTTTCCAGGTGTTCTCTTAGGTTCTCCTGCTGCCATGAATACCCAGCAGATTGGCGGCAATGTCATAGATAATCTGGCAAGTCAAATGAATCTGTCACCATTGGAGCTGGCACAGCGCATAGCCTCGGCTGCTCAAGGATCTGCTCCTGCGCCATCACTGGCCCAGGCTAATATGGGTGAGTTTTTTGCCTGAGAAAGTCATTTTATTTGTCTAAGCTTATTAATGTACTTAAAAAGCAAGCCAGATAAACGTAAACCAAATGTCAAATGCTAGCACTTCTTCCAAGGCCAAATTCGTGGAGAACTCCACGGAGAACCAACTGCCGGCGGCCAATCTGGCTCCTGTATTAGATAAGATACTACAGCGTTTGGAAGTTATGCAGGATATGAAATTTAACCAGGCCTCAAATCAAGATACTACTGAAAATCCTCTGCCCTGTTGTTTTGCCGATCCAGCCGATGGTAAGTTGTACTAGTAGAGCGAAAAAAACAAACTAAATTTTATGATTTTAGGTTCTCCTTGCGATTTAAATGGATCTTGGGAGTCACAGCTGCTGGGTATACGCATTAATATCAGAGGATCTCAACAAAACAAAGGCACAGACAAAGAGGAAACCGAGAAGCCAACTTGTGCCCAATCCAAATCACGAACATCCAGCGACTCCAGCTTAAATCGTCACTGGCGACAATGCGTCAAGATGAATAGTACGCAAATCAAATCAATGACACCTGGGGTCAGTTCATTTCAGTGGTTGAATGTTACCATTCAGGAGACAACGCCCCCGCGGGAACATGAGATTATCGACAATATTTCAGAATGGACCTTCTCTGGTCACACACTAAACATATTGGGTGGACCGATTAGCTTGTCCGGTCGTCGTGCCGACACTAATTTGATTGGAACCTTTGTGGGATATTGCCGCACTTGCGGTTGTGTAGACACCATATTTGGATCGTGGACTTTTTGTCAGCCTTCGCGTGACTGTCAGGACATCACAACGTCCATTTTCGATAGGCGAGATATGCTGCGGCGTTACAGCATGGAGGACAAGAGAACAAATCGATTTAAGGAGCAACTTTATATGCGCAGCAAGTTCGCCAAAGTGGAAAAGAATCGTCAACAGGCCAAGCAAATTGCCTTTGATAAGGTGCAGCCCTTTCCGCAACCACAACTCCATAACCAAAGCGAGAGCCCTAATTCCCAGCCCGGACAGAGCCGGCATCCATCTCAACTAGCTCCTCATATATTGTACTAGTTCTGTTTGAAATAATTTTATTTTGATAATCTTATTCCGTCTGTGCGTTCTTTTTCTGGTGGTTAATGAAGGACATGGCATAGCCAATTGAGCGTTTGACACAGTGTTCGTCCATATGATTGCCCGACTTGCATTCTCTCAGTTGATCCGTAACGTATTGAACAATGCGATTTTTCAACTGATCGTTGTCAATGCGTTCCAGGCGCTTTTCCACCTTATGCATCAACACATGGGCCTCGGGATAGTCAGCCACATCGCATGGCCAAACGGAGGAGTGCCTGTGCGACCAACTGGGTCGGCGTTCCTCGGAACTTGAGGAGTAATCCTCAGTTCGGCGGAGTGTACCAGCCCAAGTGAGGGCCAGGCCACAGCCAAGTATTAAAAAAGTTATCAGCAGAGAGCGCATCTTACCAAGACTCTAGATCGTTCAAGTACTAAATCTATATAGACCTAAGGCACTCTTTATATAGACAGACTTATCAATATTTTGAAATGCTGAGTAAGCCATTACTTTGTTTGAGTAGGGCTTTGAACCCATGTGTTAGCGATGGAAATATTTGATTAAAAAGTGCTAACCAAATCTAAGATTACAACCGTTTTAAAGATTTTAAATAAAATGTTTACTTTAAGCTGCGTATTCATTTATTTCCATGTCACTGAACTATTTCTTTACGTTATTGTAAATCCAATTCCTAATATCCTGTTGGATTTTTAAATGATTTTAAAACAAATCTGTTAGGACTCGGACAGTACCCACCTTAATGCCGCTGCCCGCTAGGGCGGAACACTCTTGTATTTCCCAAGTGTGTTCCTCCAAGCGGTCTAGACCCAAAAGATTGGACATCATGGAACTTGAGAGAGCACAACCTAAATCTTGCTTATTGGCCACAATTAAAAGCGGCACTTGCTGGAGATTATTACTTAGAATTAAATCGCAGAGCTCGCACCGTGCCTCACCTAGACGAGCCGCATCGTTACTATCTATTACATAGATCTACGAATACTTTAGCTTTAGCTTTAAATGGGCAATGGCGTTGTGAATCATACCACAGCTTTTTTGTTCTCGTAATAATTTGACCACAAAAGACGCTTTTGAATGTGACCACTTAGATCCCAAAGGCATATTCTGGCCCCTTTGATTCTCGAGTGTATCTCATATGGCTCCAAAGTTGGCATCAATGGCTGAAAATGCCTTTGAAATGACTCACACTTATTTGTATAAACGAATTTCTTACATAGTTGTTCGCATCTTTGATTAATTGCGAGATTAAAGTCGATTTGCCGGCATTATCCAAACCCAAGACTAAAATGTGTGACTCCTGTCCACTGCATAGCAGGTTTCGCATTAGCGAAATAAGAACGTAGGAACACATCGAAATTTAACACTCATCGAAGTAAAGTTCCTTATGTATACAATTGGAATATTTGGACAGGAGTTACTATGTTCTAGATATGTGTTTATTTGAATAATTTCTATTTGCAAATTTACTATTTTTTAATGACAACAAAAGCAGATCTTCAGAGCAATAAATAAAGTCTTTCAAAGATTAGATTAACCCTACAAGGTTTTTCTTTTTACAAATATATTAAACAGCATATCCAACAAGTTCTTGTTCCTAATACTAGCGATTTAAAAAGCCCGCATTTTTTATAAACCCCCACGTCAAAAACGATAAATTATCGAAAAAAGTAAAATACCAATTTTCCAGGTAGCCAGTATTTTTGTATCTAACAGCGGTGTTGCCATACACTCTCGATTTAACGTTGACCAACACTGGCGCCAAAAGTAAACAGAATTGGAATTGTAAAATAATTATTAAATTGTATTTACACAGCTTTGAGGTGCACAAAATGTCAATGAACAATACCAAAGTCATTGACCAAAAGGAATATCTCAAGAAGTACCTGTCCGGGGATAAGGAAAAGAAGAAGAAGAAGCACAAACAAAAAAAACACAAAAAAGCCGCCAAAGTGAAAATTATTGATGACGATGCCCACAATAGCGACAACGGGGAAGTGGATGAAGAACTTTTGCTGGGCGGCGAAGATGCCCCACAAATTGTGGGTGAATACATCGAGGAGAATCCAAACGAAATTCGCAGCAAATGGCGAAACATTGCTGTAAAAGAGGAGGAAGAGCATGCGGAGAAAGAATCAGAGGCAACAGTAAGAATAAAAGCAGAACCACGTGATGATGACGAGCAAAATCGGTGGGGCCGCAAGGCTTCAACTTTTAGGGAGAGCAGTCCCTTCGCTGGTATTAAGATCAAGCAGGAAAAGCGCAGCCCTTCCAGTGATCAGAGCCCGCCCAGGAAAAAGCAGAACTATAATCATAAAGTACCAATCAGAGAGAAGCGAGATAAAGATGATAGTCCGTCTAGGAAAAAGCGAAGAGGAGATCAGAGTCCCCCACGTCGAAAACGAGGCGGAGAGACAATAAATGAAGATCTTAGTCCCCCAAGAAGGAAGCGACGTGATTCGGATCAAAGCCCTGCCAGAAGAAAGCACAGCGCAGATCAAAGTCCGCCACGACGAAAACGAGGCGGAGAGAGTCCACCAAGAAGAATAAAAGAAGAAGATCTTAGTCCCCCAAGAAGGAAGCGAAGTTGTTCTGATCAAAGTCCACCGAGAAGACATAAACAATCTCCCCCACGTAGAAGATCTAGTTCCGATCAGAGTCCACCTCGAAGAAGAATTAATAATACTCGGTCCCCATTACGTCGAGATAGACAATCCTCTGAATCTAGCCCACCTAGGAATCGAAAACATCGATCCCCTGACCGAAGCCCAACAAGGAGACGTAGAGATAGCGATCGGTCTCCCCCACGAAGAAGAAGGCGGTCGTCCGATCAGAGTCCTCCTCGTAGAGATCGCTTTAAAAAGGAAATGAAACGTTCGTCCTCACCTAGCCCGCCGATTAGAAAAAGCCGTTGGGCAAAGGCATCACCTTCTCTATCGCCACCGCCTACCCACAAACCTAAAACCACTCGCACTCTGGATGGGAAAAAAGCTGGTCTCCAAGATGCCCAATCTCTGAAAGCCGAAACGGATGAACGTCGTCGTCGCGAGCATCAATTGTTTGAGCAAATGTCTAGCGAAGTATCCGGCCGAGATGCTGATATACAAATACGCAGCACTGGTAGGCGTGGCAGACGCGCTCGTGATGCAGCCAATGAAGATCCCGCCGTGCAGCAACGCAAAGAAGAACACGAACGCAAGAAGAAGGAGTTGTACGATCGATGGGGTCGGGGCTTAAAGCAACTAGAGGACCATAAATCAAGACAAGAGGAAATGGCCCACGAGGCCTCCAAGCCAGTGGCGCGCTATGCCAATGATGAGGACTTGGATCGGCATTTACGTGAACAGGAGCACGCTGATGACCCCATGCTGGAATATATGCGAGCCAAGCGAAAAAAGCTTGATAAGGAGGCAGGTAAACCAGTGATGCCCAAATATGAGGGAAGTTTTCCAGAGAATCGTTACGGGATTCGTCCTGGTTATCGCTGGGATGGTGTGGATCGATCCAATGGGTATGAGAAGCGTTGGTTCAACAAACAAAACGAGCGCATTGCCATTCAGGACGAGGCCTATAAATACAGTGTGGAGGATATGTAAAGAGCAGCACAATAAAATTCGATCAAAATATAGTTCTACTTTATCAAATAAAACACTTTATTTAATTGAGGTATCCTCCTACTTAAAATGTTCCATATTTAAAATATAATAAATAAACAAAAAGTTCAGAATACAGTCCGTGAAGCACACGGTTTTAAATTTAAGATAATTATTTTAATAATTATTTCAAATTTATTAATTATTATTATCCAACTCGAACATGTCCGAGGAAGTTCGCGAGCAGATTTCAAGCATGTCTGAGGAGTGAGTATGAGGGGAGCGAAGCCATCTGTAAACTGGAAAATACACTAAAAGAACCAGTCTACTGGCAGGTATCGATAATATATGTATTCATTAATAAAAGTAAAGCACAAGATGGTCACAAATATTATAAATTATGTTTTTTAAAGCATCTTATATTTTTCCATTCATAGCGCATTTTCGTTTTCTAGTGCTAGTACATACATACATACATATAAATAAAAAAATCGATTTGAGTAAAGCACCAAGAGTTTTTCAAAGTGTACTTCGCGCATCTATTATTGTTGTTTTTAGTTTTCATATTCGCGACGCGCCGTGTTTGTACGATGCAGCAACAAAATGTACCATGTTTAGAAGTGCTGCCGAGTGTTCAATGATACTGTAAAATAAGTTATTAAAAAGTGCATTACAAACAATAAATAATAATCATAGAACCGAAGGAAATAGCTTGCGATTAGCACTTGTTCCACCTGCGACCTGCGACCTGCTTTGTTATTGTGTACAAAGAAATGAAATAGAAAAACGGTTAGATTGTTATAAAAAAAAAAACTTAAAACAAAAACAATTTAAAAGATCAATAAGTAAGTAACTCCTTATGTATTTCAATGCATTTATACGTGCGCTTTGTGTTTATGTACATACGAATGTGATTAGAAACATAAGAAAGAGAGAGTGACCGAGAAAAAGAGAATTTGTAATATTTTGCTTTGTTTCCATAACAAAACAAAGGCAATGAAATGAAAACTTTGAGCCCCGCCCCCGCCTCTCCTACTAATTAGCATAAATAAAACAACAAAAGCAGAAACGTGTTGTTCGTGTTGTTGTTGCTGCATTTGTGGTCTACAGCTGCTGTTGGTTGCCCTTCGCCTTCAAGAGTTGTTTGGGCCAATGGAAAACCTGTTTTCTGGCAATTGTTTTTTGTTGTTGCTGCATCTTGTTTGTTGTGATTTTTCTTTTCTTTGATACGATTTACTTAGTAAGAGCAACAAAAATAAAATTGGCGCGAAAAACTTTTCCAGCTGCAAAAATCTTTGCATAAATCTGTGTCAGCGCATATACACATGCATGCTTCGTCTCTCTTTTTCTCTCTCTTTCTCTCGGTTGCTCTCTCCCAATGTGGTTCGCTCTTTTTACTGTTTTGCGTGACACACTTCCGCACATGCAATTCATTCATGGCATTGGACATCCACCCCCTCATGAAGCACACCCTCAAAGAGTGCCCCTTGCCGTGCTTTTCAGCCTTGGCTACACAAACAGTCATCGCAAAAGTTTGTTGCCTGAAGTATTTGTTGCATCTTAAACGTGTACTTTAATATTTACATAGGTGCTTAGACATTTCTGACTTTTAATTAGATCGGATAAATACATTAAACTCCCGAAGTCGTCCATATCACTTTGAATTAAAGGACCGCAAGCTCATAAGCTGGCGTAAAGAAAGAATACATAGTGAAATTTGATTAGGATTGCATAGAAGAAGTGTAAGAAGTGGCAAAGAAAATAGCTAATAAATGAAATTCGCCCAAAGATGTGTGTAATCATATTTATGCCAAACTGCATTTATTTTGTTAGCAATAATTCTAATTTTTTAAATATCTACACTTAATATTTAAAATGAAACCTAATAATAATTCCACTATATTGTCCCATATGTATGTAATTGGATCTAAAGGATCGAAAGGATCTAAATTCAGAAGTTACCGTTCCTCTTCGAAAAGGTCTGCGCTCTTCTCGTCTAGTCCTTTTTTGACTTAAATAATTACGAATTTTTCTCCTTTGACTTATTTTTAACTTCATTAACCAAAGTTTAAGCTTTTTTGCATAATTTTATCGTATTGTTATACTTTTTAATATATGATTATATTTTTGTACAAATGCTAACTTTAAGTACACTAAATTATTGCATACTTCTCTTCTCCTTATTTGTTGCAGTTTCTAAAAAACTCGGCGGATGGATGCTTACTTTTTTTGTTGACTGTATGTAAGTTAAAATTTATAATACTTGGGAATATTGGAAATGGTATTTATGAACCGACCTTGGCGCAAAAGTGCAAAAGTACTTGTAAACATACTTGCAGAACTGTTTATGCAGTTCTTTGTAAATTTGCTTGTTTGACCATGAGAAAGTATTTTCAACTTGCTTTTTTTTTAATTTCCATGGACTCCCATTTCCAGTTGTCATATGCGTTTACCTATGGCGTGAACAAGAAAAATATGTCCAACAACTGGCCGATCCACGGGAGTGGATTGCAATTTTAATAAAAAAAAAACGATGCAAAAAGGAGAAATTTCATCCCAAAAAGGAGAACTTCATAATGACTCCAACCCCCAAAATGATGCTTGCATGTATCGCCCGTCCCCGTTGAACATGAAGCTTACTCTCAACCCTTGTCCTTGGTACTTTAACATTGGGATTTGGCATTTGGTCCGTATATTCAGGGTGCGCTTCCAAGGACCCACTGACATTGTAATGCTCATAACACGTTGTGCGTGCACCCCTTACATGATTGATCCCCCCTCCATAGCCCTCTCCGCCACCACACAACCAGCAAACCACCCAAGTTCTTAGAGTGTCTTTAGGGGTTGAATTCGCTGAATCTTTTAAAGCGTTTTTTAATTCCTTTACATAAAGCCGCCCGTGAAAGAAAGATGGAAAAAAAGTTATTTGAATTCTCCATTGTTCTAGCTTTTCCTTTTGTACGGATGTACATTGTTGAATCGGATTTCTTTCTGTTACCACGTGGATGGACTTCCAATGAGTCACAAATCCAGAGGGGAGGATTTGGCTTCTTGTTCAGGAATTCGTTCACATTAACTGGGAATTCCAATCAGAAACCAGTCACATGTATGTACATATGTACGTACATACATACATATGAACACAGGAAGGTCTATAAATCTTTTTTCCAACTAAATAATTTCTTAATTATTAATTTCTCCGACTTCACACAGCGTCTGCAAATGCCCCACTGGGCAGGAGGGGGAGACGCAGGATTTAAACAATACAATTTTCATAATTTTTCCACGACATCTGTTTTTCCTAACTTCTTCTTTGGTTTTAGAACAAAGAAAAGCGTCCCGCTAGGAAAACCAGAAGTAGGCAAAAAAAAGGACCAGCAACCAGTTTTGGCTTTCAGCTAATTTGAGCTCACGTGCAAATTACCCAATCCTTAGAGATCCTTTTGTAAACTGGTTTTGGCATAAAAGAAGTAGAAAGTGTTAGGTTCAAAAGGAAAATGCCCTAAAGCCTTTGACACACACCGGAAATTTGGGTTAATTCATCAAATTTTCAAAGAAAATTTAAAAACTCCTTTCTAGGAAGAAAACAACATTAATTTTTCTTTTCTTTCCATATGGATAATTACAAGCTTATTATGACAAGGACGAGAGTTGGTAAGAGACAAGAAGGGGTTACATAAGTTCAAAGCATCAAGTAGCGTCTAAAAGGACTGGATAAATAATTACTCAAAAACTGAGGTAAATAGGTCCATTTTTCAAAAGAATTCGATCCGTGGTTTAGAATAACTCCACAAAAAAAGCCTTGTCATAAATAAATTCTTTATTGTCGGTCTTTTATAGTTCTAAATTTTATTTTATTTAAAAATGACAAAAATCAAGAAAAGTTATTTATTACTGGCGACACTGCATTTAAGTTATGTTAATGTTTTAAAAAGTTCAATTGCTACCCGATTTTAAACCAGATGAATCGGATTTCATTGAAAAACTTGAATAGATAATTTAAATAAGAAACAGTTGAAGTTGAGATCAGATGATTAAAAGTTGATTCTTCCAGCAGTTACAACGTTGTAATCATTAAAACAATACAAACTGTCATCATAGTCAAATAAGTAAATGCAAAAACCCCATTGCAGGAGCCCTGTGTTCTCTTCCTAGTATGCTAATATAGTATTGTATGAGTTTAATGAAAACGATAATTTCCGATCATCGAAACTTGTTTGTGCCTTGAACGCGAAGGTTGGTAATTAAAAAATGACAAGAAGTTTAAATTATGCCAACTTGGATCAAAATCAAAATCAATTTTTAATTTCGGTCCGTTTTTTTTGTTAAGATTCTTGGGATCGTATAACACAAAAGGTCTAACAATTCTAAAACGCTTTCTGTTCTACTTAAATTTGAAACATTCATATGGCATATCTTTTTAACTTATATGCTCCACACAAATTTTATTCTGATTGTTTAGCCAAACTAAATGTACAGTTTGTTAAAAACAGTTAAGGTTTCTTCAAAACTTCTGCAGTTTAAGAAATATGAATTTTCCACGCTTTTTAAGACTTAATTATATATGCACCGTTAAATCGATTGAGTAAAAGTTTCTAGGTAACAGCAGGGGTTATTTTATATTGTATGTATATTTTGCGATGTGACGATTAAAAACAGTTTATAAATCATCGATGTCATGAGTTGCGGCAGGAGTTTTCTTTTGAAATGTCTACCAAAATCTGCATAGCAGAAAATTACATACTTAACTGTGGGTTGCCGCATGCAATTTTCCTTTTTTTTGTTAATGGGGTAAGTTGCGATCAACCCCCTCCATATTGAAGAAGACGGGGAAACTTATTTTGATTCTTATGAAAATTTCTTATTTACATTTCTATTGAAATGAATTGCTTTTGCCTCGGGAGGGAGGGAGGGGCGGCTAAGAACTAACCAAATATCAGAACTGTGAAAAATTGGAAAAACATAAAAGAGAGTAACTTACCTTGAGCGATGCCGGGATAGGGAAATGTAGCTACATCTGGGTATACATTATTGTCTTGTTTCGGGTCTCATCCCTTCTCTCTTGTCTTTCCATAGAAAAAGTTAATGTTTTTATGCTTGGGCTTTTGTGTTCAACAAACTGGAAATTGAAATCGAAATAATAATAATAAAAAAATGTAATCCCAGCAACAGCAGCTCGCGGGATCTTTGAGGATGCTTTTCATGCTTATCTAGGGCAACGGGTCGTCTTTTCTTCTTGTTTCTTGTCCATTGTTTCGCCTTTACAAGTTCTGTAAGCAGCGGAACTCATTCTATGAGGAACGGGGACGAATACAATGGGTTTCGATTCATTCAAGGCCCAAACCTTGCCACACCAAGGTGAGAATTCTAAAGCTGATCAGCTTTTTCTTTTATTTTACCCTTTTTTGTTGCTTTTGCATTTTGTCTCGGAAGTTATGGAATATGACATAAAATCAGAGCAGAACATGATGGATTAACTAGGATTTAGCATTGTACTAAAGTTTAATGATATTAAAAGCAGATTCAATTTCTTTATTGATTGAATCAAATTTCACATAAAGATCTCAACAACTTTAGATTGTTGTAATGTTTAGGAAGCTTTAAAGCTAAGAATCAAACAACTTTTTATTATTTTTTTTATAATCTAAGATATAATTTATATGTCTCGGTTTTAATTTATATGCAGATTACAGAATAACATCTGAAGCATGCTTAGGAATGAAATTCATTGACGAACATTAAGAGAAGGACTCTGACTAGAGCTTATTCAAATGAAGTCTGGTACAGTCAGTTATATCAATTCTAAAGCCCAATTTTTAATCTCTAACATTTTATAGCATTTCCAGAAAAGTATGACTGTTATTCATTTCATTAGTGATAATATTTGCCGAAAAACCGATTCAAGTTTATTCTACTTGAGCTTTCAAGGATGGGAAAAGGTTGCCTCTTTGTAAGTTTTGCTTCAATTTACCAGTAAAATAGACACAATATTCATAGTACGATGCAGAATCAGGAAAACACACTCTTATCATGTTGGCGTAGTTAATCAGTTAATCTTAGGTACTTAAATATGGGAAGCCAATGTAAGGCACTAAAAATAATCTCTACTTTATTTTCACCCACTCATAAAGTTGGCAAGTTTTACTGTACTTTTTGTTTGACATCTTTAATTTACTATAAATGTAGTTTTCTTTTTTTGGGGTGAAGAAAACTCTCATTCTTCGTTCTCTCATTCAATTCATTCATTGAAAAGGGAACTTTTCCTGCTGCCGGCGCTTTCCACCCCGCGATGTTTGCTGGGCAAACAAAAAGTTAAATTGCCGAAGAGAAAAAAGAATTTCGCAAGGATACGCTTAGGGTTAGTTTTTTCTCTATTTTGTTTGGGTTCTTCTTGGTTTATCTAGCGTCTTTTGCCAGGATATATGCATGTCCTCTCTCCCGCAACTCGCGTGAGTAATGTTTGGTGGTGGTTTGGGTTAAAGAAACCTTGGGAGAACCCAACCTAAGAGCACATCTCTGGCTGGTGAGACTCTCGAGGCATTCCGCCGCTGAACGCTGACACAGTTATCGAGTGCAATTCGAACAGGTCGGTTGTGTGTTGGCTACAGCTCCGGTTCCGGCTCCTTCGTTTCCCTTATTATATTCGCGTCGCGTCGCGTCGGTTATCCTTTAGATTCACTCGCGTTCTCTACGTATTGTTTGTTGTGTTCCCTTGTAAATCCTTAGATAAGCAGATAAAAAGCAAGAGCGCGAGAGTCACTGAAGCGTTGGCTAAAATCGGTTTTTAGGTTTTAAAGATATTCTTTTTACGCTTTGTTTAGATTTCGTTAATCGCATTTCGTTTCGCTTACGTTTCACCCATCTTAAATCGCACTCTTTGGTCCAGCCGAAAGAAGTAGGAGTAAGTTTCGCCTTTTCAACTTGTCGGTAGTCCCAAGTGATATACATACATTAATTGCATCAACTCAGACATACATATATGTATATTTATACGATCCATGTGTGTTTCTCTGCTTTGTTGCACCAATACTGCATATACAGAATTTGTATATCTACATCTGCAATATATATGTATATATAGACTACATGTATATCTCTTTGTCTTTATTTCGCTTTGGATTTGTTATAATTTTCAACAACTTCCGCATTGTCAAACATCTGTACTTATTCTTAGATATAAATATATATATATATAGTAATTTGTAAAAACTAAGTATGTAATATCATTGCCGACGTTTGCAATCAGTGAACCGCATAAAAATATGTATATATGCATCTGTATAGTATGGCCATACATATGAACATGCATACATACATACTCATAAATGTGTCGTTTCCATGCGGCAGCAAACTGAATTATTCTAATTTTTCCTTATTTTACTTGAGAATAATATTTGGCTTTTCTTTTTATTTTATTTGCAGGTTGTTAAATTAGCTTTCATCCCGAAATAAAGAAACAAAAACAAAAAAAAATGTTGACAATTTATCTCTGACTGGAGAAATTATCACTGCGAAAAGGTGAGCTAAAGATCTAACATAGTTAATCACTGGCCAAGCTAAGCGAATGTTAGTTTATTTTATAATACCCTACAACAACAAAGTCTGAATATTGGGTATATTGTCAGTGTCAAGGAGGGCAGATTATATATTCCATACTTGGCACCTTTTTATAACAAAATCATTCCCATCCAAAGGTTTCAACTATTTGTTTTAGAGAAGTCGGTCTCTCTTTATTCTTCACAAAAACTACTAATTTGTTGTAGTTGTGTTTTCGGTTGATTGCTCGTTGGTCTTCAACCCAAAACAGTTGCCCATTGGCCCTGAACTTGACTTGACGAAGCGTGTTAGCTGGTTAGCTGATTGTGGTTTCTGTTTTTTTTTTGTTTTGTTTCCAAAAACAAAAACAAAGAGTCATTGGCTCTTATAGAAAATTGCTTAGTTGTTGAAGAATATTTTTGTGGATATTTCTTGGTTTCTTTTTTTTTATCAGACCTATAATGCGGGGTTTTTCTTATTTTTTTTTTTTTAATGTGAGTGTGTTGTTTGTGGTGCTTTTGTCGCTGCCGGGGCCAATGAACGTTTTTGCTTACGAATCAGCAGGAATATAATAAAATGAGAGGGCGGAAAAAGAGGAGGGAATTTTTTGTTTATATGTGAGTCTAGCAAATTGCTAAATGCTTTTTTTTATCACATGCTGAGTGCATGCCAGTTGCCTGCTTTTTTTATAGATGTATTTATATATATATATATATATATATATATATATGTATTTATATTTCCAAACCATCTTGACCAAAGAAAATCAGAAGTACAATTTTCTTCAAAATTTTGCAAAGATTTCTACATTCAGTTTTACAGTTTCAATTAAAAGTTTTTCTATTTTCCAAAATGTTGTCAATTTCAAAAACATAAACAGATCGATACGCGTTTATGCCCAAGGGAAGACTTTAGGAAACAAAACGACCGGCACACCCTTTCCATCGAGCATGAAGCGAGCCCATTGGGGGTTGGTCTTTGATGGGGCTGCCATATTGAAAAATTGCGACGCAGAAATTATGTTGCAAGGGTGAAACCTTCAACAATTGGGGACGATGAGGGTAGGAGTCTCCTACTTCGCCTCTTACTCATCATGTGGGTGTCCAGACCCACGTGTCCTTGACAGGCATTAACAGTCTGCGGCTGGAATATTTGTTGTCCTTCTATTAATTCATAATAAAAACAAAAATAGGCGAGGGCAAAGAAAGCAGGTCGCAAGACGTAAGTCGTAGGAACGAAGTGTGGATACCCTGAACATATTAACTTTTGTAGGACCTTAAATCGAAAATCGAAATCGTAAGACGACTTAATTAAAACATATTTATGCTTAGCGGCAAATGCTTTTAGCATTTTTAAAAAGCTATTCAAAATAGCTCGCCGAAAAGTTCGCATCGCGGCATAATTAATGAAGGAATGGCTCCAAAGAGGACGCCAACGCCCATAAGTAGGCAACAGACAAGGAATGAAGAAACCGACAAATTTTCAAGGTCCTTAAAGCTTTATTTGGCCTGCCATGAACTTGTTTCCCCCAAGAGAATAGGGAAAGCAAGAGTGACAGTGGGTAGAAAATGCGAAATTCTAAATGGAAATTCGAGCTGCTGCTGTTGCTTTTGCTGTCACTGTCACGCCCACAACAATGATGTGTTGTCGCCGTCATGTGTGTGTTTGTGTGTGGGCAGGAGGGAGGTAGGTTGGTGGGTGTAGGCGAAAATATTTAGTAAATACTCGGGATGCCGGCGCCCACATTCATGTCCTTGACAATCATGCGTTTGTGTGTACATATCCTTGCCTATTGCCTGGAAAGTGCTTTGCTCACTGTTTCCATGTTTTCGTGTCGCAATTTCTCACTGAAGGACACTCATTTCGTGTCCTCGTCGTCGTGATTTTCTCCATTTCAGGCATTTCTGGTGAAATTTTCCGTACGTCAGTTACTTCGATTCTGTTGTTGCCATGTTTCCACTCATTTTCATCAATGACAAGTGTTGTCGTTGGCAACTGAAACTCATTGAGGGCAATTTGGTAATTTCCTCTTCCACTGTCCTGAATTGCTACTTACATGAATGGATACCTACTTATATTATTTATTACTTTATTTACTTATTACTTATATTATTTATTACTTTCTATTAGACACTTGACAATAAAATCCAAAAACATTTTTAACTTGATAGCAATAATTGAAATAATTGTTTATGAAATTGGACTCAAGATCATTTTCTATGAAGTAACTTCCAATCAATCAGAAATTCTTATCCAACTTTAAACCAGTTGAATGTGTGTAAAACACGATGTTTCAAAGAAATTCTTTTGTTTAATTATCCTTCCTTTTTTTTGCATTACACCTTTTTTTTGCATATTGCATCAGCTTAAATGAAAGTATCCAAAGAATATAAAAAAAAAACATGCAAAAAGAAAAGGGAAAAGAGAATAAACAAGGCAAAACGCAATACTTAATTTAAAAATATGTATCTATACTGACTAGCTTGGCGACTATTTTTATACCCTAAATACAATGTATTATTTTATATTATCTATGCTTATATCTGATTGTTGAACGTAGTGAATTTCTTAAAGATTTTTTTTTATTAAAGGACTATTTTGCGAGAGATCTGACACGACAAAATTTGTTTTTTTAAGAGTCTCAACGATTTCTTGTTATGTAAAAAAAAATATGTGCGTCCTCTTGTGGCTGCGAACTGTCTATAGTGTATAGAGGATATAGTATTTGATTCGATGTTGTAAACAAGTTTATTTTTGCACTAAAAATCAAATCAGAATCCAAAACCAAATCGGCCAGACAATTTCATAACAAAAACAAAATTTGCATAAAAAAAGAAAGGAATAAAAATACAACAACAGTAGAGAGCAGCAGCAAAAATAAATAACAAAAGCGAATAAGCGCGAAAATGAAAACAAGAAGAAAAAACACGCCCCCGCCGCCTCCTTGCGAGAAGTAAACAACAAAAGTGACGTCAAAAAAGCAGCAACAAAAACAAAACGAGTGGGCAGACAGTAAAAAAAAAAAACAAAAGAGAGAGTGAGAGAGATCTGGGGATTGAAGGAGGGAGAAAGATAGCCGAAAGCTTTTGTAAATGAATTTATTTAATAATCCAAACAACAACGACAACAACAACATAACCGACAGACTGTACCCAAGCTCCAACCCTTCTCCACATCTCTTACTACTCCTCCCCACCTCATCAAACTTTAGCCTACTGTGTGCTGCTGCCCAAGAACCACAACCAAAATGTGGAAAAGTGGAAGTGAAAGAAGCAACAGACAAAACCGCTTAGTGTATATGAGGACAGGAGCGAACTCGATAACGCAAGGTTAAATGCCCCCAAATAACGGAAAAGAATTCAAATAGTTCATTTGTTTCGGCTGTTAGCGATTAAAAAGTGTGAGTTAACGAAAATCTGATGAATTTGTCCCAGGTAGAGTTGGTTTTCGCCGCCTTTGCCTCTGGAGCTAAAACGTCCCTGTTTGAGGGTGAGAGCACATGCGCGCTTGATGGAGCATCAGAGGGTGGAGAAGAACAGACTGGGGGAGCTAAAGAGAGATAGAAAGAGCGCGCTGTGCTGTGCTGTGAGCTTTTGCTGGTGTTTTGTGGTTGAGCTTTGTAAACTTTTTATCAATCGTCAATCGGTCAAGAACGTTTGACGAGAAAAGAACACAAAAGAGAATAAAGCAAAGAGAAGAGGAAACTTCCCTCCTCGCGTGTTTCTTCTAGTATTCATTCGTGTAGAGTGTGATAATCAAAATAAAGCGAGAAGGACCAAGCGAGATAGAAAGAGGATTATATGTTTGTAAATAAAATGCTTGTTATAATTTAATTAACAAGTAAACAAAACTTACAAAAAAAGAAATACATTCACTTTAATCGTCATCTATCATATACATACATACAAATGTGCTGCTTCCTCAAACAATTTGATGGCATTTTTTTCGAAACTCAATCTCCAACTGTCTGTCTGGCCGAACTAGTTTGGCAAATCAATAGAACAACTCAAACACATAATTTGCATAAATAAATAAAGCAACAAACATTAAAAATTAAAAACAAAAACACACAAAAAAAAAAACAACACTGGAATTTGCCCACAAAAACCACACAAAAATTCTTAGTAAAAACAGCCGCCAAACCGGAGAGAGCCAAAAGCGCACCCCTCCCCCGCCAAAAAGCTCGCTCTCTTTCTCCTCCTGCTGCTGCTGGCCCCACTCAGTCAATCAGTTGTTCGCCACAAGCTCAGCTGCTTGGATCGCTAGAAAGCGATCTCGCAAAACGAAATCGGAAATCCATTAGAAACACCAAAATTGACAACAAAAATATTGAAAATTTGTTGTAAATTTTTGCCATATAAAAAACGTGTAAAATGAGCGTGATAAATTTAATGTTTCAATAAAAAAAGTGCTTAATAAAAAGTGAGAAAAATATATTCAACAAAACGTATGTATGTATATATGTACATACATGCATACATACATACATATGGACTTACAAATATACTTAAAAAAATTTTATTCTATTCAACTGATAAGATTATGCAAAAAGAGCCAACAAAAGTTTAAACAAAGTGTGTTTCGTAGCTTTTTCTTCGGTTTTTGTTTTTGATTTTTGTTGGTGTTTCGTTGGTCATTCAATATACATAAATAAATTGCTGTTTTAATCGCCACGCACACATGTGTGTGACCTAGTTAAATTAACAACAACAATATCGAAATCCGAGCAGCAGCAACAATAAAATTAACATATATTTAATTGAGCATGTCCATGCATAATAATTAATAACAAAAAAAGGAAAATAAAAGAGAGAAACAAAAACAATTCGAAAAGAAAAATTTTTAAACAAATTTGTGTATTTTAAGAAAAATTTACGGAAGTCAACACATCGCAAATATTAACGATATTTAATTTTGTGAATCTGAAAACGAAATTAATTGAAATTGTTTGTGTAATTATATTAAATGGTTTCACATGTGCACATATATATTAATATATATATAAACATCATTGCATACCAATTTGGAAAATATTCAGGTTGGTATTCCCTTCCTTTCTTACAAGAACGTTTAAACAAAATGGAAAAGCAAATAAACATTAACAATTTCTTATTGATTTATGGGCTCTTTTGCAAACATCAACAAAAAAAACAAAATAATAAACAAAAATTAATAAAAACAGCAAACCTTTGAACAGAGATATGTTTTTTATACCAGCTAATAAAAATGTACCTAAATAAAGTTCAGAATTCGTTCAATTGTTTTTCACACTAGTATTTAAAACTTTAAACTGACTTTTGCGAGAAAGATTCTTGGAAAAACTAATTTAAATGAAAAACTTTTATTTCCTCGTCTATGTCTCTCTCTTGATCTGACAGATTTTTCATGTAGATAATTTATGAGACATCCAATTAGAATAGAAAATATTTCAACATGTGTAAATCTTCGCCTCTGATCTCCTTTAATCATATAAATCAAACCCAGAAACAAAAGAGTGGAAAAATAAAATGAAGTTCGTTGTAATCCGAAACTAATGAAGAGTCGGAGGGTTGGAGCATCATATGATTAGGCATCGTGGCACATAAACCTATAAACATTTCGAGATTTATTTATGTATCGAGGCCTAGGCTATTAAAAGTGGAGCCCAATAACTTGAGCATTTCCTGTTGGTCATTCAGTTATGAGAAGCTTCACACATCAATTTTTTCTACAATAGGCAAACATTTTAAACTCGAAGAGGAGTAGCCGACTTTGAGACACTCTATATTAAGAATAACTGAAATAAAAAAGCACCCAAATTGCAGATTTTTATCCTTTACAGATGGGACACAAATCTTCTTCACTAGAAGTTTAATCTAAACTCGAAACTCTTGGCAAAAAAAGCAACAAAATTTTTCTATTATTTGATTTGGGAAGTTCTTTCTTTGTTTTTAATTCTTTCACATTTGTGCAAACATACACAAAAATGGAAAAAAAAGTAGCAAAAATTAAATTGAATTTGATTTCAATTTGAATTTTTAGCGCTTTTTGTGTGTGTGTGTGTGGAAGAGAAGAAGAAGAGGGAGAGTTCAGTGTCAGTGCGAAAATTCAAGGTTGAAAGTTTTGTTCAATATGTGTGTGTGTGCGGAATATCAAGAAATGTGTGTGAAAAGACAAATCCCAACCGAGTAGAAGTATATCGAACCTAGAGCCATATGTTGGGCAAATACCAGATAGCATATATGTACATATTTATATATGAAAAGTTACCCCTCCCTCCCTCACTCTCCCAGTGCCCATTCCCTCATCGTTTCTATCAGAGCTAGTTTTTTGTTTGTCAAACGACAGCTTTGGATAGTCGTCGTCTTAGGCTCAATTCGCTTCGTTTGCTTTAGGCGCCACATTACTTATACGACATGTGGAGAGAGACTTAAACGAGTGAGAACGACAGAGAGAAAGAGAGAGCAAGCAAGAGAACGACTACTGATTGAGTTAATTGGTTTACATTCAACTGGATTTTGGTTATATCTTGTATATAGAATTATGCCCTATCATATTATATATATATGTACATATGTACGAGAATGTATACGAATGACTCAACAAGTGAGGCAAACGATAAGAAAAGCAAGAAAAGCACAGTCAGGTCTGCAATCATGATTATTGTGTCTGGACGATTTATTTCAATAATTTAATACAAATTTCGGGAGGACATTTTTTTTTTGTTTGTTACCTAAATCTTAAATATTTGCCAAAGGCTGCGCATTTATGCCCTGAACATTTTATATTTCACATAAATAAATTGCTAATAATTAATAATTGTCATTTGTCGCCCGTCTCTATTATATTCAAAATACACAATTTGCGAATCTGTAAAACTTAACACATTTCTCACTTTGATTGCTCGATCGACCCGTACTACCAGTTCTTATCATGAATCATGAGACTGGGAAGAACACAAACAAAAAAAAAAAAAAAAAAAAGAACCTCATTTCGATTTATCTAATCAAGTTTGACAAAACAAGAATATTCGATTAATAATCCAACTAGTTAAGATAGTGAATAAGCAAATATATAAATGTTATTAAATTGATTTAAATGGAAGAATTTTGCCAGCAATTCGGATTCCTTTTTGCGATGATCAATATTCAAAGAGAAATTGCATAATTTTCTCGATCTCTGCTCTCGATTTATTATACAGTTATCGCCTGATTGAGAGAGGGGGACCGACTATAGTTTCAAATGTGTCTGTCAATTGATTTGTTTAACAAATTCTATTTATGTATATATAAAAGTATCGGGGGCATATATTGTATGGAATATCTCGCTATATATTCTATATACGGTCATTGCTTTTTCGCTGTCTGTTGGCCTTCAACTTTCTTTGTTGAAGGAGGTAGAAGAAGATTTCTCACAGATTTTTACAGCCCCAGCAAACTTGTTTGCTTTTCTTTTTCAAAAATTTCTTCCCATTTTTTTCTGTCTACCTCTCTTTCTCTCTCTTTAAATGATCCAACAGTTTCTTTTATTCTTTTATTTATAAATGTTTTTTGCACCTTTTTTTCGTTGTTACTTTTTTGTGCAAATATTTTAACATAGTTTTTCCATCTTCAGATAGAAACTTTATTTTTACTTCTTTGGGAGTGGGAAAGGTTTATCTGCTTACTGATAAGATAAGTTTCTTCCTTCATCATTTTTTCGTTCGTCTTGTCGTCTCTCTTTCCGTTTCATTTTGAATATGGCCTGACAATGTTGTGGTGGCAGTTGGAGAATAGAATCCGCAAAGTGACCCACTGGAGAGGAGGCACAGTTCCACAGAGCACTTATCAGCTGCGGCGCTGCTGGAGCTGGCACGCGGCTGGAAGCTGATAAGAGGACGACATAGCGGGGTATTTGGGAATGGGAGTGACAGCTGTTAGAAGAGCAGTGGGGTGGCCGGAGAAGTGGTGGAAACCAGACGCCTCTAGAGAGTGTCTGGATGATAACTCATTGCAGTTGGACTCACGTGTTTGTGCCGCCTCCTCTTCAGTTCTCAGTCCTCAGTCAAATGTGATATTACTTACATATGTACATACATATGTGTATCCCATCCGTCTGGGCATATATTCAGTCACGATTTCTATTCAAGGTTCGTTTTGAGGTTTGTTTAACATTTCTCAGCATCATCGATTTGTGCTAATTTCTTTTTGTATTGCTAAATCAATATAAATTGATTTTAATTATTTATCTATTAGCGAAACCAGCGGGCAAGAGCAAACATTTTTCAGTTTGCCATTTGATTGGGAGAGAGCAAAATGCGATACTATGTATAACCCTCTCGCATATACATATGTATGTGGTTGTATGTAGAAATTTCCATTCCTGGAATTCAAATTTCGACAGGTTACCGAAAGAAATATTTCTCTCAGAATTATTCTAATTGTCTTCCAAGAACTTTTGTAAATTGAAAAGTCAGGCAACACAATTTGAAAACAAAAGTGTACATAGAAAAGTTGAGGAAAAGTTGGTTGAGAATAGACAAAGAAATGTTATAAAAACGATAACGATATTAACAACCTTATTCGATTGAAATCGCTAATGTTTATTCTCGTCTTTGAAATAAAAATCTTCTCTATACAAATATAATTAAGATTTGTCATATAAACGTTTAAATATTAAAAGTTGTTCGGCTTTTGTCGAGAATGTTTATTCTGTTGAGCTGAACACACACAAAATAATACATTGATCGGCGTCTACAATAATTTTTAGAATTTACAATTCACGTCAGCTGTTTGTGTGTGAGTGTGTTTGTTTGTATAATAAGTTCAATAACAAAACAAAACGAAACGAAAATGCGACAAAACGTTTGTTATATCATCATCAATAGTCAGCCACTTGCTATGTTATGCTATGCTACACATTCCGGGGTTTATATTAATACGAAGACTATAAACCAAATCCCCCCCCGATTCATGTTGTTTGTTTTGTGTGCTATTTTTTGCCCTGCGGAAAACGAGGACACTAAAAATAAACCATATCATCGATGGGAAGAACTTGCACTTGGATGTACCATGTTGGGCTACCTCAACATAAATTTATTTAGCTGTGTAGGTGGGCAAATGCGAATGGTTGTTGCGTGTTTCAAGTAGATTTCAATTCAAAACACAAACTTGAATCGTCGACTTTAAGATACCCTTTATCTTTTTTAATTTATGAATTGCAAACAAACCAATTCAATCACCTCAAAGATACAAATAGCAGTTCATCTTTAAAGAAGGAAACGCAAATAATATGTTATTTATGTTGTGTGATCCATTTGATTCTGAAAACGAATATTTCCACAAATTTGTAATATATTTTTATATTTGTTTTGGGCTTTATTATATATTGTTGCATGGTTTGGATGTGTAGGGTATACATACAATTCGCAGACAAAGAACCCAAAAGCAAAAGTGACTTGCATTTAAAATGCTAAACAAAGGAAAAGTTTAAAGAGAGAAGCATTTTCACTCATACAGCTCGAACATGTGACAGCTAAACAGGGGAGCGAATAAAGGGAGAGAGAGAGAAGTGTGGCGGGTGGGAGGTTGGGGGTTGTAGATAGATCTAGCTTGAATGCAGGCGCAGGCATTGACCACTGCCACTGACCCATTGATAATACGGAACGGAAGTTCTATGGGTAACAATTTTTGTTTTGACTTGGTCTCTGTTTTAATTTAGTCTCTCTCTTTCGCTCACTGTTGGTCTTTGGAATAAAATTAGTGATAATGCGATTGGATTTACGCAACTTGAACTCTGCGAATAGCAAAATAAGTGAGTTGGCTTAGGGAGATGACCAGGATATTCGACCATAAATAAATCTAATATTTTGTTGTTTTGAATTATCCATATGAACATATTACTCATACAAAATGTTGGCCAAAAGATAAATTTATTCGAAATTATCCAGAAGGACTAATATATTATATTTCCAAATATTTTCAGTTTCAGTTAAGACTAAATTTACTAAATTTTGAACTATAAGCTGACGTTTACTAATTTACTTCCTCCTTCTTAATGCAAAGTGTGTAATTTCCCTTTGTCATAGTCTCATGTTTCACAATCGTGCAAATATGCCTTATAGAGTGCCCTACACGGGTAGCGCAATCAACAAGCGCATGAAATTCTCATATACACACACACTCATAGCCTCCCCACATCTAGTATAAATTCTGGCGAAATGTAAAAGCTTCCTTCACCACTTCCTCCATCCCACTTTGCCCCGCATTGTCATGTCAACAACAACAACAGAAACCAGTCCGTCAGGCAAAGCTATAAAAAAGCTCACATTATATACCATAAAATACAAATACTATATTTAATATATACACTATCACACATGTATACATATGTATATAAAAAAGTATATCTATAGTCTACGAAAATGGCGACAAAAGCAAACAGAGGGAAAAAACATATGTTACTCAGAAGAGAGCGCAGACTCGCCATATGGAGAAAGACAGAGAGCGCCCACGCTCTCTAAAGCTTTTACAAGTTCTTCTTTAGTTGTTTACAACTTTTTTGTGTGTGTGTGTATGTTTGTGTGTGTGTGTGTGTACGTATAAAACAAAAGCAAAATTGTGATAAATAATAAATTCAAAACAAAATATAAAAAATAAACAGTTTTGACCTTGAGTTTTTCCTTTTTGGTTATTATTTTCCTTGTCTGTCTCTCTCTTTCCCTGCCTCCATCTCTTTGTTTTTTTTTTTGTTGATAACTCTTTTTGCTTTCGCTTATAATTGTTATTTGTTTTTTGTTCGTTATGCATTATTTCATCGTCTGTTGAAATTGTTGCCATTTGTCTATAAGTCTCTCTTACTCGCCGCCTCTTTTTTCTCTCTCCCTATCCATCCCTCTCTAAGTGGGTGGCCCATGTGCCGAAAATTGATTTTAGACATAATTTGCGAAATATATTAATCATACGTCCAGTTGTCCAGAATTTCAGCTGGTCATGCCTCTCTGGAGCGTTTATGTACTTTAACCCTATTTAATTCAAATGCTTTTCACGTGCACACACATTGTCACACGGATATAATGTGTACCCCGTGATCGATAAATATACAGGGTATATCAGAGTCGGGTAAAGTCGGTTAGCTAAAAAACAACTCATACAATATTATGAAAAAAAAGGAAAAATAAAATTTTTAATTTTGATTAAATGTCAACGATAGCCGATCTAAACAAAAATGACGTAATGAATGCATTTTCGAAATTTTTGATCGTGTTCTTCTATACATACATATATAGAAAGAAGCTTTAGACATATGAAATAGCTAGTTCGTTGGATCGTCTACTTCTGGTCTGTCTTATCATATGTTTTAAATCAGATGTTCTCTCCTGCATACACACACAAATATACATATATATACACACAACACACCTATACACTTGCAAACATATCGACAGCAAACATTTGTGCCCGTTCATTAACTTTTTTTCTGTGTCTGTTTGTGTCTTCTTCACGCCTTGTCTTCTCTTCTTTTTTCTCTCTTTTCGCCTCTACTACTCCTCCTTCTCCTCTATCGACAATCAAATTAAAATGTTTGCCTTCTTTTTCATCCAATTCCACTTAAGTTTTTTTTTCGGCAACGAATTTGTAATAAATTCTATTTTTTATTTTCTATGTATTATCTCTATTTTGGTATATAAGCTCCCCTTCTGTTTCTTTCCTATATACACACATACATATTCTCGTTTGAGAGGTTGTGTGTGTGTTTTTTTTCGTAGGAGGGCGGGGGGCGTATTTTTGTTTGGCCTTCAAAGCGTTCAGCTACCTTTGACGAATATTAAACAATTTGAAAAGGAAATAGCAACAATGTAAAGAAACCAGAGAAACAACTATATCACTTATATACAATATACATATGTACATATGTATGTATGTGTTGTGCTCTTTAGCACAAAATGTAGAATTTGTTTTATTTGGTTTTTCAGAGTGCCCCCGATGGCCCCTTCTCGTGCTTAACCTTCAGATTGTAGTTAGTTCCAAGCGGAAGAGGGCGTCAAGGGGGAACACACGAGCATTGCAAAGTTCCTTGTAATTCGAATATTATCTGAGTTTGTTGACTTATCATTTTGAATGATAAGCATACGGGAAAGTCGATCTATAACAATGGAATCGACAAAAAGTTAATGAGGCCTCAAGGTCTTGAGTTGAAGAACAGATGTGTAAAAGTTGAAAGTTCTCTAACGCATTGAGGGTGACAATAAATCTAATTTCTTGACATTTTTTAATCGTGTCTCTAATTACTGTATTAAATATTGTGACATAATTACAATTTTTTAAATTTTTTGTGGTAAGGCAAGATAAAAATTGAAAAATTGGGATTTTTCAAAATGAATTTGAAAGCATTAAATAATATTTTATTACAGTTTGTCCATTAAATACGCTTTCGAAATTGTCTGCATATCAAGAAAGAGTAAATCCATCGAGAAAGTGTGAACTTTTGACGGGAATTGGCGTTGCAAAGTTTAGTTTCAGTTTTCTAAAAAAGTTCAAATAATAATTTTAAATTAATATAGATGGTATAGTTACCTCAAAACTGTTTCACTTTCGATAAGAGAGTTAATATAGTTTCTGCTGACAAATGTCTAGAGGTTGAATTATGGTGGCTGTTTCTTCAAAAAGGTTAACCCCCTATCTAAACGCTCAGCTTATCATTGGCCTTTCTAAATAACCTAAATAAATACTTACATACAAATACATACATACATATACATATGTAGGTATATAATTGAACAATATCAAGGTTTTTCTTCCTTAAAAGTCTGTCTGTATTTGTGTGATTTTGGTGTTGGTTTTTTCCATAATGCGTCGTACCGAAATGTTTGAATAATCCCATCTTAATATACTAGATGCATTTCTCGTACAACAAAAATAACAAGAAGGAACAATTTATGACCGTAAAATTCAAGAAAAATTTCTTTTTCTTTCACTCTCCGATGTAAACAAACCAATTAATATTTATTGTTGAACCATAGAAAATCGCCTCATTAGACTCTCAACGTCCAGTAAAAGCAACTAGCCCAGCCAAGCCCATACATTTGCATACTTTTTGATCTAGTATTTTGCTATTTTTCATCTATTTGGTCTATATACCCCCTCCCTCTCTTGATGGTTTGAAAGACATATTCAAAATAAAAGTTTCAATTTTTTCCTAAGAAAGAAAAAATAACTTAAGTTTCGGTATTAGTTTTGGGATAAACTTAATACAGGGAATCTCAAAGTCGTTTCCCTAAGCATTTGTTTTATGTTATTGTTTTGAAAGTTTTTTAAGCAGAGTGATGAATCAGGTTGGGTGAAAGGGAGGGGTGGACACCTATCACATCAAAACATGGCAATAACAAAAACTAAAAAGAGAAAAACAATGATAACCACAAAATAAACATGAAATTGGCAATAGCAACCACAACCAAAATGGTATAAAGAGTTGAGTATGCTTTCAGTTTTTTGCAAATTCAGTCTAAATATACATATATACATATGTATATAGAAATGTGTGCATTTGTATCAGCTGATGATGAGATTGTGCTAATCTTACAATATCTTTTGCGGTACGTAGCGAAAGTTGTTCTTCAGGTTCTAACAGTTTAGACGATGCAAGTCAGAAAAGTTAGGATAAAGATCGCATATTTATATGTAAAATACATAGAAATTCATTTTTCTGTTGTGAGCAGCTCAAGGCACGTGGTCAACTAGAAACTATAGCCATCAATCATATATACATATATTACACCTAAGACTAATTGAATAGACATGTTTACACACAGAAAAAAAACTATCAATTTACTCGATTTCTCAATTCGGTGAACAGTTTTAGATATTCTCGAGGGATTTATTTGGGGACTTCGCTAATATCGAATATAAAGAATGTTTCTTAAAATTGAACTCCATTTCCTATTGATGTGCTAAGGACTTTGAACTGAAAATAAATCTCAGGCGATGTGACAAAATGAATTTCTCCCAGTGTATTTTATGGTTGGCTCTAAGTAGTTCCGCCTTCAACAATGTGGATAACAAACAGTTGGATATACATATCTATATTAGCTAACCGAAAGCATATTAACATATATTCATAAATGGATTATGTAGGAGAATTAAAGGGGGAAAAGAGTGCGGGTGTTTGAGGGTATATCTATGGCTTGACTTTTATTATATGTAGTTTTGGGGTGGACCTTGTTGTAAGTTTCAATCTAGAACTACAGCTGAGAGATAAGGAGACGGAAAGGGTGAGCGGCGACGGGTAAGGCATTCCAAGGTTGTCTGTCTGCCACTCCAGGGTATTAAATTTGAATTTTAATGTTCTGTTTGGTTAATTAACTTGCCGCCAATTCATGCTCAACTTACTAAGTGCTCTCTCGTTTTGTGTCTTTACAGTCTGAACCTGAAGGTGAACCAAACACTGAATTGAACGCAGTCAAAGCGTTCGGTGGGCTTGTTCAGCCGGCCCGGCTGCGCCCCTTCTGAAATTTGGTGGCAGTGGCAAAAATAATATATCTGAAGTTTTTGCAATGACAGAGAATCAAATGTATCCCATGTCATCGGAGTTCTTTGACACTGGATCGAATAGCAGCAGCAATACATTGAAATACGATTTATATACGTTGGGATCGAGTGTTGTGGGTGCGGCCCTGCCCACATTGACCATTAATACGGGCTATGGAAATATTAGTAGCAGCAGCAACAACAATAATTCCTCAAATGTGATGCTCAGTACAACGGCCATAACCATACCACGTAGTAATAATCCAAATCAAAGTCATCCAACTTATCATCATACGAGTCCATTGATACATTCATTGCCCAATAGCATAATGACCCACCAACAGCAACAAAATCAGCAGCAGCACCAGCCGCAGCAGCAGCAACAAGAGCAACTGCATCATCATACCCAACAGCACTCCATGCCCTTGGGTGAGCTCTCCGATTTCGGTTTGGATGCCTTAGATGCCTCCCTATCGCCCACTCTGTTGCAAGATGTTAGCCTGAGTGTTGCCTCGCCATTAAATAATCAACTGTATAATGGAAACACTGCAAGTTCAAATGACGGCGGTACTCCGGGCGGAGGTGGAGCCTATTTCAATCCCGATATTAGCTCCACATTGAGCCTGAGTGTTGTGGGCGGTCTCACGGGGGATCAATCGTTAATGTCCAATGAATTGCTTTATGAGATGACACCCAATTCGAATGCCATGTGGAGCGATATCAGCAGTGCCATTGTCTATACCAAACCGGAGCCATTTAGTCTTGATGACGATTATATATTTCCCAACGATAAGGCCGAGATTCAAGCAGCCGAATTGGCTGATCTGAATGGTGGAGATTTTCTTGATGTCATTGGCAATATTGAGGATCTATTGCCTGCTACAACTGTATCGCAGAATGTTAACTTTTTGCTATCGCCGCAAGGAGGAACGCAGGGAGGCGGCACGCAGGATTCCCTGCCCATGGAGTTGCTCCAACAGCAGCAGCAACAACAACAACAACAAACTGGCAGCCTGCCCGCCCTGCAGACGCTGCTTACTCTCAATCAGCAGCAGCATCAGCAGCAGCATCAGCAGCAGCAGAATCAGCAGACACAATCAAATAGTTCCTCCACTAGTCCCTATGAGATCTATCACAGTACACCGCAGAAGCCAGCCCCACTGGCTGCGGGTAGCTTCTCGCCCTCGCAATCTCCTTTGACCACACCACCACCGCCGCCGCCACATGCCAATCGCTCTCAATATCAAATGGTCAAGTCGCGTAACATGCAGGAATTGCTAAAGAAAGGTTACCCACCCATGGGCGGAGGCATGTCGTCGCCATCGCCGCCAGGAGATCGCAGTCAACAGACGGCCGCCCTGAGTCCCGGTGGTAGCAGTGGCTTCGGCAGTGCCGCCTCGGCCAATAGTACCGGTCCATTGATCACCACGCCCAGTGGTTCTCAGGTGGCGGTGGCACGCAAATCTTTTGCCATTCATGGAGCAGCCGAAAGCTCGCAGCTGAGTCGCCTAAGCAGCTCGGCACCCACACATTTGGGTCTCGACCATATCTGGATGCGTCGTGAGCCGCGACAGCATTTACTATCGACTGGCTCGCTGGCCGAGGCCGAGAGTTTCTCTTCGCTGAGTACGGGCAGTGTCCTCTCACCGGATGGTATTGATTTCTCCCAGGACGATGAGGACGACAATTCAAGCGAGAATAGCGACAACTATGACGATTTCAGCAGTGACAATGGTGGATCTGGTGATGAGGATGAGACACGCACCTCGACGCCAAATCAATTGTCCTCGAGCAAGGGTAAAGAGCGTTTCTTTTGGCAATACAATGTCCAAGCCAAGGGGCCAAAGGGCAAACGTTTGGTCTTTAATCAATCCAAACTGGAAGATCCTCATGTTCTCAACGAAGTCACGGATCCAGTTTTTAGTCCCACCTGTTCTGTGCGAGGCATAAAAGTCTACAAGGTGAGAATGAATTGAAATCAATTCGATTTAATTTAATATTGCTAACCAATCCTAATTTACTTCCTTTACAGCATAGCGGCAAAGCCCGAAAAGGTGATGGCAATGATTTGACTCCCAACGCACGGAAGCTGCACAATATTGGCAAAGAGCTGGATAAACTAAGTCGCACCATCAACGACATGACTCCCGTCTCTGAATTGCCCTTCAATGTTCGTCCGAAATCACGCAAGGAGAAAAATAAGCTGGCATCTCGAGCTTGTCGGCTGAAGAAGAAAGCTCAGCATGAGGCCAACAAAATAAAGCTATATGGACTGGAAATCGAGCATAGTAAGTCCAATTCAATAAGTTTTGTAAAAATTTAAATTTGAGACGCGTTCCTGGCTTCTTCATTTGGTTTTAAATTGCTTGTCTTTCAGTGGCAAGTGATTAATTAAACCATTTTCCTATAACGCTTTAAAAGATTAATAAATTCGTAAAAAAGTCCTTTGCAGACATCCTTTATTTAGTTTCTTTAACTTCCTTTTTATCGTTCAAACTTAAACTCAGATGAATAATATTTTTTCCTGTATTTACATTCAATATAAAGATTGATTCCTTATAAAATCGAACTAAGCTTTGAAAAGTAAAATCATGGACAGAATATCTAAGCTAAAAAAAATTACAATCTTGTGTATTTCTTTCCTTATATGAAGAAGTAAACTAATTTTTTTCAATTTACTTATTCCCTCATCTAGAACGTCTCATCAATGGCATCGCTGAGCTTAAGCAGGCCTTGGCTCTTAAGCATCGGACTCATAGTATGGGTGAATCCACAGAGGAGGTGGATCAACAAATTTCACGCATTTATACCGCAGCCTCAAGTATGTAACTAATCTCAGTGTATGCTTAATTGTATACTAATCAAAATTTACTTCTTTACTTTCAGGTGGCATACGTGTGGCAGGCGGCTCAACCGATTTTGTCAACAAAGTTTTGGAGAACATGCGGGGCGGTATGCCAAATGGTGGGCTCGAGGAGTTGCGCAAATCATCGTAAAGATCAAACCAAATATAACTATTGAACCGCCCATCAAGTTTAGTCTATTAAGAAAGAATTTAGATTTAAAAACTTTGATGTTGTTTGATGTAGATGCCACCAAAATGATAACAAAGAATGGAACACCACCAACACCACCCCGACTACCACCACAAACCCAACCACTTTCCCAAATTCAGCTAAAAAACATATAAGGAGAGCGATTGATAGACCCCTCAATCGTGCCGATATTTAAATATGTTCTGCTTGAGTGATAATATGATAACCGAGATATAACTGTGATTTTAAAGAGCCTGGGCGTAGTATGTTTTTTTACGAAAAATGCATACGAAATGAAGCAAACACATACAAAATTTTCGACCAGAATCAGAAGAAAACCCGAGATCATAAAATTAAAAATTCCTTGGAAAAAATCTAACAAAAAAAGAGATAAAAGAAAAACAAAAAGAAATGTAAAGAAAGAGGCAACCACAAAACAAAACAAAATGAAAACAATGCTAAGAAATTTGTTTAACTATTATTAAGAGTTGTTAAGAAACGAATGAAAAAAATGAAAACAAAATGAAATGGAATGAAAAATGGAGCGAGCAAATTTGTCTTGGTTTTAGCTACCAGATTTACCTGAAACGATTTTTTACATTTGTTTTTCAATTAACGATTTGTTCTTATTATTGAAGTGAAGTGTGAAGAAAACGAAAAAAAAAAATGGAAATAAGTTAAAACATTTATCTACAACTGCGATTTATTTGTTTAAGTTTTTAGTTTATTCATAATTGGTTCAATGTTTTTTTAGCTCATAAGTTTTATATACATATATATATATATATATATATACAAATTTCACATAAACCTATTGAAGTTAATGGAAAGAGAGAGCTTTTATTAATCGGGATTGCACTTGCTTCCGATGCGTAATTCTGCCAAATCTTAAATAGGCTCCTAATTAAAATGCTTTTCTCTACATTTTTTTATAGAACCCTCTAAAAATTGGTTAACTCAATTCTTAAGACTTATTTCGACAGCATTCATTTGTCATTTTGTTTATGCTAACAAAAAATTTGGTAAAAATTACAAATAGGAATGAAAGAGTCAATCCCGTATATATAATGATATGTTACATTAGTTTGTTTTTTGAGCCACACAACTTTTTCAATGGTCCTAGGTTATCAGTTTTTAAGTTTCACATTTTCTTTATGAACTATGTCTTAATCCGCAAAGAAAGCTATATTAATTTACTTTATACTTTATCTATAACTACATATATATACATATGCATGGTGATATAATTTTAATTTTCTTTTATTTCTTGATGTAAACTTAATTTTCTTACTATATATACTTTACATTTGTAAATACTTATACACACACACACACACACACACATACATATACATATATGTGTGTATGTCGGTGTATAGGTATGAAATCAATTATTTTTAAGTTTTTCTAAAATCCGTATATATACATATGAGAAATACCTTCAATATAAAAAATAATTTATTAATTTTTAGACACATGAAAAATCAAATATTTTCAAAGGCTTCAAATACTTTTATTTTCTCGGGCAAAAACAAAAAACAAAAACGCAAAAATATACACAAAAGAAACGAACGAAAAACGTAAAAACATATTTTGAGTTTTATTATGTTCACTAAACAAAAATTATAATTTTGCTCTGCTTCGATGCTAATTTTGTGATATTTGTATTCAATTTTTATTTGGGTTGGGTTATCCCCTCTTCACTCTCACTCTCTTTCTCCCTTTCTCAATCCCTTCTATTTCTATGTTACTCTTGGCCTTTTGTAACTGCTTTATGTTGCTTAACGATTTGTGTTCAGTTGATATCAAAAAATTGTAGGAAGATCCAAATTTAATTAAAAAAAAATTATGTTTTTTTTTTAAACATATCTATTTTTTTTGTTGCTAGAAATGAGAATGAGAACGAAACGAACGAAAATACAAATTACAAAAGTGATTCAAGTTAAAAACTTAGAACATAGTTGCTTGTAACTAATGAACCACTCTCCCTCCTATCACTCACCCTCCCCCTTCCTGCCTTCTCCTATCCACACCTACTAATACACAACCAATTCTAGTTGTTTTAACAAAGTAGTTTAGGCTTGTAAAAAGGAAAAAATTTAATGAAAATCGAAAGAAATGGAAAAATTACGAAACAAAGGAAATTGAGCGCACATTAAAAATGATCATTTTGGCCATCGGTTATTTAGGGTTTTCAAATTCGTGTTTTAAGTTTTTAGGAGCTTAACATATATAAGTGATAAGAATTCAAAATTACACCCACACACACATACACACCCACACACACACACACACACAAAGTACAAGCGACTAAAAAATCTCTATATATAGTATATATAGGCAGATATCGTATCGTTAATATAAGCGAGTCAGAGCTTTGATCTAAAGTACTACACATAGCATTCAAAGCAAAGCAGCATTGAAACATAAGCACGACAGTTCCTCAGTGTTTAATATTGTAAAGAAAATACAAAGAAACAAACATATTAAATATTTAACAAACGAAACAAAAACTTATATGTTATGGTTATTGTAAATGTGTGCTTTATATAAATGTGCTTCATACATACAACATTTTTTACATACATATTTAGAGACCTAAGCGAAGAATAAGCAAACTACCTCAAAACAAAAATGTTGCAAAACAGAATACAAGTTTCAGATTTATACATATAAGATATATATATATATATACACATATATATATTTAAAAAAGGTAAAAAGTTCTACTTTTCGATAAACTGAAAAATGAAGAAGAAAATAAAGTAAAACAAAAACCAAGAGCCTGATTCATGTGTCCATTTAAAAAATAAAATACAAGAGAAGCATATTATGTATTTTCAAATTAAATTTAAAATTATGCATTAAACAAGAAAACCAATTCAAATAATTCAATGTTTCGGCTAGCCGAATATTTAATACACTTACAGAGAGCTTAAATTAATATCAAATTCATTTGTATCTCTGTCAGTTTATTAAGAACTAAGAAATAAAAACAACAACAAATCAATGTGGTGTCCAAGGAAATAAAAATTATTAAAAAAACTGTGTTGAAAATTACAAATTTTATATGATCTAAGAAATAAAAAAACAAACCTTAACGAACGAAACATAATTATTATGTGTAAAACAAAGAAATTTAAGCAACAAATTGTCTATATATATACACACCTATATATATATTGCAAAATACATACCAAATTACTTGCATACATTATTAAACGATAATACAAATAAATGGGAAAAGCAACAAAACCAAACCAAAAAAAAAAAAAGAATACCTTGTTCAGATTTTTCCATTCTATTCCAGAGTTGGCAAAAAAAATGTGGAACGCTTCACGATTTTGCGTGTCATCCTTGCGCAGGGGCCATGCTAATCTTCTCTGTATCGTTCCAATTTTAGTATATGTTCTGCCGAAGCAAGAACGAAGTGAGTTGATATAGAGTCGTATATAAATGTTACTTTTGCGGAATAACAACTTGAGAATTACTAAAAATGTGGCAAACAAATTTGATAAGCGACATCTATTGGTCGTTTTGCCAATGGCGCCACGGTGTCGCTTTCCCGTTGTACGTAACGATTGCTACGTTACGTTGTATTTAGGCATCCAAGTTCAAAACCAAAAAGAACAACAACGCAGAACATATCGAATTTGAATCTGGGAATCATAAGGAGAGCGCCGTTGAATTTTCCAGGATTTAATATTGAAATATCACAATAAAAGCGTTCACAACATTTTTTTTTTATTAATATGGAAAAGCAGTATTCTGTTTTCAGATCGGCAGATTTGGTCTCCGTTGATGCCGCTGCCGCCCTCAGAGAAGCAAAAACCCGAAGAAGAAACAGCGTTGCAGCGAGCAGCTACTCCGGCGATCTCGCACTCACAAACTCTTGTACTTTACATTTATTCTCTTTCTTTTGGGTGGTTAGCGTTTGCCTGAATCGTTTTAGTCCTTATTGCCTAACGCTGTCTGAAAGCAGAGACATTCGCCCTACGTTGGAGGCTACTCTAATTATGCCTTCAACGAGAGTGGAAATATTTTTATCAAATCTCATTTGTAAAATGTTACCTAATATCTAATATTGGTAAAGAACTAGAACCTCCATTTAGAAATTTCAAACATCTGCCCCCATCTATTGACAGTTTTGTGAAATTTGTAGAGTTTCAGATGTTCAAAACACAAGTTTTCGATTTATTTGACTACAATCAGTAGATAGTTAAGATAGAGAGGCACGACTAATAATAAGAGGGTTCATTTCTCCATTGCTCAATTAGAGGCAAAGTTTCACATTTTTGAAAATTATAAATAGAATACAAAAGATAAAATTTTAGTGAATTTTGGTAAAAAAAAGTGATTTAGATTCTTTTGATTGATGGTGCCACAACAATAAGAGATTCATCTTTATTCATGCCTCATTTCAGGCTGCAGATCGAACCAGGTATTGAGGCCAGCCTGGGTCGTTATCTCACTGTCATCTAAAGGTATTTTTAGCTAAAAGAATAAGAAAAAAATGTTCATTAATTAGAGAAGGAGCGTGTGTGGCAAAAAAAATGTGGAACGCTTCACGATTTTGCGTGTCATCCTTGCGCAGGGGCCATGCTAATCTTCTCTGTATCGTTCCAATTTTAGTATATGTTCTGCCGAAGCAAGAACGAGAATCTAGACATAAAAGTGCCCATTTATATGGGCACAGTGCGGAATTCAAAGTTGGGAATCATAAGCAAAACACTGAAGAGTAGTTCCAGGTAGCGACCGAATTGCTTTGCCACTCACCATGCCAATAATAGGGCTACCTCCCGATAGGAAACCCTTCTGCGTGCAGACAGTGACCTCTAGAGCCGTCTGCCTGAGCTCGGCTATGGAAATCAGGTACTCGAATGAGGCATCGTAAACCGGATTGCAGTTGTCCTTGATGACGCTGGTCTTGCGTTTCGACTCCTTGCTGCGGCCGGGCAGCAAATGCAATTTCACATACGGATCGGGTATATTGCTGGGATCACGTAATGGTATTTTCATAATCTTGTGTATGGTCACATCCAGTTTTTGCCTTTGGGCGCTGTAGCGCAGAGAGAGCTGTATACGACCCAGACCGTGTTCGCCAGCCGTTGAGATGGAGTCGGGAAAACGATGGGTCAGCACGGAGCCGGAACCAGACGCTGAGATTAGCTGTTGTTCGGTAATGGGCGTTTCACTGGATGCAGAAGCCGACAAGGCAGGAGAGATTCTCGCTGGCACCGTCAATTCTTCCTCGCTGATGGGTGATTCGGTGGACAACCGTTTGCCACTTATTTGCGACTCCTAAGACACAAATACACATATGTATATATAGAGAGCGAGAGATAGAACTTAGAACTTCGTCGTACTACCTTAATGACGGGCACAGGTACTTCGGCAGCTCTTCCTCCTGTGCTGCTGGAGCGGGTAAGTGCTGCTACCTGTTCCAAGGTATCCGACTCCTTGTCAATTTCACCGGGTTGCAGAATTCTCAAAGACAGTGACATGTACAGCTTGGATTCGGGTCCAGATTTTTGCAATTGGAACGGTTGCTGGATGACCTCCATGTTGAATTGCTTGAGGAGAGTGCTCAGTGTGTAAGTATATTGACCAATATCATTGCCCGTCTTCTGATCGTAGATCTTAATGTGCAAGCTCTCGTTATCCGGATTGCTGACCAGAAAAGTGAATCCCTGCTCCCAAACTGGCGAATCATCGCGCATAATCATAGCCGTTTGCTGCTTTTGCTTGTTCAAACTGCACACCAAGTAAGGATCAGGTTTTGAGCTCGAGCGGGCTTGCTGTGTGCGAAAGAATTATCAGTTGTTGCCTGTCATAGATAGCATTTGCATTGGCTTACCTTCAGGTGACGGGCAGAGTCAATAAAGACACTGAGCACGGCGGAACTCATGGTGGTGATGCGCAAGAGTTTTGTTTCCAAAAGGATTTGCTGCAAATCATTGGGATCCGCGCTGAGTTTGTACCACTGAAGACGTACATGAAGGAGACCATGTTTGGCATCTTCCAGGGTTAGCCACTATATTTGCAGATAAAATATTAATGAGAAGTTCACTGAGCTAATAGATGGATATCGAACTTACACTATCCACAACGCCTTTCTTGATCACGCTGGCTATGTCGATGCTGGCTCTGTTTTTGTGTTGTAAAGTGTAATAGGTTAATTAATTCAAATCAATAATCAATCAAAAGTTAGGCAAAGAAAGTCGTTTAACAAATAAATAGGTCAACTCAATTGGTATGATTTCTTGAAGAGGTCTTGGGTCACATCCCCATTTAGTTAGGTACATATGTAGTTATGTACTTATTCTTGCCTAACCTGCCAAGCGACTCGTCATCACTAGTGCGATCCCAATCAAAGAGCCTAAGCACCAACATGGCATGCTGTGAGACCTCAACCACCGCCTTTTC
This sequence comes from Drosophila nebulosa, assembly GCA_024703675.1. NCBI lineage: Eukaryota > Metazoa > Arthropoda > Insecta > Diptera > Drosophilidae > Drosophila > Drosophila nebulosa. Next base: position 12,117,356 of record JANFPS010000004.1, on the reverse strand, counting down.
ATCCGTTTCATCACATATGAAAGATACATATTATATTTGCAGCACATTAGTAATTCTGAGGTTAGTTAGCGGCGATCAATCAACACTCTACAACAAATTGTTACTTTACTTTGCTAAATTAATTACAGTGGATGGGGTGGGGCAATGGACTGCAGATCAAACAAACTACATACTTGGGAATACATAGAGAAGTACATATGTAGGTGGAGCATGCAGTTCTTTGGATTGTGCCAAACACTTTTTAGTTTGTGTTTTTAGTCATATTCGAGAAGTGTTAGGCATGCAGTTGCTTCTAGTGTTAGTTGTTGCTGTTGTTATTGTTTCATTTGGTCTGTGGTGATCGGTGATGATTTTTTAATTAACTTAGTTTATTAATTTAAAGTGTAAGTGACTACAATTTTAGTCTTGACTTGCCAAGCAAAGAGAATCACAGAAGAAAGCAAAAGCCATTGCCAGTAAACCAAAATTTTTCTTTCAATTACCATTATCTGCCCTAATAACGGTTTATAGTCCCTTGAATCTTTTCTCAACTTAGAAATTTAGAAAATTCCTTAAAAGAATCTGCCTTCTCAATGGATTTTTGCATTATTATAAGTATCTTTAATTTGGTTTTGATTTTTTAAATGGCGTAGAAGAAAATTAAACTAAACACTAAAAGTGAAGACTATTTTTAATATTTTCTTGGATTTTCGAAAACAAATATAGAAGATAGGAGGCTTTATATGGGCCTGCATGAAAGTTTTAAAAGTCAATTTTGGCTATTGGAAACTATTTTCATCTGATGTCTTTGGGTTAAACTTGATATGTCTAGATGTTGTTTAGTATGTTGTGTAAATTGTAAAAAACTCAAATAGAACTCAATAAAATGCATTTGGATGTTTAGTCAAGCTGCAATCGGCATGCAAAATAGTACAACCTGCCCAATAAATCATCGGCCAGGACTCCTGGCATTGTTTGGTCATAGTCCCACAAAGAAAAACCAACAAAGTGTCCTATGGTGGTAAAAATACACGCCTAGAAAAACAATTTGTGTGTAAAATTGTGAGAGAAACGGAAACGCAAGTAGAGAACGTTTGAAAGGCAAGGAGAAAAACAAAGAGAGAAAAATAGAGAGAGAGAGAGAGAGAGAAAGAAAGAGAGATAGAGAGTGAAGAAGTATAGAGAGAATTCCATATTGTTTAGTTTATATTGTCTTTAAACTTAATGCATGCAAAAATGTCAAATGGAATCAACAGGAACCAAGGTAACGCCAAATTTCTCATATATAACTCACACCATAAAATGGGGACGGGGGCTGGGGGTTACTCAACTCAAGAGCACTGATATGATATACGAATTCTTGTTATGCTTACCTTCCCAGATTCTCATCTTTTTTGGAATCATCCGAGTCCTTTAACTGTATTTCGACAAACTGACCCATTTCAATAAAAACTGTTGCCTATGCTCAGGCGGAAAATCAGAAAAATCAAAAGAGAACAGAACGAATGATAATAGAACACAACAAAAATGGAGCCAAGATCTAGATAAATATATCGTTTGATAATATATATGTATATGTGTTGTATTGCAGGCATGCATTATTTGAGGTATATGTCATACATATATCAATCAACAACAGACTACAAAAGGCAAGCAAATTCTAGATCTACATGCAGCACTCCAGGGAAAGGTACTCACCTCGCACCAGTAATCCCATTTGGGATTGACATTGTTGTCAATGATTTGGGTCTTAAACTCTTGGGCTCCCACATTGATGATGGCGTAGGGATCCGACTTACCCTTGCCCAGAACACTAATGTCCTTCTTCATCAAATCCTTGGCCTCCACCACATGAATGCGCAGAATGCCCTAAAGAAAATCAATCAATTAAAGATTATCCATCCAGTTTAAGCATTAATTATATCTTACCTCTGGTTCAGGCATTTTTAGGGCCACTGCAGAGACCTCCTCACTCAGAGAAATAGGCAATTTATTGGGTAGGACCATCACATTACCAATTTGCTCCACTATTATCCTACGCAAAAGGTCACTCAATCCGGGCATATCCATAAAATCAATGACACCCACCAGATTGAAATCAATATTGGGATTATTAAGGAAAAATATCTGAAGGCCTCCGACCAATGGCATGGATCGAATCAATGGCTTCATTACCACACGGACCCAACCATGAATTTGGAAATCCTTGATGCCTCCCTTCATGCCACCCAAATAGAAATTGATGTCGCAATCGCTGGCATAAAACAGATCCAAATCCATAATGATCTCATTGCGATCGACATTCTTGTCGTAGATCTTAACTCCGCCGATCCGTGGTGGAATTGTACCCAGAATAATGCGATCGAAGCGAAAGCCATTCATTTTGTAGTTGGATAGAGCCAGGGCCACATTCGGTTCGATGGTCTCCTTGACCAGGGTGCGAGCAAAATGATTGGCGTTGGGCCAAACCTGCTTAAGGATCTGCAGACACCACAAATATACACAAATCCGATTAAATGTCCTTTAATTCAATTTATTTCCACTCACCTTATTCAGCCACTCACAACGCTCAACATCGGGAAAGTAGACCCAGGCGGGCAATTCATCAATGCGGGCCAATATCACATCCTTTTCGGAGGCCAAGGCCGACGCCTTGGCTATGTCTCGCTTCTTCTCCGATGTCTTGGCCAATTGCTCGCGGGCGACAGACAAAATGACTGGAGCTATTAGCCAGGCCACCGACCAACCCATGTAGCCGACTAGATAAATTGAACCCACAATGGCCACCTTCTTACCCACACCATAGAGGATGGAGAAGATGCTGTTTTCGTAGGCTTGACTTGAGATCGGCTTGGCCACACCATCGTTTGGTGTGCCATTGGGTGTGGATTGCGACGATGTGGGCACAGCCGCTGTGGGCGTGGTCGCTGTTATTGGTAGCTCATTCATTTTTTTGATCTCTGCCAAGGGGACAAATGGCTCGTCCTCTTCGGGCTTCGGTGGATCGATAAAATCGGCCAAGGGCACAGTCGGAGTTGAGGTAATATCACTGCAAGAGAAATGCCGATTAATTAGCATATAGCCAGCTGATTCATTAGCACGACCGGCAAATGCCAAACATGTAAGTGTGTGTATATGTATATCTCAAAGCTCATAATGATATTTGTGATGAAGACGATGATGTCATATTTGCTAGAAATGTGATCTTGGCATGCCTTCTCTCTATATATGTATATACACTTGGCGCAAAAGTTAAAAATTTATTAACTTCACTATCAACAAATCTCATGTATTAAATTAACATTGCTTACCAAATTACTTTACTTTTCTTATGTTTCTTTAGTAACAATTTGGTAAAGATTTCGAAATATCCCAACATCTATTAATAATAGCCAAAGATTACACCCAAAATGTAGGGTCATTTAGTCTCTACTAATCAGTTGAGAATCTAATATAATTTTTTTACTTTTACAGAACATTTTAAGACAAATTAAATCAGATTTTCTTTCAGTGTACAGCAATACACCTTCTATAATCAAATGTATAACGTATGCAATAACATTTACTTTTGCATTGTTGTTTTCTCTCGCGTTTTGCTTATTGTTTACTTAACTTAATTTCATTTCTTTATAGACAAAAGAAGCATTAGTCATTTGACCCCCTTGATTCGTGTGGGTGGGGAGAGGAGGAGGATATTGACATAGTTTTGCGAGTTGTAAGAGAAACACTTGTTGGTCTCTAAGCGGTTTGTGGGTGGGTAGAAAAAAATAACAAAATTTAACTTCTAATTTGCATGAATGAATGCCGTTTATCTCTTTCACGAGTTTCCTTTGGCCAACATTGGAAAACATTTTCCTTTCAACAAATAGTAAGCCTCTTGGACATTTACTTTCAATGTGTGCACTATACATTTATTATACCCTGTATCTATTTGGTTAAAAGGGTATATTATTAGTAAATAAATGCATGCATTAACTACACCTAAAAGAGCCCTAAGGGCCTCCAAAGAGTTGAAGTTCACCCTAACAAATGAAAACTATCTTAGCGTAATTTATTAGAAGTAATCGTAATTGATATACCCATTTAATCTGCACTGAGTATCTTGAAATCGGCTTAATAAACTAAGTTTTGCTTTTTTGATTCTGTTTTTTTTTTTGTGTTGTTTTTCTTTTTAAATAATTAAAAGCTTCGGCAAAACATTTGCCTCCTTCATAATTTGCATAGAAAATTGTTTTTTCCTTTTGTTTACTCTGCACATGTTTTTTATTTTTTGCTGTTTAACTTTTCCTTTAGAATTTCGACTTAATTTAAATACATTGTTGACTTAATAATCTCTGCTCAAAAAGCGGCAACTTTTGCATAACCAAAAACAAAAAACCAACTCGGTTGAGAAAACCTTTTGGTGTTCTAGTGAAGAAGGGCACATGCCAGGGGGTGTCGGAGAATGGGGGGGCAATGGGGGTGATTGTGTAAGTGATGGGGTAAAGGAATAGCCTGGTAGTTAGGCGTCAACGCAAAGCTCTTCACGTTACCAAGTTAAGCTAATTTTCCTGGTCTTGGCCACAAATGAAATGAAATGTTTGTTAGAATTTTACAGAAAATGGGACGCCTCAAGTGGGCGAAGGGGGAGGCCACTGCCACCTGTTGAATGCCATTACCATGAGCGGGAATGGCAGACAGAGACAGAAAGAGACACAGAGAGAGACTAACATAACTTGACTACCTTCAATTGAGGGGGGAAGAATAGAGAGAGAGTGTGCAGAGGCAGCGGGGATTGGTGGAGAGTAGCTGGTGCTGGCTCACATTGCCAAGAACTTGAACTCGTCTTGTTTGTTATTATATATATACTCATTTATATATATGTATGTATTTTGTGTAGTTTGTTGTTTTGCTCAATTTTCGTTTCACGTTTTTATGCGATGACGTCGTCGACTGATTGATGTTTGTACAAAGGAGCCTGAACCTAATGATACCCTATCATGTTCATGACACTGTGGCGACACCTAGCAGCCAATTTTTTGTTAGTTCGAATAAATCTCCTTTAAAGGTCAAACTATTTTTGATTTATATCTTTAATATGGAAGCAAATAAAGCAAATGTCGATGCTGATCAGGAATATATAGTTTACAGGGTGTCCTTTTATGCATTTTAATGATTTTAATGCACTCTTGGAGGTGTAGGGCAATGCATTTGTATGTGTGCGTGTGTATTTATAGTGATTAAATCATAAATAAATAATATCTTTAATAATGGTAATCAATTTGTTTATTTATTCACCTCATTTTTCAGTCACTTCCTCACACCAGTGGGTGGGTGGGTGTGTGTGTAGTTGTGCGTAGTGTGTGTGTGTGTTTACAGTTTTGAAATTTTTGTGCAACTGAAAAAAGTATTTCAATTAAATCAAAACTAAATTCATACAACAATTAAAGAAAGAATCATGATAAATCTTTTAGATGATTATTAACTTTTATGACTCATTTTTTCTTTGGTAATTCTTTTAAAAGTTTATATGAATATTTCTCAAAAACAACTTCGATTTATGCATTGTGTGTGCATATGTCCACATTTATAGATAAATGGATATATATAATTTATAAAGAGAACCCAAAAAATTCATTTGAAATTCATACACAGAAAATAATCATATAAGTGAACTTATATATAGACTTTCATATATATATGTATATATAAACACATATTTCTTAGTTCATTTTATCAAGCTCTAAATTCCACACACTAGGGAATTGTAATTTTGTTTTAACCGGATTACACATGGAACATATGTGCATATATATAAATTTATTACGCACCCTTTTTATCAACAGTTTTTGTTTATATATTCGACTAGGTTTCTTAATTTGTTGTTGCTGTTTTTTATGTAGAATAAAATCTACATAAATTAATTAACAAACGACGCGCTCTTGATGTCTTTCGATTGTCGGCGGCGATTTCAGAACTGAATTCAATTGAATTTTTGAGCGCCCAGCCAAACAGTTTCACAGTTTCAAAAAAGATGCCGAAGATGTGTGTGGGGGCTTTTTTTGAGTAAAAGCTTTTGAGTCAAAGCTCCACTATTTTTGTGTGTTCTCGTGCTCACAGCAGCCAGCCGGACAGCCATTGTGGTGGATGGAAGGGAGATGGGGTATGGGGGAGAACAGCAGATGGGGCTCATAGTCTTAGCGGCGCCATGACGACTATTAAATTGGAGCCTGGCGAACACTACCCAGCAAAATGGATGTCAAGTGGAATGGATGTGATGTCAACAGTGGCCAATCTCTAAAACCTCGCAATACCTCTTTATTGACACCCTAATTAAAACGTTGACTAACAGTACGCAGATACAGATAATCTACTCAATTTAATTTATTTCTGGGATCTAAGGAAGAATTCTATTCTAACTCCAACTATTTGAATTCTGTGAAAATCTTTCTCCCATTAGATTCTCGCCAACAAGAGCCATTTCGTTTTTAGATAATTCTAATATGAACACAAAAATTAAACGAATTACCATAATCCCATATCAAATACCACGTAAAGCTTTCCGGAATGGCCAATAGAGATAATTTTTTGATTGATCTAATTGCAGTTAAATTCAATTTTAAAATTTAACGCAATTAATATTTCAAAATAATACACCGAATGCTTAATGAAATTGAATGCTCGTCTTCTGATATAAATTTTATTCCAATAGAAGCTATTAAATTTCTAATGCTTGACCCATTCTTTGTTGGGCAGTGCAATTAGCATATAATTATAATGCCTTCATCCTGGGTCAAGAGGGCATTGTTGGTTGGTAAGATTCGCTGCAGATAATAAAAAATCTCCTTTGTGAGCAAAGAATAACCACCTTAACAACCGAGAAACTTCCAGTTTTATAAGGTGTGACAGTGAAATTTTGCCTTTGTTTCAATTTATCTCTCTTTTTTAATAAATACCAAATGGATGTGTTGTGACACAGGTCGAGTATTGTCTGCCATAATTATAGCAAATGCATTTATAATGCTCATGGATATGGATGGAGGAGTAAGTAAACAGAGGAAAAGAGCAAAGCAAAGCACCGGAAAAGCGCAATTTAAGCTGTAGACCAAACTTTAATGCGACCTTCAACACTCACACACACACACACACACATAACATTGTCTGGCTGCAGGGCGAAGCATGAGCAGTACATGTTGAAGGACACTCGTCCTTTCGCGAGGCAATGGGCTGAGCTGCAGCCTGCAGGCAATTGCTGGAAATGTTTCTTTTTCAACAAAGATGACTCTGACAACGGAAACGGGACTTGTTAGTCTCCGGTCTTTAATTTTCCCGCAAATTTTCATGCGATTTTTCGCGATTTTTTTACCTGAGCTGGGTAAGACTTCGGCACAGACCAACGTGTGCTCAAAGGATATCCTTTTGCATGCGCTAAGATCAGGAATTTACATCAGGGGAATTTCAAAAATCTGTTTAGTACATTGGCAAGTTCCTTTCTTGACGCAGGGGCGTAGTTGGAATTTGTGTGCGGCACCAACGCTAACCTTAATATAACCTAAATTACTTTGAAAGGGTATTTTAAAGGGGTTGTGTTTGTATGAGTCGTACAACAAATATTTCATTATAACACCTTCTTTCGTTTAAAGATTTTGGGAACTCTTCATTCACCCCTTCGCCACGCCTATGACTTTTTGTTCAACTTCACGTTCTTAAGGCTTATTGTGTGTGGAGGCACTCAGCAAAACGAGTACGAGATACTTTAATAAAGTCACATGTCGAATTACCAAAATTTAGTTTGCTCAGTGTAAATGGATGTGTTGCATGTATGAACTTGGTTATAATTGCCCTATAAATATTTGATTGTCCTGCTTTGATTTAGTTTGCATTACAAATGAAATGACGCAGTAAACTTTGGGTTTCTTCAACTTTGAACTCACGTTACAATTTTGTCGTTTAAGTAAACGTCGAAAAAGGAAACTATTTAAATTGTGAAAGTCTTTCAATATCAATCGAGGGCAAAGCATGGGTTGTTGTCGCTGCTGGGGTTAAGGCGGGGCTAGGTGGAGCTGGGCGAGGCGCCTTGACTTTATTGAACCGCCTCAACTAAGTAAACAAAGAGGAATTTTCTGCTTTTTACTTAGCAACTTTATTGGTTCGCTGTAGCATCAGTTTTGTTTGTGTTTCTTTTAAGGAAATTACATCACATTTGCCTTTGATTTATCTATTCAGAGCGAAAGAACCGAATGTCAGCGAAGCGAAGCGTAAAACGTAACAAATTGCCAATGAAAATAAAAATGGAAATGGAAATGAAGGTAACTTTGATGTCTAGTCCAGGAAAAATGTGTATATAGCACAATGGAATGAGGTCAAAATTGAATTAAGTCCATTAGAGTGTAAGAGGCATGGAAATCTAATAATTCTAAATAGTTGACATGGTTAACTAAAGGTCATAAAGGGCATGGAATCCATTAATACTCCAGAAGGTTGTGATATGCAACCAGGCATAAGTATAATAGATAGATTCCTTTCTCATGCCTTTTCATAAAACATTATGCTAGAAGCAAAGCCCAAAGAAAAAAAATTTAAAAGATTTGTATGTAAATAAAAAACTTAACCAACTGGCATGGGCGATAGAACGAATTCTGCAATACGTGAAGGAAATCTCGCCTCAAATAAAGTGGAGTGTTTTCCTCTATTTTCCAAGGAAAGTCATCTTCTTGAAGTTTGACACCCGAAAACCTGTTGAGAAATGTGGCCACTTGAAAAACTGTAACCAACGTTGCAGAGAGAAATCACACCATCATAAAGGCGTCACAGTAAATCCCAGGCTTCTTACACGGACTCACTTTATTGTTGATATTTTTCTTTACAACTGTATACCATTTTGTAATTTTGTAAAAAAAAAGAAATGGAAAACTGCACTTCTAGACCACTGTGCAGAGAGTCGAAACTCATCGCTCCTTGTTGTCGTCTATATTCTACACTTGAATAAGAGGAAAATTGCAACATAGCTTTGGGGAGATGTTAAAATAGATACTAAACTTTAAAACAGACACAACATGTGAAACAACGGACTTTTACTTGACTTGTAAAAAACATGTAAATACATGTATATTCTACCCAAAATGTGATTTTTTTATTGTTTTTTTTTTATTAATTTTTTACAAATATTTCTGTAGTCTCTAAAGAAGAATAAAAGGCAATGGAAATAAAACCATAAAGTAAAATTTAGTTATTTAACCTCGAGCAGGTATTAAAGGTTGATTAAAGTAAAAAAAAAAGCATTTAAGAATAAGAAACAAAATTACTTTTTACATTTGCAGACAAGCGACAGCCAGAACTTGGAAATTATTACTCTGCTCATATATGTAGATTTAATTATTTAAACCAAATTTTTGATATTTGCTGTCAGATAAGTGAAATTTACACCTTTTCTGAGAAAGACCTGGCAAGGATTTCTTCTTGTGTGTGTGCGAGTAAAGTGTGTGTGTGTTTTTGCGTAAATAAGAACCTTGTCTTCGCATGCAGATGATGCTAGGATAAAATGACCTCAGGGAGACATATAAAATAACTGAAAATATTCGTATAGGCAACCATGTGGCCTTTGCCTCCTAGTTAGGCCAAGTCATTAAATTAACTTTTTGTTTGATGCGAACGAGGAGTGGGTATTGGATTGTGGCTTGTGATTTGGGGGAATAGGATTAGTCAGCGTCAGCTGCAGACAAATATTCCCAAACAAACCTCATAGCCAAGGCTAAGGCTATTATTGGGCAATATTATCACCTACATCAGTCGGGGACATGACCACAAAAACCAAAGCACTGAACACAATATATGTTAGTACACACTATCGGAATGTTTGCTTATGAATTATACAATACAATCGTTTTTTTTTTCCTCCCTCCCTTTTGCTTTCTTTCTTTTTGTTGTTTTTTGTTAGTTCTTTTGTTTCAGCAAGCCGACTGCCTGCAATCCTTAGCATTCATGAGAAAGAACCGAGAATCGTTGAAAAGAAGCAATGGCCGAGAAACAATAAAAGAAACACGCACGGAAATCGTTGATTGCCAGTACTCGAAAAACAAAAGTCAAACTATGAATAAAAATTATACTTTCGTGAAAACAGGGTATTCGAAAAAAACACAAAAGGTCGTGGACCCTTCGCAGCAAAGAAGTATGCTATACGAATAATTGTTTTGTTACAGTTTAACAATTTACAAAAATTGTTGGCCCTATTTATTGGTTAAATATTTCAATATTCAAGCAAACCCCAAAAACAGAAGCTCTCTCAGTAAAAGATGTACTAAGCCTCATTATAAATTAACAAAGTTTTATTCGTTTGAACTAAAATGGAATTGGTTGGAAATCCACATAAAATATTTATTACTATTTCACTTTGACCGTATTTTAATAAATTGAGAGTTAAGTTGTTTTCTAGGAACGAAATGGTAGAAGCCGTATATAACTGTTCATTACTAATAGTTAACGTAGAAGCAATATTTCTCTTCCCTCCTTATTTGAATATTAGTCAAACTTTCGACCACTTAGCTCTGCTGCCGTCAGGACAACTTTAGTTTGAAGTTTTTCCTAAAAGAACGTAAAGTTCCTGTGGTCTCCGACATGTCTCGGGGCAATGGGTTGCAAATGGAATTTTCAAACAGTGTGGATGATGTTTTTGTTGTTACCACCATGGGTTGAGCCACTGCCTGTTTCGAAATGTAACCACATTATAATTACCCTTGATGTTGAGTGCAAATGTCTGCCACTGAATTAAAAAACAGCAAAAACAAACAAACAAAAAAGCTGAAAGGAGGTCTGCAGCCTTCATGAAAACGCGCAGTTTGTCATAAAATTTTCAAGTGTGCGTTGTGTCTCCATTGCCCGTGCTTTTGCCACCTGCCTGTCGCTTGAAAGTGGCAGACAAAACAGTTACAAAACGTCGCGTCATACTCTGCGTATGCGTAATTTTCTTGCGGCCTGTACTCTCTGGGGGTGGACGATAAATGATAAGGAAAATAAAGGAAATTCCTGGACCTCACTTAAGGCTTTTGCATTTTTAATGCCCAGATGGGGAATCACTTGCCTGTACGTTGGCTAGTTGGGTTTTCTGCTGGCTTTTCCGGCAATGTCAATGTGTTGCCAAAAATAAATTAAACTGTCCTGGGGCCTCCGGCTCGGGCTGGGGCACCCTAAAACAATAACAACCGCAATATTGATTCGATGTAAGGGAAAGCGCGCGCAAATATCCACAAAAACAAATGAAAAGAGTTTTCCGAAGGGAGCTCCTTGGATTACTACCCGATTAAAGTTGCTTCTTGATGAAGGCGTCTCGCACAACTAAAACGACGATTCACTACCAGCCAAATGTTGCTTATACGCCACGTTTGACCTACATCCTGTTGAGTCAAAAGGGAGTCCAACAGAGTGAGAGAGAGCTTTTTCCTACCTTTCGCTTTGAGTGAAACTTTGTGTCTAGTTTGTCGCGTTTTTATTTGTGTTTACATTCTCGGCTATTTTTGGCGCCAAAATGGAACAACTGTTGCAGCGCATCTGAAATTTTAAAGAACGGGTTTTTTGGTTAATGGAGTTAAGATTAAAAAATAGCATAGTCAAATATATATTATTGAAATAATTTTGAAAATTAATAAATTAAATAAAATGTATACCATATTTCGTACGCTTATATAAGCAGAAAAATCTCTAGATTTGAATAAAACCGCACTACATGTCCCAAAAAGCCCATTGACAATAGTTAAAAACATCTCTAGGCGGTATAGTATTTTTAAGTTACTATAAAGATGTTTCAGGAATCTTTAAAATTTGTCTAACTTAAACTAAAGAAGACGCTTATAAAAAAATTTTAATTTTGTCTTGTCAATTTTCTATTTTCTTTTCTTTTCTTTTTTTTAATAGTTGTAAGGTTTGCCCGAAGTGCGATATAGCAACTGTCGTTATCAATAACAGATATATTGTGCTTATAAAACTGATGAAACCAACCGTTAATAACACTCTAAGTATGTATGTATGTATGTAAGTATATAATACCATTAAAAAGTCGCTCATTTGAAAGTCTTATTCATCAGGTCTATTTTTATTCTAATTTAACTGTATTTTAATCATTTTTTTCCAGTGGCAAGAGAACAGAACGGTATATTCTTAGTAAGGAAAAGAGTAATTTTAAAAGCAAATTGCACAGTTGGAAAAAAAAAATTTTTTTTGAGTCACAAAAAGTCAATTTAAATGTTCTTAACTGAGAGTAGTCTTAACTTTGTTGCATAGTGCACAACAACTAACAACTCTCTCTTTGTATCCTCTCCCACGGCTTCTTTTTGGTGTTCTCTCGCTCTCTCCCTCTCTCTTGCCAGGCACAATCTAACAGTTCTCTTCGTTTCTGTTGGGTGCCTTTTGGGGGAGACTCCGAGAATTCGGGCCCGTGGTTCCAGTTTGAGGCCAGTGAATTTAGTTGCGTTCGAGTTGAGCACCTCGCCGGGTGTGTTGTCGGTCTCCTCAAAAACCTCTACGTAATATTCTGCACGTGTGAACGGACTGAGGCTGTGGAAGCTTCAAGTGGTTGTTGTACTCTGTACATAACAAAATAAAGTATTCAATTCAAAGCTGAATTTAATTAATATTCGATTGCCGGCGATAAAGAAAATAATATACATATATTAATACAATATATGTAACGTTCACCCACCAACGCCGTGGTACGTGTTATTTGAGTAATAAATACTACGACAAAAGAACAGAAAATAACAGAAAAAATTAGATATGTATGTACATATATGCGCTCATTTTGCTTGTTCCTCTTTTTTCTTCGTTACTCATTTCGTTTCACGCCACTTTTTGTGTCTGCGTTCTTTTATTTTGTTTGAGGAGGGCGCGTTTTTAGTCTCCCCGTTTTTACGTCATTAACCGTTGCATATTATTACAATTTTCGGGGTCTCTCTTGTTTGTTGGCTGTTGCTGGCCGTTGCCGGTTATGTGTTTCCAACCTGAAACACGGCAATTACCTATAGACCTACTTGTTTGCCGGTTTTGGTACTACCTTTATCTCAAATTCAGTGGACGATTGCGACTGTACTACGTTCGGTGTATGTGATTGTGTATATGCATTCGATTCGCGAAAAATAAAATGTTTGATTAATCAACAGCAAGATTAAAATCTGTCTCAACAGTTGCGAATATGTTTCTTAGTGGGAAATCAAACTGTTGAATCAAGTTGCACAACTGTTGCTTCGGTATAATTTCCATACAATGTGTGCATGGACATATTTTCTGATATTCATGATGAAATTATTAAAGAAAAAAAGAAACTAATCGTTGTGGTATTAACTATGTGCATGGTTTATGAGTCGTCATCATTATCAGTGACTGCGAGGCAAAATTATATAATGTATGGTTGTTAAGTTAAATTCTTAACTTAGTTAAATACATGTTAGGTCATAGACGACTTCGAGATGCCCTCTGTCGTATCTTAAATATTTAAGTATTCCTTCGTTAAATCGTAATGAAATTTGAATTTATCTTAAAAAAATCTTAAAAAGATTTTTCCTAGCCATTTACCATTGGTGCCATTACACACAACTAATATACCCTTTGACTTCTATAGAGTGCATAAGTTTGCAAAATGTTTAGCAATACTTCGTTTTATCTCTCCTTTATACATACGAATAACTCTCTCTCTCTCTCTTTTACTCTCTCTCCGGATTTGTGTCCGCTTCACACTCTGATGATCTTTTTTTGTTCTCTCCTATTGTAACTCTTCTCTATTTTTTGTCTGGTGAACTTTAATTGGCCAATTCCCAAGTCCAGAATTGAATGTCATTGTTCTTAATTAAAAAGTGTTCAACATTAAATTGAATGAAACTGAGGAGTTAAATTACGATTACGATATGCCCATGGTTTTGTGGCTGTCACTTGAGCCCCCCCTTGAGTGGCGCCACTAATAGAACTTTCGTTGTGAAAAGTGAAATTTCCTTTGAAATGAAAGTGGGTCGGCAAGTGTAATGGCGATAAACAAGCATTTAACCCCATAGACATTGTTTTGACCTTTTTTTTTTTTTGTAAAAGCTTCGTGAGGGAAGTTTATTTTACTTATAATTTTTTCGTGGTCTCTTTTCCTACCAATTTAATAAAAAATATTATGATTATTGTCATATGAAATTCTGGGGAGGCAAAACACAATTTGCTTAGCATACAAAATGCGTTTTGATTTACGATTTCATGATCCGCCGCCGTGAGCATTTGCTAAAGTTATCAGTTACAGACAAGGCAAATAAATAAAACATTAAGTTAATGACCGATATCACAGACGTGTGTGACTGGCCGTTCAATGTTATACGAGGAGTATATTCCATAAACATAAATCTCGGAATAAAAATTTCTGACTTAGCTTTACATTTAACAATACACAATATGATAAAAAAATAAAATAAACAATGAGCTTCAAATTTTGTATTCCATTATTTATAAAGCCGAAAAATGTGATAAATCTGTATTCGACAGAATTGCGAAATACTCCCCCATTTTGTGTGCTGCACAGACTTGCACAGACATTTGACTTAATACTATGTATATATCTATGTACATATATAAAATCAATTGCTCTTTCAGAAAATTTCAAACAAAAATTGTGATTTCAATCGCTTAATGTTGATTTGGGCTTTTAAGTGCCTTTTTTTTATTATATTATATTCTTGTATTTATCACATTATTTCCATTTTGTCCTATACGAATAGGAAAACCTATTATATACAAATATGTATGTTTCTTTGCTTTTTCAAGCATTTTTTAAGCAACCGAAAGAATTCCGATTTTTCTTAAGCAATCTGTTATAAATATACATATAACCGTAACGTAACCAACCTTAATATAGAAACTTATTCGGTTGTGTACCTAAGTAATTTCCTTTTATTGTTATAGCCAATTTTGACGGCTTAATTTAATTGTTATCACTATTGTTTTTACGTTTGTTTTCTTTTCAATTTAACTTTATATTAAATTAAAGTTACCTTTTTAATCAACATTTGTTAGAGTTAAGTAGACTACTTTAATATAAGGAAAGATTTAGATATTATGTCAGATTTTATAGAGAAACGTGCGAATATAACTTTGAAGGTTTACTTCATTCATAAACCAACTTTTTTCCACTGACAATTCGAGTGATGGCTACAAAGAACTCGGAAACTAGGTTGAACGCGTTGTGCAAGGTCGCTCGTCTTGGGCGATAAGACCGGGGGACATTGTTGTTATTGTTGTTATTACGTCGCTCATAGCTGAGAAAGTCACATCGCCAAGAGTTGATAGTTTGAGCCGTCTGCGCGTGGAATTTGTGGGTGTAAATTAATTGTGATAACTACACCCAATTAGACACGTATGTTGAGTTGTTTAAACTTTATTTTTATTCCAGATAGGAATAGGAACAGCCACCGACAACGCATGAGATAAAACATGGATAGCAGTTCAAAGCCCGAACGCAAGAATCCCCGAGAGCATGCCAATATTTTGTCTCAATTGCTGTTTACCTGGGCAGTGCCTTTGCTATATCGGGGTGCTAGACAAGGAGTGGACACAAAGGACTTAACCGAATGCCTGGAAGAAGATCATTCAGAGCCTCTGGGCGATCGTTTGGAAGAGTGGGTTTCTTTAATTAACCCTTTAAGTACCTACCTAATGAAGTAAAATATAATTTCAGAGAGTGGTTCAAGGAACTGGAGCATTCACATCGAAAGAAACAGAAACCTCGCCTGCGTAATGCCCTTTTCCGTTGCTTTTTGGGTCCCACCATAGTGAATGGAATTATAAGTCTAATTTATATTATTATCAAGTGAGTAGTAGGTCCATAAAAACTCCCTCTTTATCTGACTCTATTATGTTTCCGATAGAACCTTGATTCCGGCTGTATTGGCGCAATTGTTGCTACAGTTTCAACAGCCCGTTGCCCTACCGATTCTGGAAGTTTCAGCAAACGGAAGTCTGGAGGCATTCAACCGAACTGTAAGAGCCATTGGCGACACAAATGCAGTGAGCAAGTGTAAGAGAATTTTCAAGAAGTGGGGCATTCCGACGAAACTAACGATTTATTTCCTTTGCGGCTTCTAGTTGATTCGCCCAATGCTTTGGACAGCGGTAATCCATTAAAGGACCAGGTCCAAGGACCAAGCAATACTACAACCGAAGTTCCCAATGCCTTAGCACAGGCTTGTCTGTACATTTGGAACGATATCTATTGCCTAGGTACGGTTCTTGTTGGTGCCACGCTCGTTGGGTGCTTCCTTTTGCATCATGTGGATCTGCGTCAACGGTTGATGGGTGCTCGGATGCGTATCGCATGCTGCTCCGTGATTTACCGCAAAACTCTGCGTCTCTCAATGAAGACGGCAGGACAAACACCAGCTGGTTACCTCATCAATCTGCTCTCCAACGACGTAAATCGGCTCGATTATGGTTTCATTTTTATGCACTGGATTTGGATAATGCCGCTGCATGCAGTGTTGACTTGTTACCTGATTTGGCTGCGCATTGGCATACCAGCTCTTGTGGGCGTGGTGGGATTGCTTGTAAAGACGGTGCCTGTCCAGACGGCATTGAGTAAACTGACCTCGGTTCTGCGCTTGAGAATTGCCGAACGAACCGACGCCCGCGTGGGCATCATGAATGAGCTGGTGCAGGGCATTCAGGTGATTAAGATGTATGCTTGGGAGCGACCCTTCCAGGCCGTCGTGGCAGAGGCCCGACGCAGCGAGATACAACAGATACGCTATGCATCCTACCTGCGTGGCTTCTACCTCAGCACCATGGTGTTCACCGAGCGTTCCACCCTCTACATAACTCTGGCAGCTGCCGCCCTGATGGGGCAGAAAATTACGGCCGATTTTGTATTCTCGGCGGCGAGTTATTACAATATCCTTCAATTGGTAGCCGCCATTTGGTATCCTCTGGCGGTGAGCTTTGGAGCCGAAGCCTTTGTTTCACTGCGCCGCATTCAGGACTTCCTGCAATTGGAGGATCGCGATGAGAAGGCCCAAGGTTTGACTCATAAGAAGCAACCACAGGATGGAGGTGGAGATGGCAGCGACTCAAAGGCGATTTTCCTGAAAGACATTAATGCCAGCTGGGATCAGGAGAAGGGACAGCGTGCGATTACGCTACAGGGATTTAATTTGGACATTAAGAAAGGTCAATTGTGCGCCGTAATCGGGCCAGTGGGGGCTGGCAAGAGCTCCTTGCTGCAGCTGCTCCTCGGCGAATTGCCCATCATCGATGGTGGCGTCCAAGTAGTGGGCGAGTTGTCCTACGCCGCCCAAGAGCCTTGGCTTTTTACGGGATCAGTGCGCCACAACATAATGTTTGGCGAGGAATACGATCGCAAGCGTTATCAGGAGGTTACACGTTGCTGCGCCCTAACCACCGACTTTCAGCAGCTTAGCAATGGCGACAAGACTGTGGTGGGAGAGCGGGGAGCTTCGCTTTCGGGTGGTCAACGAGCTCGCATTAGTCTGGCCCGAGCAGTATATAAACCAGCCTCGATTTATCTTCTCGACGATCCTCTGAGTGCAGTTGACGCTCACGTAGGCAGACATCTGTTCGATGAGGTGATCGGACCTCGTGGACGTCTGGCCCAACAGAAGGCTACCCGGGTCCTGGTGACTCATCAAGTGCATTTCCTATCGGAAGCCGATTGGATTGTAATTGTAGACAAAGGACGCATCTTAAGGCAGGGCACATATCAGGAGCTCATTAACAGTGATTTGGATTTTGCCCGCCTGTTGGAGAGACCAAAGGAGGAGGAGGAGGAGAAGGAAACGGAGACTAGCAAACTACAGGATTCTACACATACTCTACACGACGACGAGGCCGATGATGATGATATACCCTATATAGACGGTGTCCGTGATGGCTATCAACCGTTAAGAAAGAAGAGCAATTCCACTTATGGTAGTAAATCGGTGAGTGGGCTTAATAAATATGGTAGATATAAGTTTCGTATGGTCATTTTTTGTAATATGATATAGTTATCTGATTTTCGTTGAATTTAGGAAAAATACGGCTTTTAATTTAAACCTACCAATTATTAATTATAAACTCAAATTAAATTTGCAGGATCGGTTTCAACCGTTCAATTTTATTTTAATTCAAAAAATGGTTTGGAAAAGTAAGACGCAAAGTTAAAAAAATATTTAATTAACATTGAAAGTACTTAAATTTTTAAGAATCACAGAGAAGAATACTGACTTGGGTTAACTCAAAATGAGCTAGGTTGAGGAAAAGTTAAAAATGGTACATTCTCTCCTCTGCGATTCTCAAAAGTTTAAAAAAGTGCCTTAGGTCGATTACTTAAATTTAAACTCCTAAAACAAACATTTATTTACTATTTATAATTTTTATATGAAGATTTTAATAACTTTAACTGTACTATTCCAACTTACAGCTAAGCAACAGCGAACGCGATGATACCAATGATTTGGATGATGATGATTTGGCCGAAGCCCAGGCATCGGGCAGTATTTCGTTCCGAGTTTGGTATGAGTACTTTCATGCTGGGAGTACTCTCCTTGGGTTCAGTTTCATGGTGTTCGTCATGGTGCTCTCCCAGGTGGTTTGCAGTAGCTCGGACTATTTTGCCAACTTCTGGACTCAGCAGGAGGATCAGCGATCCCAGGGCAGGACCACTAGCTTCTCCACATTCGAATGCATGTACATATATGGGGGACTCATTATTGCAGTGGTCATTATGACCACATTCCGTGGATTTCTATTCTTTAAGACGTGTATGCATGCCTCGAAGGTCCTGCATGATCGAATGTTTGGATGCATTTTGCATGCCACCATGCGTTTCTTTGACACAAATCCTTCGGGCAGAATTTTAAATCGCTTCTCCAAGGACATGGGAGCTATCGATGAGCTCTTGCCACGTGCCATGATGGACTTCATACAGATTGCCCTAGTCATGTTTGGTATTCTGATTGTGATAGCTGTAGTTAATCCCATTTTGATTGCTGCCATGCTGGTTGTCGCCCTTATTGATATGCTGATCATGAAGCTATATCTGAGGCCATCGCAGGATCTAAAGCGTTTGGAGGGTATCTGCCGCAGCCCAGTATTCTCGCACTTAAGCTCCTCTCTATCCGGTCTGGCCATTATACGTTCACGTCAGCTGCAGGATGTGGTGGCCAAGGAATTTGATCTGCTGCAGGATGTTCACAGCAGTGTGTGGCAATTGGCTATGGCGGCTAATACGGCTCTGGGGCTCTGGTTGGATTGTGTGAGCTGCTGCTTCCTGACGGCCGTCACCTTTAGCTTCATCATATCGAGTGAATGTAAGTCCATCTGCCAGAAACACCATGTAAGCAACCCACATAATTTTAACTCCAATTACAGCGACCTACAGTGGAGATGCTGGACTGGCCATTGCCCAGGCTATGATACTTACTGGCATGGTGCAATATGGTGTGCGGCAGGTGGCCGAATCTCTGCAACAGATGACCAGTGTGGAGCGTGTCCTCCAGTATACGGAGCTCGAGCAGGAGCCAGCGGTGGAGAAAAAACCACCAGCACAATGGCCCACGCATGGCCAAGTGGAACTCCGTGATATGAGTTGTCGCTACGATCCGAATGGTTCGCCCGTGCTTAAGCATCTTTGTTTAACTATTGAGCCGGGCTGGAAGGTGGGTATTGTAGGACGCACTGGGGCTGGAAAATCCTCTCTGATTGGGGTTCTCTTCCGGCTGGCACACATTGAGGGAGGCGTCTATATTGATGGCATCGAAACGGGATCCATTTCGTTGGAGACACTGCGCACACGAATATCCATTATTCCGCAAGATCCTGTCCTATTTTCGGCGAGCATTCGCTACAACTTGGATCCATTTGAGCGCTATAGCGACGCCGAGTTATGGAAAGCCCTGGAAGATGTGGAGCTGCGCGGATCCATTCCTGGTCTCGACTTTATGGTCACGGAAAGGGGAAGCAATTTTAGTGTGGGGCAGCGACAATTGCTTTGCCTGGCTCGCGCCATTCTCAGAAACAATAAGGTGCTAGTGCTTGACGAGGCCACCGCCAATGTGGATCCGCAGTATGTTTGGGGGCAGATTACACAATTTGAATGTATAATTGATTTTATTCTTGTCTCTAGAACCGATGCCCTAATCCAACGCACCATACGGGTCAAATTCAAACAGTGCACGGTACTCACTGTAGCCCATAGACTGCACACCGTAATGGATTCCGATCGCATCATTGTCATGGATGCCGGCTATGCCGTCGAGTTCGATGTGCCTCATTTGCTGCTGAAAAAACCACAGGGGAATCTCCGCCAAATGGTCGAGGCGACAGGTGGGGAAGCCGAGGCCCTCAAGACGATAGCCAGCTCAACGTTCACTCGCATGCAGCAGGAACGAGACAATCAGCAACCAGAATAGTGCTTGGCCGGGACCATACCAAAATAATTTCTACATTTAGATTATAGTAGATAGTTTCGTATTCATGGTTGCAGAGAATCGCAGGCGCAGCTCTGCTGCTTCGTCCTGTAGCCGGGAAATGTAGCCTCTCAAAGGGATATATATTTAATCGACTGAAGTGAAAAATCGCAAAAATTGTTGACTCGTCTGAGTTTATTGTATTTATGTGTTGGTCTTTTATGTACTTAGTGAAGATCTTCGACCTGGAAAGATCGACGACTCTCAACTGTGAATACTTCAATAGAATTTTGTATATTTATTTTTACAAAACAAAATTGTTTTTGTATTCAATGTGCTGCCTTATATATATGGTACTTAGAGATTATCGTGATGGGATGTGGAAGAGGAAAGTGGATTCAAGAACGTCCAAAAAAAAGGGGTCAAGGTTTCCAAAACATGACATCCATCTTTATTTTTTTATTCCGAAACTCTTGCCTTTGTAGTTCGCATCCATTTGATTCCCTCTCTCAATTATGTAGTTAAATGAACATCACTGTGAACAATTGAAAACACTCTGTACTTTAAAATGGAAAACCATATTGTATGTATATTTTTGTGCATATATAAATAATTACAATTTATTAATACAAAATATATATATGTAGATACTTATAGCTATATATAAATAAATAAGTGTGAAATAAAAAACTGTTTAACTGACTGCTAAAACTAGACTATTTTCGTGGAGACTTCTCAATTGGTGACTTGGAACGCTCATAAGGCACCGGTGGCGTACCATCTGGATAGTTTACAGCCGAAAGACCACTCTCACCCGAAAATAGTTGCGAATCGTCGGGATTCTGAGGCGACTCCGCATTAGATTTGGATTTCGATTTCTCATGGGCACTAAGAAATGAACCTACCGGTGTTGAGGTCTTCTGTCTGTCTATGGTCGTAGTACCATGTCCTACTCCCGGAGTGAGTGGCGAAGTTGATGGTGACAGCGAATCCATCACAGAACGCAGGAAATTACTCTTCAGCGAATCGTCAGAGCTACCAACTGAACTGTTTCCACTATGAACACGATGTTTTAGAAGCTCGCGCGTAAGAAATTCACGTAAATTTAAAGAACGACCCAGATGACTGGCATCTTGCATATCAGTGGAATCCTTTGACTTTCTTGCAGACCGATTTTGACCACCTCTTACTGGGCGTGACGAAGGAGGTTCCGGTGATGGATTACTGGTGCTTGTGCTATGGCCCAATGCAGCAGCCTGGCGTTGCCTCTGTCGCATTGCAGTGGCCCAATGCATGCCCAGACGCTGAAGATCTCGCTCAAAATCGCTAGATAGCGGTTCGATTCCACTCTCATTGGGCAAGGGATCAATTGTACCTTGCTGCGGAATGCTATCCCGGCGTGTACTACTGGCAACTTCCTGATTGTGTTCACGTGGAAAAGAGGTTTGCAATATACGCCGTTGCCGCAATTCCGCTTCCACATTGAACGAGTCCGTAGAGTCGTTATCCAAGCTAGCACTGTCAATTAACTGCCTTTGCTCAGACGGTTCCCCAGCCATCAATTGCTGTATATACTCCCGGCGACTGGGAAAACTCTGCATATTCACATTGGCCAGGCGCAACTGTTTCATCAACTCATTGGGAACCAACGTAGCATCTGCATCGGTTTCCACGTGCACCCGGGTAGCGGTTACATTATGAAAATAGGCATTAATGCTGGGAAACTCTCGATAATCGGCGTGGCCCACACGGTCATTGATGACTTGAACTAGCTCGTTAAACTCCCTTTCTAGACGCTGACTCTGGTTTGGATCCATGTGTGCCAAATCCAATTGCAGTTCTCGCGCATATTGCTCGAAATTGGGAAATGGTATGGGGGTCGGGGTGACCGCAGGCAAATTAGACTGTGTTGGCATATCTACTTCGGCTATGGTGGAGAGCTCATGGGCCAAATCATCGGCGTTTAGTTGCGGACTATACCGACGAATTGTTATCGGTGGAGCTTTGCCCCGTCGATATGAACTCTGGGTGGAAGAGCCTAAGGACATGGGCTCCGCATCCCCGGCATTCACTTGACCCAGAGCCGTTAGAGGACGCGAATCGGAGATGCCACTGTCCCTACTAATCGCAGTGGGCTTGTTTTTTTGCAAAGGCAAAGCTTCTGATGTCAATGGAGATCCATCACTGCCGTTGGAGACACTTCTGGATCTAATCTGAAGATTTTCCAGCTGTTGATCTACTCTGATCCGCTGATCTGACGGCAATTCGAGATATTCGGTGGAATGACGTTCTCCCTCACTGGCCGACGTCAATGTGACTTCCACAAGACGCTGCTTCTCCTCACGCACTTTGGTTATTAAGTCTGTAAGTTCGGCTATTCGTTGGGTACAATTTTCGGTTAACTGTGCATAGCGTTCCATTTGTTTAGCAGCGGAATCCTGGCTAGAAGTGGATTGACTCTTTGGTTTTTTGGAAACTAGTTGTTGGGATTGTTGGATCGTTGTCTTATTGGTCATCACTTCACTGACTAAGCTCACAGATTTCTTTTTGGGCGTTGTCTGACGGCTATCAGAAGGTCTCTCCACTCTTATCTCCTGTGGCCGATCTGGTTTTTTCGTCTTTTTCTGCTTTTCTTCTTGTTTGGAGTTCAAATGCTTCTTCCAAATTTGATCGAAGGCTTTTTGGCTGGTATCTTTATCCTGTTCTTGTTGCTGCTGCTGTTGGTTGCGCAGAGTGTCTTCTAATTCATTAATGAAACTGCGATTGTCCTCGATAAAAGCCTGAACTCGCTCAACGCGGCGATCATCCACCAAGGTATCTTCTGCGTTTGAGCCCGAGGAAACGTTGCGAGATGCATTGACGATAGAGGGTGTAGGTGTTGGCACATCTGAGCTGCTAACACCTAAATCCTGTACAGAATTGCGGGTCATGCCCAACAATCGGTTGACATAATGCGCAATCACAGGATGCAATGGAGCTGCTGTAGGAGGGGCGGCTGACGCAGTGGCAGATTGTATATTTGTATAATTTACAGGAGGAAGACTCTTATATGAGGTAGAGTTGGAGTCAATAGAGTTCTGGCGTTGATCTGCTATGGGTGGTGGCTGATTCGGTTTTTCTGATTGCTTGACCTTGGAAGATTGCTCTTTGGGTTTTACTTTGCATTTGTGCTTGGGCACGTATCGCTTGATAGTACCATCACTTTTCACCTTAATAATAATCTCCAATGGACCATCTGAATTGCCTGACTTCTCCCCATTCTCTGATTTTTTTTCCTTTTGCTCTTTGTAGAATTGCCTTAAACGTTGCTCCAATATGGCCTCCTTTTGCTGCAAATCGGTTTCTCTCTCATCCAATGTCCTGGCCTTATCATTGAGTATATGGGCACGTTCTTGGCGTATCGCATCAATTACCTGTTGGGCACTTTTGCCACTTCTAGTTGTCGAGGCAGCTTCACCCGCTTTTAGCTCTTCTAGCAACTGTAAGCGTATTTTTTCAATGCGTTCGAGCAGATTATTTAATTTTTGGGATTTTAGCGAATTCGATTGAGCTGCCTTCAGATCGGACTTCAGCTGTTTGCTTTGATCGTCCACATAATCAAGCAGGAGGGAACAACAGCTCTCGCTGCTGACCCCACCATTAAGTCCCGTCGAAGGTTCACCCACATTAATGGCCAATGGTTCAGCATTGACTTTGCTTGACTTCTTAGTTGTTGTTGTTGTTGTTGGTGCCACCTCCGGGCAAGTTATAATAGCCGGACGGAGCAGCATTTGTTCCATGGCATCGTTCATGGCGTCTTGACGACGCGCTGCTGCATCCTCATAGCGATGACTGGGTATTAAATTAGCCTGGATGGATTTGAAAAGAATTTTAAATTGGATTTTACTTTGGAAACATTTACTCTTACATCAGTAGGCAAGAGCTGAGGATGCTGCTGGGTCAAGGCCTCCAGTTTCTCTGTTAGCTCCACACAATCTCGGCGCACTTGCTCCCGTTCCAAAGCCTTTTGGCCACGTTCATCACTGATTTTTCTAAAAATATTCAAAAGTTTAAGTTTTGCTTTAGATGGTTGGTTTTACCTACCTCAGTTTGTCTAGTTCTTGTTCGCGGAGTTGCCTTAGCTGATTCTCTATTTTTGCATGATCCATGGCATTTAGTTGAGTGGGATCGTGTTGGTTGAATTGCACTGCTTGAGCAGGAGCCTCATAATTACGGTGATATTTGTTATTGTGGTCATAGAACTGAACTCGACTTGCAGGGGGATTGGTTTGAGTTTGCGGATTGGGTCCCTGTCGGTGTCCCTGCCTCATTACAACTGTGGTAGATGAGAGCGTCGACTGTGTGGCAGTGGTATGATGGGTTGTTTGGGGAGCAGGTGGTCTAATAGGGACAGGAGGCTCGGGACGAGTAGGATGAACCGGCTGATATGCGGCTGGTACGGGATAGTTAGGATTCATTGGCATGGGAATGGGCATGGGATATGGCATGGCATAAGGAGGCGGATAGCCCACCATAAAAGGCTGTAATTGATTGGGATGATGTGGAGGCATGGCCATAAATGGAGGCTGAATAACAGGAGCGGCGACATTAGAGGCCACAGCTGGAAAAGCCTGTGGTGGCTGGACTAATGGGGTTTTAGTAGCTTCTTCTTCGGATTGAGTTACTCTTTTTCCTGTAGCTGACCTCTGTTTGTTTTGAACATCCGAAACATTAGAAGAAGCGGGAAGATTTTTTCCTGTATAATTTTTTGCTGATTTCTGAGTAACTAGACCTGAGTTTTTTTTGGGGGATCCCAGCCCTGATCTACTAGATTTAGTGGGCGACTTTGTGGTAGTTACCTCTATGGTTTTTCTAGGGGACTTTTGTGGACTTCGAGGCGGAGTAGGCATCGGAGTTTCATCCGCCAAGGGATTAGTGCGAGTGCTTTTAGCAATCGCAGAACGTTTGACTAAATCCGAAATCTGCGTAAATCTTGGTGGACGACTACCTTTTACTGGACTTGTGTGTGGACTAGAACGAACCACATGGCTAAATTTCCGATTGCTTTGCATAAAACGATCATTAATTTCCATGCCAGGTTGTTTAGTACTGATAGTCACATCCTCCTCGCTTTCGATATCTACATCCAAAATGATTGGGGGGTTTTTTTGCAAACTTTTGCCTATAGGCGGTCGAGGTTTCTCTACTTCTTCCACAGGATTCTCGGCAACCGACGATGAGTCGCTACTGAAGCTATTCTCGTCTATTATCTCGTCATCATCTTCCGAGCTGATGCATTGACATTTGGGACTTTCCCTACAGCAGGTGCCGCGCTTGCGTTTGGTGAATTTGCATTCAGGACTAAGCTGCTTGGAGCTCTGCTTCTCACAGTTAATGCGTCCTGCATACAAGCGATTCTCCTTATCCTCGGGTAGTGGCGTCTGTGTTCCCATCGTGGCACGTCCCTCGACATTTAATTGCTCACGATCTCGGCCACCGGTCGGGCGATGTAGATTAGCTTTTGTCGTTTGTTTGATATTATTCCCCCGTTGCCTGCATTTTCGAATTTTATCCTCCTTTTCTTTTTGGTTTGCCGCAAGTCTTTGCGTCTCCACTTTAGCCGCACGATGTGCTGCACCCACTTGAAACACAGACGAACGGAAGTCGTTATGCTTTTTGACCAAAACATGCTCACGCCATGTATTTAGTTCCTGCTGTTTAATTTGCTCTAGTTTATTCAATTGCTTTTGCTTTTCAGCAGCCACATCCTGACGGATTTTGCGGGCCAAATTGCTCGACTTTTCCCGTACCTGAAGAAGAATTGTGATGTGAGGATGAGGATATACCGAAAGATATTCCAACTTACCTGCTGGATGCGTGCGATGCGACGCTCATTCTCCAAATCCTTTTTCACCCGTTCCGGATCGTCCAGGATGCTAATGGGTCGACGCTTGCAGTTTGCCCCGAACTTACCATTTACTGTTACGTGCAGGGCCATAAAATACACATTTACTAAATACGAAAAACAAAACAATAAAACACTTTTGAGCACAAACTAACAACAACAACGATGAATATGAATAATTGAAATTGAAAATTCCGCAACAAAGCCAACACACAAGTAGCGCAAGCGCAAGAAATTCAGTGCTGACAATTTAGCTATTTAACCGCCAATTCTCTAAAAAAAAAAACCAAGCGGAAATTGTTTTCTTTCGTCGTATTTTTAATTGCGACATATTGACGTTGAATTTGTAGTAATAAATTTAAATTTTGTATACAACCACATTATTTTAATAAATCCTTTTTTTTTACTCAAATTCATTTTTTATAAACTTTAATAACCGCCAACTCTTTAAAATAGCAGCTAACGGGAATAATATTCTCTTGTCGCATTTTAATTTAAGCATTTTTGATTTTGAAAATATATATACAAATTTGTTACAGATGCGTTTCTATTTTTCAAATTAATTTCTAGCTGAAAACATTTTTGGCCGTTAAATGTGAGAGATATTTTAATTGCAAAATAAAAACCCAACGAGTTGGCAGGTCAGTAATTCCCATTTGTTTTTAATCATTGAAAATATGTTGTTGCAAAATGAATCCACGCAAGGAAAGTAAATTAAATCTTTAAAACAATTTAAAGTTTTTCATTGTATTTTTAAACATGGAGAAGCGGCAGAGAGAATTAGAAGCTCTTGTGTCCAGCCAGAAGGAACAACTGAATCGCTACGAGAAGCGATTGAAAGGTATAACAACAACCAGAAAAAAACAAAAAAAAAGCCAATAAAAAGAAATCGCCCATTCTTGCAGACGTGGTCACTGCTTATAAGGGTCTCCTGAAGGAAAAGGAGGCACTGGAGACCAGTCTGGTGGCTCATGCCGAGGCCACTGCCGGTGCAGGGGACACCGAATCCCCCGTAAATTCAACAAAGGAAAATGACATTTCAGGGGATTCCAATAATGATAACGATGAACTAGTAACCACAACTGGGCAAGCTGCTGCCCGTGCCCCTTCATCAACTGAGGGGCAATTGCAGACACAAATTATTACCCTGATGAACTCGTTGGCTACGCTCTCGGCGGAAAAATCACGCATGGAAGCTTCTTTTCAAGCCGACAAGAAGCAATTGCGCTTGCAGATGGCACAGAAGGAACAGGACATACGGGAAATACAATCCCAGGCCAAGGAACAGATTATCCGGGCAAAGGGAGATGTGGATGAGGTAAAAGCCAAATGGATTATCGAACGACAGGAACGGGAAAAGGAGACCAGCAATCAAATGCTAATGATTCGTGAGCTCCAGAAACTTTATGCAGACGAGCGACATCTAAAGGAAAGTATTGAGATGCAGCTGAACAACTTTAAGACACAATTCGCCAGCAATGAAGCGGAGAATAAACGATTAACTGAGCTTCAGCTCCAGCTAAAGGAGGCCAGAGATCAGCTCAAAGTCAGCCAGGCCAAAATGCAGGAAGCCAACACATCCTCCGCCACATCGTCGGACCATGCCTTAGTCCTGCAGCAAGTAAGCCAGGAAATGCAGCAACTAAAGGATCAGCATGCCGAGGCTATTAAACAGGAGCAACGTCGTGTACTAAGAGCTGAAGAACAAAGTCGGCGGCAGGCCGCTTTGCATGAGCAACGAGTGGCCAATCTAGAGGCGCGCCTGGCGGAGCTCAGCAGCACTGTGGGCAGCTATGATCGTCTTAGGCAGCAGGATCAGGATAATATCTTTGCGTTAAAGAAACAATTAATGGAGATAAACCCGGCACAATTGCCAACTCCAGCGACAAAGAAAGAGGATGACCTGGATATGTCCAGTCTGGTAGATGAGCTAGTGCGTCTCAAGAAGCTACTGGTGACGGCGAACTCCCGCTCGGCGAATCCCTTGGACTTAAGCCATGTGCTCTCCCTTTCAGCCTCCGCCTCGGAAAATCATGTTCAGTGCGAGCAGCAGCTTCAAAGTGTCCAGCAATTGTTAGACACCTCCATTAAGCAGCGGCAATTGCTGGAGCAAAAGTGTGAATTGCAGCAATCGCATATTCAGACGCTTCAAGAGAAAGTACAAGTCCTAAATCGCAACATAGACGAGGCGGAGCAGGAGCTGAAGCAACAGGGTGAAAAGTTACGCCAGGCATTAAAACTAGAGCGTTCCAAGTGGCAGGAGGCCAAAGCAGAATTGGAGAACGAAACTCGTTGCAAGCTCAACGAATTGGAACAGTTGCTCCAAAAGCAGCGACAACGTTCACTTCAGCTGCTTGACGAGAAGGAGCAAGAGATCAAGACCCTAAAAACATCATTTGAAGTATTCCATCACCAAGGAGTCGTGGCTGGGACTATAGCAGGAGACCCCACCACTTCCTCTGGTTCTTTGGAGCCTGGATCAGAAACTGCCTTTAATTACTCTTCGGATGGGGATAGCGTCGAGGGAGAACGAAAGGTGAAGTCCAAGAAGCTTTCTCTAAGTGACAATTGTCACATGCTTCACTATGCCAACGAGTTAGCCCGCAAAGACATTGAAATCTCCAGTCTAAGAAAGGCCAAATATTCTGTTGAATCCACGTTACGCAAGGCCATTCAAGACAAGGTGACATCCCAGCAGGAAATGCATGAGAAAATTGAATGTCTTGAAGAGCAGGTAGACAGGTGAGTCAACGATTAGAAATGAAAAATCATACAATTATTAAAATTGCGACTCTTCAAATAGGCTGGAACGCTGTCAGACTCGCGAAGGAGCCAATCTGGAGTACCTGAAAAATGTCATTATTAGCTACATAGTGACTAAGGATTTGGATGGCAAGCGGCATATGCTGAATGCCATTTCAGCAGTTCTGCAATTCACGCACAGCGAGATGCAATCCATCCAAGCATCATTCCAAAAGAAATAACAAATGAAATCCTTTTCTGTAACTTAACAATTCCAGCAAAATGTACATTAACAAGAAAAACAATTCGAATCGAATGTTTTAACTTACCAATCGTCTTTATTTCGCTTTGAAATTTGTTACAAATGTTATCAAGATTTATGTAAAAAAATAAATGAATGTATAAAATGTTAAATCATTTCTTGCCGATCGTCTTAAGTGTACTTAGAAAATTTTTGTAGGCTATTTGAATAACATTTTCCAAGAACAAGTTGAAACTTCTACATTTACGTATAAATACAGTAATTGAGTATATAGTAATTTATTTATCTTTATAAAATGTTTAACAACAAAAGATATTCTCAACTGAAGCCGGCCACAGGATACTTCTCGAGGTGATCACGAAGGACGCCGGGAAACATAGCTAGAAACTTGAATCGGCTGCCCATTTGTTTAGGATCCGTCAGCATCTGATAGCCAGATCGTATAATTTCGTGGTTTTCAGGCAGAGCATGGGCCAACAGCTGCTCCAACCTTACCTCACCCTGCATGCGCTTGAGAAAATCGCCCTGCTCTATTGGACCGCAGCAATAGATGTTTCCTTGGGACTCTGCTGTGTGTTTGACCAGTTTGAAATCCACATCGGCTGTAAGATCAGCGCTGCCTGGTTCCAGGAGCGGATCATGCAGAGCATGCTGTTTGAAGGCACGAAACGTGTCAGTTTTCTCGCCAGAATGTCCATAGTCCATGATTAGAGAAATGCCGCCATTCTTTTCGAGACGCTGCGCCAGAAGTCCGACTTGACGCTCTGTTTCCAATGAGTATTCCAAGCAAGAACGCGTTTCCCCGGGTAATGGGCGAAAAACATGAGACACAGGAGTTTGGGCCTTGGACAAAACAAAACGAAAGTCAGACTCCTCATTTTTTGCCTTTCCCACTACATCAATAAGCACTTCGTGCCAATGTCCATTGACCATTTGCAACTTGTGTGCCGGCAGAGCATCAAAATATTCATGGGCCAGCACCAAAGAGAAGCCTTCGGGCACATCCTCCAGCCGGCTATGCCAATACGCCTTTGAACCAGTAGCAGTGGTGCCCACTTGATAATGTGGCAACTGGGCAGCTGTTTCCTCGCTAAGGGTTTCATGTTGATAGCAAAAGCGTTGAGCCTGTAATTTGCTTAAATATGGACTTATCTCCACAAGATGCATGGAAAACTCGGCCCATAACTTGAATTTGGTCAACACCTTCAGAACATCCCGGGCCAATGTGCCGCGGCCGGGGCCCAGCTCCACCAGTTGAAAGGGTGTTGGACTACCGAGTTTACGCCATTCATTGACTAGCCAAATTCCTACCAGCTCTCCAAAAATTTGTGAGATTTCCGGTGAAGTAATAAAGTCTCCCTCACGGCCGAACACATCGCGCTTCATGTAGTAACCTCCTTGGGGATGGGTCAACACCTCCCGCATGTAATCGGCGACTGTAATGGGGCCAGTGGCCAATATTTTGGCTTTCAGCTGATTGGCCAAGGACGTACTATTGCCAGGATCAGGGGTCGGCGAACTCGATTCCGTCTTTGACTGTACATTTGCATTGTTCGAACTGACCACCTTTAAATTGGGTCGCCTCACAGATTTATAGCTATAGAAGCGACCAACTGCTCCAATCCCTCCATTTATACGTAACATTTTGCCAAACCAGACCTGCCAACTCGTCAAGAATTGTGTCATCTATGTAAACAAAAGGGCGCAAATGTTTAAATTTCTCGCATAATTTTTTTTTCGGAATCGACAAACTACTACCATATATTTAAATTCTTGGACATCCAGATGTTTTGGTAGCATGTTTTGGTCGCTGCAAGCCTTTTTAAATAAAATACATCTGAAAAAAACATGCCAAACACAGAACAAAGAGTTGAATTTGCATATAAATAGTGACAGAAAGTAACATTTAACCACAACACGGCACCTGAAGATGAAGCTGTTTATCGTGCTGGCTAGTTTGATGGGCTTGGCAGTAGCAGTGGACTACTGTGCCCTCCCCACATGCTTGGACAAGCATATTGCCTGCAACAATAAAGGAGTAAGTGCATCCCCAATTACATATTCACATCCTCTAATTAAAGAAAGTGCTATAGAATTTTAGTGTAGATTGCCCCAAAGATGTACGTGAAATCAACATGAATGACCATCATAAGCTGATTCTTACCCTCTTTAATGATCTGCGTAATACTGTCGCCAGCGGATCTGTTGAGAAACTGCCAAAGGCCGTGCGCATGGCCAAAATGGCATGGTGCGACGAACTGGCTCATTTAGCCGTCTTCAATGTGAAAACTTGTGTGTCCATAGCCGACAAGTGCCGCAGTACCGAACGCTTTGCCTATGCAGGTCAGAACAATGCAATTTTTAGCTACAGTGGCTCGGAATCGGAGTACTCTGATGCAGAGATCATCAAGGAACAGATTGAAAAATGGTTCGCTGAACGTTCAAATGTTACTCCTGAAATCATGGGCAACTTTCCCGAAGAGTTACCCAACAAAAACGTCGCCAAGTTCACCATTGCAGTGGCTGAGAAGAACACTCATGTCGGATGCGCTGCTGTACGCTTCTCCAAGGACTATTACAATCACTTTGTGCTGACCTGTAACTTCGCCACCACCAACATCATTGGCCGTCCGGTTTATACACCAGGAGAGAAGTCCACCTCTGGATGCAAGAATCGATATGGCGCTGCCTTCGACTATCCCAACCTGTGCTATGCCAAAGAGATTTACGACAATGAGCGTATATCAGCGGATATAAAGGTATTCTATTGATTTGATATGGATAAAAAGATATTTTAATGATACCGATAATATATTATATAAACGCTAGAAAACTATATTTAAACATACACATTATTTGTTTATATTAAACGTCTATCGGAGTTTGAATTTAAGGTTTAGGTTTCTCCACTCGACCCTTTTTGACGCCGTTTAAAGTCTGCTTGGTGCTCTGCTTGGTGGCCGCCTTAACCTTCTTTTTCTTCTTTTTGTCCATGGAACTGAAGTCTACTGTCTCGGATACATCTTCGCCTCCATATTTTTCCAGAAGGCGATCCATAAGAGAATTGTAATTAGATTCACGTTTATTCTTGCGGGCAAGGATCATTTGCTCTAAATTGCCATCGGAAGCTTCGAGTTCAGCCTCATCCTCCTGCTGTTTGCGACGCTCTATACGTTCCTTAATAACCTTAGCTTCCTTTGATTCACGGGCATATTTCTTGTGCCGTTTGTTTCGTTTGGCTGCCGGTTCCTCGGTAAATATCTTATACTCCGGCACCTCGTCGGCAGCTATCATCTCACCCACAAGCACTTTAATGCGGGGCTCATCTTCGACTTTCATAAATGGAACATGATTCATTATATAGTTGATGCATCCCTTGCCTCCTAAATAAGACTTCTTTACGTCTGTGCGCTCCAAGTCGGATCCGACATACTCCTTCTCGTAATTGCTAATCTCCTCCTCAGAGATTGGCTTAAAGATTTTGCTCCACAAATCCAGCCAAGAAGACATATTGCTTTCCTCGTCGTCATCGTCGATTATGCCCTGCTCATCATACAAAGCCCGCTTCTGCGTATCCGTCAGAACCTGATACAACTTGGACAGAACTTTGAACTTCTCAGTGGATTCAGCCTTTTGTTCCTCAGGAACTCGATCGGGATGCACCAGCAGGGAGAGCTTGTGGTAGGCTTTTTTGATTTCCTTCTCTTTGGCATCCTTCTTCAGATTCATCAACTTATACACATCGCGTGTCTCAAAATACTTTTCGCATAACTCTAAGGTAGACATGATTGGTGCAAAAATCTATTTTTTGTTACAGTACGAAATGCGCCAAATCTGCCCCGCTTGCAATAAAATACTTATTTACAGTGTTGAAAATTTCGATTACTAGGACATATTAACACTGTTAAAAATGCGATCAGTAATCCAAAGCAGCCCTGCGATACAGATTGAAAGTCTGGCCACACTAACCGCAGCCAACTTCGCTTGTCAGCCATCAGCTTCCGTTCTTTTACTTTTCATCGTCTGAAGTGAACAGACGTCATGGTAAGATTTAATAAGATAAAATTTGTTATTGTGCAATCTTTAAATAAGTTGCCTTCATTATTAAATGTGTAAAAGTGCAATGTATACTAATGCATCAAAAATTCAATTTCTTAATCTCGGCAGTCTCATCGTAAATTCTCTGCGCCTCGTCATGGCTCCATGGCCTTCTACCCCAAGAAGCGCTCATGCCGTCATCGTGGCAAGGTTAAGGCTTTCCCTAAGGATGATGCCAGCAAGCCAGTTCATTTGACTTGCTTCGTGGGCTACAAGGCCGGTATGACCCACATCGTGCGTGAGGCGGACCGTCCTGGTTCAAGTAAGTTTCAATATGCAACATTTTCTCCGATTTTTCAATGCAACATTTCGTTGTTTTTGCTATTGTGATGAATTTAGTTATCAATTATGGTTAGAACAAACATGATTTCTGTGATTATCAATTATAACTAGGGCGAACTGATCAAGCAAAACAAACTAGGGAACCTATTTTTCAGTTGCTTTCCCTGGGAACACGTGCTTAACCCTACTTTTTTTACCCCTTGTCGTTTTACAGAGATTAACAAGAAGGAGGTTGTCGAGGCGGTAACTGTACTTGAAACCCCACCCATGATTGTTGTTGGAGCCGTTGGCTACATCGAGACTCCATTTGGTCTGCGTGCTCTGGTTAATGTTTGGGCTCAGCATTTGTCCGAGGAGTGCCGTCGTCGCTTCTACAAGAACTGGTATGTACCGACGCCGCCATTTTGTATGCTCTCAAAACACGTGTTCTCCGGCTCTAACTTGGTCTCTTTTTGGATGATGATAAGATGGTATCTGAATGAGCAAAAATATTGTTGAAAAGCCTTCTACCATCTCTGCTGCCTTCCTTCTGATCAAAAAGAGAGAGAAAAGGAAGAGATTGGAGAATTCTTACCACAACTAGAAAATCCATCATACTAAATTATGTAAATCATAACAAAGTTCTTGGATCAGTGAACAATCACTGAGAGAGCTTTTCAAATCTCTGCTAGTTGTGTGAGCTATTCCAACTTAACCCTACTTTTTGGGTGAAGAACTGGAATTAGTGAGCATGGCATGGAAGATGGTATCTCCGCTTGCGCCCCATACGCAATGAGGTGCCCTTCTGTTTTCCTCTTTCTTCCTCTAATCGCAGACGAAAAATCCTCTAATCGTCCAGGTACAAGAGCAAGAAGAAGGCTTTCACCAAGGCAAGCAAAAAGTGGACTGATGATCTGGGCAAGAAGAGCATCGAAAATGATTTCCGCAAGATGCTACGTTACTGCAAGGTCATCCGTGTGATTGCCCACTCGCAGGTTATTATAAACTATCATCTCATTTTAAATGCGATGTCCTTGGCCTTGTTGCGCCCTTGTGGTGCGCTCGGCCTAAAAAGTATCCCCGCTGTGGCTTTTCCATTCACAGTTTATGGGTACAACGTCGCAGATTAAATTGCCATCCTCTGATGTGCATAACTTGATATATTCCAATAACGGTGCGTAGCCGCTTAGGCGATTATCGCGCGGTTAAACCATATCACGTACATTCCTTCATTCCACACTAACAATCTTATGGAATTTTCTAATGTTACTTTAACCCTTTATTCCAGATTCGCTTAATCAAGCAGCGCCAAAAGAAGGCCCACATCATGGAGATCCAGTTGAACGGTGGCTCCATTGAAGACAAGGTTAAGTGGGTACGTGAGCACCTCGAGAAGCCAATTCAGGTCAGCAATGTCTTTGGTCAAGACGAGATGATCGATTGTGTTGGCGTGACCAAGGGTAAGGGTTTCAAGGGTGTCACCTCGCGTTGGCACACCAAGAAGTTGCCCCGCAAGACCCACAAGGGTCTGCGCAAGGTCGCTTGTATCGGTGCTTGGCATCCATCGCGTGTGTCCACCACGGTGGCACGTGCTGGTCAGAAGGGTTACCACCATCGTACCGAAATCAACAAGAAGATCTACCGCATTGGTGCCGGCATTCACACCAAGGATGGCAAGGTAAGCAAATTAGCCTAGCGGGCAACATCTTAGTCGGTAATCTGTAGTTCATTGGGAGTTTAATGATGATCAAAAACCTAAATACAACGACATCGAAAAACTAAACAAAACTTGATATACACCGTGATATCTATAATGATAGGACTGATAAATCCCCAACCACAGATTAAATACTGAAGTTTCTCTAACTCTTTCCTCTCTTCGATCATCTAGATACTAATTTTTTTTTATTCTACGATTTTCTTGCCATTTTAGGTGATCAAGAACAACGCCTCCACCGAGTACGATCTGACTGATAAGAGTATCACCCCTATGGGTGGTTTCCCCCACTATGGTGAGGTCAACAATGACTTCGTCATGATTAAGGGCTGCTGCATTGGCTCGAAGAAGCGCATCATTACCCTGCGCAAATCTTTGTTGAAGCACACCAAGCGTTCGGCCCTCGAGCAGATCAAGCTGAAGTTCATCGACACCTCGTCCAAGATGGGTCATGGTCGCTTCCAGACTCCTGCCGACAAATTGGCCTTCATGGGTCCCCTCAAGAAGGATCGCCTCAAGGAAGAAGCTGCTGCCACCACCAGTGCTGCTGCTCCCGCTACCACCGCCTAAGAACTAAATGCTTGGTGTTGGGCTTTTTCTTCTACCGACATACAGCGGTAGATTTAAAGCAATCATTAAAATAAAATGTGGTTTTTTAACTAAGCTAACATAGCTCTAAAAGTTTTTTTTATTTACTTTTCTTTAAATGGTGGGCTTGAGCTCTTTTCGTCCCTTTTAATATTTATCATTAAAGAATGTTTAAACAAACGTCGCTAAATTTAATGTCCGTAAAGTAAGCGACGCTGTGGAACTCGGAGTTAGCAACAGTGTCCCCTGTTAAGGCTCTGTTAACTTTTTTCAATTTTTTGATTTTTAATTACTTATTAAGTTTTTTAATCAAAATAAAGTTGTAGATTGCTAAGCATAATCATAATCTATTGATTTTAGTGTTTTTTGGGCGGTTTTGGGCTTTGCAGGTATTTAAAATTTGAGCATAATTTAGCACATTTTTTGTCAGATAATGCTCCATATATTGAGCTATATCTGCAACAAATTTGAAAAAAATCGTCGCAGAGTTTTTGAGAAATGCCCTATCAGTTAACCAAAAAACACTAAAATCAACAGATTGAGCTTTGCTTAGCAATCTACAACTTTATTTTGATCATAAAACTTGATAAGAAAATAATTAAAAATCAAAAAAAAGGCAACAGAGCCTTAACAGGGGACCGTCGCTAACTCGAGTTTAACAGCGTCGCTGAATTTTCGGACTTATTGGTTTTGACGAATTCAGTTTAGCCACTGTTAACTTAAAATAAGCATGTTAAACGACTGTTAACTCAATATAAGTATGTTAAACTACTGGAAACGCAACATAAATATGTTAACCCACTTAAATAAACAGGGCTCTGTAAACTAAGCAGAATTCTGCTCACTTGGCAAGTTTCCATTAAATTAAAAATGTTAACGGAAAAATTTAAAAATTTACCTGCTCTCCTCTGCGATTCTCAAAAATTAGAGAAAATTGGAGTGTCTTGCATATAACGGAAGCTACCTAGGAACTTGGACATTTGAATGTAAATTGTTAACAGACATTAAATTCATTACAATTACTTGAAAAATAACGAAGTTATTAAGTTAATACTCTCTACAACAGATGGCGCTTTTTAATGCCGCATGAGGTCGCTTTTGCGCTGCCAATCTCACCTCAATAGGATAAATTGCATTCACCACAATAGCTGCAAAAATTTTCAACTGAGCGCCACAAACTATGCCGCAAACAAGCAAAGATACAAATATCAAATCTCATATCTCTCCCGAATACCTAAAACTATATCGTATATCCCCACAAGCACCTATTGCATATAAAAACTATAATAACGAAACGTGGGAAGCATTCTAAAGAATTTAATAAACGTGTAATATATTCCAATTTGCTCAACCTGAGTAACCTCTATTTATTCCCCTGGCGCGGCATCGTGTTAGTTAAGACACTTTAACCTCCTAAATTGCCCACTAATTTAATATTGAACGATTGTTCCGATAATCGCAGGGAACGAGACGGCATGATGATGACAATAGCGTGTCTCTGTGGCACGATGATTCAGCAAATTTCCGTTGCAGTTGCATTGTCTGGACCTTTAAATAGAGGCCGTTCCCGTCTAGTGTTCTGCAGTTGGAAACTACACTTGAATCCGCGAGAATGTGCGACCTTAACGGCTTCCCGATAACGAACTACGATGCCGAGCTCAAAGTCTGGAGCGGAGGCAGCGAACAGAGCTATTTCAACGATGATTTGACCGTGGGTCAACTAATATTCAGGCAACTTCAACGTGATCCACAAAGGATATTCCAAATTTCACATTCGGAAAATACGCGTCTCACCCGCAAACAAATGTTGCAGAATGCAGCCAAAGTCAGTTCCTACCTGAGGTCCAAGAATTTTATTACTCTCACCGACGAAACATCGGATATTGTGGGCATAATGGCAAGAAATTCCACCCACCTGGCTGCAATGGCCTATGGCTGCCTGTTCAATGGAACACCTTTTCATGCAGTCAATCCGAATATCGAAACAAAGACCATAAGCAACCTGTTTGCCATCACCAAGCCACGAATCATTTGCTGCGATGCTCAGGATTACCAGAAGGTGAACGATATAGCCAAATCTTTGGCTGCTCAGGTCATTATCATAGATGGTCAAGTGGAGGGTGTAACGAGTATATTGAAGCTACTACAAACAAAGCTTAGCGAGAACTATAAGCCCACCCAGTTTGAGAAGGGCATCGATCGAACCATGGCTATTCTCTGCTCCTCGGGTACCACAGGTACTCCCAAAGCGGTGACCATTGCCAATAGTCGCAAGCTCTTTGAAGTATTCAGGTGGGTTTGAAATCCAAGATAACATTCTAGTTTCTCATTCTGTGTTTATATTCTGCAGTTATCTTACCCCTGATGATGTCCAATATGCACCCAGCACTCTGGATTGGCTGACAGGTCTGCTATGCCTACTAACACCAGGAGTTTTTGGAACTGTGCGTCTCATATCTAAGGAGGTCTTTAGCACCTCTCACTTTCTTAAGCTGTGTGAGCAACATAGCATCACATGGACTATTTTGGCTAACTCCCATGTGGCTATGCTGGCCAATTCTCCTGATATTGAGGCTAGGCAATTGCTCAGTCTTCGTTACCTTCTCTTTGCTGGCGGCCACTGCTTAGTGGCGACTCTAGAGAAGATGCAATCGTTGCTTAGGACTAAAGGCATTCTAAGAAATGCCTATGGTTTCACTGAATTGGGTGCTTGCACTTCGATCAATTATAATGTGCATGATAAGCCTAAATCCGTGGGCCGACTGATGGCAAACATTCGAATGCGGGTGGTAGATGGAGAGGGCAGGAATCTGGGGCCCAATGAGTCAGGCGAACTCTATTGCCACAATGGCCAAGCGTGGCAAGGATATTATGGCAATGCTAAGGCCACTGCTGAAGTGCAGGATGCGGAAGGTTGGTTTCACACCGGCGATGTGGGCTATTTCGATGAAGACAACTATCTATACATTGTGGAACGTAAAAAGGACATGCTAAAGTATCTGGGCATGATGTACTATCCTCATGAAGTGGAAGAGGTCATTGCCCAAATGCGTAATGTGGCTGAAGTCTGCGTCTTTGGCATTTGGAGCGAAACCGAAGGCGATGCTGCAGCTGCTGCTGTTGTGCCCAAACCTGGTTGCCAACTCCTGGCCTCACAGGTTCAAGAGTTTGTCCGGAACAACATTCCAGTCCAGTACAAACAGCTAAACGGAGGCATACAAATTGTCCAACAGCTGGCGAAGAGTGCCAATGGCAAAGTGAACCGTCAGGCTGTTAAGGCAGTCTATCTCAATGAATCTCAACGCTGTAACCTAACATCAAAACAATGATGAGGCAGAACGTATGGATGACATTCATTTC
The DNA here is from genome assembly GCA_024703675.1 of Drosophila nebulosa. Taxonomy (NCBI): domain Eukaryota; kingdom Metazoa; phylum Arthropoda; class Insecta; order Diptera; family Drosophilidae; genus Drosophila; species Drosophila nebulosa. The sequence goes on along the minus strand of JANFPS010000004.1, from coordinate 12,078,072 downwards.
TCTGATAACCAGAACAAAGAGTATAGCAAAAGAACACTTTTGATTTTGGCCCCCCACCACCGTTTAAACTGATAACGCATAATGATGACGGAGAGAACATTACGTTTCACTTTTGAATATGTAAATCCAAATGTAAATTTTATGTAGTACCATCTGTTTTATCACCTGACTTTCTTATCACGCATAATAGTCAAAAGAGAAAAAAATTATTACAAAAATTTCCATGGGATAAAGTTACATCTAATCAGATTTAAAGACAATTTCACCAGAGCCAACAAAGTTGCAAATTGTTATAAAAAAGTATGTTTATTATCAAAAATAGACTCTGAACTCTAGAGCGAAATTAAATAGCAACAAATTCTAATTGCATATTGTTAATTATCTACCATGTTGCAGTTTCACTTTCATTATTTTATAAATTAATAAATAAATAACAGACGCGCCCCCCAATGTCAATGCGTTGTAAAATTTATAATGTCTCGAGAGTGTCTCGGTATCAGTAGGAATCCAAGTGGTTTGTTTGTCTAGATTACATTCAATGAGAGTCTAACAACAGATGCGCAACAATGTACGCAAATTAACTAAATTAACACAACATAGTTGAGGTTATCTAATAGCAGGCTGACTTCCTATAAAAAGGCAGAACTCTCAGTATTGTGCAATCATTTACACTCGCCCAGTCAACTCAACAAACAACAGTGGAGAAATGCCTTTTAAGCCGGAGACCAGCTACGATGCTGACAATAAAATCTGGCACGGCCCCAGGGAGTCCGACTGCTTCAATCCAGAATGGTCCATTGGACAGATTATCCACCATGAGATGCGGAGGCATCCCAAGCAAATAGCCCAGGTAAGGTTTTCTTTCCTCTATTGAAATGGATAAAAGGATCGCTAAAGCAACCTTTATTTAGATCTCGGACACGGAGAATACCATCTTGACACGCGAGGAGTTGTTCCTCAACTCGATCCGGGTGGCCACCTTCATGCGTAATCAAGGCTTAAATCAATCTGACGTTGTTGGCATCATAGCTAGAAATACAACGCATATATTTGCCGTTGCCTATGCCTGCTTCTTCAATGGCATCGCCTTCCATTCCCTTAACATTGCCTATGAGCAGGATACCATTGGGAAGCTTTACGGCATAACCAAACCACGTTTGATCTTCTGTGATGGCGATGAATATGAGATAGTTCGCGCCGCAACCAATGGTTTGGATGTAAAGATTATTACCATGCGGAATCATGCCAGCGGTTCGATTAGCATTGAGGAAGTGCTGACCACACCTGTCGAGGATGACTTTGAGCCAGCTCTTTTGGAAAAGGGCAACGATCAAACTCTGGCCATACTCTGCTCCTCAGGCACAACGGGCACACCCAAAGCTGTGACAGTCATAAACAGCCGCAAGATACTATTCGGTAGTTAGTGAGTACTTCAAAATACAATCTTATCCTTTGCAAATCGTTCACTTTAACCTGCTTTTAGCCATCTGACTACTTCTGATGTCCAATACGCCCACAGCACCTTGGACTGGATAACCGGACTCCTGACTACGATTACATCAGGAGTTTTTAGCACCACTCGCATCATAGCCGACAACCCATTTGATCCTGTTCGCTTCCTTCGACTTGTGGAACAGTACAAGATAACGTGGCTCTTACAAGTGCCCTCACATATGGCTCTAATGGTGAACTCCAAGGAATTCGAAAAGAGCGATCTTTCCAGCCTGAAATGCTATATGTACGGCGGAGGACGCTGCTCTGCGGAGGTACAAGATCAGATTCGCAGTCGTCTGAGTAAGAATTGTCTTCACTTTGCTTACGGATTCACTGAACTGGGCACCATGGCCACAATGAACTTCAATTTCGATGAGAAACCCAACTCTGTGGGCCGGCTGGCATGTGGCTGTAGAATGAAAATAGTCAACGACGACGGCGTGGCTCTGCCTCCCAACGAAGTGGGCGAGGTTTGCATCTACAGCGGCCAGTATTGGGCTGGTTATTTTGGCAATCCCAAAGAGTCGCACAACATCCGAGACTCAAAGCTGTGGTTCCACACTGGCGATCTGGGCTACGTGGATAATGATGGCTTCCTGTATATTGTGGAGCGCAAAAAGGATATGCTAAAGTACCAAAATATTATGTACTATCCCAATGATATTGAAGCCGTCATCTCTAAAATGCCCGAGGTGGCCGAAGTCTGTGTCTTCGGCGTGTGGGATCAAGTGGATGGCGATAAAGCTGCTGCTGCGGTCGTCAAAAAGGTCGGAACTGAACTCCATGCCGAAGATGTGGTGGGGTTTGTGAATGAACATGTGGGAGCCAAGTACAAGCAACTCCATGGCGGAGCATTAATTGTGGATGATCTGAAGAGGAGCTCGAATGGCAAGACAAATAGAATAGCCACCAAAAATTATTTCCTACAAGTGAAAGGCAGAAGCTAGTAGAATGATTTTCGTTTTGTAATTTGTATTAAAAAAATATTTTGTGTTCAATCAAAAGAAATTATCAGCTTTGCCTCTCTGTGATTATCGGACTAGTCTATCATCTGACTACTGATCAATCGAACTTGCAATATTATATAAACCTTATAAGTAGTTATAGGAAACAATAATGTGTCCTCCCCTTGCTGATTGGGGGGTAACTATACAATCGCAACAAGTGACTACGATCAATTTAGTATCTAATCTAATAGTTATTCTAAAAGTACTCATAGTAGCAATTGCATTTTGAAACAATTGCAATGGCGTGACGATAAATAGAAGAAACTAGTTTAAATAATAGTTCTCTGACACTTAACTCATCATAAGATCAGCTGAATGTGATTCTATAAAAACGCATACGAATGCATGCATTTCCAGCATATGCAAAGATCATAGCATTTACGGAGCTTTAACTAAGTCTAACACAGAATGCAATTCAAGCCTGTGACAAGTTACGATGCGGATAATAAAATCTGGAGCGGTCCCCCAGAGGCACATTATTTTGCCCCTGAATTGTCTATAGGGCAGATAATTTATGAAGAAATGCGAAGGCATCCCAAGCTTATAGCACAGGTAATTTAAATTATTACGAGTTAAATCGAAGAAGTGTAAAATGGATTTATTTATTTAGATTTCCGACACGGAGAATACAATCTTGACACGGGAGGAGCTGCTTCTCAACTCGATTCGAGTGGCCACTTACATTCAGAATCAAGGCCTGAATCAATCCGATGTGGTTGGCATTGTAGCCAGGAATACTACACATATTCTGGCCGTAGCCTACGCTTGCTTTTTCAATGGCATCGCCTTCCACTCGCTTAATATTCTCCATGACCAGGAGACGATCAAGAAGCTTTACCATATAACCAAACCCCGTTTGATTTTCTGTGATGGAGATGAGTATGAAAAGGTTCGGACTGCTACCAAAGGGTTCAATGTGAAGATCATTACCATGCGGAATCATACCAGCGATTCGATAAGCATTGAAGAACTACTGGCTACACCTGTGCAGAAAGACTTTAAGCCAGCTCACCTGGAACAGGGCAACGACCAAACTCTGGCCATACTCTGCTCGTCGGGAACAACAGGAGATCCAAAGGCTGTAACAATCACAAATAGCCGAAAGATCCTCAACGCAAGCCCGTAAGAAATTGAAGCTGAAAATGAGTTGAAATCGAAATTATATTTTTATTCTATCTTCAGACCTCTAACAACTGCCGATGTTCAGTATGCCAGTAGCAGTCTAGATTGGCTGGCAGGTCTGCTAACAGCAGTGATCTCTGGAGTCTATAGCACCACTCGCATCTTAACGAGCTGTGACTTTGATGCCGAATACTTCTGTCATCTTGTTGGAAAATACAAGATCACTTGGTTGCTGCAAGCACCCGCTCATATGGCTCTGATGGTAAACACTGAGGGATTCGAAAAGACAGACTTTTCGAGCATGAGATACTGTCTCTACGGAGGCTCCCGCTGTTCACTGGAAGTGCAACATCAGATACGCAGTGTCCTTAGTTTGGATTGCTTGCATTTCGCTTACGGATTCACTGAGCTGGGCACTTTGGCCTCTGTGAATTTCCATTTTGATGAAAAGCCGAACTCTGCAGGCCGTCTGACAAATGGTCTTAAGCTGAAAGTAATCAACGAGCAAGGCGAGGCACAGGATCCGGATGAGGTGGGCGAGATTTGCATTTACAGCGGTCAACACTGGGAAGGTTACTATGATAATCCAAAAGAAACGCAACATATCAGGGACAGTGAATTGTGGTTCCACACCGGTGATTTGGGATATATGGATGATGATGGTTTCCTTTACATAGTGGAGCGAAAGAAGGATATGCTAAAGTACGAGAGGATTATGTATTATCCCCATGAAATTGAAGCCGTCATATCCAGAATGCCAGAGGTGGCCGAGGTTTGTGTATTCGGTGTGTGGAATCCTTTCATTGGCGATGAGGCAGCTGCAGCAGTTGTCAGGAAACTGGGAAGCCAACTCCATGCCCAGGACGTCCTTGACTATGTAATGGAGCACGTGGACGCCAAGTACAAACAGTTAAATGGCGGTGCTCTGATTGTCGGCGATCTCCAACGTTCTGCGAATGGCAAGACCAATCGACTGGCAACCAAAGCCTACTTTTTAGAAGTTAAGGGCAGAAATGAGTTGTAATTATTTCTAATCTTGAAGTCTGTTAGAATCTATTCACGATGATGATGATATCTCTACTACACTTTAATTGTGACATAAACTTGCTCACTGGGTCAGTTCAAGGGGGGGCAAGTCGTCATAGACACAAAGTCAAGGTCTTGCCGGTTATCTGTTTGTCCAAAAGTGGATTCACAATTCTGTCTCTCTTATCGGTTTAAGAAATCTTTGGACAAGTTCTCGTTTGGCTTATCATTTAAAAGCATTGCTTATCTTTGAGCTTTTGGGTTTGGTAGCGCCGTTACTACATTTGTACATAAATACATAGGTGCAGATAGGTGATAGTCGATGGTGATAAGTGACGTTGTGCCTAACCGTTTGGAAGGGAAACGGTTAAGCCAAGATAAGATTGGATGTCAGCTCTGCTCTGGCCACGCACTGCAATCGCTTCAACCAGTTGCTGTAGAACGTGCTCTCCGTTTGGACCTTAACATCCACGACGGGACGCTGGTCGTTTGCCACTCTTATCATTTAGCCAGCTGCCAACATGGAACGCGGCAACACGCAATTCGATAAATACACAAAAATTTGGAGTGGACCAAGGCCGGCGAACTTTTTCGATGTGGACTGTTCGATTGGAAAAATTCTGTTTGCCTTTATGAGAAATCATCCGACAAGCCTATGCCAGGTGAGTCTGAATATATTACAAAGGCAAGTGACTGGCCTTTCATATGAGATTCTCGACTTGCAGATTTCTGATACGGAGGGCACAGCTCTGACCAATGGCGAAGCAATCACATTTGCCATACGCATTGCCCAGCAACTAAAGGCCATGGGTCTGAAATCGGCCGATGTGGTGGGCATAGCTGCCACTAATACCACCTATTTGATGCCTGTAATTCTGGGTTGTCTTCTAAATGGGACTCCATTCCATGCGGTAGGTACCCAATGTCAATGGAGACTGTTAACTTGATGAATAATTTGAACATTTTTTCCTCCTTAGGTTAGTCCTTGGCATGATGAGGAAACCATGAAGCATTTGTTTTGCATTACCAGGCCAAGAGTTATATTCTGTGATGGCACGGTCTACTCCCGCATTAGTGTTATAGCCCGAATGTTAAAGACTCCAGTGTACACTCTAAAAGATCATCGCTTGGGTATGCCGCGGGTGGAGGATTTACTGGAGCCAACCAAAATGGAGTTGTACTACACGTAAGTACTTTTGATATGAAATTCCATTTACTCCATTTCCAACATTTTCTCATTCGCTAAACAGACCGGAAACCCTATTGCTGGGCGGAGACCAAACAGTGGCCATACTCAGCACTTCCGGCACCACGGGACTACCCAAGGCTGTTTGCATATCAAATTCGGCTTGTCTCTTTGATTTTGGGTAACTTACTTTGCCTCGACTTTAATTGAGAAGTCGGCTAATCTCTGTTGTTCTCCAGCTTTGTCACCGGCCAAGATGTCTTGCTGTCGTTCAGTACCATCGATTGGTCAGCGGGTCTGTTCAACATGCTCTTCAGTTGCTGCCATGGCTCGACACGCATAATCACCGATCGCGCCTATTCACCAGAATATATGCTCCAGTTGATTGAAAAGTACAAGGTCACTCTTCTGACAGTGATACCCCAGCAGGTTGCCTCTCTGGTCAAGGCGCCGACTTTGAGTAAGCAACGTTTGGCCTCCATTCGCTTCATTAGTGTGGGCGGTGGCAATTGCTATGTGGCGAATCTTCTCAAGATGCAAGACTTTCTAATGAATGGGCAAATATCGTACGGCTACGCGTTGACCGAGGCCGGTGGCGTTTCGGCCAATATGGGTGTGGCCAAGCCCTCCTCGGTGGGCCGCATTGTGCCCGGAGTGAAAGTGAAAATACTCGACGATGCCGGCCGTAGTTTAGGCCACGGAGAGACTGGCGAAATCCTTGTGCACAATGGCAAAGTGTGGAACGGCTACTATGGCAATCCCAATGAATCGAAACGCATCCAGGACTATCAGGGCTGGTTCCACACTGGCGACATGGGCTACTTCGACAATGAGAACTACTTGTACATAGTGGAGCGCAAAAAGGACATGCTAAGGTTCCACGGTGCCCAGTATTGTCCCCATGAGCTGGAGCAGGTGATTGCCGAGCTGCCGGATGTGATAGAGGCCTGCGTCTTTGGCCTGTGGAATGAAGTGGACGGTGATCCCGCTGCAGCGGCTGTGGTCAAAGTGCCAGGCAGTCGGCTAACTGAAATGGATATTGTCGAGTATGTGGCCAAACGATTGGTTGTCACCCACAAGCAACTCCATTGCGGCGTCTTCTTTCTGACTGAACTACCCAAGACGGGCAGCGGCAAGGTTTTGCGTCAACGGGCTCGCGATCAGGCATTGGGCAAGAAGTGGAACGATTATAGCAATCACAATTAGATGTTAATTTTTGATAGTCTTAAACAATTTATTAATTAGATGACTCACCCAGTCAGTCAGTGGATATGGAATTCATGCTGACTTCCATACAACAACAACAACAGCAACAACACATAACAAAACACACAAAGCAGACACAATGTTTTTGTTGTCCAGATAGTCGTGGCATTCGGTTTGTGCTTTATCGCCAGCTTATCTGTCAAAGATTGGGTAGCCCAGGTGCGATAATACGTAAAGGTAGAAGGGGCCCCAATGAAGTCAAACTGAAGTTTTTCAAGGCAAACAGAATGCCAAAATGAAATGTTAAATTAATTAGGTCGACTGCAATAAACTAATAAAAATTGCTTTCAGTTACATTTGTTTCACATTATTAAATGAATTTAAATTAATACATTAAAGTTTTTGCCAATTATTTCCATAAGCAAAGGAAAATATATTATTTGTTAGACTTTTTTTTTTCATTCTAATAGTCGACATTCCTGCATGATTTTATTAGTTGATTGACAGCCGAACCCAAGTTGCACTTTGAACGTGATCTTGTCAGCATTGCAATTGGATACTTTTGCCCTTCCGCCCCCAAGATCTTGTAACCCGGCATGCAATTGAGTGACATGTCTTCTTCCCCTACGACCCATACATCAGGGATCACTTTGATGCTTGGCTGCATTTCAAAAATAAAACTCTGCACACAATTAAGAGGCACTTAGAGGCATCAATGAGGAGAATGCTCAAAATGGAATGAAATTAATTTGCTCCCAAATAATTTCAAGGATGGCTGATAATGATCGCTTAAGCTGATTGACGGATGAAGAGATCAGAGCGGAGCGGCTGCATTTGGACTCATGGACTCATGGGTGCATGTTTTCAATGTCAATGTCAAGTTCGTGAAATACGATCGCATATTTTGGGGGTATTTAGTCATCTTATATGATGTGAGAGTTACCTATGTAGACGTATTTATATTTGTTTGCTTGCATTTGTCATTGATCTCTGTGATCTTGAGAGTTGAGTTCTTAAACCTGCTCGAAAAATATGCAGGAAGTGCCAGGCGTAGCCAATTGCATTAGCATTAGTCTCGGACTGCATCACTGGACCACTGCCACAGCCACATCCACATCCACATGGTGGAGCAACATTTCACAGCCTCATGGCGCCTGCGAAAGAGACAGGGACAGCGGGACTGGAGAGACAGCGAGAGAAACAACAACTGGACAACAGATCAGTGATCAGCAACTGGACAGACGGCGATTCTAATTGTCATGCAAATACCAATTATCATTTGTCAGTAAATGCCACTATATATGTGTAATTAAATGCCTACGCTTTATATTTTATGCGATTGCCCAGAATGATCTGAAATCACTCGATCATGGATTGTAGATCTGCGATCTACGATCGGCAATCTTTGCGCTGATTAATTCATTAGCAACTGTCGACCAGTTTGTCAGTTAACAAGGCGAACGAATGCGAAGCCGTTATTAATCGAGTAGAAAATCTCATTGAATTACCCCTACAACTATATAAAATTGTTTATGACCATTTGAAATGATAAAAACATATTTATGTCTGCTTGAAGGATTGTTAAATTACAGCAGTCTTCAAATTTGCATATGTCAAAGCAAAAATAATATATAGAAATTAAATAGGTTGAAGTAAATTAGTTTCTGCTCTGCCAGACTCAATCCCAATCCCCAGACCCATGCCCTTGCCCATGCCCAATGAAAATCTAATTAAGTCATTCGAAGGCAACGTCTTGTTAATGGGAAACAGTCAAAGCAGTGACTAATAACTACCCTGCACTAAAAGGAGCCTTTTGGAAGCGATGGTTAAAGAATTTATCTAATATAAAATGAAATCGAATTGGGTGTGCAGGCAAGAACGAAGTTCTCTGAGCTGCTTAGATTCAAAACTTACGGGATTTCCCCCCATGGCCCTCTTTACAGTACCACAAATCGATCTCCCATAAAGCATAAATTATATTCCCAGAAAAAAACAAGTTTTCCCATAAATTTAATCCGCCCCTGCGCGTATTGCAATTAGTAAATGGAAATTTTGGATTATCAAAGATTTCACTTTTACTTTTCTGTCGAATTTGCTTGCACCACAAATTGGTAATACCCAACCAGATACCCTTTATCAATCTGAGGGCCCAACAACTTTGACACATTGCCATCGAGGATGTCGAAGAAAAGTTGCGTAGAAGTTGTTGGGCAGAGAATTTATGGCGCTTAAATTGCAGTCATGCGCATGAGCGGCAACGGCCTAACAAGATCAACTTCCCCTCAGACAAGCTCCTCACGGTTCCCCTTCCGTCGTGGTCTTAACCTTAACCCCTTAGTGGCTGCGGCTTTGGGGCGGATGTTTGGTGTCAAAACACGCGCAATGCATTTTCCATGGAATTGGAACTGGACTCCTTGAGAATAATTTATGTAAGCAACGTGTTTGCCAGTGAAAACAACTTTGAATCGGTATCAAAATCGGGATGCGGATCGTGCTTCGGAATCTCGCATCATGTCTGAGACTATAAAAATCGACCATGATGTTTTCTTGTTTGCTGCTTTTATCAATTTGTGTTCATTTCTAAGCAAGACCCAAGCATAGATCATAAAATGGCACCCCCGGCAAGAATGGGAAAACAAAAACAAAACAAAAACGGAATGAAAAAGGAGAACGAGGAGCGGGAGCGGGCGATGAAAAATAAAACTAAAAAATTTACATAATTACCGCTGGCGGCAATCTTTTGAGAGATCCGCCGCCCAAACGTGTCAAAATGAAAAGTGTTGCATGATTAGCGAGTAAATTACACAGACGAGGCATAAATCTGACTTTGGCAATGTGGAGGCTGCTGCTCCTTCTCAAGAGATGATCAAATAAATGTAGCGATTAATGGAAAAGATGAAGATGCAAAAGTGGAGTATGATCAATGTATCTGCTGATGGCCCGCAACTGGGTTCGGGATCTGGGGTCTGGGTCCTGGTCATGGCCAGCTGCTCTGGCTCAACTGGCGCCTGAAGCGTGCGAATTTCTCGCTGCCGCCCCGTTGTGGGAGGTGTGAAGTATGACCGAGGCAATATTTTCCACAGCGCTGTAAAAACAAAACAGAATATGAAAAATGTTCAACAAAAAATAAAAAAATTAAAAAAAGAAAAGAATAAGGAAAACGCAAAATTTAAAAATCTTGCAACATGTTGCCCTGGCGGGTATACATGACACATTGTTGTAGCCAGAACTTGGTCAACAAGCGATCTGGCAAGATGATGCCACAAGATGAAACCGGCTAAATATCTGCACTCGGAGAAATATCTTTCCCTTTTGGGAAACAAAAACACAAAAAAATGCTTGTCCTTTCCAATCCAAAGAATTTATCTAAAATTGTTTTTATCGAGGGAATATTGTAATGGGCCCTCTTAAGAACTTGATTCTTTAGCTTCTTCTGTCAAATTGTCTCCATTTTTTTTTCAGTGTTGCCAGTTTCGTTCTGCTGATTGCCACCGATAGACACAATTCCTTAACACGTCTTTCAGATTGAAAAGCCGGTGGGGCCAAAAAAAAAAATATATATATATACATATGTATATAAGAAAGAAAGAAACTACTTGTCGCTGATGTTGTTTAAGAGCAAAGTGTTGTTAGCATACCAACTTCAGTTATATGGCATGTATGTATGTATGTGTATGTAGATGCTTACATATATTTTTTAGCGGTGGTTTCGCATTACCGTTGGCCCAGACCGCGGGACCCGGTCAAGGTCTCATCTTCTCCTCTTGGGCCAAGTTTTTGTCGCCAGCTTCCAATTCTCTGTCGGCTGCTATATGCATTAAAATCGATCGAGGCGAATCGCCAGTCGATTTTGCATTTCCTGTCGCATGCACCATATAAATTAGTTTTCCATGTTCACTTGTCACTTATATCGTAGCGATTTGGACCCAGTTGAACCCGTTTGCGGGTGTCCACAGCACTTAGAATTCAAATCCAAATGATTGCCCCTTATCAGTCGCTAGTAGAAGAGTCTTCGTACTTTTGGTAAGTAAAGTAAGTATTTGCCATTTTTATTTGCGGCAATTTATTTATGCGACACAAACACGCACCACCAGAAAGAAAATAAAGAAAAGAAAGAAACAAAGAGAGACCTAACGACATGGCTCAAAGCGTTTTCCATATTCGGTCACTAAGTGGCCTTGAATTGGGTCTTGCATTTGGGTGGGCTACTCAAAGAAATTGGTAAACCTAGATTAATCTGTCTCTAGGAATGCCTTTGCCATGTCTGACTGGAAAACACTTTTACTCGCTGTTGCTCTCGCTTATCGCCTTAGCCATAAATAAAGCTCATGTCTATAAAAGTTGTCAACGAATTTATTTATTTTCCCTTTTCTGGTAGAATATGCAAATTAAGACTGATTAATTACAGGTCACACAGTCTGACATGAGAGAAAAAAGTGAATACCTTCTTATCTCATTCGAGTGGCTTTCCTTTATGGCTTTTCTCCCATTGGCCATCAGCTGTTTTCAAAGTGTAGCGGTTATGCAGTCTCCTCAATTAGCATTTTTTATAAAATTCTCCTTGTCTTCAACCGTCACCCTGTGTCATAAAGGCAGGATAAACATTTCCCACTGTTAATCTAGATTTCAATGCAATCTTAATCGGCAAAGAGAGAAATTGTCAAATGGCATCATGAGTAGGATTGTTTCCCATCAAGCACAAGTCAGATGTGCGGCCCCAAATCGATCGAGCTCCAACAGTTTCCGTAGTGTAGCGGTTATCACGTGTGCTTCACACGCACAAGGTCCCCGGTTCGAACCCGGGCGGAAACATGGCTATTTACTTTTTATTTTGTTGAATAAAATTATTATTTAAACACTCTTTTTTCAACTAGCCTTCGGGTTTTTTATTAACTTGTCCTTTACTCTTGACCTCTATTTATTACTTAACATCATAACTGAACACACAAGGTCACCAGCCTTAACCCATGAGGTAGCAACAGCAGTTTCCTTTAAATTCTTTTTTATTTTTTTTATTGTTTTTTCCTCCAAAAGTACATAATAAGTACTGCATATGTACATGTTTTAGAAATATCTTCCACGATTTCGTTTCTCGTTGGTGTGTGTGGGCTTGATTTCAGTTCTTAATTTTAATATCATTTTAATGAGCCTCGTTTAATGATCTCGATCAGGTAGTGCTATAAGATGCCATGCCATAAGCATTTCATCGCTCTCAGCTGTTTAATGATCTGCTACCAATGTCAGATCCTTGGCATGACTTTCACATTCCCTCTACCTGACATATTTACGACTCCAAATCGAATGAAAGTTCAGAGTTGTATTTATTGCTTCGAGGAAAGTGTTATGATTTTAAATATGCTGGGGCTTCCCGTTGATAGACTCCACATTGAACTTGGGGAAATATAAAATTCAAATGAAACCGTTTTCACATAAACAATAGAGAAGAGAGCTTTTTTATTGAAGCTTCTAGGAAAGCTTTTCTAGCAATTTCGACGTACATATTACTCATACGTCATCCTAGTCGGATTCTTTGGTGTGGTCTAGATATTGGAATGCAAGTTCAACAAGTGAAAGGCAGCGGGTTCAACGCCCAGTCTTGGTTATCTTACTTCCCTTTTTTTTAGTTTATTAATTTTTTCCAACAAATTAACTCTTTCTGAGCTTCTCCCGCTTGATTGGCATGCCCTGACATCGAATGTGACGCATAGGCAGTCAGTAGTGTCCAATTATTTACTAAATAGAATATGAAGTCTCGTCTACAACTCCATTTCACATGTCACACATCATCTTCCTCCATGCGTCTGCCGACCGTCAGGCTGGGTCCCCAGCCTGGTTATGCAATCGAGTTTTCTTTTCTAACTTTGGCTTCAGTTTGGTTTTCATTTCCCGGCTGTGCGCCGTACCGACCAGACATTTCTAGCTAATCCAATTAAGCATATTCATCATATTCACGCAATGCAGGCCATGAACTAGAAACGCAAGCGCAAAACCAAATAAACTACACGCTGATGTGAATGTATTTAGAGAACCAGAACCAGATCACCCCAAAAAGGGGGTGCGAGAAAACGTGACATTTCCGTCATGTTTCGGCGATGATTGAAATCTATTTAATTGAATTTAAATAAGCGTTAACCAACAACAAAATCTTCATATGCTCTATGCTCTCAAACCCCACAAACTTACATTAGAAGTTTGCTCTTGGCAAAAACTGAAACGACTTATTCTGTTTTAGTGCAATCATTATTCAAAAGATCGTTTAAAAAATTGTCGACAATTATAATTTTCTTAATTTTACATTTACCGTGGGTCATTTTATGGGAAAAACGTGTCTTTTATTACATCGACTACCATCAGGCATTTAGCATACCCTGTAAAGAGGCCAGTTTCGCACTCCTACATACTTCAAGTTTCATCTTATCCTCTATCCACCATTGATAAGAAGAGTGCAATTTAAAATATGCTTACAAATTGCAACAATATATCCAACGGATACTTAAATTTATCTAAAACCTTTTATGTTAAAGAAATAAAAGACCAAATCTGTCATAGAAATCTGTAACGAAGTGGTAAAATTTATTATTGATTTTATATTGAATTTAAAACTACTAATTCATGAATTCATAATAGAAGGCAAACACATTGTATTCAACTTAGACCAAAAAAACACAAGCAGAGCCACCGACAAATAAAATATTTGTTGTCTGTGAAATTAACATTGGAAATGCTTATCGATTTACCCAATTAGTTAATAAAATGAGCATTTAAACGATGACACCACAGGACTTTATCTTACTTCTTGCTCAATCATCATTTGTATTCTTATTTATTATGTGGCAATTACGAAAATTAATCTAATCAATAGGGTTAATGCAAGTGTGACCTGTCGATACTTCTTACTCTCTTTCTCTATCTATCTATGGCTCAGTGGGGGGCGTGTATGCATATATCATGCATTACTGTACTATTATACAGGCCGAGTACAACCCACTTGATTTTCCACTTTAGGCTTTTTTTTTGTGTTTCGCGTGTGTCTGAATCAGTCAAATGGAACACCACTGCAACAAATCGTTCACTCGGCGGTGTATTCCCAATACGTCACGTAGACACCAAAGTTAAGCGTTAAAAGTAAACTGGTAATCCAAAACTGAATGTCATATGGTCATAAATTTGTGCAAAATGAAAACAAAATCATTGCAAAATGAGCACCAATTGCAGACGTAGACAAAATGAATATGTATGTGGCCATTTCCTCCATTTATTTGATATAAATCATTAAACGTGAATCAAATTGAAGTGAAAATACCCTAAATAGGGTCCCTTTATATTCACGTGACACACGAGAAATGGCTTTGTTTAGTCAACTTAAATCCTTGACAAGAATTGCAGCTGATTTTCTTTAAAAAATGATTTTACAAATGTTATATAAAAAGCTTGACCCGAAAACGAAATATTTCTAAAATAATTATACAACATTTTTTTAAATAGACATCAGTAATTTTTTTTATTTTGATCGCCAATTGCTAAATGATAAGTGCTAAAATTTTTCAATTTAAAGGTAGTTAATACAAATTAAAGTCATTGATGTTTCTTAATAAAAAAATTTAATTAATATGGCTTTCAACAATTATTTCATCACAATCAATTGAAAACACTTACCGAATTTATTAGACAATATGTCGTGCCTATGGATATAGTTAACATGCCCACAAAACAAATGCCTCAAAGTCGTATGTATAAATCAATTAGAAATTCAGCGATCAGCTGACAGTGATTAGCGGCAAAAGTGAAAGGTAAACAAAAACAACGAACCGTTGGAACAGTATCAGCTGCTGCTAAATAGCGCCAACCAGCCAGCCAGTGTTTCTCTCCTAATGAACTTTACTAATCAGCTCCGATATCAGCCAGCCACGGGAGAAGGTGCGATGTGCGTTGTTCGATGGGGTGGGTGTCCGTCGGTCAACAGTGGCAAGTGGTAGTCTCTCCGGAAATGCGCGTGCCAAGGCAATCCGAGAGAGCGACGCGACGTCACATCAAACGATATGTTCTTTATGCTGAGGTCTGCTTTTTATGATCGTCAGAGAGACTTTGTGTATGTTGCCAGGGAGAACTTTTTTTGGATTTCGGCTGCTGTGTGGGGCTGTGGGTGCCGACTTTGGCCTCGTGTTTCGTCAATTCATGCGAAAAATTCAATACAGTGTTTGAATGAATATGATGGGAATGGGAACGGGAGCAAGCGGCCCCGCAGCAGCAGCAGCAAAAGTAATTTCGCCATTTCAAGGCCTACGTGACTTCTCTCACACACATAAATGTGGTGGAAACCTAAAATGGGGACTTCGATCAGAAAGCAAAAAAAATACAAAGAGCAAATTGCTTGTCGTAATTTGAACAAATGCTAAACTAGCTCGCTTTAATATTTTCCACTGTTATTTATTTAATAATCAATTTTGTATTGAATCGATGATGTTGTCGCTTGTTGGCCGTGTCTACTTACCCACCTTTTACCTCATGATCTGTGACGTTGGAGACATTCGCCAGCTAGCTTAAGGTCGTCGACAGCTGTCGTTGTCAGCTGATTATGAGAGCAAAAGACGTGTCGTGTCTCTCTCTCTCTGTATTTTCTAATCTTTTTTGAGAGCACTAGCTCTGCCTATATTCTCTCTCTATATTCTATTCTCACCTGATTCTGCCATAAAGATAAATCACTTGGTGATGGAAAGATGGCATCAAACCAAGAGATATACTCTATACATGTAGTTTGTCTATAAATTAGGGAACAAATAAAGTGGTTTGGCCTTTGAAAAATGTGAAAATGAAAAGAGAAACAGAAAACTATTTAAAAATTTTTGCATTTCTTATTATATTTTAAAATTTATTTCCAGCAATTTTGTTTTCTCTTTTTTTCTGCCAACAGTTTTCAGTCTTAAATTATGAGAGCTAAGTTAATAAGACTATGATCAAAATTTATATACAATTTTCGTTTTATTAATCCAACTTAAATATATAAAGATCAGGAACTATAGAACGGTGGGTCCAAAATTATCGCCTCTTTCTTTCTCTCTCGCACTGTGGTCACAGGATAAAACTTCTCTGTAGCCCGATTAAGAGCAATGGCCATAAAAATAGTCTGTAAATTTTATAAAAATATTTTAAACATTTCTGTTGTAGTTCAAATTAAAATTAAAGAACAAAAGTGCAACTAAGTAAAACCATGCCAATTTAAAATTTATTTAATTTTTGGTTCAGCAAACGTGCAAAATGCCAAAGAATACAACAAAAAATCCAAAAATTTCCAAAAGTTTTGTTTCAAAATCATGCATAAATAGATTTGTATTAAATAGCTACGTATATCTACTTTTCTTGCCAGGCTCTCTCTTACCACACACAAAAGACAAACAAAAAACTCACTTTTCAGCTGATTAATATAAGATTTGTAATTTTTATTTTTATATGTATGTATATATTATTTTTTTTTCATGCTTTTGCTTTCGTTCTGCTTCTTCACTCACTTAAATCTGCAATCAAAATTTGTTAGTCTATGAGCTAAATTATAAATAAATATGTTCATTTTTAAAATAAATAACTAAAAACTATACAATTGTTTGTTTTTCATTTAAGTAATATGTATAAATCATTTCACACTTAGTTTTGAAAAATTGAAATAAATAAAATTACAGGTTAGACGTGGATATAAGTCAAAAATACAATATTTTTTTCGTCTTATTTTGTGAGTTGATAATTTCTTGCTATCGACATTATAATTTTTGCATTCTCTCGGTTTCATCTTCGTAAGCTTCTCTATATAAGTAGTAGCTCGTTTGTATGGCGGTTTTTCATTTCGAAATCGGTAATATTCTTTCCTTCTTAAACTATGCACTGAGAAGCAGCGAGGTTCGACAATTAACACACTAAACCACATTCATAATTTTCTCTTTTTGAAAATTATTTACAAAAAAATGTTTATCGAGGCCAACAATTCTATTCGATTTGGATTCAAAATCTTTTTTTTTTTGGTATTTCATTTTTTTTCTTTTGCAAGTTTTCCCCTTTTTTGTGGTCGTCGTATTTTTGAGTATTTTGATAGTTAATTTTATTGATAGATTATCCTTGTTTTGATTTAGATCAGAGACTCAAGTATTTCCAAATTAGTCTGTATTATAAACGAAACTCAACTAGAAGTAACTAAATATTAGGCTATATGTCGATGATGAGCATGAACAATTATCATACATTTCGTGTGTGTGTGTGCTAGGTATGGTGTGTTTGTGGGTGTGTGATGAGAAGATTCAGTGCCGATTTTAAAGATTATCTTATCAAATACTCGAGACTCTGTTGATTTTCTTGATTTATTAATACATTTCGATATTCTTTGTGTTGATAAGTTTTGCATTGTTAAATTTTAGACAGGATTTTTAAGTAACCTGCTTCAAAAATACTTATTTGAACCACAGTCGTAGGATGTTTAGATATATCATACATATTATTTAAAGTATGTATGTATAGTGTGAAGAGTGCGGGTATAAAGTGTTGATGTGTGTGTGTGTGTGTGTCTGTGTACATGGTGTGGTATATAGGTTTGGAAACTTGCAAATTACAATAATGCATCACACGCGTATTCAGGCCAAATTTTTTACAGAAACTTTTTTCGATTTGCTTTACAAAATATTATTAAATGCTTTCTGAAATTCTATACACTTTGTACGTTTCTTTTAAGACCAAAAAATAAATAAATAAAATTTTGCATATATGTTATAAAATGATTAAAGATGTGAAAAAAAACCACAACAACCAAAAGAAAATTTCAAGTAAATTTTGCAACAGTACAAAATGTGAATTTAATTAATTTCTACGTTTAGAAAAACATTTTTTGATCAGTGATTTGTTATAGATTTATTTAAAATTTAAATCCAAAACTAGTTTTAAAAAGAAACAACTCTGATCGAATAGTTTCTTTAGTGAAATATGTTAATAAAAGTGAAATAAGTTTTAATCCGATCAAGATTAAATTTTCCATTACCAATCACTGATCAAAATGCTCTACTAAACTAAAATAAAAGTTAATGCCAATTAGAAAAATCAATTCCATTTAGAAAATAATTTAGAAAAAATTCGAAACAAAATGTTACACTCGAATATTGTAAAAAAAATTAGGTAGATGATAAAAGAGTTAGAGTAGTTTTTTTTTAATTTTTGATTTTTGTTCATTGTTTTGCTAATGTTGAAAAATTGAAACTCACAAATCGTAGTACAGCGAATCATCGCCAGTTCCTGCTGCAGAGCCACTGCGTCCGTGTGTCTCCGCCTCAGCATCCTCATAGCTGGCATCCATGAACGATGACTCCTCTTCGTCGTCTTCCTCGGGATCAGCTGGTTCCTGTTCATCGCTGCTCAGACGTACATTGCGCTCCACGCGATCACTGGTTTCGCTTAGAGCCATTGCGGGAAGGGGAGAACTGCTTTCCCAGTGCATATCGGCGGGTGTGGCCAAACTACTGGCCACCGTGGTAGTCGTAGTCGTGGTGCTGGCGGTGGTTTGCTCCATTTTGCGATGCTTACGTTTGCCACCCACTTGAGATGCATTGCCGCGCTGCTTTTTGGAGCCGACTTGTGGACGCTGTTTACCAGAGCCACCGCCAGGTTTGCCAGGTTTCTTTTTAGCCGAAGCTAGCAGCGGATTGAGATTGGGAGTGGTGTTAACGTTGCCTCTGGATGGATTATTATTATGCCGCTTGCCACCGCCCTTCTTGCCGCAATTGGGCGGCGGACCGCCGACAGCAGCTGCCTTTTCACGCAGTTCTTTACAGCGCTGAGCTTTTGGGCCACGTTTGCGTAGAGCACTCGCTGTACCCGCTGGACGCTTTTGGCAATTGTGGAGCTCCTCGCTTTCGTGGGGCTTGCACTTGCGCAGCTTTTTTCGCTTCTTGTTACCCTTTGTGTCACTACTGCTATTGCTACTACTATTGCTAGAGTTACTGCTAATATGGCCGCTCTCGCTTTGACTACTGTTACTAATACTAATCAGGCTGCTGGCACTTGCCGCAGGCACAGGAACGTTACTGCTACTATTGCTACTACTATTGCTACTCCTATTGCTACTACTATTGCTACTACTATTACTACTACTATTGCTACTACTACTACTGCTACTATTGTTGCTGCTACTGCTGCTGCTGCTACTGCTATTGCTGATGTTACTGCTGCTGCTGCTGCACTGCGGTCGCCCTTTAAAGTGCAGCGTATCGATCAGCTGAACCAGCGGCTTGCCCGTATCACAGAGTTGGCGCACGCCATGCTTGACGCGATTCGCACCAAAATTCTTGGCTATCAATTGCTCTACACGCTCCTGCGGCACCGTTTCGGTTATGGCATTGGTATAGGTGGCCAATTTCCCTAAAGATCTGTTGGCCGGAATTTGTGTGCGCCGCGGCTCGCCAAAACGATTGAGCGCCAAATACAATACGCGTTTGGCATTCGAGTTGTATGTAGATGAATAGGTATTGTAGTTATGCAGTTCCATGTTCTCGTTGAATACACAGTCGTCGGTGAAATCTTTCTGAAAACAGATGCACAGAGAACTCGAATTAGGCTTACTTGTGAATATTTGGTTATGTCTGCTACTCAACTAGTCATCACCTTGGGTTCAGGAATTTACTCTCACTCACTCTCTTCTATTCTAGAAGGAACCCATTTAATGTGAGCAATTTCCATTCAAACAAAATGATTTTAGGCTACCTAAAGTTAGTGTCGCGGCGTCTGGGACTTTCTTTTGGTCTGGCAATAGAACAAAAAGATACTAAACATACAAAGAAAAGTCAAATCTGTTAGATAAATGCGCTCATTATCACAGGATGTGCTCGTTATCGGCGATGACCATCGATAGGAACAACGCCCCTGCCTTCAGAGCCCGCCTAACCATAAACATTTCTACTTTATGAACACCTCATGACAGCCACACAAAAGGACAACCGACGGGAATGAGAATCATTATTTTGTTTTTATACTTTAGGTAGAAATGTAAATCAAGAGCAAAAACAAAAAAAAAAATCAAAAGGATTGGAAAGGGGAATGGGGACATTGGAATTGGGATTGGGATAGGGGGTCTGGGCCTTTGGATTTGCCGACTTTGCTTTGTTTGTTGTCTTTTCTTTCTATTTTTCTCTCGCCCTCTCTCTCTCTCTCTTTCTTTGCTGAAATCAAATTCAATTAACAACATTGAATTAATTCGCTTGTCAGGCAATTAAAATTGTTGGAAATGTCGCCGAGATTTAAATTTAGAAATTAATCAGCCAAATGGCGCGGCTGGCTGAAACTCCGTCTCACCGCTCCGCCTGCGGCGCTACACCAATTTGATATGAAATGAGCCATCAAATGGTGCAAGAGCCAAATACAAACAAAACAAAACCGAAACCGAAAAAACAAGCAACAAAATATGAGAAAAATGTTGACGCCATTTTTTGTTTGACATATGTGGCAACAACAAGAAGAAGAAGAGGAGCAACCACAATGTGATGGTCGGTCCCCTATTCTTTTCTCATTGTCAGACTCTGTCGTCTGAAGATTTTCCTTTTTATGATTTTTCTAGGCATTTTCATTTATTTTTAGTCTTTAATGGTGGAAGCAAGTGCAAATTGCAGTCGGCCAAAAGAGAAAAGAGGAAATACAAAGTAGAAAATAGAGTTGTATAGAGCTCTGTGTTCTAGACAACAGTCGATACCAAGAACCATTAGCTCACCTCGATCGGAGCATCTCAGAGCTTATCAATTGGCGCCAGGTGTAGGTAGGGACAGATTTAGGCACCGGTCGGTCGGTCGGTCGGTTGGTCGGTCAACCGGTTCAACCCAAAATGATTACAATAAAAGAAAACGGAACCACTCAACACTGCGTGACGCGTTCCACACACAAAGCAAAGCAAAACAAACCAAAAGATAGTTTCCAACTTATCGCCACTAAACAGGACAATAACCATGATAATGATGCAACAGCAACAAATTCATTGGCCTTTAAACATGAGAAGCCTGAAGTTGGAGTTGGAGATGGAGATGTAGACGGAGACTCTCCGTCCATTAAGACACAGCGGGTGGGCCATCGCCAGTGTTGGCAATGACTTTTAAGAACAAATTATGCAAATTAATAAGCAAATCAGCGCATTATAAACATTTATGGCTACAACTTTTTAATTGGACCCCACACCAGAGAGAGAACAAGTGAGATTCCACCGCCAAACGATCCCCAACTGACTCATTTCAGATTTATGAATTGGCAAACGTTTTGGTATTTCAAATTAGGCAAATCAGCTGCCGTCACCATCAGCAGTATTTAGTCACAAGATTTCAAATATTTGTAAGGTCATAAAACAAAAATGTCACAAGGTTTGAGCAAATATTCTCAAAATGTCAACATCAACGAAAAAAAAAAAACCATTTTAAAATAGTATTAACAAAACAGACAAAAATAAAGCAGAACTAGAAAAATGCTTAGCAAGAAGCATTTAGTTGATTAATGATTAATAGTAAAAATAACAAGTAATTTAGTACTTTAGATTTATTTGGGTGAACATTTTTGCTGTGAAAAATCAATTTCAATAAATTACAACAAAATTTATGAAATTTTCAAAAAAGAATTTATTGAAATGTGCATTTACAATCTGATAATTGTTAGTTAACTATATAAAAGGAAAAATTTTTCTTCATCTTTCTTTTGATTTTGTCGTTTAAAACGACTTTTCAACAATAAATTTAACATATTTGATCTATAAATTAATTTGCACTTTTTAGTTAACTAATTTCTGCCAAATAAACGACCTGAAAACTAATTCCTATGGTTCCGATTTAAACTCAGTATCAATTGCATTGTTTTTCCACCAACTTGATTATATTTTCTGTATATTTTCTTTGTTTAAGTGACTTGGCCTAACACTTTAGACTGTATTTTTAAAAATCGTCTAAACAAAACAAGATGAAAAACAATTCCCTGCTGTGTCTATGCGTTTACTTCTTTTGGTTTCAGTTGACTTCACCGGGCGCATTGGGTCGCCAAAATAAACCAAACATAAACCGCCCACTTGACCAACTTTTACCGTTGCATCGATGCGGCCGGCGCCTTCAAAGGGCCATCTCGTGGCATCCTCGTCTCCGCCTACAGAGTTGCTGTTGATGGTGAGGCGCATCAATCAGCAACATCAAGAGAACTGTGAGTGTATCTGTGTGTGTGTGCATGTGTGTGCGTGAAAGTATCTACGAATGCGAACACAAATGCACGCCTTGGTCTGACAGAATTGGCACAAAATGCTTCTATTTCGGCTGCGAAAAGGTCAAAGTGCTTTGAACAAATACACGAAAATATACATACTACTTATAAGTAGCATGTACCTACCTATATAAAAAGATACATATACATATGTATATATGAAACAACTGCCTGCCTGGCGTCCAATGAAGCGTAAGCAGAGCAAAACAGCCGCATGGCGCCAGTCCAATACCAAATACCAATGACTGACTGTATGACATAGCGGCCGGGATGAGGATCATGCGACAATGCGCAGCAGGGGAAAAAAAGTGTCACATTAATTTTCCGACAAAACGAAAAAGAGAAAAAGAAAAAAAAAACGCAGTCAGGACATGCGACCGACGTCACTTGGCACTTAAAGGGAAAGAGAAAGGAGACCATAAAGAAAGGATCCCGATGAAAATGATGATCGTGTTTGTATTTGAGTCTGTTGTTGTTTCTTTGTATTTGTTCACTTTAAATGGTTGCTCGACCTCACTGATTTATGACCAAAGAACAATTGAGAGTCCTCCTTGGAGGGTTGTCCTTTTGAGGTTTACCTCAATCTTTTCACAGGCGCTTTGTTTGTTTAGCAATTACAATTTGACGCTCTATAAAACATAATTGACAAAAATACTAAGGACTAAAAGGAGTCAGTTACTTACCGAGCCATAGATTGAGCCACAAGCATCCATGCACAGATACAAACAAGTGGCCACACTTTGTATCTTAATTCGTCCCACATCGACTGTAGAACGCTGAAGAATCGCTGCAATTCAAAAAAAAAAAGGAACTTGATCAGTATGAGAAAGAGAAAGCATTTAAATTAATTATCCATCATACAAAAGGAACTTGATTAGCTTTAGCCTGACCCAAAATCTTTCCAAGTGTCAGAGATGTCAAGAAAGTGTCCAAGTCCCAGAGTCGCCCGAGACAGAAAAGTTATTAATTACATGTTATACCTACATATCTGACACCTCTGACCGAAAATCAGCAGCAGCTCCACATCGAACAACTAAATGCTCTTACGAAAATGTAAGTTATATACATATTTACGAAACTTTGTTTATAAAGAATTAGTCACTTTAAAAAGTGAATGGAATTGCCCATTCCATTCTATAATAGATTTCCTAACACCTGCTGAGCTGGCCCAGTCATATAATACCATAAATCATAGAAGCCAATTTGTCAACAGCATGGGCAAGTATTTCCTTTACAATTTAAAAAATACTCATTTGTTTCATAGGTTAATTGAAATTGTTCAGTTTTGCACTTGAATATCAAGTTCAATACGTTTGTTTAAGGTCAAACCACTTGTGTGGTCCCCTGCGGAATGGCAGCAGTTGCCTTGCCACTTGCTCTTAGTCTTTGTCAGGTTGTCAGGTTGCGCCTCTCCGGCTCTTGGCTGGTGCCCCTGGCTGGCGTAGCCTGGCCAAAGTGTGTCAGCACTCGAACTTCACAAAGCAGCACCAGCAGCAACAACAACTCCTCTTACAGGAGCCTGCATTCGTTCCCGTTCAATGAACTTCTGGTTACATGCGTGGTCTATGCACTTTGTCCGCAATAAACATCATCTTGTTATGCTACCAATTGAAAATTGTAATTTGTTTTTTTGTAACTTTAACAGCTGCTCCTATGTCTATGCCTGCGCCTGCTGCCAGCCAAAAATCATCATCAAAAAAATTATTATTAGAGATAATGCCGGAACAGAGAGTTTTGGTGTTTTTGATATTCATTGAGTGGTGGCGGCTGCTTCTGGAGTGATGGGCAAATTGATTATCGAATTTTTGTTTATGTGTGTGGAAAGTGAAGGAAAGTCTGAGAGTTCATAAAAGGAAATGGGCTACTTTATCTTCGGTCTTTGGCATAGGCAGAGAAACTTTGTCAATTTCAATTTATGAGCTCAAAAGTTTGCCTTCAACAAAAGGGAAGAGATGACAACAAGAAAACAGGAATTGAATCGTTATAGTTTATGATGAAACTTGCTTTCATAAAAAGAACAATGAGTTTTTCTTACTTACATGGTAAAAGAAATGAAAGTCGAAGTACGTTTTCATCTCTATATATTTTACGAATTTTCATTAGACTTCGCTTCTAAAAGGCTTTTTCAAGAATTGTTTTGCTAGTCAAATAAGCCAGTAAAATGATGTAATGTTGAACCAGATGATATAATAGTTGTATATAAATTATCTCACACCTTACTCTAGAATTTCATACTGAAAACTGTGTCAAAGATATGGCAGACTCTACGGCAATGGAGTAAATATCGTAAAAGCCAAACCGACGCTGTCAATAGTTCTGCAAATTTATGGTCTCCTATGGGAAGGAGTGAAGTCTTCACGTTGTGGTTGTTGGTGTGGGTGGAACTGACTAAGTGCAACTGCAACTGCAACTGCGACTGCAGCTTGGCTAAACAAACAGAAACAACAACAAAAGCGAGGCGTGTTTAAAAAGGCAATCCCCCGCGACCCATCAATACGGAAATTGTAAAGTTTGCTGTTCCGTTCTCAATTTTAGATTTATAATTTCCCCCTCTTATCTGAATTAGCCCCACACCACACCACACCACACCACACCATAAAATTATCCATTTGCCATGAATAATTATTTCATTTCGGTTTGGCAATTGCCCGGGCAATATGTATGTACTTCGGCTGCATCGATGCATCTTTCTCTAAACAAATGATATGCTAAGCGATTCAGTTCATTTGTTATGTGCATGAAGAGAAGCAGCAGCAGCAGTAGTAGAAGGAGGAGAAGCAGAAGATGGGGCAAAGACAGAGTTGGAGGCGCAAGTGACAGCCTTTCACTTTGGCAGCCTCCGCTGAATGAATGAATGAATGAGTCGTGGGGTATTGCATTTCACTTGAGGCGCTCGTCGTGTTTGTCGTGTTTTTTGTGTGGTGTGACTTTTTTATTTTTGGGGCTCATTTAAAAAACGATTTGTTTTGCTCGTATTAACAAAAGTCATTTTTCATGTGTTTTGTATCTGGTCCGATCTATAGTATGTGTATGCACTTCTCAGTGTCTGTCTGTGTGTGTGTGTGTGTGTGTGTGAGTGTGACAAACTTTTAGCGTTTTAAATTGGTAAAACGAAGGAAAATTTAGATAATTTATATTCATTCTGGTGGGAAAATTGCTTCAACTAAATTTAGCGGTTGAGAAAAGTGTTAGGAAGCGAAATGGATATGGAATGATTTTTCCCTATGGCCTAATTTTAATTTATGGTTGCCTAAGCCTATCCTACTATAGTTTTAATCAAAATATTTGCACATTTTAAAAGTCTAAAGAACATGCATATTTCTAAGTTGCCTATCTTCATCGTTCAAGCACTTGATCAATGGCATCTCTAATGGTTGGTCAACCAAATGAGTCAACACCTGCCAAAGCCAAAGAGACCTGATCTGTGGCATCTCTTCAGCTCCAGCTTTTCTCATTCTTGGCCTAAAAAACAAGCTAAAACGGCAGGAGGCAGACGACAAACGCAACTTCGAAGTCGTAGCCGAAGTCGAAGCTGTTGCAGACGTAGCCACAGACGACGCCACTTGTCTTGTCGTGTCTCAAATTAATTAAAGACTCATCTACATATTTCATTTCCATTCCAACTGGTTGAAAAAAAAACAACACACACACACATCGAAACTAAGAAAATGCGGAAAACCCAAAACAGAAGAAGACAACAACTTGCTCTGCGGGTGCCACAGAAATTGGCCTGTCACTGAATGCCGACGCACGCAAAAAGGTGAAGCAGGAGTTGCAGGAGGGGTGGGGGGAGGAGGAACATAAGGTGGGGGAGGGCGTGGTGTGGTTAACAAACTATTTTACAGTTTTATTTTTTTTTTAAACATCTCTTTTATAACAAAACACCATTCAAAAATTGTGTACAAATTGTGTTTAACATATTTTTGTTTTTTTTTTTTGTTTCTGTAGAGAAAACATTTTCTACATATTTTTGCCTTGTTTGTTTTGAATATTTCTACATATTTTTTATAACTTTTTATTTGTTAATTTGTAATTTCATTTAAATGGATTGGAAAACTTTCACTGTGGAAACTTTTACCTAAGCGGCTTAGTTAGGGTCTTTGGTCTCCTTTGGTGGCCCACTTGAACTCCATCGTTTGTCTCTTCCCTTTCCCCACTTTGCACTCTATTAGACTAATTTAATCAAATCAAGAGTTTAAGTTAGCTTCTTAATATCTAAAATCATTTTTCATTAATGAATTGGGTCTCGCTGGGATTCTTGTTTTAAGTTAGACAAACGGTAGCTTTTCAGTAGGGGAAAAAGATGATATCTACTTGGGCAGTGAAAGCCACAAGAATTCCAATAATACCCATGACAAATCCCTCCTACCACAAGGCCAGGGCATAAAGAAGATCTCATTGAAAAGATTATTATGGAAATGGAATATATTTTTCTATTCTGTCATTATCATTGCTGGCCCATATGCAGAGAAAATCATTGGAATTATCTTCTTCTCCTTTTTTTTTTTTGGGGGGCGTTTCAACCCCTCCAGCAAATGAAAATTCTCAGCTGTCAATATGCACACAGATTGTAATTTATATAGATTTGTTTTTTGCGCATTTGCGAAATTGGTTGGCCAATAAGGTTTTCGATTGCAGGAAATCCGTTTTGCCAACCCTCCAACAGACAATGAAAAAAAAGAAAGGTATCCGAATTATCTATGGGGTGCGAATTGAATAAAAATAAGTAGGTATTCAGGCATATAAGTGAATTGATACACAGATAAAGAGTAAGGCCAATTTTCTTTCTATCTCCAGTGAGGCATAAAATATGCAATTTTGGGGTGGGAAAACAAACAAACAAGTAATAAATATTTTGTCAACGCATTTTCCCAAACCTCTTTGCCTTTACCTATTCAGTAAAAAGACGGATTTTCACTTTATTCTGGTAAGCGGTTGGGCAATACCCCGCAGTAGATCTCAGGCTTTTGGTTTTGACCACATTATGTATACCCCGTTAGGCTAGCAACTGTAGAGGGTGCAGAAACCTATAAATTAAATTTTGTTTGGTTAAATCACTTAGATATGCAAATGGATCTACTTAACATAACACCCACAAGAAAGACAACTCAATAAACTGCCCCTAATTGGCTTTTAATGGTCCGCGACAATCACAAAACTTTTCTTTTGTCATCTGGCCAACACATGCAACGATTGTGGTATGTCTGGACTGGACTGATTGATATGCCTGACTTCTGAATTTCTCAAATCAAATTGTCAAAATACTCTGCCCACAATCATAAATTATGATCAAACAAAAGAGCAGACATCATCATCAACGCACAGTAGTAGTAGTAAAAGATATATGTATACCCAATATGCATACATACATATATATAATTTTTAGATGCCTCTTTTTATTGTGTTAAACAAGCACAAAGAAACCACAGACCAATCCAAACCCAAGAGAAAAAGTGTTCATAAATTTTCTATAAAATGTCACGCCTGTAAGCATAATTAAAAATATCATTTTTTTTATTCATGTGTGTGTTATTTTATGGTCATATTTAAATATTTTATTTCCATTTTGAAGGCCTTTGGTCATAAATTTTGTCATTACCAAACTGTCAACTGGTTAAAGAAAATTAAGGCCTCATTTGCATAAATTGTGCGCCTGCGCGCATTTCGCTTGCCACAAAACGGTTTATCAATCCATTTCAAGATGGAGGAGGCATTCAGCCACCTTTGAAAGGTTCATTTTGACAGGCATATTTTTTGTTTTCGGTGACATTTTAATTATTGTCAATGCGTGACATTCGATGGATGGATAAGGGATATACATAGATATTACATTCATATATGATTATGAATAAATCGTTATACGTGCTTAATTTGTGGGTAATTTAAAGCAGCTCGAATGCGTGCCAGGAATTTCCGATTCATAAATATACTTACATATATATTTCCAATTTTTTTATTACCCTTAAAGTGTTAGTTCAATGAACTGATGGCCTGAACTTTTATTGAATCATTAAAGATTATTGAATTATCATTATTTCATTTTATTTCTCACCTTGTTGCTATAAGTTGCTTTAAATTTCAACAAGGAAAGCAAAATATCCATTTAAGAATCTATAAAAAGAATTAGTTGCTTAATCGGCAATGTCTATACAACCAAAATATATCATTGAAATAATGCTCAAAAAGCATTTTTTAAGTCAAAAAAAACAACATAGACCTGGAATAACTAAATCTGTAAATATTTATATATATATATATATTTTCTTTTTGTATTTTTAGAAGTAGTCACTCCAATTGCAACTTGGTAAAAATCGAAAATGGGCCAACTGCTGCCAAAACCAGTGACTGAGATTAAATCTTCGTATTGTGCGAATCAAAAGTTTCGCGTGGGCTCAAGTAGTACCATGGAGGATTCGCATAAACATCTGCTCTCGCTTCCCGATGATCCGGGTACAGCATTCTTTGGCGTTTTCGATGGCCACGAGGAGGCCCAGTACGCACAGAAACTTTTGCACCGATTTGTACGGAAAAGACCCGAATGTAAAGAAATTGATATCGAAAAAGCCCTCAATTTGGGATTTCAGGACATAGATAATGCTTTGCTACAGAATAATGAATATGGTGCTCGCATAGTAGTCCTTATCAAGGACGACTTAGTGTACTGCTCCAATGCTGGGGACTCACATGCCATTGCCTGTGTGAATGGTCAATTGGAGATGCTTTCCAGGGATCACAAAACCGATGACGAGATCATATTAAAACGCATAACGGCCGCCGGGGGTTATATGCAATATAATCGTATTAATAGTAACATTTTTCAGTCTCGTGTCCCCTCAAATAAGGATTTTGAAGACCAACTTGTCACGGCCTATCCGGGTATAGAGACACGGCGAATCACAGACGATTGGGAATTTATTGTTTTGGCTTGTGATGGCATTTGGGATGTGATGACCAATTTGGAGGTCTTGGAATTCTGCCGCACACGCATTGGCTTGGGCATGTTTCCGGAGAAGATATGCGAGGAACTGGTAAAGCATTGCCTGGCCACGGAGTTCACAAATAGCGGTCAGGACGCTGAGAGTGTGACCGTTGCATTAGTTTGCCTTCTACATCGAAAACCATATACAAATTTAGTTGAGCGCTGCAAACGCAGCTTAAAAATGGAGACAAACTCAATGCCAAAAATGGTGAAATCACAAGATGCAATGTGACGAATTTTTTATTTTTTATGAGTGTTAAAATAAAAAATTGTCTGAAGTAAAAAAACACAAACTACTTAACTTCTTTTTGGCTCTTTTGATGTTATGTGTTTTGATTCATGGCCGCCGTGTGTCTATTAATCTGAGTTCCACATTCCCTTAGATCTCTGACCCCTGTGCCAAATATTTGCAACTGGCATTAACAAGTTGATCTCTCCATCTTGACACTATCACTTCTGACACATTAATGCTGTAATTAAATATACAACAACAACGCATGAAATTGTCAACATGCCCAGAGATAAGAACCACCGACCACACACACACACACACCCCAGATCACTGACTAGGAGACTAGGAGACAAGCGTATGTCATTGTATTTGTATAGCTGACAAATTCTCTACCAACTTAACCCATATTCCCATATCAAGTCTCAAAGTTCTCTTCGTCTATTTCCCATTTGTCGCATTATCATGCATATTATTAAAAAAAAATAAATTAGCCAAAAAAAAAAAAAATCGAAATAAATTGACAATCGTAAATTGCATTTGTAGCAAACTGTTTTTAGTTTTTCTCCGTTGAAGTCTCTGCCCCAAAGTTGTCAAATTGTTAACTGTTGCTGGCACCGACAGAGAGACGGACAGTTGCTCTACTCAGACTTGTCAACAGCGTTCCAATGTCTGGTTAGACGGCATTTTTTAGACCTCAGAAGAAAAAACGAAAAATAATGAAAGAAAAAAAGAAGTATCCAGAAGTCCATAAAACATTTTTAGCATTTGCAGACTTGTGGCTTTTAAAATTGTTTGATGTTGTCGTCGTTCGACTAGGCGAGAGATTGGCGTTAGGATTTTGTGGTTGTGTTCAGGTAATGCGGGCTATTTTATGGTACCAAGCCAAGCCAAGATAATCAATGAAGCAAAGAAATTGCTAAACTTATTTCCCTTTGCCACCTGAAACTTTAAGTCAAGTGACAAATCATAAAAAAATAACTCATTATTCCAAACAAACTTAAATTTATGGTTCTGTGTTCTAAAAAAGTAAGTAAATTCTGTTGTTACATTTACCTAAAATATAAAAAATAACTAGCCGCATTAAGGGCTTGATTTAGTGAAAGGATTCTCAATTTCTTTGATCATCTAGGAAATAAAGTTAACATATTCATTTACCAAAAGCTTCGCTCCACTTCCTCGGCAATTGGTTCCCCTTCGTTAGCATTCGTCTAACCATAACAACTGCTAATGGCTTAGCACTCCTCCTCCAAAATAGAAATACCAACCAAAGAGGTCTCAACCCCATCGTTAAGAACCAAAAAAAAAGAACTATGACCAGATAAATTAAGCCAAAGTCAAAGTTCATATACATATGTATGTGGTTCCCTTGCGCCACATTTGCATTAGAATTGTGATGAGGGGTGGACCGAGACTAAAGCAACTTCAAATCTAGAGCGAAACCAATTTTAGAGGATATATGTACATATATCTTTTTTTATGTTTTAGTATGCCATAGCCAAATTGTCGCCTGTCAACGACGAGACGTCTGGGAATATGTTAAGATATTTTTAGCTGAGAGTGAGGAGACATTTGACATATGAAATAACGTTTCAATTAGTTGAAAATTCTTTCAGTGGCGTGAAAAACGGAAAACGGGTGGTGGGTGCTTTCCAATGCTTGGTTAAGATATCATATATCACACTTTCAAGTAATCCCAATTCAACAACACTTGCCTTGCCTTGCCTTGCCACGTTGGGTCTATATCTGCATCTCGTGTCTCCACAATTACGTAAATGGCGCAAAGCGTGCTTAGTAGTTGCCTTTGCAATTAATTCACAGTAAACAGCAAATGTTGCAAATAAATTAGCAACAGCGAACAGCAAAACAACAAAAACACGAGAGGGGGGGTAAAGAGAAAAATTGTAACGAAACAGGCATAAAATGGAATCGAAGTCGCGGAAAAATTAAAAGTGCAACTACAACTACAATTACAACCACATACAACTTATCGCTTATCGCTGACGTCGATTTCAATGTACGACTTCGACTTCGGGTGCAACGTCAAACACATTTGACGTTTCGTTTTGGCAAAGAAAACGCAAAATATAACCGGGTATATACATATATATGTAGCTGCGGTAATGATGAATGATCAATTGGTGACCCCGACGTGGTACAACCACCGAATTAACACGTCTCTTTAAGCATGGCTAATTTAGTCGCTTTTTGATCAGATTATTATATGATATTTAGCGTATTAGGCGTATTGACAATTGGTGACCCCGATATACTCTAATAGTAAAATTCTTGGATCATATTCTGTACTTTTAAGGGTAATGATACTTCGTTCACTTCGCTTGGCATTGCAGCGGTAGGCAAGAGAGACATACGAAACATTGCAAAAAAAAAATAAAAAACGTCATAATTACCGGCGCAAATGAATGCCGGCCCGACTGGGCATTGAGTGAGCCACTCAACTCTCTCAGATACACTGAGGGACCACAGGCTACAGATACAGATACAGATACAAATGCGAAGCAACAAAATGCTCGTATATACTACGTAGGTTTGGCGAAGCCAAAAGCTTCAATACAAAATATATTGACTTAGGTCAGTGGCTCATTGAACGCAAATGCAAATGGTTGTTGTTGTTTGTGTTGTTGTTGTTGTTGTTGTTATTGCTCGTATTTTTCTGCTTTTTTGTTGGTAATTCGCACTTTGCACTGTGAGTGAGTGTGTGTCTCTGTGTGTGTGTGTGTTTGTGTGCATACATACATATGTGTATCTGAAAGATACAAAAACTGCAAGTAGCTGTGCAAAATGTGATAAACAAACTTGACGCCAGACTATGTATTGCCTGCCTTGTGAGCAGTTAAACTTAAAAGCAAATAGACAAAATGTTACCTCATCCAACGCTCACTGAATTTATAGAGTAGAAGATCTTGCCCAAGAATTTTTATTATCTAATACAAAAGTATTAAATTACCCTTCTCTGAATATTACTAACCCGTATTGTGGAAACTATCATATTACTCAAATACGAAATACGAAAATGAAAACCAAACCAAGTAAGACAACAAATTTATTGATTGTCAAACTGGACGACAGCAGTTAAATTTTATTAGCCATGTCAATCTTCATAAGCATAAACTTGAAAACAAGATTTCAATGTGACTTTTAATTTTTTTCAAAGAATCTTCCATGTAATAATCATTTAATTGCTCATTAATTAGCTTATCATAAACTTGATTCGAAAATTAAGTTATTTTTATATACACAATATTCTTGCTCAATGATAATAAAATAATAATACGCCTAATGGAGCCATAAGAAATCTGTCAAATGTTGTTTTCTCGACAACGAGAGTGAAAGTCTTTCAACAATAAACATAAAAATTGTTACCTAAACTGTGTGTGTGTGTCTTATCCAAAAATAAACAACGCAACATATAGATAAAAGCAGAGAGAAATGGAGAACTAGAGAGAAATGAAGAGAAGATAGATCTGTTGGTAACATGTTTCGCTTTATTGTCGCCGCCATGCATCATCTGATGTGGATATTTAGCTTTCAGCGATGCCATCTGCAACGCTTTTGGTGTGGAAAATTCATAAAAATTCATTTCTATTTCCATTTTTCCATATTTTGTTTCCATTGGTTTGATTTGGTTGGTTGGTTTATTATTATGATGTTATTACGCTGAGAAAATCTTTATGATGTGTTAAACTATTAAAGCAAAAATTGATTCTTATTTAGTCTATTTTCGATTTTCATTTCCATTCCATTTTCATTTTGAATTTGCCTTTGACTTAATTCTTATTTAAATGTTTGTATCCATTTTGACCTCATAAATGCGGCATGAAATTGTATTACACTTGAAATGATGAGGCCTGAACATTTCTCTTCCTTCAGTTCAGCCCATTTGCCCCATCATTTTACCCCACGTTGCCCCTTTTGGAAGCACGCATGAATGGCTAAATGAATGAATGAGTGTATTTGTTCAAATGGTTGGGGGAACACGCGAGATATAAATGTGGGAGAGACAAGATTAAAAATGAGATGAAGTCTGGATAGATGAAAAGATGAAATCAAATATGCTATATGGGAAAATCATTTTAATAAAAGGTTACCAGAAATCAAACTGAAATAATTTGCAATGCCAATTTAATATTACTTTGACGCCTTATGAGCCTTACGATCTCAGATCTCTGTTATATCTCTTATAATCAAGTTACCCAACAAAAAGTTGCCACCATCAATGTTGCCACAATTACCATTACTTGCAAATTGCTTTGTCAGGCGGCAGTGGCAACAGCAACAGCAGCAATCAGCCTCACATTCGGACCACCTGCAACAGAAATTGTACAGCACGCGACTTGATTCCGCAGTGTCCGCCTACTTGCTTGTGGAACGGTGGAGTGGAGGGGAGCATAGTGGATGGAGGCTGAGGGGAATTGCCTTTTATTCAACGCATTTGGAAAACGTTTAACAATGTCTGGCACAGCTCCAACTTCTCCCCTCCTCCGGCAGGCGAGACATTTGTCATAGCCACAGCTTTGGAGCACTTGAAGTTGTGTCGACTAGTCGACTGACTGTTTTTGTGGCCATGTTCACACATTGGCAGGCATTGAGATATCGTTTATCGATTGACAGGTAATTGTGATTTATGCAAATCACCGATCGACACCTTTTCTTTTGAGTTGTCTTTTTGTCGGAGGCGCTGGAATGCAATTTCTTCTTTTCTATTTGAGATTTGCTTATTATGTTTACCGAGCAAACTTGTTTATTGATTTGACCAGCTAAAGAAAATAGGACCCAACTTGTATTGTTTTCATTTCTATTAATATTTTCTTTGGAAAGTTATTGTAGCACCCCATAACAACAACACAGCACCGATATGATGGATGAAAAGGTGAAGAAGGAGATTGGGGAGCTGGAGCTGGATGAGCAACTCCGGACAGGCATTAATCACAACCAAAAATTCCAGATATGAAGTAGTTTTGTTTGCATATAAACGGCAACCGATCATTACTTTTTTCACTTTTTTTTTTTCAAATTTTCCAATTTTGTTCTTTGCACCCGATCGATTGTTATATTTATAGACAGAAAATGAAAACAACACAGAATCAAAATCAGAATCCGAATCCAAATTGTTAGTAGTAGTAGTAGTAGTAGTAGGCGGGGTCATGGTGGTGAATTGCATACATGGAGGTTGGATGGAGGAGGCCAAAACATGCGTCAATAACCTCATTTTCCTTCATCCATCCATGTGGATGTGTGTGCATTTGGCAAAATCATTTTCCAATCAATTCGCTCAAAGATGAAGGCACTTCGGCTCGTATTTTATGTAGCTGCTAAGTGGGCTATAAAAAGTGTTTAAGTATCTGGGCATCTGATAGCCACAATATACATACATATATACATATATATATAGCTGTAGCAGTGGGCCTTAAGCCACTAGACGCGACACCTTAGTCCATGTGGTTTATCTATCCACTGCTATCTAACCACTTTCTCAGTGCGTGGAGCAAGTGCAATTTGTTGGCATTAGTTGCATAGTTTATGCGTGATCTGATTTCATGAGAAGTGCCACAGCAACAGGCCACACCAAAGACTCGTAGTTGGAAGGAAGAGTGCTTACAGCAATCACAGAAATTCATCCTAGATGGAGAGACTAACTACGGGTTTACTATTTTATTTGAGTTGGAAATGATTTAAATCTTCAAAATCGACAGTCTTGTTTTTGAAAGTTCTTCAAGTTTCGATGAACTCACTCAAATTCCTTTCATTATATTTAGAAATTGTTTTTTCAAGTGTATGATGCAACATTGTTGCTCCCACCTGAAAGGCATCATTCTTTGTGTTATTCTAGCAGGCAATTTAAATGACTTTGCTCTAGTTTTTGTATTTTTGATATTCGAAATTCTCGTTTTTTGTTTGCTCTCTCTTCATCATGGCATAAATCACATAATGTTCTATATAGTCCAGATAGCCAGCGAATGCGTTGAAGTGCGTAAATAATGTCTAGATTACGCAGTCTTTAAGTTTTGGCATAAACAAAAGGCACACAGACAACGGCAACAGCAATCGAGCACTCCAAATGTGCAGTAGGCAGTCTTGTTCCTTTCCGTTTTATTGCGGAATAAGAGAAATTATGAGTGGTTAGCCCAAGTGCGCCACTTAATTATCGCCCAGATACACGTCGAAAGTATCTATAACTTATATGTACTTAGGCTACTGTCGGCAATGATGGCTGCAACTTCTCATCCCACTCACTCACTTTTCATCCTCCTCGTCTCTGACTCTCTCCCTCTCTCTCTCTCGCTCAAGTGCATTTTTATGATCACTCATTAATTTTATGGCTTTTAATTTGTCGGACGTTGTGAGTTCTACCAAAGTGAGGAATGGTCTAAAAGACGCAAGAGTGGAGTGGAGTGGAGTGGAGTACGTCTTGCCGCTCTCATCTGGGGTGATAAGATGACTTAAGCCGCAAAAAAACCCACACACATACACACACAACATAAGTATGATCTATATGTGTACATATCTATGATTGATGGATTTGTTTTATAGCATTTTTATAGTGTACGACATTTATTTTATGGCATTTGCAGCCTGGTGGGAGTTAGGAGATCTTTTACAATTACAACAATATGCCAAGCAATTTATTTGGCCAATAGTCCATGGGATTGTCAACCTCAAAAATTTTCTATTTCATGTTGGCCAAGGTAAAAACCACCTTTATGTGATTATTTAAAACCCAAACAATTAAACAGCTTAAAATGGTGTTTAAATTGAGGTCATAACTTGGAATACTCTTAACAAGTTTTTAAAGATCAACTCTGGGTTAAAAAAAAACAATTACTAAAAATTGTCTAAATAACGGTCTATCTTTTAGTTGATTGCTATTGCAACAAAAATAGGAAAAATCGATTTTCTTAGGGGCAATTTCGATCTTTGAATGTATGTACATCTGCATATTTATTTATTCAGGCTTCTTACTTTTCTGCTGCTACCAACTTTCCGTTCACGCATTTGCTCCATTGACCGAGTTATATTGCTTTGAGTGATCATGCATCGATCACATAACTTCTGGGCTGTCTGTTTGGGGCCAAGCCCCAATGAAAACCACAAAAAACGCAGCAGAAGACAAAAAAAAAGAAAAGACAGATACAAATCCTTTGCCAAAACACGTCGGACAATCAACTAATTGGATTGAAGGCGTTTTCTGGCAGTGTCGCTTTCATTAGCATGCAGATCCTCTTTAATGGCTCCTACGTGTTTTGTTGCTTCACTCGTTTTTTTTTTTTTTTGGGTTTTTTTTGCTGTTTTTTGCATTGTTGTAATTAATGTGATTTGCGCAAAATCTGACCTTAACTGTGTGTTGTCTGATTAAAAAGCAGAGTGTTGAAAAACAAGTTGTAAATGGCTGAACAAATGAAACAGAAAGCAGCAAGAAAATATCCCGATATGCAACATTTTGTCATTTTAATGGACGACGACGACTACGACGATCTTGCCCAGATTTCCAGTGACTGTCCAGGCTAATTAAGCCGAACATGTGCCAAGATCAATGTCGGCGGCGCCAATGTGGCGTGTGTATCTGTATATCGAAGAGATATGCATACATAAATCGAATATATATATATATATATTTGGTTTGTATGTTTGTGCTACCGAAAATTAATTTATGCCATTTTCATACTTGACTTGTTAATGTTATATGATTTAATTGCATTTTGCCAGCTGACAAATTACCCGCAAGTGGATGAAGTGATCTTATACATGCGATTTATGAAAGGATTTATGGGCAAAAATTATTCAAGGTTATTGAACTTTTCTCAAGGAATGTGCAAATTTCAGGCTTGATCTAATCAAGAACTTTAAAGTGGCTTAAACTTTTAACATTGGCAACTTTCCATCAATTTCATTGAAGTTTGTCGTGCATCGTTCAGATGTATTTGTGTCTTTAGGCCACACCCACTCCGCCTCTCATTAGACACTGATGCAAATGAAATGAGTTTTTGTTTAGTGTGTGGGCCCGTCAAGTCGTGAGTAAGTCATAATACTATTCGCCTTGAGAAACAGGAAAACTTTGACGACAATAGGACGACAACGGCATGGAAATCGCATAAGGAAGTCTTTTTTTTTTTTTTGTATGCCTAACAAGGCCGTTAAGGTTATTAAACTTGACTATGCATGTAAATCACCTAATCCAAGCACCGTTCGTCCCTATTGGGCTCCTCTTGGCTACCACCAGTCAAAGTGCAAATATGTGGCCCATTGACGCCTCCACATTACTCAAACTCACGCTGGGCATACAATTCAATTCAGCAAGAGCAAAAAAATCCACAAACAAAAAAAAAAACGCAAAAAGGTCTTCTCTGGGTCTGCCCTTTTAACCGCCAACTAATGAAGTTGAAGCAAAAGTCTAAGCCAGCAAGCCCAGGGCGTGCCGCAGGCCTCTGTAGGGCTAAATTTAGTCCTCTTGCTTTTTGCTGCTGCTGCCCACCTACGATAAATCAAAGTTAATCAGATCTAGTTTCGATTGGGTTTTTATAGTGCGCCTCCATTTTCATGCCATTTAAATTAGCTGCCGGGTAATTTATCGCATTGTTGCGTCTTTTGCCAGGTTTCGTTTAGCGCCAGGATGGCCGCAAGACTAAAAGACACTCAGCCAATCCAGTCTTGACGGCCCAGACACAAAGGCCCAGAGACTCCAGACTGCAGACTGTGAAGCCAACAGACGTTGTTGTTGTTGTTCGCTCAGTTTGCCGCTTGGCTGAAAATTGAAGAACTTCCCTTGTAGGAGAAGTGCGGTAGGAGGAGGAGGCCTATAGACTGCAGGATGCTACCAATGCTTATACGATAATTACGCATATTTTGTTGCCTGTTTTGACGGCGCTTTTTATTTTTGTGTTTTAAAATGGGTATGCCAACTTTTTGGCCAAGTTTGTTGAGTTACTAAATTCCCCATATTCAATGTGTTTCAAGATAAAATGCAGAATCATCATCTTTGCCCAAAACGGTTTCATTAGAAACTTCATTCGTTTTTCCCACTATAAATCGATTTTAATTGGATTAGCTTGTTATTTTTGACCTCCATCCATTGATAGTTTATACAATTTTCCCCAAATTAAAAAACAACAAATAATCTGCTACAAGGGCATGAAAACTTCGGCGCCAGGCTATGGGAGGGCAAAAAAAAAATACGAAACTTGTAAATGTTGTTCGATCTCTTTAGCTTGCTCCCAACTGCATAGGCTCTCAGGTAGTGTTGGCGATCGTTGTTGGGGTTTTAGTAGCTGTTAAATGGCCTGGCCACAGTCGGTGGTCTGCTGGTCTGTCGAACTATTGGTGCTTGGCTTGTTTTTAACACCCAATCCAGAGGATCTGAAAATGGGTTTCAATTTACACACTTGTCCAATGCTTTTGCACTGTACGATCTGAACGTCTGTTGTCAACGCCCAGGAAGCAGGAATCCTGGCTAAAGTCGGGTGGGGAGGGGTTGGGAGAAGGTAGTTTGCAAACTGGAACTAAGACTAAGGCGCTTATTTATTTGCCCATATCGTATAGCAATGCAATTATAAATCAGTTGAAATCTTGAGACCTTGATGACATTAAGCAATGAAACCTTTTGAGCTGCTTGTTGTGTGTGTGTGTGTGCGTATGTATCTTTGTCATTGTCAAGTGTTTGGCCTCC
The DNA here is from genome assembly GCA_024703675.1 of Drosophila nebulosa. Lineage (NCBI taxonomy): Eukaryota > Metazoa > Arthropoda > Insecta > Diptera > Drosophilidae > Drosophila > Drosophila nebulosa. The sequence goes on along the minus strand of JANFPS010000004.1, from coordinate 12,038,898 downwards.
ATGCCATCCGTTTTGCCGTTCTCTCCCTCTCCCCAAAGCTGTCAATCCTTGTCCAGCTTTCCACGCTCTGTGTGGCCACCTTTGTTTGCATAATATTTGCCTCCGCCAGAGCCACAACTACATACAAGCAACCTCAGCCGCCATCAAGCTGATTGCCAAACATTGAAAAAATGAACAAATGAATGATTGCCGACGCTTCAAGATCTCAGTCTGTGTTTGCTAATAACTCAACAGCTAATCAGTGAGAGGCAGAGAGTGCCAAAGAGTGAGAGGAAAGGTGGAGCGGATTGGGCGGCAGATCACGCAGCATGTTGTCCGCAATTAAACGAGCAGAAATGTATCTTTTTTTTTCGTGTAGTTGTGTTGTATCTTTTGCATCTACGAAAACAAACATCGAGTCTCTGGTTTAATGTAATTGCCCAGGCACCTGCGGAGTTGCATTAGACAAATCAATTATGCTGTCTCGCGACTCGAGGTGTATGTTTTCCACCTCTTTTCTCTTTTTTGGGCGAGGCTGGAGCAAAAATGTCAGGCATCTATCTAATGGTTACGCCAACCACAAGTCAAGTTATGGGAATACAGTAAATCAACCAATTAGAAGCTCTTAACTTCTCATAATCCTCTCTTCACATGACCTGCCTTAAAATCGTTAAATAGACCACCATGAATTACGTAGGAATTAAGAATTCCAACGGAAGTTGTCAGCTGACAATTTTTTATTTAGTTGATTCTTATCAAATCATAAGCCCATCAGGGCAATAACCGATAAGAGTTGACTTATTTTATTTGTCATATTTATGGGAATCGTAAACGCAAAAAAACCGGCAAAATTAACCGCATTATTTTGCCACAATCACTAGTTTTCTATATATGTGTTTTAGACTATTAATCAATATAATTGATCACAATTGATCGAGCCGAAAACAAAACGCTTATCGGCCAAACTAGAATCTAACACAATTAGTCACTGGATCTTTTCAGTTTGTATCATCAATTTATCTACCGAGAATTCTCTTTTCGCTCTTGTGCAAGCAAGACCTTCTATGAACTATCTGGAAATGCATTCTTTGGAGCTCATTGATTTATGAATTTGACCGATCTGACGGGCAGTTAATGACCCTGTTGAACTAGCAAAAAGAATTTCTTCTTTAGCATAAAACCAAGAGAAAAAGAAAGATCGTTTAAAAGATAAATGGGTGGTGGAGGGGGGCATGAGAGAGAAAGCCAACGACATGGAAAATTATTATTATTGTTCTCTCACTAAGTTAGTAAGGCAACAGGCAATTGATATTGATATAAATTTCCAAGGCGCTTCAAGATACTCCTCCTAACACACAAACAAGAGTTGAACTCTAATAATTGTCTCAACGATTGACAATGGATGACCATCACCAGAGCAAGTCAGGGAACCATGCAAACCAAGATCAATATCTTTTCAATTGACACTCCAGTGAATCATTGTAGAGTGCCCAGTCCTTATAACAAATTCATTTTGAAGACAAGAGAAAGAAAATTATGAATTGAAAGAACGAAAATCTTCAGCTTTTTCCGATTTAGAAACCAATTTTCAATCATTTTTCTTGCCTATTTCAATAATTTCATAAACAATTTGTGCCTTTAGAATATCTAGCACTTCATATACATATTTATGTACCTATGAATATAACAAATTCTTGACAAATTTTTTACAAATATAATTGCAACATTGTTAAGTAAACGATTTTGCTGAGAGTAAAGGAAAAACTACTCGAGTTTTTTTTTTAACGCCCGGTTGAAAGTCGATGGAAGAAGAAGACGCGTTCTGCACCTATTTATATGGTTGATTAGTATCAATTTGCCAGAGAGCAACATGACTACATATGTACACACAACTTAAGTATGTACATAAGTATATATGGAAGCTATATGCCATGATTCCTAAGTGCTCTTGCGACTGCTTTCTCGCGAGGCTTTGTATGTCGGCGTGTTTATTCAATTAGCATTTTGGTTTTATTTTTTACTTTTTAGTTTTTGCTTCAAGCAGAAGCAGCTGAAGCAGCAGCAGCAAAAGCAGACAAAGCCAACTGAAGACACCGATGACATGGACATAATTGCAGGCTATTTATCAAGGGGGCCAGTTTAAGTCAGAGTCGGATTCAGATTCAGATTTAGAGACGAAGACAACGCACTGACAACTCAATGAGCCGGCACACAGTCCACACCTAGACCACGTAGATAGATAGACCCGTACCCCAATGGAAATGAAACACCTGCCCCGCTGGGCCAAGTTCATGTCCTCGTTCCCAATGCCCATTTAAATGCAGACAAAGTAATTGCAGCATTGCAGCTATTGAAGAGCCAAGGAGGAGGAAGGAGATGGCTAACTGGCTGGTTGACTGGCTGGCTGGCACACTGATTAAAATTGATTTATAAATTATGCAGCGGCGGCGTTGCGATTAAAATCGCCTGAATAAACGCGTCGGCGTCGGCATCGGCATCAGCATCGGGAACTGCGGCCTTTTTGGGCCCAATACGTGCCCGCAGTTTGGCTAATAGAAAGATTTATCACCCAGTCGGCAAGTTGCAGGGCACAAGCTTCAACTAACTCGTGAGTACTCTGATTTCCAGCTAAAAGCGATAAAAACCGCCCATCGAATCGCGTTACCTTTTCAATTTTCATTTCATTTCATTTTGCACGTTGCGTCAATACGCTTGGCTTAAGGCATTATTTATTGTAAACTTCGAGGTTCTTTTGGGCCAATATATCTATACGCTTTTCCCTTTTCTTCTTTTTTCTTTTTGCTTTTTTTTTTTTTGCTGTTTCTTGCACTTAATTTATGGCATTTAAATTGCAATTTCATGTTGCAAGTAGAAGTAGAAGTAAGTCGTAGAGATGGTCTGCCTCTTTTTCACACCTTTTAAATTGTAACGCTTTGTGGCTACTCGAGTATGTCTTTCTATTAGCACATTTCCATGGTCTGGATCAGGGTCTGGACCAACCAACCAACCAGTCAACTAAGCCAACCTACGTTTGCCATGTGAGTTGGTAAACTTTGATTTGTGGTCAACAAGAAATCACTTTTGCATGGGAAAGAAACTTCTTTTTTCCGTTTCGTAACGGTAATAGAGAGAGATTCCCTGCTGGTCAAGCCGAAAATCTTCTTTAGCTATGGCAAATCTATTTCCGTTGTGTGCAAATTGACGGATCTCTTTTTGGGTCCAAAGAAAACTAGAAGAACAAATAATCGAATTCTTCAGTCCAGCATGCATCCCGTTTCCTAATTAGAGAACACCCAAAAATATACTACTCATCGTGAGTTTTAAGTGGCCCTAATCTAACTAACTCATTTAATCACCCATCAACACTGCTTGACACAAGCACGAGTCAACCCGCAGTCCAAACATACATACATACATACATATATGCTTATTATCATATATAGAATTGGTTTCCTCCGCTTTCATAATCTCTCAGACCCTTAGGCACTTGGAGCATATGGTACTTGCCGAGTTCAGATAATTCGTTTAACTGTGGGTGGGCAGCAGCTGCAAGAGTTCGGAAATTGCCCTCAATCCATATGCTTGGACAGGCAGACAGATACAAGATACAGAGATGTATGTAAGGGGTATTAACTCTTTTGAACGCAATGGGTGTTGATCCAATACTAAACTGATCAGATCCAACTTTCAACTTCTCCTTCTCCAAAATGTAATCACTTTAATCCCATTTTGTTTGTTCTAAGTTGATCCCTGCTGCTGAAAGCTAAGTGAAACATCAATCAGTCTTTACCTTTTTACTTCTGTTGGCATTCCTTTTCATTTAATTGCTTTGAAATTCTTTTTCGGATATCGGACATCTCAGACAAGATCTTGATATCCATGTTGTCTAACGGTGTTTCGTTCTTCTTCATCTTCTTTTTGGTTTTGATTAAATTCAATTCGTTTATCAGTTACAATTTGATTTTGATTGAGATTGAGATGGAATGGGGATGGAGATGGAGATGGAAAACGAGTGTGGGGCTACCAGTTTACCCAGTTGGACCTGTTGATTTGCTTATCAAGTGCTTTCCGCACCTCTATCTACCGCATTACATCAGCAAAAACGAAGACATATTTACATTTCTCCCCCTTTCCCCTTCCGCCTTACCATTTCTTCTCTTCTCTTCCCTTTTTTATATATATATATTTTGGCAGATTGATTTGTATCTGAGCAAGTCTAATGAAGATAAATGCTTTTTGGTATAGGCCAATCAATGTTCATAGTTGTCTGTGTATCTTAATTGATATGTATAAAATAAAAAATTCATTAATTGGCGGCTTTCGTATAAAAAGAAAAAACCACCCAAAAAACGAAAAAGACAAGCTAAAATCAATGAAAATTCACTTTCCATCTTTTAAAAATGAAATTGGGTGGTCCATCAGAGAGGGGGAGGGAGAGACAGAGATGGGGCAAGACAGGCCACAGTCCACTCAAATATTGAGTTTACTTTATGGCAATTGCTGCCCCGCCTTTTTAAGCAATATTTTACTTAGCTATGAATGCGTCATTTAAATGAATTTTTTTTTTCAAAATGAATTACGATTTAATTATCACTTAGCGTAAAATATCAAAACCCTGCGATGAAAAAACTGTGGAATTTTTTTTTCTAGATTTCCATTATCTCATTTCCGTATCCAGGATCGGATTAGAGGATAACCTTAGGCCCAACAAGTGTAAGTACATTTTTTATTGATTTTATATAGCTCTTAAATTGTTACAATAAGAATCATTTAAATTGAATTTTTTTAGGATTCTTTTTGGATTATCTTATAAGTGATCTTGGTTATTTGTTAAGCTGATTTTTATAGGCCACAAAAGCACCAGATATATGTATTTTAATTCGCCTCTTTTGATATGATTGCAACTAAATTCCTAAGCTCCCAACCCTCCCAGCCTCCTCCCGCCACACAATTAACACAGTTTATGGCCTCCAACTCCAGCAAGGCGATCGTTTTACTCCATCTTCTCGATCATTTGCCTCATCTGCATCAATTTTCAGCACAATTCTAACTCAAAGGCTTTATGAGAGCATCGAGTACCACTCCCATGTGATTCCCTCACTCGAGAAGATCAAACGACATGGAGAAAATTGCTTCCGCAGGCCTCTTGGGTCAGTTTCTCTCAGATGATAGGTGTTAAGCAGAAAAAGCAAAAAGTTCATTCTAAATGCAAATTGTAATTGCGATTTGTGTTTGTTTTCAATGGCATTTATTTCGGTCAATATTACAGACCAGGAATACCGCTGGGTTACCCCCAGGTATTTCCTTCTTTTTTAACGAGCTTGCTAATTTGCCAAACACCAAATGCAGCTGCCTTCCTCTATTTATTATTATTTACTCTCAGCAAATACTCTAAGATGGGAGCAGTGGTCCCAGAGGAGAGTCTGGAAATCGGGAGTCTGGAGATTTGTGTGTGGGTGAGGACCAGTGACCGCTGGTCTTCGCAGCGGACACTTTAATTGAAGTGCCTGGGCAGAGCAAACGATTTAGCTCCATTTTATGACCAATTGCATAATGTAAGTTTGCAGCCAGATGATGTACCCAGTGACCCACTAAAGATATGTGGCATGTCAATAAACTTTCAACAAAAAAAAAGGGAAACCAAACAATAATTGGCCAAATGGAGACAAAGAGAAAAGAGTTGGGCCACCCACGTGGCTTTAATAAATGTTTAAACGTTACATCGTTTGCCCAATTGCAAGTGGCCTCCTTGGGGGGCCTTACAACTTGTTAAATTGTAACTTGTACCACATTGTTTTCATACCCTTACCTAAAGAGTCCTTTCACTTTAAGGTTTACAAGCAAAAGTTAGTCTGCAACTCTAAATAAAAAGATTGGATGGTGAATCTTTAGAGGGGTATAAAAAACTTCGTCTGTCAAGTCTGCCAGCCTCATTCTTGGTCTGCTTTCTACCGATTTGTGTCTTTTTAGCCACTTGTCTTGATTACTTCATGTTTGACCCCCTTTTTCGCTGCCTCCGTTGTGCATTTATGAATGATAATTTGTTTATAACAATGTCAACGTGAACGCCCACTGGAACACAACAAAAAAAGGCAACGGAAAACTCGTGCTCGACTAATTGATGTCTCCAGATATCAGTAATAAAATTGCATAAATCACACAACTTGCATTGTTGTTAGACATATTGTTGGACATAAAATTTATGGCCAGGCCAAAAGTCTAGTGTTTTTTGTCTGAGTGTGTGAAGTTTGCATTGTTGTTGTTTTTTTTTGTTTTTTTTTTTTTTTTTTGTGGGGTGCTATGCTAATTACCTTTGCAATGTCTCTGACAGTTGTGACAGTTGTGTTTGACTACCGAGCAGTGCCAGCAGCAGCGCCCACGCATACCAGACATCAGACCAAAGCGCTGTGATCTATGGACTACTGGTTGCTGGTTGCTGCTTTGCTGGTCACGGGAAAATTATGAGGGGGATGCACACTCAGATTCTGTTGCCGTGTGCCAAATTAGCAACTCTCCCACCTGAGGCCACAAGACGGCAGCCATTAACAACATATTTCTATTACAAACAGCTATTAGCATTAATCAGGTAGAATCTATGGGATGGTCTGTTGATTAATTCGAGTTAATGAGGAATATAGTACATGGATCTCTATGGGTATCATACCAAAACTGTTCATTTCATATTTAGTACCTATTTTGAATCAATATTTCTTTAAAGATAGATTTGGTTATCTCATTCAACACTCAACTTTTTATTTGCATAATCCAAGTGAAGAGCTCTCACTCTTTAATACTACAAAAAGTAGTCATGGCATAGCTATTTCTACCTTCATTTTTGCTTTCCATGGACAAGTCAAAACAATTTATTGGCGACAATTCGTTGGCTTGTAAATGACATATTAATGACCATCCGCTGCAGCAGCAGCAACAACATCAGCAATCACAGCAGCAGCAGCAACTGTTGCTGCCGCCGCACACGCGCATAAAATAACAAAATTTTCAATTACAAGAAGCGTAAAATATACTCCAACATAATGATGAATCCGGTTTAAGCTGAAAGCCAGCAGCTAGCTCTGCAATGCGAAAATATGTTGGCACTTAATAGCTCAAGTTTACGGACCAATCGACAAATTGCCGTACTAATCTATCCCGCGCCTAACAACAACAACAACGGCAGCAAGTTAAAAATATTTTTTTGGAACGCCCGCTTCTCATGTCTCCTCTCTCCTATCTCCTGTCTCTGAGACACTCGAAACAATTTTTGCATGCACAGAGCGTAGGCCTGTCTGTCTCTGGCCCGCCTTTTCCATATTCTTCCTCTTAATATGCAAAGCCAAATGGCAATAAACATTGCCATGAAAAACCCGAAACCCGAGGCGAACCCAAAGCGGCCGCCGCTCTATATTAGCCCCTGGAAGCGGGTTAAGTGCGTGTGCAATTTACGTAGATAAAACCGAGAGAGAAAAAAAAGGTAGTTTTTTTTTTTCTTAACTCTGGAGACAAAATTAACTCTAAACGTTCAAAAATGACTTCCGTTTTTTCTCTCTCTACGCTGAGAAGCCAGCCTGAGAGGGGCTTAATGGGATGAGGCCGCGGGCTGGGCTGTGGCTGGGGTTGGGGCTGGTATCTTACAGATAGAAATTCTGTGTATGTCTTACAAGTAGGAAGTGTACCCAATTGAGGTGATGACACACAGAGTGTGTGTCTATGTGCCTAGGTCTGGGCCCTATACTACGGAGTGGGAGCGAAGTTCGTATATACAAAAACAAAAAAAAAGAATTCTAATGGTAGACACAGGCGTCTGGGCCATTGACTCCATCCACAACCCGTTCGTTTGTTCGTTCGTTTTATTTAAACTAATTGACGCCCGCTCCGCAAACGTACGCGTCTATGTTATATGTTAGAAGGTGTGCGGGTTGCATCCAGATACTCTTCCATATGATGTACCACATGTAGGTACATACATACACTGAGGTGCAATTGAAAAAGTGTCAATTGTTTGGTATGCAATATTATAGAGAACAAGCAACGGTACGAACAGCAACTTTACTCCAATCGGCCAATTGATGCGCGTCAAAATGAACAATGAGTTTCAATTAGGGTAACATCCACACGAACCCTTTGCCACAACTACATAAGTGGGAGGGAGATGCAAGTTTCAATGGTTTGCTGATTGAGCAGAATGCAGATTCAAAATACTTGAGAGGGAAAGACTTACTTAAATATGACACTTAACTAGCATCCGCAAAAAGTTTTCTGTAAATCTCTCAAGAAGTATCATCAATTGATGATAAAAATCTAATCCACTAATGAAATAGTTTATATGTTACCGATAATTGTTACCTCAATCCTCAATGAGACCATTTTCATAGAGACTTGCATATTATTAAGAATCTCCATTTCTTTGATAATTCCACTAGATATCTGTCAAGTTGCCTTCTATAAATAGGATTAACGACTAAATCAACATTCTCAACTATCTACAATTCTCAGCCATTGCAACAATGGAAAGAGCGAACGAATAAGAATGTAAGAAATAACATTTTTCTAGTTCAGTAGAGCTTCTTATCTTGGTTACTTATATTTTTTAGATTTATGATAGCGCTAGCAATTGGCAATTACAGTGCAATTAATTTATAATCCCCTGCGAGCACCTACTGAACCAACTTGGAACCTACTTTGAGGGTGTGTGACACAGTTATTTGGTGTCGGCGGCAGCAGCGATGATTGCCACATCAATATAATCGATATGATATTTATGATGGGTTGGGGCAACGTTTTTTTCATCAGGCCGGCGCCTGTTTGGAAATTCGGAAATTCTTTTTTTTCTTTTTTTTTTTGTTTGTGTATTTTCATTTTATTGAGCAATGAGTCATAATCTTGGAAAAGCGTGAGCGAGAGGTGGAGCAGGTTCCTATCAGTTAAGTGCCTGTGAGCATTATAATATTAATCACTTGATTTACACGAAATAACTTGACCAGCAAAAGCAAAGGCAAAGCAAAGTCGTTGAATTACACAAAAACGTGAAAAACTTACAAATTTTCAAGCTTTTTGATAAATTGAACTAGTTTTTTATTGCTGCTAAAGAGGTTGAGGAGTGAGTTTGGACCCCAACAATTTGCAATTGATACTTATATTTGTAGGTGGTCATGTTTTGGCTGGTTGGTTGCCACTTGTTGCTAGGTCTCCCCTCCTCTATCTCTTTCTCTCTCCCCCCATTTCTTTTTGTATACACCGGAAAAAAACCTTTGAAATCTCTTCCAGTTTCATGCGATTTTTTGTTAACCCAAATTCTTTAGCCACGACGCGTGTCTCGACGTTATGTCTAGAGATTTACGACTCAAATGACCATGAATGTATATGCATATATATCGTGCAATATGTACGTGTTCCCATAGGGGTCGTGTGCGGCAGGGTAGTCGTCGGAGGTGGGTGGTAAAATAGAAAATAAAGAAAAATTATTGTTGTTGGTCAAGCTAAAACCAAGTGAAATGAAACGAAACGCTAAGAAAATGCATCAAATGGTGTGTGTAAAGTGACTTTGTGTGTGTGTGTGTGTGAGGAAAGTGTTTGCACATCTTTGTATGGCTTATGACTTGGAGGGGGAGGGCGGGCAAAGATATGAATGGGTCCGGTATTTGGTTAAATCGTGCATCAGTGAATTGAGTTAAAAGTGCTAACTAACTAGAGTTGAACAATTATTTGACGTTAAGCGGTAAAAATATTCCATAGATAGTCAGCCTTTGGATCAGTTGAAGTGAATGGAAATTATTTTGTGGTTTTGGGTTTATTTTGAAAAATCAAAGAATAGTCAAGCGATCTTTATCATATCACACTATACAAGAAGAGGGGAAAAAGATTTATTAAAGAGATTTTAAATAATTGAATTCATTATTCGATTTCTAGCTTGATTAACGTTAATTTTCTTGCCATGGTCTAATTCGTTTGCAGTCCAATGAATTGTTGTATATTATGAAATCATTTAATTTCGATAGATTTCTATATGGCTTTTGGCTTCGTTTAATTTTCATCAACCATCATTTCGGATGTTGTTAAACACTTTTGATTTTCCTTATTTAATGGACTTTGTTGTAAGTCGGTAGTTTCTGTGTCAATGGTTTGCCACTGGCCAAATTTTTTGTTGCTTGGCTGGCTGCTGCTGGTTGGCAAACGAATTGCTTGTAAAATGCCATGTAAAACAGCGGCCAATATAAGCAGTGCTACCACCAAAAAACCAAAAACAAAAAAGGAAAAAACTGCGTGCAAAATAACATTAATCATTGTAATTTATATAGCAGGGTCTTCAGCTTCATAAATCCCATGGCGAGTTGTTGGTTACAAATTTTAACGAATTTACGCATAATTTAACATTCTTGTCAATGTCCGGACCCAAAGACCAGGTGGGGCAATACGACAGCGACAGAGCGCCACTGGGCCATACAAAAAAAAAAAAAACAGAATTGTGGGTAAATTGTTGCCTCTTATTGTGCGGATTTTCTTTTCATAAATGGCCTAGACCTTTTTATTTTATTTTGTCTTTCAGATACATACATACAGCTATAAGGATAACTCTTGGGCAAGCAAACAGTTCATTGCCACCTGTCTAAAAATAGAGCAAAATGAAACGTAAAATATGTTGGCGACTGCCGGAAAAACTTTTGCATAAATGAAACTAACTAAACTAAACTAAACCAAACGCCAACGCCAAACTAAATAAGTCCATTTGACATATTGCGTCGTCTTGTTCATGTTTTAAGTCCATCATCATCATCATCTTCATTATGATGATCACCTTGTCGTAGTCTTATCTAAAACTAAACACTCCTTGGTATTTTCCAAGTTCCCTAAACATAAATCAACTGACTGGGTTGTAGTGCGACACCCAATGATGATCAAGAGAATGATCATGATCAAGATGAGACGCCGCTACCTCTGCTACCTCCATTCTCGCTGACAATAGCCCGTCAAGTGTGTGTCTTCTACCCATCTTAATTTTTCCCACCCACATGAACTGCTGCGCTGATCTTTGCGTATGGCTAAAAGATATATCTCTAAATATAGTATATCTCTATGAAGGGGTATTTCAATCCTAACATTAAAGATATGGCAGAGTAACCATAATCACAGAAACTGCAATCCAGCAAGATCTATTCAGAAGCAAGGCTTAAATCATGGAGTAAAGAAATGCCTCTAATAATTAATAACTCAGAAAGAGTATCGGCAAGTCATCTAGTCTGGAATTTATCTCTCCCATGGCTGGTTTTCTCTTAATTTGAAAATTTGAATATGTTTGGCTGTGACGTAGCTGCAAATGGAAGATGAAAACCAAACTATTTTTTCTTTTGTCTGTTTCGTTTTTTCTTCTTCTGCCTTTGTGTAAAATTAATTTATTGTATTATGTGCGGAAAGTGATATAATAGAGCTAACTTATGCTACTTAGGAGAATTATCTATTTATGTTGAAATTCCTTTCATTCTTTTGATGCCCATGGAAATGATTATTAATCATGATTAATATTTAGGTTTTTGATGCAATTTGCTTAAGTTTACAAAACCATGAAAACGGGTCATAAAAAGTGTAATGTGTTTTGATACGCAAAATGCGTCATAAAACTCTGGAAATAGAACAAAAAGAATTTAAAAAAACAAAGCCTAGATACGTTTTGGCTTAGCCTAAATAGAGTCGTTTCGACCTACTTCTGCCAGCCCTTCCAAAGACCTTTTATTGATCTAGTATTTGGAAAGCAATTCACATACAAAATATACGAAAGTCGAATGACAGTGAAAGTAGAAGAAAAAAACTTAACTTCATATCAATGCAAGTGCCGGGAGCAACAGCTTCATCAACTTCCAGACATGTCGTAAATTAAGTTATCAAAAGCCAAAAAAAAAAAAAAAACAGAAGAAACAGTATCTGTCGGAAGTTTTTAGCATCTCTCCTTCTCTTTCTTTAGCTGTCTGTCTGGCTGTCTCTCTCAGTGTGTCTTTCTCTGCTTGACTGGACTTCACTCAAGTTAACACCTTGCTCCCCCACCCACCCCCCTGTCCACTCCATGACGCACTAAATCAGTCGCATAATTGCCGTGCCCCCAAGACCAAGTACTCTTCATATATCATCATGAAAATATGCACGCCCCCCTTGCGGACAGGCAGCGTTTTGTGGGCAAGGCGAAAGGGTTTCATATTCGTATTCGGGTTCGGGTTCGAGCAACCGTTAGCAATTTGTTGCCACAACGGATCAGGAGAAGAAGAAGATGAAAACTGCAACTGGCGTTGACTTTTGGAGGTCAACTGGTTAGCTAAGTTGTCTTGAGCCTCATCAAGCTAAAGCTGACGGAGTGGAAAATTTGTGAAATTTGGCAATTTTCATTTAATATTTGGACAGTTTTATTTTCAACAGTTGTCGCTAAATGTTTGCCCACTTAAAGGTAAAAGTCGTTGGCTTGTAAACAAATTATTTGGCAATGTTTTGAAAGCATCCTCAAATCGTTTCAGTATCGATTCTCAAACAGAACTTTGACCTTCCCCTAAGCATTACGTTAGAAGTAGGCGCCCCATGGCTTACTTGCCCAGTAGTTATTCATAGAATATAAAAATATGTGCAAATGTTTCTTAGTAAAATTTTTGTTTTTCATATACTAATTGTTTGGTTTTACGTTTTCGACTTGAGCACCAGATAAACAAGAAAATGAACTAAAAAAACGAAATATTTATAATATCAGCATTAAGTATATATATGTATATATACCTATGGTGGAACACGCCCACACTAGACGACCCGCCCACAAGTTGAAAGTTCTCATAAAAATGAAACGAACCTGGCGTAATATCTTAAGCAAAGTAAAATATTTGTTGTTTCTGTTTCTGTTTATGTTGAGCATCATTAACTTAGCCACTTGATTTGGCAATCTAGAAAAACTTATATATCTTTCCCATCATTCGCCTCATCTCAGCCCTCTCTGTTACTCTTCCATCTCTCTTTTCCCTCTCTCTCTCTTTTCATTCTCTTTGTATAATTTGGCATACAAATTCTTCTGGCATAAATCTTCTTTTTTTTTAATGAACCAAACGGCCTGATTAGCACCCGGACTCATGGGAAGTATATCGTCATGAATTGAGTATGAATCAGACATTTTGCATACTCTCGTAACCAAGCAGACGCGACTCAAAATCAGAGATAAGTTTGCCAAATTAATTTACAGCTTCATTTTCATTCACCTCTTCTTTTTTGGCAGAAAACACAACTCTGATAAGGTCTGCAATAACTGGCAGGAAGGAAACTTGTTGTGCAACAATTTAGGCCCGGTTTTTTTCCTTCTGATCACCCGCTTATCGCTTCGTGGGCATCGGGCGTCATTGAGACGTCAGCCGAACGACTAAAGATGCCGCATAGATACAAGGTGTATATACTAAATCATCTTTTGGTTAACAAATTTTTAAATTTACTTAATTTGATTTTTGGTTAACTTGATTTTCAGAAACTCTGCTTTAAGCTCTTAAATGGCAATGATAATGCGAGTGGAGTGCGATAAGATTTCTCAAAGAGACTTTTGATTTTTATGAGTTGAAAGAGTGGATTCGTTTATGGACTGTAAATTGCACTGAAAGTGTGAACAAATTGTCATGCTCAAGGCCCAATGTTGTAAAGCAATAAGAAAAAAGGAGATTTCAAACGAAATGTGCTCGAAAGCTTGATAAGAGATTTTCATTTTAATGTTCATTCAAAGTAATCAGCAAATCTTCCTGATAAAAGTATGAAAATAATCCAACTTAACCCTTGCAATAAAAAAACCCTTCAAAACTGCAAGAACGTTATGGAAGTAGAATAAGGTTGGAGTACCTAAAGAATTCGGGGGAATAAACGATTATATTACTTGCAAGGTAACATTTAACCATTCACATATTGAGGATTTAATTAACTTTTGTAGACAAAACTTAATTGCATTTTCAAATTTAAAAACTTTAGACTCTATGTTAAATAGTAAAGATGATAAATCTTCATCAATTTAATTGAAGTTAACAATTTTTACAAGATGTCTGGTAACTTTGCTGAAGGTTAATAAAAATTACTATTTTCCGTATGTCTGCTTGAGAAAGTATGAACGAATTCAAGATTAAGGAATTTTGGGAAACACTAAATCAATTTTATGTTGCCTACTTAAATGTTTTTTAATTAACATTTTGTCATTAGCTATAAAAGTTTCATATGGTTAATGGATACTTACTGTATTCACTCTGCTCATCCTGTGTCCCATTGACCGTGCCATCTGGTAGGATCTGCAATATATGATTCTTAACATATAATTGCATTTTCCTGCTGGGATTGGTCAGATGAGTTGATCGCTCATTGCGATCCAAATTGTTGATGGTTGGTTTATTATCATTATCGTTATTATTATTGTTGTTGTTGCTATTATTAAGATTATCTCTAGAGTTATTCAGTCTTTTCGATTTCGAACCAATGATATTATTGTTGTTGCTGTCAGCCGGCAACTGTTGCTGCTGTTGCTCCTGATGTTGCTGATGATGATTATGATGATGATGATTTTTCTTCGACTGATGCTGATGTCGTATGCTTCGCTCAGTGCGGGAAAGTATTGCTAAATGTTCGCTGACTGGAGCAGCTGATAATAAGAAGCCTAAAGGAATCACTTCCTTCGCCTCCTCATCATCATCATCATCATCGTTAGCATGATCATCATCATTATCTCTATGGGGAATTTGTTCTGTACTGATTTGGTGCCGATTAAGATCATTTAAATTAATATTGTATATGGCAGTTTGGGTTGTGGATGATGTTATTATTGTTGGGGTTGTTATTGTTGTTGTTGTTGTTTGATTAAATTCAGCACTAATACTTTGATTTTGTTTTTGTTGTGGTTGTTGTTGTAGATTTGTTAATGATTGATTTAAACTATTTGCTTTACTATGACTATGATCACTTTGCAATTTATTACTAATATTAGATATATGATGATAAATGTTTGTTATATTATTATTATTTTCCAATTGGTTCGACATCGCTGCTGTTGCTGTTGTTGTTGTTGTTGTTGTTATAAGCGCTGGCTTGGCAGACACTAAACCTTCCCAGGCTAAGATAAATGACAGGAGGGCGCCCAGCACCGCCAGGGCCCTCCAATACGAACGCAGGTTTCTTCGCATCAAAGATTACAACTTCAATTTCACAAGAGTTTTCGTTCGTTTTTCGGTCTTTTGTGTTTTTTCTTACTTATTTTTGTTGTTTTTTTTTTAGCTTGTTTTTGCTCTTGTTTACAATTTTCTGTTGTTTTGGTTGTTGTTGTTGCTGTCTATAGGTTTTCCACCGTTTTTGGGCACTGCCTCCTTGGTAAGACACGCCCTTGAATATTGTTGAAGCATATGAACGCCCTGTTTTGGGATTTTCGATTTTCGTTTTATATTTGTGAAATTTTTACTTTCGTTTCGTTTTGCTTCGATGTCTCTCTTCCTCGCTCGCTCGCTCGCTCTCTCTCTCTCTCTTTCTCTCTCCCGCTTCTTACTTGACTTTTGCTTCTTTCTTATTGTACCCGGAAATTAGGTTATCATATCGTAGACTTGTTTAACACATTTCAATTGCTGCTGCTGCTGTTGCGGATCCTCATCTTCGTCTTCGTCCCCGCTGATAATGCATCTTATCAATCGCAATGACTTTCCCGACATGTCACTCAAGGGGGAATCTATCGATATCGATATATGTCGGTGTAATGAAGCAATAAAAATCTGATTTTATGATTTCAGTTCATGCACTTTAGGTTTGAACATAGAGCAACAACATATTTGGCAGCAGATTGTAAAAGAGCTGCAAATAGAAATAATAAGTTAATTATTAAGTTAGGACCTAAAAATGGTGAAACAAACATTTTCATTTATTTCAATAAAACACATAAAAAATACATAAAAATATAATAAAAAATCAAAATCTTGTATGTATATTTGAATAAAATAATTTTATGAGTTTTGTTTTTCGCTATTTTTTTATAGTTTACCGCCAATGGTGGTAGATTAATATTTAAATTAATTTTAATTTTTATAGAGGTATTAATTTGATTAGGACGTGCTGAAAAGTTGGCCACTTAAAACGAAATTTGGTTTATGACTTATGAAATTCATTCATTGAAATGCTCTAAAATTCCAATGAAAGATTCGTAAAGATCATCTTCAATAATAGACTTTTCGTTGAGTTTGCAAAGTTTCCGTTGATTGTGGGCCATAAAAATATAGCCAAAAGATAAAAGATATCAAATGTATCTTGCAGATTGTTTCTTTCAACGTAATATTTGTCTCTTTATTTTGTTGTTTTTGTGTTTTTATTAGTGGCCCTACCGCCGCTGTCTAGGTGTTATTTTTACAACGTGGGGCACCATGTGCGACGCCTCGCTTGGAGACGACTTCCCTTTTTTGGTAGTTTTTGGTTTTTGGCTTTGGTTTTATTAACATTTTGTGGCCGCTTTTGATGCCCTTACAGAACTTTTGTTGTACATAAATTCAACCGACTAAGAAAGCGAGGAATAGGGGCAAGGGCAGGGGCAGGGAGGCATAAACATTCAAGTCTTGGCACACATTTAGGCACATATCTTCTTTTCGCCAGCTGCTGTTGGGTGAAAGGCATTAAAAGTCACAAAAAAATGTAATATGAAGAAAGGTTCTTCTTCTGCGTTTCTTTCTTCTGTTTTTTTTTTTTTTTGCATATTTTATACCTTTTGGTATGTAAGCTTTTTATGGCCTTTGGAATTGAAAGTAAATTTTGTATCTACAGAATAAGTTACAGCAATAAGATATATTTCCATATATAATTCGCAAAGGCTTCTCGCTTTTAAGCATAAATCTAAATAAACTTTAATTGAATTATTAAACTAATATAATGACAATTTACTTTATTTCTCCCTTAATTGATGTCATTAGTTGAGAGCACTGAACCTCAGAAGTTTAGTACTTCATAAATTCCCAGACCATTTTCATAGCCACCTGTGGCTTAGGCTAAAAAATTATGGTATAAATTTCTTTACCCATTCAAAAATGTTCCTGATATGCAATTTTAAAGAAACTTCTAACTGTAAACTTAGCGTCTGGCAAAATCTCAAATATCTTGCATAAGTCAGAGAGTTAGCAGGAAAGCAATTAACATTTTGATGGCTGAAATTTCGGCCACACATACAGACAGTGTATTCTGTGCGTGTGTGTGTGTGTGTGTGTTCAATGTGTGTATTTGTTATGCTTATGAGTTTGTCGCCAATTGAATTTGTTGTAATTAAAAACGGGGTGCACTTAAATGTTGCATAAAAAATAATGTTCGCTGGCATTTCTCCTGCTGTTTGCTGAACACGTGCCAAAAAAAAAAAAAAAACAAAAACAAAAAGTAAAAATCAGCCGGCCTGTTCTACTAGTACACTAAGTGCTGCAGTTCCGTTGCAGTTGCCCTGCGAGTATCTCGTAGATACAATTTTCATGTTTTCCCACTCTCACTCTCTCTTTCTCTCTCGCTCTCTCTCTCTCTCGCAGTTAGTGCGTGATTATTTTCAAATTCGACACAGTTTTTTGCACGAATTGTTGTTACACTCGTTTTTGTATGTTGTTTTTTGTTATTTTTTTTTTTTTTTGTTGTTGTTTGGGTTGTTGGGCGAATTTCTTTATTTTTAAAACCAAATTTGCATCAACAGCAGCAGCGGCAGCGATGGCAGCCAGTGAAAGTCATTTTCGATGTTTCCCATCGAGTTTTCCGCTTTGCGAATGATTCTTTTTATTTGCGTAACTCCTGTTCCCTTATTTATGTAACGTTTTTGTGGCTGTTTCTTTTTTTTTTTTTTATTCGTTCTGTCTATCTAAGCGTCGAATTTAAAAATAAACTGTGCCAGTTTGACGTTGCCTTTTTGCTCTTCTATATATCCTATAAATATGTTTGCCTATATATGTATGTATGTATATGTATATAAAAGAGTCTACACTAATTAAAATGTCAAAAATTGCGTTAAGAACGCTTAAATGAGGAATTTATATACCACTTCACTTAATCCGAATGGTTTGTGCAAATGATCACAATGGAATTTTCAAAGCCAATTCCACAATGTCATAATTTGCCGGAAAGATTTGTGTAAATGAGCTATGGAAATTTTTTCACATGACAGACAGAAAAAAAAGAGAAAGAAACAACTAGACGTTAAGTCTGACATCTGGTATTTGAATAGATAAGTAATCAAAGAACTATATAAATCGTGCTATCCAGTACTAATAAAAGTATTAATTCTAAACTTGATACAAGCTTGAATAACTGAATGTATTCAGAAGGAAAAACTGAACTTATTTAGTCAACTTTAATTTAAATTTTTTTTAAAACTCAAACGTTTGTTGTATCTTTAACTATGTTACCAATTTCAAAGTTATTTCCTTACTTAATTCACACGACAAACAAGTCTTTAGTGATCTGCAATTGTATCTTTGAGATACATTTGTTCATATCCGATTCAATCGATATTTACTTTGTAGTTAGCAGCCTTGCATGTGATTGAATTGCTTTCTGCCTCTGCCTCCTATTTATCTGTCTTTGCTTGTCTCGTGCACTAAATATTTAAAATAGCTGCATCTTGAGAGGATTTTCGTTTGCTTTACTTTTTCCTTCATTTTCGATGGATGCTGCCGGCAACGGCAACGGCATCGCCATCGGCAACCCCAATTGCTTCCGGTTCAAATCGATTACACAAAAGCGCTTCTCTATTTTCTCTTGCCCCGTGTACCGGGTGCTTTTCCACCAAAAACCAAAAACCAAAAGAAAAAAAAAAGGAAAGAAAAACCAAAGAAAAAGTGCAAGGCAAGTGCTCAAGTATCTCTTGACTTTTTTCTCTTTTTCTCTCATTCAAATATTCCTTTATACAAATGAAGTGCATCGATTAGTGCATTTTGTGTTTTGTCTTTGTTTGAGTTATGTTTCGGTATCTTTTTCATTTCCCCATTTAACATTTTGCTTGTTGTTTTCCAAAGAAAATTAATTGTTTTGTAAACAACAACAAAAACAACGTCATGAGTTCTTTTTGAGGGGGTTTCGGCATTGAATTCTAAACATATATGTATATGTGAGGATCCATTTTAACATATAAGCGATGCATTTTTAAAATATCTTTGTTAACTGTCATCTAAAGATGCTACCGCACATCAATCCAATGATATATACATACGTATATATAGCCGCACGATTTATTCTCATCTAATACTTGTGACAAGTGTCAACAAGTTCAACAAAGCACGTCACAAAACGACGACAAAACAATCATAAAAAGTATCTGAAAGATACATACATTCCAACGAGAAAATTTCTTTCTTTTAGTCATTTCCTTTGGCCTTGGTGGCAATTGTTGAAATTTTTCTCGCCCAGTCTTACAACATTTAACATGAATGTTACCATAAATTTATATAATTAACACATAATAGATTAATAAATCAAAGTCAGATTCGTTATGCATACCCTTTAAAACAGGGTACATTCAGTTGAGCCAAAAGTTTGTGCTACTCAGCATAGCTTATACATTTTCTATTCCATCTTTCCAATCAATCAAATCTAGATATACCCTAAAATTTTTATTTGTAAGTGTATACCAAAGTCGGTTAGCCTATTCTGTTTGATTAGGAAATGACTTCATCTAATTGAAATAATATAAAACATATTGTCTATAAACAAAAACAAACAAAACCTTCACT
Organism: Drosophila nebulosa; assembly: GCA_024703675.1. Taxonomy (NCBI): domain Eukaryota; kingdom Metazoa; phylum Arthropoda; class Insecta; order Diptera; family Drosophilidae; genus Drosophila; species Drosophila nebulosa. The sequence continues at coordinate 12,019,216 of JANFPS010000004.1, read as the reverse complement.
TTCAAATGAAATATATAAAAACCAGATTTTGTTATTGTCATTTATTTGTTATATACAATAAAATAAAAGTAATAAACTTTGCATATTTTATGCAAATATTTATTGAAATAGTCTAATTAACAAATATATATACGCCAGTTATAATAAATTTATATTCACATCAAATGGTAAAGCATTTGCATATAGAAATGCCGATTTAAAACTCGAATTTACATATTTCATTTGACTCCCGACTCCAACTGACTCTGACATGAACTAATTAAGTTGCGCAGTTTTGGCTTAGATTTATTGCGATTCGCTAGAGATACTTTCCAAAAAAAAAAAAAATAATAATAATAAAATAAAATCACACTGAGAGGAAGAGAGCGAGAAATGTAACTCAACTGTCAGCGCAGTCATAAAAATAACCGGCAAACACAGAAATGTCAAACGCATTTGAAACGCATAAATTTGACGCGGTTAAAAACGCTTGCTAATCACTTTTTTTATTCATTTGGGTTTTGGGTTTCGTTTAAATTTTTGCTGTTGCCTTTGCCACCATCATCCAGCACGGTTCATTGAGCCTAGCTTGTTTAAATTTGCAGCGACAAACACACAAAATTTGCATTTAACTTGAGTTGATGACAACTTGTTGTCAAGCCCCCTCAAGAGCAGACGTAGAAGAAACAAAGAGACAAAACCACAAAAAGATAATTCTATTTAATTCATCAAAAAAAGATGCCGTCAAGGATGGACAATGAGAAATTCAAGTAATTTCTTTGCTTTTTTTGCTCTCAAACGTTTTCAAGGAAGCTAAATGGAATTTGAAGGTTTATAAAATACTAGTACGAAAATCTATGGATTTAAGAAAATTGAACTACAATAGAAAAGTATCAATCATTCCCCTTTCAATCCCCTTAAAGTAGATATGTATATAATTTCAAGTATATACCATATACCTTTAAGTAAAATTATTCACTTTCGTTAGGAATACAATTTTGAAGCCCAATTTCTTAGAGCCCAAATGTATCTCAAGGCTAATGCAGATAAAATTAAATCGCCATAAATATATCTTACATAAATTATGCCTTCGATCAATGTCCGTATCTTTTGGGTTTACAACTTAACTGACAACTCAACTCGACTGATAATATCTTACAGACACTTGGAGACACTTTCACTTGCACATTTATTGTAGTCTAATTAAAAGTCACGCACTTTAAGTGCGAAAATTGTACAAACAACAACAAGAAAAGCACACAACAAGAAAAAAAAACGAAAAGACGCCCACAAAAAAAAAAAAAAAAAAAAATCAAAGACAACTCGACGTATTAGTAATGTGAATAGAAGACTGCCAGAAAAGCAACAACAATTACGTCTAGGATATTTTTAAAATGCGTCAAACAACCGAAACCAACGAAAAAAAATAGAGAGACGAAAAGAACGCGATGAAAATGCGCGACACGACGATTTTCCGATTTCAATTTCGTTTGTTTTTTTTATCTGAGAGAAGAGTACCTAAAATTGTTGTTGTTGTTATTTTCCTGCTGCTATTGTTGTTGTCTCTGTGAAAATGTGTGCCGCACATTATGTGGTCTCTAGTGTGTTCACGCTTCATTAAGAAAAAACGCTGAATTTTTTTCCACAGAGTTTTCCCGCATTTTCCCTAACACGACACTTTTTGTTGTTGTTGTTGATTTTTTTGAGCCCCAACTAAAACTTACTATTTACGCAGGGCCATAAAAACTTTTGTTTCACTTTTTGCGTTTGCTCGCGATAAGCTTTATCTATATGATCGTTATATTTCAAACTTTGCACGCGTTTTCTTTCCCTACCTTTGCTTAGGGTATTTCGAAATGAATCAGTTGTTTGTAATCCAGTCTGATCATCGTCAACGGTGCACTGGGTCATCTAATCAATCAATCTAATCTATCTGACTGTCTATATTTAGCACACAGTCGCTTAAAATAGCCAGATGAGACTATATAAATAAATCGCTTAACTTTTGTGGTAATCAATATATAATTTTAAACAAATTGTCAGGATTGATTGAAGAAACAAAAGATCCGAATGAAAGGAGACATTGATACTTTTGAAACACCTTCCAAAGGGTATATACAATTCGCGATTCCATTCGGGATCGTCTCTCGTCCATCAATCATTAAAAGTCCCACCAAAGTGCAAAGGAGAAATGTTGCTTAACAAATTGATTTGGTAATTTCTTATTTTTTTACTTTTGACTATTTTATTTATTGGTCTATCAAAAGCAAAAACAATGCACAAAACTATTAAAAGTGCCCAAAACCAATTTATTAAAAAAATATTTAGTACACAACTAATACGAAAATTAAGTGAAATAAATTTATGGCTTTATTTTATTGTTTGACTTTTCACTTAGTGGAATTGTGATTGATAATTTGTCAGAGAGCGGAGGAAGGGGAAGTAATAATTACTTAATCTTTTATTTTTATTATTCTTTTTTTTTGTTTTCGTGTCGAGGCTAACAAACGAAAAAAAAGAAGAACTATATCAATTACTTAGATAACCAATTGAACATGAAATAATTTAAAAAAAAAAACAATTAATTTTTCCAAATAAAAAAAAAATGAAAACAGAGAGTTAAACGTTGCAACTAAGAAGGACTTGCCATTATTACAGATCCCTGCAGCAGTTTAGGAAAAAGAAACGGCAAACCTATTTTTATCAAATTATCCATTGAAGAAAGAAAAATGTTCTTAAAATTACGGTCAAATATATATGCAAATCTGAAATTATTGAAAACTGTTGGATCCTGCTTATATGTTGCATCTGATAGGTGGAGAAATGCAAGAACCTTTGTTCTTTTAGCATTCTCTATTGAGGGGTTACTTTAATTACTTACATTGACTATGAATCCATCAAATATCGAATTCTGATGCTAGAACTCCTTGCATTTAAGGGTCATAATAGCCTCTAGAGCAATGGACTACTAACTGTTAAGGTATAGTTCTTCTATCTATATTTTTGTTGAGTGCCAAAACGACTACCAATTGTGTTTTTCTTAAATACACTTTTTATAATTTTCCATGAGTGGAAAATACTTCAAACTTAATCCTAATTATGGAATTGTGAGTTATTGTTTAAAGAGTTTTTATAATAAGCTTTTGTCAGTTTCATTAAGCGGATTTTCATCTAATTTGTTTAATCGTCATTAACAACTTGATTTATGGGCTGATTCTATGAAATATTTTTTTCAAATAAACTCTCCTGTGATCAGCCATGTGATTAGCAGTTGTTGAACCCAAGATATACATACATACATATGTACGTATGTATATATCTGTTTAAATAGACAACATTTTGACGTAACAATAATGCAGGCAAATTCAACACCAACAACAACAACGCTAGGCGTAGATTATAGTCAAGCAAATCGCGTATGTATGTGATTATGGGCGACGAGAGTGAGTGTGTGTGTGTTTGTGTGTGGGTGTGTATATTAGATAACAGCCGCCGCCAATTTATGGGACAAAAAAAAATTGCACACGCAAAAAAACATAGAAAAAGAACAAAAAAATTTCATATTTATCAGCGCGTGCGTACGCTTACCGTGAGATACGCATTTATTAGCATTTATCTCACAAATACTTTGGCGAAATATTTCGCATTTTGCTATAGACAGATTAAAATGTTATTTTGCAAAATTGTTCGCAAAAAAAAGGCCATAACAAGGTCCAAGATTAGAATAAATTTTTTATTGTGAAAGTTGTGAGAAAATTTCAAAAGACACTTTTGTGTGGTAATTGTTATTTAAGGTAAAACTTTTAAATTACAATTTTTGTTTTCTGAAGATTATAATAATCTCTGTATTATTTGTAAGAAATGTGTTGGGCTTTAGATTAAGTAAGCCTTTCTTTAGGTGTGGAAATCTAATCAAAATAAAAAAAAGTTTAATTTATTTAAAAATTAGCAACTTGCTAATGGAGCTCGCTTTGTTGTTTTCAATTTGTTTGTTTTTTTTCTTTGACTTTTTGCACTAAAATTTCTTTATTTTTTTTTTTTCCTCGTGAGAGTCGTTGACTTTATTAATTTTTTTTAAAATTTTATATAATGAGTTTTTGGTTTTTTTTTTTGCAATAATAATTCGGCTCTGTGCCAAAATTTGTTATACTTTGAAATGCTTCCTTTTTTTGCGAAAATCCATTTAAATCTTTGCACTATTTATGGTTTTTTAATTTTTATTTTCAAACATAAAAATTGATGGAATTTCTCAAGTGTTTCTTTCGAGCAAGAGCAAATTAAGAAACAACCAAACTTATGTAACTAACACGAACAAATGGTTTACGCACCTTTTTTATGTAAAATTTTACGTTTTGTTTTTTTGGAGTTGCACTTTTAACACTTTCAACTGATATTTTTTTTTTTTCTCTTCAGCTGGAATTATTGCAGCAACAATTCAACATTGGCAAAAAAACACTTAGCACTTGTAATATTTATTTATCTTTTTTTAGCTTTTGTCGTAAATTTGATTTATTTCACTGCAATTTTTCCACATTCGCTCACGGATCCCACAATGCGTTTGCGTAGCGCGTTTTAACCGGCATAAATCGAGGTACTATCATATATTGAAATCGACTAGTTTTTCGAAAACTGAAATCGATTTGAAACAACGACGATGTTGTCAAAGCGTGTGCCAGCGAGTGACTAAAAAAATGTTCATTTCCCACAGTGGTAACAGCCGCAGCGACCGCCGATGTTTCGCTGCTGCTGCGTGGGACTTCGTGGGACTTTGCCTTCGTGCGTGCTTCGTGTGTTACGATTTCGGCTATTTCTTTTCACCCATACATCCCCATTCATGTTTGTCGCCGCACTCGCGTGAACACACACACACACACACGCACAGATGGAGCAGCATCAAGCAGAGAGAGAGCGGGTGGATTGACGTTAGTGTTAGTTAAAGACTTTAGTTCAATTCCTAGTTAGGCGCTCCATTCTTAAAAGCAATGCTGATTGAAGGTTTAATTGAATGGCATAGTATTTTGATAAGGCATCTGGAAAGGGCACTGCTTGGGGGAATTTTTTACCTTTATAGCTTTGCAGAGAGTACATTAACGCAGAGAATAAGCCGTTATCAATCCAAGTATGTATATAAAAAATTCTTCATCAGCGTGAAAAGTCATACCGACATATACACCCAATTTTGTTTTTACACGGTAAATTGGTTTCAGAAAAAATCGTGTAAAAAAAAAGATTGATCGTATAGTAAAATATTAATTGGATTCTAATTAACTACAAGCATAGTTATTAAAGATAAAAAGGATATCACTCTTATCAATTGCTCTGACCAGTTAAATTGCTTGTATGCACACAAAGGGAATTCCCATAAATTAAATTTGTCAAAAATGGAATAAAATCGCATAAAAAATTTGTTTAATATATTACTGTTAAAGCATGTTATATCAAAACCGTTTCAAAAATGACCGTGTAAAAACAGAATTAGGTGCATTTATATATGTATGATTCGTTAACTTCCACGCTCTCAAGTTTATATCTTTTTGGATAAAACTCAGCTTGTTTTAGGATAGGTCAAGATCTAGAACAAGCTCGTTGCGCTAATACAACAGATATAATCGATTTCCGTAATTTATGTTTTAAGAATAAAATTCTTGGGGAATAAAATATGATCGCTCTATTGGTTCCAATACAGTGCCTCAAAAATGTTACCCAATATAAGAACATGGTTCCTCAATTCTCTTAACCATTTTGTATCCATTATGAGCAGTTAATTCGGGACTTTTTTTTATTCTGTAAGTATAATTTGGTAGGCAAAAAATAATGAGATTGTCATTCTGAGAAAATAATCAAACTTCCCTTCGTTTAGAAGCGCAAGAGCATAAGTACTTCCTCGATATACCCTTACTGCACCATTCCATTGACTTCAGTTTTATCAGTGCTCATCACGAGTCTAGCATTTGACGTTGACGTTTGCTGGCGTTTCACTAGCTTTTTGTAGAGATTGGGGCACTTCCAGTGACTGTCTGCGGGGGGGTCGAGGACTGTGTTTGGTGTTTGTGCTTTTTGGCGCGTAGACCGCTTTTACCTAGACTTATTTCGCAAGCGGACGTTTATTTTGCACGAATACCAATTAACATTTGCCTAGAGAGTGCAGCTGACAAAAATACAATGGCAAACGTTAAACTGCAAAATATTGAAAAACAAAAAGCTTTAAATGAGTCAGAACAATTTTGTTGTATTATCACATTATCAATATCTAATCAATAGAACGATTCTGATGACGTTTAAATCCCACGCCTGGTCATCGACTGTATTTTTGGCCATTTGACTGCTAATTATAATTGTTGGCCAAAGTGCTAAAACCTTAGAATGACCAGCCACCCAAAATTACCCACATACCAGATGCCAAATGCAGTTTAAAAGAGCTTAACTTTCATTAATTACCCTAACTTTTTGAATGTCTACCGTTTATATTTATCTTATCGTTTGGCCGATTGCGTTTATATATAACTATCACATGGCCCAGTTAGTCGCTAAATGTACATTGAACTTGACAATGGTAATACCACAAACGAGGGGGATACGACAAATGAGTGGACGGAGAGTCCTATTGGAGGTCCTATTCCTTAGTTAACCCTTCTTGTTGCAGTTTTTACCCAACATACTTATCATAAATGTATTGCTAATTACATAATCTCGCCAAAATACGTCACTTGGGGGCACCCTCCTGGGCTGATAAGATAAGAAGTTTACAAGGAAAAAATCTAGAAAACTTTCGTTTTATATATTTAGAAAACCCGCATTCCGAAACGAGTGCCATTAACCGAACACATAACTGAAATTCCTGAAACTCGACGAACTGCAAAGAGAGAGGGAGATGTTGGGGGCGAGCAGAAAAACCACATTTGTGTTTAATAATTTTGGAGTTTTGTCGCTTCCAATTCCAATGTCGAAGCGCACATGCCAAAGTCAAATGAAGATATTGGTTCTTGTTCTAGTGCTCCACTGTCCTTGCCCTTCACTTGCCCCTATAAATAAGGCACAAGCACCCCTGCAGTTTTAAAGAGCATCTCTTTCTCTCTCTTTTTCTCTTTCCCTCTTTCTCCCACTTTCTCCGCTTCTCTCACACACAATTAAAATGATTAATTAAGGCGCAGGAGCAACAGCAGGACATTTTCAGGCTAATGACTTAATTAACCCCCTGAGAGACAAAAAGAACAGAGGGCAAAAGGGACTCTGGAGTTCTTCTGAGTGTGTCAGCTTAATGTGCTCGCCTCAACAACACCGAGTCGATTCCGGCCGAGCCGGGCCGGGCCGACCTTTGACCCTTTTTCCATGTAAAAACCATGCTAGGCCAAGATGTTAGATTAATTAAAGCATAGCCCCGACAAACTGTAGCAAGTGGCAATTGAGAAGCGTTTAAAACTAAATGAGCTCCATAGCAGCTGCTTCTGCCAACTCCCTCGCTACCTTACCGCATTCTTTTTTATTCCTGTCACTCTTCGCTTGACCTGGCCTCCTTCTGATCATGATCCTGACAAATGTGACTGCCCATTTTACACCTTGCCTTTCATTTTTAAAACGCTTGCAATCTCTAGACATCTTTCCACCTTATGTATCATTATGGCAATGGCAATTAATGGCGTTACATTTTTATCACTCCCAATTAAATCTAATTTAAGTAAAGCGAAAATTCCATTAACATCCATTAATTTTCCATTACATATGCTTGAAAATAATTTATGTTAATCAAATTGTAAGACAGTCTAGTCTGTCAGCGTATGGCGACAATTCGCATCGGAATGGAATCGAATCGAATCGAATCCACTTAAGAATAAAATCTTAAACTTAACTGTTACGCCTCTGAAATTGAGATTGTCAATATCAATTGTACAGGCCCAACAAACTACTATAATATATAGCAATTAACCCTTATGTTTAACGAATGAGATTTGTCCTTAGAAAATGTACTTTGAATCTGAAAATCAAATCTGAACAGCCAAAAAATTTAATCACACACTACACATCAAATTTTTACGGATTTTTATTTTTGAGTAATTACTTTTTAATTATACTTTCTTGTCTTAGTAATTTGGTTTCCATTAAAGCTAACTTTGTAAGGTTTAAAATCACTTGCATTTGGATGAATGACAAATAATAGTAATTGAATTGATTTCTCTAGTTTTTGCGACCAGGTCCAGAGTAGTTTCGACTTTTACGTAGCATCATTTCTTGGACATTCCTAGGATTTGATCAAAATTGGTAGAATCTACCATTTGATTAGAGTTTATTCCCAAGAAAAACCTTAGACAAATGAAATATTTATTCAATTGTAGGCAATAACATGGACTAATTACCACATTAGCGGGTTAATAATCCAATATGCAAATTTGTTGCCGTTGTCATTCTGGTCGCCAGCTGGGTGATCGATTATACTGGAAGAGAATTGCGATCCGGGCCAATAATAATAATTGATTTGTAAATATTTTGATTTAGATTGCAAATACTAATTAAGAAAATAATAAACTAAGGAATTACCAGGCCATAAATTATAAACTAAACCACTCAACCCCTCCCTGTCTGACTGATCAGTGATTGCCTTGAGTTTTTAGTTAGACAAAAATGTCGAAAACAAATAAAACAACTCAAAAATCTATAGTCATGCTCGCAATATACGGAAATTTATGTGATTTTCTGTAGCTGATTCTAGACGCATTTTTGAAAAAATGTTTATAATGTTTCTTTTATTCCTGCAGATAATACGGAAATGGTATTGCGTCAAGTATGACAATGAAATGGACTCCAGAGAGTGGCTAACGTGGCAGGCCTCGTTAGAAAATTAACAATGAAACTAGTACTAGAAGAAATTTTTAACTTTGTATCAAGTAAAAAGAAAAAAAGTTTGGCTAAATATCTAACTACTTATCTATGAAAAATTTCCAGTTTCCGCATAGGTAAAATGACTGTACCAGAAATATTTGAAGTGATGGAGAAACTATATGAAAGATTAGGCAAATGTTTTCGTAATGAAAAGTAAAGTGACTAACAAAAATATTTCAATTATTACTTTCTTTAATTTAAAATCCGTTTTTTTTTTTTAGGCATGCTACGTCAATCAGAACTTTACGGCATAGAAATCGTCGGATTTCTAGAAGTAGACGTCATAGAGGTGGCCAGGAAAGCCGTGCACAAAGACCGCAACAACAAGGACGTTGTTTTCGTCGCTACAGTAGTGAATCCTCCACATCAGCTTCGTCTTTTCATTCACTATCCGAATTTCAGGCTATTACCGATTATTCTCTATCACATGTGCGTCGAACTACAACCAGAGCGTCGATGCCTGTGGGCAATAATCGTTCAATAGGCCTTTTACCGCTGCCAACTTCATATAACCAGCATGCAGTCCTTTCGGCCAGTGGCTACTTGCCGCAACGGCAGGCTCGTTTGCTGTATCTACAACAGCGAAGTCTTGGGGAAAACATGCGCCAGGCAGTTCACAGGCGATGCTCCAACCTGTGGCAAAGATTGTTTCCTTCTCCCGGTCCAGCAATACCAAATTCGAATGCCCCTCGTAGTTTGCTGGACCGCGTGAAGCATTTGTTTCAACAATTTCAGTTGGTATGTAAATACAAGTTGGAAAACAAGATGCTGCTTTCATTTACCTCCTTTTTAGGTATCTAAATCAGCGGAATTGGCCATGGGGCACAACGTTTCTGGCCCAAATTATACCAGCACTGCGCCGGCCATGCATGTGATCGATATTGATCAGTTGAGGCAGCGTTTGAATAATGCAATCATTGAGTATCTTCTTATCGACGACGAAACATTGGTAACTTTTGTCTCCAACAATAGTTAATTAGGCAACTTTTTCCACAACTAGACCGAAAAGACTTTGAAAGCCACCCAAGCCGCTACGGTTTCGAATGACCTCTGTTCTGCTTTGGGAAAGTAGGTTTACTACAGAAAACGAGAGAAAAACTATTCGTTGTTGCAATACTTTTTTCCATCTTCAGTGCTAGATACAATAAACCAGCAGCCAGACACATAAAAAAGAAACATGTTTCTCCTTGAAGTCGTAATCCTAATTTCAAATTTAGTAGACGCTTCACGCCCAAAAGGTGTTTTAGTGGCCATAAAGTGTGCAAAAAACCAACAGAAGAGTCTGGTGATGAATGGAATCACCATAGGAGAACCAGTTGTTTGAAACAAGTATTAGATTGTGTTGCGATATGGCCAAGCGTTAGATTTGTGAGTGCATCCAGAGCACTTCTTAGATCATAAATTCACAAGAAATTACACGAATGTTAATGTACAAAATGCATCCATTACTTCAGAAGGCAAAGAAATTACAGTTAGGCCACTGCAATATTCCCTATTACACTTTACTTTAATTCGACTCTCATTTACGCTATCATTTCTAGATCTGAATTTTTTTGGGGAATTGGCGCAATGTCAGGAGGCATTAAAAATCATATTCTATGATCCGAACAGGTGCTCCAAGATAATTATGTATAGTTTGCTGCTGTCCGAATGGGAATCTTGATTTTTGACCCATTTGGCCTGTTAAGCAGCAAAATGATTCATGATTCAGCTTGGACTGGCGCCTCCCCAGACCAATGAATGTCATCATCAAGTGGCCACAGAGTTAAAATTATGAGTTCGGCACATGCAACGAGGTTCTGCGGATTGGATTGGATTCAGTTGGTTCGCAATGGCATTCCAACGGCTAAGACAACGACCACGACGACGACAGCTAAATGAATCTCATTTGGTATTTGCCAAAATATTTATGCATCCCGCACATTGACTTTGATTTTGCTTCCTTCTGCCTTCAGCCTTTTGGTGGGCAGCAACAAGTCTGCCAGTCTCCGTGCCACGCCCAACAAATGGCAAGGTTTTAATTTATGGGCGTTATGAATCAAAAGAAATAATCTGTCAAACATGTTTATGACACTCTTTTTTGCTGTTGTTGTTGTTGTTGTTTTGTCAGCAACCGCAGCAGCGGTTGTCTTTTGGCCACGCCGTTGACATTTTAATTTGGCAGCCATCGATGGCAATTTAATAAATTTGCTGTGTCTTGATTTTAATTGGGTTCGGCTCAAAGAAGTGTTGAGCAATTCATGGCATTGGCGAAGGGATTTACGAGAGGGGAGCTAACCAAGGGACAAACCAAAGGCACCTTGAAATCAAGAAACAACTGTTGAAGGTGTCGAAAATGGAGCAAACGCACTTAAACCTTGAACTTCTTGGTGGCACAGCTGTTTTGAGGGGAATCCGAAAGGAACGAGTATGGCAAATGAAAAAGAATGTTAAGTAAATCCACCAAAAATAACTCCATGCTACTTTCTATCTAATTTATTGCATGCTGTGCTCTAGTACCTATCACCTAAAATAAAGATACATATAAATAGCAATAGAAACTTAAGAAGTGACCAAGGCGTAACTCAGCTTCTATAACTCCTAAAATATAGTTCAAATAAATTATCAATTTACACAAGTTCAAAATCATGAAATCTTAAAATTGCTTGTCCTTTCGCTTGAGATTAATCTCACACAGAATCTATTTTTGTGGCGACAAAGAAAATTCTAAATAATTTGTAAAAGGGACAAACGTTTATTTGTGTATTTCTTTTTTCTGTTGTTAGAATGCTAAAACAGTTTAAAAACACCTTTAAATGTTAAGTACTGCTCTTGTCGTTTTTGCCATCTTAATCTTAAAGTTTCAAAATCAACAACTGCTCTCAATTGTTCTTATTTCTACTTTAAACGTTCCAAAACTTGTTTTCAATTATTTGTCTAAGCCAATAAGCTTATGTGTAAATTGGGATTAGCTATAATAGCAGTGACTCTATCTGCCGGGGGGAATCCTTTGACTTATATTGACTTTCATAAAAATTACCCATGAGACATGTGCGAAACCTTTTCAAATCTCTTCCGGCTTTTAATTTGTTTGCCAAAAAATGCCAAGCAAAAATTATGAATACCAAATTCGCACAATTTTTTTTTTTTGACTCATCGATCGAACTACGTGCTGTAGCACACACAATGCAGCAAGTAAAATATTTCCAAAATCTAATTAAAAATCCTGGCAACGTTTAGATCACCTTTGCCACCTTCTATTATGCACGTAGACCATGGAAAATACGGGCAAAAACATATTTCTATTTAGATTTTTATTGACCACGGCCAAATCTAATGAAATCTTGTTTGCCGTCACCGATGAAAATGCGTCATTTGTTGAACCGAATAAGTCCAAAGCTCAAGTGACTCAGATGACGATGACGACGACGGCGCAACGACGAAGAAATATGACAAAAATGCAACTAGAAATCTATAAAAATGTCGAAAAATTTTTTATTCCCTTCTTCTGGTTAGGTAGAACAAATGTTGTCCATTCAATGTGGGTAACCTATGGGTCGGTCGGCTGCTCAACGATCAATGGAATTCAATAGAAATGTTTGTTGAGTAAATAAATAAAAATATCGTATCGATTTCACTTGATTTTCCGCTTTTCGCCATTTCGGAAACCCAAGAACCAAAGACAACAGTTGACACTTCTTTTCTTTTTTTTTTTTTTTGTTTTTGGGGTTTGAGGCCCTTTGGAACCACTGGAACCGGAGATCTGGAGCTCTGGAGCTCTGGCCCTGAATTGATCTTGGCATTGGCATTGGCATTGAGCGCGTTGTCTTAATCTTTGGCCGTCTTTAAGACGCCTTTGAGAGGTCCGATTTCAAAGTTCCTTGCCAGTTATGAGCTCGTAAATTATTTAGCATTATTGTGTGCTTCGTTCTGTCTCTTTTTGGTTCGCATTTCCTGCGAAAGTTGTAAAACAAAAAATGCAATTCGAAAGCAACTGCAAATATCCATTTGCACACATAAAAATTTTGTGTTGACGCCTTCGAATCACTTTCGCAAAAGGGGAACACATTTGTACCAGGGCTCTGGCGTCTTGTTGTAAATATCTTCGGGCCAAAACATTTATAAACGTTCGAAACTTTTGTGGTTGTTGTTATTTTTTTTTCTTTTGTTGTTGTTTTTTTTGGTAGTAATAAAGTTGTTTCAATTAGCAACCATTGAAATTTTCTGAGTGTATACCCAAGAAGCGGGTATAGATATTTTAAAGAAAGATCTGAGCATTCTGATTCTGTAAATTTAGGCTACTTTTAGTAAAAAATGTGATCTAAAGCTACGACAATTTCTTAGAATTATTACAAGATAAAAGTTATTGGAGCATGAAAATTTTTTTATCCTAATAATGATTTTTAGTTAGTTAGTAACTTTAACGGTTTGCAGGGAATTTCCATTTTGACACAAAAATATTTTTTTACATTTTATGGCAAACATTTACTTGAACCTTAGCGCCAGACCCTAAAGGCAAAAGTTTTTGTTGAGTTTTTTGTGTGTTTTTTCATAATTTATACAGAGTTTTCTCCCTCCACTCAAAATTGAACGGTTAATTAGTTTGAGATTTCGAGGAAACTCCAGACTCCAGACTTCACTCCATTCGACTCGGAGAAGATGAGTCTGAGTTCAGGCTATTACCTAATATTATGGGCATAACTTGAGTTCAAATAAGTTCAGTTAAGGGAAATTCTTTTGGCATTTGTCGGCCTCATTTAACGGTAAAACTTTTAAAATTGATATACGATACACGAGAGAGATACGGTAGAGAGCAAGAGAAAGATGAATGAGAAGGAGAGATGATTATTTGGAGATATGTCAGAGTCAAAATTTTATTTTCTGATGAAAAAGTTCAATGTCAATGCGAGTATGGGCCCACCTGTTGAGCAACTTCACTCGAAGTTCAATATCATTGAGTTGTAATTATAAATAAAAAAACTTAACCGAATAAGAAAGATCTGAGAGAGACCACACGCCAAGGCATTGCCTGTCACAGACATAAATCTCAATGGCACATGCGGGACTGGGATTGGGACTGGGATGCATTACTTTTAAGAGAAGAAAGGGTGCCAACTGCTTTTTCTGTTTTACCTAAGGATCGGCGAGAGGCAAATTCAAATTGAAGCCGGTTTGCATAGCAAGTCGGCCTCTAACATGTTACGGGGCACTTGATTTATGCCTCACCTCGACACGCCTTGCCTCTGGGGATCCAACAATAGTGGTCTACACCGTGCCACTGCTCCAATTATATCACTCAAAAACCAGAAGGAAGGAGGGAGTGGAGGGGGAAGAAATCTACAGTTAAAGTGACCAAAGTGAAGTCTCTAATCAGACACTAATCAGACTCAGAACCCCAAGTTTATCACCACGACAAGATCTTCAAAGGATTAGCACCAAAGTCTAGACGGGATACCCTCAATATTGTTGGCTGTTGTTACCGACTGCTTTTAACGGTCTCGCTTGCCGTTTGCCTGGCTAGTTGGCCAGTTGGCCGGTTAAACAACTTTACGACTGGCGCTTGCCCATAGACCCATAGAATAAACAGACTTCTTCTTTTGTTTTGATTAAGTTCTGTGTAACCCGAGATTACAGCTTGGCCACCAACTTTGGTTAGTTTTTCTTTTATACTTTTGTGTTTTCAATTTTATTAATTGTTATTGCCTTAAAGTTCCATAAATTGTCGTTCTTCTCGTGGGGGAATTAGATAACCAAACGATCCACTGATTTTGTTTAATTGCCGCGATAGTCATATCGTTTGACTTGGCAGTCAAAGAACGAGACAGTTTGACTGATTGTGTCATAGCAAAGAAGATGAAAATCGAAAAAGAATAAAGATCAGAGCAAACATCAAAGCCAAGAAGCTGCGATTTCTAATAAATGAAAAAAAATGTTGACCTACAAATTGTGAGAAAACTTTAGATGGAAGTCTGCATTCCAGTTGATATGAAACAAGATTTGACCTTTTTTGGAAGTTGTGTTTTTTTCTTTAAAAAAAAACTTTCATTCTTAAGCAACTCGAGTTTTTTGAGAAACTGTGAAAAGGAATGGAAATATTAGTAACTTTATTAATTTTCATTAAAACAATTAGTTCGATAATTTTAAAAACCGCAAATTTTAATGATTATGTGGCAGATTTATAAACTTTAAAAATAATAATTTAATTTTTTCCGTCCTTAAGTAAAAAAATTTAAAATTTACTTAGTTTTTCAATTTTTTGTACGAAGGTTTTTTAAAGCTCATCCCCTCAATTTTTTTTAATTATTGATTTGTATTCAGAGTTTTCTCACAATATATATCCTCGACTTTCTTAATGTTAATAAATACTTATTACCCATCTTATCTTTCAATCTTAGCCCATGCTAGTGTATTTGAAATGACCGCCAAACCATCAACTACAATTGCCGCAAGATGGCAACGCTGTAAGAAATTCGTCGATAAGAAATCGAAAAAGTCGTTACGTCGTTGGTAGCCACGGTCATACTGCAGTCTAGTAGTTATTTCGCTTTCGGCTGACGCATAGAAAAATTAATTATTTTAGATTAAATAGTTGCAAAAAGAAATGGCGAATTTAGTGACTAGATTAACGGTAAAGAGCCGTCCTTTTATCAAACAAGGCGCCCTGTGTAGGACATTTTCCAGCCGGACAGGTGGTTTTCACACAAGAAACTTGAATGGCCAGCGCTATTGTTTTTTAATTGGCGGCAGTGCTGCGGCCCTATTGGCGGCCTTTATTAAGTTTCGAAGATCGGAGAATACTGTGAATGCAGCAAGCATGAGGAAACGTATTGTAAGTAAAAATTATTGAAGATGCAGACAATCTCAATAAAAAGTCGATAAAAATTATGACTTTTTGGGGCTTTGACTTGCGCAGCTATTTTTAGATTGGGGCATGCCCATGTCTATCAGTTACGTTATAATTCCTTACGTTATATCGTTATCAGCTGTCAGCTGTGCGTTTCCGTGCTCCCCCTTTTTGTTGTTGTTGCTGATTTGTTTACACTGCATTTTTTTGTTTTGTTTTGTTTCTACAAACTAGTATTAACATAGTTCGTGAAATAGTTCAAGGTTTTTTATGTTGGCTTCAAGTTCAACAAAACCAACAACCTGTTGACATTGTCAACCACAATGTATTGTTGTTGAAGTTGTTTACCATTGGGGGGGGGGAGGACTGGCAAAGGGTCTGATAAGTTTTGAAAAGTGTGAAATGTTAATATTTACTTAATAATTTTGGAAATTAGCTGTTTACTTGGTAGATAATTTTTATAGAGCTGATGGTTCTGACTGAAAACCATATCTATGTATGTCACTTGGCAAATCTTTTCTTTGAGTTTATCTCGAAAGATGTAATTGGTTAGAAAGTGTGTTTACACTACAAAATATTTTATGTACATATGTTTTATTAGGAGGGCTTAAAGTGATTGGAATCTATTTGTCTAACCACATGAAAAATGCTAAATAATTATCAAATAAATTATTTGATTAATTAAACTTAAATTTTTAAGAATCGTTTTGTTTTATGATAATCCGAGATAATCTTCAAATTGAATTGAAAATATTTCATAAGTAATCATAACTTGATTTCTTTTTTCCCAAATTTGCATTCCACATTATTGCCACATTTACTTTAAATTTGCTTATCTAAGCCATCTGGTTAATGGCAATCTTCGATCTTCTGCCTTAACTTCTTCCCACATATGTACATATTTAGCATGAAATTTAAATGAAACTTGCCACACACCTTGAAAATAATCATCCAGCATTTTTCAATGTGTGTCGATGTGTTTGAGTTTGTGTCGGTGTGTTGCGAGGTGCAACAATATGATGAAGTGGCAAGTAGTTAGTCGTTCAACTGA
The DNA here is from genome assembly GCA_024703675.1 of Drosophila nebulosa. NCBI lineage: Eukaryota > Metazoa > Arthropoda > Insecta > Diptera > Drosophilidae > Drosophila > Drosophila nebulosa. The sequence goes on along the minus strand of JANFPS010000004.1, from coordinate 12,002,489 downwards.
ATTTGAATGCTGACAGAATGCCAGTTACTGAAAATTTATCTATCAATCGATCTGGTTTACTTCTGATATGATACACCCCCACAATCGACAATCATAATAAGTAATCAAAATGCTGCCCAATGCCAGACGCAGGCGTGCCCCTCTGAGTTTTTGAATTTTCGGTTTGTCCCTGACACATGTGAGTCTGTCCAACCTTCTGGCTGTCTCTCCATCTGGCTGTGTATATTATGACAACTGCGACGACTGCGGAGCCTGATGATGATGAATGAGTTTTAATTGTTGCCTATAAATCCAGTGCCGGCAGCTAACTTTAGTTCTCCTCCTACTCAATCCCACAGTGGTCTTGTGCCATACGAATGGGTCTAGAAGTTCTATTTTTGAGGCTTCAAACGGTCTTCTTTCACATGGGCTAAGTCCATTAAGTAATTGCCTTCTTATGTTTTAGCCTCTGGTTAATTTAGTTAGAATTTCTTCAAATTAAAATTTCACTTTACTTTGTATCACTGTGTTGGGGTGCTGCACTTCTGGATGATGTCAGGCTTTTGCTTTTAGATTATGAGACATGATCTTGGCCTCTGCTTACCATTTTTGGTTAGGGTGGGCGTGTCTATAATGCACATGTCTAACATTCAAAAGTGGCCTTTGTGTTGAGGAGATTTGCCTGCAGACACATTTCGGCGTCTGGTGGAGAGTTATGACCTGGGAGTTGTCAGTTGCTCCAAAATACAATTGAGTCATGCTCAGATTTATGAAGAAATGCTAACCAAATCAATTTGCCATTTTATTTGTTCGATATGAACGTGGGAATCCTGGACAGAATCGTCAATAATTGAACTTATTGCTGCCCAAACGTTAAGATCGTTAAGGAAAAAAACCGGATCAAATTAATATTTTTGCATGCAAAACGAGCTACAACTGTGAGGGTATTAAATCAAAACGTCACCAGGCGGCTCTGACTATAGATTAAAATCGAAGCCAGAAACTTTTTGTTTGTGGTTCAAGCGGCGGAAATTTTTTAGCAGCATTCAAACGGCATTGATTTATTTCCTTTATGTATACATGGCAGACATACAGCATATATTAAATTACCAAACTGATTAATCCGAACTCTTTGTTTCCAGCAACGCGATGAAAACGATGCGGAGCTTGTCAAATTAACAGCCCGCGAGAGGCGTTTCATCAAATTTGCGTCTGTGGAGTATGATGATCAATTGTATATGACGCCACAGGACTTTCTTGATTCTGTTGTGGAACAAGAACCCAGACGTAAGTGCCATGCCCTGTAACTTCTGTATTATCCCTATCTCTGACTCTGGTTCTACTCAATCCTTAGCTCGTCTGAAGCGCCGCCAACTCAGCACTGAAGAGCTGGAGAAATACAAAGATCAAACTCCAGCATTAAAAAAAGGATCCACTCGTCTATTTCGAAATTTAAGAGACAAAGGTTACAGTGTTTTCTTTTTAATTCATAGAAATGGATTTATATATTGTTTTTCTTACAGGCATTATCTCCTATACGGAATATCTCTTTCTGCTATCCATTTTAACTAGTAAGTTTTCAAATTAATGCCTTTGATCCTAAAAGTGTGGAAGAAACTGTGGCATAAATTTTCATTTCGAAATATTCTATGGAGCTGTAGCAGATTTACTAATTACTTATATACAAACTCCCTTTAAATGTTTGGTATTAAATTTGTAAACATTATTTCATTAATTCGTTTAGAACCGAAATCTGGATTTCGAATTGCTTTCAATATGTTCGATACCGATGGCAATCAGCGTGTAGATAAGGATGAATTTCTTGTGGTGAGTGTTTTAATGACAAATTTAGAAAATTATATTTCCCTTCATGGTATATTTTAGTATAATTTCTATGATTTTTCATTATAATTAGATAATTTCCATATTGGCTGGCGCTTTCAAGCATATGCAAAATGTTGATCCACAAACCAAGCGAATTGTAAGATTTTTATTTGATTTATCTTGATTTTGTATCTATTTTATTGTATATACTTAATGGAATTTATTCACAAAACTAGCCAGCTCAGAGCGCAAGAAGGAAGTGTAAGACTAGTTTTATTTAAGTTATAATTTGCATTTAATTTTAATTTACGTTCCCACCAAAGTCTATATGTATGTATATGTATTTCTATCTCGACAAACTCAAATCTTAGCAATCGCGTTTAGTTTCCCTTGAAGAGCAAAACCAAATGAAGAATCCAACGATAACTATAGCTGGCTCTGGGCCAGCGGTACGGACCAAGATGGGTCTAGTAAGTGTGAAAATAAGAGAGATTTACGATTGTTGGCTTTGCTGAGCGGGAGGTTCCAACCGACCTCCAATTTCAAACACAAATGAGCTGATGTAGAAGCTTAGCTTAGCTTAGCATAGTTTTGATTGCTCATGTTGATTTGTTACATTTTGTTATTTTGATTATGCTTTTAGTTTTCATATTGTTTAAAGTTTCTCTGTTACATATGCTTTGTTTTTTGCGCCTTTCCTATCTCACCACACCACAAAATATCCCCCAACCTCAAATTGATTGTTATCCCCAACTAAAAACCACCTAACTGTTTTCTCTATTTATCCCACTTGAAAACCTTTTCCCCCCATTACCTAACCCGTGTACATAAAATCCAGATGGAGCGCATTTTCAGCGGCGCTTGGAAAGAGAAACATGGTGGCGATGAATTGCCCGAGAATATGGTTAACGATAATACCCTACAATCCCCCACTGAGGTATGTGCATGATCGATCCACTGTGACTAACCTCCTCAGATTGCATATAATTTGATCACTGCTTCACCTTTTTATATCTAATGTGTCTTCATCTCTGTTATTCATAGTCTTCACGCTATGTCGACGACGGTGAGGGCCTGCAGCGTCGGCATGTGGTACCAACTACACTGCAGCTTCATTTCTTTGGCAAGCGTGGAACTGGCGTCATTAATTATGATAATTTCTATAATTTTATGGATAATCTGCAAACTGAAGTTCTTGAATTGGAATTCCATGAGTTCTCCAAGGGCAATCACATCATAAGCGAATTGGATTTCGCCAAAATATTGCTACGTTATACCTATTTGGCAACGGATGAGTATGACATATTTTTGGATCGCCTGCTAGAACGTGTCAAGGAAGAGAAGGGCATTAAATTTGACGAGTTTCGTGATTTTTGTCATTTTCTCAATAATCTTGATGATTTTACGATTGCCATGCGCATGTATACGCTGGCCGATCGAGCTATCTCCAAAGGTGAACAGAAATATACAGATAACCATTGTTATTAGGCCTTTCATTTCATTTTGTTTGCCACCATTTTCAGAGGAATTCTCACGCGCTGTTAAAATCTGCACTGGGTATAACCTGAGCCTGCACTTGATCGACACTGTGTTTGCCATTTTCGATGAGGATGGCGATGGACTGTTATCGTATAAGGAATTTATAGCTATTATGAAGGATCGACTGCATCGCGGCTTTAAAGTAAGTGGTCGTTTCTTTGATTACAATGAAGCTCTGGATGCCTATGACGATCCAGAGTATCCCTTGTTTGCCGCCTGGCGTCATCGTGTGTGCCGTCATTTGGATTACTTCATTGACAGCGATGCCTTATGGCATTAGCCTTGTCATTGTGCCATATCCTTATTCTCGTTGTCCTTAATCATTTTGTCGTTGTTTTTGCTTTCTGTGCTGCATTTTTTGCATTTAATATTTGATTTATGTTGGCTGTAAGCGTTTTTTGAATTAAGCTGCATATATGTTTCTAATTGATTAAGTTATTTAAGTTTTATTTAATCTCTAACACAAGTTATTTTTAAAATTTATTATTTTACATAAAAAAGTAAATTTCTTATTTGCCATAAACATATTAAAAATATCAAATACACTACAATAATTGGCTTTTCATTTGCATATTCATTTGTTCGACTATGTTGTTTCTTTGTGTCCTAAAAAACCTTCAAAAAGTGGCCTAAAGGACAAAAGTTTATCATTTTATAACCAAATCTTTAATATTTTCGTATTATTTACATTCGATCGGAATATGTTTTTGTTATATTTTCTAATATTGCTTACCACTCCAACGAACCAAAGTCTCAAAAATCGAGAAGTTTTTTTTCCATTGAGTTACACTTCGCACATCACTTTTGGCGAATTTTGTTTTGTCAAATGAAACGGTCTCCAAGCACTTTACAAATCGTTCTTTTGAATCTGAAAAGAAAAGAGCAATTAGCTAAGAAGTTAAGTTTTCGGAAACTAATAGATGCACAGAAGGAATAACACACCCAGTTTTTATCCGTAGTTAGAAATTTGCTTAACTCGCTTTTCGCCCCCCAGCAAGACGCTTCAATCATCGACGAACGTTTCCAGATAAACACCGAAACTCTAGAGGAGAAGGTAGAGGAGGAGGTTAGTGGGAGGCAAATTACCCACAAAGCAAAATCTTTTGCCCTACGCTAGCTCACCATTATTTACTCTCTATAGTATCTCCTCTTTATCTCCTGCTCAATTGAAATTTTCACTTTTCCTTAATTTTATATTTTTGACCTATTATCTAACCAATTTAATTGCATTTACAGTCGGTGGCCAAATCAGAGGGCTGGGATGCCTTTAAATACTGTGTCCGACAGGAAATGAAAACTCTGAAAAAGTCCTCCAACTAGAAATCGTTAATATAAACAATAAGGAAACTTAACGCCAAAACACAAGCACAACAAGAAAATTATGTTTATGTAAAATTTCTTCTAGTTACCAAAATTTTCTTCTAAAGAAAACAAAAAAGAAACCTAAAATCTCCTATATTGTTGAATTTTTATATCATTTATAGATCAATTGTTAAAACAAAACTAAAATTAGGATTGAAAAATATTTTCTTCTGAGCTAAATAGGAGAGTATCTTGAAAAGTTTTTACTCGAACCTATAGAGGAAAATGATTAATTTATCTTCTTAAGATGAAAACTTTTATAGTTACCCTCGTATTTAGCATTCTACATATGCATATGTGATTATATATGTATACCTACATAATACTTATTGTTTTTTATTTATAAACATTTTCTCTCACTTTGTTATCTAGCAAAGAAAAACACATATAAAAGAATACAATTTAGTAAAATTTTATGATGAATATTTCCTTTTATTATGTCAAAATGCAAGAATAAATTCGCACTAATCTTTCGATATTAGGTTTTTCTTTTTTTGCCTTAACTAAGTGCTTGAAACATTAGAAAGGTAGGTCACTTAATTTACTTACGTCTAATTATAAATAACTATTTATGTATATTAAACGCCAACTAATTTTCTAGTACAAAATAATTCAAACGATGAATCAAATTAATATTTAAAATTATCACAGTTAAATTGCATGCTTTCGAAAGGACAATCGATCGATCGTTGTAATTCCCTTCTGCTTGTTTGCACATTTTCAGAATTTTTGTTGTGTCAGAGCTTACTCTCTAAAAATTTGTCATATCAAAGAAGTGTATTCATTATTCTACCCAGAGATAAAGCATCGTCGAACGACAAAAATATAAACTTCGTCTTCCGGAAGCATTATCTTGGACTCTTATCTTTTCTAAAATTGTTTGCTAGTTTTAAGAACTTGGGAATTGGTTTTGGAATAGTTGCTAAATACATAAAAAGTACAATATAAATTTAACAAATTAAACTATATATATAGATACAATTATATATTCGTTAATCGAATTGTAAATTCTAGTCCAGTGTAGCTGGCGGTGGCAAGGTCCAACTGACAAATTTCTCTTTATCCTGTTGTGTGGCATTATCCTTGCCATAGTTTCGATTGCCACCGCCATTGTTTTTGCCATTTCGTCTAAACTTGAAATTGGCAAAAACATCCCGCCGGCCCACTTGGTCGGTATCTGCGTCCAAGTTACGTAACAGACCCACTCCCGAGGAGTTGGCTGCATGGAAATTGTAGGCCCCCTTGCGTTGTTTCAGCTGCTGCTGCTGCTGCTGTTGTTGCACTGGTGAAGCTGTGACGGCAGGCGATGGTGTCTTTTTCGGACTGCCACTCATTTTTGGCAGCGGTTTGGGATCACGCATCAGCACGGGAAACAAGGCATCATCAGCCTCAAAATACCAGGGACGCGAGAAATGATAGCCCGTACTATAGTAGGGTTTGAAAATGGGCTCGCTGGAGCAAATACTGAAGGCGTGATAGGCATGGGAGATTAACTGCGGGAAACGATCTACCCAATAATTGGTAAAGTCATGTGGTATGCAACCCAACAGATCCTGGGCTTCCGGTGTTAGCTCATGATAATGATGTTTCTTGTTGCGGAGCGCGCGAAGCAAGTCCCGTACACTGGCACCCATATAGCCACGATATTTCCTTAGATCATCGGTAATTAAGGGATCCACATGCAAGTTCCAATCGTCCAAAACAACAAGGCGTCCATTTTTTTCCAATGATTTGAGAGGTTCTGCATGAAATTGTAATTTCTCTACACGATCACTGACATCCTGCAGGAATGATAGCATTTTTGGTTCATCCCAAAACAGAGGATGATTGCCAATACATCGAGCAGGTGGACGCGACTGTGGATCCTTGTGAATCATATCGGCTATAAGTTGCTCTGCAAGAACCTACAAAATAGAATAGGAAGTTCAGAATAAGAAAATGAATAAGGTAACCAATTTTCTTTACTTACAATTTTACTATTTTCAGAGTCGCTGCCATCAGCGCGCAATTTGGCTAGATTGTATTCATGGGAGAGTATATTGGCTTGACGCTTTAGATTATCACCAAAAGCATGGTGGCCGCCACTCAAAACATAGTAGTAGACACAGCCCAAGGAGAAGATATCCACAGCGGTGGTCTAAAAAGTATTTAAAATGATAAGTCTCCAATTTGTTGCAATTGTTTTGAAAAACTTACGGTCCGTTGAGCTCGCATCATTTCAGGGGCAATCCAGCCGTCTGTTCCAGTTACTCCTGAGCGGCGTGAAAAACTTGTACGCCCAAAATTTAATTTCTTGCATAAACCGAAATCGGAAATCATCACACGAACTTTACCCTTGGCGTCGGGTAGAGATAGTAGGACATTCTGCGGCTTAATATCACGATGAACAATGTCCAAGGAATGTAGATGACTCAATCCAGAAGCAGCTTGAACTAAAATCTGCCAGACATCGATGTGCTCCTGCAGTGCCAAGGAACGTTCGCCCTCGGTATAATCTTGTAAAGTGGCAGCACACAACTCAACGGCAATATAGCGAAACTGGCGATCTTGTTCGGTGCAGAAGTAACGCACAACATTCTCATGGGCATCCGATTCGCGGAGTAAGGCCACTTCACGATCGGCAAAGGTAAAACATTCGGGCAGCAGACGCTTGACGGCTACAAAACGCTCCTCAAAGGTGCCCTTAAATACAAAAGTACCCTCGCACCCTTTGCCAAGGACCTCATCGGTGTGGAAACTTATTTTGCCCACACGGACCTGACCGTTACCCAAGTCGATCAAATCTTGGGTACTAGAGTTACTGCCATTGCTACTATTATTGCCCGTGCCGTTGGCCGATGTCTGCGTTATGGCAAAAGTCTTAGAGCCATTCTCGCTCTGTTTCTGCAATTCACGCATTGTGCTGCACGTGTACCAGAACAGTGCAATCATCCCCAAGACAATGACTATCAATATCTGATGGACTTTACCGCTCGGATGCTCCATAAACCATTCATTGATAAAGGCCTGCACTTTGTTACTATTCTGTAGTATAATGGTTTTTGTCCGATTAATGGTATTGGTGTTTCTCTGGGATTCGATGACCAGATCATCCGCATCGGTTTGCACAGCAATGTCCTTGGCAGCAGCTGCGTTTTTCTCATTGTTGGCCAACAACCCGTAGCCATCGTTGTAATTGTGAATGGTGGCCAGGCCACTTTGTATATCCTTCGAGGCAGGAGTGGGCGATAATTGTAGATTCCCCTTATGAGGCGCCTCATTGTTGGGCATGTTGTAGTGACCAAGCATTATGCCGGGCTGCTCGGGTAGCACATCATTGATATAAACAGTGCGTGGATCCTGCTCTTGATCATGATCATCCACATTGGCGGCAGGTCCATCTAATAGTTTAATTGGTGGTGCTGTAGAAATTCGGGGCGTGTTCTTATCCACCAGAGAGGGCAGGGCATAAAGGCCACCCATTTGATGCTCGCCCACATACAGAGATTGGCTGAGGGAACACAAATAAAATTATTTATATGAATTTCGCACTTGTTTGCGTTGAGCACTTACAATAGTTTTACTGTATTGACATTGCCACGCTTGGACTCTTCCAAAATGGCCTGATAGGCTTCATCCGATACTGTGGTAAATGGCACACTTAGCAAACCATCGGGTCCAAGCAGAAATGCGGCCACAACAGGACTACTTAAATGTCGTTGCCATAAGAATTTACCCTGCTTGCGGTCCAATGTGAGAATCTGACCATTTGTGGTGGTGGCCAGGTGTATATATTCTGCAATAGATTTTAATTTATTTTATGTAAGCGTTTTAAAATTCCAAATCTCATATTTACCATATTCATTGGCCAATTCTGGTGGAGCACTCAGGGCATTATAATCATAGAATGTTATATTCCAGGGTTTCGCATTCTTATCTTTGGCCAAACTATCGTACATCATCACCGTGTATTGCGTACGTCCCAAGTAGATGGCCCTGGAGGTGGCCCAGCCAATTGGTTGTTCACCCCAATCTTTGCTATCGCCACCGAATCCCATGACCTTCTCTCGTCGACCTGTCTTAGGATCAACCATATACCAAGTGTCGCTCTTTTTACCCGAATACAGGATGCCATCGGATGAGCGACACGGAGCATTTGCCACTAGTTGGGGTATGGTATACGGCAGTTTTTTGAGACTGCCCATTTGACCCAATTGGTAGATAGAACCATCTCTGGGATCAGGCAAGAAATATGGTACTTGTACATTCTGCGGTTGTGGTTCAGCTTTAATAGGAGGATCTGAAAGACAATATTATTATTTTTATGGGCAATCTGCAGATTGACTTGGCTAAATTTATTTAATTAGACTTTTTAGCTTAATTTTGGTTTAACAAAATTTGCCTTTTGCCTTTTTGTTATATCAAACAGTTGAGTAAATATATAGCCCAGAAACCCATGCGGGTGCCTACGAAACATTGTGTTGTCGCTTAACGATTTAGTTTATTTGCCATTTCATTTGTTTAAGCTTTAACACAAAATGCAAATGGCAAAATGGCGAACGAGCGAAGGGTAATTTATGGTAAAAAGTGTCAAATGGGCAATATAAAAAGGACAAAAAATATATAATTATAACTAATAGTAAGTATTACGTAGCAATTTATCTACATACATGCGCCGTAAGTAATGAGGAGTGAAGTTCGACATTTCAGTTGAGCATTCTAATCAATTTGCCGTTATCTTTCATTTAACCCACATGCAGTCCCAGTCCCGGGCCCATTTCTCCCTGTCTTAACTTCAGGTCATTTAACCCACCGCTGCCTAGCACTCCAATTAACATCAACATACTAATTGAAAACTATGAGTCACAGGAGTCATCACATGGATGAGGTAACTCATAATTGCACCAAAAATCGATCAATCTATATAAGAAATAATTGCTGAACGATTTAAAACGAATTTATGTAAAAATAGCCGGTTTACTAGGGGCGCTCAGCTGTTGTGCACATGTTATTACTCTAAAAAATATGACATTACCATGAAATTTCAAATTATATATGTATGTAAATTTTTGTATACAGATAAATGTATGTATATAGAGAAATGCTTGAATGTGGTGTTTATCACATTAAACAATCTTTACGGGGCGTAACGCCCTCAACACAACATGTGCTGGCATAGCGAAAAAACAATTAAAACCAAAAAAAGACGAGTTTACTTCAAATATTTTCCATTACTTTCTATTGAAGTAAATCAAACATATACGATAAGAAATTATTATTTCTGTTCCTCTTTCGCAACATTAACCGCATAGTAAATAAAGCTATAAATAGTCAAGATTTAGAGCACTCTTCTCCTAGGTAAGAGCAATAAAATTGTTCAAGAAAATGAAACAAGGCAATCGATATGATAATACTCTTTTCTAAACTGACATTAAAGATGTACAGCAAAATGTCCATTATCAGAATTTAAATTATCTGAATATTCGATTTGAAACTTTTCTAAAATTTAGATTTTAAAATATGGTTACGGAATAGCTAAAGCCGATTTTATATCATTATTGATTTTTTATTTCTCAAATCAATTTCTCGCTTGATCCAGATAATTATAATAATAGTATAGTAATAGAAATTTTGCTGCATATTTTAAATATTAAAAATCGTGTCCAACTAACTGCTGAGAAAGGTAATAGAAATCTGCCTTTTTATGGCAATTAGTTGTATTTACTTTAATTTTTTAACTACAAATTTTTTTCTGGGATTAGCTTTTATACAACGTTTTCTTTTATTATAGTCAGATTGCTTTAGTTGGTAGCTCGACGTCATACTGATAAATAATTTATATATAGTCCACCATGAATTAGCCTCTCATAAAGAGTGTCAAAGTCCCATAGACTCGGCATGTGTCACAGTTTGTTAGGGTAATACAAAAAGAATAATAACAAGAAGTAGTCGGCTGATATAGAGCGTTGGCAACACTTAATTGAAGGAATTGTGTGGGTCTTTGTGTCTTAGTTGTGTTAGTTGTCAAGATTGCGCATATACGTGAGACTTGTTATCAGAAGGAAAGGAGAACAACAGAAAAACAAATAAACAGATTTAAAAGAGAAATCGCTATACTCTTTCCCTTGAGAGTTATACATAATGTGTATTACAGGGAAATCTTGATAATTCGTATTCCCTTGCTAAAACGAGGTTCAACCGTATCGAGATTCAACTTTAAATCCAAATTCAGTAATATATTTTCCTGATCGGCCAAATTTTGTTAATCAAAATATTATTGGACCGCAAAATTTTCGACCACAAGAAAATTTTAAACAAATTTAGAATTCTCGTCATAAAGCAGAAAGTCTCCCGTCAGTCTATGCCTTGCCTAGGCCAAATGTTATTTTCCTTTCTGTTTGATGTGATGAGGTCATTTATGTTGCACATTTCCACAACTGACGGTAAAATTGCAACAGTAGCCCATCGCTCTCGCTCGCTCTCGCCATATGTTTTGTATCTCATCCAAATATAAATGGGACAAACAAATAAAACTTACAAACTAATTTCAAATGTGTGTGTAGGTGAGTGTACGAGTGCTTGTGCGTGTGTGGGTAATTACCATCTGCTATTGTCCAGCGTATTTCACTTGTCACCGGATCGATGGCTGTCAATCCACCGCCCAAAGTTGAAAAAACCATTAAAGCCTCCTCATCGCGGGCCAAATCCGTGCAGTCCTAATTGAAGAATTTTCATTTAGGATTTGGTTTTTATTGTTTTTGCTCCTGCATGGCGTCCTCCTTACCTTGCCACCACCGCCCCCATTGCTGCCACCCAAATCTGCAACATCTTCGTCACTGCTCACAACTTCTGCTGAGTCGGCATTTAAATTTCTTGTTGTTGTTGCGGTTGTTGCTGATGCAATCACGCCGCACGAATGCAAAATAATAGCACAACAAAATACAACGCAAATTCTCATTTTGCCACAATGTTGTTTTTGTTTTTGTTCAAGGGACAGAGAGAAAAAGAGAGAGGGAGCCCGGAGTACAATTAATAAATTTTCCGTTTATCTTCTTAGTGAGTTTTTTGTGTTATGCTTGCAAATTTTGTTGTTTTTTCACTTGTCGCATATTTTCACTGCCTTTTTTAAAGACTTCTTCAACCACATTAAACATTTAAAACACTAGCTTTTATTAAATTCATCATGTTTTTTGCTTTGATTTTTTACACGAATTTAACACATTTTCCTTTCGCCATTGTTGAGAGTTAGTTGTCAAATGAACTGCTGGTAGCAATTGCTCACCCGCTCACTTTACGTCGTTAGAGATGAGAGAGTGATGGGTGCTGTCAAAATACACGAAAACTCACGAATGAAAATACAAAGTGTGTTTTTGCTTATATTGTAACATCTTCCAAGTATTTAGTATTATTTATTTATTTATTATAAAAGTATTTATAAATATTATATTGTATTTGCTTTAAAATAATAATCAGAAATAATTAGTGAATAATATTTTCCTGTTTTCAATTTAGGGTGTTTACTCATCTCTAAGATAAAAAATGTACTAACGCCTTATTACACTATTTCTTGCCATTCTTAGCCATACAATGCGGTCAGTTAATTGCTTAAATTTGTTTTTTAAACGTTCTTTAACTATCAATCAATCTTCGCACCACTATGCCAAACAACAGCCGCGCAATCTTAAAGGCAGAAGCAAAAGCTCACAGGAATGGCTGACGCGGCAATTGGCAGATCCTTATGTGGAAAAGGCTCACATGATGAACTATCGCTGTCGCAGTGCCTTTAAATTGCTGGAAATGGATGATAGGTACCACCTTATGCAACCAGGGTATACAGTGATAGACTGTGGAGCGGCTCCAGGCAGCTGGACACAGGTGGCTGTGGAGCGAAGCAACGCCAATGGCAAACAAGAGAAGAAATCATTGGGTTCAGTTATCAGCATAGATCTCCTGCATTTTCACGCTGTGCCGGGTGCTACTATTTTTGGCGGCATGGATTTTACCTCTGCTGTGGCTCAACAACGTTTAAGGGAATCGCTGGCTGGCCGTCAAGTTAATTGTGTTCTCTCTGACATGGCTCCAAATGCCACTGGTGTACGCATGCTAGACCAAGAGAGTATTACCAGTCTGTGCTATGAGGTCCTGCAATTTGCCCTTGCCCTGTCAGCTCGTGGTGCAAATCTCGTAGTCAAGGTGTGGGATAATGGCGATGTGCCGAAACTTGAAAGAGATATGCTCAAGCACTATGAGAAAGTTAAAAGGGTGAAGCCCAGAGCTAGTCGTGGTGATTCGGCTGAGCACTTTCTGGTTGCTCGTGGTTTTGGGGGGGTTTAAAAGTATGCTAATTGCAATTGTAAAATATTTATTACCATTTAAGAAATTGTTAACAATAGATAGATTTTGATAGTACAACATATTTTTTAGTTTAGTATTTAATGTTTGTAGTGGGTAAGATGATTGATCATCTCGTACAACCATTTGGGTTGGTCATGTGGAGCCATGTGGCCTGCATTCCTAACCATAATCTCCACTAAATGTCCAGCATGCTTAACATAGCCGGCAACTTCATCATCAATGCGCCAAATTTCACGCGGAGCAACCTTGTAGCGATCCGATCCGGCAAATTTCAGGTGATTCAAATAGTTCCGGGTCAAAGGATAGGCCACAATGATGTCCAATTGCCCGCTGTAGATACAAACCGTGTAAAAGTTCAAGAGTTCGGCTATCCATGGTGCCACAGAGTCCATAACATCCTTTTTCAAATGAAGCTCCACTTTGTTCTCAGTGTCCAGATCATGGAAGGTCTTATTGCCCACATGAATAGAGCGTCGCGTGACACCCGACTGCAAGAATTCGCCCAGACCTGCTCCAGAATTATCATGTGTCTTTAAATAATTGTAGTACCAGCTGAAGCCGGTGAGATTACTGAAAATGGAGCCATTTGTCATATCTCCATTGATCAAAGAATCGAAAACATCGAAAGCACATTCCATGTCTCGCTTCTCAATGCATTTAGCTCCCTCTGCCTCGGCCTCATGAAACTGTACCAGACCGTTATCATCGATTAAGCCCAATTGATAGAGGTAGTCTCCATATTTCATTTGATGCAGCGGATCCGATAGACCATTGCCAATGGCCACACCCTTTAATGGTATGTAGACCCTAGTATCAACGGCATTCTGCACCTTGTGGATGTGATAAGCCAGAGCGGGAACGTATTTTCCAGCATACGATTCGCCAGTTACCCAGAAACCCGAGGAATTACTCCATTGGAACAACTCATAGAGTTGCATAACAGCCTCATGCAAATTGCGACCAACATCACGCTCATTTTTGGCGTAGCCCTCATCATGCTCGGTAAAACTGAATCCTGTGCCCACAGGGTTATCTATAAATATGAGATTGTGTGTCTTGCTCCAAGTATAATTCCTTTTCTGCAGTTTGTTATGCTCATCTAACTCGAGGGGACCATTTTCTGTAAATAGCCCAAAGAGAGAGGATGCCCCGGGGCCTCCCTGCAACCACAGGACAACGGGAGCATAGTCCGGTTCCTGCTCGGCGGGGAAATACCAGAAGAACATATTTGAATTGAAACTAGGATCTACAGTCAAATAACCCGCATAGCTCTCCAAACCATGGTATTGCGATCCCTGGACCCGTGCCAACTGCTGAACTTTACCTTTATCCATCGATGAATTGTGTATCAGAGGAGTTAGGAACAAAGGCTCGCCAGGGTCAACTCCATCATTAAAATACTTGTATCGTGGATAAGGATTGATGAAACTGCGTTTGTAGGGACGTGCATTTTCCTCCTCTTGCACATACCCGATTCCTGCTACCACAGTCAAGGCGGCAAACAATATTCCGCAATGAATTGCACTTTTCATTTTTTTTTTGTTGTCTGCCCTGGTGAAGTCAAATCAAAACTGGTCAATTTAGTTATGAACTCTTTTGTTTTATAATTGCATTTGCGTGTTAACGCCCTCTCTCGGAGTTACTCACCAAAATTTGCTGATAAGCGAGTGTAATTCCAATCTATTTTTGTGTTTTGCAACTGCACCAATAAACAAACGTACTTAGTTTTCTTTCCAATCTCAGCCGGCAAAATATTGTGATTTACTCTCCAGAGGTCGCGTGAGGGTTAGAGATGGAACAACAGTAACAGCAGCGATATTTATTATCCAATCTTTAGCGAGGACTTTTATATCTATAATTCTGTTTATGTGGATTTTTTTTTAATATTACTTATATATTATAATATATATTATTTTCAACTTACAATGTTCGTTAAATTCTTAAGAAACGTAACGCAATACGTAAGTGTGTGTAGCGCCATTATATCGTTTTACTGTCCCATCTCTATTCTAATGGCCATCTCTAGCAAAACCGTATCAGCACATTTTGTAAATAATAAATAAACAAAATACGCAATTGAAATCCTATTTATTCTACCCTTTGAAATAAACAGCTGCGCTTCAATATAAAACAGATGAAGCTGCTCCATTAGCGTAAATGGTATCATGAATGAAATGATTTATGAAGATGAACTCATTGAGATAGAGAAACTCCATGACGGGGATGATCTGGAGGATGAAGATGAAGGTAAGCGCGCAAAATGCACAACTGCGAAAAATATGTATTAATCGATTTGGTCTTCCAGTTATTGAAATTTCTCCGTTTGAAAAAAATGTCAAGAACAACTATATTGGTAAGCGTCTAACGTGTGCCGTCTTGGGCTGCGGCTACCAAACAGACAGACGCTGGGACTTGCGACGTCATTGGAACTCAATGAAGCACCAGAACGATGAAGTGCCCTATGAGTCGGACTCAGACATAAAAAGATCTGTCTTTACCTGTAGCTTATGTGACTATAGAACACCCAAAAGGTTTTGCTATGAACGTCATAAAAAAAGTACAAAACATTTTCGCCGCAAAGAAAAGATAGAAAAACTGTTGAATGAAGCCGAGGATGATTCAGGACAAGATCAACAAGAGGAGATAAAGCAAAGCCATCTCTATAAGTGCTATTCTTGTGATTATGCGACAGCGAAAAAATTTTGCTATGATCGGCATGTGGAATCGCGGAAGCATCGATTGAAAATGCAGGATCAAGCAGAGGCCGTGGAGCAGGATTTAATAGTATATTCCGATTTAGAGCACGAGCTTCCCCAGGAAGACGAAACTAATGATGAAGAATTTGTCATATGTGAAAAGGAAGTTTTCCAACAGGATGACTTGATATATGCGGGCGAAGATGCTGTAAACGACTGTGAAGAGATTATCTATATGCCTAGCAGTACAATAATTTCCTCCAAGGAACAAAACACCATCGAAGAGACCCGTTACTACATGGTGCTAAATAGCGACTAGTCGAACTCATTAATCAACACTGTTTTTTTTTTAGCGCATGCGCTCAAAGTTTAACTGTGTTCAACTGTTTTTTTCCCCATACATATGTTTTTTTCCTTCTCCTGCACCGAAAGTTTTGTAAATTTATGCACATTTAATCGTAAATAAATAAGTAAACACTGAATCCAATTTTTTGTTTTTTAACGAAAAATAAATCAACCACACAGAACTTTTTCAGTTTCCTAGAGTGTAAGAGAGCCAGAGCGGACGAAGAAACATTGTGTTTATTGATTTGCCATAGCGTCGCAAAAGATAGCATACTCAGGTGAGCAGACATGCAGAGAGAGATTGAGGATCGGCTGTTAAGAGAGTCGAAGAGAGAATGGGAAACATGTTTGTGCTTGTGTCAAGGCACTATAAAAGTCACAGGCGAATGCGGGTCCCCAGCCAGATATTCATTGTTAGCTGACGCGCCGCGACGCACAGCTGTTCCCGCATAACTGTTTGTGGAAATCAAGTGTCCACCTTTTTAGTGTGAGTTTTTAACTGTGATAAAAAGTGATCTATAAACATACAACCGAGTATGAAAGGTCATGGCAGCAGATTTTAAGGAAATTTTTTGAGAAGTCATCGTGATTCTTCGATACTCCCAAATAATCTTAATTGTTTGGTTTTCAAAATGGGCCCACTGTGACGTGCTATGCTGTCAAGTTGTCAAAACATTTGTTAAACTTATCGGTTACCAAATGCCTTTATGGCATGTTTGTGTTTAATAATGAAACGATAAGCAAATCGGGTTTAACAATGCGTATGAATGCGATAAATTCATATTACAGTCATTAAACACTTTATCCAATTTTAGCGAGGACACACCTGGACCAAATGATAACAATTTAAAGCAAAAAGTTTAACTAAAATCTCGTCAAAATGCAGTCAATGAAAGCAGATGAATTACCGGACAATCCTCGGGAAACCTCAAACCCCTTGTCATCGGCGATGTTTTGGTATGTTATAAGTAATATTAATAATATGTACAATTAATGATTGTCATAAACTATTTCCTTCCAGCTTTGCCATGCCAACATTCTTCAAGGGACGAAAGAAAACCTTAGATGAAAGCGACTTATATAAAGCCCTTAAAGAACATCGATCAGGTGAGCTCATCAACTTTTACATATACATATTTTTACGAAAAAGTCTTCAAATCCATCTCCATCACTCCAACGATATAAACGTGCTTTGCATAAGCAATCAATCTGATTATTTATGGCCATAATGAAATTAATTAAATTATATTAAATGAAAGCGCTTGATATTGATAAGCACGTCCAAATCCCAAAGGAGATAGAGGTAGTCTGATAGACTGATAGGTGGAATGGAGGGGAGAATTCTTCTCTTATCAACACGTAGAAAAGATTTTAGCTTACGTGACGTCATGTGTGTGTGTGTGTGTGTGCTGAACTAATGACTAACAATTAAAGTGGGACACCAGGGAAATTTTGAAACCTTTTGGCGCGCTCGTGCCCAATACCTCTTCGTAAAATGCACTTTGTACTAAAATTTACTATAATCCAGCCCTCTCAAAGACTGTCTCTCGAATCATTTCCTTATGTGGTGAAAAAAGACATTCAGACATTACAGAATGAGGGAATAGATTTGGGATTTCAAGTGCACATATGGGTATAGACACTTCAAGGTATTACGATTAGATAGAAGCATGTGTCGACATTTTTTTAGAATTTCCATAGTTACTTCTTATATACAATGAACGTATCTCTGCATATAAAGGTGTCATTTGTTGGTATCAAAGATCAGGAATGCTTAAATTGTCTCATCATCAAATGTGGGGCCTTCAAAACGATAAGATATATATATGCAAATTCATTCATGAAATAAAATTATTATTAGTTTATCTTATATCCAAGTCAAGATATGTAGCTTATGATGCCATAGAAGTCAGACCTTTGAATTCTTCCATTAGAAATCTCACACATATATATAAAATACTCTCAAAGATAACTTTGTCATTTGTCCGTTCGCCGCAATTAATTGGTTTATTTTATTTAATTTTTTTTTTTTTAGTAAACTTTTTTATACACGATATATAATTAGTTATCAGCCGGGGACTTATTTACTTATAGTAATTTATACCTTGAGATATTTTCAATTGTTATTAAGTGGCATCGTGCCAATTTGTCTTACTTATGCAATTTAGACATGGACTTTATCTATATCTCAGTTAATATTTATATACTTCGGAAATGCCTAGTTCTAGGTTTGTTTGGTACCAATTGATTAAGGCTATACCAAACTGATAATGCACTATATACAGCTGGTTAGGGATTTAGACTTCCGTTTGTCATACGATCACATTTCACAATTAAACCAAAGACTTGCAGAATTATTTAACAAAGATAGAGATCAGAATGACTAATAAAATCCGTTTTAAATACGTATAGATTGGAAAAACTCGAATTTTGTTTGCAAGATGCACATTTTAGCTGATAAGATGAGAAAGACCTTCGTTACCATTTTAATTTTTTAATCAATAACTTTTAAACATCTACAAAAATTTCTCTCAGATTATCTTGGCGCTAAGTTGAGTGCAGCCTGGGAGAAGGAGGTAGAGAAGAAGAGCAAAAAGAAGAAGACTCCCAGCTTGCTGAAGGCCTCCCTGGATGTGTTTGGCTGGCGCTTAGCTTTCTTAGGACTTGTTTTGTTTATATTGGAAATTGGTTTCCGGTAAGCTCTCGCCACGCCCACGTGACGCAGACGCACACACAGACGCTAACGCAGGAGTTATTTATGATCCACTTTGTTATTTTCTTGCAGCGTCACCCAACCTATCTTCTTGGGCCGCCTGGTTGCCTACTATGCCGACTCCAGCAATCAGGACGGTGAAAATCAGACGCAGGCTTATCTCTATGCCTTGGGCGTGATCTTATGCAGTGCCTTCAATGTCTTGGGCATGCATCCCTACATGCTGGGCATGTTCCATGTAGGCATGAAGGCCCGCATTGCCATGACGAGTGAGTAGAGCAGGAGAGTGGGAGGAGCCAACCGAAGCACAGAGATAACAATAGAATTTTGAAAAATGTTTTTATTATACTATTTAGGTCTGATTTATCGCAAGGCCTTGCGTTTAAGTCGAACTGCATTGGGCGATACGACAATCGGCCAGGTGGTTAATCTTATATCAAACGATGTGGGACGCCTGGATGTATCTGTGCTGCACATGAATTATTTATGGCTGGGACCTGTCGAGATTGGAATTATCACATATCTCATGTACAGAGAGGTGAGTTTGCAGAGTAGAATATATTTTCATTAAATTGTTTGCTTGTTTAAAAAGTCTGAAGAGTTGACCCCCCACGGCAAATGTTTATAATTGGCCAATCTCTCTTTTTCTTTGTTCAGATTGGTTATTCTGCTTTCTTTGGCGTTGCTGTGATGCTGCTGTTTATACCACTTCAGGCTTATTTGGGCAAAAAGACATCTGTTTTACGTCTACGCACCGCTTTACGTACGGATGAACGCGTCCGCATGATGAACGAGATTATTTCTGGGATCCAGGTTATTAAGATGTATGCATGGGAGATACCTTTCAGCAAGATGGTCAACTATGTGCGGCGAAAGGAGATGAATGCTATTCGAAATGTGAACTACATCCGTGGTACACTCCAAAGTTTCATTATGTTTGTGACCCGTATTTCGGTGTTTGTCAGTTTGGTAGGATTTGTCTTGCTTGGCAAGTTGCTGACGGCAGAGAAGGCCTTTGTGATTACGGCATATTACAATATCCTGCGAAACACCATGACCGTCTACTTCCCCATGGGTATTTCGCAATTTGCCGAACTGCTGGTTTCCATCAAACGCATACAAACCTTTATGCTGCACGAAGAGACTAAGGTTAGAGACAAGTCCGAGGATGCCGATGAACAAAAACTTGGTAAGGGACAAGCCCTAGTGCAAGAGCAGGCCGCCCAGATTTCGGGTGGGATCAAGCCGAGCAGCCGCCGGGCCAGTGAGGCTGAACATGGCGTTTTTATCAACAAGCTGAAGGCCAAGTGGGATCAAAAAAGTTCGGATAATAATCTTGATAATGTAACGCTGAAATTCAAACCCCGGCAATTGGTCGCCATCATTGGTCCCGTGGGTTCGGGAAAATCCAGTTTGTTACAGGCCGTTTTGGGTGAACTGCCAGCGGATTCGGGTTCGGTTAAAGTCAACGGCACCTTATCGTATGCTTCCCAGGAGCCCTGGCTCTTTACGGGAACTGTGCGTCAAAATATATTATTCGGCTTGCCCATGGATAAGCATCGTTATCGTACTGTTATCAAGAAATGCGCCCTGGAACGAGATTTCGAGCTGCTGCCGTATGGCGACAAGACCATTGTTGGTGAGAGAGGAGCGTCCCTGTCGGGAGGACAAAAGGCTCGCATAAGTTTGGCACGATCGGTGTATAGAAAGGCAGACATTTATTTGCTTGACGATCCTCTCAGTGCTGTGGACACCCATGTAGGACGGTAAATTGAATTAAAATGTTACTCTTAATAGTCTTTTAACCTTTGAGTTTGACTTCAACAGACATCTCTTTGATCAATGCATGCGAGGATTCTTACGCGACGAGATTGTATTGTTGGTCACGCATCAGTTGCAATTCCTGGAGCAAGCCGATTTGATTGTTATTATGGACAAGGGCAAGGTTAGTGCGCAGGGTACATATGAGTCAATGTGCAAGAGCGGACTAGACTTTGCCCAAATGTTGACTGATCCGAGCAAGAAAGACGAAGGTGCTGGCGATGCTCCAGATAAATCGAATTTGTCACGTCAAAATAGCAAATTGCGTGAACGTCAGGGTAGTATTTCATCAATGGAATCTGCAGCAGAATCAGTGGTAGTGGATTCACCTATGCAGACTCAGGAGGGACGCGTCGAGGGCCAAATTGGCCTGCAATTGTATAAAAAGTATTTCGGCGCCAACGGCTATGGCTTGTTTATTGTTTTTGCCTTCTTCCTGATTGCTGCCCAGATCATGGCCTCGGGTGGGGATATGTTCTTATCCTACTGGTAAGTGTGTGTGTATGTTTGTGTGTGTTTGTGTGTGCAGTAAAGGAAATTAATGAATTCAATGGATTTTAATTTCATTGCAGGGTCAACAAAAATGAGAATGCCGAAACGAACACGTTCATGACTCGATTGCGACACTTTTTCCCCGAAACTCGCATTAATGCTGATACAGATCCCAAGGATATATACTATTTCACGGCCATCAATGTCTCGGTTATTATATTCTCACTGGTGCGAAGCATGTTGTTCTTCTACTTGGCCATGCGCAGCTCAACAACACTGCATAATACCATGTTCAAGGGTGTTACCCGAGCTGCTATGCATTTCTTTAATACGAATCCGTCTGGTCGCATTTTGAATCGGTTCTCTAAAGATCTGGGTCAAGTCGATGAGATACTGCCGTCGGTGATGATGGATGTATTCCAGATATTCCTTGCCCTTCTGGGCATCGTTGTGGTCCTGTGCATTATAAACGTTTGGTACATATTGTTCACGGCGATTCTGGTTGTTATCTTCTATTTACTGCGTAGTTTCTATTTGAATACGTCCAGAGATGTCAAACGCCTGGAGGCTATAAGTAAGTAATGCAAAGCCCGTGATAAAAAATCTATTTTAAACGCTTTTCCTTTCGCCAGCTCGCTCACCGATCTATTCGCATTTGAGTGCTTCGCTCAATGGCCTGCCCACGATTCGTGCTTTTGGGGCACAAAAGGAACTGATTGCCGAGTTTGATAACTATCAGGATTTGCATAGCTCTGGATATTATATGTTTTTGGCTACTTCGCGTGCATTTGGCTACTGGTTGGATTGCTGTTGTGTCGTCTACATAGCCATAATCACTTTGAGTTTCTTCCTCTTCAAACCGGAAAACGGTGGCGATGTTGGCTTGGCTATTACCCAGGCTATGGGTATGACCGGAATGGTGCAATGGGGCATGAGACAATCGGCTGAGTTGGAGAATACAATGACATCAGTGGAACGTGTTGTCGAATATGAGGATTTGGAGCCAGAGGGTGAATTCGAGTCGAAGCCAAACAAGAAGCCATCGAAGGAATGGCCCGAAGAGGGACGAATTGTATTTGATGATCTGTCCCTGAAATATTTCCCCGACAAGGCGGCCGATTATGTGTTACGTCATCTGAACATTGCCATTCAGGGATGTGAGAAAGTTGGCATTGTTGGACGAACGGGAGCAGGCAAATCGTCGCTGATCAATGCCTTATTCCGTTTGTCCTATAATGAGGGTTCGATTGTCATCGATGCCCGGGATACCAATGAATTGGGTCTGCACGATTTGCGCAGCAAGATTTCCATCATACCCCAAGAGCCTGTCCTCTTCTCAGGCACAATGCGCTATAATCTCGATCCGTTCGACGAATATAGCGATGCCAAATTGTGGGAATCCCTGGAGGAGGTCAAGCTCAAGGAGGTGGTGGCTGAGCTGCCCAGTGGTTTGCAGAGTAAAATATCCGAAGGTGGCACCAATTTCAGTGTGGGACAAAGGCAACTGGTGTGTTTGGCCCGTGCCATATTGCGTGAGAACCGCATTCTGGTGATGGACGAAGCCACTGCCAATGTAGATCCGCAAACAGATGCATTGATCCAAACGACAATACGAAGCAAATTTAGGGATTGCACAGTACTAACGATTGCTCATCGCCTGCATACGGTCATGGACTCTGACAAGGTTTTGGTTATGGACGCTGGACAGGCGGTGGAATTCGGTTCACCATTCGAATTGCTTACCGTGAGTGAAAAGAAGGTATTCCATAGCATGGTGAAGCAAACTGGAGACGCGACATTTGATGCCTTGCTGAAGGTGGCACAAAAGGTGAGTCGACAAGAAGCTTATATAGATCTAGGATGCGTTAGGTTTAAGTAATTTCAGCTTATTAGTTAAGGTCAATTGCTATCGATATTATTGTTTTAAACTTTTCTGTTCGAATTTAATCAGGCCCATGACGATAACCTGCGCTTGAAGAAGGATTCTTGACATTTCGCCGTTCCCAAGGCTTTTAAAGACTACATACTTAAAATACTGGAACCAATTACGAATCATCCGGCGGCCAATGCTAGCATACAAAAGACCTTCCTCTTTGCGGAGGCCTCCAAGCAAAAACTTTTGGGCGGAGGATAGCACAGGCGTAAATCACAAATATAAACACACAACAAAAAGAGAAAAACATATGAATTTTTTTAAAAACCAATGTACAAAATCAAATTTATATATGTATATATAGAGAGAATTGTTAGAGATCGAGTAACTAGCAAACGAGGACAATAACTGGTGTTTTGATACTTAAAAAAAGAAAATATGTGCAATAACTTAATTTATAGCTACAAAATATTGTGCATTGACCTTTAAAAGGTTGCATTTTGCATTTGTATTATGTGTTCCAGCAAAAAACAACAAAAAAAGACAATAACTAAACAAACAAAAAAAAAGGATAAAAAACAAAACTATAAACTGTTACGTCTAGTATTAATGTATGTGTGTGTTTTTATAGTAATTTATTAAATGTACAGGTATACACAATAAACAAATATTGTAACATTTTATGACAAAATTTTTAGTTTTGTTTCAACATTTTTGGTTTTATTTTGATTTTGTTTCTTTTTACAACATTAGATACTAAGAAATTCTAATTGCATTTAAGGGCAAGTCGAAAGACGAAGAATTAAGCAGCAAAAAAAGTAAAATGAATAGAAATTATATCTTCCATTTAGAGGCGCGCCTCATAGATAACACTAAATACTTTTACAATATAAAATGAGAGAAAAATAGGTATTAATTATAATGTTAATGAATATATATATAAATATATATATATATATATATATATATATATATATATATGATGTATTATACTAGAAATATGCATTATTTTTATTAGCAGACTTTGGCTTTTAGCATTAGTTTAGTTGCCTAGTTTTTTATGTTGTTGATGTATGTTGCTTTTTCTTTTAAATTGTATTACATTATACACATTGTATGCATATATATATTTATATACATACACATATATTTATAAATATATATGAACAGTGTGTAAATCTACAAAACCAAGGATAACCAAGCAGCCATTAGACAGAAGCCACCAATTGTGGCATAATGTTGAAGCCTCTTATCACCGGTTAGAGCGCGATAGTACATACACCCACTGAAAAGTAATGTGCCCGTGGTCATCAGGACGCCAGTCTAAAAAAAAAAAAATTACATAAGAATCATGAAATACTTATTAGAGCAAATGTTTTTGGTGTGTGCATATTTTTTGATGTTCTGCTTTTAGTTGTCAATGCAAAAAAAAAGATAAATCTTTACAATTTACTTATCAAATAAGGCTGATATAAATGAAAAATCTAAAATCATAAGCAAGTCCGAATCAGGGCTAACAACTTTTGGTCAATTTATTTTCCAAAATCAAATTTATGTCCTTAGCCCAAACAAAAACTGATATATCAATACCTAATCCTATCATATCAGCTCTGTAAAATCCTCCTCAAACCAGTTTCATATCAGAAATTCAAACAATTTGTATACAGATGGTAAAACAAAAAAAGAAAAAAAAATGATAATTACTTTTTAAGCTGCACTTTAGTGGTTGTTGAACATTTAGCTTTAGCTTTGAGAACAAAAGAAAACAAAAACTTAACAAAAAATATTTCATATACAAAAACAATTATATATATTATATAGAGAAGGATATTGAAATAAATTTGGAAACGCTTACGAAAAACATATGGAAAAAACATGAGCGCATTAGAAAATATTAATGTACATATATTTACCAGAATACACAAAAGAGTGTCAATTATTATAATATGTTGAAACCAAAAATTCAATTGAAAAACTAAAAAAATATCCAAGATTAACGCGAGTTGTTATAAATTCCGTTCAGAGATCAAAACTTTACAAAACATTCAGATAAAAACAACATACAGAAAAGCTTTACCAAATACACTTGAAGAAAGAAAAAATAACCTATTAAAAGTAAATTTGAATTTTTTTACTCTGGGGCGCTTTTTTTTAACATTTGTAGTTCACATAATTTGCATTAATTAATTCTGTAAAAGATATTGAAAACCAATGCGTTGGATTTGCCCTTTCTTTACAATTAGAGAATATTTGGCAAATATCTTAAAATATTTCCAACTTGCTATCGAAATGTGTACTTTAACTTATTTTTTTCGAAGAAATACGAAAACAATATCGTAAATTCGATTTGGCGCCAAATTTAAAACGGGTTTAAATTTTCTTTGGCAAGATTCACCGATAAAAAAGCAACAATTTCATTAACAAAACGGCAGATTGTAATTTTTAGGGTTTTGGGAGTCAAAAAGTCGCAACATATAAGCAGGGAAAACCACCGTTTTCACTGTCTCTGGCATACTTACAAAAACAGGATAGTGAGCCAACGGCATCGCCATTAACGCAAACGAATGCAGAAAGTGAATGCGATTTGCCACATCGGCGAAGGCCTGCGAATCCAACTGTTCCTTGGGATCATTGATATCCTTAAGAAAATATTTGCAGTATGCTCCCATGAAAATAGCCGATGCTCCTCCAATTCCTGCTAGCCGAACGAAGTTATAGTGGGAGCCGGATATTGTATACAAAGAGGGGCCATTCGGATGACCGAAATTATTGACCTGCTGTTGCAATCCAACTATTTCGGTCTCCTTTACGGCCACCTGCTTGGGACGCAGACCCTGAAAGACATGAAAATAAGGAGCGAAAATAATAGTTACATAGAACGGTAAAAACAACAACAAAAAATGGATGCTGGTCTTGAGAAAAAAAGCAGCGTCAACTTACAAGTGTACGCATTAATGCCGATGTTGAAGATATAACCAAACGACTAACAGGATTGCCCAGGGTTAAGTAGTCCAACGTATCAACTATAGACATAGTGCTGTTTGTTTAACTTTTACGCCGAATTTTAACACAAAATGCCTTGGTACGTATGACCCAGGAGTTGCCAAACTTTTGTATGAGTGCTGTCAAACAAATAAAATTCGTAAAGTGTGGCAACACTTTTTGGCATTTTTTGCCGGGAATTTAAAAAAAAAACAAGTCCCCTGTTAAGGCGTTTTCTCTGTTAACTTAGTAACATTCGTTAAAATTTTAAATTTTCCGTTAAATTTTAAAATTTAACTTAAAATTGTGGGCTGTTGTCGCCGCAAACGGTCTTCTGGAGTTTGTCCATGACTCCTCTGCCCACATGGAGCCACAGGGTCATTTCGTAAGCTGGTGTTGCCGCGATCGTTCGTCTATAACTCGGCGCTTAATCTAAAAGCAGGCACAGGTAAATAGAAATCCATTTTTATACTAACATTATTCATATTTTGCTGATCACAGTTGGAAAAAATATTTGTGTACTTAAAGCAAAGCAGAAATAATTGCAAATAATTCTGAAACGGCGTAGAATAGAACCAAAAAAGGAACAGAAATTGAACACAAATTTCTCCAGGGTTTTTTCTCAACTTGAGCTTGAGCGGTAATTAGTTATACTGTATGTTGTAAAACAAATTCATAAATAAATATTAATTTCTAGTTTATTAGGAATTTGTGCTTTTCATAATACAATTCTTGAAGCACGCTAATTAGTGGTCATGGGTAGTTCCATTTACTTTATCGATTATATCTATTTTATGATCTGGATCTTTCAGCGGTAGTTCCTCCAATTCCTTCTCTATTTCTGGGATTTCTAGAAATTTGCGTACAAATGGCGAAAAGAGCTTGGGATTTAGTTTTTCAGTCTCGTCCGTTGGACAGATATAGCTCATTGGAACGGCCCAGAGAAAAACCAAAATGGCACCAAGCACTTTGTACCAATAGAATGAGATATCGTAAACGGAAAAGTCTCGATTGCTTCCAAAGGCGGTTGTCAGCTCCACGGGTGATGCAGACGGGTGAGTGGCAACACTTGTTAAATTTGTATTGCTGCAAACGGTAGAAAAGATGTTTCAGATGTTTCCAAATTTTGTAAATTGTTTAAGTTTTGTTACTCACATGCCATCCAGATTCCAATTCAAATCCCGTGCCTCACATTGATCCAGACCGTTTGGAAGAATTTCGTATTTAATTAATCCCGCCTTAAAGTTCATCTGTCCATTGACTATAATCCAGAGCATGACTAGAACACTGAAAATGATGCCTGAGACTGCGCCTTTGCTATTGCAACGTGGCACAAACATGCCCAGCAGAAAGATGCCCACCACTGCCCCATAATTTATGCCCGTTACGGTCCACATTGTTTGGAGAATTGAGCTGAATTTTTGTACCACAAATCCAGCCAGGATGCAGTAGACGCCCATGCCTATGATAACTAGTTTCATGGTGGCATTTGCCTTCGCCTCTGTGTGCTTAATGTGGGGCTTGATGTAGTCGAAATAGACCACACCAGCCAATGAGTTAAGATGGGCCGACAGAGAACTAAGCGAAGCACTAAACACACAAGAGATAAACACTCCAGGCATGCCCATTAGATTGCCCATGATATCCTGTATAAAAAAGGGCATCATTTTGTCCGGTTTGCTGACCAACTAAAAGGCATTAATAAGAAACTGATAAAGACGATCTTCTCATTAGCAATTCTCACAGTTACTTACACCGGCTTTCATGGGATCGCAGCCATAGTAGCGGGCAAACATAATAATTCCCGCAAAACAGTTAAAAAACATGATGATAATAAAACCTATAGTCGAGACAGTTAGTGATCTGTAAGGAAGTAGATAAAATCAATCATAAAAATCAATCAATCAAAAGTAAATTATTGAAAAAGAAAAACATTTACTTGAGCTTAGATTTGCTTGACCTCTTTAGGAGGAGTGCACTAACCTTCCATATAAACAAGTGCTCTCCTCTGTGATTCTTAAAAAGTTCAAGTAAGTAAGAAATCGCAAGTGGGACAGCTGATAATTTCTTGATTTTTATTGTAAATCTATTAATTACCAAAATGGTGATAATATTTCAATAAATCAAGGGGTCTACCGCTTAACTGTCTTTCGGTCCCATTATTTCTAGGGAATCTTTATGTTATAGTAATAGGATTGAATTTGGTACAGTGTTAAGCTGATTTTTAAATTCTAAGGCAATGGCTTAAATTAGGGTATAATTACTTACTTCTTTGCTTCCGCATATGAGGGTAAGGAGACAATCCGTTGAACACAGCATTGATCCAGTCCAATTTTACCTGTCCACATAAGTAGACCACTAGCGATGCCGCTCCAAAATGTTAAGCGAATGCGTGGATCCAAACCAAAACTGTTCATTGAGAAATAGCTTAGTAAGGAAGCACCAAATTTGGTTTTCTGCATGTACTTACTCGAAATTGAACCGTCCACCTTCGGAGGCATGATCCAGGACACTGCCTAATCCGCCAGAGCGTTGTGTACCCAAAATGCCCACTAGAACTACAGAGATAAACATTACACCTGCCTGGACCACATCTGTCCAGACCACAGCCTTAATGCCACCCAACATGGTGTAGAAGACACACACAGAGGACACCACCGTGTTGATTAAGTGGATATTTATGCCAGTCACTTGAGAAAAAGCCAGCGCGGGAACAAACATATAGACAGGTAACATCAGAAACTGATTCATTATGAATGTTCCGGTGATCAATTGTCGTGTTCTCTTATTGAAACGCATCTCTAGATACTAATGCCAGGAGGAACAAGCATAAAACATAAGTAAAAGAATGTGGAATTGGAATTAAGTTAAAGCATTCACCTCATAACAATTGGTGACATTGTTATCATAAAAAACGGGAACAATTACGTAAATAAGAATGGGCAGAACAGCGACCATTGAGAGGACAATGAAGATAAAGTTGAAGCCATATGTATAATTCTCGGCAGGAATGGACATTATGGCTATGCCAGACAGTTGACTGAAAAGAGGTAAGAAATAGTTTCAATTTCCTTATAATCCAAAAGCAAAAAGGGGGCTTGCGTCTAATTAAACAATTACACAATAATTGTAAAAGTTGCAATTTCATTTAGGGTTAGTGAATCTGATAAGATTGAGAGGCGACGTCTAGATATGCTCTGATTAGATGACTGGCAATAAAACTGGTTACTACCGAATAAAGTCAGTGTGGCAGTGACTAATTGTGACTCACCTGGATACCAAGGATATGGCAATGGGAATGGCTTTCATTTTTTTTCCGCCTCGTAAATACTCTTCAGTTGTGTTTTTGGCCTTGGAAAAGAAACCGAAATATACACCGATACCCGCCGACGAACCAAGCATTAGAGTAAAGACAATATAGTCAATCAGACCGAATGTTAGCGCTTCGCCAGTAATTTTTTGAGAGGTCATAGCCTCCGAAAGTATTGTGCTGGCTGTATTGCTCGTCATCCTGGAGCTTCTGTAATATACCCGGACTTAAAAGTGATCAATTTGGCAAAGCTGAAACAGAAACCAGACTATGCGGAACCGTTTTATCTGGATGCTGCCAGCGAACTCATGAAATTTAGACGCCACTTACGGTTTAAGTAGAAATAATTCAGGGGTCTTATCTTGGGTGTATTTACGTAGATTTAAATATGGCTCATTGTAAATCGTGGCTAAGTGCGCCATCTAGACTTTTATTAGGAACCCCGAAAACTGAAAAACTGTCAAATTTTAAAAGAGGCTCGAGCTTTACGTATTAGGGTCTTGCCTTAATGGGTAATTTTTAAGGGGCATTTATTTGTGTGGAAATACAGAAGAGAGTGTTTGAAACAGCCGCAGCTTAGTCATATTTGAAAGAATCATTTATTTGTGTGACATTTTAAAACACAGAAGAAAAAGTTTTCCATTCTTCATACCACAGGTTTAAAAGAACCTCAAGGTCTTAAGAAGTAAAAGCTTTCTGTTTAGCCGCCTCTACCTTAAGCACCACCTCAAATTGGTAAAATAAAAGGAGAGGACACCAACAAAAAAAAATTGAAGAAAGTATAGAAAATTCGTAAATATGTACAATAACTTAATTTATATTTTAGATCACATTTGATAGAAGAGGTCCAAAAACAAATAAGTGAGTCTGCTTTTAAAACATCTACTTACGCAAATCTGTGAGATTAAACAAACTACTTAGATATACTAAATCTTTTAGGTAGAGACCTTCATTACGTAGACAGATAAACCGTTTATCATGCCACGTTTTTCCAATCGCATCTATCAATGCATCATTTGAAGTGTTTTAGAATTATTTTTAACTCCAGTCGATATTGCTAATAATTAAACTATGGTTTTAGTTGTAGCCAATGGGCAGCATCTATCTCCTCCCCTCTCCTCCTATGACGGGTTTTTCCATTGCCTTATCGTATGTCTGTGATAACTTGTATGATAAACGTTTGTAGTCGTAAGAAAACGTAGAAAATGGCAGGCAGAAAAAGAAGCACATCGCCCTAAATCAGGCGCATGAAATTTAAACACAATATTCAACCGTTCCAGTTTACTTGACTTTGGATCCATAGGCCAAGTGGATTTATAAATTTCATCATCCAATTACGTTAACTTTAGTTCTACATATATTAGCTTTTGGGGGCAGAACTTTGTACACTTTCTTTATGATTGTTTGCTTAGGATTAACCTGGAAAATTTTATGTGCGCAAAACAGCAAAGTAATTTGAAGACGAAAGTTTTCTAAAGACCTTCAATTGTCCTCTGTGTTATTGATTGAGTGAATGGAACAATTGCCTACTTTCAGGATCTGTCGATTAATAATGGGAGTACGTGGTTCGTTTTTTTTCGAATTGAAGAAATATTTTTAAAATTTCTAGTTTAATTATTCATTTAAACTCTGTCTAGATTTCGTTTTTGTTTTGAAAAGCAATGGAAAAGTCAGTTATATCAAGTTTCAATTCTTTCAGATATCTATTTTAGATTATTCATTTCAAAAATAGTCTATTTGGATGATGTTTTTGTAAACAAAATAAACAAGGGTTTAAATGATTTCCGTTTCTTCTTTTTTATTATTATTCGGAATTAGTATTTACCTAATTTTAAATTCTTATAACGAATTAATGTCCATTTTCTTTTTCGGTTATATTTATATTATGGTCAGAAAGTCCATTCGATGCCTTAAGCGGCAGTTCCTCCATTTCTTGAGCTGGTTCCGAAATTTTAAGAAATTTACGCACAAATGGTGAAAATAATTTGGGATTTTGTTTCTCATCCTTATCCAACTTCCAGACGTAGCTCATTGGCACTGCCCAAAGGAAGACCAGAGCTGTGCCTATTACCTTATACCAATAGAATGAGACATCGTATATGGAGAAGTCGCGATTGCTATCAAAGGCGCCAGTAAATACAGCTGGCTCTCCGTTTGGTGTTGCCGGTGTTGTGGCAAGCGCAGTGTGATTTCTAAACGAAAATTTGATCAGTTAACGAAAATTAAATCCTAGTGACTTTAGAACTTACATAGCATTGGCTATCATGTGAAGACCTCGCGCCTCACACTGATCCACCGTATTGGGTAGGACTTGGTACTTTATTAGTCCTTCCCTAACATTCATCTGGGCGTTGTAAATGATCCAAACCATGCCAAATATACTAAACAACATGCCGGAGAAGGCAACTTTGCCATTGCAGCGGGGTACAAACATGCCAAGTAGGAAAACGCCGACCACAGCGCCGGTAAAAATGCCCGTAATGGTGACCACGGTCTGCAGAATGGAGGCGAAGTTCTGGACGATATAGCCACCCAAGATGCAATAACCACCCATAACAATGATGACCAGTTTCATTGTAAAATTGGCTCGTGTCTCTGTATGTCGAATGTGAGGCTTGATATAATCGAAATAGACCACACCGGCAAGTGAATTAAGGGTGGCAGAGAGTGAGCTAAGGGCAGCGCTAAAGACGCACGAAATGAATACACCTGGCATGCCTGACAAGTGGCCCATGATATCCTGTACAAAGAATGGCATCATCTTGTCTGGTTTGCTGACCAACTAAAAAATGTAAATTCAATAGCATTTAGCGAAGTTTTTGAGAACAAAAGGTGAGTTGAACTTACACCAGCCAACATGGGATCACAGCCAAAGTAGCGGGCGAACATTATGATGCCGGAAATGGTATTGAAAAAACTGATGACTATAAAACCAATTCCAGCAATGATCAGAGCTCTAAAGGAGAAACAAAAAAAAGGGTGTTTAATTGATTACAAAATGTTTCATCTCGACTAACTTACTTTTTAGCATGGAAGTAAGAGGGTAAAGAGACAATGCGTTGCACACAGCTCTGATTGAGTCCAATATGACCAGTCCACATGAAAATTCCTCCAGTCATGGCACTCCAAAAGGACATGCGTATCCGTGGATCCAACCGAAAGCTACGAAATGACATATTAGTTGGGCCGCCCACATCATACATACGACGAAAGTCTTACTCAAAGTTAAATCTACCTCCTTCCGAGGCATAGTCCAGGACAGTGCCCACTCCACCTGTGCGTAAGGTGCCGAGGACTCCCACCATTACTACCGATAGCAACATAATGCCACCTTGAACCACATCCGTCCAGACCACAGCCTTAATCCCGCCCAGCATTGTGTAGAAAATACAAATTGACGATACCATCATATTGATAAAGTGAATATTGAGACCAGTGACTGCAAATGAAAACGAATTTTAACTTAATTTGCTTAAATTCTCCTTTCATTCCAAATGGCGTTCATTAAAATTAATTTTCATTTCACCTTGGGCAAAGGCGAGCGATGGAATGAACATATAGACGGGCAGCATACAAAACGAGTTCATCACAAACGTCAGGGTAACCAGTTGTCTTGTGCGTTTGTTGAAACGCATTTCAAGATACTGCACAAAAAACAAAAAAAAAAAATTTAAACACAAATTGGTTTCAAAAATCGTTACATTAAAGCAACTTTTACCCCACTTACCTCATAGCAATTAGAGACATTATTCTCGTAGAAAACGGGAATAATTATATAGATAAGAATCGGTACAACGGCAATCATTGCGAGCACTACGAATATGTAGTTAAATCCAAAGGTATAACTCTCTGCAGGAATGGACATAATAGCTATGCCAGACAATTGACTACAATTAAAGAAACAATAAGTTAGGTTTAAAGAAAAATTTTCTTCCTTTTCCCCTAGTTTTCCGTTTTTTTTTTTTAACTTGTCACTCTTCTTTACATTTTTCGTTCTTACACAATTTCCAAGTACATATTTGCATTATTATTGTTTGTTTTTTTCACAGCATTGTCACGGACAAACACAATTGACGTAAGCTACTATTATATGAAGGCTTCTGCCGATCATAAAGATAGGATAACTCGTCGTATCATACAATATTCCGACGACTTATTTGGCGCACGCTTTTTAGATAAATCTGGCTTATTCCAATTATCACCGAATTACGCACCTTGCCACCAACGAAATGGCTATGGGCAGTGTCTGCATCTTTTTGCCACCGCGCAAATATTCCTCCGTCGTGTTCTTGGCCTTAGAGAAGAAACCAAAATAAACACCAATACCCGCCGAGGCACCCAACATAATGAAAAAAACCAAGTAGTCGGTTAATCCAAATGTGAGATCTTGTATGGCAGAGGCCAAGGTGCTGCTGGCCACTGTTGTTCCCAGTGTACTTGACATCCTGTTGCTTAGTTTTTGCAATATTATTAACCGATTCTAATTGGAGTCCTAAACATTTCCCGCGTTACGTTTGCGGTTTGGAGTCTGTTGGCAAACTTGTCGACATTCTGGCCTGCTACTTACTTAAATATGATCTCTAAACTATCTTATCTCTGTACTCTCTCTTTCAGGTATGAACTTGAGGTGAGAATATAAATTATAAGGAGCTTAAAATTTAAATTATATACCTTAGATGTTTTTTTTTTATAGTTTGTTTATGTTGTTGGACGAGCCTTTTCTCCCAAAATAGAAGATAGAGCACATCGACTTTAAATATACATTTCATCCAATTCATCATAATATCGATGATAAAAATGAAATGTAAAATATCAAGTTATTAACTCTCAAAACTGAATTGATCGTGTAGCAAATGGTTTACCAAAAACTTTCCATTATTTGCTTTTCACTCTTTAACGGAAGCAAAGCATACAAATTGTATAGTAATCAGTCTGTTATACGACTCAATTCTGGGAACATGAAACAAGATTAACACTCTCTACCATCAAGATTTAAAATATTTACCCCCAAGTGATAAGCACTTTAAATTTTTGGTCACGCTTCGTTTCACATTCCACGGGAGCGTGGTAGGGCCTAAAGGTTTATAGTTCGGTTAGACCAGATATAACCACAAAAAGGTCAATTTAAAGATCAAGTTATACTGACATAACACCGAGGCAGCTTTTCGTATTAATATGGCAAATATTTGTAAATGACTTGACTCGTAGATAAATGTAAGAGAGTTTCCCCTCTTTCGATAACAAATCTCATTCATGGGCAATGTTAGAGATAAATATAAGATATTTTTAGATCGCATACAAATGTTAACTAGGTGTTGGTAAAGTCTTTATAAAGCAACAAGGCCAGTAGAAACTAATGCCAGAAAAAATAATAACATGACTGAAGGAGAGAAACACTTTTTTTGCTCTTTCTTAAACAGATAAGTTCTTTATATAGTTTCGCTTTGAGGTTTTTGGTTATTTTTGTATAATAGGTTTTGTAAAAAAGAGTCCCTTGGCAGTTACATCTAAAAAAGTCTAAAAAATGTTTGATCAAAATTAAGTTTTAACTTGGATATACATATTTCTTTCTTTCTCAAAAATTGTATCTTAATTTTTTCCCAACTGGAAAAATCTACTTTTTGATTCAATTTTTCGCAATATCTAAAATGATCACCAATTTTTAAAAAATATATGTTTTAGCTTTTAATGTCAACCAATAGTTGAAAAACAAAATGTGACTTTGGCATAGGAACCTCGTAATGTTGATTTTTTTCCGTGGAATTATTCCCATATTTTTTTTGCGCCCTTTTTTTGATTTTAAAAGAATTTTTGAGTTTTGAGTTTCATGGCTTTTATGTCGAACATTTCGTTAAGGCTTGTTAAACTTTTAACGCCACATAATAAACTAACTAACCAGACGCTCTTATTTAAAAGTAAAGTAATAAAAGCGACCAACCATGTTCATCATTTTGCATAGGTAAAACTTTATTTTCGCCTCATGCCTTAAGAGAATCTTTTTGGCTCTTCAGCTCACTAAGCTCATCTGACTGCGTGAGTTCGTATTCGACAAATGGTTTGACAATTGGTGATAGCAATTTGGGATCAAAATTGGCATCTGGGGATGGCTTCATGAGGTAACTGAGCGGGACGCCCACCAAAAAAGTTAAGAGGCATCCAGCCAAGGGATACCAATTAAAAGATAGATCAAGTATACTGAATTCGTCATTAGTTTGAGCTTCTGCTATCGGTGAACTATATGGCAATTGGGTGGCATTTAAGGCAGAACAATTTTCAATGGATGTTGGCAGAGGATCATAATGATTGCGTCCCCAGCTCTTGGCCACAAGTGTGGTCATGGCCAGAATGCTAAATGCAACCCCAATAAAGGCAGCCTGCGAATAAACATAAATTTAACATATTTCCAAGTAAGCTACTTGAATAATCTACTCACCCGTCCATGTGCGCGTGGCACCAGCATGCCCAGAAGAAAGGTGCCACAAGTGGTGCCATAGCTAACGCCGCCAATTGAAAAGATCACCTGAAGAATGGAGGTGAACTTTTCCACTACCATGCCACCAAAGATGCAATAGATGCCACAGCCGAATACAAACAATTTCATTATCACATTGGCCTTGTGCTCTGTGTGATGAATGTGGGGTTTGATGTAATCGAAGTAGACGACACCGCCAAGCGAATTGATGCTGGCCGAGAGAGTACTCAAGGCGGCACTGAAAACACAGGATATAAAGACGCCAGGCATGCCGCGTAGATGTCCGACCACATCCTGCACGAAATAGGGAACCATTTTATCAACTTTGGCAACTCGACCCATTGCCAATGGATCGCAATCATGATAAAGGCTGTACATCACAATGCCCGTAAAACAATTGAAGAACATGATCAATATGAAACCCAAACCGAAGAGAACTAAAGATCGGCGGGCATGTCCCAAAGATGGAAGAGCCACAATGCGTTGCACACAGCTCTGATTAAGTCCAACATAGCTGGTCCAAACTAGAGTTGCCGATGTGGCCATATTCCAAAATGTTGAACGCGTTGTAGCATCAAAGGCAAAACTGCAAAGGGAAGGAGTTTTTTAAAACCTTCTTTTAAAAACTCATTAGCAAAGTTACTTGACATCTAATCGCCCGCCCTCCTTGGCAATGCCAAATACTTCGCTCCATCCTCCAACTCGATTGACTCCCATTACACCCACAAGAATTACAGAAATAACCATTATGGCAGCCTGAACCACATCGGTCCAAACAACTGCCTTAATTCCGCCCTAAAGGGAATAGAAATAAGAACTCTCCTAATCATTATCGCAAATTTAGATGAATGCTACTTACAAACATGGTGTAGAATACGCAGATGCCGCAGACAACTGTATTAATAACGTGCACATTGTAGCCAGTCACTGAAAATAAAGCATTAATATTCGGATAATTGGGGACTTCGTTTGACAATGCTTACCTTGAGAGAAGGCCAATGAGGGCAGGAATATGAAAATCGGCAGCATAAAGAAAATTGTCATGGTAAAAATAAAAGTTTGTAGCTGACGAACGGGCTTATTGAAACGTATTTCCAGATACTAAATAAAAATTATAAAAGACAGTTTATAGTATATAGATACAAAGAAAAGAAACAAATGCTCAAAGTGGGATATTGTATTTTATATATCTGTGATACGTTTTGAAATAAGCTCGAAATTAGTTTTTTCTGTAATTGGCTGAACCAGATGTGAATTAAAACTTTAAAAGAGGCGAAAAGAAAGAGGCGCGACGCCTGTTAGTCCTTAAAAAACAGTCCAATACGTTTCGAAATGCGGTTTTTTCTCCATTGAAAACATCTTTGAGCATTTTCCTATCCTCCTAATATTATTTTTTGGTAAAACAAGTCTCTTGAATTCATAGCATAACTCTAAAATTCTCATTCTTGGACGGAAACACTTTAGATAAGAAAATTAAGTCACAATGGGCAAAGATAAAACCAAATCGAAAAAAATTAACCATAATTAATACTTACTTCGTAACAGCTGGTCAAGTTGTTGTTGTAAAAAACCGGAATAATCACATAATTGAGTATCGGTATGACCACAATCATGAATATCACATTGAAAAACCAATGTATGCCATAGCTATACATTTCCGCTGGTATTGTCATTATGGATATGGCCGAAAGTTGACTAGCCACCAATGAGATGGCTATTGGTAGGGTTTTCATACGTTTGCCACCCATTAGATACTCATCCGTTGTATCGTCGCCCGTATTGAAGAAACCAAAATAGACACCAATGGCAGCCGATATGCTTAGGACCAAGGAAAATACTATATAATCCGTTGTGTTAAATGTAAAATCAGCCGCCAGGGCCGTAGAATTAGCAAGAATCGACATTTTCCCGTCTACTTTCGGATGTCTCGCAGGGCCGTCCAAACTGCGATTAGTTTCTTTCATTATTCCGTCACACACTTTATATACGGATCGCTGTCAGATGTAATGAAGAGATTTCAGTTGGACTTAACCATACTCAAATATTCTCTTAAAGTCTAGCCGGCAGTGATAAGAAGCTCTTATCACTTAAGAGATCTATAAACATTTTCATCTCGAGCTGTCGAATGGGCATCGTCATTGTGAAATTGGCATTGTCATTGCCAAATCTCTTGATCCTTGATTATACTCTAATTAATGTGGGGTAGACAAAGTTATACGAAGGTTCGTAACCATTTGCTTTGAGAGAAAGGTTATTAAAATTTAATTTTTTTTTTATATTTTTAACGTGATCTATTAAGTAGCTCTTAATTAAGTGGCAGAATAAGAAATTATTTGATAATTTTTCTGTCCGAAAACAAAATCATCTATAATATTCCATTAATATTTAATCGATCTGACAACGAAATTATGCAATCAAAATATTTATTGGATTTTTATATTACTTAGAAGTATAAAAAATTTGGACGCCTATGACTAAAGTTGGTAAAATGAAATAGGGTATTTTTCAAACGGTGCGCAGATCTAAAAAATCATGCATAAAAAATTATGCAATTGGGGCAATACTTTATTGTGATAATAGTGATTACTTATTTAAGACACTATTTAAGAGTAAAATCATTTCACAATTTTATGTAAGATTTGTCTTTTGAACTATTCAGTTCAGAAGAGAATATAATAGACTCAAGGAGTCTTTGTAGCCGGAGTTTTATTAGAGAGATCAGTATAATATAATAAAAGTTGTTATAAAAAAATGTTTAAAAAATATTTGTAAATTTTCAGAAATGTTTTAAAAGTCTGAAAAAATGTTAAAATTTCACTAAAAATACATATGTTTTGAGTTTCTCTAAAATGATTGAAGTTTTCTATAAATGTTAAATAGTTTCCAAGCAAATATTTTAGGTTCCAGAAAAAAGTTTTAACCTATCAATAAACGGAGGAGCGTAGCCAGGAACTCAGTTGACCAAAACTTTAGCCTGCAGACCAAAATTTAGTTTCTAGCAGAGAAAATTAGAAGAGGGTAGCTGCCCCCTTTTAAATTTTCGAAAAATGTTTTACATTTTCTCTTTCATAATTTTTCCAAAATATTTTTAAAATTAACATATTCCAACCGATTTCATCCGCTTTCTACTCACATCAGAAAAAGTTGTAAAAAATCAAATCCGAATCATTTCTGTATACAACGTTGTCAGAGGTTGATGGCTTTTACATGATAACTGCAGATAAAATGAGACATTGTGTTGGAAATTGAGTTTATTTTGATAAGCCTATTTTTATAACATGGCGCACATTAAGTGACATTAAGTAATCTATTTTGATATTGACGGCGCTAGAAATTTCAGTCCAAAGACTGATATGAATTATGATTATCAAGATTATCAAGAAGATAATATTTATATAATACGCTAATTGGCTAAGAGTATCTCGTTTATCTACCGCCTGTGAATGACTCCCTTATACATTCACCTTTAGCTTCTCGATCTCTTTTTGGCTCTTCAGTTCGTTGAGTTCTTCGCTGGGTGTCAGTTCGTAGTTAATGAAGGGCTTAACTACTGGCGATAGTAACTTTGGATCAAAGTTGGCGTCCGCAGCTGGTGTCATCATATAACTTAGAGGTATGGCGACCAGCCAAGTAATTATAAAACCAATCGTTGTGTACCAATTGAATGATAGATCCAGAATACTAAATTCGTCATTTGTATCGGGCTGCACTGTGCTTGAACTAAATGGTGATTCAGTTGTAGTCGTTGTTGTTGTTGTGGTGGTATTTAAGGCAGAACAGTTGTCAATGGATGTGGGCAGATAATCATAATGATTACGTCCCCAACTGGCACCCACAAGGGCAGTCATGCAAACGATGCTGGACACTGCCGCAATGAAGACAGCCTAAAAAAGATGGCAAGTTTCATAAATAGAGCATCGCGTTCTCTTTTTTTTTTGTTTCACTTACCCGACCATGAGCTCGTGGCACCAGCATGCCCAGAAGGAAGGTGGCACAAGTGGAGCCAAAACTACAGCCGCCAATTGAATAGATTACCTGCAGAATGGAGCCAAACTTCTCCACTACCATGCCACCAAAGATGCAATAGATTCCACAGCCGAATACAAACAATTTCATTATCACATTGGCCTTGTGCTCTGTGTGATGAATGTGGGGTTTGATGTAATCGAAGTAGACGACACCGCCAAGCGAATTGATGCTGGCCGAGAGAGTACTCAAGGCGGCACTGAAGACACAGGATATAAAGACGCCAGGCATGCCGCGTAGATGTCCGACCACATCCTGCACGAAATAGGGAACCATTTTATCAACTTTTGTCACCTGGCCCAAGATCAATGGATCGCAGTCATGGTAGCGGGTATACATCACAATGCCCGTGAAGCAATTGAAAAACATGATCAATATGAAACCAAAACCAAAGATGACCAAAGATCGGCGGGCATGGCCCAAAGATGGAAGCGAAACAATACGCTGAACGCAACTTTGATTGAGGCCTACATAACCAGACCACATAAGAGTGGCCGAGGAGAAAATATTCCAAAACGTCGCACGAGTTGTGGCATCAAAATTATAGCTGCAATTGCAAATTGTAAATTTTGCTTTTTAATTTTTTTAAATGAGGCAAACCCACTTGACTTCTAGACGTCCACCTTGGCCAGCAATGCGGATCACTTCGCTTAGTCCACCAACTCGAATGGCACCCAGCACACCCACAAGAACCACAGAAATAACCATAATGCCAGCTTGAACCACATCCGTCCACACGACTGCTTTGATGCCACCCTAAAAAAGAATTTTTATTACCAAGGATTATTTTTGACTTCGTTTTTTTTTTACTTACGACCATCGTATAAAAGACACAAATGCCACACACAATTGTATTGATAATATGCACATTATAGCCCGTCACTAAAAACAAAAAGATTTGATTTGTATACATATGGTATATAGAGTTAGGCATGGTCGGATTTCAGGGATTTATTGCGGAATTACTATCCGAGGTGCCTTTTTCTTTAAATCAAAACTCTCTTTGATTGTTCGATTTTACTTTTCAAAAATGGACATCTTGGTAGGCGACTGAACCCGGGGTCCCTTTTTAGTCCAGCCCTGTTGAGTACTTACCTTGCGAAAAGGCCAACGAAGGCAGAAATATAAAAATTGGCAGCATTATGAATAAGGTTGTCGTAAACATAATGGTTTGAAGTTCTCGTATTGGCTTATTGAAACGTATTTCAAGATACTATAACAAAGAGAAGTAAAATTAATTTCTGAATCTTATGCCAGTTTTATTTGTGTAAATTCCCTCACCTCATAGCAGCTGGTCAGATTGTTGTTATAGAATACAGGAATGATGACATAATTGAGTATGGGCACAACTATAGTCATGCAAACCACATTGAAGATCC
Organism: Drosophila nebulosa; assembly: GCA_024703675.1. Lineage (NCBI taxonomy): Eukaryota > Metazoa > Arthropoda > Insecta > Diptera > Drosophilidae > Drosophila > Drosophila nebulosa. The sequence goes on along the minus strand of JANFPS010000004.1, from coordinate 11,961,342 downwards.
AATTGATGCCATAGCCAAACATTTCCGCTGGTATTGTCATTATTGATATGGCCGAAAGTTGGCTAGCCACTAAAGAAATGGCTATGGGAATGGTTTTCATCCGCTTGCCACCCATCAGATATTCATCCGTTGTGTCCTCGCCTTTGTTAAAGAAACCAAAGTAGACACCAATGCCAGCAGATATGCTGAGTACCAAGGCAAATACTGTATAATCCGTTGAATTGAAAGTGAACTGATTGGCAGCTGCCACCGCAGCAGCCTGGACCGTATCATTCCCGGGTAGAGACGACATTGTTAAGAAGAGGACCGACCACGATTGGACTATAGCCACATTTAAAATTGGGTTTTTATAGGTTCATCGCTCATATAAAAATCTCTGTTATCTCTGTTTGACAGGAGGATTGTTAAACTTGATAATATCTACATCTATCTATCTATCTGCTAATTTATCTGTTCTCTCCATTAACTTGTCTCCCTGAGTACCTGTATCTTATCTTGAGATTTCACTATTGAACGTTCTTTTAGCCTGATTGTGTCTTCTAGATAAGGCCTGACATTGCAGACTCTCACTCCCGCACGACAGTGATAAAAGGATTTGTCTAAATATAAGACGACCTTATTGATATTATAGTTTTCTTGCAACTCATTCTCACGGCACGTTCTACATTGTGTCTCGAAAATTCATTAGATAAAAGCCATGCAAAACTCTTACTCGCAAAGTTTTTTATGTATACAATATAAAATAAAATAAAAAGTTAGTTGTTAATGCTTATTTCTGTCTTTTCCCCATTTATAATATTGACCACAATCTTCTAATTATGAATATGAGTATCCTTTAAGAACTCATATTGTGGGATCTTCCAATTTGATTAAAAAACTAAACTAATAAAATCAAGTAAAAACCGTCATAGAAATCAATGAGTTAAATGCATAAAACAACTTTTTATTTATAATTTTTTTTTGCACTACAAATAATAAAAATTGGTTAAACTTCTCAAGTTAAGCCTCTTAACTTTGTTTCTTTTTGCTTGTTTAGAAAACTATTTATTATTTACTTAAGCATCAGTAAACATTTTTAAAAAGGTAAAGTTACCTGACCCTAGGTCAGTACATAAAAATGAGAATGCTTTAACTAGACAGATAGTTGCAGTAGCCCGAGTTATGTAAATTTTTTGTTCACAAACAATACTTCTCATGCTTTCTTTTGTAATTTTTATTTAATTAGGTCAAGATAAAAACCAAAGGAGCTGTAAAATTTCAGCTACTTTTTAACTTGACAACTTTTATATGACGTTTTCTAGTTAATACAAAGAGGTAAAACCTCTTAGAATCTTTGACAATAGAAGTTCGCGTTGTTGTCCTTTTGTTCGCCATTTCGATGGCCTTCAACATTTTAAGGAGATGTCGCCTTGGCTTTTTAAACATATCTGACTTTTCTTAAATTATTAACTAGTTAGTTAGTTACTTCATTTTGTGGCATCGTTTTTGTGTGTGTTAGTTTTTTTCCGACTAAGTGACATAGATGGCCATAGATGGCCACATCTGGTACGCATCAATTTGAAAAATGTTAATGATGTTGAATGTTGGTTAAGTGGCTTCAGTTGTTGCGTTGCACTGTAACTCAATGGTGACCCAATCTCAGTGGTTACTACTACTCTACCTGCATCTGTCGCAATCTTGGCGTAATGAGCGAAGCGCTCCATCTTCATATGTTTTTTTTTTCGAGTACTTCCACGACAGGCCATCAGGGGGCAGGCGGCAGGGGGCCAGCCACATGCAATCAAAGCAACAAAAACAAAAGTGAAAGGATTTCTGAAGATGGTCTTCACACACAAACACACACAGACACATACAAACACACACTCGCTCAATCACACACTCAATCAGTGACAATTTGTTTTAATCGAGATGAGTTTAATTGGAATTGTGTAAACTCATTAAGTTCGAAACTGAAATTTAATAAAGCCAAGAGATAAATAAATAGACTCATTTGTTGTTTTTTTTTTAACGGTGACAAAATTTACTATTTTTTTTATTATTTTCATATTTTTTTTTGTTGTTTCTTTGTTTGTTTCATATAAAATAAAAACACTTACAAGCTAAGAATGCGTTATAACACTGTCTTGGGGTGTTGTTGTTGTTGTGTGGTTGTGTCTGTGTGTATGTGTTGTTGTTGTTGATGTTGATGTTGGTGGTTACACATTCACACAAAAAAGATAATGTGAAAGACTATTTACAAAACTTTTGTAAGAGGTACACACAAAACTAATGAACCAAAGAAAAATGTTCAACTCGATTTCGAGGAGGATTCCAAAATTCGAGTTGCATTTCAGATTGGTTATTAGAGAGAGAGAGAGAGTGAGTGAGAAAGAAATAGAGAAGTGTGTGTGAGTGGTTTGGGTGAAATACAGTCGCTGAGGTATGGGATTTTGAAGGGAGGTCTTTAGGGGGGGAAATGGTGGGGGTGGGAGTGGCGTGGCCTTTTTGCCGTGGCTAAGGGCAAACGAGCTGCCCACTCGCCCCCATCACTCTACATCACTTGTCGAACTAAGTTGTTTTCACTCCGTTCCGCAAATCCTGTGTTGTTAAGTGGGATTTGTCCCATATAATTCGTTTTTCCCTTTCTTCTTCTTTTTGTTTTTTGTAGTCGGATTTTGGTCGTAATTGTGGTCTGGTCTGGTTCTGGTTTCGGTCTTGGTCGTCCTATTCAGTTTTTGGCAGCGAAAATTGTGTGTGTGCTATGCGTTGCGATGAGAATTTTGGGATTCTTAGAAGGGCGCACCATAGCTGCCGCTGGGTCTCGATGGAGCTCCATATGAGCCAGATGGGGCACTTGGATAACCACCGCCGCTGCCGGCCTGTGAGCTCTGTTGGGCGAACTGAGCCACCTGAATAGCCTGACGTACGCCTTCTAGATCGATGCCAACCACACGACCGCCGCCGCCACCGCCGGGAGCACCATAGCTCGAGGAGGGAGGAGCACCATAGCTGGATGAGGGAGGAGCACCATAGCTAGATGAGGGACCGCTGGGATATCCACCGCCGCCGCCGCCGCCGCCTCCACCACCACCGCCATTTTTGCTCTCCTCATTCAAAAGGATCTGACGCACTTGCTCCAACAGTTGAGGATCAACATTCTGGCCCTCCGATGTCTGGAAGCCACCGCTGACAGCCTGATAACCACCACCGCCGCCTCCGAAGGATGAGCCACCTCCAAAGCCACCACCGAAGCCGCCTCCGCCACCGCCTCCACGTGGATAATTGTAGCCCGATGGAGGTTCAGCAGCTGCCAGAGCCGCCAGAGCGAACACTAAGAACTGCAATGGAAATGGGAGGAAGAAGGTTGGGTGTGTGGGTGTGTTTTGTTGGGGGTTAATCGTAATCCACAGGTTTATCCACTTGGTGTAGCTTAAGCTAGACGTCTCCTTGCTGGCTTTTTTGCACTTTTCTTTTTTTACTTACCACTGAGAAGGAGTTCATAGCAATAATTTTTGAGTGTGTGATGTGTGTGTGTGTTGGGGGGATAGAGGTAAGATTAAATTATAAGTAAATTTAGTTGCTTTCGAGTGGGAAACCAGCGACTGAATGCATCACAAATGCCTGGACGGGCCCTCTTTATACCGCTTCATCGTCGGTCTCGGCGCATCGTCAATTTCGGTTTATTCGTTCCCATTCGAAATCTTCGGCAAATCGCTGCGCCGCGTCGCGCTGCGCCGGTCGCTCTCGACGGTCGTCATCTTCTTCAGTTTCAAATTTAGCCTCAACTTTAACTTTAACTTGTTTGTTGCCTCTGCACAGTGGCTCGTTTGGCAAAAACTCGAGTAATATGTTAACCCCCATTAACAATTGAAATTGAACAAATTACTAAATTATTAAATCTGTATAATCTGAAAGTCGAATTAATTTGAGTTTTCTTCAAAAATGCATTAATCCCACAATTTATTTTAAAAAGTTAGCTTAATGAAGTATACATTTTCTTCAAAGATGTGTAATCAAAAGTGAAGCAATTTGGCTTTGAGTTTTTTGAGAATTTTGTTTGCGATTTTCTTAATTAAAATTTAAACATAAGAACTCGCTGATTAGTGGGCGTGAAAGTACAAACTTCAGGTACTAACTATTCCTTGGTCATTAAAGTTTATATGGAAATCAAAATCAAGTCGATATCGTTAATAGACGACCCACGGTGCGCTGCTGTTGCTGGTGGCTGATGGCTGGTGGCTGAAGAACTGGCAACTTCACTGGCAACTTGTTGCATTTGTTTTTTCTGTTTCTCACAATAAAACAAAAATTTTTGTTAACAAAGAAAATAAAATGTCGCTAACGATTTTGGTATTTCAATGTTTGGCACTTTCCTCTTCACTTGAAGTGAATTGTTGCGCCATGCGCCGGCGCGCCGTGGTCGCTGCTGACCAGGAAGTGATTGATTTTTAAGGTAAACATTGCTTTGGCGGGGAGTAGGGGGAGGAGGAGGATGAAGATGCAACATTTGTAGGAAATGATTATACATACATATAAAATCTTCCACTTGACTTCCAATTTTGCCCTAATCCCCCCCAAAAAGAAACACATCCAACATCTCATTACGAAATAGTGTGGGAATGAACCTACGACATTCTTTTGCATGTAGATCACTAGGGCTTTCGGTTTGTATATGTATAATTAATTTTTCCCAAGGAATTAAAAATAAATTTACAAACCACAGAAAACCGAAAAAAGAGAAGATAATGCGAATTTTCGTTTCGCATTTCTCATGTTCGCACTGTCATTACGTGAGTAAGGGACCGATTGTGTTCAGGTAGAAGGTAATGAGTCACTCTGAGTGGAGCAGTAGGAGGTGGAGGTTTGTTATGAAACTGACCTCCAAAATTCTTTGCAGAAGTGAAAGAAATCGCCCCCCCCTTCGGAGTTATTATGTCAGCAACCTGGAATGGTGATCGGATGGTTGGATGGTAGCACCTGTTTATGTGAATGTGGAGACAATATAATGGCAATCGCTTGGAAATGAAACTGAATCAAACTGGCATTTAATTGAAGTAAATGAGGTTTATTTACATCCGAACCAGGTAGACCAGGTGGAAGACTCGACCAGTTAAAGACTTTCGCAAAAAAAAGCCAACCAGAGAGTAACAGCTTGGTTAAGGGCGGGCTCAGCTCAAATCAGCATTGGGAAACCTTCACGCTTCAAAGTGAAGGACTTTGCTGCGTCGGCGTCTGCGTGCGGCGTTGCGTGGCAATGACAACAGCGGCACGACCACGATCACGACCACAACTCTTTAAAGGGGAGATTGGAGGGGCGATAGGGTGAAACGCTCTGCAATTGGAGTTGGAAGTTGAAATTGGAGCTGGTTGGAGATGGAGCCGGGCAACGAGATGAAAGTCAACACTTAACACTCAACTTCAATGACAATGCGCGTAAATCATTTTTGGGGTCTCTTTTTTCGTGTCTTGGAATTATTTTTATCAGTTGCTGTTGCTGCTGGTGCGACTGTCACTTTGGTCTGTTAATTTGGTTTATTGTGGTCTGTGGATGCTGTCTTAAGAGGTCTGGTGAAGGTCTCTCTCTTTCTCCCTTGCCCCTTCTCCTTATGTCTTTTTCTTATTGATTTCGTAATTTACTTGTTGTTGTAATGAGGTCAATTTATGAATAGAAAATTGTAAATAATCTGTTGTAAAGAAAATATATTTTAGGCGTTTGAAATTTTGAAAAAGATCTAAAAAACTTTATGTAGGATTTCCCATCAACTTTAATTATTAAAACAGAGAAAATAGCTCTCATTTCTTATTTCTCTCTCTATTCTCCGAATAGCATAGGTTTTGCCATATATATAAGGTTTTCAATTGCTATTTCAGTGCTTCATTAAATTATAATTTAATTGAGTTGTAAATTTTCTTGGTTAACTTTTTTTAAATGTTTAGTTTTAAGTGGGATTTTAAATTTATATGATTTGTGTCAGAATTACCCCCTAAATGGGTTGTGGGTTTTTGCTTTTTTCTTGGTGTTTGCATGGGTCTTGGGTTTACTTTATATATTTTTTTTTTGTTTTTGCAACATTAATGAATCGTTTTATTACAGTTTGAGGCATATCTGGCCATATCCATCATAAACACGTCGTGTTGACTAGGTCAGCATTGGATGTAGCCATCGTCGTCGTCGTCGTCATGACTTACATACATTTTGGCTAATGGCTTTGGTGGTTTTATTTTTTTGCATGTCTTTTCGAGTTGCTATTTCTGTTTTCTCAGCTTTTTCGATACACTTCATTAACAGTGGGAAAAAATCGAATAATTTTTGGGCTTCGGTGCCATACAACTTTCATTATCTAAAGTTTTTAACATTTTTTTTCAAGTTTAAATACAAATTTCACTGGATTCCCAGTAATCAATCGATGCTTCTAATCTTTAGTATAAACTTTGCTAAGCCTTGACTTGCTTAATTTAACTTTTTAACAGATGATTCGGCGAATTTTGTTATCGAAAAGTTACGAACAAAGTTTCTGGAGAACTAAACATTCATTTTTATTTCTATGTATAGATTTATTAGATCATCAATCAATTCATTTCAATTGTAAATGTAAAGAGTTTAAATGTAAAGTGTATAAAACTCTTCGATAATGCCCCAATCTATATTAAGATTGTCTTTGTTTTTTAACGGCCTAAGTCAATGCCCATTAGGCTTATGTGTGTGTGTGTGTGTGTGTGTGTGTGTGCAAGTGTGTAATTGTTATGCCACTATAATTGGGCCAGATAAAGGCAAAACAACAAGAAAACAAAGACAAAGAAGATGGGGAATAAAATGAAGAAGAAAACAGTAAACGAAGCAAAATAATGCCAACAAAATTTGCCAACTTTTTTTTGGGGGAGATCAGACGCGCGTAAATTTTCAAATCGTTCAAACGTTGCGCTTCGATGGCCTTTGGGCTTATCGACCGGCAATTGACTCCCACAGATTATGGAAATGGCAAACGCATTTGAATTGGGCATGACTTGGACTTGATTTTTAGATTGGAATTAGACATCAAAATCCTCATTAGCCGTTGCGTATGAGTGATGAGTTATATTAAGTATACGCCTCGAACTGCATATCATTCGATACCAAACCGTTCTTCGACACGCTAATTGTCTTATGTCTGATGGCTAATTATGAATATAAACGAACATAAAAACTGCATTTTCCAGCCTATTGATGACAATTTGTAATTACTTGCAGTTATGTTGAAGAGGGCTCTCCAGCTGGTTAGGTGGTTACGGTTACATAAGGCGCCAACGCAGAAGTAACTACTACTACTACACAGCATCTTATCAAGCTGGAGGCGGCTGGCGGCAGTCAGCAGTAGCCTCATCCATAGTAATAGCAAACACACATTCATAGCCAGTTGAGCCTACAGCCATCCAAAGTGATGCTTCTTTCGTTTCCTCAAAAGAGACACACAAGAAAACAAGTTTTTGGACAGACAACGTGTTCCTAGCTCTCTGGGCTTTATGTAAGTCACAAGACAGAGGCCAGACCAGACCAGACAAGACCAGACGCGGGACCGTCCCTTCCCCGCTCGCAGGCAGATGAGTAGATGTAGACCATGACGACGTTAGCGGTGGCGGCAACGGCGGCGGCTAAAGAGAAATTGCATATGCAATACAGAAACCGAAAACTAGGCAAAATGTTGAGAAAAAAAAGAAACAGCAAACAACCGAAATGGAAAACTTGCAATTCAATGGGAAATTGCTGCGACACGTTTTTGCCATGTCTGTGAGGCCTCTGTGCCTGTGCCTGAGCTTGCGCCTGCCATCGAGGCGCTGAGGTCGGTGGCAATGTTTGAGTTTGTTTTCCGCAAAATAAAATAAAGAAAATATCTATAAAAACAATGCAAAGACCTTAAGTTACCATGTAAAAAGTAAAATAATCATTTTGTCTGAATATTCGCTTAAGGGACAACCCTTCGGGTGATCTTTTGTGTAATCCTCGATCTTCCATTCTTGTTGTCAATCCAAAAGACTTTTCTTCTCTGAGACTAATGTTTATATATTCCTTTCAGTTTACAGGGTATATTTAGTAGAGTCCATTTGCTGCGGTTAATCGCCAGAAAGGAGTTCGACAAGCCAACTTTAGCCTTTGCTTTGAGCCGTTGCCAACGACGATTTTGTTCAGCTCATGCAAAATTGTCAGCTTGTGCAATAAACTGGCCAGTTGATCAACTCACCAAATGGCCATCGACACTTGGATGCAATGCGATGCGATGCCGACTATGTGAATTCTCGGCGCCAAAAGTAAAAGTGCAAATGTCTTAAGGGGGGAAGGCTGCAAACACAAATCACAACTCGAGAGCCACTGTCAAGCTGGGCACAGCATGCTAATGGCTCATCTCATCTTCTGGCCGGCCATGGAGCTGGAGATAATGCGCAAAACTATTTCGCGAACAAAAATTTAATATAAAATTTTGTGTGGTTTTGTTTTTTTGTTGAGTTAATTAGGTTGTGCCATGGGAACGAGGTAAACGAGAGGCAGACGAGACCATGACGGTAGTCATTAGAAAAACCCTGGGTAAATCTCCATGGGCGCACAGTGGCTCCTTCACCGAAAACTCGTTGCCCAAAACAATTAAATTCGAATTGTGAAATGTGCTAAATGTGGTAATGGAGACCAATTTGGAGTCGATTAAATTATAAAAATAGTTATAATTTGCTATAAATTTTATAGAAGTCGTTTTGTTTTGCTTCAAGTCGAGCTTAAATGCATTCCCCCCCAAAAACCAATTAAAGCAGTTGGTTGAAGAAAATATTTATAATTTATACTATATAATTAAAAAGTTATTTTGTATGGGAATGGGTGAAACAGGCTTCAATTCATAGCAAGATTTAACAATACATTTTTTTGGTTTTCACTTTTAGACTTTGATAAATTTTGTACGCATAAAAAAGGTAAAATATATAAATAAAAAAAGCAACTTAATCATCTTCTAAAATGTCTGTAATGTCCTTGGCAATTAATAAAGAGCAAACGACCCACATTGTGATGTAAAGAAACGAATTAACTAATTTGAATAATAAACGAAGTTGTCTTTTTATTGATTTAGTTAATTATTCCTTTGGTTTCTGCTCTGCAATTGGTTTCTTGCGGCAATAGGTCTTTCCATAGAAATTTCCAAACATAATCATCATGACAGTTGATTGAGAGAACTGAATAAAGTGTATCATCTTTGGAACTTGGCAACTTGAATTGAATATCAGCACCCAGAGAACTTGCAGCCCAAATACGGTGAACTGGACTAATTGCAAAATGGTGATATATTTCTTCCACCAAAGGTTATTCTTATGTCCAGGATAGAGGGCCGTGAATAAGTAGTAACCATACATCACCATGTGAACAAACGAATTGAGGAGTCCAACCACAGCGAATTGTCCACCAGCTCCATAAACCGTGAAGACTACATGAGTGAAAAGGACCATCAAACAATGATGGTATACATGAAGTGTGGTAATTTGTTTAAAACTCTTTCGCACGACAAAGAACAACGTATCCATGAGATCGAGAACTTTGTTCAAAAAGTATAAATAAGTGACAGAGCGTTCGATAAGCTTATTTGGACTATCCAAAGGCAGGGTAATGATGCAGCGTAAGTCATAGATAGGGCTTATAAACATGTACCAGAAAGTCTAAGCTTGGAAATATAAATCAGAAATAAGAGCAAGCAAAAAGGTTATTTAGAGAGTGGTCAATACGCACCAGTCCAAAAAGCAATGTATTAATTATTATCTGAATGCCATTGTAGATGAGCATGGCCCTTTGCACATTGAAAGGCTTTCGGAATTCCATAAAATCTCTGCCCAGCTTAAGAACAAAGAATAGATAGACCGCTAAAGTGGCGACCACAGCCCATGTTGATGACAATAGCGGCAGGAAAACGGGATCTATATTTGATTTATCAGTTTAAGTTACATGCAAGTAAAAGAAAGGTGTCAATTACCCGCTGGTTGATAGTCAAAAATCATTTTGGTGTTGGACTGCACTGAGCTAGTTTACTTGAAGAACTGAAATTTCGCAATCCAATGAAGCTTCAAGTTGAATAAAACATTCTGACGAATGTTTAACTAGCTTAGCTAAGCATTTCAACTACAAACCTATTCAAAGTATTAAAAGAAAACAGACTCGTGGACTCAATATTTATACATTCAAAGTGGCAGGGCGGTTCAGGGGGGTATGCTTCAGCATGTAGTATAAACTTTGAACCAACTCGGTAATTAGTCTAGAATTTAAATTATGTGTTCTTAATGCATGCAAAAAATGTTGTAAGCGTGAAGAAAGAAAACACAAATATGTATATGGTTAAAATCGATATTCGGTAAAAAACTAAAACGAAACCAAAAGCTTTCTGGGTATTATATAACTTAACCCAAATATTTAATCAACCCCCTCCAGACTACGCCCTTGAATGTGCTTTATATTTAAATGCATATTAGGCAAAGTCAACCGAAAATAGTTCAAGTGCAAGATCAAAGGTGCATTATGCAGCAGTCCTAATTAATTTAATTTGTTAACCGAAAGTCTATAAGATTATGAAGAGCAGTACTCACCAGTGGCGGATCTAAGTATACTTTAAAAATAAATAAATTGTTAAAAGTTAAAATTATTTATTTATTTAATTAACACTACTAAAAAAAAATGATAAAAAAAATCATTGTTTAGTTTCTTCATACGACTAACAATTAAATGTGCTGGCTTTTTATTTCAATTTCCAGTGGCATTGCCTTAATGTATACCCTCGGGGGTCGTAAGTATTACGATATGCAAAAAGGGGAAGGAGGTCTACTGTAAATTGTTACGAAATATTGAATTATAAATGAGAGCGAAAATGTCAAACTAAAATATTTCTGTCCATTTCAAAGGGAAAAGCAATAGTGACCCTTCTTTGGCAATATCTTCAAGGCCATGCATGAAATACAATTTAGCATTCAAATGAAAAACAATGATCATAAATTCCAACGCAAAAGGCTTGTAATGTAAGTGTTTAATTCAAATATTAACGGCTTAAACAGTTAGCAAATTGCATACTTTTTGGCAAGTCTGAACAGGTTTGAGTTGCGCTCAATCGGTGCAAAGGGTTTTGTTCTTTAAAATTTCTGCCGCCTCTTTTAAAATTAAATCCCGTCATTTACGAGCCGCATTTCTTTTTTTTTTTAGGGACAGAGCTTTTATCAATTTTTTAACTTGAGTGCTTGAAAAGAAACAACTGCTTAGGGAAAATAATAAAGATAAGTGTGACCAAAGATTTAACAGATTAGGAGAACGGTTGGGAAGACGAGCCTGTTAACTCAATCCCGCGTCTGTTAGCTCACTTGTGAGCAAGCAAAATAAAAAAAAAAAATTAAGGCAAAATAAAAATAAACAGGCGGAAGCGGATGCAAGAACGACAACAAGGCAAGTGAGTAAACAAAGGGCTGACGCACTGCAGCATCTCGACAAGCGGTTCTCGTGCGACTATTTGCATTGTTTATGTGGAGCGGAATGTGAAGGCGGGAGAAAGAAAGTCGTCCGTTGATGAAGGGGATGAAGATTGAGTCAGGTGTCAGTGAATTATATAATGACCATTAAAAATACGCGTATCTGGCGCCTATAGATTAGATAGGCTGCCAAAATTATGCAGAGTGTCTGAAGGGAGAAGCCAGCAGACCAACAAGTGTAATGTGCCGCCGGCCAAAGGTCGAAAACGTGTGTCTCTTACCCAAAGGCATGACCTTGAGACCTTGAAAGTGATTTTGCGTGCATCTGCCTTTGGATTGCGTCAACGTCCATATAACCAACGGGTCTTTTTCTTTGTAGATACAGAAACAGAAACCACTCGAGATATAGGAAATCGCTTACTGCAAGTCATAATGGTCAAGAGCCGCCGCCTCCAATGCACGACGAGAATGCTGTGAACGAACCCAAGATTCCATAGTATACATACATTTCGCATGCACGCTTCTCAATTCAAACGTGGACATCATTTGGTCGACAGTTGGAACAGTAGCTAGCCCGCTGCTGCTAGACCATGTCGGGCAACAATAACACTCGCCTGACTATGGCGTCTGCCGGAGGAGCCGCTGGCAGCGGAGTGGACGGATCCTCCTCCTACATACGCACCATCGAATGGGACATGATGAATAAAACAAAATTCTTTCCCCTATCGATGCTCAGTTCATTCTCGGTGAGATGCTGCCTATTTCCGTTGACTGTGATCAAAACCCAGCTGCAGGTGCAGCACAGGAGCGACATATACAAAGGCATGATCGATTGTGCCATGAAAATCTATCGCTCAGAGGGTGTGCCAGGATTGTATCGAGGTTTCTGGATATCATCGGTGCAAATTGTCTCGGGCGTATTTTACATAAGCACCTACGAGGGAGTGCGACACATTCTATCCGATCTGGGTGCAGACCATAGGGTTAAAGCTTTAGTCGGTGGCGGTTGCGCATCGCTTGTGGGTCAGACAATTATAGTTCCTTTCGATGTTATATCCCAACATGCCATGGTCTTGGGCATGTCATCTCATCCCGGCTCCAAAATGGACATCAATCCTTTGGGCATTAAATCATGGCCAGGTCGCAGTCGTTTGCACATTTCCATGGACATTGGACGTGAAATAATGCGGCGTGATGGCCTCCGTGGCTTCTACAGAGGCTACACAGCTAGTCTAATGGCCTATGTACCTAATTCGGCCATGTGGTGGGCCTTCTATCATCTCTATCAAGGTGAGTTCTCCAATCCTTCATCGACTTTTACTGTTTATTCACTTAAATTTGCTCATTTTTTTAGACGAACTGGTTCGCATATGCCCCATTTGGGTATCCCATCTATTTATACAATGTGTGGCCGGCAGTTTGGGTGGTTTTACAACGACAATACTAACAAATCCTCTAGATATAGTGCGTGCCCGTCTTCAAGTAAGTGATTTGTTATTCCAAAACTAAAACCAAATGCTTAAAATTGTCTTGCTTTCAGGTTCATCGATTGGACTCAATGAGCGTCGCTTTCCGTGAACTCTGGCAGGAGGAGAAATTAAACTGTTTCTTCAAGGGTCTGTCCGCTCGCCTGGTGCAATCGGCAGCATTCTCATTCAGCATTATCCTAGGTTATGAGACTATCAAACGAATAGCCGTTGATGAGCAATACAAACATCAGATAAGGTGGTAGAGACAGACAAGCGCACAAACAGAACTCTCAGAACAAAATGGAATTTGTTACCAACTCAAACAATGCATTTACTCAATATGTACCACCAGAGCGAGATTCGGAGATTGTAAATAACGGACGTTTAGCAAAAGTCTAGCGCATTAATCATATTTCAATTAAATTAGTGTTCAAATCAAACAAAATCGCATTATGAAAGCAACCATGAATAATGTTTAATGCAAATTGAATTCCCAGCCCCCCAATTTTATCCCAAAAAGTGTTGTAGCTTAAATTGTAAATTTTTCTTTTTGTTATTTAGTAATTTTATATTATATATACATATATTACACAAGTTAAAAATAATAGAGGCGAAACGGCTACAGGCATAAATAATTATTTAATTCTAACGTAATTGATGATGATGATAATGATAATAATGATAATGTTGTTAATAATAATGTTGTTTATACCCATAGAAAAAACTCTTGTAATACACACAAAATACTTAACACAGCGAGGCTAGAGCCAAGCCAAATAACTGAGCGTATATATACAAACAAACACACATACATACTGCATACCCAAATAGATGTTTTTGTTAAACGCGCAGGGTCACCCTCCCTGAGTCCCTAAGTATGAGGGTGACGTAGCACTAATGTTTAAGTATAAATGTGTTCTTTGAATGGAAACAATTAGGTCTTAGTCTGCATTGTAATAAAGTACAAACCAAAAATACATACATTTTTGGCACTGTAAAACGTGTATCCTAACCGCAAGTGTCAATTTAATAATTAATTTATAAAACGGCATGGACAATTTGAGCTAATTTTATTATGCATAAATTTCCGTTATTGATGAAGTTAGATGTTGGAATCTCCTTTTTACACTTCAGCTTGTGCCTCTTTCCATGTAGGTTTTAGAGCTATTCGTATGAGAGGTATTTTTGAACCAGCTAGATCGAATCATTATATCATAACACCATAAAACTAAAGGGCTTTATGGAGAAGTTTATTTGGCAATAAATCAATAATCAATTCAAAATTTATAATATAACTTTAAAACCAAAACTTGGTAATTACAGTTGACAGTTTTTTTGCACTTTGATCTATTCAGAAACATAATCGGAACATAATTACATATGTACATATAAGCTAACAGGCTTAGTGAATTGATATCGTGCCTAGGTGAGGTGGGTTTTAATTCCTTTTATAAAAGATGAAAACTTACAATTTTCACGTCAAAAATTTACATTTTTGAAATGTCATTAATTAGAATGTTGTTCTCGGGCTAAGACACAGCAAAAGATTTACAAAAAGATTAAATGTTCAACGATTTCCAGGGGTTCATAAGTATTTATTTATATTTAATTTCTCTTCTTTCCATGGCTTTGTTTAAGATGGTATATACATCTTGAAAGCCCAAAAAAAAGAATTCTCTAATAAATTAAGCATAATTTTTCTTTTCTCCTAAGCCTCAAGGCGTATCCTGCCGTTGTTTAAACGAATTTTAATTGCATAAATTTGACATTTATTATCTCCCAAAGAAAAGCCTCTTGACGATTTCCTTAACTGGAAGCTAAATCAAGTGCTCTAGTTTATTTAGCGTGCAGTTTTGCAATAAATAGATAGTGAACATGAATTTAGTCTAATCTAATTTGGCATACTAGTTGCTAGCGGAGACGATTCGGATGTTGATTCTTGCAACGTTGGAATTTGAGTTATTGTTTCGCTTAGGGCTAACGTTGCTGCAACATCTGGGACAGTTGTTGTATCCACCTTGATTGTCTGCTTGAGCCTTTTGATGGGTGTGGGAACTTCTCCCGTGGGTGAGACATCCTCCATGCTAATGACTGGCGGTTGCGGCAACGGAGGTTCTTCACTAGCCTTATTATAGATCACCCAGTTGTCGGGTCTGTGAAATTAAATTGTTAATCTTGACTTTTCTAATGCCGCGATTGTTTTAGGATTCTTACCTGTCCGGTTTTGTTAGCACTGTGATGGGTGCAAAAGCCACATTAGCCAATTGGGCTAGCTTTGTGGCCTGCTTCTGGAGAGTGCCAGTTGCCGTTGTCCCTGTCTTGTCATCGTCATAGTCATCTGTATCGGCTAGAATGCCATTGGCCAGTTGCTTAGCCAAACTGTCTGGAAAAACTGTCACCTTGCTATTGGTTGTGCTACGCGAGGAGGATGGTGGGGTAGACACTATGGGCTTGGGCATTTCTGTCACGTACTTGTTCGTCTTTGTCGTATTGTTGTTTAGCATAGGCAGCACATAATTGTCGTCCAGATGAGTTGAGTTATTCGTGGCGTTTGTCGTGTTATGTGGTTTGTCCAAAGTCGGGATTTGGTTCTTTCTCGTCGCCTGGGTCATGGCCTCCAAGTCATTGTTCGGTTCGTCTTCATCGTACACATAATCGTCCGGCTCCTTGCTGTCGTCAGCTTCAGCGCTCTGGTCCTCTGCAGTCACATTGGCTAAGGTACGCGTCAAGTAGTCATAGTCTTGTATGTCCAGTTTGTGGTCAGGATTGGTCAGTTCATTATTGTTAGCCTCTTTCAGTTCGGGTCTGCGTCCAAAATAGGTCTGAGAGTGCGGCCTTAGTCCAGAACTGGAGAAGGGACTAGGATTAGGGTTGTCTGGACTTATTTCACGGTCATAGTACAGCTCGCTCTGTCCTCCGTATGGATAGTCTGGTTTGTAGTGTGATGACGGGGAGTGCACCAGCCCATAGGAGCCACCCTGACTGTGTACGGGTTGGCTTTGTTGCGGACGCGGTCGTATATTAAAACTGAAAGTGCTATCGGCCCCATTGGCACTGGCCACGCCGGATATACTACCAAAGTGCCCGGCACTCACTGCACTACTTGAGGCATGCAGATATCCCGATTGTGGGTTGCCGCCTATTTGTGAGCTAGTCGAAACGGGATATGAGGGCGGCCTTGGTGCATAGGGCGGTGACGAAACGGAGGAGCCGTGACTGCTGAGCGGACTGTTGACCAAGTAAGAGTGGAACTGCGGTCGCTCCTGGGCTGGACGTGTCGTCACGCTTCCTGGCGTAGGTCGTCGATTGGCATTTGGATTCGGATTGAAACCATTGGTGGCAAAGGTCAAAAAGTTTTGGAATATATTCGGAGCTCTTGTCGTCGTCTGTCGTCTGTCATCGTTGTCGTTTAGATAGATTATCGTTGGCGGTTTTGTCAATTTCTGTGGATAGTAACTCCCACCGTAATTGGGAGTGGGCGTGGTCGTTGTGCTGGCATAGTCTGCCACATAGTGTGGAGCATAGTTTGTGTCGTAGCTGTTGAAGGGTTTGTAGACAGTCGTATAGTCAGTATATTCCGGGGTCAAAGGGCGTGTCACAGGACTCTTGTTCGTTTGTCTTATATTGATTTCAATCTCATACTGATCGGCATTAGGTCCATTCACCACAACCTTCTGTGGTCGCGTATATATGGGTCTACTTTGACCATATTGACGTAGCTCTTGGACACGCTTCGTTGTCGATGTCTTTAGGAATTTCGGGAACTGGGTAGTTCGAGTTGAGGATCGCGAAAAGCTGCTAGTCGTAGACGATGAGGGACTCTGAGAAGTCGTACGATTACGTTGCAGGTGCAAGAGTCGAAAGTCAGATTTGGTGTCCGTCAGACTACGTGATTGTCGGTCGGTGGGTAGTGGAGTAGAGTCGTAAGTCGTCGTAGTTGTTGCTAAAGGTTGTTCTGTCGTCGTCAACTCCTCCTCCTCATCGTCATCAGTACGGGATTGCGGAATGTCCTTGTCGTTGTCCGCTTCTGTATCCGTTTCATCGGCGTCCATAGTCGGGTCTGTGTCCATTTCTGTTTCGGTCTCATGGTCTGAGCTCGTTAGATTTCCGTTTCCGGCGCTTCTCAACTCTATGGGTACATTATTAATGACCACTTTGCGCTTGGGCGTGCTACCGTCTTGTTTTCGTACGGTTATTTTGGGAGATTTGTCCAATTTGTTGTTAACACCATTCAATGGCTTAGGGGTTGCCGGCGACTTGCGTCTAGTGTTGGTCTGGGTCACTGTCGGATTAGTCTGCTTTCGTTTCAAGTCGAGTTTGTCACTAACTTTATTGGCATTGCTGTTCACCGCTGGCCGTTGGACACCGTTGCCCGAATTGGCACTGAACTCCACTTGCAGCCGGTTAGGCGGCTTTATGCGATTCGAAAAGCCAGCCTTGTCCTCTTTGATGATATTGAAAACCTGCTCAGCTTGTCCCACTGACTGCGACGGTGATGGCGCTGCGAATGGATCTTGCTCAAGCCAAGGGCTTAGATCAATGGGCGTTAAGACGCCACTGCCGCAGGTCTGCCGTTCGTTGTCCGTGAACTCGGCGGGTATGAAAATATGCGGTTGGAAAGTGCCACCACCGACCGCCCGACAGAGAACCTGGGCCAACGATACGCGGCGCAGGGAATGCAATTGGGCGGGAGTGAAGGAGCTCTCGAAACCGGCGTTCTCGTACCAAAAGCGGTCACCACGACGGGAATTGCTAAACTGCTGGGCAATGATGCAGGCAAAGGTAGGTCCAACCAAACCACCCACAACGGGTCGCTCTGCAATGCCGCCCACAAAAAGATCTACGTCATGAATACTGCGGTAGGCATGACCTATGCGCTTGGCCGACTCTGGACCAACCACATTGGCTGCAAGAGAGATTAGAAAAATTAGCTCCATTCCAGTCTAGTCTAAAGTCTAAACTTACCAAAATCATCCCAACTGTGTATGGGACTCAAGCCACAGGGCACTCGCCAAGAAGTGTATGGGGCTATGCCATGATCCCGGCCACGTTGTATATTAATGGCAGCCAAATCCAGACCAAATGGAAAGCCAGTCGTTTGGAATAGATGATTGGTCAGTTCGGGTGTGATAAACTCATCGCGTTTAAGAGCACGTTGCGTGGCCAATCCGCGCAGCAGTCGATGCAGGGAACCCGCCGTACCAATGTCTCCACGCTGGAACTCCTCATGAAGGCTAACATCTGCAGGGAGCAAGATTCAGATGACAATTGGCTCTGACACCCTCGAAAGAAACCCACAACTCACTATTATTGATCACATTGTGATGGCGATCGCATCGTGTGTAGGAATTCTGCACCAGCGAGTGTCCGAAACGAAAGGCAGCTGCCGCAAAAGCATTGGCCACCGTAGGATTGACCTTGGGATCATAACCCTCGTAGTAGCCCGTCGTTAGGAGATCTAGATCGAAGAGTTTGCAAACTTCACGACCCAAGATTACAGGTAGAAACTCTCGATAGGTGATATGCTGGAACATGGCTCCCACTATACGGCGAGTCTCTTGATAGATTTTCTCATCACTCCAATGCGGATTGAGTTCACTTATCTCCAGGGCAATGCGATTGTGTTCACCAACCCAGACATGATGCATGGCCAATAGGCCGGGCTGCTCGCTACTCCGGCCATCTCCGGAGCGTATGCATTTTGTGGCAATGGCGCCGCGTTGACATACATCGTCGGCGGGATTACCTCGGCCATAGATAAGCAGGCCATGGCGAAAGACGCGAGCGTTGTCCGAGGACTTGGCACTGTTTGAGTAAATGGGCGAAGCATCAATGTAGGAAGTGACCTGATTGGTTTGTTCCCTCCATGACAATACACAGTCCCTACGCTGGGCCGGAGCCGATCTCAAAAACTCCAGGCAACGCACTTTGAGTGGTGCCAGCCACGGATCATCCAGCGGCACCTTGATGGGAAAGCATGAGGGATGGAAATCATTGCCACCACAACAACTTGGTATAGAACCATTAATGGAGCTGCAAAAAGAAGATGCACATGCTAGAGAAAGTCTGAATAAAGGTCTCTGAACTTACCGTGGCTGCGCCGTCGAAGTCAGATCATGATCCAGCAATTGTCCCCACTGGGCTATCATTATGGTCAAGGGTGCCTCACCCTCCCTAGATCCATGGACCAGCAAGCTAACGAATCGCGAGGAAGACAACGGACTGCCATCAGTGGAACTGCGCACACTATCCACTCCATCACCATATTCTGGGGGCAGGAAGCGATTAAATGGCATTTGGGCAGCACCCCAGCGGGGTCGCCGCTTATTGTTGCAGGTGCCATCGTGAGTACGATAACGTTCCGAGGCCGGCATACACGAGGGTGGATCTCGTGGTGGACACAAGGCTTCCAGAGCCGTGCGACGCAATGAGATTTTCTGGGCATGAGATTGCCGAGCCAATTCATCTATGTGCTGAAAACTAATGGAACAATAACTAAAGTTAGTTGATCTCCTGTTGATCCTGCTGCTGCTGCTGCTGCTGCAGCTGCTGATCCTGGCCCCATTGCCAACGATGACAACGACGACGACATGCCAGCACTTTGAAACTTTGCCTTCGAGTGCTGCCTGGCCAACGATGGTGGCTTCTATTTATAAAACGTATACAGCCAGCTCGAGCGGAGTTTGGAAACGAGTTCGCCGTCGGCGCTGATGGCGTTAAGATGGGTATCCCCATCAGCAGCGAGTTGCGTTTCCTCTTGTCACAGTGTGTGTGTGTGTGTGTGTCACTGTGTGTTTCTCTATGTGTGTTTCTCTAGGTGTGTGTGTGTTCGCATAAGAAACGCTGACTTTAATTTAACCGCTTTTGCTTTCCATTTGCTGCATTTATTAGCAAGTTTATAAATCGAAAACAAAAATCTTAAAGAAGGGTATAATGACTACATCATGGAACATGCAAAAAGCCAAGAAACTTGTTTCATTAAGTCTTTTAATTAATAACAATTTTAATCTAACGTTGTCAACAAATGCCTAATGATTTTATATAGGGTGACTTTTTGCGTGAGTCAAACTTATTAAGTTCTGCAAGATATGTTTTTATATTATCGGGGTAGGAGACATGCTACGTAGCATTTCGAATTGATAAATTCTTTTGAATTGTCAAAGATGAGAAACGAAAATAAAAAATTAAATAATTTCGAATTTTAGTCAAAAATTGTCAATTGCATGTTACTTGTTCGGGAAGGGGCAGTAAAAGTAGGGTTAATAACAATTGATCTCAAAACGACCAGATAAAGTTCGTGGAATTGTTGGATTTTAAAATGAAAAGACAACCATTTTGATAAAATAGATAGGAAAATAATTTCAAACTCTTAAATTCTTTCATATGAATGTGCGTACTTTAATAGAGTATAAAAATGTCGTCTAATTTCTGTTGCTACCTTCCTGTAGATGCAAAGTTTTTCCAGTTTTCTTTAGGCCTCAACGGACGGGTGAAAGTGGAAAAGTTTTTCTCACGTTTTAGGCTTCGCTTGGCACTAATCTGATTTTCTTTGTTTATTTTCATGGTTGACTTTTAAATTTAATTACAATTATTAAGTGATAAAAGGGTTAAACAAAAAAAAAACAAACTTCCCTGTGCATGCGGCGTATGCGCAATTTGAGTCACTTATACGTTGAGAAAGGGAGAGCGACAGAGAGGGCGAGAGATTCACAAAAAGCGCAGCCGCAACAGCGTTCATTGAACTCTGACTGTAAAAAAAAAGACTTTCATATGGCTCGCAGAGAGCTTGAGGCCGAATTCGTGTGTGTGCCTCTTGACGCTTTGTAGAAAACGAAAGTCGCGTCATGTTTTGGTTTTTTTTTCGGTTGTTTTACTGTTTTTTTTTTTTTTTGCTTGAGCATATCAGTCGCAGCGCTAAAGCTTTGTCTTTGCATTTATTTATTTTTTTTTTTGTTGCCTTTCGCTGCTTTTTTTGATGTAATCAAATTGCGAATACTTCAAACGAAGAGTCAAAGAGTGGAGGAGGAGGCTCAGGCTTTGCTTAGAGTGCTCAGAGCTGACAGCATTGCCAGGGGTTTCTTGCTAACGTTTCTTGTTGTTATGTCCATATGTATAATTGCAGAGTTTGCTGACGTTCGTTCGCTTTCTTCTAATTTGGCTAAATGCTACTTTTGGCATTATTAACGAGCTCAACACAACTTGGTCACATCATCGATCGTTCGGTCGAACGATATCGATCCAATGATGAAAACCATCATTATGACGATGATGATGGCGATAATGATGACTTTTAATTAAAACAAATATGTCGATGGTTTCGTAATGTTTTTTGAGATTGATCAAATAAATAACAAAAAATTTAAAAAGTCATCATAATTGTTTGTCTATTAATTGTTTACTTTACACTTCTTTCTAACATCTCTCCTCATAGTTCATAGCGAAGCCTAGCCTCTAAAAATTTTAGATCATAAGATAACTAGAGTTTCGATCAAGGTTCACTTCAAGATTAAGACCAAATTGGATTTTAATTAAAGAAAATTTAATTAAAATTTTGCTCCCGTTAAGTGAGTGAGGAAAATATAAGAAATTTTAACGGCCCTGGATACTTTGAAACGGCCAGTTAAAAACTGAGATAAAAAATATATGCAAAGTACCAGCAAGCATATTTCTTTTTACATCTTATTAAAGAATATGGAATTAGATATTCTATAGAATTGACTTTAATTGAACAAATTGTTAAGTGACTTCACTTTGTTG
Source organism: Drosophila nebulosa (assembly GCA_024703675.1). NCBI lineage: Eukaryota > Metazoa > Arthropoda > Insecta > Diptera > Drosophilidae > Drosophila > Drosophila nebulosa. Next base: position 11,939,683 of record JANFPS010000004.1, on the reverse strand, counting down.
ACAATTTTGTAAGTAAAAACAATTTGAATGTCTGCTTTACGGCTCATTGATTGCCATAGAAAGGTGTTGCCAGGAGCTCTCCTTGAAGAAAGCAGTTATAATAAAACTCTTGTATTAAGTTGGGTACATTTGGAGGGTCAAGTGTCCGTCTCTTTCGCTTGTCCCTGTAAAAAAATTGCTTTTCTAGGACTAACACTTCGGTTGGTCAAGGCTCACTGCACTTGAAAATATCTAAATACATTGATGCTTATAACTTTTGTTTTTTTGTCTGGGTGAAAGTTCTGGCTTTTCACAATTTTGTTTCATTTAATGCGTTTTAAGTGTGTGTGTGTGGAAAACTGCAGAGATTTTCCCAGACGCGACCCGAACCTGTTGTGAAAAGTGAAAACTTGCAAACTGGAAAAACTACAGCAGCAGCAGCAAAAACTTATTTTTATTTTTCTGTTGGCTTCCATGGCATTATCTGGTGCCATTTCCGTTGTTATTTGACGCAAAGAGGTCATTTAACCCAAGCAGGTAAGCTTTAATTTACCTTCACCCAGGCCATGCCAGAGCCAAGTCAAGCCAAGCTATGGCATTTGGCTTAATCTGAATTTGGTTGGTTGGTTGGTTGGTTGGTTGGCTGCTTGGTTAGTTGCTCGCTATGGACCATGCAATTATGTATGTGGCATTTCAATGTCAAAGTGAAAGTTGACTTTTAGTCAATGGAGAAGTTTGCTGAGCGCCTGCTGCCGTATGTACAATGTACGTATGTATATTTTTGGAGCACTTTTGTGGCGCACTTCAACTTCAACTCATTAGCCAGGCATTGCCTCGCTGTGGGTATGGCAAGTGGCGGCGAGGGGGAGCTGCTGCCATGGATGCCGAATGTCGTAGAACTCGTTAATCAAGCGAGAAAGTTGCCAACAGTAAATTGGTAAGAGAAGGCGTCAACGGTTTATACATATTTATTATTGGTTATTATTTTATATATGTATGTTTGGGCTTACATTAGATTTGCTGTCGGCTCGTGCTCAAGCTGCATATACATTTGGTTAAAGTTTGAAAAGCAGAAAAATCTTAAAAAAATTTCCAGTTAGTAATATTTAAATTTTTCTGCCACGCTCAAGCACAAAGACCAACTATTCGATTGAAAATATCTACGTGTTTCGTTTTCGTTCTAATATTCGTTTGATAAAATCTCAATTTAGAACCATTCTAAAAAATTTCACCTGCATTAATTAATACTGAAACGGCTCCTAATAGACTACAATACTAGACTAGACTAGACTACAATACTTTTTATAAGTTTTAGTATTTCCTAAAGATCCTAGTTTAAATCTAGTCCAAAACTTCATAAAAACTTTTCTAGAATTCATCATGCTGTTTTTTTATTAGGTTCTCGAAAATCTTCTAAATTTTTAGTGTTTACGCTCTATTAACATCTTAAGATCGCGATAAATAGTTGAAAATAATCGAAATTCCCTTCTTTCGCTTCTCTTAGTAGTTCTCAACCAGATTTAGCGATAAAGTCAAGGGCACCGCCAGAGTTTCAGGGGGTGGCAGGAGCAAATGCCCATCTCCATGGTTATGGAGACAGACCGACCTGCTGTCTATTATGTGAAAATCTTACCTACAAGGTTTATTCATCAGGAGTTCATAAGTCGTCTTGGTCTTAGTATCTTTCACATACGAATTTCCAACATTCAAATTCACTTTCTTCATTTCTAAAGAAATGTATGAGCATCCTATAGCAGCATTTCTATATGTTTACGTGGGCTATATATTGTGTATTTGTTGTATATGTATATAGCCACTTCCCACCCTTGTATTGTTTGTATTTGAAGTACACTTTGATTTTTGATTATTCGCTTTCGCTTTTGGCCAAGAAAAAACTTTTCTCATATGACGATGAGTTTTTTTTTTTTTTGTTTTTTTTTTTGTTGTGGTAAGTATTTGCGGCTGATGAACTCATCCGGGATTGATGATTGCTTTCATATAAATAAGTATTTATTGGAATTCTCACTCACTTTTTGCGAAAAGCCTTGGCAGCAGCAATAGTTGCATAGGCGGCCATTTCCCGCCTCTCCGTATCCATGGTGGGGGCGTTGAAGCGGGAGAGCATTGCAGCCGGATGATTATCCTCCAGGGTTTGACCTTTTTGGTTTTATGGATTTTTTTTTTTATTTTTGTTGTTGTTTGCTATTTGGTTTGCATTGAAGGTTGGAATATCTACACATACACACCATTGCGCAGCATTTGTGGCTGTATTTTGCCATATAGCTCGGTCATGGCATCCAATCCTTGTCGGACACTTTGCTGCAATGCCACATCCATGAGGGTGGGACGACGCGAGCGACCATTGCGATGATGTCGATGTTGTTTGAGTGGCATCAGCCGCAGCTCCTGCTCCTTCAGGGGAGCCAGTAGTGGGCGTGGTAGCTCCTTTGTGGGCAGCTTAACAGCTGCAGCAGCAGCCGCAGCATTGTTCAACAGTTTAAGCTCTTCTCCGATGATTAGTGTTGTCATCAACAGGAGCAGCAGAAGCACCAATAATTGCTGCTGGAACATTGCGAGTGACTTCTGTAAAAGTGTCATAAAGGTAAATTGTCATCTCGGAATTGCTAAGCTAAATATAAGCCCTAAGACCATCTCCATCTCTGCTTTTTCTCTCTTTTTATTAATTAAATCACTTGACCTTTGCTTAACCATTTGATTGCAAATCTACCCCTCCAGTTAAATTGACAAATGAAAATTCATAATAAACATTGATTACATTTCATCGCCATGGCGATTCATAGCATTGTGAAGAGAAATAACAACAACAACAACGCACAAACCACCGCAACAAATTGTATCAATAAACTCGCAAATTAACTTTTTATAATTATTGAAAAAGTTACGTCGTAAGTCGCCAATGTAGTGCCAATTCGATTGGCATTCGATTACATCAGCAGCTGCAACAAAAACAGAAAAAAAAAAACACACACACACACACACAACTAAAATACTAAACTGTAGCAATGGAAATGCTCGTAATTGTGTTTTCCTTATGCCTAATGGCCATTATTCAATTTAGTTTCTCTGCCAGAGCCACAGACTATCCACAGGCTAATTAAAATAATGATCATAATGAACTAGCATTGGGCGACCCGGCCACTACGTTCCGCCCCTCTTTCCAGTCCCATATACATTAAGAACAATTTTTGTTATCATATTTAAGACTTTTTCTATGATTTGCATAGGAATAGGAATTTTTTATTTTCTTGGAATTCTTGTTTCCCCCTTCGGGTATATTGCATATAAAGCTATGAGCACAACTTACTTATTTGTATATGCTTCAATGGACTCATAACAAAGTTTATCTATGCACTAAGAAAAACCGCAATATCGAAGCCTACCGTGATTAGTATTTGTGTTTTTCTTATATTTCATATAAAATAAACTTAAAAACTTTTTTTAAATCAAATCATGTGAATAAACTCGAATTATTAAAATCATAGAAGTCCCATGTAGAACTTGCCGGGACGCAAATTTTCAGTAATTTAAATTCCCATTTTGATGCATGAAATGATTCTAGGAAATCGTGGGTCTACATATTAAATTAGGGGCAAATATTGGCTTCTGGGGGAAAAGTTTTTCATAATTTAATCTAATGGATAATTCTCATTTGTACCAAACGAACAATAGGGTAAGGCGAGACAAAATATTCCACTAAATTTTGAGACACCAAAATCAACGATTATGCTGAAAAACTGGTTGAATTGAGGTTACAATTATGATATTTTGTGATTGTCTGATTTTTATTTAATTTTGTGAAAAATGTTATAATTTTCAAACTTTTTTTAAAATTGTTAATTAGCCGTTTTCGTTAATGCCCTTTGGCATTTTGAGAGCCAAGATTTTGATGTTAAATTTACGGCAAAACGATTTTACAAGAATTCACAAAAAAATTATCAACCTTAAGAGGAACAACTATCCACTTTCGAGAGTAAGAAGGTCAATGAAATATTATATGTTCCACATAAAGTTAAAGAAATTTACATTTACAATTAGCAACTTAATTTTTAAAGTGGCAAAAGGTTTTTCCAACTCGATAACAGATCTCTAGGCTAGGTTTAATTGACTTACATTCGTTGAAGTGTTGAGTCAAGAACTCTACTTAATAGAAGAAACCACAAAGATCCAGAATGGTAAACTATAGAATGACTTTCTGGGTTTTTTCCAAGTGTACACAGTTTACACAATTCATATGCAAGTATAATAATGTCTGAAGGTGGCTCATTTAGCTGGGCAGTGGCGTAGATCCAAAAGGAATGCAGTTCAATTGAAAGTGAACCTTTTGGAGCTAAACTAAAGACTAAAAAGCCACTGAAAATAAAATAAATAAATTTCTGTTGTTGCTAGATTACGCAATTAACTTGAGTGCTTGAGACTTGCATAAGGCCCTTTTTAACGCCCCCACTACCTCTCCTCAATCCCTTTATTCACCCGCCATTATTCAGTTGGTGGTGGGCTGGCAGCCAGGAAGTTGTTGGCGTAGAGTTAGAGAAATTTTTTTGCAGGTACAAACGTTTTGCTTTAAGAGCTCTTCAAGACACGCTCACTTGGCCAACACAACACATGGCCAACAAAGTCAATATTAATCTTAATCAGTGTTTAATGTTTAACGGAAATTGATTTTACCAAATTTGCAATTTGAATTATTAAATGCTTAACACTTGCCACACAATTAGTTTAGAGACGACTTTCTCGAGATGCCTCTTTGATTAAGTGGTTTATTGGCCAATTGATTGGCTAATTGGTTGGATGGCTAGTTGATTGGTCCTTTTTGCTTTTATATATTTCACTTTTCACCGCGCCGCAGCAACCAAAATAGAAACTTTTTTGCGTTTGTATCTTGGATCGTCGTAAACCGAACTAAATCGATTCTCACCTTACAGCTGCCATTAGAAGCCAAAAAGAAACAGACGCAAAGACGAAGTCAGAGCCAGGCCACAAGCTGGCTGCTTGCTTGCTTGCTGCCAACCAAGCCCGCTACAAAGAAGACCAAAAAAGAAAAAAATAACTGAAGAAAAAAATTGGAAAAAAATATCAAAACCATCGCGAGCAAAGACAAAAATCTTCCAGGCAAGCGACCAGTTCTCTAGTGGCTTTCATTCAGTTTCTCGTAGTAACACACACAATCTCCAATACCCCGCGCTCGCTTCCTTTTCATTCACCCAACACACTTCAACACTTTTAAATATTTATTATTTATTTTCAACTTGTTGGCGCTTATCGATGTCGACCACCCCCGCCACCACACAGCACCACACCGCAGCGCACCGACCCGTCTCGGATGTGTATTTAAATCAAGAGATTAAATGCCCTGAGGCCGCATAAAGTTCCCATTACTATATCGTGGGTCTGACCATCGATCCGGTGATCATCGTCGTCGTCATTCATGCCCCAGCTCAACCAGAGCCAGAGCCAGCCACATAGCCGGTTCGTCATCATCAAAAGATGCCCAGCTGGATGCCACCGTTGTCGCTGCCTACGTCGCCGCTTATCGTCCTCCACCATCGAACTGCTTTCAATTAGAAGAGAAAGTTCTTGCCACAAGCGAATGCAAGAAAAAGTGAAAAAAAAAACAAAACAGACGGACAGACAGACAACAAAAAAATGTTGCCAGACACACAAGACACAAGATGCTTTTACTCTCTTAGACCCGGCCAAAAGGGAAGATAGACCGTAAAAATTGCACCTCATAAATTACAATGGTGATGTATCACCCAAAGCCAAGTGACAATAATAACAACAACAACTACAAAAACCATAAAGACAAAGATCAGAGAATCACCACGACAAAGAGCGAGAGAGAGAGAGAGAAAAAAAACAGAAACAGAAATGGAGAACGAGCAGACAGAGAGACAAAGGCGTTAAACCTAAAGGCGATCAAGTAGATGGAACAAGAAGAAGAAGAAGAATGAGAGGTTTTAAGTGGGTGGAGTGGGGTTGGAAGAGGGGTGTCTAGAGGGGGGGATATACCACATACTACTAGTAGTATATAATGTGCATAGGAGATGTGAGTATGGATGACATCAGCAATGCAAAGTTTTTAAATAGAAATGGAACTGCGGTTTATATACGCGGCGGGGAAACTATTTGAATTTGGTTTGCTGTTCTTCTCTTTCGATTGTCGTTGCAATCATTTGCATTGACAAAAGGATTTTATTTAACCAAAAGACAGAGAAAGAAGATTTAATAGAGAAAATATTAAGATTCAAAGATGTCTTAGAAATTGTTTTCTGAGAAAAATGTCAAGAAAATATTTTATATAATTTTATGGCTTAACTGGGTCATTCCAAGGGAATCCCCCCAGATCCACTCAGAAGATTATCCATGAATCTCTGAGTCTCTTCGACTTTTACTTTGTTTCGTGCAAAAATAAAAAACAGTTCTTTAATTTTGATTAATATGTATCGCAGCTTCTGTTTGAACTATTGATGAAAATTTTCATCTATATAACTATAAATGAAAGAGAAACAAATTTGCTACACAGCCTTAGAGCTCGACGCTTTAATTGCACAAACAGAGATATAAAATTAAATAATAATTAAATTAATTAAAAATACATAAAGAAATGCAGCTTAACAAATGAATTATCTTTAAATGTTTTTAAACTGCAATTATATTATGAGCAAGATTGTTGCATCAATTAATACTTATTAAGGGAGCAAACGACAACTAGAACATAGAGAAATAATAAAAAATAAAACCTCTGTTTGTCATATAGCCAAACCTTTTCTTGCTTAAACATTACTTATTGAACGACTTTGGTTGCATCACTCGAACGAACGACATAACACTTCATTCCTGTAATGTCAAGACAAGAAACAGACAATTAGCATTCCTATTCATCACGATCATCCACACTTTAGTCACTCTTTGGAATTTAACTAAAGCAAATGATCAATTGAAGTTAAGGTAAAATATATTACGTATACGTGCATTTTTGTGGTAAATTAAGTATACGTAAGCAAATAAATTTGCTTGACAAGAGCCACGCACTCGAACAATTGAATTCAATTGAACAAAATGCTGGAAAAAAAACCGCAAAACTTGATAAATTTAAAAATGGAACTACATCCCGCTGACTTTGATCCAAAAAGCGTTTATCGTTTGTCCACAGAGTGCGAGAGGTGCGCGGTGTCCGAGTTGTAGGCGTTAATTCCATTTGAAATGAAAACTTTTGATGACGACAGAAGCAGAGGCCGGACAGAAGACTCAGCCGGCAGAGACGTCGACAGCAGCGGCTTAGCCACTGAGACTGGGTCACTGTTACGAGCATAAGAACCGTACTCAACTCGCACCAATACCAGCACATAATTAGAAGAGTGTGAGTATGTGAGAGAGAGAGAGAGAGAGACAGACAGATGGACAGGGTAAGTGAGAGAATGAAAAGAAATTGGAGAATGGCGGGAAGAAGACAAAAAGAATCGAGCCGACGTGACGTTGGCTTTTGCTTCTGACAGACTTCGCTTTCGTTTCGCATATTTTACTTTTCCTTCTTTTGGTCGCTCTTTTGCTTTTTGGAGTATTGTAATTTATAATTTATTTGAATTTTTTTGTTTTCTTATATTTCTTTTGCTCAACTTTCACACAATATGAAACGAGCGAAACAAAACCGAATCAAAAACAAAAAAAAAAAGGTTCACGCCCACGCCATTGCCTGTGATAAGCCTTTTCACTTAGCCTTACTCTTGCAGCAAAGGGTCTCATCATTCTCTCAGGACTTTTGCCACAACCTTAGTCTTAAGTATTTTAGTTTTTTTCTATTGTACAAATACCTCCAGATTACTAACTAACTATCATTGTGATGTATAGGCAACTGGACCCAATGAGGTCATATAACTCCTATAAGGCTAAGGAAATAACTAAATAATGTTGATCCCATGTAAGGAACCATTGAAATCTTCAAATTTTGTATATTTCTTTGATCGAGAAATTTATTTAATAGGGTATTGAAAAGTCGATTCAAGCCTTTATGCATTTTTCCTTACTTACCTTAACAATTGTTTCTTTAATTGAAATTTCAAATTCGCTCAAAGACAACGTCGCTAATTTTTTTTCATTTTTATTTTGTTTATGAAAAAGTTGTGGATTTTTATTTGCATTTTGTTAAGTTTAATATTATAAATAGATGTATAATAAATATATGTTTGTATGTATATGTATTTGTATTTATGTAGGTATGTATTGATGTATATATATATATGCATCAGATGCTTCTCTTAGAACAGATCATGGTCGTACCAAACGAAATCCTTATATATTTTAGCCATTTACAGAGACAGAGACATCTCGGCATCGTCATCGGCATCAACAAAAATATCATTTCATTTCATTGCATTTCCTTTTTTAGTACACAAAAATCACTTGAGCAAACACAGGGAACTTGGATGGGTATGGGGGAGGGAGAGAGCGTCGGGTTTGGGGCGGGGGAGTGTTTGTTGGTTTTTATATGGTTACTCGATGTGCCGCCCCAAAAAAAAAAACAAAAATAAACATTTTACACAAAAAACAAACCAACGATAATTATCAAAAAATATAACAATTGTTTAAGTATTAGTTGATATATATGTGTACATATATATATATATATATGCATATATTTTAATATATATATTTGACAAATGTAAGTATGTATGTATGTATGCATGATGTACGTTTGTATGTATGCATGCTTACATTACGTGCTCAGCATTTTAAGCTGCAGTAGTAGCACCTGGAAATATCCAGACCCCAAAACTGGCAACGTTGTAAGAGATGTGTGTAAATGAGTGTCTGTGTGTGTGTGTGTGTGTGTGCGAGCTTAAAATTAAAACAAACTTAAAGCTATGCCTATGCTTGTGTGTGTATCTGTGTATGTATATAGCTAAGGTATTGCACTATGTATAAATAAGATAAACAATTTACATCAAATTATTCTCTTAGGATTTTTTTAATGCCCAAGAAAAAGCACTAATGAAGAAAATTACATTAGGGTAAAGGAGAGCAGATGATGGAGAAAACCTTAAGGAACAGTAGCAAAAGTTGCAGTAAATATTATTATCGTTAATTTACAATTGTAAAAGGAAGTTGCATAAATTAGAATAAAAGAGATTTAGCAAGAAATAGAGATAGAAATAGAGAGAGGAATGGAAGGAGACGAGGTAGAGCAATAGGGGAGAGGGTTACAAAAACCAAAAAAAAAACCTATTCCTCATTGATATGTAAGTGTTGCAAGATGCTTGGAAAATTTCCCTCTTTTGTGTTGGGGAAAAACTACGGAATGTAATTCTTTCATTTTGCTTTGCCACTTTTCCGTTTTATTTTCTTAGAGTTCATTTTTTTTTTGTGTAATTTTTTATATATTTTTGTTGTTGTTGTTGTTTTGTTAAGCCTCTAACCATGACCACACGCAGTTTCAGTTATTTTTTTTTTTTGAGGGGAGTTTGGTGGGTCGGTCGGGTTGGGTAGGTTAGGTAGGGGGCGGGGGTTCGACTGCATCATCATCATTATCATATTGATTGATTTCTCCCAAAATCTAAACCCAATCTCAACTAGCACAGCACTTATCCAGCAACAGCTCCTTCTTCTCTCTTCTGTCTTCACACCTGTATCACCATCTCACAATATCCTTAACTCCTCCCGTTCCCTCCCATTCCATGTTTCAGTTACGCCTTTCACCGGCTCGAGTTGTTGCCGCATGCCTTGACTGCTGTTGCTCCTTGTCCCGCAGCTCCTTGATGGCTCCGACTGTTCCAAACATCACCTTGGCCGTTAACTGTGTGGACTTGGCACCGCCATTTGCATTCGCCTCCCGATCCAATCCTGTATTCGCATTGGCATAGGCGCTCGTATAGGATACATAGTTGTTGTTGAGATCGCGTCCGCAACTGCACTGATGTGACATTTTTGCACGTGTTCGTTCTGTTCGCTCGAGGTTCTGACAACAACGATGACTGACAACGTTCGGGGCACGTTCTGACCAATCAAAAATGTGTCCAGTTGATCCGTTTGTGGCTAGCCAATTGATTGCGCGTGTGTACAGAAATGTTTTTCGTTTGTTACTTCCGCCGTTGTCGTTAAAAAGGTTGTTGGTATGGGCTCCCGTCTTCTACTTTTTTGAGCGTGTGTGTGCTTTTTTCTTAGTGTTTTTTTTTTTTTGTTGGTTTTCGGGTTTTCTTGTGTCTCGTCCGATAGTCGCAGTCGCTCACACTTTCACAGACTCACTAGAACTAATTTCGAAAAACTGTGATGTTGTTTTTGTGGCCAGACCCCAAGCCAGTGGCAGTGGCAGCGGCAGCAGCAGCCGTCGTCGTCGCAGCAGCAGCTATAACGCGATGAGCTGCCGATGAGAGCCACAGAGAGCCACATGCGGTGGATCCCATAACAGCGAGAGCGAGATCGAGAGAAGGCAAAAATGGGAGACATGAGCGAGAGCCTCAAACTATTGCGCTCTGCTGCGTTGCGATCGTTTGTACTGTTTGTGAGTGGGTTTTTGTTGTTTTTTTTTTTTTGGTTGCAGTGAAATGATAAATTTCTCTACACTTTGCAGCACTTGATCGTGGCTCGTGAACTGGCGCTTCGGCTTACGAAGCTCTGCCGCTGCGGCTGTGCCTGCTTCTGAGGGATGGGAGGGGGGGTTGGTGTAGAGAGAGCTTTCTTGATTGCAGCCGAGTGTTATTTCTAATGGCTCTTCCCCATCTCCTACTCAACTCTTTAAGATCGCCCTCGACCCCCCCTTACGGCCAGCCTGCATATAATCGCTGACGCTGCGCTTGTGTAATCTTTGCGTCGTCGTCTTTGGTATTTTTTGTTGTTGCTTGTTTTTTTTTTTTTTGCTTTTTCTGTGTTTTAAAACAATTTGCAAATTCCAAAGGCACGCTCAGGTGAAAATCAGTAGGCAATGCAGCGCTGCTGCTGCTCACCTGTTGCCTCTCGGCTTTTGTGTTGTATGTTGTTGCTGCTGCTGCTGGCATTCATTAAGTTTCATTCACCTTTTGGTTAAACAAAAAACAAAAAAAAAAAAAAAACACAACTACTACAGTCTGTGCTTTTTATATAACGAGGCGCGAATTGCATGTTATATTTTGTATATGAAAGAGAAAAAAAACGTTGCAAATGGAAACGGAATAGAACGAAACAAAAAAAAAAAAAAAAAAAACAAAGCTGAACCTGACCTCAAATAAATTGGCATTTTTCTAGCATGACATAAAGTTGGCCAAATGGCTGAGAAATGGCCAAAACGCATTCGCTTTCGATCAAGAGTGTGTGTGTGTGTGTAAGTGAGTGTGGGGCCAATATCACTTTCCTATGCCGCGAGACTTGTATGACCAGTTTTCTCCAAGAACTTCGAATTGACCCATATACACACACACACACACATGACGAGAGAGAAAGAGAGAGAGCCTCACAGCAAGTGAGAGACAGAGACACAAATACATAAGTGGGTGGACAGAACAGAAGCAGAATCTAGACAGAGCGAGTGAGAGAAAGAGAGAGAGAGAGAGAGAGAGAGAGAAAGAGATCAAGAGAGCGCAAGTGCTTTGTAGCAGAATGTGTGTAGAGTTTGAAAGGAAAGCGAAAAAAAGAAATTTCAATGCAGCCAAGCGTAGAATGGAGAACGTAATGTTCAGATACACAAATATATATATGTACATACATATACATACATACATATATATACAGAGTGTTGGTAGACACTCACTTACTTCACTCACTCTCCTCACTCACTACTCACCTACTTCTTGGGCCGAGCGAGCATAACGAAAAGTGTGTCAACGGAATGGATGGACGGATGGATGGTTGAATGGAAGAGAGCCCAAGCAGCATTCTTCAGCTGACTTTCCGCCTTGTAAGGTAATTGTGTGTATGTACAATGTATCCACAATGTACAGACTATTGTATCTAGATACATCATCATTGGCCAGAGACAGACAGAGAGACTATCTTCTAATTTAAAATGCATATTTTATGTTCTGGCTCTTTGACTTGATATCTAACGCCACATAAGTTCATCTGGATCTCAAGTGCACATGGGGCACTACGTTTTCCCAAGAGCTGAATCAATTAAAATGAAGAAAAAAAAAACGTATATACAAACTAACGAAAACTTGTTGTGGGAAAAATCTCCGAAAACCTGCATAAAAATCGTGATTTTCATTTTTTGTTTCTTTCATTTTTTTTTCTTCCATATAACTAAATTATTGTTAAGGGTATATTAAATGGATAGAAAGCAATGAAAAAACTACGGTTTTATGTATAACGGATTTCCTGGAGTCTATAAAAATTATTAGCCATCGGTGGAAGATCCCCAACAATTATTAGATTGAGGTCCAAAAATTCTCAAGACCGGGGATTTTGAAAATGTTAGTGTGAGTCCTGTCATAACTAAATACTAAACTTGTTCAAATATTTACAGCAGGCAAAACGATTCTATATCGAAAGTAGCCTATCTAAGAAATTTGTCCTAATTCATCCTTTTTGAATATGTTCATTTGCCATGTAGCTTTTGAGATTGTTTGTTTAAGGAATCCCCCTTTATCGTACGGGATACCACCTAGTCGGATCTCTGATTTAAATAATTGAATCTTTTTCATAGCAACACAAATATTTTCTTTGGTGATTTTTTTTCTATATGTTTCTGCTTATGCATTTTGAGTATTTCTTTTTTTTTTCTTTTATTTTTGGTGGGAAGTTTGCACTGTTTGTGTGTTGGAGTAGGTGTGGGCTAAAACTGGTTAGGTGCTCGTTTTTTGTCGTTTGTCGTTGGCCTGGCCAACTGCTTAGGTTTCCAGCCGCCACAGATGATGATTTATAGCTGAACTTGTCTTCTGGAACACCAAAAATAAACATAAAAATAATTGAAATTACTTGATTTTCGTAAACTGGTCACAACAGTGCAGCAGGAGTAGGTGAAGGAGAGGTGGAGGGTAACTGAGCACATGTGTATGTAGACATGAATTTCATGATATCCTTCATATATGACAGCTGGCAACGCCTAATGAGACTATGGAGTACGATTAGTCCACTGGGAAATTTATTAACCTGTTCCGGTGCATTGACGCGGCGGCCTTTTGCTAGTCTATCTCTGTTTCCAGGCCACATTACCATCATTTGGCAATGGTTCTTATTATCACTGTGTGATTTATGATCGATTGGTGGTGCCGTGGTGATGGTGAATACAATTCTACCAGCAGGTCATCATCATTACAAAGGGCTTTTCTGTTCTGTCAGTAGAATTGCAAAACGCATTCAAGGTGCTACACTGAGAATTGACGTCATTGGCGCAAAAGTTGCGTTGTTGTTGTTTTTTATATTAACACCCATAAACATGCATATTTTCTTTTAACTTATGTGCTCTGGCAAATTGGTAATAGCATTCACAAATCTTAATGCAATTTCAAACAATTTCATGCTGCGTATTGATTACGTACTCGCCCTGTTAACCGCTTTATCCATCTCTCTCAGGCAGGCGGGGAAGGCCATTAGAAGCTCTTAGAAGAGCGACAAACGACAAACACCAAGAAGTTGCTTGTTGTTTGGTTGGTGTTGTAATGTGAATATTTTCCAATTAGCAAACGATTTTTGCTTGACGTAATTAAACTATTTACTACTAAACAAAGCAGCAGGAGTTCCTATGGCTCAATGCAGTGGCGGATCTACGGGGATGAGATGAGAGAAATTTGGCAACCTCAAATATACAGTGGACAGTGGAAAAATTTAGTTACAAATTCTGTTTTTCAATGTTTTAACAAAATGTGTATAATTTATCAGGCCGTTAGAAGTCCCTTAAAAGTCCTTATTGCATATTTTAGGGTCAAGATTCCTTATTTCGGTCCTGTAAATGCTACACTGTTTGATGGCTTTTTAGCTTCATCTTCACTGCTGCCTTCTTTTGCGCTCTCCAATATGGCTAATTAACGCACAACAACTTCAATGTAATGTGAGGAGTTTAGAAGTCGATTGAATTGACATGATACACCAAATAACTTCATTGTGAGTTTAAAACATTGAGTTTAGACAAGGAAAAAGATTTGATTTTATAATTAAAGTGCGCTTGGAAATGGTGGTATCAAGAATTATGGTTGATTTTCGTTAAACTCAATTACGGCCAAACGAAAAGGAAACTATACAAAGCGCTACCTATGTGTGTTAGAATGATGAAAGCAGATAAGGCGTTAAGCTGAACCAACAGAAACTAGTAATCGATTTTGATTACTACAAATAAGCCATTATCCTTATTGGTTTTAGTTCAATTAAATTGTAAACAACCTTTAACTTTAAACAGGCTTAGCTACGCGAAAGGGAAATAAAAATACGCAAAAAGCAAAGAACAGAGACAATCGAAGGAGCACAACGTTTGCCGTCTGCAGGACAAATGTTATACCCAATGGCGTTAAGGACATTGTGAAACACATGGATATCTGGCATTCCGTTTATACAAATTCCTTGGCGTTTGCTGGCTTTTGATATGTTACAGTTAAAGGATGCTAGGAGGATGTTAAGAGGAAGAGTGGTTGGAAGAAAGCTAGAAAAATAAAGAAGGACACGACTGCTTGCCTGCATGTCATTTAATGTTGTAAGCTGTCAGCTCCCCCGCCTCTAGGAAATACGACAAAGAAGTGGAAACCAGTCGCTTCGAGGCCCAATGGCAGAACTAACAAAGTGTTTTGCCTTTCTTTCTGCATTTGACTAATGCGCGCTCCACCAACTTGACATATTCCAATTCGAAATGAGAAATAGTTGGACACATATGTAAGAAAGAGTGGGTTGAAATAGTGTCCTTAGCGTAGGTGTCGACTGCAGGTTTATTTCTATTTCTAATGAAGTCTACAATGTCCAGCAAAGATGTTCCTAAGAGGCTTTAAATCCTTGACTTTTTACCCCACCTATATAATAAAAAAGATGCAAAGTATATTGTTTCAGACTTTGCCAACTACCAAACACACACACACACTCACACACACACACACAGACAAAGAGAGAAAGCGAGAAACTCAGGGCCAAGATGGTGAAACTGCCAAATCGCAGCATAGCTGCAACCACAGCCGCAGCCACCTGTTGTTGATACACACTCCGAGCTAAGGATACGTAACACGAACCACATATATACAACCTACCACCACCCACAACGCCCAACCACTAGAAGCCACCTTCATTCCTTCTCACTTGTGTTGAGCATAAACTCACCACACTTTGTCGTCATTTGCTCTGCGCCGTGGGTGTATTATTCTGCTTGATAAGGAACGCGCGCGAACAAGGAGAAAAAAAAAACAACAAAATCCGTCGGCCTGGGCTTTCCCATATAAGAGGCAGCGTATCAACGGATGCGAATTCAAAAGTTAACCGACATTTGATCTGTCAACGTGCAGGAGGAGCTAGCTGGTGAAAGGAAGAAGGTTAGCAGCCAAAAAATTTCGTTAGAACATTTTGAGATATTTGAGATCTCGTGTGCCATTTTCTCGTTTAAAGTGTTGTCAATTTAAAAGCAAAAAATTATTTGCAAAATATTTAAATAAACAAGCCGAACGCTTCCTTGTGAGTTGTGTGTCATTTGCAAATTTGTATGTAAGTTTATACGGCTAATTAATATAATATATGTATATTATTAAAACAAACTCTTATGTTCCGGGTGAGAATACGTGATTTGATAATTTATTCAATATGATTTTTTAAATTATGAGACAATTTAAAGTGTCCTGAGTGCTGTGTCAAATCATTAAAGTTTCTTGGCAACTTTTCTTAATTAAAAATTGTTCTGTCAAATCATCTTTAAACATATTACAATATTACTTTTGAATATTATTTATGAAAAATTAATAAAAGTAAGCTTTCTCAACAGTTGTTTAATAGGATAGGCAAATTGCGCATTTTAAGTTAATACTGTTGTGAGGCAATTACCAATTATTTAAAAATAAAAAAAAATTGGATTTTCTTTGTGCTTAATTACAAACGAATTTAATTATGTTAAATTTTGTTGCGTGTAGTGGACTTAAAGCGCAAATTTTAAACCTAGGCCTCACATAAATACTTTGGTTATTTTATCTAAATTAAATATAAATGCTTTTTAAAGAAACAGTTTTACAATTTTCAGAATTCAGAATTTAAAATTAGTTGCTCAGCTAAAGAAATAGAAATGTCTGAGTTCGACACGATCTAAAAATATATTTATCTAATTATTCAATTTATGAATGGTTGTGGAAAAAGTTATTATCTAAAAGCGCAAATAACATGATTTCGGATAGTTAGAATATGCAAAATCTGAAGAGAAAAAGTAAGTAGGACTTTCATTAAGTTATAAAAGACATGAAAATTGGATTTTCATTAAATTCTAGAAGATCTTGGATCTTAAAGGTTTAACATGGAAATGGAATCAAACAGTACGGCCTAAACTTGTTTAGAGAAAAAGCCCTTAATTTAATTTAAATGATAACTATTGTAGTTTTTTGATATCTTTCAAACTTCAAATCTATGGACTGTAATTTCAAATTTAATAAATCAAATGAAAGTACAAAATTCAAGGCCCACAAAAAACATTAATATTTGAAAAGTATTTCATGCAACTATCAGTTATGCTGTTAATGGAATATCAAAAATCAATTGTACCGCAAAATTTATTGAAAAAATTTCTTAATTTAAAACAAATGGCAAAACGTATGCCCAAAAATGTATGCTATGATTTTTTTTTTTTTTGAGTATGAATGCAATTTTGCCTAAGGCGTGAGATCAGAGAGAGAAAAATTGCTGAAAAATTCAATTGACTTTCACAATTTACAAAGATGAAATGCGATTATTGAAAAATGGCTTGAAGCAAATGGAAATAGCTATGAACAACGTAAAGAAAAAGCTGAAAGGGGAAAGGGAATATATGTCAAGCGAAGGCGTTGTTGGACTCCAAATAGAATTTCAATTAAATAAATGACAATAGATCCGCCCCTTCAGCAAAATAAATCGAAGCGAAAACCCAAAAGCCATATCCATATTGAATAAACAAATCAAAAGACATTTGTTGATTGATAGATTGAACGAAATGGCTAAGGGGGAGGATGAAGATGTAACTAAACTGTTGCCTCAGGGTACTTTTTGTTTGTTTGGAAAATAGATACAAGGGATACGAAATTAAAGAATAACATATAGGAAATACATATAGCCATAGGGTGGGGGGACAGGGGATTATGGGTCGCTCAGGCATTCTCTTCTTTCGGTTTCTCTCTCTGCTGTTGTTAAGAAGCAAAATGAAAGAAAGTTGCAACCGTCATAAATTGATGTAAAGAAGTTAGCCACTTCATTACCTGAGCGTAATTTAATTAGGCATCTTAGGTGGGCAAAGAGAATTGGCTAATGCCTAAGCTCCACGTTAGACTTGGCTTTTTCAATTTAAAACATATTGTTTGGTATGTAAGCCTGCCGCAATTGTGGCTCAATTTGCTTCACTTTCACTTCGCACCCGAAGGGCTAATATGGGGATGATTCTGTCCGCCGTTGATTATGTCTGTGTGAAATTGCTTTCTTTTTGTTCCATGGTCGCTACGAAAGTTTCGCAAACTTAATTAGAAAATAGCAAAGCGTCGACATCGTCTTTGAATTTCCGTTGCATTTTGCTAATCGCCGCTGCGGATATGAAAGAAACCTGAAGGCAAGAAAAATACGTTATGCTCCGTAGCATAAATTCATAAACAGATAATGTCGGTTGGGGTTTCGGTATTTTCATTCATTCTGTCCAGGGCTTAGGACAAACAAGTTTTTATTGCTGCTGGCATTTAGAAAGGTGTTGACGCACACACACACATCATGTTGATGTTGTTTTTTTTTTTTTTGTAGATTTACGATACGAGTTGCTGTCCATGCCATGCGGTTGATAAAGTCTAACAAATGTGACGATTTTCCGCCTATTATCTTGTGGCCTGTTGCGTTACTTTTATTGTCCTGCGTGGAAAATGCACAGCTGCTCGCCGACGCTGCTCTGTGTCATGGCACACACGATTGTAAATCATGAGAGGTCGCTTCTGGCCTTGACGTTCCTTGTGGTATTTTCTAGTGTGTGTAACCTGTTGCATGATTTGTTGTAGCTCTGCTCTGTGTTGCATTTTATGCAATTTATGGTGATATGACTTTATGAAGAAGAAGCCTCTCTCCTTCTGATGATGATGTTGCTGACGCTTTTGGCAATTTGCCGAATACATTTTTCAATTTTAATTGTCGCCTTTTCTTGTTTACACTTCATTATGGATGAAAACGTGCCATCAATTGGCATCAAGCTTCGCGGCTTTGTTGTGTGTCCATGTCAAGTCAAGCCTTTGGCCTAATGGAAAATTGTTATGACCTCAAGCGACGGCGGCGCCGTTGGCGGCGACAGCGGCTACTTCATTTGCCTAAGCAAACAACAAGTGGGTTAAAGGGTGACGCTTTGCTATTCCTACGTGCGTCGATTGACAAGGACTTGCTTGACTTTGACTTGAATCTGTCTGAGCCTTAACCAAGATGCAGATAAAAAAGAAAAAGTACAGCTTTTGCACTCTCGCTGAATGTTAATGCGTACGCGAATGCGAGTGCAAATGCAGGCATTTTATTGACACAACCACAAAAGTGGCTAATGGCTGATATAAAAGAACTGTCTGAATTTCTGACTCATTGTCACTCCATGGTCGCACCCCCCTTAAAAATGGACAAAGCATTATAAGATGCTTGATGAAAAACTTGCGACACTTTACTAAAGTAAAAATAAAAAGCGGCTTTAAACAGAAGAAAGAAGAGAATACAGTGGTTGAAATTAAAGAAACAGAGGAAAGGATCGGTATGAAAGCGTTTAAAAGAGAATGGAAATTTCACAAATATTTGCTAATTAAAAGTCTTGCTATCATCAAAATTAACATGTATTAAAGGTAACAAAGAACTTTAATTAAATTTCTCATTATCGTTTTTTAGAAATGAGTTTATACCATCATTTTTCAAACTCAGTCCTTCCATTGATCCTAAAATGTATTGCAAGGCAACTGGCTCTCTTTTCTGTACTTAACTAACGACAATCCAGAAAAGTGTCACAAATTAGTTTATTAGAAGATGGCTAGTTAAACACAGAAAATATTTGCCACAAAGTGAAATAGTTGACTGAAATTTAATTGTGACATCGTGCTTTCGAGATTAAGCCACTCAGCAAACTTCAGTAACACAAGGACAACGTCCCCAGCAAGGAGCCAAACTCATTAAGCACGGGGCAAATTTAACTTTTTAACGAGTTCATATACTTAACGCTCGACTTTTGCCTATGTATTGGCCTTAGAGTGGAGTAGCTTGCAAGGCCAGCAGAATATAGCAGAAGTTAGTCTTAGTCTGTTGCTTCTGCTGCCGCTGCAATCCTTCCCAGGGACTTTCCGCATGGCGAACACAATTGGGGGCCGCATTTTTAGGTGTCCTTTGTGTGTCGCAGCTGCTGCCTCCTGTCAACGTTGCGAAATTTGTTGCCGTTGACATGTGCGAAATTCCTATTTGTTTGGCTGCTCTGCTCTTGTTTTTTTTTTTTTGCTATTTTTTTTGTGTGTTGTTTCTTTGTTTTACATATTTGTAAACAAATAAATATAGAACACCGAATGTCAGCCACAAAGTATGCAATGTTTTTTGACACTCAATGGAATGAAAGAGAGGGCGAGGCAGAGACAGAGGCAAAAGAAGAGGGTAGGAATTAATGTTTACAAATTCTATCATTCTCTTTGCCCAATTTTTTTTGTAGAAAAAAAAACCGGAGCGCACGTGCTTGTACCAAGCCCACGCCCCCATCAGAATGAACACACTCCACGCCCACACTCTGCTGCTGTTGGCCATATGTTGCCTCGGCTATATCTCCTGCTCACCAGTCATTGGCCAGGAGCCACGCAATCAAGTGGCTTCCGATGGGGTAGATGGGGCCGATAATGACGGAGTCGACGCCCTGATCGGTCCAGCCCTCGACGATGGCGGCGATATTGATAAGCGTGTGGAGCGTTATGCCTTTGGCCTGGGTCGTAGAGCCTATATGTACACCAATGCCGGTCCAGGAATGAAACGTCTGCCGGTCTATAACTTTGGTTTGGGCAAACGATCGCGTCCCTATTCCTTTGGACTGGGCAAGCGCAGTGACTATGATTACGACCAGGATAATGAGGTTGACTTCAAATTTGCGCCGGCGGCCTATATTCCAGCTGAACGTGCAGGTGAGTCAACAATTTTTTTTCAAATATTTCTCTTCTTAATGTGAAAAATGTCAAGCTTTTCATTAATATATGTAGCTTCAATAAAAGATAAAACCAGCAAAACTTCTTTATTTTAATGTTTTTCTATCTTTTTAGGTCGACCAGGTCGCCAATCCAAGCGCACAACGCGTCCACAGCCTTTTAACTTTGGCCTAGGCCGACGTTAGAATTGTTGAATCTATGGAAAAGAAAATATATTAAAGTCACCAAATGGCACACACACACACACACACACCTACTTATCCAGCCGTGTGTACCATTTATTCAATATAAATATTGTCGTCAAAAGGCAATGACAAAGAAACCCACTCTCAACTTTTAAATCTTGAATCTATATGTCCAAAGAAAATAACCCTTTTTTAATTCGAAATTATAATTTAATTTTTGTGGCGAAAGGCAAAGTTAGTTTTCTAAATTTTTAAGTTTAAATGACATGAAAACCACCAATAAAATGTTAAACTAGCAAATGCAATTATCAAGATTAATATATGTATGTATCATGAAATGTTATACGAATATTTATTGAAGCATTCTATTCTATCCAAAATTCAATTATACGATTAAAAACAGAGCCATAAAATATATTCAAAAAAATATATCTACATATATAGATATCATCTACTTATATATATATATATATATACATATATGTATTTGGGGCAACTTTTGGCAAATTGGAGCTGCCATTGTGGCATTTGTTTGTAACCCAAAAAATTGAAACGAGGCATTATTCATATACACTGTGTATACATAAAGAATTACAAGAATATGACAAATTGATGTAACTAAATGTTTAAACAAAGTGATTATTAATTTAACTATATATACATATATACACATATACGTACATGTAATTGTCGTATGATGCAAACATATTTAAATAAACATGAAACTTAGCACAGCAAAATTGTGCAAACAAATTCAATTCAATTGAATTTATTATATGCCTTTCAGTTGACCTAATTTAAATAATGTTTAACATGTGAATATGAATCAACAGCTTTCACAAAATTATTGATTTGGAATTAGTTAACCAATAATTTTTGATAAGTTTGATTTTGAAACCTTTGCCTTTAATATAGCCAAATCTCTGGCTTCGTCTGGATCCACCATTGTGCTTGCTGGCAAAGTTCTTTTTGAGGTTCTGGGGTGAAACCTTGGCTTGTCTTGTGGGATAACATCATAAGAAAGTTTTGTCTGTTTGCCTATAATCACATACGTCTTACATTTGCCCCTTCGAAAATCTGCAAAACAAAATTCAATTAATATCACTTGATTCATTCTTTTAGATTCATTTATTTCTTTAAAAATCGCATTCTTAAAACGAGTTACAATCATTTCGACTAGACTTAAACATGAACAAAATATTATTTTTATAACATATTCACTGAAAAGTTACAAAATTATTCATTTTACATTCATTTATTTCTTAAAATTAGACTTAAACTTATTATTTTCACACAACATACAGTCAAAACATTTAAAAAAGACATATATATATAAACGTTAACTACCCCAAATCTATGCCCAGCTTAATGAGAATGGTGTCAAAGGCAAACACCGACGACTGGAATATATAGGGATTAGAGCGTATTAGACCAAAATCTGGCTCCCGACTGGGCAGGGCACTGGGTGGGAAAGCTCGAGCCTGTCGATTCTGTTGATGCCCAAATATGGCCGTCTGTGGCTGATATTTTCTTGCATTTTCTTTCATTTTCTCCTTGCGAGCCACAAGTTTTTTGGTCTCCCGTATCATATATATGGCATCCGTGTTATTCATATAGTCATAAATAATCTATAATCAAAAGAAGAGATTGTGAGAATGGAAAAAGGAAAATCTTTGCCGTGGTTTCTAGTAGAAAAACTTACGCGTCGCTTTCTAGGGCAGTGGGCAAAGACCCAAATGAGTGTGCATAGCGTGTTAAATATCTCACAGTCCTTGTCACACCAGCGCAGCAGCATTTGGGCCACAGTAACCAGACCTCCCTCTTGGAATGTATTGACAGTGGTGCTATTGTAGCGAGCCAGGTTAAGTATAATGCGACTGCAGCGCTCAATAATCAATTTATCCACCTCTGAACGTATGGCTTGGGCCATAATGCCGTAGCAGAATGTAGCCATGAACTCCGCGCACCACATAAGCAAGTGGGGCACATGGCGGGAGAGATTGTCTAAAAGTGAGAGAAAGGATTACATACACTTCCAAGAGAGAGAGAGAGAGAGAGAGAGAGTTGATCACACTTACCCAATCGCGCAAGAACAGCCAGAGCGTCGGAGGCATTATAGCGACCACGTAGAAAACTTACAGCCTCCTTCACACGGCAGCGTACCGAATTGGTTACCAAAGCCTCGCATCGTAATTTTTTCAGACGCTTACGAATCTCCTGCAGCTTCTTGCCATGCTTACGACGCGCCAGAAAACCACGCCAATGTCTCTGTATAGTCCTGGCTGCCTGCTTTTGACGCATCAGCTCCATCATCTGAGGCGTTTTTAAGGCCTGGAAGCGTTGGCGAGCCAAATAACCACGCACTCTGGCCTGGAATTTTAAGGTGGAGGAGCGTAGCTGTAGAAAATGCTTGCGCTGCTTCAACATTAAACGATTTCCACGGAATTTCTGCTGTAAATGGATGACAACGATACGCAGTTGGACAAACTCTTGGCGCTCCTGACGCATCCAACGTGTGGCACGAAATTTTCGTTGCACCATAATTGCTCTATGCTTCAGTTGCAAATACGTGCTGCGCTCCTTAATCATCAATTGGCGGGCACGGAATCGGTGCTGCAGTGTTATGGCCGCTTGCCGTTGCTGCTGGTACTCCAAACGTTGACGACGCATCAGAAGAGTGGCTCTTAGATGGCTTTGCAGGAACCGAATCTTAGTGAGAGTCTGGATATATATGGCACGCTGGCGACGACCCTCCAAGATGGCACGCCATTTCCTTTGCACTTTCAAGGTGGCGCTTTGCAACTTTCTCTTCTCGAGCAATCCTCGCCACCAACCTTGCAGACGTACGACAGCTTGCTTTTGGCTTTGGTAAATGAAACGTTGCTTTCGCATCTCAAAGATGGCCCTAAAGCGTTGCTGTATGAAAAGTATTAATTCGCGTTGCCTCTGATAAATGGAAACTTGTTGTTTCATCTCCAATTTGGCTCGATAACGTCTCTGGATTGTGATCACTGTGTGCCGCAGGAGTTCATAGGACTTCTGTTTCCTGAGCATGGCTAGACGAGCACGATAAAGACGCTGCACGGTGATGGCGGCTTTGCGCAAGGCCAGGAAATGATTTCTATAACGCTGTCTCTGCAGATGTCCTCGCCAATGCATCTGTAGACAACTTACTGCTGCCTGGGTGCCACGATATTTGGCTCGTAAGAAGCGCATGGCTTTGGTGGCACGGAAACGCCGCTGCATATTAATGGTGACTGTGCGGAGTTTGAGGAACTCCTCACGTTTCTGGAGCATCAGTTGTCGCGCACGCCAACGTTGCTGGATCCCCACAGCTGCCGCTCTAAGTTGAAGATATTGCTCACGCTGCTTTCTCATCTCCAAAGTAGCTCGCCAATGCTCTTGAATGCAAATGACGCTGCTCTTGGTGACCAAAAAAACTTTTTGTAAGGAACGCGTGAGCAGGATTCCTCTCCAGTATTGCTGCACTTTTACAACACTCGTACGGACTAATTGATAGTGAGATCTCTCCTGTCTCATTAATATGTTGGCACGCCAACGTTGTTGTAGGGAAATAACGCATTGCCTGAGCTCACTAAATTCCAGCCGCTGTTTCCGCATCAGCCAATTGGCACGCACTCGCTGCTGCACTCGTATGATGAGTTCCCTTTGCCTTAGATAGGATTGACGCTGCAACTGGCCTATCCGATAGTTGCGCCAAAACATTTGTATATGAGTGGCAGCTGCTTGAACCTTCTGGGATTGTTGCTGACGCAATGTGGCAGCCGTTTCGAGCAATTTATTGGCAAAAAGGCGACGCCGCCAAATGCGCTGAATGAATATAGCCGCCTGACGTTGTTCCAGAAAGCGTTTACGTTGCTCACGTCCCAATCTGTGGGCCCGCCACCAGGATTGTATGCGTACAATACTCCTGTATTTAAGGTATAATTCCTTTTGTGCCAAGTAGCGGCGTGTTAATTTCTGGAGCACAATGGTCGCCTTGATACGTTCTTCCTTGTAGATTTTGATGTACTTCCTTGCCTGGTGGCCACGAAAGGCGGCCTGAATACGTACGGCAGCCAGATTGCGACGTCTAAGTTCCTTTTCCCGTATGCGCCTCTGGATTATTACATGAAGAGAACGACGACGCCACCAAAGCTGAATTACACTAGCCGCCGCATGGAATTTGGGTGAACGGAATTTATATATAATTTGCCAGAGCAAAGATAAAGTCTTCTCACGATATCCATCGACAATATCGGCAGGGGAAATATCTCCGCCCAACATAAAGTCAGCCGACCTTAAAGCTTCAAGGGCCAGTTTTACGTTGTAAACTCGCTGAAGCCTCGAAATGGCTGGAACCCTTAGCTGACGGGTTAGATCATCACGTAGAAGTATAATCTCCATGACACGAGTGAGACGCACACCATCACGCAAATCCACGGCAATGTTGGTAAAGGCATAATTGAATTCATCCAAATAAGTCTGCTTATGCTGAAGCACATAGCCTAGGCGACGCAGTTCTCTTGTAATGTCGCCAATATTGGCCAGCAACTCCGAGGCAAAGCGCAGCAGAACATCCTTAGTCTCCTTGTGCGGAGATTTTTTTACAAACAAGCACGGATTATGTGCAACAATGCGTTTTTCCTTGGCCTGGTCTAGGAATAGGAAAAGAAAAAGTGTCTTTTGGAGCGTATGCCGCTTTATGTTCTCAGCATATTCTTCCGTCAGAGTGTACGCCTTGCTGTATTTTCGCTCCTCTAATTTATTGCGAAACAAGCGATTCAGAATGAAACTACTCAGGCTGACCATATCACGACTGGATTGCATTTGAATTTTTTCACCAAACACCACCTCGAGGCCCAGACGCAACCACACCGGATTGAAGCAGAGCAAAAGTTCCAATATGGTACGCTGCATTACGACGTCCAGGTGAAGATTACGATCACTTCGTATGCGTAGGGAACGCTTGCCAATATAAACGGCTACCTGGGAGCAGGGTTGGCACATTTCTTTGCTAAAAAATAATTCCACTGCCGCCCGGCGCAACTTTTCCAGACGGAATGTGGTCAGATAAGTGACAGATTGTTGCTCCTTGGTGGGGGCAACCACAAGCTCCTTGTTGCGCACCTCGTTAAACAGTTTGCCCACATCGATTTTGCTATTTGTGTCGCCATCTAGGTCAGCGGGTACTGAGACCAAGGCATTGAGCCACTTCTTAAAGTCAATCTCATGACGCTCCACAACCTTCTCGTCCAGATACATGGTGGATGCCATAAATGGATCCGATGTGGTTGTAGCTGCAAATGGATCTGGATTTATGTACGTTTGCATATGCAACTCAGAATCGTAGAGCTTAATGGGCGACTTAACCATCTGCCTTTGTAATTGAGGTTTCTTCATTAGGGAACACGTTCGTGCCAGTTTAGATGTTTTGGCTTGCGTGGCAATCCAGGATTTTGGGCTTATGGCGGATGCATTAGCCGGAGTGACGGCATTTCTGATTCTCTCCTCCACTCGTAGCTTCTTGGGCGGCGTTATCACCACTTCATGGGTGGTGCCTCCATGCAGAGATTCACGGGAGTCAGAGAAAGTCAACTCGCCGGAGCGACGCTTTTGTGGATTTGCCTTCGAAGTGCGTCCAATTTCATGGATATTGACACGACTCGATTGGGCCAAAATCTCATTATGATTGAATTGGAAATCCGGTTGTCCACTAACAAAGCTTGCTTCGCTGCTGCTGGAGGCATTCAATTCCTGCTGCAGTTTCTTTCCCCGCTGCTCCTGCTGCTGGACCAGCTGCAATTGTTGCTCCTGATAGTACCGATTCTGTTCTATGGAACGTATTTGTTGCATTTCATTCAGGTTGGGCATAGAGCCCTGTATGGCTAATTTTGACTGTGATGAGACCAAAGATAAATCCTTCATGGATTCGGAGTATTTTCGCAGCGGCGAGCCAACCAACTTGATGTCACGCTTGAGATCCATCGGACGACTTTTAGCCGGACTCGTCTCCTCCTCTCGTATGCATTCCAGAACTCTTTGCTGAGTGGCATGGACAATTGTGGTTGTTTTATTCATCATGGCTCGCGTCGGTGTCTGCAGTTGCAGTAACTCAGACTGGGAGGAATTTGCCGGGTCTAACGAAAGATTCATGCTCTCCAAATTTTTGACATCGAAGGTTTTATTGTTAATTGGTTGATCGTCCTGCTCAAGGAGATTGGCTAAGCGACGGGGTCGCATTTCGTTGATTGATATAGACATTTGCTCCTGTGCCTGCAGAATAGGGGTGGGCCAAGCGGCTAGATTGTCTGGCATAATCCTAGCTATTGCCCCGGGGTCATGTGAGTCGGCCAGAGGTGTGAATTTCAATTTATCAATCATATTTAGGACATGTGCTGGAGTCATGGGGCTAACATTCTCTTTGGAGTCTCCTTGTTGAGACTTTGGTGATATATAGCATGCCCCTTCCATCGGTTTTAACGAATTCATCTCGCACAGCGGAGCGGATTCAGGAGCAGACGCACTGGCTGTGGTGGGGGTTGGGCGGGGACGTGAAGAACTACAGGAAGCACGCCACTGAGGCTTGGCCGACGCAGCGGCAGTTCCATTGACTGAGAGACGCTTCTTTGGCTGCCCTGCAGCTGTGGAGGCAACTTTGCCGATTTTTGCACTATTGCCTGTAGGAGATTTCAGCTGCAATGTCTTCCCCACAGTGGGAAATTTACGCTGGTTCTTAACAAGAAAATATGGTTATAGTGAAGATGGTTAGAGAATTTATTTTCAGGCACGCTTACCTTTGCTGGCTGAATATGGATGGACTTGAGTATGACCATGATATCCTTACGAAAATTGCGGTTATCGAGAAGCTGTATTGTCTCTTTGCAAGCGATTTCCACTTGTGGATTCCAAACAAGCTCCATGGACACCTCATCGAGGGCGGGAACTATGTGCTTTATCCACTCCATGGTAAGGTTGTGTTCCTCCTTGATGGCCTTGCTGACTTTGACCTATAAAAGGAATAATTGATCAAATAAAATATAAAAGCAAATGCGCTTGGCGGTTGCCATAGAGTTTGGCACAATGATCCATATCTCTGCTACTGCCAGCAAAAACTAACCTCAATTGGTTCCTCTGAAGGATTAATGATACGCAAAAGTCGTCGCGCTGTTTTGGTAATGGGCACATCTTCGAATTGGACAATCGACTTTGCCGAAAACGGCGCCATCACCACTTCAGCCGGTTCCCGACCTTCCATTCGCTTTCTTTGCTTTGTACGCGGGGTAATAGTAATCTTCAAGTAAAATCAAAGTCATGATCAAAGGTCAAAAGGATTTTTTTTACCGTTTAAAAAAAAGATGCTACTAACCTGAAAGGCGCTCATCTTGCCTTAAAGGCTGCTGGGCCAGCAGACGACAAATGATTAGAATACACTAACACTCTAAGCAAAAATTATAAACAAAGCACTAAACGTGAAGCACGACACAAAATCTATTAGCAAAGTTTCTATTAAAACAGTTAGCACAATTAACAAATTCCGACGCTTAAGCACAAAGCGTCTCTAAATTACGAAAAAAAATGCGCCAACTGCGTCTCTGTGCTGCCACCCTTTGTGAAAAAAAACAAGCTGGCAGCACCCTTCCCAGTATGTGAGCATGGCTTTGTGGTGCCACTCTTCCCAAAATGCCCCTATTACATCACTGACTCCAACTATTAGATTACTGACTCCCACTATTAGCTCAGCTGCCAGTATTTTTAACAGCGATTTAAAATAAATAAAGTGCCACCACTGGGCAATGTAGCAGCGCGCAAAAAAAAAAAAACAGTTGCGAATTTCAAACAGTGTCAAGAACTTTATTAAAATAATTGCAACAACAAATCGTAAATGTATAAATGGATGACTCTAATTCGTCGGATGTAGCTTACATCAGCCTGCTTGGCGGCAAAATGTGGGGCAGGAAATCCTCACCATCCGTTTGCGAGGCATACATATTCTTAAGGTACCCAGGAAATGGTGTCACTGCATCGAAATCCTCGCCTCCTCCATCATCATCTGGTGGATCCACTGCCACAAAGGAAATTGCAAAGCCCCGCAACGAATTGCTCTCATCTGTCTGGAAGCGAAGCAGCAATGTGTCCGATTTAGAAACAATTATTGGGGGCTTGTGCTTGCCACAAAAGCGTCCATGTATTGTATTCATGGAATAACCCTCCTCGGTGACCTCTAGAAAATCATAATCACAGCGATCCGAGTACTCGATCTCAAAATGCAGGAACTTGATCTTGACACTGCTTTCGGGATCGGACTGAATGCGCCAATCGCAGTACATATTTCGTTTGTAGTTACGACTGCCGTAGCGAGGATGCGAATAAAAGACCTGTGAATGATTCGTTGCCCGCAGATAACCACCGCATTCGGAGACAAATGTTGCCTTGAATCCCTTACGCTGCAGTCCGGCATCCGTGGCCAGAACCATAAACATCTCATTGGTGGAGGCAGTCACCGCATACGGTTCACGGCCACCACAATAGGTGCCGAGGGTGGAACTGTTTTCCGAACGTCCATCATAGATAGCCACATAGTCGTAGATGCATTCTTGATGGCTCTCCACCTCAAAGTCATGGAATGTCAGCTGTATACGATGGCCCAGCACGGTCTGAAAGTGCCAATAGCAGTAGATGTTGCGTGGATAATCTTCTGGATAGTTGGGACTCTGCAGCACTCCATACGAGGAGGTGATCTCGAATTTGCATTTGGTCTCCGTGCAGTTGTGACCATTCTCATGCAGTGTATAGCCATTACGGCAACTGCATTTGTACGATCCGTACGTATTGCGGCATCTGTGCTGGCATCCGCCATTATTGAGAGCACATTCGTCCACATCTTGAGAAGAAAGGGAACCAATTATTCTGGAGTTACTAGAAGATTCTCATTTTACTCACCTATGATGAATTGAGCCACAAATCCACTGCGCTGCACCGTGCGATCCGAATGGAATTCCAAACGTAGGACATTCTGCTCCGAATTGACCATAGGAGGCAATTCATTGCCACAATAAATGCCAATCTTCTTCAAGCGATTGTCGCGCATCTTTGAATAGATATATAGGTAGTCGTATTTGCACTTGGTATACTGGAATTTCGTGCCCTCTAAATCAAAGTGCGTGAAATTAAGAAAAACTGCATGATTTGCCGGTGCTACCACCTCCCACACACAGTGCTTGGCATTGGGATAGAGATCGGGATATGAGGGTGAATACAGCGAACCGTTTGACCTGGTGGCATCCACAACCCCACCACAAGCATCTGCAAAATGGTAAAGAGTAAGAGCATAATAACTAAGAAATTGTTCAACTTTTTAATTTCCAACCAACCTTCGCAGGTTTTTCCATTGGCCTGAAGCTCATAGCCAGCATGACAACCGCATTGATAGCTACCCAGCGTATTAATGCAAGTATGTTGGCAACCATGATCCATGAACTTGCATTCATCCACGTCCAACATGAGAGCAGCAGAAAAACCAAGTTTTTCCACCGAACCATCCGAGACAAATTTGATGTACATTTGATTGGAACGGGTTCTGAAAGGAAATCAATTTAAGATTCTATAACGAACAACCACTTATTGTTCTCACTCACTTAATGCTGGGCGGCAGTTTGTCACCACAGAATCGTCCAATTAGCCGGGATTCACTGTGATTGCCATCTCGTACCTCAATGTAGTCGTGGATGCAATTGTCGTGCTTCTCCAGCTCAAAGAATTGAAACTTGAGTGCAACCTGATGATGGAGAGGAACATTAATGCGCCAAATGCATTCCTTGTTGGGCAGATAGTCCACTGGATAGTTGGGCGAATCAATAGACTGATCCTTGGTCAACAGTATATCACCGCCGCATACCACTAAAACAATAAAGTTAAGTTGTTTGGCTGATTTGCCTGTCAATCCTGAGCGAACTCACCTTCGAAGTTAGCCTTAAAACCGCGATAACCCTGCTCTGCATGCCGATTCACATAATTAATGAGCATGCGGCTGGTTTGGGTGGTGATTATCTTATTGGTGGCACTGCCACAGAGTCGCTGGACCAGGGGAGATCGATGCCAGTAACCATCGCGTATCTCGATATAATCCTCCGCGCAGTTCTCCGATTCCATCAAATGCAATTGCTGCAAATGGAGAATGATCTTTTCGCCATTTGTGGCTGTAATTCGCCATTCACAGTTGGAGAGAGAAGCATCAAATGTCTCGGCCCCCTCCCCAGTAGCAGTATCTGCATCGCCGCTTCCTTCATATTCGCCGAGCACACCATTTCCTGTATAGATATAATGGGGACTGACTATCTCACCCGAATTCTGTTGATAAGTGTGCCCACAGGCGGCACATTTATACAGGAGATTGGCTTGCAGGATATCGCCACGGCTTAAGCGACGCCTCTGACCCAGTTCAATATGAGTGCCCGGGGGAATACCAATCGGTGTTATTGTATCCAGGTAAGAGCTCTTCGAGAATGAATTTTTGGCATAATGCATAATCGAATTGTAATCGTAGGGCAGCAAAGGCAGATCAACCTCCTCCGGCGAAAGAACATCGAAATTGTACTCCTGACCACGTATAATGTTCGCCTTATTGATAATGATGTGCTTATCCCGATCGCCGCGGGCATGTTCATGCTGAAAGCCAATTGTGTGGCCCAGTTCATGTATGATGATGCCGAATTTTTCACAATTTCGACCTATAGAGATGGGCTGACGGCCATTGCCATTCTTGCCCAGAAACGAGCAGCAGCTGGTGGATGAATGGTGCATCAATTAGGTGAGATTAGGAATGATTTAGCTGACTTAGTGACATGAGACTCACCCGCAATTCTTGACCGTAAAATAAATGTAATTGGCATGCAATTTGGCATCACGTTCCACAAACTTGATGCAGGTGAAGTTCTCCCAGTGGCGCATGGCCTGCTTAAAGAGAGCTTTGTGGGCCCCGCTGAATATGCTATCGATTTCATACGGGATGACACCATAGTCCCAGGTGCGTTCCTTTCGCACAGTCACAGCTCGTCGGTGTCGCACATGTAGCACATCCGTCGAGGCATCCGTCCAAAGTAAAGGTGGAGGTAAATTTAGCCTGCCTTTATGACGCTGCTGTTTCCGATTCTGGCTACAAAAAAAAAAAAAAAGAAAACAGGAAGAGACAGGAGACAGTTGTAGGTAGAGACAGCTAATTGTGAAGCATTCATTGAAGACTTACCCCAATGGGTGCCTTACTTTGCTCTCCTCTCCGACTGAGGCTTTTAAATTTGTGCTCATGCTATAGAAATCCTCGGGTTTCTCCTTAAAGTCAAAATCACACTCATTATTAGGATGTCGCAGACTTAAGCTCTGGGCCAATTCAAATAGCAATGCTGCCATTAGAATGAATTTCTTAATAGGAACCACGCACATTTCTGATCTATGTTGGATATCTAAGCCACTCTTTTCTTTTCTTTCTCTTTTTTTTTTTTAGAAGCGAACCACGCCAGGCCAACTCAATACTCTAACTGAATACTCCGATGCTGCGATTGTCGAATTTTATATGTATGTATATCTCAAGGGTTCGCGATCCACGCGCTCTATGGATTAGGCAGGTAAGCGCTTATTGAGAGAGGGACAACAGACAGAGGTAGACGAAGTCGGAGGAGAGAGAATGACAGAATCAGGCACGCAACTTTAACCATAAACCATCGGGTAGAGAGTAAGAGACTCTTGTTCATTGTCCATTGTCTGGGCCTGTTGCCTGCTGCCTGCCTTTGATTGTTTCGCTGTGTTATTTCAATGGGTTTGATTTGGGTATCCCTACACCTTGACATTGTGTTTGCATCTGTCTTGCCGTCAGTCTACCTGGACCTAAGGCGCTTGCCAGCTTAAGCTTCGCTGCTGCCGACGGTGTCATCAGGTGTTGCTCTTCAGTCCGGCCTCTTTTAGGGCAGGTCATTTATGGCAGCCGATCGTAAGCCGGAATAGGCTGCATGAACGAAACTCTTCGTGGTAATTCCCATCATAAATGGCTATTCAAGATCACAACCATCGCAAAAACCCACAAAATATTTCAATTAACGAAATTTTCTTGGTTTTTGAAAAGTTTACTATTTAATTGTAATATTAGTTATCGGTAAATTTAATTACGTATTAAGTTGTGTCAGATTTCGATACAATGTAATTATAAAGGTAAAGTTTTTCCAATTTTATACCCTGGCAGAGAGCACATTGATTATATAGTAGCCCCATTTGTTGGCTAAGGTACAAGATAAATTATTTCTAAATCAAATTGAAATCGAATTAAAATTGGGTAACAATTTCGTAATCTACAAGGGTATATTTCGATTCGAATCAACCGAATCAAGTTTAGTTTATATACTATATATGAAGAATCTTTAATTTCAACTTATGCTTAAATGCGTAAATATGTATGTATCTAGATATAGTAATAAATTCAATTTTTATTCGAAGTATTTAGAAATGCACTAGACTACCATATAAAGTAATATGGCACTTGATCTTTAAGAAAATCGTAGAAAAATGCAAAATCGACGAAGAGAAAATAAGATTGCACATGGAGTATAGAAAATTATAGATTCTTAGCAAACGGAGAATTCAAAATCTGAAATAAATTCCATTCAATTTAGTGAATAAAAATCGAATTAGGGGCCGTTCAAGTATTACGTTGTGTAAATCGGATAAAAAGGAGACCCTAAATTTGAATCACTTTCAGTTTTTTTTTTGTTTACACATTTTCATTTTTTATATGCGAGAGATATGTAGTATATGCCTAGCATGATATTGAAATCCTAATCAAATAGTTCACTAAAATCTACATATATATATATATATATCAATCTGTTTTTGTATAGTGAATATGTTTGTTTGGAGAGCAAAGAGCAAAGAAAAAATGCTGCTGTTTTTATGTACGCGACGATATGCCTAAAATTTGTTTGTTCATCAGATAAATTTAATTCGGTTTAGATGAATTTTTGTTTTCGTTTTGTTTAATTATATATTGTCATGAATTTGAGCGCGTTACTTGCGTATCATCTGTGCTTTTGCTCAAGTCGAATATGGATAGTAACGATTTGCTAAACTATAGCGACCTCGATATTGTCCATTGAGTACCAATTGATTCCCACTGAAATCGCCATATTCATCTGTCTCTTCTGTGTCCTCAATGTAAATGCTTTTTAAGGAGCCCGGAAATGGTGTGGCCATCTCCGAGCTATAAGAATTTTCAACATCCTCGTCGCTGTTCTCGAAGGGGTCAACAGCCACATAGGATGCAGAGAAACCCTTCATGGGCACCGAACTGTCCGTCTTGAAGCGTATCAGTAACGAATCGGTCATTGAGATAATGTCCTGAGGTAGCTGAAAAAGCCAAGAATTCTCGTTTAAGTAGAAAGTTGAGCAGAGTAGAATCGTTTTAACTTACAACATTGCCACAATATTGGCCATACATTGGTCCACTGGTGTCATCCATATTGGAGAATACCTGCACATAGTCATACGTGCAATTCTCACTGCTCTCGATGTCGAAAGTGAGGAATATCAGCTGAACATTGCTGTTCGAGGGAGCCTGTATCGTCCACTCGCAGTCCATGCTGTCGTCGTAATCCTGATTGCCATATCGCGCATGCGAGTAGAATTGCTGGACATGATTGGTGGCACGTAGATAACCACCGCATGCTATAAATGGCCATAAGCTATGATCCTCTTGAGCTGGGATTTATTTCATCGACTTACCAGTAGAGTGCAGGGCCATAAATCCATTCAGTTGCTTGTTTTTATCAGTCTTGAGCACCATGTACAGTTGATTAGTGGTCGATGAGATGGGATAGGGTATCTTATCGCCACAGAAACGTCCCAGTATGGAGCTGGTCTCTGATTCGCCATCATAAATGGCCACATTATCATAGGCACATTCCTAGGATTAACAATTTTAATTATAAAATTGAATTCTAGATTTGTGGGTGGTGGGGTTGACTCTCACCTGATGTGACTCCACATTGAACTCGTTGAAAATCAATTTGATGCGATGACCCGGCGTAGTGATGAAATGCCACACACAATCCGCATTCGGTGGATACGAATCGGGATAGTTGGGACTGTAGATGGTGCCAAACGAGGCAGATATCTCGTATTTGCATTCCCCCTCCTTGCAGTCGTGGCCATTCTCATGGAGCGAGTAACCATTGTGACAGAGGCAAATGTAGGAACCAATTGTGTTGCGACACTCATGCTGGC
This sequence comes from Drosophila nebulosa, assembly GCA_024703675.1. Classification (NCBI taxonomy): domain Eukaryota; kingdom Metazoa; phylum Arthropoda; class Insecta; order Diptera; family Drosophilidae; genus Drosophila; species Drosophila nebulosa. Next base: position 11,905,014 of record JANFPS010000004.1, on the reverse strand, counting down.
AGCCGCCGTTGTTCATGGCGCACTCATCAATGTCGGTGAAGAAGACGGCTGCAAAACCGGAACGCTGTATGGACTTGTCCGAATGGAATTCAACGCGCAATGCATTCCCATCCGAGGTGGCTGTTGGGGGTATGGCACTGCCACAAAAGGTGCCTATTCGCTTGAGGCGATTCTCAGTGAGTTTCGAGTATATGGTTACCGAATCATAGCCGCAGTCCGACTGCTGATGCGAAGTACCCTCGAGATCGAAATGTGTGAAATTCAGTGAGATTTTATGCTTTGGCGGCGCAACAATCTCCCAAATGCATTCTTTCAGCACCGGATACATTTCAGGGAACGATGGTGAGGTAATGGTGCCATTTGGATACTCGATAACACCGCCGCAGGCATCTACACACACACACACACACACAAAGAGAGGAAAAAAGTGAATGAATGAGAGTATAAAAGAGATAAGCAACGTTGTCCTCTCACCTTCACAGTGCTTCTTGTCGCTGTGCAGCTCGTAGCCAATGTGGCAACTGCACTCATAGCCGCCCAGTGTGTTGATGCACTCGTGTTCGCAGCCATGATTCAATGTCTCGCACTCATCCACCTCTTTCATGAATACGGCCGAGAAGCCAGCCTTCTGCACCGATGTATCCGACACGAATTTAACGTACATCGAATTGCCACTTGACCTGAAAGGGACGACACGAAAAGGTTTAAGTACATCTCGTGGAAGTGCCGAGGGAAAGCCATATATCCGTACTTCATGTTTGGCGGCGCCTTGTAGCCACAGAATACGCCAATTAGTGGAGCATCCTGGGCAGAACCGTCGCGCACTTCCACATAGTCGTAGACACAGCTGTCATGATTCTCCACCTCAAACGATTGGAATTTCAATGCCACTTGATAGCCCTTGGGCACTGTAATTTTCCACACGCATTCCTTGTTGGGTAAATAGTCGAGTGGATAGTTGGGTGACTCCAGCCGCCCCTCGTTATCATCGACAACCAGCTCTCCACCGCAGACAACTGTCGAATGAACCAATTGAAATTGAAGCGAAACTCAAATGGTATGTCCATGTCAAACTCCAGGCTGACATGTTTTCATCTTACCATCGAATTCGGCTTTGAAGCCTCGATAGCCATCACTGCGATGCGAATTCACATAGGTCAGCAGCATGCGACTCGATTCGGTGGTAATGACATCGTTTGCCACCTTGCCACAGAAACGTCCTATCAATGGTGACTTGACATAATAGCCATCTCGAATTTCCAAATAATCTGTCTCACAATTGTTCGACTTGAAGATGTTCTAAGCAACAAAAGAAGATATTATCAATGTTGTTTAAGGATAATAGCTTTTTCTTACTAAAGCATTCGATTTCTTACTTAGCATTCGATTAATAGCTAAGATTATCGATAGGAAATCCCTTGCGTTTCTAGAAATTTGCATTATTTCTCTCGAAAAATAAACTTTGCAAACAGTTATAAGTTTTTGATTCTACACGCCTTGCAGAAGCTCTAAACTTTTCTCATTAGAGACGGCGAATTTTCGATATCCCCCAAAAAAGCGATAACGATAAAAGTCTCTTAAAACGCTAGATGAATAATAAACATAACTTACCATATTCTCCAGTTTGAGGACAACACGTTCACCATGCGTGGCAGTTATCCGCCACTCACAGTCCTCCGTTTCATTGGACAGAGCGCCAGCTGTATAATAGGATGGACTGGCAAATATGCCCGTACTCTCTTGAAAGGTTCGTCCACATTTGGGACATTTGTATAAAAGATTTGCCTGGGCCACATCACCCTGACTGAGACGCAAACGTTGCCCGATTTCCGGTCGCTTGCGCCCTTTCATTTCAATGGGCAAAATGGTATCGAGATATGTGCCCTTTGAGAAAGTATTTCGTGCATAATGCATAATTGAATCATAATCATAGGCCATGCCCAATGAGTCCACTTCGTCCGCTGATAGCATATTGAAATTATAATCCTGTCCCTTCATTATATTGTTGTGCTCGATAACCACATGCTTCTCGCGATCAGGTCGTGTGTGCTCATGCCAGAAGCCCACCACATGACCCAGCTCGTGTACCACAATACCAAATTTATCACAATTTCGTCCAATAGATATAGCCTGGGGACCATTACCGCGTTTACCCACAAAGGAACAGCAACTGAAGAGAAGGACAATTGTGATCCTATTTTTTGGCCAAGTTGGTTTTACCACTTACCCGCAACTTCTGACAGTGAATACAATATAATTGGGATGTATTTCCGGATTACGTTCCACAAATTTAATGCATGTTGAGTTCTCCCAATGGCGCATGGCCTGCTTGAAGAGAGCTTTGTGTAATCCACTAAAATTCCCATCGATCTCATAGGGAATGACACCATAATCCCAAATGCGTTCCTTTTTGGCGGTTACAGCGCGAGCAACACGATGATGATGGGTTTGTTGCTGCTGCTGCTGCTGCTTCTCTTCCACAAGTTTTCGATTACTATGTAAGAGTAGACGAATAGTTAATAAGTACATACATATATTGAGTTTGTGTTAGCCTCTTTAAGGCGTGGCATATGGAAGTTATTTCACGTGGCGTATGCGTAATTTTAATTGCCAACAGTTTTACAAACATTTTTCACTTGTTGTGCTGGTTTTTTGCTGTTCTTGTTTCAGGCCTCAACTTTTGGCACGCGAATTTCTATTAAAATTCATAACTTTTCACACACACACACACATATACATATGAAGCTGAGCTGTTGCTGGTGTGTGCGTGTATGTGTCTGTGTGTGAGAGAGTTACCAAAATGGCTGCTGTTTGTTTAAAGTTTATGGGGGAAAAACCCACTGAATGAAATGGCCAGCAATTTACAGTGAGGCAGGAAATGGCAACGGAAACGGATGTGGTGCCTGGTAACTAAGAGGGAGGGGGGAGGAGCAAGGAAGACCGAGGATTGGTGGGGTATAAACTTACTCTGTATTCGGCAAATCCATTTGAAGCTGTGCTTGCTGCAATTCAGCCTCAGATTGATTCAAAACTGATGCAGACTGATGAATATGCGGCAATATTCCACTCTGACCTCGCTGACGATGCGGCTGGCGTCTCTTCTTCTGATGTTGATGATGATGATGACTTTGTTGGTGATGATGATGTCCATGCTGGGAATGAGCTTGCTGCTCCTGTTCCTGCTGCTGCCGCTCATGATGATGATGATGATGTCCCTTGCCATGCGGACGATTGAGCTCCTCGCTTAGTTGTTGTAGTTTGAGGGCGTACTCCGAGGAAAGGGAATGTCTATTACCACGTCTGCAGCCGATGAATGGAAAGTTAGATTCTCTCAACAACATTTTCTGCGTTTTACCCACCTGTGTTTAGGTCCACGTCGGTGTCTGCGGCGCACTACCCCACGGGCATGTAAGAAATCAACCTCATCGTCCAATTGCATACCATTTCCTCCCGCATTGCTGTAGACATTCGGTAGCGTGGAACGTTGTTCTGGGAGGGATGTGGGCATTATGTGGCTGGGCCTTCTTTCGGCCACAAAATTGTTACCCGAATCGTCTTCGATGTCCTTGTTGTTGGATTGAATTTTACGCAAATCCACATTGCGGTGCAAGATTTGCGATTTATTTGAAAATTTGCTTGGTACACCTTCGCCTTTGGTTGCAGTGCGTCGTCGCTCGGGCGGACTGAGAACCTCGTTCTTATAGCTAGAACTTTGGGCAAAGTCCGAGGGTGTCTGATTACTGGGCTTAACGGGTTCGTTGTCACTCTGTTAATGAATTTGTTTAACCCCAAAATAGTTTATATACGTTTATTTTTCCTTACCAAACTAGCCTTGCTCAGGTGGGTCAGGGTGTAGTTCACTTGGTGAGTGCTTGGCAATTTGGTTTTCTTGCGTATGATATCGGTAAGTCCTTCCTCTTCGACCTGCAGACCCTCGTGATAGACTTCTTGCTTCAGTTTCTCCAGCTCTAACTGAAATGTGGCATTAAATTTAAGTGCAGCGACTGGTGGAGATGATGGTGCATCTGCCTGAACTTCGTCTTCCACCTCATGCTCATCATCATCATCTTTATCTTTCTCGTCACTATCGTCATCATCCTCGGTGGGTGTGTGGGCCACTACTGGACTAGAATCCTCATCGGGCAGTGCAATATCACCCATAAATCCTCCTGCAATGCAATGGAAAAAAAAAAAATAAAAAATTTAATGATGCATTTACATTTTGAACTACTTTAATTAGAATAATTTGAATCCTTTTCCCTGATTCGCCGACTCGTCCCTATTTGCATTGTTATTTTTAATTATAAACGACAAGGCACAAGGCGCATAAATTTTTATTTTAATTGAAACTTCATGTGGCGTTACTTCGGTTGAGTTCAGTTCAGTTGGCTGGATGGTTGGTTGCCTTGTTGGTAATTTATAATTTACACAGACAGCGTGCGAAGGGGGCGGGTCAGGCGCGGCTATAGTGTGGGTGGCATGTCGGTTCGTCGGACAGACATACTTTATATCCATTTAATCAGTGCATCAACATTGGTGTCCAGCCAACTGGGCATGGTTGTAACACTTTGTTTGTTCAGCAGCTAGCAAATAAGTGCTGGCTTAATGCGGCGTATACGCAATGTGAATCCTACTACAGGGCATGGTCGTAACTGAAATCCCATTTGGGCCGTTTCACTTACAAAATATATAACCAATTTCGGTTTTTTTCTTTCTCCACATTGAATGAATTTTGGTTGCATAGGAAATTGGTGTACCAATATTTTGGAAATGTATAGGATCTCTCTAGACTTTCCTTTCGTAAAGTCTAATAAATTGTTAACTAAACGTAAATTGAACTATTTAGTTCAAATTCCTAACATGTTTGTTTTGAGTGGAAAGCGAAGTCTGCTGATTGGCTCCCATAAGTGACCTCGAATTAGCTTATTCAAAAGTTCCTTAAACCATTTTTCTTTGAGCTACGCCCCTGTCCCTGTTTTCACTAGCCAGAACAATAACAGTTAACAGGGAAAATATGAAATTGTTGCCGTTTCTGTCTGAGACAAGTAAAATAAAATTAATTAAGTGCGTTTCCCAATGGAGAGACAGAGAGAGAGAGAGAGAGAGAGAAAGAGAACTCTGGGCATAAACAATTGCATGAAAGTTTTATTAAAACAGAAGTGTAAAGTCTCTGTAAAATATTATTCAAATATGAAGGCAAATACATTAAAGATTGAAAGATCAAAAGACTCTTTCATTATATTCAATTTGTCAACATTTTAAGGCAAAATTTGATAGTTATTTGCAGAACACAAAATTACTTGTCAATTTAATTAGAATTGGGGAGAGGTAGGGTAGGGGAGACATACAGTGAGCTGTACTTAATTTAAATATAAATGAAATAAAACTGCATTCATACTATTTATATAGAGCTGGCATGACTGACTAAAGCCTCCTTCAGGTTGTAAGCCACAGGACGACGATGACGACAGGGAGCGTTAATGTTTACGCCTTTTTGAGTTTTGAAGCGGCGGCAGCATCCGCTTCAGTCTCAGCGTGTTCCACATTTTGCCTCAGCATATCCAATTTGAAATCGTATTCCAAGTTTTGTTACTCTGAATGCATCGATACTGATGCGGCATATATAGCTGTAGCTGCTGGCAATTTGATTATTGCAAATCCAATAAACTTTCTGATACGACTGATGCTAAATTCCATGTGCGTGTGTGTGTGGGTGTGTGTGTGTATCTCTCGTTGGGTGGCTAGTCATTCTCTTCTATGCATTTAGGTCAGTTCTTTTGGGAGAACAAATACACAACACATTGGATGTAATTGCCGATACTAATTCGATTCATCATCAATACAGAATTGCAGCACGAATATTCTAACTTAGATTCATAAGTCTTATTCAAATAGCTTAATAATTAAGAGATTAATTTTGTATTGTTAGCATTCCGTTTTACTTTAGCTGGTTGTGAGCGTAGATAATTTAAATTCTCTTAAATTTTTTTTTGGAAAAAAACCCATAAACTAATGTGCATATATGTAGATATCACAACCCAATTTGCCTAGAATATGAAATATGATAGGTACATGGCAACAACAAGGTACAACATGGCGTATGACTGAGTTGTGAAAAGTACAATTTTGAATTTTCGTCTAATATAATGTTTCTAAAAGCCATCTTTATCACTCATCCCCTCAGCGGGTAGCTCTAATATATATATAGTAAGGATAAACCGAAAGAGCAAGACCAAACAAAACTTGTTGGTGTTGTTATTTTGCTTTGGGCTTGGGGTTTGCTTTTAGCTGCTGTTGCTGCGTGTTGTTTAGGAAATTGCAAATTACATATTTATCAAGCTGCAAACGTTTTTCTGATTTAGTTTCTGGGAAAACGGGGGAGAGAAAGTGCACACAAGCATGCCAAAATTGTACACACAAAGACAAAGTGAGCGATGTGCACAGAGGGGGAGAGAAAAAGGGAGAGAAACAGGGTAACTGAGACGGATAAAGTCAGATGACTGGTGCCAATATCAAAGTTGATTTTTCTAGTTTCGCTCCAATCAATGTCAATCATACGCACCGCACTGAGCGGTTACACTACCTAAATTACACTAAAGGCACAGAGGTATTTCTAACACGAACACGAAAAGAGAACACTGCAGAATGACTAACAGAAAACGGCACTTAACCAATCGTGTTCGGGTTCCCAAAAATCAAACGAAATACAAGTCATAGTATTGAACTGCAGTTGAAAGTGACACGGCAACCACTTTCCGGTGCAATCAAATGTAAATATCAAATATCAAAGCAAGGTGCATTCCCTTCAGCCACATAATTCGCATGAGAATTTCGACACATTTAAGTTTAAAATACTCAGAAACCTATTTTAAAGGCACCATGAGGAATCCAAACGAATTGACATTGAATAACACAATAGTTTCAAGTTTCTTTATTATGTCGTAAAGACTCAGTTAATAAATGTTCACAAGTCGTTCAATAAATTTTGTATAATTAAAAAATAAACAGAGAGTTTTTATTAAATTTGTTGGAATTTTTGAAAATCAAAAAATCAATTTTTACTGCTTTTAATAATTAAATTTTTTGAATTGACCCTAAAAAAATTACTGCATTCTGTAATTAAAAATCGAATCAATAATATTTTTCTAATTTTTTTATTTTTGGTGGCTTTATAGAAAAAATTACAAAATTAAGGCATACTTGTTTTTAAGCCACATATTTAATACAAGATAAATTTACGAAAGATAATATTTGTAAATTTTTTAAATGCACAAAGCTTGTAAAATTTTGTACAGATTTCAACCATAGTTAGGAATCAGTAACGATTCATGTTAAAAAAAATTGTAGAGAAAAAATATGTGTTTTGTTTTAAAACTTTGTTTATAGTTCTGGTCATATACGAGAGAGCATCAGTGCTGTGTAGCAAAATGGTAAGGGTAATTGTCAGCAATTTCTCCCCCATAACCCGTTTCCCTATTCCTTCCCTCTGCCGCTATTTCTGACCATGTGTTGTATTTACATTAGATTTTGCAAGCAAACAAATTTCTAGCATTCATCAAATATTTATACAAAAATCTGCACAGCATGAAAGCGCGTGTGCTCACTGATGTTTTGTTTGTTTGGTTGTATTCTTATTTTGTTTTCAGAAAAGATTATAAATATATTTACAATGCTCGCATGCACCACAGTTTGCACTTTCGTGGCCAACGTGATGTATGATTGATTAGATATTTTTTTCCCTTATTGATAAATCAAACAAAAAGATAACTTGGACCAACATTGATTTACAGATTTTATGCTTTTGCTTTTATTTTTTTGTGCTTGTTAATACAATTCAATCTCTATATCCCTTGGAGCACTAACTAGTCCTTCGTTCAATGTTGTTACTGATCCAATTTAAGTGAAATATGAACACTAAGAAGAAACTATGGGAGGAATTGGTAAAATCAGTAAAAGCTGTCATGGCTTTTAGATTCAATAATAAATAATAATCAAAGTTGAATAATGAGATGTAGTTGAGGAACTTTTTAGTCACTAGACATCCCTTTGGAATATTTTTAAAATAATGCAAACAAAAAGACATCTGTGTTCGGGTTCGGGTTTGTTATGTTTACGATTTTTTACGTATTCTAAATAGATGGCATAATTTTATCATCATTTTATAATAACTTTTTTTTGATATGACTGAAAAACCTTGTTTGATAAATCAATATAAGTCTCATTATAGCTTTTAGGATCTACATTTTAGAGCCATTCGATTCTAAATATGTCCTCTGGCAGGCTATGGAAAGAAACTAGAGAGTAAGTCGGTTAAAAAGCTGAAAACGTACGCAAGAGAGAAGCTCAAAATGAAACGGAATAAGTCGAGAGAGAAAGACGTTACCATTTGGCATTTAATCCTGTTAGCAAAGCGGAAGAGATGTAAACGAAAGTGAGGGAAATAGAAATGGAGTAGAAACTCCATAAGACTTACTATGTATAGTTACAGTTAGAGAGACAGAGAGAGGGAGCTGGCAATACAATAAGATCTGATGCAGTTGGCAGGAACAGTTGGAACACAGCAGGCAGGCGAGAAAACTTGGCGCCTAATGCGTCGCAAAGTCGTCAGCACGGCACATAAGCGGCCACCCACATGGGTGAGTAAAAGATGCGGAAAAGGATAACTGCCAGGCAGGCAGACAGGCAAGTCAGGCAAACCAGGGAAGAAGTCAACGTGCGTGCAGTCGACCTCGTACTAGTTCGTCTGCAATTTCATTACATTTAAGTTAAATGCCTTTGGCTGCTGGACGCCGCCTTCGCCAGTTCCTTCCCGTTGCTCCTGTCTCACTGACTGACTGGTCGGTTGGCTGGATGGCTGGCTGCCTGGCAGACAAACAGCTCGCACAAGTGAAAGTAATTAAATTTTTGAGCAACACCAACACCAGCAATAACAACATCCAAAGCCTTCTCCGCCTTCAACATAATTCACACTAACGAACTAACTGACGGACAAACGTGCCAAGTTGTTGCTGTTGTTTGAGTTGGGCAACCTTAGTGGGTGGGGTTTGCGAGTTTGGGTGTTGTTGGTGGACCTCTTCGTTTTCGTTGGGTTGTTTATATCTGGGTCCAGTTGCGTACCCTTTTTTATGGCGACCACAAAAATGTTGAAACACATTTGCCAAGTTGCAGTTTCCACTTCATTTCCCCCTCCCCCCCCTTACCACCGCTCTTGTCTTTAGCGCCCCTCCGCTAACAGGCCAGTCCACCCTGTCGTATGCGTAATGTAAAAGTGTTAACAAGAGTTGGCGGTGGTGGTAGCCAGCTGCCCACTTTATGAGTCTCTCAGCATACTCTGTGACTGACTTTAATTAAAAATAAAATCATTTCATCTCCATCTCCCTTAACACAGACACGCACACACACACACACACACACACACACAGCCACACATACAGGAAGAAACCGCGTGAGTTTTAAGTGTAATAAGTATAATAAAATAAAAACAACGCCAAGGCAAATACAACAATTGTGTATCCTGTCCCCCTTCCCCGCAATGTTTTTCGCATTTAGCCAATGGCAACCCTGGCTACTGGTGGCCCCAGCTATCTTTCTGTCTTTTTTCTCTCGGTGTTTTTTCCTTTTTGTTTTTTGCTATTTACTGTGGGTCAAAAGCAAATAATTGCAAAGAGCTCACGTCGGTGTCAGTGACGACAATGATGCTGATGCTGCCCCCAACAGATTCCATCTCATTGTGAAAGTGGAAAAAGAGGGATAGAGAGAGAGAGAGAGAGAGAACTACTCATTTGGGGGTCTTCTTTTATTTTTTGGCCTTTTTGAAGTTTTTCATTTTTCGTTTGTAGTTGATTTCACTGTTGCCTGACAACCAGAGATTGTCTAGATCACACAATCAGCTCCCTTTATGCTGCAGTTTAAATAAAGTGTTATAAAATGCAAACAATTAAACAAAGTTGTGGTCACAAACCATTTAAAATATCTACACACATCTACATATATGCATATATTTATATTACCCTAAAAGCCATATAAAAATAAACAAATGTCATTTAAACAGTATGTGGCCAAATCTAGTATATATATCTCGTTGGAAAATTAATTGTGGGTTTTTGATTTTAAAATTAAATTTTTTCATACCGGTTAATTACTTCCTTCCAATCCCAATCCTCCTTCAATCGTTCTTATATTAAAGCCAAATATGCCTAGAATGTCTAGTTAAAATTTAACTATTACAGCGACCACTTAGACATTCCCCTTGACACATATTTAGTAATTTAGTGTCTTCATTTAAAAGTTAGTACCAGTGTGAAACTTTAAAATCTGTTTTTTTTTTTGGGGGTTTTCCTCTTAGTTCCCAAAATGTATTTATATTAAACACAACTTCATCTCACTGTAATGAGCTTACTCATTAAAAACAAAATTCTATCTGTCATTTCAAACGTACATTGATTGCCTAAAGCACTTCATTTATTTGCGATTCCTTTAAGCTAAAACCATAGACATAAATGTTAGCTAAGTACACTAGTTTTTACGAACAGTTAACTTTCATATAAAACAGCCCACTTAGCTTATTTTAGATCAAATATGTATTTAAGAACCGTTTTTAAAACGTGTTTTTGAAGCCTATCTTCAGTTCACCTCGTAAAAAAAGTATTTTGCCAACAAAAGAGAGGCTAATATATTAAAAGCAACTTAACTGACTTTTACGGAGATATACCATATGGAAATTCTAATACTTTAAAGTAAATAAAAAGTGTAGATAAGCTGGAATATATCCTATATTTAATAGATTTTCTTTAAGCATTAAATATCTTATCAAAGTTATTAACTTGTTATTTTTACTGAGTGATACTTTTTGGTTTTCCTTTACTGTACAAATTGATAAATTTTTGTATGTAAAATTGTTTACTTTGATACTTTTTGGTTTTCCTTTACTGTACAAATTGATACATTTTTGTATGTAAAATTGTTTAAAAGAAATTCTTAATATGTAATTACAAATGGTTGACAAACAATCAAAGGCGATGGCTTCAGGTTTGTATGCAATCAAAAAGGATATAGAACCGTGTGAATAAATGTTGCTTCTCTCATTCTGACTATGTTAAAATCACTGACTCATATAACAACTGATTGTTAATTTTTATGTATATAAATAATTAAAGAGTTATGCTGGTACATTTTAATTCATAGTCAGTCAATGTCAGTTTAAATATCAAAGGAAACCAAACGAATTTGGAACGTAAATGTAATTATGCATAAACTGGCGCGGATGCGTATGAGCGTATAAAGAGCGGAAATGCATGTGCATATTTCAAAGTGTGTGTAATTGTGCGTTCAGTGTATCCGTGTGTGTGTGTGTGTGTGTCACGAGTGTGGGTATTAATTACAGTAGCCATAACAATGGAATTCAATTTGCTGGGCACGGCTCGCGTACATGTTAAATGGGCGGACATACAAATTTATCGTGGCGGGGAATTATGTTTTGATAAGGGCGCCCAAACAAACAAACAAACAGACAAACAGAACAAACAAACAAACAAGCCGAACAGTCGGCAAGCTTTGGCCAAAATTAAAGATGAAATCAAAGCAAATAGACACGAGGCATGGAGGCACAGACACAGACACTACTCGCACAAAGATACGGATGGACGAGTGGTTGGACAAACTAATCCGTTGGCCATAGAGCCATAGAGCCGTAGAGATTGCAAGGCTCACCCGAAACTCTTTCTCTCTGAATTCCATTAACCAGACTAGCCCACAGCAGCAGTTCCGGCTTTTCCATTTACTCTTTTTTTCCTCGTCTTTTCTGCTTATTTTTTTTTTGTCTTTCACTCCCCTATTTTCTGTTTTTCGTCCCAAAATAGAGCACATATAAGACCTGTGGTTGCCAGTGACGAGCGATTTTGGATTTGTGCTCGATTTAGGCTTTCTGTTTGAATTTTTTTTTTTTTTGTGCGTTTGTTTGTGAGACACAATGGCAACGAATGTGTCAATAACAGAGTTTAATGCACAATAAATTATATACAAATTCCAATTCCAATTCAAAGGTGATAAAAAGCCAAATGTTTTAATTAATTAAAAAAAAACCGCCCGAATTGCATTTTATATTGAATTCTAATTGTCACACAATCAATTTTATTTTCAAAGATTTCACAATTTTCCATTGTATTTCGATTTTTCTATAAAGCCACCAAAATGACCCACACACACACACACAAACTGAGTCTGAGCCTGAAGCTTTTAAAACCGCGCGGATATCTCTCTCTCTCCCACACACGCACACACACTAAAAAAAAACACACACTCAGACCAAATGGCAGATAGAACTTAAGTGCCAACAAAAGCCGTCCAATGTTTGAGTTTTCACAACAGATTTATGATGGACAACTGCGTCGAAATATCTAGACTCGCATGTATATATGTATGTTGCCTGTGCATGTGTGTAAGGTGTGTACACTGGAGAAAAACACCGCATTTTAGTGCAATTTTTCTGGCAGGTATTAAAACGTTGAAAAAAACTTTAAAAGGAAAATTTTAAAAAACATGACATAGTTTCTTTGAAGGCATAAATATAAGACTTTTAGCATTGGAATATACCTTCAGAAAGTATAACTTCACAAATATTTATCTGTTTGGCTGCAACAAACCTAAATAAAGCTACGAGTCGAGGAGGCGTGATCTGGTCAGTTGTTGTCACTAATTTTGCCAAAAAATTCTATGGCGGTGCCCGCTCCTCTTTTTGATAGCTCCTAAATGGGGTTCTGGCTTAGCCTATTATGAATTTATAATAAGAAAGATTAAAGCTAAAGCACAGCTAAGGCTAAGATACATGGATGATCAGCTTGCGTTAGCTGCGGCTTCCAACAGGAATATTTATCCAGAGTCGGCTATAGCAGTTGAAGAAGTGTTTCTCCGTAAGCTTCTCTTGTTTCTGTTGCCTTAATTTAAGTCAATCGGTCAAAACAGCATGCAGCATTTATTTAATATTAAACTTAAGAAAACGTATTTTGTATTTGAAACAAACAATTGCATACTTAAGGGGTAGGAAAACTCTTCTTCAACGTGTGAAACTCACTTAAAGTGTTTTTTTTTTCTCCAAGTGGAATGGCTCTCCGGGTCCCGGCTGGTGGTCAGTTCCTGTGTGTGTGTGTGTGTGCACCTAGGGCAAATATAGAAACTATATGCCATTGCTGCATAGTACGAATGGACTATGCTATGTTCGCTGTTCGCACAAAGCATTTTTAGCAAAAAACTTTTCTACGCCATAGAATAAAATAAAAAGCAGCAACCAAACAAAGCAAAACAAAAAATAAAAAAAAAAAAACATTTTTTTGCGCGTACTTTGGTAAAAATTGAAATGGGTCTAAAAACATTTGCCACAACCACATGATGTGTGTGTGTGTGTGTGTGAGTGTGTGTGTGTGTGTGGAGGGCGTTGGTGGTGTGCATTCATCTATACAACTTTTGGTGGCACTTTATTACAGTCAGGAATAACATCACGAGACAGCCACTCTGGGTTCAATAAACTCACAATGCACAATGCATCTAACTTTACCCCTTTGCACCCCACCAACCTATAAGAGTCAACACCTACTAAAACACCTACTCCATCGAACAGACACACACACACACACCATTCAACCTCTGCTCCACGACAGCTTCCGTCTGGCACTCGCAATTGCATCTGATAATTGTGCCATCAGAGAGGAGGAGCAGGCAGCAAAACTACATGCTAGCTGCCAATGTGTCCGTAGTCTTTCTGTGTTTGGTTTATTTTTGAAATACATTTTTATTTCATTTTTTCTTTGCCCTCTTCTCATGCCCATTTGAAAATGAAATTAAGCGGTGTCATTTATTTTATCACAGCAAAAAAGAAATGTGTAAACATTTTAGAAAAGTAAAATATGCATTTTATGTTTATTATGCCATATCAAGACAGTGGCGAGACAACAGTGAAATGAGAGAAATTCACCCCTTTAAGTATGCAGTAGACAGTGTGAAAATTCCATGCTATTTATTTTTAAATTGTGACTTTTGACAACGTGAGGCATTTTGACGTTATAGGACAAAGGTCGTAGAAGATGAATTTCCGGCTGTCCATGGCATACTTAAGGAATAGAATTTCGTTCTCTTAGATCCGCCACTGCTAGACGATGGACCCTTAACAATTTCATTAGGTGTACTGGCCAGAAAGTACATGATCTTCTGTGTGTGTACATATGTGTGTGTGTGCTACTAATAATGAATTCATATTTGCTTGCCAATCTTTGTGCTTATAGCGTAAACAAGAAAGCCAAAAAGAGTAGGAAAAAGGGTTCAACTTGCTAAATGCTGCAAATGAAGCCTGCCTCATGGCTGACTGAATTCGGTTCTTGGGCACATAAATTCTGTTGCCAATATTTGCAATTTGCCCCATTCAATTCTAGGATAAATGGGAAAGAAATCAGCATGAAACTCTAACTGTGGCAAAGCTGGAGGCAAACATAAATTTGTAGCTTAGGTTTTGGTGTTTTTCTTTCACACACACACACACACAAATTTTTGTCTTCTATTTTTGGTTCAACATTTTTTTTCTCCTTTTTGTTCTTCTTAGTTTTTGGTCTAGTAGTTGGCTTTTTCTGTTTTTGCGTTATGTTGGTCAACAGCTTTTTAATTCATGCTGCATTGGGATTTGTTCGCTGAACAATTAAAATAACATTTGCAAGTTTAAAATACGATTTGCATAAATTACGCATGCAGCTGTAGGATATCACACAGGGAACATATGTGTGCCGTGTCTGTGTGTATGATTGTGTGTAGAATTGTTTATCTTCCTCACCGTCACCCTCACCCTCTTTCTCTTTTCTCTTTGTGTGTGTGTGTGTAAATCTATTATATATTTGAGTGGCAAATCATAAGCTCCAGAGTGTGGCATTATCTGAGCAGCTTTTGAGCTTGTTTAATGCTTCGCTTGTCTATTTATGCCAATTTGCATAAACAATGATTGCTGCGTTGCTCTTTTATCTTCCTCCTCCTTCTCTCTCTCTGATAACAATCTCTCTCCAGACAGGTCTTTCCTAGAGAACTCAAGCCAGCTCTCGAAGTATGCAATAAAAAATACTTAAATGCAGCTCAAGCACTCATTTAGTATTTGAGTTTTGTTTTCTCTATAAACATACACACATACGAGCACATATGTACATATATTCGCATAGATTCTTATGCACACATAAGTACATAAATATGGCAAACTAAATATTAATGCCAACTAGTGATGTTTACCTTGCAATTTGCGCACAAGGGTTAGTCAGGGAAATCAGTTGGGAAATAAAGTATGTGCGTATATATCCTTTATCTTTAAACTCTTTTCACGTGTCAAATAGAAAACAATGGCTATCTGGCTTACTTTAACAATCGCACGAGCACGACTAAACAACAATATTTTGGGAGTGTCCTTAATAATGTTCAAATCAGTGAATAATTGATTATATAAACCTTTTCTAAGCAAGCTTAGCTTAAATATTCATCGATATTATGGTTAATTAAAGTTGAAAGCGTTTGTTAAGCCAATTAAAAGAAATTACACCAACGTTAGTCTAAACAATATTAATCTTTAATAAATTACACAGAATCATTTCAATGTATGTGTGAAATGCAGTAGTAATTAGGAAAAAAGTTAATTAAAACAATCCTAATACCAAAGCAGACACAAAGCTGTAGGATTAAAGAGATAAAGAAGATGCCGTCGAAATCCTTGGAATGTCGTCATGTTGATGCAATTGTTTGCCTGAAATTGTGCGTAAACTTTCAACCCGTCACTCAGTTTGCTATGCTGCCCCCCCCAAAAAAGAGCCCTACTCCCTTTACCCCTTTCCACCACCCCAGTGAATGCCCTGTCATTCCTGTTGGCATTAATTAATTATGTAAACAGTTTAAATGCAAGTTTATTTTATTTACACATGTTGCTAAATGTTTGTCATGCCCTCACATTGGGCCACAGTGAGACATAGAGAGAGAGAGAGAGAGAGAGAGAGTGAGGAGGAGAGCGGGGATAAACAATGTCAGTTATCTGCACTAGTGCAATAAATTTTCAACGAATTTGTTAATTCCCACAATGCCACAAAAATCCCCTAAATAGAGAAAGCGAGAGGCAGCCAAAACGTATAACAATAAAAACAAAAAATTAGTCTAACATTCTAACAAACGAAAATAGATGAAACATCTTGAAAATGCAACCACAAATGAAGTTAACGGCGATTTGAGAGAAAGAAAGAGAGAAAGAGAGAGAGACTTAGTTTGTAGTCCTGTGGCTGGCTTTGAGTGGCTGGCTGGTTGGTTTGTTGCCTCTTACTGTTAGCACTTCCGATTTTGCAGCATTTCCGGTGCTGAGTTTGTTCATTTGATACTTTTTCTTCACTTCTTCTTCGCCTTCTTCGACTTCTTTGTTGACTTCGTTTACTGGCAGACAAGAATCGCAGGCAATACAACGACTTAAACGATTTTCCGTTAAGTAAATTAAAGCATATTGAGCCTGTTTTTGAGAATGTATCTTAAACCACTTTGCTATTAAATGTTATGTCTTCTTCTCACTACATTTGAGGGCTGGTGCGCTTTAAAGCCAATGACTTTATTATCAACTTTTTATCTTTCATACCTGTGCATCATGTACGATGTAATATGAAAAGTATTCAAAGAATTCTGCTTGTTTTATGAAAGTTACGGAGCATTTCGTGTGGCTTTGTAAGCTGATCTGTTTGTTGCCTTTCCATTTGGTGGTGTACACAATCCAACTATTTTCTCTCTGTACCTTTGTCACTTTGCCATTCATATCCTAGGCATGGCAGGACTTTTTGGTATCTACTGTCTGCTATCTGGCGTTGTTGCTGCTGCCGCTTATCCTCAGCCTGCCACAGCAACAGACTAACTCAATCTGTCTGTCTGTCCTTCTGTCTGCTTACAATGCCGCTAAGAGTGTGAATTGTAAATAGTTTGCCGGCAGCAAGCCAGAGATGGGTCCATGTAATGTTCTCAGAAAACCAAAAGAATTTTAAAAGTTTTTCTTTTACAGTTTTCGCAGTGAGCGCAACTAAATTCCATATATGTATATACCTACGTATGTTGCCTACTTTTGGGAGCAAATCAAAAGTTGTGCTGCGGGAAAATGTTTCGTAACTAATTTATAGCCATCTCTAGCTGCAGACAACTATCTCTCTCTCTCTCTCTCTCTTTCACTCTCTATCTGTCTGTCAGTCTCTATTTTTGACTTTAAAGTGACTTTTTATTTCAATTCGCTAGCAAAAGCTAACCGTAAAGGAAACCCCGTTCATGTTTTGCGGTGGCAAATTAGTTGCAGTCACTTGGGCAGGTTGTCTGAGTTTCAGTCAGCCACTCGAAGCCTGTCAGTGTATCCATCTCTGTCTCCGTTGCTGTCTCCGCCGTCTCCACTTGGCGTTTTGGTTGCTCTGGTTTGCGGTTGTTATTATTGTGATGTTCTTGTCATCATTACTGTCGTCAACTAACTTTGCCTAGCCTGGCATTGTGGCCTGGACTGCTGGGCCGTGTCTGTGTCTTTGTTGGCGCATCATTTTCACGTTTGCACCGCCATTTGCGGTTTGATTTCTTGTGTGGAGCCACAGTCACGCCTTACTGCATGCCTCTATTCTCAGCCATCAATAAAGTCGTGAATATTAAAATGCATTTCGTTTTTAAACAAATTAATTGACAATTATTTTCTCGGCTTCTATGAAATGTTGCCTTGGCCCTTGGCCCAATGTCTTTGTAATTGGAAACCCTTATGCAATTTCATTTCAAAAACGTCTATGTTCAGGTCAACGATGTAAAATTCACCAATTAATGTGTACACAGTTAAATTATTAAGTTTCTCAACTTGCCATTACACCAATTAGTTGCTTTTACTTCTATATATCAAGCTAAGAAGCTAGTTGAAAATCTGATTTAAATTAAAATAAATGTATGACAAAACCATTTGCAATAAAGCGTCAATGGTTAAATTCTCTTAATATCGTTTTTATATTTATGATTGAGTTCCTCTAATAATTACTGATTTGGGAACATTATAACTGGATGACTATATAGAAATAAGTTTTTATTTCTTTCATTATGTTGCTCTTTAAATAGCCAGCAAAGGCTTTCCGGCACATATATTAATTACCACAATAATATAATGAAGTCACGATTTCTGCTCCCAAAAATCTAGTATCAAATTTTAGTTTATATTTAATTAAATATTTACTTTTATTTCACATCATGTCATTTGATAATCTCCAGGACACTCGGTTGAAAAATTTGATTAATTTTGTGAATAATTAAAAAAAAGAAATTAACATATTTTTCCATTTCTTTGTAGGTTCTCATTGATGCGTGGATTTGGAAATATTAGAATGTCATTAAATGTGGCTGTGTGTGTGTGTGTGTGTATGGGTGAGTACAAACATTTAAATACATATAATCTACGATACAGTTTCGCGTGTGTATATCTATTGTGACCCACATTTCAGTGTGGCAAAAAAGAAATGCAAACAATTTATTAATAGTTAATGCGAAAAAAAAGATGGCCGTGAATAAAGAAAAAAAATGAACCGAATGATTGATAGCGAATTTATGATGAGAGCTTATGACAGACACGTATGGAATATTTCTGTCTCTGTTTTAATCGTCCCAACCCACAACTTTGTAGGGCTAAAGGATAATTAAAGGATCTAACGATGCAGTCAAAAAATGAAAATATTCAAAACTTAATAAGGTATAAACAATTCGTTTAAATCACTCAAAATCAAATCATTTTTCGACTGTCTGTTGCATACTTAAGGGAGAAAATTTACCCCAATTCAATCCCTTAGGTTTGCCAATGTGTTACAATGTGAAGAACTTCAGTTTTTATTAATCTTCTTTTCTGGTAAATATTTTAAGGCTATTTTAGGTACACTAGAATAACCTTGGTAAACGAAGTCCACATTAACATCTCCTATAAATTTAAGCCTAATCTCGGCTGGTAAGCAAACTCAAAATCGATATCGACATGGCTTGTGGCTTATGCAAACTTCTCTTTACTGTTTTCAAAAGAATTTCTTGCAGTTTATGGCAACATTGGCTGGCAAATCATAAATAAGTATGAATATACATATGTACATACATACACCTACCATACGCCACTCGTACATGGTACTTATTACAATAACTGCCCCTAACCAAATATTTACAATCCTCCATCGACATCATCGACATCGATATGCATACATCCAGAGAGTGGGAGATTCCCATTTTCATCCGAGCCCACTTTATGCCACTTGAGGAGGACATACATTGGCATTGCGAATGACAGTCAAGTCGGAAGTCGTTTGCCTTACGAGCACGCACACTTTTGCAAGTATTTTCCATGTCAGGGGAATGCGAGGTGGATTGAAGGGGAGGGGTGTGAGACAAACTTTTTGACAATTGATGTGCACAAATACTTATACTACACCCGCAGATAAACTTGGCTCATCGTATTTGCCGGTAGACAAATTGCAGTCAAAGTCGAAACGAGACGATATCCAAGCTCTATGGTATTGATGTGTCTGTGTGTTTGTGTGTGTATGTCTGTGTGTGTGTGTGCTCTCAACGCATTCCCAATGCCTGAGTCAATTTCATTCATTTTGTACATATATTCTTTCTTTTTTTTTTGCAATACTCTATAAACTGAGGTAAATTCAATTGAATTGAACAGACCAGGAAGAAGGGGATTGCCTGCTTGGCAGATGATCTAAGAAAGCGCCAAGGTTACCACAATGGCGCTTAATTTTCTCATCGCTGCAACAAGCAAAACGAGTACAGAAAAGGGTGATGGAGAGAGGAGGGTTGAGCTAAGCCCATGAATAATATGTGCGTGGAGGGTTGAGAGGGGAACAGGTTTCAAGTTAACAAGACTTTTCGCTTTTACTCAAACTTCCGGCTTACCGAAAACACAATTTACAAAGCACTTCTTTTTGCCTTGCTGCAATGTCGCACAGTGGGGCAACATTGAAATATAGCAAAAGAAAGTGAGTCAAATTCTTATTTGAAAGTGCGATCTGTTATTATCTGAGATGCGAGGTAAGAAAATTGTCAGTCTAAAATTTTTAAATTCACGGATTTTCAATCCACGTTCCATTCGTTATGGTTAAATTAATGAAACATTTCTTAGTTAAAGTTTAATTTAAACGTTTCAATTTATTGAACCTAAAGCTAAGCCGATTAAAGGGGCGAAGCCAACATTTTCCTGGCTTTTACGATTATAAAGGCAGTAGCGGATCGAGGAGGTAAATTTTGGTTTTGACTAAAAAATGTACATATATAAGAGGTAGAAAAACGTTTTTGGAAGAGAAAACTCTTCCGTTGAGAGGGCAAACTCCGTTGATCCGCGACTGTGTGTTAAGGTATGTAAGCATGTAGGTGTACTCACCCGCCTTGCAGGGATCCATATCAATGTCGTTGGATACCTTTGGCATCACTTGCATGTGCAGAAGCTGCTCAATGCTGTATTTGCTATGATAGGCGCGTCGATTTCTCAATGCCCGCAGCAAATGCAAATTGGTTCCACGACGACGATGATGATGTTGATGGAGCTGTTGCTTCGTCTCTTCGTCTATGGGCCTGTCTGGGGCACCAACTGCAGCAGCAACGTGATCCGTGCTTAAAGACGTCTCACCATTACCATTTAACTTGGTGCTTTTGGCATGCGCTGAGATTAACACCAATAATGCTGTGGCCACCAGCAGGGCATAGTTTGTGTAGCTTCTCATTGAAGCAGCTGAAGCTGCCGAAGCACCCAGCATCATCTCCCCCTGGGCACGTCTTATTCGCTTTTGTTCTTCTTGTCACTTACTTGCTCACTTTCCGATGTGAGGTACTTGTTTTCGTTTTTTTTTTGTTCAGTTTCACTCGGTATCAGCTATTCACATTTTCGCATTGCACGTTGCTCTCTAAACAATCGGCAACTGCAATGAAATAACGACAAAAAAAGATTTTTAATTAAACTACTACTAAATATTCTTGCAATTCATTCAAATTTGCTTCATTCAGGTTTTCACTGGTTTTGTGTAGCTACTGATAAGCCGGCGTCTCCCCCTGCCTTTATGCGTTTCGAATATGGGTGCTGGGAAAAGGGGAGAAACTAATGAAAAATGTCTCATGATTTGCCAATTGTTCAGCATAATCAATTCTATTGTCTCTTATTGTAATCAGAAGATTTTCTCAATATATGTTCAATTCAAATATAAATAAAACAAAAGGCTTATTGTTCAGAAAAGAAGGAGAAAAAAGTTTGACGAGTGGGACAACAAGAATTAATTAATGAATTTGTTATGCAAAAGAAGCAAAAGAGTATTTCTTCTGTTCACATTGCACAAAACCTAAAGCACTAAAGCAAACTTTTGACCAAAATTGATATTTTAGGGGACTGGAAGCCAATACTTTGTAGAATTTTGTCTTTACGGTCTATGAAAGTAAAATCGCACATATTTCTAAATTTCTATTTTTGAAAATCAAATTCGAAAGGTCCTAAAAAAGTACCCTTTTAATTATAAAAAACCCATTTATTTTTAACTGTGTGGATCTGTGGATTATATTTCGATTTAGTATTGAGTAGTCTTGATTGGTCAAATGTTACTTGCAAGAAATCTTTCTAAAGATAAACAAAGGTTAAACTAATTTGTACTTCAGGGACAGCAGCAAACGTTTTCAGTATGATAGCAAATAGAGCAGAATTAAAGAGGGAGTTACACAGAAATGGAACTATTCCTAGTTTCTCCTCAAATGTTTAATAATGTAAATTCAGTATAGGATCAATGACATATTTTAAACTCATTTATAGTAAATCTTCTTTTTTCAATTACGAATTAAATTTAAAGTTAGTTTTTTACATAACCTGCTGTTTAGGGATTATTGTTTGATTCTTCATTATTGATGTCAATCAGTTAAGGTTGTTGTTTCGCCACACAAACGTCACACATTCTGTGACACTCGAGTATTTGACCTATCGATTTCAGCACTTTAGTTTTCAAGTGTCAAAGTCCTTTTGAAATTCTCTATTGGGCACAAATTATTATTGAATTTCTGCACATGTCTATTATTTTAGGTATGTGTATGCATATTGCACCTAAATTTTGAGACAGCCCAGGCCAGGGACCTTTGGTTAATATTTCGAAATTGCATCTGACTGAGTCTGAAGAAATCCAACAACAAAAACAAGAATGTAATTTTCTATGCTAATTCATGGACGCAATCGATGCGTCAGTTTACGCAGCAGGAAGATGCAGATGCAGGGCAGGCGGAGCAGGAGGTGGAGACGGAGACGGAGATGGAATAGATTGGGAGTGCACATCAGCATTTTGTGATGTGTTTATACAGAAAATTTTCTAGCATCTGTAACCAGATTCATATCAGATGAGCAATCATGGCACACACACCCGGTGTCTAATTTACATATGTATGTATGTGTGTAACTATGTATGTAGATTTCAGCTCACATCTGTGTGTGTATATGTATATATATTCGTAGAATGTGCATATGGTTTGGTAACCTCATAAACTCTGTCATGAAATTCTATTAGAAAACGACAGGAGAATGGAAACAAAGGAGGTGTTAAAATTTTCCAAAGAAAATGGAAACCACGACAGATGGTAAGAGTGAGAGAGAGAGAGAGAGAGAGCGTTTGAGTGGGCTGTGTTCAGGTATGTGAAATGCCGTCAACTTGGCACTCAATTAATATTGGGTCAAAAGAACTTCTAATCACCTTTTTTGGTTATATTTTGTATTTGTTACCTATGCACCCAGCCTGGGGTAATTAAAAATCGCTTAGCTCTTTGTGTGGCCAAGCCAAGAAGGCAAAAAACCTTTTCAATTAACTTGAATGGCGGGCGGTTGGTTGGTTGGTTGGTGGGCTTGGACCAACAGGAGGAGGCCATTGTCATTTGCTTTTACTTTTTGTGTGGTTGGCTTACCATTTTGGCAATTGTTGCCACAATTTCATTAAATCATTTAATTTCCTGCTCAGCCAAACAATCAAAACAAATCAACGCCTAAGCTGCCTTTTTATGGCAAATTAAGTTCCCCTCTTACAGTCTGTTGTGAATCCCAGAATGTGTGTGTGTGTGTGTGTGTGTGTGTGTATGTGTTAGTTGGTTGTCTGTCTGTCTGTGTGTGTGTGTTTTTGTCTGGCATTCCTGGCGAAATAAGCAACTAAATAGCTAGAATGAAACCAATTCATGGGTAAAAGTTAAGCAACAACTGTAGCAAAGGAGTGCAACATATTTTCTTAATTTCATTTCATTTCCCTGTGCACAAATGGCGGCAACCATTTCCATAATCCACAGTCGTATAATTACGTATACGCCGCATGGGGCCGCAGAAGAAACTGGAAGGCAACAGGATAAGCAGCAGGAGTGAAATCTAATGAGAAAACACACAGAGAAAAGAAGCAACAGCAGGAACGGAAGCGTCATCATGATGATGCTTCTTTATATTTCATTTAAGCGAAATTAAAAATTCAATTGATAAATTCCAAACTAAATAAACGAAATGAGAAAAACTGCTCGTAATTTTTCCCTCCTACCATTTTCTTTGTTCTTACCATTTCTCTCTTGCTACTTGCTATTTTCTCCTTCGTCCTTCTCTTTGTGTGTGTGTGCAAATTGAAAACCGTTGAGAAGTATGTTAATTGGCTCAAACTGCCTGCTGCTTGACGACCTTCTCCTTCCCTCCTTTTCCTCGTCATCGACATCATCATCATCATCATTATTATTTTTCGCTCTCTCTTGCTCTCTCATTATAAAATTGGCTCTGTTCTTGCAATTGCGTTTGTATTTTTTCAATTGGCTTACTTATCGCACCCACATGAACTGGCTAGCTGCTGCTTATCAGCGGCTTCGAAGAAAAAGTTCTCGGTCTGGGTCAGTCCACTCACTGCTGGCCCAAGTAAACAAATTTCGAATTTTAATTTCCACTACGTAACATGTTTTTCTACCCTCTGCACATTCGGCCTAGAAGGTCATATTAATTTAATGAAGATTTTCAGCATTATTAGTTTCAAATAATATTTTCGTCTCTATTTCTCTATTTGTCTTTTTATGGTTTTAACAGCGATTAAATTCTTGCAGATTTGCTTGGCTTGGCTTAGAAACTAGCGGAGTGATTACGCTTGATTAGAGATAGATAAATGATTGACAAATAGTTCAGCAGGAGACACTCATGTGCTAGAGGGTATATTAAAGTCGTCGATCATTAAATAAAGGAATATATTTATGTTTCATTTCGATTTATGATATTTAATATTTATTCGCTTATATTCAAGTCTAAAGTCGACTCGTATTTATTATGCCTACTGTTTTGCATGAATTATTATTGTGAAAGCTTTTTAATGTCATTTTCAAATGGCTCGCGCCATTTACTTTTAGTTTAATTATATGAGATAAACGGGCCAGATATCCTGGCATCTATATTCCAGTCAGCAAGCCAGTCAGTTGCCCACACCATCCCAGCCCTGCCCAGCAAGGCAGGGCCATCAATCAGAGTTGTCAAGTGCTCGGCTCGCAAGTTTCCAACTACATGAGCTGACAATGACAAGCGTCAAGTAGCTGGGGGAATCACAGTGAGTATTTGCTTGGAGTCCTGCAGGGGCGGGGTAGGTGGAAAGAGAGAATCGAGGGTGGGGTTTTCTTTTCTCTTACACATTTTTTCCTCCTAGGCTAAGCAGGCCCGGACCCGTCTCTCATTTCGTCTTTGTCATTTTTAGTGTTTTACAAGAGCAAATCTTGACACGGAATCGTTGTCCAATTCACTGTCCTGGCCCCCAGCCCCATCAGCCGTTTGTTCTTTGTTGTTTGCTTAATTTTGATTTACTCTGTCTCAGCTTGACAGTTGACATTTCGAGTTGCGAAACTATTTGAATTTAAATATAATTTCATGTCAGTCATCGTAGTAGCAGCAAAAGGATCGCCTAAGAAGGTTCATTTGGCCTAGTTGAAACACAAAATTAAGATCTAGATACTTTAGAAAACTGCCGATTCTCATACACATCTACTGTAAACGGTTTTTGCATGTGAAAATTAAAATGGTTTAATTGTAATTTAATTTGTTAGAAAAAATTTACAAGAGCTGTTAGTTTATTAACTTTAGGAAATGAAAAGTGATTTATAGATGTAAGATGTCACTTATTTGACGAATTCATTTTGTATGCGATTGATTGGTAATTGTGTTGTCATGGTCGTCGTTGCTATAATTATGGTTAATAATTAATGGGATCAAAAAGCATTGCATAAGAGAAGGCGCAGGAAATGGCGGGCAAAAGGAAAGGGAGAACCAAACAACTGGGACAAGAGCAGCAGCAGCAACAGCAGCAACAACAAGAACAACAACAAAAACAACTGCAGCCCCAATTTGAAAACAACTTAATTTCAATTACCAACGCAAAAAGCAAAGAGCCTTCAACAGAAATGCCAACGCCAACGCCATGGACCATGGACCATGGACCCACAGCTCGAAATGGTATAATGAACGAAACGGCAAGCAGAGAGATGAGATGCCCTCATCCGTGCCCTCGACCGAGGCGAACCAGAATCCGAGTTGTCTGCTCGGTCGACTTTTATGCGATTTAAAATGCTTTACAAGCGCAAAATGCAACCAGGCGGGTGAGCAAACAAACAGACAAACAAACAAACAAACAAACAAACAAACATACAAACAGACAGACAAACCGGCAGGCAGAGAGTCGGATGGAGGATAAAACGGATGGACACTGAAATGAAGCAAAAGGACAGAGAACCTGAACCACGACCAGGTCCATGACCAGAATCAGGACGAGTCTAAAGCCAACGGCAAATAATTAAACTTGGCCACCTAGCACCTGTGGCCCTTGTCCCTCTGGTGTAAGCAACTCGCCCGCCCACCCAACCATTGCCCATTGCTTAAAGCCCATTGCCGTGGCATCAGAAGGATGTCTGCAACAGTAGCAACCCGGAGGAGTTGTGTCGTGCCGAGCCAGACCAGGCCGAGTTCTGATTATTTAGCTGCTCGGCATGAAAATGTAAATAAAGTTCAACCATAAAATATACCGCAGACAGATAGGCCACCGGTTGGTCGCTTGGCCAGACCATCCTGTTCACTTCTATAATCTGAAAATGAAACCGGGTGATGCAAAATAACCGCAGGCCAGATACGACGAAGGACACACTTGCATTGAGGAATGGGGGAGGTGAGGGGGATTGGCATCCTTCCCAGGCCTAGGTACATTTATAAAGAATATGCGATTTATTTATAAACTTGCCTCGGCACTAAAGTTAAGAAATAATTAATACTAACTACTACGAATGACGAGCGGCTTGTGGATTGTGCAAACATTGGACCATTGGACCAGAGGGATTCGGCACCCAGTCGCTCTCCTTTTGCTGCTACTCCTGCTCTTGTTTTTGGATGGCCATGAATAACAATTGCCTCAGCCGCCCGTCCCATGTCCGTGTGGAGTGGAGTGAAGTGGAAAAATATGGTGCCAAAGATTTCATTTTTCTCCCTTTTTTTTTTTAGTGGTGATTCCGTGGGAAAGCAAACGGCCCCGGCAGAGGCCCAATGCAAATATGGAAGAGCGAGTGAAATCCCTTTTAATTTGGCAAATAAAACTGACGACAGCCAAAGCGAAAAGAAATGAATGAATGTGAATGAATAAAAGAAACGAAATTTGCAGTTAACTTTGGCTTTTACCACTTTTGGCTCTTGCTCTTGAAACTGGCAACTGACAGGCCATTGTGACGGAGCGCAGCCGGCAAAAGTTGGCACAAGTCAACTCCGTAAGTTTTCAATTCTGAAAATGTCAATTGCATCAGAACACACAAGAAACTAACTAATTAATTGGGGAAACATCTCGCCCGGAATGCTGAACTATGAAATATGGTTTTCATTCATAGAATTAAAGTCGATTATAATAAGTTCCGTTTACTTAAAAAAAAATTGTTTCATTTCGAAATCGCTTTTGAAAAGAAAAAACAGTTGCGAGGTTGTTAACTAAAAGGCAAAGAAACGAAAGCGAGAGCAGGAATCTATTTCGATTCCGGCCACCTTATTCAGAATCTAAATAAATTAAAGCGCAATTTTCCAAATTATTCCTTTATGGTTGACTTACATATGATTGGAACATTTGTTTTGAAATATGTAAACTAATTCATAGATTCAAATTGGTATATAAAATTTAAAAATAATTCAACTAAATGCATATGAAACATTAAAGCGAAATTGCCATTGCCGTTGAAAAATGGATATTTACTGATCGATTAAGCTCACTGAATATGGCATTATTGTAATTGTGTTGGGCAAGTCATAAAGCCAAATGAAATTGCCTTTGTTTATTTTTTTCTCATTTTTTTTTTTTTGCCTATCAGGGAATTTTCATCTGGTTTATGTGCGGAGTTTGAGCTTATTTAAATGAAATAAAATCAATAAAGCCTCAATAAATGATAAAAATACATTATTATAGGACGCTGAAAATATTATATATCATATAAATTAGTCTACAAAAGAAGAAGAAGCTGAAGGAGGAAGCAAAATGTCTTTAGACTTAAATTAATTACACATGCCGGTGGGAGGAGTGGAAGAAAACATGTTGCCAGGACTCAACGGAGCTGAAGTGTATACACACACACACTTTTGCACACACTCGCTGCTTGCGACATATCATTAACTTTGCTTTATACCTACAACCCGAAAAGATTCTCTTTTTTTTTGCTTATTTGAGGGAGTGAAGGAAAAAATTCAAAGCAGTTTGCAGCGCGCCAAAAGATGAAGTAAAAATACGAAAAGAAATAACTTGACGATGGTTTTTTTCCTTCTTGGTTGGTATGTGTCGAGGGTTTGTCTCTATGTCTAGTCGGTGTCCATGGAAGTGTGTGTGTGTGTGTGTGTGTGCTGAGGAGAGAGTTGGGGGAGAGAAGGAGGCAACATGGAGACTGCTGCTTGTTAGGGCAACGGCGTCAGCTGTGACGATTCTAAAGGACAGTTGCAAATATTCATAAAAATAACTCAAATCTTGGATAAGATTTTTATACTCTTCACCTTTTTATCATGGTGGTTTGGTATAGGGCATATTGAAATCGACAAAATTTGGATCAAATTGGTATATATTTAGACAAGGTATAAAGACGTTTATTCAGATGCGATTTGGCGCTAAAAACCACAAGTTTGGGTGGAAATGTCTTTAGTTATCTTATAAGAATAAATTATGTTTATAGAGATAAAGCTCTGGACGGATGGGAAAGAAGTCCGCTTGAGAACCTTAATTAAAGAACCTTACGAATATTGTCTGCAGAGCTGATTGGCATTTTCATTTATGTAGGATATTACTAAGTCGGAGTGATCTAATCTAATGAGAATACACATAAAAATATGTATTTAATAATGGCGAATGCTGGTACTGATGCTAGGGTCGTACCTGTGGTCTAAGAGTTGGGTAAATCAAACCCTATGCCTTAACCGCCCCTCCCCCCCCCCCTATTTTATTCCTTATCTCTGCCTTTTTAGCACCACTTAATTCGCTTTTAATTTTTGTCCTGCTGCTGCGACAGCAGAAATGTGAAAAATTCAACATCTCCATGGCAAGGCCAGGATGGATAAAATGAAATTGAAGGAACACCAAAAATACAGCAAAATTTGTTAAGCACGCACACACAGCCAAACAGACTGACACACACAGACTGGAATGGAATATAGAGTGCGTGAGTAAAAGGCCATGGGAATCGGGTGAAAAAAAAATGAAGAGAAAAAGTAAAATCAAAATGAATTCTATTCAAAGCTTAGTTGGGGGGAAATATGAAATATTTTTGGATGGGAGAAAGGTCTGTGGGTCTGGTGGATCTTGTGGGGGTGGGTGGGGGAGGCAATAGGGACAAAAAGTATTGTTGAGAAAAATGCATACGCGGGCAAAAAAAAGAAAATTCCTTTGCTCTCGCACTCTCTCTGCTGACTGAGAGGAGAGGGGAGAGGACAAAGGGGTGGGTTCACATCAGAATGCTTAATGGCCAAGTTGCCACAAAGTATTTGTCGGCAGTAGCAAAAAGTGAAGTCAAAGCGAATGGATGCAGTGGAGTGTGAACAACGTGAGCAACAATATCAATATGCGTCGTATCTCTCCGCCCTACCCACCTCCGCCTGCTGACAATTGTTTGCCAGCGGAAGCAGATTTCTTTCCTCTGACAAAAAACGGAAGTGTTCTTCCAGCAACTTAAAAGCACAGAGTAGAACCAAAAATTTCATATTTTCCATTTCATTTTGCTTGGGCTGCATAAATTTCCATTTAACAGCGACGACGGCGGATAGTAAAGAAAAAAACAAGCAAAATGAATTTAAACTTCTGCAGCAACAAAAAAAACAGCACCAACAATGTGGATGAAGAAGGCATCCCAAAAAGTCCAATTAAGCCTAATGCGCAGCCTGCAAGCGGCATTTAAGTTGTACCTTTGGACCTCTCCCTCGCTCTCTCCTTCTTACACTATACCTTTTCTTTAGCCTTTACCTTTAGATTTAATTGCTGTCCCAGCCTCAAATACAGAACGAAACCCAAAAACGGCAAAAGCAATCGCGAATCCAGTACGAGTTCGTTGCTACCTAAGATGTCTCTGGACATTGCTCGCGGACACACATACACACACACACACACACAGTCGCGCACACATATACGCACCGAGAATACCTTGACTCTTGACGTTGTTCCGTATGGCAAAAAAACAAAGACCAGAACGGAAAACAAAAACAAAAAATGATTCTATTTTAATTACGCCGGCGGCCTTTAGATTGGCAATTGACGAAAAGGAAAAGCGGAAAAACCGCACAAGCCGAGACGCAAAGACGCAAAGAGAGAGAGAGAGCAATGCGATGCGATGATGATAATAAAGAAGCGTAAAACGCAAAACACCCACAGCAGCAACAGCAGCAGAAGCATCATCTATGTATCTGAGAGAGGGTCATGAGGAAGTCGGGCGGGTAACAGATGGAGACAGGCAGGCAGGCAGTCAGGCCGCGTGCCGTTCGTTATTTATAGAGCCTATTGATGGCGCTGCCGCTGCGCTTTTCCTCTATCACCAGCAACAGCAGCAGCAACGGCAGCAGCGGCAGCAGCCACAACCAACAGCGTGTTTATTTGTCGCGGTCGCCCGTTGTCTGTTCGAATTGAAAACAACAAAAATCACACACACACATTGAGATTGAGGAGGGGAGAGCAGGGGGCAACTGATAAGGTATGTCAAAAACTGCACACATTCAATGATTCAAATATGAATTGGAAGACAAAAACACAAGCAAAGATCGCGACTAAAACAAATCACTAAGAACATTGATTAACGAAAAACGACATAAGCAACAAATAAGCACTAAAACAGAGACTGAGGTATTTTCCCGTGTTGCTATGTCTTTGAATATTTACCTTAGAAATTGAGATAGATTTAACAAATGATTTGTATTTAATCGAATTTATTTAAATTGCACTAAAAACAAGTTTGTTGCCAATAATTCTTTCGTTTTTCGTGTTGCCGCCACACCAAAAGCAAACCGCCATCAATTGCACACACGTCCGTTCACGACCAAAGATTCTCGCGTTTTGAGAATCCCAATTCAATTCACAGACATAAACAGAGCCAAATAGTCGAAGAAACTGTTCCCAGCGAGAGCATGCGCCGAGAACAGAAGCAGCAGCATCCAAGTATTCAACAGTCCACGGCGACGGCAACTTACTCCAAAAGCAGTCTTAATGATTGTTAAAGGAGATGATGTTAAATATCCTTAACAAGATCAGACAGTCTTTCTAGAAAATATTCTAATTTCATACAATTAAAATAAAGTTTAGCTCAAAAGGAATATTAATCCAATTTTTTTTAAATTAATTTTTCTTTTTTTTTTTGTACGTTACAATTTATATTAATAATATTAATTTACATCCAAAGGAACGTTTCGACTATCCTGTTGATTTAAATTGTTCTCCAATTTGCTCTCCTAGCGCAGGATATCAAAAGAGAGACAGAGAGATTGTGTTCAAGAGAGAACGTACTCAGCTGATTTGCAGTTGTTAAGGTCTTGGCAATCTTACAGGTTGTTGCTGCCTTTGCTTCAAAATAGATTTTAAATAAATTAGATTATCTTTTTATGCTTTAAATTGCGCGCTTTCTGCGCAGTGTTGGATTACACCAGGAATATGACCGTTACATTATAGGCGAATCTCAAAAGTGAAGACCTGCGACTAATTAGGAAGATAGCTCTATGTTCTTTTTTTTAGCTGCTATCACATTAGCTACAAAGCTAACCATTTCGAAATTCCAGTTTGTCCAAAAGAAAATTGAAATATAGGAAACTATTTTTAATAGCGGCGCAGTTTTGTAATTAGGGTGAACTGACAGAAATACGGGCATATAGTGTTAAATATGGGCCAAAACAGTGAAATAGTAGCAAGGCCGAAATAGCGGTGAAAAGCCAAAAAAGTCATAAATTGCGGTTAAAATAATTGACCGAAAATCCGAAGCTGGACAGCAACAGGAGTTGATATATCAACAAGAATTCTGTGACAAGCAAAGTAAAAATTATGAAATTAATATGTACTAAGCAAACTCTTAACGAAACGTTAGGTTAAGATATGCCGCAATACTGCACATTCCCACGAGTCTATCCATGTGTGTGTGTGTACAAACTTTATAATTAGAATTAGATTGAATGCATCGGCTGTGTCTCTTCGTTAACGAGTTTTAATATTTCAATTCTCTAATGCATTTCTTTAGGCCGTGTCGAGTTCCACCTACTGAAGACAGAGGTGAGATCCATCTGAAATGACGCAAAAGTGTGAAACGACAAATTGTGGAAAGGATGCAACTCTCCAGTGTCCCACTTGCTTGAAACTGGGGATCAAGGGATCCTTTTTCTGCTCTCAGCCATGCTTCAAAGGTTTCTGGAAGGAGCACAAAGTAATCCATGCCTTAGCCGGTACGTATGACAGATGGTGAAATTCAGAAGTGAAAGTTTTAGTCATTTTATCTCTTTCAATTATATCGTTTTTTTTTTCTAAAATGGGTATTGGATATCTATCGAAAGTAGCTGGAACAGGGCAGAACACTGCTGACGATGGCACCTACAATCCATGGCCACATTTTCGTTTTACCGGAAAACTGCGACCATTTCCTCAAACTCCCAAGCGTGCGGTGCCCGAGAGCATACAACGTCCCGACTATGCCGACCATCCGGCCGGTCGTTCTCTCTCTGAGGAGGCGTTGCGAGGCACCACCATCAAAGTGCTAGACGATGATGAAATCGAGGCCATGCGTGTAGCCGGTCGGCTAGGGAGAGAGTGCTTAGATGAGGGAGCTAAGGCTGTAGAGGTGGGCATCACCACAGATGAGCTGGATCGCTTGGTGCATGAGGCGGCCATTGAGCGCGATTGCTACCCATCGCCTTTGAACTACTACAACTTCCCCAAATCCTGTTGCACCTCGGTAAATGAGGTAATTTGTCATGGAATACCAGACAAACGTCCACTTCAGGATGGCGACATTTGCAACATCGACGTGACAGTTTATCATCATGGCTTCCACGGTGATCTCAATGAGACTTTCTTTGTCGGTAATGTTTCGGAGAAACACAAGAAACTGGTACAAGTAACCCATGAGGCACTCAGCAAGGCTATTGAGTTAGTTCGCCCAGGTGTCAAATATCGAGAAATCGGCAATGTCATACAAAAGTATGTGGCGCCCCATGGATTTAGCGTGGTCCGTAGCTATTGCGGCCATGGCATACATCGTGTATTTCACACGGCTCCCAATGTGCCACACTACGCTAGTAAGTAATTTTTATCTAATCCAGATGCTTCTTTTTTTAACCTTTTGTGTGTTCTTCACAGAAAACTCCGCCGTGGGTGTAATGGCTGCTGGGCATTGCTTTACCATCGAACCTATGATCTCCATGGGTGTGCAGAAGGCTGAATCCTGGCCAGACGACTGGACTGCTGTCACCGCCGATGGTCTTTATTCGGCTCAATTCGAGCAGACGCTGCTGGTCACTAACAATGGTTGTGACATACTTACCAAGCGCCGCGAAAACAATGGGCAGCCTTGGTTTATGGACAAAATGTAATAGAAACCACCAAAACATGCCCCATAGACTGGACCAGCTAAATCACTGCTAAATTACACACAGTTATTTTCGTAATTGAAGCTTTAATTTGTTAATTTACAATAAAAATCTACTGTTTGCAAGTCCATCTCAGGTTAGTCCTACTCCTACTCAAACTTAAAATTACTTTTCCAGCGGAGCGTAATTGAGCAATTTCTCAATCAGATCCACATGGCCAAGCAACATGCGGCGGCAACAGTAGCGCTTCAGACCTAGTGCGTCCAGGGCATCACTAGAAGATTCTCATTAGGATTTGAAATCGGACTTGGCGAAAGTGTCAAGAACTTACCCTTCTGTGTAATCGGCTTGCAGTAGTCCCAGGTAAGATTCCCATTTGTTGCCAATTACTTTACCACAGGTGAAACAACGAATCGGTATAATCATTGTGTTAATTTATTTATTCAATGTTGTGCTGTTTTCGTAAAATGTGCGATGCGCTGGGTTAAGTGTGACCGAATACGCGTGGATTCAGTGTGACCGCCTTACACTAGGTTAGTGGGGAACATACAAAATAGTGGGAAACTGTGCAGCACATGGGCACACTGTGGCGGCATATTTAAATTAATTAAACAAACTATAGAAATATTTTGGGACAATTTCAACCCGATATTACTTTACAATTGATTAATATTAGAATCCTTTTTTTCTCTTAATACCATTTGAAGAGGTAAAAATTATTTTATTTTTTACTTCTGAGCATTGGCTGCCTTTAGTAAACATTTAAATTACGAGTAAATTAAAATTAAAACTAAAATTATTTTCTATGAATTATGACTGTATAGTATTTCAGGACTAGTAGTTAAAAGTGACTAAAACCAAACAAGAAAAACTGAAATAAAAGCATTCAAGACAAACTCAACACACAATTAAAATTGTTAAAATTAATAGAAAACATATTTCTGTACCTCTCAGGTACCGGAAAACAAAATATAAGCAGAAATCATAGAACAAATTGTTCAGTAGAATAATCTTACACATTTCTTTATATATATATATGTATATATGACTAGGAGAATGTTATTCTTGCATTGCATTTATCTATTATTGCTCCATTATGATTGTGTCCTCGGCCTTGACATTGCCAGTGCTGAGAGCCTTGCTCAGCAATGTGGCATCCTTTAGACTAACTACCTGTACGAGTTGCGGTTCCTGGCCAGGACCACCCTGTATCATCATCTGATGCATGCCGGGTGACACGGTAATAGTTTCCATCTGATCGCTGTTATCGACATGCATGGGAGCTAGGCAGACCGTGCCATCGCTATTCGTCTGGAGCTGTTGCATATTACCCATAACCGACTGATACATGGAAACAGGCACCGAGATCACATTGCTGACAGAAACGGGATAACCTGAAGCAAAAAATTAAAACCATTTAGTTACTTTCTTAAATTTGAATAAATTTAAATTACCTTGTCCATCTTCGGTGGTGAAATAGATTTGCCCATCCTGAGCTTCTGTCAAGTCGACAGTCATGTTCTCATGACCATTCACATCATTATCGGTGAGACTTTGTATGGTTTGTATAGTGGCGCCGCCCTCGCCCTGATGCAACTACAGAAATGTGTACATGAATTAATCGAATCTATTAAAAATTAATTAATTGATCTTACTGTTGCCACGCCCTGGACCTGAGCCGTTGTGCCATCTGGAAGTGTTATAATCGGATTATTCGGATCTACCTGTATCAGGGATACAGTTCCATCGGGATTCTGCGACAATACTGTCTGTGTGGTGGTATACTGTCGAAAATAAAAAGTTGGCTATTAAACTCAATTCAACTGTGACTTACATATGTGTTGTGTATAATTAAAACGAAAATTGAAATTAAAACATACCAGTCTGCAAAAGTGCAAAATTAATATTAGCAAACAATATATTGATTGTGTTTGATTTGCACACGATGAAATGATAACCAATGCTGCAAAAAAAGAATATGAAAAAGAAAACAAACGAAAATGACAAATGCGAAAAACTAAACAAACATAAACAAATAATCAAAATTAAGCAATGACAGCAATAAATCTGCATGAGATGCATTGAGTTAAAAAAAACTTGAGTAAATGTGGAACAATAAAAGCAAATGAAAGGGTAGGAGACTTTTCAATGGATAATTGTTGATCGGGATCAAAATTTTCTTGTCCTATGCCGATCTAAAATGAGGAAAATTGGCTCCCTTTAATAAGCAATTGGCTTGGAGCAGAACAGAAGATTCGTAAAGCCCTTCAAATTCTTTACGAATTTATAATTTAGATTTTTAATTGCATACTTAAGGGAGTAAATATCCCTCATTTTATCTCGTAGACCCGTCACTAATTATTATTGACATCCTAGAAAGAATTTTAGATCAGTTGACATATGTACCTCGACATCACCCAAAGTTATGGGCTCGATGCAAACTTGTGCATTGGCTATTTGTTGTGCCGTTATGGTCTGTGTTTGGGCAACTTGCTGCTGGTCCATGGGATTCGTTGATGCTGTCATGGGCACGGCAGTCGCCGTTGTTGTTCCACTGGCCGTGGTCAGTTGTATAGTCTGCGGTTGGCCACCATTTATGGGCTGTATGTGAACGGTGCTTGTGCCGGTGGCCTGATGATGCTGCTGAATCGGAGCCTGACATATCTCGATTTTCGTGGAAGCTGGCAAAGTGGCCGTTGTGGTTATCTGCTGGTTATTGGTGCTCTGAATAATGGTTGGAGCCGGTGTATTCGTTTGAGCCGTGTGTGTGGATATGACTGTGCCGGCACTATTGATTTTAACGACATTCACTTGCTGCGGTTGCTGCTGCTGCTGTTGTTGCTGTTGCTGTTGCTGCTATTGATAGAGTCACCGAAGATGTTGTGAAGTCGATTAAATTGCTGGTCTAAGCGCATTTACTTACGTTATTTGTGTGCGAGGGCTTAATTGTGGTTACCCTTTGAATGGTGGGCCTAGTTGGTAATTCCATTTCTTCATCCTCATCACCGGATTGAGAAATCAGAGCATTGTCATCATCGTCAGCAAAGGTGGGCAATAGATCCTCCCGTCCGTGGTATTTGTAACAATTTATAACAATCTTACGCAGGGCATGCGTCCAATTGATCTTAAAAATGGATAGTTTTCTTTAATCTGGAATAAAATAGACCTTAACTAAGGCCTACCTTCTGCTTTTCATCCTCGGAACGGGCGTCCATGCGTACATTAGCCCAGGGAAGCTCTTTGGGCCACCATGGTGGCCTTGTCGATTCTCGGCCCCAGCCTGGCTTGCCTCTGCCAGTGGAATACTTTAGCATTAAGGGGATAAATGCTCTCAGCTGCGCCTGAGTCATTTTTTCAACTGGCGTCGGTATGCCATCTATAACCAGGCCTGGCAACTCAAACAGCGACGGATCCTCTTGCTGCGGTGGTGGCGCCTGCTGAGCCAAAGCATTGTCCAGTTCATCCATAACGATATTCTTCAGATTCCTCATCACATCCTCCAACGGCTTGGCTCCAAACACTTTGTAGCTGGTATTAGGTTTACCCGGAGTGGCCACCAGCACCACAGCCTGCTTGCCCACACGACCCGTGAACTCGTAGATAATGCCACGTAGTTTCCTCAGCAAACGATTTTGCTGTCGTTTCCTGACGGATGGATTCGTTTCGAAACAGTAGGGACGCTTGCGTTTCTTGGAGCTGGCAATGGCAGCTGCTGCTGCCACACCCACTGGTCCGGCGGCCGCCAATTGCTGGGCAACATCATCGTTAATAGGAATTGTGTTGATATCGCCCTCGTCCATGCTGCCATCGGAGCTAATCAAATCGTCGTCGTCGTCATCTGTGGCCAGACTCTGAATGTCATCGTCCAGCATTTCGATTTTGTAATTGGTTTCTTGGCCAATTGTTTGCATTTGTGCCTCACTAACATTATTCGCTGTCGTCGTGATGGTTGTCACATTGAGGCCACCGTTGGTCTCCGGACTGCCCCCACTGGTGACCACAACACTGTTACCCGAGTTCCTCTGTTGACTATTGGCCGGAGCCACAACCAGGCGATAACTTTTTGTAGCCATCACTTGTGTGTGTCCTTCTCAGCGTGTGTTTGTTTGCGTTTTCTTGTGTTTGTGTGTGTTTTGGCAACTAATTTTCTTATCCTAGTGTCCTGTAAAGCAAAAAAGAAACCGTATGTGTGTGTGTTCGACGGGGTAGATGGGTACACTTACCCTTGAATTGTTTTGTTTTGTATTTCTCTTAGTTTTTACACATTTTTTTTTCACCAAGACATGAGACGCGAAAACGGGAAAACGACTTTGTGTACAACGCAAACGCGAACGCGAATAACTTTTAGGGGGCAACAAAATAAAAATGTATATGTATATATAAAGATTATATTGTTGGCCAACAAATTGCTTTCACTGCTCTTTGCTGGTCCGCCTGCTCCGTGCGAGTTCTATTTGCGTTTGCTCAGATACTCCGTTAAAAATCAATACTGCGCCCATGCGTCGACGTCTGCAAACGGCAAATTGAGAAAGAGAGATGGCCATATATGCATGGGACACACAAAGTCTGTATGTATTTTTTTTGCCCCTATAGCGCGGGTGGCCCTCAAAGCACTAGCACTAGCAGCAGCAATGTGGGAGCGAGCGAGAGATAGCAAGCAGGAAGAAGAGCGAAAGCTCTTTTTACAAAAGCTGCCCGGGCAAAGTAAAAGTTCTTGCTTTCGCCTGCATATGCGTGTCCAGCCTAGCCTCCCCGAAAGGACGAATGCGACTACGACAACCGTACAAAAGGGACAACTATAGCGTTTGATTTTTTTTTTCCTTGCGGGTTGCGCACACACATAAAGGGAAGAAATTACAATAAATATGTATGTGAAATAAACATCCCCTTTTAAATGTCACAATGCTATCACTGGCGATAACTAGAACGGCGCACGCAAACTCATAGGACTCGACTTTAATGGGTCGACTCTCGACTTGTTTACCCGGATTTTCATATGGCCACGCATGCACTGCTCGCGCCACCCACCACCATCGAAAACAAAACAGAAGTGAAAACAAAACGACGCTTCTACCCCTAAATCTCCCCAGCACCCATTCTGCTCATTTAGGGGTTGTTCTTTCATGATTTCTCTGCATCAGATGTAAAGCTTCACTTGATTGAGAACCTGCTACTTGCCATATAGTGCCGTACAATTGTATACCGACAACTGTTTGCTTAAACTACATATATTAATTTATTAATTTGTATAAAATAAAGACGACTTGTCGGACTAGCTTGTTTTTTTTTTTTAATTTTTAATTTGTTGGCCATAAAGTCAAAAAAATCCAGTTACGAATCATAAAGAGGCTCCAAAACAAAATGTACGCAAATTGAAAATTGAACACGATTAATTTGCTCAAAAAAAAAAAGAAAAACTAATTACGGTGTTTCAGAATTTTTTAAATATATATTTTTTTTAATAAATCTCTATAAATAGTATTCATTTTATTAGAGAACATTGAAAGTTTTAGCTTGCAAATAATTTAAGGTGTATGTATTTAAACAAAGAGTACTGTTAGCAGCATCCTTGATTTGAGGGGATGATGTTGGTGGTGGTGGGTGCGCAAGCTTTCTCATTTCTGGGATGCTGGATTAAGTGTGCAGTCGGGTTAAATGCGCTCAAAAGCGTTTTCCCAAAGCTTTTGCAGTGCATGGCAAACTTTTAGGATATTTTGGGGTATAGGGTTACCTATACAGGATATCAATTGTAAATTTTAAACAAAAGTCCATTCTGTGTCTATTTTTTGCTTTTTTTTTCCTTTTCTACACTTAACCATATTTAGTTAAAACAAGGGTTGTTCAATGTTGTTGGCATGACTGTAACTGGAAAATTCACCCCATTATTGTCCTTAACTCACCATTTTCATTTACCAACACTGGCAAAAAAATAAAACTTGCCGCGTGATTTGAATAAATTAAAAGATGTATTTTTTTTTGTTAAACTATCGACTGCTTGCTATCAATATGAATGCATTTTTACAAATGAAGAGTGTAAAGTTTAATAACTCAATAATAACAACTAATAATTGCTGCTGCCAATGGGCTGTTGTTCGCTAGCAACTTCCACCGAGGTGGAGACCTCAAATAAATCTTTGGCTGCCTCATCGTCCAATGTGGTGGCGGTGCGGACATCTTCGACTATGCCTTTTTTCACATTATCGGAACGTTTTTGTAAACGTTGCTAAAAATTAATAAATTATTGTTACATGAGGTCAGGTTAGAATAGTAGCAGTTGTCTTACCGTTTCGGCAACCTCTTCGTCTGGCACAAAGATGCGTAGAGGCGTGTTGCTGCCGAGCTGCTGTTGCACCAGTCGCTGATGCTCTTCGAATGCCACCGCTGCGGGATCTCGCGCGGCTAATTGCGGCTGTTGAAGTTGCTGTTGCTGCTGTTGTTGTTGCTGTTGCTGCTGTTGTTGTTGCTGTTGCTGTTGCAATTGCGCTAGCTGCAACTGTTGCTGCTGTTGTTGTTGCTGCAAATGCTGTTCTTGAGCATGGGCTCTCAGTTCTTCCAAATGCAACTGTTGTTGCTGCTGCTGGAGTTGAGCTTGAGCCCGTAGCTCCTCCAATTGGAATTGCTGCTCTTGCTGAGCCTGCGACTTAAGCTGCTCCAAGTGCAATTGCTGTTGCTGTTGCAACTCCAAGGCTGCCTGTTCCGTTTCCAGTTGTTGACGGCGAGCTTCCTCCTCGGCATAGGCCTGAAGCAGCTGCGAGGAATCATGCGAGTTGCCATAGTAATTGGACACCACAAAACCACCCTCCGGAGCCGTGGAAGTCACCGCTGAGGCCACATTGGGTAAATGAAAGGCGGCCGTCTCATAGACAGTTGTCTGTTCTGAAGGTTCACCAAGAGATGGAGCCGCAATTAGGGCAGCGTATTGCGGAGCTGTGTCCAAAACCGGATGAATATTGTGGTGTGGATCCTTAGCGGCTTGTAAGATTTGGCCATTGCTTGCCACCTCCTGGGTCAGATCGGCATTTACATAGCCCGTTTCGATGACGTGCTCCGAGCTGGGCTTGAACAATTGTTGCTTGTGCTGGTTGTACAGCTGATTTGACTGGGTGACCAGATATGTGGGATTGTAGATGGGTATGTGGGCGGCAGCGGGCACACTTGCTGCCGCTATGTACGGCTGCAACTGAGCCACCGGCTGCGTGTACTGAATGGGATAAATTTCGGGAGCCGGCGCTGTCTGTGCCGCTGCTTGGGCACCAACAATTTGAACCAGAGGCTGGGCTGGCAGGTGGTTGCTCTGCACATCGGCTGGCAGTGGACGATTATTGCTCGGTGTGTTAAATGGCTCTGTGGCTGGTCGTAATTTGGCGGCTGGCAGCGATGGATCTGGATCTGGGGCAAAGAGTTTCTGTGAACCCGAAATGGGATCACGAATGGTTTGATCATTCGTCTCATCCTCATGAACACTGTACACTGGGGGCAAATATGACTGTGTCTGTGGGGCAGGGGATGAGGAAGGGGGCAGATAAGCAGTGTCTAATGGATGGCCATCGTCCAGCTCCAAATGATTGTCGTGTAAAGCCAGATTTGGTGCGGGTACCGTGTAAATGGGTGCAAAGTGCTCGGTGTTGAAATTGTTATGCGTGTCCAGCTGTATGTAAATGTGAGTGTATGACGAGGTTAGGTGTCTACCAGCAACTACAACTACTCACCGGCAGATGTTGCAGCTCACTGTAGGCCACAGCGGTTGGCTTCTCATACTTGAAAGGCTTATCATAGCCAAATGTGGGCTTCGTCTTGGGCTTTGAGTTATTCAGCTTGATCTTTAGAGGTTTGCGTAGGGCTCCGCCACCATTGACCGGCTTCAGATAGACGGGAGCACTCATTTTGAGTGGCCTTGGAGCCAGGCGCAAGTGCTGATGCTGATGCTGCGGGGCATGCAACAGATGATGTGTGTGGGCATGGAGATGGGCGTGCGTATGCGGGTGCGGCAGAACATGCGAGTGCACGGGATGCGTGTGGGCTGCTGCTAGCTGATGGGCATGTGTATGGGCATGAGCATGCCCATGTCCGGGGCGTCCTTTCAGTACCAATGGCACGGGCTGATCACTGCGTATTTGGACAACCAAAGTTCGCTGTTTGCCCGACGCGCCTGCAGTCCCGCCCGGGCGAGATGCCACCTGCTTGGCATTTTTTGGTGGCCAGTTGTTAAAGACAAGAGGTCGTTGTCCTGATGGTGGCTCACAACGTGTTAATGTCAAGAGCAAAGCACAATGGACAAGCAGAATGAGCAAAGGCTAAAGTTGTTAAAGAGAGAAACATCATAAAACCAAAACCAACTTTTAATTATTTTTCAAAGTACATTGAATAAAGCTGCAAAAGAAATAATAAAAAACTTTCTAAGCCTGGCTAACGTTAAGACGACAAACACAAAAAAAAGGGGCCAGGGGTATTTGGATGGTCTCGACCAGCAGCAGCAACAACAACAACAGCAGCTGTAATGGCCTTAATTTGTTAAAATTGGCGGTTTAAAAAATTTTATCACGTCGCCTGCCATTGGCTACTTAAGCTTCAAATGAGACTTGAGCAAATGAGCCGATAAAATGCCTGAATGCATATAGATAGATAGATACATACTGAACATACAATTATTTGTACAGCTATCATAGATGTATGTGTATATGCCATAATACTATTTGCCCATTTTCCCCGCTTCGTTAGCTAATTAAACTTTCAGCTCATCGAGCTACACATAAGTAGAATGAAAGTGAAAAGTCCAATGTCGATCCATGTGCTAGTTCTGTCACGATTTTCGGTTTTCGCTTTTTTTCTTTAACAACAAATGATTCAGAAAGAGTTGTGTATATAATATGTAAATAAAAGTATCGATATTGTCAAGTCCGGTTTTTAGTAAACTAAATAAAGTTCAAAAAATAAACGAAAGGCAAGGC
The DNA here is from genome assembly GCA_024703675.1 of Drosophila nebulosa. Classification (NCBI taxonomy): domain Eukaryota; kingdom Metazoa; phylum Arthropoda; class Insecta; order Diptera; family Drosophilidae; genus Drosophila; species Drosophila nebulosa. The sequence goes on along the minus strand of JANFPS010000004.1, from coordinate 11,862,972 downwards.
GTTTGGAAATCTTATACTTAAGTACAAAATTGAGTGAATTGAATAAAAAAGCTCATTAATTTCTTAAGACGTCTAGTTTTCCCACTAGGCGTCCAATTTTTCATCAATTATTTGTCTAATATTTTGTTTACCTAGACTCTACCAAACTTCATTGCCATTTTTGAAAGATGTAACTTCATCTACATTTTTTCTTCTATCAACTGCATGAAATCAAACATGGTTGTCAAATAGGTTTTTTTTTTTTTAAATTAATGAAGCTATTAATATTGTAGAATAAGACTAATTGTTAAATATGTAACTGATAAAATTGCTCTTTATTAGGCCAAGATGAAGCCACGTTAAGCTAATATATTTTTGGAGTGAACTAATCGTTAAAATTGCCTTAGCCCATGTTTAATGGATGTTATTATTAATATTAGTTTATTGAACTAAATTACTTAATGTTGAAAAGCATTTGAAAAATCGATTAGTCAGATTTTAATTATTTTCCAAAGAGTATAAATTAATTGGAGGAATTTTCAGGTATTTATTTTTGATCTAGTCTAGTCATTTTAAATTTATTTTTTGTCGGAAACTACAATGCAATTCGATTAAATTGACTAGGGACGAACATTTAAATTTTAAACAAGCTAAACATAAAGAAACAATTTTGGTTTTGAGTTTAACCGTTTACTGGGCCCTAATACATTCCTCTAGGCCTTTTTTGGCTTAAAAGTAAATGTTTACTTAAACGCATTTAAATGAAGAATGCTTTGCCTTCAAAAAATTTTCATAAAACTTTTCGTTTTTGTTCGTCTCAATGGCAAGTGGAAGCCAGTAATTTGGCTCAATTTAAAGCCAAGCAATTTAACAATTTCACTTGTCCAAACCATCATTGGCGTTGGCTGAGGCAGTGGCTGAGGCTTGGCTAAGACAATTGCAACGGCATTCGTCGTTTTGTCGGCAATGACAATGACAATGCTGTGTACCGTTAGTTTACTTATCAATCAACACACAAGTGAAATGTCTGACCAAGTTGAATGTATACACCGATGTGGTTGTATATGTGGTTATTGATTACGTGCTACGTTTGCTTAATCGTAAGCAGTCACAAAATTGGAGGCAGGGAGGGGGGGACGAAATAATAGCCTTATTGTTTATAGAGTGGTTAGTTATTTAGTTAGTTAGTTTGTCGCCTAGGCCACGCCAATATGCATAATAATAACAACTAATATGCAATTCGTTTGCCTGGTGAATGAACTGTACACGGGAGTTACCTGGGACCTGCGGCAACTTGTTTTTAAATATTGACAAGACTCAAAATATTGACAAGAAAAAATCAAAGTGATTTGATATTTCCGTGGGCCGCCTTTCAATGCCAATGAACTTGAATATTGATTTTCTTTAGTTGAGATTTTGGGTGGCTAAAGCGGAACTACTCATCTATCGGCATTGGCAAGTGGCAAATGGGGAGACCATAAATATGTAGCCAGTGGCGCATCTGGTTAACCCAAATTGCTGCTGCGAACTCGAAATGCAACTTTTATTTAGCTTTAGCGGTAAACATTTTATTTTCAAGCCCGCTGCACATTGAGGCAAAAACTCAAGTGTATAGTAATTGGTGCACAGCCAGTCAGCCAGCTAGCCAGCCACCCCATTGTGGCGAAACTCTTCCAAGTGATCTCATTGCAAATGAAAGTGCTTACAAAGCGCAATTGCAGCTGCCGCCGCCTGCCTGCCAATCACAATTTGACAAATATTCAAACCGCAAAACAATCGCAATTCAATTGAAGATGAGGCGGAGGCCATTGTCTCTTGTAATTGAATTTTGAAGGTGAAGGTGAAGTTGGAGTTGGAGTTAGAGTTGGAGTCGATGATGTCTATGCACGCTGTGCAAGCAAAGAAATTGGCAAACAAAATAAAAAAGAAATGTAAAATAATGAATTTGCATTGAAATTAAATTTGAAAATCATAATTCACGTGGAGTCTTGTCTTGAATAATGACCGCTAATTGAGACCAACCTGTGAGATCTCTCCCTCTCCCCGTCTCTGTAACTAATTGTCTTTTTCTGTACCAACACTTACCTTCATTTTTAGTGAATTTTTATTGTTATTCTTTTTGTTAAGTTTGTTGGTAGAAAGCTGTGGTCAATTGTCGTTTGGCTTTTGGCGTTTTTCTTGTTGTTAACTTCTTTTCTTGCCCTACTCCAGCAGTAAATAGATGAAGATCAAAATAGCAATTAAGTAGATAATCACATCAATTAACTTCATGTCAGCGTGCGCCGCGGCGCTTTCTTTCAAACGGAACACTATACAGAAACGTATCAACGGAGCAGCCCAAGGTCTGCACTGGTTCGAGTCGCGTAGATAACTGAATGCGGTTGAGCTATCGCACTTAGACAAAACATTCAGACCGAGTCGAGACTCGACTGGAAGGCAGCAGCTACTGAGTCATTGTCATTGCCGGCATTGGAACGGCAGCTCGATTGGCCAAAGAAAGTGGTCGGCTTTTCTTCGGCGCCAGAGAAACAACAAAAAAAAAAAAAAACTTGTTCAATGTTCAGACTAAGCACGCGACTGCAACTGGCAGCAAACAAGTGCAGCAAAAAGTAACACTTCGTTAGCCACTTAAACGAAAGTGATTTTGTGGTTTGACTTTGACTCCTCTCTGCGGGCCCATCTTGTTCTTTTTTTATCCAGCTCAAGACGATGCGAAAGAAACAAAAGACTTAGGCAACAAACTTGTCGCGTCATCACACAAGATTTTTACCTTAAAAAGCAATGTAAACCAGGCGCACATGAACATGAAATGGCTGTGGCTGACTCTGAGGCTTATGCCTAAGGCTGGGCCATCCGCTGGCACCTGCTTGCTTAGCAGGAGCAAAGCCAATTGCACACTGGTTCAAATCATATTCTCATAGGTTGAAAGAAAAACAATGATGACAAAGTATTTAGAAGTAAGATGAGTTGTTAGTTGGTTAAAATGGTGACATTTTAAAAAAATTAAATTGCATACATTGCCTTGTATCCATTATTTCACACACAGTTAAACAAGAAATCTTACTTACATCTTATAAAGTCAATGATTTCAGTAAGAAATATGAAAGATCTTTTCCTACACGATTGGGACGCATGGCGGGATCGTCGTCGACAGTAAATAAGGGAACAATCCCTTCATCGCCATTATTTTTATTATTATGAACACAACTGCAATTAAAACTAAAAATGTTTTCTAACATTTTCTCTAAAAGGTTTCACATTGAAAAGAATCTAAGCAAACGTATTCCTTTTTTTTTATTTAATTATATTTGGCTAAATTAGAATGGTTTCCTTTGAAGATAAAACTTTGCCATATAACTTCCAATGGGATGCACTTTTTATTTTTGCTTTTTACAATTTGATATAATTCAGCTTTATTTGCATATATGTTAATAAAGGCAATGTTGTTGTTGCTGTTGTTTGTTGGTCTTAACTAGTTATACAATGCCGATGACAATTCGAAAACGCTTATGAAACGCAACCAATCGGATACATTTGGTCTGGTAATTGTAATTGGGTGCGTTTTATGCAGAGCGCGATGGCAAATTTCTAAACGCAATTGGTCATTGGAATTTTGTGGCCGCCATTGCCCCTCACTCTTTTCACCTGCTCCCCTTTTTCTAGTTGCGTATGCGGTGTATGTGGGTCAGCATTTTGGTCACCTGAAGTCCACTCGCTCGATGGCAATTGTCATAACTCAAAATTTCACTTTTAATAAGGCAAGTCTTTAGGGTTTTTATATTGATTTTTTGTTGTTGTTTACTTTTCTTCTTTTTTTTTGTTTTTTTTTTATTGTGTTTTTTTATTAATATTTTATTTTGAAATATTATTTTAACAAGGTTTGTTTAAACATTAACAACATAATATTATTATTATTATAGGTTTTTGTTTTTATGTTATGCATTTATCATTTGTCTCGTTTATGGTTTTGGTTTTTGGGTAATTCAAAATTTTCGTTTCAGACAAATTTTTTAAATATGCATTGTTTAGCGTTTTAATCTTTGGTTTCGAATGTTTTTTATTTAAAAATTTATTTTGTGGCTGATTTAAACTAAACTAATTTGTCATTACGCTGCGCATCAATCTGTTCTCTTTTGTTTTTTGTTTTAATTAGTTATTAAATTTAATTTTGTTTTTCTTTTTTATTTTTACTTTAATTTCTTAAATTTCTATGTTTAGATTTTTATATTATATTTTTTTGTTTTCGTTTTATTTTATAAATACCAAGTAAAAACTAAAAAACAAATTAATATTAATATCATGTTTTTTTACAATTCAATTTTGTTTTTATGTTTATGTCTCAGTGTGTGTGTGTGTGTGAATGTACGTGTGTGCTTGTAGTTGTGAAAGTGCTGCAAAATTATACAAAAAATGCTTTTTATTATTATTATTATTCAATAGTTTTTCTTTCTCAATATTTTGCTATTTTTTTTTGTTTTTTGCTTGACGTTGCTTTAATTCTAATTTTTTGTCTTAAAAAATGAACAATTTAATGTTGCTTAAACTTGCAAAATTATCATTTTCATTGGTTTTCTTTTGTTTTAGCTGCAAACGTTGATTCTATACAAAAAATCTAACTACAGTAAAATGCTGCATAGCTTTACATTTACGAGTATGATATATGTATATATATATATTTCCTTACACATATCTATATACGTAGTGTGTGTGTGTGTGTGTAAGTATGTATATTTTTTTTACATTTTTAGTCACGCATTTTTCTATAAAACTTTTGCACTTACATTTAAAGTTATGCAGCATTAAATACATATTTTGGTTTTTATATCAAATGATTTTCCTCTTCGGCGATTTCAATCTGTTTTTATGTCAAAGTTGAAATGCAGCGGTGAACTGATCTAAATATGAAATACATTTTGTGGGAATACCCAGAAATTGTGAATGAAGCAATTTGTTAAGCGTATCGTAACCAGAAATGAAAAGCAACTTTCTTTGAATTTGACATTGCCTAAAATTGGAATTGATCAGAGATAATGAAGGTTAAAAATTTTTGCAACTGGAGTTAACCAAGAGACTTAAGAGTTTGGTTCTACTCGCTTACAACTTTGCTGTCATTATTTTTGGTTAGATTTATTTATTGGTTTGTCTTTGTTTTTTGTGTTTTTTTTTTTTTTTTGTGGGAGGGGATTTTGAATTATTTTCTTTGAAATTTTTTACCATAGCGTAAACATGATTTAATCAAGTTTCACAACATCGAGAGTTCATTTTCTTGTTGTAGAGTTTGTCGCTGTTATGTATTTGTGTGTGTGTGTGTATGTGTGTGTGTGAGTGTTGGTGTGGGTTTTCCTCTGTGTGTGTGTGTGTGTAAGAGTGTATTTAATTTCTATAAATTAAATAACTATATTTTATTCATTTAAAAATTAATGTTTAACTTTTTGTTTGGGTTTTCTCTACTTTCTGTTTGTTTAGGATTGCAAATGCGTTTGTTTTTGTTGTATGTTTTTTTTTGGTTTTGGTTTAGCACTAACAATAAATGAACTGGTTGCCATTATGCTAAGCTAGGCTAAGTTACTTCATATTTTTGTTGTTGGTTTCTTTAGTTTAATTTTACATTTACACTTGACATTTCATTAGTTGCTAATTTTTTGTTTTCCCTTTTGCACATACATCAAATTTTGAAGGCGCATATTATTCACATTTTCTTTTTGCATTAATTTCTCATTTTACGTCCTAAGCTACACCAAAAATCTTTGCTTATAAATCATACATACATACATACATATGTATATATACATATAACACATATCCTTTTATCGAATTTTAATTATATATAATATTTATTTACTTTTATTTATATTAATTTTTAATTTTCATTATTATTAAAAGCTCGAATTCGTTTTTTACTTCAATTTGTTAGTTGCTAAATATGAAAAACGCAAAAAAAACACAACATAAAACAAAATAAAAAGAAAACACAACTGATTACTAATGCTAATGCTTTTGTTACGCTTTGATTTGTAGTGCATTTTCCATTTTTTGTATGTTTTTTATAATTTTTTCGTTTTTGTTGGGTTGTTTCATAACATTTAATGTGATTTCCATACGCTTTGGCAGTGTGTTTATCATTTGAACAAATATATATAGGTAGATATACATATGTATCTATATATATATATATACATAAGGAATGACATAAATGTAAAGGGAAACATAGCATTAGCACTTGCATTTTGTATATATTCTATTTGCATTTTAAGTACGAGTAAGTAGCATAAGTTTAAGTTAAGTTTTCAAAATAATTTCATTTATTTACATGCTATTTACAAATAACACAAAATACAAAACACATTTGAAATCAATCAGGAAAAAGAGGGCTAACTCAGGGCAGTGCCAAGATTTCTATACCCCTTAAATGGAATTAATTTTCTAATAATCTTGATATATCGTTTTATAATAGAGGAACTTGGTGACCAGACAGAAGGTCAGACGAACAGTCGATCACATCTCCATTGAAGTTCTGACCAACATATATAAAGACTATGATTCACCAACAGTTGACTGGCAAATTATCATGATAAAAAACAACACGAAATAGTGGCAGAACGTGAAAGTGGTTAAGAATCAGAAATATATATGAAGATAGCATCGAGAGCAAGAGTAGGTTGAAAAATGATTATTTAATTATCCTAAACATCTCATCTCAACTAAGCTATTCATTTCGTTAACTTTAAATTTTAAAAAATTAAGTTCTCACTTCGATTTCCACGATATCCACGCATGTATGCATATTATATATGTATCTCCAAAGATTCATGCAGTTAAAAAGCCAACAAATGTCTAAGAGAGAGACACACACACATACACACATGCATCGATACGCCAATAAAAAAAAACAGTTCTAACTACCAAATTAATAATGAATGCGCTACTTATGCTTTTTACATTTGCTTTTGTGTTGAAGTTTAAACAATGTGAGAAGTATTTCAATTGAAGACCAAAAAAAATGTAACTTTAAATTGAGCCAAGCCTTTTAAAAGGGAAATAGGAAGTCGATTAGAACAATAGATATTAATCCTTTTGAATTATGAAAAAAATTGTTGTAAAAATTGATGAAATTTTCAAATGTCTCTGAATTTTACATAAAATGTTAACACGTTGGTAAGTTTGTAAGGTTTTTTAGAAAATTTCAATGCGAATTTGACGGGCCTAACCGCAAAGTTATTAGTTTTAGAAGAAATTTTTAGACCTGTTCTCATTTGCGAATCGTTTTGAAATGTAATTCGGTTTCATCTTCCAATTTTTCCAAAACGATTTAAAACCAAATAAAGTAGACAAATATATTGGAAATTAAGAACTTAGTTGATTATTTCCCTTTGGAAAGTGTGTTTTTTTTTCATCTCATATTAGGCTGATCTATTATACAAACATTTTGGATGCATGTTGTGTTAAGTTTAGTGTAGCTAATAGTTATTTGTGTTTAAAGATTTTGTTATGTTTATAGTAAAAGTAAAATGATTACAATATGTTCATATGTGGTATAAATTGTTTTGCGCATGCTCAGAAACTTCTAAATGCATTTTTTGTTTTCTTTTGTTTTGTTTTCTGTAATTGTTGTAGTTGTTGTTATTTGTTGTGAAATATTTACACACACGCAATAGCCAATTCGCATTGTTTCTTACGGATTTTTTATGATTCATGGTTAGCATGTTGTTAGATTAGATGTATATTTAATATATAAATTGTAGCGTAGTTCTTGTTGTAGTTGCTGTTTACGAAACAGACTTTTGAGTTTGGTTTGGTTTAATTTGGTTTCGTGGCTTCACGTTGTCGTCGTGACAGTTGTGAAGATGATTATCCGAATCATAATCCCGTCTGTTGTTGATCTTTTTGGGTCGCTTCATTCCTTGTTTAATGTGTAGCTTACCTTACTAATGGTTCCCAATTGCTTACGTCCACATCATTGAGATGGATTTTCTTGATTCAATTTAGTTTTGATTCGTTTTTTGGTAATGCAGTGATAGCGCCATGAAGTGAACTCAAAATGTAAATGTAAATTAGATATTAATAATGAATGAAACACAAATGTGGAATGTAAATAAAATACGAATGATAAACAGATTCCCATACGTACCCATCATGTACTTGAATAACTAATGATTGTTGCTATAACAACTAAAAGTAATCATCATTGAAATCATAAATAGAGAAACAAAAACCAAAAATACACATAAATGTGCATACATAGTTTATTTATTTGGATTTTGGGGGAAATAAAAGGATTGAATATAATAATAATAATAATAATAATAATAATAATAATAATAAGGAGTAAAACAAAATAAATCATAAATAGAATATGAATTTCAAGGTTCTAAAAAGGCATACGGAATGATGTGGGAAGCAATCAGTTGGCACTTGAACGATGGATAGATATCAAAGTAGTTGATCTTGTGACTAACTTTTAATATATATACTTATTGATGTTGTTATTAGATTTTGAGTCGTTTGTGTGTGTTGTTTGTTGTTATGTGGCTTTTATATTTGTGGAGACAACCGGATGACATTTGGCGCCTCCTCAGGATTATAGTCCTCTGATTGTTGAACAGGACATTTATTATATACTGCGGCCATCGTCTCGACAAATATAAAAGCACTTAACCAAAACAAAGCAATATGGCAGGCGTTTTGAACTATTTATAATAAACTAAGTATGTTTGTCTCTTTTTTGATTTTGAATTTCATCCTAAGTGTCCGCACACAATTTTGGTTGTTGGTACATTTTACGTATATTAAATAGGTCTGGTTTTTTCTTTGTCTTTTTATCTTATGCCAATTTATAGTATAATATAATTGTTGTTATGCCATTTGGTGTATTGCTTTGTTTTTGCTTCTTTCGTTTTTCACACACAATTAACGTCTCCATCGTTCAAATGTACGAATAAGGACCATCAGTTAAGGCGCTACACAGTAACAATCAAGAGTTATCATCCTTATTAGATCCGCCACCACCGACCCCAGAGCCTTGAGTGCCAGTGCCCCGACCACCGGCAGGAGCTCGAACCGCTGGCGGCTTATACTCCAGGCCCGGATCGAATTGCATTAAAACGAATACCTAAGACAGCAAAGAAGTCAACAATTTTTGAGTATTCAATAGGGGGCAGAGAAATAGAGAGAGATCTTACCTGATCTGTTGGCAGTAGAGAGAAGTCATCGGGTGGGTTGGTTATTACATAACGTTTGCTGCTCGCATCACAACTTGAGCTGGTGTCCCTGAACCGATATAGGCCAATGCATAGCATGCCATATGATTTGAGAGCGGCAACAAACAGATCACCATATTTGCCGCACTCCCCAAACTGTGCCAGTGGACCATCATACAGAGAGATTTGCCCCACGCGACACCTGAACGGCAAAAAAACAAAATGTATTAATATTTGGAATTTCTTTTGTTTTAAGCTCTCTCTCTTGTTGTCTGACCTATCGCGATTGCTAAGACTCTCTACCGTACTGTAACCACCGCGCAAACCAGCTCCCTCGGCCAGTATCAACTCCAGTTCCGGTGTGGCTCCGCCCGTTATTAGTGAGCGTATCAAAGTTAAGGCGTTTTGATTGAAATATGTCTGAAGAAAAGAGCATAATAATTGTAGTAGAGAGAGAGAGAAAGCGAGAAAACTTGTCTGAACAAATCGAAACGAGCCATTACCGTGGACATAAGTGAGTCTAATACACTCACAGCGAACGCAGTGCCGCAGGCAAACGGCTGCGTCAGATAGAGTTCTGTATCTGGATCATCGTCGTCGTCTTGATCGAGAAACTGCACGTTACTATCATTGACCAGTTCTTTAAACGACAAAACACATACATACCCACACACACGAGTGTGTGTATATGTGTGTGTGTGTTAGCATTAGTATAAAACACACCTTGAAAGCTCTAAATAGAAGCTTGGGTGGGAAGCAACAGTAGCAGCAGCAAGTGAAGTTAGCCGTGGCAGCTCTAAAGGGGTAAAATGATTGAAAGTTGCCCCATTAAGTATGCAATAGAAAATTGACAAAAGACCTGTTGCTAAAATATGGTCCTCGTTACAATGATTGTTTCTAAGGCCAATGAATTTTTAACAGTCTATTGGACACATAAGGGGGCAAACTTTCACTTATTTCACCCCCGTAGATCCGGCAAGGCAAATTGGCCAGGTTATAATTAACCCGAACCCTCTACCTTTGGCCCAGCTTACTCGCACATTTCGCCCGCTAGCTAGTTTGGTCGTTTTTCGTAAACTCGGCCAACTTAGTGCGATGCAGTTTACCTGTTATCATGGGCACATTGGCTCCATACACTGAGCCGCGACGCTGCAGAACAATCGGACTGCCGGCAGTTGCACTTAGATTATCGAATTCCGGACCCCGTTGACTGAGCACGCCAATTGTGTCATCAAAGGTCATGGCCTTGATATTGAGAGAGGCCAGAATGGCCTCCTTATCGGCAAGCGTGGGATCGTCGTTGCTAGGAACTTTGGCTGACAATATGCAGCACATATCACACAGATTAACATTGACCGCTCGCAGATCTGCGCGACTCAGTGGCGAGCCATTGAGCACCGATATTTTTGGTAGATTCTGTAACATTTTCCATTCGCGCCTTATGTAGTCCACCGAGCCAACAATAACCACATGCTTCAGTTCGTGATAGTGGAAATTGGAGGCCCGCAGAGGCATAACAAGATTACGTAAACCGATTAAAGGTGAATCTGGATCAGCAAACAGGCAAACGACCACATGGCCATTCAGCACTGTCATGGCCGCCTGATTGCGATCCTGTAGAGAAACAAGAGAAAACGAAAAAAATTAATAGTATTTGCCCAATTTTATTTCGTTTCGGCCATACCAATATGCAGTCTTCTAAGCTCTTCGCCGGACTCCAATGGAACATGCCCGTCGAATCGTATTTCATTTCGGTCTTCTCGAAATCAAAGTCTTTCGACTGATCATCCGCAATGCCGGCGGGTAGGGATACCCCACCATTTTGATTTTGCGTACCCGTGCCGGAACTGCGACTCGTCGGCCTTTAAGTTGAAATCATAAAAATGGACACAGAGACAGAGAAACGAAATGTGTGATTAGATTAATTGGAGCGCGGTCTGTGCTGCTTGTTGTTGCTTTTTGCATAGAATATTATTGCTTTTTACGTTTGCAATTTTTTCAATTTTTATCAACCAATCAAAAACGTATTTAAATGCTACATCCAAATGCAAAAAAGTGTTCTTTGAAACTCTACAAAATACGTGTGAGTGTTTCGTTCAAAAGAAATATACGAGTAACTTTAAGTTAGATATTAAGTTTATAGATACTTTAGATTACTAAGATTTAAGTACAAGTGTACAAGTACGAGTACTTTGAGTTTTCAATTCAATTGCAAAATTAGTCTTATGGAAAATAGAGTGGTGTGAGTGTTCCATACAATAGAGAGTTAGAGAGAGATAGAGTTTACTTTTACATAGATTAAAGATTAGAGAAGAGAGCTTGTGCTAATAACGAAAATGTGTACCAAAAAATGTTACTAATATACATGTGTACGAGTATACAAGAATGCGAATGAGTTCAAAAATCAATTCGTTCAACTACACAAAATGCAACTCGCACACGGCGCACGGCGGAATGGCAACCCTCAGTTAGTTCTCTCTGGGGTTTTCTTTGGTGTTGCTTGAGGGAGATGCCACACTTCCACACAAATGGAATCGCCGTCCTTGAGGTCAATTTTGTTTGTTGTTATTCAAGGCAATAATGTTAAACCAATATTGGAAAGAAAGTAAAAGAAAAATGCTGCACATAAATGTTGAATGTAGTATGTAAATAGAACAGAAGAAAATCAGGCACACACACAACATACACGCACACTTAGATACACACCAAAAACAGAGAAAAAAAAGACAGATATAGATATGAGTTTTAGAGAACTTATATGGGATGGAAACTATATAATCGAGAAGGTCAATGTACAATTTTGTCAGTGGAAATAAGCAAAGATTATTCTCAGTCATAGTGTCGAAATAAACTTATTAATAGCATGCAGAATCCTTAAAATAATGTACAGAATAGAAGTTGCTGTTCCTATGTAACACTTGAAGTGTTCTGAATCTGAAAGCCTTCCCATGATGACTTAAGTTGAGTATGAAAAAAAAGTAATTAAGCATTGAAAGAATTGAAATCAAATAATTAATGATTAAAGACAGAGATGTAAAATGTTAATTAATTAGTGGAAAGTTATAGAAAATGCACACACACATCGATACAAAAACAGAGAGACGCACACACACACACACAGACAGCGACATCGACAGTGACAGCGACATGACAAACATTTTAATAAGTTTTCATAAGAACTGATGTATGTATGTTGGTATGGAATAGCATTGTCAATCAATAGATCAATCAATTAATATCAATCAATTATGTGTTAAAGAAAATGCGCATAAAATGAGAGTTAGTACGAATAGTTGTAGTATGTAGTATTAGGTAGTAAGTAGATAGAACAAGTATTTACGAATGCTAAGTTAAAAATTTTGTTTGCCTTTTAGGCATATTTTGTTAAGTAATGCTTTTTGGTTTGTAAGTAAAAAAATTTTGTCTAGGATATTATGGACGCATACATGAGCTTTTTAACTTCGTAAGCAAGTTGATAGCCCGCATAAGGGTTAGCATCATTCTCTGGTGGCCTGAAACAAAATGGTTGTTGTTTTTTGATTTGATTTTTATACATACATTTTTGAAGAGACATTTTGATTAGGAGAAATGATTATTAATTTGTTTGTATTTGTTGAGACAATTATGTATACATGTTATTTGTTGTTTCTATGTAGTAGTGGTAGTAGTATGTATTTTGTGTTAGTGTTTTAGAGATATTGTGTTTTTTTTTTTTTTTTTTTCTGTTAGTTTATAAAGTTCATTTACAATATTTACGAGAAGCGGCCACAGTTTTTGTTATGGCCGTGGCCATGGGCAAACACATGGAAATCATATACAATTAGTAAAAGAAAAACAAGAGAAGAGAACTCAAAGCAAATGATGGCCTTTAGAAATCCTCGCACTGATTCTTCTTTTTTTTCAATGACTCTCGATACTTTTTTATTTTTGCTTTTTACTATACTCAAGTGCCAGTTTTTGCTGTGTAGTTTAAAAGAGTTGCACACCTTTTTACTTGGTTTGTACTTGTTGTAGTTGTTGTTTGATTTGTGGTGCATCAGGTGCATCATGTAAATGTACCTACATTACATCAACATGACCTTTTTTGGGACTTACCGATTGTACTGTGATGGCGATATGACTTGACCTTCCACCTGCCGACCGCTGACATTAACTGTCGGCTTCACCTTGTTCACCTGCTTGCCAGCAGCAGCTGCAGCAGCAGCGGCGGCAGCTGTATTATTCAAGTGATGCATGGCCCCGGTGCCATTGCCTGTGCCATTTGGACGGCGCACATTGCGATTGAGTACTGTAAAGATACGAAATAGGGGAAAAAATGGGCATACAACGAAAAGAGACGGAAAGAGAACCCTAACTTACGATTTGTATCTTCTCTGTCACGTGTGATATCACCTGTGGCAGATTGACAGATTGTCAGTTTGGCGGATTGGCGAATTGTCAGTGCAGCAGATGGACAGAAGCGGCAGAAAAAGAATTTGCGAGAGAAAGAGAGACCACATTACATACGATTAGTTAGTTCATTCATGGCGAGATTTCAGTTAGTTGCTTTCGTTTCTTTTAGTTTGTATTAAGAAAGGTAGTTGCGAGACGCATGTTTAAGTTCAAGTTCATTGTTAATTGTATTTGGTGTATTCAATTGCTTTGTATGTTTATATTGTATGTGTGTGTGTCATCTTGTTGTATGTTGTGTTATTTTAGTACAGATTAGTAGCAGTAGTCACCGACAATAAAAAAATAAACAAATTCGTATAACAAGCAAATATTTTCAAAAATTAAAATATTTAAGAGAAAAATGCGTTTGTAAATATAGTAGACATCAATATCAAGTTATGAATATATAATTATAATAGTTAGCACTTTATTAAATGAGGTCAAATATATGTTTAACAATTACAATATTGAAGTATTATAAGTTATAAATTTTCATTTTTGGTGAAACACAAAAGCAAAATCCAACTGAATGTAACGTATTTATGCAAATGAAAATGTTTAATTATTTTGCATGTTCTTGGCATCTGTAAATTTGAGGTATTTGATTGTCTTGGTTTTTGTTGTTGGGCATTTTGGAAATTATCTTTTTTCACACACAATACAACAAAAATGAAAACACACACAAAAAATATTTTGGCAAATTAAGGCAAAAGTGTAAAGGACTATGCACAATCAATTGGTTTATTGGTGTTGCAAGGAGTGGCTAAAATGGCTAAATTAATTTGTAGAGCCAAATTTCTTAGTTTTGGGTTGCTTCTTAAGGCAGGAAAGTAAAAAGTTTCTGCAAAATTTTTTTAAAAGTTAAAGAAATTTCTTTCAGATTTTAATATCACTTATACGTCGGGTTAGCCGCTTAGGTTTTTATATTATCAATTTAATATTAAATAATATCTTGAATGCTAGTTAGGCAGCATAACCATCTTCCATAAGTTACTTGAAATTCTACGACGATATAAACCGATTCAATGTGCATGTGTACGTGTGTATGTTGAGTGGTGAAAAAACTGTAGCATACATTTATGCGTTAACTTCCTCTTGCTAATATTTTTTTTCGAATTGAACTGATTAATTGACTTAAATGCTAATAGACAAATGTAATTGTTTTTTGGAGTTGTTTTTTTTTTGTGATTTTTTTTTTTTTGATTGGAAACTTTACCCGTTACAGATCCACGCACATGCACCCGCTTGGGTAGCTCTGGTGGCGTAAATGTGGGTGCAGGATGGTGTTCATCTGTAAGATATTTGTTGGCTTTTGTTAACGCTTAAGCTTCAGGTAGGCATATTTCGTTTGTGTATTGGTTGTAATTGTTGTTGGTGGTGTGTAATTGAAAATGTGTTTCTTTTTTTATATTGGTTGTTTGTTGTATGTGAAGCTCATAATTTGTTGTATCCATTTATTTTTATTTTAAATTGGTTTCGGTAGAAGAAAAAATAATTACGAAATTAATCAAACTGAAAGCACAACAATTTGTTGCTTCTTGTGTGTAAAACAGAGAATAGAAAATTATAAAAATTATCAGTCTAATAGTTGCCTGTTTTTGTGTTTATAATAGAAAAAGGAAATAACCAAGAACAACCATAAGGTAAATGGGAAAACCAAGTCATAATTAAGTAAACAAACCAATAAGTGTAAAAAGTAATGTGGGAAATGGTTTTCCATTTTTTGTTTTGTCTTTTTAAAAGGTTGGAGGAGGTTTTTGGGGGAACAGGTTTTCTTTTGTTATTTTCTTTTGGTTATATATTGTAAAAAACATGCAAATAAACATGAAATTGTAGGTGATGATTACGATAAATATTACATATATATGTACATATGTAAACATAGCATGCACAGATAATTATTATATAGAAGCGGGTTAAAGCAAGAAGCATTCGTACAAAATAGTTGGGATATTGGAAAGCTAAAAGCAATTTGTTTTAGTTCAATTGTTTACAAATTGCCAGAGTGCAAGTAAATAATTACAGACATATATATATAGAGGTATATATACGAGTATATCAGCAATTTTTGTATTTATCATTTTATGTTCGCTTTAAACAAGAACCGATTACTTAAACTTGTTTTAAATGCCACTAAAAGAGACTGCAACTTCTAATAATACCTAGCTAAACGAACTGATGGAATACATTTTGCTGGTATTTAGTTATCATTCGCTTTGTAGTTATTTAATTGTCATTTTTATTTAGTGCTTTGCTTTCTGTTTGCATATTGAATTTGGAATTTTGTATACACAGCACACACATCTATGTAAGGACATATAGATCGGTCTCATAGTGATATATTTTGGCTTTGGCGTGCTTTTGTTGCTGTCGTTGTTGTTGTTGGAACTGCATTGCTGCATTTAGCGCTCTTTTTTTTGGTGATCAATTTGTGGCTCTAATCATGGTTTTGTTGATCAAACAGTTGCTCTTGCTTACAGTTTAAACAAATAACTTACAATTACAACTAAATTTGAATGATTCGTTTTGTTATCGATATGGAAAACATTAGACAAAAGATAATACATACATAAGAAAACTATATAGATGTAGATTTGGTATGAGTTTATGTCAAATACATAACGTGCACTGGCACACAAGGTTGAAAATGATTGTTTTGAGTTTGATTCGTATCGTTTGAAAAACAAAAATCATCGACAGATTGAATGAGAGTAGGTAATATATATATATATAGATAGGTATGTTTATATTTTAATATACAATTATTTTTTGAGTTAATTGGACTTACTTGACAACGAGTATTCATCGTCTTCTACACACACACACACAGATATTAAAATAGTTGTAGTTGTACACAATAAAAAAAAAAAACAAATGGAGAAGGGGGAAGTACAATATTGAAATAAATACATATGATATTTCGATAGAGATAAAAGAACATATCCTGAAGATTCACAAGTGAATTATAATACAAGTAATGAGCTTAGCTTCAGAGTGTGTGTGGTTGAGAGTGTGAGTGTGCATGAATGTGTGATCCGTATGTATAAGTGGCGGAATAACGCCAGCGTATCTTTTCGAAAATCTCTCAATATAGAAGAAGTAGAGATAAATGAAATTACAAAAAAATGCCTAAATATCACGATATACAATATACTTTACTATACGATAACCATACGATAGGATACGATACGATACGATATGATAGATACAATAAAATACGAATAAGGATAGTTCGTTTTCATATAATACACGATATACATATAAATTTATGTAGGATATACGTAAGTTATGCAGTTTGAACAGTGACAGAGAAAGTGATGGGTCAAATACCTAAGGCATTAACCGTTTGTCCTGCAGTACACTCAGAAAACCAATTCGTCCCTCTTTAGACAAGTTTTCTTAAGTAAAATTTCACTATAAACTGAATTTGGTGAAGTGAATTTAGCGCACGATCGTTTCTTGAAAGCCAGCAATAGGGGGCGATATTTTTTTAAGAATAAAAGATAATTAAGCTTCGTTTATACAATTTGTCTGTTTGTTGATTTCTAAGCGAAACTATCGATTTTTTTATGGTGGAGGCTCTGTCAATCGTAGAGACTGTTATCGAGAATGTCTTCACCTCTATTTTTGAAAATGTCAATATTTGATACATCTTCAAAACTTTTGAAAATGAGAACAGGACCGAATATTGCTTTGGAAGCTCTGTATATATATTATTGAGTGTACTTGTTCGGAAATATAACCTAAAAGATATTTTAACCCATCACTAAGTATATGTGGCACCGACTTTTATAATAGTGGGTGCTGTGGGTAAATTTTTTGAATGGATGGATAGGTTAAATATTAAATTTTTGTATGGAAGACACATACGAAAAAACATAACTTTTGATATATGTAGTTTATTACGTTTGGGTATTAACGCAATTTGATTTTTTTTTTACTACACACACACACACACTAAGGTAAAAGTTGAAAAGTTTACAATTACTAGAACGAACGAGTAGAAACGAATAGATGTGTATTTTGTGTGTGTGTGTGTGTGTGTGTATGTTGTTGAAGTGTGTAATGCATATGTATATGTAAGGTATTGGTGTCTGTGTATGGGTGTGGGTGTATGCATGTTGACTGACTAAGATTGATTGAGTTTTTGATTGCTTTTGGGGCTAACTAACTGATTGGTTGTTTTGCAATTAAACAATAGCAATTAAAGTTAGCTGGTTTCTTTTTTTAGCTGGCATTTAGACTTAGAAGTGAATTGAAAGGCAGAGCGACACAGAGAGAGCGTAAGAGAAGTAGAAAGAGAGAGAGAGAGAGAGAGAGCAGGAGAACTCGACATATGTATGAAAAGCCAGAGAGCTTTCAGTTGACTTAAAAATCGCTCAGTTATTGTTTTTCTAGGTTTCATGTATTTTAAGGATATGATTGTTGTTGTGTTTTTCTGATTTAATAGCTAATGTTAATAATTTGTTGTAGTTGTTGTTTAATGCTTATAGGAATATGTATAGAGTAGAGTTTTTAAGTCAGAGTTATAGAGAAAGAGGAGAGATATTTATGTATTCATATATATATATATATAAATATATATATATATGTATATGTATATGTATATAGAACGAGAGATAGAGAGAGAGACAGATAGAAAGTACAGAGTGAGAGAGAGAGAGAGTTATACGTACTTGCACGCCCAACCATTTGTACGGCTCGGACGCCTTTCCGGAAGGTGGCCACTGTATTTTGTTCATGAAAACAGAATTTTATAGGATTTTTTGTGTGAATAGGTAAATGGATAATGGTAAGGTAATGATTGTTGTTTCTTCATCTTCTTATATAATATAAAATTCATAAACAAAACAACAAAAGAAGAAGGAAATATAAATCATATATGTATGTATATATATTTAAATGTTATAAGTATATGGCTAACAAGGGCATTACAAATGAGAGCCTGTACTTTGATAATCATTAGATTATTATGATCATGACATGGTAGTATTTACTCGCTTATGAATCAAATGCGTTTTATGTTCATGATTTTAAAATATAATACTAGATTATAGTAGTGTAGTTCTTGTTCTCGCGACTTACTTAATAGAACTTGCAAAACTAATTTAATTCTATAGTATAGTAGATAATTTATAATTAGATGTTGTATTTATACTGATTTTACGATTGATTGATAAAGAGAGAGAGAGACAGACAGAGAGCCAGCCAGAGTGTGAGAGAAAGAGAGAGAGAAAAATGATGTTGAGTTTCTCAAAACTTAAACTAAACCTTTTTATAATTCTTTTACACTCATTTGCTTTGCTTTTTAAGGAATTCGCTTTTGTTTCTTGGCAGATATTTGCGGGAAGGTGATTTTCAGGTTTTTAGGCAAGCTATTTTGTTTATTAAGGTTTATTGTTTAACTAAAACGAGAATACAAAAACATTTAGTAGTGGAGACCAAATTTTAATAATTTTGATTTTATAATTTTAGTTTTGTTTGGTTTTTTATTTAGTTTTCGCAGAGCGCCTTTGGATGGGAAAGCGCACGACAATAACGTTAAGTTTTAGCAGCAACAAATAAATCTTATGACATTTGGCATAACGATTACGAATATTTAGATATATATATTATACATATTTATGGATATATGTACAGATTAGCAATTGCTTTTTATTAATAGCGCCCTGATTTTGCGAATGATTGAGATTGAGTTTTAAAGCGGCGTACCCTCCATTGTATTCATCACTGATGTGATGCCTTGGTTGACCATGCCCGTCTGCATCATAATCATGCCCACATCTGCAAGTGGATTACCATTTACCAAACACAAATCTCGTATATATATTGGGTAGACATAGACATACAAACAAACAGGGGGGGCGGGAGAGCGTTGGCAGGGACAGCAGAGACACACTGAGAAGCAGCCGAGAAGCACTCAGCCAATGCAAGAAAAAACTTACTAACTACTTTAGAATGTGGCAGCTAAAAATTGTCAATAAACATTGTTAACATTTTCTTAAGTTAT
Source organism: Drosophila nebulosa (assembly GCA_024703675.1). Classification (NCBI taxonomy): domain Eukaryota; kingdom Metazoa; phylum Arthropoda; class Insecta; order Diptera; family Drosophilidae; genus Drosophila; species Drosophila nebulosa. The sequence goes on along the minus strand of JANFPS010000004.1, from coordinate 11,843,355 downwards.
ATAGAATAAGATATACATACATAGGTAAATATATGTAGATTTGGATATATGTATATGTTTATGCTGATATGTATATATAATTTATAATACATTAATGTTAGTTATTCATTGTTTTGTTTTTTAACCAGCTCTAAAATTATTTACATTGTTTTAAATGGTCTTCTATTCGTTGTAGGTATATACACAATCGAGAGGTGAGTGCCACGCCAAGAAAAGAGACAAAGACAATTGAACCCAAAGAACTAAAAAGCTACAACATTTGGTGAACGTGAAAACGGCGGAGCATTTCGCAATGCGAACTTATTGACTACAGTTATTAATCAGATATGTAGGTATAGTAAAGGTAAAGGTATATTAAAGAAATTAGTAGAGAGAACATTGTTATTTGTAATATAAATCAGAGCTGCGGATGCTGCAAAAGTGAGATTACAAAAAAAAAAACTTTAAAAAAAATGTTAGGTTGTTTCTTGATTTTGGTAGTGAGAAAATGGTGTGTGGTTAGGAAAATGTTAATCGACTTGATATGTGCGCTCCATTATCCATGCACTTAAAATTGGCTTTCGTTTTGCTTATATCTTTTTGCCTCAAGACATATACATATATAGAAATGTAGGAGGTATATAAAGTACAAAGAGGTTTCGAAAGAGGGTGTAAGAGCAACAAGTTGATAAAGTTATATCTGAGAAGAAGTCGCGAAATAGAAATGAAGGAGTAGTAACAAACAGATATTGTGCGTTTTGTAAAACGGGAATATGAGGAATATAAAAAAATTTGTGTGTTAGTCTAATGGTGTAGATTTAAAAATAAACAATAAATTTATATTTTTAATTTTCACAATTTTGTAAATCTTTTTAAAGTTAATCTTTATCGAATTGAAACCAAAAATTCAAATCCAATTGAGTATATATGTACATTTAAGTAGCCTTATAATAATATAATTTAGGTATTTGTCTAACATTGCGTAATATATTTAAGAAAATCATCCAATTGAAATTATATTTCTAAACTATTTGATGACACTGTGTGGCTTAAGTCGCCGAAAACAGTTAGGGCATTCATAAAACTTATGACTAGAATTCCTTAAATTCTTTTTCAAATTTAATCGCCAAAACGGCGAAAACGGTTTTCAATAAAAAACCGAAACATTACTTTAAATAATTTATTGACTAAGGTTAGCCTTTTGGATATTCATTTTTTTGAAAATTGATTTTAAAAGCAATGTTATACAGAATTTTGGATGTTTGTAAAACATTGGATAAATAAAAAAAAATTTGTTTTTGTTTTTTGCAGTTTTGTTGTGGGTTGTAGGTTGCTGTAAAAGTATTTGAAAAAAAAAAAAACTTGGGTTGCATATCGCACAAACATATTTACAAATTGAATAGTTTCCTTTTTTGTTTCGTTCTTAAGCTATCGGAAAGGTATGGCAATTAATATTGTACAAATATAAATATATATAGATGTTTATGTTGTTAAATATGTGTGTGTCAACCGTCGTAACATGGGTGGAGGGAGATTATATAGTATAGAATTATTATATAGTTTAGTTGAGGCGCATTTCAAAACAAACAGTGACCAAAATAGAAAACTGCACAATTGGTATGGTTTCTCAATGGTGGCGGGAGGGCGGTAGGTGGTTCACTGACAGAGGTAGAAGGATATATGGAAATTACACACTTTCAAAATGCTCTTAAAAATAAAATCAATCGAATCAATAATCAAAAACGAAAATATTTCTATTATTTTCTTGTTTTCACTTTGTGCACTTGAAAGTGGTTTGTAGGGGGTTCAAAAGGGAGGGAGTGGTAGGATATTGTGGCAAGGTTCTTTGAAATTTGCTGTATTCAACGTACAAATAAAATACTTTATACAAAAGTTGGAATTGTTTGTTGGAAAGAACTTCAAAAATTGAATTATATGTGTAAACTTTGTGTGTCTGTGTGATTTGTTAGTGTAGTTTCTTTTACAATTCTTTGATTTAAAAAGGTGGGGGCGATTTGGGAAGCATAGGAATGGAATTTTGGGTGGGTGGGTGGTTTGTTGTTTTTTTTCGGTATTTTATTATCATTATTATTTGTTTTTTTTTTGTTTTTGACTATGATTTACCTAGGTCATCAAACTTGCTCCTGGGCTGAACAGTCACTGTGGGACAAAGTTATGGCATTTGGTTGTATTATTTTGTATTGATTTTAATTTGGATTTCGATTATTACATCCGCACACACACAGACTCACACGACGCGCGTGTTTGTGTGTGTGTGGAGATTAGTTAGTTGGTTGGTTGTTGTTGTTGTAGTAGTAGTTGTTGTTGTTGTGATTAATTATTTGAGATCGAAGAAAGGAAGGCCACACACGCCGACACACATATAATAATAGATATATGTACATACATATGTATATGTATGTATATATGTATATGATAAAAAAAATTTAATTACATATAAATATATATATGTATATATTATAAACATTACAACGGGTCAATTTTTAATATGAATTCTAAGAAAATGTTATCATGAAACCTTGTGTTTAAATCAATCCAAGCATCCGCTAAGAAGTTAGGCTATTTAAAAATTTTTAATTTGGCGGTATTAAATTAATAGTGTTTTTTGAAGCTGCCTCTGCTAAAATAGCTGTTTATAGTCTCGCTTAGTCCTGCGGGAGTCACTTACGCATACTGGCTTTTACCATCTGGCAACACTGTCATTTTTTTTGGCGTCGCGCGCTTTTGGTAGTGAAAAGTTCATAGTAAAGTAGGAGATAGATGAATTAAGTGGTAGAGGCGTTTAGTTTTGGCTTAAACGGTTTAAATATTTGTATTTGCGTTCGAACTTCAACGTCGCTCCTTTAATTGTTGCAAAAAGACAATTAAGGCACTTCCGTCGCTGGCGCAGGTTTCTTAAAGAAAGCGCGTAGAAAAAAAAATGTATGTGCAAGTGTAAGTGCCCAAGTGTTTTTTGTTTTGTTTTTTTTCATGAAGTCTTTAAATTAGTCTATTTAATAGATGAAACAGCGTGGAAGGCGCCGCGACGCCAGCGCAGTTGCCCTACGCCAAGGGAAAAAGAGAGAAGTGTTGTTGTTTTCGTTTTGTGTTCAGCGTAAAAAAAGTGACGGTGTGCAGCCCTGGAAAAAGATGAACGAAAGAAAACCAAAACAAAAGACAAAAGAGAGAAAAGTGTTGTTGTTTTTGTTTTGTGTTCAGTGTAAAAAAAGTGACAGTGTGCAGCCCTGGAAAAGGATGAATAAAAGTAAACCAAAACAAAAGGCAAGGTATATAAGAATGTAAGTGAAATTGAAAAATCTAAGTAAAGATTTGAAGAGTGCAATTTCGCGACCTATTTAAATGCCGTTTAGCTTCTTAGCGGGGGATGGGAATTATTTTTACTGAGAAGGTTTCATGTTGAATGTCTTAGAAATCTTCTTAGACCCTGATTCAGGTGGACGCTGGCCACGATGGCCGCACAAATTGACCCGTCCTAATATATGTATGTATGTATGCACATATATGTATACGCAAAAATTGTTATTGATATATACATATAATTCAGATAGCATACAGACAGAAAAAGGGAATAAGTATATATTGCATTTTGTTTCACCTCTCTAAAACCGGGTTTTCCAAAAACTTATAACTAATTGACATATGGCACGCTTATATAACCTGAACTGAGCTGTTTTATCCTTCTTCTTTATATATATATGTATATATAAACATTAAATTATATATCTAAGGGAGTCAATACATATATTCGGTTTGGAAATTAGTGTAAAATAAATTAAACATAAAATATATAAAGGAATAACTTTTAAGAGAGAAGATAAATCTTTTTTTAAAAAATTGTCAAAAGTTTGCTTACAATTTTTGCATTTGCACTTTTTGATAAGTGTTTCATCCTTGATGTCCTCATGGCAGGCTTTGCAATAGAACCAGGCACTGTGCGAAAGAATATATAATCCAATGGATCACAGTAATCGACCATGAATGTCCAACTTACCGCTTAACCTCATCAGCACTTTGTGCTATGAAAAAACCCTGCGTATTTGCCTGTATTTTGGCACCACGCGGATTTATCGAGATTTTGCTATCGGCTCCCTCTTCTGCACCCTTGATCTCGATAGCTAATAGCAGGAGTTTCAGTTTGGAGAAACACAGTCTGAAGGCACAGGATTGATGAGAAAGGGATGTGGATTAGTACAGCGAAAAAAAAGAATTGAGAAACTTATTATTCCTAAAATTAATTATTAAAACTACAAAAGTGTAGTAATTGTTGTATTTTGTAGTTGCTGAAAGAAAGAACTCGGACAAAAAACCAGAACATGCACTGTGTTTCACTGTGTGGGTGAATTTGTGTATGTATGTGTGTGTGTGTGTGTGAAAAGTATTTGATTCTGTGTACTAAGTGTTAAAAGCATAGACCAAGAAAAGATTTGTTAATCAGTTGCATGCTAGACAAAATGCTTACCACAAAAAAAAATCTATTAAAAAAATTTAAAAAATTCGACAAAAATAGAAGATATATGTTTAATATAAAAACTATATAAAAAAAAAATGAGTAAAATTGAATTAAGTAACTATTTAACCAACTAGTTTGGTTCAGCAAGGTGCCTAAAATAAACGCACATGCAATGGCTAGGAGTAAGTGGAGTTAGGTTTCTAGAGTGGATTGGCTGGGAGTGGAGTGGAGTTAAGTGAAGAAAATGTGATTTGGCTAACTTCTTTCTTGTTTCTTCTGCTATACTAAACGCAGTGAGCGGAGTTATCTTGCTTTCGGTTATGGTTTTTGACAAGCGAATTAAATGCAAAATGTATGTCCAATTGATTTAGTACAAAAAAACTGATTGTGTATGTTTTCTTGTTAATGGGGATTTAATGAATTACTCTTTCAAATATACAAGTTAATCAATGCGTTTGATTTTGAGTTAGTTGACGATTATTATTGTTGTTTGTTCGTTTGTTGTCCACTACGATTTAAGTAGAGGGGGTGGGGCAAAAGGGTCAAAAGGTTTTAAAATCAAACAGTAATCGAATTCGTATTCAAAAAGAATTGGTTAAACAAACTTATTGTACAATGCAAAAGGTAGTAAGTTGGTAGAAGTATCTTGTTTTTTACAATTTCTTTTTTTTTTGCGCTAATTTGTTTATTTTTTTTCTCAATTTTGGAGTCTTACTCGCTGGCTTGTGGGAATGTCATGCCGGTAAATGAAGGTGATAGGGTTTCGGTGTACATCTCACACCCTGTACCTTGAAGATAATCATTTTGCCAGGCCTGTGTGTCTGGTGACTGAAAGTTAGAAAATGATTGTTGTTGTGGTTTGGATTTAGTATAGATATAAAGTTTGTTGCTAATACGTTTTGTTGTTTGTTGTTTTTGGCTATATATATATAGACATTTGTATCGTTTGGATTTGGATTTTTTGTAATGTTGGTTTTTGTTGTTGTTGGTGTGTAGAGGGGTCAGGGGCTGGCAGCAAGGATGGGAAGAGCACTTACGACAGCTGGCAGGGGCAGGTTGAGGCAAGTGAGCTCGTTCGATTTTTCAGTTCTTGGGTTTGTGCTATTAAGCATACTTGTAAGCCTGTAAGATTTGGTAAATACTGCTGCATTTTTCTTTGGTTTATTTTTCTATAACTTTTTGGGTATGATTTTTTTACACTTTTCTGGCAAAACTTTACAGCATTGATGGCGCACGCACACTCCTTCAACAGAGAGAAAAACGAGCAATTTGTGTCAATCAAAACCGAAGAATCACAAAAAACGAAATCAATCGAAAAACAGGGATACACAAAAAAAAAATGAAAAATACATATGAAATTAAATTGAAATGTCAAAGAAATAACCATTAGATATTATTAAGTTGTATATAGAAACTTTCAACTTAAATGCACGCTTAGATTTTGATTTTTTTTTCCGCTCACAAAGATACCATACAATTAGCAATTAAGTATGTGGATGTGAATGTGTGTGGAAGTGTTTTGTGGGATTGTCCTAGAAGATTTGCCTTACATTATAATAACTTTCTTTTGCAAACACTGAAGGCTTTTGTTGTTGTTGTTTTTGGTTTGTTGTTGTTTGTTTTTTTTTTTTTTAACATTTAGAACAAGAATTACATAAAGAATTAGCTTGAGAACAACGACTAGTTTTTCACAGTGTAATTGTGTATGTATGTATTTGTATGTTTCTTTTTTTTTTGTGGTTTTTTTTGGGTAAAATCATATAATAAAAATCTACTTCATAGTCAGGCACATTTACACTTAAACACTTTAAACATTTATTTTTACATTAGGTGTAAACGTGCCGATAGAAATTGGAATTATTTTTGATTTTGTTTTTTTGTTTCAAATAACAAAATGAAAAAGGCATGAAAAGTAAAAAAAAATTTACAACAACAATTAGAACCGAGTGGAAGAAAAAGTATAACATATGTATTTATGTGTGTGTGTGTATGTATGGTGGGTATGTGTTTGTTCTTGTTGTAGTTTAAACATTTAAACCAGCTTTTAAGAAATACTGCATATTTGTGAAACAAATTGGACTGCCTTCGACTTGCTGCTTGACTTACTCAGTGGCCTGAGCAAATGGTATTCCAATAAATGTGGGACTCAATGTTTCAGTGTACATTTCCATGCCAGTGCCGCGTAGATAATCATTTGTCCAAGACTGCATGTCTGGTGACTAAAGAAGGGTTAGAGACGTGGTAGACAGATGAGACATTTGGCATTTTGGTTGGTTTTTGGGAGGCACGCAATCTTAATCTCTCGGCAGATAGAATATACATATATAAGTATATAGAGAAATGGTTAAAAAAAAAACGCTTTTTCTAACATAGATAAAACTAGGTAGCTAAGTGGTAGTTGTCTTCTTCTTCTTCCTCATCAGCCTCGTTTGGTTGGGTGCTTCTTTATGGTAGTTGTTTTATTAGCACTTATTTTGCTTTTGTGCCAGTTTTCTGTGTGTGTGTATGTGTCTCTTCTTTAGGTTAAGGTCAAGTTTTTCTTTGATATACATTTTGTATAGTTTTGTAGGTGTTTGAGTGTTTGTGTGTGTTTATGTCTCTGGCAAGCAATAAATGCATTTAGATACTTACGGTCTTAAACGAACGCATGGCAAATAGATTGGCCATCATGGTGGAGAAACCGGGCGCCAAACAGCTCTGGGCTATGAAGCCCAACTTTAATTCGGCCAGGCAAATGACATCGTCACCCTGTTTCCAGTCCCACGATGGAATATTCAATAGATAGGCCTAAGAAGAACAAAATTGCATGAATTTTATCCGTTTGTAAGAGCTTATTCTTATATAGACCAGTGGCGGATTAACGTGTAGAAATGAGGGGATGCAATAGAAAGTCGAAAAATTCAGCTCTTAAAAACTTAAGTGACTTTTCTGAACTTTTGTGACTTTTTTCAAAATGGATTCTGTATGAAGGCAAATTCATCTCATTTATTTCCTGTAGACCCACAACTGATCTACACTATTTTTTCTCTTTTACCTTGTTATGGTATTGCATAAGCTGGATAATGACTCTAATGTCATCGCTGTAGTTCTTAATTGAGATTACTCTCATTATGTTGGCAGCATCTTCTGCGTCGGGGTCTTGGCAATATTTGTTAGCTAGTACCAGACAGGCATCGGCTTCATGTACCTTGAGTTGGATTTTTTGAAAAATTGATATCGATTAGTTTTAGAATCATCTTTTATCTTTTTAGTTTTACTTTTTCAATGTACAATTCATGTGAGTCATATTAGTTCATATATTTGTGTTAAAGTTTCTGTTCTGTTCAGTTGTTGCTATTGTTGTTATTTCTGTTATTGTTGCTGTTGTTGTGAGAATAAGTAGTTTATTGTTTTTTTCTTGTTGTTGATTGTGAATGCTTGGATTTTGTTATCCACATATTAACAATTAGATTTTGAGTAGTTAGTAAGCGGTTGTACACGCACATTGATTGGACAGCTATTAGGTTGTAAATAAGTATATAAGTATGTATGTATGTATAGAGAATGCAAGAGTATGAATAGAGTGAAAGTGTTATTTCAATCTGGCCCAGATCGATATCGAATACATATCTTGCATATACAATACATTTAGTATTTAGCCTGGCCCACACTCTGGCCATATATGTATATATTATGGGGAGAGAGGAAGACAAAAGGAAGATACAATATATGGTATGCGATAGGACTTAAATATATTTAGTTGCTGGGTGGGTTGGTTGCTGGACTGTGTATTTTTTTTCCAATAAATATACATATATTTAATTTGCTAAAAGAAAAAGGGCAAGAACTTATAATGCGAACGCTCGGTGCAGGCTTACACAAAGGAGAGTGGTAGCGTGGGGCGGGTGGGGTGTAGACATATTTGTTGTAAAGAAAATCAAAGATCAAAAGCATTATATAAACTAAAGAGCCTAAATCAAGTGGAAATTAGACAAAAGATTATAACCATTGGCATTGGCAGTGGCATGCAAGATGCAACCTGATTGCAAGCAATTTCAATAACAATTGATTGTACGTATATTATCGTATATAGAATATATGTATATAAAAAGAACATTTTAGTTTGAGCAATATCTATAATTGCTCTTGCAGGCGACAATTTAATAAAGTGTACATGAGATAAAATGTATAAATTATTGTACCTAAATAAGTAATAAGTTTCAAAATGCAATTAGTTTGCTCTCCCATTTAATTGGCAATATAATTTACCTTATAGTGGTGGAAAAATAATTTTGATTATTTTATTTGAGTTAGATTTTAAGCTTGTTTAACAAATTAATGGCAAAGTATTCATGATTTCTACAAAACTTATTATTCCTAATAAAGGCAAAGTATTTTGAACAAAGGAAACTTGGCTGAAATATGACCTATGTAAAATTGTGGAAGTAGATTGTTGGCCTTTTAAAAACCAAGCCTTTACAAATTGTGGGTTCGACAACATATATAAGAGATTTAATTTAATAATTTTAAAAAAAAGGCTCGTCTCCTTTTTTTCTAGAAAAATTTTGAAACATTTTGTTGCTTGCTTTTTAGCGCATTCGCCTAAAAGATGCAATGAAATCTTGGATGTCGAACAAGAAAACAGAAAAAACAAAGAAAAGTTGCCATTTTGAAGGTCATATCGGTGCAGGATATTCCTCAATGAACAACGATAACCCTATAAACGTTTGTATGTATGTACATGTGATGAATTATTTCTGTGATATTTTGGTTTATTTCAATACTAAACAATTATATGTTGTACGTATGTATATATACTTAAAAATTACAATTAGATACAGATACTTAGCACATACATAAATTAGAAATAACAATTACATGTATTTAGTTAAATTGTTGTTAGTTGTTTGTTTGTATATGTTAATAATGTTTCTTAAACTAATGATAAATGCAAATTATATAATTTTTACATGGCACAACAACAATGTCAACGTCAACGTAAACGGCAACTCGTAATGTGTAGTAATTAAGTAGGTATGTAATTATGTTGTTAGCGTAGTGTAGTGTTGTGTGCTGTGGAACCTAACGGTACATTACGATACGATACACGAAAATAAAGCCAGCAATAATGAGCACATCGATGGGACAAAAAAAGTTATATTGCTTTACATGATAGGTCTGTCAATACATACGAGTATCTATATATTTATAAGACATAATACATATACACAATACATTACATACATATACATATATTGGCAGATATACATATATATAGAATATATTATAGTTGCTTTTACGTTTTGAGCGTTCGTTACAAGTACAATAAGAATATATGTATATGGGTATGTAGAGTTAGAGTATGGTTCGCTTAGTCTGTCCTTCTTTTACAAAAATTTGCATTTATATAAACGCAAATTGTATCTTTTCTTTTGTTGATAAAGAAGATATCGATGATGGAATAAAGTTAAACACAAAATGTCTGACAATAAACAAAAATAAAGCATCAAACAAACAAACAACGAAACAAACGGATAAACATACAAACATATCAAATGAATAACATATCTTTGGTTTTACCTTAACCCTTTGAAGATCAATTGGATTCATAATTGTTCCTTGGAAGAATTCCACGGTGGTAAAATGTCGTTTGAACAAACCCTCAAGTTCCAAATCGGGTGGTTTACTTTACGAATTTGAATTTCATGTAGTTAAATTGTATATTTTTTTGGTTGATGTTGTTATTGTTGTTTAAATAATACAAAGTTGTTTTTAGAGTCGTATTTTCATTAGATCCAATTTACACAAATTTTACGTTTGCGTGACACAGATTGTGTGCGTGTTTACATGTTTGTGTGTGTTGTGGTCATAACAAACAATATACACATTGTACGAATTGTGCGTGGTTTGGTTTTTGTTGTAAATAATTTGTTTTTTTTTTTGTTTTATGCAAAAAAAAAATAGAAAAGAACATAAATAAGACAACAAATTAATAAAAGTAAGTGCAATTGGCTGGTGCAGATAAATGTGTGACTAGTTTTCCTTTTTTCTTCTTACGACTACATATGTATGTATGTATATCCCCATATGCTAAGCTTAATTGCTAAAATAATTTCACTCACATTATAAACTAACTAATTAACTTAGCAAATACACATAAAGAAAAACACGGTTAGTTAAATCTATTATCAAAATGTTCTAGTAATTTTTTGAGTACACTCCATAAAAGTCTTTAATAATATAACAGTCCAATAAGGGAATTTAATTAATCAACATTGCTCTCATTCAGAATTTTTTTTATCATATCGATTGGAATTCATTTGATTTGAATTCACAAATTTGTATGTTCAAACAAATCGATATTAAATTGTATAGATATTGACGGAGTTTTCTCTTTATTATTTCTACATTTTGATAAAACAAAAACGAACATAATACACCAAATCTTGAATAGATCTTATTTCTATTACTATATATTCAAAAAGCAAATCGGAGTGTTAAATAAAATTATGGAAAATTTTTAGAAGCTTAAACTAACTTTAAACATAATTAGTAATCTAAATAATTGTTGCTAGTTTATAAGGATCCAAAAATGTTTGGAAAAAAATTTAAAGTCAAAAATTCAGCTAAAAAGGACATTCAATTAAGCGATTCAAAAAATGTACTCAAAGCCAACGTGAAAACGGAAAATGAATATTTTAAAAAAAGTAACCAAGTCAATCAAAGAAAGAAGTTTTATTGTAATAATTTGACGGGAAAAGAGGGAAGGGGATATTCTTAACTAATACTAAAAATTGCATTAATTTAGATATATATATATATAAATACTGTTTATATTTTGAGAGAATAATTCAAAAACTCAGTTGGTTTTTTTCAGTTTGGCTAAATTATAATTTAACAAGAATCTATATTGAAAAGTGTGAGAGATAAAGAGCGAGCATTCCGTATAATTGAGAGATAGAGAGAAAGAGCAGGGAGTGGTTGATGCTAACGATCCTTATGGATGGCCTTGGGCACGGACACGGACACTCACAACGAAAAGTGTCGTAGACTTTGGACTTTTGCATAATTTCATTTGTCTTTGTGTGTATCTTTTTCTGTTTTTGTATGTGGTTCTGTATGTAATGCGTGTAAATGTTGTGTTTGTGTGTCATTGTGAGTGTATTGTGTAAGTAGTTGTGTGTGTAGTTGTGTATTTGAGTGTATAGGTGTACCTTGACTCGCTCCAGATCGACTGCATTCATCATAGTGCCCTGAAAAAACGCCACTGTGGTATAGTGACGCTTCAGCAGTCCCTCTAGCTCCAGATCAGGCTCTTTGCTATTATTTTTATTTGGTTTATATTTTTTAGTTTAACATTACATTAAAAATGGTTGTTGTTGTTGTTGGTGGGCATTTAATTAATGTTTAAATATATGTATGTACATAAGTAGGCAAAAGAAGAACCGAAAAACGAAATACGGAACCGATAACAGAAAGTGAACAAATTATAAACCATTTGACAATGGAATTTAAAACTAATTGCTAAATTTAGCCAAATACTTAGTGTGTGAGAACTTGATAACTAAAATTTTATTGTATTTAGACTTAATTGGAAAATTTCTGGAAGGAGAGGCAGGCGCAAGCAGGCAGAACTACCACCTGCTTCCCCTCCACTGTGCTTAATGACTGCTCTAAATCGAGATGTGAACTTCTCTTGCTGATTTCAATTAAACAACTAAAAATTTTAAAAATAGGTACACATAATATTCATTATAAAAAAAAAATATATATGTATAGTAGGTCGATATTAAAACTAAAAATCTCAATAAGTAACAACACATAATAAGTTAGCAATACATTGTTGAACTAATAAATTTATAACTTACCGATGCAAAAAGACAACTTCGACATCGACATCTTCGCGATCTTCGTGGAGAAAGTCCTTGAGAAAATGTGACACGGATTCGTATGTTATGTGACCGCATACGACAATATGTCTATGTGTTTGTGTATTCGAGTGTGTGTGTGTGTGTATGAGAGAAAATATATATATTAGTAAAGTTTACAATTGCAGAGATCATTATATATATAATGAAGATATGTAGATACAAATAGAGAGTTAAAGCAACAAGTTATATGCTTAAACACTAAAGTGGAATGCAATAAAGCTTTGTGAATATGTGTGTGTGTGTGTTCGTGTTTGTATGTATGTGTGAATGTAAGTATATATATAAAAGAGTGTGTGTATTTGTTAAGCACAAATGAAGTTTTATAAATTATTTCACATTCTTTATTGCTGTATGTCTGTAATGGTATCTGTGATGGTGTTTGTGAATGTATGTGTGTGGGTGTGGGTGTGGGTGTATGTATGTGTGTGTGTGTGTGTGGTTATTAGTGTTCTTAATGAGTGCATTATGTTGATTGGTGTATTTATCTATAAGTATGTTATATTTTTATATTATATATGTATGTTTGTATTTATTTATTTATATTTTTTTTATATTGATTTGGATTTTATTTATTTATAAGTTTGTATTTAGCATGAGCTTTTTTTTTTCTTCTTTCTTTTTGTCAGTATTCATTATAATCTTGTGGCAAATTAAATTAAAAAACATAATGTACATAAAACGTAAATGAAGACAATTAATAAAACTAAAATATTAAATACCATAAAATGCCATATAATTATGCATGAATTTAGTCTGCTACCCCAAACAAAATGTTGTTGTTTTGTATATATTGTAAAGGCAAACACAAATCAATCATTGAATTATAAGTTAAAAGTCAATTCATTTTCGATTTGGCAAAATCGAACTACTATACATTTATGGTTACTACTTAATAATGAAGTTATATATAATACATGCATCGATCAACGTTCATCACTAACCGAAAAAAAATTACTAAAAAGTAAAATCAGGATCAAGTAAATAAAAAAAACATAACTCTGACTGGGCCAAAGTTCTTCATATACACTTGCAAAATGTTTCACTCTGATATGTATATAACATGAGGTTTACTTAATTCATTGCGACAATAATGGCTTCTAAAGAAAGAAGTTATTCTAAAATCGTTTTTATGAAGCTTTTTTGAATCTTAATGGAGTCCCATATATTTTTTTTTATGCTTTTCTTCACCAAAGCAGCATTAGTGACGGTTAATTCTCGATACCTCTAAAACAAATCGATAACGATAAAAATACACGGTTGTAGCGTAATGTAGTAACATTCAAACTGAATTTTATAGGAACAAAAGCCTCAAAGTTAAGACTTTGAGTAAGATAATATGCGTATTATTTTGAAAGCTGATTCATAAAAATTTCTTAAAACTTCAAGCGAAATTTTCAAGGTTGTAATTTTAGATATTTATTTTATAACTTTAAAACTTTTACTAATTAATTTACTTACTTACTAACCGGGTTTTTGGCGCATTGAATGTGCTCGAATGTCTATTTATTTTGCTAGAGTATATGTTGTTTATTTTTTCGTATATATACAGACATTGGCATACTTAGTATCATTTCATATAATATCATATAATGTACGAGTGCCCAATATATACATCATATAACGGTATATATACATATATACTTATAAATATATATTCTCAGGCATGCAGTCAGGCAATCAGGCAAATCGGGCAGGCATACACTACTCTCAAAACTACCTAAGAAAAAGTGGGTCAGTGCACTAACTACAGCTACAACATGCAGACTTCTAAAAGTGTGTCTTCAAGTGTGTGTTTGTGTGTGTGTTGTTTGGTTTATTTGGTTGTGTGTAAATTTGAAATGTTTCTATACAAACCATGCCGAGTACAAGAAATAGGTATATGAGAATGTGTGGCTAACTACAAGTGGTAGGGGAGGGAAATGCAAGTGAAATACAATTGGTCAAAGTTAATTGGTTTCATTCTTTAGTAATGATCTTTTTTCGAAATCAGAGACTAGTCTCTAGCAAGATTGTAGAAACAGCTCCTTTGGGAAGAGCGAAGTGGTGAATATCATGAAGTTAGGTTGTTGTTGTTAAACTCTTGCCAAAGATACATCGGGGGTATGTCGATAGTTTTGGGTCTAATATCTACGAAAAATTTGTTGTGCATTACAAATTGTTGAAAATTGCATTTAACGGAACATAATTAAACAAACTAACGAGCGAACTAAATTCGTTTAGTTCTTGCCACTAATAATAGTAACTAAAACGTAGAACAAATGGTGACGGTTTCTGGTTTTTTTTTTTTTTTTTGTATTTATTATAAAAATGTACTTTTCTGGTTGATTATTTTTCTTGAATAGAGAGAAGGGAAATTATAAGAAATAAAATTGGGTGATTAGTTTTAACATTTGATGCCTGGCCACGCATTTTTACTAGTTCGTTTTCATATTTTTATTTTGTAGTTTTTACAAATTGATTGCAAGTTTCGTTATTCATATTAAATCTTCAACTTTTTAGATATGTGGAATTGAAATGATATGGTTGAAAATAATAATTACAATCAAATAAAGACAACTTGTAGGTAATAGGAGAGAGCCAGATGGCTGTCAAGAGCCTCAAGTGGGAAGAAAATGAGAACAAGATCGACAGAAATAGATGAGAGCGAGCGCAATAAACATAGAGTTAGAGAAAGAGGGAGGTAGATGTAAAGGCAATGTTTGATTATGATTACAATAACAATTAGTAAATATGTAAGTAAGTAGTTGACATCCATAGACAATTTGAACCCAATCCATATCGCTTAGTACCTATATTCTTTGATTGAGTCCGCGTCATTCCATATTTGACCAAAGTATCATTAAAAGAGAAATGAGCTACTTATTGAATAAGGATAAGTCGTAGCCTTAGCGCATCCACACACAAATACTATCCACGATCACAGCAGAGTATATTTTTAATGATAATACCGTTGATGATCCGTTCAGTTATAAATATCTACTAAGTGACTTAAACTGTCTTATTTATTGGGAAATAAAATTGGGAACCAAATGTAAAAGGATAATTATGAATATGTTATAATGTGTGTTCAGTTTGTTTTGTATAAAGGTAGTTACAAATTGTTTATCAAGAACTACAACACTTATTTAGGATTTTCATTTAGATTTAGAGGGATAAGAGTTATTAGATAGAGAGAGAGAGAGAGAAAAGAAGAGAAAGGGAGACAGTTAGAAGAGGGAGCGAGATTTTAAGTATGATTTGTATATAATATGAATATGATTTAAAGTTGGTAATTTATTATTTATATTGCATATCCTTATGCGGATATAGATTTCGTGTTGTTTTTGTTGTTGTGTGGGGTGTATATATGTATGTAAGTCTCGACCTATATCAAAAATTATGACGAGTTGATGGAATATGGTACAGTCTAGCCAAAATGCTTATCGAAAGTTGTATATTTTTCATCGAAGATGTTTTGCTATATACACACAAATTTCTGTCTAGTCAAATGTATATATATATATATATATATATACCTAGAAATGTTATAATTATTACTGTCAAAGTAACTTTGTGTGTGTGTGTGTGTGTAGCTCTGTGTGTGTGCGTGTATATGTGATTTTGATTTATACATTGCTAACATTTACTTTTACGATCTTGTATGGTTTGTTTTTTTTTTTTCTGGGTACGTTTTGTTGATTTGTTTTCGGTTTTTTGTAGATTTTTTCAGGTTTTTGATTATTATTTAATCGTTTTTTAATTTGCTGACATAATCATACATATATTGTATAGAATATAGTTATATATATTTACGAATTATACGATTGCGAATAGTTATCATGGACTATTATTTATAGACAATTACGAATATTATTATGTAACACAATAATAAACACCAATCACTGATCACTTCAAGGGCTAATTAATACGTATGCAAAAAGGAAAAACGAAACGAAAGAAGAGAGAAAAATGAAACAATAAAATAATAGCAAACAGCATCATGGCTATATAATAACCGATGATGATCGCATAATGATGATGAAAATTGATCAAGATCAATCGAAACCATAAGAATAGTATACAATTAAATCAGGAATTATTTTGATTATGCCAATCGGTTCGTGGATTTAAACGGATATTTACTCAATGAGACTCTGACTGTTAGAAATACTCGTACCGTATCGACCTGCATTAACTAAACCAAAATTGGGATAAGCCCGATATTGTAAATAAAAATGGAACCAAAAACGTGCAATTCAGAATATATTTAGAAACTAAATCTAAACAAATTTAATCAAGTCAATTTGTTACGAATAAAAAGATCTTGGCAATAGCAGACAGAGAGAGAAAGAGAGAGAAATATTTATAGAGACAGAGAGAGGGAGAGAGCGGGGTATATAATTTTGATAATCAATTTTAGATTTATAGATAATAGTATTATGAAACGAACTCACAACAAGATAGATTTTTATTTTTGTTTGTGTCGTTACTTAGGTAGATACACTCAGAATAGTATTTTTAAGTTACAAAATAATTGTTGAGTACGATGGTTTTTACGCTTTTTCAACAATTCTCCAAAATACCAATGGAAAGTAAGAAATCAAAATTTACAAAATTAATGCACGAAACAAAAAAAAAAAAAAAACAATGAAATATAAAGTTTATTGAGATAGAAATAGAGGCAGAGAGAGAGAGATAGAGAGTCTTACGGTCTGAGCTACGTAAGCGACACGAAAATCGAATTCAAAATAAAGAATAGAAAAAAGGGGAGTCACTTGACAATTGAGAAAACTGAAAGCATAATTATTAACTAAACTTTGCTTAAATTTTCGTTATGATCTTCTTGTTGTTGTTGTTGTTGTGTTGAGATGTTTTAATAATTTTGTTTGTGTGTATGTATGTAAGATTTGTTGTTGCTTTTGTTGTGGTTGTGGAACGGTTTGATCGATTAAATGCTTTGAATTTGGGGCTGAATGAATGAACGATTGATTGATTGATCGATTGCATGTTGTGTTGTTATGTCATTGTGGTTGTTGTTCTTGATTGTTGTTGTTGTTGCTGCAGCACTTTGCTAAGCTACCCCACAAGTCGTATGAGTAATAAATTCGTGTTCACTTGGGTTTCTTTTTGTGTTATGTTAGAATGACAATTATATGACAGATAATGGCCGTGTTTTGAAGGGCTTTTTCTTTGAATTTTTATGTGTTAGCTGTATATATATGTTAATGTGTTTGTTGTATATTGTATATAGAGTTTGTTGTTGTTGTTGTTATTGTTAAAATCAAAATCAAATTTCAGCTACAGTTTTATTGACTCACAATAAACGATTCAAGAATTTCGCAATGAATGAGAAGCTCAAAAAGTAAACCTAAATTAATTGTAATTGTAATTATAATCATAAAAAACTTGCAGAAATTTCATTTTGATTTGGTGTTTATTTTGTCAGAACATAAAAATGTGGGTTAAGATTTTTCGTTTTAGCTTTTAGTTATTGTTGCTTGTTTTTGTTGTTGTTGTTTGGTTGTTTTTTTTTTTTATATGTAATTTGAAAACATTTTTTATTTTGTTTTATTTTTTGTTTAATTTTTGATTGAGATTTGTAAGAAAATTTGGTTTGTCTCACCTTCGCCCTTTTTCATTTTTTAATGTGCCCCCATATTTGGCTCTTGTTCCAATCAAGTCTATAATCTCAGGTATACAACTTGCAAAAATCGCCTGTTTACAGTAAGTAGGTAAGTATAATATGAAAGATATATGTTGGATGATTGTGATATTTTGTTGTTGATTTTGTATATTTCTTGGTTTGTTTTAGAAATTATATAAAACATAACATCTTTATAGGGCTTTGGGTATTCTCTTTGTTTTTTTTTTGCTGGTATGTTTGTCGTAAGTGAAGAGCGCGAAGGAGACAAAAAAACAGGTACAGACAATAAAGGTGGAGTAGGGTCGGGAGCAGGGCCTTTGGGCTTAGGAGCGGGGATGTTGTGTGAAGGGGTTAGACAGAAGAGTAAGAAACCTAAGTCGAGCTCTTCATCTTCCTGTTACTGTATGCTGTTCTCATTGTTGTTGTTGTTGATAATGTGGTCTTTGTTGTTGCTGCTGCCGTTTATTGATAATGCCCAGACGCCATTATATTGTTCAGAAAACATAATATACATAATATAGGTATATATTCGAAAAATTATAGTCAAATACGACAAAATCGAAAACCAAATGTAACCGAAACCAAAAACAATTATAAATTAAATTGAAATGAATCAAATAACGTAGAGTTTCTTTGTCGTTGTTGTTGTTATTGTCATCTCTTCAAAAACAACAAACAATTTGTTCTCATACATAGATCTAATTGGTGCGCTTGTAGTTTATATATAATGGTATTATTTGCTTTAGGCTTTCGATTTCTTGGAGTAACATGTATTAAGTATATATATATATATATATATAGAAGAAAATATCGATATATCCAACCCTAAAACACAATTTGACAAATTGAGAAACAATTTGCTTAGCTTCTAACACCTAAGGCCTAAATAGTTTGCCAGATTTCAACTATAATACTTCTACAACTGTGTGTAAGAGTGGATGTGGGTGTGTGTGAGTGTCTATGGATTTTCATATTTATTTTTTTGTGGTGGGGAAGAAGGAAATTGAGGATTAAGTAACAAAATAATGTCCGACATGATGCTGTGATGACTGAATTACATACGATTGCAAAGATACTCGAACTTTTGTCTAATATAAAATAGATATATGTAACTTTTAAAAAAATATATTTTTCCTTCATTTTCACTTAATATTTTCATTTGCATTTCACTTTCATTTAGATTTTTATACTCTCGATTTTATGCGTGGCTGCGGCATACAAAATATTTAGGTGCAAGCAAATTAACGTCTTTGTTTTTGTAATTGCTAATTAATTTAAGATGATTAAGTAAGTAATTAAGTAACGTGGAAAGTAAGGGGGGTCGGGCAGTTGGGATAGTTGGGTAAATTGATTGTTGTAATCGCATATGTATTTAAATTACAAGTACAAGTTCAATATATATAATAATATAATGAGTATAGTAACAAATGTAATTTGCAAAAAACGTAACTACTAAAAGAGTTGTTGGTAATTGTATTTAGTAAATGTTTGTATATGTTACTTAGTATGTATGTAAAATTAAAATGTATATCACTTAAGAAAACTGTGTGTGTGTGTTTGTATTATTGTGTTTCTGTGTCTGTATATGTGCGAGTGGGTAGACATTTGTCTGCTCTCAAAGGCAAAAGGAAAAAGGTTTATTTTATTAGGTTTATACCAAAATACAGGGGGGAGCGGCAAAAAAGAACCAAAGCAGCAACTTGTTGTTTGTGTATTTCAAAAAGAAGAAAGAAAAAACACAAAATAAATCAACGTACAAACAAACAAATTAACAAGGAAACAAAGAACCAGTTAAACTTTAAATAATATGCATCCCCTTAAGTTGCCTTTTTCTATTTGTATACTAAAGTAAAAGCCAAAATCAAAACATAATTGTTTATTTAGTTTAGAGTCACAATCGCTTAAAACTCAAAACAAATTTTTTATTTCAATTCAATAAATTATCAAGTGACGCTTCTGAAGTTGCATAAAAACTTTTTACAATTGTGGCTTTTGTCTATTAGATAAAAAAGAAATCGAAATACTTTACATAAAAGTATTTTTTTTTATTGTTCAATCGATTGTCAAAAATATTCTCTTTTTGCTTTGGCTCCATTGTCTCTTGGGAAACTTATCGAAAAGCTTTTAAATATTGTTTACTCAAACACACGCGCACACATACAGACACGCACACACACTCGCATGATCCTTTACATTACGGAATATGGAAAACTGCTTTTAAGGTTCATGCTTTTTATTGAATGGTTACGGTTCAAGTTTATTTTGCAAATCATTAGAAATGGGAGACAAACAAACAAAAAATGTGAGCGGAGAAATTTGTTTAATAAGCGGAAAATTTTTAAGTTTAGCATGTTAAAACAATAATTAATAACAAGCAATGAAAATTTCAGTTTTCGGATAGAAGCTTAAATTCCTAAATTCAGTCCTACTTATGCTTCAAACAATTGCATATTTATTTATTTGTTTTTTACTTTATGGGCGCCAATTTGCTTGCTTGCTAAATGTTTGGCACACACGAAAAAATTAAGCAAAATTTTTGTATAACAAATACATTTTGTATATGAGTATGTATGTAGGTAGATAGGCATGTAAGAAACAACCAAAATTTACGAAAAAAAACTTGTCAAATAACATACAGATACGATAACCAAATGCCCGATTAGAGTTTGTAAGGCTTTTTCACCGATTTTCCTATCTAAATTTTAGCTACTCATTAGAAATAGAATGTCGTTTACTTCTCAGTAGCACAGCATTGCCATTACAAGTTTTCAAGGTAAATCAAAAATGTGTCCATCTTTGTCTTAGACAGAATGAACTTTTGATTGAACCTTATTTTTTGAAAGGTCCTAAACAATTTCATCGAAATTTCATTCATAAATCTTAACAAATCATAACATAATACAACCACTAATCGGACATAGGGCAAACGTTTCTTAAGAAAATAAGTTTGTTTTTTTTCGGCATTTTATGCCATTTTTACGCTTTGTCAAAATTGTTTATTGGGTTGTAGTTGAGATATTTCGATCGTTCTTTTCAACTAAATACAGACACATGCCGCCAAGAAATCAATGCCTTTTGCTTAAATATTAACAAACTTTAATATTCTTTTATTATGAGTTTCATTTGATTTTATATGAGCATAATAAGAAAGAAACCAAAAAATATTTCGTTTTAATCTTGACAACCGCCGACGTTTTATGCAATTTCAAATGACGTCAAAATAAAAAGGGATATCAAACAAAAAAAGGTGAAAAAGAAAAGAAAACTAAAAGAATAGTTTTTGTTAAACCGATCTATACACAAATGTTGTTGTTGTTGTTGTTGTTCTTTTTCTTGAAGTTTAGTTGAGAAAAAAGTAAATGAGTATATGTAGTTTATTTATTTTTTTTTTTTTCAATTGCTGCATTGTTTGATTTTGTTGCTTTATATGAACTTTTGTTATATTATAGTTTTCAGTTTTTCTTTTTTCTTTGTGTTTGTTTTGGTTTTTTGTATTTTCTTTTAGCGGTACAGCCAGCAACGTGTTCGTGTACCTTTTTCTAGGATCCTTGCTATATGTTCCACCATATTTGCTTCTTTGGGCAGCCAGTTCAGTGATTTCTGGTATCCAACTAGCGAAAACGGCCTAAATTCAACAACACACATACAATTTACATTTTAGAATTAACACACACATAGAGAAAGATGGAGGAAAAAGTAGGCAGAGAGAAAGAGAGAGAGAGAGACAAAGAGAGAACTAGAAAGGGGGAGAAAACGAACGCTGTGGCAAGATATTTTCAGGAGCTATCTCCTAGAGTTGGACCCCAACACTGTTTGTGGTGTATGTGGTGTGGGAGAAAGGGAATTTTTGTGGGTAAGGGAGAGTAGGTTGGTGGATGGAAGGGTGATTTCAAAAGAAAAAACAATGCAAAATCACATGACGACGACGACGACGATGCGACGCAGAGCTAGAAGTCAGTGCACATACACACAGTCGAAGAAGCCCCATTGAAACTCATTCACCATGGACTTTCACTTGACTCGTTTGACACATTGACTCACTCACACATACATATTTACATTCCACGTCTCCACTTTCATTCACAACTCGGTGACAATTTATACGAAATTATGTGCTTTACTTATATGTACACACACACGCTCATAGTTTAATAAATTTACTGCTAAATTTACATTACTTTACATTAATTGTTACTGTATATCTTAATGCGTAAGTACTTCCTCTGCAAAAATTTTTACTGTTTACTTGTTACACTTATGTATGTATACCTAAATGCCTATTTGTGGACTTGTGTATGAGAGAGCAGCTGCTGGTTGTTGTTGTTGCCGCCGCCGCTCTTCAATACACAAATATATCTAATAATTTACAAGATTTACATTGGAATTGGGCTGCCTAGTCTTACAATTGGCTGCGATCTCTAAAAGCACACGGTAAACTATCATCATTAGTTTTTATTAGCTCTTTACATACATACGAGTATACGACGACGTTTGTATGAGTATATGTATGCATACGCTAAAAGTTATGCTATGAAATGTTATTAGGCCTAAAAGAGTTATTTACTTATGAGACTTGGAAATGTGTTCCGAATAAAACGTGTGTTAACGAAAAAAAAAACTTGAACTGGAACTTCGGTAGCTCACCGAAGCTAAAAGACAATTTCCCAATTGTTGACCTTTATCTGGATTTAATTTGAGTGATTTGGATCCCTTTAATGCTTAAATATTGAAATATAATTACAGTTTATTGGGTTTTAATTAGGTTTAGATGTAAATTTAAACAGTTTTTATTGCAAAGAAAAAGTTAAATAAAAGGTTGAAACTCAATTTTGAGTTTACATTTTTAGGAAATTGTCTGTTAAAATAGGAATTCACAGAACTACAATTTGATTTGAATGCGTTTAAAGCAATTAAATAAGAAAACATACATAGATAATGAATGAAAACAATAACAAAAAATATATGACAAAAACTATGAAAATTGATTTAAGTGAATATCAATTTACTTTTCTTTACTTTTGTATTCTTTTGCAATGCGTGACCGATGCTTTTAGATCTTAAAGTGAGGCGTTAAACAACAATGCGCCTAAATAGATAACAACTTAAAAAAATATACATGTATTCCAAAATTTAATACAAGTTTGGTATATATGTTTTTAATATTGTAATTAGAAACCGTATAAACTAATGCAAATTGATGAAACGCATATCTTTGTTAATTATCGTGTTAATACAAGAATGAAATGATATATTCTTGAATATTTAATATAATATGTGTATATTTGTGTAGATAAGAAAAAAAAACGTTTAAAGCATGGCAAAAAATAATGAAAAAAAATCAAATTTGCTGCTTCAACAAAATTTTATGTTCTTTCTGTTTTGTTGTTGTGGCTGTTATTTGTTGCTTCTGTTGTTGTTCTTGTTGTTGTTGTTGCTTGTATGCTTGCCTACAAATTGTTTTATATCTATATTTACTTATGTATAAACTCACTAAAAAATGTTAAACAAAACGAAATAAATCAAAGACGAATACAACAAAATATACAAAAGTCAAAACAGAAACTAAAACCTAAGTGAATCAGACAGATGAGGAAGAACAACAAATAAAACAACCGAATAGAAAATATAATAAAAACGAATAGATATATGTAGCTTCTTATACACAAATATAGATCTAAATGTATATTGCTTTCCAGTCTATTGACTGCGGCACACGTTGGCGCCCAATAAGAACAAAAATAAACAAAACAAAAAAAAAATTAGGAGAAAAAAAAATGTATTACTATATCAACAAATAGAACAATGTTGTACAAAATGTGAAAAATGCAAAAGAAAATTGTTCTTTACTTTCGATTACTTGTTTTTTTTTTTTTTTTTTGGTGATTTATCAATAATTTGTTACGTTTTTTCAATCGATTTTTATTCCTTTGATTGTTTGATTATATTTCAACTACGTTGCATGATAGAAAAATTCAAATCCATTTTATACATGAAATTAAACGGGGTCAGGAAACAAAGTCATAAGCCATAAGGCCTACAGTACGGCAGGGAAAGAGGGATGGAGGGAGTGGCGAGAATGGGTAACAGACTAAGTGAATCGAGACGATAATTGAATATCGATTTTAACTATTCTGAATAGTACTATAAAATAAAAAAGGTTAATGAATATAAATTGACTAGAATTCAAGGGCCGCTTTCATAGAGGCGACAATTTGGGAATGGGGAAGTAGGAAAGATTTAAGAATAAGTAAAAAAATGTAGTGTTTTATACAATTGTTTTTGATTTGTAAAAAAAAGGACACCTTAGTTGAATTAGATTATCTTTGGGTTTGCCAAATATAATTTATACCCTTATAAAATAATCGAGTTGCGCAAATTACAAAGGAAAATAGATTTCTATTTTTTAAACTGATTCTAAATTATTTCTTTCTTTCGTTTTTTTTTTTTCTAGAATTCCATAGGAGAACATAGATTAAAAGGTATTATCAGCATGGCTGTTTTGGAGTAGAAGGAATTCAGAAAATAAATCTTTAAAATGAACTAATATAGTTAAAATATTTTGGATCAATTTTTTTTAGTTTCAAAAACTTTTTAATACATTTTTGTATTACCAAATATAAGTTGTCACTTTTTATTGTCTGAAATAAGGGTATAAATTAATTTGAAGATTTCATGACATTTTCTTTTTGTTGGATTTGAATTAGCCTATAGAAATTTGAACCACTGATAATATAGTTAAACTCCTAGAATTTGAATATTATGAATTTTTTTTAACTTTATATATATAAATATTTTTATACGCATTTCATGTTTGATTTATGTATGATTATTATTTGATAGGCATATATAAATGTTGCTTGGTGTTTATTATATTGAATTGTTTTGGTTTTTGTAGATAGATTGTTAATATTTATAGACTACCTCTTTCCGTGTTCTCTTTTCAGTTCACCGCCATATTTATTGCCACTACCAACAAGTTCAATTATCTCCGGTATACTGCTGGCAAACATTGCCTAAAATACATATTTCAATTCATATACATAGCAAAAAGTTAACAAAAATATACTCGGTTTTCTTTGGGTTACAATGCAATACAATAATGAAAATTTTGTGTAAAGTTCGCTCCCCTTTTTTAGACGTTATATATG
Organism: Drosophila nebulosa; assembly: GCA_024703675.1. Taxonomy (NCBI): domain Eukaryota; kingdom Metazoa; phylum Arthropoda; class Insecta; order Diptera; family Drosophilidae; genus Drosophila; species Drosophila nebulosa. The sequence goes on along the minus strand of JANFPS010000004.1, from coordinate 11,818,224 downwards.
GATAAAGTTTAATATATATTTGTATATGGTTTAGACCTAAAAGCGTTAAATATGCGGCAGCCAGCATTAAAAGCATGCAAAAATCCTATAAATGTTGAGAGACTTATAAGCTTTCTCTTCTTTTTTACCTTGGGGGACAATCTATAAATTGACTGAATAAATAGATAACCTAACTGAACACTCTGATGACAACTTCTCTGTGTGACTTTTGGTTTTTTTGCAAATCAAAGAAAAACTCGAATCAAATAAAAGAATTTGAAAGAAATCAATAAATAATACTGAAAACTGCATGCAAAAAAATTCAAGTACTTGGTACTATATATATATAGAGAGAGATATGTGGGTTGGTTGGGTATTTTGTCTTTTGTATTTTGTATTAAACAAAAATAAATATGAACAGCATCAGGCATGAAAATGAAACTCTCAACTATTATGAGTGGTTGGGCAAGTGCCAGCTACCTGGACGCTGGGCCAATCGATACGTAAGTTAACTAATAGTATAAAGCTATCGCTCTGAGTTTTAGTAAGTTACTGTATTAAAAGTTTAATTGGTTTTTGTTGTTTGTTATTGTTGAGTAGGGTGTTTTGTGTATAGGTGTAAACCGTAAGAAACAGAATGCCTTAAGCATTTGATATTAGCTTTTTGTTGTTGGGTGAATGAATAAGCTAACAAAACTTTTGATGAACGCAAATATTGATAATAGTATTTAAAGATATTAGAGTACGAAACTGAGTCGCAAAAATGTAACTTTTGTTTTGGATTCTTTGCAGTGCAGCTTTAAGTCATTCTATGTATTTACATAAATATGGCATGTACTTAAATACATATGCAAATAGTTTATCAAAAAAAAAAAAATTAATGCTAAAATAAAGAGAGAGATAGAGAGAAAATGGGAGACAGATAGATCGAGAGAGACAGAGAAAGACAGAGAGGGGGTAAGGGAAATGGTCAACGCTAAAATAGTTCGTTACTCCGGCTACACTTTTGTCTAAGCTAATTTCATTTTAGGCAATTATTTAATTTTTGTTTGTTTGTACTCAAATATACTTTGGTCTACAAATAATTTTTCGTATATGTATATCATTCACACAGTTCGAACACTTTTTAGAACCCGCCGCCGGCTCCTAAACTCTCGAATTGTTTTGTGGACAGAGGGGAGAGAAACATTTTTGTTTTTAATAATTATTTAACTAAAAGAAATGTTCGTTCGTGTTTTTCGCAAACTTCTATGTTTGTGGGTATATATATAAATATTTTTTTTTTATTTTGTTGTGTGGGAAAATGGAACTTACCAAGCCGACAAGCAGAAAGAACACGAGAAATGTTCTTCCCAGTACAGTCTCACAGTAAACGTCACCATATCCTACCGTTGACATGGTCACAATTAGGAAATAGACGCAGGTCCAATAGGATAAACGATGAGCATTATTAAAATCCAGCGGATCGCCAGAGTTCTCCAGCTAAATTTTAAGTAAATGCAAATTGCAATAATCGTAATGATTGATAGCCATTGGACACACAGTTCATTCATTGATCGATAACTTAATCAATCAATATATCGTACGCATAAAGTGTAGTTAAACGTCAATATTCTTCACTCTGTCTGTGAGAGAGTGCAACTGGGCGTATACTTAACATAATGACCTGGCTCTCTACCACAAGAGGCACAAGCTATCACAGAAGAAATTGAAGAATTGAGACTTGTACACCTTATGTTATGCAATTGTGTGTATGTGTGTGCGTGTGTGTGTGAGTGTGTGTGTATGTGCTGGTGTGGAAATATGTAATATATCTATGTAGGATTGGGCGATTAAGCTTCTAATAATCGTCAATTGTTAGTGTGTAGATGTCTTTGTATGGATATGTATGAGTAAGTTTATGTGTATTTGTGTGTGTGTGCGTGTATATATCTACATACCAGATGTATAATGCCCGCTGCTGTTAACCACACGGATATAAAAATTGATACTAGTTGAGCCAAGCGTATCGAGCTCGATGTTTTTAGTACATTTAAATATTGTAAAATATCTGGAACAGTCATGAGACGTAGCGCTCGAAGAAATCGAAGACCTGTGATATATTGTGACATATGCATATACAGATTGTATTGTATTGGTGTTGGAGTAAAGCACATTGCATGCATACAAATCGATCAGGATATCATTGACGACTGTGTTTGTGTGTCTGATGTGTTTGTGTTTGGGACTTGATAAAAACCGATTTGTATGCAGCGAATTTATGTGTTTTTTTTTTTTTTTTTGCTAATTTTATACATATATTTTTTTTAATTTGTTTATTTTTTTCTTTTTACGCTTACCGATCCATGTTCGATCTAAATATATTGATACGAAGGACGGGGGTATTGTAAAATAATCTACAAAACTGTACATTTCTAACATAAACCAAAGCTTATCGGACGCCGCTATGAACTGTAAAAAGATTGATCAATGAAAAAGACATAAAAAAAACAAACACATAAGGTACAGGAATTTTTTGAATCGAAACCAAAAAGTGAGTGAAAATTTCAGTAAGGTTTCCCATTTTTTTGCATGAAATGATAGCAATCATAGTTCAATACCAATTGGTTCAGTTCAAAAGAATCAATAATAAAAATCAAACAATCAAATTAAACAAATAAGAAACCATTAACCAATTGATAAGAACTGAAAGCCTTCTGTATCTGTGTCTCTGATTTGGCTTGCGTGTAACTTACTCGTATAAAAAAGTAAACCATAAAAAATATATTGAATGCGAGATCGATCTGTTGAGTAATGTTATTACTCCATTTTTGGCATCTTTCGACTTCTTCGCTAGATGCATCAACAAAGTATATAATGAGAGATGCAATGCTGAGTATAAATACGAGTACGACCTGTAAATAAACAACAAGTAAAAGCAATCCATTAGAAAGAAATCTTAGAATTTAACGATGTCACATTAATAATTGTCATTCTAAGTCTTAAAACCATTAGAACTGGCTATGTAGAGAGCCTTAACATTCAGATGATATTTGTGTCGCATCAGTAATAAAAAGAGTAAACAACCAGAAAAGGAGATAGGGAAATTTTTAAAAATGAGCCTTAGCTTTGCAAGTTTTTATCTCTGTCAATTTATGAGCGGTTTAAAAAATCATGCTGCTTTTTAATGCTGAACATGTTTGCGTTCAATTATTTTAAAGTTACTGAATATTAAAGAGAAAGAGTGCATGGATAGAGCATTTCGATTTGTATTCCGCTATGAGGAAGATCGCTTGATTGGCTTTTGAAGCTAAAGAACTTATTGATAATTTAGTTAACCTTAAACCTTGAAATATGGGCCAAAATAGCTTTCTAAGAGCTTAAGAAAGATTGGCTCTTGCTGGAGATACGAAATAATATTAAAATCTTAAAAGTTTTTATTGAACAATTAAAATTTGTATATTTTCCACATGCTATTTATGACTAGATCGATTAGCAATTTACGAGTATTTTATGGATATAATAAACTTTATAAATTGCTTTAATGTTTTAGCAAGCATTCGAGCAATCGATTGCATTCCCATTTTCATTTCCACCGAGTTACTCTTAACATCTGCCACAACCACTGGACTCATTCAGTTTGTTGCCATAAATCATTCTTGTGTCAGATGACACCACATCCCCACTTCCGATCACCCATTCCACCATTCCACTTGCCACAAAAACAACAAAGAACGAATTAAAAGCAGCAATTCGATTGTTCAAAAAGGATACGAACTCTTCGCAGTGTGAATAAGTCCACATGTAGAAGAGTGCATTTTTAATTGCACTGCTTGGTGATTCGAACTCGGATTCGGATTCGCTTACAGCTCATTTGATTCATGGGACCCCAACGTCCGGCGACACTGCGGGCAATTAGTCGAGGCGCCCCATTGATAAATCTGCGGTAGTCATGAAAGTTTTACAAGGTAATTTCACATTCAGTTCCCTTTAAAGTGCGTACGTGTGTGTGTGTGTGTGTGTGTGTGTGTGTGGGGAAGAAATAGTGTGTAAGTGTGTGTGTGTTTTAAATGTCAGGGCTGCTTGCCAATAAATTTTTTGGCCAAAAGGCCGATTGAGGTAGTTCAACTTGCACCGAGAGTGTGTGTATCTAGTTATACTATATCCTTAATGCCATTGTAATTGTAATGGTTATAGCCATCGTTTCGTAATTATTCTGATAATCGACCAAAAATAAGAGAGAATGAAGAAAAGGAAAAGCTAATTTTGGCAAAAGGCAGCCAAGCAGCAGCACGCAAGGTTTTCTCCAACCTATTTACTTAGGGTCATAAATTGAAATGTCTTAGCTGGGGCCAAATTACTCATTCAAAGTATGCAAATTACATGGACTGAAATGTTGTTGTTTTTCTTCTTCTTCTTATTCTTGGTGTTGCGCAACAAAAGTTTGAGCAGAGCTAAAAACTTTTCTCATATCAAAAACTCAGACATGAATTTTTCAGTTTAGATAATGTGTACAAGTTTGCTCATCTAGCAAGAACAGAATAGTTGATTGTTTATCTGCGGAGGGAAAGTTAAAAGACTACGCCTAAAAGGACATCATGTTGTCGTTGGTTGACGTGTCGAGTCGACAGACACATTCATTAACTAGTTTTGGCAACGATTTGAAGGCTTAATTAAATTGTCGTGTACGATTTTCGAGCTCTCTGACTGACGTCAGAAAGGTAATCACAATGCAGCAGCCAGCAGCTGGCGATGGCGATGGCGATAGAAACTTTGACGACATTGTCTGACGTGTCTAAGATAAAGTAACTTTTTATGTATATGCCAAATGTATGTATGAGCCATCATAAACTAGGTCAATCACTCGACAGTAGCAGCAGCTGGTAGCTGGTGGCATGAGAGTAGCAGCACTTAAGCGGCTCTCCGAAACTACTTACAAACTGCTTGCCATTCAAAAGTTCTTCCGCGATGTTTTGGAGATGTGGGTCATGGTGCTGGGAAACACGTGTTTCATTCATTTCATTTTCTGGGTGTTATAATTTGCAAACTATTTATAAACATTGAAGTATTTTGCAAACCAAACACCACTTTCAGCATGAAAACCTGCAAAAGGCCAACAGTTTAATGGCCTTTGCTACACTTCCGCTAAATGAAAACACTTTAAACATTCGCTTTTTCTCCTTTCCCTGTCTCTTTTACCCTTACACCATCTCGCTCTCTCACACTTTATGGCGTGACCATATGCCATCGGATGTATTCGACACGCCCCCATGCGGCTGACTGGTCATAAATGCAGCTTTAAAGCCTTTTCCCTAGACTTCCGCATTGGAGTTTGCTGCAAGAATTTGTTTAAGCCAATTAGACACATAAAGTCCATTGGGAGAGAAAGGGAAAGGAGAGCATAAAACATAGAAAATTAACAATCAACAAAAAAAGAAAAAAAAAAAAAATTAAACTTCGTAAAAAAAGTATTCTCTTTAATTCTCTGTGTAAAGAGTACGCAGAAAAGCCGCACCCTTAAGCCATATCGATTGTCTTTTTAGTCTTGGAAACTAAGCAGCTGCTTCAGTTAGATAATGTAAATCAATAAACAATTTTTTTAGCAATGCTGGCCTAGGAAACTTTTTGATATACTAAAGGTTATTGTACAGTCTAAACTTTACTTAATTTATCTGATGTAAACTCCTAAACATTCAAATTTTGCTCTCAATCTCATTAAAAGCAAAAGAAAGTTTCATAGAGAAAAAGATATCTTCTTTATCCTTTAATATACTCTTGCGACAATTATCTTAAATGAGACATTGGCTACGCCTTGTCCTTTGAACCTTTAAGTGAAATTACACTATCAAAAGATAAATGACCGAAGCGGCAAACGGATTGTGTAATATTCAAATGACGAGCCATTTGTTTTGCCAACGAGAAAAGAAATAAGGAAAAGCACCACGCAAATGCCAAACGGTTTTCTGAGAAAGTGGCTACACCAAGAGAAATTCTTACACTTTCCTATAATATATTCAAATACTGTGTAATTTCGAATAAACATAAATACCTTGCTAAAAGTTGGGCAATAAATTTATTTCACTAACTGACCAAAATTTTTTTTTTATTTTCAGGTATATTTTAAATGCATCTTTTATGTGTGCATCGGTATGGATACGATCCGAAAACTTTCACTGTAAATGAGAATTTAATTTAAGTAATTAAAAGCTGTTAACTTTGAGAACTTTCCTTAAAATTAAAAAGTATCTCAACTTTATGAGTGTTTAACTTGTTTGTCAATGCATCTATGGGATTCAGCTATACCCCAATATAGAACACACAATCAAAACTAATTATTTAAAATATTTGTTATCTCAGGTAGCATCAAATTAACCAAGGGTATAAGTTAGTCGAGCTCTCTGTTTAGCTTTCATTTTGACTGCGAAAGGGCTAAACCACATTTCTAGGATCAGGCTAACCAAAACAACAACAGACGTACGCCCTCGTCTGTCTGCCAAACAAGCAAATTGGCTGGCATTGCATGTATATATCTGTGAGTAAATAGTATGTATCTATGTAAATATACATATATACATATGTCTTTGTGTGTTGCCCAATAAACATTTACAAGCCCCTTTTTGCCTGGCACAACCCAAAAAAAAATACACAAAAAAGGAACGGTCGAAAGAGTGGAAATGTGCGAGTTTCATCGATTTTCTGGCTTTGAGCTTTTTCAAGCATTTGGGTTAGTCTATCCTGCCATTTTCCTATATTATTTACTGTTATTTCTTGTGGTTGTCCATAGCCCCCTGTTCACCCCTTTTGCAGTCAATTCTCATTCATTTATGCATATGAAGGGAAAATGTACATAGATACATATATCTTTTGTGACGCCAGTTTCCCGTTATTAGCTGAAACTTCTTTGTGCCATTTTCACTTTGATGCTAAACTTTCGTCAACTCGGGCACAAAAGAGCGAGAATCAGCTTTTATTGTTGGCTTGTAGGCATCAGCGGCAATGGTAATATTCGTTTGTATGTATCTACTTCTTGTCGATGGCAAAGTGCCATAGAGCAGCAAACGCAAATACAACCGAGTCTAGGGATGACATCGTGATGCTTGGCATTTCCAAATAAAAACCGTAATTTAATTTTACAAATGCCAGCGTCTGGCATTTAACTGCCTTAAATTAATTTAGATTGTTTTCAAAGTCTATTTCTTTTCTCACTTTTAACATTTTCTAGACTATATTAAGAACTCAATAATAGCAACGCTAATACTAGCTCAGAATTGCAACTAAATATAACGAAAAACGGAAATACATTCTTAACAACATCAGAGTTTTTAATTTTTGTACATTAATTCAAATATTTGCTTCTCCCTGAAGTCACAAAACAATTTTTAAGAGTTCAGCTTGGTGATAAATTTATTTTTCCATCGTGCTCTCTCTCATCCCTAAGCGACCCTAAATCGACTTCTGTGCATTGTTCGTTGTTGTGGCTTTTGTTGCCGCTGTCCAAACGCAGCATTGAACTGTCATGTGGACTAGGAATAGATGTTCACCATTTGACCCCATGCAATCAGCAAGTGCCTGTCACACAAAAAGCCTAGACACTGCTCTCCTACACATTCTCTTCTCCTCCTCCTCGTCCTTGCCCACGTCGTTCTTTCTCATTTAAAAGTCAGTGGGAGATTTGCCTAAGCCTTGGTCTATTATAGAATGGCTTTGACATATGAAGTGAAAATCCATTCAACATTAAATTCTAGATGAATGTATAATTGTGGTATTAGAAATTTAAATATTTTCACTTGACATTTGTTATCAGAAAGATAACATTTCCCCTATTTGGCTTTTGATTCGAGTGTGGCGGCAACTTCGATTGATTCCCATTTACACTCAACTTTAATCTCCAAAACAAATCCATGGAATAAGTTTAAAGTTTAAGCGCCTGTAATGCCATTTAATGGATGGGCACAACGTACATGTCGGCGTATGCTTAATATTTGAGCATAAAACTGATTTCCAGCGATTAAACAAACAGTTAAATGCCATGCCTACGCAATCACGCCTCCATTGTTAACACTCCCTTCCCACTACCTCCCTTCCTCCCTCATGCAAAGCAATTCTCAACTCCCCACTCGCACCCAAATGGTGTCCTCACCCCCTTCACCAACCCATTCCAACCTTGTGCATGTATTTAGTGTACATGGAAATGGCACATTTACTTTGCTGCTTCCGTTGTTGACATGCAATGGGCTTCCAGTGAAACAAAAACAACAAACCCACAACAAAATATGGCACACTAAAATATGAAACTAAGCAACACCAAGTAAATATGCCAGCATATACGTACATATGTATATATATATATATAAATATATTATAAATAAATGAATGTTCTTCGGTTCATTGTTTTGTGAAAACGTTTTATTTGTATTAAAATTTCTGATTACCATATCTACCTTAAAATTGTCGCCGGCACGAGGACTTAAAGTTTCCAAAAAATATCACTCATACGACATGTTGCTCGTAAGAAACATATGTCAGCAAACAATATTGCCAGCAGTCAGCAGTAATTAGTTGGCATGGAATGTGTGCGCCTTTAAACAGGGAACATTGTTTGTTTCTTTATCAAGAAACGAATTTCCTTGTTCAAAGTTCTAATGTTCATTTTGAATATTATTAAAAAAAGATCTACTTTTGTGAGCTAAAATAAATTATATAAAACGAAGTATAACTCATAAATGGATTACTTTGTTCCTAAAAATTGGCATTCGCTTGACAAAAACTCAAAGTTAAATGGGAAATCTCAAAAATAAAAAATCAGTCTATTATATGTATTATATGCATGCTTAAGGTACATAGTTTGTTTTCTTGTGTCTTAGGGAAACTAATTAAAAGTAAAAATATATATTCTTGTAGTTATTGCATTTTAATAGCGTTTACTTTGTTCTGAACTTTGGCCAGCTGCAGCCAAAGACAGACATGACAAGGACAGGACACGTCATCGTCAACATCATATATGTAGGTTTGTGTATATTGTTGTGTTTTGTTGCCACTGCTAGCTGGCTCGTTGTTCTTGCTGTTGTTGTTGTTGTAGTTACCAAGTCAACAAGAAGCAGGCAAACTTTTGAATTAATTATTCATTCGCAAATATGAGTTGAAATTTGAACATGTGTGTGCAAATAAATGATTAGAAACTTGTGCAGTTGTTGGACAGTCCGGAAGGCTAAATACTCATTATGGGAACACATCGTTGGTTATAGTTTCCAATCCATATTTAACAATTATTTATTTCATAAACATTTCTGAGATTTCTTGCTATTCACTTATAATTCTTGCTATTCACTTATAATTCCCTGACACAAAAACTGTAATTAATATACATCGTTCGAACCTGGCTTATAAAAAACACGTAATGTTTAAGAAATGGACCTAATTTTATTTGTTTTTTTTTTGGCTTTAGTTTTTAAGTACTCACCAAAATTCGACCAGTTGTTGTTTGACCCGAGATAAGCTCCCCAGCCCAGTCTTTTGCTTCTGTCATAAACGTTCCCTCGAACTCCTGTTTGTTGCGCGACGCTTTTTGCTCCTTTTGTTTGGGATCGTTGGGTCCCAGATCCGGTTCCTTGCGGCAACATATGAAGGCAAATGCACGCCATAATAGCACAATAAGCAGGCCAGCAAGGAATGTAAAGATGCTGGATAACAGAAAGCACCAATATTTTCGAACTTTGAGACAATCATCGGCATCGAATGGTGAATCTGTTGGATCATCGGCCAATGATTCGACAGTGCTTTGATCACACCCCGACATTCCCTGCAAAGTGGGCAATGAGATAAGGGATTAGTACAAAAATCAATGAAACAAATCGAGTCGTATAAATTGTCTATATACGATATGTATGTTATATATATATACACATATATAGATATGTAGGTAAGCAAATTATAGTATGCACATGGCTGTGTGTATGTATATAGTTTTAGTTTTCTTACATTTGTCAATGTGCTGGTGAAATTTGTGCCGATCAAATCGTTATTTGCCATTTTGGCTGTTTACATTGCGACACTCACACACAACACGCACACACACACAAAGATGTATAAGAAAATATTATTTTTTGCTGATTCTCAGTGGCTTTTGGCTTTCAAGTGCATACGAGAGTAAACGCTCTGGCCCCAGATAAATTTTGTACATGACGCGAAAGCCAAACGGAACGAAAAACTTGGCCCGCCTTTTTATATAAAAATAGCTTCAAACAAAATCTGTTATTTTTAAAGTGATCTCGACACGCACGCAGAGACACAGAGACACACAGCACAGCACAGCACACAGAAGGCACACACGAGAGATGACAACAGAGACAAAAAAAAATGACGATAATAATGCTTATCCCCCTTGCTCGACGACGAACTATAATAGAATTTTTATTTCCACTTGGCAATATACATGGTGGTGGTGGCAATTGATCAATCCGCTAACTGGATTATTTACTTTCGGGCCATTAAATTCATTAAATTCGCAAAAGGCCAATGCACTGCACTCACTCACACACACTCACAATCAATGAATCATTCTCTCGTATATACGTATATTTACATATGTATGTATAGACTTTTCTTTCTATATACAATATATTATTATTATTATTCTATTATTTATACGCTTATACATATGTGTATCTGCACTTGTCACAAACGACGCCGCGCGACACGCACGGAACACACAGAAAGACGGCAGGAGGACAGGAGGTGCCCTTCTACCACGAGACGGAGCTGAACTTGGAGCAATTCAAAAGAAGGCAACGAACAAACCGCACATCAGGCGCCTACTAACCAACTGAACAAGCCAATTTCAAAGTGCGACCGCCGAGCCAACGATTACCGTGGCTATCTCCTTTGGCTATAAGAGAGACCCAAAAAAACTCTCACTCTCTCTCTCTTACTGGCTCTCTGTTTCTCCCTCTCTCACGCTCGCTATTCGAAAGTCCCCGCTCCTAATGTCTATGTGGTTGACCGCGAATTTTATCAAAGCAGGCGACAAACTTGAATTTAATTAAAAGGCTAGAAAGGAAAATGGAAATAAGGAAAATGCTTGCATTGAGTTTCCACAAGATAACCAAAATTTATATACCCTTTCAAAAAAGATTGGAATATGGTTAAGAATTTATGCCAAACAGAAATAGTTATTTTTTTTTTTTAATTACGAGAAATGACCGAAATTTATAAGAAATAATGTAACCGGGAAATCGTTTTTAAGTTTCTTGAAACCTCTTTCTCATACCATTTCAGGTATTCAAGTAGCTGATACACCCAATTTTTCGTCTCTAATGGATCCTTCTCAAGGACGTCAAAGCAACAAAGCTTGTTGTTTTTACTTATCGTATTAACTTGGATATGACTAAGTTAATTCTATGCAAACATTTTGTAACTGATATAGTTGCTCTGAAAGTACTTTTAAAGAATTGTTAACCGTTTAAAATTTGTAGAGTGATAGCAACTAGATGGGAAATGTGACATACTTTTTGGAAAAAGGGCATATTTGACTATATAATAGAGCTAAGCGAACAGTTCTGTGTGTGTGTGTGTGTGTGTGCGTGTGTATGTGAGTTGCTAGCAATGAATTATTGTTACAACAAGAAGAACAGTAGCAACAACATTAGCAACAGCAGGGCATATTTGTATATACATATATATATATATATGTATACATATAAATAAATTATGAGTTTTGTTGTTGTAGTTTTTGTCTCTCTTTTGTATGCTCTACACACAGAGGCACACACACACATACCAACACAAACAAATTTTGCATTCATTTCTGTAAGCTAACGGACGGGCCCCGGGCAACACTCAGTGTAGGAGGGCAGAATAGTCACAGCAGAAGCAGCAGCAGTAACCAAAGCAGCAGCAACAGCAGGTTGCTTGGTACGGTAGGTTAACGGTAAAGTTAACGCTAACTCAGCCTAGTCACGCCATGTTGTTGCCAGTTATCTGTCGTTTCATAATTTACGCGCTTTGTTTGCTATTTCCTGCGGGTAAGCTCAGACGTAGGCAGGCTTCAGTGGCTTTAGCTACTGACCGGCAGCCCTAGAAACAAAACAAACTGCCCTAGTTTGTGTGTCCACCGTGTGTAGCACATACACATACACATACACATACACACACACAAGGACACACTACATAGAAGTCGCATAGTTCCACACTTGGATTCCGATAATTGCTCATCATCACCATCCTAGTCGTTGACGTTGCCGTTGCCGTTGCCGTTGCCGTTGCCGTTGGCGTTGTCGTTGTCGTTGTCACGAACGCTGACGCTGACGCCGTCGTTAGCAGTGTGCATTTTATATATAGTTTATTTTTATACATCAAGTACTTATATTTCTGTTTTTGGCTTTTAAAGTTTTATTTTACACACTTCATTGCATTTGCGCCCAATTATTAAATACGCAAAATGTGAAAAATTGTTATTCAATTCAGATTATTTTTAAAACTGTCATTAACCTTGAAACCTGCATCAAAATATACAACAAAACAAGGTATACATACGTATATGATAGCTAGTACATAATATACTGAACGAATTTCCTACGAATGTATTTCTACGTAATTAAAATTCAATTAAAGTCAATTCATTTAATTTCAATAATATTTGATTCCAATATTATTGTCACTTTTGTTTATGGTGCAGGTTTCTGTATACAACCAACCAAACATTTTTATTTTTAGCGAAATTTTAAGGTGACAAGTTAAAAAACAAACTATTGTCGTACTTAAAAACAAACTCCTGTCTATGTATGTCTACTTAAAAGTACATTAAAAAATTAACACACATGTTTTGATTTATGAAACATAAAGCATTATAGATTAAGACGCCTTTCGGAAACGTGACAAAAAATAATGAGGAAAGTTTGAATGAATTTTTAAATTTGCGAGATCTCGATCGATTATTTTAATTTTCTTCTTAAATAATTGAAAAAAAAAAAATTAATTACTGGTATTCATTCATTCATTTATATTTTTATTTATCAAAGTTTGCAATTTACTAATCCTGGCTATCTTTGAGACAATTTAAAATTTAAAAAGTGGACTCTACCGACAGTTAGACAGTTTGGCTGAGTTAAAGCTAAAGTAAAGTGAATTTAAACTTCGTTATTTAACCTTTCGGAACCGACGACTTTACTTAAAAGTAAATTTTGAGATATTGACTTTTCACAAAAACATTTTTAGTCTAAGGGTTTTCAGTTAAGGGAAGTTGATTGTGATAGTTCCCCCCACCAATAATTTAAATTTTCGAGATGCTTCGTTTAAAAAAAAATAATAATTTACAAGCGATATAAAATTGCATTTTCTTGGTAAACATCGGGCTTTGGCCTACATTAAAATTGTTAGTTGGTTGAGGTGCGTTAACTGGTCTTAAGATACTGCGCGACGACTGCGACTGCGACTACGACTGTGACTACGATTTCGACTAATGAGTTGTTAGCCCCCAGAGCGTTAGATAGCAAACGATATAAATTATGTCTCAACTAACTTGAGCCCAAAGTCGATTTCAGCTGTCGGTCGTTAACGTATTCGTCGTCGTCGTCGACGTCGTTCGAAAGGGCAGGAGATAGCAATCAAATTGGATGAAGTCACACAGCAGTCGGTCGAATTGATAATAATTTACATTGCGAACTATTGATTTTGTGTGAATACAAGTGGGGCGGAGGGCGGTAAGTGAGACAGTGTGGGTGTGTAGGCGTGTGTGTGATTGTGGGCAAGCCCCTGACCAGATATCTTGACGCATGTCCGTCAAAATGAAAGAACGGCAAGAAGGCAAAGAGACAAAAGAAACACTGACACAGACTGAGTGACACAGGCGACGGAGCTGACAAATACCCTTCGACTTTCTGAACAATTTATGGATCGCACTTGGCCCCACTGATTGTCAACGTTGATTGCTGAGACTATTTCTTGGTTCTGGTAACCACCAGGCGGTGCGTCGCAACTTGGCCAATGTCCACTATTCTTTAGACCAAGGCTAAAGGGCTTATGCCATCGACGGCGACGGCGACAACGACTTTTCACTTGCCGCTGCTGCTGCACTTGCCCGCTGCGGTTTTCTCTTTCTCTTACAAGTTGGCAAAGGTCACGCGAGTCATTTTATTATGTGGTTGGTAGGTGGAAACATATGAATAGAATAACACATTTGCCCAATGAAGCGGAATGCTTAGAAATGTGCTTTGTATTTGGTGTGCGATTTGACAATATGTCCAACACTTAATTGCATCCCAATTTAATAAATTGTACATCCTTGGCATCTATCCAATTCTAAATCCAAATTCATATCAGGGATTCATAATGAATAAATTAAAAGATTTTTGGACTTAAAAGAAGTCTCGGCCCAAATTCGTTGTCATTAAAAAAGTTTTTACTGCCTTTTGCTAAAAAGAAAAGGTGGAAGAAAAGTTTTAGAATCTCTTTTTGCCTCATGGGAAATTAACCAAATCCTGAAAATACTCCTGCGTTTCAACCGACAAAGATTAATTACAGCTAAGTTGTTTTTAAAACATAGAATTTTACATCTATATTTACAGAAATATCAAGAGGGGAAATGCACATGATGATGATCGATTGAAATTAATGACAATTGGTGGCATCCAAGTATGCTGATTAATGCCATAGCCATTTTACATAACCCTTTGAATATGATTCGTATAGCTATGATGATTCCAATGGGGTTTTAGTTCTCTAATTATCAAGTAGCAAGTTGTACAATACGGCAAGAGACAACGTGTACGAGACATCACATCAAGTAAGGCTTTACCTTGGGTGAAATGGGCGGATAGAACGGTGGCAGTTCGTGACAATTTGGACACCAGCTGGCCATATTTGTGGTTTGTGGCTGCCCTTCTCTTTTCCAATTCCAATTGTTGTTGTTGTTGTTGTTCTGCTTCTAGTGGTTGTCTTGGTGGTGCTTGTTCTTGTTGTGGACTTGGATTCCGTTTTCATATTTCGTTTTCTTCGAATTCATTGTGTGTGGTCAAAGGTGGGTTCATTGTGGTGTTGGCGGTGCATTAGAGATTGAGTGGGATTGATGTTGAGTGTGTTTTGGGATTCTTGGTGTTGTCGTGTGTAATGTATTTTCATTTGTTGTGGGTTTTGGGGTATTGACTGCCAGCAGGTACTCACCTAGTACAGGCTAAACCACCGAGGCAGGGCTCCAGGGCTGCCAACATTCACACGTTCAAATCGCACATCAATGTATAGACGACGATTTGTTGCTGTTGTTTGTGTTTTTTTTTTTTTAGTTTGGTTTTATATGTAATTTGAATTTTCTTATTTTTCTGTGGGCCCCTTTAAATTTTTGTTTAGATTTTTCTTCTTGTTGGTTTATTTAGACACTTTTTGGCTTACGATTCATATTTATATATTTTTTTGTGTAGGATCAGTTAACTTGACTTGGTTGTTTTGTAATTTAATTTCTAGTTGTTGTTGTTGCTTTAGAATACCATTTATATTATCAGCTTCATTTCATTGTGCGCTTTTTTTTATTTTTTTCTTAGATTTTTTTAATCGTTAGTTGAAATTAAATTGGAATTGATATTAAGCACATCATTTTTGTATATTATTTCTGTAGTTGTTTCTTTCTTTTTAATGCGTTAAGCTGTTAAAAAAAAATTGTATATTTTTTTTATTTGATTTTCGTTTTGGTGTCCTATTTCCCTTTTTATTAAGGTGGCGAGAAACAACAATGCGGTCATGTAAATAAATAAATAAAGACGCGAAACAAACTTCAAAGCAAATCTAACATCGAGAACGCTCTCTGCAAGAACTCTCAACGGATATTTATTTGTTTGACGCGCATGTCCCTTGAGTTGAGTCCGAAAATTTTACCGAACGCGAGGAAAGCTTTTCAATTTCTTACTTTTAGCACAAATCATGCTGGTTAAGCTAACGTTTAACCATTAAACACTATCTAAAAACTTCATATAAATATATTTAAAGTGTAAAAAAAAAATAAATGTACATTTTTCAAAGGTTTTTACTCATGTTTTATATTGTAATTTCTATGCCAAAAAGAAAATTTTTCTTTCCTTTTCGCTGCAGATAATAAACGGTTGGATAAATAAACTGGCTGCAGCAGGTCCTGCTGCTGGTGACCTGTCGTTTAAACGGAAACACAGTGCCCTAGTTTTAACCACGTCCTCACAAAAATGCACACACATACAGATAGACACACACACACACACACACACACACACACACACACACAGAAACACATGTATAATATATGGACGAGTATAAATAGTAGAAATATTGCATTTTCATAATTAAAATAACTAATCTGGTGACACAATTTTCGTCGAAGCACGCCAACTGCAATTAGTTACACAGTTGCCAGGGCGAATGGTCTATGTGTGTGTGTGTGTGTGTGTGTGTGTGTGCTTGCGTGTATTGTATTGCGAGTATGTGTGTGTTCAAATGTAAACATAGGTTTGTCCTGGTTGCTCCTGGAATTTGGGCTTAATTTCTTTGTAGGTATCTACTCCTTGACACACACACACACACACAGGGACGCACGCAGGCTCGGGCCAGTGACTGACTGACACACATATACCATGAAACACGCGCCCACGAACACACACGGACACGGACATAACGAGTGGGGAAACAACAAAAATAACATTGACGATGACAACGAACGCGCGCGCGAGAACTGTGAACGGCGGCGGCGGCGGGTCCCGGGCGAAGGCAAAGGCGAACAAGCAAACGAACGATACAACTGTATCTCCGGCCTGGTCCATCGACTTTATCAACATCATCGTGTCCGTTCGTTCGTTAGGAACTCTATATGAACATGTCTCTGTATATATATATATGTGTGTGTGTGTGCTCGTTTTGGTGCGTAGAAGAGAAAAAGAAAAAAAATGAAACTGACTTAGTGTACCGCATCTACGTCTCCATGTATGTATGTATATATAAAGTATCCCTTACAATTTTTCATAGCAGCAAAATAAAATGAAAGTTTCATTTTCGTTTCGATTTTCACGAGTTTCAAGTTAAATTTTTGCTTCAATTTTTACAATATTGCATGCCACTTTAATTTATTTTCCTTAATATATACATATGTATATGTATATATGGATGTGCCACGCACGCACACATATTCCATGAAATTTTTCCACACAAGCACCTAGAAAATCTGGGTTTTTCATTCAATAATTCCTACAGCAATTTGC
Organism: Drosophila nebulosa; assembly: GCA_024703675.1. Taxonomy (NCBI): domain Eukaryota; kingdom Metazoa; phylum Arthropoda; class Insecta; order Diptera; family Drosophilidae; genus Drosophila; species Drosophila nebulosa. Next base: position 11,801,059 of record JANFPS010000004.1, on the reverse strand, counting down.
AAAATTTTTCACTTTCCTCTATGTCCGCCTGTATATGAAACTGTATGTCCGTCTGTTTGTCTGTCTGTTTGTGTGTCTATATTAAAGGCAGTTCTTTTTTTCTGCTTTACACTCCTCACACACGTCGACCGCGAACGCGCTAAAAGGCGAATTCCAAACCAACCTTTCTCGTCAACAGCGTATACAATTCTGTGCGCTGTGAACTCGATTGACTCGCGGCTTGGCAAATCGAAGCTCGGCCTTTGAGCTTTTTTCGGAGTGCTAGGGCTAGGATGGTCTTTCCGTTCATTAAAACTGGCGCCAAAACTCATCTATACACAGTGATAACAGTGTGACTGCGATTAATAACACTGTACGAAATTGCAGTATTGAAGGAATTTGGTTCGAAACATAGCACTGACGAAATATCCTTTATAGACAACTTTAAGATGTGTTTAGTTTCGACCCATGTCAAGAAAACGTTGAGTATACGTAACAAATTTGACAACCCATCATATTCTAGGACATACTTTTAGGCGTTGCTCAGTTTAAACAGCACGAAGCGAATTCGTAATTGTTCGGCGAATTCTGCCTGACGAGGCGAATTGAAAAGTAATTTTTAAGAAGGCACGAACACAAAGCGAGTTCATGCAAAGCGAAATGACAAACAAAAATAAATAAACCCCAAATTCGCACTAAATTCATGCTGACATCGTAAAATTGCAGGCACTAGATAATAAAACGCAAGTGAAATTTTGGAAATACTATGACGACGGCCGTGCTGGGCGGCGGGATTAGCGGCCTTTCTGCGGGCTACTACCTGTTACGCCGATTTGGGAAACCCTTGACGATCTATGAGGCCTCGCCCCGGGTGGGCGGTTGGATACGTTCCGAAACTCACAAGGATCGTGGGTTTTTGTTTGAAAGCGGACCAAGAACTATACGTCCCGTGGGGCTGCCTGGAGCAAATACAATGGAGATGGTGGAGCAACTTAGTCTGGCGGTCACTGCCATACCACGATCTCATGTGGCGGCTAAGAATCGCATGTTGTATGCTAAGGGCCAGGTGTGCATGTTGCCCAACAGTCCCATAGGATTGTTTGGCACAAAGCCGCCATTTAGCAAACCACTGTACAAGGCCCTGATACACGATCTTCTGGCTAAATCAACCTTAGCCAAGAACGGGGATGAATCGATATACAGTTTTGCCGAACGACGCTTTGGCAAGGAAATAGCAGACTATGCCATTAGCCCCATGATCTGCGGCATTTGTGCTGGCGACGCTAAAGAGATAAGTGTACGTTTCCTCATGGACGGCCTGTTCGAAAAGGAGCAAAAGTACGGAGGCGTTTTGAAAGGTGTGCTCTATGCGCGTTACAAGGACAATGCGGATACGAGAACTGGCAAAGATTCAGGCATATTTGCCCAAGAGCAGACAAAGATGTATCTTCAATCGAAGCAGGAGAAATGGGCCATGTATGGTATAGATGGTGGACTGGAGCAATTGCCACGAGCATTACGTAAATACCTTGGCGAAAATGATGTCAATGTGCAGTTGTCCAATCCGTGTCGCAAACTTACGTTCAGTGACAATGGAGTGCGGTTGAGTGTAAGGGATGCAGAGCTACCAGTCGATCATGTTATAAGCTCGCTTCCCGCATATCGTCTGGCGGCTCTGGTCAAGCAACAGCATCCATCCCTGTCTTCTCAGCTGCTGGACATTCCCTATGTGGATGTCGTGGTGGTTAACATACAGTTTGAAGGCAATCATCTGCTCAAACAAAATGGCTTTGGCCTGCTTGTGCCGCCTTGCGAGCAACTTCCCGTTTTGGGTGTGATCTTTGATAGCTGCTGCTTTGACATGGCAGGGAATACAATTCTCACCGTGATGATGGGTGGTAGCTGGTTCAATAAATGGTTCAGTGATCAGCCCAGTCCCAAAAAGTTGCTCGATACGGCAATGCGTTACGTGCGTCAAATACTGGACATTAAGGAGGATGCGAAGTTCTGCCGAGTGCATACACACCACAAATGCATTCCCCAGTACACGGTGGGCCACAAGACTCGCGTGGCAAATATACGGAAATACATTGAGACCTACAAACTGCCATTGTCCTTGTGTGGTGCTGCCTTCGATGGTGTTGGAATTAACGATGTCATTCTTTCGGCCCGCCGACAAGTAGAAGCTCTACCCCAGTCATATTCCCAAAACAAGTAAAAACTCTTATGTATTGTTAGCCTGGTGTTTCTTTGTGATCTTTTGTATATATAAACATTCCCCTAAATTCCGCCTAGTCCCTGCTCCTTCTCTTTATTTGCCATGCCCACCTAGACAGGGTGGACTCGTCGACGGCTGCTGTTCGGGTTCCCATTGCTTCGGGGTCTTAGTCTCTATGGACAAAGCGTGCATGAACTCAAAACCAGCTGCATTGAGGGCATTCTTTACCGTATCATTAACCAAGCGATGGCGCTGGAATCGCAAACACACAAAATCTCCCTTTTAATACCAATTAAAGCTCAAATTTCATTGAGCCTTACCTTAATCAGAGTCAGATCATTGAACTTATCAGATACAACAAATACTCTAAAGTGGGATTCGGATCTCTTGGGCACATTGTGCATGGGCGATTCGTTGATAACCTCCAGATGAACCGGCTTCAGCTCTGCTTCCAAAGCTTTTCTCATAGCAGCCTCAATGGGTGGATATTGAGCCTCCTGTGACATGGTGGCCCTCGAATACACGATGTTTGGAAACAGTTGGTTCAATTTCCTCTGTCCTCCAGCAAGGCGGCGAATGGTCAAATTAAACATAGTTCCAGTATGCTTCTCGCACAGCTGTTCCCCAATTGACAATTACATAAACAAACTGACAGATAGTGTGACCAGATCCCGATTAATTGGTAACAAACATTTGAACTATCGAAAATTCAAACTCCAAATTCAATTTGACATTCCTAATTATGAAGATTTTATTGAGAGCCAAAAAACAAACCCAACAATAAACGGTTCCATATATGAACCGAAATGTTTACCTATGGCAAAAAACAATTAAGCGATAATATCAGGATATAATCAATGATGACATTTAAATGGAAATTCAGTTGCATGTCAGTAGTCAACCAATTTCTTAAGCTTTGGTGGTGCCGAGATGACAACACGCCCTCGATTTGATCCATATCCATGTTGTTGTTCTTCATCCTCTCTACCGCGCTCCCGCTCGCGACGTCTTCGGCGGGATTGACTACGTCGACTGCGGGAACGGCGTCTTTCCCTGCTGCCACTGCGCCGGCGCCGCCTGTCTCTACTGCCACTACGACGACGTCGCCTATCTCTGCTGCAACTACGCCGTCGGCTGTGGGACCGACGCTTTCTCTCGACGCGACTGGGACTGGGACTTCGAGTGCGTCTTCTACGGTTGCTACTGCTACGACGCTGTTGCTCTACAGGACTACGCCGGCGACTCCGGGATCTGCTGTGTGTGCGCCGCTGCGAGGTTAACTTGGCCAGTTGACTCTCTGATATAATGGACTCGCCCTCACTGTCTGACAATTTACCGCTCGAGGGCGTACCATATTTGTGACGCAGCTCTCGACGCCTGTGAATATAGAGATGTGAGAGGACTACCACAAGGAGCCAATCACAACCCAATACTCACCTACGACGCAGCTTGAGAGCCAACTCTCTCATCTCATCTTCCCGTTCCTGTTGCTGTTGTCGCTCACGTTCTGTTTTTTCAATCTCGGCTCGCTTATCAGCTTTATCTGGAAGGCAAAGATAACAAGAATTAGTTGACTCATCCGATTTATACTCAACACAAACTCTTGGTAAACTTCACACTACACTTTTGACCATGGCTTACATTGCCTATTCAAGAGATTTTGCATCTTGCGCTTAAGACGCTCGCGCAGATTGGGTCGTCCACTGCCACCGCCAGTGCCACCTTGTCCAGATCCCTGTAAACATCGTTGGGGAAGAAATTCATTAAGCAAACGTAAAAAAAACTAACATTAATAGAGTTAGGAGTGGTCAGTTCTGTGTCCAGTTTACGTTCGAAAGTGCAATTCACGCTTACAAAAATGTGCAAGACAAGTGGACACACATTCAGGAATATCAGGTACATTCAATTCTCTATATAGTAGGGGTGTATATAAAAGATTAACAAAAAATCTGAAATTAACTTCGTGGGGGAGAGGAGGGTGTTGAGGATTAGGCTTATTTCCGTCATGTCGTGCTATTGGTTCTTCTTATATATTTGATTTCGATAGGGTTTTTTTTTAGGTTAAGGTTGAGACATAAAATTTTGTGGTGTACTCCAGTTTAGTGGGGCTATGAAACACTTGGCTTTGCTTACTGACTTTGGTTTCGGTAGCAGAACTATATTTGCCTGTTTGATTACCCGTGCTGGACGACGACATAGTAGATGGCTGGAGAGCTTGGGAACGCTCTGACCTGCAAGGGATGGAATGAATGAGACAATGAGAAACCTCGGATGGAACTACACATTGCTAAAATAATTTCATTTGATTTGGCAACACATTACACACTTACGCAGTATCCGCTTCATCAGAGTCGTCGGCTCGTTTACTTGCTGTCGTTTGTCTTTCTCGCTCTTCGTTATCGTCGCTATGCTCACTGGCTTCCCCTGCCGATGAGGAGGATGAGGTATCATTTGCTGTTTTACGGCCATAATAGCGTTTAAGTGGAGGTGGTGGCGGTTCCACCACCTGAGGTACTGCAGGAGTCGCTGAAGTCGCCAAAGTGGCTGGATTTCCTGATGAGACTATGCTGCTGCCTGTGGTGTTAGTAGTGGTTATGCCACCGAGAACCCTCGTGGACAAGGGATAGCTAATCATTGGAATTTGTTGAGATTGGTTGGGCTTGGGCGGCAACTTTACTGCCATCAGGGCGGTCGATGTGGTTGTTGTTGTCGATGTAATAGTTGTGGTGCTAACACAAAAGGCGCCCTGTCCCAGTGATGATGACGATGATGGAGCGACGACCGTTGGAGCACGCTGTGGTGTAGGCTTTCTTCGATTGGAGTTGGAGTTACTGCGACGCTTTCTGGATGACATCTCGTACGAACTGGCGCTGGAACTACGCGACGAGTATGAATACCGCTTGCGTGAACGCTTGTAGCTGGGGCTTCGCGAGGTGTAACGCTTCCATGAAACGGATCTGGATCTTGAGCGACTTCGGGATCTTGAGTAATATCTACGTCGTCGTCGAGAATAGCGGCGATGATAGCTACGGCTGCGACTCCTCCGGCGGCTGCGACTCCTGCTTCTTGAGGCACTGGGTGGTGAGCGGGATCGTGAATGTGAGCGGGATCTACGACGACCACTGCGCTTAGTTGCCTCGTTCATGGTCTTGAGCTTGTCCAGATTATCCTTGACCTTTTGAGCGTAGGACACTGAGGCGGAGGCTCCGCTGCTGGCATTAATGCAAGACTCACCTAGCGTCATGCCAGGTTTGGTCAAATTGATTGTGATTTTTGAGTGCGGTTGCATTTCGTCCTCACCACCAAATGAGGTAATATAGGTGATCTTCTCGGCGCCCCCATCATTTGGTGAGGGTGAGCGTGATTCGCTCTCTTCTTCCTTGCCACCGCCGCCGCCGCTCTTGTCCTCTTTGGCCGCATAGCTTGGCGGGCTAAAAGGACGATTTGCTATACGACGCTCCTTTTGGGCACGGCGCTCTCTTCTCGACTTGCGGCCACTTAGTAACATTTTCTCCTGTTCTTCCTCTCGAGCTATACGCAAAGCATCTGCCTCGTCTGCATCTTTGGTTAGATGCGAAAAGAAATCGTTGCTTTTCATTCCGTAATTGCGACCACAGGCATTCAGCTCATGAGCTTGGGTCGTGTCCAGTTTGCCAATGTCAATAGATACGTCCATATCAATATCCGAATCGGATTCATCAGAGTTTTCTCCACCACCAGCTGCCGACTTCTCGCTCTTGCCCGGTGCTGCAGTACTGGAGCCTCCTGAGCTGCTGCTGGCAGTCGCAAGAAATGGCTGTGGACCAATGGCAGGAGCACCAGGAACCGCAACGGCGGCACCCACTCCACCCTCACCTGCATCGTCATAGGAGTAACCAATGGTGGCTCCACCAGTCTTTGGCTTCTTTTTGGACAAATTACGTTCCGCCTCTAGTTGGGCGTTCGCCCCGTATTGCTCCTCCAAGTAGAGCTGATGCAAAAACTTATCCTCACTCACATTGAGGAAATCATTTTGTGCCAAAATCCTATAGCGCTCATAATTCAATTGACGCTCCTCCACCGTCAGTTCCGATTCAGTGTCTCCTTCTCCCCCCGCTCCCTTAACCGATGGAGGTATGTAATCTAAATGAGCACGCACGTCAAATCGATCGATTAGGTTATCCTGTTGTCCCTGCCAAGGCACACTAAATGTAGAGAAAAAATTAAGAAAAAGAAACTCAACTTAGTCACACTGCAGAGGGGTGAATTGAGAGTTCGAATTTTTTCTGGATTGAATATCACTTGCATGATGGCAGCTCCATCGCCGGCAGCAGCTACAGCCGGATCCAAGTAGATTTTACTTCGCCTTCCATGGAGCTGCAGAAACTGCGTGGGATCGGCCTGGATTTTGTCATAGAAATACTGACGCCGCTCTGCTCGCTTCCGGTAGTCGACAATAAGTCCGCGTATCTTGCGCTCCTGCTTACGTGCCTCATGCCACATCTTGAATTTAACTTTGAGCGTACCCTCTTAAATGGGCAGCTTAATGATAATTTTTACAAATTACCCAAATCAAAAGCAAAGAAAAAATGCACAATTTTTCTTTTATTCTTGTGCTCGCCGGCTCACGATAGCGATGACACTATCGGCCAACATGTATATAACTGTAGTGTCAGTGTTGGCAAATGCCCGATTGTTTTTTTGGCGCTTGAGTTTGTCGTTGCCAGAATTTAAAATTATTTTTACTGTTTTTTTAATTGTAAAAATTTCTTATTTTAAATAAAAAGATTTGGTATCGAGGGCTGCAAGCACAAGCTTAAGCAAGCTTTTTCAGTAAGACTCAGCTAAGTTTAAAACTCTTTGGGGAAAACTTTAAAAGTTATTAATTTGGTCAAGTTTTCACTATTCTTTGATTAGGTTATATCTCATTAGATCGCGCTCCCATACGCGTTTCTTTAATTAGATCGATGTTACACTAATTTATTTTATTCACAATTAACACATTCTACATTACTTATTAAGACACCCTCGCACAAAACCGGAAAAAATAACAACTAAATAATTTAGTTAAATTAAATATCGGTTACGAATGATCTACGACGATCATTCAGTTTGAAGCGACATATGCATACTGAGAAATATGATTTGTTACATTTAGATTTTGATTGAAAATCAGTTACTGATTTTGTTGAGGACTGGCAATGCCGCGGCGATTGCATTCGAATTGCGCCTGCGCTTTGTGGTGGTGGGAACTAACCGAAAAGGATAATAAATAACAAGTAAAACTGGAATGAGCCACAACAGAAGACAATTGTCCATCTACATCTATCTTTGTATGTCTTCGCCGCCTTTAGCGGCATCGATTTACAAAGAGCAAACGGCAAACGTAACAAAACGAGATATATATATAAATTGAAATCAAAGAAACGCATCCTTGCAACCAAACCAGCCCATTCCGGAAACCAGTTTTCGCACGAGAAGGACGAGCGTCCTTCTAGTGCCGTCCAATGTCTGATAGACGGTACTATTTCACATCAGAACAGCGTTACCTCAGCGATATTTCTGGTCAGGCAGATGATGGACTCCTGTATCATTGCAGCGACGCCAACAACAACAATAACAGCCACAACGGCGAAGACAACAATGGCGAAACTGGTGGTGGCAATCAGGCCGACAATGGTCTTGATCCGGATGCCGACAAGGACGACGACTTGGAGTTCTTGCAAGATGTGCCATACTCATCTAGCAGCATTGATCGCAGTTCGGTAGGCTCTATACCATGGGCAGATGATGCCATCAAAAAGAACAAGCTGGACTGGGATCGAGTTGAGCGCATGCTGAGTGGCGAAGAGCCATTGCCCACTGACCAAGAACCAGAACTAAGTAACGAAATCGCCGATTGGCAGAAAAAGTTCCCCAACCTAGTAGGTGGCTGTGTCAAGCCCCTCAAACAAAGCAGTTTCGATGGCCAAAGACGAATTCGGGACGACTCTGGGGATATAGATTCCATATCTAATCTCAGTCTAAATTCGCTGGACGAAGATGACGCCGATGATGATGGATTTCTAACGCCAACAGGTCAACGTCAACCAAAAATTGAGCATCAACAGCAGCAGCAGCCACAAAAATATCGCAGATCTGGGCATAATTTAATAGATCTGCTAGATAGGGATTTAAGGATTACATCCGTTTCGGTTAAGCTACGCAAGCGTCACCAATCCTCTCATCAGCAGCCGCCCCTTCTTCAGCATGTATCAGCCACGCCCCATTCGGCTCGTTTACGTATGCCGCCCATTTTAAATGTGCTCGACTCCAATCGTCGATTTCGAGGATTGCTCAATAATCGAAGTTTTGTCCAGCTAACTCAAGTCCAACAGCAGCAGCAACAGCAGCAACTCCATGCCAAATCGGCTGCTCTAACCCATGCCAATAGTGCCGAGCGTCGTTCACATTATCTTGGTGCCCATCATCATCATCCTGGAAATCGTTCAGCTTGGCACATGATTGCGGCAAATCGTTTTCTGAACAATAAAAATGCAATAGTATTGCCATCATTGAATCTAAATAGAAACAGGGATCAGAATAGAACAGCAAATGTTGTCCACACAATGGATGCGGCATCCAGCCAGAGCAACACGAGCAGCAGCGGGGGTGGAGCACACAACAGCAACAGTTCCTCTTCTTCACGCACATCCATGCATCACCATCATCCGTTTGGCTTGCCAACGACCAATTCAAGTAATACACCATCAACCGGTCGGTCTATATCGGCGGCTGTCCACATAAATCCGCGCTCAGAGTTTGCCACCAGTAGTGCCTTCTACATACCCTATAGTGCCTCGAAGTTTAAAGCCTTCAAATGAACCTCATTCAAATTTAAATATAACAATGTATACAACTAGCAACTAGCAATAAAGTTGAACTTAAACAATGGCATTTAATTATAAAATGAATTGTGAATGAACATAAAATGGATCATCCCCCTTTCTTGACGTCTACAACAAATTCAGGTTATCCAGACGCAATCGACCATCGTGTTCAGTGAGATAAAGGGTATCGGCCAGGCATTGTTCTGTAATGAGCTCTTCAACGCGATCGTTCATCTAATTATATAAGAATATACTTAATTTAAGGTCACAAGGTTAGCATTCTACCTCTACGTACCCCTTTAGCCTTACGGTCATTGAGAATTTCAGGATACTTAAAAGCTGGTCCAAAGTTGACACTCACTGTGGCGCTCTTGTGTATCGATATAGCTGGAAAATAGCTTCCGGCATAGATATTTTCAAAGGCCACACCCTGTGATACGCCATTCTTAAAAAACTCAATGCGACTGCCTTCCAGGGTACGAAGATTTTTAAGGGTTTCGGTTATTTTATCCTTGTCCTCGTAATACAAATGCGACTTGAACTTGACCAGCGGCTAGAGGGGGGCAGAATGGAATGCATATTAGCGGGAACGTACCATATCTCTATCGACTTCTTCTCACCCGATCTTTAAATGTGTTTGGCAGGTAATCTAATGAAGATTCTTCTGGCAGTTTTATAAGCAATCCCAGCGTATCGCCCTCAACGTAAGAATCACTGTAATGTTTGCCATGACTTTCGGTGAATTTGGTGCCTTTACGAGAACGCCAAGAATAACCGAACTTATCATAACCCAAAGGAGCCTGCAGATTGCCATACTCCCGACCCCAACCCAAACGTGTTGCTGCCCCTTCAGGCATTTCCTCAATGGTGATCTCGTAATACCATGAACCGCGATTAACAGCTGAAAGAGACGAGACCATTAGAAATAGAATTAAAGGTGGAAATAGTCTACTCACAGTGGGTGGCTCGTACCATGCAATAGCCGCGTTCTCCAGTAACCGCCAAGCGATCCTCGCTGATCTTCAATTGCGGCGCACGATCGTGCAAAGCCAATAGTACGGAATGTGGTACTAGAGTGCGGTAGAGCCAACCTGGGATTGGTTTGCCTGCCCAGTCGGAGCTCTCATCGAACTCCTGTCTGAATGGAGCATGCGGATCGGGCTCAGCCAATATATACCGATAGCCATCCTTATTGAATGGATGCTCCAAAGGATAACCATGTGGCGGCAATTTTACATTGGCAGTGATATCCGAGCTAGGGCGACCCTTTTTGCCTGTTGGACCTGCATCGGTTCCAGGAAATTTGCGTTTCTGTCGATTGTTCTTGGCAAGAACGGCTGAAAAAGGTCGGGGACAGAGAAGAGGAAGAAAAGATATTAAACTACATATGTATGTACGTGACTGGGCAAAGTTCGTTTCCTATTTTGGTAAATGTTTGCTTCCCCCCCCCATCCAATTCCTCATCCAAAGCTTACTTTCCTCTTCGCTACTGGGAAGTGTTGACGTCATTGCTGCCGGAACAGGATACGACAAAATGAATTCGCAAAATCTAAATTGCGTCGCGTTCAAATAAAACAAATTCACCAAAACAACATGAAAAAACACCAAAACCAAGAAGCAAAAACAAAAAAAAAAAGAAAAGAAAATCAATTCATTCGCTTGACAAAGCGAATAGGCCGAACAGCAACAACAACGGCAACGAAATGGCAATCGCAACTATTTGTTGTAATGAATGAGTTAGTTAGTTAGCTAAGTAGTTGTAGTTGTATGTATGTTTGCGCCCCAGCCCCACCCGCCCTACAATCATTGAATACGTGGGGCAACCAGATGCGCCCGACAATTGTATGTGTGTGTGTGAGTGAGAAACGATCTGAGCCGAACAAGAGAGAACGTAGTAAATGCGAGAGTAAGCGGGAGAGAGGGTGTGCTTTATCACATTGTTGCGAAACACATGCAAAGCAGACAAACTGATAAATACCGCAAACATATTCCTCTTATTTTAATGATCAAAATGTGACAATTGAACCAATGTGCGACCATCAATCAGCTGGTTGGTCAGTGATGAAAGAAACTGCTTTTGTTTTACCTTGCGTATAACCTTCCTCCGTGAGCCGCAGGGCTCCAGTCTTGCTCATGCTCTCATAATTAGGTTTAATCAGTCTCAAATCCTGCTGGAGTAAACCATACATGGCACCGTTCTCTGCATGCTCCTCATAGGTGAACAGTGTCTGGACATCCTTAATTAGAGCACGCTGTACCGTGCTATACCATGATTGGGTGAGGCGACGCGGCATGGTTGTCATAGCTTCCCAATACTGCTCAATATATGGTATAATTTCCTTGTCCCGGCTAAACTGTGTGTCCCGCTTGCCTTCCCGTTGGGCAGCCTGCAGCATGTTGGCGATGGCCGAGTGACACATCTGGGATATGGCTATAAATGGAAAAGGGATTAACAGACAGTAGTCTACAAGTTTTTTAATTACTTACTTGCCTGACTCTTCCGAAAGCTTTCCAGGCCGGTCGCCGAGCAGTTTTTACACACAAACACATAGTTAGTAATGAAAGGCACCATTTTGCCTTTACCCAGTTGATAGCTGATGCAGGATTCATGTATCCAACGCGAGCAGGTGGCACACAGGAGTTCCACGAGATTCAGATTGCGATCTTTCCCACTAGTGGTAAAGAGAATGAGAAAAAGGGCGGGAATTGTAAATGAGTTTATGTGTCTATTTATTCAACGTCACCCATACCAATAACAAATGCCGGCTGCGTGGCTCTGCTTGTCGCCGCCGCCGTCCACTGAGACCCGCTGCTCGAGTACCTTCTCTTCCTCCAGGTTAAAGTTGAGCTCGGAGTTGGTCTCCGTGGGTGAACTAGTCTCCATAACTATACCGCACTCCTCCATGGCAAATAATTGTAATTGTCGTAGGGAAAAGTGCTAAGATACAAACAAAGGAGCATGTAAACAAACACCAGACGCAAGAGATGGCAAACTTTTCGATAACACACTATCGATAGTTTTATTTACGCTGGTGCGTGTCCATCAATTATATGGAATCAAAGATATATATGTTTGTTCAAATTCTATATTTTTTGATTCCGTAAAATTGTGATAAAAATAGTTTATTTTCTTTATTTATTTTATGCGTGGGCGTAAAATTGATTAAAAAGCACCAGATCCCAAAGAGAACAATTGTATTCAGTCCCTTTCACAACAGGATTTTAAATTAATGACATCTGGATCTACAATAACAGCATAACACCTTCATCCACGAATTGAAGGTTTTTGAAAGTGCGCGCGCGTGCTTTTGTCAGTGTGCCCATACTTGACGACCGCGGTGAAGTTTCAACGTAAAAATCACATTTATCGCAATCGCATAGACCCCCATCACTATCACTAAATAAAAATAAAATTCCTGAAAAAGTGCTGTAAAATAAATCTAAATCTAGTAGTATTATTTATAAATGTTATCAATAATTGTTAGACAAGTGCAGAGAGTGTGTATCCCCTGAAGCACAATCATAAATGGAATTGAACGGTTGTGCTTACACAAAGCGATTAAAAAGACCGAAAACCGTACCAACAAATTCGCTGCAGCAGCAACGACGGCTGTGGGAGAGGGAGAGAGAGACAGCGACGACAGCGAAGGCGGCGAGGGAGAGGGAGACGGCGACGCTCGGATCTAGAGAAAAAGTAGCCGCTGGTGCTGCCGCGGCTTGAAAATAAGAAATCGCAACGCGGCTTGGGGCTCTACTACTTCTACTAGTTGGCCAACAATAAACTCAGAAAATAAATAACAAGAATAAAACTAGATTTAACCATGTGCGAGGTGTGCGCCGATTTCCAAAATCTCCTAGAGTTGTGTATGTATTAAATCAAATTGCAGTAGGAAAAAAAAGCGAAACCCTAATCCCCCCCCTCCAACCATTCAACACCCACTCTACTCCTGTTTTTTTTCTGTTTTTCTATTTGTTTTTATAGATGAGGTGCGCGTGTCTAGCTCTGAGCTGAAATTCCAACTTCTGCTTAAAAGCGAAATCGAGACGACATTTAACTACATCCAATCCTGGCCCCAGCGCCAGTGCATGTGTCTCTATCGGGACACGAAGAACTATGATCGGTTCAATCTGGTCGTCCAGTCACTCATTTGTCTGACCGTGCAGCATCTGAAACATATTGATCATCTCATTGAGAATTATAAGCGGCTAACGGCCAGTGCCGCGCAGGTGGTTGCCCAAGCTCAACAGCAGCAGCAACAACAACAGCAAAGAGAATCCCATAATGATACTGAATTCCAAAGGGAGGTGGATGGTGAGATTAACGTCAAGCATAAGGAGGCTACCACAACGCAGAATAGTAACCACAATAAAAAGAAGGAGGAGGAAGCCAGTACCGTGTCTGGCACTGCTGAAGTAGATGAAAAACAGCAGGGATCGGGCGATGGAATTACCATTAAACGGCCAATTGGTCCCAGCACTCCACCTCCATTGACTCCGCCACCCCAGCCCCAACCAGCATCAGCCCCCTCTTCCTCATCATCATCATCATCAACATCGTCATCGACGTCGTCGTCCTCAACAAATCTATCCAATGCCAAGCCACTGCATCCCATGCAATATACCGAAGAGCCCTGGATATTACCCGAAGTGGAAAAACTTCTGGTGCTCGTCTCCAAAGTGTTCCTGCTCAATTTTCCCCTCTACATTGCCCACAAGCATGGCATGCACTCGCGTCTTGATGACCTGCAGGCGGAGGAAGCTCATCATCTGGCTCTCATCTGTGATCTTCACGACAATGATCTTCCAATTTACCTGCTTCGCAATGTTAGTCTGTTCTGCAACTCGGGCGGCTTTGGCGCCATGTCCATATGCTTTGAGCATCCCGATTTGCCGGTGTCCACAGCCCATTCCATGACTGCCACCGTATCGAATGTGAAACTCTGGCTGAACTATCATTGCAATACGCAGCTATTTGTCCCGCTCCGTAGTCGCATATTGCAGTATATGTGCAAATTATCGGATCAGAATCTCCGATCAGCGGCCACCAGGGCAATGGCCGACTTTGTATGGTCCTCCATGCGGGATCCCCTCGATGTGGCTGTTAATTTCGATACGGAGGGTTTGGCCCTAGCCTTTAAGTACTTCACCTCGACCACATTGACCATGCGGTTAGCGGGTAAGTAGGAGAAATCTCAAAATCAATTTGGAGGAAAGTTTAGAATGCTTTAGAAGAATAATCGTATTTTGAGATTTATTCAATGGAAATTGATTTCTCAGAAATCGACAAGTAAAGACGATAAGAGATCTTCTAAAGAAAAGTACCTCTAGTAAAAAAAATGTTTAATAACCATTTCAAATTTGTTCCTCTTCTAGGCATGGCCCAAATCAATGCCCACATCAATCTGTTTAATGAGATATGCACAACTGAGACTGTGAATGAAGTAGAGCTATTTGGTCAGAGGATCGCCAATTGGCTAACCGAGAATCACATTGTCCAGCACTTGTTTGGCCCGAATCTGCATGTGGAGATTGTGAAACAAGCCCATGTCTTGCTCAATTTTTTGGCTGTCGAAAATCAAATCTCCGAGGAGGATATTAAACTTATTTGGCAGGCCACCCAGCTGAAGCATTGCTCCAAAACTATATTTGATATATTGCCATCGCTGGTAAAGAATTTGGCTCCACGGCCAGCTATGCATTTGTACTCGTTGCTTTGTCGCATGGATCCCAAGGAGCATACGGAACAGAGCATATACATTGCCTCAGCTCTTACTAAACTGCTGTGGACACGGGACTGTTCGAGGAGCCAGATGAATCTGATGCAGGATCATCTGTTGGGCTCAAATGTGACAGCTTCCAGTTCGGACAGTGGCAGCATTGAGGGCAGTAATACAGAGGATGATCATGTGGGTGCCGATGATAGTAGCATAGCTAGCGGTGGCGGCGGAGGTGACGGCGGTGGCCACAAGAGTCCCATTGATGGAGTGCCTCCCTGTAAACAAGCAAGGCATAGGCGACACATCTGTGATCCCACAACCGAAAAGGGTAAACAGCTGAGTGCTGAGGATCTGGCCAAGGTGGATATAAAGTAAGTATTCCAAATCTACTAAATTAAGCTTGTTCTAATTTTGAATCTTTGCCAGAAATCATCGTATAGTCAACATCATTGACAACACCAGCAGCGAGGAGGAACTCCAGTCAAGGGCTGCCTTGGAACTGCAACTCCATCGCAATCGAAAGAAGACCAGCAACAAACGGCGCCGCCAAAAGGTTGCCAACAAGCAGATTCTTCTGCCCCACGAACTGGTCGAGATTTGGGATGGCGCCGAAGATGTGCCCAGTAGTGATGACGTCGATGGCGATGGTGAACTGTTAGCAGATAGTGATGAATGCAGCGATGGGGCCGCCAGTCAGCTAGTGCCTGCCGCCGTTCTGAAGCATCTGCATGGTGAGGGTCCCTATATAAGGGCCATTGCCGAGACCAACATAAGCGAATTACTGAGTGGAGCTGAAAACGATGGCAGCTACTCCTCGCCTATGAGTAACAAATCCGAGAAAAACTTGGCCGATTTCGACGACGAGGATGTCTCGCCCTGTGAAGAAGAACTGGCCCAGCTAGTCAACTCGCATGCTGGTCGAGTGGCTGCAGCAGCAGCAGCTGCTTCCGGTGCCAACTGTCGCGATGTTCCACCGGCATTTGCTGCTGCAGCAGCAGCCATGATGGTGGCCCAATCGGCCATGGCCATGCAGAAGTCGGGGGAGACAAATGTGGCTGCAGCTGCGGCGGCAGTAGCTGCTGCCGCCGTGGCTACAGGTACGGCTCAACAATCTCTGGTAGCGATGCGGCAACAGGCGAATGCAGCTGCAGCGGCTGCTGCGGCCGCTGCTGTTGTCCAGGCCTCGGCCAAGTCCAAATCAGATTCCGATGTCGAATTGCTGGAAGCAACGGTCGGCAAGCAGCAACATGATTCGCCCAAGGCAAACAGTTCATCTGCCTCTAGCAGCACTCCTGTCCAGCCCTCGTTTAAATTAAATGATGTCTGCCAACCCGGAAACACATTGCTCTGGGATTTGCTGCAGGATGATAAAATTGTATGTTGTGAAATGAGTGATGCTGTTGGATGTGTTTATATATTTTTTATACAAATTTTTTATTCTAGGGACAACTTGGTGAATCTCTTGCCTTGGAGGCAGAAAAGGCATTAGCAACGTTGCTATGCTTTAGCATGGATCGTCAGTTGAGGACCAAATTTATTGAAGGATGTCTCTACAATGTGGCCAACAATCGAAGCGTGATTGTGAGTCTGCGCCTATTGCCCAAGCTGTTTGCTTCGTTTCAACAGTTCCGCCCCGCGGACACGCACTCCATGACACTCTGGGCGGAGCGCACTCATCGCATGATGCCCTGCTTCTTCAACAACATTCGCCACTACGCCAGGCGGCATGCCGAGTTGATGGTAAATCAGAATGGCGAGCAGCAGCAACATTATCATCACCACACAGGCGAGCAGCTATATTCACACAAGACACAAGTTTCGGTTAGGCTCCAGTTTCTGTCGTCGATTTTTTCCACAGTCGGATCGCCCAAGACCTTTCGCCTCACCCTCGAGCAGTTGGATGCCCTGTGGGAGTGGCTGGCACATGATCCCGAGTGTGCGGATTGCTATTTCTCCTGGTTGCAGGCCCAGGCCAAGGGTGGGGATCAACATGCCTTGGGAATTGATGCATTGCAGCATTTGTATTTAAAGAAACTGCCAGAGCTGAGACCAGAGGAGTTTTCCATGGTGGCATTGGGATTATTTCAGCAGCTCTGTAACTTTGCCCGCATTGCCATGGCCGAGTATGATAAGCAGAGGGAACAGACCTCCTCCAGCGCCAGTGCTGTGGGCATGTACCATCTGTGGAAGATTGCCTTGCGTGCCCAGAGCAATGAAGTGTCTCTGGCTGCCATTCAATATATTAACATGTACTACATGGGTCAGCAGCTGCGTCTCGAGAAGGAGTTTGTGTCCCAGTGCATGGATAATCTCGTCCAGGCAGCCACAGCTCTGGAAAGGTAAGGTACAATAATTATCTGGTTCTATAGTTAATGTATGTGATTCTCTTTTAGCATTGAGGATGAAAATGCCCTGATGCGGGTGCAACGTGGACTTCTTCTGTTGAACACACACTTGGACACATTCCGGCGGCGATATGCTTTCCATTTGCGTCGCTGGGCCATAGAGGGCAAAGGTATAGGCTCGCATAGCAACCTCAAGAACGAGGGCGCCGGTCCACCTTTGCGGATTGTACTCCAACAGGCGGGTCTATCGGAGAAAAGCCTCTTGCAAATGCACGCCTGTGATTTGATTGCCGATCTCAAGGCAGAGATCTCGAAATGGTGGGAAAGTCTGCAAACTGGCATGACTGCTCCAGTATTGGGTCTCCTCCTGAGTGATGGGCCACTGCGCATCATTACCCAGGGACAAGAACTCACCTCCGACTACGATGAGCGCACTTTAGGCGATGCCGGCTTCAAGGACAATCAAATTGTTTATGTTTCGCTTGGCGGCCGAGGAGCCCGCCGCAAGGAATCGAATTTGGAGCACCCCTCCATGTTGCCACCGCCTCCGAAGGAATGCTTGCCCACGGTACTGCTGCTGCAACCCAAATACTTTGAGAAGCTGTTCTGCCTGATGCAAACATTGGGCGACATGAAGCCACAGACCTCAACCATTCATTTTCAGCATCACACCAAGGCGCAGCTGCTGTCGCGTCGGGTGTGGGATATATTGGCCATGCTGCCCACTAATCCTCATATTTTGGATGCCTTCAAGAGTCTAGTGCACGAACAGAGTGAGCTCGATCAACTGGAATTGTCCGCCGCTACCGCTGAGGAGAAGGAAGAGCAATTAGTGACTAAGCGTAAGCAGATAAAACAAAAGTTCAATGAGCTGCTCGATCCCAGCAATTTGCAGAAATTTATGTATTCACTGCACATTGTCGAGAGCCTGGCCCTTAGCAGTGGCGGCAGCCGACGTGAACGAGAAGCCAATGGTGGTCACACCACCCTGGTTATCAGTGAGCAACCGCGTTCCAAAAAGGGCAGCGGCACTAGACGAAGAAATAGCAACGAACAGCAACAGCAGCAAATGACGACGCCAGAATCAAAACGAAGCAATATCAGTGATAGCAGTGGCAAGGAGCCACACTTAAGCAGCTCCGAGGGGGGAGAGTGTCAGGGTACATCTGTTGAGATGGACACGGAAGCCTCTAGTAGTGGCGGCGATAAAGAGAATCAACCCAAGCAACATAGTAAGCGGCGCAAGAAGAGCGAAAACGAGGAGCGAGAGAAGGAGCGAGAACGTGACCGTGCGTTGGACTGCGTTACACCACCATCCCCTGCAACCGGCGCCGCAGCACCCGCACCCCCTCCTCCACCGCCATTGACCACTCTACCGCATACGAATTCAAATGCCGGTGGTTCGCCACATCTTCTTGCCGACAACAAGTGGAGTGAGGCTTTCATTAAGTGTGGCGGTTTGAGGCATCTCTATGAGATTTTCAGTTCTGGCCTACTACAGCGCAGCACCCACCCCAAGGAGGTAGCTCTGAATGAGTGGCGACACGACTGCCTGGCCAGTCTGTTGCGCATTCTTTGGCTGTTGGGCTTTGAGGAGCTGCAATCACAGGATATACACGTGCTAATGTCACGCCCACACGCCTTTATGCTAAAGCTAATGGAGGTGCCCTCCTGCCTGCGACGCTTGTCTAGCATTCTCAACGATGAGGTCTATCAGCCGCCGACGCCCAACTCCTTGATGTTCCCCTATCAGTTCCATCAGCTGCGCACCGGATTCTGGGGAAGGGCTCAACTTATACAATTCACAATGAACATCCTGGTAAGCTTTGTCCACGCTTCGCCAGAGGCTCGTTGCCTGCTCTGGTCGCAGGCGGATCACAGCAGTTGGCTGCAGAAGTTTATCCTCGAGGATCCGGAACCTTCGGTGCGTCGTGAAATCTGTGCGGGACTCTATCGCATTTGTCTGGGCAATGTGCAGAGCTATCGTCTTCTTTTGGCTCCGTTATTGCACAAATTGATTGCTTTGTTGCCGCTGGCCGAGCAGATGACGGCCACGGTACAGCACGCCCAGTTCCTGCTGTCTGAGGAAGGCAAGGAGCCATATGGTCCCGCTTGTCGGGACTACTTTTGGCTCCTGGCAAGACTGGTGGACACCTTGTCACCCGAAATGGTGGACGAGGAACACATTGACATCGAGCGGCTCTGCGAGAGCATATCGCAAAGCATTCTCACCCGGGAATACTACGAAATGCGCCATGGCTTCCAAGACGATGGCCTCGTGGGCTTGCTTAATCTCATGTCTAATCTCATTAAGTACGACACCAGTTTCAAGTACACGCCCAAGGCATTAAGCTTCATTGAGCAGTTAATTGGCTTCTTATTTGATATGCCGTCACCGGCGGATCGGCAGAAGCCCAAGTGCAAGTCGGGCACCTCAAGAGCGGCGGCATATGACCTCCTAGTGGAGCTATGCCGAGGATGCGCCACCAATTACACTTATCTGCATAACAGATTGCTGTCGCAGCATAAATCTGGACCCAAGCAGCCGTATCCCTGGGACTATTGGCCACGGGATGAAGGAAGATCAGAGTGCGGCTACGTGGGTTTGACCAATTTGGGTGCCACCTGTTATATGGCTTCCTGTATCCAGCACCTGTACATGATGCCCCAAGCCAGGGCGGCTGTTTTGCGTATACCTCCGGCTGGAGCTCTCAAGCACGCGTCCACACTCATGGAGATGCAACGAATGTTTGCCTACCTGTTGGAGTCGGAGCGCAAGGCCTACAACCCGCGAAGCTTCTGCCGGGTTTATCAGATGGATCATCAGCCATTGAACACGGGCGAGCAGAAGGATATGGCAGAGTTTTTCATAGATCTAGTGTCCAAGCTGGAGGAGATGACGCCTGATCTTAAACACCTGGTCAAGCGTCTCTTTTGCGGTACGCTTAGCAACAATGTTGTTTCTCTGGACTGCGGCCATGTCTCGCGCACCGCCGAGGAATTCTACACTGTGCGATGCCAGGTGGCGGATATGCGGAACCTTCAGGAGTCACTCGACGAGGTCACCGTGAAGGATACCCTCGAGGGGGACAATATGTACACCTGCTCGCAGTGTGGAAAAAAAGTGCGAGCCGAGAAACGAGCCTGCTTCAAGAAGCTGCCGCAGATCTTGTGCTTCAATACGATGCGATACACCTTCAACATGGTCACCATGCTCAAGGAGAAGGTCAACACGCATTTCTCTTTTCCACTGCGACTTAATATGTGTCACTATGTGGAGAAGACATTGATGCCCCAGCAGTACAAGGAAGAGCGCGAGAAGCGACAGAACGAGGAGGCGCAAGGCGATGAGAATGAAAAGGCTGAAGCAACATTGGATGCGGACATAGAAGAGTGCTATGAGTAGGCATTTCCCTTATCGCCCTCTCCATCGCATTAATTACATATTTATTTCTTCCCTTAGGTACGAACTGGTAGGCGTCACTGTGCACACGGGAACGGCAGATGGAGGTCACTATTATAGCTTCATTAAGGAGCGAACGAGAAGCGCTTATCACCCGCATGAGCGCTGGTTTCTTTTCAATGATGCTGAGGTCAAACCCTTTGATCCTTCACAAATTGCTGCCGAATGCTTTGGTGGTGAGATGACGGTAAGTCCCCCGACCCCGAGGCCAGAGAAATTCATCAACGATAATAAAAATGAATAAATTCTTTAGAGTAAAACCTACGATTCGGTGACGGAAAAGTATTTGGATTTTAGTTTCGAAAAAACTAATTCCGCCTACATGTTATTTTACGAGCGGCGTCTGCCCGAGCATCTGCAGCGTAGGCATTCTGAATTATTGGTTACCCCCACGCCCAGTCCCACAGTTGAGGATAAGCCAGATGGAGGAGGAGATGAAACAACAACAACTAAAATGGATATAAGTTCTAATGAAGATAAACAAGTCGAGGAAGCTGTGAGGCAGGCAGAGCCAGCTCAATTAACGGATAAGGATAAAGAAAAGGAAAATTTAGACAATCCCAAGGATGAGTCAAACGTTTCCAAAGACGAGAAAGAAGAGGATAAAAAGCAGCAGAAACAAATAACAGCCAATTGTGATAAATCTAAGCCAAGCAACAACAACAACAACAACAACAACACGAACAACGGCAGTACCAACCATATTAAAGAGCACCCACTGGCATCCACCTCAAAGGCTGCTCAAAAACTGCAACTGTTTCGTCCATTCTTAAACAAAGAGCTTGAAGACTGGATTTGGCAGGACAATCGACAATTCCTGCAAGATCGAAATATCTTTGAGCACACGTATTTCAAGTAAGGAAGAGCTTTTCCAGCCCCAATTAAGGTCCTCCCTCTTAGTTAACGTTTTTTTTTAGCTTTATGTGGCAAATCTGCGGCCATATACCACAAACATTAAACTCGGAGAAGGATGTAACTTGCATGGCCGCCAAGCTCTCCGTTTCATTCTTCATTGAGACATTCATTCACGCCAAGGAGAAGGTAAGTCCTTAAACTACTCAGATCCCCATACGAACCACTTGCACTCTCTGCACTCCCGCTCTTTACAGCCCACCATGGTGCCCTGGGTGGAGCTATTGACCAAGCAATTTAATGCCAGTCAAGATGCCTGCGAATGGTTCCTATCGCATATGTCTCTAGAGCCCTTTTGGCCGGTCCAGGTGCTAATCCAGTGCCCCAATCAAATGGTGCGTCAAATGTTTCAGCGTCTGGTCATCCATGTTATACAGAGATTACGGTAAGTTTCTTTCTTTTAATAACTGATGGTAAATGATGCTGATTTTTCTCCCTTTGATAGAGCCTCCCATGCAGATCTTTATTTGGATGTGGAAACAGATGAGGATGACAAGGAGCTCATTGGTCAAACCTCATGTGTCACACGCTTTATTGGTTCGCTCATCTCATTGCTCGAGCATGGGGCACGCTCTCATTTGCGGCATCTGTCCGAGTATTTTGGCCTGCTGTGCGAATTCTCGCGTATGGGTGACGAGGAGGCCATGTTCCTGCTAAGAGTGGGCATACTCAAAAGCTTAGTGGACTTTTATTTGGGACACAAGCAAACGGATAGCGTTAGTTGCAGTCGCATTATGCAGTCGCATTATGCAGTCGGCAGTCTGTTTAATGGCTTCTTCAATTATTTACAGATTGATATCAGCTCGGACAATGAGGATAACTCATCAGATGAGGCTTTGTCGGTGGAGAAAATGAGACCAGCCTCACTCGACAAGATGATTGCACTGTGCGCCAGTCTGGTTGAAAGATCACGCGGTGCAGATTTTCGTTTGCGGCTTTCACCCAAAGACTTTAGTGCCATCGCCGGTGGCAAGGTGATACTCAAAAAGCTCGAAAGCGTTGTATTTTCCATCTAACAAATCCAAGATCCGCCCCCAATATTACCATCAACAATCCACACAAAATCATTAACATACTATTTGAAATTTTTTATTTCTGTTTGTGTTAACTGTTTAATTCTTTTTATATATTTTTCGTAGGGCTTTCCATTTTTATATCAACAAATAAAGGACGGCATTAATCCGCACCAGACAAAGCATTTAATATATGCCCTTTGTCGCTGGGAGGAGCACCTGGCGACACAGATAATTAGCATGCTCTTCGCCTCCGTCACCAAGCACACCGAACTGTGCACGCCCTTCTTCAAGCTGCTCACGTTGCTGACCGAGACCCAAGGTGGTCCGGTGGGACTGCCTTGTTTCACCCAGCTTATACTGCCACGAATGTGGGATGCTGCCGAATATTGCCCTCAATCGGTTCTCGATTGGCTGTCCCTCCAGGCCACAAAGAATAAAATTGCCCATGCCTGGATATTGCAATCGGCCGAGCAGTGGGTAGAGCAATTTCTGCTTGCCCATGACAATACGCGCGTGCGTAATGGTAGGACACAATTGTATTCCCGATCGTTCCTTTTACTTATCAGCGTAACTTTTTCAGCTGCGGCCTGTCTGCTGGTTGCTCTTGTGCCGTCACAGCCCTTCCGAGCCAATTTCAGGGCGCATTCACAACACAAACTGCTGGCCCTCAATCCGCACAGCTATCGGTAAGTGGATTGAAGCGTGATTTCTCATTTGCTAGTTGATTTCAAGTGGTTTTTAATTTTTTTAGTGACATCAATTCGGATGCCCAAGCAGTGCTCCATCAGGTTATCACTTTGCTGCTGAGACTGCTGCGCCCGGCACGTGTCTATGCAGATATTGGAGCCCATGGCACCACCAAGCTGACTGCTTACTTTAATCTGCTCAGCTATTGTATGGTTTCAAAGACTGAAAAACTAATGGCAAGTTGGCTGCTATGGTTTCAACTGGGTTTTGGGGTTGTTCCCGATTAACATGGGCTCTTCCATTTTATTTTACAGATAGGATCGTTCATGCGTTCCTTGTGGGAGCTGTTCCATCCGCGACTTTCCGAGCCCAGTGTACCGGCTCATCATAATAAGCATGCGCTGCTCACCTTCTGGCATCATTCGCTAGTTGATTGTCCCGAGAATGCAGCAATGGTGGCCAATTGCCCGGAAATAACGAGGAATATTGCATTTAATTACATACTGTAAGATGTGTAAAAAGAGGCACGAATGTTTAATCCAATTTTGCCGCATCTCTTAGGGCTGATCATGATGATGCCGAAATTGTCACCTACAATCGCTCCATGCTACCCGCTTACTATGGACTGCTGCGTCTGTGCTGCGAGCAGAGTCGCGCTCTTACACGGCAATTGTCGCAGCATCAGAATCTTCAATGGGCCTTTAAGAACATAACGCCGCATCCTACCCAGTATGCGGCAGCTGTGGATGAGCTGTTTAAGTTGATGGCTTTGTTCGCCACCCGTCATCCGGATGCCAGCGAGCAGGAGAAACTCGATGTTACTCAGTTTCGAAGGGCAGTCATTATGTCCTATACAAGTAGTCTAGATGCTCGAGTGTCCTGGTCCACGCTTATTTCAGCATTGAAAATCTTGGGTGAGTGTCCATTAGATTGCCCAATTCCGCTTTTTTTTTTTATCTAAGTGCTCTTCCAGTGGATAACGAGGACGACCGCATGCTGGTCATATTCAATGGAGGCATCGAAATGTGCTGCGAGGCTCTGCATACACTACATTCCATGCATCATGAGGCTACCGCTTGCCATGTGGCAGGGGATCTATTTGATTTGCTTGGCGAAATGCTACTCCTGTTGGCCACATTGCGCATGCGCACCGATAGTCCGGCCCAGAAGAAGCAGCAACAACAGCAGCAACAACTGGAGCAGCAATTACAATTGCAACAACAACAATTGCTGCAAAAGCAACAGCAGGCACAGTGTACCCAATCCCCACAGACACCACAACAGAAGGAGAAGCAAATTCAGCAGCAAATGCAACAGCATCTGCAGCTGCAGCAACTTCAACAAATGCAATTCCAGCAACAGCATTTCCTGCGCCAGCAGCATCAACACTCAGCCTTGGCCAAAGCTTTGCCGGATGCCATTAAGCGACTGGCCACCCTCCTCAACACATTCAACTCGCCAGAGATTAGTCGCATGACATTGGAGGTGCTCAAGGAGCTGGTACGGAATACAAGTCTGGAGGCCACAAGTATCTTGGCTCCCATACTGATCAACTGCCATTTGTCAGTAGCCAATGCCCCGAATGCCATTGGCCCACTGGGTCCTTACTTTCCACGACGTGGAGCCAAGCACCAGCATACCCCGTGGCCATTGGGTTCTAAGAACTCTCCTAGACCACCCAGACCCATGGTCCAGATGTGCATTGCCCTGTCAGAGCTAACGCCGCGCGGCTTGGACGTCGACTACGATGCCCAGGTGGAGGCATACTATCGGCCATATCATGATTTCATCGACGTAATGATGCGCATGTGCGTCAACATGGGCACCCTAAATGATACTCTTGTCAAATTGCACTGCCTGGTGGCCATTGAATCGACGCCACTGCACTTTAACTACTTTCCCAAATTCTGGGTGGGCATACACAACAATACCCTAACGCACAAGTGAGTTAATCATGTCAATACTGGACTTTTTGGTTAATCTATAAATTCCCACCCATTGCAGATATTCGGATCTCTTGGTTAAGAATCAACTCTTGGTTGAGTATCTGCACAATGTGCTGAGGGATGAACGAAGCATGCTCAAGGATGCATGCGTCCGGGAATTTCTTGAGCTCTATTATCACAAAGTGGCAGCTCAATTACCAGTGGCACGCATGATCTATACTATTAACTATGGCATGCATTCCAAGGATGACATTGATGAGCTGTGTGGTGATCTCTTTGCCATACGCATCATAGCCCAAGCTACAGGGGTGCCGGCTTCGGTGCGCAAGGAGCTGCGGGGATCACTAAGGGCATTGCAGAACAAGGGTGAACGTTTTCGAAAGGAGACAGAGCGAGGTAAATATTTATCACTCGATGCAATAGCTTATCTAACCATTCGTTTCGTAGATCAACTTCCCAATAAGAAGCAAAGACGTGAATCCTGCCGGGAAAAGGAGCTGAATGAACAGGAGGCCAAAGTGGGAGAAGCTGAAAAAGAAGAGACTGCAACGCCAACTGAGACAGCGAAAGCTGCAACGGATGTGTCAATGGAGGTGTCTAGCGATGCCAATACGACAGAGCCTTTGGTGGATGCAATTATTAAACCACCACCGACGCCCTCTGGCAGTGAAGATGATCAAATGGAGAGCACTTCATCGGAGCGACTAGAAAAAACCTCCCTGCCCTCGTCCGATGATGAAACCGAGCTGGAGGACGAGTTGGAGCCCACGCCCAAGCGTAACAAGAAGTCCATTAGCAAAAAGACCGCCCAGGATCGCATTAACGAGGATCGTGAAAAGCGTCTAACCACATTGATCACCATGGAATCCTACATTCAAAGCATTTTCACCATCATGAAACGAGAACCTGGTGCTGGTGCTCCTTCCATCACGTCTGCCAAGGAACAGTTGCAAGATGAGCTGTCATTGGAGGCGACGGCGGCCTCCACATCAGCTGCTGCTGCAGTCAAGGCCAGACCCAAAGGTGCTTACACTCCGCCCGAACCATTGGCAGAAGAAATTGTCACGAAATCGTCCAGCATGGAAACAATGTTTTGTCGCCGAACAGATGCAAACGATGATGCGTCAGAGGCTTATGAGGCGCCATCACGACCATCACCTCCGCAGTCGCCAACGGCCACCGCATCCAATGGTAGTCAGCCAACGGAATCGCCACCAGCGGTTGTAGTGGATATGGGCGCCCCCGTTGTTGCGTCCACATCCCAGGCGGCAAGTCCGACCCAAATCTAGTTGTCGTTCAACGATTTGCTCAGCATTTTGTTTTTCGGCAAGCCACTGGACTGATAATGGGCAAATTTACCGGATAAATACGGCGGCTAACGGAGTCATAGCCAGATGATGATAAATTTGTATGTGTTGACCCAAGGTCAACATGGTGATGATGAACCCGAGGTTGGTGCTAAAACGATTGCCAGGTGGGTGACATCTAATCGAAGATGTAGAAGGAGTTCAGAGATAACACAGCGCGCAGCAGACACGCAAAATATATATATATAAATCGAAATGCTAGCTAAGCAGCATAAATTATAACATAATAGCAATGTAATTCATACACACAACACACACTCAGAACCACACACACACACGCATACACACACATGCATGCATACATAATCATACATAAAGCATATAGCGATAGTTAATTTAAGACATTATCATTTTGCACTCACCTTTCCCGAGATCAAACAATAGCAACCAGATTCCTCTCTTTTTCTTATGCAACAAGAGGTATAGAAAATAAGTAAAAAGCTTAAACAAATACACAGCTACAAACTTTGTTATATACTAAAAAGAAAAACACTATCTTCATATACATAATAATGGGATATGCCAAAAGCCAAAACAAAAAATTATAAACAAAAAACAAGAGAGAAACACAAAAATCGCACTATAAAATACATAAGGCTTACGAGACGCTAATATCTATACATCCATGTTGTAGTAAATCCTTTAAGTATCTTGTTAAGGAGACATTTGCTTACTTCATTATCCATACCTTTACCACATACAGACTTTCCCCGCTCCTGAACACACAAACACTATATAAAAATACCCCCACCAAAATGGCACTATAAACGAAACGATACGTTAGAAATGAACAGATATTATTATTATAAATATATAATTATAACATAACGAAACATTTTAAATATTCGATGTGTAACAATTATCTATGTAAATTGCTGAACGACAAACACAAAGAAGAACAACAAAAGTGACAGGATTTTATTAGTTCTCCATGTCCATATAATATGTGGATAAATTTGTAATTTAGAACCTAAGTGAATGTAGAGGAGGGCGGAGTGAGATCCATATACATAGAGCGCTGGCTCTTGGCGCAACACCAATTGTGGACAAAAACAGGTTATTAAAATCTAATATAACCCAGTAATAATTATGGGGAGTAGGATGGGTCGTATATATTTGTTAGTCTTAAGCCACACATACAACCACACACAACCACAGCATGCGATCGACATCTCTCATAATTAATGTTGAACCTCTAGGAACGCAAAACTTCAACAAGAAATCGTGAAAAAAATAATAAATTTAAATTAAATGTAATTACTATTGAAATTCTATACAAAGAAAAATATTATATTTGGAATCCTTAAATGGAGATTGATAGTTTTGATGCATGGGTACCGAAAAAAAACAGAAGGGAACCCTATCCTACCTTAGGACGAAAAAACATGATTTTCTAGAATGTCCTCGATGATCCGCATCAATTGGCATCAACTAAGGATGTAGGACCTCAAATTTCACGAAAAGGTCCTTTTTAGCCTTGCGAAAGTCCTTTTATCATCATCATTTACTCCAAAAAGACATTTGAATCGTTTTTAAAATGGCCGAGATATGCACTTTTTTGTTTCTTTACTTACAATATTTTGTTAAGTCCTGAAATTGTAGCAAACGGGGAACAGACAATGGGAAATCCCGCAGTACAATCACGAGTTTTTTTAAACCAATTTCGTCCAATTTTTTTAAGCCAATCTGCCTACTATGCACTTCTGTTGGCCTGGTATTTTTGCTGAATATTTACAGAAAACGGCCGGTGAGGCCCGCGGGATTCGAAAATTTGTACTGAACAAATAGCAAAATACCAGGCCAACAGAAGTGCTTAGTATGATGATTTAAAAATGTTAAATTTTGTAAAAATAGTGCTGCATACTTATATGGGTTTTTAAGAAATCATCCACTTACTATGCATTTCAGTTCGCCTGGTACTTCACTTATTCCCCAGTAAAATGTTTTCGAATTTCTGAACGACATGAACAGCAACAAATACAACAACAACAAATACAATAACAACAATTACAACAACTCCAGCGCCAAAAACCCAAACTCAAAGAACAAATATTTTTCCGTTTTATTTAGTTTATTAATTGTTCGATTTTCTGTATGGAAAAAAATGATCAGAGTCGCAAAAAAACCGCAAACGTTCTTGTAACTCGGCCATTAAATGACTTTCGGAATGTCAATTTTATTATTGGATTGTTAAAAGGTCCTTTCGGGAGATGAAGAAATTACCTTTTTTCTTAGACGAAAACCGCGAATATCTCGTGAGTCCTTCGATGGATTAGCGAGTCCTTTGGGTAGATGGAAGTCCTTTGTGAATCGCATTAACTTATATTATCGCATTAACTTATTATTATCCTGGAAAGTCCTTCTGGTAACAGTAAAAATCACATTCTTTTCTGAGATATCAAGGATTCGGGGATTTTTTTTTACTGTTTTTGGCTACAATTTTTTCTTATTGCCAATCACAATATAAAAAAAATACGCTACGCCCATGTTCCAATATTTTTTGTCTTCTCTAGGCACTTGTTGAATTAAATATCGATATCCTTTTTGAGCAAATAGTCACATTTACACGCATGCGCTAACTTAAATTTCCAACTCTTTAAATGTTCATATAGTATATATGTATATCTATTCATTACGTGTTCACATTGTGTACGGTGAGTTAAAGTCAAAAATGCCTTGCGTTGGTTGTGAAAAGGGTGAGTAGACAAAATGATGGAATCTTTTTAGGCCGATTCTGTAGCTAATTTTATCCTCAGATTGCAAATGTACGGCAGAGAAGTGCTGTGATGGCTGTAAGTGCCGTGAGCCTGGCAAATGTGGTTGCAATGGCTCTAAGCCTTCATCCGGATCGGGTGGATGTTGCGAAAAGGGGGCTACCGCTGCTGACGGTAAATGCTGTGGCGGCGATAAAAAGTAAAAGACTGGACAGCACCCAAATGAAACCAGCATCAGCACCACAAGAAAAAGGCATTTGACTTTATGGCCATAACTTCTAATGAGCTATTCATGATACACATTTTTATTGTTCAAACAAAACCAAATTGATTATTTTCTTCTTACTAAAAGACCTATTACCCAGCATTGCACCGCATTGTGTTCAATTTGAATGGGTGGCAATGTTTTGATTTAATTTTAAACGTTTGTTTTTTTTTTATTATATTTAACAAAAAGGACAGTATGCAAAATGGGGCGCTTCACACAGGCAAGCCCAACAACACAGTGCTTAAAAGAATTTTCTTTTCATTTTCTTATTGTTTTATACAAAAAACTTGCAATTCTTTTTCTACAGCAAAACATGAGAGAATGGGCAAGACAAAGGAAAAAATATGGGAAATTAAACAAAATTTAAATTCGTTAGCGATTTTCTTTATATTACAGCGTTAAATTTTAGGCTTGCTTCATAGAGGAGAGACGTATAAAAAAACAATTTAAAATCTGATTTCATTTTCCATTTCATCTTCAAAAATCAACAAAAATATGAGCCACTTACTAAGAATGCACTTACTCTTACTCAGATATAAATGTATATATAGTAGACCAACTACAGATCGATATTAATGCAATTAATATATATAATTATGTATATAAAAAACAATTTCCTTTTAGGGTAATTAATAGCTACATATTTTCTTTTTTTCCGTTTAGTTTGTTTTTGTTTTATGTAAGGTGCTGCTTCGCCGACGATCTATACAACTTAAAGAGAAGACGCCCATTGGAGGAAGTGGAGAAAGTTGAATTAGACCAACCCGAAACGAATCTTTTTAATTACGTTTCGACTTACGTTTCCTGCGATTGCTGGTGGCGGCGGTCACAGAGTGAACTGTGTTCGAATTGGAGGTGGAGGTGGGCGGCATGGGCGTGGACAAAGTTCCGAAGGAGGCAGAGGTCATTAATTTGTGCCAAAAGTTTTGCAAAAAATTGCCTCCATTGTTGCTACTGCTGCAGTTTGTTGCCGATTTATATGCCACATTGTTGTTGTTATTGTTGTTATTATAATTGTTGCTATTGCTGCTACTGTTAGTTGTTGTTTTTGATGTTGTTATTAGAGGTGGCGGCGCCAATTGCGCTGCTTTGGCGTATTCTCATGAGCGTTTCACCTTGCCATTGGAAGCATTGACCGAAGATTGAGAACGATAGCCACGTCCACCACCGCCAACAGCCGCCTCGGCTGCATGTGTGGCCGCATGTTGAATGCCCTTCTCCATGCAGCCCTGGTAAATGGGTCGCATAAACTAGAAGGAATCAAAATTTAATATATTTAAAATGAAGAAACCTCAGTATTCCATATTACTACATACATTTTCCCAAAGCAGCGTGGCAAACTCATCCAACTTCCCACCGAAGTCGCTCAACTCGCCGCTGTATCTGCAATTTTAACAAATTCATTCAGTCAGTCATCCTTCAATGAGATTTATTCGCACTTACCTAATGTAAGACCACAGGGCAAGTGTTAATAGGGCCACGCCCATAACCAGATTGCAGAAATTGGCAAATGTATACAGTCCGACAAGACTAAAGATCCCGCTGACAATGTACATGATGACGGCACAGGCAAAGTAAACAGCCGGCGTGCGTGCCGCTTTAAAAATATTCTTGCTTTCGTTGTGCGCTTTATAATTGACAAAGACCTCCTCCAGATCCTCGTCCAGTTGTTGACGAAACTTTTCGGTGAACTCCTCACCACCCATCTTCCGTTTGGCGGCAAATTGAAACATTGCCTTGTCCTTGACTCGCAAGTGCTCCGTCTCCAGGTGGGCGGTGCTTAAGTACGGTCGCGTGCCCCCGCATACCTCTTCCATGAGTTGATTGTACAGCTCCTTGGCGGCGGCAACAGCGGTTAGATGATTGGCCTCGGCAGTGGCTACCAGCATGCTCTTGGGTTCGGGCAACTCGTTTCCCTTGTAGATGTTCATGTATGACTGAAAGTATTGGATGAGATCTCGTGCTCGTACACGCTGACCGCTAATTTCCTTATAGACGAGATTGTCCGGCGACAAGAGCATGGGCACAAGGGTGCGGAGACTGTTTTTGAACTCGGGGGTGATGTCCTTCAGTTGGCCATCGAACTGTGGATTTGTGGCCACATTAAGCCCCGGATGCGGCATCAGAAAACAGGCAACCTCTGTGAAGCACGATGAGATGTGACGTCGCAAGGACTGCAGCTCGGGATGCTGTTTATCGGATACCTCGAGGCGACGCTTTAATATCTTGTCGCCACCCAAGGCACCGTATTCCGCCTCGTAGGGAAAACTCCAGTCGCGGACAAGAAACTGCAAACGTTGGAATGGCTTCTTGCCGGTATCAGCCAACGCCAGACGACCGTACTCGGTGAACAGCTGCAGATGCTGCAGGTCGTCTTCCTGTATGTTCTGTGAGAGATTGTAGATCTGTACGGATGAGAGCATAGTGCTCAAGGCGAACACTGTGGCACAATCTCTGACTGTGCTTTGGCTATCAAAGGCGCCCTGTGTATCAAGTAAGATTATGGCGATTTTGTCACCGTTGGGATAGTCATGCAGGAATATATCGGACCACATGAGAATACCGGTTGTATCACGTTCCGAGCCACCTCGCCACGAAAAGCCCGCCAAAGGTTCCGTCTCATCGCCAAGCCAATCAGTCACATCTTTTCGTACATACTGGAAAAAAACGAAGTCGTTTAGATTTGATAGTAATGGCATATGTTTTGGATTACCTTTGAGTACATGTAGCGAAGAAAAAAGTCCAAGAGGAAGCTCTTGCCTTTACGGAATGCTCCTGCCACCGAAACGACACACACAAATCGATCCTTAACTTCCTCCCTCATAAGCACCTCACTTAATGCATCCTCGTTAAGCACGAATGTGTGCTCCTCGGAGGCATTGATCACCTGCACTGCCGAGCCACCCAATGCCATCTTGAGCTCTTTCTCTCTCTCTACTTTTAGAATATTTCGTATTCCAATGTATTTATGTGCGTCTCAGGTTTAAACCTTTCCCGTTTCGAGCTCTCGTTCTCTTATCTGCAAAGAAAACAATTTACATATTTTACTAGAAAATTATAAGAATAATTCGTTATTATTAAAAACAATAGTTGCTTGGCTAGCTTAGAGAAATTAAATTGTGGTAGTACCTACTAATTGCGCAAGTTCTTTAGCTCCCGCCGTTCTACCACAGCCCCTTCGCAATATTTCGAGAAGTTCATTTAAATTTGGCACAGTCACAATACAGACATAAGCAAAGGCCTGCAATTATGAGAGGTGGCCAAAAATAAATACAAATATGCGCTACAGTTCCGTCTGGGACGTTAGGAGATTGCGATGTATATACATATGTATGGGAATAACTGAATTGACTTCAATTGGTTGTGTACTGTTTGGCAAGAGGGCTGATAGAAAACCTATTTCTCCATATTTTTGAACCCAGTTGAAGTGATTGTTTACAGTTTATATTTTTGGAGCATCCAATTATGCATAATACTCAACGTATTTTAGAAGGAAGTGTGGAATACTTCAACAAGTATGACTAT
This sequence comes from Drosophila nebulosa, assembly GCA_024703675.1. NCBI lineage: Eukaryota > Metazoa > Arthropoda > Insecta > Diptera > Drosophilidae > Drosophila > Drosophila nebulosa. The sequence goes on along the minus strand of JANFPS010000004.1, from coordinate 11,768,054 downwards.
TTTTGTTTTAAATTGTTATTTCGAACTTTCGAACGGTGAATCGGTGCGATATGATGACGTCGACAACTTTTCGGTTGACCGAAGTCTACGCAATAGTTAATCATTGGCAGGTAGCTCTAATTGGAGGTAAAACCGATATATATACCTTTATTTGTGTATATACTGTTATGTGAGCACGTACAACACACATAAACACCGCGGATTTATGCCAGACACGCGTTTGTCACCCAAAATAAAAATTATGTTTTAGGTTTTAATTGAATTGAATTAGAAAACGCAAGAGAATCAGCAGGCAGCGGCAGCAGCAGCAGCGACCAGCGCGACTGTCAACCAAATTAAACTGCAGAACAACAACACGCAACAAGTCACCGAACAGCGGTGTGTGAGATAGAGAGTGAGTGCGAGCGAGATGGTATGCTAAAGAGAGTGGTCTGCGCTCTGTGCCGACAGGTGATGAATGAGAGAAAGCAGCAGCTGGCAGGTCAAGACATATAGAAGAATTTTAATACCCTGTAACGATCGCCTAAATGGTATTCTGAGGAATTTATCAGTATTAGCCAGTATTATTATCATGAAAAATTCAACAAGTTCAATAAGTTTAATTTATTCACATTATATGTTTGGCGGTTTCTATTTGAATACTTTCAGTTGAGGTGGCAACGCCACCAGGTAGCGCTTAGCTGGTCAAACAGGTGTGCGACAAAGAACGGCATGTACCTAAGCCACACTCAATAAGATCAACTCGTCGTGTTATCTCTTTTGCTCCAACTTGCTGCCCCCTAAAACACGCAGATGTAAACAACAGCGCAGAAAGGTTCTCACAACGCCTGCAGTCGCAGCGCAGTCACAGTCGGCAGAGCGATTAGTCAACTGGAAATGGTTGCCGAGAGCAACAGCAAGAACAACAACGAACAAACGATTTCGAATTGACTGAGCAGCAGCAGTAAGTCTGACTGAGTTCTGAGCCAACTAATAATAAAAAAAAAGAAAATGTTGAATCGCGGAAAGGCAAGAGAAAATAAACGGAACAGAAACGTTTAATTTGTTTAAATTAGGCTGCAGCAACGAAAAATATAGAAGGAAGACTAACCAAAAGTGTTTAATTAGCTTAAATTACACCGAAGCAGAAACAGCAGCAGCCCAGCGATAACCAGCCATCAGTGAGCAATGGAGCTTCGACTGAGACACCGCCCATGCTGGTGCATGTGGTTTCGGTTCTGCCTGCTACTGGCTGCCATGTACTGCTGCGTGGCCCTGAACGAGAAGGAACAGGAGGAACCCGTCTACTTTTATGTGGGTTGCTACACAGCACGCACAGATCTGCTCAAGGAATCTGTATATGCCAAGACGCCGCAAACGTGCATTGAAATTTGTGAGCACCAGGGTCATCGGTACGCCGTGCTGGCCGCCGAGAAATGCTTTTGCGCCAATCAATTGGAAGCCGAGGAGCAACAGGACGAACAATTGTGCAACACCCGATGTCTGGCCAACAAGGCTCAATATTGTGGCGGCATTGGGGTACATTCATACTATTCCACCACTTTGTCGAGGCAGCCAGCTCCGCATCACTTGCGAGTGGCCAATAGCAGTGAAAATAGTCTAACTCTAGCATGGGATGCATATGAGCAACAGAAGTTTCTTCTGGCCGGTGGCACTGAGGCCATGCCTGCCCAGAGAATTCTTAATTTCCTCATACAATCTCAAATGCTGCACACGTATTCGACTCTGCCCGCGTTCCCCCAGCCCGAGTTTCTGGTGCAGAGCACGGAAACACAATACGAGCTGACGGACTTACATCCGGCCACACAGTATAATATCAGCGTGAGGGCGATTTGTGCCGATCAGAGTGAATGTGGTCAGGCCACATTGATAGCAAGCACCAAGGTAGGTGTACCCAGTCCGGCTCCTGCCCAGCCGAAGATATTGTCTCGCTCCGAGCACACGATCACCATAGAGCTGGCACCCATTCGAAATGACAATGGTCCCGTGAGCAAGTTGCTTATCCTAGTTGAATATGTAAACGATGCACTACAGCAGCCGATTGATGAGCAATCGTGGAACAACTGGCAGCAGGACGGATTGCCCTATATAGCGGCACAATTGGACTATGACCGGCCGGAGGACAATCGCAGGCGTCACTTTGTCGTTGGCGACGACAAACGCTACGGCCCTTATCGCAATGTGCCGCTGAAGCAGCTGGAGTCGACACATGTCCACATTGGTTTGGGTGTGGTAAGTAGTGAATTCTTCCACTAATTCTTTCACTTGTCTCACCCCTCAAATTCCTTTTCCTCTTCCACAGGTAAGCTCACTTGACGGTGAGACGAAGACTTTGTATTCGCGGAGTTCTCATAATCAGCATTCAAGTTCCCTGGATGATTTTAGTTATGCCACCTTTGAGAAGGGACAATCCTCGGTGGTCGCCCTAGCTGTTACCTGTGTCATCTTTGGCAGCTGCCTGCTCCTCAGCCTTATTACCTATTTCTATTTGCGTTACAAAACGTGTCGTACACGTGGACCAAGAGGGCGCAATGGCCACGAGATGACCCTCCAAACGCCAATTATAGAGCGCGAAAATAATGGTTACCTGGTGGAGGATGAACCGGTATCGGTTGAAAACTTTAAGCAACAGTTGGAGCAATTGGTTGATGGTTTAGAACGTTTGCCACGTAATGCCTTGCGTCTGAATGTCAACGATGTGATTGGCGATGGGCGTTATGGTGAGATAATCACTGGTTATCTTAATGCTGGTGCCGGACAAGTGTCGAAAGATTGTGCCTTGCATGTTCTGTCATTGGATGACTTGAATGGTCAAGCACAAGGGCAACTCTTACGAGAGATGCGACAACTGGCCGCCCTACGTAGGCAAGAGCAACTCTTGGATTTCTATGGCATCACAGCTAGTCCAGATTGGTTTTACATGGTCTTCGAGCTGCAGCACATTAGCCTGAAAAGACGTCTCATAGAGAGCCGTCAGCCTAGTCCAGGATTGCGCTTGACCATTCTGGCCGAGCAGTTGGTTTTGCAATGGATTTACGAGCTGGCAAGCGCCATGTCTTATCTAGCCAGTTGCCAGGTGGTGCATCGGCAGCTCTGCTCTCACAGTGTCTACGTCACGGGCGAGTCCCGACTGAAGTTGAGTGTGTTTGGACCGCTGCACTTTATCAATAGCAATCGCCAGCAAGTGGATCAAAGCCGCTGGTTGGCACCAGAAGTTCTGCGTCATAGTCATCACCATTCCAGCAAGTCCGATGTCTGGGCTTTGGCCTGTGTGGCTTGGGAATGCTGTGCTCTGGGTGGCACACCATACGCCAATGTGGCCGCCAATGGACAGCAACTGCTCGAAGCGCTGCGAGCGGGAGTTCGCCCCGCTCAACCGGCCTATGTATATGGCGATCTCTATCAGCTGCTTCTCAACTGCTGGCAACTGGAGCCAAGTGAGCGAATTAGCTTCGAGGATGTGGCGTTTGGGGTGCGTCAATTGATGACCTCGCCACGTCACGCTATCTGCTTCGATCGACCATTGGATGCATTAGACACGCTGCCATTGTATCTGCCCATGCTGGAGATTGCTCCGACAGGTTGAGATTGGAAAAACCTTTAGCCAAACTGACAAAGCGAAGCAATTAGGATTAAGCTTTTTAGTTAGAACAACAAAATTATAATGACCATACAAGCGAATATCTGTGTATACAACTCGCTCGCAAAATAAATGTTGTAGTGTATATATGTACGTTGCTTACGTATAATTATAGTAAATCCATTTTTTTGAAATTATAAAAAAAGAGAATCGGTTTTTGATTGTATTTTGAGGTTTTCTATTAATTTTGTTTTCAAAATACAATGTTTTGCATTTTCTGCACTGCCTAATATACTTTTAAAAATATTATCCAACACGAAAATCTTGTAAAATGGCTGAGCATAAATTTACAAAAACAATTGAATGGAAGTTCAGAGAAAAAACAAAAGAAGAGAAACAATTCAAAAGAGACGGCGCAACAACGATGAGCATGCAAAATGATTGCTAAATTGTGTAATAAAATGTTATAATAATTATTAATCAATTTAATTGCACAAAAAACTGCACACAGCTGCGACGCCAAAAGATGAAGTCAGCAACAACAAAAATTGAGAAAAAAAGAGCACAAGCAAATAAAAGAGAGCGAAACTTTGATCGCAGAGCGAGCGAGCAACAATTAATAATAGAAAATACATACATACATATGTACATACAAACATAAGTATAAATGTATACACATAAAAATTGGCGATTAATTAGTTTAAAGGTCAGATTTGGCCACCCCTCAGTAGCTAGCCGGAGAAAGTGTGCAGATTTGTTGAGACAAACATGATGAAATCTCTTGTTTTATGGTTTTTTTGAAAAAACAGACAAAGTGTGATAGAGAGAGAGGGGGATCACAATGCTGCGAATTCATAGCTATTAGTCACAGAGAATTATAAGATGTGCTTGGAGCAAGAAGCACATGTTGGTCAGTTGGTTAATGGCCAATTGGTTGGTTGGTTTTGGGCTTATCTCCCTCCTTGTTGGGTCTGTTAAACAGCTGATAAGACAAGCGACAGAACTATATAAATTTGTTAAATTGTCTTGTCGACGTGGTTTTACTTCTAGATTTCATGGATTATAAAACAAAGAAATGCTGCCATTTGATCAATGAACCGCAACAATAGGTGACTTTTGAACGGGTTTTTTTGCATTTACCTTGCACAAGTCAAGGTGAATGACGTTACCAAATAGAGAGACCGCGACCCATAATACACGAACACAAATACTTAGAAAATAATTATTAATAAATCAAGCTGCGAGCCCTGAAATGATGCTCTACATACATATATAAATTGTTGTTTGTATAAGCAGGAGTCATATCGCCCCGAGGGACAGCACAGGAGAGACACAAAATGACCGAATCTCAATTAATGTTATAGACAATTTGTTATTGTTATTATTATTATTACATACACACACATGCGCACGCATGTACAAATAAGAATTCCTGGAGTGGAGCACCAAAACTGGTTATTGCACACACACACAAACACCCACATGCACACACGCTGATCAACTGCGCAAATACATTAGTTCAGTCGAAATACAATGACCATACCGAATTAATTTATTACTCACTTTTAAATTTTAATAAACAATTTCCATCTACTTTTGCGTTTGCGTTTTGCCGTACAAGTCCAACAACAACAAAAATCAACCATAAGTGTTGGAAAGTTCAGATTTTTCCCGTCTTATTTGAAAACAACGGGAAACCAAAAAACCCTATGCCTACATCCCACTATTTGATGTTGGCCATAATTGGCTAAGTTGTTAATTAGAGTTGCCAGATTTCTCTCGATAACACTTTAAAATAACCGTTTCAAAACGCAAATTTCGAATATAGATTTTTGCTTTTATGTAGATTTGAGCATATTGTTTTGAAAACATCTATTATTATTGAAATTCTCTTTTTTTGAATTTAAAACAAGCATTTCCAAGATAAGAAATACATTTATACATTTTATAGCAGTTTGAATAAACGCCACCCAGACCGAATGCGTATCCACTAAACACAATTATTATGTAGAGCTTCTTTCTGTTGCTGCAATAAGAACATTATCACGCCATGGTCCGATAGGTCAAAGTTTGAACAAACTCGCTTTATTTTGTTTCAACTGTAGCTGCATGTTTACATCAGCCCTCCCTAAGTCTAATGTACAATACAGGTCCACACCGATCAAAGTTGAGAAGTAGCTTTAAAGCTTTATTAATGTTTGAATTTAATCAAACAATAATAACTAAAAATGCGAATCATTGTTGATGTTAGCTTACTACCCGATAACAGGGCAAAACTGTGCCGACCGAGACTATTTAAGTGAAGAGGCTATTTTTTAAGAGAACCTATGGCAAATTGACTCTTGAAAGTGCTACACCGAACACGCATTGAAAATATAAAACTAACTAAACATGGAATCATTCACAAAATCAAGTTACGATAAGATTGAGAATGTATGGAGTGGCTTGGAAAAAAAACCTATGTACCATCAAGATTGTTCAGTTGGCAAAATAATACACCATGCCCTTAAAAATCATTCTAAAAATGTTTGCCAAGTAAGACTAGAATTTGCTTTTCCTATGCTGAATATTATAATATAATAATTATGATATTTTTTTTACCTCCAATCAGATAAGTGCAGTTGATGGAAGAGTCACAACGAACCGGGAAATGCTCAACTGGTCGGTTCGAATTGCTCAGCAGTTAAAAAAACGCAATCTCGGTGCTGATGATGTGATCGGCATTGTCTCTAAGAATAGCACTTACCAAAGTGCAGTTGCTGTGGGATGTCTATTTAATGCCACTCCATTTCATTCCGTAAATCCGATGTTCAATCAAGATACTATAAAACATATTCTCTCTCTAACAAAACCAAAGATGATATTTATCGATGGCGTTGACTATGAAAAGTTAAGAAATGCCACCACGAACTGGGAAACAGAGTTAGTAACATTGACGGGAAGAGTGAACGGTGTCCCCCATGTGGAAGATTTGCTAGAGCCAACAAACACAGAACTCTTTTATGAGTGAGTAAAAGAGAGTACAGAGTTGTAACGGTTTGATTTAAAATCTTTAACTTATGTCTTTTTAGACCACAATCATTGACATTGGGTGAGAGTCAAACCATGGCCATTTTGTGCTCCTCGGGAACTACCGGACTACCCAAGGCAGTGTGCATGGCAAATTACTTTCTGATGCATCTATTCGACATGCCGTAAGTGTGGTGTGTGCAATGCAAAATAAATTACTTATTAATGTTTTTTGTAAAATAGAGTTTATACCAGCGATATGGTTATATTCTCATTTTCTGGCTTGGATTGGTTTTCGGGACTGCAGCAAATGCTTCTCGGTACTGCAATCGGATGCACTCGAATCATAACGGATCAGAATAGCACAAGCGAATACACGTTGGAGCTGATTGAAAAATACAACATCAATATGGTTGCCATGGGACCCAGTCATGTTTCAGAGATGGTTGCCTGCCCCCTGGCTACCCCAGAGCGGCTCTCCACCGTGCGAGTGCTTTTCATTTCCGGTGGATGGATTTCGAAGGAGACCTTGCTTAAAATGCAGGAGCTGGCGAAATCAGCGTTTGTTATCTATGGGTACGGTTCCACCGAAATTGGAGCAATGTCTGGTGGTTACTTGAATTTTGGGAACTCTGTAGGCCAACTACTGCCCGGCCGTAGGGGTCGCATTGTCTCCGAGGAGGGTCAAAATCTTGGAGTCAACGAAGTTGGTGAAATATATATACACAATGGCTACTCCAAGTGGGGCGGCTACTATGGCAATTTGGTAGAGACGCAGAAAATCCACGATGATCAGGGTTGGTTTCATACCGGAGACATTGGCTACTTCGATGACCACAATAATCTCTATATTGTCGATCGTAAGAAGGATATCTGCAAGTGCAAGGGTTTTCATTATTGGCCAAATCAGATTGAGGCTGTTGTTGCCAAGATTCCTGGTGTTCGCGAAGTTTGTGTGGTCGGTGTTTATGATGAACGTTTTGGTGATGCGCCCGCAGCAATGATTGTACAGGATGATGGCAAGGTGTTGAATGGGGATGAGGTCAAGGAGCAAGTGGCCAAAGCATTTGAGGCAGACTTTATGCGTCTGTACGGTGGAGTTCATTTCGTTGATGCAATTCCTAAAAACAATAATGGAAAAGTTCTGCGCCGAGAAGTCAAGGAACAAATTAAGAAGCTAAACGAAATGATCGGAGTTGATAAATAATTCAATAATCAAGAATTCAGTATTACTAAATGAAAAACCTCAAATGTCAAGAATCAAATTAAATTTTAGTTTTTCATTTGGAAATGTGCTAGTTTCTTATATATTTAAAAAAGTCCGCCCAGTTTATAGCTACATAATTAACCTATTTCGGGTAATACATAAAACATAAGTACTGCTTGTCATTATTTGATCTAATGTTTTGACCCCTTGAATCCCCCTCTAGAACATAACTCATCTCGGTCGCCGCGTCACTCCACTATCCAAGCACATGTTCCGCTTATCGCTCAGACACGAGGCATAGCCCATGGCGTGTGGAATAAAATGCTGCTCATAGACTCCGGTAAAGAGCTGCGAGTACGGTCCACTGGCAAAGACGGCCACATCGTCGCCACCGTGGGTCTCCGACTCCAAGGGCACTGTGCTGGGAAACATAAAGTCCTTGTTCTTCATGTTTATGGAGCGTAGATTCTTGCGTTTCACGGCCCCGCCCTCACGCAAGTAATTGCTGGCATAGCCGGGACCGTTGGCATAGCTGAGAGTGGCGTAGGGCAGATCGTCGTCCGCCAACTGTCCATTGTTGATGCCAAAGATGTCGTTCTTACGACTGGAGTAGCCAGCCAGAGACATGGTATGCGAGTGATCCGCCGTAACCACAATCAATGTGTCATCTGTGCTGCTGTGTGAGCGGGCCCATTTCACTGACTTGTCAAACTCAGCCGTTTCATCAATGGCCCGCAGAGCCAAAGTGTCATGATGGCCATGATCGATGCGTCCGCCCTCGACAAAGAGAAAGTAACCACGCCCGGCGCTCTGACGTTCGAGGATAGCCATTGCCGCTTGAACCATTTCCTCTAGAGTGGGCTGCTCAGCATCTGCCTCTAGGGAGTCAAGGTGGTAGGGCATGTGGTAGGGGGCAAACAAGCCCAACACTCGGCTAGTGCGATTTGATAGCTTCAGAAGCTCACTTCGCGTCTGCACAAAGTGCGCGCTGTTTGTGTGCTGACGTTTCCACTCCTCGATGAGATTTCTTCCATCCAATCGCTTGCCTGGCGCACCACTTCCATCCCATGCGTTCTGAGGCAGGAAATTCTCACGTCCTCCTCCCATTATCACATTAAGCTTTTGGCCCACTTGGCCGTGTATCAACTGATATGCTATATCGGGACATACGGTCGGATCACCATTGTCGCTTATGACTTCAGCATCGTTCTCCCAATTCCTGTGGGCGATGTGGGCGTAAACGCCAGCCGGTGAAGCATGCGTCACGGAGGTGGTGGTCACAAAGCCTGTGGCCATTCCCTGTTGCTGAGCCCAAGCGGCTATGGAGGCCACATGATGGGTTCGATCCGCCTGGGCCTGACAATCTTTATTGTGCACTGCCGCACTGACTCCTATCGTGCCGTAGTTAGCCTTGATGCCCCCAAGATACGCTGTTGCGGTGCAGGCCGAGTCAGCCACCTGCATATTGGCACAATAGGTCTTGCTGAGACCCACATAGGGAAATTGCTCAAAGGAAAACTGCTTCTCCTCGCCACCTAGATAGACACGTCCGGCTGTTATGGTGGGTATAGACATGCCGTCGCCCAAAAAGAGCATCACATTCTTGGCCATTTGGGTATTTACACGCAGCTTGCTTTCAAGCTGCTGTTCCAGCGTTTGATGGGCCATCGTCTCCCAGTACTCGGCATAGTTCTCCTCGGCTTTGAAGGGATCAAAATAGATCAGAGGCATAGCACGTTTGTGGCGAGATCCATCATCAGTCAGGGAGAACACCGGATGCATGGCTCGCTCAGCGTCTCGAGCGGTCCAAACTAAAAATGCGACAGACAGAATTGCATAAGTACAGTTACTTCAAAACATACTCCACTCATTAAACTTACCTTTCCCGTTGACAACAACCAGCAGAGTCATCATCAGAACGCTTAATATCTGGCATGACAGCATCGTCAGTCCTTGATGTTCCACTGCTTCTTCTGTGCTCAGTCACGTTTCAAGAGCCACTGATAGCCAACTCGCACGAGACCTGCGCTATTTATAGTGTTTCGGACTCACTCTCGGAATTTTATAACAGGTCGCCGCCATCGCAAATCACCATGACTGATAAAGAGGCAAGAATCTCAGGGCAAACGCCGAGACGTCTTGCCTGTTGCTCGCATGTTGCTCAACAGTGAAACCTCACGACAGCCGTAGAATCAATTTTCATGAATTTTCTGTCATCCAAATGCAATGGAACTAACGAGGACGAAAATTTGAATCCTTTTAAAAAGTTGCATACTTTTTTATATAATGTAAGGCTTAATGGATCAACAGCATTTGTAAAGATTTTTTTAATCCCGTTAAGAAATGTTATCCTTTTTTTTTCAATACTGAAGCATTTTTTAGATTGCATAGATTTGTTGCATTTCAGTTGGGATCCTTAAGAACGCTCAAATTAGTAACTTGTATTTCATCCTTTCGGTAGATAAATAACATTAATGATGTAGAAATCATTATAGCAGCATATTGCTCATTGGATAATCGCTCATGCGAGTTTTCACTGTATACGTACCTCTGAACGTCTGCCTGTGTGTTTTCAAAAAATGTTTTTCTGTTTTTTCCAAAGTACAAATGTTATCATCATTAGCGCTCTCCGCTGCACCCGTCTCCGTGTTGGTCTCAGTCCCCTTCCACCTTCCAGCAGTTTGTCTGCCTGCGCATCCGCTTGCCTGCTTTTAGTACAGCACGAGAATTGTTCACGTGATATTGATATTTTTACGTAGAAACCTAAATATGCTTATGTACACACATCTATGTATATTGAAGATGTACTTCCACTTAAATCATAAATGCTAATTACACCGATTTCAAATGTCCCGCCAAGAGCGTTCTGTGTGAATGGCAACTTTATGTAACTGACAGCTGGCAGTGCCCTACCTACAAATTTGAAGTGAGATGCAATTGCGCAGGCGCCAGTATCAAAACAAAAGGTAAGGAGCCAAAAATATTGGTGCTCTCCAACTAGAAGCCCCCTAACACACACTCTCTCTCTCCTTCTCTTGGAGCTTGCTTTGTCTCTTTCTAACGCAAGCAAAATACCGCAGTAAAGAAAAGACAGCAGCAGCATCTTCTCTGCTCTCACCACCTCTCTAGAGCAGCAGCAGCAGCAGCATCATCATCATCATCATCGCGTGGACATCTCGCTGGTAGGAGCATCTCGGAATTTGTGTCGTTCGTTTTTCAGAGAGCTTCTGGCCAGCCAGCGAGCATTTGGCCAAAATAGTTGTTGGTTCGCATGCAAAACGTTAAAATCGCCTAAGCTAAAGAACATTTTTATACCAACGACGCGTTTTTAATTTTTTCTACACTACCAAAAAAAAAAAAAAACAAAAAAATAAATAAAAAGCGAAAAACCGTAAAACAAAAAACCAAAATATAACAACAACAAATAGACAAAAGCCACCACAACCAAAAACAAAAAGAAAGCAACGTCAAGGAGAATAGAAAAGCTGGCCAAAGGAAAAATAAAGAAAAACTTTTATCGTTAAATTCAATGCTTATATGTATACATAAATCAAATCAAATAAAGTACGCGTGTATATAAATATATAAACCTACATATGTATATATAAAATGAAATTTCAATAATTTTTCAAATAAAACAAAAGGTATCTAACGTCGTGTGTCACCCAACAAAAAAATTCTCAATTAAAACTAGCAAGAAATTAACGAAAAATTAAACAAGATGAAATTGTGAAAATATAAAAAGTGCTTGTGTGCCTTAAATGAAAAATGAAAAGCAAAAAGCAAAGAAAGAAAAATCCTGAATGCGTGAAAAAAAATCCGTTACTTTCACATTGATTTTTGTTTGAAATTTTAAGTAGATAAGAGCTGCCAGATAGAAAATTGTTTTATACAATTTGTTTGTTGTGTGTGTTTTTGTGTGTGTGTATAACTGTAAATTGCATGTGCATTCAAAACTAACTAAAATACATGAAGATAGACTTATGTATATATAGAAAGCAAACTTCTTTTCTACCTATTGTTTTGTCCTCTTACTTCTTGCAAAGCTCAGAATAAAAGTATTAAAAGGATAGGAAATAGAAGAATAAAGCATCAACACACACACACATACACACACACACATACCCACACCTACATCTACATACACACACAAAAAGACAGAAAAAACTCATACATAATACAATACAGTAAATTGCTAACTGTGTTTCGTATCCCTGTGTAAGTGTGGCTCTGTGTGTGTGCTGGGATTATGTGACTTTGCGTATACATATACAAGCATCGCACACGTAGATGTGTGTGTATACACACATACATATACATAGGTATCTGGCATGGGGCATCTGTGGGAAAGTTGGACGCCCAGCTGGCTGGCAAAAAGCGACATCCCCAACATAGTTTTACGTTTGACAAATGTGCTAGATGCTGTCTCTCATTGTATGTGTGTCACAGAGAGTTGTTGCCTCAACACAAACGCACACACACACACACACACACACACACTCACACTCACATTCATCTTGATGTTGGTTTCTTTAATTTTTGGGCAATTTAAAGCTTATAACTATATAAACGAAGCTTTCAAAAATTTTGCAACTTTCAATTGGCTTTATTGACGGCATTCAACGAAAGTTATCAAATACACCAACAACAGCAACAACAATAAATCCAACAACACCAACAACAACAAAAACAACATTTCGTGGGCTTTAGCCCAGCATCAGCAATGACAACAACGACAACTCAGAAGTTAAACACGAGACTCAACGACAGTAAAAACAATTAAATAACACAAAAAATAAAAAAAAAGTTGCCAAAAAACTTTGCCAACATACAGTTACACCCACTACACACACACGCACACACACACACACCCACACACACACATACACATAGGCGGACACAAACAACTTGCTGCTGGCGACTTTCCGTCGTTGGTTGCCTTGTGATTGGTACCGGGGGGTGCGGGTGGAGCAAAATGGAGTGGGGGGTGTGGCCATTCTATATGGAGAAACAAACTTTTAACATAGTAGCCCACATCCACACGTACTCTGAGCAGAGGGAGCAAAGAACAAAAAGGACACAAAATAAAAGAAAAAGACAAACGAAAGGACGATTGCACATTGTGTCAATGTTGTAACATCATTCGAAAGAAAATGTTGACTTGTTACAATGTACTAACAAATGTGCCAATATATGTACATACGTGTATCTACTTACATGTTCATATGTATTAATGGCTTACAGTGGTCAAATGGCTTAAATTTGCAAGATTTTTTTATTGGTTTACCAACATTCTAAATTGTTCTAACAAAACTAAGCGATGTTATCTCTCGTTTGAGCCTGGCAAAATAAATAAAAATAATAATATATCAAAGTCTTGATAGAATTCTCAAAAGTTTAAATAATAAAAGTAGAAAGAGAAAATTTTTTTAATACTGAGCTTAATTCTCTTTGTTTCTCTTTTTAAAGTATGTTTGTGTATGTGTATCAAACATTTGAAATGCGAATCGATAAAATCTTTTGTGCCACTGTGCATCATCAAGCAGCATTGTATATCAGCCAAAAGGATGCCCTATACGAGCATGCACGAGCTGGCAGCACGAACGCACGAGCGAACGATTGCTCTCGCATTCGCACTCGCACTCGTTCCTTCCCGTCCACGAATCCTTCTTGCCACACACACACACACACACGCACACACACAGCAAACGCGAACGCTTCAGCGAGTTAACTTTGACGTTATGCTGTAAGCGTTGGGTGCTTCGTTTAAATGAGTGCTCGTTGAATGTGTGAGTAATTGGAAGGATGCTGGGTGGGGTGAATGAGAGGGGGAAAGGAATGGGAAGGGATGCCTGGGTTATGGTAGAGAAGATGGCAAAGCAAACGACAAGAAGCAAAACATTGATGTTACTGAAGAAGGTTGCTGGCAAGCAGACGGTTGTCGTTCGGGGGTTTTTATAGCCTTCCCAGTCCCCTAAAAAGGAGTGAAATGGCGCCAGCTGAAGATTTATATATATGCATATATGTGTGTATGTTGTATATGTGTATACATATATTTTGAATATATACAGATATACATATATATGTATATGTTTGTGTGTGAGAATTATGAAAGCATTTTGTGTGTTTGTGTACTTAAGTTTGGGTAAACATGACCATTGCTAGCCTTACTACAATCTAGGAGGGGGCATGGTTAATATTTCTTGTTGTTATTGTGTTATGTGTATAAATATATTTAGAAAAATCACAACAATATGGAATTGTTGTTGAATAACTTCAATTGTTGACAAAAAACAATAAACTGTAATTTTAACTAGCTAACCATTTTGTTCAGTGCTCTGCGCTGTAAATTCGGCTCAACCCATCATGCGGGCATCTGTCAGCCCTCCCACTGCAGCCCTGGCTGGGCCTGGTGGCTGCTGCACTGACCTTCACCCATTTAATGCCACTTAAGCAATGGCAAACCGACCGAAAGTTAAGTTGAATGCCACATGAATTCCATAGTGCCTTTATTCTGTCTTTGCTCTGGCTTCAAGACATTTTCTTTTGTATAATAAATACATAAATTTGTATATCCTTATGAATGCATTTCGTTAAGCCGATTTCTAAAAATAGTTGTCTCAGATTTTTGTGCTTATGTATTGCCTACTTTAGTGCGCAGAAGAGAGATTGACCCCCCCTGCCAATGTAATTTACACACTCTTGATTATTTCCCCAGGAGAGATCACCATGGCAACATTAATAAAGGACTTATGCATCCGGGATGAAAGCTTCAAGTGCACTTCTCGTCAAATAGAGCGAACAGGTTGCTTGTTTATCCAGGACAGTAAATGGGTACAGTTGTGTGCGCGTTTCACATACGTTCAGTTGCATTTTCTCATTGGCAATTTGCAGTGAACAGGAATGTCTCATTTTAATTACAAGTAAATATTTAATTAATTATTTAATTTACCCCAACAAATGTGGATACATGACACTTTTTTGGCGGGCAAAAAAAAAACCTAGAAATACTTCAAATTTTCCTTCTTCTTCTGCTGTCAATGAGACAAAGATGTGCAAATAATATGTATCCTAGTTTGTTCATTTGTGTGTGATGAATATTGGCAAAGTGATGTGCAAAAAAATAGCATTTTGTTTATTTACATTGTTGGCGTTGTAAAAGCCAAATGGGGGGCAAAACACACAAACCCAGTCTTATTTTATGGTTTATACAAATATATACAAAAAATTCATTGTGTGTGTGTGTGTGTTTGTGGGCTCATATTGGGATGTGCTTTACTGTCTATACAAATTGGTTTGCAATCAATTAAGCATTATTCCATTGTTGCTAAAAGTTCCATCCCAAAACATATGCTAGGTAAAAAAAAATATACAAAATTTTCATCATAAGTATAACCAGAGAATGGGGCATATTCTGCCTGCAAGTAATTGGGTGACTGGCTTCTAACTGATTGCTCTTTAAGAGCTCAAGTCTTGAGATATAAATACAAGCGACGTGGCCAGCAATTTAATCAACTTCGGCCACAATTGTCATACTGCAAACAGGCAAATTATCAACATCTTTTTCTCTCTGTGTAGGCGTAATTAGTTGTCATTAATTGCGCACACACATACACACTGGCACACCCTCACACATTGATGGCTTGTGAGAGTGCAGTTTATGAGTTTTGTGGGAATCGTGTGTAGTATGAAAGCGTTTTCGAAATTTGTATACATTTTTCTATGTGTGTTTAGTGATCAAGTGCGGGGGGAAGTAAACAAATGAGTAAACAATTTAGGAATAAGGAACTGAGTACGGAAACAACAAGATAGTAAAAGAATTTTAATATGGCATTTCAATCAAACAAATAATAAAATATAAATGCATTTTATTAATTTCAGTCACCAAAAGAAACGATTAACAAAAGAGGAAACCAATTGAAATTAACCAGCGTATTAATTAGATATTACTCTGGGGGTGATATTATTCATTTTACTCTTTTCTCTCAGTGTAGTTAGGCTCGTTTAAGTACGTATTACTGAGATTTCACCTGAAAATTTAATGTGTCTGGCTTATCTTGCTCCACCGGCCCCCTTCGGGTTTTGAAACTTACCAATTTAATCTCGCGAAAAAGTGGAGACAGCTGTTAAATAGAAATTAACAGACACGTAAAAATGCAGAATTTTCATTTTCGTTTTCATTTTTGCTTTCTACATGATTTTATTTTTTTTTTTGGTTTTGTTTTGACAAGTTATTGAACCTGTAAAAGTTTTTAATTAAAATTCAAATTAGACAAATTAAATGTGTTTGCCCGAATCGGAGGGTAGATGAGATTTGTGTGCTTATGTATTGCCTACTTTAGTGCGCAGAAGAGAGATTGACCCCCCCTGCCAATGTAATTTACACACTCTTGATTATTTCCCCAGGAGAGATCACCATGGCAACATTAATAAAGGACTTATGCATCCGGGATGAAAGCTTCAAGTGCACTTCTCGTCAAATAGAGCGAACAGGTTGCTTGTTTATCCAGGACAGTGAATGGGTACAGTTCTGTGCGCGTTTCACATACGTTCAGTTGCATTTTCTCATTGGCAATTTGCAGTGAACAGGAATGTCTCATTTTAATTACAAGTAAATATTTAATTAATTATTTAATTTACCCCAACAAATGTGGATACATGACACTTTTTTGGCGGGCCAAAAAAAAACCTAGAAATACTTAAAATTTTCCTTCTTCTTCTGCTGTCAATGAGACAAAGATGTGCAAATAATATGTATCCTAGTTTGTTCATTTGTGTGTGATGAATATTGGCAAAGTGATGTGCAAAAAAATAGCATTTTGTTTATTTACATTGTTGGCGTTGTAAAAGCCAAATGGGGGGCAAAACACACAAACCCAGTCTTATTTTATGGTTTATACAAATATATACAAAAAATTCATTGTGTGTGTATGTGTGTGTGTGTATGTTTGTGGGCTCATATTGGGATGTGCTTTACTGTCTATACAAATTGGTTTGCAATCAATCAAGCATTATTCCATTGTTGCTAAAAGTTCCATCCCAAAACATATGCTAGGTAAAAAAAATATACAAAATTTTCATCATAAGTATAACCAGAGAATGGGGCATATTCTGCCTGCAAGTGGGCGACTGGCTTCTAACTGATTGCTCTTCAAGAGCTCAAGTCTTGAGATATAAATACAAGCGACGTGGCCAGCAATTTAATCAACTTCGGCCACAATTGTCATACTGCAAACAGGCAAATTATCAACATATTTTTCTCTCTGTGTAGGCGTAATTAGTTGTCATTAATTGCGCACACACATACACACTGGCACACCCTCACACATTGATGGCTTGTGAGAGTGCAGTTTATGAGTTTTGTGGGAATCGTGTGTAGTATGAAAGCGTTTTCGAAATTTGTATACATTTTTCTATGTGTGTTTAGTGATCAAGTGCGGGGGGAAGTAAACAAATGAGTAAACAATTTAGGAATAAGGAACTGAGTACGGAAACAACAAGATAGTAAAAGAATTTTAATATGGCATTTCAATCAAACAAATAATAAAATATAAATGCATTTTATTAATTTCAGTCACCAAAAGAAACGATTAACAAAAGAGGAAACCAATTGAAATTAACCAGCGTATTAATTAGATATTACTCTGGGGGTGATATTATTCATTTTACTCTTTTCTCTCAGTGTAGTTAGGCTCGTTTAAGTACGTATTACTGAGATTTCACCTGAAAATTTAATGTGTCTGGCTTATCTTGCTCCACCGGCCCCCTTCGGGTTTTGAAACTTACCAATTTAATCTCGCGAAAAAGTGGAGACAGCTGTTAAATAGAAATTAACAGACACGTAAAAATGCAGAATTTTCATTTTCGTTTTCATTTTTGCTTTCTACATGATTTTATTTTTTTTTTTGGTTTTGTTTTGACAAGTTATTGAACCTGTAAAAGTTTCTAATTAAAATTCAAATTAGACAAATTAAATGTGTTTGCCCGAATCGGAGGGTAGATGAGGACTATGAAAATAAAAGTATTGTGTATATTTTTATCCGTTTTCCAGGGGGAAGAAGGGGAACGTGAGTTAAATTTTAATTGATTTTTACCCAAGAAAATTGTAGGAGATGTGTGTGTGTGTGTGAATGTATTTCTGTGTGTATGTATGTACCTGGCTTACAGTAAACGAAGCGAAATGTGGAGTACAGAACAACAGCAGTCGATACACACACACACACACACACCTATACACTTGAATACATATATAGATATACATTTATATGTATATATATATATATAGGGACGGCAAGACAAAAGCAACCGAAAACGAACTGGCAGACAGTCAGGCAGGCGAATAAACGAATCACACACAGATACACTCACACAAATACAGCGAGCAAGGCTCGGCATTCGTATTCGTATTCGGGCTGCGTATGAATGGGAGGATGCTTGGCCCATGAGAATTGCCGAAAGGACGATTGAAGGAGGCAAAACGCAAAAACATTTCATCCTGTAGGCCGTTTATTGCTGCCGATGTTGTTGTACATACACACACAGATGTATATATAGAAATATATATATATATATATATCTGTATGTATGTATCTCTGTATCTATGTAGAATTTATCGATTTATTTTGACTTCTCTTTATGTGCTCTTATTTAATATAAGCACAGCGATAAGAATAAAAAAAACAGCAGCACCAACAACAACAACAACAACAAAACGAACAGTTAAGGGATCCCTTCAACGTACTGTAGAGTGGCTGTTTAGGGCGGAGGGATGGGGACGGGCCAAACTGATGGGTTGGAGGGGTTGCCCTTTTGGGTTCAGCTAGGGTGAGCTCAGCCACAACCCACAATCAACTTTTTTGCGCTTAATGCGCCAATTCGGTCAAAACAAGAGCAAAAACAACAACAACAACAACAAGAGCAGCAGCAAAAAAGAAGTCAGCAACAACGACCCAAAGTCAAATTGAGTAAAACGCATTGAAAACTTAAGTAATTTCCCCAAGTAGGGCCCACACAGTTCTTAAAAGGTTTTTTTTTCTTTTTTTATTTTTTTGCCTTATTTGCTCCGCTCGCCTGAAGCCATCTTACTTTTTACTATTCTTCTTCCATTCTATTTCTCGGCATTTTTATCTTTTTTTGTTTTTTCTTTTCTTGTTTCTTGTTATTGCAGCTGGCACAAAACTTGTTAGCCAAGTATGAAGAAAAAAATGTGTTTTATTTTGTAATAACCAAGAATGCACTGAAGTTGAAAGCGAAGCAAGGCAGACAGAGAGAATGGCGATGGGCAGACAGCCGACGGCCGTGGCAGGGACAGAGGCAGATGGCTAGAGGGAGGAGGTGGGGAAGGAGAAGCTAAAATTCATAAACTGTTTAATGAAGCAGAGCAATTACATAAACACAAAGACAAAGTCAATATAATTTTACAATATTAAAAAAAAAATATGGAAATTCATGCGATGCGTAGACTTCAAAACACACTTTGGGCCAAGTCTATCCAAAGTACTCCCAGAAACAATAACAACAAAAAAAAAAACCAGCATTCAAAGAAGATTATAATCTCTCTATGTGGGGGTCATAAAAGAAGTAATTTCCCTTTGTTAAGTATCTAAAGATCTTTTTCCTTTTACTTTAACGGATAAAAAAATAACAAGACAAGGCTAAAACCATTCTGATTTTTACGAAAATGTTACTATTTAGTGTAAACTGAAATATTTTTTGTCTTTTCACAGTTTCTAGATGTAGTCAAAATAGAAGAAAAATGTATGTCAAGCCGTCCTCTATACAAATTACAAAAATTGACAAATTCAAAATAAAACTTTTTAATTATTACAAATAAAATAAATTCTATACAAAAAAGAAGAAAAATATGAAACACTTTTAGCTTTTTAATCAAAACTAAAACAATAAAATATTGTACAATAACAACAACAAAAGAAAAACATAGGCGTCACTTGTATATGCTTGTGATATGTACATCACATATATGCATATATGTATGTATGTATGCATAAATGTGTGTGAGTAGATGGAAAATGTGTGAAACAAAAATGATCCGCCTTCGGTGCGCGCGTGTGAAATAAAACATAGAAAGCAAATAAAGAAAACCGAAGTGAAAAGCGGCACCAGCAGCAGTCGCAGCAGCATTAGTGGAAAAGGAAAAGCAATTCAATGTCACAGTCAGCGAGCATATATACATTTTGGCGTATATATATCAGCATATATGCCCCCCCAAACATATAGAAAGCACATAAAAAGCCATTGCCGCAGATTAGAGAGAATCAGCCCAGCCTCCTCCTACAAACAACTGAGCAACATCACCAGCGACAACAACAACAACAACAACAACATTAGCAACGACAACGACAATCAACATCATACGCACCGTGGGCCGCAAACACACGGAGCTAACCAACAAATGCAGCCCCAGACTGAGAGGTAAGTGAAATGGCTTAAACCCAATACCAATACATGGAAAAACTCTATGAGTATCTTTTTATATTTCGGTTTTCGTTTCTTTATCCATTTTTTGTTTGAAAGAGTTTCCTTTTCTTTTCTATTTACACACACAAACATATAAATGAGTATATTGTATATGATTGTATTTCATTTTTTGTTCTACTAACAAAATACAAAATGAAAATGTTAACAACTAAGTTAGCGTAATTTAAGACAATTGTGCTACGAGATGATATGTGATGTGATGTGATGAGATGTGATGAGATGAAGTTGATGATGATGATGACTTTGGTATGAGCGTGTGTATAAGCAATTTATTTATGGCTGGTATTAACAAGCATTAGGATATGTGCTAACACTCACACACACGCACTAATACACCACACACTTCTACATGCCCACATTCACATTGACGACACCCACACGTACTCATATATATATATATATATATATATATATATATGCATTTATATAGTATAGTATATACCTATGTACAGGCGGATGTACAAGTAAGCATTATGTTGGACGCTGAGCATTGTGTTTGTGATACATTCACGCGGCATAAACGTGCTGCCACCAAACAAAAATCAATCTCTACACTTGGTCAACTGGGTACTAAGAGGGGGGCTGGCGGGACAGGGGGGTGGCGGGAAAAAATGTGAAATGAAAGGAATCCGTGTTCAAAGTTCAATGACGTTATTGTTATTATTGTCACACCAGCATCAAGGCGTGCCAACACTTGGTCTTCCATTGAAATATTCTTTTTGTATTTGGTTAGATACCAATAAAATATCAGACTTTTGCTAAATAATAGACATATGGACAAAATACACAATTTCATATTTGTATGTATATACATATATACGTTTCTTTCGCGGAATCAATTGCTTTTGTAATGCTTTATTGAAGCAAGTTGTGCAACAAAACGAACAATTTTATTGAGACAAATTTCATCGGAAACCTTTGCCCAATAGAAGACTTAACGAAATTTATGGGCAAATTGATGGACATAATATAAAATTGGCTTTTAATAAGCCAATACAAAACAAATCGGTAAATACATGTAAACTTCTAAAGAGATTTGCTCCTTCTTAATGCCTTCTTTTTTTCTTAAATTAAATTGTTTATGAACCAGTCTTTAAACGGAGGTCAAAAGCAATTAAATACGAAGACATTTGCTATTAGTCTATACTCTATGTATTTAGACCGTACTCAATCTCCCAGATGCAAGGACTCTCCAATAAATAAGTTTTAAAGCTGTTCGAAAGTGCCCCATATCATTGTCTCTTTTTCGTTTGATTGAAATCCTTTTAATTCACAGTTCACTCGTCGAGTGCCTGACTGACCAGTGCCTGCCAGTCAGATTTATGACTAAAGCCAAATAATGGACAATTGACGTCACCGTAGAGACAAAAAAAGAAATACTACAAGGAATTTCTTATTTATTATTTTATTTGTCATTTACGTGGCCGTCTTTTTCCGTCTATTACGTATGCGGTAATACTTTCATCGCGCCAAAAAAAGATTTTTCCTTCGGAACGGTATGTTCACTCTTTTCACATTGTATCTACTCTAGTTTTTTTTCTTTCTGTTTGCTGTTTCTTTTTTTTTTTTTTTTTTTTTTTTGACTGCTGCATTGATCTATTGCTGATAAAGTGAAAGTCAAGTTATGCTAGAAATGTAATTATTCATGTCTGGCATTGCGGAAGACAACAAACAAGCAAACAAACAAACAACTAAACACAGCAACAACAACAAGAGCATGAAAAAACGAACAGGAAAATAAAAGAAAAATCTAAAGAAGAGTGTACTATGTTGAGCAAAGGGAAGGTAGGGGCAGGAAGGGGTAGCTACCGATAATTCCTCCTGCCCTCGTGCATGAGGAATGGCAATGCGGACTTGGTTCCATTAGTGTGTGTGTTGCGCTCTGTCTCCGTGTCCGCTTCTCCTTGACGGGCGGCGGTGCCCGTCGTTTATCTGTCAGCATTTGGCCCGCTTGATGAACTATTAATTTCTAGACGGGGATGAGAGAGGAAAAAACGAACGAAAAAAATGTATTTTCGTCAAATGTGGCACGTGTGGCGGGAACATCATTTCAAATATTTATGCCAGCTGAGGGCGAGAGACCATAAAAAAAATTCCAAAAACGAAACGAAGAAAGCAATAAACGACCGCCAAGTGACAAATTTGGAATTGAAATTGGTTAATAGGTATATAAAAAGTGTAAACAATAAAAAACCAACCAGTCATTCCGAAGCATTTATACCCTTTGCATATTTAAAAAAAAATTAAGAGGGATACCCTTCGAGAATATGAATATGGATTATCGCAATTTAAAATTAATTATGTTTAGTTAAACTCTTCATTTTGCGCTTTATTTAAGTGCTTCCTATTTAAGCAGACTTTAAGGTTTATTCACATTTCACTATTCATATTTATTTAAGTTTAGTTGAGTAAATATTTTGCATTGCTCTAAAACTATAAGCTGTTAAGTATGAAAGACAAAGAGGTAACCAGTAAACATTTAACTGAGCTTGAAAAACAAATTAAATTGTAAAGTTTCAATGAACACATCTAAATGCATTTTATGAAAAGTTTTTCTCTACTATTTAAACAATTTTGCATTTATTACAAATTTTGTCACATAGTGATTGTTGCCCGCTTTGAAATAAGCTTTTACAAATTTCCACTGACATTATTCACATGGCCATGTTTTGTATGTTTCCTATTGTTCTCAAAAGAGAGAGAGAAATATAATTGCTTAATATTGAGCCTGTAATGCGATTATCAGTGAATTCGATTTCTGTTCAATGAAGCCTGGAAAAAGCACTTAATTGTTGAATGAATCTACTAAAATTTACTTTGTGTATGGATAATTAACTGGGAATCAGACTTTGAGAAACTTTCATTAGGAAGAATATGCTACATTGTTTTAAGACCTAATAATTGGCGGCTGTTGCGGTTCCTTTTGGGCTATTGCGTTCATACAAGACAACGACAGGTGGTCGGTTGGTCGGTCGTTTTGTTTTTGTTGTGCTGATAAAGCGGGCCAACACGGCGTATGAGTATGAGCAGACTCGCTTGATCATCGTTTAGCTTGCTCTTCATCCATTAGGCTGATTTAATGAAATCGTAAATCAAACAAGCGGATTGCTAAAAATATACTTGCACGTATTTTATGTTTTTTGAAGTGGAACTTATATGCCAACCAAATAAGAAGAAGGAATATAGTGAACAATAGATGAAACGTGGATGATTGTGCCAAAGTATATACATATGTACATACATGTGTGTGTCTCTGCGCCTGTGTGTGTGTGTGTGTGTGTGTGTGTGCGTGCACATTCTCTTACCCCACTCCGCTGAGTCTGTCGGTCCTCCTTCTGCTCCTCCTCCTTCTGCTTTGGCTCTGGTCTCTGTGCTTCTCATTGTCAGACTGTACCTTCTGCTGCATAGTTGTACCTAATGATGAGCACATGTAAAATGCTTCGTATTGCAAAACTTGGCGATTCATTTCGACATTTCTTGGGGTGAATAATGCATATGATTTCTATGGTCGAATTTGGTTGTTGTTGTTGTTGTTGTAAGTTGTTGGTTGTTGGCGTTTTCGTTTTTGACAAAAGTGCAGCCATTGTCGTATTGTCACATTGTCGCACGGTCGCATTGTCGTGCTCGCTTTTGTCTTTGTGTGTTTGTAGTTGTAGTTGTCTTTGTGCCGTATTCCGTTCATCGTGTTGGTCCGTCTCTCACAAGGCGTGTCCAAGATTTCGCTTGGCTGGCCGGCGTCACAGTTTTTTGGCGTCTGCATTTTGCACTTCTATCTATCTATCTGCGAATGTCCATTGCCCCAGCAACATCATGGATGCCAATGGGTGTGCGCACATCTTTATTTAATTAACATATTTTATTTGCCTCACCCCCTCTTCTCGCTTTCGTCTCGTCTCGAACATCTCTTCGTTTCGTTTGTGTGATTTATGCCTGGCGTTTTGTGCATTTTTATGTTGCCTTTCAGTCATCATGATGATAGTCTTCATAGGCAACTACTGCTCGTTTGGCATGCCAGACATGTCCAAGAAACGGAATCGGAATCAAAATCAGAATCATTATTTGCCACGCCCCTCTACCCCTTTTGGCCCAACTCGCCATTTTATTAATTGAGTGCATTAGTCAACTTTTGTCTGCAGTCTTTCTATTGTTAGGTACCTCTCCTTGACTGGCTGTAAGTGTGACTAATTTTATTTGTTTTAATTCTATATTTTTTTGTCGTATTTTTTTCCACCTTTTTTCCCCATTCTTCCCCTCAAGCACTGTTCAAATTGATTGCATTGTTGTCCACTTCAAAAATAAAATTAATTTTCACTTACTGTGCCAGCGCAGACTATATGCTTATTTATAGTATATTAGTTGTGTGTGAGTGTGTGTGTATCTGCCAGATACAAAACATTCTTCAAATAAATTGTCATCAAAATGTGATTAAATTTTATTGTGTGCTCTGCAGCATAAAATTTATATTTAGATATTAAAGAACAAATATTTTCACACATTGTTAAGGCCCCAAAGGCGAATTGGAAAAATTTAAATGCAGAATCGAACAGGTGCATATATGTATATATGTATATACAAAGTTATGTATAACATAGAAAGATATGCGCATGTGTGTTGGGATTTTAGTTCAATTACTCATCATATACATAGTTCCTTTGCCCATTGCAGAGAGAAATGAGAGATAATTATAATTTGGTTGTCTAAATCCGTTTCCGATTTAATGTTAGCGCTAAATAGTTGATGACATAATGACTCCCCAAAGAATTTCCATTCTCCATGACCATTCCCAAAAAAGGTGATGCATCAAAAACTCATTTGGTGTGAAACAACATGCTTAACATACATATAATACATGTGTGTGTACGCATGAATGAATAATGTTGGTTGCTGGCTTGAATGGTGCTAGGCACAGATATTTAATTTTGGCCTAACATCAATCATTTAGCCCATAAGAAGTAGCGAGACACCACCAACAAAACGGAACAAATATTTAGATTAAAAAAAGGGTTATCTTAAATGTATCAATATTTTTTAAATTTTATTTGGGGAATACTTAAGCAGTCGCCTATCAGTTTTAGTCGAGATAAATATATACATTACGAAAATAATTGGAAATATGGTCTTATTAGGTCTTATTAGTTCTTACAGCGAGTAGGATCCTCCTTAACTATCTTTGATGTCAAAGAGACACTTTAATATATATGTATATCTTCTTAAAGTAAAACAACTGAAGAACAAGGAATAGAAAAATCAAAGAATTACCGATGAACGGAAGGAAAGTGTAATCAAGGAAGAAAATAAACGTGTCATCAAGGACACAAGAAATTGGAAACAGGAAATCAAAAGTCGTAAAGGGAAACAAACGGTCAGCTAAGGAGAATAGCAGAAAAGGCTAGAGATGGATAAGTGTAAAAATGGATAAAGAAAAGAAAAGTGATGTGAAAACTCCAGAGAAACTCCAACTGTGACAACTCACAAATTTGAGTAATCAATTTAAAGTCAATCCTCTTACATTTCAATCCCTAGAGACTATTAACCCAATTTTAAGGAGAGCACACACTGAGAAGAAATGAAAATGCAACTCTCAAAAGCCATTTAAACATTATGTGCAATAAAAATTATAAATAAAAGTCAGCACACACACACACACACAGACATACATACAGTGCGTCTTACTCCAAAGGAAATATAGCAAAGCAATGTTTATGTATGGCGCGTTCTCATTAGGCAAAGTGTTCGATAATTAAATCGAAATGTAAATCACAGCATCGGTTTGCCACCGCACCACACCACACCACACATAAAGCCCCTAGATCCCCTACACCTTCCACATGTTGGCACTCCAACATGGGGCACACATGGGGCAATTAGCAGGCGATCAGCATGCAGCTGTTTAATTGCCACTAAAGCAAAGTTTTTCCTTCCCTTTTATATATATTTTAAAAGTATGGAGCGGGAAAGAATCGGCGCTCGTAAAGAGTGAAAGACATATGTAATTGTTGTCCACCACTCAGCAGAGAAGACCACATATATATATTGTTACCTTGTCCTGGAAAAAAAGACCATTAAAAATGTAAAGGCAATCTCTTCTACTTCCTATGATAAAGATAGCATCCAATAATCCATTGTGTTTTGACAGTAGTAGAAAGTTAATACATAAATAATAACTTTTCTTAGTAATGTATTGCCTATCACGTGTTTCCATATTATTAATACACCCTTCGAAACTGTGGTTAGAGAGTATAATCAGCAATCAGCCATCAATAAGAAAAACAACAAACGAAAAACAATAATATTAAGAGAAGTCTATCAAAAGCGTTTGCCGTTTTTTTTCTTTTCTTTTTTGTTGTTTCATTTTGTTTATGTTCAATGAGCGCGAATGATTTTAATTGGATTTTGATATGTGAACGGAGAACGAGAGACAGAGAGAGAGAGAGAGAGAGGGAGAGAGAGACTAATTTCCACCACCCACCTATTTGGCCTGCCGCTTTCAATTTTTCTTTCTAGAGCATTTTTACACACAATTTTCTTTAGAGAGCATGTACGAGTAAATTTTTTTTTTTTATTTTTAGTTTCTGTGGTCTAACATTGAAAATTCTTATGTCTCATTCAGTTCATAATGTTGTTGTTATTAATATTATTATTAGTTTAGTATTATTATTATGCTGATGACACGACCAGTAATGGGGCGTATACGCAATGCGCGTGTTTGATCCCTTTTTAATTGGAATTAAATTAATTGAGTGTGAATAAAAGTAAAGCAGAAAACAAACACAAGCACGCAACAAATATATCCATTCAATTAAATCCAATAAAGTAAATCTTTTAATGTATTGCGAAAAAGGAATTAAATTGGTTGATCTTATTAAGGATATATAAACTTTAAGTTAGTTCAAAAATATTAAATTTAATTAAAACTGCAACTATTTTGAAACCACAAAAGCAAGTCAATATATTATAAGGCTTTCTGTGTAAAAGTTGAGCTAAAAACTAGGTTAATTGAATTGTTTTCGTATTTTTGTTTTCGTTAGTGAATCAATTATCAAAATGAACACCTTTCTAATAAATATTAAATAAATGAGTTACATTTTTGCGCAAAAACCTTGAGATCAATGGTTAAGACTTTTTTTAACCTTTTACGACTCATTGGCCAGAAGAAAACAACGCCTAAATATTTAATAATTATAAAATTCAGGCTATTATAAATATTTTGTTTAAATAAAACAAACAAAAATCTTATCATGGAATGCCATAGACCAAAACACCCAACACCCTTGCTGTTGATTTTGTTGCCTTTGTCTATAGACTATATTGTTATTGTTATTGTGTTATTGTTGCTGTTGTTGTTGTTGTGGCTGTCGTTGTTCTTGTTGTTGGTGCTTGTGTGGCCACATCGCGCCTTGGCTTTCTTCATTAGTGCGTTTTAGTGGGCGACTTGCCAAACATTTTCTTAAACAAATTGTCGTCGCGCTCGACAACATTCCGCGCACTTGCCTTGCGCCTTACTACCGCCCTAACAACGACAACGACAACGACGACGCCGCCAACGAGAAACACAACAGCAACAACAACAACAACGATGGTGCCGATGGCGGCGACGTCGACCCAGTGTGACACACTGTGCTAGTGTTTCATTGCTACTGTGTGACTCTGCTCTGCGCACATATTGCTTACATATTTTTAATTAAAAATCCAACTCGCAGACTCAGTCATTCGGCGTTGGCTTGGCCATCGAAGTTGCCAGCCGAAATCTAATTCAAAATTCGAATTCAAATTGAAATTGAAATCCAAAAGCATCTTACGCACTTGCATCTGTTTTGCCTGTTGCAATTCTCCCGTTCTCTTTCTATTTTTTCTTTTTGGCTGCAATTTCTCCGTCTGATGTCTGGGAACATGTGTACGAGCGTGTGGCGCTCTTTCCCCGATCGACTGCCCCAACCGCCTTTTTGGCCGATGAAATTGAAAAGTTCCCTTGGCCAACTGCGCCTTTTGCTCATGCTGTCGCTGGCTTCTTATTTGATTTCGCAATCGTTTTTATTTACCCTATCAAATTGAATGGGCAGTTCGATTCTATGCTACAACTGAGCAAACAGAAGTTCATCTAATTATTATTAAAAATATAAAAAAAAATTTCTTGCATTTCTTATCTTGAGGTAAGAACTTGATTCTAAAGAATTTGTACACAATATTTGAGAATATATCGTATATTGTTTCTGCAATTCAAAATGTCTGATTCGTTTGATTTTATCTGACAGTCTCTTCTACTCTATAACAAATGATTTATCATTGTTTTGTAAAAATTCGAATATAAAAAGAGTATACAAAGTTGAATTTTTGTGATTTCAAAGGTTTTGCCAAATTTTTCGCTAAGCTTTTTGCGGCATTTCTGGCGCATGTTTTGTCAAACGAACACAAATGTTTGCGTGTATGTGTGTGTATGTAAGAAGAGGTGTGGCGAACGGGGAGGAGGGTTGTGGGGTATGGAAAGATGAATTAAATTAAAAATAAAACTATAGAAGATTGTAATTAAATAACTAAAACAAAAATAAGCATTCTAGCTGATAGACAAAGACTATTGTGTACCAAAAATAACTAAATTATATATACATACATATGTACATATGTATATATGTTCATTATATACATAGATTATATAGATTTAGTAAACTATCTGGCATGAGGCTACTGAAGAACAAGACAATGATAATAATGATGAACAACGTAAAGAATTTGATGATGATGATGATGATGAAGAAGAAGTGCAAAAAAATTGACATGACAACAGTCAATAATTAAACAAGAGAAATGTCAAATAAACCGATTACATAGACTAATTGAAATGTT
This sequence comes from Drosophila nebulosa, assembly GCA_024703675.1. Taxonomy (NCBI): domain Eukaryota; kingdom Metazoa; phylum Arthropoda; class Insecta; order Diptera; family Drosophilidae; genus Drosophila; species Drosophila nebulosa. Next base: position 11,738,919 of record JANFPS010000004.1, on the reverse strand, counting down.
CATTATCGAATTTAAACAAAACAATCAAACAGCAATCATAACTGCATAATTTTCTAATTGTTCTACAATAATCTAATATGTAAATATGTGACAGAAGCAACAGAAAAAAGTGCTAAAAGAAGCTTGTTTCAATGTCATATTTTTTATTTGAGGGGACTTGCTAAATTTTCTTTTTCGTCAAACACAAACACAAGTGCTCAACCGGACACAATGCTTCAATCAGTCAATCAATCAATCAGTCAATCAATCCATCACTCAGCCAGTCAAAAGCCAAACTAACCACCATCACCTGCCCGCATTCCCTCAGCCGTCTGCGCCATGCGTATAAATCCCATTATTCTTACATTTATTTCGTCTACTCTTTTTTATGTATCTTTAAGATTGCGTTATTCACATCTACCACACACACACACACACACACGGATATACCCACGCACACAAGTGCCAGCGTGTGTGCGTTTGTGTGTGTCGCCTGTGCATGTGCTCTTCTCTTTTCTCTATTTTTTTGTGTTTTTTTGGTTCTTTCTAATATATTTGTTTTTCTTGCTTTTAGTTTTTATGCGCACATTTTTATGCATCAAATTTTAATTTTTTGTTTGTTTTGGGTTTTCCTCAATTCTCTATTCCTTTTTCTTTTGTCATCAAAAGGAAAATAAGAAAAAAAAAAAACAAACAAAAGAAAAAAACAAAATTCGAATATGTTTTATCATACAAAAAAACAACTTTTTGCAGATTTTTGATTTTATATCCCCATCATCACAACCACCACCACCACCACAACTACAACAACTACAACTATAATAAGTACAAGCACCAACAACAACAACAACAACAACGTCATCATCTACGGCGTCAATTGCGACGATGGCTGCCATAAATACGGTAAGTACGCGATCAAATTCACCGACCACAAACAGCAGATAATGGCAGAGACGGGATACGGGATACGATATTCTCTATTCCCATCCAACTAAGATCCATTTAATCTTACAGGTTAAAATGATTTATTTATTGTATAATTTCTACTCATACGAAAATATTAAATCTAGGTTAAACTGTGTCCAATAAATCTTGCATAAGAACTTTGCCATCGAAACCATTTCAAAATCAAAAGAAATTTTCAAAAAATTCAGTTTTACTGAATCCTGTAAATGTTTTACTCAGCCCCTTTCTTAATCTGCTCTGTATCCCACTAGTTGCGATCCTATCTACGCCCTTGTCCATGGTATGGCATTTCTATTCTGGCATTTATTTAATATTTCAACTGGCCAACTTTTAATTTGTTGGTATAACTTTCTTATTTTGTTAGCAGTATTTATGACCCAAATATAAAGTTTCAATATTCCAGTTTGAATGAGAGCGAAACCTAGAATAAATGAGGGAAACTTTCCAAGTAAAACGTCTTTGATAAATTTACAGTCGAATATAGTCAGTCAGGTGTGCGTGTGTGTGTGTGTGTGTGTGCGTAGTTTAAGTCATGCCAACTGTATAAATAATGATTTTTGAATGCCAAAAACTAATTACAATGAAGAGTAATCAAATATTGTATTTAACTCAAAATATTACGTATACGAGGTGTGTAAAATACAAGCGAAAGCATTACGCAAGCTGCCATAACTTAAAAAGGCAGTTCAAAGGCATATTCAGAGGCATATTCATAAACAAGATTTCATTTTGCCATCTTTGTTGAAAACATTCAAATAAACACAAATATGCTGCCAGGCCCAGACGTGGAGAGATGATGAATCTGTTATTGATGATGACGAAGGCGAAGGCGAAGGCGAAGGCGAAGGCGAGCAGCAGCCCTTTCCACTGCCATTGCCTGATGAAACATGTGTTTCGGCTCATTTTACTAATAAGCAAAAGACCAAAGACCAATGACAAATTGCTGCTACGGCAGGACTAGAGCGTTTTCAATTTAAACATTGACATACATATCTACACCTATGTACATATACATAAACGTAAATGTATACCCACATGCAATCTATATATACATATATTTTATAATAATGTATTATATCATACTTATAAACAGTCATCGACAACCTCAGACTCGGAGTCTGTTGTGAAAAATTTATGAAAGCAATTCTAAATACGTTGCCATACAAAGAGTATATTCATTCTAGAGTGTACATATTATATTAGTCTCTGGTCCCAGCTGGTTGGCACGCAAAAAATATATCGAAAATTGGGATACATTTAAAAATTAAAATTGTAGAGGAAAGCCGCATTTATTAATTCCAAACCCAACCAAACTAAACAATAGAAATGATAATTAGAAACAGAGCCCCCATCGAGGGGTATAGAAACTTCGTCATATGAACTTGACTCTCCACACTTTTTTTTTGGGTTTTTTTGCCGTCAATGAAACAGGCACCTCTTCAATTTTCTTTTTTCTACGCCAGACTCACCGGTTTGGTCTTTTCCTCTTTCATTCTTTTATTTATTATGCTTGGTGGTTGTTCTTTATTTTTTATGTGTTGTGGAGTGACATTGACATTTGATTGACACACGAATCATACTGTAAAAATATACATACATGACGGCCTGCCTGCATCCACGCAAAAGGGGGGAAAAAAAAGCGCCAGGTAAAAGTGGCATCAGGCAATTGGTGCGTTGGTGCGGCTGCCACCATGTCGTAACAGGATATATCAAACCATCTCCACCGCCACCACCACCCGCCAGTCCCGCTGTGATGAATGAAACGACAGCTTGGCATGCATGCTACGCAGACGAGATTTTTTATCATTTAGGACACATAAATCTTGAGGCCCCCCAATACAGGCAGGCACAACAAATAATCATTTAATGATACCGCTTTGATTTAGTGTGAAAATAATTGATGTGAGCAGCAATTAAATATGCTTAGAGAGAGTGACGACATTAAGAAGAATTTCAATAATTCGAAGTATTTGGGCTTCAATTTTGCAGATTTACTACTAGATTTTGACGTAGTATCGAGTATGCAAGAGAATTTTAAATCAACTTTTTAGTATCCTATTTAGAAGTACCTTCTTTAATCGGATTGTTCCATTTGTCGGCACTTCCCATTCCCAGGCAGCGACAAGGTTAAGAAAACAAATGTGAATCGATAAATCTAATTTACTTTTCGTGCCTACGTAGTAGGTATTATCTATAGAATATGCCCATATATATTTCATAGCCTCAGTGCACAAATGAATTTAAAGTAAACAAATTCTGGCTAAGATAACATTGGCCAGTGGGCAATGGGCAGTTGGCGTACACCACATTAAGTTGCCCACTTGTGGCTCCATTTTCAATTTGCAAATTCTGCGTTGGCTGCTTTGGTGTTTTTTTTTTTGTTTCTTTATTTATTTATTTCGTGTTTTTCTTAAACAGAACTTAAACAATAATAAAAATCCGTGTTGTTTATTTATTAAACGTGAAATTTTATGTGCCCAGCAGTAAGAAAATTTATGCCAAATGTCTTCGACTTCATTTGGTTTTCATTTAAATGTGTTTGTCATACCAGCCCAAGCTGGAAAATCTATAGAATAGAGGGTAAATATATATATATATATATATATATTTATTTACGGGTAATTTCAGGCCACATTAATTGGACATTGACTGCGGTTTACGAGTTGCTTTAATTATTGCCTCCCATTGATATAACCGCCACATACCTCAACAAAATGACAGGCCCCGAAAGTGCATTATGAGTTATGGCTGCATTTTTATCTATTTTTTTTTTGCGGTTTTCATTGCATTTTAATTCATTCCCAGCACGAGAGAACCCAGGGGGAATAAACCATTTGGAGGAGTGAGTCGTATCCTGTGAATAATTATTAAATTTTAAGGGTTAGCCCGTGCCAAATAATTTGAAATACTTACTGCGACACTTTCTACCTTCAGTGTTTGGTTTATCACGTCGTATACTCAATTTCCGTGCTTACTTATCGCAGAGAAAGGGGTGCGGTGAATTCGGGGTGCCTTAAAGCGTTGTGTCTTAAAGTGAAATGCATTTAAATTCAATTAATTATGCGACGCGTCGTCCATTAGGCGACAGTTGCTGTGAATTATCAATAATCTCAACTAATCTCGCCTGACAGCCGCTGCTGCTGTCTTGCTTTTGGCAATCGTTTGAATGTCTCCATCTACCTCTCTTTGTCTTGCTATCCTTCTTTCTCTTTCTCTGCCTCTGACACACACACACAGACACACACACATATGTAAAGTCTGATTGTCATTCATTGAGCAGTGTTTTGTACATTTACATTTTGCCCGCAGGTACCAAAGAGCATACATCTGCCTTTGACGAGTCTCAGCAATGCGCCGCGTGTGTTGATGTGCAGCGCCTCCGTGGGCACTGAAGCTTCCGTAACACTGCAACTGAGAGATGCAAACAGCAGCACTGGTAGCAGCAGCAGCAGCAGCATCAGCAGCAGTACAACGACTAAAACAGCGACAGCAACAACGACAACAACATCAGCAACAGCAGCATCTGCAGCAACAGTATCATCATCATCATCCACACCAGCGGCAACATCTTCATCAGCGGCAGCTGCGTCATCAACGTCATCATCTTCCCCCTCGACAGCCACCAGCAGTCAGCAAACTCAAACGAATGGCGTCACAGCGCCAGCCAGTCAGTCGTCGTCGTCAGCAACATCAACGACAACGTCGGCATTAGAGAATGCATTGACCATTGGCTATCCGGATCCGGAAATGTTGGCAGATGTTTTGGGCACCATACAGACAGCCTGTAAGTAGACCAACCATAAACAGCAGATACAAATAGACTGTATGCATTTTGTGTCATATAGAACGACGGCATAAGATCTATTATCCATGGTCGCGATCATAGAATTTACATGTTCACCGTTGGCATTGAAAATATAATTTAAATTTTTGTTTTTCTCATAAAAACTGATAAAGAACAGATCTTTATTTAAGCTTTGTTGGTGAAAACTAACTTACAAATTTCTTTTAACTAATTGCAGCCCTTAAAAACAACAACAACAATATCAACAGTAACAGTAGCAGCGGCAGCAACAGTAATAACAGCAGCAATAGCGGTAGCACTAATACAGTCACAGCTGCAACCTTAAGCAATAGTCTTGGAAAGTCAAGCAATGGCAATCATTTAACTAATCCCAACAAGATAACCATAACCAGACGAAGTGTGCAAACAGTTAGCACATCAACTAACACCAATTCCACCAGCAACTGCATTAGCAGCAGCATTAGCAGTATCAGCAGCAGCATCAGCAGCAGCAGTAGCAGCAACATCTGCAGCAGTACAAGCAACGGCAGCGGCAACGGCAGCAACAGTGGTGGAAAAACCAATACCAGCTATATTAAAAACTGTCTGATACGCAGCAGCAGTTGCAGCAACACGGCAACAAATGTCACGACTCTGGCGCAGATTATGAGCAACAGCAGCACCAGCAGCGCAGCCAGTTTACTTAATCAGCATAATAACAATAGCAACTGTAGCAACAGCAGTAACTTCAGCACCGCCTCCTCGGTTGGCAGCAGCATCAGCATTGGCAGCAGCAACAGCAACAGCAACAGTAACGACAGCAACAGCAGCAGCGGCGGTGGACATAGTTTGAGTTTTAAGAGCAATGGTCGACATGTTCCTGGCAGCAGCAGCAGCAGCAGCAACATCAACAACAACAATACCAGCAGCCTAACCACATCGTCAGTATCCGCAAATAACGCATCAACAACTGGCATTGGCATAGTCAGTGTTGAGGCCCCAAAAAAGAATCGCCCCAAATTATCCTCACCGACACGCCACGGACCGCAGCAGTGCCAGGTGCGTATCCGCCCCGCTTGCCCCCGCCCCATATATATGAATATTTCACAAAAGTCTTGTGGTTTTCTATGTGGTCTAATCGCTAATTTATTGCTGGCTGGCGCTATTGAGCCGCGGCCATGTCAGAATCATGTCAAAAGAGACTCAGGCCACCGAAATTGCTGAGTGCCGAGTGCCGTGCAATATTTATAAACAGACATTAAGGTCGTCCCGGCCGACTGGTCCACTGGTCGACTGGTCGACTGGTCGACTGGTCGACTGTTCGAGTGGCAGGTACATACAACGTCAATAGCGAATCCAAAGTGCCTCGTACTCGTAAAAAGCCAGACACCGAATTACCACTTAGAACTAATATTATGGCCGTAGTCGGTTGTGTTTTTCTGTGCACAGCGCTAATTGAGCATAGAGATCACGTCTAGTTAGCTGTAGCAGCAGTAGCAGATGCGGTCCTACAACGTAGGTCGATTTATCTCTTTATGACATCAAAAGAAAATATTTTATTACTAGCTTATTTACTTTGTGTTTTTCTATTTGACAAAGAGTAGCGAAAAATCTATTGCCGTTTTGAGGAAGTATTCATTGAAAGCTTTTAACGTTTTAGGCCAAGTAAATACGTCTTCCAGCATATTAGATCGAGCAACCCTCGCATTAGAAATGCGGCACGTTTGGCTTATTGCCAATTAAACTGACAGCCGCTCAAAGTCGCTGCGAATTTCAGAATATGTCTCGTTTTTCTCTTCTTTCTTAACACAAAGAGAGAGAGAGAGAGAGAGAGAGAGAGAGAGAGAGAGAGAGAGAGAGAGAGAGGAAAAGAGTTGGAGAAGTGAATTTTATGTTAGATTTTATGATGATATGATTTTAGTGCAACAGAAGCTGCTCCAGGTGTCTTTGGGTGAATTTTTGAATCTTAGATTACGCATACGCCATGTGGTATATCAGAGAATAGAGATGACATCTTTGGCCATTGATGACGCGCAATGCTTGAGGCTAATTACTTGGTTTTTTTTTATTTTAGATTTGCTGCAAGATCTTTGGAAATGCTTCGGCATTAGCCAAGCACAAACTGACGCACAGCGACGAACGGAAATACATTTGCGCGCTCTGCTCTAAGGCATTCAAGCGGCAAGATCACTTGTAAGTAAATGAAGCATGGCACCACTGCCCCACGCAGTGGATTAGTGTATCTGCACACCACCCACTCACTTAATTGATGTATTCATTTGTGCACAGAAACGGACATATGATGACTCATAGGAATAAGAAGCCTTACGAATGTAAGGCAGATGGCTGTGGCAAATCCTACTGTGATGCTCGCTCACTAAGACGTCATTCAGAGAATCACCACACTGGCGTAGCCACGCCTACTACCACTACTAATACCACAACCAGCAATATCAATCAGTCCCTCTCACCCATCGCCAGTTCGAGTGGAGCCAGCTGCAGTAGCAGCAGCAGCACCAGCAGCAACAGTAGCAACAGCAGCGGCAGCATGGGCGTTGGCATGACTATGGGTGTGGGCGTGGCAACCAGTACACTGAGCCTGTCACCTGCCACAGCCAGCGGGGATGCTAGCTCACCGGATGGTGCCACCTGCATACGCACCTACATTTCCACCGGCAGTTCCGTGGTCGATGCTGCCACAGGCATCGCCCTGTCCGATGAGCAAATCAAGGCGATGAATTTACCCATTAAAACGGGAGTAACGCTTCTCTCGCCCACCACATCGACATCATCGTCGATTGCCTCGTCAAGCTCATCATCATCAACGTCGTCTCTGGCATTGGTATCCGCTTCGTCAACAACTGCCATGGCCCCATCCTCGGGGCCGGGCACTTTGATAGCCAGCTCGCCAACCATCACCCTAAGTGATGGGAGCAGCCTCGAGGGTGAGGGTCTGACACGCGAACAACTAGATCTCATTAGCAAGATTATGCAACAGACAAAGCAGACAAGTGCCCAGGTGACTGTGTCCTCACCTACCAGCATTAGCTCCTACAAGATCAATACAAACTCGGCGCCCACCCAACAGTCCAGGCCACGCACTTGGAACATGCAATTGGTGGGTTTCGAATGGCAATTTAATTCGATTATCTAATTTCATAATTTTCTTCTCTTAGCTTAACAATTCCCAGAATGTCACAGTAACCGTTGAGGATGGTACGGATTTGGTACCCTCTTCCTCGTCCTCTTCCAGTTCGCCTGTTGAGGTTAAAGAGGAGGAACTGAGTCCGCAGCTTGTAGCAGCCATCAATCCGCACCTGCTGAACATTGTGAAACTGGACAAGCCAGTCGAGTGCAATTTGTGTCACCGAAAGTTCAAAAACATCCCCGCCCTCAATGGGCATATGCGCCTGCATGGCGGCTACTTCAAGAAGGATGCCGAGAGCAAGCGCAACGAAAAGAAGGACTCCAATGGACCGCCACTGCAGACAGCCAGCATTGGGGTACGAGCCCTCATCGAGGAGAAGATTATTAGCAAGCGCAAGGACATAAATAAGGCAAGTGCAAAGGATTAGTTCAAATACAAATAAAATTCTAAGTTAATCATTCACTTTTTTAATAGGGTTCCTTTGTGGTCCCCGCCCCGCCAAACAGTAATTGTGCCACAACCACATTGCGCCGTTCGATTAGTGACTTGGAGAGTTTTCTCAATCCCAAGAGCAGTGCGAACAACAGTCAAAATAACGCATCAACCAGCACCACAACGGTTCTGCCAGCTGCAACTACAATAAAGAGCAGCAATGGCATTAGCATACAGCAGATTGGACTGCCGCAGAGTATTGAGATCTTCAGCGGTGGCCAGAAGCAATCGAAAACCCTAAATTTGGGCAGTGGCAGCAATACGATAACCATAACCACCAACAATGTGCCCACCACAACCACAATGAGTGCGCTGACAGCTCTCAAGGCTGGCGGAACTTTCAGCGGGGTATCGGCGGCGTCGACATCCACCAATACGGATCCAAAGGATTCCACATTGATTGAGCTACTCAAGCGAGGCACTCGCATAGCGGTGACTTCGAAAAAAGCGTCCCAGACCCACACACAGATGCAGGCCCAGATCCAGACGCAAACTGGCAGCCATATGGGCGGTGGGACTGTTACCGAATTGGCGTCAATTGGTTCGAGTAATCGCCAGATTATCACCAATAATAACCGCACTGTGATCATACCATCCGATGTCCAAGTTGTGTCCACCAAGAGCAAACTCAACAGCCTCTCGAGTCTCGTGACTCGTGGCAGCGGCAATAGCAGCAGTGGCAACAGCATCACTTCATGCCCAACCAACAGCATTTCCCTACCCGATGGAACGCCGCTGTCTTTGACCATTGCGTCCAGTCAGGAGGGAGCTGGCGCTTTGACAGGGGCTCCAACCGGCGGTGTCATTACCAGCGGAGGCAATGGCGTCTATACCGTCACCTATACCAGCGATGGCACCGATTTGTTCGATGATACAGAAGTCTACAATGTCACTGACACAGAGATGCTCCTGCAGACTGTGGATACCATGGAGCTGCTGAATAATGAGGAGGATGACGATGAAGATGCCCAGATGAAGAGCGAACATTCCGAAGAGTTTGCCCTACTCAGCGAGGCCGGCGACAGTGCGCACACGCAGCTGGTCAAGCTGGAGGCAGACAATACAAATAACCTAAACAATGGGACAATAACCACAACGGCCCTGCCCACCTTCCAGCAATTCCATTCCAAGGAGCTAATCATGCAGAATAGCTCCCAGATCCAGGCCATAGCCAGCATGCGTGTGGGCAGTGTGCTAACGTCGCCGATTCACTCGCCATTGGCCTATCCCACGCCACCGTCTAGCCATGAGAACATGGCCCAATCTTCGCCGTTCATTGAGGATGCTGCAGCTCAGTTTGTGGATGCCACGCACACCTTCTTCGGCGACAAAACGGACTTCTCGCACATCTACTTCAAGACAGACGATGGCCAAGAGTCCGCTCAGCAGCTGAGCGCCAACGACAACGAGAAGATTTTAAAGTTAAAGTCTGTTCTTGAGGAGAGTAGCTTTGATCCTTCCATTAAGGTAGAGGATCTTCTCAATGGCACTGAGGATGATACCGAGTGCGATCTGCGTGAATTTGCCGAGACGAATCTCTCGTTTCTTGACGAGGATCAGGAATTTCTCAATGATTCACGTAATGCCACCTCGCCCCTGTCAGAGTCATTTTTCACCAGCGGCATTGGCTCAGCGGAGGATGTGAAGCAAGTGTTGCGTGAGGTGCTACCAGATGAAAATATGCAGCTGCAATTAACCAGCGAGCAGCAGGGCGAGAATATAATTGATCTCTACTATTTACCTGGCTTGGCTCTTCAATCGCAGATGATGCCCAACTCAGAGGATCCATTGTTGTCATCGTCACCACGTGAATTTGGACAGCAGCGACAGTTGGGCTTACAGCAGCAGCAAACTCCAGTTGAGCAGCAACTTTATGAGCAAACGACTGAAGCACAACAACAGCAACAACAGCAGCAACAGCAGCAAGAACAACTACAACCACAATTACAACAGGAGCAACAGCAGCAACAGCAGCAGCAGCAGCAGCAGCAGCAGCAGCAACAGCAACAGGAACATCAACAACAACAGCAACAACAACAACAACTTTTACTTCCTCAGCAAACTGATTTCATAATGCCCTTGGTTAGCGGTCAGAACTTTGCTCCAGTGGCCAATCAACCGCAATTTTTGGATGCAAACCAGCAGTCCATGACCCTGAACAGTATCCTGCAACCTCTGCTCTATTGCGGCAGCAATTCGGTCAATGGCAACGGAAATGATTCCATGCTTGTGCCTGACTGCCAAACGAATGCATCGCAAGCACAGAGCGCCCTTGAGGCAAGTCTACTCTTCACCTGTGGTTCCACCACCATTGGCAACAACAACAACAACAACAGCAGCAACAACAACATGAATAACTGTAGCTCCACTGGCAGAAATCTATTGGGCACTTTGCCGGCCACTTTAATGCCAGCACCACTGGCCCCGGGCGTATCAAATTTACAGCCATTATCGAACCAAACCAATTCTATACTAAAGCGCCGTTTGCGCTCGAATGCATCCCAGGAGACTCACAAGTTCTCGAAATTCCATACTCTATCGCCACATCGCTCCAAGTTGCGGAAACCATCACGCACCCATTATACACCGGCGCCCATGCTCAATCCGGATCGCAAGGGAACCGGCCTCTATTGCAATGTGCGCAAGCAATTGGGTCAAGGTATGTTCGATGCATTCGACGACGACTTTGGGGATCCGGTGGGCTTGGTCGACTTCTCTGACGAGTCAAAGGTAAATTTGGGTTCAACTTATCAGGCTCAGATACCAGCCTGTAAGCCATTCGAGGAGGCTGCCCATGACACGCTCGGCGCGGAAATGATGTGGGATCCTGATATCCAGGAAAATGAGAAAATCCTGATGCGGTACATTGATCTTAGTAAGTCATCAGCCGTACCCATGGGCAGTCATTCCGAGGAGGTAGCTCTGCAAGCTCTGCTCAAATCGAAGGGCAATTCGGCAGCGGCTGTTCTGATCCTGCTCCAGACACAGTCGAATGCATTCCAGATGAAGTGGACAGCCATCGAGTTGGAGCATTTTCTACGTGGACTTGAAAAACACGGCAAGAATTTTGGAAAAATTGCCAGTGAGGTGAGTCATAGTCGAGTTGTAGCTGTGGCACTATATTTTCTATTTCAATATCGGTATTGCTGCTCGTTTCAGCTTGTAACCAAAACTTCGGGCGATTGTGTGCAAATGTATTATTTCTGGAAGAAACTCTGCGTCGATTACAAGGTGTCCCATTTGAAAATGGAACCGGTTACCCATACCACACCAGCCATAGAGAAGCCCTATGTATGCGAGATAGCTGACTGTTCAGCGGTAAGTTTTACTAGATTTTAAATGCAGCAGCAGCAGCAGCAGCAGGAGCAGCATGATTGTTTTTAAGCACAAATAGTCCCAAGTCCTTGACTAATGAACACCGCAACACACAACACCTTACCACTACTGGCCTCTCTTTCACACATTATTTTCTATCTTGTAAAAAATACAAAACAAAACAAAAATATTTTCCCCGCCTGCTGCAATTGTAGAGCTTTACTTCGAAAGCGGCGCTGCACGGTCATGTTCGCATACACGCTTATGGTCGCAATGCCAGCAGCAACAGCGGCAACAACAACAACAACAACAATAGCAGTAGCAACAACAACAACAACAACAACAACAGCGGTAACCAGCATGGCATGGCAAATGCAATTGCAAGCTGCAACAACAACAACAACAACAACGGCAACAGCAATACAAGCTACGCATGCCCGTCACTAACTCATCAACAAGCCAGCAATGCATCTGCAACATCAGCAACATCCACAGCAACAACAACACACTCTAATAGCAACAACAATTCTAATAACGCCAATGCCAATGCAACAACAACCCCAGCAACATCCAAGTCAGACACAGCCAACAGCAATGGTACCAGCAACAACAGCAATGGTAACACCAGCAACAGCAATGCCAAGGATGGTGAATTCCCCTGCAAGGTGTGCGGCAAGTAAGATTCCCCCAAGACAACTTTCTTCCAAAACAAAAACTCGTAAAACAAACAAAAAGAAAAACAAACATTTAAATAAATTTTTTTTTGGTTTTTGGAAAACGCAACACAAATTATCATTCGACTTTCGATCAATGAATTCTCGTGCTCGTATTGACTTGAGTTGAGACCGTAAAGCACGCTATATCGTAACTTAAGTGCCATTATATCCATTTCAATAGCGTAAAATTGAACGAGTATTTGGTTCTCATTATTGTTGCTTACTTCTTTTAAGTTTTTTGAAAAACATTTTTCGATTTAATTTGATTTTCAATTATTGTCTCGATATTTTGACTCCATATTCTATCTTCTGTACTTGCTATCTTATTCAGTTTGTAGTCTATATTTCTACCTCTTTTTATCTCTCTCTCTCTCTCTCTATCTCTCCATTAAGTTTCTAGAATTTTTAATTGAAAATTCTTACGCAATTTATTGCCCATTTAGTTTAGAGAATCTTGTTTTGTTTCATCATCAAAGCGATATTAATTGTTGTTATTGTTGTTGTATTGTATTGTTCCATGATGGCAATCCCCACAAATCAAATCAAATCAATTACAATCGAAACAAATCAAATCAAATCAAACAATAAATTGAAATTGCAATTTTAAAGCGACGAGTCACAGCTCGCAAATAGAAGCAATCGTAACTGATATCATCAGCACGTCAAAATCGCTAAGAAAGAGCCAAAACTAGGCCAGTCAAGCAAACGCTGGCAAAACCTTCGGTAAGTACAACCAAAACGAAACATAATTTTCCGTTTTATTCGACATTTTGCTTTCGTTTTGTTTTTGAGTTTAAATTTTAATTTTAATTTGATGTTTGTTTTGTTCTTTCTATTTTTGGTGTCTCATTTAAATGGATTTTAATTTTTAATTTCTTGTACATTTTTATACCCTACAAAACTCAGCGCTAAATGATGAATTTCTATTTATTCTATTGTAAATATAATTCACAAAAATCAAGGGGTTAATTCTGGTTGGGGGCAACAACAACTTCAATGTCTCAATTCTATTACATCTATACACACACTCACACATACACAGCAGCTCGCTTTAGACGTGATCCAGACAATTGGCCAACAAATATCTTCTATCACAAGATAAATTCTAAACTGATCGCATCTGATCACAACTGAAGTTCGGCAGCCCTATTTAAGCATTAATAAAGCGCACTGACAACAAACAACAAAATAAACTTTAAATTTCTCTATATATGTAATTTATGTATGTATATCTTCTGTTCTCTTATGTACCTACTTATTTGTTATACACACACACACAGAAGAAAAACACACACACACACACACAACACAACAGCAACAAAGAAAATCAGCTCTCTATTTTCCATAGTTAATAACCAACAAGCAATTTTAACTACTCACAAGGCTAAGTAAGAAACTTAATCTCAATTAAAAAAACAAAAAAAAAAAGAAAATGAAACCAAAAAGCACATCAAAATTATATATACGAAATTATTGCATGAAACTTTCTATCTAACTGCCAAAGTAGATCTCTGTCCATCTTTGCATGTTCCTTAGTCAATAAATCTCTCTTTCAGTCTGCCTTCTTCTTTTATCGCTGGTGTTCTCTTCTAATATATCTAAATGTCCAAACTATATACTCATATCAGTTAGCCAAAAATATACCAACTAGACATATGTTCTAATGTGTCACCTTTTCTTTGCTCTCCCTTTTACTTTCTCTACGTTTTCCAGAGTCTTCAATAAGGTCAAGAGTCGTAGTGCTCATATGAAAACGCATCGTGTACAGGAGCCAGATAATCAATCAGCCAATACCAAACAACAACAGCAGTCGAATCCTCCACCAATTTCAGGAGCAACCACCGCATCGGCAATGGCATCTGCGTCCGCATCCGCATCGGTATCCGCATCTTCAACCATTGCGATTATCACAACGTCGTCGTCATAGACATGGATATAGGAAAAATTTTAATTTTAAATTTGATTGACAATCGCGTTAAGCAAGCAGCCAAGCATTGTTTACCACTGTTAGAATTTAATAATATTTAAACAAACCAAAAAAAAAACAAAAACGAAAATTGGCCCTAGAAAAAGAAAGCCAAAATTACAAATATATATGTATGTATCTTAAATATCTTTGATGTTATAGATAATAACTATATAAGCCAGTCGTAGTTAAAGACATCTCTCTACCCATACGCCGCTCCCAGTTCCACACATCCTCTCCCAGTCTCTCTACCTTTCTCTTCACATACTCTCCTTTTCAAAACTGTCGCTATAAATCTCTATCTCTCTATCAAAGTTTCTCAGTAGTTGAAATACTTGCTCTCTATCTCTTTAGGTATGATAAGTCTAGCCATATATTGATAAAAGTTCAAATTGAATTGTTATTAACTCAACTTTAATGTAGGCAAGTGCAATATTTATATATTAAAATAATATGTATATGTATACCTACCGTATTTTTATAATAGGCGTTTATTCAGCTTCTCTCGAACTGTAGGTTAAACGAAGACAAAACAAACACAAAAAAACACTCTATACTCTCTATAAAAGCGAAAACCAAAAACACACACACACCCAAACGTGAATGAAAAAACAAAAAACTATAGCTAAAGCTAAATCCAAATCTATGATAGCGCATATTTACTGTTAACTACAAGTTTTTCTACTCAACCAAAAGAATACTCGTACACACACACTACACTGATACTTTACTAGAGCGATAAATGTTTAGAGTGTAAGAGAACCTCTATATATATAATATATATATATATACATATATGCGATATATGATTGTTGTTCTAGTTTTAAAACCGAAAACGAAAAACAACTCCAAGTAGTTGAAATTTTACTTACAATTAGAGATACTAAACTAAACCCTAAAACGATTGTACTTGCTATTTATGATAATGATCATGATCTGGGTCAAATGATAAAAAAAACAAAAACCGAAAAAATCTAGTGAAATCAAGTGATATTGAGTGAGATCAAAAACGATTTTAGCTAAAAAACAAAAACAAAAAAATTAAAACCCAAATTGTAAAACCGAAAAACTAAAAAAAAAAAATTAAGAAAATTTTAACTTTTAATGCTTAAAGTTCTAAAATGTAAGTTGTGAGTGTGTAAATATTTAAATATGTCTAGCAAATTACTAAAGGAAAAAACAATCTATGAAAGAAGTAAAAAGTTTACTTTTAAAAATTTCTCCACAATGCAAAAAAAGACATTAATTTAGAAACCCCAAATTAAGCCACGAGGCGGCAAATATCTTCTAGATAAGTCTCACAAACACACACACACACGCACACACACACACACACAGGATGTTTTATACATATAACATATATTATTATGTATAGTTAATAATAATTTAATGGTACAACAAAGTAAAATCTGCCAATAATATTGAACAACAACAAGAATCACACGTTTTCCATTTGGACAGTGAGCTAATGTACTACAAATACAAACTTAAATTGATCAATTGATTAAACGTTCTCGAGCCTATTAAGAGCGAGTGGGTGTTATATAGTTAAATTACTGACTATATAATTGTATATTACCGATAAACTGTAGTTTAATGCATGCATTAAAGAAGAAAACACAAAACTAAAACGAAAACTATACAAAATAAAATACAAATACAAATTAATCAGAATAATTATATGTATTCGTATTAGTGAATAGCCAACTAAACAAGAAGATGTAGAAAAGGAAACACAACTCCTCCCTCCTTCTCCTTCTCCTCCTCACAGAGAAGCAGATCGAAATAAACAAAAAAAAAAGAAAACTATTAGCAATTTTCATGGTTGTAATTTGCTAGTTGTGTGTGCTTAACTCAATTTATAATATGTTGTAAATATCTCAAGTAACCGTTTAAAGTTACCGAAATCAGTCCCTGATAACGAAATACTCAAAAATAAATAAAACCCGAAAGTGGAAAACAATAATAGACACAAAACAAATCAACTTCAGACACATCGGAAAAATTCAGTTCTTGAAAAACTTGAAAAACAGGACATTTGCCATGTTCGGTGGCTATAAATGGTCTAAGTAGAATCTTTTAACTGAATTTTATGTTATGAAAAAATGTTTATTGCATAATTAAGGGAGAAAATTTCCCTCATTTCACATACAAAGATCCGCCACTGAACTGTATGGAAATGATTTGTTCTTACCTTGTCCGCACGCTTCTCTCTCTCTCTTTCTTTCTTGCCAGATAGAGTTAGTCATAGAGTTTAGGTTAAATAAGAGAGAAAAAACAGCATAATTACATGCACACATATGTAATTTGATTTGATGTTTTTAATGTTTTACAATAGAATATACAAATATGATATTGAAATATACTGACCCACCCAACAGATTGCACTTGCACCTTCAGAAACCATTTTGTTGTGGGAACCCACCAAGGCGATTTAAAGACTAAAACTACTTCAAACTATATCTCTTTTTCGATTTTTCTGCTGATTATTTTCGATTGTATGCATTTTCTTTAGCACATTTGATTTTCCTCTTCATCGAAAGTGTTCTATGTTCTATGTAAAACAAAACTAAAGCCTTCAAGTGTACATTTTAAGTATTATGAAATAGAGTCTCGAAATGAATGTTTAAACTCGACTAAGTAAATGTTAAATTTAGTCAAATTAAATTAGTTTTAGGTGTATAGGAGCGCATGTGCGTGTGTGTGTGTGTGTGTGTGCATGTACTTCGTTTCCTAAAGACAAAACAAAACCAAACAAACAAACAAACGACAAATGAAGCTACTTACTTCAAAGGCAAATTAATAATTTACGTTACTTTTTTATTATTGATATTTCTAGATATAAAAATATTTATTTATTTTAATTTTAAGTTTTTAAGTTTATGTACCTCATATGTTGTGTTTACTGTGCCAAATCGTTTATCGTTTCGCAAATTAAATGATTTCTGATCTGTTTTCTTACCACACAAAAAAAGAAATTATCGATGCCTTTTTATTTTATTTAACCAGTTGTGCTTATAAGTATACAAAAATTACAAAAAAAAAAAAAAAAACAAACTTAAACAAAGTAGATACGACAATCGTTGAAAACTTATCTGTTTTCCCTTTACTATATTTCTTTAAATTACTTTATACTTTGTTTCCAAAAAAAGTGTTGAATAGAAACTCAGAGGCTCCATCACTCTTATTTGAATACTCTGCGTTGTGATTGTTCATTAGGTGTATGAAGTATTTATACGATGTATGATGACAACTAAAAAATACTTAAACACAAACTGACATACTGCAAATAGTTAATACTGAACCGAAACAGACCCAATGCACATATAAAGCAAGTGTCTCACCGTCTACAGAAAGAAGAGAAAGTATCTTAAAGCTAAAACTATAAAGAGATTCAATTGAATTTCCGATCTACATACATGCAAATGAATGCATGTTTAGTCCGTATCTCAGCAGCAGAAAATGCAACTGAAGAACTTCAAAAAAATATATACAAAACAAACAGAAAGCGCAAAAAAAAAACCTTTAAAAACGATTGATAATAGCTATTAGACATATCAATTTTGTTTTAAATCAAGCTAAAAAACTAAACAAGCAAACACCATAATAGGCATAAGGTGGCATACATCGATATGCATATAGAAAAGAAAAGTATCTGTACTGTATATACATAAATCTGTATTTTGGAGCATGTCTGCATTACATTCCTCTTTAGTCAAGTAAGTGAGACATCTTAAGCGACAGAAATCCAAACGCTCTTGCCACAAAAAGCTCTCGATATCAAGCATTATTTCATCATTCAGACTGACAAACAAATGGATTCAGAATATACCCAGCTACAAGGGTTTTAATTAGTGGTAGACGCTTGGATTTCCCCCTTATAATGACTTTACCGCTAAAGTATTAAAGTGAATAGAATCGGAAAGGGTCACAATGACGGCGTATAACCTGCATAATCGGCCTCTTCAGTCGACCCTTTCATCGGATTGAATGTATTGTATTATGATTAAGTACGATATAAATATATGGAAGATATATATACATATATGTATATCTATGCTATACAACTACACAAACTCTCAGATGTAAGTTTTAACTGTAATATGCAAAAATGAAAAAGCAAAGGCAAAACTTTTATAAAAAAAAAAAAAAACACTAAAAAGAAAACTGTTACTTTATGGCATTTAGTTGAGATGATGCTATAACCATAACCTCTTGTTGAACGTAAATTGTATTTAGTGAGTAAGTTCTACCTACCTAAAAACTCACCAAAATGAATAATGCATGCATTATTGGATATGATATAATAATTATAATATACTAAAATATATATATATATATATATGTGAACGTAAATGTTTTCATGGTTGTAAACTGATGATCAAAAATAGGTTAAAACTCAAAAAAGAAAAAGAAAAGGCAAAAAGTGCAAGCAGTAAAGTTTTACTTACTTTGAAATTGTTTTTAATATTTGTTTGCATGTTTTTTTTATTGTTTTCTTATGATATTAACCTACTTTAGTCTTTTTTCACTCACACACATTTTCGAGAACAAACCAAACGAAACGAAACGAAACACTCAAATGAACATGAACGAACGAATGAAAATGAAAACTTACAAAAACATATTAAATGAATCATGAATATTCCCTCCAAATAATTTTTAAAATTATGTATTTGCTGTAATGAAAGTCGCAAAATCGATGAAATTGGCAAGCTTTTGGCTCTGATCTCTGATATATACATACAAATGTAGGTATGCAATCGTGAAATCGTTTTTAGCACACACACATGATTGGGATCGGATTGGAATGGATGGAAATCTGTGTATTTAGCCATGATAATACCAGTTACATTTACCATAATTATGATTACAATAATTATTGTGGATTATTGGCATTGTATGTGTATCTGTAAAATGAATGTATTTACATAGATAAAAACAAAACAAAAAATGATAAACTCTAAAGGCAAAAAAAAACAAAAACTGTGGCGCACTCTTGCCCATTATAAATTGTAGTCAATTCTTCAAACGCATTAGGTTAAGTGTGAGCAAAGTATAAATGAAATATCGTACGGATAACGATGACGATGATGATATATGGACACTATTTTCTAAACGTATTACAACAATAATTTATTGATTTGTTGGTAATTTTATACATACTTATATATACCTACATATATATATATATATACATATATATATACACATATTATATACACAGTTACTTTGGTTAGCTAGCAAAAACGACACCGACGACAACGACAACTTAGGTAGCGCTGAGGTAGTTAAACTCCAAACTTTATGAATGTTGTACCCAAAAGCCCACGCCCCCCCTCAAGGAAACACCATTAGCGAGAGCACTCTGTACAGACACTGAATTTGAATTGAACCCAGCTGCAAAACGACAAGGTGATAAGGACGACGACGGCGACGACGACGATTCGTTCCATTGGCTATCGAGTCCTGATCTCTTGTCTTGCCTACCAAGTTAGTTAGGTCCGCGTCCCTCACATTTTAATTCTTGACACTCCAGACACACACAAACACACACAGTCTCTCATCTCTCAATCATCCTCACCTTCTATGAATCTCATCTGTCACTCTCTCTCTCTCTCTCTCTGTTGGATTTGTTGTAACTCTGCCATTTTTTGGTGTGATATTCTATTGGTTGTGGCGGTTGAGTTTTTGCAACCGTTTTACAAATTGTTGCATTTCTACTTTAATCGTATAAAATCATTGAAAAAAGAATAAATTAATGATTTAATTTCCCTGTTGTTGTTTTAGTTATTCCTAATTATGTACTTATACTTGTACTTATTACTTAACATACCTAACAAACTTGTCATACATACATACAATGTAATGGGTTATTTGTATGCGTTTTTACTTACTAACTGTAACTAATTGCGAAAACTTTGTTAACTATTTTAGTCCATACATACGTACATACATACTTTTAGGTTTAAGCACTTGTAATTTAATCGAAAATCATTTGAGCAAACCCTAATGAAAAATGAACTAAACTTACAAACAAAACAAAAAAAACCAAAAAACAAAATGAAGCGAAAAACAAAACACAAATGAAAATAAAGATGTGGTCGTAAAAAACAACTAGTTCTGATTGTCTTTTAATATTTTCAAGCAGAATTTCAGTCAAAGGCATCGGAATTTTAATTTTCACACATTTCTAATTGTTTAAGTAGCTAAAAATCAAATCGAACTTTCTACAGCAAGTTGAATAATTAAAACGCTAAATATTTCTAGAATCGAAAGGAAAATAACTTAATTAGATCCTGTTAAATTATACTTAAACTAACCCAGTGTTTTGAAATTACTCAAAATTAATCTCTAATTTAGCAAATTTTTGCTTATCATTTGAACTATTAAAACCTGCAAAATTATTGTTTGACATAATTTTAAAAAAAAAAAGGTAATTATTAACATGATCGAAATTTCTAAAGATTGACCAAAATTTTTCCTGCAATCTTTATTTAGGCATAGTAAAAGCCATTCTCAGAATTATGTTGCATTTTCCCTGGCAAAAATAATAACACATATTCCAAAGGTAGCTTGCCACAGAGATTAACGGATAAATACGAACATATTAAAAAAATTTAGTTTTTTACTAAAACGCCACTAAATTCAATAAGCTAGTGGCTATTACTCTAAATCCTTGCGTATTTGAAATCTCCAAAAAAAAATTTCAGAACGTCATATTGAGAAGCTTTTCATGAAAGCTTTTGCATTGACTGCTTGCGAAGTGCGGCGCTGCATTACCTTTCTCACTTCTTCCCACCACCACTCGTTTGGGTCTTTGGTGTATTTGTATGTATGTATGTGTAGAGGAAACTTGCTTTTGGTTTGTTGTTGGCTTTTTGTCATTGTCCTTTTGCTTTCGCTTTTCGCACTCGTTTATTTAGTTCAGTGTGTTCAGTTGTGTTCTGGCTTCGTATCCTGTCGCTCTCGTTTTGCGCTTACCTGAGCCACTTTCCAGTTTCCACATTCGAGTGGATTTTGAGCGGCGGCTGCAAAGTTCAACAAAAACAAACTAACCAAAAAAGTTGCAATTAACTGCTAGCGTTCCAAAGGATAATCCAAGAAGAAAAAATCGAAAAGTGTGTGCAAAAAAGAGCAGAAGAAACGACTATTAATATTATCTACACCTAGAACTACAAAATTTTGGCATAGTGCTTGCGTTCACCCGCTGGTGGCGCTTTTAATTAAATATCCTTGATAATTGTGCTGTGCTGTGGCACCAAACGGCTTCAAAATTAACTACTCAAAGTATCATCACAACGCTATGTCCTTATCGGCCATAGCCAAGGTAAGACCATATCAAAAACAGAAGCCTGCAGCAATGCAAGCACAATTGGCGCCTTCTTTGCTAAAAAAAGCAGTTCTATATGCATATATATATATAAATATTCAATATTTTGAAAGGGAGAACAAAAAATTATTTTGAGGAAAAGTCACTCATACCCAATGGCCATTATAAGCACTGATTCTGGTCTGGGTTTCACTCATACCTCGTCGGCGTTTAGTTTTAGTGCAAGAATCGCGCAGACGCAAGCTTTTTACCCCTACGACATGTACACCCTGCTGTACACACGAACAGAGTTGTCAGGGGGCTATTTTAAATAAAAGACGTGCTACCTACAAGAAGTACTTGGAAAAGCCTTAAGACTTAAAGGGCCTCTAGCTTAATATGCTTCTACGTCTATTTAGATTTTAATTAATTCTAAATTACCGCTTAATTTAAGGGCTTCACTTGGAGTTTTGGCAACCCTAGGCAAAAGTTTTTAACTCAAACCTCAATTATGCAGAAAGGCGCGCTTACTCAGAACGTGAAACAACCCCTAAAAATATAAGCACACCCCTCACATAAAACTTCTGAGCCATTTTTCGCTCGTGCTCACGCGCGCTTCTTCCTCTTGAGCAGGGGTCCAATGTCCTTGGCGCGATTCCCTGGCACTGGCGACCGACCGAGGACAACATGTCAACTTGGTTAAGGTTAATGCCCCTAGCCGACCTTGATGTGCGACATACTTCGGGACTCGGTGCCGGCCTTAGTCGGCCTCTCCACCCGCCCCCCGATGGATGGGGTAGGGTTGGCTCCTGTCGTTTCGGAATGCTTTCGACATGACTTTCTCATAGGTTCAATGAACTTTTAGGGAACTTATTATGCTTTCCGTGTGGGTGGATTTTTTAGGCGTCGTCGTCATTGTCGATAGGCTCTCTCTTGTCAGTCCAGTCTGGCGTTACTTGTGTGTGAGTGTGTGAGTGTGTGCGTCAGTGTGTGTATACATACATATATACATATCGTTTTAGGGCTCGTCCTTTATTCCCTGTTGCTCTGGTCTACTCTGTTCCGTTTCGTTCTGTTTTCTGTGTTCTGTTCTGCAGCTGTTGTAAACTGCTATTTTTGGTTGTGCTTCCATCAGTGTGTGTATAGCGTTCCTTCTGTCTGCATCATTTGCCATTTGTCTCTCCAACTGATGAATCATGTGGGTAAAACTCTTTAATTCAGTGGAAAGTTTTATCAGTAAAATTTCAATGCAAAAAATTATTGCCTGCCTTTCGGCTGACTTATAAATCGATAAGCCGCAATCAATATATACGAATATATCTGTATGCCGCCAGTTTTTTTTATCGCTGTGTAAATAGAAACATAAATTAAGCAAACAGCAAATAAAAATGTGACAAACCAGTTTAACTAGATGAGAGAAAAAAGTAAAATACCGAACACAAAAAAACTAATTCCAGTGCTCGTTATCAATGGCAACCTGTTTTTTGTTTTGGTATAAATTAGAATAATAGATTTGTGAAATAGTTCCAAATTGAGCGGGTTGAGGAGAGCTGTCTCTATCATTCGATTGGAAGCTTAGAACGAAGAGAGAAGTGTCTTGTGGCGAAAATGTCTTTTAATGCAAATATATCCTCTGTTTCTGTTTCTAATGTACAGCCGATACTTTACTCGTATTGGCGCAGCTCGTGCTCCTGGCGCGTGCGCATTGCCATGAACCTAAAGGAGATACCATACGACATCAAGCCAATTAGTCTGATCAAATCGGGTGGCGAACAGCACTGCAATGAATATCGTGAAGTCAATCCCATGGAGCAGGTGCCAGCCCTCCAAATTGGTAAGTGGCCTCCTGTTTTCTATATATGTATATATATTACCACACACTTAATAATTTCAATCACCAATTAGATGGACATACTCTGATTGAATCTGTGGCCATAATGCACTATCTGGAGGAGACACGCCCCCAGCGTCCGCTATTGCCCCAGGACGTACATAAGAGAGCCAAGGTACGGGAAATTGTCGAGATAATCTGCTCGGGCATACAGCCCTTGCAAAATCTGATTGTGCTGATCCACGTGGGCGAAGAGAAGAAAAAAGAATGGGCACAACACTGGATAACACGTGGTTTCCGTGCCGTAGAGAAGGCCCTTTCTACCTCAGCTGGAAAATACTGTGTCGGTGATGAAATCTCCATGGCTGACTGCTGCCTGGTGCCGCAGGTTTTCAATGCCAGAAGGTAAGAAATGCCACTTAATCAATATCTAGCCTGGATCTAATATTAAATATGCCTTAGATTCCATGTCGATTTGCGTCCTTATCCCATTATTTTACGCATCGATCGGGAGTTAGAAAGTAATCCAGCTTTTCGAGCTGCCCACCCCTCCAATCAGCCGGATTGTCCGCCGGAGCTGCCCAACAAATAGAATTTTCCGACGACAACTGCAAAACGCCGTAAAACGAAAAAGTGAATTGCAGTTTGTTCCAATACCAGCAGCATGCAAGCATATAATCTATATACTAATATACAGTGGAGTTAAGTAGTGACGGAGATTACCATTCTGGATTCTCGATCCAGATCAGGGGTAAAATAACAGAATAAAATTGAATGCGGATATGACCAGCTAGCAGAGATTTGATTAGGCAGAGAAACAACAGTCGGATGTGATTATAAAATTTGCTAACAGCATTTAACTATGCATAAATGCATAAAAATACTATCGGTTTAAAGTGAATAACAAATGAATCAAATTTTTATTTGGCATTCAAAAAAAAAAAAAAATAATAATAATAACAAAGAAAATAAAACCAAAATTAATTAAAAAATTCTCAAGCATATGGTTCGAAAAAAAAAAAAAAACAAAATTTAAACAAATATCTTTTCAGTTTTGTCAATGTGAAAATGATCTTAAAGATGTACTCATATATACTTAAATGTAACTTATTTTTATGCATTTTAATTAGGCTAACAAAAAACAAAACCAAAAAAATGGTACACTCATGACGAAAAGCAAAATTCAATTCAGGGATTTAAACACACACAAAAGCCGAATAACGAAACGAAAGAACAAATATTTATATATGTATACATATAAACGAAATAATTTAGAAAGCCTACAATAAGAATCTAATGTCAGTGTTGGACATACACAAACAAACAAAGAACATTTTCGAAAAGTACAAAGAACACAGTCAACCAACTGAATAAGTAAGCTATAACAAGAGAACTCTACTCATATAGATATATATATATATATACATATAAAATGAAAAGACTCAACTACAGAGGGCCCTAGTCTTAAAAACTCCCAATTCAACCCGATTAATGAGCAAATTAACAACTTAATTCACACTAGCTAAATGGAAAAGCCGAAACAGGAGACAATGATGTATGTGCACAGTAATTTTTGTAATAAAAAATCCAATTTGATAAGCGACTTCGGTTTACCCATTTCCACAGATACCCCTAAGTACTCAAAGCTTGGCTAGGTACAAGTACCATCATACGCATCAATCACACCACATTAAAGTCAAAAGATCCACTAAAAAAGAATTTTCATGAATTCCATAATATTGTAACAGTTCCAACTATTATTGACTATTTAATAAATAAACCTCAAACTAAACAACAATCGAATTCGAATTTGAAATCAACGAAAAATAAAAGTGTAGCATACTTCTAGGTCTAGTTTACCTGTGCAGCATAATTTTAAGCCTTTGGCATATGAATCGAACTAGTTCAATATCGTTTGCGAACTTGTAAGAGAGCAAACAGCTGTCTCTTATCATTTTGATCCCCGGCTATCGAAGAGACAGCATATTTTGCAAAGTAAATACTTGAGAAAAAGTTCTATTAAAATGGCTGGGTCATTGAGATTGCCCCCCAGGCTTATTAAAGGCCTTTTCTGTCAATCGGCGATGACCACAACATTAGTGCAAAAGTTAGCTATGTCCAGCAAAGTCGCAGCAGCAGCAGAAGCAGCAGGGGATCAACAACAACAGCGACCCCTACTCTACTCGTTTTGGTCTAGCTCCTGTTCCTGGCGAGTTCGAATTGCCTTGAGTTTCAAGGGCATACCCTTTGATGTCCAGGCAATTAGCTTATTTAGAAAGGATGTCAATAATTGTTACACTGAGCAGTTCCATCAGGTGAATCCCATGCAGAGAGTTCCCTCCCTTGTAATTGGTGAGTCGAAATATTTTATGCGAACCACTAATCTAATTAACGGCAAATTAATTTAATTGTAGATGGCCACACATTAAGTGATTCCGTGGCAATAATGCATTATTTGGAGGAAACTCGCCCGGAGCATCCACTTCTGCCGGAGGGTCCATTCGAACGGGCTAAGGTCCGTGAAATTGTTGAGATCATTTGCTCTAGTATACAACCCTTGCAAAATGTTGGAGTCCTGGACCAAGTGGGCGACAAGGGAAGGCTCGAATGGGCCCAGTATTGGATAGAAAAGGGTTTTACAGCTCTCGAGAAAGTCCTTTCCACTACATCTGGTAAATACAGTGTGGGCGATAGCATTACCCTGGCGGATGTGTGCCTGGTACCTCAAGTTTTTAATGCCAAAAGGTAAGAGTCATATCCTAACTTTAATGGTGCCAAGAGATCATATAAGTAGGCCAACCGCAAAGAACATGCCAAAAATTCGCAAACATATTCCACAACAATTTGCAGACAAATAAAGACAATGAAAATTTTTGGCAATGTTTGTCAACCGTTGTCGAAATATAGAGCAAACTCGTTCTTGAGAACGTATTTGTTAAGATAATTTAGCGCTATAAATAGTGAAACGAGAAGTGTGGATTATTATCAGCTGTTAGGCATTTGAACTATCAACATGAGATACTCTTGTGTTCTCCTACTCCTGGCTGCCGTTGCCTGTGTCCTTGTGAAGCAGTCGAGTGCAGCAAGCTCAACCACTACGACTTCTTCATCAGCTACTA
Source organism: Drosophila nebulosa (assembly GCA_024703675.1). NCBI lineage: Eukaryota > Metazoa > Arthropoda > Insecta > Diptera > Drosophilidae > Drosophila > Drosophila nebulosa. The sequence continues at coordinate 11,712,291 of JANFPS010000004.1, read as the reverse complement.
CGACTACGACCAGTGCTTCGGCGACAACCACTACAACATCAGCATCGGCCACGACCACCACCACATCCGGTACCACCACAACAACCACCTCTGGCAGCACCACGACAACCACAACCGCAAGTCCAACCTCAAGCTCAAGCACCACTTCATCCTCAGCCTCATCGTCAAGCAAGTGCTGTTGCGGAGGCTGTTCAAAGCCTCAGGCCTGGGCTTGGAAATCAAAGAAAAAGAGGGCTGGTAATAGGAGGGAGATTCACAGAAAAAAGAAAGGAAAAAAAGGCAGCACGGGATCATGTGGAAAAAAGAGCAAATCCAGCAAAATGGGCAAATCCAGCAAAACGGGCAAATCCAGCAAAAAAGGCAAATCCAGCAAAAGGAGCAAAGCGAGCAAATCAAGCAAATCACGCAAAGGCTAGTGTGCACCGAGTGAGGATACAGTGAAGCCAGCTTAAGACCAAATCGACTAACTACAATGGACTACGCAACAACCCTTCTCTATTTCTTATATCATAAGAATTCAAATTATATTGTTATTAATTTTTTATTAGGACTAAGGCAGATTAAACGCACAATTCATTTAATATTGTATAATTATTAAAACCAACATGTGTCGACAAAAATAACTCTCAAACATTTGGATAATTACATTTGTTTTAAATTTTATTTCAGATACAAAGTGGACCTAACTCCTTATCCCAACATAGTGCGCCTGAATGATGAACTACTGGGCAATCCAGCATTTAGCTCCAGTCATCCTCATAAACAAATTGACTACTCTCCCAAATACGGTTTTTAAATGACAATGTTGAAGTATTTCTATGGAAAATATCATAATCAAAATATTGTTTTTTTAATTTTTAAAAACGAATACATTTCAAAAGCATTTAGAAATCTATGAAACAATAAAATACTCGAAAACCGTTAGGAAATATATATTTGAAATTAATTTAATTGTCTTAATCTAGCTAACCAGTCTAATCCGAAATCTGCTTTTTTGTCTACTCAGGGATTTACTACTCATATGTGGTAATACATATAATATATAAAGTTAGTTGGATATCATATTTTACGTCCTTCAGTAAAGGGAATAACTTTTTTTTTTAAATTTTCGGTTTTAATTGAGATTAAACAACCTTTAAAATAAATAACAATCAAATATTCAATATTTAATTAATTCGTTGTATTAGTTTTTTTTAGAACCACACCAAAATGATAAAGCGGAAAACAGAAACATTAGCTAGGAGTAACACTCCAATTTAATGAAAATGGACTTTTATTTAAGAGATCAATTGTTAAATGTTCCAAAAGTAGTTTTGTTTATCAATTATTTATCATGCGGATCACTTCGTTTAGCGTATCCTGCGCTTTTGACACTCTTGCAAAGCAGGTGTATTAATTTTGGTCAGAAGTGTGTGTCGAGTTCATATAGCTATGTCCGTCTGTCCGCCCGTCTAGGGCGACTCGAACTGCTCCTAGGCCGCTACAGATACAATGCTGAAATTGATCTATTATGCTTATAACAAAGAACAAAATTCATTAAAACATTGTTTTATATTTGCCTTAAAACTATGAAAACTTAACATTTTGTATAAATAGAGTGATATTTCAGATAGTCGAGAAGTCGAAGCATTTGTCGGTTAAGTTTAAAGCTCTCATCGTGTGAATAATTTAGTTCTTGTGGCGCTTGATGATCCTCTTGCGTTTCTTATTCTTGTTCTTATTCTTGTTATTCTTCTTCTTCTTGATGTGGCGCTTACCATGACGCTTGTAGTGCCTCTTATGTTTCTTCTTGCCGGATGAGGAGGAGCCCGAGGCGGAGGTGGTGGTGGTTGTACTAGCCTCAGTGGTGGTTGTCGTATCGGATGAGGATGCCGTTGTTGTAGTTGTCGCCGAAGCACTAGTCGTAGTGGTGGTGGTAGTTGTCGTGGTGGTACTTGAAGTTGCCGCACTTGATTCCCTAACCAGGACGCAGCCAAAAATGGCCAGGAATAGAAGAACGCCAATGTATCTCATGTTACCACTTCTACTTCGTTTCGGTGTGATGTCTTTTCCAAAGAACTGTCTCCCTTTTTATAGTTCCTAGGTCTAATTTGAACACGAATTTGTTCTAAATTTAAACAATGGTCGACCAACTCAGCCTATTTTTAGGTCTGGTTTTAATAACTTCATGTGAAGGAAAACGGTAAATAATAGAACAGTAATATTTGTCTATCTTTCCAACTAAATGACGTAGTTTGAAAAAAGTTAAAATTAGAGTTCTAACTTCAAATCTCTGATTTTCATTAAACCATATAAAATATAAAAAAAAACTTTTATAGATAGAGATTTATATTTTAGCAGAAAGCTATTTACTTAAATATGAATAACTGTAAATATAAAATAATTGGGGAATTCCGGGTAATTCAGTGTAACAATGAAAATGGGAGCAGGCCTACGAGTAGTTTACTTTGCATTGTGTGATCATTCTTTGACGTTCTTACTCGAAGCCTACTAAATAAATAGGCAATGTTTTACCATTGTTTAAATTTAGATCAAGTTGGCTGCTAAGTTAGGCCTAAGCACTATAAATAGGCAGGCAGTTCTTTTGGAAAGACATCCCCAGCAAGTCAACTGAAGCATCAACATGAGATATACTTGCGTTCTTCTATTCCTGGCCATTATTGGCTGTGTCCTGGTAAGGGAATCCAGAGCGGCAACTTCAAGTACCACCACGACAACTACCACCACCACTACGACTAGTGCTTCGGCAACAACTACGACAACGGCATCCTCATCCGATACGACAACCACCACTGAGGCTAGTACAACCACCACCACCTCCGCCTCGGGCTCCTCCTCATCCGGCAAGAAGAAACACATAATACACTACAAGCGTCATGGTAAGCGCCACATCAAGAAGAAGGATCATGATAAGAAACGCAAGAGGATCATCAAGCGCCACAAGAAGAACTAAACTATTCACACGATGAGAGCTTTAAACTCAATCGACAAATGCTTCGACTTCTCGACTATCTGAAATATCACTCTATTTATACAAAATGTTAAGTTTCCATAGTTTTAAGGCAAATATAAAACAATGTTTTAATGAATTTTGTTGTTTGTTATAAGCATAATAGATTCTGACGCAAATTTTATTAACTGTCAAGACATTATTCACACTGTTTATTCAAGACTTTTTTTTATCTTTGCAACTTTACTCGCAAGTTTTATTAGCTTAACTAGGTAAGGGATAAATTTAAAATAAAAAGAGATGTTAAATGCGAATTAAAATATTGGTTCATATTTAAAACAAAGAACTTTAAATTAATCGTTTTATTTGAAATTTGCTTTATAATTGCCTTATGTCTATTTAATAAAACAATTTGAATACTTAATGATAAAAAGTTAGAAATTCGGGGACCCATGGATTATTTAGGTTCGTTTGCGGCTGCCGTTATCCTTTCTTGTTCCATTTGATTACCACTTTTTGCTTGATTTTTTGCACCCTTTGTTCTTCTTGTTTTTGTGCTTGCGTCTCTTAATCTTGGTTGCAGGACGATTTATTTTGTTTTTATATTTATAAGCCGTCGCTGTCTTATTACAACAACAACAAGAGGAGCTAGCTCCAGAGCTCGCACTAGAGCTTGTGGTTGTGGAAGTGGAGGCTGGGCTTGAGGTTGTGGTTGTAGAGGTGCCAGAGGTGGTTGTTGTGGAGGTACCGGACGTGGTGGTGGTCGTGGCCGATGCTGATGTTGTAGTGGTTGTCGCCGAAGCACTGGTCGTCGTCGTAGTAGCTGATGCAGAAGTCGTAGTGGTTGAGCTTGCTGCACTCGACTGCTTCACAAGGACACAGGCAACGGCAGCCAGGAGTAGGAGAACGCAAGAGTATCTCATGTTGATGGTTCAAATGCTTAAGAGCTGATAATAATCCAAATTTCTCGTTTCACTATTTATAGCACCAAAACTATCTTAAGAAATACGCAAAAAAATGTTTGCTCTATATTTCGACAACGGTTGGCAAACATTGCCAAATTTGCCTTTGTTTTCATTTGTCTGCAAATTTTTGTGGAGTATATTTGCGAATTTATGGTTTTTTCTTTGAGTTTTTTCTCGCTGACCTACATAGAGAGTGCAAGAGAGTAGCATTTAGAGTCTTTTTTTAAGGTTTGGTGATAGAAATAAATTTAATCAATTCTGTGATTTAATAAATTTCTTTGCGTAATATGAAAGGAAAGGAATCGTATATTTACTTAGTGTTGCGCCGTGTGGACTAAACAAATATATTTGGCCAATAATGTTTTTCAAGGCATTAGCCAACACTTCCCAGTTTTGCATAAGGTTAACTCGTATTTAAGTCATACTATCTTTACTTCAACATATTTGTTTCGTTGTCGGCCATTACGTTACGTTATTTGCTGCAATCATCCAGAAAGTATGCTATAGATTTCGAGTTATGAGAACTTTGTATACATATATATTTAATTTCTTACTAATAAGAAATTTTATATCGTTTAGTTTAAATTCAAGCTTAAAATTTTTAAGAACTGTTAATGATTAACTAAAAAAGTAGGTTTATTAAAAATCCATCTTATTCACTCTCTTATGTGGAGTCAAAACATAAATAAATATTATTTGAATTCTGAAATGAAATTGCAATTTTGACAGGTTTACTGACAAAAAAATTTGTAAAACGCTATTCGGCACAGCCAGTTTTAGCCCTTCTTTTAAATAAAACATACCACGGAAAACTTATGATATTTTTAAAAAATGTTAGAAAACTAAGAAAAATATCGTTGGATAAGGCGGGGCGTCCTGTGTCCTATCCAAATCAAAAATTATAATGAAAACTGGATTAAAGGTTTTGAAATTTTGTCTAAATATTTAAATAATCTACTCAAATGTAGTTTTTGATATACAGTTTCTATCCTCCAAGATGTGCTAGATCTCAATCCAATCCCTTACACTTTTGACATTTTGTCACACATTGTATATAAAAACAAATACTGTATCCAGAAACTGGCTTCTATCTTCTATCTATTTAATTATGTATTAGTTTATACTACCCAAGATATTGCCAAGTCAAGTTAAGTATCTTTGAAGCCTTTTTCTTTTTCAATAATGTAGAGAATCGAACAATATCGTTCATTCAATATATCACAACAATGTCTAATTTGACATATTCAACGAGTTTAGTCATAGAAATGTATTTTGAATTTCTATTTATTTGCCTTAAAATTATAACAATATATTTTAAATACTTATTTAAGAAATGTAATCGTAGGTAATCGTTTTGATGTCACACTGTTCTCTTTCCACTATTGTCCTTTAAGTCCGATCCACATCAGCTCACCACTTGGACTTCGATCCCTTCTTGTGGCCACCTTTATGAGTTGTTTTTCTCCCCGATGGGGAGCTGTGCCTTTGCGCCATAAATTTGGCAATTTCCGCTCCAGGATCGCTGCCACCACAGCATCCGCAACCGCAACTGGAGCTGGAGCTGCATGGGCAACTGGAACCGCCGGTCGAGGGTGCTGCTGTTGTTGTTGTACCTGAGGAGCAACCGCAACCGCAATTTGCTTCACTGATCAGGACACAGGCAACAATGGCCAGGAGTAGAAGGACACAAGAGTATTTCATGTTGACGCTTTAGTTGCCAAGCTGCTTATAAAACTTTTCACACTTCGACTCTTATTTATATCACAAGGCTATCTACATAGCAAACAGATGAACAGATGAAAAAACATTGCCAAAAACTCCATTGTTCTAGTTTTTTGTGCAAGTTGTGTTTGCGAAATTTCCATACTTTGTGTGCATAGTATAGATATCGCTTTTGTATAGGTGACCCTGTTAGATTTTATGCAGGTGTCTGTTGGTAGGTAATTTAATTGATTCATAATTTAAATTACGATGTGATTGGTAATAACAACAACAATTTGTTTAAAATTTACACGTGGCACTGAATCTAATGAATAATTTTGGCTTTTCAAATGGTGCCATCCCCTTGAGCTCCCCTTTACACCTGAGATGTAGTGGTAAGCTGACTCCAAAGGACTGTTGTAGATTACTTGTGCGTATCTTTTATTGTTTTTTCAAACTTCAAATTCGTATCTTCTATTGAGTTTTAGCTTGGCATTATTTATTTAAATTTGAATAACAAAAACATTTCTATTTATTTACTTTTGAGGAATATTTGGCATTAAGTAGCTGTTTCCCCAATTTCCTAAACTCTTGTTATCAATTTGTAACTACAATTGCAATTTATTGTGCCACACATAACAAACAATTAATTTACATCTTTATAGAATTTAAACTATAAGTTGAGCACCACTTCAATGCCAGACCTGGTTGAGAATTACAACTAGTTAGCAACTTCCCAGTTGATTTCATGTTAGAATTTATTATAAATTTATTTATTTATAAATTTTAGTGCAAAAAGCTTTCTAAATCCAAAACTATCTGGTACATGTCAAGCATTTTCAAGGGGATACGCAGATACGTCTAAAATGGGCACACGAATAAAACTATTATTTAAAGTTAAAGATCCTTTAAAACCAAATTTAAATAGTTGATTCATATACAGGTTTTTACATTCTCCAGCATATGTTAGAAATTTGTTTAAAGAAATTTAAATTACTAAGTGTAAGACACAGCAATAATGCATTTTCAATTTTATATTTATTTGCCTTAATATTATAACAAAACATTTTATATACTACAACAAGAATTATGTATAATCGTAGGTGGATAGATCGAGTTTCTGGATGGGGCGTGTTAGTTTTGGAGTGTTATCGCTTGGGTCTAAGTTCAGTTTTTCGTTGTTTATCCCCGCTTGCTGCTCCTTCCCTTTTTGTTGCTCCTTCCTCTTTTGCTGCTTCGTCCGGATTTGCCGCTTTTTCCCATTTTGCCACTCTTTCCCTTTTTGCAATCCTTACCCCCCTTCTTGTGAATCTTCCTCTTTTTCTGCCTTTTGATGGCAGGCCTATTCCTTTGCACTTTAAACCCGTATGCAACGGGTTTTTTGTTACAACCACCACAACAACAGGTTGCGCTGGACGGAGCCGCTGTAGTTGCGGTGCCAGTGGATGCGGCTGTACTGGTTGTAGCGGTTGCAGTGGTCGTTGCAGAGGCGGAGGTGGTGGCCGAGGCGGTGGTGGTGGCTGCCGAGGCAGTGGTTGTTGCCGCCGATGCAGTGGTTGTTGCCGCCGATGCAGTGGTTGTTGCCGCCGATGCAGTGGTTGTGGCTGCCGGAGCCGTCGTGGTTGCTGTAGACTGTGCATTCGTATCCCTAACCAGGACACAGCCAATAACAGCCAGGAGTAGGAGAAGGCAAGTGTATCTCATGTTGATGCTTCAATTGCTGTTGGATTGCTGATGGTACTCCACAGTCACCCACTCACTATTTATATCACTAGACTATCGACTCATCAGTGAGACGTACGCAAATAAAAGGTTGCTCTATATTTCTATAATAGTTAATAAACATTGCCAAAAAAAAAGTCATCGTTTTATTTCGTTGTGCAAATTTTAGTGAAACATGTTTGCGAAATTCACTTATAGAAGGTGAATCGTGTTATATAGGTGACCTTGTTATAAATTAGTAAGGGGTCTTTGCTAGTACATATTAGTAGGGATCTATCGATTTATTATCTAGAACTTTCTTTTGGTTAGCTTTACTTATTATTAGCAATTATTTGAGAAAGAGGAGGGGCTCTTTCCATTCCTTTTAGTCGTTCAGTTCTATGCAACTGTTTATATCTATTGAAAGAATTAATCCTACTTAAGCTCTTTGATATAGTCGTCTAATTCTAATAAATCATAGATGAACAATGACTGCAGTAAAAGTAAAATATGCTTTATTTAGGCGTTATTTGGTCGAAGATGATTCCTTCTATTTGAGGGAATCTTCTAAGCAATTTACAACAGATATTTGTATAAATTTTTTTTTATTTATTAATTTTTTGCCTTCATATTTTCATAATGGCTTGATAAAAAATTTCTAAAACTTCCATCAACTTAGATTGCCAATATATACTTTTTACATGGTAAATTGTTTTATTATTCAAATTCATATTTTAACTTCAGCCTAAACAATTTTATAATATTTTTAAAGTTCATGTCTTATTTTCGGTTTAATGTGGGCAGAATTCGTTGCTGAATATATTCCAATACCTCGTTGATAGTTTCTTGAATCTGACGAGGCTAAAAGAAAAGAAGAAAAACAAGAATTGAAATTGTTCATACTAATTGAAAATGGTGCATACTAACGTCGTGCTGTAAATTAATATTAGCGCTGGATTCCTCTTGGGTATCCTCCACCTGCTGGACTTCAACAGGATCGCTAACTGCATGTGCTGGTTCAGTTTCAGGCTGGGTTTCTCCAGATGGTACTGACTTCTCATAGACATAGGCTGGTTCGTGCGTTTGATGTTCCGTCTCCCACAGCTTGTTTTCGTTGACATAGTTATATTGCTTCTGAGCATCGCCATCTCCATCGCGTACCCATTGAAATTGTATTATCTGCCAACCAGTGCCATTGTAATTAAAGTCAATCATAAAGCGCAAATGATCTCTTGGTCCTAAGGCGAATTCCTCATTAGCCTGGTCGATGCTCGCTCTCAACTGTTCCTCGGCCTGTCTGAAAATGCCACGCAAGTCATTGGCATAGGGCTGACCCCGATCCCCATAGCCGCCGTCATAGGGTCGATGCTCGTGCTGATATTTTCCACTATTGTCCGGTATGTACCAACCACTGGCACCATGCAAAGCAGGAACATAACGCCCAGGCTTGGGCAATGGCGCCTCTGACACATCCGGCGACTGGGCACTTGCTAAACTGAGTAGAGCTCCAGAAAGCAAAAGGAAAAGACGTGCTCCCATGTTGACAATCGAGTTACATGTGAATCTCTGCCATTCGACTTAGCTAACCATTTTGATTTTTCTCTCAATTTACTCAAGATAATAATTTGTAGGCTTTATGTGGAAGATTAAGCGTCAATTAATTGATATAAAAAAATGGGGGTGTGGGTGAATCTTCGTTAGGTTTGACGACTCTAGTTGCAGATGAATCAGCCTCAAATGGAAATTCTTTGCATACTAACAAGCCATAAAATGAGAACGACGACAACTAAATAATTAACCAGTTTGCATTGAGACTGGCTTAGAAGTGCTTTTAACCTTTTGAGGTTAATTTGATTCTGAAAAAAATTTTCTCTATTTTACATTCTTTAACCTCTGGCAAACAAAAAGTGTATCGTTTTAGTAGGAACTATCCTTAATCTGAGAATCGGAGATTATATAATATAAACTCGTTAGAAAAAAAGACAGTAAGTTATTTTAATGGCATTCACTTAAATAGATTTTTGGATTAAATCCTGGTTTACTTTTTTTTTAAGGTCAAACTAAGTAAATTTGACACTAAAAAACTTGCAAAAAATGCCATCTATTTATTGGATTGTTTAAATTAGGAGCAATTGCAAATTGCGATCAAGCATTAAGCTAAATAAATAGTAGCAAATAATAAATAAGTTTTTCTCTCTACTTATACATTTAGATACTTAGAGAAGACCCATAAAATTTCCAACAAAGAATACTACGAGCAAATTTTACAAAACACATTTCACTAAAATTTGCACAACGAATTAAAACAAAGGCCAGTTTTTGGCAATGTTTGTTAATAGAATATGGAACAAACTTCTATTTGCGTACGTCTCACTGATGAGTCGATAGTCTAGTGATATAAATAGTGAGTGGGTGACTGTGGAGTATCATCAGCAATCCAACAGCAATTGAAGCATCAACATGAGATACACTTGCGTTCTCCTACTCCTGGCTGTTATTGGCTGTGTCCTGGTTAGGGATACGAATGCACAGTCTACAGCAACGACGACGGCTCCGGCGGCCACAACCACTGCATCGGCGGCAACAACCACTGCATCGGCGGCAACAACCACTGCATCGGCGGCAACCACCACTGCCTCAGCAGCCACCACCACCGCCTCGGCCACTACCACCGCCTCTGCAACGACCACTGCAGCCGCTACAACCACTACCGCGGCATCTACAGGCACCGCAACTACAGCGGCTCCGTCCAGCTCAACCTGTTGTTGTGGTGGTTGTACTCAAAAGCCCGTTGCATACGGGATAAAAGTACAAAGGAATAAGCCTGCCATCAAAAGGCAGAAAAGGAGGAAGATTCATAAGAAGGGGGGTAAGAAAGGCTGCACGGGCAAGAAATGGTAAACGTATATACTATCCAACCCAGGATCATAAGAAACTTCATTGGAACCGAGCATGAATATGGACTCCTCGACTGTACAACCACAACTCTTCTATAATAGTATTTTATGTGTTTTGTTAATATTTTCTAGAACTAAGGCAATTAAATGACAATTTTAAACTAGCTTTTCAAATACATTTTATTGAATATTTTATTTAAATAGATTTAATCAATTTCATGAGATATAAATTGGTTAAGCAAAAGGCGCTAATCAAAGAAGACGGCAAATGACTGTCCGGAATTTTATCTTCAAGTGCCATTAACTGTTAAGTCAATTGAAATTAACATTTCTCTGTTAAGCTTAACATTTGTCTGTTAACTCTTTTCTATAAAAGGCCTGCCGCGTTGACATCTTCATCAGTCTGTGCGGGGGTGTCGCTGTGATCGCTCCTCTCCTGGATAACTCTTATAAATGGAGTAAAACCCAAAAAAGAATATTTAGCTTAGCGTAAATTTGATCTTTAATAAACCATTGTTAAGACACACTTTCAATCCATGATTAACGAGCGTTTAAAAATGAAGATGAATAAACCAAAATTCAAACAGAAATCTTGTCGTTAAAAGAGTTGAATCGAAATCGATAATGCGTAACTGAAAGAAGAACTTTACCACACAAAGGTTGACGCATTCATTTTATTCTCCATGGATTCTGAGCCTTTGTAAAACCATTTATGAGAAAAACGAATTGACAATCTGACAAATAACATCTTCAGGAATAAAGTAGAATATCATTGAGTTTTCAAAACACTAAAATATTTCTCCTTCTCTAGTCCGGCTAATATAACTTGCGCATAAGTTAGAACGATAAAAAAAAACTCTTGAACCAATAATGCAAATAACGTCCTGACAGTTATTTCAAATTTCAAATAACAAACAAGACAATTCATTAAACCTTTTTTTATATTTGCCTTAGAATTATGAAAAATTAACAAGTTGAATGAATAGAGTGATATTTTAGATAGTCGAGAATTCAAAGCATTTGTCGATTAATTTGTCGTCAAGTGAATAATTTAGTTCTTCTTGTGGCGCTTGATGATCCTCTTGCGTTTCTTGTCATGATCCTTCTTTTTGATGTGGCGCTTACCATGACGCTTGTAGTGTATTATGTGTTTCTTCTTGCCGGATGAGGAGGAGCCCGAGGCGGAGGTGGTGGTGGTTGTACTAGCCTCAGTGGTGGTTGTCGTATCGGATGAGGATGCCGTTGTCGTAGTTGTTGCCGAAGCACTAGTCGTAGTGGTGGTGGTAGTTGTCGTGGTGGTACTTGAAGTTGCCGCTCTGGATTCCCTTACCAGGACACAGCCAATAATGGCCAGGAATAGAAGAACGCAAGTATATCTCATGTTGATGCTTCAGTTGACTTGCTGGGGATGTCTTTCCAAAAGAACTGCCTGCCTTTTTATAGTGCTTAGGCCTAACTTAGCAGCCAACTTGATCTAAATTTAAACAATGGTAAAACATTGCCTATTTATTTAGTAGGCTTCGAGTAAGAACGTCAAAGAATAATCACACAATACAAAGTAAACTACTCGTAGGCCTGCTCCCATTTTCATTGTTACACTGAATTACCCGGAATTCCCCAATTATTTTATATTTACAGTTATTCATAATTAAGTTAATAGCTTTCTGCTAAAATATAAGTCTGTATACAAGTTTTTTTTTTATTTTATATGGTTTAATTAATATCAGAGATTTGAAATTATAAATCTGACTTTAACTTTTTTCGAGCTACGTCATTTACTTGAAAAGATGGACAAATATTGCTGTACTATTATTTACCGTTTTCTTTTCACATGAAGTTACTAAAACTAGACCTAAAAATGGGCTATGTTGGTCGACCATTGTTTAAATTTAGAACAAATTTGTGTTCAAGTAAGGCCTAGGAACTATAAAAAGGGAGACAGTTCTTTGGAAAAGACATCACACCGAAACGAAGTAGAAGCGGTAACATGAGATACATTGGCGTTCTTCTATTCCTGGCCATTTTTGGCTGTGTCCTGGTTAGGGAATCAAGTGCGGCAACTTCAAGTACCACCACGACAACTACCACCACCACTACGACTAGTGCTTCGGCAACAACTACGACAACGGCATCCTCATCCGATACGACAACCACCAATGAGGCCAGTACAACCACCACCACCTCCGCCTCGGGCTCTTCCTCATCCGGCAAGAAGAAACACATAAGGCACTACAAGCGTCATGGTAAGCGCCACATCAAGAAGAAGAAGAATAACAACAAGAATAAGAAACGCAAGAGGATCATCAAGCGCCACAAGAAGAACTAACTGAAATGAAGACAGGACCTCCCAATAAACGTCATTTACACTTCGCCATTCCGATTTTCCATCAGCAATTGTTATTAATGTTTAATTAGTTTTTAAAGAATTAAAGAAAATAAACGGGCAAATTTAATTAACATTACTTATGATCTTTGAAAAAGGGTATACCAAACATTGAACTAATCAAATCTAAAGCTTTAGTAGATCCATTGAGTTTTCTTCATTAAAAAGAGACTTTATTTGGAATTTATAATATAATTTTTATTAGGTTTTGCCGTTTTTATATAATCGTTCTTAAATGTGTAATGTGTAATTCATTATTTTTGGATGCTTTGGTTTCTGAATTTCTTTTCTTTTCTTTGTGTACCTTTTTAATGTGGCATTTCGTTTTTTATCGTTTTTAACTTCATTTTGATGCAGTTCTTGCGTCTTTATAATGAATCTCTCTATTAATGGCTGTGTGTATGTGTGTTTGTTGTGTGAGTTATGCACTTGTTGGCTTTGTGTGTATGTGTGTATATATATATATGTACTCAACAAATTTCACTATAAATACTATGACATACATACATATGCGACAGATGCGCATTATTTAACATTACCATTACATTCGATATATGTATGTATGTATATGCACTATACTGTTCCAGGATCCGTAACGGGATCAGTACCGCCTACCTACACAGCTTAGCTTCCATCTTATTGTTTGCCGGCCTTAACTCCAATGACTATAAAGATTGTTTCTTCGTTTTTTTTTTTGCATTTTTTGTGGTTTTTATTTTGAATATATGATCATAAAGGGGTTATATAGAGCTATGTATCGCATTATAATAATATGTATATTTATGTAGAGAGAGAGAGAGAGACAGAGAGAGGAGTAACTGTAAATCTGCAAACATTTGCAGTGCTTGCCTAATTGTACAATGTTGTTGTTGGTTTTTGTTTCTCTTTTGTTTTTCTTATTTTTTTTTTTTTTTTTGCTTTGCCAGTTTGCTAGTTTTGGTTTGTTTAGTTGAGTTTTTGTTGTTGTTGTTGTTAAAATTTGAATGAGCTACTCTTAAGAATTGGTTTTTTATATTTAGTATTATTTTGTTATCTCCGGGATACATACTTTGTTGTTTTTTTTTTGATTTACGATATATCTAACGCGATTCCACTAGACTCTCTCTATATATATATATATATATATATTTATATGTATGTATGTATGAATATATCTCCTTTTATAGTTGGTAGTAACCAAATCAAAATCTGATTAAATGAAGTTTATATAGTAAGAAGTACATCGATTTTGTTAGTTGGTTTTGTTTTTTGTTGGTTTTTCTGGCTTTGCTTGGCTATATGTCTCTTTATTTCCAAGGATAAATGAAATAATTAATTAATTTATAAAATCTTTTGCTTTTGCTTTGCTAATTGATCGTTTAAAAAACTTCAATTGATTATAAATTGTAAATAGAGCATAACTAAATGTCGTTGAATGTTGTTTTTGTTGCTGTTCTCAAACGGTTTATTTAATTATTGTGAATTACTTAGAGTTTTTTTTTTAACTATTCTCTCTGATGATTCTTATTTAATTTTACCTTTCTTGCGGTCTTCTTTTTTCTTTCAGAAACGGATCTGGTTGCTAAAACTTGTTTTAAATATTTTGCTAATTATGTATAAGTAAAATTTTGTTTGGTTTTTCTTGATTTTTTTTTATACTTTTGTTAATTTACTTTCTTAATTGTTATCTGCCCCCGCCGTCCACTTCTAGCAAAGTATTTTTTGGACAGGGGCGGGCAAAGGGTGTATGGGTAAGCCCTTATTTTATCGCACCTACATTATTAATACATATAACATTTGTTTCGCCTTTCTGTATATACATTTTTACGTGATGTATATTTATTTATACATACGTTTCAATTTGTTACTCCCGCTTCTCAACATCCGAGCTTATTTCTCCATTTTGTCATTATTATTATCACAGTCAAATCATAAAAGATTTTAGTACTTTTACTTTTGAATGAGTTTCTATGATTATTTGGTTTTGGTTTTGTTTTGTTTTGTTTGTTTTGGGTTAGTTAGGGTTGTTGTTGTTGTTGTTTTTAACGATCCAATTCAATTCATTTCAATTCAATTCAACTTTACCGATTTCTACAAACAACTAAGTATGGCAAGTAAACACGAAAAGTTGAGAGTTCGAAAATATGTATGTTTCGGTTTTTATCTACTATTACGAAGGAAGTGCAACGGAATTGGACTTATCGGTTCCTCTGATTAGTATGTGAGAGTGCGCTCGCCGTTTGGTTTTAATGTTAATTCATTTTGCCTAAGAAATATTAAGAAAGATTTGCCAAGTGTTTCAAATTGTTCCTATATATACATTGTTTATATATATATATATCTATATATATATATATAGATTCACTGGTATTGCTATTGATGTTTAATGTAAAAATCGAATCATTTTAAATAGTTATATGTCTAAATATATAAAATGTTAACAGAAATCCTACACGTTGGAGCGAGATGTGTCTGTTT
Source organism: Drosophila nebulosa (assembly GCA_024703675.1). NCBI lineage: Eukaryota > Metazoa > Arthropoda > Insecta > Diptera > Drosophilidae > Drosophila > Drosophila nebulosa. The sequence continues at coordinate 11,697,237 of JANFPS010000004.1, read as the reverse complement.
TTTTTTTTGTTTTTTTTTTTGTATCTGGAGCACATTTCATTTTGGACTTGGTATCAATTTTTAAGTACACAACGTGAAGGCAACGTTTTTTTTTTCTTTTTTTGTTTTAAATTTTCTTTTATAATTTTGTCGCTTTAGGCGATTTGTTGTTGCTCTTGTATTTTGTTCTTGTTAATTTTTCTCATTGGCTAAGGTACTCACGTATGCTTCTTTCATGTTCTCTCCTCTAGTATCGTCAACGCGATCCAATATATGTCTATATGTATGTAACTATGTCTGTATGTATGTATTGCAAGTATGTATGTATATGTTTATGTAAGTGTAAAATTTATGCAACAAATGAGAAGACTTTGGAATTGCCAGGGAGCAAAAATCTACACATAAACATTTTGGATTTCATTTTGTATAATAGAAAAAGATAAAAATATAAATATATATGTGCCTATAGAACTGCATATTCATATAAGTATATATATAATAAATTTGTTACTAAATCTTTGCTGCTTGATTGAAGTGAAAGTTGAAAATAAAGTTTATGTTGTTGTTGCTAGTTGTTCTCATTGTCCAAGGACACCAAAATGGGATGGGAAAAGGCATCCCCCCAATCATTTATGTCCCTCTGAGAAAGTTGCGTTTATTCTGGATTGGATTGTAAAACCAACTTATCTTTGCTTTTGTTTTTTTTTTTTTTTTGTTTTTGCTTTTTATTTGTATGAATTAATTAATATTAATTTGATGTATCACACTAACGACTACTTTTTTTATACTTTTGAGTGCATAGTGTATGCACGTATGTATTCATGTTTGTATGTATTGTATGTATGTATGTATGTATATATATAAATCTATAGTTCATTATATATCAATTTCAGATCCTTGATTTTCCTTTTTCTTGTAGCCGGATGATGGTGTTTTTATTGTTTTTGTTGTTGTTGTGGCCTGCCAATCCATTATGGTATGTATATATATATATAGATAGATATATAAGAATATGGATATACATTTACATATAATGACCATGAATGAAAGGTTTTAACTCTCTGTCAAAGTTTTCATAGAACTAACTGGCTTCCATCTGACAGTTAGCTGTAAATATATATCTATATATAGTGTCTGTGTGTGTGAACATGGGTGTGTGTGTGTGTGTGTATGTATGGATTAAGCCATGTTTTATATGCATAATATGTATGTATATTTTACCTTTAATGTTTAATTGTTCTAATAACAGTGTAGATTCAAGGGCTAAGGGGGGTAGGTAATAATTGGGGTAGTTGTTGGCAAAGCATAACAAATTATAATTAACGATTTCTTTTCTTTTTTCCTTTTTTTCATGTATGTATGTATGTAATAATGTATAGTTTAGTGTACTTAGTTCTCTTCTTTGTTTTCTTTTGTTTGCTCTTTTACTTAAGTTATCTATGCGATTTGATTGATAAATTGAACTGTTCTTTTTACATATTTTTGTGTGAGTGTGTGTTTAACTTTTCGTTTCATTTTTGTTATTGATTCTTGTTGCAATTTTAGTGTTTTTTAATCAAAATTTCAATCGAAATTACATTAAATATGTACGTAATGTATGCATTTATGTATATCTAGTTGTTAAAAGTTTTTCATTTAAATTTTTAGTAAAGTTTTATTATTTCATTATTCTTTTGTTTTGTTTGCTAAGTTAACACTAATAGACTCCGTCGTTGAAATAACTAACAGTTGATTTTTCTTTTCATTTTGTATTTTCGTATTTATTGTTTTATGTATTAAGATGCCTTTGTCTTCACATTTTAACACTTTAATAATTGAAAGGATGATACATTGATTGATTGCTAATTGATTGAAATGAAAGAAAAATGTTTAATATATAAGTAAGTGTGTGTATCTGTGTGTGTGTGTGTGGAAGTGAGTGTGTGTGTGTGTAAGTTAAAGGGAATTGCGAATTGTGGGGAAGTTGTAAATGTTTTTACCTGATTCTTAGTTAATGCTGCTAAAGCTCGATCGATTCGATCAATTTCCAAAAATGAATAAAAAATTCTCTATAATTTTGAAAATTTGTTTACAGCACAAATAACAAAACGCAATTATTAATCCAAAACAAGCATAAACACTCCTGAAAATTGGCTTAAAAACCCGCCCCTCCCCGTTTGATCAGCTAAACATATATATTCTTTTTGCCCCCTATAAGCGGCAGAGGGTTCCAATTTTTTTGGATAGATAACTCGGACATGGGAGAATTTAATGAATTTGTAGAAATTTTTTTTAATTTTCATCTACCTTTTTGTGTTTTCATGTTTCCCTTTCGTTTTCTTTTTTTTTTCTTTGCCTAAAAGAACAAATTAATTATTTTATAATTAATTTTAAGTTGTTTCGTTATATGTATATACATACATTTTGCTTGGTTTTTTATTCATACGATTTCTTTCTCATTAAATATTTTGTTTGTTTTTAGCATTTTGTTTTTGCTTAATACATATCACAGATCCAGTACAAATTTAAATATATATATTTATATATATATTTATGTGTGTGTTTGTTTTTTGTTTTCCTCTTTTTCATCCTTTCTACCATAAGTTTTTCTTTATCTTTTGTTATTATATCTCATCATTTATATATATTTAAAAAAAAAACTCATACATTAAACTCAATGAGCACGCTTGATATCGATATTTAGTACGAATATGAATGTATATATGTGTGTGAGTGTGAGTGTGGATGTCAGTGGGCGACTGGAGAAAACGACTGTCTGATTGATTGATTGATTGTTTGTTTGACTGATTGACTGACTGTTCGTTGTTGCTCTTGATCTGAATGTTCAATTTATTTGATCGTGACTGAGTTTGACAGAGGAGGGTGGGCGTGGTGGCGGCGTGGGCAAATGGAGTGTGCGGCGGGGGGAGGGGTTTTGGGGGGCGGAGGCGGTAGCTGTGTTTTATGCTTGTTGTGAATTTTGGTTTCATTATTGTTGTTCTACCTACTTCTTTTTTTTTTGAGACGGTCTATTGGCTTAATTTTTTTGAGTTTCGAGTTTAATTAGTCGCATTCTGTCTGTACGCCCCTTTACGTTTTCGAATTCTATTTGAATATAAATAATAATTGTAATGAAAGAACAAAATTATAAACAATAAACAAAACACTAACATCTTCATCATCATCATCGTCATCTTTATGATCAGCATTCTTCCATTTTTAATCAACTTTCTTATTTATGATGTTAATGCATATTTCAAGGCACAACTAGCATTTACAACTGTTCAATCAAAAGTTTTTCTTGTTTTGTTTTTGTTTTTTTTTTTGTTCAACAGTTTTCATAGTTTGTCACAATTGTGTTTTTTTTTTTGTTTTTTTTTTTTTTCATTTTCATGTGGCGTACATATTTAATATTAAATTTTCTTTATATATTTATATCGTTTGTTTTTATGTGTATGTATATTATAGATGCTTATTTAAATATTGCACAAATAAGAAGAAAAAATGTAATTAACAAAAGAAATATTTTTATGAATTAGAACAAGTGTTGAACTTAATTAATAATTAGGCTTAACTAACATCGGTTATAGTAGGCATTGATCCTTACAATTTGAATGAGCGTTTTCAGTGAAATTGAATTTGATTGATTTGGTTTGATTTGATTTGATTGACTGATTGACTGACGGGCTGACTGACTGAGTTTGATTTGTTGATTTGACATGATAATGTTGCTTGGAGTTTTATTTGAACGCTGTTTTGGTGGTGGTTTAATATTTTGGTTTGTGGTGGAGGTGCGGTATGAGAGTGGGTGGTAGGGTTGAGTGGTTGAGTTAAAAATTAAACACATTTAGACTTTTTGCTTTTTTTGTTTTATACTTTTATTGAAATTTTTCATTTTATTTTATTTTTTATTTTTACTTTCTTTTCTTTTTCATTTTTAAACTAAAATAATGTGTAGTGTGTGTGTAAGGAATAAAGTAAAGGAGGATTTTCTTTCGTTTTCCATTAAAAGTAAGGCGTTTGCTGCATGAGACTTTGTGTGGGAGTATCTGTTTTTGTGTGTGTGTGTGTGTGTGTGTGTGTATGTGTGTGGAGATGCATTGGCATGTGTGGTCATCTCAAGTGTGATGTTAAATAAAATTTGTCTTTTATACTGCATTTCTCTATATATACATAAACAAAATGAAAGGTTTTTGGAATTGTTTTTCTTCTTTTTTTTACATATACATTTATAAATTGCACAATTCTTAAAATTAAAACAAGACGGAATTATGGAATAGAGGTTGCAGGGGGATGAAAAAGTTTAAGAAAATCCTAAATAAAATGAATAGAAACCTTTTTTGTGTCGGTCAATTGAGCATGAAAATGTGATGCTTCAAAATGAAAGATAGAAGAAATGGCAAAACTTATAATTAATCAATGTCCGAGGAAAATAACAAAATGTGCAAAAAAAATTTACACACATCCAAAAAATGTAACGGAAGGTAAAACAATTAATGCAAATATCTATGCGTATATGTGTTTGTGTGGGTATGTTGTGGTTGTGTGTGTGTGTGTGTGTATATTAACATATTGGAAAGATGAAAGAAATCATTTAATAAAGGGCAAATAAAGTAGCACAGTTCTCAACCAGCAACTGGCAGCTAAGTAAATCGGAAAAGAAAGAGAAAAAATATGTAAAAAAAGAGAGAGGGCGGGCGGGGGTAAAAAATATTAACAAATGGAGGAGAGAGCACAAAATCCAAATCAAAATCAACAAAAAAGGAGACTCACGTGCGCGCGCAACACATTAACACCACTTTCCGATCTGGCATCGATCGATCCAAATCGAAATTATAAAACTAAACAACATTATCATGTTCATGATCATCAACATATATCAATAAAGTATACAATAATAATAATTATATATCAAGTAGTAGTCAGTGGGAAAAATCATCATCATAATCATAGTAATAGAACAAGTTATTTATTTATATATATATATATATATATATATGATATATATATATTGTATAATATATATGTATGTGTAAACAGCAATAAGCATAAGACAGGGGGCAACAACAGAAAACAGGTGAATATAGGAAACTCAGGGTTAGATAACCGAAATGAAAAAAAGAAAAAACAAATTAACGCATATTTAACAGGTGTGTCAGTGTATGTATGTTTTCTATAAAATAACAGATTCAGGTTGTTCTTTCTTCATTTAGAGCATTTTGAGCAGTAAGTTGTAATGGTTTTTTAAAAGGTTTTTTGCAACCTGAAGTGCAAAGTTATATACAAGTTAGGAAATGTTTCTTTTTTGTTTTTTAAAAATTATTTAAACTGTTTTTTTTTAACATTTAGAACAACTCTGATTTATTTAACATATGATCACTAGCCTGCCAGCGTTCTTTTACTTTACGTTGGTTTTTTTTTTTTTTTGTTATTTTATCGTTATATTAGTTATTATTTATCTCTTTCTTTGTGTGTTTCGTGTCGGGTGTGGGTATGTAGTAAAATATTTACCTTATTTCGAATGGAAATTCACCTGAAGTTTTCACTGAAAACGCTCAATTGGTTTTATACAGAATAACATAACTTTGTTGTTTTTTTTTTTTTTGTTGGGGTTATTTTTTTTGTTTCTTAGCTCAACATAAGGCCAATTTTTAAAATGTCTCTGTGTGAGTGTTTATGTGTGTATTGGGGGGAAAGTGTATATGTAATATAAACAAGACTCAACAATTTGTATATAAAGAGATACACATGCCTTCAATCTATATAATCTATTTGTATATATATGTATTATATATATATATAGGCTATATGTATCTGTATGTGGTATAGCTTTTATCATAGTACCAAAAAAACAAAAAACACGCAAAAAAAAAACAAAAATGAAACAAAAACAAAAAACAGAAAACAGTTTGCTGCTGTTTTTTCTCTTCTCTTCTCCCTTCGCTAAGCTTTTTTCTTCGATTTGTTCTATCTATTTTAACTAGCAATAACTTGATTAAATTTAAGTAACTGTTCATTATTAAATTGTTTTCTTTCTTTCTTTTGTTTGTTTGGAGCGTGGCAAACAAATGCAACAATGTTTAGATGTGTGTGTGTGGGTGTGTGTGTAACTGTGTGTATGTAAGAAAATGGTAGTACATAGTAGATAATTTTTGAATCTTTTTTCTAGGCGTTTTCTTTAAAGCAAAATTATTCATAATTTTTGTTAAAGGCTTTGAACAGTTTCTTTTTTTTTTGTTTTGAATGAAAATTTTCTTTTTTTTTATAGTTTTTAGTTTGCGTTTCATTTTTGATTTTATAATGAATTATTTAACAGTTTTTGCTTTGCTCCTAATCGATGACTACTATTGCGTGTTTAGTTTTTCTTGGTAGTTCTTTTTATCTAGAATTTTTTCTTTGTTGTTTGTTTTTTTTTTTTTCTTGTTTATTTTAAACAAAATTTTAGAGGAAAAACTCTTTATATATATTTTTTTTTAAGTTGGATGTGGGTGAGGGAAGATGTTGGGGGATGATGATTTAGAGGGAGTTCTTTTTGTGTTATTGTTGTTTTTCTTTGTTGGCTTGCTTTTGCTGCTTGCTTCTTTGCTTGATCTTGAGAATATTCTTTTTTGTATCATAATTATTATGCATCATCATTTTGTTGCTGTTGTTGTTGTTGTTGTTGTTATTATTATTGTAAATAATTATCAATAATTATCTCTCATGATTTTTTTTTTTTATTAATTCACAACAGTGGTTAATGGAATTTGTCGCGCCCTCTTTGTCTCCTCCTCGTTGATTTTCTGTTCGATTAGACATTGCGCTTTGGCAATGGCACTCGGGTGACCAGTTATGGTTACAATGCGATTTCTAGTGCCTGGTGCGAAAATGCCCTTTTTCGAAATTTGCACATTTGCGCCAGAAACATGTTGAATTTCAACTAAACTACGACCATTCGGACCTGGAATATTTGCATCAGATTTATGTTAAATAAGTTTCATATACAAGTAAGTAAATATATAAATTTTGTATAAAAAAGATCGTGAGGGAAATATGATATATAAGTAAAAATCGTGTGTAGTTGTGTGCAGGGGCGGGGGGTTGGTATTTAAATGTGCGCGCATTAGACAACAAAAAAAAAAACAAACCTACGACTAAGCCAAAAAAGAAATCAGTAGCCATTTAAATGAAACTCTGCTAAATATGTGTGTATGTTTGTATGTACTTATCTACATCGATATATTATGTAATATATGTATATAAAGGTTTATATATATAGGCATATGAAGGTTGTGTGTGTGTGTGTGTGTGCACGTTAGAAGCAGCACATTATTTAAAACGCCTTAGACTAAACGACCTAAAAACTGTGACACTGAGGTAAAAATATATAACTCCGCAATATAAATCCAACAAAATTATACCTACAAATAATATACAAACACAGAGGAAAGGGGGCGTGTGGCACGAGAAGGGGAAAGAACTTTCAAATTTGTTTAGTTGCTGATTTCCCCCTCATTGTTTCCCACTATTGAAACTAAATTGTGATGTATATGAGTGCTGCAAATATCATAAACGTGAATATCGAATTAATCTTTATAATATCGGATTACATTTCGGTTTCTCTCACTCTGTGCTTGGTAATATGTATGTAAAGGTAACCCAAGAATTGCACTAGCCGTCTGGACTGGTAAGTCTGTCCAGTTTGTAATATATATATATATATATATATATATGTATATATGTATACATATACATATATAAGGAATAAGAAAATTCGTTAAGCATGGAAAAAATAATGAAAATTTGAAACTAAATGCTAAAAACTATTACTAATTGCCGCTGTCTATTTGAAACAACAAACACAAATATAAACTGCTGTTTGAGCGAACTTTCATTTGGGAGTATAGTGGTAACACAGTGGAGTGAACAGTAAAGTACAGTGAAGTAAGAGTGCATGGATTTCATGAGACTTGTGGGTGGTGGTGGTTGTGGTGGTGGAGAAGGGGCAAGAATTTGACTAGAAATTTCGCTACAGGGAAACTCATTTTAAGAGAACTACTGATAACTGGTTAAGAGAATGAAAGAGAATTTCTTGGTGGAATGTTTTTAGCAGGAAGACACCCTGTGGAATGCGGGGGAGAAATGGAATGTCTAAGCGCAGAGTATGTGAGGCACTAAAGGGTAACTGAATTCGGCTTATTCTGATGTGCTGGGGGAAAAAGAAAGTTGCGGTGTCGTTGTTGTTGTTTGTTGATTGGTTGGTTATTCTTGGTTTTGGTCTTTTTTTTCACTTTTTTGTTTTTTTTTTTCTTATTTTTTTGCTTTTTTTTTGTGTTGGTTCATTTTTCTTTTTAGTAGGGAGGATAATAATATGGTCGCGCACCTAGAACTGCGCCAATGATCACTTCAGGCACCTCAACGCATTTTGAATCCTTGGCACCCAGATCCCCTGGAGTGGGGCTTTTGCTTAGACCGCCCAGCTGCGCAGTCGTGGCCGTGCCAGTGGCTGCCGTTAGACCAAAGCTATTGTTATTCAGGGAGACGGGCGTGGTGGCCGATGCAGCCGCCGAGGCTGTGCCCAAATGTCGGAATGGATCGAATTGAACAGCAGCCGCCGCTTCTAGTTGTGACTGTGTTGGACGACCGGCTGCTGCTGCAGCAGCTGCCGCGGCAGCATATTGCTCCAGATTGACCTGGCCAACAGCACCGAACACATTGCCAGCGGTGGCCGCTGTTGCAGCAGCAGCTGTCTGCTGTTCCAGCGTCGTTACGCCCAAATAATTGCCCAATGTGGTGTGTGCTCCATTCGCATGCGGCACCCCAACGCCAATTCCAAGGACTCCGTACTTGGCCAGAACACCCAAAGCGGCGCAGACTTCATTGGTGGCGGACTCTGAGTAGCCAGAGCCGCGCATGGCAACCTAAGTCAAACAAAACAACATATAAATGCTTGCCATGAAAAGAAAGGTTGAGATCAGTCTAACACTCTTACCTTAATATGCTCGAGCAGCTGGGTGGCAACTGCTAGATTGGGCGCTGGATTGGGGGCACCCAGATTGAGGGACAAGTTGATGCCAGTTCCATTGACTAGGACACTGGAGGCCGAACCAGCGCCGCCAATGGATGTACCCAGGGTGGAGTTAAGCGAGGCATTTAGCGAGGCTGTGCTCGAGTTGATGGCATTCTGATTGGTGGCATAGGGTGAACCGGTTGGATTAAAATTGGCAACTGGCCCGCTTACATCAGCATATGAGACATTTAAGCAGGTGCCCGATTGTGGGTCTTCCACAATTTTCGACAGGATCATTTTGCAGGCATTTTTGTTGTTCTCCTTGTCGCCAATGATTGTGATGCAACGCTCCTGCAGGGATACATCCTTGGGCTTTTGCGAGATCTGCACATAGGAGCCGCTCTCCTCTTTGATCTGTTTAATGAATGCACCGCCCTTGCCAATGATCATGCCAGCCGTGGAGTTGGGCACCAAGATTTTCACTTGCTTATCCCGCTCCTGTGTCTGTTTGGACTCGGCATCGATGATCTTGGTGGTTAGATCGGGCTTTTCACGTATTTTATCCATAATAAAGTCCAGCACGGTCATAATGCCTTCCGTGGAGCCAGTGATCAAGCAAACTCGCTCAGTGGTGCCTGCCAATGAGAGATAAAGCCAATAAATCACCTTCACGACTTACAGAAATAGTCACTTCGACTCACCTGGATAAAAGTCATGAGACTTGGACATCTTAACCCTAGCACCTGTATCCTTTTGCAGAGAGGCAATCGTCTCGCCCCCCTTGCCAATGATGGCCCCCGAGGCCACCGCCGGCACCAGAATCTTCATGTGATACGTGGAATCGCCTGCAATGGAAGAGAATTGGAAACGTGTTCACAGAGCAACCAAATGATTAGTTATCATTGATAGGCTATATAGAGACTCTTGTCAATTGGGGTTTAGGTTTAGTTTCGGTTTAGTTTTGGGTTTGGTGGTTAGTTTTCTTTTTTCTATTTGGTTTCTCTTTTTTTTCTTTTGGCATTTTTTCTTTTATTTTAGTAGGTTACAAATTCAAAATAATAACAGCGACGAGAGCGTTTTCTTGATGAAAAGTTGTGTGTTTGTTGTGATTGTGTTTGTTGTTCTCAGTTTGGTTAAGTGTTTGGTTTTTTTTTTTTGACAGGTATGAGCAAATGGCAGGGGGCGGGACGTTGTTGTTATGCAAAATGCGGGGCATGGTTGTCGGTTTGTTGTTGTTTTTGCAATTGCCAACTGGCAGTGGGTGTTTTTTTATTTTTGGCAAGCCATGAGGATTCGTAATGAGATGCAACAGACAAAATGCTGGCGACACAAACACATGAGCCAAGGAATAAGAAAAAAAAAATACAAGAAAACAAAAAACACAGAATTTCCCCTTATCTTCTCTTCCGTTTTCAACTTTAATGTTTTATATACATAAAGTATAGCACATATTTACATTTTGCCCCCCAGCGGCCCCCCGAAAAAAAAATTAAATCAAAGGGGCAAGATGTAAATGCAAAATGTAAGTCAGCAGAAAATGTTGGTCAAAGGTTCAAAGGTTAATGTGCTTAACAATTGCCAGTACGAGGAGTAACTAAGTAATCATACATTGTAATTCAAGCTCAAAAGCGCGTCTTCAAATATATGTATACATATATACCTATATATGTTTTGTAGTTTGACCAAAAGACAAAGTGAAAGAAAGATATATATGTATATATATATATGTATATATAGAAAAACATAAAAAAGGTTTTAGTTTTGTAACTCTTTTTTTCATTTCTTTTTTTTTTTGTTTTATATAAAAACGATGAACTTTAATGGTATTTAATGAAAGTATGACAAAGCTTACCATGATGAATATGATTATTGTTATTATTTTCAATTTCAACCTCAATTCCAGAACAAACTGACTCACCTGAAATGAGAAAAAACAAAACAGAACATCCAATTGATAAATTATATAATATAGAGATATACTTATACATTATGTACGTGTGTGTGTGTGTGTGTGTGTGTGTGTTGGGGGGTGAAGAAAAATGTCACGTGGCGAGACCTTATGAATGTGACATAAGCACAGTGAATGCTTTTGTAAATTTAATTTCCCTTTTAATTATTCTTTGACGGCAGATTATTGTAATTATTTTCCTAATGCCTATTTATTCGTCAAAAGATAATTTGAGGTTAGGTGAAATAAAGATTTCTAGTCACAATCACAATATGCTAGCAGAGAATGAGATATTTTTTGTCTAGGGATAAGAAAGATTCGTTGCTTTGCTTTCCCCCTTCACACAATTGTAAGACATGCCATTTAGGAAAAGCTACAGTGAAACTAGAAAAATGAAATTGACCGCTTCAATTTTATATCCATTGATCATCATATCCAATGCCCACTGTCGCTTGTCATGGCCGAGCGCAAGTAAACAAACAAATTTCAATTAATAAAATGTGTCAAGCGGAGACGCTCTATTACACAAAACGACCATGCAACAACATCATAGAAATGATCTAAGCGCATTGCACCTGAATGGCTGACCCTTCACTCCTCCCCCTACCCCTCCACCATCCACCATCTGGCATCATGTGCTAAACATGTCTTACTTGAGTTGATGTAGCCGCCCAAGACTTTGCCTTTTGCCGTTGCCGTTGCCACTTGGCACTCGCTTTGTTTAATTTTAGACGGTTCGACCCTCTTCTTCTGACCCAGTCCCGTGCCACCACCCAGTAGTGTCAGCCCCTTGCTCCCGCCTTGAGCTTGGTGCTCAAAATGTATGTCGACGTCGTTGTCGTCGTCGTCGTCGTCGTCGTCGTCTTCTTGGTGTGTCTTATTGCCCCACTCGAAAAAGCAAAGCAAAGTGTCCTTCAAAACTATTTCTCTAATTAGATACAAGCGGCGAAACGACAGCGAACAAAAACATCTGTGATGACATTGCAGAAGAAGGAGGAGAAGGTGGCGACAGAGTGGCTCAATGTGGAACGTACGTAAGGAAAATGAAATATTGGACCGATGCCCTGCTTTACATGCAAGTGTGAAAATGCGATTTGTTAGGTATTTCTGTGTGTATGTGTATGCGAGAAAATAGGCTGCGAAAAGCGAAGGCAAAATGAGCGGAAAATTAACAGGCAGCCCGCAAAACTTATCCAACTGGGCCAATTTTTCTCTTTATTAGAAATTCAGATTTTCCATCATCGAGCAATCAATTCTTAAGTGCAACAATAAAAAACAAAAATAAAAAAACCTATTTGTAGGTACAAAACAAATCTTGGCCGGGTATTTGCTTTGTGTTTTATGACCCACCAAGGACCAAAGCGAGGTCCTTGCTGCAGTTTAAATTATGTGACTGTCATAAATAAAACTTGGCAGCTTATTGCGGACCGGACAGTCTCAGAGCCGTCAGCAGCCGGAGCTACAGGAATTCTGCATTGTAGAGGGGAAACGGATTCAAGGGACACAGGAAGTGAGGGAGACTGGAGACTAATTTCACTTTGTGTGTATGTGTCTGTGTCGTTAGCCTAGTTTTCTGCATGCGCACATTGCGAAAGGAAGAGAGAAAGAGAGAGAGAAAGATTGCAAGTAGAAATAAAAAAGAAAAATAATACAAGTCCTCTATAGAGCGCAATCTACCATCACGCAAATTATTAAGGCATACCCAGGCAGGCAGTCAGTGGACGTCAACAAGTACATGCTTTTCGCTTTTGCATGAAAATTTTAATGAAATATGCAAATAATCCAATTTCTCAACATGGACTTGAGTGTGTTTTGTGTGTGTGAAAGGCTTTAATAATGAAAAATCTATACATATATAAGCCCACAATCTTAATGAGTTTTTAGTCTTTCGAAAATAAATGGCACTCTGGCGTAAAATTTCTAAAACAACAAGAGTCTTTACAAATACTAAAAATCTTAGCTAATTAATCACTTATCTTTCAAATTAGTAATATATTAGGAAAAATTCTCAACCCTTCCGGATTTTTCATTCACTAAGCTAAAAGCAGGAAAAAATTAAAAAAATATTTTCTTACCACTTAGTGATTTTTGTTCAAGGAAATCGAATTTTATTTGTGGAATGTCTAACATAGAAACCAAAAATCTTCTTCACTTAATATAAATTTTCATTATTGTCACATATTTTATATTTGTCATATAATTTATAATGATACCGATCCCTCGCTAAAAGTTACGCTAATTAATAGCTGGTGCCTCCCTTCAAGGATAGCCCAAATAAGTAGGCAATAGTTTTTATAGCTTTCAATGAAAATGGATCTAATGTAAACGAAATGTAAATGTTGTAAGTTAAAATTGCTTACTCGCTTAGTTGTCTGAATTCGTTGTAGAAAAAATAGAACTCCCTCCACTTCCCGAAAATGCAGAAAAATAATGATCACATACACACATAAATTGGAAGAAACAAAATGCAATGCAATTCTAAATTTATATATGTATGTATGCCTATGTATGAAACAACCGAAGACGGATTAAAGCTAAAGCATACGATTAGCAAGTGAGTTTTGATTTGTTGTTGTAGATTTGTAATTGATATTTAGTTTTTGCTGGTGTGTTGAATGTTGCGTGCGCTGATGTTGTATGTTGTGAGATTATTTGATTATTATTTGATTCTCTTTTTTTCACACTCAATGTTATATGGAAATTCATTTGTAGTTCGAGTCGAAAGAGCTTCTTTGGGCGACGTTTGTATTTGAATTGTTTATAGATATATTTTTCAGTTCTGTTGCTGGCAGCTTTTGAAATGAGACGACATTGGTGGTGATTGGATGCTGTTGCTGTTGTTGGTTGGTTTGCTGGTTGGTTGTTTGGTTGAAGGCAAACTCAAAGAGTTATATATATATACATATATATATATATATATATGTATATAAAGATAGAGAGAAGTGGTGTATTTTTTTTTTTTTTTCATTTGATTTGATTTGATTTGGTTTGGTTTGATGGTGGTGTAGTATAAGAAGTTGTGCGCAACTTTTTTTATTGCTTTTATTTTGGTCTTAATCAAACTCACCGTAACACCAACAGGATGATGAGGAGGAGGCAGTCTTATAGTCACTGCTGGCCACATTATTAACATGGTTAGGCTGCAATGGCAATTGTTGTTGTACAGCTGTCCCTGCTGCTGCTGCTGTTGTTGATGTAGTTGCTGCTGCTGCCGCTGCTGCTGCTGCTGCTGCCTTGGCCATTGCCAATGCCATGGCTGTTGCCGTGCTTGTAGGCGTCACTGTTGATGATGAAGCTGTTGAGGCAGCTGCTACTACTGCTGGAATTATCGAGGTCGGTGTATGGGCACCTGGCGAGGAGCCATTCTGACTGATTGGCGAATCCATTTGATGATGCAATTCCAGTTCCATCTGATGATAATGTGTAAGTTCATTAAGATTAAGTTGTTGTTGATGATGATTTTGGGCAAGTGATTGCTCATCGTGTGGATTATAGCTATGCAGGGCTAATGAGAAGTCAGCACTGCTGTTGCTGCTGCTATTGCTGCTGCTGCTGTTGCTGCTTATGCTGTGGCTTTGGTGGCTATTGCTGTTGCTGCTGATGCTGCTGTTCAGCGAATGTGTAGATGATGGCGACGACGTGATGGTTGTCGTCATTGTGGAATGTCGAGGCTGATAGTTGTTATAAGCTAATTGCTGCATAATATGGTGTGTGGTGGGCGTTGCTGATTGTTGATAACTGAATGCATAGTGTTGTTGCTGTTCTCGTTGTTGTTGTTCTTCTTGTTGTTGTTGAAGATGTTGCTGATGCATATGTTGTTGCTGTTGTTGTAGCTGCTCTTGTAGTTGCTGTAATGATGTTGGTTGGTGTTGCAGTTGCTGTTGTTGATGTTGATGTTGATGTAGTTCGGGCTGATTTGCTGCCACATAGAAATCAATATCTATATGCTGCATCGCCTGCTGTACGGCCCTATCCATGGCCGCTTTCATAATACTATCCATTGTTGTTTGCATTCTTCAGTCTTCGTTTTGATTTGATTTATCGACGGAATTGACTTAACGTTCGTTTTTTTTTTTTAATCGATATGCTCTAAAAACGCTTTTCTTGCTGCTGTTTTGTTATTCTTTTTTCCTTTACTTTGAAATTCTTAATATTTGTATTTTTTTTTATTTTTAATTTGATTGATTTTGCTGAGCTGCTTTGTTTTCTTATCGTTTTCAGCTTTTTTTCTCTCTACTCTACGCGTTTTTTGCCCAATTCGAAAAAACTTCATACAGTTAAAACGAAAAGAAAAAAAAGAAATAGAAAATTTGCTTTTAAAAATTGTTTCCTCTGTTGTTTTTCATTTCATCACACATACCACTGAGTGAGCGAGACAGTGAGTGGGAGAGCGGGTTGGAGTGTGTATGGGGGGAGTGTGGGTGTATGTGCAGGTAGGCGGCGTGAGTGCGTGAGCGAGAACAGCGAGAAGAGCGAGCAGACAGAAAGTTGAAGTCAAGTTGGCAGTACGAAAACTGATTAGATACAATTGTATCTTTTTAAAATAGTATCAATCTATTTGATTGAATTCGCCCATTTTCATCGCCAACTTGCTTCTCTATCTTCTTCTTCATGTGGTTAGATATCTGAATTTCGTTTATTTGTTGGTGGTTTGCTGTCTCATGATGTTGATGCAGGTGTTGGTTGAAGATGATGATTGGAAGGTTGATAAACTTCTAGATAGACGGCGTTTTAGTTATTCATTTGCTTAAAAATGACTTTGAGTTGGGTTTGACTTGGTTTTAGTGGATGGATTTTTCTTTGGTTTTGCTTGTATTTGTATTTGTTTCGTTTTGATTGATCCTTTTTCTTGGCAGTAGTATATTGAGATGAGTTTCAGTTAGGTTCAACAACAACAAACAACAATTACGAGACAACTGGATATATTGAAGGATGTGTAGGACGAAAATGCTTGATAAGATTTATACATATATTTAAGAGATTGTAAGTAGAATAAAGAAATGAAAAGCAGCGCAGCAGCAGCAGCAATTGCAGTAATCGATTCAAGTGCTTGATGATAGAGTTATATTATTGCACGCAATTGATCGATTGATTCATTGATCGATTTGACTCCTTGAAATGTGTATATTTCGATAGTTATAGATAGAGATGTATACAACAGATATGTAATTCGCAGTTTTGCTGTGGTACTATGGCAAAATAGGAACAAATTTTGATTTAAGTTGAGTTGAGTTGAGTTTCAAGATGTCCATGTAGTATGTACTTATGGAGAATTTCAGTTAATGACGATATTATAAATATATATTTATATAGGCGAAAGAGTAAGAGCGAGAGATAGATATAGAAAGAGAGAGTTACACAACATCCAAAAATTGTATATATGTATATATATATTAAGATTTGTATATATGCATGATATGGTGGTTGGTTGGTTGGTGGTGGCTCTTTTTTATGTATATAGAAAACAATGCCAATATCTTTACCATTCAGCAATTGTGGTTCAATTATTGTTGAGTTCAGTTCAAGTTGTTGCAAATTGAGTGCGTAGTTTTTGTTGTTGCTAATACTTGTTGTTGTTGTGGTCCAGCTGGTGGTGGTGGTGGGCGTGGTGGCGCCGCCTCTCATTTGTGTTTGAAGAAATGATGATAGTGATGATGGCTTTGATTTTTCAGTCGTTGCCTGTTAAATTGATATATTTCTGTTTTTTTTTTTTTTGTAGATTTGAAGTTTTTTTTTGTAGCGTATTTTATTTATCACAACATTTTTTTAATTGGCATTTTCTTTAGTCCTTTTGCTCCTTTTTTGTTTCTATTTCTTGTTTTGTATTTTCATTTTATCACATTTAAAGTTTTAAGGATTGGAGTGCTCTAGTTTTTGTTTTGTTTTTGTTTGGTTTTGGTTGGTTGTTCTTAAACCTCTTGTGGGAATGCTGTTGTAATTTTAAAATTATTTGTCGATTATTATTTGTTTGCTGTTACGAGTATTAAGTATTATTATTTTATATTTGGCTAATCGCACGCTTTTAACATGAGCTCACAAAAGTTGTACAAAAAAAATGAGACAAAAACAAAGTAGAATTCTCGTTTATATAATTTGCATTTGTTCTATTTCTTTTCTTTTCTTTTTTTTTGTATTTGTTTTAATAATAATAATATTCCCGTTTGTCATTGAATCTATATCTGTGTGTGTTTATGTGTGTGTTTGCATTTATCTATAATTATATTTGCGCTACGGTTTGGTTTCGATAATTACAAGCACACAGAAAATGAGTTTCGACAAAAAAAAAAACGAAAAAAAAAAACAGAAAAAAAAACAAACAAATAAAAATAGGTACAACAACAAAGAATTTTGTATGTATTTAAAGCTGTAACAAATATTAAAGTATTACGATTATATGGATAGATGCAGTCAATGGAAAGCATTTGATATTTATGCAAATGTTAGTTCGATTCAATAAATAACGAAACGAAACGTAATGATGACCGGAAACGGTTAACTGATAACAATCCAAAACCAAAATAGAAATCATTTTCATATTGAGTTATTAGGGCAAATCAACCTTGAGTCGATTTAAATTTCGGACTTCAGAATTATTAAACTCAAATTAGTTCTGAAAATTGCTTGCTCTATCTGATCGGCAAGCTATAATTACATACATGTAAAAACAGAAAACATCCCACACATGCATAGACACAAAACGATCTGAATTAAATGTATGTATATTAGCCATTTGAAAATGAATAAATGAATGAAATCGAAATAGGAATGTTGTTTGGAATGCCGAAAAGCAAAGTGCAAAACAGCAGAAAGCACACACACCTAGCTGTCGATACGACTTCCGTATACCCATTTAACTGTTCTCAGTAGAATACGAGAAAGATAAGTTCGACATGTAGCCTCAAAGACCTTCATGATTGAGGGGTATTCAAATGCTTTTGTGAGATCATCAACTTCATGCCATCTCATCTCCCTATTTTGCCGCACTTTGGAGGCATTCGAAATTGATTTATGGCCTTCTCAAATGTAACCATTGAGAAGTCTCAAGTCACAACAAATTCTACGAAATGCGTAGCCAATGGCACCTGTACAGAAAGTACAGGTGTGTGTTGGTTTGCCTTTGTGTGTGTGTGAGTGTGTGTGTGTGTGTGTGTGTGTGTGTGTGTGTGTGTGTGTGTGTATTACCAAACAGCATTAGCAGAAGCAACATTAGTGGCGAAAAAAATTAACAACTGGTTGGCAATAGCAAAACTTCGATTACACAATGATATATCCAACCAAATGTCTCTACGGGAACTCTGTATATATCATCATTATCATCCTGCTACTGCTATGAATGAATGTGGATGTGGCTGCTGTTGGCCAATCTGTTGTCTGTTTGACAGGCCAAAAAAGTAGAAAGAAGACTTTTGCCAAGAAATGTACAAATAAAATATTTGCGGCTTTCAGCATTTTTTGGCCAAGTCTTAACTTATTTATATATAGATAGAGAGAAAGATACCGAGCGAACAACAGATTGAGAGTGCGAGAGTGAGAAAGAGAAAAGAGAGTGAGATAGAAGGCTGAGAGACTGAGACATGTTTGCCCACATTCAAATAATGTTTTTTCAAGGTTAAGAGTTTTGTCGTTTGCTTTCCGCATTTTATATATATGAACAAGACTCATACGTAAGTACTAAGGTATCTACTTATGTATATACATATGTACATATATAAGTATATATTTATTTTTGTGAGTTTTGGGTTTTTTACTCGATTCGTAAAGTACAAGCAAGCGTGACTCTTGAATTAATTACAATAACCAACAACAACAATTCAAATTGATTTCATTCGTGTAAATGAGAGCCAGAATTCCAATTCGATAATACTTGTGTGTTTCAATTTCAATTGGAATTTGAGTTTAAGTTTGAGTTTGAGTTGGTTTTTTTGTTAATCTTGCGAGCTGAGGTCAAACTTCAAAATGTTTAGTTGTTGTTGTCGTTGTTAGTTTTACTGATTTGTCTCTCTGTTTCTGTTTCCAGTTTGAATACATTTATTCATTTTTGACATTGAACTAAATTTTTGTATTGAAGAATGTAGAAATAACCTTGAAATAGATCGTTCGTGAAACAGGTTGACAAGATGTTGTTAGTTGTCAATTGGTATGTAAAGAAAACTATGTCTCTAAGTGTTGCGCATACGCAATGTTATCACACAGACACACACACAAACGCAGACAAGGAGTAAAACAGAATATTTACAGGGCAAATAGAGAATTGAGATAAAGTATTATAATTATATTATAACAATTTCATTGCGAAATGAAATTGAAAAGCAACTTCTCCCACACACATACAGAAACTTGGTGAAGGCGTCAATTGTAGATGATGTTGCTGCTGTTGCTGATGATGCTGCTGCTGCTGCTGCTGCTGCTGTATCATTGTTGGCGTTGTTGTTCTAACAAACAACATGCTTGTGAATTGACAGCCAACTTAAGTTTTCACTAACAAAATGGCTGCGCAAAGGCAAAAATTTTGTAGTATGATGATTGTTGTTGGTGATGGTCGTCGTGCTTCTGATGGCGGTGCTGCTGTTGCTGCTGGCGGTGGTGGTAGTAGTGGAGGTGAGGTTGGTGTTGGTAGCGAACGAGCGAGCGCACGTAACGAACGACAAAACCGCACTGAAGAATTTTATTGAATGTTAGGCCCAAAAACAAGCGACGGAGACCGCGACTCAAGCGTAGAGTTCGGCGGAGAGCCAACCATAGAGATAGTTGGACAGAGACAGTGAGAGAGAGAGAGAGAGAAGAGAGCAAGGGAAAGAAAAACAGAGGGAAAAAGAGAGAGAGAGAGGGAGCAAGATCAAGAGCAAAATAAGCCAAATGAGTCAGCCTTAGAGTTTCATCAAATGTTTGATCATCTCCAACTCTCTTTCCCTCTGCCTCTCTCTCTCTCTCTCTCTTTTTTTTTCTGTGTGCTGATCTCTCATTCGCCCCCCGTTTTTGTGTGTGTCTGTGTATAAGTTTACGTATGATCTAATGGTGCCTCGTTGTCAATGATTGCCTCACTTCATTTTAAGTCAGGCCATTATCAAAAAAAAAAACAACGCATATACATATATGTATGTATATATGTATGTTAGTATGCTCAGCAACAGCAACAAAAAATGTGTGAACGTGTCACGTTTTCTGCGCTCTTGACACGGCCACTTTGATTTTTTTGTTTTTTGGTCAATTAGTTGGCATTCCAAAGACATTTAATCAATGGGTATTATAGGGGAATTCCCTTGGCAGAGCAGCATACATAGCGTATACGTAATCATATGTAGATTGAGTGACCCTATTTGGGTTCCACAACGAAAATGAAAGCAAAATTCTAGTTAACAAGCGACAGTTGGGTATTGATAAATCTGCTTCCTTTTTGTGCTTTCCAGGTCACCATAATCACTGGTCACAGTTCAAGAGGCAGCAGGGGGAGGATGAGTAACCTCTTGAGTTATTAGTAGACCACTTGAGGCGATAGAGAAGATGCTCTACAAGTGCAACAACAAGAACAGTGTGCCAACTATGCTTAGCCACTTGGCATAACAACAATAGCAACTGCACCTAAGAATAAGGTAACCCCAAAACAACAAAAACAACAACCCCAGAGAAGGTAAAACGTAGAGAAGATAAAATGCAAGAAAATACGGAAGAAAGACAGAGAGATAGCTACAGAGAGAGAG
Organism: Drosophila nebulosa; assembly: GCA_024703675.1. Classification (NCBI taxonomy): domain Eukaryota; kingdom Metazoa; phylum Arthropoda; class Insecta; order Diptera; family Drosophilidae; genus Drosophila; species Drosophila nebulosa. The sequence continues at coordinate 11,676,644 of JANFPS010000004.1, read as the reverse complement.
AGAGAGAATGACCAGCCAGCCCTTAGGCAGTAAACGCACTTGAGCGAGGTAAGTGTTGGCCAGGGCAACCCAGTTTGTTGTTGTTGTTGGTTGGTTGGTTGTTGCTGTGACATGTGCGCCGCCTCAAGGACGTTGGTCCGTGGTCCGAGTGGTCCGAGTGGCTGGCTGCTGCTGCAATGGCGCCAAATGCTGCAGTGCAGCTGAATGATTTCGCATCTCGGCTAACTACTGCGCAGGATCTCGCACACACTCACACACACACACACATACACACGCACGCACATACACACACAGAGCACACACTTTGCACCCGCATTGTCATCAAAGTAGGTCAACCGCTTGCCCCACCACACATTGTCAACTGTGTCTGAGAGCAGCTCTCTTTCTCTCTCTCTTGTCTCTCTCTTTCCTCCTAATCTCTTACGCTCCCTCTCTTCTATGTTTTCAGCTTGACTTTTATGCTTTAACTACCCCCAACCTTCTCCTACCTCGTATTATTTTCCAGCTGGCAGCATTGATTACATAAGCTCTAGAGCCCCAAAAACCCCAAACCACAAAAATAAGAAAAAAACTGCTGACCCGCCCCCTTTTTTTCATTCTACTGCATGTCTTGACGCATTTTACTCTCCATCTTTTAGTTCCTCTTCTCCATACATCGCTCTCTTTCACTCTCTCTCTCTCCATCTTTACCCTTTTGGTCTCTGTTCTCAATTGTATTTTTGGCTGCAAAACCTTTGAAGCTTTTTGTTTCATTTTTTTTTGTTTTGTTTAACTTGTCAGCCATAAATAATAACAAAAATAAATGACTGCCAAGACAGCTAAACAAATATATTGTTTAAAAACTAATCAACAATATGTGCTCACTACTCATAGAGAGATAGATATATGTATGTATAGATGGATAGAAAGAGAGGAAGAGAAACATATAACTAGATACCACAACAGAAAAACAGATAGACAAATGGACAGTTATAGAGGGGACCTGTTCTATAAGCAACAATAAAATACAATTTGTGTATACATCAATGCCAGTTAATTAATAACAATGACAACAACAGCAGCCACAGCAGCAGCATCAGCTGAACAAATACAACAAACACTTCATCCAGTGTGTTTCTCTGTGTGTGTGTTGCAGTTAGCTATATATATTTATATGTATTCCATTTGAACAATTTTGAATATATTCATTTTATATTATGCAAGAACTTGGATAACCAAATAGAAGTAGCAAACATTCCACAAATGGAAAAACACTAAGCTAATTGTCCAAAATGATAACAAAAACCGACAACCGACATTTGAACAAGCAATGTAAACAAAAAGATAAAAAACTAATGTGAAAAGTCACGTATAATTCTCTTTGTTAAAGTAATTTGCCATCTTATTCGAAATATATTCCTAAAACTTCTCCAAAAAACTTATAACTTTTATATCCGTTTTGTGTTTCAATTATTTTCAAATATGATTACTTGTTTTCGAGAACTTGACTAAGGATCTATACTTTTTATAATATCATAATTATATATACATACATATATATATATATATATATATCATTTAGATTTCAGAAAACCTATATAAATTCTTTTTTTAACAATTCCTTTTCTTCTCATTTGACTTAAGCAATATTAAGGACAAATTAATGTCGGTGTAGGACCTTAATCTTTGTACTTGTATCTCAGCGTACTGTAAATATTTAATATGGCGTCAACTAATATGATGAATTCTCTTTTTTCGAGGGATATCACAAGACGAACTGCTCAAAGTAGAAAAAAATGATTTGAAAATATTGTAAATGTAACAATTACCCAGCTTTGTTTCAGTTGTCACTAACAATTTGTCATATTGCCGAAAGAAAAAAGAACACATGAACAATAAAATTTGAGAAATTTTGTTAAACCATTGCTTGAAAAAAAGTTTTTGAACTTTGTTCCAAACGAGGTAGCAATAGTTGCCTCGTTGCCTACTCTGTTGAGTGATGCTGACTATTTGTAACTATTTTGGTATAGATTTTGTTTAGTTAGTTGGTCAATAAGTTTAGTTGTTGGGAAATTGAAACATGTTTGCAAACTGAGCCAACTTAGCTAACTCTGAGCCAACTCTTGTGTCTATGCGGGCGGGGCGAGAATGTGGTTATCTCTGTTGATATCTTAACCGTATAACCAAATATCAAACGCCAAGTTGTCAGTCCTAAAAAGTTGGAGCGGGGGCGATATCAAACGACTCTTACGTTTTGCTTGTAACGACGACAGGTACTAAATACAGGTAGATATCTATATATGTATAGTTGGCTAGATACATACATGCATACATGTGTGTGTATAGGAGCCGCTTTGATTGCGTTGTCGTCATCGTGGCTCACCTTGAGAGCAGCTGGTTTTAAGCGAGTCACACAAATCATGCAAAGCAACTAGTTAATAGCTCGTGGTCAAACAATATTGTATGGGTTTTAGGTTTGGCAATGGCTTAGCCAGCGACTTGGAGGAGCTTCATTCAAGCACACACACACACAAACGCACACACACTCGAACACACTTTAATCTCGCTATCACTGTAACACTTTGCATTTGAATGGCAATGACGACCTACTGGGGATAGAGTGGTAACAAAGACGGCCCTAAAATCAGCTGTCTATGAATGTAGGTTTTGAGCTGCTCAAATGTCATTCATTTGGATGCTTTCTTGGTAAGATCCATATTGCACTTGCAACTAATTGCAAGGCGACCGACTGACTGACTGGCTGACTGACTGGGGAGGTCATACAGGGTGAAAATGGGTCAAACTGGGCCCAGGATGTCTCGGCGCCGCATTCTGCGCAGAGATTAGTGTGCCAGTAGCCAGCCAATAGCTGTCAGAAAACTGCCACACGGCTGCAACAGTGGGCTCATGGGTCGTATACTTAATTTTTGTGCCCACCCATTTAATTGCAAATCGAATGAAAAATTGCTGACCCTCCCAGCCCCTCTTCGCAACTTTAGTAGAAAATGGAAATGTGACATCATGAACATTTTGGGCCACTGCCACTGAAATTGACGTGCTAATTAAGTTGATTAATTTCAAAATCACGACAACAAAAAGCAAGTAAAAGAGTTAGGAGAAAGACAAGCCGAAAAAGAGAGAGAGAGAGAGACAGAGGGAGCAGAGAAAGAGAGTGAGCAGTGGGAGCAACAGTATGATGACTATATTAAAGTATACAATTATATATAATATATATACACACAACGGCACGATCGGTAAATAGTTAGGCAAAAAAAAAACAAATTCAATGAATTATTTATACGATAGATAAAACATAGACAGAGAAATAGATAGAGAGAGAGAGAGAGCACGATAATGGCATATGCAAGAGCGATTGAAATTGGAATTATTTTAGTTCTATTTCACTTTCTGTTTTTGAATTCTTTGCGATATGAATTTTTGGGAATTCGATTTATGGTTTTCTTTTTCGATTTGGATTTTGAATTTCTTTGGATTTTTGTTTTTGTTTTTTTTTTTTTTTTGAAAACTTACCGGAACTGAAATGTGAGCGTTTAGTTTGTTCATTTTCCGGATCGGAATCGAGTGGCCTTTTGCGTGAATCGCCGATTTCAGGACTTGGACATGTCTCCATGGTAGCGTCTTCGGCCATTTTTAACTGAATGTTGGCTGTTTTTTTTTTTTGTTTTTATTGACTGAATGTGAGGGGTTTTCTTTTTGACTGATGATTTGCTTTTGGTTTTTGTTTCGGTTTCGGTTTCTCGTACTTTTTTGGATTGGTTTTGTGGTGTTTCTTTGAGTTGATAATGAGAAAGCGTCTATTTAGCGTTGCTTTCGTTTGGATTTTTTGGCTTGACTTGAGTTTTTGTTTTTCTTCTTGCTTTTTTTTTTTTGTTTTTGGTGCGATTGATCAAACGAACGCGAAATGCGTTTGAAAGATACTTTTATCTGGGTGGATCCGCAATTGTCATCTGAAATAATGATGATTTGACTTGATGATGGGCGAACGAGCGAGCGAGCGTGCGAGCGATCGGACGGGCGGGCAGCGGGTGGAAGTGGTGGCGATTGGCGAGTGACAATTGGCGAGTGACGAGTGGATGGTCCTCGTTGTTGTCGTGTCCGTGTCCTTTGATTCGGTACTAACAATGTTGTTGATCTTTGTTTATACAAAAACGCACACGTATACGCACACACATACGCACAGACACACACAGCAATTGTGCAAGTATGCAAAATGCGGCCAGTCAATTAGTCAGGATAATCCGTGATCTTGAATAGCTCTCAGTGACAGTTCGGCGTCGAGACTTTTATATATATATATTAATATATGTTTATCCTATATATATATATATGGGGTCCTTCTATTGTTTTCATTATTGTATTTTTGTTTATTTAATTTTTGTATTTGATTTTGTTTTTTAGTTTTGATTTTTTTGTGGTTTTGTGGTGGAATGTGCGAATTTTTGTTTTTTTGTAAACGTTTATATGAAAAAAGAAAAAAGAAAAAAATATTTTATGAGTGAATTATGCAGCAATATAAAAATATACATACATATAGTAAACATTTAGGCATAAATTGTATAGTTATGTTCGATATCTCTTACATTATTATCAATTCGAGTTTTGAAATGCAATTTAAAAGTACTAGGTAGAAAAAAAAAATAGATACACACATGTGATTAACATTTAGAGATAAACACAAACACGTTGAATGTTGGTTTTTGTACATAATGAGCGAATTCTTGCGAGATGGTGGGAGAGAGGGCGAAAGAGAGAGAGAGCGAGTATTGGAGTAGGAGAAGCGCAGGGGGGCTAGAAGCGTGAACAGGTAAATGAGGATCGCAGAGGTAGAGAGGGCGGGCTGGGTAATGCTTGAAATGATGGCAGGCATTCACATAAGTATTTACCAAGAGCAGAAGCAGGCAGGCAAAAAGTCAATTAGGCAGGCAAATGAGCACACGATAACAATTTATTACAATACAAATTTTCTAAACTAAACATGTGAGAATGTTAGGAGATAGATAGCGAGAGAAACAGAGAGGAAGTCGGAGAAGGAGAATGCGAACTGGCTACTAGAGCGCATGATAGTCAGAAGCAACAGGCAATGCACAAAACAGGATAAATCACTTGATAAATAGGAAACAAGGAGAAGGGTCACGGCAACCATAGAAATGTTGTCATCTGGAAAGCGCTCAATATGGAGCCACCTTATGGCTGAAAAATCCAAGCTAACTAGGAATTCTTTATGGAGTAGTTGAACATTAAAAGATAATATCTGAACAACCTACTTTTTAAGAATAAAAAAAAAAAAAAAGGTTTATATGTTTTTGAATTCAACTTTGACATTGTTTTGACGAAAACTTTATTTGCATAGATTATATTCATATTTTTGCAACTCTTTGAATGCAAATATCAGCAAAGACACGTCAAAAACTGGAACAGTTGACAAACAAATTATAGAGACGACTATGCAGAAATTGGTAACAGGAAATCGAGCAACTTTGTATTGATTAATAAAAGATCGTTTGTGATCTTTGTATAAACAAAAAAAAAATAGTCAATGAAATGGGGAAATACTTCTTAATATAGTTCAAGCCCAAAGAAATTTCTAAAGTACAAATATTATTAAAATAATATTTTTAATCACAAATATATGTAATTTTTCGTGTTTTGTAATAATTTTGTAATGGCTTCAATTTTATAATTATAATTCCCCTCATATTTGAATACAATTTGAGAACATACGAGCTAGAGGCCGCAGGATTTCCAAATTTATTTTTTTTTATTCCATGCACGCGCCAATGAAAAGCCAAAAATTTAATAAAAACTTGCAACTCAATTATGCATAAATTTTATTTATTCTTTTTTTAATTTTTCGTGTTTTTTTTTATTATGATTTCATTGCTAATTAAAAATGCGACAAGACGGACAAAAAAAAAGAGACACAGCCGCAGCAACAGCAACAACGACGCGTATTTATTTGTTTAAAATGGCGTTTAATTATACAAATATTTTGTTGAATATGCTAGCTGTGGGCTTATGTCTGTGTGTGTGTGTGTGTGTCTGCTCTATGTGAGAGTGATTTTGACTGCAAACGACCTTGACCATTAAAACAAATTTCTGCTCACTAAGCAGCAGCGCGACCACAAAACAAAATGAGCAATAAATCGAAGAGAAGAAAGAAATAAAAACAGAAAAGAGACATAGAGACAGACAGTCCGACGGAGACGAACAACCATCAAACATCAACACAATGACAATGAAAGAAGTCATACACACAGGTGGATAGATAGATACATATGTATGTATGTACTATATATATATCGACAAACCAAATGCGTACTATGAGATACTTTTGCAAGTGTGTTTTCATTGCATTCCTCTGCCACCAGCTGCTGCTGCTGCTGCTCTCTAGATATTTTATGGCACCTGTCACGATTTCAAAAACTTCAGCAACACAAAAAAAATAATATAAAATTTGCATTCACTTAAGAAATTAGTAAACAACAAATACAAACACACACAGACACACTCGCAGTTATATAAATCGTATTAAACGAAAATATAAAACTAAATATAAATTTTAGCAGCAGATGCTGTTGTAGAACGAGTTTCGAGCTTTGAGAACCAGTTGCTTTTGCGCGCTTGGCATTTCAGTTTTTCAATTAATTAATTTAATGATTTTTTTTAGAAGAATATACAATAAAAAGACAAAAAAAACACATGTATAGAAAACGCGAAAAGCAAAATGGCGTTTAGAGCCTTTGGTGCATTAGAACCAAATCTCAAGAAAGAATTATATATTTGAAAAGTGTGAGCTCTCAAGAGGGGGCAAGTTCTGGTGGCACGCCACGCCTTCCTCATATCACGCAAAGTGCTCGAAATTTATTCTAGCTGTGTGCGTCCTTGAAATTGCATTGAGGCGAAAAAAGAAGAAACAAATACAAATATATAAAGTGGAATATACTTTTTTTAGATTAGAACTGAGGCGACACAATGATGATGATGATGATCAATATAATGATGACGAAGCAACAACCAAGACGCCGGAGACGACAACGACGACTACGACGACGACGACATGAACGTCATTGATGCACTCAAGCCGAAAATGTGTTAATGATGATGAATGCAAAACAGCTGCAGCCTGCAGCAATATCGCAGTGAAGGTTTTTTCTATAATGAAATTAAATGTGCTTTCCAATCAGAACAAGGATTTTCTAACTAAACTACCAAAACTATAAATATCTAGAATTTTATTTTGGTATCTTTACTATTTCACTTTAGCTTCATTCAATTAAGCGACCCATTTAAGTTTTTAAGCGCTTCGCGATCGATCTAACAAGTAGGTTTGAAAAAGAGACACAAAAGGTCAGCAGGTTGTCTGTCTTCATCATTAGCATACTTTGCCAAAGACCCTAAAAACACAATGGCCATGCCACACCTTAAAAGCTAGAACTAGTTGGATATTACAACAAAATAAACTACTAAAATAGAGGTAAAGCGTATAGTTCGTATATTTTGGACAATTGCAAACTATATAGCCGTCAGGAAATTATTAAAACTGTTGTTTTAATTTTGGAAAGTCTCAAGAATTGAATACGGACTCAAGAATGACTAAGATAGTACTAAATTGAACAAATGCTTTAAATTTTAGGCTTAGCTCAACCTTAAAGCACTGCTAAAATATTTTTCAAACACGGTAACTCTATTATCTTCTTAAGACCGGATAAGTCTCAAACGATAGAAGAAAGGAAAAAAACAATAAAGAAATGGCTCCATAAACTTTAGATAATGTCTTATCATATATTCTCATCTATTATGTATATGTCTTTATATATTTTAAATTGAAATCATATTAAACTGTGTTTCCGCAGTCTTCCAATCCAATATAACTATGACAAACAACTTCAGCAAAAATTCATTGCATATTCAACACCTTTCCGGCATATATTTATATATATATATATGTTTTCTTCATTATCAAACGAGTTCCAGACATCAGCAACGAAGACGAAAAAATATTCCATATACTTTATGTATAACTTAAAAACTAAATGAAATGCTTTGTACATAAGCGGAACTTATCTCCTTGTCAGCGGGGCACTTATCACTCGAACGGAGACGACAAATGCGATAAGGTTTTGAGTTGTGTTTTTTTTCTTCTCCCCTCGATAAGGCTGGGAAACAACAAATACAAAACAAAAGGGCACAACGAATTTATGTGAAAAGTGGAAAAATGGGTGAAACGGAAAGCGAGAGATAGAGAGGGAAATGTCAAGTGTTGGAAATGATTTTGAATGTAACTTTAAGCATATGCTTATTCTGCGGGCTATAGACACGCGACTTTTGAAAAGCCCGCACTTCAAAGAGGGAGGCAGGGAGGCAGGGAGGTTGGGTGACAATTCAAAAGATTTATTTAATTGAAAGGCTTGTTGTTTGTTGCTTGATCAGCATAACTGATATACGTATATGTTTATATACAATATATAAATTCCCCGGGCGCCACAATAAAAAACACAAACACAAGAACACACACCGACACACTCGCACACACACTCACAATGAAGTCAAGTGCAGGGCCCTAATAAACCACTTGGCAAGCTCCAAAAACTTCTCATATAACGCACTCACATTTAAACTCATATATCATATATGTACATATATATATAAATATATATATGTGTAGGATTGTATGTTCAAATTCAACTTTTATGTCTAACAATTCTTTGCCAACGTTTGGCCGAGCGACAGCAACAGCAACGACATCAGTGCGCGAGTATGTGAAAATCACAAACAACTAAATTCAAAAACTGAAAACAATTAAAAACGAAACGAATTTCGGGCCAAGTAAAAAAAAAGAATCTACGAGTTTCAAATACTTGCCAGAGAGAGAGAGAGAGAAAGAGAGATTCAGAGAGACAAAGAGAGCAAGAGAAACAAGCTGCCACAGAGTAAGAGAGAGGGAAAAGAGAGAGAGAGAGAAATTGTATCTTGTAGATAATTTATCTACAAACAGGCGAGTGGTTTGTCGTTTTTGGGTTTGCATGTGTTTGCTCAGCCGTTTTGAGGCTCTACCCTACACTCTACTCTCTCCCTCTCTCTCTCTCTCTCTCTTTCGCTCTCTCTCTGACTTCTCTGTCTATGTGTATTTGTGTGTTATCAGTAAATAGTTTATGTTATATATACTGCATTTTGCCGCTCATTCGTAATGATTTCTGCTCTGCTCAGACGTTTTGTCGCTGATATAAAAAACCAAAGAAACTGAGCCACAAGTGTGGACAAACTATTATTATTATTAATAACCCCAACATCATACAGAGTCACTTTTTTCCTTTAGTTTTGCTTCAAATTAGTAATTCTATAGTCGGTCATTTGTTAGAACATTGCATGGACTTGTTTGTTTGCTCATTTCTCGGTCCTTAGCTCACAGCTCAGCAGTAACAAATCTGCTGACAACGGCTCGATGTAAGTATCTTTATCTCAACATTTCAACGTATATCATGTGCGATAAATCTTTCAAGCGGACACACACAGTGACTGACTGACAGACACTTTGAGACATAGGCATCCCCCAAATTGCTGATGACAAAGGCTGGTGGCAATTTATCCACATTGACATTTGCCTAGTCTCATTATATTTTGTTTGACTTGTCGGCAGCATTAACGATTGAGAAAAGAAAACACACATACAAAACACTCACGTACACTCTCGCACATACACTTATTACTACTTTTTAACTCTATATGACTAATATCATTAAATGTAAACAAGGAGTAGCCATTCGTATGACTCAGAACCGGATAAATCAAGTGTAGATGCTGCTGCAACTCGTAATGATGATGACTGATGCACAATGCCATGGCATGATCTAAGTAATCTATTGATGATCCAATGTATTTTCAACCTGCCAAACCAGTCACGAGATTTCAACAATTATACGAACCCTTCCCTAATCACCCACCAATCCCCTCTAACCTAGATAGCAATTCATTTGTCGTTTAGATAGTGAGCTTTATCGTTTCAAATATAAAAACTGTCAGATGTGACAAAACTTATAAAGATAAAGTAAAATTCAAGCACTTTGATTTTACTGACAAGCGAGAGGGCAACATATCAAAATATTGAAATATCATAGAGCTATTTAGAAATTATGCAAGTTTAGTTTGAAATGAAACAAGCAGTCGCTTTTACTTGGGTCTTTATACAAGCCGAATAGCAAACATAGGCCATTCCGCTTACCTTCAAAAGCACCTTAGCGCACCCAGCGGCCACTCTTTTGGTAATAAGCGTTCATGGGTATAACTTGGCCTTTTTTAATCCAACTTTTTTGAATTTTGGTGGGCATATAAATAGGTGCACACTTTGTTTGCACATTTTAGCATATTTTTAAGTAATTGTTTGAACAATGGAGATTCCTTTTTAGCAGAATAAGCCAAAAAAAATGAAACTACATTTTAAGCTGGTTGCTATGTGAGCTTAATTAGTAGATGTCCCCCAAAATGATTGCATTTGTCAACTATTTATAGAACTACTAAACAAAGTCAATCGAAATATCCAAACAATTGCCCCAAATTCCTTAATTGCAGGACGGCAAGTACTTAAATAGCAACAACAACAAAGTGTAGAAAAGGAAGCATAAAGAGTGCGAGAAAGAGAGAGAGAAAGTCAAAATCCATAATAACAGCTGGAAATGGGGCAACGCACATACATAGTTAGATTAAGAATGAATGGCGCAGAAAATGTGCGCATAACTCGGACAAAAAGTGTGGGTCAGCAGCAGCAACACCATTTGATGATAACTAACTGCCCGGGGCAGTACTGGCACAATGGCCCGAAGTCAGTGAGCTTTGTGAACGCGGAAGGAAGTCAACAAAAGCCCGAGAAAAATGAAGAAAAATTCGACACACGAAATGCAAATACAAGAAAAAGGCGCAAATGTCATAAGACCTACGAGCGAAAGAGAGGGGGAGAGTGGCAGACCGGGAGAAGGTCTTGGGTTCAAACCTGGCCGCAGGACTTGTGTGTGCTTTTATGAGCATTAAACAAGTAAAAAGCAAAAAGGTTTTAAAGCAAGCCAGCAGCAAGGACATCGCATGCAAAATAAACGAATGAGAAGAATGAGAAAATGTAAACACTGCGCATACTTAAACCAAGTGGCAAAAAACATGAATAAGGATAATGCGAAAAGAAAAGGCAACAGAATAAGTATAAGCTGAGCGACCTCATTGACTTTGGCAGCACGTTTCTGGATGAGTTGCTCGAGTTCATGTGTCCCGTCTATCTCGGCCTCGGTCTCTCTGTGTGTATGTGTGTGTGTGTGTGTGTGTGTGCCTTTGAGTGTCTACTGACAAATGAATTTCCATCGTGTCCAGTCCCAAAAAAAGGCACGGGGTTACCCCCTGGAAAATATTAAAAAAACACACACCGTAGGAAAAAAATAATGGGAAAAACTTTAGTCCTTCAATTATTGGTTGAGTTTGTTGTTATTGTTGTTTTTGTTGCCTCGCATGTTACATGAAAAATGAAAGCGAAAATCAATAAACAAGGCACGCGATATGAAAATGCCTGACCCCAAAATAAGGGATGGACGGGGTCCAGGGGGGCAGAGTAGAGATAAAGGGTTTGTATACCACATATTACATCCATCTATGTACATATATACATATATGTACATATATATATATATACATACATTTAGGTACATGTGCATACGATGGGGCAAATATTTACAGTAGCTACAAAAGCATCAATGCCTACGTCTATTCACGGTAGATAAGTGCCAAAACCCGTAAGCTCTGTATGTGTGTGTGTGTGTCACCTTCTTCACCTCACATTTTATAGCTTCCTCTCGTGGCTCCTCCTGGCTCATACCATGCCTCTGCGGTTCGCCTTAGTGCGCATAATTTATGCTCATTGCTAGTCACCACAGAGTCATTAAGCACTCGCCATATTTTCAACGGTTATACAATTTTTTGCCTTGCATTCTACGGATATTATAAATTTTCTAGACAACTTGTAACGCATTTTCTCATGTTGACAATGAGAGAAATAAATGTGTTATTTTCAAATGCTTGCGCCTTCTCTGAGCCTGCTAGATAAAGGATTTTACGTATCAATCGTAAGGAAAAGTAGAAAATTTATAGAAGCTGATTAAAGATTTTGTCATTACAATACCAAAAAAATTAGTTTTCCCCATCATTGTAAGATTTACAATAATCTATACAGTCTAAACATGTCATTTAAATTTGTGAAATTCACACTACAGAAAGACCAAAATAAACAATAAACAAATCAGCCAACTCAAGTTTAGTCTTCCAAGTAAGATTTTAGAGTCATAGTCAGCATATTCTATTTATTCTGCTGCAAGCCATGAGTATTGGATAGAGTATTTACCTAGTCACTCTTTGACATCTATTTATAATCTAGTAGCTAGTTAATTTTGCCAACATTGCTACAAATATTCTGTGTACGCTCCTCCGCTGTGAGATGTTGACTTGAGTTCAGTTGAGTTAAGTCGAGTGAGCTGCCTTTTTGCCAAGCCCCAAGTACCCGGTACTTTTGGCTTTCATTCCATACCCAGAGATTTTGGCTTTCATTCTGGTTTCATTGACTCGTTGGCTCTTTTGTTTTCCCCAACACAATGTGTGTGTGGAGTGTGCCGTTGTTTTTTGCTGTTGTTTGTTATATATATCAGACGAAAAACTACCTAAATTCTGTCAAGTCAACACACAACCCACTCACCCACTGTGTGTGTGTGTGTGCAGGAATAGAGTTCAGGTGGAAGTCGGAGGAGGCACAGCTGTTCGTTATGGGTTTGCTGCTGCCGCTGTGGTTTAGCTGGCAGCTAAATTATAATTATTAATGAGCACATCATAAAAATTATATGAAATTAAATTAGAATTTGTTATTAGCGCTGATTATGTGTTGCATAATGGAAAAGATTTTCCATGCGTTGCGTATACGCAATGTGTGACCAAAAAAAGTGTCAAACTACCCAAAGCCCGGAGCTGAGTGGGCGTAAATATCTATAAATATGAAGGCATATACATATATAGATATACATACACATATAAGTAGGTACATATGTAAGTATGTATGAGAAGGTATCCAACAGAATTCCCAACGCTGCGTTTTTTGTTCTTTTTTTTAGGTGGAAGTCAAAATGTTGGCTTCTTTTTTGGTTTAGTTCGCTTGGCCATAAATGGGTGAAGGTTAAACCGACGTAATATGGCCAAAAATAAATACAACAACAATTATAGAGCAACTATGCATCAACAGCAAAAGGCAGCAGTATTGCCATGAAAAATTTTGCGGTTGGAAAACTTTAAAAGAAAACAGAAAATGCCATAAAAAAGAGAAAAAAGAAGAGAATGAATGAAAGATATTCAAGGTACAAGAAATGTGCAACCAAGAACCAAATGCTGAGCTAAGCAAGCCAAAGAGAGCACACTGGGAATGAGAGAGTGTGAGAAAGATAATTGAACCGAGAGAGCACAACATTTTGAGGAAGTAAGGAGAGAGAGAAAGAGAGAGAGAGAGAGAGAGGAGAGGACACCTTATGAAAACAAAATCAAAAGCTCACAATTAGGCCAAACGAACGAAGCGCAGAGACATGAGGCAGGCAGCCCAGCAACATCGTCGCCAGGGCAGACAGACCCAGACCTATGCAAAAGTGTGGGTGGTAGCCCAGAAAGAACGTTGGTGTGTGTGTGAGTGTGTGTTTTGGTATGTTGGTATGCAAATTACTTGGGGGCCAACGAAGCCAAACTGCAGAAACTATGTCGCTGGGTCGTCGTCATCGCCGCCAACGTTGGGCAGGCGGTTGACTAGCTGCCAGTCAATATGCGTAGCTAAAAGGAAAAGGGGCGGATAGGCGGGCAGGCTACGAACAACAAATCGAATTGACATTGTGTCGTGCTGCAGGTGCTCTCTGACTAACCCAACAACAGATGGAGGTGCGTCTATGAATTATCCATAAATAAAAAAACAAATAACTTCAGGCAAAGTCAAAGTAAACAAGAGGGCAGGGCAAGCTTTCCACCTCTTTGCAAGGGAAAACCACAACCTAGCCTAAAACAATAAACTGGGCGTCAGTCAACATCGCTTTTCCTTTTTGAATTAGGTAGGTACACACAAATGAAAAAACTCATCAAATTTATATAATTTCCAACATAATTTCATTTCATTAAACGTTATTCTTTCGTATTGCCGCAATTTTGCGATTTTCTGTCATTCAAACCTTATCTTATCATATAAACTTAAAGCTTTGTGAATGCTCAGGCACTAAAACGAAAAAGTAAAGTCTTGAATAAGAAAATCATTGACTTTATTCGTTAAATAAACAACTAGGAGATTTCACTGTTTCAATATCAATAATTATAAATATTATTAAGATTAAACACACTTAATGTAATCCAAATATTATATACATATTAAAATTTTTGTTACTTCTTGTAAAAAACAAAAATTCCTAAATAAAGCTAAAGACTTAGCCCCATTAATGTTGAAGCTACCGATCATATTAAATTATCTTCTTTATGTAAATATCTTTCTGAATAAAGTTCCTGTACCAAAAAATAATGGTTGTTTACAAATTTGCGGCAATTTTCAGATTATTGCCTTGAAAATTAAATTACATTTACTTTGGCCAAGCGACAATGAAATAAATATTACCTTGCACATTTTTGCTGAGATTTTAATTAAAGAATATAAAGTATGTGAGTTTAGTGTAACGACTACAAGATACGCTGCAACATGATGAAAATAACAGTTTTTTTATTTCGGAGCAACTTTCAAACCAATGTAAATTGAATTCAGTGTTTTTATAGGTAAGAAAAATCAATGATTGGCCGTTCAGATGATGGCTAGGATTTTTCGCCAAGATTTATGCTCCATAGCGTTATAAATTTTTTTTGTTTTCAATATACCCTCTGTCGATCTACGAGTACGTGGTAAAAAAAAGTGTAGGAAAGAAGAAAATTGCCCTAGTTGTCAAAGGCAGGCGACAGTCGAAGTGCCAGTGGCTGCACTTGGGCGCAGGGCCGGAGAAACCCCAGAGAGAGAAAGAGAGAAAGCCAAGAAGGCAAAGAATGCAAAGCCAAGAGGGAGAGAGAAGTTAAAGGGAAGTGCTGTGAGAGGCAAGTCCAATTTGGCTAGAATCGATGCTGCTGCTGGCTGCCTGGCGACACTGTAATGTAATTTCATTCACATGCCCTCCCGTTGTTGTTGTTGTTGTTTGTTGTTGTTGTTGTTGCAATTTTTCTGCAGTGGCACATACGCCAACAACACTAACAACAACCCAACTGACTCTCTTCTGCCCTCTCCTCCTCCTATTAGCTTATTATTGGTATTATTATTATTTTCTGTCTTTTTTGTTTACCTATATTGCTTGGGATTGCTTTTTGCTGTTTCTTTAAAATATCTACATATGTATATCTTTTTGATTGCGTCATTTAGACAATTCTACGTACATATGTATGTACATACATATGTACATATTCCATTAAGAAATACAAAATTTCATAATTGCAAATGCAAGTGAACTTGATTACAGGCGACTCAAAGTCGATGTGCAATTGTTTTTTGTGCTTACCTCTAATAAAATTCAATTGACGTAGCCAATTAATTGTACAAAAAAACACACACAGAAAAATAGAAACTAAGAAGCACTTATTGAGTGGGTACTGTGTGTGTGCGCGCGCGCTTGACAAACAAGGTCGCTGCCACTCAGGGCTTCGTCAGCTGATCAGCTGATCGAAAGTTATGCAGGGCTGCACACAAGTGTCTGACCTGAAGAGTTGACTTCAAAATTTTCTTTGGAAATAAGCTAGAAAACTTTTTTTTCTTATATAATATAGCTTGTTGTGTGTTTGCTTTTTCCCTGTAAAATTAATTAAGAATATTTAAACTTTAAATTGTTGTTTTTTTTTTTGTTTTTTAACTGCCTTCGTCGTTTAATATCGTCTCCAGGTTGAAAATGAAATTGGAGTCGGTTGGCTCTTCCATTCCCATTTCCATTTCCCATCCATAAATGGCAAATAGGTTAACAGCCGTTTCGTGCCTTTTGCACGAAAAATTTCAGATTTGTGTAGCTTGTTTACATAAAACCTTTTTCGCTGGTCTTTACTGCAGTTTGCGCCGACTAGTCGAGGATTGGGGCTGGGGCTGTGGCTGGTGGGGTGGTTGGGTTGTTTGGGGGCAAGGAGGTCGCCACTTGACTAAAGATACCCAAGCCAGGGTTCGGCGGTGTGTTTTGTTTGCGGTCGCTCGGTGCAGCAGCCGCCACTACGTAGTTCAGGTACAGTTTAAGTTTAACCCACATACGAAATTGCGCAATTGGTAGGAGAGAAGGAGGGTTGAGGTTCGGGTTGGGTTGGTGGAGCAGTAGTCAGTCTGCCATTCAGTCGGTGAATGCAAATGAAACGAAACGACAGACAACGGACAATTTAATGCCCATTTGCATTTAACAACGAACAGCGAAAACTAGAATCAAGTGTCGGGGTTTTTTTACAAATGGATGAGCAAAGAGCAACAGACGAAGAGGAGAGGTACAAAGAGAGAGAGAGAGAGAAATAGTCGGGCGGTGACAGGGAACAGAGGTGGAGCAAAAAAACTAACAAAAACAACAAGATTGTGCCTGATTTTGATTAGCAAAGGGGGCAGGGAGATCGGTGGAATTGAAATCAGACAGTCGTCATACATATGTATGTATGCATAGACTACAGACTATTCCATATAATTCGCATTAGATCGAATAGAACCAATGTCAAACATTATAAATGCAATAGCATTTTGATTCGCCTGATTTTTTTTATTTTATTCGAATTGAATTTTAAGAAATTCTAAAAAAAAATACTTATTTCTAGTTTAAAGTATATTCACCTTTCTGCAAGGAGTCGTGCATACAGCTGCAATTATTAATTTGAGTGTGGATAGATTATAGAGATAAGATCAATCAACCAACTATACATAAATTATACACACACATACATACATATATCTGTGTATATACATACATATGTATGTAGGTGTGTGAATATGTTTGTTTGGTTTAATTGAATTATTTTTTTTTTTTTTTGCTGTAACGCGTCTATTCCGTGGGTTGATTGATTTGTTCTTATGTTGCTGCCAATGTTGCTATTGCTGCAATTTTTGTTGTTGTCACTTGTTATGTAAAATATACACACAAACATACATAGACGCGCGCGCACTTACACCTACACACACGCATACACACACACACACTTACATAAAGATATTAAGACAAATTTTTGAAATTTGTTAGCTATTTTTCTTCGTTTTTTCTTTATGTGATTTGCTTTGCTTTTTCGCTTTTAATTCTGATTCATTATTTTATATAGACAGATAGGTATTTTTTATTTAATTTTTTTACTTTTTTGCTTATTTCTTTTTTTTACTTTCGTTATGTGCGCGTCACGCGTCACTCTGCGTCTTGGCGTGCTCGTCTCACGTTTGAAAATGTTTTTTAAAAAAGTAGCAGCAGCAGCTGAGTCAAAGCTCTCCAAAGCTCATTTCTCACCACATATCTCTGTGTGCCACGTACACGTGCCTCTCTGATCACCCTGCGTGGGAGAGTCCTCCATGCTGTGCGTGTGTGTGTGTGCGAGTGTCAGTTGGCGCGCATTTTCCAAATCAGTGTTGAACATTATTTTCAAACATTTTTAAAAAGAGAACTCAGCACAGTTACTGTGATTGTTTTAAAATTTAATTTAATTTTGTATAAATTGTTACAGACTTTAGCTAGATTTGGCCGTCGCTCATACACTTTAACTCTCTCCCACTCTCTCGCGCGTTCTTGTTTCCTGCGTGTTTGTGTGTGTGAGCATGCTTTTCTCTCTCTCTTTTAAATTGAGTGTTCTCTGCTCGTACTGTGTGGTTGTAGTGGTGGAGGCCTTTTTCTTATTAGGGCACTAGGTTTTCATGCAAACGTTGGAAAATGGCTGCACGTCTGTATACACACATACTCACACATGCATATGCATATGGGAAGAGCGACAGTTTTGGGCCAACACTTTTTGCATTTCCTGTGCAATTGCCAAAAAAAAAAAAAAACGAAAAGCTTGGAAAAACGAGGGCTTCAACATCTACCAAATATCTCAAAACTTGTTTATGACATAATAGGTCATATAAACATTCTACTAGAATAGGATTCCTATTAATTATATTAATTATATCCAATTTAATCCTTCTTATAAGAACATACATACATATATTAGATTAATTTAAGAAATCTTTAGAAAAATGGGATACCTTTACGATTGACGCATGGGAAGGACACCATGTACCAGGGAAATACTTTCTAAGAATCCTCTAAATCATAAGAAATTTTGTTTACTCATAATCATCTCAACTAGACACAGGGAACAACCAAAAGAAACGCTATGGACTAACCGCTCCAATAAAAATATTAATAATAGAAGAACGCAGAGAATAGGAGTCAATGTACATATGTACATATGTACATAGATGTGTAGAATGTTCGCCATATGTTTGAGTCACGTTGGATGAGAGATAGAAAGAAAAAAACGAAACGAAATGAAATGAAACGAAAGCAGAAAAGAAAAAATATTTAAATAATACGCAAACAAGCGTATATGTATGCCTTGATGTACATACGATTGTGTAGATATTTCAATATGTATGTTGAAATGGATGTACATACATACATATGTAAGTATGTACATATAAATTATGTATACGCGCTGTGTGCGTTACGTTTTTATCAGCTTGCACGCTGCTAATCGAACCCAAAAGCAAGAGAGACATAAAGAATCAGAGAGTAAGAGCGAGAGAGCTTTGCTGTATGGCTATGTATGTGTGTGTTTTGTATATGTATGCTAGGTATGTACTGCTGCTACTGCTGCTTTGACACAGTTTTATATGACGTCGTTGATTTTAATTTCGTTTGTTCGTTCAAATTCTTTCTTATTTTTTTTACGTTATGTATTTGCATTTATATGTGTGTGCGCCTGTATTTGTGTGTATGTTCTTATTCTCGTTCAGTTTATGTATGACATTTGACCATTGGAATGGTGGCGAAGGAAAAAGAAATCATAAATAATATGTTTTTGTTGATAGCATATCCACTTATGTGTCTATGTATTTGTATTTGTATCTGTATCTTTGCCCATGTGCTCAATTCCAATCAGATTTCATCTCTGTTTGATTGATTCCAGTTGGTCGGTTAAACATCGGTATTGGCTGTGTTTTAGCAATTATCTAGCTGGTGTTAATTTAATTTGCTTTCTTAATTGTTAATTTGTTTGCGTGCGTGTTTGTGTGCGAGAGTGAATATTTATGTAACTAGTTTGAAAGAAGAAGGCAAACGAGCTATCTAGCTACATCTAGCTGCTGAGTAAGCGAGTGAACAAAGCACATGCCAAGGCATAGATACTTTTTGGCATTGAAACAAACGCGTAGTTCACATCAAAAAGCACTCACACACACACACACAAACACACATATACAAACACTTATAAAAAAAAAACTTAGAAGACGGAATGCCAAAGAACGTAGAAAAGAAACTAACGCGCCACACACAAGCACAAACACACAAACACAGTGGCACATTCACGTAAGCTTAGAGACAGAGAGAGAGAGAGAGAGAGGGAGTGAGAACACACACACACAAACACATACAAATACTTTCAAAGATACAGATACTTGGCCACACTTTAGAATTCTTCTTCTTCTTCATACTCTCCCCGCCGCCCCTCCTCGACACAACCACAACCACTGCTCTGCTCTGTTCTGCTCTTTTCTATGGCAAACGTATGTGTGCTTTTCATTTAATTTAATTTTTTTTATTTTTTTTTTGTCAGCACAGCATTAGCAACATTTGACTTTGAATCACTTTATAAATTAGATTGCACTTTTTATTTGTTTAACAATAATTGTTTAATATGTATTTTTCTTGTATTTCTTTGGATTTGCAGATTATTATTGTCGTTGTCGTTGTTTTTGTTGTTGTTTTTGGTGCTGTTGTTGTTCTTGTTATTATTGTTTTCGTTGTTGTTGCTGCATAACTCTTTTGCTCCACATATACTTATGTACATATATATGTGGGGGCTAGGAATCTGACTGTATGTATGTAGAGGTATCTTTGTATTTACCATAAACATTTAAACGAAACTCACTTGCGACACCGCTCTGACTTGTGTCTAAATTCAAACTGAACTAAAAGTATCTGAATCTGAATCTTGCCAGTAGGCTGTCGCAGCGGCCTCGGTTTCGGCGTGCTCGATGCTCTTGCTCTTTGGCTCTCTTGTACTCTCAGTGTCTCTTCGTAACAAATTCCGATGGTTAGTCAGTGGTTGCCCACCAATACATACATAATGTGTGTCCATGCGAGTATCTGTGTGTGTGTCGAAGTATCTCAATCTCATTGCGTATTTCAATTTTGCTTTCGTTGCGCATTTCAAATTGGAATATTAAGATAGAGAGAGCTCTTCCTCTCTCTCTCTCTCTCTCTCTCTCTGAAGAAAAACAACCACTTTACGCTCAATTTGGATTGAATGTTGACTTTCCATTGTGCATTTTCCAAGCAGCACGCTTCTTTATAGCCATCCTGGATTGCTGCTGAGAAGCAGCATATAGTACTCAAAATGACTGTAAAAATTTCAATAGGTCACAAATCACAGGCTACATTCAGGGGCTATATAAATTATAATTATAGCTTAGGGAAAAGATACGTCGGTCTATATAGATGGCTAATGACACTGATAAGCCAATCGAGCATGCAATTTTCAATTCAGATTGAGTCAGTAATGCATGACAACGCCAATTCGGTCAATTATAAGTTAATGACAAGGACATTAGATACAGAGCTATAAACAAAACTAGTATATGTTCTTTGTTTCAAAACAATCTCTAGAAATCTGTTGTATGTACCAGTTTTATAAGTTCAAAATTTCGAATTTTTAATTTCTATCCCATGCAACACCTTAATGAGTATTCAGAAAATATGTACATATATGTCATATTCAAAAGGGCAGCCGTTATTAAAAATAAGCTGATAAGTCAAATCTTGAAAGTTTTATTTAATTCATTTCCCATGTAATAAACAAGAATATTTTTGATCTTGTTTTATTTTAACAGAAATCTAAAATATAGAATAAACCAATAGGTAAATAATTCGATTTTATATATGAGAACTATATGCTTAGTTTCTGTTCTGTAATGCTTCTCAAGTTCTCCATATTATAAGCATATGAAAACAATTTGTTTATTGAGATTTTATTATTTTGATGGGATTCATTTTTCAATTCGACTTGGTTACATACAATTTATTAATTACTAATCTTAGCAGAGAGCTAATTTTAGTTATGTATTAATTAATATCATCTCCAGGAATTCGATTGCATTTGCTTTACGTCATAAGTTCTACATACATTAAACATATTATATTTATAATATTATAATTCTAGTTATGCATTGCTTTAAAAACGCAAGATTCAAGGAATATCACACACACACAAAACATAAAACACACAAATCAAGCAAATTCATATTCATATACCTATATAAATACCTATACAAAATAATAAAATTAAAAAAAAAAAAAACTACAAATTATCAGTTGAGGGGTTGGTAAACCTGCGGTTTGTTTGTCAGTGTGTCTGGGATAAAATTCGAAAAACTAAACGCAATGTATGTGATATACATCTTGTCAGTGCAAGTAAAGTGCTTGTTAATAAAATAATTAAAGTCAAGAGATTCATAAGTTTCCATTGTTCCTGCTATTTGTTTGGCGATATTCGCCCGATCAGCTCGACTGATTGTTGGTACTGGTATAGGTGGTTGTCACATAGGCTTCGGTGTCCATTGGACACATTGCAGGAGCCATTTTTGATTCGATTAGTCCGAGAGTGTCCAAAAAGGTGAGCGTAGTGCGCTCACAGCGAGCAGTGTGGGAAAGCACATTGCACACATTAAACTAAAACAAAAAAAAAACTTAGGTTGAATAAATTGTTTATAATGTGGATATAGATTCTTACCTTTTCCATCGGTGACTCGGATCCGCATTGCATTAAGTTAGTGCGATGCAGCACAAAACCCACACGTTGCGCTTTGGCTTTGCTCTTGGAAAGACGACGCATTGCAACCACATCTAGATCTTCGTTAGCTGAGACATGATCTCCACCGAATTGGCCCTGCGCCCCCGTCCACTCATTCTCGGCATAGATGAACTTATCCAGTGGATCCAGCAGCGTCTGGGAAGCCCCATGAGCAGCCTTTGTCAAATAACCCGATGGATGAGTTTCGGGTAGACGAGCACAAGTAATGGTCTTTTCGAGCACCAAACTATAAATATGTAGCACTGGTTTATTGTCCAGCACGCCTTGACCCAAGCCGCGTTCATCGTCACTGGCCAGACGCCGATCCTGCATTATTTCCATTTCTCCTGATGCCAACGAAGACCCGCCCAGAGGCTGACCTGTGAGCAGTGTTAGCCGCATATTGGCATCCTCGATGAACATGGCCGATGGCACCGGATAATAGTTGGCTTGCAGTGGTAATTTATCAAAGCGTCGACGCTTTATCATTTGTAATCCATTGAGGTCCGTATAGAAGACATCACCGCTGTCGATATGCGTCTGAATCCGCATCACAATCTCCGTATTATCTAACTCGGCAATATCCACCAAGTTTCTGATCTCGGGAGCTGCACTACCAGTTCGAAGAATGGTCTGATGCACCACTTGAGGTAAGCCCACACTAACTGACGACTCCAGTTTACCCTCGCTGACAAGGACAACTGGTCCAAAGGTTACCAAAGGCGAAGCTGGACCATTGGGCAAGAATAAATAGGCACCTGAACGATCGCCATGTTGTCGGGTACCATATTTCAGGAACTTTAGATGCACCGGCACATGAGGACTGTCCGGAGTCAGCTGCATAGACTTGAGAAGGCCAAGCTCCGAGAAAGCCAAAGTTGGTCCCTCATTGCCCATTCGCAGAGAGATTTCGCGGTGTTCACCGAATTTCACATCGTCCGGATACTGACCCAATCGTATGGTTACGGGATTAGTGCGCAACAAAAGATTCGAAGCGTATGATGTGTGCCTAAAATGAGAAGAGTCTTTAATTTCCATCATTAAATCAGATAAAATTTTGATCATACTGTGGCTTAGAATCGGCTATGGTTATAAGATATGTGCTCAGTCCCATAGGTGGAACACGGGCTCCAAAGATTAAACGATATTTTGTTGTTGACCCTTGCGGATGGATTGTCTTTGTGAGCGTATCATGATGCCAGCTCCAAACAGGGGATATTTGGGCTTCTATGGGCTTGCCAGTCAAATCACTGACCCCCACAAAAGGACTTGATACATAAAAGTCCACCAACTGCTCATTCCAGTGCGGCAGAGTGTTATGCACTACGACATGTTTAGTGGGCAGCTCCTCGCCAAGTATAATGGTAGTGCGACTATCTTCCATACCTGATCCCGGCCAGCGAGAGTCATCAATGCTAAAGTAGGCAAAGTTATAGTCCGGACTGTAGATGGAAGGCTTAGTTAGGAGTCTATAGACAGCTTGCTGCATCACAAACTGGCAACTCTTAAGAGCCTCCACCAATCGTTGCTCATAATCTATGACCACATGAGTCTTGGCTGTCCCAGCAATGCCATCATGATGCTGAAATAGCGACAATTCGCGTCGAGCCTGCTGTAACTTCTGATCAAAGACTTCCGAAGCCAGCTCATCCCAAAGATTCCAGGCGTGCAGCATTTCGGCTGAGCGCACATAATGCATTAACACTCGATCCATACGCTTGTGATAAGGTCTGGATGTAAAATAACCACTCCAATAATTGTCAACCCGATCGGCATAAGTAAAGAAGTCGCCGCTTAGCGAGGGAAATGACTGGTCCTCCTCGTGCACTGCCTTAAAGTATTCTTGCAGAGTGCCAAACTGGGCTTTTACGTTGAACTCGGGATGAGAGTTGATATGCTCAAAGAGCTTCTCATAGTTAATGCGCTGCACATCCCATTCGGTGCTCTGTTTGAACCGAAAATCATCTCCAAGCGGCACCAGCAAAACATTCGTGCGGAAGAGTTCCGCCTTTTTCTTCCATTGATCGACAATTAACTCTGAACGAGATGCCACATTGGACTCATCGATTGAACGAGGCGGTACACGCCATGGGCAACTCAGACCAAAGCCCCCCATCCGTTTGAAATCGAATTGGCAGCACACTTTGGGATCTGGACCGCAAGTGTGTGGAATGTCGTACGAGTAGAAAGGCATCATGTGAGTGAAGAGTTCCGTCTGACCAGTTGTGTCCCATAACTGCCTCCAATGGAACTCCAGCTGCTTTGTTTGGGCCAATTGCTTCTTGACGGAATAATGTGTGCGCTGGATGAGTAGATCCTTAAAGCCGCTCTTCTGCAATATATAAGGCAAACTTGGACTATGTCCAAATGGATCAATTGCCCAAGAGGAGGTAGGTGTGACATTTAAGTTTTGACGCAGCCATGTTTGACCCTCGGTCAGCTGTAGCAAAACATTTCGCCAATGCGAATTTGCCTCATCGGGCATTACCCAGCCTCCAGTGACGAATTCCAGCTGGCGATTCTTGACAATTCTGGAAAACAACGAAGGAAGCTTAGGTACTTAAACTACAGAGATTGTGTTATTCCGCTTACCCCTTCATTTGCTGTTTGTTGTGGTCTCCGAGATCTTCATAAAAGCGAGCAAAATATGAGATTTCGGCCCAAATGAACTTCATATCCGGATTCTCGTGTAAATGACGCAGGGCATTGGACAATATATGCTTTGTATCGTGCTGATAGTAATCCTCAAATGTCTGTATCCAGCCAGGATCATTGTGCGAGTGGGGCACAACAAAAACCTGAAGCTGATGATGTGTATTATACTTAAGGGGATCATATTTAATATTCCATCCCTGCTTCCACACGCCGCCATCGACATCTTTGAAGGACATTTGATCGTACAGCTCTAGCATTTGGACATCCACCTCGGGAACTTGCTGGACCATATCGATGCATTCACCCGTATTCAGTTGAGGCAGCGTTTTCTTCACCTGGCCCTGCTTTGTCTCCGAGCCTTTTGCTAGGCGGGCACGTAAACTTCGCATTTCCTGGCCATGCTCCTGCAGATCGTTTTCCAGTTCATGCAACTTATTTTCAAGCGCCGAATAATTTGGTAGCTAGAATAGAATAGTTATAATTAATATCGGCATCCTTCAAGGTGAAGTTATTTGCTAATTTACCTTTTTCTGATTTATCGCCGGCACTGCGAAGTTCAGAAAGACATAGAGGCTGAGAAAAACAAGCAAGCAACCCGTGCATATTACTAGCGCAAAACGTCGACGTATGCGCAGCATTTCTACTTCAATTGATCATGGATATGGCGGCTTTAATACAATGTTTTTAAGCAAATCCGATCCGATCCACTAACGTGGACTTTTCGCACAAACAAATATAGAACAATGCAGAACAGTATGACCAGCCGCGATAAACACAATAATGACAACAACCAAAACAAAAGCGGACGAACTAGTGTTTTGAAACGAACTAGTTTAAAGTGTGAGTTGCGATCAAATTACCATTAAGAATAAAAGTTCTTAGATTCGTAGAACTGCTTAAGGAGTTGACTTTTATTTATAAAACGAGCGTTTAAAATGATCACTTCAGTTTTACACGTTTTAAGTTCTTTTCCCAAGCCAAATAAACTTAAGAACAAAAATAAATAAGTTTACAATTTAAAAGATTAAAAATCAATATGTGCTTATGCTTATGTAAAAATCTGTAAACAAGTCCAACTCATATTAGTATTGTGCGTAAATCTTAAAGAGATTCAGAACCAGTTCCGAGTTTGATATCATACTTTTTCCATCCCCCACTTTATTCAGCGTTGTGTTGCTCTTTGAGAAGCTTTTTGCGGGTTCCAATCTAACGGCATTTTGTTTATTTAAATAAAACTCAACGTGATAATAATAAAATAATCACAAAATATGAGTATTTTATAAATATCAACAGGCCATCAGAATAAGATTTATAAGCAACTTTGTCCGAAAGCTGCTGTGGATGCTGTGTTTTGCTTGCTTTATCCTTTGTTCGCAAACTTTATCGATTTTATGCCAGCACCTGAATCCGATTCCTTGAAAAGAGCGCGAATAGCATCATAGACCACCACAAGCCCATTGGGGGGGCAATAATTAAACGCGGAATTTAAGAGAGAGCAATATATGTACATATAATAGATGCTAATTGAATCTTATCGGGAGACAGTGTTTGAATTTGTTGCCCATTGTGCCATGAAGCGTCAGAATGTTCGGACACTGTCACTGGTGGTCTGCACGTTTACCTATCTCCTAATTGGAGCAGCTGTCTTCGATTCTTTGGAATCTACTACAGAAGCTAAGCGGTGGGATTTTTTACAAGGTAGTACACATTCTCCCTACGCCTCCGTCCCTCAAATGGTAAAGTATTGTTTATTTTAGCCGTAAAAAACAATTTCGTAAAAAAATACAATGTGACGGCCGAAGATTTCCGTGTTATGGAGATTGTAATAATCGAAAACAAGCCACATAAAGCAGGACCACAATGGAAATTCGCAGGAGCCTTCTATTTCAGTACAGTTGTGCTGGCCATGATAGGTAAATTCGATAGAACATTTTAATTGATGGATTAATTATTATTTATTTTCCATTAGGTTATGGTCATTCCACTCCAGTTACAATTCCCGGCAAAGCGTTTTGCATGGGTTATGCCATGGTAAGAAGAGAAATGCTTTAATATAAGCCCCGCAATATAATTAACCCCCGACTCTTAGGTTGGGATCCCCCTTGGCTTGGTCATGTTCCAGTCGATCGGTGAACGTTTGAACAAATTTGCTTCGGTCATTATACGACGAGCCAAACGAGCAAGTGGTGCCCGATGTACTGATGCCACGGAAATGAATCTTATGTTGGCCACTGGGATGCTATCTTCGATTATCATAACGACGGGAGCCGCTGTTTTCTCGCGCTATGAGGGCTGGAGCTATTTTGATAGCTTTTATTATTGCTTTGTCACATTGACTACCATTGGATTCGGTGACTATGTGGCTCTGCAGAATGATCAAGCCTTGACCAACAAGCCGGGTTATGTGGCACTCAGTTTGGTGTTCATTCTCTTTGGTTTGGCTGTGGTGGCCGCCAGTATTAATTTGCTGGTGCTGCGTTTCATGACAATGTGAGTGCTTCACCAACATCCATAACGTTCGCTATTCTGAATATTGGGTTTTGTATTGCAGGCAAGCCGAGGATGCCAAACGTGATGAGCAGGATGCCCAAAACTTGGCTGGCAATGTCCAACCGGTGACTTTTGATGATGAGTCCACATATAATATGCATGGAAAGCTTCTGGAGAACAACTACACCAATGAGAATGATGAGACGGCATCGTTATGCTCCTGCACATGTATGGGTGGTACACGTTGCCTAAACCACGAGCAATTCGTCGATCCCGATTTTCAGCCCACGGACATAATTGAGAGTACGCTCTGCCTAAAGCGAGCATCTGTCTGATATAACGCCTTCTGGGAGTAAAATAAACTCGGTCACAAATCAGTTAAATATTACATAATGTTTTCGTAATCCTGTAGAGAATCAACCACCAGAAAAACTAATCTTTAGTTGTTAGAACAAATATTTCCCCACGCAAATACATTCACATACACATATAGATTATCTATATACAATATCTGAATACTTCAATATAGCCAGCCCACAAGTATTATGAGAAAGCCTCATTAAAACACTAAATATGTAAACGAATTTGATTATTATTCCTTCATTCATCATTTTAACCCAATAATGTAACAAAGTCGGCAAAAACGTTTTATGTTACACATAGCTAAAATATAATATTTACAATACAATTTAAACTTACTTTTCTGAAGAAGTGTTAAAAAAGCACATTCAGATTCCTTAAAACTTAAAAACTAAATAAGGAAAATTGTCTATAGATATCAAAAAGTATTGAAGATTATTAAAACATAATTGCTAGAATAAAAAAAAAAACAAAGCAATCTTTGCCCTACAAAATTTGTTTTTTCAAAAATTTTTGAATCTAAGTAGCCTGGCTAGAAAACTTCGTCAGCAACCGAAGGGTAGTAGTCAGTCAATCTCCTGTATTGAGCTAGTCTACTCCCATATGTATATACGGCAGGTAACGAAGCTAGAAAAAATTATTCGTAAATAAATCAGTAGATCGTCCGGTTGTGCCTCCTAAACATAAAAATTACTCTCTAAAAAAAATACAAAAAAAAAAAACAAAAAAAGTTCAAAACTCGAAATTACCATTCCTTACCATTAACGCTCCTTAAACCCCTCAAGAAAAAGAAGAAACATGCGTGAAATCGTGCACATTCAGGCTGGACAATGTGGTAACCAGATTGGAGGTAAGTTCTGGGAGGTTATCTCGGACGAGCACTGTATCGATGCCACGGGAACGTATTATGGCGATAGTGACTTGCAACTTGAGCGGATTAATGTCTACTACAATGAGGCTACCGGAGCAAAATATGTGCCACGAGCTATTTTGGTAGATCTGGAACCTGGCACCATGGATTCAGTACGCTCTGGCGCTTTCGGTCAAATTTTTCGGCCCGATAACTTTGTCTTTGGCCAGTCTGGAGCTGGTAATAACTGGGCCAAAGGACATTACACCGAAGGAGCTGAGCTGGTAGACTCTGTGCTGGATGTGGTGCGCAAGGAATCAGAAGGATGCGATTGTCTGCAGGTAAATTTAATACGATTCATACCAAAAGGAAACCTTTGAATATTCTAAACATTTATTATAGGGTTTCCAACTGACCCACTCGCTGGGTGGTGGTACCGGATCAGGAATGGGCACCTTGCTAATCTCCAAGATTCGTGAGGAGTATCCCGATCGCATCATGAACACATTCTCCGTGGTGCCATCGCCCAAGGTGTCTGATACGGTGGTCGAGCCCTACAATGCTACC
Source organism: Drosophila nebulosa (assembly GCA_024703675.1). Lineage (NCBI taxonomy): Eukaryota > Metazoa > Arthropoda > Insecta > Diptera > Drosophilidae > Drosophila > Drosophila nebulosa. The sequence continues at coordinate 11,647,666 of JANFPS010000004.1, read as the reverse complement.
TTGAGCGTGCATCAGTTGGTGGAGAATACGGATGAGACCTACTGCATCGACAATGAGGCTTTGTATGATATCTGTTTCCGCACCCTCAAGCTGACAACCCCCACTTATGGCGATCTCAACCATTTGGTATCGGCCACCATGTCTGGGGTCACTACTTGTCTTCGCTTCCCTGGCCAACTGAATGCCGATCTGCGAAAATTGGCTGTCAATATGGTGCCCTTCCCCCGTCTGCATTTCTTCATGCCTGGCTTTGCCCCATTAACATCCCGTGGATCCCAGCAATATCGTGCACTAACGGTGCCCGAGCTGACCCAACAGATGTTTGATGCCAAGAACATGATGGCCGCCTGCGATCCCCGCCATGGACGTTATCTGACAGTTGCTGCCATTTTCCGTGGCCGTATGTCCATGAAGGAGGTCGACGAACAGATGCTTAACATTCAGAACAAGAACAGTAGTTTCTTTGTGGAATGGATCCCAAACAACTGCAAAACGGCTGTTTGCGACATCCCGCCCCGAGGATTAAAAATGTCTGCCACCTTCATTGGCAACTCGACGGCCATTCAGGAGCTATTCAAGCGGGTGTCCGAGCAGTTTACTGCCATGTTCCGGCGCAAGGCTTTCTTGCATTGGTACACCGGTGAGGGTATGGATGAAATGGAGTTCACTGAGGCCGAGAGCAACATGAATGATCTAGTATCCGAGTATCAACAATACCAGGAGGCCACCGCCGACGAGGAGGGTGAATTCGACGAGGACGAGGAGGGTGGTGGCGACGAATAACCGTCCCTGCTACTCACTCATTCCAAGGCATCCCCGCCCTCCATACATACACGAACACAGTCACACTTACACTATGTTGATGGTGCAGAGAAACGACACATTTTAAAATATGGGATTGACTACACAGACGTGACATCAGATTTTAGAAGAAGAAACGCAACGATCGCACATGTTCCCCAATTGTGCATATTTCCAACACTTGACACCCCCAAACCGGATTTCCCCGTTTTACTTTATGTTTTATTTTTAATTTGAAGTGCTGTCAAAATAAACCAACGTTATGAAGCTGTCAAATTAAGCTGTCAAATTTTTGCATAGAAACGTTTGACAAAAAGCGTTTGTCAATCCAGCCAACAGTTTCGTCAAAAGGAGAGTTAACATGTCCTGGCCGGCAACTCCTCTAACTTCTCGCGGTGTCCATGTACGTGGACGTAAACGCATAAATTCTCATCCAATTCAAGTACTGCGTCAGGCCAATCCTTGGCCTCTTCTAATGGAAATGGCCAAAATCGACGGGAATGCAGATTCGACAGAACAGCACGAAGATAGGAACCGAATTGGACGAGTCGTCAATCCTTGGCCTCGTCTAATGGAAAATGCAAAAATCGACGGGAATGCAGATTCGACAGAAGAGCACGAAGATAAAGACCGAACTGGACGAGTCGTGGAAGGGGCTAACCCAATAGATTCCAACCACTACAAGCGCAGCTAATAGGAGAAAGACCTTTTTTTTCTTTTAATTTATTGAGAACGACGCCAAAGAATACTAGACATTGAGATATATTGTATGCGGGGGGAATAACTTGCAATAAAGTTCGAGACTAAACATCATCAAAGAGTCCTCTGGGTGGTGGTCCTACAATGCGCCTTTCGTGTTCCATTTCATAATCTTGTTCAAGCTCATTTGTGCCTCGGAATCCCACTTGCATTTGAGTACTCCGTCCAAAGCGTTCGTTTATCTCCTCGGACAGAGAACGTGGTACACCCAATGCTGATGCAGAGGAGGCCACAGCTGCGTAGTCATAGCCACTTTCACCATCTCTTAGTAGTCCATCGGCTGGAGTCCGACTACTTGTAGCTCCGCCGCCGCCGCCTCCTCCAGGGCGATATTTGCTTAAATAATCATTGCCGCCACCAGGTGGCATAGAATCTATGGGACGCGTGAAATCTCTACGCCTGGCCATTGCCTCTTCGGCACGCTGACGTCGACGCTTTTCACGTGCAATCAAATCCTTGCCCTCTTGCACCAGTTCAGTAGCAATCGTTTCGTTCAGCAAAAACTGCTGGAAACCCAAGGCGTTCAGAGCTCGACTACCCAGGCTAAACCAAGTGGCTAAACAAAAGGCCAGCATGCACATGGGAAAATAGATGTTGAAACCATTCGAGATTATTCCAATGACATCCATGTGACCCATAATTTGGGTGTAGTAGGTTTCCATAATGCGCTGCAATAAGAGAAAGGCAAATTATGAAAGATTTGGTACAGAGGTAAAACCATTCTCTCACCTTTTGTATGATGTGCGAATCCATGTGGATGAGACCTAGAAAGTTAAGACACATAGGCGGGGTAAGTCGACACAACAACATGCCACTAAAAATCAGGCTGTGCTCGTTTGTCTGATGATGTGGGGCCAAATAGTAAAGATTGAGGAAACGTATGCGCAATATCGTGGAGTAGGTGCAGTAGAAGAAGTAACACAACACTACCATGGAGAACACCTCGATGGTAAAAAAGTCGTAGCTTTCCTTGGCCACATAGATGACATTGGCGAATACGGAGAGCACGGGATGACGGCTAAAGAAGGTTAACTCACTCCACACTACCATGGCGGACATGGTGGCCGTTATGACGCATAGCGTCTTAAGGAATGGTGGTTTTAGCAAACATTCCCAGTACCACTCCAAAGTCGGACTATAACAGATCCTCTCCATCTGCGAACGCTGTCGCGGGAATTCCGACTTAAAACGACGCTCCGAGGAGTGAATATTTCTGGCCACATCCTCCAGATGAAGTACACGATTTACCTGCACACTCCACAATGCCTCGGTGCGCTGTAGAGTTTGTAATGATTTGATCACCTGCTTGTGTATCCGCACTAGAGCCTTCTCCGATGGCAAGATGGTGGATGTAGTTGATGAGCCCGATCCCATGCCGCTGCCGCCAGTGCGAGCGAAATTTCGACTGGCCCGCTCCTGCAGCTCGATTGGAACCTTACGCAATATTGTCTCTAGACAGGGACGCAGCTCATGATTATTGGGTACCGTTCGACTAATGCATTGCAGCGACTCCAGTATATCATCGACATGCTCCTCGGCCTCGGCTTTGTCTGTGCTCAATTTAGCCGCCTTAAAGTAGGCATATTGCAAGGTGAATCCCGGCTTTGCGTTGTTCCACAGGGAACGTGGAACCTCGACCAAAGCATAGCCCAACAATAGGATTAGTAGGAACAGGCCCCATGTATTTGAAGCTGAGGATGCTATTGCCTTTAATTTGGGTCCATCTAGGGATTCACCCTTCGCCGCAATATAGATCAAAAGGACACCACATATAAAGAGATATGAGCCATAGTAGATGGCATTTTCGATCAGGGCCGACTTTAGTTTGCCTTTAATTGTGAAATCGCCGGCTTTAAGATACGATTGCATTAGTGGCATAATCAACCAAGTGAGAAATTGCGAACTCCAATAAATGATGCGCCATAAATCGGGAAAGACCGATTCAGGTACCATACCCCAGGGCTCCTGACATGGAGCTGCAATTGGAGGAATGGTAGGAGATGGTAATGCGGCGGCTCCTTGTGTGGTGCTCGTAATATTTTCCAATGCAGGCGCTGGCTTATGCTCTGCCAAGCATTGTCGATAGAGTGTCTAGAAATGTAGAATAAAGTATATCTCGGTTGCATCTCCCATGATTTACTTACCGATGTAACATCCAGCGGAATAGTAAATACAATCAGAAAGGAAAAACACCAGGCCGTGAGAACGGAAAGTGTCACTAAGATGTGCTGACGTGGTACGTTGCCATAGCGATACAATGAAACGCTGGCAAGGATTAAAGCAGCAATTATGCCAAATGTTAGCAAATAGGCCATGGCTATTGATTCTAATCGGCTTGCTTGTGCGTTGTGTTAATTAATATATGTAAGCTTAATTTGTAACTATTCTCATACTAAGGTGCCTAAGTGGAGGGGGGGGAGGTGTTCTGTTTCTCCTGACTTGACGACTCTTTTGGATTGTTACGTTTCTTTTGCAATTGGCGGGCAGTCTCACGATGCATTTCCTCCAAACGCTCCAATGCCTGGGTCTTTAGCGGCATCAAATGTGGTTTACAGAAAATTAACTCTGTCTTGTGCTCAAAAAATAGTTTTCCCGTTGTGGGCTCAATCAAATCAATTTTCTCCCGCTCCACTGTCGACATTGCAGCTGCTGCCACTGCCACTCGGGAAATTCTGCATATGGTTCGCCTCAAATTTCGGTTCTTGTTCTTTTTTCTTGTTGTCCAATTTCAATCGATTCGCGAAGCTCTGTTGGGGGTGGTGTAGTGTGGGAGGAGGAACAGGCAGCAATCAGTCCGCCCACACCAAGCGTAATATAAGGCAATTATGCGTCACGCGTCACTCGACTAAACACTTGTGATAGCGCTCGTTATCACCATAAAATTTTCAACTAGAGGTTTTTCCAATTATTTACAATCTTACTCTTTTTTTTAAATACTTCGTCTTACCTTTCCAGTGTGACCAGCACATGGGATTAGATAATCGCCAAGTATTTTATTTTACACGCGTAGATAATATCAAAAGCGTTGGTCAACACTGGCGAAATTCTGTTTGTGTTTTTCTTTTTGTTCTTTAGGCTACAACAAAAACTTTCTATTTCCCTTTTTCACAAAATCTATAGCATTGGCAAAGCCAAAAATTGCTCAACAATGGATGTTGACAAGACAAGAAGCTGCGGCGATGGTATGGAACATCCAGAACATACGACTTCAAAGCAAATGGAGCAACATGATCAGAAACAAGAACAGGGTCAGGGACATAATTGCGATGTGGTGGCTGCAAAGCGTCCGCAATTGCCACGTAAAGATAGCACAGTTGTCCAAGAAACCGCCATAATGGTTAGGAAAACATCATCCTCATCCCTGCCTTTGCCTGGGCTACATACTCTGTACAGACGTCCGGAAATAGTTGGACGCAGCCTGGCTCCAGTCTTGCCCAAGGGGGAGTTGGTGCAACTTCGACCTAGATTAGTTTATTCACAGCAACAGGAGACACTGCCTGAACACAAGAAGACAAAGCCGCCCAAGTTTGTGCCTTATGAACCGTATCCAGGCGCTGTTAATCCCATGGATCCGTCCGCGGAAGACACATCCAAGCACTCGCATAAAGTGCGGATAAACAAAAACAATCTGGATATAGCTGTGCTGGCGGATCAAGTCTCAACGTTGCGCACTCAAGAACTAGATCCGAACCCGGACAACAAGGAGACACAGAATGAGGAACTGCAGCAGCTGCGACTCGAATTGGAGTCTATACGCAAGGAACGTGATCATTTTCAGGCACAATACAAGTTTCAAACACAAGTCAATAGTGAGCTGAAGAGTCTGCTGGTCGCATCTGTGGGTGAGGATTTGCAGACACGCGTTAATGTCTTGACCGAGGATAAATTGCAGCTCGCCCGTGCTCTGCTCGACACGGCCAATAATTTGACCACCCATACGGAGCAAATTGAATTTCTGGCCGGCCAATGTGAAGTTTGGCGTTCCAAATTTTTGGCCAGCAGTGTAATGGTCGAAGAGCTGGCCCGCTGGAAAGCTGATCTCACGCAAAAGAATCAAATGCTAAACGAGTCCACCAAACAATTGATGCATGCAACGCATCAAATTCGTGAAATACAATTGGATATGCTGAAGCAGTTGAAATTTTTGGCCAAAATTCGTTATCTCAATTTGCCGGCCACTGATGTGATCAGCTTAAGTGCCGAGAATTTAAATATATTACAACGCATGGTGCTCCACACAGGCGTGGCGGGCATACCCGAGGAGACCCTTAAATTATCCAGCGCCAGTACGAGTCCATTATGCGAGGCTGAGAAATATGCGGTACAGGTAAGAAAAAGTGGGAGAGAGAGTGTGTGTGGACACCACAATGATTCTGTATTGTTTTATTTCGATTTTAGGCCTTGGAATTTGTTAGTCAGCCCCTGATGGCCACCGATGAAGCCATTCGCGCTCTCTTTGGCCAAGCTCAGCGACCCCACTATCAACAACCAACTGAAACTGAACCGGAAACGAATTAAATCTAAGAAAAGAAACCAAGCTAGCAATATTAGTTATTAAAGGACACATTATATAGGACAATTTTTGATATATATTTATATATAATCTATAAATGCAATTTCTTTTAGTTGGATTTTCTCTCAGTGCTGTAGAGATCAAGACGCCGCTGACTGAAGACCGGTATTTGCTGGCGCACTTGCTCCACTAAATCAAAGTCTATGTCGGCGGCTAAAGTCTCCTCTGTCTCGGTAGCACTTATTAGGACTTTGGCCCAGGGGTCAACAATCATTGAGTGACCGTAGGCAACATATTCGGCACTGGTATCTCTTGCCGGCGAAGTGGTGACCACATATAACTGATTGTCATTGGCTCGAGACCGTTGAAGAAGCTCCCAGTGTAATGGTCCTGTGGTCATATTGAAAGCAGCCGGATATATGATCATTTCACATCCCTCGTTCCGATAGAGGCGCGCCATCTCTTCGAACCGTATGTCATAGCAAATACCAATGCCGATCTTATGTTCATCCACATTGATAATCGTGAAGTCATTGCCCGCAGAAAGTGTTTCCGATTCCTTGAAACGAATTCCGCCCCTGACATCAATATCGAATAAATGCATTTTTCGATGTTTTGCCACTAAGTCCCCGGTGGGTGACCACACTGTGCATGTGTTATAGATTGCATCGTTCTCAGCCAGTTCGGGTATTGTGCCGCCCACAATATAGATTTGATGTTTCTTGGCCAAGCTCGACAATTGTTGCGAGGTATAGCCATTTGGTATGCTTTCCGAGTATTCACGAAAATATTTTGTACCATAGGGACAATTGAAACACTCGGGCAAAGTGACTAGGCGGGGCTTATGCTCGGCCACAGCAGCCTCTAGCTTCGCTACAGCATTCTGGACATTTGCAATTTTATCCTTCGAACCCTTCAATTGCAATAAAACCAGACGCATTACTGGAACAAATGCGCAAAAGTGAACTTGTTATGGAATAATATGAAGAAATATATAAAACCTACCGTTTGATCTGCTCATGTCTGTAGTTAAAATAAAACCTTATCTTCAGTTATTTTGAGTTTTTGTTTGTGGTTTGATAACAATTCGCAACATAGTACAAAAATAAAAAGGTAGCGCAACATTTGCTGTAGTCTGCGTCATTAATTCTGTTTTTTTAAGCCACAACTTGCACTGTGTTTTTAACACTTAAAAGATATTTATTTTTAAGTATTGTAATAATATTTATTCTGTATTTTATTTAATTTTCCGTCTTTCGTTTTATATTTTAAATTTTTCAACAGGTGTTTTGTGCTCCATAAACTTCAACAGTCTGGCAATCTTTATCGAAGCGCAGCCAACTTCAGCGCGCTCTAGAAAAGCGTTGCCACCTTTCTTTTCAATTTTCTCTCCCAAAAGGTGCGCACGTGTTCGTTTACTAAAAATTGCGATAAATGCGATAAATAACTACAAATTGCACTGAAATTAAACATTAAATCGTTATAAAATGACGCAGTTATTGACTAAATGGAATTTTTCGACTTTTGCAGCAGCAGCAACACACGAAAATGGTGCAACGTTTGACGCTGAGAAGACGTTTGTCGTACAACACACGCTCCAATAGGAGACGCATGTAAATGAACCAGCCCACCTACTATTTGGCAGCTTCTACAACCTTTCGCCCTTTATTCACAGTGTACGCACTCCCGGCGGTCGTCTGGTCTACCAGTATGTGAAGAAGAACAAAACTGTGCCCCGTTGCGGACAGTGCAAGGAGAAGCTAAAGGGCATCACTCCCACCCGTCCCAGCGAGCGTCCCCGTCTGTCCAAGCGCCATAAGACCGTTTCCCGCACATACGGCGGTGTTTTGTGCCACGGCTGCCTGCGGGAGCGCATTGTGCGCGCCTTCCTCATTGAGGAGCAGAAGATCGTCAAGGCTCTGAAGAGCCAGCGTGAGGCTCTGGTGAAGCCGGTGAAGGCCCCCAAGGCCAAGGTGGAGCCAAAGAAGAAGCCTGTTTCGAAAACCACAAAGCCCGGCACTGGTGGTAAGGGAGCAGGCAAGTCGGCTGGTGGCAAAGGACCAGGCGGAAAGAAACCCGGTCAGAAGCCCTCCGGTGGCGCTGTCAAGCCCAGGAAGTAAACGCATTGCGAATACGAGTTCAAATTCTAACATCTGATGCAAAAGAATACAAATAAAACTGTTTTTTCCGAAGGGATTACTTCTAAATTTATTTGAAAAATATTTTTGTTGTTTGTAGGTGGCAACACAATCAGCTGTTTGGAAAATCTTCTGATTAGAGCCAACTTGCCAATCGGAACCAATCAACTTGTAGCCAATATTTGAAACCCAAACCCAATTGCCACTTAAGCTACGTCTTTTATTACAATTTAATAAATCCGCAAATAATATATTAGTAAATATAGAATATAGTTTTTATACAAATTTTATATTTTGTTTCAATTGCACATAATTTAAATTCAAAATTTGCCAAGTATTTTCCAACACTTGTTTCTATGACTGGTTCCGCTCTCGGAATCAGCTAATTTCCTTGGTTTGTTTTGTTAGCTTTTTTATCAATTTAACTTAAATTTAATACAAAAATGCCTCAGCATTGTCGCACTTGCAGCGAGATCATCTACAGTAAAAACGCCAGAAATCTTTTCCAAGAACCGCACAGCATAATGTTACACAGAATTCAAGCTCTAACAAGCCTTTGGGTAACTTTTCGACTTCCCTTGAGAGGCTGTGAGACTACATTTTCCACTTTTACAGATTAGGGAGATTCAGGAGTTTCCCGATCTCATTTGCGGCCCATGTGAAGTGTCATTACAGGAAGCTATACGATTTCGGGAGCTTATCATTATGACCCAAAAGAAGCTTCACATTCAGAGCAAGGAAACTAAGGTTGTTGATGAGGAGGAAGAACCAGCAGAAACAGAAGAAGAGGACGATATTATTGTACATCAGGAGGAGGAGGAGGAGTGCATTGGTGAAGATGTACAACCTGTACAAGAAATAATTGATGCTAGCCAACCAACCAAATCCTCGTCGATATGCGCTTCTTTAAACTTCGACCACAGCCAGAGCAAGAAACTGCCCCGAATTCAATGGAGCAACCTTACTGAGAATGAAGTGAGGGCTCTTAAGCGAGAACGTCGAAAACGTGACTGTATTTGTGATATATGTGGCCGGCATTTTAGCTGCCCAAGCAATTTCAAGGTCCATCTTTTACGGCACAGTGGCGTAAAAAACTATCATTGCTCGCAATGCCCTCAGACGTTTTATACAGCTCCTTTACTGCGTCGCCATGAGAGGATTCATGTCTGTAAGCGACCCTATCAATGTCACTACTGTACACGCAAGTTCACCAATACCGGCGGACGTATTCAGCATGAGCGGACGTAAGTAATTAGATGGTTTTCAACAACGATAAGAGATTTAATAGTCCCTTTTCAGTCGTCATACATTTATTAAACCCTTTAAGTGCAAGGAGTGCGACAAATCCTTTGTAACTGGTGGCAAGCTAAACACACACATGCTCAGTCACACCGGCGTAAGATCGTTTCAGTAAGTAAGACACACTTTATGTTAATGCTAACTTCTTTTACACTTTTAAAGCTACTTTTGTTTTTGAATTGATTCCTAACTTTCTCTTGCAGTTGCGAGTCCTGCAAAGTATCATTTATGCGCCGCTCGCATTTAACTGCCCATTATCGCTCCAAAAGCCATGCCCAGTCTATGATTGAAGATGTTATGAATCTGGATATTGAGACTGAGCTGGAACTTGTTGCCACATCCTAGTCGTTCTAGATATTCTTGTCACAAGTTTTTCCAACTGATGAAATGGCAAAAGTCAATATATTGGATCTGCCAGATGAGTGCCTCACTATGGTGTTTCTGGATCTGGATATGCGCGGTCAGTGCAATTTCGCCTATACATGTTGCCGCTTTCAGTGCATATATCACATGGTTCATGAGAAGCATTATCGTTATTTTGTTTGGTATGAGCGTACGAATCGGTGGTCACATCTGGAGATTCAGGCGTTCTTCAAGCTAAATGGTTATAAAATGCAAATGTTATCTCTAACTGATGTAAGAGACTATAATAATATGGAAATGCTACGACATGACTATGAAGATCAAAAGAAGGACAAAGACGAGCCGGAGGCAGAGGAGATAGAACCCTTACATAGCAAGGCCATCTATGTGGCTCGCATCTGTGTGTATTTAAAAAACTTACGCTCACTTATCCTGACCATTGATCACAAGTTGAGCGAAATTATTATTGAGATTTGCCGACATATGCGTCAGTTACAGGATCTAACTATCTCAAGTGCCAAACATCCAAACTACGAATTCTTCGTTCTCTTGCCCTTTCTGCAGAACCTGGATATTGAATATTTTGCCTTGGAGTCCGATGACAAGCTATTCGAGACTCTGTCCAAATTGCGACCGCACACAATGCGAACTTTGCGCATTGGTTCTGAATTGAAGCTGAAACATTTCCGATATATTTGCCAATTAAGCAACCTAAACATGCTAAATATCAATAATCCTTGCTGTGTGGCTCTAGAGTATTTATTAAATATGAAGAATTTGTCTATCCTAAGTCTAACTGATGCCACTCAATTGGACAACATAGATTTTATGCGTTTGCTTTGTGGTCTAAAGACTCTCAGTACCCTTTATGTCAGCTATTGTTTGAATCTCTCCAACGAGTTTGTCTTCTTTGCAATTAAATATCTTAATGAGGAGGCACAATTGGACTCTTCGAACGGTTTGCGGCGTTTGCCATTCTATTTGGAATGCCATTATACGAGCGTAGTCAGAGACATAAACGAATATGAAGTGGTTAGTTCTGCCCTTTCCTTGATTCAAATTAATTTCGTAAGTTTTAGTAGTATTAGTGGAAATTAATATATTTCATTATGTCATTTTCTCTCAGAAAAGCAAACCCTCTGCCTAGAACTAACTTAATTAAATAACGATATATATTTTTCAATAAAAAACTTTTCACTGTTCAAATTACCTTTTTTACCTATTTTGTGCACAGGTTTTCGAAGGGTTATTTCTTTAAATAGGGGTTTTTTTTTAAATTCGCATTTTCCTTTCACGTTCAAATCGCTTACTTAATTTTCACATCTTTTTGAATATCCCGTGCAGCGCTGCCAGACTACTCAAAAGGAAATCTTTTTTAGGGACAGCACGTTTACCCACAATCTATTGTTTTGAATTCTTGAATGTCGATTTTCTGCTTGTATTGAGTTGACCAAGCAACAGTTGGGAAGGACATGGACTTTGAAGTAGAGAGCAAGTGCCAAAAATAAGCTTTCCGCATGTGAGCTTTTACCACTAAGAATTGAGAGAGAGAGTATTGGGGTTAGAGGAAGATTAAGCTTCTATGTCTTCATTTGATGTACATATGTAGTTTAGTTTTACTACCGATTTTCGAGTGTGCAATGGAGTCCAGTCCACTTGATCGAACTTAGTTTTTTGTTTTATTTATAAAATAAATGTTATTCAGCTACAGTCACTCAATTTATTGCAACATCCTACTTAACAGACCAAAATAAATACCCAAAACAAAAGTGATAAACAAATAAATTAAAACTTAATACATATATATACAAGTTTCTTCTGTTGTTTAAAGAAAAGATTAGCTGTTAAAGTGATTGATTTTAAATATTCCATTTGTTCACTTAAAAACTAAGCTAATCAGCTAAGTCAGACCAAACGCCAAAACTTGGTCAACAATATATTTATTGTCCTGTGAAAAATCGATTTTATTTATCCTGTGCCGTGCTGTCATATCCTAAGCTTTTGTGGTCGTTGCCTTCGTCGTTTTCGCTTTCATTTTATTGTAGTTTAACGGTTAAAATAATATCAAGTTCAGACCGATATTTAATAGAATTCTCCTATGTAAGGGAAGAGGAAAGCAATATTAAATATCTCACGTATGAACAAAGATGATTGTTACCTCTGCTTCGGGCGTGGATAACACTCCTACATTGGGTACGTATGTGTGGTAGTTCCTTTCCCTTTTAAGTAAATGTTTACTGCGTGTTTAGTTGGGGTAGGAGAGGAGTAGGGGGTTGAATGGGATAGGTTAGTGAGTGTGTGGATTGGTGTATGGGTTTTTCCCTAGAATTTTCTCAATTATATTACTTATTTGTCCTTACATTTCAGGTACTGTTGAAGTCACCACTCTATTGGGCGCATTCTTTGGTGTACTCGTTCTGCTCCTGCTGCTATTCCTGTACATAAGCCGCAAATGTTGCTTTCATCATCGACATGGCATTAATTGTTGTGATGAGCGTCATCTGGCTGCCAAATGTGTTCAAAAGATCAGTGAGTACTTAGTCCATGACCGAAGATTGAACTTTATTACATTATTTTCCTTTACTTTTGGCAGCGCGCAAAAGACGCTACGAGAACACCAGTTCCGATTCGGAAGAGGACATATTGCGGCGTCTGCGATGGCATCAGCAGAGCCAGCAGCAGAATGACAAATTGGCTGGTTACGGCATGAACAGTAATCAAATCAATCCGTTGACAGCCCACAGCTTCAATTACCATCATCCTGATGCCGACCTGCAAAGAGTCACCGTGACGCGTGACCCTTTGGCCATTGCCGAAAGGGGCAAGGTCGGTATCCCGTCATCGCATAGTGAGTGCAGCTCGAATGACTCCATGGAGGCATCTGTTGACAGCCACACGGGCGTTCTGACGGGGGAGAGGGAAACCAAAGGTAAAAACTACTTTCTAGCGCAAGTTAGTCATATGTTGTCACGCAAAAAAGGAAGCGTAAACCTATCAAAGCCTACATATACATAAGTATATGACTGCGGCTTTGAAAGCTTTTAGCTTCTTTGATATTTTACAAAAATAATTGTCACTTCGGCCGTAGGTTTTCCTATCACAGCGTTGAGACAACCTTCTTTTGGGGGAGATCATCGTTCCAAGATTCATGCTCAACGTTACCAACAGCACAAAGTTGAGGTCTTGGCGCCAAAGCAGGATAAGCTACAGGACAGGGATAGGGATCGTGATAATGTGGTGGTCGTGCCAATAACCAATACCCTCAGTAACAACAACAACAACACCTCTACTATAAACAACAACAACAACGCTAACGATGATGTAAGATCTTAAGACTGAGACATGATCATCCTTAAATTTTCGTTCATATTTGTGGAAATTTTTATTGCAGGAACCCCTCTTTGATACTAGCGATCTACGTTCCATTAAGTCGGATGATATGCTGGTAAGTGATGCCTTGAAGGGTACTCCGCCCATCAGGGGACCCATCGAATTGGAGATGTCGCTGCTATATGATGCACCCATGCGAAAGATGACAATTCATGTGATGCAGGCACGTTGCTTGCCGCCGTTGGCCACCGGACAGCAGACGCACACGCAGGTGCGAATGCTGATGCTGCCCAACAAAAAGCAGAAGCATAAAACCAAGATACGCAGCGGTGAGAATCCACAATATATGGAAAGCTTTTTGCTGCATCGCGTCAATCCGGAGGATGTCAACAACATGGGACTGCGAGTGCGTCTCTATGGTTGCGAGCGACTGCGGAAGGAACGTCTGATCGGCGAGGCGTATGTGAGTTTTGCCACAGTTGATCTCGAGCTGGAGACCAATCTGTGGCTGCCTCTGGAGCCGCGTAACACTTCGTCAGTTTTGGGATCAACCAGTGATTTACTAAGTTTGGCCAGGTCGGATAGTGCCGGATCCACATCCTCCATGCAGCATGGCGGGGTATCCGAGTTGCTGCTAGGACTGAGCTACAATGGGGTCACAGGTCGGCTGAGCGTAGAGATTATTAAGGGCAGTCAATTCCGTAGCCTGTCGCTAAACAAGGCGCCCGATACCTATGTCAAGCTGTGCATGGTCAGCAGCATTGGTCAGGAGATATCGCGGGCAAAGACCTCCATACGCCGAGGACAACCGAATCCGCTTTTCAAGGAGACATTCGCCTTTCAGGTGGCCTTGTTCCAGCTCAACGATGTTACTTTAATGATCTCAGTGTATGCCAAACGGCATATGAAGAAGAACGAAATGGTCGGTTGGTTTAGTCTCGGCCTTAACTCGTCGGGGCCAGAGGAAGTGGCCCATTGGGCGGATGTTTGCGAGATGCCAAAGGGTGAGATGCTGGCACGATGGCATGTCCTGGTGGATTCCTGATTCGAGCAGTTAGGACAGTCTTCTGGACGCAGCAGTAAGGCCCTCAAGAAATTGGGCTTCGCTGCATCGGCGTTCAAGGACAGGTCCAAAGAGAAGGTTGTCGCCAAGGAGAAGCATTGCTCTGACGAGGAGACCGATCAGTTTCCGGGTGACAATGCGGTGGCTGTCGACATTGAGCCGGGCTTGGAGTTAGACTTTGTGTAGAGCCAGCTTGATGGCCAGTGGTAATTTTGTGATTTGTTTTTTATGGAGCTCTCCTGATGACTTTGAGCTAAAAAGTATTGTAATTTTTCGGGTCCGCCGGACCCAAATCCAAATCCCCAAAAAATTGGGTTGGGCAAAAACAAAATTTGTAATTTGAAAACAATTTGGCACACATTTTTTCTATAAAATGTGAAAAACGAACCTACTGAAACATTATTGTAATACTAATTATTAAATAGAATATCGAAATTTTATACGCAATGGACACGAAAGTACATACTAAACATAACTTATTACTCGAAATTTGAATTTTTTAATTGTTTGTGATAATGCATAAAACTATTTGGTATAATCGATGAATCAGGATTACCATCAGTTGAGAATACATACATATATCTATATATATATATCAGCGGCGGATCTAGGTGTAGATTTTGGGGGGTGTAATCGGTCCTTTTGGTGAAAATCAGAAATCTACCCGTTTTTATCATAAAGAAATTGAAATAAGAATTAAAAATCGCTTTTATGGATTCTTGGATCCGTCAAGGTATATATATATAAATATATCTAAAATCTCGATGTCGAAGTTTTGTAAAAAGCAAATTTCTGCATCTTATCTACATAAAAATCTATATATATACATATATATATTTAACCGCAATGGTTCCAAGACAAGAAAAAAGGGTCTTCTGAGACTTATTAGCACTTTTTTATTACAAATAATTCTTAAATCAAATCCCAAGTGAATAGCAACAATTGTAGTAAATAACTAAATACCTACATAATAAACATTAACGAACGATTGATACACACTTGATCGATTGATTCAATCGATCAAGAGCCAAGCATCAAGCATTGTTCCAGTTTTTGATATGCAGATTAACGGTAAAGATAAATACCAGTACCTTAGAATTCAAACGCACAAAGATCTATTGTACAAGAGAGCAACAGAGAAAGTAAAGCAAAGTAAAGAAGTTGATAATGATTTTGAAATCAATATTGAATTTGGGTTTGTTAATGCTAGAAATAATACAAACAAAAATATATACAATTATATATATATATCAGAATCAGAGCCAGAAAAGGGATTAGATATGGTAATTATGATATGCAAAAATAATATCTGGCATTAAATCTAATAAGTTTAACTTATATACAGAAAAGCTTTAATAAGTATTAGTTTTATTTTTTTAATTGTACATTCCAAAAATTCAATTTTATTAAACGAAACAAAGAGACAAAAAAGGAAACTTTTCAACTATTTGCAATGCTCATGCAAGACAAGAACCCTAATATTTAATTTACATGTACGCGTAGTATTTGTATCTTTTAAAAATCTATATGTTTTTAATATCAACAAAATATTTTATATATATTCACAATTCAAATGAATGTGTGTGTTTGTCGTTAACAAAAAAACTTAAAAAAAAAGAAACCCCAAAATATGGAAATTATGAGCAAATGAAGAACGAAAAAAAATGAATTTGTAAGATGCAATAAGCTAATTAAGCTGAAGAACAACATAATGCATATTTGTCAAGCCGTTTTTGTAAGACATAACATATTTAGGTATGTAAATCTAATTACAATGATTATTATTATTACAATTATTATTCAAGCTTCTAAATGTGCGTAAGTGTGTGCGTGTGAAAAAAATTGATAAAAGAAACCATGAAATTTAACAACACAACACACAGCGAAGAGAGACTTGCAAATAAATTGCAATGTTTATTTGACAAGTTCTTGTAGAAAACTCCCTCCATTGATATTAATATATTGAGAATTGAGTGCAGTGATTGATTTTTCCTGGAATAAAACTTACACAACGTATTTCTACTTTTCAATTTAAAAACAATTAAATTGTCATTGTTGATTATCAAGAATAATAATTTTAATATTACATAATTGCGACTTAAAAAATAAAACGATAACATACAAACTAACAATTTACGTAAAGATCTAAAAACTTCTTTGTTATGTACAATTTGTTGGCGTTTTGAACTATTTTCGTCGCTTTCTCCTCATTTTTTTATAGTTACCCGCCGCGCTGTCATCATCGTCACTTTCTGGGTTATTGTATTCCTGAGTTTCTTTGGAGTTGTTGTCGTTGGTGATTGATTGGGCATTCCATTCCTTACGCAACTCACTGAGCATGCCCGGCGTCAGTAAGCCTTGGGCCAGAAGCCTTTCGGTAAGGCGTCCACGCGAAGCACTTGGCAGTCGTGGCTCCTTGACGTGAGTGACACGTCGCATGCCATAGGCATTTGGGACTGTGTCGCCATCCTGATCAGCCTCTGTGTTCTTTAGCAAACGTGTTATTTGAAAAACACCCTGCTGAATGATATCATCAAGCTCTTTTTGTGCCTCCCGCACGCTGGCTGCCTCTGGGAAGAGGTCCATGAAGCGATAACTTAACCATAGATACAAATCCATTACATCGAATATCGCTTCCAAGTGCACCAAATCCAGAATGGTCTTGGGCAGTTTGAAAGGCCAACCGCAATTTCTTTTGATGAAATCAAATGTAATTGGCTCGTTTCTACTATATTGGCGCGCTATTTTAAGGAACATGGAGCAAACAAAAGGCATCTTTCGGTTAATCGGAGCACAGCAGAAGACATAACGTGCTCGTAGAGGCAAAGGAACATGTTGTATCATCTCGGCCAAGAATTTAAAGTCGTCAATGTTACACATAAAGTATAAAGAGTCGTCCACGGTGCATAGATTTACGAAAATGTCCATTAAATTACTTAGCGTCGCGTTAGGCAGGTGATAGGCATATAGTTCAATTTGATCGGCAGTTGGATGCAAACCAGCTTGTTTCAGGGGTTCCGGTGTTTCGCCCAAAATGCGTTGCAGCGTCGACAGATCCTCAGCTTTGAAGGCAGTAACATAGCCATGCTCCCATTGGGTACGAAAACGGCCAGCGCGTCCAGCTATTTGAAGAGCTGCCGATACAGAAATCGTATCAATTTCGCGCTCGCCACGCTCGTTCAGTGTAGGCTTGACCAGAGAGTAGAAAATTATTCGACGTATGCTCCTAAAAAGGTTGGAACATTAATTTCCACTAACTTATCTAACTGGCACGAGATTACTTACAGATTCAACCCCATGCCGATAGCATCGGTGGCTACCATAACTTTGCAACTATTTTCCGGATCGTTGAATTTAGCTGCTTGTGCCAGTTTGGTACCAGGTGGCAGTCCGCCATATATGACAGCCACCTCCTTGCCTCTGGAAACGGAACCAACAATTAGCTATGAACAATTGGAGGAGAAAGAGTTGTTTCACTCACCGTGCCTCGATTTCACGGGATACAGTATAAATATCGTGTTTGCTAAAGCAAACAATGCAATCTCCGGGCTGGACGTTATCCAGCGATCCTAATGCCGCGTTCTCAACAGTGAGCTCTGTAAGACGATCATAGCGACGCACTTCGACAGTCTCGCCTGTGGTCTCGCAGATCTTCTCCAGCAATTCCAAGGAGCCAGCCTCGCCGCATACATGTACCTCGTCAGCAATCAATCCAAGAAAAGCCCGTGTCCAGGCCCAGCCACGTTGGGGATCCCGTATCTGTTGTATTTCATCAATGACCGCCACCTCGTCTAGATTAATAAAAAAATTGGTCAATTAAGCCATCAAGAGTGTGCAAAATGGGCACTTACAGGGCGTGTTTACCGAGGTCATTTCAACCGTGCAGGCCACATGACTGGCAGGTGAGCTTTCGCTGATGCCAAATTTACGCTCCTCTCCTGTAACCAAATCACATGGTGTACCTCGCTCATTTGCCTTGTTGTACACCTCTGTAGCAAGCAGCTTGAGCGGTCCACAATAGACGCCACTTTTAGCACTTAAATACCGTTCCATGGCATGATAGGTCTTGCCAGAGTTTGTGGGTCCAGCGTGAAAGACTATTTTACGGGTAATGGCACGGGCATTCGTATACCAATTGGCCGGCTGGCGGAGATCGGAGATCTTTTTTAGATCATCCATGCAGTCAAGGTGGGGAAATACGGTTTTGGCATGTCGCAGAAAGTATGGAAAGATGTCATCAATATGTCCGGCTCCTTGCATAATGTCGCTAAAGATTATGTGTAGATCCACGGGCAAATTCTCAGCCTCAATGCAATACCGACGAAATGAACCAAACGCCTGTTGCTGCAAATAGGCTACAAAAGAAAGAAGGTTTAGGGGGGAATGGACTGCCAGAAGAGCATATTTAACTCACAGTCCAACCCATTCTCGACGCACAACGATTTAATCTCCCGTCGTTGGGTGAATTTATTGAGAATCTTTAGGATTTCTGACTTCTCCAGCTTGCCCACCAGCTCGGAGCCTACATCTTCGGAATCGCCAGAATTGACGTCCACCTGGACGGGCTTGAATAGTGTGGAAACATTAACATTTGACTCTTGCTTCTTTCGGGACAGGTGAAACGCCGACCGGTACAGGCCACGCACGTCCGGATGCGTTCCCAATCCCAGCTGCAGACGATGCCAATGCCATTGTCGCACAGTATAGATCAGGCTGATGGAACGCCGAGTGTTTTGCATTGCATTTTAATTGAACAAATTGAAAATAAAAGAAAAACGTGTATCCTCCGACTCTCTGATATAACAGCAAATATCTACATCATGTATGTAGATAGCTATCAGCTATTTTCGTCATCTAAACCGATTGTTTAATTCAAGAAGTCGATAAGTATCGATAAAACTACAACAATAACAACGTCAACAAACGAAAACAAAAATGACTCACTCTGACTCGGATTTGGATCGTTAAACAATATAAAAAATACAAGTTTTAACAATAAATTCAAGAGAATCTCCCACAAAAAACCACCACAATGGGGTTGTTCGGCAAAACTCCCAGCAAAGATCCGAAAGAACAGGTAATGTAACGGTAACATCGCAGGTGTTTTTTGCCAGCGCCACAAAACAAGAGTAACAGTAATATGTATTGTTTGTTCGACCAAATGATGTCACCTCATTTCAACCCGAAAATTAATTGGCTTTTGTTCGATGTTTAGGTGCAAGAGTGGACGCACAAGATTCGAAAGGAGGGTAACCAGCTTGACCGGCAAATACGCAGTATACAGCGGGAGGAGGAGAAGGTGAAACGCTCGCTTAAACAGGCTGCTCAGAAAAGTGACCGTGACACCTGCGTCATTCTAGCCAAGGAAATAGTGAACGCCCGCAAGGCCGTTAATCGCATTTACACGACGAAGGCGCATCTAAATTCAGTACAGATGCAAATGAAGAATCAATTGTGTAAGTAATGCGAATCTAGCTCCATATTATTTCCTATTGTAAGACAATGTCATTTGTAGCTACTTTACGTGTGGCTGGATCACTGCAAAAGTCTACGGAGGTAATGCAAGCCATGCAAAATCTTGTTCGATATCCGGAATTGGCGGGCATTATGCGTGACATGTCCAAGGAAATGATGAAGGCGGGCATTATCGAGGAAATGCTGGACGAGACAATGGATTCGATAGAGGAGTCCGAGGAGCTGGAAGAGGAGGCCGCCAAGGAGGTGGACAAGGTGTTGTGGGAAATTACGGACGGCAAATTGGGAGAAGCTCCACTGCCACCAGAGGCTACACCAACAACTGCATCCACATCAACACCAGCGCGTGTTGCAGTCGCCGAAGCAGTTGCCGATGACGACGATGAGGATGAGGGGGAAGATCTCAAGGAGATGCAGAGTCGACTGGCCTCGTTACGCTCATAAGAATTATGGATGGTTAGAATGGGGGTGGACCCAGTTCTGAAAAGTAAACTTTGGCATGTGATTGTAATCGTAGCACCTAGAGCACACCTTTTCTCAAAATTCTAAAGGGACACCTATCCACGCTCTCCCTAAAAACAGTAAATAGCAAAAACCAAAATGATTATCATAAATCCAATCGGTTCACTTTTCCGCTATTTTTTAAGTGTATAAAGTGTCCCAGTTCAAATTTTGTTGAGCTGTGCAGTCAGTCGTCTTATCGTTATTTTTACAAAAGTTACATTTTATTTATTATATAGTTTACTTTGTATTAAAGTTCGATTTGAGTTAAAACCAAAAAAACTCGATCTAAGGTCTTACATTGCTTTCTATGAAGTCAAGGTAGGCAGCAACTCTTGTATAGACTCCCGGCCAACCCTTTAAACCGCATTGGGTTGGGCCGTAGGAAACTATTCCAGTCAAATAAAAGTTCGCATACCCATTCAAGGTCTCCTCCAGTACCAATGGGCCACCAGAATCACCCCGACAGGAATCAATGCCCTCGACACCGCCGGCACAGATTTGAGAGGTTGTCACAGTACGCCGTTGGCTATTATAGACACGACTACAAGCGCTCAATGTCACCGCCTCAATATCAGCCTTCAACTTAATCTGAGCTGTTGCATTGGTTTCAGTACGACCCCAACCGGCCACAACCATTTTGCGGCCCAAGAAGATTTCATCGCGTTGCTCCGGGTGGTAGGGCAGACAAACGGGTGAAATGAAATCTGTGAAGGGCACAGGATCTCTTAGACGAAGCAAGGCAATATCATTCAACTGATCCCGAGAATTGGCTGAATACTCGGGATGAACTATTTTCTCTATCACGGGGTTGTCCACATAGGGATCATTACAATCGACCCGGCCGCTCTTTTCAGTAGTACAATCAGGATTAGAGCTGGTATCCCATTCACCAAGACGAACGCCCGTCAGTCGCCAATCCCTAGGAATAGCATTAACACAATGAGCAGCCGTAAGTACATAACGATTATTGATCAAGGAACCACCACAATTGTGCCCAATTACATTGCCAGCTAATATAGAATGGAACATTTCGATTATGACATATTACACATTGAGGAAAATCCCATTCGATTTTGCTTACGTTTTGTATACTCGATCAAAACCAGCCAGGGGAATTCCTTTTTACGGGTAGTCACGCCACCAACAATGCGATCCCCAAAGTTATCTCCACAATTCGGCGCCTGTGGCAATAGTTTGGAATTGAAGGTTGAGGGTCTGGGTGGTGTGGGTGCAGGAGTTACTGGCTGTGGTCTTGGCTGACCCTGATTGCCCCAAACAGGCTGAGGCTGAGGCAGCTTTCGATTATTGGCACAGCAAATCTATAAGTAATTTTCTGAGTATATCAAAAAATATGTTACCAAATGAAGAGAATATATATACTTACCAGAACCTGGCCATTGCGATAGCCACATTGGCTATTTTGAAGAAAGATACGATCGCTGGTAGAAAGTGGCGTTGTCTGTACCAACTCATAAAGGTAATCGCACTCCCTTAGATATATGCATGAACCAGTCTGCTCCCCGGGAGTGGTACAATAACCAAAGATCTCTGAGAAAATAAAAGTTTTTCTAAGATTAAGATTTAGCTTGGAACAGAGTACAGCGACCTTTGCTGTTCCCAAACAGATTGCAAAGCGTTTGGGTCAAGTTCAGTTTGCTGATAACCCAATTGTTTTGCCCCTCCACCTACCTTGAGTATTATACAGCCATATGTTTTGCACCACTATCAGAATAAAACCAAACTGAAGCTTTAGCTCCATTGTATACAATACGAATTATATGTATATTATGCTTATATGTGTGTATACTATATAATTTATTTGTTTGAATTAATTAAGCGCCTGGTCGTGCGCCTGCGTTTGCCAGTCGGAATACAACTGATTGGGAGAGTCGTCAGTCGACTCCGACTGAATATAATCGATCGGTCTCGGCTTATCAGAAGCTGCTCCAACCCAATCAGAAGTTGCTCTTCCAAGCTGTGCTCGATGTGTTTCGTAGAAGAGAAACAACTTGGGAGCAGCTAATAAAAGTTCTTTTTGCCGGTTTTCTTCATTTTCATCATCTACATCTACATCATCATCGCAATTTCCGCTTCAATGGACCGATGATTTCATTTCTCTTCTACACTTGAGGCTGACAGGTCTTGGCCCGTTTTAATAGCCATCCACTTGAACAGTGCCTGCTGCTGCTATTGCTGCTGCTGCAACAGACAAGTCGATTGAGTTGATTTTTTTTTCTCATTCCCCCCGCTCTTTTCATCCACATACATACAAACATATGTACATGCTTATTTTCAATTTATTTGGTGTACTTGCAGATGCTGTACATATATATACATACATACCTACATATGTTAATTAAATACATATATATCAGTCTATTTATTATGCACATGTACAAGTGGTTGAATTTATTTAGGATGGCCTGCTGAATGATGACCAGGTTAGAAGTGGGAGGCGGGTCCTTAAGTACCCCGACCACTCATTCCATTGGGCATAGAACGAACTTTATTTGTATATGTATGTACTCGAGTGCCGGAAATAAAATGTTTAATTAAAGTCAACAGGAACTATGTAAGTAGTAATTGTGATTTATATTAAATCCGCTGGGATAAAATTATGCTGATATCTATGATTTTTACACGTGCCTACCTACCTTAGTAAACTTTGGTTTGTTTAATAAGCCTAAATGTTCTGACGCTTTCTATTCTGGAATATAAGAGTGGCTGTTGCGTTGACGTCAGAGTAAACTTGTTTATTTTAATCAACTCTCTTACGATGAGCCTCAAACACATACATCTTTTCGTATCTCAGACTAAAGTTTTTTTCACTCTTAGCTTGTATCTATGGCTAAATGGAGTTTTTTCTTAACTAAACTGTTAAAAAAAATGCAAATAAATTTCCGATTTTTAAAAAATCACTTTGAGCTAACTTCACGGCTTAATTAAAAAAATAAAATAAATATACATGAATATAAGGGTATCCAAATAAATGTTAAAAAAAACACAATAAACGATATTACATGTTGGATATTCTAGCCGATACTAGATAACCGCAATCCCGCAAAAAACCGTTCAACTCTTTAGTTTTGCTATCTTATTCTTGTCGTCGTATAGACTGTCTACGTTTTTGTTTAAACTATGTAAGTATTTCATTGGTGTGTGTAATTGAATATTGTAAAATAAACTTGATCGGCTTAAAGTTAAAGTAATTAGAAAAAATGGTGACTAAAAGAAAGGGGACTTTAATTTTAAATTGATTTAAATAAATATTCATTTCTTTTTAGTTAATATAACAGCTACAAGCTATTGTTTAAATAATTAAATGGCATTTTTTGTCAAACTTCAAAAAAAAATTTAATAATTGATTTTTTATTACATATTCAAAAAATTTATTATTTGAATGTATATGTAAGAGGAAAAAAATTGTGAATTTACTTATTTTCTGCATTCGAAAGGAATTTTTATCTTACAATTGAATGGAATGTGTATTGTTCTGCGATTATAAATGCAACAGGAAGAGCAAAAATAAAAATACGTAAAATAACATTCATGTGCTTTTTTAACAAATAAACCAGTCTTTTGTGGCTTTCATCTATAAACATATAAACACATAACTTAAATATTTGGGAGTTTCCCCAGCTGACGCTTGAAATACCCCAAAAAAAAAAAAAAAAAAAAATCAACTTAAAAGCTACGACTGTTGCTTGACCAGTCCAAGTGGATCCCTTACATTGAGGATGAGAGGGAAGGTATCTCTGTGATTGGGATTGTGGCAAAGCGGTTTGGGTGCGGGTGCAAATGAATGCGTAAAGTAAGATGAATGATTTCAATTTGTTACAAGTGCTTTTAACTTTAGATTCAGCAGACGAGAATACGAATGGCGAGAATAAGGATGTGCGAGGGATGCTTCATGCCGGGTTAAATAAATGTGTATGTGTGCGTGTGTGTGTGTGTGTGTGTATGTGTAAGTATGTTTCAGTTTATTTAGTGGCAGTTAGTTTGCTGATTTAATGCCTTTGACCACTTCAGGAAAGAGTGAACGTCGTCAATTTTACCATTTCATTTGACAATGCATTTCATTAGGGGTTTACCTTTAGATTATCTGCTTGCTGCTCCGCTCCGGTCAACACTTATTACATTAAAGTGGAATCTTGCCTCCATAACACGTATACGCAACGGTATCCCCATTTCTCAGTTGTTTTGGGCTAATAAACACGGCTCTTTACACTTGGCTGATTGCAAAGTGCTTTTCGGTGATAGTCGAGATGGAGGAAGATTGCGGAAAAGTTAACGCATAAGTTGGAGGAAAGAGTTTGGGGTGCGTTTGTATAATTAAAAGCATTTACTGCATTATTTATAAGGCCATGGTAAAGGGGTGCTTTGCCTTTATGGGGTGTATGTATGCGTGTGTTTAAGGTCATGCCGATTAAGCTCCCTTTTGGGCTTTGATTGTGGTCACTATACACAACTCGGGGGTTAGTCCATTTCGAGGATGGGTCGTCCTCTCTAAGTGACAGGCGAAAATGAACGCATTAAAATGTCAACGATGTCAATTTAGGAATCAATTGTTCCGAAACTCAGCGATGAACTTTTTTAATTAAACGAAATATGCCGGAGATACGACTAAGTAGTAAGTACTTTTTGTATTGATTTGCCGGAGCGTGCGTGCCCCGTGACAAGTAAGTTTTTGTGCCGCCCGTATCTAGGATACACTGGGTGGGGTTGGAGGATAAAATGTGGATGGTGGGCTATGGGTTTCTTTTAGCTTTATTGATATGACGACTGCGTTTCTTTTGCAATGCCAACAACAATGTCAGGAGAAAAAAGACACGACGTACCACCAACCATAAGCATCCTAGCTCCACCTCTATCTCTGCCATCTCCATCGCCATCGCCATCATCCCGTAAAGTCCTTAAATTCCAAACACTTTGGAATTTTATCTCTAAACAATGCGGACTGGCAAAATGACAGGCAGCATGAAATGTCAAGGAAGAGTTTTACCAAATTCCAATAAAATCATCAGAGCTAAGCCATTGTCTGGTTATTGGAGGGCGTTGTGTGTGGGTGTAACCAGGATTACATCTAGGTGGAATAAAGAATTTGTTTGCCATCCTCAAAGCATGTAATTTTCAATTTTTGATGTCCTGTGTATGAATGTTTGTGTGTGTTTGTCATAAAATAAAAACGAAATGATATTGGTTTAGAGTTGATCTTTTTATGACCCACATGTCAACATTCTATAAACATAATTTTATGAGACAAAAATATTGAATATTTTTCCATACCTGTTTGTCGGATGTGAAAAATGAAAATAAATAAATTATTCAAATGTTTCATAATGCTTTTAAAAACTCTTTATTGGAAATTAACTCGTTTTCTATATTAAAATACAATCCAACAGTAAATACAATACAACATATTACAATGCAATACAATAATACAACGCAATCCACACACACACACTCGCACACTCATTGCTGTTGTGTATCGTATGACTATGAGAAGTAGATACGATACTTAGCAGTATTCGATTTCGATAGAATAAGTTTCCTTCATACCATTTTATATGTAGTTAAGCTACTTTCATCGTCATCGTCAAATGCACAAATATATATAATTTAGTTGTAATATAACTCGCAAGGTTAATGGTAACCATTCTTTTTCATTATTTTTTGTGTTATCATTACTTTAATTTTAGCTTTTGGATTTGGTTTTTCGTTTTGTAAAGAACTTTTAACTTTTATCGTTTCGTTTATATTTCGTAATTTGTTTAGTTATTACTTTTCTATTATCTTTCTATAATTCATTATGGAAATAGTCTTGGGTTGCTTTTGATTTCGACATTACGTTATATATCTGATGATATATCAGATAATACACCTACAATATGAAAAACAAAATGCAATTACTATGCATTTTATAAAAGTACATAACATTTTTTTTCCAATTTGTCCAAGCTATTGTTTAATTTCTCATTTCATTTGATGCATTTGTATATTGTATAACTAGATTTCATTCGGGTTATGACTTTTTCTTCAATTAGATTTCGCTCAACTATCATTAGATTGATGTATGTATAAATGTGTGTATATTTTCGCTTTTATTTTTGGGGGGTTTTTTATATGTATGTATATATTTTGAATCGCAAATTTATGATTGATTAAAGTTTAGAAACTTTTAATATATATAATTTTGGTTTCATTTTTTGGTTAAATTTTCTTGTATATATATTTTATTTTTCTTTATTTTAACCTTTTACTTGATCATATCAATATATGTATATATGCAAGTATAGTTCATAAAACTTTTAACAATAATTTCAGTCGGTCATTTTGGTATGTAAATTATATATACTTAGGCTATGCTTTTTACTTTTCTGATTTTGTTTTTTATTTTTCACTTTTTAATTTGATGTATTTTTTTGGGGTTCTTTATTGATAAGTTTTTTAGCGTTTCGTTTTTTTTACATTTAAGTTTGTAAAATCATTTAATCTTTAAAATTAAGACACGAAATCGTTTAGGTGTAGAAAGATATATTTATGATTGTTTTTTATTGGAATGATTGAAGTGAATTATGCCTATATATAATTATATATAAGTTTATATGTATATATCCTTTTCGAAATCATAAAACTAGTATGCAGACTAAGGGTAGGGCTAAAAAAGCAATGCGAAATGGTTTACCGACTTACACAACTTGGCGGATGATCTGAAACCTCACTATCATCTATATAAATATGAAAGGTTGTCAACTATGTATAAAGACATTTACATATCCGCCCGAAACAAATCGGACTGAAAAAGTGAAAATATCCATTCATATATATATACATTTCTTGAAAAGGATATGTATACTCGGCTAGCCGAAAAAAGAGGGAATTCGCATGGATAGATTGAAAGATTGTATATTCTCTTTGCGAAATTTGAATAAGTACAAAGTCAATAGAACGATCGAGCGATTGAACGATTGAACGATCGTGCAGAATGATAATTAAGCAGAATACTAATATTTTATATTTAGAAATTGTCTAAACTCAGCAATATGTGTGTAATTGTTGTTAAGAGCCTTAAATCTAATATTAGACTTCCACTAGAGTCATTTGGAATTTCAGGTACTTTTGAAAAATCTTATGAATTATTTTTTGGCAAATAACGAAAACATCTCGAATAATCCTTGTTCTACTTGTCCTTTTAATCATCATCATCCTATACTCCATGAATATGAATGCTATGGACTGGGGAACTATGACCATGACTTGAAGAATAATGTATGTAGTTGGTGGGTGTGGCACGAATGAAAGACTTTCTGGTAGGCGGCAAATCGCTAATTCTAATTGCTTTAAACTAATGTCGTTGTTTATTGATCATAAATTTCACATTTTTGTGATGCATAGAGATGCTATCATTAAATCGTTGTACCTATTAGATAAGTAAAGTATATATAAAAGTAACCGTAACCGTAATCGTTTTATTCGTATTTATGTATATATAGGTTTGAATGTAAATGTAACTGCATTGAGTACAAAAACAAACTAAGTACATAATTGCATAATGTGCTCAACTAAATTTTTCTATTTTCTTCTTTCATAATACTATATCAAAGGAAAATATATACTATATTTGTGGGTATACACACACACATACATATAATTCAATATGTGTGTATGTGTGATTTGTGTATGGGTTCATGTCCTAAAAAGTATACGTAATAAGCTTACAATACAATCCCATTTGAACAAGTTTGAGGACCTAATAAAATTGTCATGGATCTGCTCCTGCTTGGGCTGCTAATGTATGATGTATGTATGTATTTTTAAAGGGCACGTTGTAGGATTTCACTTTATCATATTCATATAAGTATATATACATGTATGCATGTATATTTGAGGGTCATAAATTTGTTTTAAACGCATGTAAACCTAGTTTAGACAAAAGTTATAGTCACCATAGTCTCGAATTGAACAAGAGCGTGGCAGATAATGCACATTTTGAAGTTTTGTGTGGAAAAGCCATCAAGCCCATGCCTCGATCGGTCCCCGATCTGGCCATGGATTATCCATCTTGTTCCGCATCCATCCGCATACGGTAAGTAAGCACATACTACTCTACTAAGTATATGCAATTATTGATGTGCGTACTCTCTGAAACCGAAACCGAATCATTTGTGGGATTCTAAACCACCACCATTAGTTTTTTTTAGGCGCCTTGTTTTAAAACAAGTTTCTCAATGGGCAATTTTTAAAAGCATCACTGAGACGTTTTTTCAATTTGGCTGAAAGTACAAGACAAAAAACAATCAGTTAATATGAACACAGCCAAAAAGAACGAAAATAGAGTGAAGAGAGTTGTAAAAAAACGTGTATCGAGCTGCCTACGAAAACATGACAAACTCAAAAAGAAATTAAAGCGAAAGATAAGTAGAGAGTTAAGTGGAGTAGAGTAAAAAAGTTTGTTCAGAGTTCGATTTGACGTTTTGGTCCTTTGTGTTTTTTTTTTTGCGCCCACTCAATGACAAGACAAAAGACTCCCCAAGGGACTGTTATTTTGCAATTTGCTATGGTCTCTCTCAGTTACTTTTTTCATCTTGTGGTAGTTAGTTGGATTGTATGTTGTTGCGTGTGATGAGAGTTATGGATAGTGGTGGAAATCGATTGGCTTTAGCCATTACCTACCTTTCCCTCACACACACACACAGCTCAAGCATGTAGTTAAAAATTCTCTTCTGGTTCTTTGTGTATTATGGAACATACTTACTAAAGGTACATGCCCTTCTTGAGATGGAGCATAAGTTGTCCAATATGCTGATATTCACACACACAAACACACATAGTTATTTAACACTCACCTTTCACCTTTTTTGGAGGGCGTAATACTTATGGTTAGGGTATGTAAGTAGTTCAGTTAACGTAGCACATTCCATTCCATTACACAATATAATTTTCATATTAACACAGTGTATGTAGCAGTAGAAAAGTAGTAGATTTAGTAGTAGATTTCAGTAGTAGATATAGAGAGACAGCAGTAAGTAGCATCTGGGCCTATTTAAAACACATATGTCTGAAGAAAGGTAATTTCGTGTAGAAAGAGAGATAGTTGTAGGAGAAAGGAAGAGGTAGATGGATAGAGAAAAAGAGAGAGGGACACACACACACACATATATATATATATATACATATAGGAAAGTTAGGATAGAAAATACATTTAGACTAACAGTCATGCCAAATTAAGTTCGCTATATGTATCATTTAACAGGCAGTTAGACAAGGAGACAGAAAGAGAGAGAGTCAGAGAGAGAGAGTGAAAGATTGAGAGGGAGTCACAGTGTATCTGAAAGGATTTGAGGCTGAAGTGTTAGGGTTTCGTTCACAATTAATGGCATAGTTATAGCCAGTTTGTTGGATTGCCACCTAGGAATTAAAACCCAATGTAGTTGTTGTGTTTTTTTGATCATATATATTTATACATATATATATTGGTTTTTATTATTCGTTTTTGTTGTTTTTTTTTTTTTGGTTTTTCTTTAATTAAATGTTCAAAGTAACAATATAATTAATCAACTATTAACGCTTTTCTTTATGGTTTTCTTCATCTTCATCGTTTCGTATTTTTTTTTTTTTTTGTTTTTGTCGTGTATAGAATTGCTTTCACATCTAATAATGACTTAAATGGTTTCGTCTTCTCCTTCTTGCTTTTTGTTTATTCAAAATTATTAATTTGTTTATTTATTTATTTATATATATATATATATAATGTATATATAATTTGTTCTGTGTTATTTTATTTACTTCTGTTAAATTCATTTCCCTATTAAGATACACACACACACATACATGTGTATATATATATATGTGTACACACATATGTATATGCATATGTATGCATGTATGTGTATACATATATCTCTAGATAATTCTTTAATTAATGATCTCCTTTTTTTCTGTGTGGTGTTTCTTTTTGGTTTTCTTTGGTTTTTCTTTGCGGTTTCATTTGTTTTATTTTTTTTCTTTTGTTGTAACTTGCTGATATACATATACATACATTATCATAACTACAATATTAACGACAAAAAATATATATATGTAGTTATATATATATATATAAAAAAACAAAAAGACAACAAAAACAAAACAAAAAATCGGCTAAACCAGAAGTTTGTAACATTTCTTTTAAATATTTATGATTACGTTAAAATCTTCTTTATGATTGAATAATATGTTTGAAGTATTTCTTTTATTTTCATGTATTTTTTGTTTCCTTTTGTTGTTGTTGTTTATATTTTTCAGTTAATATAAGTTTTTAAACAATTAAAGTGTGACCTTCAACATCATCTCATCATTATCATCATCATCATAATAAATATATGTATATTTGTCTTGTCGAGAGAAAAACGCAATTGAGAGTTGAGATACTTATTGTTTTGAATCTAGTTAAACTTTCGCTATATGTAGAAAGCGTTCTTTTTTGTTTCTTACTTCAAAAGCTAAAAGTTTCCATAGATTTGAATAAGATTCAGTATAGAGAGAGTAGAATTTAGAAGTGTTTTTTTTTTTTTATATTTTGTTCTTGTCTTTGTTTTGTTGGTAGTATTTTTGGGAGAAATAGGGAAATAAAAGCTAGCTCTATTATATGTAGTTAGTAATAGGTTGAATAGAATAGTTGAAGTTCAAGTTTGATAGTTGTCCTTCCATAACGTTCTCATCATCAATCATTATCATTAAAGTCATCATCATTATCATCATCATCGTTATAACATCGTAATCATATTCGCTTTTCATGCGAGCCAAATTAAGGCATTCAATTCGTTCGATCGTTCCAACACTTCGTATGGATCGAAGGGATCAGGGGAGGGCACTAAAGGATTGCTTTATTAGATTGACAGAGAGAGGGGCGTACAATAATCGCCGCCGATAATTGTGAGAAACTAATTCACAACATTTCGAGAAGAATATAATACTAAACAGTTGAAGTTTGTCTCTCGGTATTTCCGATATCCGATATAATTGATATCGTTCGTTATTTATCGTTATCGTTTACTTTTTACACATAGTGTGTCAAGTATATTACGGTTTACTGATCTCATAAGATATAGCATATATATACATATATCGTTTTTGGTTTTTGTACATAACTAATCCATTTTGTTTGTTCTAAATCTGTACAAAAAAGGATTTTGCGTTTTGGTTTATACATTTACAACACCATTTTGTATTATTTTGGGATGTGTGTGTTGTGTTAAAGTGTATGTGTGTGTGTGTGTGTATATGTGTTAGTGTATAAGCTGTGGGTTAACCATATACAAATGAATTCCACAACGTTTAGAAATAAATAGATGTTTGTTTGCATGTATGTATATATATACATAAGTATGTTAGTTTTGTTTTTTGTTTGTATTATAAAGACTTGTAGCAAATTGTTCTTGTTGTGATGTTGTCATGTTTCATTCGAGAAATATGTTATATATATATATATATATATATATATGTATATTATATGGTACATAATTGGTAACTCTTGTTGTAGATGTTGTAGTTGATGTTGTTCTTGTACTGGTTGTTGTTGTTGTTGTTCTTGTTCTGGTTGTTGTTGTTAATCTTGTACTGGTTGTTGTTTTCTTGTGCTGTTGTTCTTGTTGATGTTGTTGTTGTTGTTGGTATTGTTGATGATGATATATCTTATAAATCACCGAGAGTACATGTCTGAGATAGAGAAATAGAGAGAGAGAGAGAGAGAAAGAGAGACAGAGGCGAGAGACAGCAAGTCGTAGTTGTTGTTGATGTTTCGTGTTGTTGTAGTTGTAGTTTATATATATAGATATATATATATATATATATTTAGTAGTAGTAGAAGTGGCGCAGATTAAAGTTTCAAAAAAAGGTGTTTCAAATCAAAAAAAGAAAGAGAAAGACACCAGAGAAAGAGAGAGATATAGAGAATGCAGTGTGATTAAAACATTTATTAATATATATATATGTATACATATAGGTATATATTTATATAGGTATGGGTATAGTATATGTTTGTATATATATCAAAGTTTTAATAGTTCAAATAATAAAATAAAGGAAAAGACTATCTTCGATACACCGAAGTCTACAAAAATGTCCTTTCCAACTGTTCAGTATTATTACGTATACGCAGGAAAAAAGTTCTCAATTTTCCCATCCCCGCCACACATATGCAATTTACGAGCCGACAACGTATAAATGACATGCAGATCAATTAGTTAAAGACTACATCTGGGAAACCTTTTAGTTATCAATACGTGAAAATCCTTATAACACAATTCATCAAGAGGATGGATCATATACTGCGATTTTTTTAATATCTTTGACATTATATAAATAGAAATTATCCATATGCAATTCGGAACAACAGAGAACAGACGCTAGGAACAAGTGGACGCTTCAGTTTTAGTTGAAATTGTAAAGGGCATTTGATATAGAAGAATTGTTTGTATGTTTTTTGGATATGTTTTGTATCGTATCATAAATTGGCTTTTGCTTTATTATTTGCATGCATGCGAAATCAGAGATTGAAAGAGTGTTTTTTTTTTGATTCTATATTACTGTCAATTTTCAATTGGTTGGTTGAATTGTTGTTGTGTGCGCTTATCGGTGAAAAATGTATGCTAAATTGTATCACAGCAATATGCTCTCGAACTGCCTAACGATTCTTATAAACTATTGTCCTTGTCTAAAATGACTATAGCTAATTATATTCTCTTTGTATTTGTTTTAGTTTGTTTTCTTCTTTTGTTTTTGGTTTTCATTTGTTAATATATAAAATATTTTGCCCGCAGAGTGTAATCGTCGCTTAATTAATAATCCCAAAAGAGAACAATAACAAAACAAAACTCTTGTTTTTGGCCAATGTAATTGGGTAACGGTTCAAGTATAAGTATGTAGTATTTAGGGTATATAGGGGTAGTAATAGGTATATAGGTAAAGAAAGATATAGTAGTATATTACTTACATTTCAGAAGCATCGATCAGTGATCGCTCGCATAGATAAGAATAGAATCTCAATTGTTGTGTGTAAGTGAATTGGGTTGTTGTTGTTGTAGAAGTTTTCTTAATTGTTTGTTGTTTTTTGTTTTTGCTCATTTAAAAGGTTAGTTAGTTAGGAAAGAAACAAAATGTAATAGCTGTTAAAGAACGTATTGACAGACAAAACCAACAGTGACGAGAATGTTTTTTTTGTTTTTTTTTTTTGCATCTTTCTTTATGTATATCAACGGTTATCTGCAGTCAATTTGTTTTTCATTTGAGAATATACAATATACATAAATATGCATATAGTACGCTTTTGGAAATGGTATGTTGTTCTTGACAAAAAAAAAAATTGATCGAAAATACAATATATGCGCCGATTTAATTCATAATCTCATTCCCCACACACATATCTGTATCTATATGGGGGATATATGTATTACTCAAGTCCAAAAAAGTGATTTCAGCAACATTTTCTCGACGGTTTGACATGATTCAGGAACCTCCTCCTCTGTCGCACCATTCGCTTGTGGTTAGTTTTTGTTTTGGTTTTTTTGGGGGTTTTTTCATTTTGTTTTTTTTTGTAGTTTTTTGGGGGGTTTTTGAATAATAAATGTTATCCAACTAAACAACGGTTATGTATTTTTTTTGTTTTGTATATTTTTGGGTTTTTTTCTTTTGAGTATATTACATTACCATCGAAGCAAAAGTGATTTGAATATTATTATTTAAAGGCGTTTACTAGATTTCGTTTATACATAATTTGGTTTATGTTTTAACTACTTTATTTAAAATTCAATAGGATTTCACCGTCCTGCTCGCATTTTTTTTTGATTTTTCATATCATATCATTTGTATTCGAATTTTTTGTATAATCGAATTGTATTTATATAGGTAATGTTATATTCGATCATTGACATCGGCTGTGGGATCTTTCATTTTTCAAATTTATTGCTGCCGAATTGTGCCGATTTATTTTATGGCTTTTTATTTCATTTAACAATTTATGTGGGGTATTATTATGTGATTTCTTCTCCGGTATTTATGTTCCGTGGCATTAACTTAACAGGTCTCAATACTCATAACAACAAATTCAATTTAGAGATGATTGAAATCAGTTGCAATTTATGTATATATATATAGGTATATATATATTTGGGCATAGATTATTTGCATTATTATAATTGAATTAATCTCATTTGAGATTTGTTATTATATTTATTCATTTGTTGTTGTTGTTGTTATTTAGTTAGTTTTATGATGACTGACTGACTGACATATCACTGCATGACACATTTTCCCTCTATTTGGGTTTTTAGCTCATTTACTTGCGTTTCTATTTGATTTTTCAGTTCTGTAAAAAGAAATTGAGTATGGAAACAGCAATAAATAAGCATATTTTGTAGAGTAGACTACAAATGTTTTTAGATATGTCAACTGGTATGTATATGTATTTATATTTGAAAAACAAAAAAAAACAAAAAAATGCTCATGGCCCGAGCTTTGAAATGTGCAATTTGTGTTTTTGGGGGTCCCGATGTGAACAGTTTTAAGTAGCATTCGATGCAGTGTATAGAGTAATAACTATCGTATCTTTTGCTAAAAATCAAACTCAAACCAAATTAAGAACTCAAAAATTAATAATTTAAATGTATTGTAATTGTTTTAATATCTTGAATTAGATAGAGTATAAGAAGAAACAGTAAAAAGATAGTAAAACAAGGACGTTGTTTGTAAATACCTTGAATTAGGAAAGTAGAGAATAGAAACTAAAATATTTGTCATAGCAGTAAGTAGGGCGAGGGCTTTTTAATGAACAAATGCTAGCCTGGTTATATAGAGAGAGATGCTAGTTTATGGAATGCAGCTACATGTAGCTAAAGAGTTTCATCTCGTCAGACGTAAAAAAATCAAGAAACGAACAAATTCAGAAAATCTATAATATAATAATTCAAGATTACAAGTTTTTAAAATTATTATTTGAAAATATTTATAAAATTTATTTATATGCCCAACAAGTCTTGAGTATTTCACTTATTAATTTTCTTGGGTTTAAATTGGTTTGAAATCGAAAAGGGTTACTTTTCGAATCTTTTGTAAATGGGAAGTAGAATTCAAATATTTGTTAAGTGAACTACTCACTGAAAGGTAAATGATTTGAAAGGAAATGAAGTTAGCAAATATGGTTGGCAAACTTTTTTATTTAAAAATGTTTGTATCAACTATATCTTATAGCTGTAATAGGTGTTACAGGCAGATCACGCCTTTGAAAACCAAGCCAGATACTGATCATTTAGCCCTCGCTGATGAAGTTAGAAGTTAAAGTCACAGTCAGAGTAGTAGCGATAGGTTGATAGCGATAGATAGATGATTTTTGGGTGCGAAAGGAAATACACATACATATGCAGAATGTATGCACTATATATATTTTACATAGGCTTTCACATACGAATGTAAAATACATATACCACATACACAATAGATTGAAGAGGAAAGAGTTAGACAAGAGGGAAAAAGTGATTGTATTTGCTTTAAACTTGTAAAGACATACATATATAGTTGTTTTTGTTGTGGGTTTTTTTTCTCCGTTTGGTTTTATGTATTGTTTTTTATGTAAACTGCATCGTTTGTAGAGAAATACAGTTTTTTTTAGATGTTTTCATCATCATGTTTGGTTTTTTGTTTGTTTTGTTTTGTTTGATTTACGTTTAATACATTTAATTAAATTTGTTTAGGCGTGTTGAAGTTTTAAATATGCAAGCCATTTAAAATAAAGTAAAAGTAAAAGTAAAATAAATTAAAAGTACAAATAAATAAATATAGATATTGCTAATCATTTAGTTGGTGCAGTGGGTGAGTTGTAATAATGTAAAATTAAATCTTAATACTTAAAACTAAGCAATATATAATAAACCCTCCCCGCAAAAGTCGAAATGAGAGATTTTAGCTGGTTGTAAATCAGTTTTTATTTATGCCTAAGGAATTTCTACTTGATCGGTAATTTGCTATACTTTTTGTTCTTGGAATGTCTTGAGTGTATCTATTTAGAAGTTTTGTTTAACCAACTTTTTGTGGATTCTTATTTACTGTTGTGGCTTTTGTTTTAAGAAGAGATAGTTAGAAGAAAGAGAGCAGATAGTAATTGAAAATTGTTGTGGTTTTTGTGGTTTCGTTTGATTTGTTGGTTGTTTAGTTGGTTGGTTGTGGAGGAGTTACAAGAATACGAAATGTATTACAATTATATTACCACACAAACATACACACACACACACACATACACACACACACACACACACACACACACACAGAAAAGGTAAACAAATTAACGGAATGGACTCACTTACCTTAGTCTAAGCATTTTCTACATAATTTAAGGGGACATATGTAGGTATTTTTTTTTGTGTATGTATGAAAAGACCTAAGTACAATGCGACGATATTAATCGTCTAGACGGTTAGTTAGTAAGGTACTAAATTAAGTATTGTATACTAACATCAATCATTTCAACTGTAGAAGAAACCCAGACTTAAATACAAATACAGAAATATATACTGACAAAATATAAACATAAATCAAAGGTGAGAAGACATACACACACACACACACACACAGGTATGTGTGTGCATATAAAAATTAGATTAAGAAAAAATAAATATACTTATAATGAGTGCAATTTACAATTGACAGTTAGATAGATTAGGCGCAATTCTTATATTCACATTCGTTGCATTGGAAATGAAAGTTTAGACTATCTTCTTTTTTCGCATTTGTTTTTTGTGGTTCTTTTTTCTCTTGACAGTTAGATGAAAGAATTAGAGAGTTAGATATGTAGTTACAGAGTTCGAGTTAGATTTAGTGTGTAATTAGAGGCTTACATACGCACAGGAAAGAGCACAGAGTACAGATAGAGATAATTAGATAGGATAGCATTAGTTTTAGATAGTTTTGTTGCACTTAAGTAGAGATAGTTACACACGCACACACACAGATAGAGAGTTCTAGTTTTCTACTTTCAAGCGCCGGAGCATAGTTTTTAGCTGTTTAGTTTAATTAGTAGTTGCTGTAGTTGATTTTTATTTTGGATGGTTTTTCGTTTGGTTTTAGTTGTTTTATAGAGGTTTGAAAATAATAATGGTAAGAAAATCGAAATAATCTGACAATCTCATAGACAGACAGTTACATATATTTAATTAGCGGTGGTGAGTTAGATATAGTAGGCAACATATATATATTTATGTATATATTTGTATAGTAGATTAGCAGTAGAGTAGAAGGTAGTAGACGGATGCCACATTTGTGATAGTTAGAAGAGACGGCGACACAGAGAGAGATAACACACACAGAGGGAGAGAGAGAGAAGGGTGGGGAGAATCAACAACAATAACTTACTTGTAAAATCGTCGAGCTCCTCCTGCTCGGCCTCGGCGGCCAACTCCTCGGGCGTCTTCTTTTTCCGCATCAATGGGTTGGGCTCTTCCTGCGGTGCCGCTTCAACGATTTCCTCTTTCTTCTTGATATTGTACTGTGTGAGTGAGTGTGTGTTGGAAGGGTGTAAGTGGAATGGGTTAGAGGTCGGATATTGGCTTGAGGGTATATTCTTTTTGGTCTTATGGGCTAACACTTTTGCTTGGGTGGGTCGTGGCTTTGTTGTTGTCCTCGTCGATGTATTGTTCCTTTGTAATTCAATCTGACTCCGTTAGGGAGTCGCTTGTATAAAGGACTCCCTACTAGAGTCAATTTGAACTGCCGCAGGAAGTTCTTTGGGCCACTTTGGATTATGCTTATGCACTTAAGGTAACGAAAAATGAGAAATCCTTTTGCTTTGCTTACCTTATCGCGTATGTCCTGCCTCATCTTTTCACGCTCTTCCTCCATTTTCCGGTGCTTCTCCTTGCGCCGCTCTTCAGCCTCACGTATGGCCTCCTGACGCTCTCTCTCCTCCTCCTCTGCCTTTTCCTTGTCATCGCCATCATCGCCGCCATCACCTCCTACAGCGCCTGCAGCGGTTAACGAGTGAGAGAAGGTAAGTGTATATAGAACAGATTATTAGTAAGTACTTTTTATTAAGCTTCAATGCATCTCTTATCTCCCCTTCGAATAAACACTAAAATCTACGTTTAACTCAATTTAAAAATCGGCCATGACCAATTTTATATACCATAGGCTTGCGCTGCTGCTACTCGATGTTTGACATTTTGACACACTTGATTACATTTGTCTACTCCCCACTACTAGCAAACGAATTGAATGGAATTGGCTATATTTTAGGTTTCGGGTTTAGCTTGTGGGTTATCGCCAGCCATGCCAGTGACACTGGAAACGCGATTAGTTGGGTATTGGTGTTTCAGTGTAGAAACATAAGCGGAACGAACGGCACAGTCTCGAGACGGAAGTGCACACATAAGCTCCGATTTGCCATTGTGACCTTTAAAGAATTGTGACCTCTACGCGACGGGGAAGCGACTCGGTCAAAATAAAGACAAAAGTGGAAAAGTTTTCATTCCGTAGCGGCACGCCAAAGAATGTATTTGTTAGTGATTTTGCTTTTAGCAGCATTGCGAGCCTCCCAATGTACTTCAATAAGCAGTGTGGAGAATGACCTTTTGCATTTCTCCTACGAACTGGAGCAGCAGCTGGACACCAGTTTCAAGCCGTGTGAGGACTTTTATGGCTATGTTTGTACACGGAACGCAAATCTTAATCAAACGGTGCAACAGCAGCGTTTCCAACATTTTCTCAAAGTGGCCAACGATGAGCAATTACTGGATGTGGAACTGCAACTGATTAATTTCTACAAATCCTGTGAATCAGGTCGAGGCGTGGATGCCCTGAAGAACTCACAACTGTATAAGCAGAGCAGCGGATGGCCAGCCCTTGAAGTTCAGAATAGAAGCCAGCAGCAGGAACCGCCGAAAAATAATCAGACACTGACACTGAGTTGGCTGGCATTATTGGGGCATTTCCATGAAATGGGCTCCCCGTACTTCTTCGAAACGGTGGTCATTATGAAGTCTAATAAGCGTCTGGTGACCATCCAGCCGGACACAACACGTCGACACACTATGCGCAAATTTGAGCAGCGTGTGGGCGAACTGTTTCAAGAATTTGGCATTGAGCAGAGTCGAGCACATGTGGCTGCCCTTGAAGTGCTGAGCTTGGAGCGAAGTCGGAGGGAGATTATTAAGAACGAGCACATAGACGACCAGGTGCAGTTTACCTATGGCAATTTCAAGCGAAGCCCTCTGGCTAATGTCACACTGGGCCGCCTCGATTGGGACGGCTATTTCAAAAGACTTTTGGCTGGCAAAGTGCCTCAGTCCAGTGACATAGTTGTCATTAAGCAGCTGCCCAGATTGGTGGAATACTTTCAACTGCTGCAGAACACTAGTGTGCAGAGATTACTCAATTGGATGTGGATAGATTATCTAATGGGTGGGTAGACAGTTGTGGAATAGTATCTATGATACTTATTCTTATTCATGCCCTCCAGATGTAACTTCATCCAATTGCCAGGAGCTGGCGGAAACCTATATGAGCGATGTCTATGCCCATGTGGTGCAGCGTGTCAGTGCTGATCGTGTGGAGTTGGCCCAAATGTATGCGGCCATAGGCAAATCGTACAAGGAACACTTTTCTG
This sequence comes from Drosophila nebulosa, assembly GCA_024703675.1. Lineage (NCBI taxonomy): Eukaryota > Metazoa > Arthropoda > Insecta > Diptera > Drosophilidae > Drosophila > Drosophila nebulosa. The sequence goes on along the minus strand of JANFPS010000004.1, from coordinate 11,607,794 downwards.
GCTCCGCTAGCAGTACCACCTGGATTGATGAGGTTTCCCAGCAAAGTTCACAGCAATTTCTTGGACGAGTCATGCACCTGACACTCGCTGGAGATGAGGGTCTAGATGCGGCCTATAGTGAATTGATATTGGGTCGTCGCAGTTTCTATCGCAATTTGGAAAAACTGAAACGTTTTCAGCGTAAGCGTCAACCATCGCCCCAACCGGCCACTGAACAACTGCGCCAATATGCCCAGGTCTTTGATGCCGTGAATGCTGTGCTGGGGAAACAGAATCTAAGCACTCCGCTCAACTATTTGCTGGTGGGAGAGTACTTTGCCCGCAGTCTGGTGGCAGCGGGCAGTAGTAGTCGTACTCCCGGTTCGTGGCGTAGTATGGATTCAGAGAACAAGTTCGCAGTATTCCAGAATTGCAGTGGCACTGCAGCGCCCAGCCAGGTCAATGCGAATGACTTACTGCTGGGACTTTTGGCACATCGGGAAAGTTGGTCTAGCTACAAGCAGTGGTTAAGTGAACCGTTTGGAGCGCAGTTGCAACGACGCCTGGACTCGCTGCTCAATGTGGGACGCCTAAAGTTGTCGCTCAAGCGTCTCTACTTCATTGGAAGTCAATTGGTAGACTGCCGCTATAGAATGGGTGCACTCCAGCAAGAACGTAGGCGGCATTTAAGCCATGCCATTCTTCGCTATTCGTCCGAATTCAGTGAAACATTTAACTGTCGACCCGGAGATGGTCTCTACGGACAAAAACAGAATTGTAATGTGTTCTAAGAGCGGAAAGGAGAATAAACTAAAATTTGATTTCAGTTAATTGCCGAAACAAAAGTTTCACGAAATCTGCTTAAGACCAACACATAAATTGAACCTTGAACTTTTAGTTTGCGTTCGAAAAAAATCAATAAGATTGCCACAAGATTGGCAGGCAGACAGTGGTCAGTGGGCCACATTGGCGGATCTAGCGGGGGTATATATGTAAGGAAAGTTTGCTCCCTCAAGTCTGCAATAGACGGTGGATTAATTCAATTTGAACGAACTTGTCTGTAAATTATTAGCTCTTTGAATAACCTATTTAACGTGGCTGATTTTGTAGTTATCCTTTAAAGTTTTTAACAGCTGAATTTTGGGACTGTCTGTTGCCCACTTAAGGGGGTTAATTTCTTTCATACGCCACTGGTTTGCCATCACATGGTCGTCGCCTAGCAGAGCGTTTAATTGATTGATTTTTCTTTGTCTCGGGCTTTCTTTAGTTTCAGTTTAAGCATATGTTTACAGTTGGCACGGTTACGTATTGTACAATATATATGTATGTATATGTGTATGCTGGTGTACATGTGTTTGCTTGCAGAGGTAAGTACGTTAATGAAAAAGAAACGAAAGTTACTCATAAAAACTTACATTGAAGAGAGTTTTCGTTTACAGTTACAGCGTTTGATTTGTGTTTTAAAGAGAGAGAGAGCGAAAGAAAGAGAGAGAGAGAGAGAGTGAGTAAGTAAGAGAAACAGAGTGAGAAAGTGATTGAGAGATATTCGTTGAAGTATTTGTTTAACAATATGCACTCTGCACAACATTGATTTCCGAGCAAAAGTTTTTGCTAATTGTTCTAATTTGCTAATGTGTTCTCATACCCATGAAATTCATGATTTCTAGGCGCCTTTAGCCAATGCTATCTCTCCGTATTTGTGCCTTGTGTTAATCACGTTGCGAAAGGAGCGAAATAAATGCAACCGATGCCTCAGCCGATGCTGGCACTACTGTGCGCCCAGTGCGCCGCTTTCTTCTCACACACAACACTGGGCCACCAGCCAAAAGGAGCCGCTGACGCTGCCGCTGCTGCTGCCACTGCTACTGCTGTTGCTGCTGATGCCATTGCAGTTGTGACACACTGACGCCGTAACGGTAAAGGCCGACGATAGCTGCCTCGTGCCATGACTAGCGTGTCCAATCGATTGTAACATTTACAAAGCGCAGACGAAGAAGTGCGAACGCGTCAACGAGCTCACACGAACTGAACACTGAACTGAACTTGACTGTTGCCGACTTTTGGGGGCACTCGGAAGGATGCGAATGCGGTTGCTGTAGAGATGTTGCAGCTGCTGGCAGCAGAGTGGAGTCAACTTTAGCCACAGGAGTGCAAACGTGGAGTAGGAGTATTTGCAGCAATTGCCTGGCTTTTTATGTCCTGTCGCCAGAAAGAAATGCTGCAGCGCGACTGCGACAGCGGCAGAGACGTTGTCGCCGGCATAGCTGGACCGCGTCGTCGTGATTTGAGCTAAGCGATGATGATGACCTAACCAGCAGCAAAACGGGGATGACTTTGGACTTGGTTGGCCAAGCGCTTGCGCAGTTTTCCCAGTACCCCTGAAACCTGGGGGGAAAACGGCTTTTGTGGGCTTTGAGTTTGAGACTTGATGATAACAGCAGCAGCGACAGCTATGGCGACAACAGCAGCAGCAGCAGCAGCAGCAGCAACGGCAGCAGCAGCAACAGCGACTGCGACGGTTGTCGCTCTAATTATTGTTGTTTGTACTCTTAGCAACATAGGCCACAATTGGCGTCGCCGTTAACTGCGAAGTTGACGTCGGCATCGGCATAGAACAGCGCAAACGCACAAAAAATTCCCACGAGTTATGCTCTTGAGCGTTTTTTCCAGAGCATGCTCAGCAATTGGAGGTGTGTAAAGGGTGTGTGCGGGATGTGGGGAAGGCATACTTTGTTTAAGCCCGTTTAACTGGCACTCGCCGCACATTGTTCCCATTGCCCATGGTGTATGCTTTCCCTCTTTCTCTCTCGCTCTCTCGCTCTCTATGTGGCGGGGGAAAAGGCAACGCACATTAAATTGAATTTATAGTCATCAATTTGCTGAATAGCTTTGTGAATGAACTTTTTAGGGTGACTGTGACTTGATTTGCAGACGTATTTATTGTTTTCATAAATTAGTCAAAGTATTTTATAATAAAAAGAATTGATTTCTATAGAAATGGTGTCAAATGGATATCCCCCTCCTCCTCCACCTCTCTCTATCTCTCTCTCACGCACGGCAGTGAAGGATCACTCCATACCCCACCCCGACCCCAATTGGGCCATCAATTCTAGCAAATATTGCGCTTTTATGAGACTTTTGTAATTTGCTTTATGAACTTTATGAACTTGCCCATTTTAACAACTTCCATCTTTTGCTTCCATTCACTTCCAACAACGACGACAACGATGCAATAAGGAGAGACAGAGGGCGAGAGAGAGAGAGAGAGAGAGAGACAGTTTTATTGTGCGTTGAATTCCCTGCACAAGTCTTTAAGCTACTTGGAGACAAGGCGATGGAAAGTCAGCTCCTTCTACGTCTTCTCCTTGCTGCATGGAGTGCACAATTCAATTAAAAACTAATCAAGCCTATTGTAATATAATTATCATGCCAACATAATTAACACTGCTTCTCCATGGTCTTTTAGCTCTTACAGCTTCTCCGTTCTAGACCTCTATTCTTGCCCCACTCGCCCCAGAGACCACTTTGTCTTCCTTGGTTGCCTGCCTGCTTTGCATTCTTCATTTATCTTTCTTTTTGCTCCCTTTTTTTACATTTTGGGTCTAATGGAAATGGACAACCCGTTAGCATTGACCATTGATGTTCCTTTAAGGCTTGCGGAAGCCTTCAATTTGCATGAGAAATGCTCCTGACAGGCCTAAAAAAATGGAAAAAATGGAGAAAAAAGAAAGATAACAGAAAATAAAGAAAATCAGTCTGTCTATACAAATTGGTTGTTGGTTCTTGGGGTTTTTGCTTTCATTCTTTTCCATTTGGTATATTTTTTTTTGCTGTTAAAAGCTTTACTTTTCGCTGCGTGTCATGGGCATAATGAGGGTACTTAATACCTAGTCCATGTGAGTTGTGAGTGAGAGAGCAGTGGATGGAGTTGGATTGGGGGTGATGATACATATACATATATCCACAAAGTGTTTTTCTGGCCAAAGTCATAAGTCTGAGATACGAGCTACTATCTGGGCGTTTGGTGGGGATAAGTCCAGGTCTTAGAGAGAGTGCGTTTTATTGCTTCGACTGCTATTTTGAATACCAACACGTCAGCGGCAGTTGAAAAGAAGAAGCTGGGGATGGAGAAGGAGGTGGGGCACAAATGGAACGTGGCCAAAGCCTGTGTGAGAAACTATGGAGCTACGTAATTGTCTTATATGCATGGGCACAGCATCATCTTGGCATCGTCATTATTATCCGTATGGATGTGGTTGTGAATGCGGATGTGGATGCTTCGCTGGTGACATTTATGCGACTTAATACGCGCACGCTGAGGGAATAAAACATTAGAGTTCAGTTCTGTTGAGTTCCGTTCCGTTTCGTTTTTCTACTTCTTCACTGGGATGCGGCTGTGTCAGAGAAAAGAAGAAGACCAACACCAGGACACCAAATGGAAATGGGAATGGAAATGAAAATGGAAATGGTTGAGGGAAGTTTTAGCCATTTGTGCCGAGTGTTTCTCCACTCTTCCCTCACGCCACAGCTCTCAACTTTCGCAACTCTCCAACCCGCCCGGCATCTACGGATGCTGCGTAATTTTGCTTCTTGGTTCGTTCATTGTAAGGAGTTGGTGAAAAGGCACGAACGGCAAATTATTTTCTTGCTTAATCCGGTTGAAGCCCACAGAGCTTTGTTAGACTCAAGAATCCAAACGCCACCATCATCTAGCACGCATCTGGGTCAAAGAGAGATGGTGCGTACAAATGACAGGAAGGCAAGCGGAAGGCCTACGATCCTGTGTCCCCGTATATGTGTATGTGCGTCTACATCTAAGGGAAATGTTGCCTTAATATGTACGTTAAGCCGATGCCGCTGCCGCTGCCGCTGCCACTGCCGCTGCCACTGCCCCTTCCTTCGCTAATGTTTTCATTGTCATAGTCGCTAATAGCAACAACCATATTCCCGCTGTAATTACATTTTAACAGGCTCAAAGAGCCTGATATTTACTTATGGCCGCACTCGCCTTCACACTGCCACTTGGTACAATTGTGCCAAGAGTATCTTGCCCCTCTCTCACTTTCTCTGTCTCTCTCCATATCTTTATCTTTGTGTGGGCATAAATAAGTAGCGGGCGGTCTTTGAGTCAGTAGCGGATCTTCAGGGGTGAAGAAAGGGCAAATTTGTTCTTCTAAATCATTTTGTTTTTGCAAATTTAAACAATTTCAATGAGTTGTCTACCATTTATTGAGCCCCTTGAAAAGTGTTTGCAACGAGCGTCATTTTTAGCTACAGGACCTTTAAAAAATCCTTCAAAGTTTTGAAGAACTGAATTTTTCGACTGTCTAGTGCATACTTAAGGGGTCAAATTTGCCCAATTTAAGCCCCGTAGTTCCGCTACTGCTTTGAGTGCGTGTGCAAGTGTTAAAATGATGTCGGGCAGAGGCATTGCTTCTTTCTGGGTGGGTGTGTTTGTGTGTGTGTATGTGTATGTGTATGTGTATGTGTTGACTTGTGGCTGCTTATGACTCTTCATAACGACGCAAGACCGAGCAAATCTCATTGCCATTTCGCTGGCTACACACAATTCTTTCTTTTAGCGCCAGCAATTAGTTGAACGTAAGTCTCTCATCACATTGCTATCCAAGCAACGAGAACAAGAACGAGAACTCAACGACCCCCTAACCCTTGCCCTTTGGTGGACCGGCCCCTTTCACCCTTCCATTCACCCATCTGCTCATCCGGCCCATCACTCATCGCAGCAGCCCATTTGTGGCATGTTAGGAATGCGTCTTCATGTCGAGGCAAAAAGGCAAAATTTGACAAAAATGCTGCACAGCTGCTGCTCCTGCTGTTTCTGCCGCTCCTACTCTTCCCTGACAGCTGTTAAACTGCATGCAAATATTTTGGTGCCCGCTCTCATCGCTTATTCAGAAATATTTGAAGAATTTTTAATATACATAATTTATGCCATTCCCCGCCGCCTCTCCGTAGCCCATCTCACTCACTTACTGTCCGCCATACAGACACCTTTTACATCATACATACACACTAATGTGTGTCTGTGTGAGTGTGCCGCAATGTGTGATAAATTAATGCGTCATTGTCATCCTGTGGCTTGTGGCCCGTGAGTTAACATGGCCATTGGGATTTAACTATGACAACTAGGAAGCGAGCACAAAACAGGCCACAAAACTGTGCAAAATGTCATCGAAAAGAGAATTCCATATTTGCACATGAACTAATGGAAAATATTCCAACTACGTGTAAATAATTCACTCTTTTTTTGTCAAATTTAAATAACCATTATCCGCTTCAGACAAAAGCGAAACAAAAGAAAACGCATTAAATTTCACAATTTATTTTCCCATTTCTTAATTCCCATTTGTGCAAGGTAATTTGATTAATTGAAAGGCTGTGATAGATTACAAGAAAAAAACAATCAAATAAAATAGTCCTTGACTTGTAATACATATTTGAAGTGGGCAAATTACATCCCTCGAGTGTCATTCAGTACAATATTAAATTCCATTTAAATAGATAGAAACATAAAAAAAATTATGCAAAACGAAGCTTCTCATGTGAAACAAGTTATATTTGGAATGATTTTCATATATAGAACTTTACATTAAATAGTTTGTCTGCCACTCCCAAGCCACTTTGTCTTTTTATAACATATAAAGTAAAGTAAACCTACACTTGTAACCATAAAAAAGTGTATTAATATGGTATATTCCTTCTTAATCAGAAAGAATTCCTAGCATAACTTTCTTCAAAGATTTCTCAGGCCAAGTGGATCTATCAATAAATGATAATTACTTAGAAAAATGTAAAGACGAGGAAAATCTAATTTGTTTAGCTCCATTTGCCCCCGTCTGTTCTTCATTTCTAAGAATTGGTTTTCCATTGCATAAGTCTAGGCGCAAAATTACTTGGAAAGAAATAGAAAGGGCAAACTTTTTGCTTTCAAACGTTTTATTTATTTAAACAATTCTTTTAAATGGACTTAATCATGTCTGAAAATAAATAATGCCCAAAGCAAACGCAAAAAAATATGAGCTAAAAGCAGACACATCTCATTTAACTTTATATGGAATAAATATATAAATTTAACGTTCAAAATTCATTTCACTGCTTAAATTGATATGAATATGGGATGACACAGTAAACCCATTCACAAATATATATGGTGAATGATTTTATATTGTTCAATATGACAAATTCAACAGTGTCAATCAAAATTTAATGTTTTAAATCATTTATTCATTGTTCATTCATCAGTTAACATCAAAATGAAGTTTGAACTCTTTTGTTATCCTCATTAAACACAAAACCGAAAACCGAAAGCCAAAATCCATTCAATCCTAACAGTTCTGGTTACAGACTAGCTTCCGCCTGTGGTTGAAGGCAGACAATATGTGTCAAACAATTGAAAATATGCAGACATCAGCAATATTTGCTTATACACGAGGAACAGACAAAACAGACAGAACAGACAGCTCAGAACAGAGCAGACCCAGCGATGGCACCTAAATAACTACTGTGTTATCTAAAGACACACACATCTGTGTATCAGTAGCGGATCTAGTGGGGTAAAATGAGGTAAAAGTGCCCCCTAAGGTAAGTCGAAAAATGCAGTTTAAAATTTAAAACTATTTGTTGTTTGCTATGCAACGGGTTTCATTTGTTAGCCAAGGGATATTCTAAAGGTCTTTTGGAATTTTCAGACTATATTTTGCATACTTAAGGGGGTAGATCCGCCACTGCTGTGTCTATAGCATATGTACATATGTACATATGTACGTAGAGAGACATAGTTGTAACCATCTATGGCAGCAAGCATGTGTCCCTTATTCAGGCAAAGGATATGTGTCGCATGTGTCAAAATGTTTGCTCATCAAAATGAAAATAATTCCGAGGGCGCACGGCATTTCTCTTTGTGTTCTGTTTCTGTTTTTTGTGTTCTCTCTGTTTTTTATTGAGGGCTTAATACCCCATGTAGCATTTGTGCCATTGACAGACTTAACTTAATGTATGGGTTAGATTTAGATTTGATATTTTCTTCTATCATTAACATGTCGGGGAGTTGTTAGGGGGTTGTGGGGTTGAGTAATAGTAGTAAATAGAATATATGTTAGATTGGTTAGACAATAAAATACTTTACTTATACTTTACCTCATTGTAAATACGCGTTGTATATAGGTTGTAGTTATAGTAGAAGTAGAATAGTAGAAGATGTAAGTTGTTTTGTAGTTAGTATTTTGGGTATGGTTCCGTAGTACGATAGTAGAGTAATAGTAGTAGTAAGTAGTAGTAGTAGTAGTAGTAGAAGTAGTAGAAGTAGTAGTAGAAGAAGAAGTAGAAGTAGATAAAGAAGCATTTTAACAAAACATTTTGGCAGAAAGTAACAAATTGAATTTTAAATAGAAATAGATTGAATATTTTTTTGTTCTTTTTTTTAGTTTTGTTTTGTAAACTTAAACAATAGAAAATTTTGTATTAGTAATTTAAGATTTGTTTGATTTAATATGATTTCAAAACAGAAATCAAGTAAAAAAGGAACATAATGCTAAAATATTATGCAAAATTCTAGTTCTTGTGGTTCAATTCAATTCAATATTTAAAAAACAAAAAATATGCATTCGAATTTTTAGGAAATTTCGACAAAATGAAACAAAGTTTTTTCTTTTTTGGCTAAAAAACAAAATTTGATTAAAAGAAACTTAAAAAACTGTTAAGTATTTTCTTATGACTGTTTTGTGTAAAGTTGGGTGGTGGAGGAAAAATTTGGGCCGACGGGTAACGTTTTTGGGGATTTTAAGCATAGTCAAATTGATTACGACTGAAGCAAAAGTTGCAAATTTGTTGAAATTCGGTGCTGCACTTTGGCTAGCCAAAAGTTTCGCTTAGTTTATGCATAATTAACAAAACTGAAAAGCTTTTGCCAGACGAAGGATATTCATTTTTGGGATATGGTGTTTGGTTTGGTTTGGTTTGGGTTTATCTTTTGGTTTGGTTTGGTTTTTGGTGCACAATTGCATACACATAATTGGCGTGGTCACAAACGAAAAATCAAGACAAGGCAACTTCCCAATTATATAGATTACACGGATGCTGAATGAGAGATTGAAATTGCTGTTGATTGGTTGTTGCTTTAGGTTGTTGGTTTTAGGTTTGGGTGGAATCTAATTTGGAGTCTAATTGCTTCAAAATTTGAATCAAAAATGTATGCTATAGATTTAATTTTTATTTTTTGGTGTGAGAATGCTGGTTCTTGGTTATTATTCGGAATGGCATCAACATCAAATGCAATATGCATATACGAATTAGTTAATAAAAAAAGAAGTTATGAATATATTTAATTAAAGGTATATGATATAAGTTGATCAAATTACCGCCGGCAGCATCTGTTGAGCGTGTAGTTGTCGAGAAAGTAAAGTTAAAGTAGTTTTCATTAATACGCCGCTCTCTGTTGGGGATTAGTTGCTACGCTTTATGAATGTTGCGAGGGGCGAGATTCTTGTGGGTGGGTGGGTAGGTGTGGTTAAGTATATATATATATGTATGTATATATAGTAACGGTATAACGGTATATATATTTATGCATGTAGTGGTAGTATCTATGTAATATAAAAACGTTGAATGGTTTATCTCCCATAAGTAGGTAGTAATTAGTTGGTTAGTTAGTTAGATAGGTATATATCATCATAAACAAAGTAGAACTTGAATATATAAATAGTAGTAAGAAAAAAAAAGGCAGAAATTGTTCTTGTTGTTGTGAGTTGTTTTTGGTGTTGCTGTTGGGAGTTTTCTGTTTTTATATGGTGGGTATTATCAAGAGAGAGAATCAGGTTGAAGGAAACTTTGCTGGCGTTGGTCGCTGAATTAAATTGAAAATTGCAAAACTGAGAAAGAGAACGAATGACAAACTGGCAACTTGGCGAAAGGACCATGCCAACAGGATGACTAGAAAGACAGCAGCACCTAGTCTTGGTGCCTGCTTCTGGCTTCTGGCTCCTGCTTACAAGCTTGGTACTTTTGCCCATCCATTTTATGGCATGTTCGAGGTTAAATTTCCGTTTTGTATTTCAAATGTGGGCATGGGGGGCACTTGAAGGGGGGCTAAGAAGGAGGACGGGGCATGGCATGGGCGTGGCATTCATGTTAATAATGTAAAGAAAGTGGAAGAAAATAAGAAGCGTAAAAAGAGACGAGGGTTGTTTCGTAGGTTTTACGAGATGTGTCTGTGTGTGTGTGTGTGTGTGTGTGTGTGTGTGTGTGTGGGGTAGGCAAGAAGAAAAATTGTAATAGAAGAAATTGAATTGTGTGTGTTCTGTATGTGTTTTGTTTTGTGTTCTTGTTGTTTTTGTTGATTCTTTTTGTGTATATCGTGCAGTGGCAGCTGTGTTTATTGTTGGCTTTTTCCTCTTGCTCTTGTTGTTGTTGTTGTTGGTGTTCATTGTGTCGTGTGTTGTTATTAAGTTTGATTTTAAGTTTGAGGATTGCTGTGCACTTGCGTGTCCTTCTAGGTGTTTGTGTTATTCTCTTTATTTTCTTTTTTCGGTGTGTTTGTCAAGCTATTGAGTTGTGTGTGTGTGCGTGTGTGTGTGTGTGTATGTATGTGTGTGTATGTATGTGTGTGTGCGTTTGTAACTGTGTATGTGTGTTTTACAATGAGGTAAAGTTCGGCTATGAAGACATTGAAGGAGCGCATACAAATACATTTTCTGTTTTGATTTCTTTAATTTGAAGGATATTTGGGTTCGAATGATTCGTGAGTGTACTTAGCCTAGATACAATTACAATTACAATATAAATATATACGTAGTTTTCATATATATTTGGTTCAGTTGTACGGGATCTAATCATCATAATATAATTAAAGTTCTATTTCGGGATGTAGGAAAGTATCGGGTATTATCGGGTTGCCAGTTCTGATCACCTTTCTAATCGAACTGGATACGAAAATTCTCAACATAAATATTGTATTTGTAATTATGGCTGGAATGTTAGTGTATTCAAATGTTCGGCTATGTATCTGTGCGTGTCAAGTCTCAAATATTTAAAACGTGAACTAGTTGGGTGTGTTATTTGTGTGTTCTTTGTGTCATGTTGTGCAACGCTTAGCTTGATTTTAACATATCGAATATATACTTAGGAGATATTATGGAGCTTTTTTTGGATATTCTTTAGTTTTGGGTTTAGTGTTGTTTCAATTTTGAACGGCTCTATCTTTCGGGTTAGGTAAACTAGATTTATCATAAATTTTTGTTACATATTTTCACATGCTCAATTTGCCAATCAACAACTTCTGAGTGGGTTTCCATTCAAAACTGAAACCAAAGCGTTAAAAACAAAAACTGAACGACTTGTGCTATACCAAATAATGTTTTATACTGGTTTAAATATTATGAATATAGATATATAAGTATAGTAGATATTATTGTGTTAGTGTATGCTTTAATTTGTTAACTGAATTGAATATTATTTCGCTTGTTATGCAAAAATGCTTTTGGGAGAGGTTCAGGTAACGATTCAAAATATGTAACTTACAGACTTTAAGAGTATCAAATCAAATGTACAAGAAGATGTTCTTCAAAACGCTTACCTGAAAAGAAACAAAGATTACAAAGGTGTCATTAGAAACTTTTTAATTAAAACTTAAAACTTTGATATGTTTCGCTATACGGCACAACAGAAGAAGAACCACTCAAATTAAAAAAAGGAATGGCAGTTACAGAAAAAAAAAAACTGGCAAAGTGCTTTGAGTTGGCTTATTTAAGAGTCTATCAGTTGTAAAGAAACTGAGGCCAATTCCGAAATCAGCTGCCGGAAGTGCAGGCCGCCAGCGGATGTGGCGTAAATGCAGCAGCAACCTTTTTCTGTGGGCTGACACCATAACTCCTCGACTTCACGGCAATGGAAGAAAACCCTTAATGCGCTGCTGTTGGCTCCAATCGAATTAAGTTAAAGGTTCAAAAAAATATTACCCACATGTTGTAGGATAAATCAAATTTAACGAAAAGGACAGAAAACAAACTTCAACGGCTGAACCATAATTAAGTTTCGCTTGTCTCACATTAGAAAATTGAAAATTCTCTGACAAATGCACATTTTCAAGTAGAAAAAAGAAAGAAATAGACCTTAGAGACTGTAAATCATCAAAATACATTTTAGAATATAAACATTTTCTTCATTATGCTCTCATGACAGCATTTTGAATGACACTGCTTAGCAGCTTCAATATTTACTTAAAAAAACTTGAAGCTACTACATAGGACCCCCTCAAAGTTCTTGTTTTCAAAATATATTCAGAGTTCAGCATCTCGTACTGGTGAGGAATATAATACGCTTATAAAACAAAAACTTTTCTTAAGCCTTTTCCTGAACTAGTGAACTATTTAATAAATACTTCAAGCTAATAGCAAATTTAGTAGAATTGATAAGTTGTGAGGAAAACAACTTTTTTTAAGCCTTTTAATGATGGGATTTGCTTAACAACAATCTATTTATTTAACTTTCTTCTCCGAGTAGAGGCTGATACTGGCTATATGTATATACATACATGAGAACACAGATATAAATGTAGATAGAATAAGTAACTAGAGCAATATTTCATTGATAAGCTTCTTTAGCTTTTACCCCTTTATTTTTCCTGTTTTCCTGTTCTTTTTCTCTTAGTGATTCTCGTATTTCTGTGCTGCAATAGCAAATCTAAGTAAGTGCAAATACAACAAATCCATAACTTATCCTTACATAAGACAGGCAATAGTAATAAAGGCTAACTCGACGCAAGCTCAAATAAATTGTCTGATTGTGAGCACAATGGTTGACAAAGGAAACGCATTAGCTCGTTGTCCCCAGTCCCCACCCCCCGACACCTCCATCATTCCTCCACCTCCACTCAACCAGATGCCAGACCCAGCTCCAAGCTTTGGCATTTTCGAAAGAAGAAAACCAGGGAACGACATTGATGTGTCAGATTGTTAAGCCAAGTTTCTATGTACTATATATATTTCCCATTTGACGTCTATGAAAGAAAAGTTTTACTGTCATGTACTGAATATATATATCGTATACGTATGTATATACTTATATAGTGGATTTGTTAAACAATTTCTGTTCTTTTTTTATATGCTTTCGCAAATAAAATTTGTAGTCGTAGGTATATTGGCCAAGCACTCCTTATGAGTGGGGCACTTTTTATATCGTTTTCATCAATTTTTGCCGCATTTTTATGTTGAGCTTTAAGTGGCTGACTTGCTGCATCATTGAACGCTGGCCCCCCTTGGTAAATTGGAGGTCGGGGGCAGGGCAGGGCAGAGCAGGCCAGGCGAGGCGAGGCGTGGCTACTCTCACGATTTTAGCGTTTGGAAAATGGTTCACGAACGCCGGCCACAGATTGGCATTGTTCGAGAGTATCTGCAACTTAGTATCTTAGTAATTGACATACACGTTTAAGTATGTATCAGAATATAGGTATGCAAGTGTGTGTGTGTGTGTGTGTGTGTGTGTGAGTTCGAGTGTGTGCGTGGTGTGTGTCGATTGGTTATTTCGATTTTTATGGCCATGCTAATAGCGTTTTCATGTTCCACGGACATGCTAAGGCCACGTCATTGCCAGAACTGCCATTCCTTTCTAATGGAACCGCACAATCTCGAATTCAACCGCAGTTGACAGCCCTTGACAAGTCAAAAACTTCAATGAAAATGGGCTGCCGGGAAATGATTGAGTCCCGCTCCTTACATATATACACTCACACATTTATATACTACACATACATAGGAAAGTATATACATTTCTCTATGTATACATAGAGGAATGTAGTGCTTGTCCCCGGGACAGGACTGACAAAGGAGTGTTGCAAATTTAACATCAATCTACGCAATTAAGTGTATCAATTTGTCGGAACCACTTGCCGGAGCATTCGTGCAGAATGCGCTCAGTTACGATAAGAGACGACTGGCAACTTGGTGCGCATAACTCCAGGAAAATAACTACACATACAACGAGAAGGAGGAGTTGGTGGACCCCACTCTAACTACCTAGCCTCTACTCCTTCTGTTTGTGCTAAAGTGGAGCTTGCAAATTGAATGGGCCTGGGCACAGTTGGTGCCTGTTTTACGTCTACTAGAGATAGAGATTGGTGTGCACACACACACACACGCACACACACCACTATATTTTATCTCATGGCGGAGGCTGTTCTATGTAAATGCTTCTCGGCAAGTGCCTTATGCTTTGCTTCGCATGTTGCCAGTTGATAAGCATTTTAAGTTAAATATTCTCGCATTTGTACACCACTCAAACACACACACATACACACACTCCAACCACCTCTGCACTTCACCCCGTTGACCATGGGATTTTTTGAAAGCATTCAATGATTTTCCAAGCGATTGCACAACCACCGATTAAACAAGAAGCAAGAAGAAAACTCAATGACATTACCCCCGGGGCTGGGGCTGTGGCTGGGGCTGGGGCTTAAACTGGGACTTGTGCTGGGACCGAGTCTCTCTATTTATCTAAAAGCGTTAGCCACTTTCATGTATGGCCATTTTCTTTTTTCTAGTCACTGTGCAGCAGCTTGAAAATGAATTATGTATGTATGGGAAGATGTAGTGGGGAAGGGGAAGAGACTATATAAAATTATATTGATTGAATGCCAAAAATATACCCCCCAACTACCCAAATGGAAAAGATATATATCTACGGGTAGAATTCGATTTACTTGAACTCACCTTTAACGGCACTTAATTGGTTTCCAACCATTTGTTTCGCTATAAACGCCGCCATTTTTGGGCTGCTCCTTTTGCTCCTTTATGGGCGTGGCTTCTTAACTATTCACTGTAAGATAAATGAAACTGCGGTTTCCGCTGGTTTCTGAAAATAGCCAAGTAAAAAGAGAAAAGAGCAAATTAAATTGTGATATGACAGAGAGAAAAGAACAAATGCCCAAAATCCCTATCCCCAAAGCTCAAAGTGCTCCCTGTTTTTCAGATGTGGCAGATGCGGACAGAGTCCGCCAAGTTGCCTTGTCACCTGAGCCTCTTGACTGGCCCTGGACGGAGGAATGGTTGAATGGTTGGATGGCTGACTGGGATGGCTCCTGTGTCATCCTGATACTTTAAGCCGCTTAGCTTAAATGCCTCTGGTTGGATGCCTTTGGTCCTGCAGATGCTGCTGCTGCTACTGCTGCTGCCACAGTCATTCACAGTTCTTTTGAAAAAATGAATTCGCCCTCTTTCGCATTGTGTGTTTCTGTGTGGGCACAAACACAAACACTTTGCCCAAGTTATGAGTGGCAGCTCTTGGCAGTACCCACTTTTTTTTCAATTTCAGTTTTCAGTTTCCAGTTTTTCGAGCTTCATCAATTGCAGCTGCCCAACTCTCTTACTGCCTACTCCAACTCTCTGACACTAATTTGATGAAATCTAATATCTCTGCTCGAGCACAATAATGTCGTAATGAATGTGGTGGGCACCCAAATTTCCCAAAAAAAGAAACATGACAAAAATGAGAAGAAATTTTCAATTTTATTAACGCCGCCAGGCACAGAAATGGGAATGGTATGAGGGACTACAGCATCCTCCTCTGTACCCATCCTCTGCCAGTGTGTCTCGGTGTCTTTGTAACCATGTATTAATATTTGTGCAAATTGGGCTAACGAACTTAAGCCGAAGGCGGCAACTTGCTTGCTGGCGGGCTGGCTGGCTGACTGGCTTGAGCAAATTAAAACAACACCAACAAACGAGCAACGAAATTAGTTTGACATAAAAAACATTCGCCTGGCAGGCACACAGGCAAAGGACCAGAGGACCAGCACCAGGATAAGGCATGAGGGCATCAACATCACCAACAGTCGAGTCGAGTTGGGGATCCATCTCTGTCTGTGTCTCTGTTGCCATTGCTGTTGCCGCTGCCGTTGCCGTTGCTGTTGTCGTGGCTGTTGCCTTCTGTCTTTTCCTGTCTGAGCTAATGAATTAAGCTGTCGTTGCAAAGAATTTTCAGTCTTCGTTACCCCAAGGGTCCAAGTCAGCAGAATTGTTTATTGGCCAAAAAAATGAGCCAACATTTGCAGTTTTTGGCCAAATTCACTTTAATCTTCATCTGGCCAGTTGGCCAGAAACTCTAACTAAAAAGATAAAGGGGTATGCCCTGGCACTGCCACCCGAATTAATATATGTAAATAAAAGCGAAAATTTATGGCATTCGTGCTTAGAATTTTATGGGCAGGCAGGCAGCAGGCGGAAGGCAGCCGACAGGTAGAGGCGACTTGAGGTGTGGCAAAAAAAAAACCGAAACAAAGCCCATTTCTTGCCTGGTATAAATAAACAACCCAAGGTAAAATAAGGTAAGGTCCGTCCCAGCCAGGTCGGCCTAGCGCTATCCAATTACGTTTGAAGTTTTGTGTTATGAAAGCCGAAAGCCAAAGCCAAAGCCAAAGCCAATAAACACGCAAATAAGCTGAGTTTGAGTTTTGCTCTATTTAGGTAACACAAGGGTCTTGGTTACTATGGCAACCGTCCCCTTCAGCCCTCAGCCCATCGCCCAAAGTCCAACGCTTTTGGCCATAGATTTCATGAGTTCAAGGGTTAGCCAGAGAGATATCAAGTATGCGTCAAGTTAGCCAGTAAACCAAGTAAGCGTATATCAAGTATACGCGCTATGTTCTCGTTGACCTTTTTAAGCCAAGGGTATAGGCAAATGGAAATGAAATCATAAAATCCAAGTCCTTTTCAACAGGACCCTTCTGCACTTCTCACTCACTTATTCTTTCTTCGAATTAATCGTTTTATCATTTCGAACTAGACGTACTTCTCTTCATCAAGTATGCGACATGTTGGCAGCTGCTTAAGGCCTTTATTGCTTATACGGCAAGTTGGCCAAGCTGCCATTTAAGCAAATGTCATAAAATGAAATGAAAGTATTATTTTCTTTTAGTCATTAAGCATTGGAAATCGATATTAAGAACTCAAATTTGGCTTTCAAATTATACAAAGCTAATCATTAATAATACTGCCGCTTGAATGAGATTATTTCTTTGGTTGTTTATTCAATTTTTGGTAGTGTGTAAAATCAAAATTTCTAAAAACCATTCGTCCTTGCCGAGAAAGCTAGGAAGTTTGAATCTTTAAAAAAACAGTAAGCAATCAGATTCGGTTCAAATCGTTTTAATTTTTGATCTTTTGGAAAGAAATCTTAATTCTTCAAACATTCTGTATGCAAGTAAATTAAAATTAACATTAAAATTAACAGCAATTATGAAAACTATTGTTATGATGATTTTTTTGCTATTTTACAGAATGAAATTAGTAAGCCAAAGGCACAGAAAACTTTTCAAAATAAACATATTATTCTCAGAAAATATTTATAATTAAATTAAAGCCACAAAATAATTAATTTTGGCTGACTATTGGCGAGATTGAGAGCAATAAACCATTTGTATCCAAATTTTGTAAATTCCGACTTGTGTAAAATCAATGAGAAATTATTTTTGATCACACCAAATGGAGCTTCTTATTTTTAAAAAATAAACTTATATGTTTACTTTTAAATAAGTTAAGTTTTTGGCATTTGTTACCAATTGGTTGGCTACCAATGCAGAAATATTGAATCTGTCCAGTTAACATAAATCAATTTGCCATTAGAACGTAAACTTATGACATTCGAATTTTATCGCGCCCCATATATAACACTTTAATGTGTCGTATATATCATTCTGATTAATAGATCAATTTATCATTCTGATAATTGATAAATGAATCCAATGCATGTATAAAAAAGAATGCGGAATTTACTTGGTCTATGATTTATTTATATGGGAAATAACTTTGAAGACTGTTTTTTTATTTCGTTTCGTTTCTGATTGTATAATGAGGCACTTTAAAAATTTTGTTTTTTTTTGTTTTTGTTTTACTTCATTGAAGAGTGTTTGGCCACTTCACGCGTGAAAATGCGGAAAAGTTTAAACAAACATTTTCGGTTTTTGTGAAAATGTGAAATGCTTGCAAGTTTTTCGAGCATACTTTTCCCCACATACTTTGGATTTCTTTACAGGAAGGAGGAGTTGAAGGAGGTGTGGAGGAGTATGGAGGCAACTTACCTGTGATTGAGTTCAGTAAATATTCCGTTGAGATTGCCACCGGGGAAATTCTTTGTGTCTGTGTTTTAGAGTAGGCTTTTGCTGGTTGAGATGTGGTCGTTTTCGTAGTTGTTGTTGTTGTGGTTGTTGTTGTTAAAGAAGCAAAAGTTTGGAAATTGTTTGTGTTTGAAGTGTTTTTGTTTTAAAGAAATCCGCAAGGAAGAGCAAGCATCAGACAGATAGGGTTTCTGTAAGCAAAACGAGAACAAGGAAGAAGAAAAATAAAAAAAAGCGAATAAGTAAGATTGAGTGAGAAAAAATTAGAAAAATGGGTGATAAAAAATATTGAATGGAAAATATGTTTATTTTTTGCTGGTGATGATGATGATGATGGCAATAGAGATACATATATCATATTGACCTCCGTTGAACGACAACCTATTGACATTGCATCTAATTTAAAAATAACCCATACGCACGCACAGAAACACACAAGCACACACACACACACACACAAACACACAAACACGGCGACACTTATGACCCCAAGAGAGGCGTTGTTGTTGTTGTTATTATTTTGTTCTTGTTCTGTTGTTTTTGTTCGGTTTTTTTTATCGATATTTCTTTATTAGGGTTTCTTTTATGTGAGCGTCATGCACGTAAGTGCCCATTATAGCCGCTGGTTGGAGCGGCGAAAGACGACAGAAGAAAATGGCGAGCGGGCTGTATGGGGAGTTGTGAAAAACGGCATTTTGGGGAACACCAGAGGGAACAGCATTTTTTCTTCTTTTCATTTTTTTTATTACATATTTTTGTTTTACGTAACACACGCTGCCAAAGTGATTTAATCAAAGTGCCGAAATGCGGAATATGTCACACACATAGAAGGTAAAAGAAACAAATGTTGATTTCACTTTATACTTTCTTTCTTTTTGTTTCTTTGTTATAACTTCCATTTGCATGGCGTTATCTCACTGGCTGGTTACATAAAGCTAGAAGAGCTTACAGTTCATTTGCCTTTTTGCAATTGAATTAGCTCACAATGAATTTATTGTTTATAATTGAATAAGTTTTTCATTACATTTGCCAAATTTGTTGGATGGATGGAGGATTGGGAAATGGGTAGCGCGTTGTTGGGAATGTCTCCAGTAAGTCTCATGTGCGTGTAAGTAACTTTGTATGTGTGTGCGTGTGTCTTTATTTTATTATATTATAAAGACTGAGCACACACGCACACATACACAAACACATGCAAATTATATATACACACACACACATATGTGTTAAATGTATTTCTGTTTCTTTTTTTTTATTTATTTTTTTTTTAATACTTTGGGTTTTCCACTTTACGCTTAGGCTCTATAGGCTACACATATGTATATACACATATATATGTGTACGGATAGATATATATGAAAAATTTTTTTATTCGGCGCTTCTTACTTCATGCTATGTTCGCACTCTTCTGTATCGCACTGCCGACTTCCCTACATGGAAAACTCGGCTCTGGCGACGGCAGAGGCGACCATAGCCACAGCTGTGTAGGCTGCTGCTGCGGCGCCAACGTTGGCGTCTGGCGTCCCCTAAAATCCAATAAAGGCAAAACACACAAACCCACAACCCAAACGACTCATCGGCACAAACGGGCAAAGCTTTTCCCCTCCAAATGTCACATTGAGTCAATTCACTTTCACTCGGCTCCAAATTGGAGAATGAGTGAGTGAGAGTGGTTAAGTAACTAAGTGAGAGCGAGAGAGAGAGAAAGAGAGAGAGAGCGTAAGAGTATAAGTGAAAGAGAAGGCGCTTAAAAATTTGAATTTAACGAGAAAAAAAGAATTTGTTCTGCTCTGCTCTAGCTTATATAAAATATACATTAACGCTCATTTCTCAAAAAGGTAAAAAAAAAGCAGCAGCAGCAGTGCTCAAGGCGCTTTGCTTTTGTTATTATTGTTGTTGCTGCTGCTTTCTCTAGCTGATGTTGTTGTTGATGTTGTTGTTGTTGCTGCTGCTGCTGATGATGATGTTGATTTGTTCTTTTATATAATAGCTCTTGGTTTTTGCTTTAATTTTTTTTTTTCTTTTTTTGCTAATAATATATTTATCTACTGGCTGCCTTTAGTCTATTACATAATTTTTTGTCGTGCACTCTCTCACTTTCTCTATTTCTATCTTATTCACTCGTATTACTCGCTCTCTCTCTCTCCGTTTCTCTTTCTCATTCTCTTGACTTTTTGACTTTGAAATAAAAAAAGCGTTGCCTACTTATGTGCGCTGGCGCCTGCGCCCCGCATTGGGCTTCGAGATGCGATATTGATTTGTATTTGTTGTCTTGCATGAGTATGTGTGTGTGTGTGTGTGTGTGTGTGTGTTTGGTGTGTGTGTGTGTGTATGACAAAAAGCTAAAACGGTGCTGACTGATAATGTGTGCTCTTGCTACCATATGGAGCATATGCTAACGAGTTATGTTAGACAAGACAATCGCAAGGCATCTTTGACATTTGTTTGTGCCTGTCAGTTCAGGCTTTAGACCAATATGGGGGGCAACTTATTCGTGCGGAAGCAGAGAGTTTGAGAGTCGGAAATTGCAAAGTTCTTGCCACATCCGCTCGTTGTGCTGGTCAACACGACTTAAGTGCATCAATTGGCCCAGGGCGGAATTAAGCGTTATCCTCAAGAATTCTAATTAACTTTGGCCATTGCCCATGCCAATTGCTGTGCTTTATTGTTTTGCACTCAATCAATTATAGTTTCTTAACATTTGAAGGGTACTGCCGACTACCGTTGACTATGTGCCCTCTGGCCATGCCTGTGTGTGCGTTCCACTGATTTGCTTTTTTTTCTTGCTTTTCTTGTTTTGCTTTTCTGCTTTATATACCAATCAATTATATTTCTTGCCATCTCTTGCAGCGTTGGGGCGATTTTAACTTTTTCTCTTTTGCCACAAATTGCTTATTACTTCTGGCTTTGGCTCTAGCTTCAGTCTGTGCTGCTCTGATGGACGCACTACTGCTTAAGATGAACGTCACGTAGCCTGGCCATCAGGGCATTGCTGTGTCGCTTGGGATAGGGAGGGAAAGACGGGCGGACGTTGGCGTTGGTGTTGGCAAAGGGATACGAATGATAGTGGGAGAAGGACAGTGAGAGATATGGAACGCGAAATAACATTTACAGTTACACTACACTACACAGCACAAACACACACACACACACACACACAAAGACGCAGCAGACATTTAGGAGTCCTGTTTTCTTTTTTTTTTTTTTTTTGGTGTGATTATAGAAAATTTCATCTACTTAACGCTCTACTTGATTATGCCTCTCCGCTCTGGCTTACCTACAACCGTCGAAGGCACCGTGAAACTACAAATAAGTTTGTCAAATGTTACTCTTACAACTGTGCAACAACAACGTCATACTCATATGTAACTATGTACAATACTAACAGAGTGACGTCGACGCTAACGTATACATACCATAAAAAGCGGAGCAGTAAAAAGAAGAAAACATTATACATATATGTATATATATATATATATATATAGATATATGTGTTGCGTATTAAGTTTAGTTGGCAAAAACTACATGAAACTGCCGAAAATGTCGAGTAAAAATTCCAGACTGTTATCCTGTGTGTAAAATTTTAAGTAACAACATGCAAAACCGGAGAGAGAGAGCAAAAACCAACAGCAACACAACAGTGAGAAACAGGACTCATACACAAAAAGAGAGAGAAAGAGAGAGAGAGAGAGAGAGAGAGAAAAAGGCAACAAAGAGACTGTGAGAGAGAGAGGAATTGGCTGCCCACTGTTGTCAGTTTTGATACTTGACCCCGCTAACGCCGCTCGCCCTCCCCTCCAAACGAAAGCTTGCTAGCCAAAAAGCTTGCCACCAAATTACGGGCTAATAGCAAAGTTTTTGGGCATTAGTAGATACGATAGTAAATGTATCTTCATGAGTCAAACTGTAGCTGTTAGATACGCGAACGACATGTTGGCTAACCCACACGCTCCAGCACACACATACACACACACACACACACACGTATATTTTGGGCTTACATAAGCCTTAAAGTAGCAACCACAAGCGTGTGGCCTGATAAACAAATTGCTTTATGCGTTAAGTATATCTCACGGATACACGCTTGCCAACACACACACACACACACACACACACACCCATGCAAACACTCACATATGCACAGAGACAGGAACAGGACAGGCGTTAGCTAATTTTTGCACGTTGTCACATCAGATGAATATATACGATGCGTTTTTTATAGGTATGTTCCGCTTATAAAATTTCCTTCCACCAACCAAACCGGATGATATCGAGCGTACGCATTGATAATACAGACTAAGGCAGACAAAAATTAAACAGTTGCTCAAAGGTATTATGTGTGTGTGAGTGTGTGTGTGTGTGTGTGTGTAGGAGGCGTATAAGTAATTTATATAAATTATTTAATTAAGCCATGCACGTCAGCATGCGGTAGGGAGACCATTATTTTGATTAAAATCAAACCCATTTCGTTTTATGCCACCTGTTTTGTGGGCTTCCTTCCTTGTACCCCCTGGCCCGCCCCAAAAATAAGATGAGCCACAGTCACTACCAACTCACAGCAAGAGACATGTATGTATGTCTGTATGTGTGCTTGTCTGTGTGTGTGTGAGCTGCCTTTTCTTCCTCTTCTTCGGTGGTTTCTATTGGTTTTGTTATGATTATTCTTGGGTATTTGCCTTTCTCTCGCTTTTGTTGTTGGACCGCTGTCAAGCAAATTGGCCACATTTGGCGCGTGGCAGCCGTTTTCAGATTAGTTTGGGCTTCTCGCTTTAATGACTACCAGGAGACGCATTCGCCTGGAGAGTATTTTTTTTTTTTTTTTTTTTTTTTTGTCGTCTATGGGCATCCCAAATACAAGTTAACAATAGACAACAACAATAAGAATCTAATCTTTAGAGCATCGAAACTCGAATGCCCTTAGAGACCAATTTGGAGAGTAATTAGCATGCCATAACAAGGCTGATCAGATGGCATATCCGACAACTTGGCCAGATTCTAGATTGTAGTAATTAAACAACACTTCAGATTTTAAGGCAAATATAATTTAATGAGACTTTCATCTTTAAATGCCTTAAATAGAAATATGTAAAATTATGGAATAAAGATACTTAACTCAAGTGACATCGTTTAATAAGACTTTAAGCCATAGTTTGTTTGTCCAAGGGAATGAATCAATGGTGGAAAGTTGATTTGATTTAGTTTGGTAAACACATTCTAGCCCATGGCGGTTCGTGCGTCTCTTTTCCTTATCTATTTACAGTTTTCAGTCAGTTTCATTTCAAACTTTCATCAAGGTAATTTATACAAAATCTCATAAATTTGTTGTTGGGTTTATATGACAGATATTTAAGTTAAATGTTTATAATATTACCGTTTTTTTTCAACTCTCGCAATTAAATACATCTTTAACTTTATCAATTTAAACAGCAAAGATTTTAATTGTAGTCATGCAATGCTGATTGCTCTTTCAGGTTATATTAAAGAATAGAATTCAAGAGTAGAAGCCACAATATTGTCTAAAGCTATGGCAATTATGCAAAATAAGGCATTAGGTTCTATTACAGATGGCCACTTGGTGTCATGGCAAAGGATGTCCTTTAGTAAAACTAAAATGGAACACTCAGAGAGTAACCAATGCCCTTGGAACCTATTAAAATACTCTCTCTCTCTCTCCTTATGGACTCAAATTGTTTTTTTTTTCCTATAAAGACCAATGGTTCGATTAGTAATTTAGTAATTTGGTTATGACTTTGAGTTTATGCTTATAGTAACTTTGGTAGAGTTTACCTGTTCCATAAATTATAAGAAAGAATACCTCTAGTTTCCCATTTAAACTAAGAAATTTAACCAACAGGAACATGGAACATGGGAAAATCAACGATTTAATTATTTTTAGACAAATCGATTCCAAGTATTTCGCTTTTGCATTGTCAGCTGTTGTAATGTTGGTAATATGCCCTCCATCAATGCGAATAATGATGTAAAATACTTATCCTTCTCTTCTCTTTCCCATTACGATGTAATGCCCCATGCTCTGTTCCTGTCCCTTGTTCCTGTCCTATTCCCCAGAGAAACTCTTGCGGTCGTTTTCAATCAATGAGAATTCAACAGCAGCGACGGCAACAGCAACCAACAGCAGGATGAGCAGGAACAGCAGCCGCCACCGCAAAAGATGACAACTGAACTTCACTTCACCCGCAGACAATGGCATTTTTAAGGCCCGGCAAAAGCACAAGCCGGAGCCATGATGATGTCGTGCAAGATGAGTGAGTGACTGAGGTGTGGGATGGTGTTTTGCTGGATAGCTGTAAGGATGGATGTATGGATGGATGGATGGGGGTGAATCAGAATGATTTTGGCATGGAGATGGGGGTCGTCGTATGACTGGCAGAGTGGCTTAATTTAAAACGGTTTCATGTTGTGATTTTGACAAATGATAATTTTTTGCATGTGTCAGTCCTCTGTGCGATAGCTTTTGTGTTTTAGCTTCGAATACTGCTCTGGCTCTGGCTCTGGCTCTGGCTCCGGCTCCAACTCTGACTCTGGCAATGAGTGTGATACTCGTATCTCTCCTCTCATTTCGGTGTCTGTTTGTGTGTGTGTGTGTGAGTGCGGTTGTAGTAGTGGCCGATGAGCTTGCACAATGTTCAAGGCAGATAAATGCCCCAAACCAAAAACCCAACCCAAATATCCGGAACCGGAGTATGTCAAAGGCTCGTTAAGTAAGTAAGCTGCCACATTCACACACCCACAGACAGAGCCACACACACACACACACATACTCACACTCACACTCAGACACTCAGATGAACACAAAAGTTTCAGTTTCAGTACATCAAAAACTACGTATCCGTATCAAAGCCCCCTCTCCTGTTCTCTCTATTCACTTTATTCTTCCACCTCCACCTATCCATCCACCCACGCCTTCATAATAGGCAGCAATATCAACACATCAGTCGTACCAAAAAGGAAACAAAAAAAAGAAAGAATTGTCCTGCAGCAGACAGGCAAAGCAAACGGGCCCGGATCAGGCAATCAACAGCCAACAACCAACAACCAGTGAAATTGCAACAAAAATTTATTGATTTAACAAAAAACTATAGAGACAAAAAGAAATGGAAAAGAGCCAAAGCAAAAGCCATTGCCATGGACATCGAATGGTTGCCAGGAAGAAGGAATCAAGGCTTAGCCAGGCTCAGTGCGGCATGTGGTCAAAAGCAATAAAGTTGGCAAATTGGCTTAATCTGTATAAACGGCTTGCAGCATGTCCGAAAATATAAACAACAATCAACAGGAGCAGCAGCAACCAGAGAGCCAAAATCACTGTGACAATAAAATTGACAACCAAACAGAAACAGATTTAGATTCAAATTCTTGCGACCAACTGGCGAACTGGCCGAACTTTGAGGCGCAAGTCTTTGGCCAAACTGTGAATAGCGTGAGAATCGAATGGTCACCGTTCGATAACGCCTGCGTCTATAGCATTGAGAAGTATCACAAGCGTCATAATTGGCAACAATTGGAATGGAGCAGCAGTTCACCTGTGGCTATCGGCAATCTCGAAGAGAACTTTGCCCACAGATTTCGCATAAAGGCGCTGCAACAGGCCAAGGATGGCAGCTGTTACCTGACACTGGCCATTTCACCGGATGTCATTGTAAATATGTTTCACAGATTATATCCCAATCAAAGCATAGCAAAAAAAACACACACCCACAACTTTTTTGTACCGGATATATGTGTGTATGTCCAAACAATTGTATTGTTCCGGATGTTAATCCTCGGCGCCATCTGTATTTCAATTATCCATTCCTACGAAAACGGAAATCGAGAAGAGCAAACAAACCCCAAAACTAATTGAACTTGAAATCAAGCAAATACACTATATACACACGACATCAACCAAAAACGCGCCGCCAAAATGTTTAGAGTTTTACAAAAAATCTATCTTTCCGTTGTGTGTTACTACGAAAAAACGATAATTAAATCTGTAGTTTGTCAATCAAGATGGGGATACCATGTGGGATTAGGGTATTCGAAATTCGCAGTTTCTCGTTCAAGCTTAGTTCTCAGCTCCTCTATAACTTTTTAAATCCAAAGGCATGCACGGAAGCAGCACTCCCATCGACGAGTTGCCTAAATCGCGCCATACGCAAGGGTCAGCAGTTTTTGGTCAAACGAATGCTACGCCGTCGACCCAGTTTAATTGAGTATCCTGCTCCAAATGGCTACCTACCGTTGGCCAATGCCATTGTCCAGGGTGAGATGTGCATTATTGACGTGCTTCTATCGGCTGGATGCAGTGTGCAGCTTGGCAATCCCAGCAATGGCCGAACACCGCTTCATGTGAGGTCCTTGCTAATCTGCCCTTCGAATGGTCTTAAGTCAAAACCAATTCCCAAACATTTGCAGATGGCTTTCTATCACGGACATTTGCCCATTTCTCGAATACTTCTCAACAAGAAGGCTCAATTGGAGGCGACAGACAGCAATGGCATGACCCCCGCCCATTGTGCCGCGGATGCCGATCAACTGGAGATGATGAAATTTGCCCTCGAATCTGGGGCTAATTTGGAGGCTCGAGATGCCTGCGGCTGGACCCTTTTAATGCGAGCAGGTACCAGTTCTCCCAACTGTCAGTCGGTGAAATTAAATTTTAACTTTGTTTTCGCCTAAAGTGGTTATGGACGCCAGTCTGGAGCTCATCAAGCTTCTGGTTACACACGGCGCAGATTTGGCTGCTGTCGATGGCGTAGGCAAAAACTGCAGCGACTTGGCTAAGCTTTATCAAAGAGACCAAGCACTCGACTACTTCGAGAAGGTGAAAAAGTTTAGGCTGGAAAAGTCTGCCGCAACCGCAGACGCTGAGGCAAGGGCGGCACAGAAACAAGCTCCAGACATGGATTAGTTGGCTAACAAGTTGTTTGAATCCCATGAAACAAGAAATATAAGTATTTTAAGCAAACTCATTTAATCGGGGAAACTAAAGTTTGCTAGACAATTGAAGTTTTCATATTTTTTCTACAATAGTTTAGTTTATCAATTGTCCACACTTTGTGATAGACTTTAGATAGCTTTGTGGAAACATAATTAAATTTAAAAAAAACCTTTAAATAACTATGCATATTTGAAAATCAGCTTTAGGGTTTCGTATAAGATAAAATGATTTCTTCGGTTGTTCCGAAACAAATCGAACCATCGCCATATTGGCATTTCATATAAGTATCTTGCATGGTGAATAACCTTAATATATGTTCGAGGGGCCGGCCATTGGTAAGATGAGTTTTTGCCTAAAGCTTCATATGTGCAATGGAATCCTCTTGTCGCTTAGCAACTGGCAATTAGAACTGCATCCAACCAATTATAACCATGCTCCTATCGCCTTAAGCAACCTGGATTGGATCCATGAGTAAGCAGCAGCAGTGAACATTAATACGCTGAAACCTTAATTAACCCCTTTGGCATTTTTGCAGAGCTTACTCAATAACAACAGCAACAACTACGAAAGAGACATGTTGCATGGGACAAGTGACATCGAATGTGCAACGCGTGCTGCGTGGAGCTAAGGGCAGCAATCGGCAGCTACAGCTGTCCACCATATGGAGCATCAAGGGAATTTTCGAAAATCTGTACTCCAACTGGGCATCTGTATAAGTGCTGGAAGCATTCTTAAAAGAGCTACGGCTCTTGTCTTGTCACCGTGCAACTAATTGACTGACAGCGGACAAGGTAAGGAACCGCAAATAATTAAGCAGCTCATTGAGTGACCCTTAGCTACCAGCGGCTGGCATATCCATCTCTTCACTATGAACATTAAGCCGGCCAATGGCGGTGAAGTGCATTTCGATGAGAACGACACAGCGGGGTTTCATCCGACGGTGATGAAGAAGGTGGACCAGTGGGTAAGTACAGCGAGCAACTGGCACGTATCTACTGTGAAATGGGTGAGATTGCTGGAATTCAATTGAACTTTGCACATGCCACGGGGCATGATAAAGCTCATCACCACAGCTCTTGCCAAGGACCATGCACGACAAGTGAGGCCAGCAATTCATTGGGGCGAAGGAGGGTTTTTGTGTGTGTGCCTATATGGGTGCAAGGCTTTAAGTAGATGGCATTGTTGAGAAAGTGCGTCATCTACTAACGACACGGCGGAAGTTGTTCAACTAAATAAGGCTCGATGGGGACGTTTAAAGCATTGTTTACTTATAAATTACAAACACTTGATTTATTTAATTATTATTTGTTTAATTGTGAAAGTAGACCAATCTTTTAATGTGTTTCATCAAAGTGTAACTGGAATTTAATTTAAAAAGTTTATAAAAAAAATGATGTAACAAAAATTATATTTTAATACTCACATTAAATTATTTAAAAGTTCATTTTTAATCGAGATTATTTTGTGAGTTTACTGTTTCCATATCAATTATCTCCATTCCCTGGACCTCATGTATTAACTTGTGGGGCAAGGCATAGATAAGTTTGCTCCAGAAATTGGCATCATTACGCATCAGATAGGTATTCAGTTTCATGTAGCTTTGTAGTTCGCCATCAAGTTCATCAAAGTTCTCCACACCCGGATAGACAATGACGATGAGCCGCTTGTGCTGATCCTTGGAAGTGGCATGAAGCGCCAAACGAAACTCCAGACGACCCCAAACGGACTTCAGGAAATTTCTGGTCATGATGATGACTGTGCACTTGGAATTCTCCACAGAGTTGCAGATGCAGTCGGGAATCGGTTCACCAGCCAGCCAATCTCGTTCATAGAAGCAGAGACGAAGTTGGTTGCGTCCATGCTCCAACCTTTCTACATACTCTCTTACCAAATGCGAGTCCTTGTGGCAGTAGGCCAAGAAGCAGTCGTACTTCGTCTCGATGCCCTCCTCCAGCCGGGTGGTCAATCTGAGGAACAACCTTTTCTCATATAGCCACATTCGTATTGCTTTCCAAAAGCATTGCAGGAAACTAAGGAGGCAGCTCAACATTATGAAAGATGTGAAGAAGATCACATAGCTTGGAATTTTATCAGGGCAAATATCCTTCTCCTCCAGAGAAACAAACGTTCTTTGATCATTGCATTCTGTCTTACATAGGTCTTTAATATTCTGTGCCAGGGTCTTGGTAAATCGGAAAAAAGGCACTTCTTTGCAATCGCAAATCCATTGATTACCCGATATAAACATTATCAGACTCGACGTATTCGATTTTTGGGTCAAAAATTCTCTTAGACTCTCGTTAAGTGTCAATAAAGAATTATTCCTTATATCGAGGAATTGAATATCATCTGGAAGAACCTCTAACTCTGTAATCTCATTAAATCTCAGATGCAGTTCCTTCAGTTGATCAAAGCCCTCGATTTCGGTGGAGTTGCTCAAGGACTTTAAGTTATTATTGTCGAACAATAAAGCGGCATTCTCAGTTATGGGTAGTTTCTGTGGTATCTTCGTTAATCCCAGACTACTGCAGTTGATAATGAACCGCTGGCTATAATCTTCTTTGCAACAGTGGCACAGATCAGGGCAATAATCTTGCGAACTGCAACGCATCAAAGCAGCTTTGTACTCTAGAATATAATATTTCCTGAGTTGGGCAAGAAACTTGGTGAACTTACAGCTGCACTGCCAAGGGTTTTCGGACAATCGAACTGTCTTGACCTTTGATATAAACTGCGTTACATCGTCATCAAGTCCTGTCAAGTTGTTTTGCCGAATATCCAGGACGCTGAGATTGAATGGCAGTTGATCCAACTGAAGATGGGTGAGACTGTTGTTCTTTAAATGCAGTTCGCTCAGAGTCGAGTTCCGCAGAGAGTAAGTTGGTAGAGTTTCGATGAGGTTATAATCCAGTAGAAGCGATGATGGGTCTCCAAGTATATTATTTTTCAAAGAGGGAAATTTTTCCAAGCTTTTACTTGTGCAATTGATAATAAATTGGGAAACCTTGGTTTCATTGACACAGCAGGTACAGTCATCCGGGCAAGCTCCCTGCAGATGGTAGAATTGTACATACTCTTTATACTTTTTACTCTTTTTTTTTCTCTGTTTTTTTGTTTTCATCTCTCTCAGTAAGGCAAGGTAACTCAAAAGATTTGTATTGTTGCAAGTGCTTATCCAATATATTCCAGATTGAAGCAGAGAAATATTATGCCTTCGCTCCAAAAGAAATGCTGCTAAATCTGGATCCAAAGAGGTTATGTTATTATTTCGTATATCCATCAGGCTAAGGTGCTTGGGCAATTGATTTATATTTATGCTAGTTAGGTTGTTGTTCGCCAAATGGAGTTCCCGTAGATTGTCATAGCCCTTTAACGACGTATTAGGCAATTTTGTTAATCCATTTTCTCCAAAAAAAAGGGATACATTGCCTCTGATTGGGATAGGCAACTCTGGAATACTTTGTAGTCCTTGGCGAGTACAGTTGATTTTGAACGAAATGCTTTTTCGATTGAATCTACACTCGCATTTGCTTGGACATCGTTTGTCATTTATGCCGATGCTGAAGTAACATAAACTATCACCAAGGCACAGAAAGGCAGTTATTTTAATTTCGGATATTTCTTGTAAGTAAATCGATTTATGTTTAATATTTGTAATGATTTTTTGAAGCTTTTTGTAACTTTCAAAATATGTTAAATTGACTTTCTCATCGTTTTGAAGACGGAAGATTTCTAAATTATTCTTCAGCACTGTGGATCTGAAATCACATTAATGTTATGCTTCATTATGCCAAAGGTCGACAAACATATCTGTATCTCAATACCAACCTTAAAAACCAATGATTTTTAAAGCTACATGCATGGAATTCCAACTCTTTTAGATTTCTCAATGGTTCAAAAATCACTGGGGGCAGATTCGGGAAATGTAAGTATTGATAAACAATCTTCTCTAATTTATGATTTTTTTGAAAAGTGTTGCTGTCAAGAAGAAGTGTTTCTTGACATACAATGCGTATCTCTTTTAAATAACTCATTGTCTCCGATAAGTAATTATTAAAAACTGATGAAATGTTAAAATTGATTTCATTTTGTTTCACAAAGCAATGAATAAATGCCGATTCCGGTCCGCGATCAACAAACACTTTGGATTCAACAACATTTGTCATTACTACAATATTCGCGTAATACAAATTAAGAGCTTTCATATAGGAAATGGACCGCACAAAGGTATCATTCGTCACTATGTTAAGTTCAAAGGTCTTTACTTTATTGGATGAAAAATGTAGCTGTTTTAGATGTGTTACGTTTACCATATGGGTTTTCGAGAATATTATCACCTTTAATTCAGATATTTCTATTTCGTACTTATCAGTGATCACAGAATAACCCTTATTTGAGCATGTCTTTTCGTTCACACTGGCATTGTTTGCTTTACATTCATTAGCGCAATAATCGACACAAAATTTTTCGCTTATCTTATCTATATAATTTTCCCATGGATTATTCGTGTCACATAATCCAATTGCCAGGAATAACGAAAATTTAATAAATATTTTCAGCAACATTTTTATGCTTACTCTGACGGACACTCTAAGCTCGACTGATACAGTCCCAAAAAATATAGAAATGCCGAATCGAATTTGAGAACCAATAAATTTAATACAACAGGCCTATTCCCCAGAGATTTGACGACGGACTTAGATTTAAGCGAAATTCGATTTATATACGCCATCCATATTTATGTAAATTTATACATATGGATATTTTCTACTTTGAAACTTATTGCTAAAAAATCCCACATAAGCAAACAAAATAAAATCACACAATACAATCTATTAAAACACATGCAAAAAATTTGATTTAATCTTTAATTTCCGAATTAAATAATCCGAAATCTAAAAAAAAAGAAGCATGTTAGGCGTTAGATTTACATTTTTTCACATCCTAAAACTTGTTTATAATATTTCTGTTATCGTTTCAGTTTCACCAGAAACCCAAAATTGTGTGAAAAGCAAGTGAAGTTGTTATCAATTGAAGTACACATTTGTCCTTATTACACATAGGAGGAGTTCTCGGGAATGCTGCTCAATATGAGTAGGTAGGTACCCAGATGTTGGTTTCCCCCCCTGCTCATCAAAAGTTTGACGTTTCATTAGAAATAACTTATGCATAAATTACTGGAATAGCTAATTTGCATTGCAGATGGATTCGCCCGAAGCCTCATCTAAGTTACCAAAGACATTGTATAGTTAGGAAACGACACGACAGTCGGACAGGTTGTAATTATTTGCAATTATGAAATACATGGAACATTAAAGGAACTCAGAGTCGTGTTGTGGAAAGGAGCGCACAGGGGCAAGGAGGAGTGGGTATCAACCTGTCATAAACACTGATGTCAGTGAGTTGTGGTCTCGACCCATCACTTAGCCAAATAACAAAGGATTAACACAAGCTGACATTTGAAATGATTGACCACATCCTAATTGTTAGCTTGGTTATTTAATTAATTGACCATTTGATTGTTGTGATAAATTAAAGCCTAAGTTTCCATTTTAATCAAAGCATGAAGAAACAAAATGTTCATAAAGGATTATTGGTTATTGGGTGAACTTTTATGGTATGATATAGTCTATTTGAAAATTGTAAATAAAATATTTTATATTACAATGAATGTTTGCAGGTGTCATATAGGTGTGTCCTTTATAACAGCTTCTTGAAAAACTTTCCAGAATCTAATTGTCAGTTAATGAACCGCATTCAAGGAATTTTATCAGACCTAAAGGCATCTAATTAGTCCTCATAATTGCTGCGTTATAAGGACACTTTTAATTTTTTTGAGACTTCTTCGTTAAAAACTTTTAGAAGGTTATTGGAAGTCCTAAAATGCAGATCGGTAGTCCTGACCCTGGAAAACGAGAAATATTATGTCATGGCGAAATCAGTTAATATCTTGTAGAGTTATCGCTTCAAAAAATAATTCTTTTTCGTAATTAAGCTCAAAAATCCGCAAATCATATCGAAAGAATGTGGTTCTCGGCCATTTAAAGGAGAATCGGTATGTCCTTTGGTCAGATTTAAGTACTTTATAAGCCGCATCAAGTGACGTCATTTGAACCTGCAAGGTCTTTCAGAGAGCTGCTTCAAAATAACAACGAAGTGTGTGTATAATTTTCTTATACATTATACATCTTTCACTTGTTCTCACTTGCAGTTTTGTCTTACCATTTTTTTTTTAATGTTTAAATAACATATTTTAAAAGCAGCGGCAGTTTAAAAAAAAAACTAACCAAGAAATCTAAGAGTCTGGCAACAGCAGCGAGCAAATTTATCAACCCTGGTAAAAATCGGCCATACTTTTGCGTTTACCAATGCCAGCTTTGCAGTAGCAAGAATAAAACTGGCCAGATTCATGCCAGAGTTGCTAAACATAAAAAATGACGAAGCCAGACTTCTCCGTTTTTGCGCGGCGTTTTTGAAATTTTCCGCTGCTTTTTAATATCTTATTTTTATTTTTTTTTTCAAAAATGGTAAGAATTATTCTACCCAATAGCTTGATTAAAAATAGCACACTGTAATTAGTTAAGTCAATCTAACTCAAAATATTTTAGAGAATTTTTTCGAGAAACAAAACCAAATAAATCTTAGCAACCACTATAATTTTAGCTTTATATGTGAATAACTTTATTTATTTAGTGTTTTAATAGTTTCTTGGGGATTTTAAGGAAGTTACTGTTATGAGCCGCTGTTCACGTGGCAAGGACAGGGGACAACAATAATGTATTAATATGAATATAATATATCTTTAGACACCTAACGTCGAAAACATTTTCCTGTATATAAGTACATATATGATTTGTTTAATGGAACAGCATATTGCCTTTTTTGGCTGCAATGGGCAAACGATCACCCTGTAAAAATGGATTTATAACGGCGTCCATTCGAGGATCTGGTATTTCATAAACACCGCCAGCCTTCTTTACGACATTATTTCCATTTGAATTGACGGCATTCTCGTGACCAAACTGGCGAAGAAATTGCTCAACGAGCTCATCCTCATCTTTCACAGATTCAACCCCGTCTTGACTGCAATCAAACATGTGCTCACTATCACAGGTACATTCCTGTCCCGCCTGGAATTGGCGACTAAATATGGCGGTGTTTTCGAAATCAGCAATGCAATTGGCACCCTGTGTTTCCATGTCATAACCCTCCGGACAAGGATTCGGTGGATTACAGTATGCGGGCAGACTAGCGTCTGTCTTTACGATTGTGTTATATCGATTAGGCATTTCTCCCATACCACCGGACACAAATTGATGGCCCCAAAGGGAGCTGTGCTGTAGGAATTCCTGATCCCGAAGAGAAGGATTGGGATTTGGAGCCAATGCCTGAAGCATGCAATCAGGATTGCTACTGTCACTGCCACATAGTCTGGCATATTCCGAGCGAGACACCAAATCCACGTTATCATTTTCAACAACAGGAGCAGCAATATTGCCATCATTATCCACATCATAATAGCCAACTTGTATATCCTTAGCCATGCGGTTCAGTAGCTCCGTTAGGAAAACATCTGTAAGAGGATTCTCCTTCGTATCGTAGGAATGCACATAATCAAAACCTCCGCTCAAGAGCAGAAATAATCCGAACAGCATTCTCAAACCTAAAATTAACCGTTTGGTTCAAGGGTAGAAATTAAATTTAAAAATACATTTATTTTACTCACTTTGCGACTGACCCAACATATTGCGTATTTTGAGACTATGATTATTATTGATTTTTCGGCAGCAGCTGGCTCTCATCGTTTTGTGTATGTATAACAATGTTGTGACTACCAGTTGAATACTTTTCTGTACTTTATTTCTGCTGATAAGATGTCGATATGCAGGATTCGGTGTATAGTGCGCAGTCGCAGTACAAAAAGCTCTTTTACACTAAGCATGCCATGTTTAGTTCTTCATTACTTTAATAATAAACAATGAATTACAGAAGAAGATTGGTTCCGATATCAAACAAATAGCTTGTTAGTTTCAATATTGAATATTAATCGTACGAAACTGTGTGGTGTTTTTCAATAATTAAGCTCCACACAAGACTGTCTATTTTTTTTAATCAAAGATTATATTATGGCTTATAACAAAACACTACTCTACGGGAGTACTAAGGCTAACTCGCCTTTTAGATAAAGTGTCTCTATGGCCTCTGCTTTTTTTATGTTTGTGCCAATGGAGACGTATCGGAAACTCCTTTCCACATGGTTTGCATCTAAAAAAACCAGTTAATTATTGTTTGAAATTTCAATTTCGGACTCTTCAGACCTGTACGGCGGTGAGTCATGGGATACCGAGTGGAGTTTCAATTCCTTAACGCTGCGGAAAACCATATCACACTCCAGACATGGATACGGTCGTTCATTGGCATGAGTCCTGTTAAATAAACCAAAGAATTTCATATTTACATTTCTCTTCTTTTTTTTTTTTTTGTAGCACTTACTTTACATGTCTCTGCCTATCACTATAAGATGCAAAGGTCTCCCCACAGGTGGAACACTTAAAAATTCGCAAGCTGCTGTGGGACTGCAGTTGATGCTTCTTTAACTCGGCCTTAGTTTTGAATATCTTCGTACAATTTTTGCAGGGAACAAACTGTTTCATTACCTTACGATCGGCATGAGCCCTCAAATGTGCGCTGTAGGAATGGAGATTGACGGACAAGTGACCACATTCGTCGCATATAAAGAATTTTTGTCGACTGTTTGCTGTTCCATTCATTTCTTGTTCTTGTAGATCTTGGACATATGCTGTTTCTGCGGCTAACATAACAGACCCTTCAGGATCAATTTCTTCTTCATTTTCCTCTTCTTCCTCATAATCTATCTCCTCTTGCTGATCATCTCTCATACTCTGCTCTTCTTCCTCATCATAGTTATGTTCAAGTTCAATCAACACTCCTTCCTCGCACATGAGCTCCCTATTATCTAAATCAATCATTGGCTCTTCAATCACATCCATTTCTACAAACTCCGCTTCCCCGAACTCCTTCCTTAACATTTCCTTGAGATATTTTTGTGAAAAAATACAACGCTCACGGAATTTGACAGCCAAATCCAATTCAGATTGGCAACGTTCACAGATGAACTTGGGTAAACCATCATTCTTCAATGACAGCTACAAAAACATAAAGTTTATTAGAAAAGAAACCACAAAGACAATCGCGCTGCTTACCTCGACTCCTGTTATTATCTGAAGTTGCTTTAAAAGACGTTTATGGGAAAACAAATTTCGTTGTTTATTCTTGTCTCTGATTGTGTTGGCGCAAATGCGACAAACTTCGGCAAGA
Organism: Drosophila nebulosa; assembly: GCA_024703675.1. Classification (NCBI taxonomy): domain Eukaryota; kingdom Metazoa; phylum Arthropoda; class Insecta; order Diptera; family Drosophilidae; genus Drosophila; species Drosophila nebulosa. The sequence continues at coordinate 11,571,414 of JANFPS010000004.1, read as the reverse complement.
TTCATGTTTAGTTGTTAGTCGTTTCGCACCAATTCTGTCTTATTTTTATTTGTGTTAGAGGTGGGCAACATTTGCGACAACAAATGCGATTTTGTTATCAAAAAATTTCTACAATTTTCAACACTGCACAATATTTAACGCGGGAAACAGCTGCAAATTGTTTCTATAAATTTTTTAGTTAAAGATATATATATATATATTGTTTGTACAGAAATATTTATAATAAAATGTCAAGTGAACCCGCCATATCATCAAAATGGACGCGACCAGATGATGTGAGTGATTAATTCAAACTAATAAATTACACCAAGGTTTTTCATTAACATTAAATTAAATTCTGATTTTTATATAGTTTATAAAGCTTGAGCGGCTTAAGCAAAAAAAAAAGCAATTGGCGGCACGTGTAAAAAACAACAACAACAATAATACCAAAAAATACTTGGAATTAGATGAGAATGACAAAAGTAAATTATGGGAAACAAAATTGGCTCAAAAACGCAAAAATCCGTTTGCAAAGTTAGTGACTCTGTGAAAGAATACGATAAAGACACACTAATGTAATAAATTTTTTTATTTTTAGGACTTCAGATGAAGCAAAGAAAATTAAGATTGATGCAGAAGAATGCAGTACGCCCACTGCTACGTCTATGGCGATCTCCTCCTCTTCTTTAAGCTTTGTGAAAGAGACTCCTACGCGTCCACCGCCTGCTAAATTAGTATTACAGAAGTTTGATCCCATTGCCTTTGCTAAGCTCTTGAAGCAGTCCAATGCTTTGGCCGAAGAGGAGGATGATTTGGCCTTGGCTGCCCAACAAAAGCATACGAAGCATTTGCCCATGGACTGGTGTCTGAAGACGCGGGTTCGCTTTTTTTGTCCCACCGAGTTGCCAACGATTCAACTGAAAACGTCTCAAATGGCCAGCGGATTGACGAGCTTTGTACGTTGTATAGATACCCAACAGACAGAAGAAACCACCCTAGATATTTCGGAAGACACTAGATTTAATCAATGCAGTTACTACTGGCAGCATCCTCACATACCTTGGGTAACACTGTACCCTCGGAACGCCAAGGAAAATATAGGTCAACAGTTAGGCGAAAGAGAGCGCAAGGCTTTAGCTGAGGAGTGGAATTACAGTTTTCGTGGACTCTTCCAATTGTTGAGGGCCCGACAGTGTCCTTACTTTTACTTGTGTGCGAATACATTTACTGTGTTATTCCGTGCTGCAGGCACAGGAGGTAGAGCAGAAAGCCATGCCTTGGTTACACCCTCAACGCGCGGCATGAGATTGGCCTTAAGTCAAGAAGGCATAGAATATTCTATGCCTTTAAAAATTAATGTGGATTCGGAAGCGGAGGACCACAGAGAAAAGAATGAAGCCGATGATCAAAATATAGATCTTGACAATGATGATGATGAGGAATGGTTGGAGAGTTTGGGTGTGGATGAGCATGAACTTCGTCGTATACAATCGACTCATGCTCGGAAACTTCAGGCAGCTGAAATGCGTGATGATTTCAGTGATAATTCTGTAATTCTTATGGAAGGCGTGGAATGTCAGGGTTTCTTTAGTTATCTTTTAAATGCCAAGAGTCTAATCTCCCAAGTGGGTCGTCTGGCCGGAGTACCACCTACTCTTTTATCACCTATAGCATTTCCCAAGGCTACCATGCAGAATTTAGTTCCCCGCTCTAAAAAGGTGCGTCTTGATGGTGTAGATTATTTTAGTATTGATATCAAGGGCCTTCTACTTCCCACATTCCTGCCAACCGTGTTCGACATACTGAAGGAAACGCGAGAAATGTTTAGTTGTACTTTAGCCAGCTCCAACAACACTTTGGCCTTTACCAAGGCCACGCAGAAGTTAATGGAATCTGGGTCGCCAACAGAAGAGTCGCATCAACTGGATAAGTCAACTGGAGAAGATGTCTTTGGTCAGCAAAATCTTTCGGAATGTGGTCTAATGCCAGCAGTAGTCAAATCAATTTGCCGCTCAGGCTCCCAGGCAGTGGGACTGCTAGAACGTGTTTGCTATCAACGGGATCAAGGTTATGCCTGGAGCTAATATCTGATCCAGTAAGAAGATGGATAATTTTGGGCAGCTTATTTGTAATTTTAATAAAAAAATGAATTTAAATAGCTAAGAGTTTTCGTCTTCATTTTTGTTTAGTTATCTACCATAATCAATTCGTCTATGCTCCAATCCTCATAAGAATGATCTGGCAAAAATCTGCGTATAATAATGGGTATTTTCTTTTGCTTTAGTTCCTTCATGGCAATTTGCAAGGGATCTGTTTCGCCATCCAGTTCTACCATTATCGGTGCACACATGGCAATCTGTAGAGCCCTAGTGCCTAGAACACGCGCTCGTTCATATTTGGTCATATATTTAGTCGTTATGCGCTTGGATTTAGGTACCCCACCTCCTGGAGCGGTCCCACCGGGTGTTATGATCTCGATATTGTCCACCTCCTCTTCCTGATTGATGTCCTCGTCCACATCCTCATCTACATCGTCGAAGTCATCACCGCCAACGCTAAATGTTACAAATAATGGGGTTTAATTTGTGAATAAAGAATACAATCTGTACTCTTTTACTATGCTATAACTTACTCATCATTGTCGAAATCTCCTTCATCCATGGCAGATGTAACTAATTTTCTTTATTCAAAACAAAAATAAAATTTCTGAAATTGTTGTACACTCGCTCACGCTTGTTTTTCTTCTTCTTCGTGATGCTTTCCTAGTGTTGTAAAGCACAAATAAGTAATTGAGTTATCGATTTACAATGGCTATCGATTTGGACAATCAAAAAAGTCATATTCAAAATTATTTCGTTGGCCTCTAACACAGCGGTTTCTTAAAAGGCTTGTATCACTTTGAACAGAGCGTGGCTCATAACAGTCACGGGATTCAGGGCCTGGCGGATAGTTTGGTACATACACGGGAGCTGCTATAGCACGAGGCAGTGGAGCTGAAGGCCGATATCTTGCCAAATCCACATTTGGAACCGCTGATGGTCGAAAAGCAGCACGACGACCCTCTTGAATTGACCCTGAGCCAGGCTCATATTCATAATCTACACATGTCCGTATGGACACATTCCTTCGCCGTCCATTACCCATTGTATCCCTGTCATAACGTTGCAAATCGAAATTAACTCCGGGATGACAAGCATCATTACGAGAATAGGCATCAAATGGGTCTTCGCAGCCTCCATTTATTGAGGTATCCGCAGGTTGAAAATTGCCTGGAGAGGCTTCACCAAGGTTGGGACCATTGAAGCAACACGCTTTTTTCGTAGATGTACAACAATATCTCTTTGTCGGTTTTCCTGAAGTCTGTGGAGAACAACAACATTCTGGTGAACCAATTGGTGGAGGCGAGCGTGGTACTGGCGCAGGTATGTAATATGGACACGGAAGAGGCGCTAGCTGGCGCGTAAGTCTTGGAGGCTGAGGACAACAACAAGGGAAATCATCCTCTACTGGCCTAGCTGATTTGTAGACAAAACAGTGTCTTCCTCGATTGCGACCACTATTCCGATGTCTGTCATTGGCCAGTACACTCTCGCTATACGATCGATGAATTCGAGGACGACCATCATGGTAGCGGCGACCTCGATTGAAAGCGACTCGGCGATTTTGCGTCTGAGCCAGAGGACGCTTACGCCCCAAAGCGGCGCTGGAACGATTTCCTAAAACATAATAAAAAAGGGTTTAATATGTAACTATTAAAAATTGAAAAACACCATTAAAAGCGTAGAAAAGCACATTAAAACATTGCGTCTTTGTGATGAAATGGAGGTTTACTTGCCCATTAGCAATCACATTTGGTTTATTGCACTTGGCCGGAAAAGTATGTTTTTGATAAATAGAACAAGTTTATAAAAAATACTGTAAATTTAGCTGCCAAAAAAAAATAATATAATTCCAAAGCATGTTTGTGTCTATTATTTAATCGATGCCTACTACGCCGTCTCTAGTTTGGTTCCGCGTTTTCTCTGGCCCCCTTCAGAATCATTGTATGGAGCACTTCTTACGTTTCCGTTGCGAGCGACAGTGTCCACATTGGCTATTGTTGGTGCGTCGTACATAAGGTGGGGGTCCTTGAGGGTATGCCGCCTGCCCACACGTCACATTTGCATGGGTGGGCTGTGTTTCATACCGATTAGGTGGAGCCACTGTAGGGGCCACTGGTGGTGCACACTGGCACTCTATTTTCTTTGGCTTCTCATGGCAATTACACCGAGTCTCCACCGCTGGGGGCGGTGCAGCGACGCGCGGGGGCCGCGAGCAGGTGTAGTTATCGGCTAGAGGCGCTTGTATTGCTGTACCGCGATTGCGTTGCCGATTTTGAGTGCAAGTGCAGTCCACATGCGGCCTTTGTGTTGGTTGATATTGTTGTTGGGATGGTGGCGGTGGCTGATAGACATTTACCTGACAACCACCACCAGAGGTCACCTGCGGCTGTTGCTGTGGGTTACTGGACGGTCCTTTTCTAAGATCACAATGATCGGGGTCCGGACACGATTGTGGTTGCTGTTGTTGCTGTTGCTGCTGCGGTGGTTCTGGCGGCGGCTGCTGTGCTGCTCCTCCATTAGTACCACAAGAACCATTAGTACCACAAGGGCATGTGTTGCACTTGCCACAAGGCGAACCTTCGAAAGTATTTTACTTCAGTACATGGCTTGCCTTAAAAAATTTTCAGTTTCCGTATACTCACTCATTTTTTTATGCAGCAAATGTAGACACAAGTGTTTTCAAACAGAGACTACTGCGGATCGAAGTAAGGGAAGTAATAAATCCAATTTTGACATTTGTAGAAATGTATTAGTTTTTCCTTTTTTTACGTTTTCTTTGATTTGTCGTTAAGTTTGCGATTTTGTTTGGATTCTTTATGGGGCTTTGAAAGTACCGGGGTGTTGTCTTTAAGGCAACTGCAAGTCCACCTTCTCCTTGTGTCTGGATTGGGGATTCAGTGCAACAACAAACCTTAGGATTGCCACTGGGACATTCCTCCTTGTCCTGTCTAGCCATGACAAGTCCATTAACCAAGACGAGTATAAAACTAAATTTATATCACTTTATGCATTATGTTTCTATGAGTAAATTGAGCAAATTTGGAAATGTATTCGATTTTTTTGCGTTTGACAATTCCTACATAATGGAGCACCAAAGAATGTTATTTTTCTTCTTCGATTTACTCTCCTTTTCTTTTCTCTTTCTCTTTGATATTTTGCTCTCCGTTTTACGAGACGCTGTAGGTGCTGAGGTTTTGTCTTCTCCACAGGTCCATCCCTTACCAGGTCGCCTCGTCTGGTTTCGGGATTGGGTGCAAGAACAGTTAGGATTGCTACAAGGACAATCCTCCTTTTTGGGTTTAGAGCATTCTTCCTTTTTTTTTTGTTTAGCCATGTCTTCTTCACAGCTCCATACCTTAGCGGGTCCTCTCATTTGGTTCGGATATTGAGTGCAAGTGCAGTACGGATTGCTACAGGGGCAATCCTCCTTCTTGTGTTTAGAACAGTCCTCCTTCTTTTGTTTAGCCATGACGAGTCCTTTAACCAGGACGTGTTGAAAACTAAATTTGAATCATTTTATTCATGCGTGGTTCAGTAAAATGGGTTTTGTAAGTAAATTGAGCAAATTTAAAAATGTATTAGCTATTTTTTTGCGTTTGACATTTGCTACGTAATGGAACAAAAAAGTGTTTCATTCTGCTCCTTCGATTTATCCTTAAGTTGATTCTTCTTCTTTTTCGGGGACTCTTTGTTTTCTGCTGCATCGAGCGTTAAATTAACTGATTTTCTCTTTTCTGTTTTGTGAGGAGTTGTTTGAAATGACTGTCTGTAAAATGTTTTTTTGGGCGTTGATTGAACCAATTGCTTATCCTCTGTTTTGGGAGGAACAGCTTGAACTAACTGTTTGTCTTCCGGTTTTTGGGGTTTTGATTGATCCAATTTTTTCTCATCGGTTTTGGGAAGAAATGATTGAACTAATTGTTTGTCGTCCGGTTTTTGGGGCTTTGATTGTTCCGATTTTTTCTCATCTGTTTTACTAGGAGTTGATTGAGGCGATTGTGTGAACAAAGTTTTATGGGGCGTCGATTGAACTGACTGTTTGTCATCCGTTTTTTGATCAGACTTTTTTTCATCTGTCTTACTAGGAGTTGGCTGAAGTGTTCGTTTGAAATATGATTTATGGGGCGTTGATTGAACTAATTGTTTGTCTTCTGTTTTGGGGGGAGTTGATTGAACTAATTGTTTGTCGTCCGGTTTTTGGGACTTTGATTGTTCCGATTTTTTCTGATCTGTTTTACTAGGAGTTGATTGAGGCGATTGTGTGAACAAAGTCTTATGGGGCGTCGATTGAACTGACTGTTTGTCATCCGTTTTTTGATCAGACTTTTTTTCATCTGTCTTACTAGGAGTTGGCTGAAGTGTTCGTTTGAAATATGATTTATGGGGCGTTGATTGAACTAATTGTTTGTCTTCTGTTTTGGGGGGAGTTGATTGAACTAGTTGATTGTCATCCGGTTTGTGGGGTTTTAATTGTTCCGCCTTTTTCTCATCTGTTTTGGGGGGAGTTGATTGAGGCGATTGTGTGAACAAAGTTTTATGGGGCGTCGATTGAACTGACTGTTTGTCATCCGTTTTTTGATCAGACTTTTTTTCATCTGTCTTACTAGGAGTTGGCTGAAGTGTTCGTTTGAAATATGATTTATGGGGCGTTGATTGAACTAATTGTTTGTCTTCTGTTTTGGGGGGAGTTGATTGAACTAGTTGATTGTCATCCGGTTTGTGGGGTTTTAATTGTTCCGCCTTTTTCTCATCTGTTTTGGGGGGAGTTGATTGAGGCGATTGTGTGAACAAAGTTTTATGGGGCGTCGATTGAACTGACTGTTTGTCATCCGTTTTTTGATCAGACTTTTTTTCATCTGTCTTACTAGGAGTTGGCTGAAGTGTTCGTTTGAAATATGATTTATGGGGCGTTGATTGAACTAATTGTTTGTCTTCTGTTTTGGGGGGAGTTGATTGAACTAGTTGTTTGTCATCCGGTTTGTGGGGTTTTAGTTGTTCCGCCTTTTTCTCATCTGTTTTGGGGGGAGTTGTTTGAACTAATTGTTTGTTTTCTGTTTTGGGGGGCGTTGGTTGAACTGATGGTTTATAGTCCATTTTCTGGGACTTTGATTGATCTGAATTTTTTTCATCTGTTTTACCAGCAGTTGATTGAAATGATTGTGTGAAATATGTTTGATAGGGAGTCGAATGAACTACCTGTTTGTCATCCATTTTTTGATCTGACTTTTTCTCATCTGTTTCACCAGGAGTTGGCTGTATCGTTCGTTTGAAATATGTTTTATGGGGCGTTAATTGAACTAATTGTTTGTCTTCTGTTTTCGGGGGCGTTGGTGGAACTGGCTGTTTGTCTTCTGGTTTATTGATCTGTGATTGATTTGACTTTTTCTCAAATGTTTTGCTAGGATTTGGTTTGTCGTCTGTTTTGGGGGACGTTAATGGAACTAACTGTTTGCCATCCGTCTTTTGCGGTTTAGATTGATCTAATTTGTTCTCCTCTGTTTTATCAGGAGTTGATGCAGCTGATTGTGTGAGTAATGTTTTATGGAGCGTCGATTGAACTAATTGTTTGTCTTCGTTTTTTTGTTGTGTTGATTGAACTGACTCTCTTTTAACCGTAATACGAGGAGTTGTTTGAAATGATCGTCTGTAAAATGTTTTTTTAGGCGTTGATTCAACTGTGTGTTTGTCATCAGTTCTAGTGGGGGCTGATTGAAATAATTGTTTGTCATCTGTTTTTTGGGACGTTGATTGATCTGATTTTTTCTTATCTCTTTTACCAGAAAGTGATTGAAACGGTCGTCTAAAAAATGTTTTCTTTGGCGCTGATTCAATTGGCGCAATTGATTGTTTGTCATCTGTTTTAGGAGACGTGGATTCAAGTAATTGCTTGTCTTCTGGCCTAGGAAGTGATTTTTCATTCTTTTTTTGGTGCGTAGATTTATCTGATTTTTTTTTATCTGTTTTGCCAGAAAGTGATTGAAATGGTCGTCTGAAAAAAGTTTTCTTTCGCTCTGATTCAACTGATTGATTGACATCTGTTTTAGAAGATGTAGATTGTTTGTCTTCTGACTTAGGAAACGTTGATTGAATCGAGTGTTCATCCGCTTTTTGGGACGTTGATTGGTCTGATTTTTTCTTATCTGTTTTACCAGAAAAAGATTGAAGTGATCGTCTGAAAAATGTTTTTTTGGACGCTGATTCAACTGATTGTTTGTCACCTGTTTTAGAAGACTTAGATTGAGGTAATTGTTTGTCTTCCGACTTGGAAAGCGTTGATTGAACCGATTGCTGATCCGATTTTTGAGACGTTGATTGGTCTGATTTTTTCTTATCCGTTTTACCAGAAAACGATTGAAATGAACGTCTGAAAAATGTTTTTTTTGGCGCTGATTCAGCTGATTGTTTGTCGTCTGTTTTAGAAGGCTCGAAACGAACTAATTGTTTGTCTTCTGTTTTAGGAAGAGTCGATTGAGTTGATGGCTTGTCTTCTGTTTTTTTAGAAGGTGTTGATGGAAATAATTCTGTGCTATCTGTTTGTTGGGACGTAGTCTCAGCTGCTTGTTTTCCTACGGTCTTAGGTGCCGTAGGTTGAATAAGTGGTTTCTGTTCTTTTTTGTCTTCTGTTTTTGGTGGCTTCGATTGAACTGCTTTATCTTCCTTTTTAGGGGTCGTGGATTGAGGCAATTTTTCTTCCGTTTTAGGAAGCGTTAAAAAACCTGCTTGTTTCTCTTCTGTTTTAAGTGGTTCGGATTGAACTAATTGTTTTGCTTCTGTTTTGTTGGGCATGGTTTGAGCTACTTTATTTTCTTCCGAATTAGTGGTCGTGGATTGAACTAGCTGTTTCTCTTCTTTTTTAGGGGGCGTGGTTTGTTCCATTTGGATCGCGTCTGTTTTATGAGGCGCGGGTTGAACTGCTTTTTTCTCTTCTGTTGCTAATGGGGTGGGTTGTACTATTTGTTTTTCCCCCGTTTTTTGAGGCGTGGATTGAACTGACTTGTCTTCCCTTTTAGATAGCGTGGTTCGAGGTAATTGTTTTTCTTCTGTTGAAGGTGGGATGGACTTAACTAAATGCTCCGCTTCGTTTTTAGGGGGGGTCGATGGAACTGCTTGTTTATCTTCTGTTTTGATTGTCTTGGATTGATCTAATTGTTTTTCTTCGGTTGTGTGGGGCGTGAATTGAGTTGCATTGTTTTCTTCTGTCTTAGCGGCCGCGGATTGAACTAATTGTTTCTCTTCTTTTTTAGGGAGCGCGAATTCTGTTGTGGGTGCCGTGGATTGAACTAATTGTTTCTCTTCTTTTTTAGGGAGCGCGAATTCTGTTGTGGGTGCCGTGGATTGAACTAATTGTTTTTCTTCTGTTCTAGGTGGCGTTGATTGAACTAATGGTTTTTCGCCTGTTTCTTGGGGCGTGGATTTCATTAATTGTTTCTCTTGTTTTTTAGGGGGCGTTGATTTAACTGCTTGTTTTTCTTCTGTTGAAGAAGGTCGGACTAATGGTTTCTCTTCTCTTTTGGGTTGAACTAGTTGTTTGTCTTCTGTTGTAGGTGTCTTAGATTGAACTAATGGCTTTTCTTCTGGTTTTTGGGACGTGGATTGAGCGTATTGTTTCTCTTCTGTCTTAGCGGGCGTGGATTGGGCTAATTGCTTTTCTTCTGGTTTGGTAGGCGTGGGTTGAACTGCTTGTTTGTCGTCTGTTCTAGGTGGCGTGGATTGAACTGATTGTTTTTCTTCTGTTTGTTGAGCGGATTGTTTCTTTTCCTTCTTTTCGGGTGTGGATTGAACTGCTTGTTTTTCTTCTGTTTTGATTGGTTTGGATTGATCAAATTGTTTTTCTTCTGTTTTATGGGGCGTGGGCTCAAATAATTGTTTCTCTTCTTTTTTAGAAGGCATGGGTTGGACTGCTTGTTTCTCTCCTGTTGTAGGTGGCGTGGATTGAGGGGACTGCTTTTCTTCTAACTTAGCGGGCGTGGATTGAACTAATTGTTTTTCTTCTGGCTTAGAAGATGTGGGTTGAACTGCTTGTTTATCTTCTGTTCTAGGTGGCGTGGATTGAACTAACGGTTTTTCGCCTGTTTTTTGGGGCGCGGAATTTATTAATTGTTTCTCTTCTTTTTTATGGGGCGTGGATTGAATTGCTTGTTTTTCTTCTGTTTTTTGGGTAGTAGGTCGAGCTAATGGTTTCCCTTCTTTTCTAGAGGGCGTGGATTGAACTGGTTGTTTTTCTTCCGTTTTGTGGGAAGTAGGTCGGACTAAAGGTTTTTCTTCTGTTTTTTGGGGTGTGGATTGTTTCTCGTCTTTCATAGGGAGTGTGGATTGAACTAATTGTTTTTCTTGTGCTTTGTGGGGCGTGGATTGAACTAATTGTTTTTCTTCTGTTATTTGGGGCGTGGGTTGAGATGATTGTTTCTCTTCTTTCTTAGCGAGTGTGGACTGAACTGCTTGTTTCTCTTCTGTTGTAGGTGTCTTGGATTGAACTAATTGTTTTTCTTCTGTTTTTAGGGGTGTGGATTGAGAGGATTGTTTCTCGTCTTTAGTTGGGAGTGTGGATTGAATTGATTTTTTTTCTTGTGCTTTGTGGGGCGTGGGCTGATTTAATTGTTTCTCTTCTGCTTTAGGTGGCGTGGATAGAACTAGTTGTTTTTCTTCTGTTTTTTGGGGCGTGGATTGAGCGGATTGTTTCTCTTCTTTCTTAGCTGGCGTGAAACGAACTGCTTGTTTCTCTTCTGTTGTAGGTGTCTTGGATTGAACTAATTGTTTTTCTTCTGTTTTTTGGGGCGTGGATTGAACAAATTGTTTGTCTTCTATTTTTGGAGGAGTGGGTTGAACTGCTTGTTTCTCTGCTGTTGTAGGTGTCTTGGATTGAATTAATTGTTTTTCTTCTGTTTTTTGGGGTGTGGATTGAGTGGATTGTTTCTCGTCTTTCTTAGGGAGTGTGGATTGAACTAATTGTTTTTCTTGTGCTTTGTGGGGCGTGGGCTGATTTAATTGTTTCTCTTCTGCTTTAGGTGGCGTGGATTGAACTAATTGTTTTTCTTCTGTTTTTTGGGGTGTGGATTGAGAGGATTGTTTCTCTTCTTTCTTAGCGGGCGTGGACTGAACTGCTTGTTTCTCTTCTGTTGTAGGTGTCTTGGATTGAACTAATTGTTTTTCTTCTGTTTTTTGGGGTGTGGATTGAGTGGATTGTTTCTCGTCTTTCTTAGCGAGCGTGGATTGAACTGCTTGTTTCTCTTCTGTTTTGGGTAGCTTAGATTGATCAAATTGTTTTTCTTCTGTTTTTTGAGGCGTGGGCAGAACTATTTGATTGCCATCATTTTTATCGGGCGGAGATTGAACTGCTTGTTTCTCTTCTGTTTTAAGGAGCGTGGATTGAACTGATTGTTTCTGTTTTGTCTTAACCGGCGTGGATTGAGCTAACTGTTTTGCTTCTTTTTTAGGGGGCGCGGATTGAAGTAATTGGTTCTTCTCATCTTTGTCGTCTGCTTTGTGGGGCAAGGATTGAACTTGTTGTCTGTTATCTTTTATACGAGAAGTGGACTGAATTGATTGTCGTTTATCCGTTTGATGACCTTTCAACTGAACTGATTGTTTTTTATCTGCTTTACGAGAAGTTGATTGAATTGATTGATTGTTAACTGTCTGATGGGGCGTTGATTGAACTGATCGTCTCTTATCTGTTTGATGAAGAGTTAATTGAGGTAGTTGTTTGTTGTCAGTTTTTCGAGGAGGTGATTGAACTGACTTTCTTCTATTTGTTCTATGGGGCGTTGATTGAAATGATTGTCTGTAAAAAGTTTTACTTGTCCGGGGTGTTGATTCAACTGAAGGTCCATTATCCTCCTTATTCGATGTTGAAGATGCTGGGGTTTTGGATTCTTGACAACTCCGTACCTTACCGGCTCCCCGTATCTCTTTTAGGATTTCACCGCAAAAGCAGTGAGGATTCCCACACGGACATTTTTCCGCCTTGTATCTTGCCATGGCGAATCCATTAACCACTTTGTGTTGAAAACTAAATTTTAATCATTTTTTTCATGCAGGTTTATTTGCTATTGGATTTTTGTAAATCAATTGAGCTGAGCTCGTGTCGCTATCGGGAGAGAAATTGATTTGATTTAAATTGAATTGACTTGTAACTAGTTCATTTTCCTTTTTACCGCCAAACAAATTGCCAGTTAGTCAACACTCACAAACAATGGTCACACTGAGCATTTTTCGTTGTCTATCTCGTCTTAGTGCTTAAAAATCTTATAGTTTAATTAATCCAGGGAAAGAGCAAAAATAAATTATTTATGAAGCTGCCAATTGTCTGTCGCACTTGCGATGCAAGTGCTCAGGATGCGGATAAGCTGTACAGTCTAGACACGCCCAGCAAAGAATATCCGGAAAAAATGCTCTCCGAGATTCTCGGTGAATTAATGAATATTGATGTAAATGCAGCTATTACCAGCAAAAGCTTAGTTATATGCAAAAATTTACAACTATCGTTCTCCAACAGCTGAAAGTTCATCTGTCCGCTGATCGAAAATTGCCACAATCGCTATGCAGTTCCTGCGTAAAGAGATTGACTGCTTCGTATGACTACGTGAAACAAGCTTGGTCCGCTAACACTTTGTTGATGCGGCAAGTACAGGATTGCTTGCAAGAGTCGCCAATGGAACTATGTGCCGAGCAGCATGTTGAGGTTAAGATGGAAACGGAAGGCGAAGACAGTGACAGGGAAAATAGAGAAAATGGAGAGAACGGGAAAATAACTTGCACTGAGTTACCCAATCTAGAAGAGGCTGGTGCTGTTGGCGGTGATGATGGAAATGCCAAGAGACTCATAGATCCTTTGACAATGCTCGATCCGACGGCGGTGAAAAACGAAAGGGACATACATCTGACCATTGATGAGGAGGATGACATGGTTAATGCTAGTTATGAAGATGATGATGATGATTACATTGACGGCGACGATGACCATGATGAGTAAGTTTTTTAATAGATGGAGGTATTCGTATAATGTCATACTTTTCCAGCTTTCTTGATAACATTCCGCTGCAAGAACGACTTTTGAGTTGGAAAAAAAAGCGAAGTAGTAGAAGTAGCCCTAAATTGACCGGAAGTAGTAGAAGTAGCCCTAAATTGACCGGACGGCGATCTCATCAATGCAATGAATGCTACAAAAGTTTCGTAAAAAGCGAAACTTTAAAAAGACACAAGGCCAAGTTCCACCAGACTCCTGGCCTCTTTTCATGCTCGCTTTGCATCCGGAAATTCAATCGTCAGGAAACTTTGCAGGCCCATCTCAAGGTGCATAGTGAATCCAAGCGGTCATCGCATCTCAGCGAGCACAAGACGGCCAAATCATTTGATGTCAATCTTTGCAAACCCCACGGATACAAAGTCATCGAGTGCATGCTATGTCAGAGTCAATACAACAAAATATCAGAATTACAGCGCCATTTGGAGGAGCATCCAGAAGTTACCACACTCGCCAAACGCCCCAACGTAGAGTCTTTAGCCGATTTTCTATACCCAGACTCCAAAAATATAGAAGAAGAGCAACTGAAGCAAATGATTAACGAAGACCTAATGGCTGGCCATTATCAGCGCTTCTATTCCATAACCAATCAATCTGGCTATGAAATCGATCTGGACAGCTCAGAAACTGATAGCGATGGCGAGACAGAGTCAGCGTCGCAATATAATTTGACATACAAATGTGAGCTGTGCCTGCAGAGATTTACACGAAAGTATCAGCTTTACGAACATCAGCGACAATTGCATCCTTGGTTGGAGGCTCCCCATGTGTGTGGTCGTTGCCAGGCCAGGTTCGTAAGTCTCACACTGCTTCGACATCACAATAGGACGCAGTGCCGCAATGCCCAGAAAAAATTTCTATGCTACAAATGTCCGTTGCGGTTTCGCTGGAAACATAATTTTAAGAATCACATTCGGACACATCGAATTACAGTAAGCACAATAGCTTTGAAGTTCAAGACAACAGATTATATGTATTCGTTAACTCATTTTCAGAATCAAATCTTTGAGTGCCCTGAGTGCAAGCGTGTGTTTGACAAAAAGAAATCTCTCACGGTCCATTTGCTAAGCGTCCATGCTGATGAGTCCAAATTGCTGCCCTGCCAATGGTGCAGTCGCAAATTTTACCGCCGCGACTACCTGGTTAAGCATTTAAAGCGGCATGGCTTTAAGGAACAAGATATACCCTTGGCAGAGACCCTGATAGCGGCCACTTCAAAGCCAAACGGCGCTAAACGGATCACCTGTAAGCTGTGTAATTCTCAATTCGAGAGAATACATGATTTGCGTGCCCACATTCAATTGGAACTGGGCCTGAAGCATACAATGCCTGCATCTGCGCAACCCGATATCAATTCACCCCTTAACTATTCAATAACCAATGAAGCAGGATTTGAACTGCAGTTGGCTGATTCGGAAACCGAAGACGAAATGCTAATGCCAGGAGTAGGTACTGGGCAGCATGGTAGCTACACTTGTGAACTGTGCAAAGTACAGTGTCGCCGCAAATACGAAATGATCCAGCATCAACGGGCCATGCATCGCTTTGACAAGATGCCTTACGAGTGTGAGACTTGTGTCTTCAAATGTGTTTGCAAGGTGGGTCACGCGTAAGCACTTCTTTATTAGCACATCCTCCTAATGGTAGTCCTTTTCTCGCCACACTTGTAGAGCATTATGGAGCATCATCGTTTTGGGCAATGCGGTAGCTTAGATAAAAAATATTCATGCACGAAATGCAGCTACAAATTTATGTGGCCAGAGAACCTCGAGCAGCATCTTCGCTTGCAGCATGGCCAGAGTTCATCCACAGCTGAGCAGCAGCCATTAATAAGCAATGATTTCCCACCGGCTATTGATACGGAGGAACAGTCACAAACAGATGTCCAGCTTCTTCAATGTCCACACTGTGAGAGAACTTATCAGATGAAGTCCCGTCTAAATAATCACATCCGCGATGTGCATGTAAATGGCGATCGGAAGCGAAAGGAGGCGGAAAAGAAATTCCTGTGCTCCCTGTGCGGACGTGAGACAAAGACAGCCGCATGCCTAGTAACCCATATGCGACGGCATACTGGTGAGAAGCCCTTTAAATGCGATTGCTGCGACATGGCCTTCCCCAGACACTCTGAGATGACAGCACATCGGCGCACGCATACGGGTGAAAAGCCACATCATTGCACGGTATGTGGCAAGAACTTCGCTCGCTCGGACAAGCTGAAGAGACACATGCTTACTCACAGTGGGTTGAAACCACATTCCTGCACTTATTGCGAAAAGAGTTATCGGCAGGCGAAGGATCTGAAGTTGCATCTCCAACAGCACACAGGAGAGTTACCCTTTGTCTGCGGCACCTGTGGAGAGAGGTTTATTCAAAGTGGCTCACTGGAGAAGCACCGAATGATGCGACGCCACTTCGATAAGGTCGAGGGGGCATCAACAGCATTGGCTCGAAATTAGTTTTCATAAAAATTACGATTTTCCTTTGGGTAACTCAAATTGCTTTGGGACCTATCAATTCATGTTTGTTGTAGCCTCATCTCTTGTTTTGTACTCTAGTTTAATGTTTATTTACAATAAAATATGTTCGCATGTACCATAGGGATTCAATCTGATGCTGATTTTGGTTGACTAGTATATTATCTCCGTGGGATTGGTCTGATGGGCTCTTACTGTTTGCTGGTGCGTCATGGTGCCAATATGCTGTTCAAGCTGATGTTTGCGCGAGAAGGTTTTATTGCACGGTATGCACCTAAAAAGAACAAATATATCTTAAATACAATCTGATAGGATAAATTGATTGTTTCCCCTTAAAGCTTTAAAGGAGCTCCATATTGTCTACAATGAATACTATTTAAGTGCTAGGTAGGTAAAGGGGACATTTTACATACAGGAAAGGTTTTTCTCCTGTGTGGGTCAGCATATGATTTTTAAGGACGTTTGAATAGGAAAATGATTTGCCGCAAGTGGAGCAGGAGAATGGTCTCTCATTTGTGTGAGTTCTGCAAGAACAAAATTTAAATGGAATTTGATAGGTATTTAATTGCGGAGTGATTTAGTTAGGTACCTTTCGTGTCGTATATTGGAGCTGCGATCAGCAAAGGATCGGGAACAGAATTTGCAGGTAAAAGGCTTCTCGCCCGTGTGAACACGTATATGTCGATTTAACTCCGAAGGTCCGGCAAATGTTTTACTACAGATTTCGCACTCGAATGGCTTTTCGGCAAGATGGCGACGCATATGAATATTAAGAGCAGCTCGCCTGGAGTAAATATTTCCACATATTTCACACATTATGTTCGTTGATGTTTCTTCAGAAACTTTGCCAGCAACAGTACCACTACCAACAAGTGATGACTTCTCGCTTGGAGCTTGACAGCTACGAGGTCTGCCTCGACCCCGTTTCGCTTTTAGACGTCTGGGCCTGCGGACTCTTAGCTTAGATTTGCGCAAATTCTCGCCAGGATCATAGTCACTATCACTGCCTTGCGCCATTACAAGCAGTCCATTCTCTTCTTCATCTTTATCCTCTTCTTCGTCTGTAACTTCGCCTTCATCATGGTCAGCTAGTCCTTCATCTTCGGCCAGAGTGTCTCCAAGAGTATGTTCAATTTCTGATCCTTCCCCTGTACCTGCAGCTCCCTCTGTCTCTTCCATCTCATCCAAAGGCTCCTCAAGAAATTCAATGTCTCCATCGGTTTCAATAAATTCATTGGTTGTTTCGTAAATGTATTCAATTTGGTGGTGGTGAGCAATGGTTCCCTCATCTGTGGGCTCTACTTTCATTTCAGCCTTAACAACGTTGCTGGCAAAAGTTCTTTCACTGGCCTGACACAATTCACGGAATTTAAAGGCATGGGTCAGCCGGTCCACACAGCTGTAGCATAACATACTAGGTATATCTAATGGAGCCAACTGTGGACATTAATTGTGGAGATTAGTATAGGTCTCCATTTACACTTTCTACTAACCACTTACCTTAATGCTGCTGACTTCCTCAATCTTGCGGCGAAGCTCTACGCACTGGCCGTCGTCGTGGTCATCAAAAAGCGGTGTCATTGTATCCGAATTGATGTCTTCTGTTAGGCAGATTCTGCATAGCACATACTCCGGCATTTTTCATCAATATAAACAAATCAAATTGAGCGTCTCTTAATACTTTTTTCCTTCTTTCTGCCCTAGCGTTGCCAGGGTTGCCATAACCTGAATAATTGTTGGAAGTATCGATAATTGTGTTGTGTCAGTGCTGAGAATTACATAACTCCTATGTTGGTTAACGAACCAAAAGCAATTCAATCGATGTTTTGCAGCCCTATTAAATAGAACGTCCGGTTGCCGTGAATATTTGTTGTTGTCTGAGATTTGTTAATATAAGTGATAGTTCGAAATATTAAATAGAGAGAAAAAGAGCAAAGCGTCGTTACAAAAAAAAACAATCTGTGGATTTTCGTAGAAGTTCTGTCGATTTTAGTGATCAGAAATTGAAAACGGAGAAAAAGAAGCCCCAAACCGAAGCCGGATAAAATTTACAACAATAAAAGCCATAGTGCAAACGTGATCGGCGGAATGTTTGCGACCCGCAAGGAGGTGGACGAGCACGTCCATAAATTATTAGCGAAAGTGCCGCTAGGGCCAGAGGTAATTTGTACTTTTTTATGCATATATGTATACAGGAATTTTTCATCATTGCGAAATCTTGGCGCCGACGTCTCCGCCATTTGCATGTGTATTTGTGTGCACATTTGCACGCGGCCATGTATGTGTGCTTGTGTGTGTCTGAGGCGGCGTCATTTTAAGAAAATGCGCGCTTTTTTGCCGAGTGCACAAAAAATGTAGATACTATGTGCAATTTATATATGTATGTATTTCAATGTGTATATACATATATACGTTATGTGCATGGAAGCATTTGTATAGCTTGTATAGCTGAAAAAACCTAAATTTGTTTTCTTTTTTAACCCAATGGAAGGTTAGGTCCGAAACGTACAGTTAAATGAGGGGTAGAAAGCTTATTTTTTTTCAATAATTCAAAGAATTCTGTAAAAATTTTTTAAACAAATCTCCTTTTCCCCACAGCGCGACATCAAGTGCCTGGCCGTTGCGCGTTTGTATATAAAAATCCAAGAGTATTCCAAGGCCATTGAATATTTAACATGCTATCTGAAGGTTAAAAGTGATGAAGTGGCGGCGCACCGGCTGATTGCCCAATGCTACAAAGAGCTCAGGCAGCCGGACAATACAAGGGCCTTGCAACATTTGCAGCGTTGCATACAGTTGAGTCCGCGTCAAAAGGATGTAATACGTGAGGCTTGTCAGTTACTCCTTGATGATTCGAGTCTTTGTACCATAGACCGTGCCAAATATTGGTTGGATTTGGCAACAGAAGCTGGTGGAGAATTGCAGGATAGTGAATTAATATTCTCTTTGCGTCTAAAGTTAAATCAACCGAATAGAAACAAAAATGGCGCTGGAATCGGAGGAGGTGATGCTGATAACGAGGATGAAACCCTGGAGATTCTTATACACAAGGAGCTGCAGTCACGACCCCAAGATGTAAGTGGAAGACTGCGTCTGTTGTTTAGTTATGTGGAGAAAAACAGAATCGAAAAGGCCTTCAATTATGCCTATAATGTGGAGCTGGAATTGGATGAAAATGCCGGCAACGGAGGAGCAGCAGCTGGTTCTCCGTTCAGTCAGTCAATTGAATGGTATAAGGGCATCTGGCAGGTTCTTAGCAAATATGAGCAAATGAAGGATTTAAAAAAATCGTGGTCCTATTGGCATCTTACCCTAATCGCTCTCGATCGTCTAATGTATTTGACCCTTGACTCTTCCAATGCTCTGGCCGATGGGACTAGCCAATTGTTTCGCCTTGACCAGTATCTCCACAAATTCAGCAGTGAGTTGGACAGGACGCAAAATGACATCCAAAGGGATTTTCTTCAAACGGCACAAGCACATTTTGGTGGTCAGTTAATGCTCCATGCCGTGTCCTTAATTTTTAAACGCGAGCTGACGGGCAATAAAAACAAATGGAAGGGTACAGTGCGGGATGCTTTGCCCTTGCTGCTGTTGGGCTATCAAATGAATCCTTTCCAGAACGCCCAGCAGCCACATTGGATAAAACATTGCGATAAGACCCAAAGAAAATTAATTCAAATGTGGCGTACGCAGAGCTCATTTAGAAGCGCTCAAATGGGCCGCACATTGCTAGGGTGCCTTGAGCAGGTGGGATTCCAGGACGAGGAACAGGAAGATGAAAACCACCAACTTCGTCAGAATACGCCCTTATGGTTGAGTTCGGATGATTTGTTGTCCGATGCCCGACAGCTATGCGCGGACAAGCAGTGGCGTCGCCATACTTATCAGATCCTTTTTACCCATGCCGAACACAAACTAAAGGAGCAAACCTCTCACCTGGTGAGAAATGCGCGCTTTCAGCAGCCACTCTACGATTGGCCGCGTGTCTCGGATATAGAATCCTACGAACAAGAAGCTTTGCTATCGCCCCCTCAATCTCTGAGCCAGCATGTCTACTTGGCTTTGTGCACGAAGCCAGAGAACTTGGGAGATCAGCAGCGGGTTCGGTTCTATGGGAACCTTCGCAAAGATATCAAATCGAATCAAAGTCTAAGCTATTGCAGTCCGGATTCTTTAACCCAAGTCGACATAGATATATTCCTCTATGCTGCCGTCTTGCAAACCCAAAGAAAACTTTTCATACAAAGGGAGAACTACGAATGCTCCAATGTGGGCAATCGCTCAGCATGTGCCCGGCCCCAAATGATGCCCTATGTCAATGTCATTCAACAATTGGCCACGACCGAACAATCCAATTGGTGGCAATTGGTCCAGAGTTGGAACGGTCATCACTTCACTAACGGCAATCGCAGCGAGCAAAGAGCTCAATTACAAGAAGGTTTGGAGGCTGTGCGTGGTATCAATGGCCCTCACATGGACCTAATAATTCTCTTTCAATTGGGTCACATTCTAAACTCTCGCCAAGATCGACTCAGTCTGCAAGCACGCATTAACATGCTCTTCAAGCAGGGCTTTCACATGCTGCGCCGTCAATCGCAGCAAGAACTGGAACCATTTGCCCGCTATTTCAAGTATCCTTCATCCTCGTCGACTGCATCCCAGAAACTGATGCACAGTCTGGCCGAGAAGGCTGTCACCTATTTGAGTAAAAAAGCCTTTAAGGAAAACCAATTGGAAGAGTTCATTGAAGAAATGCGTGGCCTCAATTTACCCCTAGCCAGTTACCTCCAGGCTGAAGCTTATCGAATGCTTGGAGATTGCAGCCGCACCACGAAATCCTCCCGTGTGCGTTATCTTGAGCAACGCCAGCACTGTCTACAACAAACGCAACAGCTTCTACGTTCCCACCCAGAACACGTCCTTGCGCCCATTATAGGCAGGGACCTAAAGCGCTGCCAACAGGAAGCGGCCCACGGCAATCAACAGCGGAGTCCCGACATACATAACAATTCATCAACCTATGAGGATGCTGAAGATGCAAACAACGAGCCCGAATTTTATCTGGGTGCATCCCACTCCAAAGCTAATGATAGCCTAAATCGATCACGCATTCCTTCGGTGGATGTGGATCGAATGTTCAAAAAACTTGCCACCGATTTCTGCCAATTCAAAGAAGAAGTCAACGATAACTTCAGTCAATTAAAAGAGGAAGTCAACAACAACTTAGAGGCTATGCGTCAAGACGTAAAGACCTTGACCTCAACCCTGGACGATATGCTTAAGAAACTCAAAATTAGCAGCACATCCGGCCATAATCAAGATCCGGTGGACCCGGCTACTGCCTTGGGTTTGGATGATCTCTTTATTATCGATGATTTGGCAGCGCAAGGTCCAGGTCATCAACAGCAAAGCCAGCAAATTCAGTCACAGCAGCCACCAATGCTGCCCCCTAATAATCATCCTGGAGTTGCCCCATTTGGGCCTTGTCCTCCTGGTGGGTTTTATAACAATGGCTTGCCCCTGGGACCAGCTAATCCTGCCCAAGCCGCTGCCTATTCGAACCAATGGATGTTTGATTACTATAATCTTTGCAATCTCTATGGTAAGTTATCCTGTGAATGCCCTAGCACTGTGGAATCTATTAAATTGTTATTTACAGGACCCCGCAGTTCAAATTTTAACTTGCCACCCAATGCGCCAATTTATGGTGGTGGAGCAGGAGGAGGCGGAGGATCATACTTGGATGTCTTGGGGCTGCACGGTCAGTCACCATTAGGTCCTCCGCCGCCTGGACCATCAGCAGCCGCAACTGGGTCACTTAATTTGGTTGAATCCACCACCCCAACTGCACGAGGCATGGGAGGTTTGCCTAATCCGGCCTCAGCAGCAGGATTCTTTAACCCATCGCAAGCTGCCGTAACAACTTTCGGTACACCAGTGCAACCCCAATCACTACCACAGCCGCAGCCACAACCGCAACCAGCTGCTCCGCAGTTACAGCCACCACAGATTCCTTTAAAGGCTAATCCTAATAATCCGATTCCTGCTGTCATGGGTGGTTTGCCTAATTCAGTAACTGCAGCAGGGTTCTTCAACCAACCAGCCGCTCCAGTAGGAACTTTCGGTGCACCACAGCAGCATCCAGCTCCGCAACCCCAATCTCTACCCCAACCACAGATGATTTCCAAAACTAATCCGGTTAATACGATTCCGTTCAATCGAGCACTAAACAATCAACCCGTAGAAAAGGAACCTCCTGCAAATGTTGTCATAACTAGTTCGGATCCTTTGCCCAAGGCCGATGCACTAAATAGTGCTGGTAGCGGCCAGCTGCAACTTAGTGTTACCATACCCGCTCAGCATATCAAGCCAAGCTTAGCCCCTGCACCTGCACAACCAGCGGCGCCAGCCAATCCTCTTGTTGGAACAAGTGCCCCTGCCATAGCACCTGGAGCATTTAAGTTCAATTCAGGTCCATCAGCTGGAGGCAATATCTTTGGTGGTGGCGATAGTACGTTCTCCTTTAAGCCACAGGTAGCCCAAGCCGCCGCCGACAAGCAGAAGGAGAAGGAAAAGGAACAGCAGCAACAGAAGGAAGAAAATCCTACCACCGACCGAGCGAAGGAGGATATAGAAACGAGTTTTGATGGATCCGCTGAGTTAGATTATGATCCACGTCCCGATTTGCAAGGCATTATTCCGCTGCCCGATGAAGTTGAGGTTCGTACGGGCGAAGAGGATGAAGACATTAAATTTAACTTTAGAGCCAAGCTCTTCCGTCATGTGGACAAGGAGTGGAAGGAGCGTGGCATTGGTTCAATCAAAATATTAAGGAATCCATCGACTGGAATCTATCGCATTCTTATGCGACGCGATCAGACTCATAAGATTTGTGCGAATCATAAGATAACCAAGGACATGGAGTTGACCCAAACGAGTCAGGATGCCGAGAAGAAATCGTTCATCTGGGCAGCTAATGATTTTGCCGATGAGCACCTTCAGTTGGAGAAATTCTTGGTGAGATTTAAGCTACCCGAGACAGCTGCTCAGTTCGAACAAGCTTTTAAAGCGGCACAAGCTGACATAAAGGAGCAGAAGCAGGAACAGCAGCTATCAGCAGTTGTCAAGCAGGATATGCGGAGTTTTGCGACCAGTACCCCGGCAAATCCTTTGCTTAGCAAGCCCTTGGAGTTGGTTAAAGCTAAGACCGCAACTGGTGTGGATTCTTCCAGCGGAGCACCAACAGTTAATTTTGTTGCCAAGTCCTTATTTGGGACAACGGCAGCACCTCCTCCTCCTACTACTACTACTACGACACCTTCGCCATTTGCCAATTTTAGTTTCTCGAATATATCCACATCCAAACCCAATTCTTCACCCTTTGGCAACTTGTCCTTCGGCACTCCTGCCAACAATACGTCTACCAACAATACGACGCTCTTCACCACGGCTCTAATCAAGGATACCACCATATTTAATGCGAATACTACTACTTCCACTACTGTGGGTGAAGCTCCTGCCGCACCATCTGAAGCGGACTTGGCTGAAGCGGACACCTTGGAGGAGTATGTGCCCACAGCCCAGTTTACTCCAGTTATACCGCTGCCGGAACTTGTCGAAGTTGTCACCGGCGAAGAAAACGAATTGATTTTGTTCGAACATCGAGCCAAACTGTTGCGTTACGATCGCGAGACCACTGAATGGAAGGAGCGTGGCTTGGGCAATATAAAGCTCTTGCAATCCAAATCGAATCCACAGCAGATTCGTTTGGTTATGCGTCGGGAGCAGATACATAAACTGTGCTGCAATCAGAGACTCTTGGCCGAGACTAAATTCGACTACATGAACAATTCGAAGACAGCCTTGACCTGGGCAGCCAAGGACTATGCCGAGGGAGAGATGACCTCTGAACTGCTGTGTATTCGTTTTAAAACGGCCGAAACATGCAAAGCATTTCTAGAGGAAATCACCAAGGCTCAAAAGTTGTTAGCGGAAAAAGCTGAAAGTGAGCAAAAGGATGAAAGAAAAGAGGAGAAGAACGGGGGCGCCGAGAAGGAGAAGGTGGTCAAAGGCTTCGGTGATGCCTTCAAGCCTGCATCAGGCAGTTGGAGTTGTGAGAGTTGCTATACCAACAATGGAGCAGGACAAATTTATTGCTTAGCATGTGAAGCCCCCAAAGATAGTTCAGTGCCTCCAAAACCAGCCATTGGTGGAGGAATAGGTGGCAGCGGAAGTGTTTTGAATTTATCCACGAACAGCAACGCCGGTAAATTTAGTTTTGGATTTTCGGCAGGAGCAACAACCTCTCCTGCTTCCGGTTTTGTATTTGGAGCCACAACCAAGCCCAAAGAAAAATCCTCTCCAGCACCAGCGGCAGCTCCCATCGCTGTGACAACATCGGCGCCTTCTGCTTTAGGTTTTGGCAAGTCCACTGCACCATTAGCTGGATTTGGTGATGCTTTTAAGCCAAAGGCAGGTAGCTGGACATGCTCCGGATGCTATGTAACCAACGATGCGGAAGTGCTGCGATGCAAGGCCTGTGAAACACCCAAAGATGGTGCAGCAGATAAGACGGAGACAAGTAAACTCGGAAGTGGCAGCAATATAAGTTGGCCTGCCGCCTCTTCAACTCAATTTAAATTTGGTTGTGCAGCTGCTTCTGCTGCTGCTCCAGCGCCAGCAAAGGAGACACCTTTCGGGTCTGCCAATTTTAGTTTTACTCCGAAGGCCAGCGGCGCCATTAGTAGCACCACAAATACCACTAGTGTGCCCTCTACTACCAGTTCTGGAGGCACTATCTTGGGGTCAAACACATTCAACTTCTCTATGCCCAAACCATCTGCTGTGGAGCCCAAGAGCCCTCAAGCAGATGAATCCGCAAATGACAACGATTATCACGTTGAAGAAGAGAATAATACGTACTTTGCCCCGGTGATACCTTTACCCGACAAGGTGAGTGAGTCGCAAATCTATCTCCATATACATTATTTTTAATTTTTCATTTATTTTCTTTTCTCAGATTGAAGTGAAGACCGGGGAAGAAGATGAGGAGCAACTGTATGAGCATAGGGCCAAATTGTATCGCCTCAGTACGGAGGGCGAATGGAAAGAACGAGGCTTGGGCAATGTGAAGATCCTTAGGCATAAGCAAACTCATAAACTGCGCGTTGTAATGCGTCGCGAGCAGGTCCTTAAAATTTGCCTCAATCATATTTTGAACGTAGACGTGATTTATAAACCGAAGGATGAAAAATCGTGGATGTTTGCCGTTAATGATTACAGTGAAGGGGAAAGTATCCTGGAGAGATTTGCCCTGCGTTTCAAGACCCCAGAAATAGCCCAGGGTTTCTATGAAGCAGTAAAGCAAGCGTTGGATATATCACCTGAAGAGGAAATGAAGCAAGTTCCCAAGGAAATTCAATCCTTAGCCGAAAAATTGAAACTAGATAAGGAGTTTTTGCTCAGCGATAAAAAGTGCACCGGTTGTCGCGGATGTGATGTGGACTCCTTTGAATTCGCATCTAACACGGTTAATGCGAAAGCTACCGATTCGGTGGATAAACCCCCCTTACCGCTCCATTTACCGGCCTTAAAACTACCACCTAAACCCCAAACGGCGACATCAACTTTAACTACTTCTACTACCCCGTCTCTTGCCACCAATCAAACCAATTCCATATTCAAAGCCAGCTCATTAAGTGCTGCTGCAAGTAGTGGATTTGGCAGCTTTGGTAGTTTTGGGCAAACGATCTCGGCAAATTCCACAATCACCAGCACAACCAAACAGCCACAGGAATCAAAGCCGAGCTTTGCCTTTGGCAGCGGAAAAGTTGGTAAGCATTATATTTGCAGATCTATCTTATTTATATAGCTCGTTATCTTGATTCATTTCTGACCTTATTTCTGCAGATAATCCTTTCGCAATCGTTGCGTCCAACAATCAGCAGAGCGGAGAGAGTGCTACACCAAAATCAATTTTTGGACAAGTTCTTGGCAAAGCGGAAGACGGAGAAATAACGAAATCTATATTTGGAGGCACTTCTTCGAATTTGTTTGATGGCAGTGGTTCAAGTGGGACTGGTGGAGGATCTGCCGGCTATGTATTTGGTTCAGCTGCAACAACTACGCCAGGCTTGTTGTTTGGTAATTTAGGCAAGGATAAGAATAATAAGGAAGCAGATAAGCAAACTAGTAGTGGAAAACCAGAGGCAAATACACCCATCTTTGGCCTTGGCAAGGAAAACCATAAAGAGATTTGTACTAGCAATGCCAATGTATTACCCGATCTAGCTGCCAAAGCTGGCGATGATTTCGCCAGTTTAGTGGCTAAAGGTCAGAATACAAACGCTTTTCAAAAGTCCGCGACTGGTGGCTTCTACAACTTAACACATCAAAACGATTTCAAGAATTTCCAAGGCGCCAAAATTACTACCGATGGCGAGACAGATAAGGATGGAACAGTAGTCGAGGATGATGATGGAGATGCAACTACAGATGATAACTATGATCCTTACTATGAGCCCATTGTCGAGCTACCTGATGAGATAGTGGTAACCACTGGAGAGGAGAATGAGACGAAGCTATTTGGCGAGAGGACAAAACTCTATCGTTTTGATCCCGATTCAAAGCAATGGAAGGAAAGAGGTATTTACATCGTCATTCTGATCCTGATCCTGATAAATAAGTTTTTTTGTTGTTCTCCTCAATTTAGGTGTGGGCGAGATTAAAGTTTTGGAGCATCCAGAATTGAAAACCTTCAGAATGGTTATGCGTCAAGAGCAGATCCACAAACTGATCCTAAATATGAAAATTGGCTCAGCATTCAAAATAGAGTTAATGAATGAACAATGTAAAAGTTTTCTATGGGCCAACTATAATTATGCTGTCGACTCGGAGGGCAAGATGTCCACTGAAGGTGTGTTGGAGCGTTTGGCATGCCGTTTCAAGAAACAGGAACCTGCCGATGAGTTCTTTAAAATCGTCAATTCGTGCATTGACCGGTCTAAAACTATGGACTTGGAGGCAGGAATTTTAGAGGAAAACGAGGACCCCTTAAGTGACGGTGCTGCGGAAATAGAGACTGACGACACGTAGACAGAACGTAGTCCGTAGTGAACATGTAAAGCGGAGCCTCAAGCTGCTTGCATAATCCGGTGATAATGCTGCAAAGAGAAAAAAGTCGACGGTAAATTTAAGAACACAGTGAAATTTGCTCTATTTATAAGTTTATACCATAATTTTGCTTGTTGTATTTCTGGAAACTTAATGAAAGTAATAAAAGGTAAAACCCAAAAAATTAATTCGTATATTTGTGTTTCATTTCTGTGTTGCACAGAATAAATTGAAATTTTCCCACCAAGTGTAGAGCCCACTAGCGACCTCTATCGTGTCCGTTTCGTTGTGAATCGATATCGATATTCGAACACGTTTAAAGGGAATCGAAGCGCAGCTGTTGACCCAAACATTTAAAAAAACACAAAGTCCCTGTACAAGCGTTCCAAGTTACTTTTCTTGTTCTGTAACTTTTGTTGTTACTAAATTTGTAACTATTTATTTGTCTGCATTCACCAGGACTTGTAATTGAGTAGCAGCTGTAGAAGTCCGAGAACATTCATCTAACACCATGTCGAATGAGACGGCAGCAGGCAAGGATACTGAAATTCAATTCACCCAATCATCTGGAGTTGCACTTTTGACCCGCGAGGGTTTTGGTTTATATCAAGGAAATGCTATCTTTCGAAATCAACCTTCATACAATGTTTTTAACAAGTCGATTGAGTCAGCAGATGATTCGCTCTACACTTACCTCAATGAGGTGGATTCGGAAACTCTTAAGAAAGAGCAGACTCCCACCGAAATTTTTAGTTGCTATACTCATGATTTGGCTCTGAAAGATCCACGTACAAAGGAGCCCATCAGTCAGACGGTCAGGGATCACACCAGCGAAGGTGTGAAAGAGCAAACCTTTAGTTTTCCCAGTGTCGATGATCAGGAACACCATTCGACGTTAAGTCGTGATCAGCAAGCTGCTTGTTTAAGAGTGCTTCTGGCTGGGCAGCAGCGGCAACAACTTCCGGAGGATGATTTTATTATTTGGCGAGCTACAGAAAGCAAACGCTGCACCGAGCAGCAGGTGGTGCAAAAATACATATACAATTATTCGCAGGATCAAAAAGAAATCATGTACAAGCCCATGAAGTCTCTCGTTAAGGCGTATCAGAAGTGGTTTCAGTCAAAGATTGAACAGGTGCTTGCAAAGAGGCCTTCTGAAGAAATATGGGTGACACACACAGGTCTGCCACAGCTAAGCCAATGCAAGAGTCTACAAATTAGTGACCAAAACGAAGTCAAACTGGAGAATGTGCATCTAAGGAGAATCGTAGGCGAGCTGAGATATTGGCCCCAGGAAGTCAAATTGGAGAGAGGCGATCTTAGATCACTAAATATAAGACTGGACCGCTATGTGGCAGCTACAGACACGCATTATCATGTGCTGGGTTTACTGGATGATGGTGATTACTGGAATGAGGGTCATCTGTTTGTTTTGCCTTTGGTTTCCCTTTTAATGCTTATGACACCAACAGCAGCTTATGTGGATTTGCCAACAGAAATGTTTCTCACGATAACGGAAATTGATGATCAGAAGCGCATAGAATTTGATGCTCCATTACCGGCTCATCATTGCGGGTGGCACACTAATAGCTTTATCCTAAGTCGTGCCTACGAGGCCTTTATGAGCCAATCAGGCCAGGGTCAATGGATTCAGATGGGTGTGAACTCAAGGGAGATTATGCAGGAATCGGATTCTTATTCTGGCGATTACAAAATCCATGAAATTGATACCGATTACTCTTATAAGGGGTCTGCTAAATCTAACCAGGCTTTTATCTCTTGGTGTCTTAATGGGACGTCCAGCTCCTCTTTGCAAATCCTCACGCAAATGTCTGTAAGTGGTGCCAAGGATCCTCAGGCTCAGCAGCTTTTGGGATGTCATCACTTAAAGTTGGAAAACAAACCCGATTGCGGCTTGGAAATAATGACCAAATATGAGCTACTTAAAATCTGGCTACAATTAAAACTCCTTAAAACAGAACAAGGACATTGTTCCCGTCTAGCTTTGAGTAATTTTGAGCCCATACTTGAAGAGGAGCTTACCCTAGACTCGGTGGAGCAACAATTGCATGAGTATTACAATACGAATATGCATCATTTATTGGCCAATCTTCATGAGTTTCTTAAACTGTTTATTGGTCTTCCTCCAGATGAATATCTTTTGCGATATTCGTCCAAATACAAAGATAAGTTTCTATTGTGCCGCAGAACCCAAGAAATCACACCTAATAGTTTTAGCTTGGGTGAATTACTTCAAAAGGAATCATTATCGTTGCCGTCAGAGCATTCGTTTCTCACCCAAAACAATAGCTACTTGCCTATATCAACAAAGTTGTGTGGACCGTTGCACTTGGCAAACCAAATGTTGCCTTGTGCCTTTCCTTTCAAAAGGAACGGCAAATGTGTCAGAAAAAAGAATAACACAATCAAATCCAAAGTCAAACCCATTACAATGTTGCAAACTGTATCAGAAAAACGACGAGCAACTATTTCGTTGCGACGACGACAACACAAATCCCAACAGAAAGCACGGTCTAGAGCTCGTAAACGAGAAGCAGCTAAAATGGAAGCGGAACAACAAAAGCAGCTAGACAAGATTTTGTACCTTTGATCAGCTTAAAAATAAATATATACATTTAATCTGTTTGTATGTATGTTCTAACCATTTACACTTAAGACATTCAGTTCTTCCGAAATCTCATCCTCATTGACTCTAAGGAGAGGGCAACGTGTCCAGAACTTTGTTTCAGTTTCAGGAGGCAATTGTGCGGCGGGAAAGGTATGCAGGGATAAATCGTTGAACACATTTTGATGTTCATAGTCATCTTCCAAAGGCGTTTCTTGGCAGTGACTCGTAATTCTACTTATGTGATCATCTCTGCTTCCTCTTCGATTTAGGGTTAACATTTCGAAACTATTGCATATGAGTAATACATTTTGTAAATTTTGGCGTTGCCAATTCGACCACAAGAGATTATGCATTAAGGCATAGGGACAATGGGGCAAATAATACAGAGTGGCGACTTTGGCCTCGTCCTTGCCAGAGCAGTCGTCCAGCATTAAAGTGCCCTTGAAACGCCCAATAAGCTCTTTTTCCGTATCCCTAAACACAGGATCGTAATAGAGAACTTCGATTATTTTGCTATGCCTCTGCAGACTTATCACAAATGCCGCTTGATGCATAGCCTGATGAGTGCGAGTGAATGGTCCCAAACCCAGACACACTAGGCGTTCCAACGGGCGATGCAGATTTAGAACATCCATTTGCTGTTGCAGTGCTTCCATGGCCAAGATAAAGTAGTCGCTTTGCATCATTTCCGAACAAAGTCGTTCCAGGCGTCTAGTAAAGGGAAAGATTTTAAAAGTTCAACCGAAATGTGTTAATTATACTTACATTTGAAATCTGTCCACATCTACGTCAGGACAATCGTTCAGATAATCACTTTCAGACTTTTGACGATTTCGCCGACTAAGGCATTTGCGTGCGATCCATTTCTTTCTGGTAACCACTCTAAATTCTTCCCCCTCGTTCAACCCGCCACTTCCTATTTTTGCATTTGCAGGCAATGGAGCTGCTATTGTCGGTAGTTGAGGGTGTTCTGCACTTAAAGGGGACTGCATCGGCAATGTTTTTTGGTATTCATCCTTTTCTGATCTTTGCATTTTTTATTTATTTATTGCTAAGCACCTGTTTACCTCGAGTACTATGTGAACTATAGGTAAATAACTCCCGATAGTCAAATTAGTCGATAGTACCAAACTTATTTTTACTCGACTATCGATGGTCCTCCGCTCATTTTGAGTAGCTAGTATTGGCAAAAATCACAAACAAGTTATTTAACACTTTCAAATTGCGAGGGAACATATTTTAGGAAAGAAATTTCTTTTTTTTAGGGAAAATATCCCCTTTTATGTCTTTATCAACTCCAAATCTTACT
Source organism: Drosophila nebulosa (assembly GCA_024703675.1). Taxonomy (NCBI): domain Eukaryota; kingdom Metazoa; phylum Arthropoda; class Insecta; order Diptera; family Drosophilidae; genus Drosophila; species Drosophila nebulosa. The sequence continues at coordinate 11,540,777 of JANFPS010000004.1, read as the reverse complement.
TTCATTAAAGCCTGCTAATCGGTTGTTTGCAAAAAGTCTTTTACTCTATGGCCAGCATACAAAACACTTGACAAGGAACCCAAGAAAACAGCTCTAAACAAATAAAACCCAAGTTAACTTAAAATCTATGAATATAAAACACTAACAATTTGATGTGAAATAAAATTCCTAATAAAAAATATAGTTAAAAAAGATTATGGCAGACAGTAAAGAGATGGGGACAGATGCAGAGCCGCTCGAGAAGCCGAAACTAAATAATAGTGATAATATGGCGTAAGATAATACTCAAGCGAGTCTGAGTTGATTCTCATATTTCTTAATTGCAGCCTCAAGGACCTGTTGCATCATCGCCTGTCGGAATGTGGTTGGCGGGAAGACATTGAAAAAAAGATTCGTCAAAAAATAGCAGAGCGTGGAGTAGCAAACATGTCACATGAGCAATTGGCTGCTGAGATAATACCACAGGTGGGCCAATAACAAGCAATTCAAAAATAATTATATGGCTTAGGCTTTGTGAATCAAATTTTTTTTTTGTTAACAGGCTCGTGCTTCCGTCCCCGAGGATGTGCGCAAGGAAATGTTAATGCGCGTGCGTGCGGCACTGGAATCGTCCCTGCCACAGAAACATAATGACTAGCCTACAGCCAACTTTAATCTCGCTAGCTTTCATCGGCGGGGTCGCATCTCATGTTTTAAATAGCACAATTCTTTCGTTTGTTTAATTATTTATATTTATAATATGTAATGTATACATATACAGATATATATATATATAAATATATTAACATATGTATATGTATATATATATATATATGTATGTATGTATATGGCTTAAGCTAGTTTATAAATTTTAAAACAAATATGTATGTAATAAATAAACAACTTAATAATTACTTCGATTGGTTTATTAACTCTACATACTTTTATGTTATCATTTTATATTGGCTAAATGTGTGTATTTTTGTTGTGTATTTCTTGTTTGCATTTGTGTTTTTATTTATTTATTTATTTTTTTTTTTGTAGGAAATTAGGAACGCGGGTTCTGTGGATTTTTGAGGTTCATATTGGGCTATAAAATTAGAAGGCTTACATCCTACTCATTGTAAATTGCAATTACACTTGATTTTGTAGCGGCTCCTCTTTTTGTTACTTATTCAATAACGAGTCGATTGAAAAGTCTTTAAATTTGGCATTGGAATCATCGTTAAAGGACTGCAATTGTTCGCCTTGTTGCTGCTGCTGCTTTTCAGCTTGTTCTGTTGTTATTGCTACTGATGACGTTGTTGTTGTTGCTGTTGTTGTTGCTGCTGTTGTTGTTGCTGCTGTTGTTGTTGCTGCTGTTGTTGTTGCTGCTGTTGTTGCTGCTGATGTTGTTGTTGTGTGCAGCATTTTCATTAATTTATTTCGAGGTTTCCGTAAAAACTTTGCATTTATCTGAAATTTTGTTGGTTTATCCTTGTTTAATGAAGTAATTTGGTTTTGTGAGTGAATTGGCAGTGTTGTGATTGTAATAGCTGCTGTCGTGGATGTTACCACTGGGGTTGACGATGTTGCTGGGCTGCGATAATTTTGACGCCAATTACGTAACTCTGTACTTAGGGTTTTCGCTGATGTAGATGTTTCTGCTGCTGCTGCTGCTGCTGTTGGGACTGACAGTATTTTACTTGTTGTCGATGTTGCTGGCATTATAGCTGATGTTGTTGCCACATAGGCAGTGGGTCCAAAACATTTTAAAAAATTCTGTACATGTATTAAATGTTCATTCTCATTTTTATGGCGTCTCTGCTTTTGCTTGTCCTCATTTTCGTCTTCTGCCTCGTAATCAACTGATGATTGCTGCTGTGAGGAAGATGAAAATGTTGAAGAGCTGCTGCTATTGTTGCTGACCTGTCAAGTTAAAGACACATTAGATTGACTTAATTTCTTGCTGTTATTAAATACTAACATCATCGTCTTGTTTTTCACGTAGTTGCTGAAACTTTTGTGAATTTCGCTTTGCGTTGTTTTTGTTGTTCCTGTTGTTACAGTAAGTTTGCGTTATCTTGGCTTTGTTGGAACGACCTGTTTCTCTTCCCGGGGGTGGTTTCTTCTTCACTGCCTCGTGTTGCTTATTGACTGAACTGTGTTGCTGTTGTTGCTGCATTTGATCATTATATGAATTTCAGCTAGTTTTTGCAAGGTTATCGTCGCGCCTTAGTTGGGACTGAAACGATGTGAAATGGTAAAAGGGCTTAAAGGATGTTTCTATAAAGAATCTTTATTTTTCAGCCTGGCACACACAAAAACAACAAACAATTTCGGTAAAGTTATAAAGCGCATGAAAATTTGTTGGTTGATTCAATAGATTGATTGGTTGATTGATTGATTAATTGGTTGGTTGGTTGATTGGTTGGTTGGTGAAATGAGATGAGAGGCGGTATAAAACTCATAAAAATATACATTCGTATATGTATGTAAATGGCACAAACAAACAACACAGGTATTTGGGGTGATTATTTTTTGTGCACACACACAAACATGCACACACGGTACACACACACAGACAGACACGCACACACACTACCTGATGATGCGTGTTGTTGTGATTGTAGAGCGACGCATGATGCGTAGCATAGGAGGTAGAGGAGGAGCTAGAGGTGGTGCTATTAAAATCATCTAGATTAACGCGATTGTGGTGGTGGTGTTGGTGCTGTGGATTGCTGTTGTTGTTGTTGTGGTTGCTGTTGTTTAGGCTGTGGTGCACAGGACCAGGACCACCACTACCAATGTGATTGATAACAACGGAACCAAATGGCATCAAAGCTGTTACGGCTGTTGTTGTTGTTGCTGTGCCTGTTGCTGCTGTTGTTGAAAAACTTGATGTTGTTGTTGTTGCTGTTGCTATAGCTGCAGTTACAGCTGCTGACCCACCTCGTCCAATAGTAGCTGACGCTGCCGTTCCACCAGTATTGTTAGTCAGGCCCATGCCCAAAGCATTCGACGAATGTTGTTGCTGAGTTTGGTGCATGTGCAGATTATTATTGTTGCTACCACTGCTGCTATTGCTGCTGTTGTTGCTGCTGGCGTTGTTGTACGAAGCATGAGACGAGGGCAGATGCCTATCGAAATTATATTTCAAATTAGATTAAAGTGAATATTCTGTCTCTGAAATGGACCTGAACTGATAACGTTCCATTCCACAAACCATAATCATTGGATTAATAGCTTACCTCATGGCGAAATTGGTTATATTCGACATAGTCATGCCGCCAATTGACATGCCTGTGCCAGACCCTGATGAAGAATTTGTAGACGATCCTGTGGAAGTATTGACGCTAGCACTGGCTGGATTAGAGCTGTTGTTGCTGCTGGTGTTGTTACCAGTGCTGCTGTTGACGCTAGAACCGCGATAGTCGAGTACAACGCCACTTGAACTGGCTGGTGCCACAGTCGCTCGACTATTGGCTGTGGGCGTGGTTGTATTAATGGCAGTGGTTGCTAATGAAACAGCCGCTGCAATTGTTGTGGCAGCATTGAGAGCGCTACTGCTGCTGTTGCCGCTGGAAGCTAATGTGGAAATGACAAAAGTTGTACAAGTGGTTGTTGTGGTTGCCGATGTCTTTGTAAGCTCTGTTTCATTGAGTCCTGGTCCAAATGTCTAAGATTAGTTTGCAGGTGTGTGTGTAATTGTAATTGTTTGCAAGTGTGTGTATTTATGTGTTTGTATGTGGCATGCAACAGTTAAAAACACATCTTAAGTAAGCTAAAAAAACAATTAAAACCAATAAAAAAAAAGCACCTTGAACCCAATATCTATTTATATTTTGTGCAAAATGAATTAAAATTTTTTTTGGTCTTTAGTTTTATGTGTGTTTAAAAACCTTTTATTCATTTTTCAAATAAATAAAATCGAAAGTATTAAGGATTTCAAATACAACTTAAGCATTAGGAAAGGTTAATTTTTATCTTTTCGCCTTTTTACATGAGTTTAAATTTTATTGAAGTTTAAAAAATTACTTAAAAATCCTTAAAACACCGAAGTAGCAAAAAAAAAAGGGTAATGCCTCGAAGCAATAATGATGGCTCAAGTGAGAAACTTTTATTGCAATTGGTGATTTACACATTGCCACACCGTGTAGAAATATTAATAAAACTGAAATTGAAAACAGTTTCGGCGTTTCATATGGATTCTGGCAATTTTTAAAGTCTACCTGTCAGTGATTAGGGGGAGAAGCTAGAAATTTAATAAATAATGTGAACTTTGTACTATATTGTTTCCTTTTCTACTTAAATAATTTTAAAACTCTTCTATCGCTTAAGTATATTGCTTTTCCATCACTATTACTTCTTGGGGATTTTTAATTGTTTGTTTTTTTTTATTAGCTTTAACTTCATATATGTATATATACACAAATTGAAATGTATATATAGAGAGAGAGACATACATAAATGTTTATCCTTTCTTTAGTTTATGTACATTGAGCACTGTTTACCGCTTCAGTTAGTAGATAGTAAAATGTTAACTTAAGGTTTAATCTTAAAATTAGCAACACATCACGAACGTAAAAGGGAAACGCAATGATAAAATGAAACAAAGTTTCAATTTCTATCCTTTTTGTATAGGCAGGTGAGTTGCTTGTAGTTTTTTTTTTTTTTGTACAAAATGATGAATTACAGAAAACAAAAGTTTGAAAAAAAAAAACAAAAGTAGTAATTTTGGTTTTGTTCATGACTCCTCCAGAGCAAGATGGCCGACACCAAAGAGTACAAGGTTAGACGACGAATTGTCCGTTGTCATTATCCTTGCTACTACTTACCATGGGCCTCCGCTTTAGCATTATTGCTGATGGTATTTAGGGGAATTTGTAGACGTGCATTGACGGCTAATAAATGATCCCGTCGTGCTATCAAACTGGTTACATGCTCCTCCAAACGGAGATTTTCACTCTGAAGCTGGTGCAAGCAATTTAACAGAGAAGCAACTACAATGGTAAAGGAATTAATATTGAATGGCATTAGTTTGGTGCACACAAAGAGAAATATCCGATTCCGGCGACTCATACTCACTGTCAAAATGCTGGGCCTGTTCCATAAGAAACTGTGAGCCCTGCTCCCATTGGCGCTCCAATAGTTGCTCGAGACTCTGAGGTATGGGCATATTGCCATTGATACCACCGCCCCCGAACATAGACTGAAGAGGATTGGGGGCAACGAGGGAGGAGTTTGTGACATTGCTGCTGCTGGAGGCAGTCGAATTGCGCTGTAAATAGGGGGAGAAAACGATTAACTTTATAATAACTGATTTAAACTGGCATCTTCTTACCTGTTTTCCTGGGAATGGCACACCAGCAAATTGGGAGTTCATAGAGTCGGAGGTATAGATTGAATGATCCTGCACCTCCATATGCAATTGTTCAGATAACTTTTGGGCAACGCTACTATTGGGATTCACGTGATTTCCTAGCATGTGGGTAGCTGTGTGGGCAATAATGGACGTGGAGGTGGAGGAGGTGGAGCTTGTACTGACCGAAATTGAAGGCGTTACCGGTGGCGTTGGAGCTGGCACCAATGGAGAGCCCAATGTGGATGAAGAGATGGGGGCGCTTGTGGAATTATTGCCTCCATTTTGCAATATGCGCACATCCTTGAGATCATGCTGAACTACAGCAACTGCAGCTGCTGCTGCTGCTGCTGCCTGGGCTGTCATGGTTGAGTCTTTGGCCTTGCGGCCACGCTTGCGTCCATTTCCTGCCACCGTGGCTCCGGCGGCAACAACAACCGGTGGCTGACTGGCATTGGTCGTATGAAGATTTGTGCCGATTTCCGATCCAGGAGAACTTGGCGGAGAATCTTTAATGGAACTCACTGGTAACATGGCAACATCTAATTGACTTTGTGCCTCGTAAGTAAATTTAAGGCCACCGAAGCTAGAGGGATTGGGATTGCTGCTGCTACCGATTGCCGAGGTTGTAACTGTTCCTGAGCTAAGATCCGGCGTTCTACTTGGCAGTTTTGTTATTGTCGATTTCGCGTTGTTGTTGGTGGTGGTAGTGGTATTGGTGGTAGCAGAAGAAGAAGTGGGAATTGTATTTGTATTAATAAATTGTAAAATTTCTAAATCTTGATGTTGATTTTGTTGCTGTTGCTGTTGCTGCTGTGTTAGATTAGATACTGAGCTAAGATTGGTGGGTGTAGTTGGTGGTGGTGGTGGTGTGGTAGCTCTGACGGGGGGTGGTGGTGCATACTGTTGCTGATACATTTGCTGCGTCTGTTGGGCACGCAGCATTTTCTTATTAAGGGGTTTGTTGTTGCAGCCGCCTCCTGCCAACATGTTGCTGCCCGAGTTTCGAAAATTCGCATCCGCTCTGGATGAAGTGGACATATTTACTGGTGAATCCAACAAACTCACCACGCCATTGGACGAGGAAGATAATGAAGAGTTTGATGAACTCGACGATAGTATTTGATCACCATTATTATTGTTGCGTGTATTGCGGCTATTGGTTGTTGTTGTTGCTGTTGTTGCGGCTGCAACTGTGGTTGTTGTCGTTGGGGAAGAATCAATTGAGGAAGATGACAATGATTGCAATAAAACAACCGGCGATAGCAATGACGAAGATGAGGATGATATTGCCGCTGTCATTGCTAATGCTGCTGCAGCTGCTGATGTTGTCGGTGGTGGAGGCGGTGTGGGTGTGGCCCGATACGAATTGTGTGGCGAACTGTGACGAGACTGTTTCTCCGTTGATGTTGTCGTTGTTGCATTTGCTGCTGTTGTGGGAGTTTCTGTTTTACTAAGAACCACACCTCGCTTCTTGCCCGATCGGCTCAAGGCCGCTTTGGTAACTGGCAGCGTATTAGGGGTCGTCGATGTCGATATTGATGTTGTTGTCGTCGATGCGGTCGTGTTGCATAAGCCGGAGGTGGAAGCAAGCAACGACTGGGATAACTGAAGCGTCTGTTGTTGCTGCTGCTGTTGGTGTTGGCTATTGTGGTGTTGCTGATGGCTAGTGTTGGTGTGATAGTGAAGGCTTTGGTGATGACTACTATTAACGCCACTCTCGCCCGAGCGGGATCTAGAGTGTGTGTGTGTTTGTGTTTGTATTTGTGGAGTGCAAGACGAAAGCATTGCGAGTGGAAAGTATGTGTGGGTGGAGGAAGATATTGAGCAAAAAGAGAGAGAGCAGATTTTTGTTTTTTTTTTTCGTTGGTAAAATTTAATTTTGACACGTTTCATTGCAGATATTAGAAAAGATAATTTGAGTATTTGTCTGATAAACAAAATGCTGAGTTTCAAATTATGAATAATCCATCCGCAAAAAAAAAACAATGAGGTAAAAACAACACGCACAGCAACAAAATCAACACAATAACAATAAATTAGTAGAAAGTAAATGTTAAAAATATAATTTGATAGCCCCCCATAATATTTGTAAATACAAAATGTGATTATGTATGTGTAACATATTCCCATACCTGCTTCTACGTCCTGGCGATGATTCCTGCTCTTGCAATTGTTGCACACGAGTCGTTTGCTTCTCATAGCTTATTTTTAGGTTACCACTTTCCGTGGTAGTGGCAGTCAAATTGCCAGAAGTATGGCTGTGGCTGGTGCTAGTGCTGGTTGAACTTATTATACTGCCACCACAATTTCCACTGACTAGAGTTCCGCCTAAAGCAGTCGCGGGTGATGCCTTCCCACTGGGATGCTGATGCTGGATAACCGACGATGATAACGCGGAAGATGATGACGTTGAGGAGGTAAAAGTGCTGTTGCTGCTGCTGGTAGTACCACTTAAATTGTTTACTGTATGAGGGGTGACATAACCAGCACCTCCTGTTGTTCCCAAGGACGACTGATTCTGATTGGATTGAGATGGTTGAGCTGGCGTACTGCCACTGCGAATAGCTGCTGATTGGGAGGAGTCTGCAATAAAAAACCAACGATTTTTAACAAAATTCCAACTAATACATGGCAAATAATTGATTTACCAATTGAAGTGCCAGATCCATTTCCAGGACCACTTGCAGATGCATTAGGCAGATTTATTCCAGGTACATTGGCCGTCGATAGCGGCACCGAAACATATAAGCTGGGTGCATTCGTGTTTGCCCCAGTTGTCTGTTGCTGATTGCCGCTGACGCTGCTGCTGCTACTTGTTGCGGTGGCATCCTTAGGACCACCTCCACTATTTCCATGTTTACTAGAGCTTCCACTTCCACTGCCTATCGTTTTGCTTAGGTCTGACTTGGCAAAGTTTGAAGCAGGCAATCCTGTTCCTGTTGTCGGATTGCTGTTGCTACTGCTCGACGCTGCGCTACCACTTGTAAAATTACTGCTTGATGTGTTTGCCGTAGTTGTTGACGCACTACTACTGCTGGTTCCTGTTGCACTTGTTGTTACTATTGTGGCACATGCTGCTGGAGCCAAAGTGGCATTCACTTCGGCCGTGGCTGACGTCTGATGGGTCGGTGGGCTTAACTCAGTACGTTGCTAAAATTAGATAGATAGTTTGGCTTCAATTGATTACTCTACATTAGTTAACAGAGTTTAAACTTATAGATATAAGACTCTTTGCATTAACTTTGCTCTTAGTAAAGATATTCTGCTGGAATTTTTGTCGATAGCAAGCCGTTTAAAAAAATTTTTATTAATAGTATATAATGTTCGTCTTGATGCAAACCACTAAGTTTAAATATTATCCGGCCGGCCGTTGCCATGTTCTTGGGTTTGTTGGTCATTAGGAACATCCGGCCTTAAATGTGCCATGTAAACACATGTTTACAGCAATAAAAGCAGAGAAATCACAAGTAAGAATACCAAATACAAACACAAATGAAGCTTTGGCCATTAACAGATATCTAACAGTGCGGTGGAAAACTAAAAGCACTAGTAACTTAAAGCTCTAATCAACTCGCTGTAGATGGTTGCTGCTGCTGTTGCAGCAGCTGCACTTAAAAAACGAAACAGAGGAAATTGCAGTTCGACATCGTTGCATGAGTCACACACAATCAGAAGGGAACAAATGTTGCTGCAGAGATGGGAGTTTCTTTTTTTGTTTTTGAGGATTGGCATATGCTGCCATATGCATTGAATGCACAAACAATACATATGCATGCAACTGAGAGCGAGTAAGATGGTAAGGGAGAAGAGAGCAAGCAGCCAACCAACGTAGGCCGCTTCTCTCGCTCTTTGATAATGGGACTGAGAGGACAGGCACAACAGTAGGCAGAGAAGCGCTATGCGTTTTTCTTGTTGTTGTTCTACAGTTTTCGGGGGTGGGTGGGGGTTTTGTGTGTACACATACATTGTAATTTGGTCACGTAGACCTAAAACAACAACACCAGCAGCAACAGCAACAATCAATGAACAGCGTTGCCACCTGACGCACAACATATCCAATTGGGATAGCTGAGTCGTCGTTATATACAAAATATATTTACCTTGCATTTGATTTAGTAAATGCTACTACCCTAACAGTTACCTTTGTTCCTCTCAACAACAACAATCACATCAGGTGTCAAATCTCCACCTTCATGCTTCATTAGATTTAGGTCAAAACAACATGTAACAGTAATTCAAGAAAATTTTTGTCTTAAAAAGTTCAAAAATAAAAACGAAAAACAAGATAGATGCTGGATATTTTTGGAATTTCGCCTACAGGGCAGCTGCAGAGTATTATCGCAATTCTTCTTCTAACCATTCTAAAAAAAAAAAAACAACCCTTTTTGTCCAAGTCTCGAAATCGCTTCCGGAACACATTTCAATTGCCGTTTTTTTTTCTTTAACTACAAATTCAATAAAGCGTCGACAACAGGAAGTACCAAATATCTGGAAAAAAAACTATAAATATAATATTAACCCTCAGGACAAATTCGCGCTCTCTTTTCCATCACCGTCTATTGCTCTCACCAGGATCGGCGGGACACAAAAAAAGGGTTGTCCCTTTTGTAATGGTAATTTGAACGCAAAAGCATTCAACAGGGCCTACTGAGGTTCGCTCAGCACTGACCAACAAAATATTAAAAACTTATTTCGCAAAACAAGATAATATTGATATTGAATCTTTTTGATCGTTTACATTTATTCAATCTATTGCCTCAGAATGTAAATAAAGGATAAATTAAAGGTAATGCCTTGCCTGTATATCACTTTATAACTTTATTATTCAGGTATCGAAAAAGACGAAATGTTGATGCAAGTATAGCAGCAGCAGCTGAAGAAAAACGTAGTCAGATAAAAGGATACCAGGATCAATCAACAAAAAGTAAGGGTAGCAGCAGAAAAACAAGCATCTTGACAGGAGGCAGCTGTCGTAAACTAGGCGCAAATGTGCCAAGTTGTAGCCATATACAAGGCCAGGACATACGCGCACGCATACACATGAACAGGACAAAGAAAACCCAGTTCTTTGGATCATTGTTTTTGTAATTCCTTAGTTTTTTTTAGTTTTGCCTTGAGCGCGCGCTCATAAGGGATAAGACGAAGCGTCCTGAACAGCTGTTAATCGAGTTGTATTGCACGTAGGCCGAGCTGGGGTTGCCTTAACAGGCATTTACACTAATCAATAGTCGGTTCAGGATGTATTTGGCCGATTGGCGAGCACACCACATACCATTTCTTTTTTCATAGCAGGTGGCTTAGTCTCACACAAGCAGCAGCAGGGTTGCAGGTGCAATTGCTTTTATTATTGCGGTTTTAATATTGATGGAGTGCTACAAAACATTGCGTGGGGCATTCAACAAGAGGGCATTAAACAGGTGAACAAGCAAAAATAATATACACTATATAGAACTATATTATTAATAAGAAACTCCTTCGTAATAGCCAAATAAAATGAAACTATTATCTAAACTTTTCTCAGCTGCATCTTTAAAAGTTTGCTTTGCATTTCGATTCATTAGTTTTGTTTCGTTCCTTTTAGTAAGATTATATATGTATATACACATGTAATATGTATATTCCATAAATAGACCTTAGAGAAATATTGGTCTCAACAGATGTTTGTTGCATGTTGGCGCCAAGCGTGCTATATGCCTATATAATCCTCTTTTGAAAATGCTACAGATGAACTGAAAAAACGAGCGAACGAACTCTTACCCCGGAAAGCAGGAAACGTATTTTTAAATTGTGCGGATACGTGGTGGCTGTGCTGTTACTGCCATTCGATGCACCACTCGCCGCTGCACTGACGCTGCCACCACCCCCCAAATACGAGGGTGATGCTGAGGCAGAACCACCAACATATTCGATGGTAGCTGATGGTGTGGTCGATGCAGATGAAGGCGATGAGGAGGCGGATGTGGAATGCTGACTGCTATTGTGACTGTTGCCATGATGATTATGATGATGATGATGATCCCTGTCCCGATCTCGTTCCCGTTCACGATCCCGACGATGTTCACGCCGATGCTTGTGATGGCGGTGCTCTTTATCCTTCTCACGCTTCTCACGTTTCTTTTTCTTGTTCTTGCGATGCTCCTTGTATTCCGAGGAGGATATCATTTCAACAATATGATTGTTATTGCTTTCGGCGGTGGCTGCCATATTCACCATGGTTGCGGTGAAATCCACAACTGTGGTGGCAGCCAGAGCAACCGCTGGAACCACATCCATTGGCTGCGATTGGGATGCAGCAGTTGAAGAGCTGCTGGCATCCAATGTGTCCATCATCATCATTTTGTATGCCGTTTCTACCAATTTTCTTCTTTCTTTTCTTGTATTTTCTCTGGTCTTTTAGCTTCACTTTTGCTTTGTGGTCTGTAATTAACTGGACAGCAACATAGTCTTTCAGTTTAGTCTTCGACTTCTCTTCCACTTTTTTTCTTTTTCCTGCTTTTTTGTTGTTGTATCTTTTTCAATATTATTATTTTTCTGGCTTTTTGTATATCTCTCTCACTTACACTCGCACACGCGGAGAGCCACTAAAATCACAGACAACAAAATGAGAGCCTCCCCGTACCTCTCTCTCTCTTGCCCATCGACAGACTCTCTGACTGTTGGTTGTATTTGTTGTTGGGGTGAATAACTTGCGTGGCGGCGTTCACTCTCTCCCTCTCTCTCTCTCTCGTTCTTTCTTCTTAACTCTTAGCAAACACGTTCTCTTTCTCTCTTTCACGTTGTTTTTTTCACAAACAATTTAATATCTTTTAAATAAAAACTTTGACATATCACGTGTATTTTTAACATCAGTTAGCAAGTACACAATAACACAAAAATGACCCCACAGGTATTGGTTAGATACTTTTTTTAGCCACGGTTTTTCGATTTCCGTTTTTACGGACCTGCGATCCGCATGCACAACCTCTCCGTTTGAAAACAAAAACAACACTAAACGACGTCGACGTCGACGCTAACGAAACGTCACGACGTTGCACACGTTTAATATTTGTGAGGGACGGACACAGAGAGAAAATTGGAGAGAGATCAAGAAAGAGAGAGAGCATTTGTGCATAGTTGCTGTTGTTGTTCCTGTTGGTAGCAGCCGGTTTTCAGTTGGGGGATTATTGAGAAGTATGTATGTATGTATATATATATATATATGTAAGCCCGTATAAATTTGTGTGCTATGTCTGCACGTAGGCCAGACATACATATACCGGTGTAAGCACTAACAAAGAGTCTGTACCTACTTGTAGCTAAGCTGAATTTTAAATACTCTACATAGCCTGTTAGTCACTTCACAAAACCGTATACATAGCACATAAGAGTTGTAGAGTACAACAACAGCAACCAAAACCAACATCAAAATAAACACACACATATTTACCTTTCAAAACAGACTTACTTACACATGCATATGTACATACATACATAAATATGCTAAAGAGAGACTCTCGTCTAGCAGGCGTAGACATAAAAGTTAACTGGACACAAATAACAAAACGTCACCCAATAATCAAAATAAGCAAGGAGAAATAGATGAAGGAACCAGAAATTAATGACGCAACAGTAAAGATTGGCAAATTGGGTGATTAATAGTAAAAATTTGTAACATGTTATTTGGGTGTTCCCCTAGTTTGGGAACGCGGGAAATACGAATAATCGTATTGCAAATTAAAATTGCAAAGAATTAAACAATTGCAGGCACACAGAATCGTAAGATTAGCTCAAAATACGTGTAGTTGTTTGATATCTCTTCTATTCATACATTTCATGTTTAATTAACTGCTATTTGAAATCCAACAAGTTCCATTCTATTTTTTTTATTTCTTTTTTTGCTGTTATTTAAAATGTTTACTGTGTGGCAGGCAAGGCAGAACACATACATAAAAGTGAATTTCATGCAGAGAGAACTAGGCATGCAATCTCGCAGATATGATTCAAGCTAACAGTGTTTGAGCAAAGAGACAGACACAGAGAGAGAACAAATTATGGAGAGAGAGAGAGAGCCTCTTGCAGCGCATGTCGTAATGCTGTTGATGTTGTAATAATAAAATGTAACAGAAGTACAACAACATTGACAACATTATCATTATGATGACAGCAGTTAGACCATAGAAACAAAAAAAGTCAAACATTTTAACAAATGGGATAACTAATTAATAGAAAAATATGTAATTCAACTATTAAACAATCATTGTGTTCACTGTAGAAATAGCAAAATAGTGTTAGCAGAAGAGTCAGCAGCATTAACAGCAGAGAGGATAGAAATAGTGAGAGAGTTGCAACATACTGAGTGTGCTTTATGCAATGTCTGTCAGAGTGCAAGGGGACAGGAGGTGGGACAAAAGTGACTGGGAGGCAGCATATCTGCATGCGAGCTAATTCCACTCTCAGAAGACGTCGACAACTCAAGAAGACGAAACCGGAAAATGCAAAATAATTGAATTGTAAGGTGGTAAATGTTTGCAGCAGACAAAGAGTAAAAAGTTCCAAAAGGACCGCCACCGCAGAATAAAAAAAATAAACAGAGCAAACAAAAAAGGTTTTGCAGCCGCTGGAGCGAGAGAAATACCTGAGCTACTGGCTAGAGAGAGACGGAAATAGACACAGAGCGCAAAAAGGGGCAAATTAGCATAAATGGGGTATGGCAAAAGTGCAAGAGATCAAAAAAACCTCGGGAGCTGAAAAACCATAATTAGCCGAATACCAAATCTGCTTCAAACAAGCAATTTGTTAAACATATTACGTCAATTGCATGCCAAAATCATTGCATAAATCATTTGATACCATGTTCTTTAACGCAAATAAGGGAAACACACCTGATTTCTTTCTACTGCAAGTAAACTTATTGTTGTTAGGGTGTCCAAAACCAATGCAAAAACAATGGCATTTACCTGACGACGAAGTAAAGCGGCGGGAGACTTCATGAAGTAAACGTGCCTGTTTTACAAAACAAACAAAAATAACAATTGCCACTGGGCGCCACCACAAATGTTGCCGTTGCACAGTCGCCTAAGAGTTTCACGAACGGGCGGACGAATGGACGGATGGACGTTGTCAGGTCAAATGCCGCCATCGTCTGTTAAAGAAGCTTCAAACGAAATGGGGGAAAAATTAATTTGAATATGCACAGTTACCACCTCATCGTCAAAACAAAGAAGTTTCAGTCTTAATTATCAGGGAATCTAAACCAAGCAACCAAATTTCAGACAGTTTCATAATGATGGAACACCACGAGATATTTCGGTCATTCAACCAACAATCCTTTCTTCCTGAGTAAAGGCATACAAAACGTTGTGGCCAAACAAATATTTAGCCACGACCTTTTTCACTCTGCACACGCCTTTAACTAAACAAATACTTTTCGATCCACACATATTGAGAAAAAAGAGCATACATACATATGTACATATGTGTACATATTTAAATATATCAGGGGAAATGCTTAAAAAAAATTATAATTAAATTTAATATGCCAATGGCTAAATATTTATAAGGCACACAATATGGCAAGTAAATACTGTTAAAAGAATAGAAGTCTCCCGAAGTCCCATCGATGACTCGACAACTGTACCTCATCCATGACATTAACGGAAAAGTCATGGCAATAATCTACAATAACGGGACACGTGGCATGTGATTCAAATGCCAGGCCACACGTGACACACCCACCCACCCATATCAAACAAGGTGTTGACTGGAAAAAAGGACTTTACAACTTCTACCCAAATCTGTAGGAATGAAATGTTTTACCCACAATATGTATATGTATTTTTTTATGACCTGTACTTTAAAGGAACCGCTTAAAGACAGCTGCGTATCATAAACAATTGTCGTTTACCTACATTAAATGGCTACTTTCGCAAAAAAAAACTGTATTACTTTATATATTCAACATTCAGTGTTCATCTTGGAATGTCTTATATGTATGTTACAAGTACAGTAGAACCCCGATTAACAGGTCTTCGATTACTGGAAACTTCAAGTTTTCGGTTATTTGAACATTATCAAGGGGTAATTGAGGTTATTTTTAAAAACCAAGCGGCAAGTCCTTTAATGCCTTGGACTTGTAGCCGCCACACACGATATATTTACATACATAGATGCATATCGGACAACCTTTCATAATTGAAAAATGCATCCAGAGAAACCAATTTATAAATTGTCACCCACCAAAACAACCACTATAAAAAAACAACCCTATTCTTCAATCAAAAGCCAGTGAATACAGTGTACCACAGGATGAACAACTCATCTTATGCAATGGACAGTGAATGTAGAAAAACAATTTGGTTTTAGCTAAACATGAAAACCTCTGGGCATTACAATAAAACACTAACATCCATACCCACTTCCGTGTACCACTGTGATTGGGGTAATAATAAAAAATCAATAAGTTAAACATTAAATGCAGTCCGCAAACACTCAAATGCAGCAAAAGATTAGATAGAGGAAGATAGCAGAAAAACTATGAGTAACCGAACAATATAGTAACTGTTTATATGGTGGATACATCCAGTTGGGGTCAGGTCAGGCACGTCAAACAATCAATGCAACCTCACATAAATCATTCAGCCAAGTTCTTTGAATCAAACAAAATACTAATCAACATCGTTCTTAATATACAAATAGTCACATATTTCATCGACGCATAAATCTATTCGCACCAACGATCACAAGCAAATATTAAGGCATTAATTAAAATCAAAAAGGCAACCAAAAAATAATATACTTGAAAAACTATATAGAGCGTTCATTATTGACCGAATTTTTAGTTTTATATATTTTCACGGATTTTCTGTTTCTGTTTCTATATTTGTATTAGTAGTTATACTTGATGTTGTTGTTATTGTTGCCTTGTTGTTAATCAATAAGCTGAATTTTTAAGAGCTATGTGTCATATGTGCAAAAATGTTGAACCGAAATCACTCAAAAATAGATGATGATTCGAAAGAGTGTCTAAAAATAATCACACAACCTACAGAACATCGGAACAAATCGGCAGAACACACAACACCTGAGCAGGGTGCAGATTTATTTTGAATAATTGAAAATACAAAACAAAAATTTGTTGTTATCACTTTGTTTGTTTTTGCTGTGGTCAACGTCACGCGAAAAGACAACGAGGAAGAGAATATGAATAATAAAGGCGTAATTAGATGAATGCCAGATAATTTTTGGATATGTATGTATGTATGTATGGATATGTATGTATGTATGTATAGGGAAATATCCTTGTTACCGAGTGCATAAGGTGAAAACTTTGGAGAGTTAAAAACCACCGGCACGTGCAGTTGCAAAACTGATCTCATTGTTAGAGAGAAAGAGAGAAGGAAAGAGAGAGAGAGAGAGAGAGAGAGAGAGAGAGAGAGAGATCATTGAGTAAAAGTTTTCGACTTTTCATTTAGATGAAGCTTTCACTCAATTTTTCCCAACGAACAAGACGAGAATCACATCTCGACGATGGCCTCATCATCATATTTATATTTAGAAAAAAATCATGTGAAGATACATGATTATGGAGCATTTCTGAAAAATTGGGGAAAAAGAACTTTTCCTTGTCGACGTCGTCTTGCGTACATGTTGAGCAATTATTATTTTTTAGTCGGCCGAGTGATCTAAATTTAGATCATGTATCTACATACAAAATGTATGTGAGATGTGGCTCAATTTTTGAGAATTCAATCCAAACAGCCAAACAACATTCATCTTGTACAGAGCTGCACCATACCTGCAATTGCCCAATTAGAAATATAATGAAAACTACGAGAAACAGTTTGAAATTGTTTCTTTTGATATTTCTAAGTTTTTTGTTTTTGTTTTTGGTTTTTCCTTCATGGAACCCACTGGGGCATATATATTATGGATGTTATATTAAAATATGTGTGTGTGTATGTTTGTTGGTATGATGGTTTCTTTGTATAAAGTTTTTTTTTCATGATTATACATTTTGATACATAATCAAGATTTCGTAAGTATTGTATATATCGTAAGAACTAAATCATCTATATAAAATATACATAAATATCTTTTTCAATATCAAATTAATAAGAGTTTTTCGTTTTTGTGTGCTTTTGTTTTCAAATATTGGAGCTTGAAACACACGAAAACGATAATCGATAATCCGAGTTTCGGGCTTGTTTATATGGAAGCATCAAGGATCATTCCTTGGGCTGCGCAGGCAAAGGTGCCTCTTGTATAGTTAGTTAGCTAAATTTCATTGGTGCTGACTGTACCAAGGAAACAAAAAAAGATACCGTTGTTTGTTTCATTTGTCGTGATTTATCGTTAGTTATGTATTCGCTGGTTAGTTTCGTATATATTCGTAAAATGTTCTTTTTTTTTTAATATATTTTATAAATTTATTTTTTTTCTGATATCTTATTCTCACATAACCTAAAACAAATGGGGGGTCGTTCATCAAAAATCGTTGGAAATTAAAAACGAAGACTAAGTCAGCTAAATTGGGTGTTTTCTCTTTTTAAATGGTTAAGACACATAAGAAAGGAGTAGGGGGATAGCATAAAGTAGAAGAAATCGGAACAGTTTTCCATTTAGGTGGTTCTTAGAACGTTGTCAAAGCGCCCGCGCCCAGACCATAGCCTACGCCCTTGGGTCCGAAATTACGGCCATAGCAGGCCCGGCAATAGATATCACCATCGGGTCCATCATTGAGATTGGTAGAGTCCAAAGATTTACGGCAATCGGAACAATAGAAGCAACGCTTATGCCAAATGCGAGTTTTGCTGATCATCTGTTCGGCGGCAAAGACAGCAAAACCACAACGTGGGCAACCACCCGAAGTCTTTTGGCCATTGAATGGGCGTCCATCTGGGAACTGAATGGTAGACTCACCGCTGGTGGACACCAGAGTTGGAGCATGACCATAACCGAATCCCTTGGGGCCAAAGAGTTTGCCGTAGCAGGCACGGCAATGGATGTCTCCGTCAGGTCCATCGCAGGCCAAAACTGAATCCAAAGGACGATGGCAGTCGGCACAATTGTAGCACTTCTTATGCCACACCTTGCCCTTGGACAACTGCTGTTCGGCCGCAAACACGGCGCCACCGCAACGGGGACATCCCTCGCCCTCGCGCGCCTTAATGGAGGTTGTATCAGGATTGTAGAATGGACGGTTTGCACTGATTTGATCCTCGGTTAGACCATCGGTTTGCAAGAAACCCGAGCCGCAGGCAAAGCCATATCCGTGGGGACCCCACTTTTTGCCGTAACAGGTGCGACAATAGACATCACGATCGGGACCATCGCTGGCATTAATTGAGTCGAGGGTCTTGTGGCAGTCTTTGCAATTGAAGCACTTCTTGTGCCATTCGCGACCCTTGGATAGCTTTTGCTCGGCAGCATAGACCACACCGCCGCAACGTGGGCAACCCTCGCCGGGACGGGCCTGAATTTTATCGACGTCGATGGCAGCACGGATTTGTGGAGCGCCATCGTCATGGGCATAGCAATCCGATTGCAGGGCTCCACCGCCCTGTCCATAACCGTAGCCCTTGGGTCCAAACTTCTTGGCATAGCATCCCTTGCAGTAGATATTCTTATCGGGAGCCTCACAGCACAGTATTGAATCCAATCCCTTTTTGCAGGTGCCGCATTTGAAGCACTCTTTATGCCAGCTTCGACCACGGGCCAACATCTGTTCAGCGGCATAGACATAACCACCGCAACGGGGGCAACCTTCACCTTCTGGGGCACGTGCGATGGCCCTGGGTTCGAGGCGGGCGCCATTTCTTACTACCGGCTCGCTGCCATTGACACGCAGAAACTGTTCGCCATTATCCATCGAAAGGGTGCCAGCTCCGGTGCCAAAGCCATAGCCTTTGGGTCCGAATTTACGTCCATGACATGTCTTGCAATAGAGTTCACGCTCATGCTCTGTGCAGTTGGTGGAGTCCAGAGATTTGTTGCACATGCCACATTTGAAGCAATTCTTGTGGAATACATAACCGCCAGCAAGACGCTCCTCGGCGGCGTATACATTTTTGCCGCATCGCGGACATTTAGGGGCCTCAATTGGTTGGAAAGGCATATCGACTGTTTAAATATTGGGTTTGATCGATCTCAGATAAAAATTATAATATTTTTACTTATGTTTATTATCTGCAAAAAATGCATAGAGAGAGAGAGAGAGAAAGAACAAATAACGTACTGATCTTTCAGATGATTTGGCGGGATGAAAGCAGGAAAAAAAGCAATGGCGATGGCAACGATTTCTTTTGCTCTACTAAGGACCATACTTGGTTTAATTGATTGGTTCACTAAGTGGAAATTCTGTTTTAATATAACAACTAGTAGTAATATTTTACTTTCTAAAGTATTATGTAAGAAACAAACAAGTTTTTAGAACATGATGAATATTAGGGCATATTGTTTATAATTCTTACAAGTGCATTTTTCACACAATTAAGCTGTTTCATAAGTATAAACATTGTCTAAGCACATGTTTTAAATATACAAAAACTTTATAAACACGATCTAAACAAGTTTTAGTACATATATCTTTAGTGAAAATGTTCTAGTCCCCCTCGGCTAATAGGAATCTTATTTACCTATTAAAAAAATGTATCTCTTAATTGAAACGTCATCAACCATCAAGAGTTGTTCTAAAAATTACCCAACCAGACCTACGTAACACAATATATTAATGATGATGACGATGAGTCCCTAGAGAAAAATCTTTTCGTGAATATCTTGAATATTTGTGCACAAGAGTCAAATAAACATGAGAAATAAATTTCGTGTGTATCTATCTGGGGGAAATGTGTGTTATTTTAAAAATAACACAGGTAGAAACAACAGCTACGACACAGTTATATGACAAAAAAAAAAAAATACAGAAAAGATATAGACATTTTCAATATGATCTAAAATGTCTGAGTCACTAATAAGCTGTCTGTCTACAATGTGAAGTTGGCTTAAATTTACCAAATGGCGTTGGCAATGTTAATGATGTGAAGCAAAACTGAATGCAAATATCGGTTAGAAGCAATTTTCTAGATATAGACATTATCTATATATGTACCTACAACAACACTACGCACACAACAACCACCACCACACGAAAGCAAGAGCACTAAGAACTGAACTGGAAGATTGCTCAAAGCAAACTAATCTATATAATTGCGAGTGCACACGGCACCGACCTAACAACATCATCTCTGGCCTGGCCTGGCCTGCTCAGTTTTTGAGTTCTTAGAGAAACTTTAGATGTACGGAAGAATTTTGTTCATCTTATATTGCCCCCCGAAGCAGAGAGTGGGATAGAAGATCAAATTTGTGAGTGTCTGCGGTTTTTCATCGTTTTCTTTTTTTTTTTATTCTCTCTCGTTGTTGTTTTTTATGTGCGTTAACTGAGTAAAATAGTTGTGTGAAAATTTCAATTCGTAGATAGACGGAAGGTGTCTAAATAAAATTATTCAACAAGATCGTAAAACAACTAGGAACTGCATTTTCTTTATCAAGATTTTGCAAAAGTACACCACATTTTTTTTAATCACTGAATTGAACAAAATCGTTCCTACTATTATTCACTTCGCAACAAAGTCAAAAGACTTGTTTACTTTATGAAAATAATATATTTTTTGAGTAGAGAAAGTGGTCCTAAAAATATGTTGCCTTTGGAGTCATATGCTCCTATTTTAGTGGGTCAAAATATGCTTCGCCAAATTTCACACACATGCTTTAATGGTAGGTATCTAAAAAAAGATTCATTCGCACAACACACACAACTCCAGTTTTATATGGGATCATTAATATGATTGCTTTCACCGATATTTTGAAAAATATATACATATAAATGAACGCATATTATGCAGTTAGTTTGTAATTAACATATTTACTTTTCGTTCTTAAATAATAAATTCGAAAAAAGGATTTCTTAAATTTTAGTTAAAAGCCTTAATAGCTTCTTCGATTAACAACGATTTTCGACTGAGCGATTCACCAGAAATTTTGTCAACATTTCTGAAATGTTTCAGAAGGGGGCAGTCACACGTATTCCGCCGATTCGGGTGATTTTCTTGTCTGCACACGGCACACAACGATGATCGAGATCGTTTGGTTATCGTTGTTTGTTTGTCGTCAAAAAGATAGGGATGACTATATAGACCGCCGATTCACTAAGCAACAACCAAGACCAACTGACTCATAAAATATATATGCATATATAACATATATATTTATTCTGTTTTCTTGTTGTAATAAATTTTATATATGATTTGGGTTGGATGGATGGTTCAGAAATTTCCAGGTGCCAATAACGCGAAACCGACGCAAAAACATGACAAGGCAACAAATTTTTCGAATAAATGCGAATTTCTCCTATAAACACACAAAAAAACACACACACACACACCTTTGAGTGCTTATATCTTGTCTTGTTTTTGTCTATCCGATGGTCTTTCAACATCAATAAATATCATTAAGAACATTTGCATTTAATTAAATTCTAATAAATATTTTGCATCCATGCACTATGAGATTTTCAAATAAAAATTAATGGGGCATTGAGCACGTCAATGCACATCAATCAAATCGTAAATCTTTTATAAATGTACAAGTAGAAATCGAGTGAGAAAGTAAACAATTTAAATTAACAATTACAAGTGCAGTTGCTTAAATTGTTAACTATACAGTTGCATCTGCATCTTTTTCGTTTCCTTTTGTAGAAATCTGTAAAAATCCTTTGAATACATTTGTACATACTCATAAAAACATTGAACAAGAAATTCTTGTGATACTCAGGTGAACGCAAAAACTATATGAATATAAATACATAAAGAACAATAATTGTAAATATGTAAATACGTATTTATGTATATAAGCACACCTTGCGCTTTCACACAAATTTTACACCAAGGTGTAAGCAGCATTTCTTAGTGCATTTTTATTTCTTGCTTTTAAATACAAATAGAAATCATAAATGTATATACATACATATGTGTGTACGGACAAAAATACATAGTACAAATTAAAAATTCATAAAGCGCCTGCGTCAAAGAATTTTATAGGCAAGAATGAAACAAGAGTACATACTCATTTCCCCCAAAAAAAATTGAGAAATTTTGAGCCAAGAAGATTATAAGATCGACCGATTGCTAGATGAAATTGCAACATTGTAGCCCACATAGAACCCATCGGAAGAGGCAGCGAAATAGAGAATTTGTTTGAGAGAGAGAGGCTGGGTCTATGTAACTCAAAAGATCCAAACAACAATATGCTCAAGACTCGAAAGCTTTTTGACTATAATTAGATACATATTTAAAAGAATATAAACAAATTTTGACTTACCCGCTTGGAGCTCTTTTCAATTTCCTTTTCAAAATCGGTTAAAGGCGTTAGCGTTACCTGGACATCTTTGATAATATCCCGAAAAGAGCTGCGAAAATGTTGATAAACAAATATATTACTATATTGAACAAACACATTGCTTATGTTATTAATAATAATTATTAAATGGCTCTTCACTTCGTAACAAAAAAAAAAAAAATAGACTATAATATGGAATATAAATGGTACCTGTTATTATCATCGAATGCAGTAGTCGGGACTGAGGTGGCAGCACTTGATTTTACCGAATCTGCTTTTCTTTTTTTCGATGTTGAATTTAAAGAGCTGCTGCTAGTCGATAAGGGATTGGTGGTTGATGTGGGCGCCAATGAAGTTGTTGATGATCCTAAAGAAGTTGATGATGCCAATCCTTTGCTGGTACTCAAGTTGTTGGTTCCCGCGGTGGTAGCGGCAATGCCACTGCTCAGCGTCAAGCCATGATCCCTAGTCTCCAGATTTACAGCAAATGATGATGTACTTGAATCGTTAATAGAACTAGAGTTCGAACCAGACCGACTTAATTCAGAACCGAAGCCAGAACTAATATTACCAGGAAGCTGCAGTTTATTACCAGCAGTTGATTGATTTGTACTTAAATTTTGAGCATGTTCATTGGAGGAAGACGTTAAGGTAGCCGAGGTGGAGGAAGTGGACGCGGTGGAGGAGCTTATGCTTGATCCACTTGTGGAGGTATTAGAAGCAATTGTTGATGTGGCACTGGATTGAGTAGTAATGCTTGTGGTGACAATCGATTGCATCAGATCTTTATTTTTGTTGGATTTTGAGGATGATTTTGTTGAGGTGGAACTTGCACTGGATCCGGTTGCTGAAAGCGATGAATTTATTGATGTTAAATTTGATGAATTATTGCTGGATGCATTATTGGCACTACCATCCTTTTCCTTATCTTTGCTTGAACTGGATTTACTTAAATTTTTACTATGCTTATCCTTGTACAAAGAGCTGGAATTAGAACTGGTACTGCCCGACGATTTTGTTGCTGAATTTGCTGTCGAAACTGACGTTGTGCTGGCTCCCAAAGAGGGCAAAGCAGTTGACGATGGGGCGATAGATCCGCCACCTGCTACAGTACTAGGATTATTGCTTGCTTGATGTCCACTCATATTGCCGCTTAAGTTACTAATATTGCTAGTGCCGGTAAATGTGTTTCCTGATGTTAGCGTATTCGTCATTGATATGGCTGAATTTCCAGATGATGAAGACGTGGAAGGATTTGGTTTGTCTGATCCTCCTATGCTGCCACCTACACCTCCACCTCCGCCTCCGCCAGAGCCTGTAGAGCTGCTGCTACTACTGCTGCTGCTGCTTGACGATGTTTTGCCTGAAGCATTGGTTTTACGCTGTTTCGATGAGGAAGAAACTCCACTTCCCGCCCCACTATTCCCTGTAGTAACACTACTAACACCCGATAATCCCAAATTGCTGGTACTTGTAATTTTGATACTCGTAGCGGATGTCGATGCCGCATTCATGGTGGAATCAATTTCTTTTTCCGGAGACGAGCATGAATCGGATGAGGTGTCATGTTGTATTGGTTTATATGGCGGTATAGTCTTCACGTTTCCACCCTTTTTCTGCAACAGACACATAAAAATCTTCAGTTTCGTCATTATTTTTAATTTACAATGAGCACTTACTAATTTGCTATAATGATGCTGACAATAGCCACAATATTTAACGTTATCCAGATAGTTGCCAGCCTCTTCACAAAGCAAACCCAAACTTTGGGCGCAGGTTACATGGAATTGTTGTTTACAATTGGATTTATTGCACTGCATGCAGGCTCCGACATTGGCACGATTCGGTTTCCCAATCTCCAGGCAGATGTAGCATGCTAAGGAAAACAATATTTAAAGTTAAAAGATTTACTTAGATGGATTTGTTTGTCTCACTCTTTGAATACCGTTCCTGCGGTATTAGCGTTAAAATTATGGGCTCCATTGTGGTTACATTACCGAAACGCACTTCTGGTATGTATAGGGCGCAAACAACGTGGGCCCATCCACTGTTATCAGTCTTTTTTAGTGCACCATCTCGCGATGGACACAATTCACAACGAACGCGCGAGGTGCGCTCCTGCGATTCGCATTTACGACAATACCAAGGTCCAGTGGGTACCGTTACAATGCCATAACATGCCTGATGCACAGCAACTGTACAGTTCTGGCCGTCACAATAGACGAGCGGGTTTTCCGGCCACCCCCGCTCGTCCGAACAAACGCAACAGCCGCCCACCATCTCCTTCATGTCGTCCAGCTTGAACTTTTTAATTTTGACCAGTTTTTTATTCAGGTTTGAGGAGTGAATGGTGACGGCGGTGCTGGCGTTGGCAGCGATGTTAGTGTCGTCGGCTGTTTGGCTGGAGTCTAGCTCCAGTTTTGCATTCAATTTTGAAGAAATTGTGAAACTGACACTGCAAAAACAAACAATACAATTTAAGGCACTTTAATTAACCAAACCTTAAAGCGGTTACACTATTATCAAATTCTTGTTGGTTAAGCATCCATATCATCTATTGATTGCCACAGGTGTAGTGACAGGTGTCGTATTGCAAGGTCATTCGGTTTGGCTGTTCGACCCATTCATAATTATAAAATAGTATTTAATTGTGTATACGATTTCAGTGCCCCTCACACACACGCACGCACACTTTAAGCAAAACAATCACACTTACACACACGCACATTTCAGAAAGCTCTCAACTTCTCAATGTCAAGGTAAAATTGCGGTATTTTGCACAGATACAGGCTTATCTGTAGTTATGTACATAATATAAATGACTAAAAGGTTACGATTTTGTTTGGAAATGTATTGATATTATTTACAATTTGGAAGGTGCTAATAAAATAGCAACGTCACGATATAAACAATTAATTTTTTGTTATTAATAACCAATATGGAAATAGAAGCACAATAATCTAATTATTATTCCCCGTTCAGGATGATATTGGGAAGAAACTGAGATTTTCTATTACATTAATGCGGGCGGCTACATACATACATACATATGTACATACATATGAGTATTTATTTATGTGTCTATGCGGGCAACACAGTTATTGGGTCAACGTGTGTTGCCAACTGCCGAAAAAAACAACAGCAACACAGAAAGCTTTAAAAAGTTAACGGTGTAAAAAGCACTCTCACACACACACAACACGCACATGAAACGAGGCCGCACTTTTGTAATGTTTACAATAAGAGAAAGAGAACCAGAGCTGACGACAGATGAGCAGCGGCGGCAGCAGAAAAAGAATGCGGAGGCAGGGCGAAGCCAATGCACTTTCCATGCTAAAGACAGATACATATACATACATATATATTGCCTTCACATACGTAATTACATGTATATATACAAATGCGCGAGGGCTGATTTAAAATATTGAGTATAAACACCTTTCACTCTGATACCAACAGCAGTTACTGGTTATATTGTTTTAGCAGTCTTTCTCAATTCTGACTTTTGCTTAAAATTTTTTAAGAACTTTTTGAACACTCCTCGTATATATGTATGTACATATATTATTATATGTCCGTATGTAAGCACTTTATGTAAACCAAAAATGCCGCTTAAAGGGGGCGCGTTTCCCTCGTTGAGGGTGGAATATTTGGAGTTTGGAGCTCATACCAAGAGACTAAACAAGAGGCAGAGAGAGAGAGGGAGAGCGATAGACTAAAGACAAGAACGAGAGGGGGTGGTTTGTGCCTTAAAGTCAGATATAATTTTCTTTCTTGCTTTACTTTTGTGGCACAATGGAGATAAATTTCTGTATACGCTTGAAATGTATTGATTTTTATTTAAAGGGCTTGGAAAACTTCTCGCACTGAAATTGCCGTTCTTGTGGTTTGTTTTCGTCTTTACGTCTTTTTTAGGGAGCGGCATCTATACTGAGACTCCACTGGCATTCTTTTTCACTGGCCCACAACACTTTTGTATTCTCTTTTAAGCTAAATTCTTATTAGACACATATTGATTTTCTTTTTATATTCACCGAGCTTGTGGAAAGATAAGTAAATAAATTCTTATTGGAGTGCCTGAATTTAGAATAGTTTTCCGAAAGCAAGAGAGAGAGTGAGCCGCCCACAAGTAACGGTAACCAAAACGCAGCACGCCAAAGTAAAAATATAATGCAAGACGGATCGACGTACCAACCGACACGAAAAAAAGGCGCTGAACATCCACCAGCAACAACAACACCAACAAACGGCAATATTTACAACACCAACACACACACACACACACGCACCTTGTAACTTGTTTGTTGCTATTTCGCTCGCACATTAAGAGCGTGTCGAGCTTCTGTTAGCTGGAGTGAGATACCAACACCTGCTATGTATACAAATGCAAGCGTTTTATGCTGCCCTTATATTTTATTTTCTTTTTGATGCTTTTTCGTTTGCTTGCGCTAAAAATATTTATTTTATCGTTGTTAATAGAGAGACAGTGTTGCCGGACTTTTGATTGCTTCGCTATAGCGTGACCGTCTTGCTTTTCTTGGCAATGTTGTGAAACGTCATGCATTAACATAATGCTGAATTTACAGGCTGTTAACATCGATCTGTAAAGCGCACACAGTCTGTAAACTCATGCCCTTTCCTTATCCGTTATTAATCAAATTTACAACTGCCACATAAACGATAAAAAGGAAACTATTTCAACAGCGTTGGGTTTTTTGTTATATAAATGCAGCAGATTTTATGCGGTTTTGTTTTGACATTTTTTGAAAGCTATAGAATATTTTTTATAGATATCGTAAAGTATGTGAGTGTTTTATATATAAATACATATATATATGTTATATATTAATGTAATAAAATTAATATTTGAAACGAAATCACATAATACTTTGTATTGTTTATGTAAAATCAGAGAGAGGGGTGATAAAAAGGAACAAAAATAAATTAAATTAAAATAAGTTAATAAAATATCACGCAGAGATTATAACAAATTAATACATAAAACGCAAAAATGAAAAAAAAAAACACTTTGGAATACGCTTAAATTAAATTGTTTTCTGGAATGTGAAAGTGTTTTATTTACTTTTTAGCGATAGAATTTAACTTCTGCCTCTACGCAGTCCTTGAGTAATTCGTCCAACTCCTCACTAGGATGGTCTTGTAGGGTGAAATAATTATTCAGTTCATCCACACAAGAACGCTCCAGGCTTCGCAAATGCTCCAAAGCAGCCGGCTTTTTGTGGGTATGCAGCTTATGTAGCAAAGTCAATTCCGCCTCAGGCTGTACTTGGGTCAATGGAGAGATTTTCGGATTTGGGGCAAACACAAAAGGTTTGAACACAGATTCTGCGGCATTTGGCGTGGCCGTAAACCAATGGCATGAAATGCCTTTGGGATTTAGTACCGAAACATTGGCTCCCCTAGAGCTAGATGGCTGACTGGCTGCTCTCAATGTCTCGAACATGTTATAATAAGTATAAGACTTATCTTCTAAAGGCTTAAGACCACACCAATCTTCGGAAGGAATTTGAGCTTCGGCATCCTGGCTGGAAGCAAAGTTATCGTTGACATTTAATCCTTCACTGGACTTGCTTATATTTGAGCCCACAGTTAAGCCGCTGCTGGGCACGCGAAGATAAGGCGTGTCGGTCGGCACTTTCTCGGCGGCCCAAACCTTGCCAGAGCAACTGACCAACCAGGCTTGCGATGAATCACATACAACGAAATTAAATTTAAAACTATCCCGACTATAACTAGATACCATTACGCCAAGGCGATCTACGGCAGCCTCCGCAGTAGAGCAAAGGGCCAAGGCCAATCGCACTAAGTCCGTAGCCAAAAGGCTGTCCGAGTCCTTGGCGTCTGCGTCACCATTAGACCAAGTCAAGCCCACAGCCAGTCCCTGGTCATTGGCTCCGAAGTCTCCACCCCATATGCCTGGTTTGGGCTTTTGCAAAATCACACGAAAAGTATCTGCCGCTTCCACGTTGGCTCCGCCATCAGTCTGCAAATCACAATGACTCATTTTAATGAAGCTTGACTCTGTTTCTTTCCTCCCCCTTTTTCACCCACACCCACCTTTCCTTTTAACACTTCGTCTGGGTTGTAGTAGCAAATTTCCGTTGAAATGCCCAGCAATTGTCCATCACTGTCTTCTGCATTGCGTCCCACAATTAAAGATCCAGAGGCACAGTTCACAGGCAATACAATAAAGCAGTCGCCGTTGGACATTTTTCAATATTTAATGCTACGAATACTTGATTTTTCTTAAAGAAAAGTCGACACTTTGATCGCCGTTAGCCAACACTTAAAATAAAATGCAATTGGCAGCCTAGTGTGACCTTGTTTGTAGACGAAGATGTTAATTAACAGGGCTAGCAGATGGTGCTGTTAACATTTGTTTTTCATTTTTAAAGGGATTTCCCAAGTAAAACTATATCGAGTTTCAAAATGTACTGGCAACTAGCCTTTCTAGGCTTAACGGTTGCAGCAGCTTTGTGTACTTATTATTTTACAAGCCATGAACAAAATGCACCCCACGAAAACCGCGGTGGAAATGAAGAAACAAAGCCTCAGGCAAGACGTCGCAATTTTAGCTTATCAAGAGCCAGGTAACTACATATATATATATACATATGTAACATGCTGACGAACTACTTATGTACATATATTTGTATTAAATCTGCAGCAAACCCGGTGATAAGTGCTTCTGGTGCACGCATGCGATGTCGGTGGAGGATTGGTGCGTTCTGAATTGTCAACATGCCTTGCATAAGGAATGCCATAATGAACTTATTTTAGAAATGAATGGAAAGTGCCTGATTTGCCAGACGGCTGATCCCTGCTCAATTTGCTTGTGTGGGCCACTTAACGAAAGCAATGCAACATATCTGAGCTGCGGTCATGCACTCCACACAAAATGTTTAGCCCAGTTAAAGGAAAGTGGCTATCAGTTTTGTCCATTATGCCGCAAGGATATTTAGATTATTTGTATTCTTATTTGCCTTTTTATTTTTGTGATTTGCAATTAAATAAAAATGCCTAAAAAAATGCCTCAAAAACGGGAGCCGCATGTTGTTTCCAGTTTTCGCGCCAGCGAACCTCTTGAAACTCTTGGAGCGTACGGGAAAAGCGGGACCTGGTTTCCAAAATGCTTGGATTATGGGGAAAATCCTCAAACCAAATTTTTAGTTGTTCGCTCAATTCTTCGTGACTGTTAAACACAAATCCATTTTCGCCATGCTTGACCAACTCTGGTAAACTGCAAAGTAAAAAAGGTACCACAAAATGTATACTTTCTCTTGATAACGATTGTCGACTAATTCTTACCACTTAAAATTATATGCACACACTGGGAGACCACTACCAAACATATCCACCACCTTCATGGGCAGGTCCAGACCACTGGTACTCCAATGCAGGCACACACCCAAATCAGCGCTAGCCAAAACCTTTGGATAATCCTCAATTTCCAGCCAGGGTGTGGCTATGGTTACCTTTTTCCATTGGAGTTCTGCTATTATGTCTTCATAGTGGGCCTTCTGTGGTCCCTTGCCCGTTATAACCACTAGCAGCGATGTATATTTTAGGGGTTCAGCCAAAGCAGCTTCTTCATAGGCTTTTAGGGCTTCGAGTAGAATTCCAAAATCTTCATCTGGTGTCCAACTGGTACTTGATACAAGTACGGCTTGTCGTTGAGGCTTGTAAAGAACGGAGCCATTGGATAGTTTCTGGGTAAGGGCTGTAGATTCCTGGACGCCGGACTTTTTTAGGTCAGCATAGCATTCCGGCATGAATTGAGGATAGTCCTTTGACAATTTCATGAACAATTCATGCCTTTGGGGCAAGTCAATGGGATGGAATTGTGCGGGAGCACGATCATACAGCACGGTTACGGGGCTGGAAAGAGCAGATCAATTGAAGCTTATATTTCCTCTAAGTTTTATGAACTCACCCAATATTCCAGTTCTGTTGTAAATCATCTTTCATGGCCTGTGTTACACAAAAATGGGCATGGGCCTTCGAACCAAAATAACGTTCCAACCATTTGACCAAACGTATGAGACTACTCTTCTCTCCCCCCGCCATGCCGAGCGCCAGCACAGTGTATGTGTAGTTGTGCCAATCGATGACCAACTTGCATCTGGTCACAGCACAATATACATAGCAAACTATCAAAGTAGGAATTCCCGGAGGGTTCTGTACCAGCAGAAACTTTGGTCGTCTAATTGATATGAGAGCCATCAGAAGACTTAGAATTTGCCAAAAGGCCTTAAATAGCAATTTTAATTTTGGAGTCAAGTTTGTCACTGGTACCGATGATAGCTCATGGATCTGGCACTGCGACTGAGCCTGTGTGAGCGATTCCAGTGGCCGCGATTCTAGGTAACTTATAATATCCACATCGTAGTTGTCTTCCAGCAAACTCTGTGCATGGTACTGCATACGTGGACTGCGACCGATGTCGCCCAAGACTATGACACAGGCCCGACGTTTTTTTTTTAACTGAAGTTCCACCATTTCGGTTGAGTGATCATGGAATGGCTCGTAATAAAGTCAAGAATAAAAGAACAAAAACAAAATAATATCAAAAACCGAATGTTTTCTTTTGCTTTTTGCCAATCTTGTTAGAGATGCGCGATTAATCACATGCTATTCATAAATAGGCTGTGGTAGTTACATCGTCCACCTCTATCGTTGTATGTCAGCAGTGATGCCAGAAACACCAAGCTATTGAACAGCTGACTAAAGCCTAGAGATGCGTGAAATTCAGAACCACTGTGATAACACCGTCGTCAAAATGTCATCCCTAATTAAAAACGGCTGATCACGAATATGCTATAACATTTGTTTTGCTCTTCTTTTGTTGTTGATGTAAGATTATTGCAAAAAATTGTAAAAAATAGAAACCAGTTTGCCAAAATTAAAAAAACAACACCCTTTTTATCTGGAGTCAACCACCATTATTAATTCTGTTGCCATGGCAACGCAAACCTAAGCCACAAACAAGGTCGTAAAAGTTTATCCGAAACTTTCAAAACACAAAATGATTCTGCTGGAACGAATTTTTCCATATATACGACCATTTATTAAATGGTTTCTTCATGTATTTACCCGTCTATGTGAACTGCAGCGTATATGCTATGGTGCCAGATCAGGGGCAAGTAGAACAAGGCAAGTGGAACGATCGTTGAGGCTATCAAAAAATGTGGATATTAAGCGGTTAGTGCTAGAACTGGATGAGGCAGCACCTTTTGCCGAGGACAGGGAGTTGCTTTATTTTGGTAAGAATGTGGTAGAGAAATATCCAAATTACTTGTTTTTGCCTAATGTTTCTTTACTATTCATTGCGAACAGCTCCTCGGGCGGCACACATAGTGATGCGTGCAAAAAACATTAAGACCAATGTCCATCCAGACTTTGCCCGACTCTTTGGCAATTGCGTGACAAGCATTTGGGGTTATCAGCGGCTTCAACATCAGGTGGAAGAGCTGCGTGCCGAGAAATATGATTCCGAAGATTTGGAACATGAACAGAAATTACTCCAACTTTGGCAGCTTCTTATGCCAGACACACCCCTAACTGGTCGTATAACTAAACAGTGGCAAGACATTGGTTTCCAAGGTGATGACCCTAAGACGGATTTCCGTGGCATGGGTCTGCTTGGATTGGAGAATTTGCTCTACTTCGCCAGTGCCTTTAATGATGCAGCCAAACATGTCCTTCTCCATTCAATGCATCCCACACTGGGCTACACATATGCAATTGTTGGCATTAATCTCACCTCGATGGCCTATAAACTTGTCAAATCTGGAGCGGCGAGAACCCACTTTTACAATCAGGCTGCCTTACATAAGCAAAACTTTAGTTCTCTTGAAGATTTTCATAAGTTGTATTGCTATTTATTCTTTGAATTTGATCGATACTGGTTGGACAGCGATCCGCGCGATATCATGGATTTTCGTGAGATATATCAAAGTTTCGAAATAACTAAACTAGAAGCCTTGCATAATGATAATACCTTGTTTAAGACCAATTTGGTTGTGGAGAATGTTTAATTGCAACTACCAAAATAGAAACAATTTAATAATAAACTACGGCTGAAATCTCAAGAATGTATTACGAAGTGACATTGCTCTCAGTTGATTTGTTTCCTTCTGCTTGCGGCTGATCTTTAACGGAAGGCTTAGTATTGCGATTGGGAAGCATTAAAGCCTCCAGTCCACCCAAAGGTACTTCAAATGCAATATAGAGAACATATGACAAAAGTACTGTAAATCCGAAATCTGACCAAAATTGCAACATCTAATATAAAGAAAGGTGTAAACGTATTTATAAAAAACAAGCAATCCATTATCGAGCACTTTTTTAACCACTTACCATATCGTAGTCCGAAAAATATCCAGGTGAACGTCTTCGTCTACGATTAATCTCCTGTATAAACATGTGCCAAATGTACACCGAATAGGAGAGTCTCGATAATGGCTGCCAAAGCGGCGAAGAGAGAAAACTATTGGCCAGTCCGCCATATCCTTGCATACAGGCAAACACTATCCAACACAAAGCCAATGGCCATCCAATTCGTGTCAGGGTATAATAAAAAGATTCCCCCAGCGTAGACAATGCGGGTTCCAACAACTTCGAATAGGGGAGAAGTGCAAAAATCGAAGTAAAGATCATGGCAAGGCTGAGCAGCCAACCCAACCACACAAATAACCGACTTATTTGAAATTTTTTGCCACGATTCAAATGCAGAAAATATCCAAATAGAAATCCAATTAACCAGGGTGCCGCATGAGTATGGGTGGCATAATAGAGTTTCCTCTCTGCCTCCGTAATTTTATCAAAATTTCTGAAAATAGGTAAAATAAATAAGTATATAAATGTTTTTGAGTTCTGCTTAAAATAATTGAATATCTTACTTAAACTGCTTGGACAAATCACCTAGCAGCATCGTGGTGAAAAGGCAGGCCGAAAGTAAAAGCATCAGGATAAGAATTCCGCCAGCAGCCTTTTTACCCCATTTGTACACAGCAATCAGCAGAAATGGTGAGATGAGATACAGCTGCATATCTACAGCTAAATACCAAGAATGCATCAAACACTATTTAAATAAAAACTCCTACTATTAGCTTGATCAATTTTTTGGACTTCAAATCAATTACTGACCATATTTGTATTTGCATAGTTCTGCACATATAGCAACGTTTTATACCAAGTTCTTTGGCACACGGAATAATCTGAAAATCCTCCATCCGATAGAGGCCCACTTATCAAATGGGATATAAGTTTCCAGTAAACCAATATGGCTAGTGCCAATACGGGAGTAAGCCGAAGATAGCGATGTAAATACATCAAGGGAATGTTTATTTTACCTTTGGATCTGCAAGGACCAGACTAATTTGTAGATAAGTTACAATAACGTTCAGAAAACTTACTTTTCCATAGAGCGTAGAGCAATCACTACCAATAACAAACCGCTGATAAAGAAAAATGTATCTACAGAATAAGCGGCATGGTTTATAAAAGAGTTAAATGGCTTCTCGAACCACTATAAACAAAGATAAAAATGAGAAAAGGCGCATAATGCAACTTTTTGTGACTCTTACCCTATATAGTGTCGCTTGGTTAATACTTGGTCCAATCGAGCCGAAAATGTATTCATGACCAAAGACCACCCAGATAAGGGACATGCAGCGCATGCCATGAAGGCAATCTATGACATTTGGGCTGGAATTTGGTTCCACTAAGCGGAAAAGGTCTCGTGAATTTGCACGTGCTGAGAAAATCTTCACAATTTGGTGTAGTTTTTCTAGAAACAAATATAGTAATTACGTTAAACGATATTCTATTGCTAGAGAGTCTATTTATGTACCTTGATCCGCGCACAAAAAGTAATCATACAACGTAGCCAGCAAAGTAGCCGAACCAAACAGCGATAAAATTACACTGAAATATGAAGTTGAGGTACATACAATATATAATTATATTATTGCATCAAAGAGGGGATAAAACTTACATGAGGAAAATGGTAAGGCCATCGTATGGTTGGCTATCGCCTGTTTGGCAACTCTTCTCATCTATGCGTACTAAACCATTGACATCCTCAAAGCCAAGTAAACGTTGAAACATTGTGGCCAAAAATTGTTCCATCAACTGGCCGGAGCAAGAAGCAGGAAAGCAAGAAGCGATTTTCATACTAGCAACTGATAAGTCTACCCCAAAGACAAGTTTGGTGATTGGCAACTCCATAAAACAGTATTTGCCCTTTATATTGTGAGTAGAGGTAAGCACTTTGTTGATCCGCAGGCATTCATCGTAGTTGCCCATATCGTAACGGTTTCCATACAGATATCCCGACGGAATAGATCCCCATGAATCAATCACTTCAAAAATTAATGGATTATTACTTTATATTCTTGAATATACACACGAAGTACTTACTTTTCAGAGCCCAATAGCTGCCTGAAGAAAGGCTGCTCATCCACTGGGATAAGTCCGCCAGACAAATCAGATCCTGCTGACTGGGTAGATCTGGCAAGGCCGAGATGTTTTGAAAATAGTGAGCAAACTCCATGCCCAAAGGACGTAACTCCATGAGTTGACGGAACTTTAAGTTCTTATCAGAGATCGTTTCCAGCTCCTGTTCTAGCCGCAAGGCCCCAATCAGAGGCAAAAAGAGCGCCAAAGCACCGATAATATTGACCATGTTGTGGCCGATGAAACTTAACTTTGAAATATGATGAATTTTTTCCAACCCAACGACCCTTATATACGGGCATGCTTAAAAAGATTACAATACGTTCAAGATAAGCTGGTCATTTGTGTTATCAAATACAAATTTGAGGGTTTCTAGGTTTCTAGTTAATATTAGCGATTAACCAGAATCGTAATACACTTGGCCGTACTTTTTTGGTAATACATAAATTTGGAATTGATTATCATCTCCAGTGCCAGAGCAACGATAATATTAACAGTGTTGTTGCTGATGGAATTAAACATTTTTTTATGATTTTTCTAAATCCCAGCTAAATAGATTAGAACAGTTGTCATGATTGGCTGGTCATTTTCGTTATCAATTTCAAATTTGAGGGCTTCCACTTAATATTAGCGATTAACCAGAAGCGTCGTACACCTGTCCGTTCGTTTTTGGTAATAGATTAATTTTAAATAGAATTTTAATTTTATTATCTATGCATTTCTTTCCAGACTTGTCTGATTAAGGTCAATATATTTCAATGGCGATTAAGTTACTTTGTTTTTTGTTATCTCCTTTTTTTATTCATGAGAATTTTTTAGTGGAATGTCATTGATGAATCATTAAAATTTTAGTTTAGTTCGTAAGTTGATCATATCTGAGTCACTGGACACAGCTTGTTGAGATTACATGGCAAAAGGAATCAGAAGTGAATTATCGTTGTTATTGATCAATCTGAGAAGACTATTAAAACAGAAGAGGAAGTACTTCAAACATCCATAATCCAAATGGGATCTTCCTTTTAGTTTAAATTCTTTAATTTAATCGAGGCTTTACTCGATTCGCAATTTATTCCATTTTGTTTTTACAATTAATCTACAAACTAATGAAAAGTACTCTATTGTAATATATCTATTGAGCATTTTTTATGTCGGATTCCTTCTTCGTTTTGGTTATTTCGGAATCAGGCAGATTTTCTTTAGGACGAGGCTTTGATTTCTTATTCGGCAATAGTAAAGACTCCAAACCGCCCAAAGGTGCCTCAATTGCAATATATAGAAAATATGACATTAATACTGTAAAACCGAAACTTGACCAAAACTGCAACATCTGTATAAATAGAAGAATTTGTGTAAAGGTTTATGATAAAATAATTTTAAAGAACTCACAATATCGTAGTCCGAAAAATGAGATACAGTTCGCATTCGCCTGTAATTAATCTCCTGTATAAATATGTGCCAAATGTAAACCGAATAGGAGAGCCTTGACAACGGCTGCCAAAGCGGCGAAGAGAGAAAACTGTTGGCCAGTCCGCCATATCCTTGCATACAGGCAAACACTATCCAACACAAAGCCAATGGCCAGCCGATACGCGTGAGGGTATAATAAAAGGACTCTCCCAAAATAGACAATGCTGGTTCTCTTAACTTTGCATAGGGGAAAAGGGCAAAGATTGAGGTGAAGATCATGGCAAGGCAGAGCAGCCAACCTAACCATACAAATAGCCGACTTATTTGAAATCTTTTTCCACGATTCAAATGCAGAAAGTATCCAAAGAGGAAACCAATCAACCAGGGCGCTGCATGAGTGTGGGTAGGAAAGTATAGCTTCTTCTCCGATTCCACCATATTTTCGAACCGTCTAATAGTAGGAAAGACTTTTATAACTTTTCAATTTCAAAAAAGAAAGTTGAATAGCTTACTTATACTGCCTGGACAAGTCGCCCAGCAACATTGTGGTGAAGAGGCAAGCCGAAAGCAAAAGCATCAGAATAAAAATTCCGGCCGCAGCCTTTTTACCCCATTTGTACACAGCAATCAGGAGAAAAGGTGAAACGAGATACAGCTGCATATCCACAGCCAAATACCACGAATGGGGCAAGCACTAGTCAAGGCAATGGAAAAAAAAATTAATAATTTTCGAAAGCTATTTCAAGTTCTTACCCTATCCGTAGATGCATAGTTCTGCACATATAACAACGTTCTATACCAAGTCCTCTGGCACACGGAATAATCTGAAAATCCTATATCCAATAGGGGCCCACTGGCCAAATAGGGTAAGAATTTCCAGTAGACCAATATGGCCAGGGCCACGATGGGAGTAAGCCGGAGATAGCGATGCAAGTACATCAAAGGAATGTTTATTTTACCTTTGGTCCTGCAAGGACAAGACTAGCATTAGATGAGTTCGATATGGTTCAGGGAACTTACTTCTCCATAGAGCGTAGACCAATCACCACCAACAGCAAACCGCTGATAAAGAAAAATGTATCCACAGAAAAGAAGCCCTCCAATATAAAACTGCTAAAAGCATTCTCGAACCACTGTAAAAAGTTAAAGTCGTGGGTAAAATACCTTGAACATGGCACTAGATTAAATCACTTACTCTAAGCGATGTCCATTGATTAATATTGGGTGACATCAAGCCGAGTATGTATTCGTGACTATAGACCACCCATATGAGGGACAAGCAGCGCATGCCATGAAGGCAATCTATGACATTTGGGCTGGAATTTGGTTCCACTAAGCGGAAAAGGTCTCGTGAATTTGCACGTGCTGAGAAAATCTTCACAATTTGGTGTAGTTGTTCTAGGAATTAATAGTTGCGTTGCATAACATTGTAAAGCTAGAGTTTAGCTGTCTATTTACCTTGATCTTTGCACAAAAAGTAATCATATAGCGTAGCCAGCAAAGTGGCAAAAGTAAATAGCGATAAAATCACACTGAAATAGAGTTTGAGGCATATAACTATGTTATCGTATCCATGACGGGAAAACACTTACATGAGGAAAATGGTAAGGCCATCGTATGGTTGGCTATCGCCTGTTTGGCAACTCTTCTCATCTATGCTTATTGAACCATTGATACCCTCAAAGCCAAGTAATCGTTCAAACATTGTTGCCAAAAATTGTTCTATCAACTGGCCGGAGCAAGAAGCAGGAAAGCAAGAAGCGATTTTCATATTAGCAATTGGCAAGTCTGTCCCAAGGACAAGTTCGGTGATTGGCAGCTCCATAAAACAGTATTTGCCCTTTATATTGTGAGTAGAGGTAAGCACTTCGTTGATCCGCAGGCATTCATCGTAGTGGCCCATATCGTAACGGTTTCCATACAGATATCCCGACGGAATGGATCCCCATGAATCAATCACTTTAAAAATCATTTGATTATTACTTTTTAGTCTTGAATATTCAGATGAAGTACTTACTTTTCAGAGCCCAATAGCTGCCTGAAGAAAGGCTGCTCATCCACTGGGATAAGTCCGCCAGACAAATCTGATCCTGCTGACTGGGTAGATCTGGCAAGGCCGAGAAGTTTTGAAAATATTGAGCAAACTCCATGCCCAAAGGACGTAACTCCATGAATTGACGGAACTTTGGGTTCTTATCAGAGATCGTTTCCAGCTCCTGTTCTAGCCGCAAGGCCCCAATCAGAGGCAAAAAGAGCGCCAAAGCACCGATAATATTGACCATGTTGTGGCCGATGAAACTTAACTTTGAAATATGATGAATTTTCTCCAACCCTTATATACGGCTAAGGCTAAATAGATTACAATATTTTTCATGATAAGCTGATCATTCACGTATCAATCAAATGATGGAAGGTTTCCAGTTAGTAGTCGCGTAAAATCCGAATCGCGGTGCTTTTGGCTGTGTTTTTTGGGTACTACCTTAATTCTTAATGGAATTTTAATTTTATATTTGTTTACCCGGTATTTTGGTCAGTTTTTATTGCATGGAACTCTAATTTGATAATGTATGTAGTTCTGAATTCTAGATTAGAAGTGCCTTGTGCAGACCAGTTCTGTTGTAAGAACAATAGTCAATAGGTAAATGTTCCATAGTCAGTCTAGCTTAACCTTATCGGACAAAACCCGTGACTTTTAGACGTCCGCTTAATGGTCGAAACTGATTACAAGCGAATTCTGTCTAGTTCGACTTTGCCTGCATCTCTTTTATCGATGATGTTTTGGCTGGATAAGTTTAAAGCTGTCAGAAAAGTAAGCAGCTAATTTTCCACGAATCTTAAAAAAATATCCATTTAATAATGTGATAAAATTGATCTCTTGCTTCGACACTTTTTTGTTATCACTTTACCACAGGCAAACTTGTAAATTGTTATTCAATTTTTGGTTTTATTGCGTGCGTAGTACAAAGTAGAGGTAGAGAACTATCGATAGTAGAAACAGTCGATAGTCCCAATAGCATTTAAAACATAGCTTGCTCTAATATCAGGTCAAAAAACAGTTGTAAATGCAAAAATTCTATTCAACTAGAGCCTTTAAATATTCCTTTTTTTGTACCTTTTAACATTATTGAGGAAACAATTAAAACAATTTCTCAATTCAATTCCCTATTGTCATATAAAAGTATTAATTTTTATTCTGGTATCGAGCAACCAACTTTTTTAATGTTATTGGGACTATCGACTGTTTAGACTATCGATAGTTTTCAACATGTAGTACAAAGGTAACGAACAGAGCTATGGCCGAAATACCAACACAACAATTTAATATTGTAGATCATCATGAGGAGGATGTGAAAGATAACTACCGAACACCACCAAAAAGGACTATCGAAGAGTTAATGGCCGTCGATTAGGAGGATGAGAGTCTGAGACGCTACTAAGAGGCCCTGCTTGGAGCGGCCCAAATTGAGAAAATCATTGTTGGACCCAATGATCCACGTAAGCTTATTCTCAAGAAACTGGCTCTTGTTGTACAAGTACGCGATGATATGGAATTGGACTTAAGTGGCGATGTCAATAAACCAGCAGATCTTTGTGATCAAGGAGAGCGTTGAATACAAGGTGCGCATCGATTTTGTTGTCCAACGTGAAGTAGTCTATGGCCTGAAATATGTTCAGAAAGTATATCGCATGGGTATGCTGGTGGACAAAATGATTCTCATGGTTGGTTCGTATGCCCCCAAGAAGGAAATACAATTCTTCTTTGCGAAGCCGTTGCTCCATCTGGCATGATCTCGCGAGGCAAATACTCCGTTTCCTCAGCCTTCACCGATGATGATAAGCATTTACATTTGGGATTGGACATTTATGATTAAAAAGAATTGGAATTAAAATGTATTACTGCAGTCCACATTAACGACGCCCTTGAATCAGTCGGGATGCTATTATAGGCCTAATCTAATCTTATCCATTTGCAAAATTTGAATTACTTTACAATTGATAGACCTATGGGAAAAAATTTGGTAATTGGGTTTCGGAACTGCTTCTCTCCATCATTTGATTGACCTGAAATTTGGGTTGAAGATCTGAAGTTTTTAATTATTCTCATTCAGTTCTCATTTTAATAATTGTGATTAAGTAGTTATCTGTTTTTCTGCCGTCTACTTCAACGGCGCATAACTTATTGAAATTGAAATTTTTGGAATTTTTAAAGTTTTTTGAGGCTATTTTCCAGAGGGGCCAAAAAATAAAACTCTTTTATGTCAGTTTTTATTTGCTTTATTAGAAAACAATTTTAATGAATTTTTTATATTTTTTTTTTTTTTTTTAATGTTTACTTCTCATTGAATTCTTGTATTCTTCTTGTGGCTTTCTATTATAGTTTACACAGTTTTTTAGTTGCTGTTTTTTCGTTTTTGGTTTTTTGTTTTAAGGTTCTGTGTGATATTTGTGTGTGTGTGTGTGTTTGTCATCATTAATATTTAATACATTTTTCTGCCAATTTGATGTTGGTTTTTGTTTTTTAATAATATAATTTATATTTAGCTTTAGTTTGTCTTTTAATTTTCTTTTTCTTTTTTGGTTTTTTTTTTTTTTTACATATTCATGTCACAGTTTATTGTCGTTTCTCGACCGTCCAAATGTTGTCGAGATAATAAAATACACAATACAAGTATTTTGTGGAGCTTTTGTCCATTTTGTTTGTTGCCTTTTCTGTATAATTCAACTTTTGTGTTTTTTGTTTGTTTTTTCTTTCGTTTTATATTTTTGCAATAAATGATATAATTTCTTGCCTTTGTTTTGTGGTTGTATTTAAACTTGAACTTGACAAATATATCATGTGTTGTATTCTTCCTGAAAAAGTCTGTCTGTTGTTTTCGTATGGCAACGAACAAGTTTCTCATATAGAGAGAAAGAGATCCATTCTAATTGGAAATGTGCTTGATAAATGTTTCATTTAATTGTTATCTAAAACAAAACAAATGAAGAGAATATGAGATTTGGGGGCACGAGTGTGGTTCGAGAGGGCTCCACGAGTTAGGTGACAGCCAATCTTAAGATCATTATTATGGAACTTTGATTTTTGGTGTCGTAATGGAAATGGAGAACAGATAGATATTTATGTCTTTAGGTATAGGTAGGTAGAAAGTTAGATAGATAGGCCAAGAAGAAATATTGAGGAAGATAATGAAGGGATATTGATTATGGTATGTGTGTGTGTGTGTGTTGGTGTGGGTGTGGGTGTGTATGTAAGTGTATGCATACAATTTTATATCGTATAAATTAGTTTGCTGGAAACCTTGCTTATACAATACTTAGTTTTAAAGTTTTCATTTTTTTTTTTGGTTTGATTTTTTGTTTGTTCATCATCTTCTGATTTGTCTATAGTTTGCAACATTTTGTATGCATTTTGTAGCTTTTGGGGCGCATTTTAACGATATTTCCTATAATAATGTATGAAAAAGTCTGTAAATATGTCATACGTCTGGCTATTTTAGGAAGCTGATTATTGGATGGACATATATGCAAGCATTTATGTATGTATGTATGTATGTATGTGCGGAAAGCTGAATGGACGGAAAGGTTGAAATCAATAAATATATCTATATGTTTGTATATGTTTATGTATTAAATATGTCTGAGGCAAAAGGAATGCTTTCGTTTGTATGAAGTTCTTGCTCATATATGCGTGTGTGCGTGTGTGTGTGTGTGTGTGTGTGTATCCATTGAATAGGAACAATAGCTGTATAAATATATATATATATATTTGATATGTTTACCTACTCAAAAATTATGAACAATCCTCTATAACATTTCTTCCGCTCCCCCTCCTTCTTCATTCTCTTCAGAAAAATGCATTACAAAATGTTGCAAAAACCATAAAAACTAAACAAAAGACTGTATCTATTTTTTGTTTGTTTAATTTAGAAAAAAATGCAATTATACTTGAAGTGTTCTATATGCAGTTTAATATCTTTTTTTGGCAAGCAGGTAACGTTATTTTGTCATTTTTTTCTTTTTTATATACTTTTTTTTAATATATTTTTATTTTTTTTTTTGGTATTTTGAAGGTACTTGATGCGTTTTATCTACTTTAAATTGGCGAAATGAAAAGCGAAAGAAATGAAAGAATAATTCTCAGAGAATGCAATCGAACTTGATTAGAAAGTGTTTCTCTACTATAAGCTGTTTGGCAAACGAAACTACCATCGGCTAATTGATTAAAGTATAGTTAGTAACGGTTATATGAAGAGAGAGAGAGAGAGAGAGAGAGAGAGAAAGAGAAAGAGAGAGAGACAGGTTTGGATATTCTTTTACGTGAATGTAATCAGTTCCTTTTACAGTTCTATTGCATTCTCTGACTTTCTCAATAGCAATCTAGAAGCAAAAATGAAGACTTTTAGCAAAAACTCGCTCATTTTGGGGTGACTGGGCGAGTTTTAGCTATTGACGCTTAAGTAAATCATAGTTAATTAAATATATGTATAATCGGTATATATGAGGGCTGGGTACGTGTCTGTATGTATGTTTGTGTGTGTGTAAGTGTGCGTGTGTGTGTGTGGGTAACTATTTACAGGCATTGGATTCAATTAAAATCAATTGAATTTATTTAGTTACTAAACGTTTTTACTTTTTGTTCATCATCGTTTCGTAAATATTTTGTAAGATTAACACATACAGTATATAATATATATATATGTATCCCATCAGAATATATATATAATATATATATATATCTCAATTTTGTTGTTCTTTGCATTTGTAACTTTTAGTTTAACATTAAGTTAGGCTTATTTAAGTTTTAGTGGTTCTTTTGCTGGCTTAAACTTTAGATATATGAATATACTTAAATAATCCGTCTTTCTTTGTCGAAATATATCTATGTATATGTGTATATAGTATAACCGGTTTTTTTTTTTATTTATTGATTTAGATTTAGCTAATTATTAAACAATTTCAATTAATTTTTTTTACTTCATTTTCTTTTACGTCGTTTTTTTTTCAATAGTTTAAGTAATAATAATGTAGTAATAATAATAATAATAATAATAATAATAATAATAATAATAATCATCATCATCATCATTATTGTATCATATATATTAGTTGGTATTACGAAAACAATCAAAAATAATTTTTCAAATATTTAATAATTTACAAGGATTTGTGTTTTCATTGTTTTTTCATGTTTTGTTTTCATTTTTCGAAATAGTTTTTCCATTAGTTAAATGTATTTTGTTAAAGTTAAAGTTATTTGTTTTCATCTTTGGATCTGCTATTTTTTTTTTTTTTTGTCGCATTATCTCTTAACTTTCCTCTCGGGAATCTTTAATTTTTTCGATTTTTTCTTTCTGTTGTTTTTTGGTTGGTTTGTTTTTTTTTTTTTGTTTTTTACTTCTTTTATAAATGCATTTGTTTTCATGACTTATTTTGGAAATCCATTCTAACATAAGTAGTTAGTATATATAGAAAAAATTAGACTTGGATTTTACTTAGCTTATTGTTAGAGACCAGCAAATACGGATTGCTTGATGAGGTTCCCCGTTCTCTTCCGCCTTTTGTGCCGTTGTTGTTGGACTACTTTTTCCTTTCCTTTGCCATAATGCCTGATCCTGATCCTGATACTGATCATTATTGTGGTTCTTTGCTATTTGGCTGCCGCCTGGCTGGCAGCTCTTTGCAAGGGTTACTGTAATAATCATTGAAAATTAGCACAATTAGCAAATCGGAAACGGAATTTGCATGTCGTTTTGGTGGAAGTGAGCGCTTGTTTTGATTTTGTTATTGTTAGTCAGGCAGGAAATTAATTTACTAATCGGCTTATAAAAATTCAAATTTCAAAGTTTATAAAATTGTTAGAAAAATGTGTTTGCAGTATTATTTTGCTGTTATTATTTTCCAGCTGTAAAATGGCAAAATGGCTTGTCGTTACGCCCACAGACTGCATTAACGTAATTCAAGGAACTGCCAACTCTTTTCAAGAAATTTCTAAACAGTCTGCGAACGTTTACGTAATCTTTCCGATATGCATAAATGATAATTGCAATTTTTGTGAAATAAAGTTAAAATCTGTGTGTGTTTCACTTACAATTCAATTCAGTTCGTTTTGCTTATAGGGCAAGTTTTCGAGTTATCAATTTGAGTTTTGGACTAGGACGCTTGTGTGGGTGTTTAAAGTGTTTTCGTAGTGGCTGTTGTTTGTTTGCTTTTAGTTAGTTATTCAGCCGGATCCTCCATAATTATAGATTCACCAGCCCAAACAATCGGACGACCCTGGTAAGGGCGGATTTCATTGTTGAGAATCAAT
Organism: Drosophila nebulosa; assembly: GCA_024703675.1. NCBI lineage: Eukaryota > Metazoa > Arthropoda > Insecta > Diptera > Drosophilidae > Drosophila > Drosophila nebulosa. The sequence continues at coordinate 11,495,892 of JANFPS010000004.1, read as the reverse complement.
TGTTTCGATGTAAAAATTTGAATTTACTTTTTAGATCTCTAGACTAGATCGATCTCTAGCATACTATTTCATAATATGTTGTTGTTGTGTGCGGGTTTAGTTAATTAGCCAGGGTTTGCCATTTTATGTAAGGACTTGTATGTAAGTCGGAATGAAAAAATAAACAAAAAACAAAACCGGATAACTTTGGATTATGTATGTATATAAGTTTGGACTATATAGCTACACATGCAGTGGATATATTGAGTAATTGCTGGATAAAATGATAGTTAGTGTGGCTTTTGTGTGGATTATGTTGGGTAGTTGGGGATAGAGAAACATACCTATATGAGTATTTGTTTTTGAATCTAGAAAAAACTACGTTGAAAGTAACGGTAACGGTGAATTTAAGGTGACTTGCGATAGGATTTTCATTTTGATTTTGTTATCTTTTTTCGTTTTTTTTTGTCCATTCAATTTAACAATTGTTTTCTAGTGGATCCTCATACATTTATATATTTATATATATATATATATATATATACATATACATATATATAAATATATATCTGTGTGTTTGTGTGTGTGTGTGAAAGAGTGTATGTATGTATGTCATGTCATAACAAGCGTTTTATTTAGAGTACAGGAAAAGTGCGTGTGTTTATGGAAGATTTTTTAGTTTTAGTTGAACTAAACACAAATGCACATAATTTGCATATATACATAGAAAATTTGTTCTAATTCCATTTGAATTTGCTTCGATCTCTAATAAGGTGTGTGTGTGTGTTTTTTGGCTATATAATTTGCTGTTGTACGTAGAAGTTGTGTATGTAGAACGGCTTTTTTGTTATAGTTGTTGTAGTTGGTTGTTATTTTATTTTTAGTTTTAGAGTTTAAGTGAATCGAGTGAGGCTAATGATGAACGCCTAGAGCCTAAACCTATATTAGTGGGACAACTGACCAGTGAGGTGGTGCCAAAGAGCTTGTACCAGCCAATAACGATATTAGATAGATTCAGATCGTCAAGCATTATCTGTGCCACTCCCATAAACACTTTCTTTTCAATCCGGCCATAGTCGCCCCAAACAGTCACCTAGAAAATATCATCGTCAATCATCATTCGAATCAATCTGAGTTTGATCTGATCATTTTACCTGCAGGACACAACCATTATAAGGCTGCTTGAATACCAATTGCTGTTGATATAGCGGATCCAATGTACGACGCGCTGTTGAAGTTTTCATTTTGTCAATGCAACGTTTTCCCGAAACCAAATAGACTTTCACATAGGGAGCCGGCAGCATTTTAGATGATGGTTTTTGCTACAAAGACGTTTAAGGGTTTAAATTGGAGTTGATTTAGGATGACTTTTAGACTGGGAGGAGTAATACGAACCTGCAAGCCCCTTGCTCGTATCACCTCCACCTCGAGAAAGCCCTTTTGATGGCACAGCGACAGCTGTATGTCACCTAGCGAAGGTGCACCCAAGACTTGCCGACCCACCAATTGGCCTGGACCAAGGCCATCGACAAACTCATTCAGGGCCCCATCATTCCGCAATGAGGGTGAGAATCTATTGTGTGTTTTGTTTTTGGTTTGTTTGCATAATTTATATAAAAATAATATTTTAGTATATATATCAAAATAAATATGTATTTTAGCTCAAATAAACACAAGTAGCTTTTTGTTTTAGAGAAAGAAAGAACTCTTATACACAGGGAGTTGTAGAAAGACAGTTTTTTTTTTATTTTTTATTTTTTTTTTTTTTTTTTTTTGTGTTTTTGATTACGACTGTTGAATGGTTGAGTATAGAGGTGGCGGGTGAGAGGTGTTGAAGTGAGGTGAGGTGACGTGAGGTTGACAGTGGTGCGGAAGAGATAGTGGCTTGGTCATTGTCTTTGTTATTGCATGCAAGTTTGTGGTATTTGTGGTTTTCACTGGGTTCGAAATACACAACAAAAAAAAAGAAAAAAAGAGGAAGAAAATTTTTAAAGCTTGTTAGCTTGAAAAATCAACAAAAAAACCCCTAGACCCAATATTTGTTTTGACTTGATCCAAGAAGACTATATTTACTTTAAGCATATATGTATGTACATAAAGTGAGTAGGATAATATTTATGGAATTCATATTCCTGAATCCAGATTCTGGTAAACACACTGTCAAGGAGTAAGATTTCAGTTTAAAATACAAACTCTTTCAATGTAAGAATGAATTCTGCAGAAATCACTTCACAAAACTAAATAAAAATAGGATCCAGGCACATCGATGGTTGAATTTGTTTTAGTAGAAATAACCTTTATATGCCTCTGATAAGATTTCAATATATAGACCTTAGATGTATATCAAAATTATTAAAATAATAACCAAGTTCACACAAGACAAGAAAAATGTGGAAAGAAGTGACAATAAAGAAAATACAATACGGGAAAATCTTAGATTTAACATCTTAGAGAGAAAGAGACAGATATGTAGATAGAAAGAGAAAGAGAAAGAAAACACTTATAATGAAAAGAAATTCGAAAATGCAGGCTCAAAGATTTTTCAAGGCTCACATAGAAATAACAAGACATATGTTTTACAATACAACGAATCAGGAACAGTTTCAGAGAGTGACAGAGACAGAGACAGAGGTAGGAGAGAGAAAGATGGAGAAAGAGAGATAGACATAGAAGAAGAGTTGGCCACATAAATTACCATATACAAAGCCAATGGGTATAGAGGAGAGAGATAGATATAGAGAGAGAATGAATCAGAAGCACAGACGAAGTAGGAGAGTTCAGTTTTGGTTTCTTTTTTGCTTTTTTTGTTTTTTTTTTGTTTTTAGTTTTCGGAAGTTATTTTGTCCAAACTTTGAATATAAAACTTACGATGAACCCTCGGAGCTAGATATCGAATGTATACTGCCAGCACTGTAACGGGTCACCGATGGCACCGGCGGCACTTCCACCGATCGCTGGATACTGCCCGCCGAGCCCCGCGATTGACGTTGGTGATATGGATGTGGTGGAGGTATTGTGATATGATGGTGACTTGTGGTAGAAGAGCTGCCTGAACACTGTCCCAGATATTGGTCTGTCAAGGAACAACGAATGGATATATTTATACGTATATACACACACATATTGTCTATATATATATATGTATATAAAGATTTTGTACATAAATACATATGCAGTATGCAGTTGAGCCTATAGATATATACAGCAATTTGAAACTGTAAATATTAACGAGCCGATCGATGGGCTCTCCGTTATGGATGCCTCCGCTGACGACGCTGGGCTTTTGGAAAACGTCGAATGGTCGCAACGGATAGCCGGAAACAGCGAGTACTCTTTTCATAAGAAGCCATAGTCCGAGAGAAACATTATAATAAATTAAGAAAACTAAATTTGTGTTTAAAGAAATAGTTACAATATTCATATAATAATTACATAAATCTTCTTTAGCAGAAATTAAATATTTAAATACACTATGTATGTATATACAAAAAACAAAAATAAATATATTATTAATTATGTGGTTAATTTATATGGTAAAAAAACGAAAATCCAAATTTTAATAATTTTTCAATTTGAAACCCTTGCAGAAGGCCTAGATCTTTGATTAATTTCGATCTCTATACATATGTCCCAACAGCTAGGTTCGGAGACGCATAGAGGGTAGGGCAGGCGAGGGCCTCACATAAGGGGCTTCCACAAAAGAGGGCCGAAAAAAACGTTCGTTAGACCGCATTTTATTTATATTTCAGTAACTGTTTAGAAAATATTCCCAAAAGTGGCCGTTCAAGTATTGCGTAACACCAAAAGCTGGAAAGAGGGAGTCCTGTCAAATATTACCACGAGTTTTAAAACTTCTTTGGAATTGTTTTGAATTGGAAAAACGAAGATATTTTTGTACAGAAGAGTATTAAGACGAGTAACAAAGGAGTCAGGGTTCAGGGGTAATCCTTAAAAGTTCTCCAAGTATCTTGCCGCAAGATTTCACCTATCATAATAGTATTGGACATGCCATAAAAAACGGAATCAGATTTCATTACAAACGTTAATAACGTTATACATTTGTATTTTTGAATATCTTTTGACTATCTGCAAGGGTAAGGCACTTTGTGCCTGCGTTTGTTTCATTTTCTTCTTCTTTGATCGAATTCGAAAACGTGATGTGTTTTTGTAAGTAAGAACTTCTAACATTGTAGATATGTAATGGATACATGTCGATAACTTTATGCAATGCTTCATTTTTGCCATTAATATACATACTATATATAGTTAAAATATGTATGTATATTTGTTCTGTTGCCAATAGTTAAGAGATGCTTGTTGTTGTTTTGAATGTGTCTGTTTTGTTGTCGTTTTTGTTGATGATGACTTTCTATCACAGAGCTCCCTGTATATATATAAATATATATATTGAACCAAATTGTAATTCTATTTTGTATTAAATTAAATACAAAAAAAGAAAAAATGAAGAAAGATAAAATTCATTATTCTTAGCAAACAGATGATAAACATTAGTTTTTTGTTTGCTGTTTTGGTTTTGTTCTTTTTTTTTTTCTTGGAAATTGGCACTGTTTTCGGGCATGCTAAATATGTATATAGTACAAATGTATCTGACGCCTTGTTATTTTTTTTTTTTAATTTTTTGTAGGCTTACCGCTTGGGCTTACATATAAAAATGTAAAGCCTTTAAAAGACTGTAACAATATATATTTATAAATCGACTGTATAGGTCTAGCATGAGTACAAGTATATGGTATATTAGATTGTTTTTTAGAGTTTAGTATATGTAGTAGCAATTAAGAATGTAAGGTAGATATATCGATGCATGCATATCGAACCAAACTCTAGATAAAAGTGATGTGTATATAATAATATTTGATCGTATATTGTTAAAATTAAAGCTAAATGTATATCAGAGTTATATTTTTTTTTTTTTGGCTTTGTAATAATTGATATATGTATGTATGTATGTAAATACAGTATAAAACGAGCGACTGTAAAATTTCCAGGAGTTAGTAAGATGTTGCTATATGTAATTGTAAAATAAAACGAACAAAAGACTAAGGATACTAAATTGAAGGTTGGCGTGTGTGAACGGTTAGTTAGGTTACAGTCCATCTTGGCCAAAAGCTTTGCTAGGCTCCGCCATTTGCCCAAAAGAAAAACGCTGCAACTGCCTGACCAAGCAAAGCTTTTGGAGTGGAAGTTTCTGATTTTCCTCCTGTTTCATTCTTTTTTGTGATAAGCCTAAAAATACGTATCGACTTTGGATTGTTTGTTGGTTACAATGTTTTTGATTGATTTTGATTCTGCGTTTGCGCTTCAAGGTGAACTTAATCAAACATGTCGGTAAATTGTTAAAAGAAAAAACAAAAAAAAAAAATAAAATCAAAGTACAGTCATGCCTGCGCGCGCGATAGAGAGAGCCTTTGATTGCAATAAAGCTTTGCGGGTTAAGTTAACAGCAAAAGAGCGATTTAAGGAGAAAGAGAGAGAGCGCGAGAGCAAACTTGACTTGTAGCGAATTGAAAAGCTCTTAGAACTACAAGGAGTGTGGAGGGGGAGCTTTGCATGTTGTTTACTGTTGTTTATTTCTGATGTTCTTGTTCTTTTGACTAACTAATGTTTATCATCCATAAATATTTTTAAAATATTTTTTCTTTTTTCTTTCAGGAAAGCAACAAAAAAACAGAAAATGATTTTTGTTTCAAATCAAAAATAGAAAGAAAATTAATAGTAAATTAGAAGGAAAGAATCATATAGAGAATTACTGGATAAGATATAGATAGAGTACAAGTAGAAGTTGTGCGCACCTTTCCCCACCAGCGCCATCGCCGAAAAACTGTTCTATGGCATCCGCCTCCGATGAGGAGCCACGCGAAAGGACACCGGTACCAGCTGCGCCACTGATACCACCTGCGCCTCCAACGCGCATCTCACGCGTGATATCACCGGGCAACACTTCTTCGCTGCGATGCACCGTGAACGAGTTCTTACCCTTCTTTCCAAAGCCCATACGTCTTTTACGACCTTTTAATTCAATAGATTTTGTGGGTTTTCAGTATTGTTATGCTTTTGATGCTTGTTAGTTTTAGCCTTAACATAATATGTTCACGATTGATTAGTTAGTTAGTAAGTTAACAACGCAAAAACTTTATGTAAATTGACCGTGACAAATTAAAACGCACGAAATGCATCCGAGAGGATAGAGAGAGAGAGAGAAAGAGAGCGACTAGCAAGTAAAATAGCGATATATGAGCTTACGATACATTCAAATCAAGATATAATCTGATATAATAGTTCTTGATGAGTTTTCAGTTAGGTTAATTGAACGAGAACTGTTAAACGAAACGGCATAACATAAACAAGTTAAAAATATGTTATCCTACCTGTCGCTGACAATTGTGAGGTGGAATTGGATTTCTTTCCCATACCGCTGCCGCTCTTGGGTGAACGTTCCTGATCGATGGCACCGCCGCCGCCGCCGCCTTTCTTGCGGTCGGTTGTCGTATCTGAGAGGCTGCCATCTGTAGGTGAAAAGAAATAAAGATATAATTAGATACTGTATTGATTGAAATGAAATAAAGGGTTGGTTTGAAATATAACCGATCGTGAACACATTTACTACCACTATTATTTAACAGAACACTAACAGACTCTCGGAAAGTTAACAGAGAGACGTGTCAGCTTAAGAGACAAAGTAAATAGGAAGACTGATAGACTTAGTTGCTTCTTCATATTGACAGCCCTGTAATGTATGCTATAGTTTGCTACTCACCCACTTTCTCTTCAGCCTCGGCACCACCATCAGTGGATTTGGCACCACCGATGCCACCAGTACCGTCTGTGCCATTCTTCTCTTTATCGTATTCGCTAAAATCATCGTCCAACATGGCATCAATTGCGTCCCAATCGATAACATCAAGCGGAGCATCCGCATCAGTATTAGCATCCGCATTTGATTCGGTTATTGCGTTTGGTTCGTTCGTTGTGGCAGTTGTTGTAGCATTTGTTGTTGTGGTTGTTGTTGCAGTTGTTGTTGTTGTTGTTGTTGTTGTTGTTGTCGTCGCCGCCGCCGCAGTTGTTATATTCGGCGATGTGGTTGTTGTTGTGAGATTTGTGCATGTATTTGTGGTGGTTGTGGGTGGTGTGGGATTGTTTGTGGTTGTTGCGTCATGTAGCGTCAGATTGTTGTTGGTGTTATGTGGTTGTTGTTGTTGTGGTGTTGTTGTTGTCGATAATGGGAGTCGTTGTTGTTGTTGTTGTTGATTGGGTGATACATTTGTTGTTGTTGCCATGACACCGTGATGTAGTTGTTGTTGTTGTTGTGGGGGATTTGCAAAAGAGGAAGAAGAAGCATTATTAGCATTATTACCACCGACGACGACATGACCAGCAGCAGCAGCGGATGCAGCACCTGCACCACCGCTCCCACTACCAATTTTCGTCTGTTGTTCCGATGCCATCGTTCCGCCTTCTTTCCCTTTTTGTTGTTGTAATTGTTGTAATTGTTGTTGTTGTTGTTGGTGACTATGACTACTAACACTAACACTACTCGCTTGGCTATTGTGGCAATTGGAGGTGGTGGTGGTTGTGGTTGTGGTGGGTATTTTGTGTGGATCTGGATTGTTTGTAAAAGTGTTATATATCCCGCCGCCCCCAACTCCGCTATCCCCACCAGCTCCCATTGCGAAATCGGTGGCACTTCCTCCACCTCCCACCTCCATGGGAGAGAAATTATGAGCGTTTTGTGCACTTGGTGGATGGGGTAAATTGCGTCGTCTCTTTAAATATGGCGCAGCCGGTCCATAGAGTTTCTGTTGATTGGTCCGTTGCAAATCTAGCGACATGTGATGACGGTGTGGTCCCCGAAAATGGGATGGAGCTACTCCTCGTCGTGTCCAACCGACATCAGAGTCATAGGTGATTGTCACAATTTTATCATCGGTGACGAGAAAGTGCGAGTGACTCAATGGATTTTGGGCATCCACATTCGCTCCCATATACGATTGGCGTATATTTGTTTCGGAACCAAAGCTACGTGATATGGCTTCATTGACAGCATGATTGGAATAGTTGTGAGGTCCATGCACCTCATCCTCATAGCGAATACGTCGTCGGCCCCAACTCTTTGTATGCAGATCATCATAATCCAGGGATCGTGATTGCCCAGCCTCATGGAACATGCGTCGACGGTCCAGCTTTGGTTTCTTGAGTATTGATGTGGGTTGGGCCTTGGCCACAGCTTCCGATATGGGCACGGCTGAGACTAGAGCATCCTCACTCAATTGACGCGAAAGGCGTAAGACGGATTGAGTGGGCAGCTGGGGTGTTGGGACTGAAATCTTGGTTTTCGCTCGACGATGAGCCGTGGGAGTCGGTGTATGCACATGGTATGTGGGTACTGCACCCAGATTTACTTGCGGGCCAATGTGTCCGCCTAGAAAATGCTGATCCACGCATTCACCACACATAGCCGGATCCATAGTGGGCAGCGATGGTTCCGAGCTGGCACTTGATGTTTGGTACATGGAGAGCGAGGGCCGTCGCATCAGTTGTTCGGCACTATATGGATAGGCAATGGGTTGATGCTGGGGATGTGGATGGGCATCGGCCAGGCAACAAGGATCCGAGCAGGCCCCAATAGCCACGCCTGGTGTGGCCAGAGCTGTGTTGGTGGATAGCACCACTGGTTGGCTGCCGTTTTGGCAATGACTGCAGCTCTTGTCCAGATGATCACGCACATAGCCCACATACGACGAGGGAGACGAGGACACTGTGTGGGCATGGTCGTGGGCAGGTGGCATGGGCGAGGAGCTGCGAAAGAGATTCATGAATTGCTCGTAGCTCGTAGGTAGCATCGCATAGTTATTGGCAGCAGCAGCGTGAGCATGGTTGGAGGCGGTGGTGTTGGCGTGGGCGTGGGCAGGAGCGGGTATAGATTGGCGTCCGTTGGGCGTTAGAAATGAATGGCAAGTTGGCGACAAATAGGAGGAGCCGGAGGTGGCTGAATGCATATGCAAATGAATATGAGAATTGAGTGGATTAAGATGGACTGAAGATGGCGTTACTGGTACTTGAACCGGAGCTGTTGTCGTTTCCTCAGCCATAATAGCCGGCTCAATGAAAAACTCTTCCATCAGATGGCCTCCACCTGAGGGATCTGTAACGACAACATGTTGCCGTCCAGCCCCCATTCGAATTCCCAATCCAGCCGTGTTCGGCGGTGAATCGGCTGCAGCCAGGGATGCCAATTGCTGCAGCTGCTCCAATTGTTCCATTAACAGCATCGATGGCAAATAATCACAGTCATCCACTTCAATGGTATTGGCGCGATTTGGTTCCATTGGTACTCCTCCTACTACTCCTCCTCCTCCTCCTCCTGCATCATTGCCGCACAGAAAGCTGCGCCAGTTGCGTGGGTAGCTAACGGTTTTTTTTTTGTTTCAGCATTTCAATAACGGGAGCGTACGGCGAGCGGAGCGGGCGGGCGGTGGAACATTGTTTTTACATTTTATGATTGTGGAATTTGTGTGTGGATCATGTTTGAGAGGGGGTTTGAGGGGCGGCAGGGAGTGTATTTAGTTTGTAAGCGAAAGGGGGCATGGTGGGTGGCAGATATATAACACAGCGCAAGTTATGTGTGTGTGTAAGTGTGGAATGTAAGTGGAACGAACGTCCGAACGTCAACGAGTTGTTGTTTTTGTTAAAGTGTTGTTTGTTGTTGTTGTTAGTGTTGGTGGTGGCGTGGCGTATGTGTGAAAGAGCATTCGCAACATAAAATATACATAGAGTTGTTGTTGTTGTTGAGAGAGAGAGAGAGACAAATTGAGACAGAGAGTATGGACGCGCGGCGAGTAATTTGTTTGTTTGGTTTTCGGCAAAAAGTAAAATGCAAAAAAAAAAAGAATTTTTTATGTTTTTCGTATGCTTTCTTCTCCTTTTTGAAAAAAAAAACAGAATTTGCGAGGATGTGTATGTGTGTGTGTGTGTGTGTTAGGCAGTAAGCGTTTCATCTGATCTAGTTCTAATATTAAATGCCTAATTAAACAGAATTATTATTTTTTTTCGTTTTCAATTAAATTTTGGGGTCAGCTTTAATATTTTGCGTACACGTATGCTGGCTGCAACTTTTTTCTTCTTCTTCTTCTTTTTGTTTCGGATGCTTCTCGATCAATTTTGTTTATGGCTTTTAGATTTTTCCAACACTCACCTGAGTCCCCGAGACGTGCGCGGTCTTTCGGATTGCGTGGAAAAAGCGCTGGATGTTACACTAACCACCGATTCCATATCAGAGTCACCGAATTCACCCATAAAATCCTTGTCCGGGGATAACGAGTGACGAGGACGCATTCGAGTGGTGTCCATAGCATGCAGATCACTGTCAGAGAGCCCAGTATAGTGACGCTCCCAGCCACCCATGCCAGTGCTGCGATATGTCGCCTGATGATGCGGCTGTCGTGTACGATGCCGTCCAAAGCGGCTGCCCCCAGCCAAACGTTCATCGAAATCTTGTCCCAATCTGTCCCGCAACATGGCACTGCGTGATGACTGTCCGGGAACCTGCAGATCCAATTCGAATATAACATGAATTCTACACATATTCAAAATTATTTGGGGCCCCTAGTCACGTTACCTGTGGCAGTTGCCGCTTCTTTGGTGAGCCTGTGGGCGTGGCTGTGGCTGATCTTGACTGAAATCTTTGCTGTTGTATAGACGCCGCCGCTACTCCGCCGCTTTGTCCACTTGAATGGTGTACTGGAAGCACTGGATAATCTGTATACCGATCGTCTGGCGGCGATAGTGAGCCACGTCGTGGACTGTTGCTTCTATAGCCGTAACCGGAACCTACACCAGCACAAGATGGACCTCCTTGTCCTACTCCTCTTTCACCGCTATGATAATTATCACTAGGAGCTGCCGAATGACTCCTTTGACTCAGGCTCATGCCACCAGGTCCAATCGCTGGACCCACACCATTACCACGTCGATAGTAGCCAGTTCCAGATACCTGTTAAATTGTTGGTGGGTTAGGAGAGGTCAAGCCGTCAAGAGTTAAGAATGTGAGTAAAGATTGTGACTGAAGGCTCATCAAATATCAATGAATGATGAATCTCCTTAGAACGATCTTATAGACTAGATATGCATAAATATATATATATATTAGATATATATAGATTATATGATATATGTATATCTATAGTTTGGTGCTTTCGTTCTTTCTTGTGTGTGTGAGTTTGTGGGTGTGAGTGTGGGTGTGTAGGTATGTTTAACTTTAATTACTGCAACTTCTACTGACACATCAACATGTACATACATATTTAGTAGCTTTTTAGTAAATAGTTAAGTAGATGGAAAGCATATTTAAAGTTATTAAAGATTTGAATACGTTATTCAAAAGGAAATCAAAGGTTATATTATTGTATATATGTATGTATTTAGGTAACAGCAGTGGTAGATCGGTTTGATTGATTAGTAAGTAAATTTAAAGATTTATAAAATTATACATATGTCTATCTCGATTTATATGGTGCACTAAATAATGGCAGAGAGATAGATAAAGAGACTTTAATCTGTAGAAGAAAATGGCTTTCGGACAATAGCAAACCTGCTGTCGTTTTTGAAAAAAAAAAAAAAAATACCCTCGCACATGTCTTGTTATTTTTGGTCTGTTTTGTTTGTTATTAAGAATTTGTATCGTTTTTTATTTTTCTATTTTTTTTTTTTGGTTTTTCGGAGTGCAAACCTGATTATGATAACTTTGTCCAATGCCAGATACAGTGCGATAATCACGAGCCACCATTCCGGCTACCCGTTTACGGCCTTGTGGTGACATGTCGCGTCTGGATCGACGCTCGTTTAAATCAAGCTAAATTATAGTTTTTTTTTTCGGAAGAGGGGGTTTGAAGGGGGGTAGGGTGTAGGAGTATTTATAACAAGTGAAAGAAATAAAGATGAAGAAAAAGAGAGAAAGAGAAAACGGGGTTTAAATGAACCGTATGGGCAGAATGGTAGCAAGTTAATAATTACATAAATGTGCATATGTGTGTGTGTATGTGTGTGTGAGTATATATATATAGGTATATTTAATTACTATTGCAATTATGATTGATTTGTTATATTCTTTTGGGTTTTCTTACATTGTGTCTTGGTGTGTGTTCAAAATTCTTTTGTGGACGTGGGTTTGGGTCAGGTTTGGTTGTTGGGTGTTCTTAGGTAATGGAAATCATACATAACGCCACTACTACACACATACTTAAAGCTACTAAAAAAAGCCAAATTAGTGATATATACAATATGTTATTTATAACGAGCTTGGTTTTTTTTTTTGGGATAGTATCAAGCGTATGTGTATATAGCATGCAATAAAAAAAGGACGTGGGTAAATTGCAGCCTATACAATTGATAGCTTTTGCGTTTAGAATTTATGTTTTTGTTTTTTTTTGTCATATTATTGTGATCTCCCGATCCTAGGATGTGTTCTCAAGTTTATGTTTTTATGTTCTTAACTTAAATAATTTGACTTATCATTATTAACTATGTTTGTAGTTTTACATTATAGTATTAGTATTTCTATTTTAGCTGAAAGAAAATTTTCAGTTCGCAGAGAGAGAGAGAGAGAGACAGCGAGAGTTACGACGCGCTGATAGTAAGTAGTTAGTATTTAGAGCTGGATAGAGTTTAATATAGTTTGAGGAGAGAGAAAAATTTAACACACGCAACAAACGGATCAACGACACCAATTAGTATAAAATTAAATAAAAGAATGTAAAATTCAAACAAAATCATAAATAGATAATCAAAAATGAAACACATTTATTTTTTATACAATTGTTGTGTAGCAAATCTCCTGTTCCCGATTATTTTGTGATGGTAGGAGATGAAGTGTCATGCAGAAAGGTAAAAATTTAGGATTTTGATATATGCTTGGACTTTTGTAGGTACAGATGTCTGTATGTAAATGGTGTGCAGATGACCACCGGAATAGTGCCGAATGCTACAGAAAAAAAAGGAACACACATAGAAAACTGGACCGAAAACAAAAGAAAATGAAACGCAGCACAAAAAAAAAATAAATAAATAAAAACAAAAATAACAAGAATAAAAGCAAAGCCATTTGATATCGACTTTGTATACTCTTTTCCATAAAAGTTGGGAGCTAAAGGAGAACGAGTTATACTTGTCCATTTGAATTGATATTAAATAACGATTGAACAATTTTGTTTGAAATTGTTGTCTGTAGGCAAAAGAGTATACAGAAATCAACACAAATGAGGAGATAAGAAGAATCACAGAAAGAGGAATAAACAATGTCTGTCTGAGTGGATGTGTGTGTGGGTGTTTGTCTGAATGTTGTTGTGTATTGAAGTGTCATTACACGTGGCAAGTTTCGATTGTGTGTGATGTATGTGTGTGTGTGTGTGTGTGTGTGTGTGTGTGTTTGTAATGTGTATAAGGATGTTTTTAGGGTATGCATGTCCCCTCATTTGGTCGGTTTTTGTTGTTGATATTGTTGTTATTGTGTAGTAAATATATATATATACATAAATAATAAAATTTTATAAAATTTTGTTATTGTCAGTGTGCTAGCTGGTTGTTTTTGTTGTTGTTGATGTTGATGTTGATGTGGTAGTTGTTTGTTGTTGTTACCTCTATCAAGGGGGGCGGCGGTGGGCTGGCTGAGCTGCCCATTGATGATATGCTAGCCCCGGGTGTCATTCCATCGATGTCACACTCGGACATGGTATCCGAATCACTAAGACGCGACATGGTGCTCGGCGGTGATAAATGATCTGTCGGTGTCAGTATCAGGCCGTCCACATCGCTGCCCTCGTCACGTAACTGTTGTTGTTGTTGTTGTCATAAATTTTAGCGTCGAGATGTATCAAAGATGTATGGAACGGAATGGAACGGAACGAAACGGTAACGGTAACGTAACGTAACGCAGCATGTTGTTGTTATTGTAGTTGTTGTGTATTAGTTATGGGTAAATGGAATGGTATATTGTGGATGGTTATTCAACATTCATGTATTTGGCGGGGTGCAGGACAACAAAAATATCAAAACAAAAACAACAAAAACCAAAAACCATATATAAGCACACACTTATGTATGTATAAATGTATACGTACATACATACATACATACATACAAACAACTGTGTGTACATATATATGTTTGATATGACAATGCTAGAGTTTTTAATTTTACTAAAATTTCGTTGTTCAAGTTAGCTGCAGGACTTAAGGGGTTAGAGGGCAGGGCATGGGTTTAGGGTTAGGCAGTACAACTAGTAAATATATAACAACAAAACCATAGCAAATTAAATAAAATGTTTTTTTTTTTTGTTCCTCTTTAGTTGTTTCTTTTTCTTGTGTTTGGTTAGTTTGGACAGTTTCTGTGTTAAGTTTTTCGCTCAACAAACTGTCGTTTGGTTATAATTCGCAGTTCCGAACTCATTAGTTACGTATTACCAACACCACGTTCAATTAGTATCGAAACAGAAAAACGAAATGAAATGATAAACGAAACTCAATTTGTTTTTTTTTTTTTAAATTTCCCCTGGCCCAGACATACGAGATAGGAAGTATCCTGATGCCCTTGCAACTGATACCATTCGGCCTCGTCGTCCAGTATCAGATGACTTAGATCGAGTACAACTTCGCCCAGGAAATCGTTGGCTCCATACCGCACATAGTCCCAAAGTGTGACCTTAAAAGAATAAACAAAAGGCACATATTAATACAGGAATACAAGGAGAATATCGACAGGTTACCTCCAGCAGACGACCATTGAGATCACAGCGTCGCAGCCCCGAGTACACAAATGTCTGACCCCAGCGAGGTTCACAAGTGGTGCCCACCGTTTTCGTTCGCCTCTTTGACTTGTGACTACGGTCGGGCAGTAGGAACACCTGTGAATAAGGAGAACAAATATATATAGATATTGAAGGAAATGATAGATTTAGGGAGGCACACTAACTTTTGCATAGGGATTGCGCGCTGCACCGCTCTGACGCAGCGACAAGCCGGTGGCACACACCAAAGTCACAATCAGCTGCAGCGTATTCTGGTCGTAGCCAATCTTGAGCTG
This sequence comes from Drosophila nebulosa, assembly GCA_024703675.1. Lineage (NCBI taxonomy): Eukaryota > Metazoa > Arthropoda > Insecta > Diptera > Drosophilidae > Drosophila > Drosophila nebulosa. The sequence goes on along the minus strand of JANFPS010000004.1, from coordinate 11,480,823 downwards.
CAATCGCCCTTCAATCGGTATGGGTTGGGTGGTGGTGCCCATATGGGGATGGCCATGATGCGCGTGCGATGACGGTGATGGCGCTGCCTGATGGCAATGATGATGGTGTCCCGCCGTCGTTGTGCCGTGTAGACCGCCAGATGTGGCGGTGGATTGTAAGTTGGCGCTGCTGCTGTTGGCGGTGCCGCTGCTGCTTCCGCTGCTGCTGTGACTACTGCTAAGGCTTGGTCCAAGACGCTGTTGCTGCTGCTGCTGCGAAGTCTGTGATGTCGGTTGGCTGGAGCTCTGGTGCTGGTGCTGAGAGACGCCACGTTGTCGTCCTAGAGTGGCCGATGCACTCACATTGAAATCCGGCGAACCGGGCGAGGTTATCAATACGCTGGGCTTATCACGATGATGTTGAAGTTCAATGGCATCAACTGTTGGCGCTGATAATTAAAAATTGGTGTAAAATGTAATTTTTAGTTAGGTTTTGGAGAGTTCACAAACATTGTTTATTTTGTTTGCTGTCGAGTGTTCTAGGTTTTTTAAGTCAGTGTGACACTTGCAAAAGTTGAATATTTTATGTTTAGTAATTTAAATTTTTTTTAGTAAATTGTGATTTTTTATTTTTTTTCAAAAATTCTAGCCAAGTTTGTAATTTTAACTTTTATATTTTCTTTTTGTCTGGTCTTTAACATTTAGAATTGAAGATCTAGCTTATTAATTTCAAGAATATAGTTAAAATTTAGTCGAATATGCGATGAAAGTTGCAAGATATTTTTTACAATATTCTTTCCGCTGCTTTACAGTGTTCAGGCGGATCGACAGGAGTAAATGATATAAATTTCCTCCTTAGGTATGCAATAGGCAGTCAAAAAATTATAGGCTGTTTATATTTGACGAATTTATGCAAATTTTAACGGTATTCGTCAGTTTTCTTTAGTTTATAAGCTCTTGAAACAATATTTGCAACGGGGACATTGGCAAAGTCCATCAAAGTTTTCAAGAGCGTAATGTTTCGACTATATATTGCATACTTCTGAGGGCAACTCTCCACCTATTTCACTCCTGTACATACACCATTGCTGCAATAAAAATTCATGTTCTTAAACGGGGTTTCAGTATCAGTTTTAGTCCTTGTTTTTGATCGTTAATGAGTTGGTTCAAGTATCAAGTGTCATTATGAAAAGAAAATTGTTGCTTATTGATATACACCGTTTGCGCTTTGGTTTAATTAGTTGATTATGCAATAGTGCCATTATTTTTCTATCAATTTGGGAACAACAATAAGGAAGAATTTGGGCAATTAGCGAAATAATCAATCGTTTCCTTAAGACAATAACATACTTCATCACACACGGAGCTCACACAATGCACACTCTCACTTACACACACACACACACACACACACACACACATACTCTATTTATGTACCTTTGCGTTGTATATAACGTCCGCCGCTGCTGACCACTGCACTGCCTGCCATACTGGTGGCCAGACCGCTGTGCGGAAAATTGGCCGTGGAACGACGCGTGGCGTTGCTACTTGTGGCCGAACCAGAGGCGGCGGAACAGGCACTACTGGGGCTTACGTTGCTACTACTTCCGCCGCTATCGGCGCCGCCTCCGATTCCACTTGTCCCCCCCGTGGTTGGTGGTAATAACAATGAACGGCATACAATCAATTCCACTTGTGCATCCAAACGACTTTCGTCAATGATATCGTAAACCTCATCACTGCTTTTGTTATGCAAATTACGCCCATTCCATTTGATGATCTCGTCGCCTGATCGCGTGATGTGATGTGAGAAATGGATGTTAAGCAGAGATAAAGAGAGACAGAGAGATAGATAGAGAGAGATAGATTGAAAGTGAAATGAGTAATGACAGAGAGAGAGAGAGAGAGAGAGAGAGAGATGTATGATTTACCTGGTCTAATACGGCCCTCAAGATCGGCCACAGAACCGCGTTTGACTTTTTCAACAATCGCAGCACGTCCACCTCCGCCTCCGCTTCCTGATCCTCCAAAACTGCGAATGGGCTGGCCACCGATCACCTTTAATCCTAATATATCTTCCCCATCATAGTATTTACGTAATATCATGTGACCAATCATGCGAGTATTATCCGCGGATGTTTGCCAATTCACCGGATTCTATACATGGATTAGGTATGTATGTTCGATTTGGTGGTGGATTGATTGGAGTGGTTGTTTGTTGGTGGGTGAGGTGGATTGATTGATTGATTGATTGGTTGAGGTTCATGATTTGGCAATTTTGCATAGATTTTTGTGTGGTGACGAGTGGTGGAGTTGGTGGTGGTGGTGGTGGAGGTGGTGGTTAGACCAAAGTGGTATGGATGGTATGCAGGAATAGTAGAATGTTTTTAGTTTTCTTTTAGTTTTAAGTTTTCCATCACAAAAGTCTCTTAGTTGCTAAGTGGAATTCTGTTTGTTTTTTTTTTTAAGTCTAGGTTAGTCTTAGAACGAAAAACATGTATTTAAAATATATTGTACAGATATTATGTTTGTTTTTTTTTTTTTTTTGGTTTTGTTATTGTTGTTTTTGCTTTGGCTTTTTTTTACATTCATTTTTTGTCTTATTAACTAAAACTTTGGTTGCTTTCTACTTTTCAAAACAAGAGATAGAGAGAGAAATAGTTTTGTAAGATAGTTTTGGACAGTCAAAGAAATAATTAGATAGATCTTGTTGGTTAAGAGTATTCATTCACAGAGTTTTCTAACGTCACAAAGCGTTAGGCCTACTAAAAATACATACGTTTTGAGAACACATACGTTTGTTTTTGTTTTGGTTTTGAGTTTTAAATTTTGTATTTTCTATTTTTGAAATTTGTAGAATTTGGAATTAATTTACTAGGTGCGGCAATTTGTTGTTGTTGTTGTTAGGGTGCTTCGACACATGCTTAAGAGGAAAAATTAAGGATAAACGTGCAAAAGGAATAGAGTTTTTTTTTTTTTGTTTTTGAGGAGTGAAAAGTAGTAGCCATGCACAATATATATATAGAGAGAGAGTATATATGTAGGTACAATACAGGTATCTAGCATGAACATGCAATTTTGAGAGAGCAAACTGAAAATGTTTATGTTAAAGGACATTTACATTATGATAAAAGAACAACAAACATGGAAAAACGTTGTTTGTAGTTTTCTTTTGACACGAAGGAATTGGGTGGGTCATTTGGATTGGGCGCTATGTTTCCATTGACAGACAGACGGATACAGAAAGAGAGAGAGAGTGGCAAGGAAACAGAGAAAAATACAGAGAGACAGAGCGAGAGAGATAAACAGAGAAAGAAGAAACAGATTTTTTTTTTTTTTTTGGGGGGGGGGGGGGTGGGGACACACTCAGAGACACACAATGCAGAACAGATCTTTTATTTCGTTCATCTTCATCTTCTTCTTCTCCGGTCACACTCCTCATCCAGAGTATCAACCCCTTCTAATACCTTCGGCACATCTCCACGATTCGAGTCCTCGCTGCTGGTAAAAGTGCTGCTTGTGTCAATCCCCGAATCCTTGGTGGCCGAGTCTTGACTACCCTGACGCTCGTTATCCCAACGCCCGTTCCAATCTGCAGCACCATCTTGGCTTAATAATTTCCCACTAGTTAGTATGGTGGCCGCGCCCACATCAACAGCCGTCGATGGCAATATTGTGGTGACAGGAGGCAGTGAGCCTCCACCACCCACTGGCATGCCCACCACAGCGACATCACCATCATGGGCATCGAAGCGTACGGTTTTCTTTATTCTACGCTCGGTGAAACGCCGCGAATCCTGAGCCGCCGATGATGAAGAAGTACTGCCCGCGGGCTCATCCCAGTAGGCGGCTTCAGTTGAACTGACCGAACTGCTTCCGCCACCACCAGCGCCCAATAGACCGCGCTCTCGGCTCAGGCTGCCTCGTGTGGTTGTTGTGCCACCGACATGGACTTCGTCTGCGGACATTACACCCCGTTCATAGGTTGTTGGGCCAACCCCCGATCCGATCACAATTTGTGGCTTGGGATAGTAGCTGCTGCTGGTGGTACTGCTGCTGCTGCTGCCGGCCCCAGCACTGGCTGCAGCTAAGGGCGGCGCACGGCGGTAGGCGGAGCCACCAGAACCAGCTCCACCAGCTCCTCCTCCTCCTCCGTAGAACTGTCGCTCGTGATTACTGCGATTCAATGAGTTTCGCTGTTGCACATCCAGCCGAGCTGTCCTCGTCAATGGATACTGCTCCAGGCGTTCGCGATGCTGCAGCTGTAGCTCGTAGCGATCCCTTTGATCGGCCGAAGAGTAAAGCCTCTGATTCGTATGCTGTCCCAGAGTTAGACGATAATCGCTGACACTCAGCAGATCGCGCTCATTAAGGCTGCGCTGTTGACGCCAAGGATCCTGTTGCCGTACTTGTAGACGGCCGCCTGTTGATTATGCAAAAATTTTGTTGTTTTTTGTTCGTTTTTTTTTTTTGTTGTGGTGGGGGAGGGGTAAACTCACAACTAACTAGAAGAGTTTAAGGGGTTCGAAAAGAGGAATCGGTTTCAGTTTTTGGGAATTGATTTTGATTCTGGATTTTGGGAATTGATTTTTTGGGTTGCGATTCAATTGACTTCCTTTGGAGTTCGCTGCGCTTGCTCTTTTATTAGTTTGTTGTCCTTTTCGAATTGCTTTTGCATTTTTAAATGATTTCTTGATTGTTTATAAACATCAAAATATAAACTATAAAAATTGTGTAAAATTAATGTATACATAAATTGCACTTTAAAAAGACTTAATAGAAGGTGATTTGAATATTTGGATGGTTGGCGCTAAGGGGGGAAGGAATAGTCTGTGACAAAAATTCAAGACAAGCGAAATACGTGAAAGAATCTAACTAGACTTTAACGCATTTGTTTTTTTTTTTCGTACCCTTAATCGAATATGTCTTAACTGATAGCATCACAAAACAGCAATACAAAAAGTTTAAACAAAGTTTCTAATCCGTGTTATTAGTCGAAATTTATGCAATATCGAAAGACTATATATGTGAAAATAAGTTAAAATGGGCAGAAGAGTTTGTTTGGACACGGTGGAATTGTGAATAGATTGCTTAGTCTATTTTATTGCATAATGTCCAAATCGATGATAATAGTCGCTAAAAGTCAAGGATATAAAGTATTTTGATTTTCGATCTGGAATATTAAGGATTGGGTAACTGTTTTTTGGAATATCATTATTTAAAGACCTATGTACAATTTAAGAATCATATTAAGCCTAAGGAAAGTGTACTAAGCAAGTAACAAGAAGGTGGCACAAGGATCTAATGCTTTTTGGGAATTTTCCATTATATTTGTTTTGATTTTTGTTTTTTTGTGTTTTACAGAAATACTTATCTGACTGGTAGCTAAAACTTTTAAGAGCATTAACTAGATAATATATATTCAGATGTATGTAGATGTCATCGTAACGATCTTACTTAAGAAACATTTTTTGTTAAATAAAACAAGGTGACATATGTATGTATGTGGATTTTGGCCGGATTTGGGTCATGGAAACATGGTCAAAAGATTGTACTTGTGTGTTGCAGGCAGAGAGGAAGACAGAGAGAGAGAGCGAGAGCGAAAGAAAAAGATGGAGATAGAGTGTGTATTTTTGTGAAATTGGAGTAGAAGTTGTTGAAGGAAACAGGAAACAGCGTTACGATATCCATGCAAATTCTTCACATTTTTTTTTGGTTTTTTATTTTCTGTATTTTGGTTTGTTTTGGCTTTTTTCGACTTGCTTGATATGTATATTCACATTTACACGAACAAAAATATAGAAAACAAAAAAATAATTATGAATTGATTTGAAATTTCCTTCTCAAAAATAACTGTGCACCAAAAACATCGAGCAAAGTGTGAAAATTATATAAAAAACTGATAGACTTTTCCTTGCTGAAAAGAATCTGAACATTTTGTTTCACTGTGTGTGTGTGTGTGTGTGTGCTGGTGTGAAAAAAAAGACGACGACGACAACAACAACAGTTAGTGCTCGAGAGGGAATATAATTAGAAGTAAGAATAAAGAGAGGAAAAACAGATCATCAAATAGAGATGGCATTTCAATTGAGGAAAGAAAAAAACGAAAGACATTTTTAACTTTGATCATTTAACGAGGAAAACTCAAACTAAAAAAGAATAAAGTCAGATAAACATTTAGGAAAAAACATTTATGTGATAATTTGTTGGAAAGAAAAAAACAACTTAATTTTTTTCACTTGGTTTATTAGTAAGTGTTTTCGCTGTTGCTTTTGTTTTCTTATTTATTTTGAATTGTTTGCTTACATTTGCATGAATCTGTAGATCGCCGGGCGTGAGAGCTACTTGGACACCAGTCAAGCCGCCAAAATTACCTGCTTTAGTTATTGCGAATTGCATTTGTGTAGAGATTTTGGTTTAGGATTGATTTTAATAAATAACACAGGATTTGGTTTGGTTTTAGTTTAGATGACGGGGGGCCACACACACAAAGAGAAATTCACATGTATGTATATATATATTTAATAGAGAAAGAGAGAAAGAGAGAACAAGTGGTGTGTGAGAGAGCGAGAGAGACAGTCAGAGTTTTGGGATAAGGCATACTAGACATAAATCAATCAAACAAAATAAATACATATACGATAAATGGCCACACTAGGGTGATAAATATAAGAGTGCCTCGTATGCATTATAAAAATAAGTAGCTTAATTAACTTAGCTCTAAATTAAAGTTAATTTACTTTACTTAAAGAAATCTTTTCAATACTGTTAATAGAGATACGTAGATCATACAACACTCGCATTAGCCTAACTTACGCGTATTTAAAAGACAAGAGGGCATAAAAAAACAAGAGAGGAAAGTGTTTATCGACTTAAACCATAGTCAAGATACATAGAGAAATGAGTGAATTTAAGCCATAAGTTGGCTCCTGCTTGTGAAATGGCTTCTGAGAAAAATATTTCATTGATGCTATTCAACTTAATTAATAGTTAGTTTTGCATTTGTTGTACTTTTTTCGAAAGCACAAAAAAACAACTATATACAAATTTTGTGTTTATTTTTTGGTCTTTGCCCTTGAAATCGCGCTTAACCCACACACATACACCCAAGCAAACACACAAACAAACACACAAATTGCTCAGACGATAACCGCCTTGGTGGAAACTATATTTCTATGTCACACACACACACACACACAAATGTGTAAGACCACGCATACATGGAAACACTCAAAATGCATGTGCATATGTATGTATACATGTGCTTTACCCCTGGCATACTTTCATTTGACTTTGGTCACGATACAAAACGTTTATTGTAGGCATAATGGGCAACAGCAACAACAACAACAAAAACTGGAAAAACAAAAACACAATAAAAAAAAAATAACAAAAACAACACAATAACAAAAAAAAACGAATGACAAATTACATAAAAAACGGCAATGTAAACAAAAGCAGAAGAAAACAAAGCAAAAGTAAAGTAAATTATTTTAAGAGGCGACACGCACTGTGAGAGAAAGAAAAGAAGCGGAAAGACACGGAGGAGAGGAAAGAAAAGCAACCAAAAATCAATAAGGTGTACAACAAAAACCACACACACACACACACAAACACATACACAAACTAACACTTACAAATATATACATATATATAGAGAACACGACGGTCATTTCTGTCCCTTGGCGACGACCTTTGCCTATTGTTGTTGTTGCTGTTGTTGTTGCGCAGAAATGAAAAATTAAATAATGTTTGCATTTGTGTATGTGCCCAGTATATGCTGTGTGAATGTGTGTGTGTGTGTGTGTGTGCGTGTATATGTATGTATATTTTTGGTCATAAATTCAAGCAAATTGTGTTTGACTAAAAGGGCGGGCTGACGGGCAGGTGTTGGACTGGCAAAAGAACAGCCGCAGCAGCAGTAGCCGAAGTAGAAAAGCAGGAGAGTAGCTTGTTCTATTTTTAAACCAAAACGCACAACGCACCACGCACAAACACACACTCACACACAAACCAAAACACCCACACACAGACGCAGGCGCATAAATAGCACACCCACACACACACACAAACATACGCGCCCACATTCACACACCCACAGACACACGCACAATGTTCTCGCATTAATGTCACTCATACGCACAGTTGCACATGCAAACATAACAACAACAAAAACAACGATTACATTGACGTTGATTTTGTCGGTTGGGGTGTTCTCGGGGTACGCGACGGAGTGTGCCGCAAGGTGGTTTGGTTATTGGTCAACGTTTTAATTAAATTCAGTCTCATACCTCATTTGGCTGGCGTTGTTCACCCATTTTAAAATAGCAAACAAACACACATACACGCACAAAACACACACAGAACACACAGGCACAGGCACACACAAGCAGGTATATCTAGGAAGAGCAGACTGTGGTCTATATTTACATGAATGTGAACATATGCTATGCGCTTTATATTGTTGCAGCTAGTCTTTATTTTCTTTCGTTTTGCTAATTAAATTACTTGAAGAGCGTATGAAAAATATTCGTTGCCTACAGTTTTGGGCAAAATCAACCCAGACAATAAATAGTGTTGCCTACTTATGCGGGCCCAATATGAAATATGTGTTAGAATTAAAATCGTCAACAATTCTAATTAACCACTAAAAAATGTTTGAAATTAATTTGGAAAATTTATATTTTTAACACCTTGGCAGAGTTTGCAAAATATCTAAATCAGCCTATGCCCTAAGTTTTGTCGAAATTCAAACGTAGGATAACAATTTAACAGAATCACATTCAATCTGTGACAAATTTGTTTCGGTTTTGCATATGAACAGTAAGGATTATTTCATCAGATTTGTCTTTTTAGCTGAACTCAACACTAAACTGCATAAATATTAGACATTTTGTTGCTGTTACTTTGTTGTACTTAGTATCCCAAAGCGTTTTTGTTTTGTATTATACTTTTTTTCTACATGTTTTTGCTAGTTTGGCATTGGTGTGTATGATGCTAATCTATTTGCATTTGGTTTTTTACTAGCCAAGCACTTTTTTCGGTGTAGTTTTTTGTTTTCGTGTGTGGCAGTCGCTGTATATGTTGTTGTAGTTGTAGGTGCTCTGATTGTTGGTTAGTTGTTTGGTTGGTTGGTTTTTTAAGATCACCTCTACATAATTTTATGAGCAGCAGCAGCCGACACTCACCTTAGTTTCAGTTGTATTGTATTGAATTGGGAAGGTTACAAAAACGTTTGATTTGAAGAGTTTTAATAAGCCTCCGTTTTTTTTTTTTGGTTTTTGGTTTTCTTTCTTTAATTTTTCACCTACACAAATAATGACATGACAACTGTGGGTGGACTAAAAAGATGCAAATGCCCGTGTGGGCGGGGCAGCAGTAGCAGCAGCAACAAAGTAACCACAACAGCAAAAGGAACATAAAGTACTAATTGCAAGTGATGTGTGTCTCTGTTGGGTGTGCAAATTGTTTCACTTCACTTCACCTCACTTTAAGCTGCTCAATGAGCTTCATATACGCTTAAATTACACTTTTCTTAACTATTTTACGCCAGCTGTTAGCTAAACTTGGAGTGCTCTTTTACTTTAATAATTAATTTTATTTTATTTTAATTATTTTTTTCACTTGGTTGATATTGCTCTTAAGTTTCACTTAATATTCACTTAATTTTTGATTTTGTGTTAATGTTTTATTGTTGTTATTATTATTTGTATTATTATTTTCCATTATTTCTGCGACACGTGCGAAAATTTCCATATACGTAGCAATCACTGCGCACAAACTGTTTACTCGCCTTTAAAGTTCATCGAAAACTAATTTCGCTTCGATTTCACACGGAACCAAAAAGGGAACAAAAAAAAAGAAGAAAAAAATTTCAATGGAATTTTTGCTTTTACGTTTTCACTTTCCCTTAGCGCCTACTCTTAGATGAGTTTTCCTTCCTATTGTTCTTGTTGTTGTTGTTGCTGCCATTGCTGCTGCTGTTGTTGTTGTTGTTGTCATTGGAGCCTACAACATTTCCCATAACCATGTTACAAACTCATTGCAGTTGTTGTTGTCGTTTTCGTTGTTGCTGTTGCCGGGAAGCTTCCCATAAGCTTTCCAATGCCTAACTAAAAATAATGTTAAGCATGGCCAACATACGACGACGACGACGACGACGACGTCGACAGCACCGATAACATTGACAGCTGCTACCCACGCTGGGGTCAACGGGTGAGCTGGGATTCCCGCTTCCCTTTCCTTCCCTTTGGTCTTTCTGTACAATCGCCCCCAACCGTCTGCGCGTCCGTCCACCCAACAACCGTTCTCTCTAGCGCGCTTTCTTTCCCGTCTCCTCCTCGGGCTTTGGTGTGTTTGTATTTGCGCGCTGCTTCTTTCCCGTCATCAACGTCAGCGTGTTTGTCTTTGCTTTCCAGTCGTAAGTATGCGCGCGTGTTGGATGCCCGACTAACTGGATGTTAGTTGGGTTGGTCGGTTGGTCGGTTAGTCGTTTGCTTGTTTGGTAGGATTGTTTTGTAGTAAAGACCGTGACGTTGCATGAATTCGAATACAAAATGCAACTTGAATGAACATGTCGAGTTGAGTAAAGAAAGAGATAGCAAGAGATATATGAATATACAGAGGGAAATGCACAGAATGATGGAGCGAGAGGAGGAAAAGAACCTCAAGACTTACGATAACGCGAAATTAAATATTTAGAACTGACTTTCTAAGCATTCTCATTAGCATTCTTTCATAATTCTTATAATTTCCCGTAATATAATAACCAATCCAAGTCCCTGTCTACATTTTCTATTGATGAAGTATTTCATTTCATTTGAAAATCTTTTTTTTTAAATGTATTAACGCGCGAAAAAATATTATCAGCTGGTTAGCTACCATTTCTATGAGACTTCTTTCGGATAAAACCCCCCCTGCCACCCTAAAAAATTTTTCCCCTCAACTATGATTAGCGCTTGCGCTGGTCAATTTGTGTGTTGGAAATTTCCAGAATAATGTGTCTTGCTGGGAAATTTCCAACGCATGACAGTTAACCACCAAGTGAAAAAGTGACTGGGAACAGTGATTTGGAAGCCAAGTGACTTTGTGGTGAAGTTACAGATGGCGCGAGTTTTTAGCTATGGTGTGTTAAGGACAGATGGACCGAACGAATACTTAAGGCATAAATAATAATTTACTGTTATGAGCCGATCCTTTACCTACACACACACGCACGAATTGAGATAGAACCTAAAATCAATAGCAATTATACATATGCAGCCAGGATATTGCAGGCAATTAAAAAATAAAAACAGTTTAGAAGCCTCAACCACATCTCCTCCCAAAGAGGGAACAAAAGTCAGTGGGAAGGGAGTGAGAGAAGTGGAAGAGGAAGAGCGACCAGCAAAGTGCCAACACAAAAACTTTCTAATTAGGATAATAAATTTCGGCTCAACATTGCCGCGCCGCACTTGACAATGTTGTTCGTTGCTCTTTACTCTCCAAAAGAAAATTTTTGTACATGAAGAGCAGAAGAAATGTACCCTTTATGAGCCGCCCCCTCTTCTCACCATCCCCCACAACGCTCTTACGCCAGAACTTAAGCAAACCATCTGCTTGGCGAACTTCTTGATGTTTTTGCGGTCGTCTGCCAAAAATAAAATGAAAAAAAGGGCAAAAGGAAAATAGGAAAAGCTTTTCTCATAGTTTGTTGGAAAATGTGTTTTCGGGTCAGCTGTGCAAACTACCTTGCGTCCCTTCCTGCATTTGCCCTGTATATAATTTATGCTGATTGCATTTAACAGGCCACAAAAAAAAAAAAAAAATTCAGAGAGAGAGGAAAAAAGTGTGGATATGCGTTAAAGTATGCAGCGGCCAGAAGTGCATCCATCTTGCGATAGTTTTGCTTTTGGCCTTTTTGCTAAATAATATATATGTATATATGTATATATACATTTTGGTTACTTTTTACTTTGCTTTGCTTCTGTTTTAGTTGAGAGTTCAAATGCTCCCAAGATAAACACCTTGTAAAATACTTTCCCTTTTAGTCTAAGTCAAATCAATCAAAAAAAAAAAAAAAAAAAATGGTTTCTAAAAGATGAAATGGTAAAATAAAATAAACAGAGACCTAACTAACAATATCCATTTAAGGATAAAGAAGGATTTAAGAAGGATAAAATAAATTAGTTTTTACCCAATTCTAATTGAATTATAAGGTCAAAAACTTTGTAAGGGTTTTATAATTTGTTGGCATCTAGAATGTTTTTATATAGTATACGCTATTTACTTAAACTAACTTAACATTATAATTAAGTTAAAGATCCTTGAAAGTAAAACATTGTGAAGGTGAAAAGAACATAAAAAAAAACAAAAAGTAAAAGTTTTTATACATAGTTTTTCGTTAGTTTTTAATTGAGTAAACAAAAGAGAGAAATAAAGGAAAAAGACAACACACCAATGGAAAGACAAGAGAATGTGTTTATTAAATTATTTAGAAAAAATTCATAATGAATTTTTGTATTGTTTTTTTTATTTTAGTTTTTTTCTTGGTTTTAAGTTGCCAGCGAGCGAGTCAAAAGGTTCAAGGAAGTTTGCCATTTATCAGGAAGTTGAGATTGAGATAACAAAAATTTTTGTGGCGAATGATAGAAGGAGGAGATAGGAGACAAAGATGCCAACAAAAGTTGGCTAAATTACAAAGAATAGTTTTTAATATGTGGAAGACAGACAGACAAAGACAGAGAGTGAGAGAGAGAGAGAGAGTGGAGCGAGAGATAGGATAGACAGCAAGAGCGAGAGAGGGAAAAAGAGAGCGAAAAAGTATGCAAATTGGACAAAACGTGGTCAACTCACCATCATAATCGGAACCAGCTTGTATCACTACACCTCCACCACCAGCCTGACTCTGAGCCGCTTGGGCAGCTAGCATTTGACTCTGGAATTCCTCCTCAGAACTGCTAAAGGATCTTTGCTGTTGTGAGGCATATTGAGAACCGGCCAAAGTTCTTCGTTGTTGCTGGTTAAATGATGTTGAATCCATGGCATGTCCGCCACTAATGGTTAGATTGCGGGTTAATGGTGGAGGCTTTTGATAGCCAGATCCTCCAGACATTTGTTGAGGCGCCGGCTGAGGCAGTTGCTGTTGTTGCTGCTGCGTAGACTGTGGCTGATAATGTATTTGGGCTTGGTAAGATTGTTGTGTTGGTTGTTGTTGTTGTTGTAGTTGCTGCTGTTGTTGCCTAGATGCATATTGCTGCTGCTGTTGCTGTGCATGTTGCTGCGGTGACTGACGATGTTGCTGCTGTGAATGCACCTGACTGGGATGGGCCAAATGAGGGTGTTGCCGCATTAAACCATCAAGCTCGCCCTTAAGATGGAATTTTTGGAATTAGTAAAGAAGTTTAATTTCTCTTTCTCTTTCTCACCTGATAATAGCGCGGGTCATCTTCGGGATAAGCCCCTGAGGGTCCTGCCCGTTGTTGTTGTTGCTGCTGTTGCTGTTGTTGTTGTTGTTGGTATTGTTGAGCCTGTTGAGGATTCATCGGCTGCATACGAGGTCGTGGTTGCTGTTGCTGCTGCTGCTGCTGTCCAGCACTAGTAGCAACACCACCAGTACTCCCCATCATCATCATAGGATCCAGGCCAGAGTCTGAGGCTGACAAACGACGATTTGTGGGCTGCTCTTGTTGGGAATATTGGCGCCGCAGCATGCTGCCTGCCCGTTGCATGGGCTGATTTTCCTTCTCAGCGGCACTGCGAGTACGTTCCAACTTTGGACGCTTGTCCGTGGAATCGTGTGGGGTCATGGCCTGCTGCGAGATGTCCTGTAAAATTAGAGAACCAAATTAGGATCGTTTGATTTATGTATGTATGTATATATATATATGTTTTTTTTATTTGCTACTTACACTGCTGCCATCGGGCTCAATGCGGCGGATGAAACCGTCTTGTTGGACTGTCGATTTGTTCATCCATTGGCCTGTTTTTGACAAAAGCTCCTGTTTCTTGCGGCACAATATGCATATCCAAATAACCTAGAATAAATTAAAGTCAAGCATAAGATCAGATCAGAGTTGACTTTCATTTGGCCCTCATAGTTGTATTTTGTTGTTATTCCCCAAAAAACTTTTACAGAAGGCGTTCAAAATTTTGCTCATGGAGCACTCCCATCCATTGCCTCGTGGCGATGTTCAACACACTTTGGACATGTTATTGCTATATCAAGGTCAAACCGCTGGTCGATTGCTCTACTATATACATCGTCTATGGGATTTTTGGGGCTACATCAATGTCTATACGACCACGTACATAGAGCGTGGTCGAGATGAATATTTTGCCGGATTCAGCAGTCTTCATATGTTCACGCCGCCGCCAAGACTAAGCCACAATGAAGATGATGTTAATGATGATGCTAATCCTACTAGCGAGAGGCAATCAGAGGAGAAATACCGCTGGCTACACATGTCATTGATATTTCGCGGCACCACTTTTGGGAGTAACATTAACTAAACAGCCAACTAAGCAAACGGCCAACTCAATATCCAAATTGAAATTCCATTTCGCGTTCAGTTTACAAGGCTTATTCTTTTTTTTTTTGTCACTTGGCCCAATTTGGAAGACTTTCCTTTCTTATCTGTGTGCATACATATGTGGCTGTACTGTCCTGTCCTGCCCTGACTCTGTCTCTGTGACATTTTGGCACTGATTCAAGTTTAGCCTCAACCCAAAAAAGAATAGAAAATCTATCTATGAAAAGGCTTGCAAATGGTTAAACCTAGCGAAAACGACACACAGGCTTACACTGCTGCGGGCTAAATAAAAATTGAAAAAAAGTGTAATTGAAATACGATTCTTCAAGGGTAATGGCCATGGAATTGGCCATTTGCATCGGCGTGGGAGCTAGCATGGGCATGGGAATGTGCGGCAGCCTGGGCATTTGCCAAGCGTTAAAGACGCATTACCAACACCTTTAGTATTAAAAGTCCATTTGGAAATGACAAGGAATGGCAAGAAAATTTAAAAGTATTTTAGTTTTGACATTTATCCAGAATTGGGAACTATTTGGTTTTCTTTCTTGGCAAATGTACACCATGAATTATCCAATATGTTTTGTTTTTGCGATAAAATCTTATGCCCTTTCTTTTGAAATGACTGTAGGAAACTTGTCAATAAATTAAACTTGGTCTACCCCGCATCATCTGAACCATCGCGAACCATCAGCTGACATCCATAGAGTTTATTTATGCATATAATATGCCACTCGGCGAGGCGTCGTATGCGTGATGTCAAGCGACTTAGACGCCAGAAATATTGGCGTCAGTCGGCCTTCTTTTTTTTTTGTTTTTTGGCAGGCCAACTAAACCAAAAACTTTTCCTTCTATGGGCAAGTTTTTGGGCGTGGGGGGCAGAGGTAGGTACGCAGTTTGACTGCCTTATTTGTCTGCTTTCAGCTGGCAAATTCAAGTGACATTTTAAAAAAATTGCCCACTGTGGCAAAACTTAGCACTCAGTCAAGGCAGTCAGTCAGTCAGTCAGTTAGTCAGTCAGTCAGTCACTCAGGCTTAGTTACTCCAGCAGCAGGATATTTAGCTCATGTGCACTCACCTTGTTGCTGCGCAGCGTCACTTTGCCGCCACATCGAGCACAACAACGTATATTACAGTAATGGCAAATGTGGCCAACACCATCGGCAAATTTGGTCTTAAGGCATATGTGACAGGTGGCATCCAGTTCGACACCAGCCTTTTTCTGCTGTTCGGAACGTTGTCGGATTTGCATTTCCAAGGAGACGACTTCATCCTGCTTGCGTCTAAAAGAAAGAACAATTGCAATAACATTGAAGTAAAATGCAACCACAAGGAATATAGTTTCGGTTTCGGTTTCGGTCCTGGTTTGGGTTTCTGTTTCTCATTATCATCATCGCTCACCTCATTATCTCATTCTGCTGCTCCTCCTCCTGTTTCTGTCGCATCAGGACATTCTCAATCTGCATACGCTCGTGCGGTGTCAAATGCGATAAATCCGGCATCTCGTCCATGTTTAATAATTATAAGGTTTTCGGTTCTCGCTACTAATTATTTTTAAATGGATTTAGCTTATTGACTTAATGTTTTGTTTTGGTTTTTGTGTTTTTTTTTATAGCAAATTTGATATAATTATATTTTATAGAAATGGGGGATTTTAAAGCTTTTACTTTTTGCTTGTGGTTTGTGTTCTAATTACTTTTCTTGTGTATTATATAAATTTTTTGTTGTTTTGTTTTATTTGGATTATTATTTAAACCATGCCGATAGAAAATCACAGAGTAAATTTCATATATTTATTTTTTATTTTTTATTACGCTTTCTTTGGTTTTTAATGTATTAGTTAGTGTTTTGTTCTTCTTTTTTTTTTCTGTTTTTTTGTTTTTTGTAGAATGAGACTTTTGGAAATTCGTTGGAAATGTTTAATATTTAATTGTGCACTTGCACTTTTCTCTATGTGTGTGTTTTTTTGGGGTTGTCATGTGTGTGTTTGTGTGAATGTGTGTGCGCCGAACTGTTTGCTGCAACATTCTGGTTTCATTTGGTTATATTTTGTTTTGGTATATTTGGTTTAGATTCTTTCTTCATTTTATTTTTCTTTGTTTTTTTATAGCTCTCGAAATCGTTGGTTGGCTATTGGTTTGGTTATTGGTTTAATTGATTGATGCGATTGTTGTTGTTGGTTTTTGTGTTGTTGTTGCTGGGAATTTCGTTGCTGATATTGCTGGTTTATACATTGTGGCGCCATTTTAAAACTGAAGTCGATTCGAATTAGTTGTCAGCACTGGATGAAAGAAAAAGAAAAAGAAATTATTAAATTACTTTCTTTAAGCTCTAAAATGTAGGCAACACTTTTTTAATTTAACGATATGCGCGTTTATCGGTGTCTGTGTATATATGTGTGTGTACGGGAAGATGGAGGCCATTGCAGGCTTTAATGCACACTGTAACTGTATTTATGACCATAAACGTTGCAAAAGCAAACAACTAGTCACCAACACCACGAGTCACACAGTAAACGAGCCAACCGCAACGATAGGGTAAACAAGGGAGTGGAGGGATGGATGAGTGGGCGATGGCTGATGGTTGGGTGGGCTGTAGGTCTGTTGGGTGGGGCGGCATTGCGGTTGACCCGGTGACGCACATATAAAATGCGAAAATATACATATACACACATACATATGTATGTATATACGAGGCCATCATCATCATTCTCTGCACACACACACACACACGCCGCATGATGAGATTGTGAGGCCAGTTATTTATGTTGACAAACTCACTGAAGGAGCCATACAGCAGATGGGCAGATGGGCCGATAGGGACGAGGCAAGTGGAAAATTTATATATATAATAAGCCTCCATATCCAATTTGCTAGTGGGCTTTCTTAGCTCAGATTGAAAAGCGATTTCAAAAATGCACAAGAATAACACAATTTTCAAGAGGAAGCGGATGATATGATCCTTGGTTGTACGCTCCAGTGTGACATTTTAAGTAAGTATATAGGATATCGACCTTTGGTCTCATTTTCTTTATTCGTGTCAAGCGGCTCAACTATATGGGTGTGTGTGTGTGTGTGTGTGTGTGTGTGCGCCATAGTATTAGCAATGCAGATTGAACTACAACAAGTCCAAGCAGCAACAAATTCAAAGAAGTTTAAAAGGAAAATAGACCAAGGAAAAAGTAAAAAATTCCTTATTCAAATATTCTACTTCAGTTGCAGATAAAATGAGCGAAAATTGAACTTTCAAGAAAAGTAACATTCTCAACAACTTACCTGTACGTCAAAGTTTGTTTGTTGGTATAGATAACTCATTAAAATTGTCCAGATTTAAAAAAAATTTTAAACCGAACTACTTGACTATCTATGGCATACTTTGGAATCTAAATTTCCCAAGTTTTATGTCTTCTGAAATATCACTAACCCCTTAGCTTTTCAACTATTTTAATTCGAATTTAGTTTTTGTTGCTATTTACGCTTATTAAAATAAAATGAAATAAAGCTCAATCTATCATCAGTTTAAGTATATTAGTTTTCATTTAGTCTTCGTCGTTAAACTATTTCATGAGGGGATTTTAAATCTAGTCCTTTATGATGCTCTCCATCTCTGTATGCGCTCTTTGATTCTTACTTATGAATTGATAATGGGGCAAAGCAAATGCAGCTTAGTTGCAGCCACAAGATTAAAAACCAATGGCAACTGGCAACTGCTTTCAGAGGAAGGGTAAACCCAAAGCATCGAGGCGGACCAGGAACAGCTGCCTCGCCACAACATGTGTTGGAATTCAACAGAATGGGAGAAGGAGAGAGCAAAGAAAGAGATATGGCTAGAGATTCACCACACGCATATTCCTTCTCTCTCTCTCTCGCTCACTCTGTCTCTCTCTCTCTATCTCTCTCAATCTAAATGCGCGCGCTCATTTGCGAGAGAGAAACTTACAATGAATTTCCCTATATTCCCGTTTATCGTACTTGAAATTGACCAACCGCCCGCCTCTAGTGAAATCAACAAACAAGCAGGATAAAAAATAATCAAGTTTAACTAGTGCGACTGCATTAATATATATAAGAATACTATGTTTATAGGCATGAGTATATAGATTGTTTACTAGATTTTGTATATAGAAATTGTATGGGAAAAAAAACTTTTGATTTGAACGTTTATGTCAACGATTTTCGGAACAAGGTTATTTTACATTACGTATACGCCCACTTGCCTTAACATTAAATGTGAGAGTTCACAAGGAGATAAATTTATATGCATATTTGTAAGTAGGAAGATGACAGAATGAACTTGATATATTTAATTAACAATACATTCTTGTGGAGGTTTCTACCTACTACAAATGGTCTGCAAATGTCAAAGGTAAAATATCAATGCTCAAAGCATTAAATCCAAGCAGCAATCTTATACAGTAAGCACACACTCTATATATTTCTCAATTTCAATAACTTTTGAATATATTTAGGAATTTTGGGTTACGAAATACGGACATTTAATTCATTGTCTTGGATACTTGGCTCACCGCCCGTTTAGATTGAAAAATTTATGCAGAACTTTTTTTGGTTTTTAAATTTTGTTGTTGTTCACTGTCGTCTCAACACAGAGTGCAATGGACTTACACAGAGAATATATATTGCCAAGTTTATTGTAGCCGACAACAACAACGCAAAAGAAAACTATAAACGAGACAATGACTTGGGTCATTTTACTTGCCAAAAAAGTACTCGTTAAATCCTACGGTCCCATTATGGCTTTTATTCACTTTTTACAATGAAGAAGAAGAATAGGTTCATTAAGTCTAAAAGTTTTCGTAAACTTTAATCCTCTAGTTCACTGACTAAGCCATATTTTTAATTCTTTGCTTCATATTAAGTATTTTGATATTAAGAAAGGAACAACTATTAACAATTTGTGAAATAAATGTTCATGGAAAGTTGGTTATGGTAGAAGCCAGGCAAAAGGAAACAAGAAAATAAGAGCATGTTGAGTGCATGAAGATATATACACACTTACATACATATATATATAGCCATGTATAATGCATATGTATGTATATTCCGGCGTTAAGAACTTTCTACAATGGCAGCGAACTCAATTTTCATGCAATTAAGTGAAAACAAAAGAAAAACTTGTCATTCTCAGTGAGAGCATGTATGTGTGTGTGTGTGTGTGTGTGTGGGAGGATGTGAAACAGAATAGAGCAAAATGGGACTGAACAGCAAGAGAAATGGCTACAATGGAGACAAAGAGTGAAAAAGTGGTTGGTGTATTGACATCTTTGATATATGGTTAAAAACAATTTTATGCATTCAGATGGCTATGGCTGGACATTCAGGACTGGTCAATGAGTTGAACAAGTTTGCCGCCCACACTTTAACACACGCACACACACATATACACACACACACACACAACAAAGAGCGAACAATTTCCATTACTCATACGACAAGAGTGTGCATTCTCTATCTTTCTCTCACTCTCGTTCGCCATTTGGCCCTACTCACTCATGAACTAACTTACTGACTGACTGACTGACTGACTATTGCCTGGTGACGTTTGAAATTTCCAACCAACTAAATCGATGCCATTGTCAGCCGCCTGTTGCTGCTCTATCGTCGATGGTAATGCTGATGGGTAGGAGAAAGGGGGCCCGATGATGTTGTTGTTTTTGTTACTGTGTTCGTTGTCCTTGCTGTAACTAGTTTACCTTTTAATTAAATTGACAGCCAATCTATGCCCGCTACCCCAATTTCCTCTTCTTTACTCCGTGCTGTTCATTATTGGCTGGCAAACACCTTACTGGCAAATTTAAAATTTCTTGGTCATTGTTCCCCTTTTGAACTTGATTTGGACAAACTTTAAGGAGTTTTGGTGATGACTTGCTCAAGGAGAGCAACAAACAGATCTTTAAAACAGTATAAAAGACTTTTGTTTTGTGAAATTCCTGTTTAAAATAAGGATGAAATTTGTGGATGAACGAACTATCCAACTTGAAATGCCATTTGAAAAAAAACCGTCAATCTATACAAAAAAATGATCATTAGACAATTTGATGGCTTACAACAACAAAATTCCACCACGATCTAATTATTATCTTAAACAGTCTGTTTGTCTATATCGCATTTCGTTTACATTAATAAATTTGTAGTTGTACTTACATGCATTCATGTAATATCATATCGTATCATATCATGTCGTATATAATTTTGTAGTAGATGTTATATTTCCTTTTCTCTACTTTGTGTGTAAATGGCGTTGTTCATTCATTCGTTGTTTCAAAGTGTGTTTTTTTTTTGTGGTTTTTTCGTTTGTATTATCAAAATGGAAAGTTGTTTTTTAGACTTTTGTTGATTTTTTAATAAAGTTTATATATTTAGAAAACCGATTTTTCAACTTAATTTTTTGTGTGCGTTGGTTGTTAAGTATTTGATGAATGGCCAGAAAAAGAAAAGGAGAGATAAATGCGATGTCAGAGAAAGTGGGAGGAGGGAAGACGGGTAGGCAGATGGTGAGAGGTGAAAAAAGTTCAAAAAGTTAACTTCTAATTATGTTGGAAGGGAAATAAACAGGAAATACTGGGAAAAATTAAAGTACACCAACACAAAACAGATTTTGTCGCACATCAAATGGAATTAATCAAAGTTTAATTAAACGTAAATGCAATTCAATTGCTTCTATTTTTTATCAGAAAACAATGTTTTCCATTTTTTGTTCACTTAATACAAATGTATTATTGTCTTTTTGGGTTCAAAGTTAAATGATGTTATGTATGATTTGCTGATGTTTTCATGGGTATCAAGCGTTTAATGCATTCTCCTGCCCGAATCAAAAATCCGAACAAACGGGGCGGGCACGACGCCCTCGACTTCCACTTCGTTTTATGTGTGAGCGTGTGTGTGTGTGTGTGTGGCCGTGCGTATGTGTGTGTACAGAAAAAAAGCAAATGAAAAAAAAGACGACAAAGAGGAAAAACTGAACAATGAAAAGTTAATTTGGCCTTACACTTTTTACTTTTCCTTTGTTATTATGTTTTTTTTTTTTGCAGATTTAATTTTTGTGTTTTTTTTTTCGTATTAATTAGATGAATTATTTTGATGTAATTTATTTCATGTTTGTTACTAGCTTAAATCACAATTGGTTTGCACTTATATATTGTATGTATATAGATTTGTGTGTGTATAACATATACGCGAATATATATGTATATATATATAGATATATATGTATATATATCTGCTACATGAATAAGTGTATGTAAGGCAGAGTAGGCCCTAGGTGCATTCCATATGCGTAAAATTTATTAAATTTTGTTGTTGTAGCTGTTGTTTTATTTTTTGTTTTTGTTTCTTTTTGTGGTGTCTTTAGTTTATATTAAATTTTTGTTTATTTCTTCTTTTTTTTTGGGTTTTTTGTTGTTTTTTTTTTGTTCTTGTTTTTTATTGGTTTTGTTGGCGCGCGTTGTTGTTGTTTTTGTTCTTCTAGCTAAAGCCTGCCTCTGCCTGCTGCTCCTGCTGCTACTGCTGCTGCTGCTGTTGATGTTGTTGCTGTTGTTGTTGTTGCTGTTGTTGCGTTGCGACTACAACAACGGCGACGGCAATGACGACGACAACGACATCACGACACGACAACGACTAAAATTTGAAACTGAAGCCCATGCTAGTAGTCAGAACAGAACAGACCAGACCATTGCAGAGCCAAGCAGAGCAGAGCAGAGCAGAGCTTTCCCAAGTTCCTACAAGTTTCCACCTACCACCTACAATGGTGAGGGGCCAGCAGCAGTAAGCATATTTGCTTCAATTGTCGTCAGAAGTTCGTTCGTTCGTTCTCTCTCTCTCTCTCTCTCTCTATCACTCTCTCTCTATCTCTCACTCTCAGCTCTCTGTTAACTGTGTGTGGTGAAATAGTAAGCCAGGGAGTTGTTAACCAGGCAGCAAAGGGAACTCATCTATGTATGTGTGCGTGTGTGTGTGAGTGTGTTTTGAGAGTTCCCGTTATGAGTGCCTTTTCATATTTCATGTGCAATTTTAACACCTACTACGAGCTAACTACACTAATAAATGCCAATGTATTTGTGGGTGTGTGTGTCTGGATATGGATGTGTGTGGGTGCATGTCGGTTAGTGTGTGGCTTAGTTCCCGGCATATTCACTTACCTCAGTCCATTTCCTTATTTGAGTTTATCATCGTGCTGCATTTTCATGTCCGCGTTTGCCTTTGGTTTTTTATTTTCTGTAAATAATAATTGTAATTATCATTGCCTATTTTTTGGGGCTCCATGGTATTTAGAAAATATGTATGTATATAAATAAATTACACTAGTTTATATTAAAAATGAAACGGCCTTAAAAAGTATTTTTTGGGAAAAAGAAAATTATATGTAAAGAAGAAATCATTTTTAAAGATTTCTCGATCTGTAAGCCAGCGTAATTTAAAAATATACTCATATAATTCATTCTTGATTATACACTAACTAACAAAAAAATAATTGATCCTAATGCTTAGCTTCCAATCGAGTGGTCGGCAGATTAACCGACTTAGTGAGACGAATAGCAACACCAGTTCGAAAAGTTAAAGATTCAGTGATAACGACTTTTGAAAGTGTTTTCTGATTTTGTAGTTTCTAAAACTCAAGATTATAGTCAACGCTATCTTACTTACCTTAATTATTTATGTCCTCCTTGATTGCTTATAGGTTTTGTTGAAGTTCATAATCATAAATTTTCAACAAAACACATTGATTTCACCTGAATTGTTTGTTTAACAATGACTCAGCATAAAAAAAAAAAAATATTACTTCTGCTGGAGCTGCTAATTATATACCCTCAGAATAGCAATACGTAAAGAAGAAGAAGTGAGCAGCTACGCCGGCGCTCTTGCACTACACACACTCTTCCGCTCGCTTCAGCTTCAAGAAGAAGCACTGCTTAGAGAGCGCAAGCGAGAGTCTTGGGTAAGTTCGCTCGCGTCTACTCAGCATCTGCGTCAAGAAGAAGCACTGCTTAGATAACGCAAGCGAGAGTATGGGTGAGTTCTGCTTCAAAAAGAAGCACTGCTTAGATAACGCAAGCGAGAGTGTGGGTGAGTTCGCTTGCGTCCACTCAGCATCTGTCTCAAGAAGAAGCACTGCTTAGAGAACGCAAGCAAGAGTGTAAATGAGTGCGAGAGCGCCTCACTGCGCTTTTGTGCTGTTGGGGAGTCGCCCCGATCGATCGATCAAATTTTGTGCTGAGTCCTTGTCAAACATTAAATTGAGGTGAATAATTTTCCTTATACATTTTTTTTTTTTATTTTAAATTTGTTTAGTTAAAAACATTTATTTAATCATAATGAAAGTCTGTGAAGTCAAACCTGAAAATTGGAGTAAAAATCAACCGAATTATTTTGATCACTGGAAACATGAAAATAGTTAAGACAATTGAAGGATCAATCATTACTTTTCCAATAGGTTTTCTCTAATCTTGTTTGGGCAATTTGCTATTGTCGAACTTCAACAAAACCTTATGAAAGGCTACATGGCATTGAATCAGAATTAATTCAGTTATTGAATAATTGTTCTTACCATTGGAAATGGAAACTAGTAACCCATCTTAAACTAATGATTTATTTAAAAATTAGTTTTCTCTAATTTCTGGTTAAATTTCAACAAAGCCCATATGAAATAGTGGATAACAGACCAGAAGGTATGCAAAATTGAAGTGGACATAAATAATTGAGAGGAAATCATCAATCAAACGAAAAAAAACGGCTGAACGGGATACCGTTTACTCTAGTCTTTAGTTTTTGGAACTACAAAATCAGAAAACATTTTGAGAAGTCTCCGTCATTCGGAAACATTAACTTTTTGAAATATTGTTGCTACTGCAGTCAGTTGATCTAACGACCATCCAATTGGAAATTTACCGTTGGTATTTTAATTAATTAACACTTCAATTGCAGTTGCCACAAAACTAGTTGTTTACGAATATTTCAAAACCAGTTAAGGGATATCACTTTCGCATTTGTCGACCTCAAATTAGTATAAAAAAGAGAAAGCTTTACTCAATGACATTAATAATTGTAAACTAGTGTATTATAGATAAGTTTAGAATCCTTAGCCGTTGCAAAAGACTTTTAAAAGTCTTCATTATTGTTTCAAGTTACATCAACTACGGATAATAATCTTAACTTCCTACTAATAAATAAAAAAATGTATTGGAAAATGTAATAAAATATTGTTTAATTTAAGATTTTTTTTTTAAATTTTTTGTTTGATTTTTGTTGCTTTTGTCAATTTAAGCTTACGTTAATGTGCTTTGAATTTGGTTGCGTTATTTGTCATAAATGTCAAAGTCTTATCAGTTTTCAGTTTTATGTTGATGGTTTTATCTGCACGCTTATCGCTGCTATCATGAGAATTATCAAAAACAAACAAAATTCGCTTGTCTACTTGCGTGTGTGTGTGTGTGTGTGTGTGTGTGTGTGTGTGTGTGGGAGGCAGAGAGAAGGCGAGATGAACGCGTTGATATGTATGAATACATGTGTTAGTCCCCTCCTGATGGCCTGTTTCCGTGCAACAAAAATTTTGTTTCGTCTTGGCAATTTCAGTTTTGGCAAGGATGCCTTTTAGACGTGAACGCGCAAAAACCGAGTGGGTGTGAGAAGGAAAGAGACAAAAGTAGTATAGATGGGTCGGGTGGAGCAGCTCATTTTGCTAGCGGCCGTTGCTTCTGTATACACGTGTGCGTGTGTGTACTGACTGACGTCATTGAGCTTTTTATTGATTTTCATTTTAACCGAAAAACGCTTCTTGAGCTAAGACACCGTTGATGCTAAGGGCAGGCCAACAGATGGCAGACCTCATCAGACGATGAAACCGCAATTAAAGAGCAAGAGGCAAAAGGATGCGAAGAACGCTTTCATGCACATGGGATAATGCCAAAATGCTGTTTTTAGTTGTTTCGAACGGAAAAATATTTTAAAATTAATTATTATGAATAATTATTCAGAAAGTGTTTAAGTGTTAAAGTAAAAACTTACTTTAAAAATTAATGACAATTAATTTTTAGCCTATAAGAAATGCTTTTATACTGTCCATTATAGAAATATAAACGTAGGCAGAATATGAAAAATTGAAAATTTAATGAAACTTGCTTGGTAGTAGTTGAAATATTTCAAATATTTCAAACAGTATGGAACTGATATTTTAGATTCATCAAATATTAGATTGGCAGTCCTTCAAGATGGTTCGCTTATTGGATTTAAGTAATAAAGCTTAGCCTGAAGCTTGCTAGTGGCGCCATCTACAACCAATTCTAGCGTCTGCTCAGTAGTTCTCAGAGATTTCTCTCTCTCATTCTATGGTTAAAGGAAGTAAATGTCAAAATGACGTAAAAACGAAACAAAAAACAAAAAAAAAAAAAACATTCAGGTGAAGCAAGAGCATAAAATAAACACTTAAAGTAACCCCCAAAAAAAGCCAAACTCCCCCATACCAAACAGCCACCCCCTAAATGTCAAACGGAGAATTAGAAACTAAAGAACTAAGAACTAAAGAAAACAAAATAAAAAATATTTTTTAAAAAGATGTATCAACTACACACATTTCTGTATGGATTTGTGTGAATTTTGAAAAAACCGCTCATATTTGCCATTTTACCGCCCATATATACTCAGCATCCCTCTCTCTCTCTTTCCGCTCTTTCTCTTTCAGTCGATTGGTCTCTCTGTGTTTCTGAATTTTCGTCTAGTGCGCAGCAATCTCAACCAAAAGATATGGCGAAAATCTCTAAAATAAGCAAACCATAAAAAATTCATAGCCTGGCATCCGCACACAACGGCCAGAAGTTCGTGAGTAAACGACAGCACTTTGACTCTGCCACACGCAGCGAGCGAATAGCACCAGCAAAACTCAGAAAACTCAGTAAAGAACAAATTTTAAGAAAATTAACAAAACAAAATAGAAAAAACAAAAAATAAAAAACAACAACAAAAATGGCAAATCAAATCGACTAGAAAGTTGCAAAACAAAAACTGCTGCATACCGCTAGGCGCAGGCAAATGGGAAGTGAGATATAAAAGTGAATCAAAAACGTAGGAACGAATATTAACCAAAGGAGAAATTGATAAAACGAAAAAAAAATTGGTTGATTGTATAATTTGTGTAAAGCGGGCGTGGGGGCTAACCAAACCAAACCAAGCCAACCGAATCAACGGCAGCGGCCCCAAACGGCACAGAAGCAAGGATAACACACACACACATACACAGACACACATAAACGCAAAAGAACAAGCAACGCAGGAAGAAGAATCAATTGTGTCTGAACGGTTATGTCAGCTTATACAAAATTATTGACTATAATTGGAGGCACATCATTTTTGTGAGAGCTGATATCATTGTTCTCGTTGTGGTTGTTGTTGTTGACGGTTTTGTTGTTCTTGATACGGTGAATTACACAGAAACCTTAAGCGAATGCTCCCACAAAACGGAATCGAAAAAAGTTTGCGTCCAAAAGAAACAACAAAAAGGAATACATAGAGACATTAGCAGTGTTGCCGCTGCCGCTGCCGCTGCCGTTGCCATTGCCGCCTGAAACTGAGAGAGCGAAAGGAAGCGCGGCGAGAAAGCGGGGGCAAAAGGACTACAAGAGAGGCACAGTCCCGTAAAGCAAGGGTGTGAAGTGGATGGACGCGGAGTTGGGGGCGGCTACAAAGAGACTCTAGCACCCAGAAAGAGAGTAAAGTTTGGTTTGGTGGAGCTTTCGCCCTAAGTGACAAAAAAGACAGAGAGAGAGCGAAAGAGACATCTCTTAAGAGAGATAACAAAAAAGAGAGACACAAGAGCAAGTGGAACATATTTAAAAAGTGACATCTAAAACTCATAACCAAAACATAAGCATATAAAATGTTTTAACGAAATACATTTTTAAAAATGATTTTTATCTAAAAAAAAAAACGGAAAACATTCAAACATATCATGTAAAAGGCTTTACAAGGAATCCAAATTAAAACATATCAACAAAGTTTAGGCAGAAGCAGAATATATATTATTAATGACTTAGTCTAAGCGAAAGTATATGCAAATTATCGCATACATATCATTACTCTTGCAAAGAGTCAACATAAATATAAGATACATACATAATACATAAGCATATACAAATTAGCAAGGAATTTTGTTAGAAGTTTTACATCATATTAAAATATTATTAAAAAATATTAATATACATCACACACAGTCGCATATATGCGGAGAAATTCATCATACATATCGAAACAAACATATCAATTTACTACTACTACTACTACATACTACTAATACTACGACATATAACCAACTGTTGGAGTTACATACAAATTGATTTACTTTACGGAAAAATATTAAAACGAATTGAAACATCGTGTGGACCAACTGAACATTGTATAAGAAAACCCAGCCCAAAAACGACAAAAACACTTTCCCAAAAGGAATCTGAAGGTATGTAATAAGCAACTGAATTAACTATATAACAAGGAGCTATTCAATTTCAATCTTAAGTTGTTTTTTATCACGTTTTAGTTTTCAGTTTCATCTAACCAATTCAATGGGTTTTTTCTCTGTGTATAAATACTTTTATATAGCACTTACTATATATCTATTTGCTATCAGTGCGGACATTATCTGGATCTGTGTGTGTGTCTTTCTCTCCCTCCCTTTCTCCCTGTTTCTGTTGAATGCTCTCTCCATCTCGCTTTTCTTTACCACTTGGGCCATAATATAATAGCATGTCGAAGTAAATTTTTGTTTGGCTCAGTGCCTAAAAGCAAAGTTTTTTCGAGCAAAATCAATACGTTGGCTTGTATGTGTGTGAGTGTGCGTGTGTATGGGGTGTGTGAGCGTTGCGTTTGTTGCTTCTGCGTGTGTGTGTGAAAAAGGTGGGCTAGAAAAATAACATGCACACACGCAGGATAGGTTAGCTGCTAGAGGAAGGGACTATCGGGTGGGTGGGTAGGTAACCGACACGCGCGCTATTAAAATTTTCATTTTTACGATTATCGCGCTGTGAAAATCCTACACAATTGTGCGAGTTCACACGGCAGCAGCAAGGCTCGAGAATGAAAACGGGTACAGGGACGAATCCAAAGCTTGCCAAAAGGCTTCTTTCTAACTGGTTTTTTGTTGTGCTCCGGCAACTGCCAAATGTTTAACTTTGCACATAAAATTAAATTTAATTTTCAATTATTGCGGTTGGCGTTTAACGATGACGACGAAGCGACGAACAAGCCAACAAAAAACAAAAAAAATAAATAAAATGGTAAATTTGTATACACTTCAGTGAGTCTATTGGGTAACTACATACATATATGTATATACATATATAAATATACATACCCTATATACAAATGTATATTTAATTTCATTTTGCATAACTCCAGACAAATTTGTGTGGTTACTTTGCCACTTAAACGGGCCACGTTGCTAATGCAGCTGCTTCAAATTTGCAAGCCGACATCAAAAATTTACTATCAACTCCGTCTCTCTCTCTTTCTCTCTCTCCATTCCCAAGTTGATAGCCCAAGTGGAGGCGCCCCCATACTCCCCTCGTGCCATCGCTCTGTCCTAGAGCCACACCATAGATAGCGCAAATTGGCCAGCAGCTGCTGACTTCCTTTCGGCCATTCTTTGCTGCCTTTCTGGTGTTGCATATTTTCAGGCGTCATCGTCTAATGACTGCAAAAATGTGCTTTAGGGAGCTCCAGTGGAGGAACAGCGGAGGGGTTAAGAGGCGAGGACACCAGCTGAGTAAACGCATTTCAAACTTTTTCACCTAAGTGGGTGAAGGTAATTTTGCACGCAAATCGCTTTTTAACACTTTTTTATATATAATTTTTTTTTTTTTTTTTTGCAACATTGCTGAATTTTTCGTCCTCTGTCCTTGTGTGAGAGGTTCTTCTCCTTGTAAGTTTGCATCCAATTAGGTATGGTCTTTTTCAAAGGGTACAATATGGATAACTAAGAGTTCGAACGTTTTTTCTCTGAGTTCTTAAGGCCAGAGCCAACATTTTTTTTTGATCAACTGTTGCTTTCACTTTGGAAACATTAAGCAAATCATTCATTAATATAGTCCACGAATTAGTTAAGGTCCCAGAAAACACTTTGTGAAATATTTATATCAAAAAAAAACCTATGCCGACTTGCATACCAAAAAGCGTACCTGCCTCAAAAAATAAGAGATGAAAAAAAAACGAACCTTTGCTCTCTTGCGCTTCATTACATTAGATGACATGGCGACAAGGGAGCTGCAAAAAACGGAAAAAAGCCAAAGGAATAAAAAAGAAACCAACCTTTAGGCTTACTTTTTTGACTTGCCTTGAAGCCCAAGTTGCCGTAAAAGTGTCAGAACGTGTGACAATGACGTTGTATAACATTTCATTTTTTCCAAAAAAAAAGAAAAAAAAAAAACACAAACTTGGATGACTAACTGCCAGCGGTCTGAGCCACGCACATATTTAGACTATGTGGGTGTGTGTGTGTGTGTGTGTGCCTGTGTATGTGTGTGTGTGTGAGTGGAAAGGGGGCTCATTTTTAATTCATGAAATGTTTGCCACTAACAAAAAATTACGCTTAATGCCAATGTGAAGGAAGGAAACACAGAAAGAGAAGAAGAACAGAGAATAAACGCAAAAAGGAAACCCAAATAATTGTCACTCACTGACTGATATACAAGCACACACACACACACCCACACACACACACGTACAGAAATATATGTATGTGTATGCGCTTGTTATATATTTATGAAATGTCTTACCAGGATATATATATATATATATCCATGGGTTTGTTTGGTGGCAAATTGATTGACTGACTGACTGACTCGCTAGAAGCCTGATTGACATTTCTGTTCAGTACCTAAAAGTTATATTTCTTAAAGAATTAACCATACAAGTCATGGAAAACTAAAGTTAAAGCCCAAATGCTAAACATTGCCACAAAGTTCATTGGTTTTGAGTTGAGTTGTTTTTTTCTGAGTGGCCACGAAATTAATATGCCCTATTGTTCTTAGGGTATATATATGGCACAATATGCGCGACAGATGTCTCAGTTTAAAATGCTGACCATTGACAGCTGTCTGGATTCACGCAGGTGGTTAAAAATGGGTTTACTAGTAGGGTAAAAATAATGCATCTATTTTAAATGAGTCTTTTCATTAGTTATGCACATTGGTCTATGGTAAAAAGTTTTCCAGAACTTTATTATTCGGGTTATTACAACTTTTGTACTGCCTAGATATGCCTTAATCGACTCCAGAAGCTAATGTGAAATATTCTACAAACTTTGATCTTATACAATTGTTTTTCAAGCCTCTAACTAACAGTGCTAAAAGAGATTTACATTTCCATGTAGATGTATCCTGAGCATTTTTCTTCACACAAACCAAGTTTGGCTCTTGTTGTTTTTGAGTGAAAATCTGTGTCAAGTTGACATTTTGACTAATTTAAAAAGCAGGCCTGAGGCAAAAAGAAGAAGACGGAGAAGGATGCAAGAAAATAATAAATTCTTTGCGCTGAAAAGTATGCTATGCTCGCATACGCACGCATACAAACAAACTGTATGCACCACATATGTGTGTTTGGCTTCTGTGCAGTTGTATTTTTTTTTTTTTTTGTAGCAGCATAGTTTGAAGAACTCGCAAAAGAAAAGAACTCCCCACATCCCTCTCTCTCTCTCTTTCTCTCCCGCTCTCTGTTAGCGTTTGTTTAACTGCGCCACATTTTACGGCATTAACCCAAATTAGCTCTTAACATAAAGTATACGAAACGGCAGCCCTCCCACTCACACGCACATACACACACACACACACATCCTCCCTGAATATGTAAGAAGGGTTAGATGAGATTTTCCCTCTTACCTCAATCTCAAAGTTTAAATAGGCCAAAAAACGAAAATTTGGTTTGTTTGCCTTGTTCCCCACATTTTAAACATTAATCAAAATTGTTTTTTGATTATTCAGCAAGTGATTTAATTTCAAGGAACACTTTTCCAAGCTCAAGGTCCATGTGTCATATTGGATCGGGAAAGAGTATTTGTTAATTTAAGTCATTTTGAAGGTAAATTTAGTTACATTTTCATATGTAAATTATCGACCGCTTTTTGTCCTGCTGCTCTCGAGGAGGTCGATGGTCGATGGGGTCGGGGGTATGGAGGGTAGGTAAAGTGGTTAATGCTACTTGCCCGTTGGCCATTTGTATACCAGAAAACTTGGAGTGTCTGGGGAAGGATATGCCTGGCATGTGGTGTGTGTGCGTGTGTGTGTTTATGCATATTCTCATGCGTGTCATTTACTGGCAGGACCTTCGTGTGTGTTTGTGTGTGTCTGTGTGTGTGTCGTCACGTATTCATTATCATTATCTTAATGAAGCGTTATGTAAGGTGCATTATAATTATGGGTTTTTTTTTCCTTCTTCCGTTTCTTTCTTTTTGTTTTTGGTCGAATTGGTTGCCTTTGTTCTGCTTCATCTGCTTTGCTCTTTATGCTCCTGCTCCAACTTCCAACTTCTTTTGGAGTCAATAAAAACGGTAAGGTGGCGTCATTAAGTGAGCTTCTGTGGTCTGCCCTTTTCGATGGGTGGGTTCGTACCAATTAAAGAAGTTGTGATTTCATTAACCAAACGATACCCAGGCGGTTATCGAGACATAAGTATATATTGTGTACCCATATACATACATATATATATATATATATACATAATATATATGTGTATATGCTCATATATTGAGAGTAGCAGGCTTTTTGGCCTGTCAACCATTAAAATGTCAGTGTCAGTGATAAAAAGGGATTCTCTTGGCTGAGCCCCGTCCTTTGGCAGGGGCTGGGGGAGGTAGAGGGCGGTAGAACGTGAATCCTGGTGAACAATTAAAATTAAAAATTCATATGCACATGGACAGTGGAAAATGTTTGACAAGCCTGACACACAAATAACTACAGCAATATCCGTATATACACACACACACACACACACATAAAAGTCCTAGATATATACTGGCATATCCTTTTGTACCTGTTTTTTGCATTCGTATATATGTGTGAGTGGGTTTGTGTGTGTATCCGTGTGCATGTTGCCAAGTGCATTTCAAGTATTTTGCTATTCAATTTAAATTTTTAATAAATTTTCAAAAATTGATGAGTGGTAGACAACAAGCAGGCTACATCCTCAGCCTGAGACCAGTCGAGTTCAGTTCAGCATTTTTCATTTGATTTATTGTGAGATTTGAATGGCAAAATAAATTTGATTTACTTCTTCTCTCTCTCTTGCTCTCTCTCTCTCTCTCTCTGTGGTCTGGCAGTCTGTGGTAGTGCTTTCTATGGTTATGTCCTTGGCTCTCTGCTAAGTATCCTTAGAATATTTCATCATATTTGTCAACAAAATTTTATTGTACAAGTACAATATATGTCGAAGTATTTCTAAATAATTAAAAACTTATTTTGATGACATACTTTTAGCCAAAAGGACATAAGCACAAGATAACTCCACTGCCATTGTCCCTCTCTCTGCCTGTGTGTGTGTGTGTGTTGGTAATTTTCCAACAAATTTTGATTTATGCAAAAGTCTCCCAAAGAGAGCTAAAGCAAAAATATATATAAATATTTTTAGTCCCCTGTCAGAAGCAGAAGCATAAGCAACAGCAACAGCAACAGCAACAGATCCTGGCGACTGGCAGACGGCCTCACCAGCTTAGCTGTCAATCAAAGTTTTCTTTTTCTATCGTTACGTTCTTTGTACACTTTTTCGAGGCATCCTTTAAGTGCCATAAAATGGTAAACGGGTTGGATGAAAGAAAACATCGTCTTTCACGTGGCAGGAAAAACACAGTCGTCGATGCTGTTTTATGGAAATTCAATCGCCGTATTTTTTTGTTTTCCCTTTAGCTGACGCTGCTGCTGCTGCTGCTGCTGCTGTTCCTTGTTTGTTGTTTCTGTGTAATGAAAATTCAATTCAATTGAAAATAGCTTAACGTGAAATTGATTTTCACTTTGAAGTTGTTGCCGTTCGCCGTTGGAGAGTTGGATTTGGAGTGAAATATCTGGCAATGACGGTGCTAAAAAGCCAATTCTATTCCGAGAAGTATAAATAAAAATCAGCTGGATATCTTTTACAAACGATTTTCCATGATACAAATTGCTTATTTCTCTGACATTTATAAAATTGTTGTTATTGTTGACCAATTAATTCATGCAATTAGCTCGATTAACAGGTTTCTCTGCTAATGGCAAGCGAAATGATGGGCCGGGTTGGCACGCAATTACAAAATGGCCTGGGAGGGGGATTTCGGGCAGAAGGTCTTTGAGTACGAAATGATTGATTTTATTTTAATAACAATTGATGGGGGGATTGTCAGTAACTTTGTCCTTTGACGCATTGATCAAAATTGATCATAAATTTTATAATTAAATTTATAGACATTTAATTTTTTCTACCTAAAGGTTTTCTTTTTTCCTTTTAATGTGTGTTAACTATGCCCTGCTGGGCCTTGTTTGGTCCTCGGACTTGATTCTGCTGGGGATTCTATTTATTAAAATTCTCATTGTTTGTAATAGTTAATTTAATTGAAATGTTTGAAAATGGAACATTTTTTGAATATCCGATGATTTTTAGTTCATTTTGGGCTCTATATTTCGCATTTTCGTTTCGGTTGCCCTGGCAACAATTCGCTTAACGATTTCTTGTTGGCGTGGCCAAAACAAAGCAACGCAGCAACGCGAAGGACATGCCGTATGATGTATGTATGTAAAGCCCTATGGACTGGCGGCCTGGGCCTGGGCCTAGCCTAGCCTAGCTTGGGACTAGGCACGCAAAAATTCCACAGGATATTGCTAGGATACGTGACAGGATCCAAAACAAAAACACGCACGGCTATGGTATGCCAGTTGGCCATAGGTCGTAGAGCAGCAAGCAGTGTCGAAAACAGTTCTCAGAAATAACTTAAAAACAAAACACAACTCTTACTCAAAATGGTGTGACAAAAACCTAAAAAGCTAAGAAACAATTTCATGGAATTAAAAACAAAAAAAGTATGCCAACAACATGTCATTTAATCAAAAAATTTCAAAAATCAAAAATTATACGCAAAAATTTTGTCATAAATTGGCGAAAAAATTGCGCAAGGATAAACCTCTAGGACATTGGGCCTAGAAAAAAAAAAAACGGAGACAGACATAAAGTACGTGAGTGCGAGACAGAGCAACAGCTAAAAAGTGCGACAGAGAGAGAGAGAGAGAGAGGGAGAGCAGAACTAGCAAGGTGAGCGACATAATTCATAAAACATTCAAGCAATAAAATGGAGAAAGCAGAAAGAAAGACAGGCGAAAAAATTAAGCAAATAACATTTGCATTTCCGTGGAATTAAGAAAATAGAATACCAAAAAGAAAAACACAGAAGGAACTTAAGAGACAGAGTGAAAGAGAGGAAAGAAAACAGTAGTGTCAGAGACACAGACAGAAAAAAAACGACAAAGTAAGACCTGCAGAGAGAGAGAGAGAGAAAGGGAGAGAGAGAAGGAAAAAGCAGAGAGTGAAGGCAAAGTGGCTTTAGTGTGTGTGTGTGTGTGTGTGTTTGTATGTAGCTTATTGACGCGTAGCCAGGCAACACGCCAATGGCCAAACAAACAGGGGCTGAGCCAACAGCAGCAGCAAATCTACATAGCAAGCATACAATTACAGTAAAGTTCTACACCTTCCCCCCCTCAATCCCCTGACGTGTTTTTTTAGCTTCTTCATCACCACTAACCGCTAAGGACCATGACTGTGTATGTATTTGTGTGTGTGTGTGTGTGTGTGTGTGTGTGTGTGTGTGTGTGTGTGCATGTAAATATATATTCAAACTGTTTACTCGATTTGTTTAATCGATTTTCGTTCTTGTAGTCAGCGCGGTGCCAGTGCCAGTTTAGGTGGATTGTATCAGAGAGTTTGAATCAAATTATATAGTTATATATGTATGTATGTATGCAAAACACATATTTCTTTATTTATATACTTTTTATATGTAGTATATCGTACATCAAAAATGAGTCTCAATTGCCGCTATTATAGATAAATATGAACGATTTTTGTTGCCGCACGCACGCAACTTTCCATAGCAAAAAGAAAGAGTGGGAACATGGGGCAGCAGCAGCAGCAGGAGCAGGAGCAGAGGCACTGAAGCATCATAAAGCATGCGCCGCTGGCTGTTAGATTTATAGGCAACCACTTTGACCCTGGGCACTGTCCCCCATACAACCCCCTCCCCCATTCGCGCCTCTTTCATCCAACGATTATTAACAATAAACTCGCGAGTACAAAGTAGAAGGAAAATTATCGTAATTGCATCTGCCTTCTCCTTTCTGCGTCTTCTCATTGGCAATACACACACCGAAAATAAATATGCTTCATATTCTAACCTATTCGAAGGTAAAGAGAGTGGCCAACCAAATTCATGACCATCTTTTGTGATCGCTTTCATTTGGTTAAAATTTTAATCAGTTAGGTAATACAAATTTTGCCTCTTAGCAGCGGAAAATGCAATTTCAGTGACCACTCGTCTATGGCTAAAAGTTCTGCGTCCCTCTGCAGCTTAACAAGAGTCGAATGCTTTTGTTGTTGCCAGAGAAAAGTGCAAAAATATTTTCCTTCTTCATGGTCTGTCAATTAACACGCCTTTTGCATTCACTCAATATAAATCGAGTAGCCAGCCACTAGAAGGTGAGGGAGAAACGAGACGTAATAATAAATGGTAGCAGGTGAGAAAGGGAAGTTTAAATTAGTTTTAAACAATGATTAGGCAAAGGCTCCTCTCTCCCTCTCTCACTGCAACACTCTTTAAGGCAAATCTTTAAACGTATATCCTTTAACACGAAACAACTGTTCTAGGCATTCTCATAAAAGTAAACGAAGTAGTAAAGACAAGCCCAAACTTGAGATCTTTTCTTCGTTTTTTTTTGCCCCATTTCTCTCTTCATTTTATTTAAGGTTCAGTAAATGTCTGCCGCTGTGTCGGTTCACACTGTCTGTCTCACTGCCAAACTATTGCAAGTGTGAGAGGCTTAGCGTGCCTAAAAAAACACACACACACACACACACACACACACAAGACCAAATTGCAGCACAGTGAAAAGCGGCACGTAGCCGGCATCTTTATAGAGTTGTACATATAAATCGACTCTGCCTGCAAGAGCATCAGGGACCCATTTTCCGTCACCCAACCGCCACCCACGACACTCCCCCCCCCCACTCCAATATCTCGAAGAATTTCGTGTATATAGAAGGCTTTAACAAGCTGCCGGGCTATTGGGCATGCAACTGCTGCACTGAGAAAAAGTCGAAAAAGGCGAAAAGTGCCCTAAATTAAAAATTAACATACCAATCGATCGATTGTTTATATCTTCTACTTAAAGATTTTCCATGACTCCGATTACAAATCATAACTATTAAACTAAAGTAAAGTTAATCACCTTAAAAATTTCTTAATACTTATGGAGAGTTAACTAAAATGTCGAACAAGGGAAACGAAAGCGAGATAAATTTAAATAATAAATTTGAATACTTTGTGTTTCTGTAATTGTTTGTTTGGTTCTATACAATTTTTTTCAACTTTTAATAACAGTGTAGTAAACAAAAAAAAAAAATGTTATGAAAAGCGAAGAGCCTAAGCAGTAGAGCTAGGAGAACATCATTTCCTTTTAACACTGGGCAAAAACAAAATGTAAAGAAATAATAAAATACTCGTGCCACGTTTCACGTTCAACATATAACATAGAACATAGACTGCTACTCTAGATATCGTGACTGGTTGCTGAAGACTTCAATTTGTAGCATACTCGAGGAGTGTGTGTGTTTGTGTGTGTGTGTGTGTGTGAAAGTGCCACGTGCAATCAGCGAACACGAAAGAGTTCGACTTGAAGGCAATCCTGGGCAAAAGCCCAAAGCACATACGTGGCGGATGACGCTGACAGAAGAAGGCTGCCTCTAGTCGACTCCCAGTCAACTAACAAAAATTGGGTCAAAGTTCAAATGTGATAAAAAAAAAATACCAAATCAACAACAACAACAAAGGGGAAGGCAAAACGAAGAAGCCGATGCCGTAGCCAGAAAAAGAGCGGGAGCAGAAGAGCAGAAAGACAGAGGGTGAAAGAAAGAAGTGCACTTGCCGCTTTCTGGATGAATGGCTTACTGACTCAGTGCCTCCGGCTGTAGGTCGTGACTCCTGAGTCTGCACCTTGCCCGCAACGAGAAGCCTTTTCATTGCTTCTCCGAAACTTAAACATTTCCATTTTAATTGACAGCCTGTCGATGGTTTCTCTACTTCCCTTCAACCGCTCACCCCGCCCGCCATTACGTTGACCAAACACTTTGGTCTTATTTTGCGAAATTGTAGTGCATTATCGAGGGGATATATTTCGGTTGGTCGGTCGGTCCGAAGAGCTTCATGTAGGCTTCATCATGACTGATGTGTGGGTGAGAACTGCTTGAGCTGGGCTAGTAAAAGTGAAGCAAAAAGGCAGACGAAGATGAGTATAGAACAGACTAAAAATGGTCATCTTTTTATTAGTGAGCCAAAAGCACCTGCAAAGAAGTCTGCTCAGAGGTGGCAACGAGACACAAAAAGTTTGGCTTAGACATAACCATAATAATCTATGGGCCATTTGGCAACTGCAACTGAAATTCTTTTGAATGCTCCACACTGCAAGCATTTGACTATTCTATTAGATTCACTTTGCCTATCCTCACTTACGCAGCCCGCCCTTACCTCATCCTTCTTCCCCCTGCCGCTGCAGTTAAGTTGAGTGCAATTTTTACTATAGTTGTTGTTGTTGTTTTATAGCTATGTGCGACAAAATTGGCTTAGAAAATTGAGCCTCCACTTCAGTGTTGGCCCCCAAATAACAACAGTAGCAGCACAAACAAGAAGGACTAGAAGCAAAAACCCAGTAGCAGCAGGAGCAGAAGCAGCAGCGGGAGCAGGAGCAGGGGTAGATTCCCTTTAAAATGCAGCTCTGTGTGTGCGGGGATTTCATTAAACATTTAAACAACATATGGTAAATTTCCACAGAGAAAAAAACATGTACAAAAAACAAGTCATGGACATGGCTAAAAAGCAAAATGACCAAGTGTAAAAATGACATTGTTTTTCCCTTCATCCAATTGGGGACGAGCAGGGCGAGGGAGACGAAAAAGAAGAGGTGCGCAGATTGGAGGGGGGGGGGCAAGTGGGGCATTTGGTTGAATTTGTATCCCATCGGGTGCCCTTTGGTTGTGGCGCTGTAATAAAATTAGTTGCTGGAGCAAGAGTTGGATTTTTGTGAGTGTGTCTGTGTGTTGGGCCTTTTGTCAGTTGCAATTTTGTGGCCATATGGACGACAAAGGAACCTCTGCTCTTCCTTTGTTCCTCCCCTCCCTCTCTTTGCCGCTCTACCTTGTCCACAATCCCCACGCTTTAAGCTACATACTATGGCCCTTTGCATAAATGCATCAGCAAAGGAATTTACGAGTGCTGAAACAAAATTTACAATGGCAAAATGAGCTTTGGGTTGGCGCTTTTCCCTGGGACAAAACGAAAATTGATTTTCCTCCTAGAGCAGAGAAACAACAACAGAGAGATAGGCAGGAGTCTAGAGTCTACCTAGCGAGAACCTGGCTAATTACAAATGTAATTTAGTAAAAGGCGGACTAAAATGTAAACAAAAGGCCAAAACCAACTGCAATTTGTTAAACCACGACAAAGATATGGTTCGGCGATTAAAAATAAATATGTATCTAAAACTAAATTCGAGCTTAGGTATTTTAGAGAAAAAATTTATTGCTTAATCCAAAAACAATTGGTTTAGTTTGTTGCAGCGAATAAAAAAAGGGATCTACGACTGTGTATACACTTTCGGATCAATTGTCATATTTTAGCCGAGTTACTGCTTTGGTTTGGTTGATTTTTTTTAAATTTTAAAACAATTTTTTAGAACAATTGTAAATAAAATTTGATTTACACTTTTAACATTTTTCATGAAGTTCGAACTTATTTATTAAAATTGACAATTATACAATTTTTCTTTGTTTTGTTGGAATAAGTGTGCCAACGTTTTGAGCACTTTTTGTGCCAACCAAGAATGACTAAAAATCTCTTCACTTTGATTTAAATACTATTTACTTTAATTAAATCACATCTCGTGTCTTTCCATTTCTTTGCAGACTTAAACAGTTCAACAAAAGACGAAGCCAAGGCAGAAATTCTATTAACTTATTACAAGGTGAGTTAAAAGAAGGAAAATTTCATAGTCTTAAGAAATCAATTGAGCGAAGGAGTGCATAAAACGTTGGCCCTATGGACCTTTAGTTGGTTAACTGTTTTCATTATGCATGCAAGATAAGAGTAGTAATCATTTCTTATGTGCTATATATATATATAAACTTAAAGCAATCAATTAACTTAATCGCTATTAAGCTTCGATACCATTTAATATTTGCATTAAATGCAAAGACACAAATCGAAGTAGTTGGCAAATGTAATTAAGCGGCATTTTGATGGTTTAATCTACGGCAAATTTCAAACTCTGGACAGGAAATCATAAATTACAAAAAGAAGTAGCAACAACAACTAAAGTAAAGTTCGTCCAACCGCAAATCAAATGACCAAATGCAAAAACCAATCGACAAAACAAAGACAAGCGGTAAGCGGCGGGGAGAGGAGAGCTGAGAAGTGAAGCCAACTAACGTCAATTAAATGCATAAATTATGTGTTTGTTGACTTGGCTTAAATTGGAGGCAGTTGT
Source organism: Drosophila nebulosa (assembly GCA_024703675.1). Classification (NCBI taxonomy): domain Eukaryota; kingdom Metazoa; phylum Arthropoda; class Insecta; order Diptera; family Drosophilidae; genus Drosophila; species Drosophila nebulosa. The sequence continues at coordinate 11,440,581 of JANFPS010000004.1, read as the reverse complement.
CATTCAAGTTGGCAAAATGAATTATTCCTATTACTTGTAATTAATCCAATAGAGAGTGACCAAGAAGAAGGCAGGGAACCAATTTAAGTAGGACTTATTGTTGGAGGCGTTTGGTCTTGACAGCGTTTAAGTTGAGATTAGAGAACTCAAAGAGAGAAACCGTTACAACAAAAAAGTTTCAACACACACACACACACACACACACATCTCCCAAAAAGGGGATTCCCTGCGGTGAATTTCAGCCTAAATTGTCTTCTGACCTGAAACCAACCTGAAACTGGAGTGGACAACAATTTGGTCTTGAACTAAACTGAACTGAACTGTAGACTGGACTGCCCATGGCGTTGAGACTGACACCATCAATCAAAGTTTGTGAAGGCTTAGATTAACCGAACGATGTGAGAGAGCGTAATGCCACTTAAATAATTTTCTCTTTCAAATGTTTTTCTTTCTTTTTTTATTTTTTTGGTAGAAGTTTTCTATTTTGATTTTGTTAACCCTGACTGTTGCCCTTAGTTGAACTTCTTCAATTAATAAATTAAAAATCTTTGCCAAGTGTCAACCCAGAGGCAGGTCCAACATTAAATGAGTCAGAAAAGTGTCGCCAGTGTCGTTTCAAGCCTTCACTTTGCTTGTTGTTTGACATCTTCTTACCCAACTCGGTTTACTGAAAGCACTCACAAGAACAACACTTGGGGAAAACAGGTCGAAACTGCGATTGGGATTAAAGTTTATAAACTTTGATTACTCCGTTTTTTTCTCACAGTGTAGGCAGACGAGCTCGTTTGCTCTTTTACCTTTATTTTCCTTTGCATTGTGGTAAATTGTGCGCCTTTTTTTTGTTTTTTTTAATGAACTTTTGCCTCTGTATCTGTTTGGGCATTTATGTCTTTGACACGCACACACACACAAACACACACACAGTCGCTTTCACACAGATACAGAAGCACACACACACACACACACACATACACCTATAACTTTGTATTTATATGGACAGCTAGCTATGTGTAATTATTTGTCACACCTGAGTTGGCGGGCGGCTCAGACATCACCAGCAGCAGCAGCAGCAATGGCAACAACAAAAGCGTCTCACCTGGCTGAGCATTTCAAGCAACCAAGCAACCAACAAATGCTACAGAAAAGCAACCACTATTCTTTATATTCCATATACACCACCACCACCAGCTGGCGGCACCACCCCCTTCTTCGTCCCCGCCCCAATTCAGTAAGTTTTAGTATACTACACTTGCACAATACATACAAAACATAGTCGTCGTCATTGTATATATCATTTTATGAGAAACATTTACCTTTTTGATGACGTCAGAGTTAGGAGTACGAGACAGCACATCGAAGTGACCATCAATATGGCCCGGCTAAAAGGATGCAGCTATTATGATTGACAGACAGTTAGACAGGCGAATAACAAACACTGTTCCTTTCACCACACACACTCACACACACACACACACACATACACACTCTCCAATACTTCTGTAAATTAACATGTGCATGTGTGGTGAGTGCTTCATATGTGGTTGTTATTGTTGTCGGAAAGGGTAGGAGGACAATGCGTTTCGCCTTGAAATGTCCGCCTTGTGAAAGTGGGTTAACCCATGTATAGGCCAGCTAATCGATATCAAGCCTAAAAGTCTATTGAATCGCTATAAAGCCTAAAATTCAAATAAATCAAGAATCATTTACAGAATGAAATTGTCATTAAGTCTTGTAGAAATTCTGAGTTATAATTAATATGAATTGTCAAACAAAATGAATGTCTTGTCTAAGTAAACACTTAACTGAACAGTTGAGTTAAGTAAGTCGATTCAATGTGATCGATTCTTCGTCAAACGCAACAAGGCCAAAATGTGATCCTTTACAGAATTTCAAGTGTTTGAAATTATTTTCTTTTTAATTTACCATCAAAGATTTATAAAAATACTTATTTTAACCGTTTTTATGAGCGATTGGGCATAGAATGGGCCACACCTGTCACAGACTCAGACTTGCTTTAAGCCCAATATAAATATTCCTTTCTGTACGAAAAATTTTAATTCTTCAATTGTCTGCCCCTTCCGAAATCATTCATTGATCTTTGTTATTTGTTGTTATTGTCTGTGTTTATCAATGTTGTTGCTGTGTGTGTTGCTGTTGCTGATGCGTTTTTTAACGCTTTTGTAATTCCACTGATTGCCGCTGCCGAGTAAATCACAATATAAAGCTATTAAGAACGGAAACGGAAGCATTCGCCGCTGCACACGCATTGAAGCATGGCCGTCAACGTTCAGTCAGCCAGATGGGCAGACAAATAATACACCCTCCAACACTCCTTTTACTCCTCGCTGGGATTGGTCTGGTATTGGTCATCTATATTATGTCATTTCTTAAGGACCAATCCCCCAAAAAAAAAAAAAAAAAACAATTTAATCATTTGAAAGTTCATTGAACGCTTAGATTAAAATTCTCTTCCGACTTGGCATGGCAACATTTTGTGTGTGTGTGTGTGTTTTTTTTTCACTTTTCCACAGATGCAGCTAATAATTTCTTAATCAGACATGCATTATGCATTTCCATGATTGTTTATGGCCATTGTCTGCCTGATGCTGCTCCCCGCTCTTTCTCCTTCTTCTCTTTCTCTCTTTCTCTCTTCAAAAAAAGTGCCAAGCTCATGGCTAGTAAGTGCTGCAATGACTAGTCCGACTTGACTCTTTGAAGTTTATGTACTCTAAGTTTCTAGACGGGGTATAATATGATTTTGGAGGCTAAAAGTTATCACATTCTTAAACAACTGGGGCCTTATGTCCTGTGACCCTAGACCCTTAGACCCATGCTTAGTATTGTCTATCAAATCTGTTAAACTTAAAGCATTTATTTTACGATTCCTTATCAATATTAATGATAATATCTCTTTATTTTTGGTAGAGGGTAATTGAAAGTCAGTGTAGTACAATTTTTGTTCTATGGGTCTCTCTGACTTTGTCTCTAGTCTTTTCTGCATTGTCATTCCCTCTTTCTGCCTCTGGACGTCTGTGCCTCAGTCTCCTCTGGCATTTATGTACTTTATTGCAATTGCATGAATTACACACACACACATAGGCACATAGAGACACACGAAAACGTATAGGAGTCGCGAACTAACCAGTTTTTCAACCGTTGCCCAGTGCCCATTGCCCTAGTACATTCACCTTGGCTTGCCCAGAGGCAGGAGAGCAGCAACCCCCGAAAAATGAATGTTAATATCATAAAACACCTGACTTTTGTGTTGTGTTTACACACTTGAAATTGAAATTGATGTAAAGTGTTGCCTTGAAACTGGATTCCATACGGCCGCCAGCAGCAGCTGCTGTTTGTCGAGTGCTGAAGAAACCATATGCGTATTTGTTCTTTCCACTATTGCTTGCTTGAAGATCTACCTAGATCTAGTCAAAGATCACAGGCAGATACGATGATACCTCAACCTGGGGGAATTCATTTGCAAAATTTGTTTTTCACTTATAAACAAAACTGGTAATAGAAAATAACAAAATTGTATGCTCCCGCAATTATGCCAAGCCAATAAATATGACCCCCAACTTTCGATATATATAGTTAGGAATCACGGCACCTGTCCCCAAGTCAACTTTCATGTAAATTCTGCAATTTCCTCCATTATAATTGCCTTTAGACATGAAACTCAAAGCCAATTTTCCTGAGGTCTCCAAAAAGAAAAAGGAAATATTTTATGTATGTCAAATGGGGTCCCCGCATAATCAACAAGGATAATAATAGAAAACACGGAGAGGGAAAAAATCAACTAAAAACTCTGCCCTGAAAGTTATGAATAAATAAATATTGTAAATGCTATGCAGATCGTGACTGGCTGTCATTGTGTATGATGATGAGAAGGACGATTACGTACAACTACAACAACAACTACAACTAAGCTGTAAAGCATTTCCTGCATTGGTTCAAGGCTAAATGATGTAGCGGAAGGGGTGGTAGATATGTAGGTAGGTGGTGGCTAGCGGGTAGCGGATGGTGCGGTTTAGGTATATATGTACATATGACATGCAAATTGCATTTTGTCATTCATTTAGGTTGTTTGATCAATTTTTATGACAAATTATCAAAACCATTTCGATTTAAACGACAATTTAACGCTATAGAAATTGGTTTTAGGTTGGGCTCGAACAAGAATAAATGGCTATAAACAGCTCTCATTATACTTTTTAAATTTATTTTCACTTCATTCAATTTCGATTAGGGGACCTAATGAACCTACTCATTTGCCAACTCCTACCATGTTGCCGGCCACTTTATGACTTTTTTTTCTTCCCACTTGCCCACTTTATGACGAAGTGCAGTAAGAAAAGTGCAAGTACAGAAAGAGAAGAAAGAAAGACAAAAACTAGACTAGACTTGGCCAATGAAGTTTTGAAGAGTCGTTCATACACATGTAGATATGACTGCATGTAGGCGACGACACTCACCACAGTCAGAGTCGAAGCCAGAGCCCAGGCCCAACCGCATGAATGCACTGCTCGCACCCGCTCGCCTGTCCCGCTCGACGTGCCCTGAGCTATCACCATTTCAGCCTTCGAATCCAGTTTGCCACATTGCCTGAATTCCTGCCACTCGTAGCAGTTGCCGTCGTTGCCGCTGTCGCTGTCGCCTGTGGGGTTAGGTTAGTCAGTTAGTTGGTTACGTAATCCTCGTTACCGGAGTGCAAGTCAAGTAGATTTCTAAAAATGGAAAAATGATTTGTGTGAGTTTCTGTCTTCTGTCTTTCTGTCGGTTTCTCTCTGTTTGTAGGCTCGTTGATTAGTTCACACAGGTAGTAAGTAGAGAAGCTACATAAGAGGGGTAGAGGTGTTCCTTCACCAGGACATTTCGCTTTCATGTGGTTCATGTGAAGAGATACTTGTACCAGTTTTTTTTTTTTTAAAACCAACCACACATTGCCAGAAGAAGTAGCTAAAATTGGTAAATTTCTCTCTCCCTCTCTCACTTTTTCTATCTCATGCTGTCTGTGTTTCTCTTAGTTAGACAAAATCCACAAAGAGCGCCCATTTTTGGCTTGGCTCCACTCTCTTTTTGCAAGGCGAACTGCAAAAGCAAAACAAATGTGATGAAAATCGCCCTAGCCCTATCGAGGGGCGACGAAGAATAGTTTACCGCTACGCTTCGGCAGCCCCAGAGCCGCAGAGCGATGGCAAGAGAAAGAAGCAAGAGAGAGAAGCGAGCGAAACAAACAAAAGGCGAAGAGAGTCGAAACGACTCGAGTTGAGCCGAACCATGCCGAGTTGGTCCAAGCAACCAGTCGTTGTTTGTGCTGTCGGCGTCAAAGCAGCGTCAAAGTATCCGACAGATACATATGCCGACAAAGTGTATAAGCGACGTCAACGTCAGCGTTAACGCCAACGTCAGCGTTAACATCGACGTCGACGTAGACGCCAATGGTCACAGTTAAGTTCACAGCGCCAGAGTTTTTGGTTCGGGCTTTAGTCTAATGTCAGGAACGCAGTTAGCTGCTCGTCGTGCGCAAGTTTTTGAACCAAAAACAACAAAAAGAAAACAATTAAAATAATCATAAACAACAACAAAACTACAAATAACAACAATTTTAACTAAAACTAATATCAATATATAATAAAAATAACTATCGCCAACCGGTCGAAACTTGAAGCATTATTGTAAATCAAGCAAACCAATTGAAACCAAACAAATATCGGAGATATAGTTCAGTTTTAACACACCAATGCACAGTTCGCCAATCTAAAAATAATAGAAAATAAACTACATAAAATTGATATTGGATATAGTTCGCATTTCGTGTTGATTCCCAGTGAAAAAGTTAAAACCACAAAAAACAAAAAAGAAAAGAACAAGTGCAATTGTTTATTAACAAATTAAGGTGTGCATATTGTATATTCATCATTACAATATTTTGTGCCGATCATTACCAATGTTCGTCAAGCTATCATATATGTATACGTAGATACAGATACAGATACAAAGCATGACTCACCTCCGCCGAGAGGGGGAAAAAGTTATTGGAGGTTTTCAGAAGGTTATTTTATTTGGGTTGGGAATGGGAAGCGGAGAACCATCGGAGCACACCACACCAGACCCGACGAGACCATCACCATTCAAGCCAGAATAAACAAAAACCAAGAAAATGATAATAAATAAATGTTAAATAAATACATACATAATTATTTATGCAAATGCGTCAATAAATGTACAAAAAGTTTGCCGAAAACTTGACGTTTGGCGAGTGAGTTTGTCAAAAAATATTCAATCAGCAGATGCTACTGTAAAATGAAAGACCCAAAATTTCCAAACCATTTAAGGTTTTAGTTTTTGTTTATGGCTAAATTTACACAATGAAAAATTTATTATTTCAATGATCTTTAAATAGATAAAACATAAGACTAAAATCCAATTAATTTTCATTCTTATAAAATGGATTAACGATCATGAAGATTATTGTTTTTTGGGCATATCTTTTGACCTTTTATAATGCGAATTTTTTCTCTGTGTAGTTTTAGAAAGTTCTTGATTTGATTTTTGGTCTTTTTCTTTTTTTTTTTTTGGTTTGTTGGGCTAACCTTCATTTGGGAATTCCTATATTGGCAAGTGAATGTAAAACCATTTAATTGCCAACGAAGAGGCAAGTTATAGTCACTTTTTGACTTCAGTGCGCCTTGCTCTGGTTGTTCAGTTTGCTTCAGTTGAGTCGAGTTACGTTGAGTTGAGTCTGCAACTTTTGCTCTCATCTTCTATGTCTTCATTAAAACTGCTTGCAATTAGCTGCAAATTGAATTATGGATGCCAGAACCAAATAGAACAGAAATGAAAAGAAAGGCCAAGGCAAAGAAGGAAAAAAGAAAACTCAAACTATTTCGCCTTAGCCTCGGTCTCGGTCTCGGTATCGGTCTCGGTGTCTCTGTTCTCCGTTTTGGGAGAAATGTTAACTTGATTTTGTGTTTTTATTTTGGAAACCAAAAACTTTTAGTGACACCCAGGCGAATTCGGTGGAAGTTGCTGCTGCTGCTGCTGCTGTTGCTGTTGTTGTATGGCTTTACTTTTTACTTATATTTAACGCCAAGTTCAACGGCAGACGATGATGACGATTGTAGTGTGGATATAATAATGACGATGACGATGGTATTCTACTGCCTAGACTAGTTCTTGCCATTCATTTCTATTCCGTTTTGCGCTAAAACTTTTATTTTATGTCTTCCTTCTTTTACACTTTTTTGTTCCCTACATACATATTTGTTTGTTTGTAGCTTTTTCTACCTTACTTTACGATTATTTCCGTTGAAGCGGCCAACATGAGACATGGGAGTTTGCTTCTCCTTTGTCTCTGCGCCTTCTTCTTCTTTTTGGCGGCGGCCAGTTACTTTCGACCTTTTCAACTTTGCTGATAGAAGGAAGGAGGACGGTGTCCCCCCGCCATCTTATTTTTTACTCTTTTTTTTTGTTTTTTTTGGGCGTGTGAAAGAAGTTAATTCTTCTTTATTAATTTTCGGTTGCCTTTTTTTTTGTAAACTTTTTATATTAAGGGAAATTTTAAATTGAACAATTAAGAATTTACGTTATTATGGTAGATATTTATTATCAAGTGATTATTATATCATTGAAGCTAGCCATTCGGTATTTGCATTGTGGAAAATAACTTGGTCGAAATCCGCTTTGCGGCGGCGGCGGCGGCGGCGGCGGCGGCATTGGATTTTTCCCACACCCTCGAAAATGGAACGTACCACCAGCAAGCAATTGTTGGCAAATTGTATCAATTGTTAAAGACTTTTGCTAGCTGTTGGCCAAGAGGGAAAACCGGTCGGTCTACCATTCCTACTACTAGGTTCCAGCATAATAAATCAGCTGCGAACTATGCCAAACAGGTTTACTTTTGTTCATTTGATTCTTTTTTTTTGTTTTGGTTTTTTTTAAGAATATGTGCAAGTCTCTATGTATCTGTATCTGTAGTTAATTGCATTTATAACCTATTCAAATCTGAGTGTGTTTTCAATAATCAACAGAATGAAAAATAAACAAAGCTAATTGTGATAAGCGGCTAATCTGATAATTTGAGCCGAAAAGAAAGAAAGGGAAAACTGCAACGAGGATTTGAAGTGGTGTGGGCGTTATAGACAACGTTTTTTAACAACCAAACAAACGACTAATCAAAAACAATTTCAATTACAGTGCAGCTTAAAAATAAAATAACAACAACAACAATAACCAAATTGAAAACCAGTTCAAAAGTGACAGGCAAACATACATATCTTGCAATATATATTAAAGCCAAAGCCAATGAAGGAAATCTCTGTTTTCATAATCTAAACTGATTTTCAGAAAAGTGTATCAAAGAAAACGGGAATAAACCACTTGCAGATGCTCAAGGAAAAATGGTAAATTGACATAAAAATTTTTCTCATTGCTTTGAACCACTGTGCATAAGATGTCGTTGGAAGTATTTATATATCTAAAGCGTGTACTTGACCCACAATTTAAAATAGGGAACTACTAAGGCGGCATCAGCGACGAAGGCGACGACGACGAAGGGAACTAACGACAAGCAACTAATTATATTTTTCTAATGCCATACATAACTCTCGGTTATCGCATTTTGCTCTCAATTCAACAAATTTTGCAAACTAAATACATGCATGATCTAATTTAGGGCTTATCCGTTTTTAGTTCTAGAACTGTTCTAGTGGAACTTGCGAGAATTGAAATAGTCTCAAATTACATTTCCGAAAATCATTTGTGAGAATTCTTTATAAGAAGTCGCACGCACAGTCGCAATTGATCTCTCCCCACCCCCCACCCCCCACTCCGCACATCGCTTGGTATGCCGCCAGCACCAAGTGCAAATGACCCACATGGCTCTCCCTCTTCCTCTCTCTTCCTTTCTCTTACTGAGCCTCACACTTACTTAATGATCAGTTGATTCGATTGTTTCGAACAAATTATGATGGTTGAGAACAGAATTCAATTAGATATTTATTGATGATTGATTTCAAAAGGCAGAAAAAAAAAGAAAAGAAAAACAGAGAGAGAAACATGGGGAGAGTGAGAAATAGAGAAAGAGAGAACTAGAGACGCAGACAGAGAGAGAGGATCGTCATGTGTGTGGGCTGTGCTAATTGTTTTTAATTCAATTAGGCAAGGCAACTTCCATGGTGGCCTCTGACCTAACTAAGCTCGCTCTCCCTCTCTCTCTCTCGTTTCGATTGTAACAACTTACCATTTAGTTAAAGTTATTAAAAATATGCGCGGCATGTTTGCCTCTCTCTCTTTCTCTCACTCTTCTTTGGCGTTCTCTCTGCTTTAAGCAAAAAATAGTTTAAATATTTCATTGCAATTGCCGGTTCATGTTATCTTTTCCTCTCTCTTTCTCACTTACTCACCCTCTCACTCTCTCTCACACGCATTGGAGTTCCGCTTTGCTCTTTATCGATATTATAGACAAACATCGTTAGCAGAAGAGATAACGGAATGACAACACCTAGGAACACAGTTACTTTCCGCCGCTCCGCTCCCCTCCTTTTTAAGGCTTTTTCCCTGTTCATGGCGCGCAACATCGATCACAAGTCATGACCAAGGCATTGAGGGTCTCGGCTGTTGAGTCTCGGGTCTGGTGGGGCTGCGGCATTCCACTATGACTTGCCTAAAGTGCTCCCCGTACAGACTTTTTTCTACCCGCCACTTCCCCCTCCCCTCTCCTCTGACCAATCTATCACACCAAAGCTTTGTACTCTCTCTCTCACTCTCTTTCTGTCTTGTTTCTATCGCCAAGTTTGCATGTGTTTGAGTTTATTGTTTTACTTGCTATGTGTAAGTGTGTGTGTGTGTGTGTGTGTGTAGCAGCTGCTCCGTTTATTGTTGTTATTGTTGCTGTTAGTAGAGTCTTATATAAAGTCAAATACATTGTACACACATACATACATATATACTTACATATATATACATATGTATGTATATATGTACCGAGACCCAGCCAAAGTCATAGCCACAGCCAGTTCATTTTAATTGACATCGATAATTAAAAACTATTTTCTGTTTTTACATTTTTCGCTGAGCTAAACACAGCCAACTAGCTCTTTCTCTTTCGCTCCCATGTATGCAAGTCTCAATTGTGTTTTACTTTCTTAAAGGTCGAGTTAAAGTTGACTCATAGCACACTTAAAGTCGAACACCTTCACCCACTTGTGTAGATAAGCCTCAAGTCAAGTAAATTCTTTAATTCTCTGCTTTCTATCTGAATTACCCACCAATTAATAAAGCGATAATATAAACCAGTAGTTGTTAGTTCTTTTCAAAAACTTTGATTATAAATCACAAAAAAAAAGGTTGTCGTAAAAGTATGTGGGGGCGGGTGGGGGAATGACTACATAAGAAGTTGCTATCTATCAGTTGTCATATTGATAAATTTTATTTTACGAGTCGACTTGGTTGGTAGCTATGCCACACACGAGCAAGGCTTTAGATAAGAAGTTTTACCTTTCAAAATTCGTGATATCTAAGTAGGTAATTGAATAGAACGGTCGGCACGACAGAAAGAATGAAGTTTGTGTTCGAGAACTTTCACACAGAATGCAACTTTGGATATAACTGAAATTGCATAACATTGCCATTTATCTATCGAGTAACTATATGTTCGGGCAACCAAAAAAGTAATTGAAATCTTTATCTAACAGCAATGACTTTTTCCATTTAACTTGACCAATTTATTTTTGGACATAATTCAAATGCAAATTGCCAAAGTGACGGCTGCAAATACTCTGTTCACCATTCTCTCTTCTCTTACTCTCTCTCTCTCTTCCATTTCTCTCTCTCGCGCGCTGCTCTCTCTCTCTGTCTCTCTTCCTCTGTGTCTTTTTGATAACCACATACACAGGTGTGTCAATGACTTGCCAAGGGATTGCGGGTAATGAAAACGAAATGTACATAACTGAAAAAGGTAAAGGTAAAGGTAAAGGTAGAAACCCAAAAGGGAGCCAAGGGAACACACGGCGACAGCGACAGCAGCGGTTGTCAGTCGTCATCAGGGCAATGGCAATGTGAATGGGCGAGTGCGCTTGATAATTTCCACTTCCGACATGAAACATGACAAAATATATATACACACACACACACACACACACACCTATGCATATGTAGTTTGAGCCAACAGATGGGCAGCAGCAAGACAGGATAGAGGAACCGTGAACTGAACTGAAATGAACTAAGCGAACGGGCCAAGCCAAATGCGAACCGGTGACGAGGTCAAGCTAAAACTATTAAAACCGACCAAAAGAGAGACAGGGATAGAGGGATAAAGACAGAGAGATATATGTAGCTGCTGCTCCCCGGTGTCCGTGTATGGCCATTTATTACTGTATGTATGTGTTTGTATATAGTTTTAATCAAGCCGCCTTGCTACAGTTGACTTTAGCGCCTTTTTTAAGGTGCGGTTCAGTGCCCTTTGGTGCCCATAAAAGTGACGACGACGACGACGGCGACAACGAGCCAAAGAGCCGGCTATTCTGTGGGCCAGGCAGGAAACGCCATCAGCTGTCGCGAGGCTCTTTTTAGAGGAGAGGCCACAGCAGACCAGACCAGACCAGACCAGGCCAGGCCAGTCCAGGCCAGGTTGGGGTCGGGCTAAGGGTTGTATTTTGCTGGTGGTTTGTTGCTTTGGCAACTAACTGTAATTTACAACCAGCATGAATATCAAGAAGCGACACACACCACACGCAAAGCAAACCGAACTAAACTGAACGAACATGCAACATTATTACATACATATGTATATGTATATATATAGCAAGCCCAGCTATCCCGACAAGAAAGAGAAACACGAATATCCTTTTTCCTCCAAGAAGTTACAAAAGACAGTTAGCAAATGGCACTGGAAAGTGTATGCTTTCATTCGGTGTTAGTTAGCGTCTCTCTCTCTCTCTTGAGTCTCTCGCTTGAGTCCATCATTGTCTATTTCTCTCTAAGAAGACCGACCTCGTTATGTGTACCTAAATAAATTATGACATTTCGTTTTCGTATTTAAGCTGATTGATTACTTTCATTTCGATTCTCTTTCGCCCTTTTCTCCTCTGACTGCAATTTATCAATGGTCGCAGAAAGACAAATTGTTAAACTATGCAAATGTGTATCTCAAACTAAATACATATTACAAATGAAACTACTTATAGCCCCTTTCTTTGCTAAAGCTATGAAGTAATTCAGTGCTTTAGGCCGCTACGAATATGATATATGTATGTATGTATAACCAATATTACGCAAGTTAATATCCAATTGCAACATCAAAGCCATAAAACAAATACTCACGACAATTGTCTGAGAGATACAGATACTCAGATACGTCATTACATTGCATTTCTTGACGGCTGCTAAACGTTGACAGCACCGCAAAATATACACAAAAAGCAAAAGAGAGAGAAAGAGTGAGATACTGCGAAAGATGAAGTCAAGAGAGACAGCGAGAAATGGATCCGGGCTAAGCAAATCTAAACAACTCAGGTGAATTCGCTAGACAATGGCTGTCTCTACGAATATCGCGAGAAAGGTGTAAATGCAAATCAAAAAACAGAGAGAGAGAGAGAGAAAAGTTGAAACTAGCAAAATGGCAAATAGCAACAGTCTGTAACTTAAAAATTTGCACACTTTACCAAAGATCTTAGGTGAAAGTAGTAAATTATCTATTTAGAATTCTATCTAGATACGGAGTAAATTAAAAGAAGACAAAAGAGGATATAAAATCAAAAGGTTTAATATGTTGGGGGAAAGTCTTCAGAATTTTACTCGTATAAGCCTTTCTTATTTTTAAATGATTTAACAATATTGGAGTCAAGATTGGTGTAAATTGACCGATTCGTTTATAAATATTCTCAAGTCAAAACTCCCCTTTTTGGACTAGCAATAATCACGTGTGCAGTACTCTCCTACGTGTCACGCGATCATCTTTAGCTGACTAAGCCATTAAGAGTTTTATAATCATCATCAACATTATTATTGTTATTATTGTCATTATTATTATCACCAGCAGCAGCAGCAGCAACCCATCATCAAAACCTTGTCATATGAGCATTCTGAGTTGTTAGCTCGGATTACTACTATTAGAGGACTAGCTAAGTAACTAAAAGCCAAGGCGGCGTTTTGTTTATGCCTCCAGTTGAGTTGTAGAGAGAGAGAGAGAGCTCAGAGAAGACACAGGGCAAAGTTAAAGTTGACTTTGCTTCTAATACTCTATAACTATGCATGAAGCTATACAGGGTATATTAGGATTTATGAGTTGCCCGAGTTATGATCTGCTTCAATTAAATTAGAGGGTATAGTGGAGTTCATAATTGAAGTGGTTGGACCTTTTGTGCTGAGGTTGGCTGCTTCTTTGTTGCTGTTGTTGATGATGTTGCATCATTTTGTTGCTGTTGCTCTGCCAGAAGTAAGCCAAAGTGAACTGACATTGTGCGAAATGCAAACAGTTGCCAAGTGAGTTGAAGTTGAAAAAAATTGAAACAAGTTGAAGTTGAAAGTAAAACCGAACTAAATGCAATGGCAACGGCAAACGGCAAACGGCAAAGACAAAAAAACAAAGCAAAATATATAACAAAATAAATAGATTTCACGCTCTGGCTTGGAAATGAGTTTGCACCTGTTGACGCCATGCAAATTTGCGCAACTGTTGCCGCCGCCGACAGTCTAACCCCCACTCTCCCTCTCTCGCTCTTTCTCAGTCTACTCAATATATCAGTTTCCTCACCCCTTCTTGGCTTCATCTACGTATGTAGCTACTTTAACTTGCCTAGAAATATATTGCAAGTTCTGCGGTATCTTATTACACTGTGAAGTTGCAAATACTTATTTATTATATTTGTATTTGTTGTAAGTAGTTATTGTTATTGTTGTTGTTGTTGCTTGCGCTTCATTGGAAAGCCTCGAAACGTAGCTATGGGAAAATGTTCGTTTTATACTCTTGCTTGCTTGCTTGAAAAAAAATAGTTCATTAACCATTTTGCCATAATTAGTTTTAAATAAATAAATACATACTTTCCATTTTCTCTAATACCATTATGGTTAATTATATAGACATGTCTCTCTTTCTCTCAATCGCTGGCATTTTTTTTTTTTTTTGTTACTTCTTTTGCCTTTTATTTTGTCGTAATTTGCAAAGACTTTTAGGCATTTATTTGTAAACTGTTTAAGCGTGGAGAAAAGAAGAACCCTCCAGCTTGGCCAACAAATTTTCATCTTAATGATTATTTTTTTCTCTTGATTCGTCAAAAAATCGGCAAAGCCTAAAATTCTTAAAGCCCTAGGGCACATGTCCAAAAATGGACACCTTGAAACTAGTTTAACTAGTTGAATCAAAAATCAAAAAGAAGTGCTCACAAGAGATGACAATTTTTTAAAGACAGACAGACAGACAAAAAGAGAGAGAGAGAGAAGGCAAGTTCGTTTTTCTCTTTAGTAACAGCGATTAATCATAACTTACAGCTTTAAGAAAATGTTTTACCATTGAATATCGACGTGAGACCTTGAATTTGGATCTCGTCGATTCGTTGACTTTTAACTTCTTGTGGGCGTTCATAAAATATTTCTTAAACCAATTTCCTCTGCTATAGATTAATTTATAATGAAGATTCCCAATCTTCTCTTTTGGAACTTAAGTTCTGATATACGTAGAAATATAAATCTGATTCCCAGAGCTAGTGTATTTAATGGCCGTTGTTCCCGTTGGAATGTTTTTTTCCAATTTCTTTTTTTTTTTTGTTATTTTCGCCCTGTAGTCCCAGATTCCATTGTTTTCGGCGGCTAGCCCAGATTTGTCTGGTCTCCTGCCACTAGCCACCATGCAGTTAACTAAGAGTAAGGGCCAGGCACTTTATCTATTTCGGCAAAGGCAATTGATGAATGTGTTAAGTGCTTGCCGAGTTGAGTTGAGTCGAGTCAGATTGAGGCGAAGGGTTGGCAAAGTTTTCTAACTAGAACGCCATTCCTTTTTCCTTTAGCTTTTTTCGTCCCTTTTTTCGTTGTTTCCCAGCGCTTCGTTTTAAGTGGTTGGTTTTCTGGGGGGGTTGTTTGTTGTGTTGGCTGTTGGGTTCTTGGCTGTTTCAGTTCCATGTTTGCCCCACCGACAAGTCAATTATGGTCGTGGTCCTCGTTGTGGTCCTGGCTTTTGTTCAAGTGCCGGGGATCTATTGTGTGGGCCCTCAGAGGGCTTAAAGCGTAAACCAGACCAAATTGTACAAATATATGTATCAAAGAAGATGTTTCTCTCAGCGCGCGCGCGTGTGTGTGTGTGTGTGTGTGTGTGTGTGTGTGTAAGTGTTGTGTGTTGTTTGCTATGCGTATCAGTATTTCACCTTCACTTTGTTCTCATATTAATTAAACGCTAAATTTAACACAAAGTCAATTATGCTAATCAGTTGAGAGACTTTAGGTGAAGGCGTTGAGGTTTGTGGATGACTTGGCCTTCGCCTGGAAATAATTACAAATTAAATAAACCGCATAAAATATAATCAAATTGCTAGACTGATTGAAGAGATTGTATCAGAGATACAATTGATATCAAAGAGAGAGAGAGAAGGAGAAGGAGAGAGATAAGTAAAAGGCAGAATAAAAGTCAAGTTTAAATTTTCCTTTCCCCATTTTCATTCTCCTCCTCATCATCTTCATTTCAAGGGAATTCGCAGTGAAAGCAATATCTTGTCAAGGATGCCGACTACATTTGTCTGCCACCTGTTTCTATTTGCCTTTCTTACCATTCACTTGGATTTCTATCTTCATTTTCGACTTTGCCTTTTTTTTGCCTTCGTCTTTGTTGTTGGCACCTGTCGTCACCTGTTCTCCAATTGCCAGCAGCTGTTTATATTGCGTCATTCTGCCGCGAAGCGTCATTAAATCAAAACCACTTCCGTATTATTGTATGGTTGCTGGTGTTGTTGTTGTTGTTGCTGTTGCTGTTGCTGCTCTTCTGCTGATGTTGTAATTGCCCTTCCCTGAAATGGTTGTACCCTTTTTTTTTTTTTGTCTTTGCTGTTCTTGTTATTTTCTGTGAGACATTCTGTGTGTCGTCTGTGCACTCTTTGGCAGGTTTTTAGTGGTGGTGCTGGTTGGTGGTGGCGTCGGAGGCGACAGCCAGTTTCAGTCATTTTGCTTTAAGTAAACAAGCGCAAATGGAAATAGAGACTGATACTGATGACGTGGTGGAGGGTGGGGGGGGGAGAGCAAAAAAACTGACGACGCGCCCATCCATCAAGAAAAGGGCTGCCAGCATGTAATCCGAGATTTACCAAACCCAAGCTCGGGTACTCCCTTTTCCAAAAAGGGGAAACAGGTACAAAGCAGTCTTTAGCCCGAGCCCATCAAATAGCATGTGTAAATACATAATGCACACACACTCACACACACACACACACACACACACACAGCCAAGAACAACTAACAAGAGGAAAAAAAAAAACAGGAAAAGGATATTACAGAGACACAACTGAAAGGATTCACTAGACGCTCTTAGAGCTCTCAGCTGTTTATAAGCATATTTAATGTCTTTTGTTTGTAGGGTTAGTTAGGCGCCCAGGAGCGGATTAGCCTAAAACCTTGTCCAAGATGAGCAAGCCAAGTTATTCCCCTTTATAAGGCGTCAATTTGAATTTCTCAATATTATTTCATTGACTAGATCGACCAACCTAGAAAAAAGGGCATGTTTAATTATAGTTTGAATTCGCCCCTGCTTAACTTGTCCATCTTTGTTTGGCTTATATGTGGGTGGGTGAGTGAGTTCCTCTCTGCTCTGTCAGCTAATTGAAGAATGGGGAATGCAGCTGCAGTTTTTTGTTTTTGCCTTTTTTGTTTCGTTTCCGAGGCAGCAGCAACTGAACAAACGAACGCGCAATTTTGCCATTGTCAAGTGGTTTTTTTTTATTTTTTTTCTGGCGTGGGCTGGGACCGCCCATTCAGTGAAGTGAAACTATTTGCACATCATTAGAGCAAAGAAGGCACAAATATTTTAGTTAGAGAAGTTGAATTAACATGAACATTGGATCAACTTGTTAGATTATCCAAAAACTTCAACGAGTTGTATAAATTTTTCAGGACTAATAAAGCTTCCAACTGAAGTGAATTGAAAGACAAAGAAGTTCATGAGCCATGAACTATTAGGCCTCAACTTCATCTGCAGCTTTATCTCTCCCTTGGATGAGAGGTAGTTGCTGGTGAAAGGCTTGACCACAGCACAAATTGTTTTCCCATTGGTGCGGCGGGCCGCAAATCGTTGTTTTGGGTTTGCGTTTCTTTGCCTTTCGCCCGGCAATAACAAAATAAAAAAAAAAAAAACACGAGAGAAAAAAATTGTAGCAACATTTTGTTGGCCAATTTCTAAACAAAGCCACAATTTGAGACTCTGGTTACGCCTCACCAAAAGGCCAATTCAATCAACTTTCCAATCACAAATATCCACATACTCTATTCGTGGGAGAGGGGGATTAGTTGGGAGGGGCTATTCACCGAGATTTGATCAAATAAAAAATAATATATATTTTTTTTTGCATAATTCTCTATCATTGCAGGTAAGCCACTAGAATAAATGCTAACTGAATCGTTACCTGACCAAGTCCAAGTCCAAGTCCAAGTCCAAGTGTAAGTTATGACAAATCCCTTTGCTCTCCATACTATGGGGAACTGCTCCTCTGAAAGTTTTATCTGTTTAATGCCTTTTTCGTTTCTTTTATTTTCGCTTCGCTTTCTTTGGCCCAACAATATATCAAACAGATATTTCCCTGTTGGATTTTCATTTTATTGCACTTACTTATTATTATTATTATCATTTCTCTTATTATTTTCACGTCAGCTGGAGCGGCAGGCTGGCTTTCATTTGGGGACCAGCAGCAGCACAACTCAGACCTTTTAAACGATTTTGCTTTAGTTTTATTTTTGTTTTATTTTTGTGGGATTTCGTTTACCATCTTTTCGAGAGACTCTCAAAACTCTCTGGCTAAGAACCTTGTTCATTTTCCCTGTTTGGTATTTTGTGGACGAAAGTTTTTTGTGTGGAGTATATGAGAAGAAGATAAAGCTTTAAACTTTTCTCTATCGTTATTTAAGAGTTTTCCAAGTGAGCAGCTGCTTTGGCAATTGCTTTATGTATCTCTGTGTGTGTGTGTTTGTATGTGTGGGCTACAACAATCAACATCAAATCATCAAGTGCTACAACAAATTATCCAATGCACTTTGACTGATGTCTATTCGGCCTCTTTGCTGTCGTCTTTTCTCTGTCTTCCCTCTTCCTGTCTCGCTCTCTCTCTCTCTCTCTCTCTTTCTCTTTGATTCTCATCTCATCTTTCGCCACCGTCCATCCGTCTGTCAGTTTCCTATGGGCCAGCCATCAAGTGCGCTTTCCGCAGCTAATTGACATCATACTGAACTGAGCTGAACTCATTCACATTAATTAATGACATCATTCTCAAGCTGTCCCGGCCACTGAAGTATGAATGGGCGAATGGGCGTGGCATTGAGGCAGAAGGCACTTCACTGGCAGTATGCACACTCTATTTGTGTGTGTGTGTGTGTGTGTGAGTGTGTGTGTATGTGTGGCATAAACAAAAGCGCAATTTATGAACAAAAAGAAAAACAAAATACAGAAAACAATAAAACCAACGAAAACAAACAAGTAAGGAAGAGGGACAGAAAGAGGGAGAGAGAGAGAGAGAGACGAGATCTCCAGACTTACGCACATTGCGCTTAATTCAACGCAATTTTCTGTGTCTCCACCAAAAGATGCAGCTGAAATAGGGAAAGTAGTTCAAGCCTTAGATCAAGCGGAAGCGACAAATTCCATATGGATAAGTACATCAATTTGACTAACACACAGAGTCGAATTTGGGAATGGCGGACAGGCGGGCAGGCGGGCGGGAAGACCTCGAAGACCCCATTTCTTAGTCCATGCAAACAAGACCAACCAGGTCATAGATTTACATTTTTCGAGGGTTTATCACCTTGCGTGGAATATACCTTAATCAGTACTCATTATTTAAAAAAAATATGTGTGTGAAATGGAAAGAAAAACATTGACATAAAAAGCATTTTCATGTCGGTCATAAAAAGGAAGCCTGTCTCCTGACCCTTTGGCCAGATAAATTCCTACATATATCCATGATTATATAGACTTATTTCTATGCTTCATGCCCTTTAAAAAAAAAAAAAAAAAATGTCGTTAGTCCGTATTATACTCTGGGCCATTCGCCTAAATTATGCAAAATTAACATTAATTAATCTCGGTTGGTACAATAATAAAAGCAACTGACAGAGAGAGTGAGAGAGAGTAAGAGAGAGAGACAGAAAGAAAGGCCAAGATTTTCCCAAGCGAATTGAGTTGCGTTTTTTTTTTGCGCTTAGAAATTTGTAAAAATCTTAGCAAAGATGAAAATTAATTGCGAATGCTAATGGATATGGAGGCCAAATAGATGAGATGTTGGCAACTCGGGAGGGAGGTAGGTAGGCAGACCTAAGACTGACAGTTATTTGAATTGTTTTACATGTACAGAGAAAAAGAAAGAGAAAGAGAAAGAGAGAGAGAGATAGAGAGAATGAGAGCCATCTATGACATTGAAATGATTGTCATGTTGATGATGATGACGTTGGCATTTTGCGCCAGGCATTTGTCATTTTGGGTTTGTTGTGGTTTACTCCACCTCAAACATTTCTCTGTAATTGTAAATGGTATTTGTTACACCAACATACACACACACACACACATACACATTCGGATAGACACCAGTCTACACAGACACACACAGACTCACATGAGAACACATATATCACATGTCATAAACACGAAAATCAATGGCAATTGACTTGTGGTCCGTCTCTCAACCAAGTATCTAAAACCTAACAAAGATTGTGGGAAAGCTTTTCAAGTGAACCACAAAATATGCCATGAGGAGAGATTGCTTGACTGTTTCGTTTTGATTTGATGTTATGATACCGAAAAAATGAAGAAAAAAAAAACCAAAAATATGATTACATAGATTGTTGGCCGCCCAATCAGTCCAGCAGCAGCAGCAGCAACAAAAAAAAAAAAAGTGGAAGAAGTATCCAAAAATAAATCAAAATAGAAAGAAATCTTTTCTCAATGACTCCCTTTCTCCTCTAATAGAACACCCGAGCAGCAACGGCAAGAGCAACAGCCACGATCGTGTCTTAGAGTCTCAGTCTCTGGGTTTCTGTTTCTTCGCTTGAACTTTTGAACTAGTTTTTTGTTTCTCTTACTTAGAGAACGACATGAAGAGAGATACAACAGATTTGGCTCAATTCGCCAGACGTGAGTTTTACTTTTTCACATCTTTCTTCTGTTTCACGCCTCTCTCTCTCTCTCTATGGCAATTTTCGGTCTATTACATTAACAGTTGGAAATCTACATCAGACATTATCTAAATATAAGTGTGTGTGTGTGTGTGTGTGTAAAGTGATTTATGGTAAGAAGTTTTTTTGAGATTCAAAGCATGATATAATGTTGCACACACACACACACACACACTATCAAAGACGTTTAAGTCTTATTGATTATATCGAAGAAAAAATTACATAGACGAGTGTAATATCTGTCTGTCTGTCTGTCCATCTGACTGATTGAGCTCAAAGTTCGCAGCAAGCTTGGAAAATTAAATTGAAAGCCCGTAGAAGAAGATGGGTGAGGTGGGTGGTTGCGGGAGGCGAGAAAGAGTAAACCAAGAAGATGATATAGACTCAGCCCAACCTACTTACCTAGTCGAGTGTCTGAATGTTTGTGCATTAAATATGGCGTGGATAATAAAAGCAGCAGCAGCATGCGAAGGTTTTGGTTGGTGTCTCTCTACCTCTCTCTCTATCTCTATCTCTATGCATACTACTATTACGTTTCTTCCTCTCTTTCTCTCTCTCTTTATAACTATCTCCCTTTCTATCTACTCTTTAGCTGTCTCACTTTTTCTTCTATGTGTGCCACATGGCGTATGATGGATTTATGTTTAAGTTGCGTGCAAGCAACTTAATGGATTTTGTAATTTTCAAAAAAATAGAGAAAAAAAAAATGTAGGAAAAAGCCAACCTAACGAAAAGCAAAGGCAAGGCCCAAGTTAGCAGAACAAACTATCTTACCAAGACCAAGTAGTAGTAGCTGAGGTAGAAGTAGAATAAGACGTAGCAAAAAACGAGGAATAAAAAGAAGGAGCAGCACACATACATACATATATGTACGTATGTGTATATACATATGTACATATACATTGAAAATGGGCTGCCAGTCGCAAATAGAGACACCCCATGAGCCATTGCCATGGGCCAGAGCTGATTCTCTCTTCTCAGTCTGAGTCTGAGTCTGAGCTGACTCTTGCACCAAAAAGAATTGGAGCATGCCAAGTTATAAAAAATGTTTCTTAAGCATCATAATATATGCGCACATAAGCACCGCCAACGAGCATCGCAAACTACCCAAAAAGAAGGGAAGACCCAACCAAACCAACGAACGAACAAGGCAAATGTATAAAGCGAAACTGAGCTATGTATGTATGTATGCTTGTTTCTCTGCATCTTCTGCTTCTTCTCCTTCAAGTTGTTTGGGAAAGTTGAAAACGAAAACAAACATGAAACAAACAGACTGAGAAGGGAGCTCTGATCAATTTGGCCAAAAATGAAAATCCAACATTGAAATACCCTTTCATTTCTAAACTTGATTCTGTTTAATTCGTAATGAAATATCGAGATACTTGTTCTTGATCCTTAAAGCTTCTGTTTAAGAAAACATTTAGGCCAAAGTATGTAAAAAAAAGGGTATGCCATGTTTTGCAAGAAAAATAATATTCGACTTCTTTCTTTTTGGGGTGTATAAATTTTGTTTTACTTTGCTCGAGCGCGCACACACATCAGAGTCATTTTAAAGCGAAAAAAAAACACAACTTGGCCCGGGCTTATTAAATATTAATTATGATATAAAAGTACCAGCAGCAACAACAATAAAATAGACAACAAATTTTTATAGCCAGAACCACTTTTCATAGAACCAACAGGCAGGCGTGCCATCATTCCATATAAGTGTGTGTGTGTGTTTGAGTGTGTGTAGTTAGGTATTCCACTGTAGCAGCTCATCTCAAAGAAACACACGCCCAGACGCCCAGCAGCAATGAATGCCAAATTTGGAATGAAAACAAAAAACAAGACAAACCACTCGAAGATGAGAAACTAAAGCTAGAAGCTTGAGCCAAATCGAGAAAATTAGATTATAGGGAATAAATGAAATGTGAGGCGACCCTTCAAACCCTTATCTACAATTGGTTATCTATCTCTAACTCAATTGTCGGCTGTTATTCTGGTGGGTGCGAGTTGCTAGTACATTTTGCGCTTTTATCTTTACAGACATTAGCAATGCTAATTGTACAACTGAATTCTGTCGTGCCAAAAATAGTCGTCATCTGTCTGCGGTTGTTATGGCAAAAACTAGTTTTTTTTGCGAGATGATAATGGTGATCATCATCCACATCCACATCATCATCATCACGATGCATGCGAGAAACGTGGGCGTGCATCAAATAGGCACGAGTGCCTATCCATTACATTGAAAAACCAATTGACAGGCAGGCAAGCAGACAGGCAGGCAGGGGGACAGCCAGTCGGTTAATCGAAACTTTGCCACAAGCTAAACAAACGAAAATTGCCAACGAAACTAAACACAGAGAGTCGTTAGGGGAAAATTTTGTAGGCAAAGTTAAAAATGTTCCCAATTTCAATCCATTCAACCATTTTGCTCTTTTTCTTCTATTTTTGGTTGGTTTTTTTTTTTTTTTGCGAGATTGGTTATCTCGTAATTAGATGATTCGTTTCGTTCATTTCGAAAGGGGCGTGCAACAACAACAATAACAACAGAAATAAAAAAAAGAAACAAGGCATTTGTCATTATAAAAATTACATTTAATTATATTTATTTTATGCCAAACGCTCCCAACTTCCGTTCCAATGCAAAATAAAATTGAGAGACGATTAGATGAGAGAAGTTTCTGTTGTTGCTGTTGCCGCTGTGTGTGAGCTCAGCAAAGCGTGCGGGAAATTCATTAGCAATATTTATGACTAGTTGCTTGTAGTTGTTGTTGCTGTCTTTTTTTTTTTTTTTGCTGTTACTGACTAATTTCCAAGGCAGCAGCAGCAGCAGCGGCAACGGCAGCGTCATTATTGTTGTTGTTACCTACTGTCAGGGCTTTCGTTTTGGTACGCTATTGTTGCTATTGCAGCTTATATAAAACATACTTTTCTATTGTTGTTGAGTGAAGTTGCTGTTGTTGTTGTAGTTGTAGTTGCTATGGCTGTTGCTGTTACTTATTCATTATTGCATGTTGAAAGTGCATAGCAAATGTATGAAATTATTCAAATTCAGAACAACAAATTTCTATACTGAAAAAAGGAAGTCTCCCAATGATGGCGGCCAACAAAAAGCAACACCAACTTGTCAGTCATTCTCAACAACATTTTCAGTAGTATAATGGTGAAATAGTTATGTACTGACGGAAGAATATTTGTCACTTACCTGGGTTCTCGATTCGATTCAAAGCTATGTAACTTTCAAGTTTGCCAATGTTTTTACAAATGCTGCAAACAAACCGTAAGAAAAACAAGTTGGTAAAGAATTAAAAATTGGCATGTTAATCTTAACAAATAAATAAAAAAAGACCACATTTTGAAAACTATTTGGCAATTGAAAAATATTCTATAACCATTTCAATTTGAATACGTTCAAAAACGACAAGATGTTATTATTATTTCGACTGCTGTCGCTTAAATTTTGGGAAAATAAAATATTATGCATAGAATTGTTCCTTGAATTATGTATGAAAAAATGATCAATTACTTTTAATTTTCTTCACTACAGAACAAATGATTTGATATCTAGTAATTGGGAGCAGGTCTTAAAAAGTTTTTGAGGCCTCTAAAAACCTCCTTTTCGTGCATTCCTTTTAATTTCTCCGCCACTGGTATACTACCATAAATAGTTATGCTCTAACAATATTGCCACAATTAATTGCCATCACAGAAATCAATTTAATTTTGTCATTTAACCCTCAGACTAAAACCAATAGCTATCATACGCACACACACGAAAAGAAGAAGTATACAAACAAACTCATATAAATTGGGATTCTATATGTATACATATATATGCAGATGTATCGATAAATATTGTATACATTTTCTATGCATATTGCGCATACGCCTGGTTGGTCATTAATCGAAAAGTGGCCGCAATTTTGGTCATAAATCTCACGCCAAAACAATGATAACACAAAAGCATATTTAAATATATACGGAAAAGTATTTATTGTGTGTGGGTGTATGTGTGTGTGTGTATATGGATTGCGGGTTTATGTTTCTATTAATTATAAATCATTGAGGGGGGGATTAGTGTAGACAAAAGTAAAAGATGAAGCCGCCAAAGTTGGTAGTCACTGACAATGACAATGAAGAATTTGCCGCCGCCATCCACTTTGTTAGTTTTGCATATTTAAAATGTGCTTAGTTAAACCTACTAACTAACTAACTAACAATCTTTCAACACTTTGACAGTTTATCTCCGTTTTCTGTCTTTATCCTAACGATATCAACACATCATTATATATGTCGCAACTTGTAGAGTTACCCTTTTCAAATCGATTCATCGACTCCTTTGTTGTTGTGCTTATCGTTTGCATAATTTGTCCAATGTGTGTATTATAGATGTATCTATAAGATACACAGATACAATTCAGGCTCTCGATTCTCTGGCTCTCTTGCTCCATCTGTTCTGTCCTTCGCTGGCGCCGTCCGTCTTTATAAGTCCCATGTTTGTATAACTACTGCCAAGAGTTCTTGCATATCTATATCTACATACACTTATGCAGATATACATATATGTGTATATATGTATGTATGTATATATCTGAGTAAGATCTGTAAGCTTTAGTTATGTGCATACATTTTGCCCAACCAAGTGAACTTCTCTGCGAACCCCAAAACCGTAACCGATTGTAATACAATTTCGGTTTGCTGTCATCTCAATTTTCAAGTTGTTTCACATACTCCTACTTACATATGTGAGAGTGTGTGGTGGTGGTATATGTACATATATATCTACTCCATGTGTATTTTTGTGTGTATTTTCTTTTTGTTTGTTTGCCCTGCGGTTGCTTTTATTCTCATTCTCATTCGCATACTCGCTGCTGTTGTTGCTGCTGCTGTTGCTGCTGCTGTTGCTCCTGTGTATTCAGATTTTTTTCTCAACAACAACAGTTGACAATGCGAAGATATCGATGCTTCATGGCGATAAACGGTAGCTATATACACTGCCAGAAATCGCTTGGCATTACATCCATGACTATTCTCCATGGTTTTGCGGTTTGTTTTAGATTCTTTAGCTTAGTTTTTAGAGATTTGTTCACTGTTTTTCGTTTTATTTGTCGTCGTGTTTGTTTTTGATTTATGGATTTATTCAGCGTTGTGGCTTTGCCCCTAACCCCGTTGCCCCGTCTGCCGTGTTGCTTTGGGTAAACATTTGCATTATGATAAATAAATACGAATACGCAAAAGCATTTTTCGACAATATCGAGAAAATATTTGAATAACATGCAAGAACAGCAAATGCAGAAACAAACAACTTAAATGAATGGAAAATATGTATATGAAGAGAAAATTTTGCTTATGACATCTTTCATTTTGTGTTCGATTGCAGGTTAACTGAGTCGCCAACATAGCCAACTACCAGGACCTGTTGGGCAGCCATCATCACCAACTGCTCATAGCAGCAGCAGCAGCAGCAGGAGTGACACCAGCAGCAACACTCACGCCCTTACCCACGCCCGCGCCCCCGCCCATCCAGTTACCGCCGCCGCCCCCAAACATCCAACAATTGAACCAACAACCAACCAACCAGGGACCGGTGTTCGAAAAAGCCATCACCATTTCGTCGTTGGCGATTAAACGCAGGCCGACGCTGCCGCAGACGCCAGCAAGTGCCCCACAGGTGTTGTCGCCGTCGCCCAAACGTCAGTGCGCCGCCGCCGTCTCCGTTCTGCCCGTCACTGTGCCCGTGCCAGTTCCAGTGCCCGCTGGAGTAGCCGCCTCATTGAAGGGTCATCAGTTGAGTTTTGCCCATCCGACACAGTTTGCGGCCGCTGTAGCCGCCCACCAGCAACATCAGCAGCAGCAGCAGGTTGTCGCCCAACAGCAGCAACAGGCTCAACAGCAAGCCCAACAGCAGCAGGTTGCCGCCGCCGCCGCCGCCTACCATCATCACCAACAACAACAACAACAACAGCAACACCATCAGCAGCAACAACAGCAGCGTCTCGTACAGTTTAATCAGGCGGCTGCCGCCGCTGCATTGCTCAATCAGCACCTACAGCAACAACAGGTTCAAGTCCAACAGCACCAGCAATTAACGCACTACGGCGGCTATCAACTGCATCGTCAATACGCTCCTACACAACAACAACAACAACAACAGCAGCCACAACAGTCGCACATATTGCTGAGCAACAGTAGCAGCAGCAGCAGCAACACCGTTAAACAGCATCCAACAGGAGGAGCAGCAATATCTGTGACAGCAGCAACACCAGCAGCCACCACAGTAGCCGCAGCAGCAGCAGCAGCAGCAGCTGTAGTAGCAACACCGACTGCAGCAACAGCAATTCACACTAACAGCAGCAATAGTTCGCCCAATAGTCCCGCTCACGAATTGCAATCCCACGAATCCAACTCCGCGTCCGCTTCAGCGCCGACCACGCCCTCGCCGGCAGGAAGCAATAGTGCTAACTCGGCATCAGTAACAGGAACAGTCGCTGCAGCAGCAGCAACCGTAAGCGACAACAACAACAACATCAGCAACACCAGCAACAGCAGCAGTCGGGACGCCAACGCCATAATGGAAAATCAAATGGCTCTGGCTCCGCTGGGACTCTCACAGAGCATGGACTCGGTGAACACGGCCAGCAATGAAGAAGAGGTAAGTGCCAGTTTGAATTAGTTGGCTTAAGGCCTATGATCAATAAATGCAGACCCAATTTCAGTGAATAACCTTCAATTGGTTGCTTAAATTCATTGCCAGTTCGAGCAAAAGATTTTGTGTTCAGAATTCTTTGTTTGTCCCCTCCTAAAAAAACAATGAAAAAAAAACTGAGGGACTTGCGTAAGTGGCATGCCGCATGTATGCATTCGATGCAACAACAACAACAACAACAGCGTTGTCGACGGCGCGGCGTCGGCTTTGTTGCTTTAGCTTTTACTTTTGATTATGCGCCTTGTCTTATGCTACACATTCTTCAAGCTCATTCCTTTCATATTTTATTACGACTGCCGCTGTTGCTGCTGCCGTGGCGTTAGCGGCCTCGTGCAGAGCTCGGCGTGTGGTGCCGGCACATGCCCGGCGTCCCCAACATTTCGCACTTTTCTCTTCTACTCTCTTCTATCCCCCCTTTAT
Source organism: Drosophila nebulosa (assembly GCA_024703675.1). NCBI lineage: Eukaryota > Metazoa > Arthropoda > Insecta > Diptera > Drosophilidae > Drosophila > Drosophila nebulosa. Next base: position 11,413,118 of record JANFPS010000004.1, on the reverse strand, counting down.
GATTCTATTCTACTCATGCAGCAGCCATGTCAAGTGGTTACGTGGCCTTTCACACAGGCACACACACACACACACAAACACACACAATACATACATATATATAAGTACACACACGCTGAGAGGTTTTTGCTTTTCTCCTTCGTTCAGTCTTTGCACAAATCCAAACGATGCGTTAAATTTGATTTTATCCTTGCTGAATATTTTTCCTTCATCTTCTTATTTTCTTTTTCTACTTGCACTCGCTTTGTTTTATTATGTCTTCTGTGTGTGTGCATGTGTGTGTGTGTGTATATATTTTTTTTGGGACCTATATTTATGTGAGCGTGATTTTGTAAAATTTATTTAAAGCAGTTTTTTTAATGGCTGCACCTGAATTAGAAGATTTTAAATTCTTTTGACTTTTATTTATGAATGTCTCTCTCTCTCTCTCTCTCTGTCTCTGTCTCTCTCTTCGTGGAGCAAAATTTAAGTTGATTCCATCATGAGACTGACTTCATTCTTGCTGCAGTAAAATGCATTAAGCCGGCCATTGCCTTGAAGAGGAAGGCACATTAAAATTGCATCAATCAAGTGGCAAATACTTTATGCCCTCGTTTTTGGCCTTTGCCACTGCAGAGCAAACGAATATCAGTATTAAGACAGACTTGAATGGCAAAAAAATATATATGTATATGTACTCTCTACCACTTTGAATTGAAGGATAGCCTGCACCATTTAGTTTTTAAATTATTTTACAAGGTGCAAATTACTTTTAATGTAGTGAGAGTGAGGAGAAGGAGAAGGAGGCGGAGCAGAAATTTAAGCTTTTCATGCTGAATTTATCTTATATCTTTGTATCAGGTGAATCTCAGGATACACAGTCGTTGACCTGGCCGAGGGCCAAACTGCAATTTCCACCTTTCCACTTTCAACATTTTTGCATTCACTGCAAGCTGACTTCATTTGTATTTATGAGTAGACTCACTCCTTCAACTACCTCTTTCCCTCTCATCTTGCAGTGCTCGCTCAGTTGGTGGGTTGACTTCATACATATGTGTGCTGTATGTGCGGTGCATGAATTATTGATAAGTCAATTAAAAAAGTATGACAGCGGTCTGATGGCTGGTAAATATTTTACTTAAGCTCGAGCCGACATGATGGTGTCGCTTCCCCCGAGAGCATAATGGGGCATAGGGGGTGGGAAGTTGGCGGCGACGGCGGGTGGGATTGGGTTGAATAACGAGAGTTCCTCAAATGGAAGAGAAGCCGGCGGTGTCTCTGTTTGTTTGTCATTTGCACTGGAGGAGGCGAAACCCCACCAACATACAATATTGTTTTTCTTTCATTTAAACGTTTTATGTATGGCAGCCAATTCCCAAATGGGCGGGAGCAAGGGAGAGAACGCGCAAATGATAGGAAGTGAGATAGAACGAGGACCCTCGAGTCCTGCGCTACAGTGGCTGGCCATCGAGTAATCAAATGTGCGCAACCTGCCATGTAAAAAGTGTGTGAGAATCTCTTCCCTTCAAAGTTGCAACAAAGCTGTCCAGTAGAAGCCAACTTTTATTTTAAATATATAAAAACTAAACTTAATAAAACTTGTCACAGATGTCCGCCTTCTGCAGCAACTTCCACCTTTCTATCTCCTCCTCTCAGCCGGAGAGTTGTGCACAATTAAACTTTTAACTTTTTGCAGTTTGCAAAAAGAATTTGCCTTTGCTCCTGAGTCCCTCCTCTCTCTCTCTCTCTGTCTCTCTGCTGGTATGCCACATTTTTGTCATGTGCACTCAACGGAATTTGCCATGTGCCAAAATGGCAGCTTGTCCTCTCTCTCTCTCTGTCTCGTTTCCTGTCCCTTTTTTTTTTGCTCTGACCTCTACTTTGTTAAAGTTTACTTTTCGACATTTTTCGTATTTGTTTGGTTTTTTCTATTTTGACATAATGCAAATAGCATAATGGCTAAAAGTTTTCTGTTGCAAGTCAACTGTTGCATGTTAGCAAAAGACAAAATAAATTTTTAGCTCTATAAATAGGCGAAGAGAAGGAAGGAGAAGAGAAACCCAAAAAAAGATTAAAAAAAAGAACTAAACATTTGCCCCAATGAATTTCTAAACAATTTTCGCCCCACTAGAGAATCACTATAACCCAAACATGTAAAAGAGAGAAAGAGAGGGGGAGAGAGAGAGAGAGGCAGGCAGAGAGTTTGTTAAAAGAGAAGTGTTTGCTTCCCCCAAGCTAAATGTCAATTTGTGTGTGCATATCTTATTTTCGCATTTGCATTTTGTTTGTCCTTGCCCCATACCTCTCTCACTCTCGCCGTCCTTGTCTCAGTTTTACCCTTTACTACCCCACAAACACCCCTCTTAATATCTATACGCTTCTTGCCGTTTTTCTAAATTTTTTGACAGGGCTTTTAAGTTCTGGCGTTATTGCCAGAGTCCGCAAATTGGTTTACGTGGACGTCTGGCACTTGCCACGTTTGCCACTTTTAAATTCCATTTCCAATCGTTCTCGAAGAAAGAAAGGAACACTTCCACACTTAAGTTGAGGCCAGCAATGTTCGCACTCTTGTGGCCCAAAAGTCCTTAGCTTGAGCGCCATTTAGACCGGCCATAGCCATTTGCCAGGGTCATTTCTACTCCCACACCAAAAGCAAACTATTGCATTTAGCTGGATGCTCGATAAAAAAAAGGTGTGTATGTGTGTGTGTTTGTGTGTGTGTGTGTGTCTGTAAGAGTGGATGTTTTCCCAAGCCTTTTGTCTCTTTCCCTCGTCGCCTCTCTTGTTCTAGCATAATTCAATTTAAGCTTAAGACAATTTTCTGCAGAAAATGAAATTATTAAAAAAAAGGTTGAAGATTTTATCGAAAATAATTTGTGTAAGAAGAAACTAAGAAGGAAAATAAAGTCGAACTGGGTAAAAAGGCTAAAAATGCTTGTGGTCTTAACATTTTTTTCTTTTAAATAAAATCCCATAAATGTTGAATACCTCAACTACAGAGGTAGTAGCAGCAATTGCAGCAGCTGTTGCTGCTGAATCTGATTAAGTTTTAATTAATAAAACAAATGCCAGGACAGGACATCAATCTCTACCTCTGTCTCATTTTTTCTCTCACTATCTCTCACTCCCCCCCTATCTCATTATGTATTTAACATGCATTAACCTCATGCCGTGTAAATGCAATTTAAAATGCCAACTGCAACGCATAAATTCTGTGCGTAAATAATGTAGAAATTAATAAGAGTTCCATGGCCATAACTCTTAATTACCAATATGCTCTTTGCTCTCTTTCTCTCTGCCTGTGTGTGTGGGCGGGTATACAACCGGAAAAGCCACTATAAAAGCATAAACGACGATAAAGATAGGAAGAGAGATGAAGATGAATAAAACCGAGAAGAACGAATTGCAGTTTATCATCATTAATATTATTTTACTTTAGATCAGATAGAAGAGATTTATCGGGTCCTTCTTTTGACTCATCAAATCATCGACAATCCCTTTTCCCTTTCTAAGTTCTATCTCTCACTATCTCCCTCTCTCTCTCCCCGTGTATCTTCTTCTCTGTTCTAACATTTAAAACTCATTAGCTGCTGCTAATCTCTGTCATGCTGGGGCTTTCTGCTGTGCTCTCCGCCGTTGTTCGCTGTTTATGTGTTCAGCCATAAACATGCAAACGCCTCGTAAACAAAGAGAATGTCCATCAGCAAGAACAAAAAGTGTCCGCTGTGGGTAATTAACAACAAAACCAAAAAGAAAAAGCCTTGTCAAAAACAAAAAAACGAAAAAAAAAAAACCAAACAGGTATCTGCCTTAATTGAATAATCTAAAATGTCCGAGTTGACGATAAGCTATAAAACGGTTATCAGGAATTTCGCATCTTTTGAGTAGGCAAAAATATCGACAAAACTCTACTGCAAAACTTTTTTCGGAAAACTCTTTTATACTCCTTACAACTTTATTTGATTAATGAAATATTTAGTTCCAAATCGAAGAAGGGCATGAGAATATATTTGCCGCTCTGTCATTTTGTTATTTTCTTTTATCAATAAACCCCAAAAATCATTCGACAAATTGCCCGGTTGTCCGTTTTCGCTATTTTGTCCGCATGTCCGTGTCAACTACGTGTCGAAAATGCTGTTAACTGTAACGCCTCTGACCCACCGCCCATTGCTCCCCCCCCCCTGACAATACCAGCCCCTTGATTTTTTATACAATAAATAAGGCAGGCGACAGCGAACAAAAAAAAAAAAAAGAGGGTAAATAACAAGAACCAACCAACCAAAATGTTGCTGACATTTGCAACAATTTCCGCTTTTGGTTGGTTACTTCCTGCATCATCCTTGTTCGGGTTTTTTGCCCATCACTCCCCCTGCTCCTTACTGTATGCAATGGGAATGTGAATGCGTCTGTTCCACGGTTCGTTTTTTTATGATTATTATAAGCTTCTCTCTTTTTTCTTTTTTTTTCCTGGTGTTTGCTTGGTATGACGTTGGGGCAAACGGAAAATTTCAGTTAGCATTTCTTTGTCCTTTCGTTTTTCGTGTTTTTTTTTTCCACTCCCCTCCCTATATTTTGTTCCTTTTTTTGTGTTGTGTCATCATCGACACGCAAGTCAAACAAATCAACAAACAAATATAAGTGAAAAAGGGCAGTTTTGGGGTTAAAGGTAAATGAAAAGACAGGAGTTTGGACTCCAACTCCCCTCTTCCTCTGTGGTGTGTACAGAAATTCGTGACCAGGACAAACAGCAGCAGGAGTTCGCCTAATGTTTTTCTTTTTTTTTTTTGTGGAGGTTCTTTTTTTGTTCTTATTGTTGTTGGTTGTTCTTTTTATGGCCTTTTCTCGTTTTGCTTATTTTTTACGTGGAATAATTGAAGTTTCATTTGAGTTACTCTACAAGTTCAACTAAAGTTCTGCGGTCAAACAAAAAAAAAAGGAAAAGAAAAAAAGGTTAAGCTTAATTAAATATTAATAGGACGCGAGTGAGGAAGAGGGGAGGTGGACGGAAGGTATGGGTATTCGGGTGAAGGTCTATCAATTGAAAATTTATAAGCTCTCTGGCTTCTCCTTCTCTCGCTTGCCTCCCTCACCCTTTTCGGGTGAGAATTCAATTTACACTCGGCAGTTGATTTTATTTTTATTTGTTTTTACTCAAATTGTAAATGACCAAAGAGAAAGTGTGTAAACAAATAGCAACATCCCCATGCCACGCCTTCTCATTTCTTCAGCGCAGGCTCCTCCCCCGCAGTCGCAGTCGCAGTCGTTGCTAATGTGTTGAACATGTTGCCTTGTAATGTGCTGACAACACGCAATAAACGGAGAAACGCACACACAACGGACCGGAGACGAATCCAAAATCCTCAGGCCATCTGCAGACCAAAGACAAATGACAATGCCACATGCCATCCACCCCCCTCGCTCAGCTCTTGCCGCTAACAACTACACTAAGCGAAATATCTAAAGAATTTTCCGTTCCTAAATAACGTGGACTCATTCTAATGAGAACTTCGTTTTTTTTTTTTTTGAGTGTATTCTGTAGTTCTGTTGGCACTATTTGCTCAGTTTCCGCTTCAGTTCCTTGGGGAAGTTGCTCAAATAGAATAGATTCTTGGTGCGTGCTGTTTGATCTGTTAGTCGCCACTTTGGGGGCCTTCATTAGATGCTACAACACAGACTTGTTGGCAATTAGGGTCCCGGATCTTGTGTGTTTGAGTTTGCCATATTAATAAGTTCGTCCGGTGGAAATTAAATTTAAGAAAAGTTTAGTAAACTTTCATGCTGCTGCTACTCAAAATGCACTTACTCTGTGGCTGCGGAGAGTCAATCATAAAATATGAAATTCATACAGGCCAATAGGCACGCCCCTCTCACACCTACAATAACCCTGCAGGAGACGCAGTCGAGCGCAGCAGAATTCTCACACAAGTGTGGCTAGAAGAGAGGAGAAAGATGAAAGCCAACGTCAGCCATTTGAGCGGAAACCGGAAATCAACTTTAGGGCTGCTTTTGTTTATGCGATTCTGTGGGTTTTTTTTGTTTTTTTTTGTTTGTTTTATACTGCTGCACTACTGCCGCTTGCAACAACAAAAGCAGCCATAACAAACCATGATGATGGCCAGGGCCGCAGCGCAATACGAAAGGCAAACGGTAGCTAATTCCCATAATAAATGAAAAACTACAAAAAGCGCATCTTGTGTTTACTTAATAATAAACCAAGTGAGAGCTTGTTACTGAAATCCAATATGAAAAGTAAAGGTAGTTAGCACAATAACTGAGGACCTTTCAATCCGGCCCTGTTTTTACTGTTTTTAGGGCGTACCGAAGCATCATCTGAACTTTTGTTTCAATTTTGTCAGTTTTTTTTTTTTAGTCTTCTTATTTGTTTAGCATGCAAAATAGAGAGTGTGAGAGCGAGAGTGAGAGAAATGTAGGAGAATATTTATTCGCTTTTTTATTCTCGCATATCTTTTTGATGTTTTATGCAAGCTGGCGGGGTTGCCAGGGCGAGTGCCAGGTTCTTGCCCATTTTGCAGGCGGAGTTTCTCTGACACCAAGCAAAACATATTTTTGCTTATTTTAAAGAAAAACACACACAAAAATTGTGCATACATAACAAAGCAAAGCAAAGCAAAGCAACGAAAAAATTGAAGCAAAAAATCGAATCAATTTAAGCGAAAACGCAGTTTAAGCTTTAAAATTGCTGCAACATAAATCATTTAAACCAAGAAGAGAAGGCCGGCAGGTGGGCGGCGGCAAGTGGGAAGAAAATGTTCCATAGTTCATTTACCTAGCTAAGAGCAACTGCTTGTTTGGTAGCTGGAAAATTCCTCCTCCTTGGCTGCTGCCACTTGGTGGCATGCAACTTTTAGCCAACAGCAGCAACAACAACAACAGCTCACAAAAAGCGAGTAAAAATGGTCAAAAACCATTGAAGCATGATTTTAATGGCCAAGCCAAGGGGTGAGCTGAGAAAGAGAGTGAGGGAGAAGAGTGCTGCCAGTGGTAGCTGGTGGGCCGAGGAGTGGTTGAGCAATTCATTTAATTCGTGTTGCATGTAACAGCAAATGTTGAAAATTCTGCACAGTAGTTCACAATTTACCATTCGGTATTCTGACTTTGTCTTTTCTTAAATTAAATTTCTGTCCGAATTATGCTACAACGTCATTTCTTCTATACTTTCCGCCACTGTACGTCTTCTTGAGTGAAGTTCTAGGTGCCACCCCCCCTCACTAAAGTATGCTATAGTAGCAAAAACGGAAAGAAAGAAGAAAAAAAGTCGCACAGGGCACTTCCTTTTCTTGCCTTTTTGCGCAAACATAATTTTCTTTTCCGCCTATTTACGCCACAAAATGAAGGCGGAAGCCGAGCGAACCGGGCGAATCCGGCGGCAGCAAGAGCAAGACCCAAGAGCAAGACGAAGAGCGTAAGGCGGTAAATAAGAAAAGGCATTGCTGTCGTTTGTCGTCATCGTTGTCGTCGTTGTATTGCCTAATTTCAACAGGCACAACACAAAAGAGTCCATTGAAGCTGAATAAAAAACCATAAGAGAGCAAAGGAAATCGAGAAGAAGGAAATTGAATGGCGCCCATTGTGTGTGTGTGTGTGAGAGAGAGATTTGTATAATAGACAATTTAACAGGCCATAGAAATAATGTGAAATGGTTTTCCGGTTTTTTTCTTTTTCCTTACAATACAATCAATTTCTTACTTTTAAATGCTTTTCATTCTCATTTTCATTGCAGGTATGTGTGTGTATGAATGTGTTGCCAAAACCTAGAAGAACATGATCATAATGACTGATTCTACTTTATTACACAACTCACGCAAGTACCCTCAATGTCAAATGCAAATAAAAGTCAATCAAACTTCATTAGCCATGCCGAGAAATTGGGTCGTGAAATGTCCATTAAAAATCACATTAAAATTATACAAAAAAATCCCTTCATCCTCCACCCCCACATACACCCACACACACACGCTGTATCCACTTTTTAATGCACGATATCAAACGATTCAATGGCCATATATAATCGCTGCTAAAACGCAAATATGCATGGGCAAACGGTCGGTGATCGGGGTCGGTGTGGTCGGATATCGTTTAGAGGTTAATGCTAGTAGTGGAAGGGAGGTACTATAGATGAAATGGCTCCGATATCCACTGAACCGTCTCGTCTCTCCTCACTAGCAGCAGCAATGACAACATTTGACGTGCGTTCGCGTAATTACAGTCCAAAATGTCGACATGTTTCTATCCCCATAACGTTCAGCGTTCTACTGCTCCTCCATCACCATTCATTTCTACCTCTTCTTCGCTTTCTCCTCCTCCTCCTATCCCTCCATCCGCTTGTCCTATTGCTTATGCAAAATTTTCAATTGCGTTTGCTGCAATGGGGTACAAGAGTGGGTGGGTGGGGACAGACAGTGTCGCCTCTAATGTTGCTCGTGCAATTTGCCAGAGAACTGAAACTAAATTGTTCTATTGTATTTAAGTTAATTACTCATGCTAATGCTAATTTGTGTCGTTGTCATTTTCGGACGCTCGCCCGCCGTAAAACAATTGTCATGAGTCTTCTACTCCTCCTCCTCCTCCTCGTTCCCAGTCTCTTTTTCACATATCAAAATAGTTTATTTATTATTTAGCTTCTTGCTAAAAAAGTTGAAACACTTAAAAAAATGTTTTGAATTGCTTTTAGATCAGAGATCAGTTGGTTGTTTTCGATTAAAATAACTAAAACAATTCATATTATTATATTATTTTGCTGTTCATTGATATCATTCCATTATAAAAAAGGTTTTTTCCCCTTTTTTTAACAATTATATTTAAAAGGCAGTTCGCTTGCGCATTCCAAATCATCAATAAGCAACTACTACACATTTTTATAGACTTATTTGTGCTTAATATGATCATTATTAAATATATATGTGAAGATATGAAACTTTTATATATAGAGATATATACTACCTTTTGGCCTTCACGCTTTGCTAACTTTGACAGTTGATGGCGACGTCATATTGTCAGAACATCAAAAGTTAATTGTTTTATTTACGACGACGCTTGCGTAATGTTTGACAAATTAGTAGCACACAAAGGCAACATTGCAACAATAGTAATAACAACAACAATTAGACAACAACAACCAACAACAACCAGCAACAGGAAGTTAATGACATTTGTGTGTTGTTGCTGCCAGCACAGAATAAAAGTAAGAAAGAAGAGAAAACAAAAAAAAAAAAGTAAAGTAGATGAAAAATAATAATAACCTGAAATAGATTTAAATGCGGTTGGGGATTTGTTTACTCAAATTACACATTAGTCCAAGGAAAAGATAGCGAAAAGAGAGAGCGAGTGAGAGAGAGAGAGTGGGGAATATGCGGAAGAGGTGGAGCAAGGTGTTGGCTGTGGTAAATGTTAACTGCTGTGACTTGTGTAACTCTCTTCTCGAATAACCACAAAAGCCAACCAATGTTATTCAACTTCTCGTGTTACAACGGCTCCTCTAAGTAGCAGCAGCAGCAGCAGCCTTAGGCCACTTATTCGGGTTAGTGCGCCCTCGAAATACTCTCCGCCCCCCCCCCCCCCCCCCCCCTGCAACACGCTCTTCTATGACAATTGCATGTGATTTAATGAGCTAATGAAATAATAAATATTAATCAGGCGCCAATTACTCAATCGCTGAACGGACTGAAGCTGATTGTCTTGCCTTTTGCCTTTGCCTTGGCTTGGCAAATTGAATTCATTTGAGATTTCTATGAACATTAAATATAAATTTTTAAAGATTGCGTCCAGCAATTGTTCAAGTTGGCCATGAGCAATCAGCAGTTGGTCGTTGTCTATCACTCTCTAGCCTTATGGCCAGCAGTAATTACATATTCAGTCAGTTACATACTTTATCAATAACCCGATCGTATCCATTAACTCAATCATTTTAATCGGACTCACATACACACACACACACACACGCCAAAACACAAAAACAAAGTTTAATTTACAAGCAACTTTCGCCCACAAAAGAAAACTAAATTCTTCATGTGCCAGTTTCCAGATTAAAAGGGGAAGACGTAGTGAGAGGTGCGGGGAGTGGTAGTGAAAATTACAAAATATAATGCCAACGGCCAAAGCCATCAACAAACACAAAATTAGACAAATAAATTGCTAAATTGAAATTAAAAATGTTTCATTTTCACAATTTGCAAAAATAGAAGCCCAAAAAAGTGGCTATAAGTATTTCTAGTTTTTGGTTAACCGAAAATTGGCTTAAATCAAACAAAATGTTCGGTTTTTGGCCCACAATACATTGAAATTGAAATTGCAAAATGGTTGAATTGAATGCATCTAATAAATTGAAATTTTTGTTTACACAAAATATGCTGATAGAAATGTAATTTGATTACAATAAACTATGATGAACTACATTTTCAACATTTACATTTTCATTGGCTTTTATATATATGCAATGCCAAAGTAACAATCAATTTGGCAAATATCGATTACAATTCCCTTCCACTCCATGACAATTAAAGCCTAGTTTGACATAAAATGTTTAATTATAAATCATTTATTGCAGAAACAAAGGTGAGCAAAGTTACCTCATCGGAAAACTTTACTTATTACTCTAGAATTATCATGCCAAATCATTCATCAAAAGAAGTTGGAAATTATAACTAGAAAAAGCCGAAGAACGAACTTAACCTTATAGTTCTAATCCAATTCCAATCAACCAATCTTCAGGCTTTATTATATACATTTTTAGGCTTTTAAAACGCAATTTTGGAGGGTTGTAGATTGGTGATTTTATCCGGCATATAAATAATTGTTATAATGAGTTAAACAAAGATGGCTTCAAAAAAGTATCACTACTGTCAACGATTATATATGTATATGTAATTGTGTTGAACTTGTTGCATTCTGTTGTTGCAATTAAAAGATTTCATTTGAAATTTCCATTTTCATATGTTTGCCCATGTTGCTTCTGTCATTTGGCAAACAAATTACTTGCAATGCCTCCAGCACTCTCGCTCACAGCCTTTCGGTCTTTTCTCATACTCTCTTCTCACATCTTTCCCACTCGAGGCAGATTGCCCACTTTTGATAAATATGCTCAGTCTGTGCTGCTAGCTGCTAGCTGCTTCTTCGGCACCGGAGACATCCAGACACTTTCATCAAGTTTATCGCGGCAATTTCATCTCATGGCTAAAGGGAAATACTACATAGCAGCAGCAGCAGAAACATTGCGGAAAAACAGAAAGTTGAGTGGCATTTCCCAGAACTGATTTCCTAGCTGAAAAGTATCTTTTGTGTGTATATTGTTGTAGTTAGTTGTGATTTCGTCTCTTCTTGTCGGAATGATAAGATAAGAGTTTTTTCTCCTTTTTTTTTTTTGTTTCTTTTGGCAACTAATCAGAAAACCATTTCGGCAAATGGGCCATTAATAGCGTAAGGCTGGCGTGGGGCGTGGCGTGGCGTGGCATAAGCCGACTTAAAGTTGCAAAAACTTTGTTGCTAAGCCAATTTGTCAACACCTGCATAAGAACGAGAGGAGAGAGGAGCAAGAAATAGTGGTAAAAGAATGCTGGCAAAGTAAGAAAATTCATTTTCCGTGTTTGGCCAACAACTTTAAACCACACCAACGATGAAAACCACTGAAAATTCTCATTAAAATGTGTCATCTCACTCACTCCCTTTGCTGGCTGCTTTTGATGTGGAGATAATTTGTTAGCAAATGTGGTTACATCATTAGCGTGCGGCGTCTGTCTCCAGAGCCCAGGCTCTAGTCGTCTTCTTGCTCCCCCACCCTTCTGCGTGCTTACTTTCTTCGCTCCTTCATGTGCGTGCGGCGGCGGCTGTAATAAATTTATTAGTCTTCTACGCGTCATCCTTCCTCCTCTCTCTCTCTCTCTCTCCTCTCCGCATCAACTGCCAAATGATGCATGAAACGTTGGCCTTATGGACAATATATTAACGGTAAAGTTTTATAAACAAGCATGAAACAAAGGAGCAACATCTTCCTTTTACTTCCCCTGTCTCTAGCTTCTCCTTTTCCTTCTCCTTCAAAGTATCCTGACAGTTCCTTGAACTTCGGCATGTAGACAAATTATTTAGCCTCTCTTTTACCTGGACCAAATGCAGGGTTGAACCTGCTTTATCCTGTATGTATACATATATATATATACATTAAAACCGTCATTTTAATGAGGTTTATGATATTAATCTTTGTTGCCGACATGTGTGTGAGTGTGTAAGCAAGATGTCTGCCCCACAGAACATAAAGAAGAAGCCGCAACATCATATTAAAAAGCAATTAAATTTGACCCTGTCATAGGCTTAACAAATAAATGAATGGATAACTCAGCTTTAAAATCAGTCGGTGGGAAAATTTTATCATTTGAAATGCCAACTCATGGCATATTTCTGAACACACACACACTAATGAAAAGTTGTAGTTAAATTTGTCAGCAGTCTATAAAAATGCTTGCATATGCATAAAAGTTGATGGCTAGGTCACAACACATTCAACGGAATTCCATTTGCCACTTTGCCAAGTTGTTGTTAATTAAGGCCAGGATATGCCAGGGAATCTTCTACATTTTTTGACATTTAGAAAATGAAAGACAGAGAGAGCAAGAGGGCTGTCTTGTTTTCATATGTTTTCCGCATTTACTGAAATAGCATTTCAACAGAAAATAATAACTAGCTATGAAAATATCAAGTATACGCCCCATAAATATTCATTTCTCGAAGCACTTCTAAATAGCTTATGTAACGAGTGTATGAACGTTTGTGTAAGTGTGTGTGTGTGTATGTTTGTGTGTGTGTGTATGTTTGTGTGTGTGTGTGTTGCAAGCATTTTGCCACTTTAATGGCCACAAATACATCATGACTTTTCATAAGTGTCTGCCACTTGAGGCATGCCCTCCACCCACTCATTCTCTCTCATACTTTTTGCACCCTTACAAGCTGTTTTTCCTAGCCAAGGACATTATCATCGTCGTCGTCGTCGTCATCGTCGTCGTTGTAGTCGTCGTCTGAGCCATCATATATCCTTCTCCTAGTGCCGTCTCACTCTTGCTCCTCCCCACCGTTTTAGTATCTCTATCCCTCTCGCTTCCTTGGCAACAACTTGTCATATTTATGTGGCGAACATTTAAGCTAACTTGACGATGGTTAGGCTAAGCCAAGGGCGGTTAACTCGAGATATATACATATGTATGTATATAACCACAATTTAGTTACAATTGACAAACACAGATGACCAATATTAAATGCCACAGATTAGCACGAATTAACAATATCCATCATATCTATCCTATCAACAACAACTTCTGCTCCAATTAGAAACATAACTTTGTTTGTTACTTTGGCAAACATCTGTCAAATGCATTTATTTAATAATAACAACTGCAAATGGTTACAGCAGAAACTTTGGCTTACTAAAAACATAAAGTACAACTTTTGACCAGCAAATCCTATAAACATAAATTTATACACAAGCAAAGGTATATGTGGGTAAGAGGGAAAGTGGGGATGGCAGTAACATTAAATTTTAAATAGAATATAATGCAAGGCACACACAAATCGTGAGGTATGTTGTGTTGTGCGTGCAAACAATTTTCCTATGAAATATTCATAAGTCAAAGTGGCTGGAGGATAAATAACTTGGTAATGCGCGGCACGTCAGGATAATAGCAAGGAAAAAACAAACGTAGCAAAGGAAGTTAATGTTCAATGATATGCAAACAGCCAGCCTAACATAATGAAAATATAATTTAAAGTACAGAAAAATGGCCAAGCAAGTCGTACAAGCATTTGTTATGAGAGAGAGGAAAAAAAGGGGAAGAGCCCACTGAGCCAGGCAGCATTTTGTTTTTACTTCATTAAGTGGACCTCAGATTTTTTTAAAAATGCGCCGCAACTCTAAGCGGCAAAAAAATGTTCGAGTCTCCCCGACAGTCGACGGTCAAGAGTTATAACTGCTTGATGCAGATAAAGATGGAGCCGGGACCAGCAGCAGCAGGAGCAGCTGCGGCAAGGATGCGAGAAAAGGTAGCTAGAAGCAAAAAATCCAACCGCACATTATGTTAATGAGCTTTTTGATACCTAGCAATGGCGGTAACTGCTGCTGCTGCTTCTGCTGCTGCTGCTGCTGCTACTGCTCTTGGCTGTTGGCTGCAGTTACATGTTAATTATTACAGTCGCTGATCCTGCTGCTCTGCTTGGCTGACCTCCTGGCTGCCGTTGTTGCCTTTTGTTGACTGGCTGGCGTCTGCTGGCTGCTATTTCAACGTTAGCTGAAGCTAACTTTTAATTTTTCCCATTTTCACCTCACTCAAATGCAAACTGACAAATTATGCGCCTGCAAAATATTATATTTCTTTTTTTCCATATTTCTCTTTTGCCATTTCCACCATTTTCTGGCATTTTTTTGCATTGCGGTTTAATTATTAAAATGTTGCATATTTTTAGGCACTCTGCACGCTTTTTTATTTATTATAATTATTTCTGGGCTTTTTTGTTTTGTACATTTAAAATGCATTTTTATTTTTTTTTTTTTTTTGGTTTGTTGTTTGTCTTTTTGACGTAGGCTAATTAAATTAATAGCATAAATCTGAATGTTCAGCCGCCAATTGTAGAGGATTTCGTAACTATGTATAATCCAAAAGGGAAGCGCCAACAGCGCCCAGTGGATTGTGGTTAGACCACAAAGCCAGGCACTGCACTAGGTGAAGCTGCCGTGTAATTCTACCAACTCAACTAAATGTGTTCTCTGCGGTGGCCAAAGAGCGAAAAATCCGCAATTTTTCATAAAACAAAAACGAATAATTTATGTAGGTATAAGCAGGGAACTTCGAGATGAATTTTCTCCAACTCCGCCAGTCTGCAAACAGCTGATAGATATTCGTTTTTAGGTGCTACTCTAACTAATATTATTGACGACCAACAACAAAGAACTCACAACAAACCAATGAAAACACGTGACGGCGCTGCTGATGGCTGATGCCTGTTTATGTCAATTTCATCAAACAAAATGCCTGCGACAGATTTTATCCACAAATATTCACTAACCGAACTGGAGTCCACGCAAACCAAAAACCCATTGATGAAAATGTGCCCAGACATTTACAAATATTTTAAATCTCCTGGACACACAGGTGACACGTCCATTTGTCCCATTCAATGACTACCAGGCTAATGCAATGCAACGCAACGCATCATTAAATGATTTGGCAACCTGATTAGGCAACGTGATCGGCATATTTGATTCCAATGCAAGTGACCATTGTAAACGTTGCGTCATTGTGGCTCCGAAATGCCAATCCCAATCGAAAAACCCTTCACCCCTCCACCTCCACCACCACTCATCACTCCATTCGCGTGCTATCAATGGCCGCCAAATGAGTGTAAATTGTTGAGCAGCGCAGCAACAATTCAAAGGCAATTGAAATTTTTACGCTCTTCAGCTCATATTTGCCTTTTGGCCATTTCTCCTTATCTCACGTAACCAAACATGTTTGCGGACAGAGAGAATGCAACCGAATATATATCTGAAAAATGCAACAACTGCATCATCATTTTCATTCAGTATAATTGAAGGATATCATAGCAAAAGACACAATGCGAAACCTCTTGAAAAAAAAAAACAACTGAGCAGACTATAAGGGGGAAAAATGAATTTAAAGCCATAAAAAATAAAAATATTTAAACATTTTTTCACAAAATTGTTTTTTTTTTGTAGTGCCTTCCATACAATATTTCATTGAAGGCTCTCTCAAAAACATATGAAAAGAATTTGTTGTGCAATTCCTTCAATGCATTTCGATTGAAAATTAATTAAGGTTTATTTTTATAAGCTCTGTGTTTCTGTTGAACCATGTGTTTGAGAATATTGTTTGACATTTACAAAAGTCAAAAGTCACGTGGTGCCCAGCACCTTTCCATTTAAAACAGAACCAACAAACTAGTAACTGAAAGTTGTGAAACAGATATAAGCAATTGCATTCAGAGATGGGGCCCAGCCCAGTACGATGAAAAATTTGAAGGCCTCAGCTCAGCCTAGTTTGCCCATTTTTGTGATGTTTTCCCGAGAACCTAATGACATTTTTACTCTATGAAATTTCTATGAAATTTTCGTGCAAAAGGTCTTTTGCGTTTTAGAAATGCCCACTTTGGGTACGGTCCGTATCCATCTCTAGTTGCAACACATAAAGAACATCTGGTAAATAGTAAAAACTTGCCCAGACTTTTGTTTTTTTTTTTTTTTGGGGTTTGGTTTAGTCGCTGCCGCCGTCGACTCACATGATTAACCAAGCGCAGATATAATTGTAATTGGTTTTTATTGTTGCTGCTCTCAACTGTGTCGCTTCTGTTGTTCTATTGTACGTAGTAGCAATTGTCGTTGGCTCGCTCTTACCTGCCGCATTTTTCGCAACTGAATCGCATTTCTTGCCTTGCCTATATCACCCAGTCTCTTGTTCTCTGCCTCTCTCATTGTCGTGTGTGTCGCCGCACACACTAATTAGCGCATATTTCACCTGGCCCAAGTGCTGTTGGGGCAAGAGCCAAGAGAACCCGAAAAACGGATTTCATCTTTGCCTAGTCCCCGTGTTATTCATTTGTGTATCGTGTATGTGTGTGTATGTATGTGTGTGTGTGTGTGTGTGTGTGTGTGAGTGTTTGTTCTTGCAATTACAATTGCAATTATCATTGTCCGCTGCGGACTTTTGTTGGGTGTAGTAGAGAAACTAGTTTAATTTTGATTTGTCAGTTTTGTCTCATTTTGTGAGCTGTAATGGAATTTTTAATTTATCTGACTTTCTGCCTGCAAAGGGCCTAACCTGGCCTCGCCCCGCCCCGCCCGCCCGTTGATTAGCTCTAAACTTCATCTATCCCTTTCGGTAATACAAATGTTACCAAAGTTAAGGTTACACTTGGAAGTAAAATGTTGTCAGCAACATTCTGTCCTCTACTTTGTTGCATAATTTTACGTGCATCTTACGCAGCTTGAAATTAACTCAGACAAGACCCAAGGATAAGACTTTTTGGCCGGTTACACTCGGTGCAGTCTTTTAATAATGTTTTCTTTGCAGAAATTTCGTCGCTATATTAAAAATGTTTCTCATGAATTAAACAAACAAATAAGTTTGTTAAGGTTTTTTTTTGTTTTTGTTTGTTACATTAATTATAATTAATATATGGCAAACTAAATAGAGATGTTTTTTTATGCCCATTATTATGATCTAATTAAATTTGCAATTTTATAAATAGAATTTTTCTGTTTAGTGGGGAAAATTTAAAATGCATAATCATGACACGAAATGGGCGCAGTATTTTTATGTCAACTTTAATTATGGCAAATCATTTTGGTATCTGCCATATAAATAGAGAGAGAGAGAGAGAACGAGAAAGAGAGAGGTGCGGCAGGGCACCCAATTAGACAGCCATTTGATATGTGTGTGTGTGTTCCAGGGCCAAATTATGTCACGTTCTGGTTCAGTGATCAGCTCAATGATGATTTTACAGTGATTACCTGTGCACTATGCATGCCGCAGCTGCTAACCGAAAGGGCGTGGCATTCGCTTTGCTGTAAAAACTTCCAATTTGCGTCATATCACTGGTAATTAATCTGACTCTAGCCCCAATCACTCAATCTCTTTATCAGGTTTTGCTAATTTACACGCCTGGGAAATGCAGGCATCAAAAATAATGCTAAAAAGCCAAATAACTTTTGATGTAGCAAATTTGTGTGTGTATGTGTGTGTGTGTTTTTTTTCGGATTCTGCCAATTGATGCGGCTCAAAAGTCAGTATATAAAGTAACTTTTTTTCCCCATGCATTTCGCTGATTTGCATTTTGTCAATTTATTTGCATATATTTTTTTTTGCGTCAGAAAATATGCAACACAAAATTGTTATTAATATTTTAATGCAAAAAGTGCAAAAGAGAGACCACGAAGGAAAGGGAAAGAGGGGAATTGGAAGAGTTTGGGCTCGGCTTAGTGCGCTGATTTAAAGCAAACACACAGAGTGCGAGAATGAGTGACTGACAGACTGATGAACGAACTAAACTGACGGTTGCAAGGGAACTCTGGGGTTTGAGGGATCAAGAGAGATTTGTTGCTCTCAACTTCATCCTCTGCTCCTCCCTTCATTTCTCTCACTCTCTCATCCTCTGCTGCTGCTGCATGCCAAAGTGTGCGCAAATATTTGGAAAATGTTGCAACTGGCACAAAAAGCATTAAATATTTATTGAGTTCACAAACAAAACAAAAAAAAACAAAAAAAAAAAGAAAAAGAAAAAATGGCTAACCAAACAATAATATTGACCAAAGTTTAAATCTTTAAAGATGATCATAATTTTGCTGAATAAAAATCCCAAAAATCATCTTGTTGATTAAACTGCGACACGTATATATCGCTTCGCTCTAATTAAGTAAGTAAAATGTGGAAAAGGCGGCGAAGAACAGGAATTATATATTTTCGTGAAAAACTTACAAACCAACAATAATAAATTATTCCCAAATGCAAGTCGTCGTGGCCAACAGAAAAAGGTGCAAAGCAAATCGAATAAAAACTCGGGAAAAAAAACTCAAACAGAAACATGAACGATGAGGTGGGGAGACGGCAGGAGACAGAGATGGACAGTGTAGGAGCAGGAGGGAGCTGTATGCGGCATCCAGTCGAGCATAAAAACACAGCGCGCCGCATGCATCCTGCCTGACTGCTTCCATCTTTTTCATCCTTCGTCCATGGGGCAGTCAACGGTATAATTTCTCATATACATGTCACGCGTCCCAACGAACCGTGCCAAATGTGTTGAGACACTTGGACAGGACACACTGGGTGTCTGTGTGTGTGTAGGGGATTGAGTAACGAGACACACACGCACACACACACACACACACATACACTGTTTGGTCAGTTGGCTGGTTTAAGCACAAAGTTTTATGCGCCGCATTGCATAAAACACGAAATATGTTAAGGCAAAAACGAGAAGCATGAGTAAGAAGCCAAAGGGATGGCAGACACGACCAGGACGACACTTGGACAGTTATTACCCAGCTGGTTGTGTAGCAGCCTCCCGTTGTTATGTGTGTACACATCTTATCCAAGAGTACATCTCCTCCCCCTGAACCCCCGGACCCCTTTATGTTGGATCTTTAGCTGTTTCACCTCTTTAAGCAGGGACCAGGACAATGCAAGCAGCAACATTGTCAGCGAGTGTCTTGAAGTCGCCTTGAATTGTCCGTCCGCTTTATCCTTGTCTCCATTTACATTTTCATCTCTCTCCATCTTCATACTTTATCCTTTTAGTGGCTTATTTATGGCAAACTTTAACTCCCATTAGACACATTTCAATGCATATGCAAAGTAAGAACTCAAAGATTTATGTGGCCAAGTGCATAAGCAACGCAAAACTCTTTTCCTAAGGACATCAAGTGGATATATATACATATATACATTTCTTTTTGTTATAACCCGGGAATTCTTAAGCTTAAAGCTTAAGAATAGGTTTTCTGTACATTTTTTTAAGTTATCGGGTTCCAATTTTTAGTTGGTCTCCGAGTTTATTATTTCCAGTAAGATCGTCAGATCAATCAATTGCCTGCATTTTCCAATTAACTCGTTAGTTTTAAGAAAATCTATTCAGAAATTCAACCTAAATTCAATATCTTTTGCATTTCTTCTCTTTTTAGGTATGTACACAGAAAAATTCGCAAAGCGCCCATCAATTTCATTTATTGAGTCCATCTGTAAGTCTGCCATAATCTATGTATTTGTACTGTTTGGCCTGGGCGAGAAGAAATCAACGCAAAAAAAAGAAAAGAAATAGAGAAAGAGAGAATGACGACCGCAAGGCAAGGCGAAAGAATCTCTGAGAATGTCATGCAATAAATTAGTCGCAAATTATTATTAATGCGAGAACATTTATCGCTGTCAACGCTTAGCAAGCAGCAGTACCTCAACTAACACCGTTCCCTGTCTCACTGACCTCCCCTCATCACTCTCCGCCACACTGTGCTGACCCTTTCCCTTCTAGCAAATGTTTTCTTGGGCGACAAGTGCAAAAAAAAATGTTGCACATATGGGAAGAGAATTTCGTACAATTTTTTGCACTTTGCTGATTAATTGCAATTTGATGCTAAAAATTGCCCTGAATTGTAATTTGTATGTATGTATGTACATATGTATGTTTGTGGCTGCAGGCTGTAGAAGAAGAATTTATTCTATTGAGAGAGCGAGCCAAAGAAAAGTCAAGGAAAATATATTTCTACCTAGACATTATGCTTAGTTCTTGTTCTTGTGGCAATTCAAAATTTTGCAAAAAGCTCTAAAACAATGTGGGGGCATATTATATAATTTTTATGCTGTATCCCCGCCTACGCCAACGCCCGCGTCCCTTCACCTGCACGTCCTGTTCTTAAGTCACGTGTTTGTGTCTAGTAGAGTTTGTGCTCCAGTTTCCAGTTTGCAACCAAACAGCCAAAAACCAACCAAGCAAGGGATCTCACTTTTTTTCTGGCCACGTCTCTTTATGTTTACCCATTCACGACATGTTTCGGCAAGTGCTGAAAATTTGTTTGGCAGGACCCGTCTCCCATCACACCCCGTCACACCCCGTCACTCCCCATTCTACTGCTATTAAGCCAGCCCCTTAGTGCACACACAAAAAGAAAAAAGTTTTCTTTTTTTTTTTGTATATTTTTTTGACGTTGTATGTTTGCTGGATTTTAGGAGCTATTAAATTTTCGTGTCTACCACCAACCGCTTTGACTAGGGGCTCCGCTAGTTGTGGTGGCCCAACCCTGATAAGTTTAATGTGTTTTTGTTGGCGCCTGTCGCCGCTATATCCACGCCATACAACTCAAACCCTCCACCCCCCCCCCCCCCCCCCCACATCTCTTGCCTCGTATATATCTTTTGTTTGCTGTTGTCATAGTGTTCATCCGCTCATCATCATTGTCATCCTCGTAGTGCCTGGTGCTATAGTGTTTGAGCTTTGGGCACCACCATATCATGTCAATGTAGAAACAATAGCCTGACAACATTCCATCAATAACAACTCAGCAGATGTTTGGGCATGGACTGCATGGCGCATGGGCTTTAGTTTTTGAGTCGAAGAACTAACCAATTTCATTGACTTTAAGTTTTCCTATTTACACAAGTGCCAAGAAGTACTTTTTTGCCCATCGTTGGGTTTGTCAAATGCCAGAAAAAAACCTTTTGCATATTGCAGTTGCTGTGAAAGTTTTGCCAATGTCATTGGCCGATGTTGGCCAGGACTGCAATACAAAAAAATAAAGCAGAAGGAAAAAGAAATACAATTTCACCTCGGTCACTGCCTGCCCCACGCCCATTTCCTCCGCTTTTACGAATAGTTGGAAAAATTACAACTTCAGGCCGCAGAAAATCGGAGGAGAAAAAAGAAAAACAGAAACCATTTCCTGATCGAATCAAAGCAAACCAAAAAAAAAAAAAAATATATGTAAAACTCACCTGCATATGCAAAGAGAGAAAGAGAGGGACAGACAGACAGACAGACAGACGAACGAACTGACGAAGAGTTACAAACTGTCAGTTGCAAGTTGATGGGTTAATGCCATTAGACGGCAGCCAGAGCATTGATTTGATTGGCGTTGATTGGAAAATGCCATCAAAACTCTGTGATTTTCACCCTGGAGGAGGGAAAAAAGAGAAAGAAAATCTGCCGACCAGACATGCTACACATACTATATTAGTCCATTTATGGCATATGAGTAATGGCCTATTCAATTTCAAGTGTAATTCACATTATACACTTCGATAAACCTGCAAGAGTTTAACTAAATTGTTATTTAGTTGCCAACAAATCGATTGTTTATTACACACACACACATCGCACTGCCACTTGGCCAGCCTGGAGTCTTGATTTATATGCACATCAATCGTTGCCAAGTAGGAGAGATCTACTTCCGTCTTCCTCCTCTGTATTCAATAGATTTGTCACTTCAAGAAATTTAATAACGCGTTGCCAATAACTACCTTCGGAAAGTTATTGCCTTTTGATTGATTTTCAGTTGAAGTGCAAGGCACGCGTGTACACGAAATCCTTTGGAAATGACAAAAGTTTGTTACCTCTTTCTTCGTTCTCTTTGTAATATTTACCACCTCCATGCGAGACTTCAAAAATTCTTTCGAAATGCTCTTGCACAGGTTTTTTTGCAGCAGCAGCAGCAGCAGTAACCAGCGTCAAGGAAAGGAAACGAAGTTGCCACTTTTAACACGTTTTAACTAGAAAAGTTAACATGCAGCTTATGATGGCAGTTTTCTAGTTGCTTTTTCTCTTCAACGGATAGCCAATGGAGCGTGAAAAGCAAAAACAAAATGCCAGATGTTGCCACAACAGCGACAACAACAACAAGAACTACAACAAACAAATAGTGTGATAAGTGTATTGTTGGTTTTTTGCTTTGTTCTTCTGCATACTTTAGGGCGTTTTGCTTCATTTGCCTTTTGGCTGGTTCTTCTCAGCTCTCAGTTGGTTGTCAGTCAGTTGTTGTAGTTGTTGTTGTTGTTCTTTTGCAGCGTCAAGGGAAATCCACTTCACTTTTTTCTCTTTCACTTTGACATTTAACTGACAGTCGTTTGTGTGCATATTTTCATTGTCACTCAAAAGTCGGCTGAATTCATTCCAGAATTCATTCATTCGCCATTTTTTTGCTCTTTTTTTCCCTTTTCACAATTTCCTGCATCATAATTTCATTTCCCTTGGCGAGATGAAGCCAAGTCATGTAAACTCATAATATTGATGAGGCTTTTGCGGCAGGCCTTGGCTAAAACGTGCAACCTGCAAAATGTTAGCAGAATTTTGTGAAATAAGCTAGAAATCGCATAAAAATCAAGTCAACGATGCCAAAACCAAAAACCCGGAAAAAAAATCAGAGAGAGGAGAAGTTGGGTAATGGCGGCACAGGAAATGCAGTTGTCGTTTCAAGTTGTTTGCCACCATCAGAATAGGGGAGCAAAAGGGGAGGCAGCCAGGAATTTGCCTCAACAATTTGGCAATTGTGTCCCGACTACATCATGCCAGGCACGTGCTCCTTTAGCTTTTTGGCCCTCTGCAGGCATTGTGCATTGGGTGTGTGTGTGTGTGTGTGCATTCGAGAAAATATGGGTCGTATTTTCCTTATTTTTTTAAACTTTTTTATTCTTTTTCGGGTTTTTTTTTCTCCAACTTGATTTAATTTTGAGTTCATTTTGCAAGCAGCAAATAGAAAATAAATCGTTCAACATTGGCCAAATCCACACACACACTTACACACACTCATCCGTATATTATATAGCCTGAAGCTCTTTCAGCTTATCGGCGAAGCGCCAAGCATTTAGCTAAAGTTCGAAAAGCTCTGACAAACCACAGAGCATTTATATCTTTAGAGTCAGCCTATCATCTGCTATCTGCTATCCTGCGATGTGGTTGGATGGCAGGATGGCAGAATGGTTGGATAGCTGACGGCACAAAAACAATAAAATTGTTACAAAACGTTGCCCGAAGATAAACGAGGAGACGAGGCAGAAGCGGTTCGGACCACTGATGGAGATGGAAAAGTAGAAGGAAGCGATAAAAAAATGGCTGCCCATAAAAAGGCAACGATAAAATGCGACAAAACCCAACAAACAAACAAATCTTTTCCAGAGGAGCGTGAGCAAGGGAGAGAGAGAGAGAGAGAGAGCAAACATTCCTCTGTTTGCCACAAAAATCACAGCCACTGCCACAGCCACATCTCTCCAGCCACAGCGTGTTATCCTTAGAGAGCTTGAGGCATCAGACAGAGAGTCAGACAATCAGACAGTCGCATGTGAAAAATGTCTTCATCTGTGCCGGCTTCTCTGCTCAATGCGAGATTGCTGAGGATTGTCGTGAGTAGTTTAAACTGTGTGACAAAAGGATAAATACTCTTCTCCGAGTAGGAACCCGTAAGTGCTTTAACGCTGTGACACTTGCAAATGATTTGATCAAATAAAATTTGTTAAAACTAAATATTAGAGCGTCTAACTTAGAAAACTTTCAAATGCATTTTAATTGCAATTAGGTACAAATTTAGAAAAACCATGAAAAAATTAAAAACCAAAATGAGTTAGTTACCTTTGCTCACATTTAAATTGAAATACCAATGGAAATGGTTTTTTTTCCCATAGAATCGAAACAATTATCTTCTC
The DNA here is from genome assembly GCA_024703675.1 of Drosophila nebulosa. NCBI lineage: Eukaryota > Metazoa > Arthropoda > Insecta > Diptera > Drosophilidae > Drosophila > Drosophila nebulosa. Next base: position 11,388,951 of record JANFPS010000004.1, on the reverse strand, counting down.
TCTTAATCAGTAATTTTCTTGTGCATTTTAAGGTGGAGTCTTAGTTTGATTTATAACTCTATTATCAACTGAAGCACAACCATCTGGAACAAGTTTTAAGATATTGAGTGTAGTGAATAATGGCGGCTAATTTCTTTATCTAACATTTCTTAAAGAAAACTTAAGAAGGTGGATAAATTTTCCAGCAATTTTGCACTTCGCTTAGCCAAAAGATATAAATATTAATATGGCAGTTGTAGATTGTTTTTATTGTTCCTTATTCACACATATTACCATATTCGCACACACAGATACACACTGCTTTGCCTTGGCGTTTGCATTTCATTAGCCAGAGTGGCATTCCTTCCTAGAATCTTTCTTCTTCTCCTTCCCCTTCTATCATTCCTTTTCTCTCTCTCTCTCTCTCTTTTTCACATGGTTTAAAAATAGAGCGCATTTAGCAAGAAAACAACAACGAAGGCAAAAAAAAAAAAAAAAACAAAACATACATAGCGAATGCAAAGTATCCAAATAGACTGAAGGACACTCCAAGTTCCTGTGTCCAAGTGTCTCTGTCCTTTCGTCCCATGCCCGTCTCTCTCTCTATGTACAAGAGTTTAAGTTAAAAAAAATATGCTAAGCTAAGGCTATCATTGTCTCACTCTAGCTTGTATGTGTTCAAGTGGTGTGTGAGTGTGTGTCACACATTGTCAAGCCCGCTTTAGTCCTTTCCTCACCCTCTCTTGTCCACTTTTACACTTTGACTGCTTTTTATTTTTAGCCGAGCGGCTAATTGTGAATGGCAAGCTACTGCTGCTGCTCGACAGGATTCTGCCGCATTCAGTTGAATCGGATTGTGTATATAGATATATTATATATGTATGTGTGTGTGTGTGTGTGTGTGGGATGCGTGTGTGCACACATCGATGGCAGCTCAAGTAAGTGTGAAAATTGCTGGCCATTACAAGCGAGAGGATAAAAACGAGGTAGATACGGCAGCAGATAGAGAAGAATGGAGAATAGAGTTTGTGCCGACGGATGGCCTCATCTCTATTAATAGCCACTAAAAATTCCCAAGACATCGACTCGGTTGCTACAACAACAATTCCTGGCTGTTGACTGCATACATTTTCCACTTGGCCACCTGCCAAGCAGCTAATAAAGTTGTGCCAAAAGCTTTGCAAAAAAACTTTTGCCTAATTTGTGGAAAAAAAAGGAGAGAGAAAAGAAGAAAAACCTTGAGCCAGCGAAGCAACTTAAAAAGTGCGAAAAGTTTTTTTTTCAAGTTTAAAACATTTTTGCGCCGCGTAATGCAACAAAACAATTGGCATCCTCTATCTTCCATCTTTCTGCAGGTGACATTTCCGACAGATCAAAGAAGCAAAGAGAAAAAAATTTTTATAATACTTAGTACATTTAGTTTTTAAGAAATATTAAATTTTTCAAGACCTTTAACTACCAAAGAAGTTTTTAAAACTAAAATTTTTTCATTTGGACCATGTTGTGATTTAATTGGTTTTTATTTCAAATATTTTCTAGGAAAAAAATACTGCACCTAATGAGACATATTCACCTGGTTCCAGCTATATGGCTTGCTTTCTTTGCATTTGACCCTCTCTTTAGTTTGCTTTTCGGGTGAAACCTTTTGTCAATGGCTTTAATTGCAAAGAGTTGGCCAAACGAGCATGTCTACGCCCCACTTGGACCGCCCACTCATCTAAATATTCTACAGAGCAACGGGGTCCCCTTTCCAATGGAGAGTAAACAGTAAACCCAAAATTCATACAAAGTTCAAGAGGTGAAAATGTTCCATATTCGGACTGGAGCTCTCCTCTGACAGCGCTTTTCAATTTGATTTGCTAATTGAAATGTTCCATCTGTCTGTGTTCCTCTCTTTTTGGCTTGACTGTGTGAGAAAAAATTTATACAGTTTGGTCGAGAGACTATTTCTGGAGACTATTTCTGGGAATGCTATTTTAATTAGCGTTTTGCTGCTGCTTGTGGAGGGCGTTTAAGGGTTAAGGGGCAATGTCAAGTGATTTATTTGCTGATTTATTCATAAATTGAAGTTCAAGGAATATTTAATTAACAGATAAATAAACAAGCAGAAGAGAGAAGAAGAAAAAAAAAAGAAACCAAAGGCAAATGTATTTATTATCAAATATTCTGTAAAAATTCTACAGCAATTTGTTGTGCGTGTTTGTATGTGTGTGTGTGTGTGTGTGTGTGTATGTCTGTGCTTGACCAGGCAAATTAATTGAAATTAATTACAACATTTGCTCGTGTTGGTCATGTGAAATGCAATTTATGCATTTTTAAATGGCCAACAACCAGTAACAACAAACAAAAACGGGTATATATATTTTTATTGTTGCATTTTTTATGTCAGCAATTGAATTAAAACAAAATGACAAATATTTGACTTTAATTTTAAATTGTAATTTACCGACAGAAAAATAATGACGAAAAGAAAAGCTTGAAAATTTAAATCAGAAAGTGAAACAATTTTTGAGTGAGTCCGCTGCAGCTAGATTCAGCCACTCCTTCCCCCTCGCCGCAGACTTTTTCACGAGCCAATCAAATGGAAGAGCCAGAAGGATAAATAAAAATTAAGCGAAAAAAGGAAATGTGTGAGGTGTTTGTCCATGGCGGATGAAATAAAAGAAGAGAAAAAGCACATAAAAACAAGAGGAGAAAAAAAACGAAGGATCAAATAAAATGTTTGCCGATAAATGCGACGACAACTAGCAACTGCCCCCATGGATTTCACCCCTCCCCACCACCCACCCCACACACACACACACACACACTTATTGCTCTGTCAATAAACATCAAAAATGAAAATTGTAATACGAATGAATTTCGATGCCAGACGAGCAACTGATGCGATGGATGAGAGGAGGGAAGGAGACAATGTCAACGTCATAGTCATCTTCATACCCATTCTCGTCCTGGATCCGCTACCAGTGTGGATACAACACAGCCTGAACCTGGTCCTACACCTGGACATGAACATTCTGGGAATGCTTGTTCCGCCCGTTTGTTGTTTTATGCAACTCTCCGCTACCCCTCTCTACGTCTCTCTCCCTCTTGCCGCTCAGCCAAGTTTGGAGCCGTATTGACAGCGGCAAATTCATTAATGTCGGTCCAAAAAAAAAAAAAAAAAAACCGTCCTTACCCCGCAGCGACAGTGAAGGAGTTGGTAGCTGTAGAAGAGTTATCCCCACCAACGTAATTCAAGTGTATACTTCTGGACGCGAACGCCACGCCACGCCACGTTGTTAAATCGCTCTCATGTAGTAGCAGGAGAGATGTCAAAGAGCAGCGGGGATGGCAGGCAAACTGACTGAGTTATCACCGAACATCAGTCGAGGCAGGAACTGCAGCTGCCAAAGGACAACAATACGCGTAATGAAGTGACAGCTTTATTTACAAATAAATTCAGTTTTTGCAGCCACTCAACGTGGCCCAAGACAAAACAAACAATTGAACACAACAAAAACAATGAATCAAGCAAAGATAAATAAACAAAAAACTAACACAAAGAAAATATCTGAACGAAAAAATTTGTTACTGGCTTTTGGCTTTTTAGTATAGCCAAACGATAAATGCCAAATTCAGTTGAATAATATTGTGTTGGGTAAATTTCAAATCAATTGGGATTGGAACTAACAAAGAGTAGTTCTCTCGAAGATAACATTGCATCACTCAGACAAGGCATTTGCTTATATGAATTATGCAAGAAATGTGCAGATTAAATACCAAAATAGCAAAGCACTTAAAATGCTCGAATAACTAATGCTCCAACTAAATGTCAAGAGAGTAGAAATTATTTCAGTTAGATTGACAGACTGAAGGACATTGCCAAAATCAAACTGAGACCTTTTGTTACTTGGTCTTGGATCTCTCTCTCTTGACTCTTGCACTCATCGACGTGTCAACGTAACAGAGGCAATTAAAATTGCTTAAATATTTAAGCATAATAGGAAATATGCATGCAAAATGTATGATTAGCACTTGTTTGAAATAGTTGTTGATATTTCTCCAAAATAGTTGAATTATACCACATTTATCTATAAATATTCATGTGTAATGTATGCCAAATGCCATGAGCTTAGTGATAAAATGTTTGCATGAGATTTGAATTAAATACATTAATGAATCAAAAGTCCCAATAATGAACCTACGCTCAACTGAGTGTAAATATCTGCAAGGATAACAACAAAGGAAAGAGTAAATTAATATTAGAAAATTGATCTGAAGCATAATAATTCTTAATAATGTTCGAAATTTAACATTAAGAGTGTCCACCTTTTGTGATGATACTCGTGAGTGCGTAGGTGTGTGCGTAAGTGTGTGTGTGTGTGTGAATAACTATTTTAAATATTTCATAAACATATTTATGTCAGGAATTTGTTGCCGCACAATAAACAATGGACATGTAAAATATTTTAATTGTCAACTGACATAGACGATAATTGTCAGGTTTAAATTATTCAGACATTTTTTCAGTCTGTCCAAATTGTCTTTCGTTTGTTTGTGTGGTAATTTCTCCCCCCCCCCCCCCCCCCCCCCCCCCCCTGTGACAAATATTTATATGTAAAACTTAAATATTTGATGTGCACAAATGTTTGTGCAATGACAAAAATACAGCATGTTGTTTTTTTTTTAGCTCTGTAAAACTAATTAACAACTATCAACAACAAACTAAAATACTGAAAGACCATAAACAGATAGAGAGAGAGAAACGAGATAGAGAGAGTGTGAAAGAGGAAGCACTGCAATGGGGAAAATGGTGAAACGACTCGCCCATAAGTATGCAACGAATCAGTAAAACTGCCGCATTGAAGGAAGGAACCATGAGAAAAACAAGACTCTAAGCCCAAACCAGAAAACCGATTGCCAACTTTTTATTTCGACTCAAAAGTGCTTTGGCGATTTTGAAAGCCCGCAGAGAGCGCAGCATCATTTATTTAGAAGGGCAAACGATGAGGAAAGTAGTGTAGAGTTCACTGGAGATAGGCAGAGTGAATTGAAAGGAGAGAGGGGGGGGTGGACGGGTGGGTATAGAGCGTGTTTAATATGCGTGCCTTGTTGTTTGGTCAATCGGGGCAGAACATTTCGAGTAACGAGAAAGTCGCTGGCTGTGAGTCTCGTTAGCCTACAAATAGGGACGAACAAGGAAGGGGACATTGAAGATATGAAAGTGAGAGAGAGGGAAAGTAGAAAGAGAAGGTATACAAATGTAGCACAAGTAGTTCTACAGGAGAATCCGATGAATAAAAAGCATATCCAAGGCACGTAATTCATGTTCTTCTCCATTTCTATTACTCCCTCTCTCTCCTGTGCTCTCTCTCTCTCTCTCCATCCTCTCTCCGTGTTTCTGTGATTGACCTCAAAATGCGCTGATTCGTTTTGATTTTTACTTCTCAAATAAAAAAAGAAACAAAGTTCTTGCAAATTGAAAAAAAAAAAAGAGAAGAGAATACTAAAAATATGCTACATGTTTGTTAGTTGGAAACATTCGGCCACAGAATAAGAAGGAAAATTGCCTCAAATCATTGGGGAATAAACTTCATTTTCTGAGAAAACATTTTGCTTTTTTCTTTTATTTTTATTTTTTTTTTTTTTGTATGAATATTGATTTGATTTTTCTTGCATGTAAATTGAAAAGCCACAAGTTGAAAAAGTCCACAGCAGAAGGCAACAGGAAGTGATGGGAAAAATATGAGTGGGAGGACGATGAGTAGTAGCAGCAGGAACCAATAAAGAGCATCAGCAACAGAAATTTGCACTAAACCTGACAGTTAACACCTGCACTTCAACACCTACCCACACACATACAAGCCCACACACACACACACACACACCCGTAGTAGGTACAACTAGTTAAACACATTTTCCTCTTAACCTCTTATCCGTCCCGATGTCTTTCTCTCTCTCTCTCTCGGTCTCTCTCTTCCTGCTGCACAATTCCTCTTTTCCCTCTGGGCTGCCACAACATACTTTTGGCATAATAAATTAGCTGCTGATGTTGTTGCTGCTGCTGCTGCTGATGTTTTTTCCCTCTGCCTTTTCCTCTGCGTTTTGCACTGCAGCAACTTCAATCTTAATTAGCTGATGTCGACGCAGTTTACAGTTATCCACTGTGGCTGGTGCTGTTGCTGCAGCTTCCCTACACTCTTATACCCGAAAAAAAATATCACGTATACGCCGCATATGCGCATTTTGTTTCCACCAAATACCCTAAAATGATTTCATGAAATGAACAAACCCATAGACTAGACTAATTAAATTTGTTGTTTGTAATTTCATTTGAATTTTCATTCAGAAAAATAATAATAATATTCTAAATTATAAATTAACAATGATAGACAAGGTCAAGCTTGGTCGTATGTAGATGGCAAACTTGTTTGTTTCTCTATAATCCCATTTTTTGTCACATTGTTTTGTTGTTAGTTAAAATTGTTTTTTTTTTTCTTTTTTTTGCTTAAATTCAAAGTTGCAACAACTCCTTGGGCATGTTGTCTAAATAATTCTGCTTGTGAAATGTGAAATTGCTTGGCAATTTGTTTTAGTTTTTTTTTTTTTTTTTTTGTTTCTTTGTTGCTTGTCCCATAACATTTCTCAAGTCAAGGTCCAAACTGTTGTGCTTCGTTTTTGTGTGCCATTGTTTTTTTGTCATTTGTCGCTTTTGTTTTTTGTTTTGTTTTGTTTTGTGGCGGAAACAGTTTATGTTGCCTTGGCCTAAACGGTTGTCTTGTATTCATGTCAGCAACCTTGTGCTAAAAACTAAGAGTCCCAGTTCCAAGACAAGATCTAGTCAACGTCCTACTTCTTGTGTTGTCTTGGTCGTTCCCTAATGAAAAGGTTTGCTGGCAAATTTAGTTGCTTGCAATTACAAAAATCTCATAAATTACAAACAGCTGTTAGACGAAGACAAGGATAGAAATCAGTAGAAGGCAAGCCAGTTAACTTGCTAAGGGAGAGGGAAAAGATGAAGACGTAATAGAGACGAAGCTAAGTTATTCTTTCATAATTAATAAGCGCTTCAAGCTGGCTCTGAAAATATACACAGTACCTTCCAATAGTATGCAGCAGCAGCAGCTGCTACTGCTATTTCTGGTGCTGGCTGCCGCTTTAAAAAGTCATCGCTCATTTGTTATTTAATCTTTACTGTCCAACTAAAGGAAGGCCAACCCAAACTCATCGCCGAGATACTAAAATGGAAAGTGTTAATGAGATTTAATTATTAAAATGTGAAAATATTGCTTGCATTTTTCGGAATTTGTTCAAGTTGACGGAAAAGTTTTGCATATGAATTTATTATAAGTAATAAATTAATGCACATAGGAGGCAACACTTTTTAATGAGCCAACTGGCCACCTAGTTCTCTTCCTTCACTCCCACTTCCCTCTTCGCTTGCTGAGGGGGTGTCTTGTCAAAGAACTGTTTCCAGGGTTTATGTTGTTACATAAATTTCTATTTCAAAACAACAACAGCAACTTGGTTAGGAACTGTATCCAGCCATAACAAGTTGCTTTTTGCTCTGGCAGCAGCAAACTTTTGACAGTCAGTGTGTGTGTGTGTGTGTGTGTGTGTGTGTGTGTGTGTGTGTGTGTTGCAAATAATATGCAATCAAAAGTTGCAGGCTATGACAATTCCCAGTGTGTGGGTAGGTAGTTGGGTGTGTCAAAAGGCGTGGCTATGGCCTATAGCTATTTGTCTCTCTCTACCAAGCCTCTGCCCCTGCCTCTCTCTCTCTCTCTCTCTCTCCCCCTCTCTCGCTCTCGCTCTCTAGCAGTTGCCGAATTTGTCCTCTGATATTTTGGCTAATTTGTAAAATAAGCATAAAACCGGAAAAGGAGGAAAATGGAAAACTTTCTCCCAAACCTCTACTCCGGTCTATGTATATCTCTCTCTCTTTATCTCTGTGTGTTGTTTGCATAGCAATTAAAATATTAGTTTTGCCTTCTGCTGTCTCTTCTTCTTGCTCGTGGGATGCTTAGGATTTAAAAAGTAGAACAAGTCAAGAGACTCTTGAGTCTAAGGGTTGATATTAAATCAAATGGAAATGGATAAGAACAGCAAAAAGCGCTAATTATCGCAACAATTGAGAGTGAGAAATGGAACAATAGGTAAGGATTTCTATGCCAGAAATGAAAAGGAATGCAAAACAACATTGCCAAGAGATTAAAATCTCACCCAGACTTAATTGAGCGGTGGCAAAAGCAGGCGAAGGACTCGCGATATTTGCTAAAGAAAAGCCAAAAGAAAATGCACGAAAAATGCAAACAAAACATTTCAACTTTGTTCAGATTGAAGTTGCCGTTGCCGTTGCCATAGCGTTGCTGCCGTCGTTCCAGTTGCTCTTGTTATTCTAGCTGCAGTGCAGCACATTCTCTCGTCCTCTCTCCCTCTCTCCCTCTCTCTCTCTCTCTTTCTCTCTCTCTCTCTCTCTTCCTTTCTTATTCCTCCTACTACATCTATTCACATTTTGCATGCAAAATGCATAGAAACCCAGAAACTAAACCAAAGTTCTATTCGCCATTCTCTTCTCTGCACCTGGCAGAGGCGCCTACATTCCTCCATTCATTTCGGTTTACTCATTTGGCCGGAGTCAGAGACTTTGTTTAAACAACAATAGTTTTCTGTTAAACATCAGGCAACTGCAACTGCTCGAGCAGCAACAAAAAAGTCCTTTCTCTCACGCTCTCTTATTGCCTACCATGCTTACTTTCTTTTCTTTTTTCTTTCCTTCTGTTTCTTCTGTTGTGTTCTGTTGCGGCACACTTAAAGATTTGTTAGCTGACTTCGCCTTCGCCTCCCCCACCAATCCCAACTGCCGCATTTAGCCTAAAGCAAAAACAAAAAAAGAAAAAAGTAAGAATGAAAATAATACAAAAAACAAAAAACGCAAAAAGAAAGAGCCAAGCATAGCTAAATAAGCAAACAACTAGCGGCAACACAACACAACACAGCAGCAACAATGGCAACAACAAATTGTAACATCAAGTTTCAGCCTCGGGGCCATTTAGTTGACTCAATGCTCGACTTAATTGGCTGGCAGCGCAGCTGGAAAAGTAGATTTTCTTTCTAAATGTATTTTCAATGCTCTGTGTTGGCTCTTTTATCAATTTTAAATTTTCCTAAGCACAAGTGCCAGGGCAGGCTACAGATGAAGTGAAACAACAATTTATGATGGAAAGGGAATCTTTGGTCCAAGTCACGTGTTCCAAGTGTCTGTGTTTCTTGTGAAAATTGCTTAGATTTATTCTAGTTAGACCCTCGATGCTATAAACCTCTTGGGAAATCTAGATAAATATGACTGTAACTAGTAAATATTTGAAGCTCTCTTGCTCTCGCTCTGGCTCTCGTCTACACATTGAATTTTATCGGATTTTAGTTTTGCACATTTAATGCAAATTAATTGCAAACTATTTATAGACAGTGTAAAATAAAAAGTTGCACTTGGCAAGTAATTTTTGTAAGAGATGCCGCCAAATGATAAAAATCAACAAAAACCTCAGCAAATAATACAGGGACGAATTTGTAAGGCTACAGTGAAGGCCCCTAAGCTAAATTAGTTGACTAGTCGAATGCCTCAAGGCAGTAGGCCTTAAGTCCCTTAAGTCCGGACCTGATATGCAAATAATGAAAAGCCGCTAAAAGCCTGAATGCATTTGGCACTGAGCAAAGAATTTTAAGGTTGCCACGCCCACACAATAACACCACCAAAAACGAGTTGTGTGTGTGTGTGTGTGTGTGTTTGTCGTGTGTGGGTAAATGTCATGCCTAATTATTGTTAGTCAACACTTGACGCAATGCTAAATTACTAAAGTTAACTAAAAGACAATTTCAATGTCTATTGAAAATGCATGAGAAGCAACGTTAAATAAATGGGGAATCGGCCATAATTATAAACAAAGTTTTCGAGACTGGATAATAAACTCTGGCTTGGGGCAAACACACACACACACACACACACACACACAAAACACAACACAAATTACGGGGATAGAGCGAAAGCACATTGCGGCAAAAACACACAGACATGGGCAGGGACGAAAGGCAGGGGCAATCGGAGTTAGAAGTTTAAGTTCTTGGCAACAACAGCAAAGCAAACCACAAATGGCAAATATGCATATAGAACAGACCGGAAAGGGGGAGGACGCATGGGTAGTATATGGGGAATGGAAAAGCCAAAATCAGAGCCAAGTTGCAAGGTTGACCAACAGCAGCAGCAGCAATTGCACTAACAACAACAGCAACCTGTATTTAAATGGATTTTGGCAACAAGCAACAGACACCCACAGATATAACCAAATTCCACTGCAACTCCGACTCCACGTCTGGCTCCAACTTAACCAGAAATTCCAATATAATGTCGCTAGATATGTAAGCTCAAGATGAAGTTTGGATAGCAGCAGTTGAAGTTGTTGTTGTTATTGTTATTGTTGCTGTTCTTGTTGTTGGTTTTGATGTTTGCCAAAATGCTGAATGTCTATCCGCAATGGCCACAACAAGAAAAACATAGACATGTATAAACAAATACTAAACGAGGGACTGAACGTGTGTAGAAGGACTTGACCAAAAGTCATGTTCATGGCTGATTTGAGTTTGAGTTTAACTGACTTTTGTGGTTGCCTCCATAGCACAAGGAAGTAATACGCCAACGGTACTTAATCCTTGATTCCAGAAAGCATATTCTTGATCTGCAAAATGTACTTTTGCAACCAAACCTCAGCTATGAAGAGTTCATTTCCTCATTGAACATAAATTTAGTTTTTAGCTATTACTGACTCTCTCTTGGATTAATTTAAATTTCATCCAAATAGCCAAAAAACATTCGCAAGCAAAGGCAAAAGACAGGATCTATTCATGTCTGTGGAAAGCCAACAAATCTGCAATTGGTCAAACAACAATTTATGGCCAAGTTGCTTTGATTTTTTTTCTTACTAAAAGGCTTTTCAATTAAATAAATTTTAGCTTGCCTTCCAAGAAAACCTTTAGAAATTCTCGGCTACTTGGCCAACATTTCTATTTCAGTGGATACAAAAATTACCATCCTCTTCTCTTTCCTCTTTCTCTCAGCTCCACCATTAACATACCAGATTAGGGGGGGGGCCATCCTTCAATTAGCTAACCCAGACGAAGGAATGCCAACCGCACAGCAGGTTGCATAGAAATTAAATTTAATTGCTATTTAACTGACCATGGCCGAAGTAATTCGCCGCCCCCTGAATAAAAGTCTTGCTAATTAATTTGTAAAATGCCAAAGCACAAGAATAAGAAGGAGAAGGAAGCAAAAATGGAGAGGATAAGCTCGAAAAGAAGTTGCTGCTGCAGCCTGCACTTGAATATTTTTCTAGGATTAAATTCTCACAACAACTGGGACTCCTGTTGCCCCCCAACCACCAGCCAGCCGACATCGCCCCTCCATTACCACATTGCCATTTTTTTCCCTCGGTATATCAGAACCTTATAAACACGGCAGTTTATGATAGATCCTTGATAAAACACGTTTTAATTTTAGCAAATGCTACGCAGAGAGAGAGAAAGAGGGAGAGGGGAAAGAATTGTTACACATGAAAATTTAAAGTTCTTTCCCGCGTGTTAAAGCAAAAAATAAAATACAAGTCCACATGATGATGGAAAGACAAAGAACTAACTAACCAAAAAAAAACCAAATTCTACATCCATGTCTAACCTCAAAGGATTCATGTAGCATTCCATTTCCATATCTTTCGTTCATTTTTTACCCCCAACACACACACCCAAACACACACACCCATACACACTCACACTTTTTGCTTAGGTGTTAAAAATAAAAAGCTGTCAGCTCGACGGGACTCATTAAGCTAGCGCTAACCAGCCGCTTCTCCGCTCTCTATTCATCCTCTGCTTCCTCTCCCTCCTTCTTTCGTCTGTGTTCCTTGGGCGCTACATACTATTTCCCACTCTTGGCGTCACGTCGCTGCCGTTGCTATAATGAATTCAGCGTTTATGGCGCTTATTCCATTTGGTTTCATTATCAGAATGTTCTCTTTTTCTCTCCCTCTCTCTGTCTCTGTGTGTGTGGGTGCTCATGTGAGGACACTGGCAAGGGGAGCAAGAGGATGTTATCATATCTTTGGTGTCATGAACTTTTTTAGAAAATTGCCAAGGGGATGAGGCCTAAGGTTATGTGTGTGCGTATGTGTGTGTGTGTGTCTGGTGGCAGGCAACGTGACAGCTTTAACTTAATTATACAATCATAGGAAATTGGTTTGGCACTGCAAAAGACACGAACGAAAAACTAAGCTCATAATTCTTAATTCTAAATTTGGTTTCCAAATCTCATTTCTCTTGTTTGACTTATTTTACAGGTGCGCACACTTTTTGTCAGCGGTTTACCGATGGATGCCAAGCCACGTGAACTTTATTTGCTATTTAGAGCCTATGAGGTAAGTTGTCACTCGTAATGGCAATCGATTGGAAGCTGATTTTCATTGATTTCATATTTGGTTTTTGTAGGGCTACGAAGGATCTCTGTTAAAAGTGACTAGCAAAAATGGTAAAACTGCTTCGGTAAGTCCAATCAGATATAAATTTTATTTAGGGAATTCATATATGTATGCATACATTTCCCCTTTGTCATTTCCATAGCCTGTGGGCTTTGTCACATTCCACACAAGAGCAGGAGCTGAAGCTGCCAAACAGGATTTGCAGGTAAATATAATATGAATTCACTTTGATTCTATCTAAAAGTATGTTTAATCAACACGAACTAAATCCATTTAGCAAGTTGTGCGCCTCTCAGAAGAAAATTTATACACACATTGACTAGGAAAAAATCATTTTTAGATACGATCGTTTAATAAATTTGCTTTTAATCTGTTATTTTGTTTAACAAAAATTGTTGGACCTCTATTACGTTCACTCTGAAATGTTAATGATCGTATTTAAAAAGGGTTTCTACCAAGTCAATAAAACAGGAAACGACGACAAAGAGTTCTGGTCGTTTCACTTAAATTGTAAAGCACACTCAAGTCAAAAAAGAACAAGCAAAAACCAAACCAAAAAGAGAAATAATTTTTACTAGTATTGCCTGGCTTACTGTTAGGCCCTTCTGCTGTTCAATATATAATATTAATTATCGTATATTCTCGTATCCACATCCACTACAACTACAACTACAACAACAACAACAATAAATACACGAGCTTGAAAGAACTTTATCAATTTTGACACTCACCAAAAGCTGTCCTTCTCTGTCCTCCATTAAAAACTCTCTCTCCCCCTAAAAATCCTTTGTATTGATTTCCATTCTTCGGTAATGCATCGCTCTCTCTTTTCTCTAAGAAACTCTTCTATTCACACACACACACACAAACACACACAAACCCACACTCACACACCCACACTTTTACACTTTTCATCAAAACGAAAAAACCATTTGCAAGGTAAAAAGATGAAGCACCCAAAAGCAAAGCAAAGCAAACCAAAACCAAAACCCTGGATATAAAGTCGCTGGTGCATGTGTATCCTCTGCTCCCCACTATGACTAACTTTCTAAATCTATTCCCCCCAATCCTCTATCCCCAAAAGGCACCATAGATCCCTAGGTTCTAGTTTCCATTGATTACAAAAAATGAAAGCTTAATTTTAGGTCACAGCAGATCGGATCACAGTCGCTGATCCATAGAGATCATGCCATCATGTCATTGACTTTTGTTTTATCTACTCCCCGCGAATCACTCATGCTCATCATCAGTTCCTCCTTCCCCTTCTGACTATGTAACTTTCTGCGAACAGTGCTAGGCAGCATTCTTCAGGCACCAGGCACCACCTCTCGACAAAAACAACAAGAAAAACATAAAATATTAGAACAAAATTAATCAACGTTTTTGCAAGCACAAGAATTATTTTGGTTGTGTGTCCCCCGAACCCTCAAAAATGAAAAGAAAACCAAAAAAAAACATTGCCACCATTTTTCTCTCTTTTTGTACTTGTCACTTTCACGCGACATTCAAAATTACTTTTTGGCGAATTGTTGCAAAATGAGATAAACAAAAAAAAAAAACAAGAATACCAAACAAAAACCCAATTATTAAAACCAAAAACAAAACAAAAAAGAACAAAAAACCATAGAAAATACAAACCGCTGTATCTTGATCTGATCATTTACAGCAGGGTGTACGCTTCGATCCCGATATGCCCCAAACAATTCGCTTGGAATTCGCCAAGAGTAACACGAAAGTGAGCAAACCCAAACCACAGCCCAATACAGCGACAACAGCCTCACATCCTGCATTGATGCACCCACTCACAGGACGTAAGTAAAAGAACAAAAAAAAAAAGAAAAGAAAAAGAACAAAAAATAAACAACAAAATGCTACATTTCTTTTTTGTTAATAAAAACACTTAACAATGTCTTTTTTCTTCTTTTTTTTCATTTGTTTGTTTGTTTGTATGGTTTATGTATGTAGTTAATAATATTAATTATAACAAAAATATCAATATCAATTATGGTTTTATCTATGGTACGAACTGAAAGCGTACTCCAAGGCACTACCTAACTATCGACATATGTACACCGAACACACACACACACACACACACTGAACTATTTAACAATTGAGCAGTTGACTTGCTTTAAGCACACAAAACAACAATCAATTTATATATATATATATATTTGTATGCTATCTATTATATATCTATCTAAATCAAAACTAAATTCTTATCGAACGCCCAAACTTGAATTTTGCCATATGATTACAGCAGCAACAACCAACCAAACAACCAACTACTGCACTTTGATCACATGTACAACATTATTAACTTCACACACACACACATACACACACCTAGACACACACACACACACACACAGAGACAAAGAGAACACAAATCAAATGGTCTTCAAAGTGCAGCAGATTTGTAGGCAAAAATCGCAACTGAGAATTAGAGTTTTAATCTCAGTTAAATCCAAGAAGATAAATAAGTTGCCAACAAAATATACATTTCAAAATTAATTTAATTGATTGAAGAAAAAAATTTCAATCTAAAGCAAAACAAAAGACTTAGACGGCGAACTTTTAAGAATTTCCTTTAGTATAAGCCTCGAAAGTTTTTCCAAATGTAAAATCTTATCTCTCTTTCCTAACTCCCTATTTCTTTCTTGTTGCCGCAATGTATCCCATTGTACTCAATTCGTATTATTCTCTAAACTCTGCAGATCTGGGTGGACCGTTCTTTCCGGGCGGACCAGAGCTATGGCATCATCCGTTAGCATATTCAGCAGCCGCTGCTGCTGAACTGCCCGGAGCTGCTGCACTGCAGCATGCAACATTAGTGCATCCGGCACTGCATCCGCAGGTGCCAGTCCGCTCTTATCTTTGACTAAATACAGACAAAGTATTGGAGCAGCCTATGCATCAAGTGAGTAGCATAATTTGTCCGCAATCCATAATGAACGATGGGCTAATTCGATGGATCATTACCGATTCTAATGTAGACTCAAGTAGCTATGACGCCACATCATCAGACCACTGCAACTGCTATACATCCCGGAGCTGCTATGGCTCACATGGCAGCTGCTGCTGCCGCCGCCGCCGCTGCTGCCAATGGGGCTGCAGCATCTACTAACCCAACAGGGCCACCTCAAGGGGCTGCCGCTGCCGCCGCCGCCGCCGCTGCTGCCGCTTCGCATCATCATTTTTTATCCAGTCCAGCACTGGCGAGCCCAGCTGGTTCTACGAATAATGCCACACACCCGGGCAATCCACAGATAGCTGCCAATGCACCATGCTCGACGCTATTTGTGGCCAATTTGGGTCAATTCGTGTCCGAGCATGAGCTCAAGGAGGTGTTCTCAAGGTAAATTAATCCCAAATCCATAAACGAATGTCCCGTCCCCGTCCCCCCAAACCGTTTACCTCAGCCACTGCACTCAACCATACACCACCATTACCACCACCACCACCACCACCACCACCAAAAGTAACTAATCTCTCCCACTTGAACGTAACTAATCGAATTTTGTGTTCTCTATTTGGTTCATTTGTTGCTCCACCACCAACCACCAACCTTCAACCACTACTTTTACCACTAACCACTACTATCACCACTTGTATTATACATGATAATCGACTACTATATACCGTATATATCGCATATATAACCAAACCAACAACAAAAACCACATATATTATGCACAGTATGCCTGGCTTTTGTCGCCTACGAATGCACACAAAAGGTACGCACCAAATCACAACTTCTACTCTGCCTCTGACTTTGTCTTCAACTGCAACCAAATCAACTTCAACTTCCTACTCTTCAATTATAACTAACACCAATACCGACACCAACAACGCCAACACAGTAGATCCAACAAGCACCAACTCCACGACCACCACCACCACCACCACCAGCAGCAGCAACAACAACAGCAATATTACCAGTCCGGTGGCATTTATTGAATTTAAAGATGCTCCTAGTGCTGCCCAGGCCATGCAGCAATTACAGGGTAAATATCTACTTAGCTCGGATCGTGGATCAATACGCATTGAATATGCCAAAACCAAAATGTTGAATGATGTTGCTCTCATGATGAATACCAAATCATCAGTGGCAGCGGCAGCGGCAGCAACTATGGCGGCAGCGGCGGCTGCAGCAGCACCACCACCTCCCGTACCGCTGCATCCCATATTTATGCTAAATGGCGGAGGTTTGGATATAGATCATTTGAATAATGGTAATATGCTAGTCGCTGCCCATGCACCACCACCACCACCGCCGCCGCTAGTAGCACCCATTCATTCGCTAGGCAACAGCAGCAACATTTTAACAGCAGCAGCAACATCGGTACTCCAACAGCAACGACAACAGCAGCAGCAATTTCAACTACATCAGCAGCACCAACAACAGCAACAGCAGCAGCAGCAATTTCAGCAGCAACAGCAACAGCAACAACAACAACAATTGGCCGCATCTTCTTTTTGCACCACCAACAACAACAACAACAGCACCAGCACCACTCCTAGCGTTGTTGTTAACTCACTACAGCACCACCAACTTCATCCAAATCAGCACCACCAAAATCATCTCTTTAGAGACGTATGTATATTGAGAGCAAGAAAAAGCGAATTAACAAAATATCTTCTATGCATTATAATCATCTTTCTAACTTGTGCTTATTCTTCCTTTCATTTTAATTGCTGACCCACTTATATTTTGCCCCATCATTTTCCAAGTAAAACGCATAAATATTAGATTAAGCCAACGCAACAATCCACAAAAGGGTTGGTGGCGGTCCTTTTCCTTTATTTTTTTCTCTCTCTCTCTCTCTCTTTTTCTCTGGCTTCTAAAGTAAATGTATTATAAGTAATATGGCTTGCCTCCTCCTACCTTAACCTAGTGTGTGTGTGTGTATGTATGTATGTAATCCCTCGCTCCATTGTATAAACCCCCACATAACCCAACACGATTCCCCCCTCTCAATTCCCTCAAACGACACCATCAACAAATTATATATACAACCCCATTAACTATTTATAAAATTGCAAATTGTTATTGTTAAGCTTGCCCGTTTATTTTGCATGCCACCACAAACAACAACAACAACAACAACAACTACAACAACAAGCAGCCAAGCAGCAACAACAAGTAAGGACAAAAAACATACATACAACTTTTAAAAATGGTGCTATACGACTTAGGCGTTATCCTCTCTGAAATATATACACCCATTACCTACCCCCCTAAAACATTAATACATACTATGTGCACCTGGCCTTTGACTGAAACTAAAAACTGACACTAGATCTCAAATAGAATTCTCAATATTATGAAGCGTCAACATATATAAGGCAGGTCTTCGGTTTGCAAACAATTTAAATTCAAGTACATCATAAAAAAGTGCATTAGAGAGGCATTTGAGTAAAGTCAAACTTTTTTAGATGGTATGAAGTTTTCTGAAATTCTTGTGTACACTCAAAATTTTAAGTTATTTTTGAACCGCTGTCTCCGTCTGTAATGCGACGACACGTTTTTCTATACCTCATTATTATCAATTAAATTTGCATTCCCAATGATTCCAAAGAAGTTTCCCATCTCTTTACACCATTCCAATGATACGACCTTATATAGCTTACCGGACCCCGATAGAATAAACTCAATTGTTAGAATCCAGGTAGTCTTAGGTTGGGTTTTATAGGGTTTGCTCTTTCTTTAAGAAGTTTTGCACATTGCCACAACTTTAATTAATTGCGACTCTGCTTAAATATGGGTAAGAGTTGGCATTTGAATACAAATTAAAACATATTTATGTAAGAGAAGCTAGTAAATTATAGTAGCCTTAAACCACTTGACTTTACGATAACAACACACCAACACACACACACACACACACACCCACACATATGGGTAGGAAAGCAATGGAAAATGGCATGCAGCTGGAAATGAAGAAGGATAACCATTTCATATAGCAACCAGAATTGTTGGTGGCCCGCTCAGACATACCTCTAGTTAAATGCAAGCTTCCCTCCTTCAGCCACTGAATAATTCTTACTCTTTGCATCTCAGTCTCTTTGCCTCTCTCTTTTTTTTTGCCAGCCTCACCTTAGCCATGCTTGAATGTAAGTGTGCGGGTGTTTGGGTGTGTGTGTGTGTGTGTGTGTGGGCACGTTTTTAAAATGCTAAAAGACCACATAAATTTATTTCATTTTTTCTCATTTTCAATTTTGCACAAGAAATAGCAGCGTGACGAGCGATCACAACAGCAACAAACACAAGCGAGAGAGAGAGAAAGAGAGGGGGGGGGGAAAAAAAATAACTTTATAAAAAATGCAAAACATACGCTTGGCACACCCTAATGGCCACCACTCACAACCCAGAAACCCCCAACGAACCCAACAGCCACCCACTAACCGGAAACGCTAGATGGTTTAGGAGCCGTTGAACAATTTTTACGCTTCGTCTGAATGTTAAATTAAATCTTTTTCCCACTCTACTTATAGGGCAAAAGTAACATACATACATTCAATATATATTCTTGATCTTGGCATTAGCAACTAAGCCTCCGAGTTTGGGTGGTTACTGCGTCGGCACTCGCACTTTAAAGACTGTCAAGTTTTTTTTAGTTATTATGTTTTCCGTTTTTTTTTTTTTTTGTTGTTAGCTGTTTGCTTGTTGAAAATCAATTTAAATCGTTTACATGTACATTCGAGGGGGAAAAGGGTCGGTAATGAAGAGTGAAAGGGGGGTAAAGAGCGAGCGAGTATGAGGCGTGAATTGAGGAAAGTAGGGAGGCAAAAGTTTTGCATAAAACTTGAAGCCATAAAAAAAATAACTTGGACAACGGACGGATAAAAACGGACTCCTTTCCCTCAACTCAACTAAAAACTCGACTCGAGTTGTTCAAGAATTTTCTATGCACCACTGGGCACCCAACCATAATTGAAAGCATGTTTGTGTGTAGTGGATTGCACCATATCATGTATAGCAGCAGCAGCAGCAACCATCAACCATGCCAATCTCGCTAATCAATTGGATGAAAACTTTTTTCTCTATTCTATTTTACAGAGGAGCGGGTATGGAATCAAGGCATGATTTGCTAACTAAGAAACTAGAACGCGAAATGCAGCAACAGCAACAGCAGCAGCAGCCACAGCAAACGCAATTGCATCTCCACCAAACCCAACAGCAGCAGCAACATTTTCACCAGCAACAGCAACAACAACAGCAGCAGCAGCAGCAGCAACAGCAACATCTACATCATCATCAGCAGCAGCAACAACAAACGCTCCATCATCACCATCAGCATCATCAGCTTCATCATCACCATCAGCAGCAGCAATTTTTGATGACGCCGACAGCAACTTGACCCGGTAGCGCCACCATTCACCCACAACCACCACCACCACCACCGCCGCAGCCGCACCACTATGCGCACCACCATCAACATCAACACCATCCACATCATGTATATTCGTACGTGTTGCCCGTGGTCTGAATGAGTCTACAATCAACTTCAATGTCATCTTGAGTTTGTTTCAAAATGCAACAAAAAACGCTCCGCATGAAACGGATCCATGCAAAAGGAGGCAAATAACAGAAAACAAAACAAAAAAAAAACAACTTTAGCTGTAGAACAAATAAAAAAGATTTAAAAAAAACAAAAAAAAAAATGAACAAAAAGCAAAAGAAAAATTCAAACCCAAAACCAGTTTAGTAAAATTTTTCGACAGGAAAACAAAGAAATTTGAAAACCAATTAAGTGAAAGTGAAATGGGTTAAAACTTGTAGAAAAATATACATTACAATAGGATTGATCAGTCGATGATATGCCCATATATAGATTACATATAAACAA
This sequence comes from Drosophila nebulosa, assembly GCA_024703675.1. Classification (NCBI taxonomy): domain Eukaryota; kingdom Metazoa; phylum Arthropoda; class Insecta; order Diptera; family Drosophilidae; genus Drosophila; species Drosophila nebulosa. The sequence goes on along the minus strand of JANFPS010000004.1, from coordinate 11,368,613 downwards.
CATTATATATATATAATGCTTATATATATATATATATATATAGAGCAAGCTGGTTTTGATTTCTATTCGATTCAGTGTTTTCTGAATTAATTTTGTTCCAACAATTTTTGTTTACGCCCTCCCCGTTCCCATTCCTTTATGTCTCTCATGATTTTCGCAATCCACAAAAACAAAAACAAATGGAATTGACAGCATTTTTGACCCCAATTTTTCATTATCCACTTTTGTTCTCGAAAACATAATTTTAATTTTTCGAACATGTTTAGCAAAATACAAAGTTAAGGGAATAAGGAATATAATAAAATGAAAACGAAAAGAAAACATAATTATAGCTTAACCGAATGTGCCCTTTAAATAGCTCTCTTTCTAGAATTATTGAACAAGAATATAACAGAAAACAAAAGAAAAAAAAGCATTATAATACATAATACTTATAGACGATGTAATATGTATCTTACGTACAATATTTAAAACAAAACAAAAAATAACTAGAAATACCATTTTTGAAATGTTACTCAAACTATAGAGAAGAAGCAAAAGAAAACATCAGAAAACAATTCCAACAACGAGTTGAACAACAAGTGGAAAAAAAAGCGTTGTGCGCGTTGTCATCATAAGAAAATTTGCTGGTTTCGAAATTTATTTGTTAACACGTCTTTTAAACAAGATTGAAATTTATAATTAATATTACACATTAAATTCAAAAGCTATGAATGATTGATAGAGACAGATAGAAAGAGGTAGGGGAAGCTAGATGAGGTAAACGTGTGCTCTGCAAAGACTCGAACTTATATTTAACTAACTGGAACTGGACACTCTAAAGACACTCTTTCCGCCCATAACTAAGGAGAATTATTTATTCTAATCAACTTTCCCACACACTTTCTACTACTCCATGAGAACAAAAAAAAAACAAAACAAATAAGAAAACAGAAACGAAACGACAACAAAAAAAACAAAAGCGAACTCGAATTCCTAAAACAAAACTTTCAAAGTGCTAGAACAATCAAGTCACATTTCTTGCAGAAACAAAAGGAGTAGAAGAGAGAAGCTAACAAGGGAGTTGAAGGCAGACAAATGGACAGGCAGACAGATAGACAAACAGACAGAAGGAAGCAGGCAAATTCAAGGACAAGTAAATAAAATCAATTTACATATCATCTTATGTAGCAACATAAAATAATAATAATATTATAACATAAAATGACATAAATGAAATGCAATTATATAAAATATATATCATCAGCAATTGTAACTACAAAAACAAAACAACAAAAAAACAAACACAAGTACATATACGAGTATGATAAAATAATGTTAATTAGCTAAAGGCTAAAGCAAAAGAAAGCATTAAACAAGGCTAGCGCAACTTGATTTCATTATTTAACCAATTTTTGGTTGCCTTTCAATAAGAAGAACTTAAAGTATATAAACAAAAAACAAAAACAAAAAATATGATTTAATTTTAAAACTTACCAAAGTTGTCCTTACTAATTAAATGAGTTATGTTAACAATATTTTTCCTTCCCCCCCTCCAACCACTCTCGCATTCTAATCTCTACACAAACATTTGTTAAACAAAACAAGCAAATAATTTAAAAACTTATTTAAGTATAAGGCTAAAACAAAACAAAAAGAAAAAGAAAAACAACTAGACATACCAAAGGCATATTTTTGAAAATACAAATCGATCGATTCTTGAACTAAAAATTGGCTAAAAAATCGTCCTCTACCCCATACACGCCTACCCCTTGCGATTTTCTCCTGTGTCGTTTTAAATGATTTTTCTGTATGTTTTAAATGTTTAGTTAAATCTATAAAACATATTCCGTCCAATTACATTTCTTGCTTATGTCTATTTCTTGCCTAATAGTCGCAGCAACAGCAGCAATACAGTCCAACATAATTATGAGGGTCCAGACCAGATGATTTTACCTTGAAGAATTCAAGTTAGAAGAATAGGAACTCTCTCTCTTTTGATATAAACCCGTTGGACTGTATTTTTCGCCCAATTATCGGTAGCATCAGCAGCAGATTTCAGGGCATTTCGCGTTGGTTCATTTCAAACTAATAAATATCTACAAACTTACTAACAAAAACAAACACACACAGATACACACACACACACACACACACACACATAAAACAACTATATAAACATATATACATATATTAGCACACTTTCATCGGAAATGAGAAATAATTTAAAAAAAATTAGGTTTACTAAGTAACTAAGCAAGTTAAATTATATATTACAAAACTAATGCATATCATTAAATTGCGCCTTTAAATAGGAAACAAGAATAAAAATCAATTACAAAACAACAACAACAACAACAACAAATATTTACAACATTAAAGTAAGCATAATTAAAAACTAATGTGAAACGTTTACCAAAACAGAAGAGAGACAGAAGTAATAGAAGCTATGCCTAAACAAATATTTTCGAAATTAATTTTAATCTAAGAACAACAAAAACCAAAAAAAGAAAAGAATTATACATAATGGAAATCCAATGAAAAGCAATGTAAAATGCATGCTACAACAACAAAATATATGTTTATGAATGTCTGCATGTGTGTGTGTGTGTGTGTGTGTGAGGGTGTGTGTGTGTGTGGTTAAATGTTGTTAAGTATTTCGTGCAATTTTTTGTCGCTTCGACAAGGAAACAAACCAACGCAATTTGTCTCTGAAATGTTTTTAAGGTTTTTTAATATATATTCTCGAGGCTTATTTTCAAAAATGACATTTCAAAATTCTGAATATATGAAGTAAATATATTTAATTTGTTTTCAATAATGAATATTCTCTTCGAATATACATATATGGATATATGTATAAGAAGAAGAACAAGATGGAAGACTAGTTTGTAAAACGATTAAGGAAAACAAAACAAAAGAAAGACAGACGAAAAAAATACTAAACAATATGAATTATGGGAACATTATATGAATATATATACATTAATACATCTATATACATATATATATAGATTTACATAAACAACAAGAACAACAACAGTAACAACAACAACAACTACATACAGTTAAAACCAGATACATATCAGCGAATTAAAGCTAATGGAATGAAGATTTACCCCAAAAAAAAAAAAAAAAAAACAAAAAAAACAAAAAACTAAAGAAAGAATACGAAACTTTTACAAGCGATATGTTTTGATGTGGTTTTTAAACAAAATTTTAACCCTAAGCAAGGCAAAGCAGTTACCAAAAACAAATAACAACAAATACATAAAATATGTTCTATATACATATACATTACATGTGTATATATATATACATACTTGCCACAAGCCACACACATTCACACAATGGCGATCATGTGTGTGTGTGTGTGTGTGAGTGTGTGTAGGTGGTATGTGCAAATTTCATGGACAAACATCTTTAGTAATAGTTGAAAAAAATATATAATCAACAAACTTAAGATTCCCCTCCCTCCCCCGAAAGCATATTGAAAGCAAAGCGATGCAATCTCTCTACTAATTGTATTTGCCATCTCTGTGTTTTGGATGATAGTACATATCCAGCAAATTTCAAAACTATTGTTCTTTTCCCGCCCTCCCCTCCCATACCCAATCGATTGTCACTTTGATTGCCCCCGAAAAAAAAGTTTAAAAACAAAAAAAGACATTTAAAGAGAATCATCATCTAATAACTAATATTTAAGTAATTTATATAGAACATCTTACTATATACTTACATAATATATATATATATATATATATATACAGATATGTTTATATATATATTCACTTATTTTGCGTTTTCATTGTGTAGCGTTTACTTAGCCTCTTTTTCAATTGACGGTATTAATTATGCATAATAAATCTATTTTGTTCGTTAAACAAAACATGAAACTTGTTTTCTTTTGTCTCTTATCCATTTCGTATTTTATTTTTACTTTGTCATTCATTTTTTTTCCACATGAAGAAGACGCGCATAGGAAAAACCTTAAAAGAAACGAATTTTAAATTAGTGAAAATTTTTGCGAAAGAAAAGCAAATTATACAAATACATGGATTTATATAATATATATACACACAAGCATATAAGTAGAGAAAATTGATATTGATGAATATGGCAAAAGACGAAGAAGAAGAAGAACAACAAAAACGATGACACACAATTCAAAACATATCAAACTCGTGCCCGATTTAAACTATACACATACATATATATACACATATACATATATGAACTAAATCAGCGGCAATTTTCAGAGATATAATGATTATAATTCCGTATTAAGGCAACTTTTATCATAATAATATTAATAATAATTATAACAAATATTATTAACTAAAACAACAAAAACAGCAAAATGGCAAAACTCGTCGATTTTGTCTATTTTGAGGCTCATTTATTTAATTATTTAAAAAAACAAACTTTAAATTTTTATTTTTTCGACAAACAACATTTGAAAAATTTTTGCTAATAATGTAAAAAGAATCTCCAAACGAAAACAACAACCAAACAAAGCGAAAAATGTAGCTAATTATTATTAAACAAAAGCAGAAGCATCCGAATAAAACTTACATAAACGGAAAAAAAAGAAATTTATAAAGTATATACAAACGTATATATTAAAATATCAGCCTTGTTCATATATATATGTACATATATGAACAACAAAGAAAAACCATTCAATATATTATTAAATTATAAACTACTAAAACATTAACAAAAAACAAGAAAAAAACAAAAAAAAAAAAACAAAGAAAAGAAACGCATACATAAATATTTAGAGAAAATATTGTATTGTGAGTTTAAATGTATTTGTATTGTTGCATACGCAAACCGATAACCGAAACTCGAAAATCTGAAGCCAATAACAGAATAAAACATCGGTTCAGTTTTGGCAAGCACAACCGATTGGCAAAAAAAAAAAAAAAAAAAAACAAAACAAGCAAGAAGATAAAAGAGATTATAAATTTTTAGATATTGACAGAAAATCCAATAACATTTGCATTCAGCATTAGGAAATAGGAATTTCAGCCGTGAAATAATTGTTTCAATTAAATAAACAGAACTTTATGATTATTGCAAGAAAGAAAAGAAGTTTAGCAGATGAAACCAAAGGCAAAGCAAAAGCAAAACCAATAATCAGCTTACCCTATTTGATATTATATACTGATAATATTCCCCCCTCCCCTCTGACATTCGATCGCTTCAGAGAGAGAGAGAGAGAATGACAGACAGACAGATCGAAAAACGATATAGTGAAAGAAAGAAGAAAAAATATCAAGAGCAGCAGGCAAAGGTGCAGAAGAAGAACAACAACAACAAGAAGACAAACAAATTATTATAATAATAATACAAATAATAAATAAAAAATTTAACAATTGTTTTGTGTAATTGTAAAGTATGTAATTTTTCAATGGGGGCAAGTGTGGGTGTGGCTAATTTCCAGATGAAGCAATTGAGTAAGAATTACCTACAGTAAGTATTTTGCTTTATTGCAAAACAATTGATAGACAGAATAAATATTTGCTTGCTTATCTCATTTTACAGGGCACTCTGTCTCGTTCCCAATACTAAAAGAGAGAGTTGAGTTTGTTGATAAGAGCCGGATGAATTTACGAGGGGCAGAGTGCACAATATAGGGTCATTCGCATGACATCAATAATTAGGTAGATTTATCATTGTATTGGTAAAATGTTTTACCTGAGTTTAGATCTACCTGCAGCGTTACTGTTCCAGTTTTGACCTGGCGGCAACTCACTTAAATGGACACCCTGTAAGAGTGTTTTTGCACTCAATTGAAGAAAGAAATTGAAGCTGTTGGGCTTAGTTATTGACGAACTGAGCTCAACGACGGATGTTTAAGAGATGAAATTAATTTGCATTTGGCTGTTTATTCTATGGACTGGCTGCTGCCACGCTAGCACCAGCAGTGCCACCAACAAGCGCGTTTCCTGCAAAGATGAGCAGGGCAATGATGTCGATTGGTAAGTGGCTCTTCTCTAGTGTAGTCCAGCGTCTGTGACTCTAATCAACATTCATTTAGGTGGTACATGTACAAGCTGCCCAAGCACTACTCAAAAAACCAGGTGGGTGCAGATACAAGTGGATTGCGTTACTTCTATGTTACCAGCAATGGCTATGATAGCTGGCAAATGTCTGGCCGACACATCAGTGATGCCAATTCCATGGCAGCTCAAACTTTAAATCCTGTCTTCGCGGACGATCGCCATATCCTACTGGCCGCCTATAATGATGAGTTTCCCAATGGCACCGTCTTAAACACAGGCGGTCATACAAAGGGTGTCGTGGCCACCGATGGCGAGACTGGTCTCTGGCTAGTCCACTCTGTGCCCAAATTTCCCACTATTCCGCAGTACAGTTATCCAACAACCGGTGAAAATTTTGCCCAGAGCTTGCTCTGTGTGACTCTCGACCCAGCTGGCGTCGAAAAAGTTGGTGAAATTCTGGTTTTTAACGAACCACATTTCTATTATGAGCGGAATCCTCTATTGCAAACCTCCAGCGAGCTGTTCCCCAGCTTGGAGCGGGCCTTGCAGCGGCAATGGCGCACTGAGTCACCCTACGAAAAGGAAGTGGAGCTGCGTTCACTTGGGGGCAAACAATTTCGAGTATTTGGCAAGAGCCCAAGAGCTAATGTGGAACTCTATGCGGATGTTGTGGCCCCTGCTCTGAATGTTAACCTTTTTGTGGAGGCTTGGCGCGATGGTGCCAACAATTTGCCCAGTCGTTGCGAAGGCGATCAAAAGGTCTTTAATGTCGAGGAAATTTCAAGTTCAAGTCTATCTTTGGACTTTCGAACCACTCTGGATCATTCCAAATGGGCTGTTTCCCAGGAATCGGGCATCAAGATTCATCGCTGGCGTATTGGCGGCGGTGATTGGATTTGTGTGGGTGACATCAATCGTCAGGAGCATCAGCTACGTCGTGGAGGAGGCACCGTTTGCCATAAGAGTTCTCGTGTCTCTGATTTGTATCGCAAATTAGTGGTTAACTACGAGAAATGTGCCTAGAATATGAAGCTTCCATGGCAGGTTTAAATCCTTTAAACAAAATTTAAATTTCTTAATAAATTCTTGATTAAAACATTAAAACATACATTTTTAGAGCAGATGTTAACATTTTGATTGCCTGTTTATGGTTCCCATTGTTTCTCCAAAACTGAATAAGATTTTAAAACACGCTTTTAGAACTTCGAAATTGAGATCGACTTCGAGAAGTTCCTTGAACAGAAGTGCCTTCCCAATGTTTAAGCCATTGAAATATGCAGTTCCATGTGTATTTCGGCTTTATTTTTACTTGGCAGTAGATATTATAGAATTTGGACAACGATAAGTAATATTTTTCGGAGACTCTTTTATTTTTGATCTCTGTTTATATTTTTCCCTTTTGAAAGATGTTCCCCGGATTTTCAGTATTTTTACATTCGCCAAACGGCCACACTAAACTTTATTAGCGGCGCCACCTAGCGTTTTTTTACAGCGCCACCTGTGCCGTTATTTGAGTTTTTATGTTATTGATGCTGAAGCTGGCAAACTATCTATGGCGGCTTCTATCGATGTTATCCATAGTGTCATCGATGCATATTCCAGCTCTAGTCGACGGAACCTCTATTCATCGGACAAGGAAGCACAGCAACAAAACAAACAATTTCCCGGTGACCTAAATTCCGAAAAAAGTTTGTTTAAAATGTTTTGCTGCCTTCGCATGTGCCTCAATGGAGGCCAAATGAGAAAACCCACAACAGCTTCAACTCGGGTAAATAATTGTTGGAAATTTATTGCCATGGTCTTTGGAAAAAAATTTGACTGACAAAGTTTTCATTAATTGAGTCTCTAGTGACGTCACGAAAATATCAAAACCCTAGACGAAGAAGCGCCAGTTTCAAATCCAATTTTTTAATCTAGTCATTAAAATTTTTGTTCGTTTCACAGTTTAATAACTCACAACCCGAAGTACACCTAGATGCGGCCCATATGGGTAAATACGCTAATATCCAAAAGTTGCTTTTTGTCATTTAACATTTGCTTATCTAATTTAGGTCCCGACGTCATACTTTTATCACATCAGTTGAGGGTCACAGGCACCGGAGGGGTATTGGCTACAGCTCCACTTGTTCAGTCGAAATCCTACTTTGAGGTAAAGATCCAACAGAACGGCAGCTGGTCAATTGGTCTGGGCACCCATCAAACTGATCTCAGTAGAAAGTGGGGTGGCGGAGATCGAGAATCCTGGTGCCTTTGCTCGGACAATGCCACGCGACACAATGACGAAGAGTTCCGTCCCGTGGTGGCAGCTAGCTGCAAGCAACCCGAGGCCACCAATGCGAATGGCATTCTTAATAATTCTGTTGCTGCAGCGGCTGGTTTAATTGCCATAGAAGATCTGCAAGAGGATCTACTAATGACGACAGGTACTGCTGAGCCGAAAGCAAATGAATTGAATGTTGGAGATGTCTTGGTACGAGCGCCACAAAGGGATTTCCCTGATGAGGGCGACATTGTTGGTGTTGCCTTTGATCATGTCGAATTGAATTTCTATTTCAATGGCAAAAATCTCGAAGTGCCCTTCCGAAATGTCCGTGGATCTGCCCTTTATCCAGTTATTTATGGTAAGTTAAAACAGTTTTTAGATTTACTTTTTCAATTAAAGAATTTCTTCTTTGGCAGTGGGCAATGGTGCCATATTAGACATTATATTGGATAACTTTACGCATGGTCCCCCACCGGGCTTTGAGCGCATCCTGCTGGAACAATCGTTACTTTAGACTTCCGCAACTTCAGCAACAACTGCAAGCCATGAACAACAACCAAAAGTCTGGTCCTATCTCCAGGATTCAATACGATGTATGAATCGTATTCAATATTCTCTAGTCTCCACTTCTTAAGAATGGCTGTCCTCTGGCCATGTCTTAACTACTATGCCATTTAAATTGGCCCTTTTTTAGTTGATAACTCCTATAAGAGAGACCAGTCATTCGATATCTAATGTACTTAATATTTTCACTTCTGAAAGACTAACAGAAAAAGTATTTAATATTTCTCACCTCAATCGCTCGTATGGAACAACAAATTATGTCCAATCCTATATGAAGTATTATATTTGTGTATTGAAATATGTATGCGACGGTGAAACTGAGACTTCAGCTGGAAGAGTTTTATTTGCGTCTACATTCCCAAGATCACACAGATCGAACTGTTGTTGTGTCTTATAATCCCTTGATTTCTAGTTAGATAGATATGGCAATTTAAATTGTATTATACACACACACACACACTTAGCCGTTCCAAAATTCTAAGCTAATGGACCACATCTTATTTATTACTGAGCACGGAAAGACCTCTAAGTAACTATAAGAACCATGTATTCTATGTATTGTATATTAATATCAAAATATGTATAATGATCTATATTGCTTTCAAACCAAAAAAAAAAAAAAAAAAAACAAACTGACTAAATCCGCGTGCGGACAATAAATCAATGTTATAATGTGTAAATGATCATGAGAGAGAGTGCGATTAAGCCACTATTATTATTATATTTGATCCGGTCGATTACATTATTGTCATGTATTGTTTAAAACAAAACAAAAATTCGGAAAAATAATCGAAAAAATTTGTATGTTGGATTTGAACCTCTCTTCAAAATTTGCAGCAACATTGACCAGATCGAGTGGGTGGTGGGCGGCGGCTCTTCATGGCCGGCAAGGGCGAGATCATACAAATTCATATTGGACAGGCGGGCGTGCAGATAGCCAATGCCTGCTGGGAGCTATATTGTCTTGAGCATGGCATTTTGGCCAACGGGCGTCTCATCCAGAAGCCTTGCGACGACTCCTTTCTCACGTTCTTCGAGTTTACCAGCCAGCAGCCATGTGTCCAGCCCCGCTTAGTGATGGTTGACACGGAGCCAACTGTGATAGGTGCGCGAAGTTTCCTGTACACCATTGAATTGATTTAATTGTTCAAAAATATTTACAGATGAAATCCGTACTGGGGCCTATCGCAATCTATTTCATCCGGACACCTTAATCACTGGGAAGGATGACAGTGGCAGTAACTTTGCTCGTGGCTATAATCTCATGGCTAGCGAGCTTCTGGATCGTGCAATGAATGCCATACGACGAGTGGCTGATCGTTGTCGGAGTCTTAGGGGATTCCTAGTCTTTCGGGCCATTGGTGGTGGCACTGGCTCTGGCCTGGGCACACGCATAATGGAGAAGCTTGTGGAGGATTTTGGAAAAAAGATGACCATCATTGAGTTTTTGGTTTATCCCTCGCCATCGTAAGTAGAGTGATAAAGGGAAGGCTTCCTTTTGCCTGTTCCTAATACCAATTCTTCTAAGAATCTCCCCTGTAATTGTGGAGCCCTACAATGCTCTTTTGGCAACACATTTCTCCATGGACTGTGCCGATGTGTCCTTTATTGTGGACAATGAGGCACTTTATGACATCTGTGCGAACACTTTGAATGTGCCAGCGCCCACTTACACGAACTTAAATCGCATCATCGGACAGGTGGTCTCGGGATTTACGGCCTCACAGCGTTTCGCCGGTCAGAATAGTGTGAGCTTCCAGGAGTTGCAGACAAATCTCGTGCCATATCCTCGCATCCATTACCCCTTGATCAACTATGCCCCGCTGGTGCCCATCACGCACTCTCAGTTTGTGGACATGTCGACGGCCCAGTTGACGGGTCAATGCTTCCAGATGAGCAACCAGATGGTACGCTGCAATCCAGCGCATGGCAAGTACATGTCCTGCGTGCTGCTCTATCGCGGCGACATTGCTCCCAATGAGATCAATACGGCTCTGGAGAACATCAAGCGGACGAAATCATTTCGATTTGTTGACTGGTCGCCCACGGGCTTTAAGATCGGTGTGAGCAGCATGCCGCCGGTTTATGTGCCCGGCGGTGATCTCGCTCCTACGAATCGCGCCTGCGTGGCCATCTCGAACAACACTAACATACGCATCGCCTGGTGTCGCCTGGTGAATAAGTTCGACAAGCTTTATCAGCGGCGCGCCTTCGTCTACCATTACGTGGGGGAGGGACTCGAGGAGGGCAACTTTAGTGAGGCATCGGAGAACATTTGCCAACTGGTCCATGATTATCTCGAGGTGGATGCCTCAGGGACAGGCTCACAGCGTGCCTCCGAACAGGATGACGATGATGACGGATAGCAGCGCTCCATGAGTCGTTTGTTTAGCTGTGGCTTGTCGCTATTCCATTTTCTGTGTCGCGTCTTTTGGAGAAATAAATCGTCAGGTAATTGCGAAGCAATTGATGGACTCGATGACTTCATCAGGTCGAAAACCGTTGGCCAAATTAAGTATTTATGGCCCTTCGTCGTTCACAAAACAAACATTGACCCAGCCTGGCAATTTGCGTTGCTTTGACCCCGCCAAAAGAGGAGTGGAAATAAAGAGAGAGAGAGAGAGAGAGATGGAGAGGGATAGGGGCGCTCTCGAGGTTGGTTGGTTGTCCCATGGTGTATAATTAAAATGATCACAGCAAAAGGGGTTTAGCACGTACTGCATCCGAGGCAAAAGTCGCGCTTATCGCGATCGCACCCAGGGCAAGGTCTTCCTCTTGGTTACCTCTCACTTCTTCACTTCTTCCTTCATTCCATGGTGACGTGACTTACGCACGCTTAATGCGCGATTATCGATGAAGTCTCGAAGATGGAGGTTCACTTTCCGCCTTCCGCCTATCCCTTCTTTAGCTCTCCAATTCCAATCCCAATACTACTATCTGGCCCATCTTTTCTGGGCACAAATACAGACACACAGGGCGAATCTCGGAGCGGGCACCGGACAGCATCTTATCAGCATTCGTTGTTTTGGTGGTCCTGGCTGACCGACTGTTATTATAAGCATTATCATTATGAGATCCTGCAGTGACGCCGCCAATTCCTTTGTCTCTCTTCTCCTTCTGCCAATCTAAGTGTGTGTGTGTGTGTGTGTTAACTGTTGCTAATCTTAAATTACTTGGAACGGCTTTTGTTTTCTCATTTTGTGGGGCGCAGCGTGAGAACCGCTGCGTGTGGCTTCCTTGGGGTGAATGGAAAGCTCTGCTATGCTCCTTCCTATTGTTTTTTTTTTTTTTTTTTTTTTTTTGGAGAACGTGTTAATGAGCTAAAGGAAATGAAAGAATCCCCAAGGATATGGCCAACGACCACCCGCCTAAGGGAATTAAAGGAAAAATTAAGTTGTTACTGGTGAAGTATCGATCGAAAGCAATTTTCAGGGGGAACGAAAAAACATCAAAGCGTCAGAGAGAGAGAAAGAGGGATCCTTCTTCCATTGGCTCGACCTCTGCCACATCATTTGAAATATCTAGTTAACTCTGACGCTGCTCTGACCTTCTTTATTTATGCACTAATCCGTGGGAAATGCTCGCCTAGCCACCTGGGGCCGATTTATGTCCCAACCCACCCGCCATATAGGTGGAGGTGGAGGAGGAAGACGACGCCCGCACCCGCAACAACTACAACAACAGCGACAAAACAAATTCTGTAATTCAAAAGCATAAAGACGATCTCCAAATACCCTTTAAGAAGCCAAGCTCTACCTGCTTTAAATGGATTTTACTCGGCAAACGCTCTGAGGACTTCTTATACACTTCTAGCCTCTTCGGGGTACATTCAATGCCAAGCATTAAGTGAATATTAAATGCCCTAACTCCATGAAGGTAACTGATCAAAGCCAAACCAATCGTTGATTAACCCTAACCAAAGAATCGAAGAGATGCGCCAAGATGAAACAACCGTCGAGTGAATTAATAAAGCGACTGGCGAGCCTGCCACGCAAAAAGCTTGGCCACATGTGCTCGAATCGGCTGGCCCCTCTAATAGATATGGCCACATGACTGACCAAAACGAGCCGTCGCTGTCGCCGTCAGAAACATCGTTCCCTCACGCCAAGCCGGACCAGGCCAACAATGTATGGGCTACAGCTTGGCTTAAAACCACTCCACATTTTAGCCGAGGGCAAACATTTTGGAATTGCAATTTTCGACTTCATTTCGCAGTCGCAAGTCCTATTCTCCTCTGGCCAAGGCAACACCTACCAACCGATCGACCGACCGAACAAACCGACTGAACAAATGTAACCTGCTGCGCCTGGGCGGTTCCTGGCAATTGCGGGTGGAGGCGGCACAGGCGCAGGCATAGCCATACGCAGCCGCAGTCGCAGCCGGAGCAAGTGTTTCGATTTATGTTTTTGCGCCTCAACCAAAGTCAAAACACAGTAAGAGTTAGAGTGAGAGAGAACTACTTGTGGCATCGTTTCCATTCAAAATGTTGCAACTATGACCAACTTGTTGCTCTTTTATTCATTCAATTTGTCAGTTTTGCACCAGTCAGCCAGCAACCAACTGGGGCGGAAAGCGAAAGAAAGAGAGAGGGAGAGAGACCATTGCCGATGCCCAGTTTCCCGACCAGAGTCAAAAGGTTATCGCTATGAACACTTGCATAGCCATCATCATCATCATGATGATGATGATGATCACGATTCGTGCTCTTCTCCTGCCGGTCTGCTGGAGTCTGCATGTTTACATGGCAAAATTATTAGTGGTAATATTTGTGAAATATTTGTTTTCTAATCTGTAATCACCAATCATATTAGCAATCTGAATAGATGCAAACAGTAACATGCCTTTGTTGCCCCTAGTGGCAGACCATGGGCGTAGATGATGGCAAGCGAATGTCCCTTTCATACTCCGCTGGGGTGCAAAACAAATTTTGAACTTTAAGATGGGATTTGGGCCACGCCCTTGTCCGTTTTGGAGATGGTGTTTGGTATAGTGGTCAACGGTCAGTGCTTGTGGCTTGTGGCGCATTAGAGGATTAGGCTAGGTGGGTGGATGTAGATGCAAATGCTTAGGTGGGGCGTGAGTTATTATCTATTCAATTGTGGCACTTGACTGCTTACCAATTGCCTCGAGCATTTTTGGGCTGGGCAAATTAATTGGCCATCGTTGGCACTGTCGCTTTCCCCCCTTCCAATCTCCTCCTCTCTCTTTAAACAGCATTTATATATGTATGTATTTATGATGAATGCCAAAAGAAAGAAAGAGAGAAAGGCGAAAGAAAAGAAGAAAAAAACGATGCCTCGTTAGCTTCCCATTGCAACGTTTACAACACTTTAAGAGTCAGCCATTAGCCAGGCAATTGACATACTCCTTCCTTGACAGACAACCACTGAAGACTGAAGTCGAAGACTTGGGCCTAACTGGCGGCTGTTGGAATTTATCATCATTGGCTTATCGACGCAGTGTTTTTTTTGCCAAAAATGGCACAAATAACGACATAATTTCAGAGATCTAGCAGACATCTTTGGAACACACGAAACTCCAAGACTGAACTGGCAGCAACTGCAAATCCAACATATGCAAATAAATACAACCGAACAGCCAACAAACCAGACCAAAAATGGTGGTCAAATCGTTAAAATTCACTTACAAATGGATAAAAAAAAGAAGGAAAATTTTTGGCATCAATGATATTCCTCTATACACTACACTTGAAAACTAGAAATCAAATTTCGAATATCATTTCTTTAAAGAATTTTATACTAATCACAAATATGAAAAGCATCACAGTTATTGGACTCTATTTTCGATCGCACATTCATATGTTGACTTTATAATACAGTAGTCTGATCTGGCTAAACCGGAGAAGACAAATTTTAGGTAGCTTTAAAGGCCTGGAATGAATATGTTTATAAATTATATTGGAAATGTTTCCTATCATGTTTTGCACACTTCAGACCTAAATGAATGTAAATTGAAAGGGTATCTAAAGCTGGATGATTTAGAATTTACAGAAGGTCAAGATTTGTTAGCAAATTTTTCTAAAATAACTTTCGTTTTTGTAAATCTTTCTTCAAGTGTATGCATACAATAACATAAATAATTCAATTTGCTATAACAAAAATTAGCAGCAACATTTGCCAATCTCCTTTGATCTTGGCTGACATCATCGATCGAGACATGGCCAACTCGCCGCTGGTTGGCTTACGGCTCTCTCGGCCAGATCAAATGGATTTTTTTGTTAAAATGTTTTGAACTTGAAATTCCATATTAAGTGCAATTCGAAATACACAAACTATACTATTCTATTTGGTGGTATCTCAAGCGAGCACTTACTAGCTACTATTCCCCCCCCCCCATGTATATGATTTTTTTAGCATGGTAATTACCATTGCCTCTTTAACACAAAAACGTAAAAACAAAGTCAAATTCTGCACTGAGTGCAATTAATCAGTTGGCCTGGCCTGGGTCGTGCCTGGCCAAATGTTGTTTAGTCTTAATGATGCCGTCGGTGGTTTGGCTTTGGCTAGCCATCTCAGGCTACATGTTGCGCAAATATGGCCAAAGTCAAAGTTCAAGCATCAGCTTTTTGTTGAGACTAATGTCTCACTCACAGAGAGTGAGTTGCGTGAGAATAAAATGAAATGAAATGAATGCATTGGGATCTAGTTTCCTTGTTTTTGGGGCTGACTTTTGGTCACGTGCTAGAAACAATCTTGATGGATAGCCGCTAAGCAATTAGGCGGCATCGCCCCTCCGCACTTGTAACCACTCATCACTCCTCGTTTTGTATTTTTTT
Organism: Drosophila nebulosa; assembly: GCA_024703675.1. Lineage (NCBI taxonomy): Eukaryota > Metazoa > Arthropoda > Insecta > Diptera > Drosophilidae > Drosophila > Drosophila nebulosa. Next base: position 11,353,000 of record JANFPS010000004.1, on the reverse strand, counting down.
CGTTTATTGCTAAATTCAAATCAATTTCAAACGCTTGACAAGGCGTCATAAACACGCTTTTAAAACTAAATAGAAGTAAAAAGTTATTGGCAAAGTGTTACAATTTCCATTAGTTACAGTTATTTTCGCCAATGGCGCAAGATCGGTGCCGGGTCTTAACTCTCTGACTACTCTGTACACAATTATCAACTGTTTCGTTGATTACGATGATGGATTATAACACTTTGCCAATGGACACTGCAGAGAAGCACAGGTGCTCAAACTATACACACACACATACACACACTGAAATACTTGCCACAAACCGGACTAGGACAGACACACCCCGAAGGAGTCTTAACCGGGTTTTTTTTTAAATGAATTCATTTAGCAGTTGCCACAAAAAAAAATAAGCCAAGAGTATAACCGAAATTTTTGAATAACCGATATAAATGTAACGGTTCAATATGCATACCTTCATCCAGTTATAACACATTTAATAGTCACGACTTTAAATGCTTTTGGTTAGTTTTTAAAATTATGCCCACTGAAAATGTAGCCACAAAATTAATTTAACAGCTTGACAGGATTAAAGCTTGACCAGCAACTGGGCAATGGGCTCTGCCTTTATGCTCTTAAAGAGGGTCAACACTTAAAAAATCAACGCTGATTGGTCACAAGTCAAAATCCCAAAAAAAAAAACAAAAAAAAAAACCAAACCGAACGAAACAGTAGTAGTAGGGCAAACATTAAGCCCTCCAAACCATGGCGAATGAAGGCCAGGCATAACCAATTAGCAGCTGGCTTAAACTCGATCGACCTGACACTCCATTGGAGAGGGACGTGGTGTGGGGTGGGGTGGGGTGGGGAGAAGATAGCACTGCATCATCCTAATTGAAGTTTGGATGACTAGAGCACAAGTTTAAAGTCGGTTTAACGATCATTGGGAGCTCAGCTCAGTTGGCTATTTAAAGCAAATATGCAAATATGCCGCCGATTAGAGAGACAGAAGAGACCCAGGGAGCAGTTCCAGCCAGCTTTCTGCTACTGGCGTCCGGCCTTTGGCGATTAATCAATGATAAATCCGAAATAGATAAATGACCAGCATATGGTTGTTTACTGTGTGGTCCACACTCACACACACAAACACAGTCACCTGCTGGAGGAGTAGACGAGCCCCAATCCTAGTACCAACAGTAGTCGGCCTCTGGTAGGTAGGTAGCGGGTGCAAGATAAATGCCTCACTGATGATGCTGACAGTTTGCAACAATTTGACTTTGTCACCCGGTTCTGGAATTTTCATCTGCTCTCTGCTCTGCTCTCTTTCTGTTGCACCAAATCGTCGTCGTCGACGTCGTCTATATTCGCCTTATTGGGATTCAGACAGGGAAACGCATTTGCATCGTACGGTTAATTGTAACCGCTATTTTTGTGGCCAATTGTGGGTGGCAGCACTACCGAATTGGGCACCCATAGAAACTAAACTGGTTCTATTTTTGCATCTGCTAGGGATATACATATTTGAATACCCTTGCAAAAAGAGTATCTTAACTTTGATACATAAAGAAATATTTCTATAGATTAAAGAAATCTAAATAGCAGGCAAATGTGTTAGAAATTTATTGATTAAGAAATATAGATTATGCTTTTTGGTTTATTAATATTTGGCCGATTGGCAAGGGTATAAAAATTATGGCACTATATGTTGGCTTTTCGCTTTTCGCAGGTGTCAAACATGAACATGAGCAACAACAACAACAACAGCATTAGGACGGGAATTTCTTTCTTTCTGAGGCTTTGCCCTCGTTAGCCGGATATCTATATATAGCAACTTGGTGTGATTTTGATTCATGGCGCGATTATATGTGTGCACGCAGTTTATCTTCTTTGGCAGTCGAACGAACCGTTGCCCAGTAGCCCAATGCCACCACGACCCAGCATGAAGGCATGAAATCAGCTCCTCTTGCTCCACTTCCACTTATTCCCAATCCCAACTGCCTTCTTTCTTGCGCTTCTCTTGCCTTGTGGCACTTAACATTTTATTGTTAATAAAATATATTACAAGGCGCAATACAAAAGGCCAACTCAGTTTCATTCCTGGCCTTTAGAAGAGGAAACCAAATGCGTTAACGAAATCATCTGCCTCTGGGCTCCAGCTCCAGCTCCAACAGTTTTGTGCTTCAGTTTCTGCTTTGGTTCGGATACAGGTTCAGGTTCAGATTCTGGGCGAATGTCGCGTGAGTTCATGTCGTCCATTTAACGCGTGACTTCTTTCGAGAATTGTTCATAAATTTTGCGCGTTTAACAGTAGCAGAAAGGCAACGGTATAAGGCGGCAATGCAGGCGACGCTGACTCAGGTAAATGAGAGCCCAAATTAAAATTGAAATCAAAACGTATCAGTAAATTTTGTCAATGAACAAAATTTCGGTTCTTCCTTTCATTATTTGTGATGGGTCATCTTTTTGCCTTTCATTTCATTTAGATACATTTCTAATTAATAATACGTATACGCAATGTAATCAGCATTGTTAATTAGGCACATCCGCTCAGATTGCGGTTATTCATGTGCTGTTGTTGTTGTTGTCACCTCTATCCAGTTTCATTCATAAAAATCTTGAGATTTAACTCTGCCCACATGGCATTTGCATACTGACTCGTAGTTCATACGGTTAGCCTTAGCCAAGTCAACTTAAAAGTCAGCAGCAAAACCAGCACAAAATCGTTAAAAAAATGTTTTTCGATCGTTCCAACAAAATAAATAAAATAAATGAAAAAAAAAAATCGAAAAACCAAACCACAAACACGAATTGGTTTAACCAAAAACCAGTTTACTGCCTTGATTGTTGGTTATGAAACTGTTTTTATGAATGAAAGCTCATTTTGCGCGTAAAATTTGGAAACAAACACGTGAAGTAGAGTGCCCTAAGATGATAATGATGAGATGATGATTACTCAACCTAGAGTAAGACCCAGGCAGAAGCATTGTCTCTTCGGAAGTTCCTACAAATTGATTTCAATAAATTACCTATAAATAAACAAATTATAAGAATGATGCATTATTCTGTCGTCTATGATTCAACAAATTCAAGCATTTGTTGCCTTTGACAGGTTGCTCAGCGCAAATTTTAAACCGAAACTGAATCACCGCAAAGGCGCATACAAATTGCTTCTTTTTATGTTTATTATTAATATATGATTTCCGTTCTGTGTATCTCTCTCTGATTTTCTATTTATGTAAATTAAATTATCAACACAAAATACAATTATGTCAATTTTAAACGGAATGGGGAAGGGGAAATTGCAAGGAACTCAACTCAACTCTTGTAGCAAGGCACTCAACATGTCTGCAATGCCTTTCCAAAAAAAATAAACGGAAACCTGTAACACACAAACTTGGATGAAACCGACTTTTGCATGCCCTTAAAAGATCAATTAATAAATACATAGAAGCAACACTTTATACAAACCACTTTAGGCCGAGGCGAAAACCTTCAATAGAATCCAAAAGTGCTTCACCAACTAAAGAGCCCAGTAAAATAATAATAAGCACCGCTTGGGGAGCGAGGTGGGGAGTAAGAAGAACGAGATCGAAGCCTGATTGAACGCCTTCTAATCAAAAGGTAACCTTCTCTGTGTTGCCAAATCTATAAGCATAATGTATATACCCTTCTTAGGTTTCAAATAAAGTTCCCCAACCGCAAAGACGAGGTCACATCGATACTATGCAATCGATTTTTTTAAGGCTGTTTGCCTGCCAGCCCGCCTGCCTGCCTGTCTGTCTGACGGACTGACTGACGCAGCAACTGACTTCGATGTTAGACAGGCAATTTGTAGACTTTTAAAATGCTTGTTGCAAATCTAACAGCCGTTGCCGCACCATAAACCTCTCTGGCCCCCTACTCTAAAGTTAGCCCAGTCGATGGCTTGTGGTGGAACCTGAACCTGTGCCGAGATCTCGATCTTGCATACAACCCGAATGGAACGTATAACAAACAAAAAAGCGCATGCAAATTAATAGCCAACTTTGGCCAAAAAATTAATTGATCACTCCAGACAGACAGGCAGAGATTGCAGCAGCAGCAACATGCAGCATGCAGTTGATCGTCGATAGGCGATCACCGATCGATTCAAATTATGCATCATGTAAAGTGCCCGCATATTTGACCACATCCATATACTAAACTGACTTCCTCAAGTTAAGCTAACTATCAATAGTTTTCAATAGTTGGTGAAATGTTTTTATTTTTTGTGTTTTTTCAAAATTTTCAATTAACATATTCACGCAATAATTGCCGCAAAACCCACGCTGATGGCTGGCTTGTGGTGCATTGTGGTCAGATCTAAGGCCCACGCCCTGGCCCAGAGACCCCGAGACACGTGTCAAACTTCCGATCATTAGAGCGATGCGGCCTCTCATCGCCCACGTTCTCATGCATTTTGGGGCACTAATTAATAAACAGACAAACAAAAAAGAAAACAAAAAAAAAAAAAAAAAAAACGAAAACAACAAAATAACAAAAATTAAGTTGATAAATTATCGAAAATGCAGTTTAGCGTGTGCCATAGACAAAAGATATTGAGATTAATCATTGGGCCATCATTTCTTATGATTTTGCGTTGGCGATCGTCTTCTATCTATCGTCTAATGCCGCATAATTAATGATCTCTCACTCTCTCTCTCTCTTTCTCTATAGCCAAGAAAAGCGAAACGAAAATTTGGTAATCTCGTTGGTCACTCACGCATAAGTACAAATTTTTAATTATACTTGGTCGACACATAACAAAAAATTTTGTCATTGATTTTGCATCGAACAATGGACTAACTCTAACTAGTTTTAGACATCATCGTCCTAAGTTGGCCAACAAGTGCCCTGAAGCTGACTCATTGCAAATATGGCTGTAACCCCGACACGAGTAACTATTTCTCCCCCGTCTTATAACAATCTTTCAGTTGCTTATTTCGCTATTTTACTTTTTGTCTATTTAATGCCTGTCTTGCATTATCGTCTAATTGCATCGCCAGCGCCGGTGATTTCGATGCTCATGGCATTTAGCGCGTCAACAAACGAGCCGACACCGTCTCGACCCCAACAAGAAGTCTCCACCAACACTCCTACAACCCCACACCTCCCACGCCATGGACCTCTACCAAAAAAAAAAAAAAACCAAGAAAAAAAACCAACGAAAATCCAAAATAAAGAGTGGACCGCAGGCCGTTCCATTTATCATTTTTCGTTTAGTGACGCGCGTGCCTCGTGAGTTTTCAAATTGAGACGTCATGATCATGAGAAGATCGTGTTAAGTGGCAGAGTTTTGCGGGAGGGCGGAGGAAAATTCTTTAACTAAACATTTATTTTTTTGTGATCCATTCATTGAGGCACTTTATATTTATGGGTTACAAGTTATATATAAAGAGAAATACTACAAAGATCAGTACAGTAAAATACGAAAGATACAACCGAGACTAGTAGGCTAACTTATCAAATAGATATATGTATATGTGTATATGTAAATTGTAGATTTGTGCGGGTTTAGCATTATATATATATATCCTTGCAAAGAATTACTTAATATATGTAATCAATTTGAGTATTGATGACTGATTTGGGGCTTGAGTGAGTTTTGCAAGGGTATACGCAATCTTCGAGAACCTTTTTTTGGTTTTTAGACCTAATCTAAGCAATAATAAAATCGATTTTCTTTGATTTTTTGTTAATTTTCTTTTTTGGTTTTACGCCTTTGGTGTAAAACTAAGACTTAAATAGGGGGGCGGGGGATCTTCTTCCTCCTCCTCTTCGTCACTGGTCGAGGGCGGCGTATCCAGATTGGCTATATCCACATCTAGATAATCCTCTTTGGCTTGCAACAGTTTGTCCATATACTCGACAATCTCCGTAAAGGGCGGACGATCATCGGCATTGAAATGCCAGCACTGACGCATGAGAATGTAAATGTTCATCGAGCACTTCGATGGCTTCTCCATGCGCTGTCCGGACATTAGATAGCTATAGAGTTCTTCGGCCGACAAAATAGCCGGATATGGTTGCGCCCCGAATGTCATAATCTCCCACAGCAATATGCCATAGGACCAGACATCGCTTTTGGAATCGTAGAATTTCTCCTGCAACGACTCCGGAGCCATCCACTTGATAGGCAATCGTCCATTGGTATTTTTCCGATAGTAGTCTGTGCTTTGTATATCCCGAGCCAAGCCAAAGTCGGCAATCTTAAGGACATAATCATCGCTGACGAGAACATTCCGTGCCGCCAGATCACGATGAATGCAACGGCGCGAGGCCAGATAGTCCATGCCGCGGGCAATTTGATGGGCAAACTTGATCAGATCCTTTTCGGTGATTAAATGCTGTGGCGGAGGCAGCGGCGAAGGCGGCGACTTGCTCGAGTCCAATGAATCTCGGCCATACGGTCGGTTCTTGTAAAGGAAATCTTTGAGATTACCATGTGGAGCATATTCCACAATGACATACAACGGGCCACTCTGACTGCAACAGCCCAGAAGATTGATAATATTCGGATGCCGCCCTATGATCTTCATTACCTCCATTTCTCTCACCAAGCTGGCTATGTCGTCATCGGTGTGACCTTCCTTGACCATCTTAACAGCCACAATGGCATTGTTCACCTCAGCCATGACAACGCGTCCGAAAGCTCCTTCGCCCAAGGTGGCACCCAAAATGAGTTGTCCCCGCGGAAGTTCCCAATCGGAGTCAAGGGGAAATTCGTATTCATTGAAAGGAGTCGGCTCATTGCCACTCTGAAGAACCGTGGTACGTTGCTTCTCGATCTTAACCACTGGCATAATCATGGTGTCCATTGAGCCACTTGAATCACCGCCACCAATGCCGGCGCCGCTCTCTGGCTTGTAGATGATGACCTTTTTGGTCCACTGATGAACCCGTTCAATGCGCTGCTTCAGCAGCTTGTCGTGTTTCATCTTTCTCACCGCATAGACCACAAACATAATCCACATGAATATCAGTATGGCTATTCCAGCTACCACAATAACCATCAATTTGGTCTGACCACTGCCCATTCCGGCTTCAAGGAGCTGCAGACTGCTCATTACCCTCAGGTAGGCTCTGCTCGTCGACTGTCCCAAGCTGTTGCTTTCTATGCAAGTGTACCAGCCCTCCTTATCCTGCGTCACATTGACAAACTCCAAAGTGTCCAAATCCTCGCCAATGACAGTACGGGTCGCGGAGCAATTGCTGGCCGACTGGCAGGGCACAAACATCCAGGCCTTCTTGCTAGTCAAGTCCGAGAGATATTTGCAATCCATTTTACCACTGCCATTGATCTGTAGGGTCAAGTTGGCGGGACCAGTCAGTAGGATAGGTTTGTGGTTCACTCGATCGCTGACAATCAGATTTGCAGTGTGATTGATGCAGCCCAGGGGATTGCACACAAGGCACATATAATGACTGGAATCATCTGGTATTAGATCCTCCATGCTGAGTTGCCAGCGACCCTTCTTCATGCGGCCATAGGTGCGGGACCAATCGCTGACACCATTACGATACCAGGTAATATTTGGATCCGGATTACCCGAAGCATGACATCCCAAATTTACCGAGGAGCCCGAGGGTTTTGTATGCATCATTGACATCTTGAGCGGGTTCTTAAAGACGGGCGGAGATTGCTCTTTCGTATTGCCAGTTGCTGATTTTTGGCTGGTGTCATCATCGTCTGGATCATCATCCATGTCCTCAGTGACAGGCATTTGGTAAGTGCTGTTGCTTACCGCTGTTGTATCGTAGTCCTTGATCATTTCCTGTGAGCTAGCTGGCGGCCGTCTGGCTTCAGCTTGTACACAAAACCCTGCCGCCACAAGCAACAAACACAACATTGAGATTTGACTTTGACTTCGACATCGTCGTCTTCCAACCGCCGTCTTCATTTGGCTGCTGCGTCTTTGGCTGGCGACGTTGCTGTAGCAACTGAAATTTGTGTTCTTGTTGTTGTCATCCATTTTTAGCATATTTATTTTTGTAACTGTATATCTATATCGGAGGCTATGCTGACGACGATGATGTTGATGTTGATGATGATGATGCCCTGGGGGCACCCTAAGTGCCACTCGGCCTGAGCGCCCTTCAATGCAATGGCAACTGCAACTGCAACTGGAACTCCGTCCGTTTTTGTCGTTGGCGTCGGGGTAGGCTTCGTTTTGCGGGGAGGATTGTCGCATGTGTTGTTGGTTTTTTATTCACCGGAAATCCACTTTACTCCATCACTCTCACTCTCGCTCTCACTGACTACTACTGTCTGTCTGTTCGATCTTTGCCTGTGATCTTCTAGTTTTTTTCTAATTTATTTCAGTTTCCTTCTTCCTCTATCTCTCACTCCCCTGATATCCCAGCAACATGTGTTCTTAGCTTAGGTCTTTGAAGTGATTCCGAATTGCAATTGGAAGCTGATGATGCTTGATGATGATGATGATCACTTTTACTTGTAACGGAAATATCTTCCCCAAAAGTATAATATATGTATACCTTCCTTTCTTTGTGTATATACATATATATATTATGGCCTCTTTAATTATTGTTACTTGAGTTTGATTTACTCAGCAAGTTGATGGATTTATGGCAGCGCCTCCATTTTTGTCACCAAAATGAGAAAGAGCGACAGAAAGAGAGCACTTTTGGGAAAGTAAGGGAGCGGGTAGCGAGGAGCTGTGGGCGTTTTAAGAGTTCATAGATCATTCAGCAGCTGCTTCTTAGGAGACACTTTCTGTTGTTGATGATGTTGTTCGTTGGATGTTGTTGATGTTGTTGATGTGACTGCAACACCTGAAAGAATTTAGATGATTAGATTTATGTGCATTTCCTTTGAATTTCAAAGTTTATAATTCCATTTCCCTTCGGCACCGATTAAAAAAACAAAAAAAACATGCAAAGTAACCACAACATTTAGGGAATGGATTATAAAAATACATATATCACATTTGTTAACCAAATGCGAATTTTTCCTCTTCAGATGGAAATTGTTTACAAAAATTTTTGCAAATTTCATTGAAGGTTTTATCTATGTATGTGAATATGTATGAATGTAGGTAAGACTAAATTTAATTAAAGACCATTTCAATTTGGCTTGACTTAATTAGAACGTCGTTCTCGTTTCCGGTCGAAAACCGCAAAATTTTTTCAAGCGCGTGCCACAGATTGACTGAGCAGGAATGAAGGCGAGAGTTAATCAAAACAATTTATTTGGCACAAGTTTCGAAACCAAGATCAGTGCACTTCATAAAGTTCACCCAATCTGCAATATACACATGTATGTAGGATGTGACAGATCAGAGGAAACTGCAAGTAGTTCACATATTCGCAGCTACTTTTTCGAAAAATATATATTCTATTTTTTGCACAACACACAAGCGAAGAGCACGCACACATTCATAGAAGGGGGAGCTGCGTGAAAATATCTACACATTGGGGGAGGGTGGCCCCTGTTCAGCAGCGATATTTTTTCGACCGTACGTACGTTGAATTCAATGGTCTTGCCGTATGCGCGAGTTGTGTATTTCAACAATGCTAAACGAAAACTGTGTTCTGTTTAGTAGCAACGTAGTTCCTACGCTCACTCACTCCGACTATACTACACTACACTACGTGGTCGTCGTTGGATCGTCCTACTCTCTGCGCCGGCGTCGACGATTCAATTTAGTGGCCCTGCTTCCACTTGGTACAATATTTTATTTGTTTTGTTGTTGTTTTTGGCTTTCGGTTTTTGGTTTTTTCCTCGTTTCTTGTTTTTTTTTTTTTTTTTTGCCGTTAAATTTCCAATGTTCTATGTGTGTGTGTGTGTGTGTGTACAAAAAGTCTCATTGTTGGTCGTTGCCTTTAGCTTCCCGCATCTTTTTGCGCCTCTTTTCGCTTTCAACGGTTGCTGCTGCCCCGCGCCGTTGCCTTAATTTTTCACATGTGTAGGTACACATATGAGAATGCCCAGAGTTCTCTCTTTCTCTTTGGGTGTCTCTCTCGCTCACTCCCTCTCATTTCTGACATCTCTCGCTTAATTAAAACAGACACAGCACACAACACACACACAAAGTGTGTGTAGTTTGTGTGCCTTTTGAGTATGCTCACAACGGCCCACATCTGGCGGCGCAGAGAAAATTAAAGAAATTAAAAACTACTGGGCCCGTCCCGCCCGTCTCCTTAATGTCAACGTCCAGAAGAGGCAAGGGCAAATATTGTTTCGAGTTGCATTTGCTGTCTATTTGAGACAACAAAAGTCACTCCTCTCATTTTCTGTCTCTCTCTCACTCTCTTTTTCTGGTACATCATTTCACTTTTCTACCTAGAACGAGATCGTGCCACACATATGTTGCACATACGCATCTTTCTGGAACTGGAACTGGGGTCCTGGGTAAGCATACGAAAAGGAAGGGCGCGAGTCACCGACTTTTTTTTTTTGAGAAAGGGGTTTCGATTCGTTTCGGGTTTGGCTTCCTGGAAGATCATTTTACTGCAGAAACGTTTTCACTCTTATGAAGGTCACAATTTGCATTAAAATGTATAAACAAATTTAGCCATGTACTAACATCCTGTGTTCTAGCATATATACATATATACTACATCTAGTATATTTCCTGCCCGCACTCAAAATTAATAAACACACAGTGAAAAGTATTTGCAATTTTTGCTACGTGAAAAATAAACAAGATTTTGTGTAGTAAAATATACAAAACTCATCACCTTTCCAATTTGAAACAATTTTGAAAACAGCAAACTCACATTGTGTGTGTGTGCGTGTGTGTGACGCACATCGATAGCTTTGGTTACCCACATCCGATATGGATATGGAGAGCCGGGCACGAGTCTGTAATTTTGGAATGCTTCGTTGGGCAAGAATGCGCGATTGCCAAGAACGTGAGAAAATTAAGTTTTTATAGGTTGCCAGTATGAGCAGCCTTATCAAATAAATTGAATCAATCTTTTGAAAATCTAACCTGCATTATGGGTAATATGACCGAAATGAACAACCGGTATGAGAACGTAAACGGAACTGTATCGACAAAAAATTGAGTGACTGCCAAAAGCAACAAAACAGAAGCAAAACACACACACACACACACACACAGAAAACAGATTCGAGAACAGCAGAACGTAGAAGAAGAACAGAAAGCTTCCTTTCCATGCCAACAGTTGTACATACACGTACATATATACATATATGTATATATCGGTATATATACTTATGGTATATAGAGCAAGTCAGACAAACAGACAATTTAACAATGTTTGTTTATGCGGCAAGAAAATATTGCATGTTCATATCGTACAAATATACATTTATGTATAGTATGTATGTATGTATGTATGTATGTATGTATATATGTATGTGTAATAGCATGCTGTCGATCGAAACTGTGTTGATAAACAGAAACCATGAAATGAGAAGGAAAGAGAGAGAGAGAGAGAGATAGAAAGAAGATGATGAAGATGCTTTTGTTGGGAAATGGGGAAAATTTCATGGGAAAAGCTGAAAAAGTGAACTGAAATTTGTTATTACAATTTTTAGTTGCACTGCATAAATAAATCTGACTACGAAATATTACATACCAACGATAGATATTCTGGAAAAGTGCTTTCAATTTGGGCATAAACCATAAAAATTTATGGTATGTGTTAGTTGGGGGTTTTGGGGAACGTGGGAGCAGCAGCAGCAGCAGCACTAGCCGACCGAGCATAAAAACATTTGTTAATTGAAGGCGACACACACAAAAAATTGAACTAAAACTGAACTGGGACTGGCCCCCGTTTTGAAAGAGCAACGAAAACAAATCTAAACTTTGTTGGGTAAAAAAAAAAAAAACAGTCAATTTGCGCTGTGCGGCGGTCAATCAAAATGTAGACTAAACAAATAATTCGCGCAATTACCTAAAACTACAACAACAACAATAAAAATAAAAATAATACAAATGGCAAAAACTACGCACCAATCAAGTGTAAATTTGTTTATTTGTATATTTAGAAATCTAGTTGGAATATTTTTGTGTAACTTACCTTGTGTTGGATTGATTGCAAAATTCGTATCCGAAAATGTCTGCCACTTTGTCTCTCTGTCTCTGGAATTTCACGGTTGGCACTTGTTGTAAATGTTTCATCAACAGACAAAACTATTTTTTTTTTTTGTTTTCCATTCAAGCGTTTTTCGCAATGTTTCCACTTAAAATTCCACAAATATTTCTTGTTCTATGGCACTTTTAAAAACAAGCTGCACAAACAACGAAAATAACGCAAAACAAATGTACAATAAATAATTTAAAAACATAAGTAATAGTAATTCCAGTGTCCCGCTTTCAGATCGAAACTGTACAACTGTAACGACGCGCTGTTCTATGGCAACTGAACGTCACAGAGAATGCAAAATAAAAATCTCTTCAATTGAAAATGAGGGAAAAGAATGATACAAATACGACGAGCACAACGAGTGAGTGACTGCCCTCCCCATCTGATCAAGCTGGAGGAAAAGATCTCTTCTTTTTTGTTTTTGGTTTCTCAAAATGCTTGTATTTTTGCGGTCGAGCCAAACAGAGAAAACATTGTATAATCCTCATAATATGAGGGGGAGAATTGGGAATAGAAATGCCGGGGTCGTTGCGAGGGAGGGGAAGGAATATCGGCGGCGGCGACGGCACACATGTGTGTCTGAGTGGCCTTCCCTTGGAAAGTGAAATGTAATTGAGTGTTCGTTCTAAATGCCAACAAAATGCTTGAGTCAAAATAGTGTGTGGAAAATTCAAAAAAGTGCAGCATAATTTTATGCGCCTATCGAAAAATTTGAATTTCGTTTTTAAATTTCTCTAGCTAGCTAGTACTCCTCTGAATCGGTTATAATCTAGACGATTTCAAAAAGAACTGTTTTAAAATTAACGTTGAAAAGACCTTAAGAATATATAAAAGAAAAGTCATTATTTGCCAAATTTCAATACCATCAAACGTGATTTGAAAAATATAGTGCCTAGAAGTTTCACGAAAAGAAAACATTTTGACCCGCAAATATATGATTACCATCGCTGTTTGAACTAAATTTTTAATGTACAAAATATAATTTAAACATTTCTAAGGAGTTACGACAAGTAGAAATTTATGTATCGGCTACAGAACACTCTCCATTAAGTTTAAAAACAAGAATTCCAATTTTATCATTAATTAATTGTAAGTTTAATAATCCCACATACCTGCGATGCATTCCAACCTCACAGAGTTAAAGATGCTTAGCAACTATGCAAATGGGATTCATTAGCCGGCACAATGCTGGACTCTAAGTCAGTTAGCAGTTTATTAATTGAAAGAAAACTTAATAACTAGCAAAAAGGGGGAAAAAACCAAAAACGACAAAAAACAGTAGCCGAATCTAACAAAGAAAAAAAACCGATTGATTGAACTCTAATGAAGAAGACACTTGAAGCCATCAAAGCACACACGCTGTGAGGAGGGATTGTCCCAAAAGACCCGAAGACAATGGCATCGTTTAGTGGTCAAGCCGTCAAAGAAAGGGTACAACAACGAGTCGAAGGGAATTACAGTAGAGGATTGAAAACAATTAACCATTATTGACTGCTAATTTGTGATTGAGGGCCCCCGCTTAAGTCCAAATGGCGTTATGCTTGATTGATCAATAGCCGCACACTTAGTTATCCCATAGTAATAGAAATAATAAGTATTACCCAGATGGTAAGCTGGCTCCTCTGCTGCCCATGCAACAACATTTTATTGCCTCATCTGTAACGGAAGTTATATGGTCATAATACTTAAATTTTATAGGTATGCAGTACTAGCAAAAACAAGAAAGAAAAAAAAGCTGCAACTGCAACTTAAGACTTGAGACTCCTTTTTCTAAGCTTCCGTATGGTTTTTTCAATTGATCAGAAATTGAATACAAGTTGTTGTCGTTGTTGTTGGCTTTCTGCAAACATAGATATAAATATCGAAAATTGGCCCAGATGCACGAAAACTGCGAACTGGGAACTAGGAACGGGGAACCGGCTTGGAGACAACACGATCTGCAAACGATCACAGCGAACAGCTTCGATGATCTCGTGCAGTGCAGCCAAACAGCATAAAGTTAATTGCTAATATGATTAATTGCACATTAACATGAAGTTTTATTGCCAATTATATTGAAAATATGCCACGCTGACTTGCCGGGATTATGGGAAAATACAAAAAAAAAAAATGCAACAACAAACCACCGAAACCAAAACCAAACTATGTTAAGAAAAGCCGGAAAAGCTAAAACCAAAAACAATTGCATCGCCATTAAAGCATTTAGTCAAACTCTTAGGTGAAAAATGCAAATGAAAATTGCGTAGGAAATAAGAAAAACCGAAACCGTTACAGTAAGCATTTTATTCCGTTTCGGTTGTTAAGCTCACAAAGAGTGTCAATTGAATAACTGGCAAAAAAAATTTGTCATCTGCTCTTCCTTGCTTTGCATTGAGTGAGTGTGGGTGGAAAATGATGCGGGTGATACTACAACCAAGAAACAAAAAACTCGAATCGCATTTCAAATCACTCAAAAACTTTTATTTTCAAAAGAGATTTGAATTTGAATTATTGGCTCTCCCCTTTTTGAGCATTTCCGGTCTTAAATCTTTAAAGCGCGTGAGCTAATCATAACTTACAATGTGGTCCGGCAATTTGACAGGCCTGGCCTGGTCCAAAAGCCAGAGCTAGCGTCTCTCAGAGTCTCTACAGAGAGTGTGTTCAGTCAGTCAGTCAGCCAGCCAGCCAGCCAGTCAGACAGTCCCATTCCAAAAGAGAGGATCATGGATCATGCATAGCTAAAGCAAAAGCAAAAGCTTGGGGCTCTGGCAAGCTGTGCGAGCTGTCAATGAACTTGTATGCTCTTGATTGATTTATATTGTGTGGCTCTGTGGTTCACATGTATGCCTTATGCCTTATACCTAGGCCTATACCCATAGCTATGCCTATGGATGGGATCACTGCAGATCTTTGAATCTGTATCGATAAATAGTAAATCAGCTTAGGCACGAGTTGAAGTTGCGGGTTTCTTGTTTTCAACACGAAAACAAATGAAAGAGAAACTGTAGAATCGTCGTCGCCGTCGTCGGCAGGCAAAACTAATGAAAGGTGTATTAATTATATTAGACAATCTATCTCGATCTTCTTTGCCCTTCCTTCTGCTCACTCTTTCTCTCTTTCATTTTCCTATGTCGTTATGGGAGGGGTTTGCTACTGTATGCACATGAACAGCGTCCAATGCAGAACTATCATTTAAGCAGAGGATGAGGATGAGGCTGAAGCTGAGGATGATAACGTTGAAACTGGCGCTTAAAAAGTGCGTTTAAGCCTGGCTCCAGCTCTGTCTCAGGCCGGATTGGGCTTGGCGCGGGCGTGGCCAAAGCTTTTTTCTGCCTAATAATAATCATGTGCTGTAGTAATTGGCGATTTATGCTAAGCCCAATATAATTTACGCCGCTGGAAACATTGCCAACGTCTGGCACACAACAAGGGCATGCAAGAGGGGTAGGGTTTAGTGCGGAGAAAGAGCGGGAGAGAGAGAGAGAGAGAGAGAGAGAGGGAACAGAATTACCCATAAATCATAACTGCACCTGGGCCAAGAGGAATTGTATATATTTGTATGTATGTGCGTAGCTATATATGCCTCAGATCCGGGATATTTCCAGTTGGTTGGTTGGTGCTACTGGCCATGGACTGGCGGGCTTAACAACTTTCCCACACACCATGCCGACAAGCGATCCATGTATGCATATGTCGGCCAGGTTACACACAACTCAAATTGGCAAAATGATGAGCTTTTATACGAATTTCATATACTCTTTGCTAATGTTTTGTATGTGAAATCGCTTTATAATAATCGTATACATTTTCCTAAAATCACGCATTAGTTTTGTTTAAGGATTTGCATTGCAAATGTCTTGGAGAATCTCCTTTGTTGTATTCTCATTTTCAGCACTTAAGCGCAATACCCTTCTCTTTAACCTTACTGGGTTAAAAGCGTTGGCACGCAAATTTATTGTTGTCTGCTATATCCGCCGATTTATACCACAAAAGGCTACCGTATTTGTTGTACCTTTACCAACCTCCGGCTTCTCCTCCTTCTACCACACATAGCGACCGTCGTTCTTGGTCGATCGGTTGTGTTTTTCTTTTGGTTCCGATCTGCGTGCCACTGTGTCTGGGGCTGCTCCAAAAATGTCGCTGACATAACTGTACCGCAATATATGCGGCTGGCGGCTGGCGGCATGAAGCATGTGGCATGCGTGGTGTGTGGCTCGCTTAGCGGTGCGGCGGTGGCGTGCGCCTAGAACTGCTTTTTGGCAGCAGCAGCAGCAGCAGCGGCAACGGCAGCCCCAGTTCAGTTTAGTTCAGTTCAGATTCAATGCACGTCGCTGCTTTTGGCATCAAACACATGTCGAAGGCACATGAAAGGATCGCGGACTGTGGCCCGGCCATGGACATTTGGAGAGCTTTGGCTTTGGCTTTGGCTTCGGCTTTGCATGTTTGGCGTTTCAATGCGCATTAATTTTGCGGCTGTTGTTGCTGTTGCTGTTGCTGTCGACACGAATGGCCATGAAAGGTTAATAAATCAAATGCATATACATGAATTACTGCACCTGAGTCCAAGAGTAAGTCCTGGCATGCGACTCTTTTTTATACTTTTATAATTTCCTCCATTGCCATTTATGGCCACATCCACAAACCGCTTGTCCATTCATACCCATTTATCCATTGTGGGTAATCAAAATCAGCGCCTTTTGTGACTGAGCATAGCATTAACACCAAATTAAATTTGATTTTATAACCCCCGGACGATGTGTCCGGAGGAAATTGGGTCATCATCTGGTTGTGAGTATCGATTTAGTTTCTCTTCCTCTCTTTCGCGTTGTATGCAATGAACATAAATGAGTTATAAGCAACGTCACTTAGATGCATTTAATCTGCATTTATGACCCAGTTTGGTTAGCTTTTGTTACTCAAATCACGTACGAGGATTAATCACTAAATTAATTGAACAATTTTCCAGCAAAGCCGACAACAGCAACAGCAACGGCTACAGAAGAAATTAATCAGCCGATCTTGGAGTTGATGGCGCCGATCAACCCAAACTCAACTTGTAGCTGATCATTTGAACTGATGCTGATGCTTGATGCTTGATGCTGGTGTTGATCGGCATGTTCGACGTTTGTACGTGTTTGGCATTTGCAATGTGCGCCTCAAATGAGTTGTCCAACGATCTTACACATGTCGCTGAGATCATGATTGTCGCGTCGTGGCATGTGATCAATGTGCTTGGTGATCAGTGACCAAAAAATATGGCCAATTGCCAGCTACTAAACATAAAAGTCAAGTGATCATTAATGATGATGATCAAGTAGCAATAGAGAAAAACGCATCGATTGCTGCTGATCAGCAACGATGTTTTGTGCTGTTACCCAACAGCAGTTGCAACAACAGCAGCCTTGAAGGCTACTGCTAATAACTTTTAATTAAATTAAAACTCCGCCTATTTGCGTTCATCTTTTGATCGTGATCATCATCAGCGGCAAAACAACAAATGCATTTTCACACCAAAAACAAAAACCGAAACCAAGGACCTGGTAAACCAAAAAACTGGCAAATATACTGGAAAAAGAAAGAAATGCTTTGGCCTATAGGCAGGTGCAGGCACGGTTACAGCCTCATGATCGTGGGTCTAGCCGGGAAGACTGACTCGCTTGCCTGTTTGCTTGTCGAACAGACGCTCTGCTCCTCCCACTCCACTCTCCCAAGGCTTTGGCAATCATTTAAATCGTTGTGATTATGATCAGCAACAGGCAGGCGAGCAGGCAGGCAGGCGAGCAGGCAGGCAGGCAGACTGCCGCATTGGCGTTATGTTTTCTCTAAGCTGGACCACTTACTGCAAAGGTTGTTGTTGTTATTGTTGTAACAGACATAATTGATCAATTAAAAATTAATACCAATTTTTTTTTTTTTTTTTTTGCTTCAGGTACAAAAAATTTTCAAAAAAAAAACAGAAAACTTCCTCACTCAAATGACTTTTACAAGAGACAACACTGAATCAGTGGTTAATATTTCCCTCATATCTTAACTAGCGCCGGCGCCATTCTCAATTGACACAAAACTCTTCTCAACTATGATATATAATCGTTTATAATCAAGTCTAATCAGGTTCAACTTCGTCGGAGGAGAATAACTAAATTTCGCGCCATTAAATTAAGCAAAGAATGCGGAAAATCTTCACTTCCAGCAACTAGTTTCGCGCAACTGCTACAGATTCGCTTTGCCTTGCTTAATGTGGACTCTATTCTCTATTCTATATGGTTTTGCCCTCAGCTACTTACAGACAATCAGCACGAAGTCATATCCCAATCCCGATCCCGAATCCCAGGCCAACAAAGTAATAATTTCTCTTCTAGAGCATTAGAATTTGTCTCTGCTACGTCCGGCCAGGGGCCAGCGGGCAGCCACTGCGCACGCGCCACGATCGTCTAATGGAATGGTACAACGATCTGCAGAGAACGAACCTGCCTGAGCCTGAAAGATGCAGGTTCTTTTTTCCCAGTTCTTGTCTGTTTGTTATGTGCGCTTTGTCGCCGGCGGTAGAATTATACTCAAAGTGTTAATCAGGAAATTGTTGCATGAAAAGTCAGAGCAGTCTACTGCTCTGCTTACTATATATATTCTCCAAATCTCTCATACCCATACCCTTATAATGTATGGCGTCTGGTTTAGTTAGGGGGAGAAGACTGACTCTCAATTGCTGAGCTGCCGTTTGTCCATTATTAGTCTTGATTGCTGGTTCTAACAGTAGTTAGCAGTTAGCTGAACGCCCACCCCTAAAACCATGTAAAGAACTATCATAAATCAGGATCAGTTTTTTATTAAACACGAACCTGAAAACAACATATCAATTTAGGCTGACAGTTTTACAGATGAAACAGGTCAAAACAAAGATCTGACCGCACCCATTGATCTCTGATCACACAGACTATCATTGGGCGACACACTAAACTAGTTGAATTTCAATTAACAATAAAATTGAATCATAAATCGGACAAAAGGCCACACGCATGGCTCCAAGAGAGGGCCAGCCATTTGGCTGGCTGGTGACGTTTGTTATGATCGCTTACGATCGATTGATCGCCGGTGGTCCAAGAAAATTAAGTCAAGATAGTAACATCAACAACAACAACAACAACAACAACGGGTCAGACGATGCTTAGAAGAAATTGAATTATCAATGCGGCTGGGCACAAGGAAAGTGATCACTAGTCGGTTTGAGTATACGTTTTCTTTGAGTTCTTAACAACGATCGGATCATTGGCAGCAACACCTCGACAGCGCCACACCACACAGAGCGAAGCGGTCGGTCCAGACCAGAGACCAGATCGCGGACCATGTGTGTGGCATACTTTAAACTGTCACATAAACTTGAACGCTGATTAGCACAACAAAGTCGGGAGGATTACAGCACTGGGGTTTCATTTGGGTTTTTCGTTTCTATAAATCAAAGAGCCGAAACTTTATTTTGTTAACCATTTCTTCCATTGTTTACACATTTGTGTGTCACTGATATTTGGTGGCATTAACTCATTTGATTTAAGTATAGTAGCTTCCCATACGTTTGTTGTTATGACAAGACATTTGTCGATGAACCCAAAGTGTGTGAGGTCCATGTAAAAAGAGAGAAGATGGACCACCCAATGGGGTGGAGAAAGCCCAAGCAAGCTAAATATATTCCACTTTAAATTCTGCCCAATTGTGTGATCTTCAAAAGTTTGAATCATTGAAAAATGTTTTTAATATTTTCCGCAAGACGTCCTATGGAAAGACTTCTAAGCTAAGAGCTGATCCCCCTACAACTTTTGTAGGCTCTCTTCACCACAGCAACTTAAAAGCAATTCACCATGGCATGAGAGAGAGAGAGAGAAACTCTCTCTCTTTAATTTTGTGTTACTCTGTCGACTCTCCCCTACTTCCTATGCGTTTTTCGAATTTCGAAATGCAGCTTGGCGGCAGCTCAGGTTTCCCCAACTTTCAAAGTGATCTCTGATGGTGGTAGAACTGTTAGATATGCTGTGGCTCACTCGCTGGAGACAAGGAGCAGGCAGAGCATTGTGGTCATAAAAGTCAATCCGCCAAAACGGCAGCTTTTGTCCGCAAATAGAGTTTTTAGTTACTTATTTACGAGACAAGCAACAATTGAGTTTTTCCTTCGTTGCAGCAAACACCGAATGGCAAAAAAACAATTAAAAATTCGCAGAGCTCCTGTTAATGGCTTATTTGAAGCGGCCGTGGCGGCGGCGACGACGGCGACGTTGGCCAGCCCAGACCAGACCTGGCCAGTGGACAGTAAATGATGTCATTTGCTTCTAGGTTGACAGCCAAAGCATTTGACAGCTCTCAGTGAGACATTTATGGCCCAACTTGCGCGACGTATAGAAATAAAGTTGTAAAATTACCTCCATCAATCCATTTATGATATTTAGAGTTTTTTAAGCCAACTTTCGCCTCGCCGAATTCAAGTCCAACTTTGAGTTGAGTTTAGGTTAAGCTGTCCAGCTTAACCTTTTAGCTCTACTTGCGCTCTTCTGTGTGCTCTCTGCGCTCTACTGCGCGTGCCAAAAGGCAACAAACGAGCTTTTTACGAGACAACAACACAGCATGCATCCCCCATGGATTCATGATGCTCGCGATCCTAGAGACTTGAATGTTGAACTTGGGCTCACAGATTTATAACAAAGATATCGGGTGAGGCAAAAAACCACAAAAAAAAACCAAAAAAAAAAAAAACAGAAAAAACAGGCCGACATGCTGCGTCGTCGAGTACGTCTCTACGTCTACATAGGTCTGCAACAGCATGGCTATGAGCTATTAGAGTTCAGGCAAACCTAGTCAGGATAGGGACCAACAACGCCGACACAGAAAATTAACCGAAAGAGAAAGACAGACAGAGAGAGAGAGAGAGAGAGAGGCTGGGACCATCCATTAGCCATAGTAACTGCTACGGCCGCCCCTCCCCTTTACGCTTACCTATCGTCATGTTGCTCTACGCTGTTTTTGCATGACGACCGGACCGCATCTAACAAATCGTTCTGTAATTTGATAGCTTAGAAGTTTATGACTTTGGCCTGGCAGATTTTAATGGGAGATCTTATGCTGCGGTCCCAAAAAAAAAAAAAACACAACACAGAAATAAAAGAAGAGTCTCATTGCTTAAGCAAAAGAGACGACCTTTTTAATACCGTATACTCGTCAACCGGTCTTCATTCCTAATAGAAAGTTTTTGCTTTAAAAACCTTTTTGGCTTAACTTGTTTCTTTAATTTTCCTTTAATTACATATACCCATTGTGCATTTGGCTGATCGAAGGGTATTAAAAGATCGTAGCAAAGTAAACAACTCTTTTGCACCCCGGAAAAACTTGCTGCCAAATCGCACAAAATATGCTAAAAGGTTTTGCTAGATCAATTTAGAGATTTTTTGTTTAGATAAGTCGCTCCCCCTCCTGTTTATTGGCCAACCAGCCAAAACATGTTACTTAATCTCAAATGGCGCTGACGCTGCGAACGGTATCGACAGGCTCAACATATGTTTCCACTCATATCTGATGCAAAGAGCCAACGGCAATGACATAGCAGCCAACATGAAAATCTAAAACGATTCGACCAAAAGCTACGCTGTAAATGAAAAATCGTTGCACAGGATTTACACACATTTTGCCCAAGCCAATCAAAACAAACAAATCTCTGATGGATACGGTAATATTTCCAGTTTATACAGGGTATCCAGCAGACAAATCCATTTCAATCTTTAACTCAGGTGCAGTCTGTCCAAGGAAGTGACATGGATGAAACACGGGTTATGGAAGGTGGGAATGATTGTGTGCTTTATGGTTGGATGAAATTGACATAAAAGGCCAAGCCCATTTTGTGGGCGATCTTCGGACTAGCATAGTCTCTGGTCAAATGTCTTTGATTAATGAGCAGGACCGCATTAAAATGGCCTCAAGATGAAGAAGTTAACTTACTGGGGGAGTAATATTTAGTATGCCGTTCAGTCGGTGGTTCAGTCGTTCGTTCGCTCGTGATGGCGTCATGTCATTGAGAAAAGAAATCGCAACTTTAATTAAATAAAAATTAAACAGATCTTGTTGTCCGCCAACTTCATCTCCTTCCTCTCATTCCGTTCAGTTACTATTTCTTTTCCTCCTTGCGTGTCAACTGAACATCATGCGTAGCTCACCTGCCTTTCCCCTTCTCCTCTTTATGCCCGATCTCTGATCTCCCAATCCTCTAGATCTCTTTTACATGTTACATGTTACACCAATTTCAGTCTGGAAATCCTTGTCTAGTCTTAATATGATTTAGTAGCCGCTTGCATGGCTTGACAAGTGTCCATTTGAATACTCATTGGCTCAACAAGCAGCAGGCTGGAGCCAGATTCCCCTTCTCTTCTCTTGCCGTCACCGCCCGCCTTTCGCCCCACAGCAAACCCTCTCACAGCAGTCTTTCACATTGATTTGTGTGTAATTTAATGAAATTTACATAATATTTTGTTTTTAATGAGGCCTAAGGTGATGTTTAAATGCTTTGACTTGGCTTAGTCAGTTACTGGTCGGCTAGTAGACGGTAGTTGCTAGTCTTCGTTGGTTAGCTAGTCAATTGGTGACTTAGTAGTCCGGTTAGTCTAGGCGCCAGTCGTTGGTTGTACCAGTTTTCTTTCTGTTTTTTTTTCCATATTTTCAATTTCTTGCCAAAGATTTTAAGTCGCGACCTGCGACAAAAAAACCAAGAAACCAAATTCCTTTAATTGTCTGACAAATTGGTTGCAACTTAATTAAAGGGCGATAACTTTTTCTCTTCGTTCTGCACTTTTTATTTGGGTTTTGTATTTGCTAATTAAATGCTATCAGTAGCTGGCACATATTTCATGAGTCTTTCGTTTCCATTCCCATGCCCAATCTTTGGCTGCTACTTGAGGAGTGGAGAAGCGTGTCGTCTTCATCTTCAGCTCCGAAGACGGGTTCCTATCAAAAAAATGAAAAGAAAAAGAAGAGCCAAACACCTTTGCAAAATGCACGCTCACTGATAACTCGCAACGCCTTTTGGAGTCGCCGTTAATAAGCTCAGATTATTTATGTTTATTAACCCTTAACATGTTTACATTTTGTAAAACGAGACTCTTAATGTGAACTTTATCATTCGCATTCGGAACGGCCTGTTCGCAGCTGTGCCCAACCCCTCCGCCGTATCCATTCCCGCGTTATCATTAGCAAAGCAAAGATGTTTGTGCAATTGCACGAGGAGAATCACGTTCTTGGCCATCTTCAGACTGTTCAAAAAGGTTAAGAAAAATCTACAATACTATATATGTATATCCTCTTTTAATACATTTTCTATTAGCATTTGGAAAATAAAACTTTGAAAACATTGCAGCGCATTTAAAAGGTTTCCTATGCCATAAACATTTTTAAAATGAGTGGCAATCGTTGTGGTTGTTGGCTTTTGCCTGTCATTCTCTCTAACCCAGCCCAATCACATTTAATGCAGACCGATCTCATTGATTTGACGGCGCTCCTCTGCGTCTTTTTAATGACTCTGGTCAATAAGGGGCGCCCTTACCCTCTATTTCTCTCTCCACCTCTCCACCTCTCTCTCTCTCTCATCGCCTTTTTTTGCCCTGTCTCTATGACGTTTTGAAAAGTTGGCTTAATGTATTTTTACATGATCATATGCGTTTATCTTTTGTCTCTGGCGTTTATCGGCCAGTTTGCTTTTGCCTTTGGCACTCATTTAATAAGTTTGTTCTGGCTAAGAGATTACATGAACCTGCAGTGTTTCTTTTCTTGCCTTACCGGGCTTCCAATCGTAATCATATTTTTTTTGCACTGTGTTCCAGTTCCTTGCAAATTCTCCTCTGCAGGTTCTTTTACCGGAGAACAACTCAAGTAAGTCCGAGTTGTCTGTTTTTTCTTTTTGTTTTTTTCCTGTGATAACTGTCGCCCTTTTTGAGTTGGGTCGGAGGAGGAAGAGAGAGAGAGAGTTGGAATCTGGCCAAGTTCGTGTTTTTTGTCTTACAATATTTTCAACTCAAAGTGTCGAACGTCGTCGTCGCGTCGCGTCGGTTCGAGTATCGTGTGACATATCGAGTGTGAAATGTCAATTTGAATTTATTGATAACGCAGCACACGGACTACATACGTTCGTTCGGGCCATCGTACGTTCTTCTTCTTCTTCTTTCCTTACTTTCATCTTGGTCGTCGTCATCATCATCTTCATCTTCATCTAAACAGCCTTTCCCAATTATAGGTGCATAAATTTGAAGGGCCAAGTGCTTTAGAGGAATATTTATGAAACGTTGATTTGCAATCAGCTCCACTCACTACGCCATAAAAGAGTCCTACGACCCAAGACTACTCGTCATTAAGATTGGACTTCTTTTTGGCCCGCAAATTGTTATTTATAACGGGTAGCAGCAAAGCAAAGCAAACGGACCCAACAAACAACATTCATTTAATTTTCATATTTTCAATGTGGAAGGGGATCATCTAATCAATTTCTTTGCTATGTCTAAATCAATGATTAAGAATGTCAAACACAATGTGAAGAAATCTTGCTGGGTCTGTTGCCTTTTTGCATATTGTATGTATTGACAACAATTCGATTCGTTCGAATCGATTCGATTCGAATGCGACGACAGGAAACATCTTGTAAAACTAGGAAAAAGAACATGTTGTGAACATGAAAGGGCTCTGGCCCATACCCCAAGATCTCTCTCTCTCTCTCTCTCTCTCTCTCTCTCTCTCTTTCTCCTCGGCTGGCTCGGCTTATCGCGGAACCAGCCCAACAATGAGAGCAGCAACAACATTATAATGGACAGGGCAAAGCCACACGCGCGACGACGACGACGGCAACGACGATGGAGATGAGAATGAGGATCGATCCGCGCCTGCTTTCCTCCACTTTGGACACGCTCCGATAAATAAAAACGGCGCTGCGGCCCAGGCGACAATGAAACGTCTATTTTCGCCCCAGCCAAAAGGACAGAAAAGCGAACGTACATACATACATTTCGATCGAGGGCCGGGCTAATGTACACACACACACAACACATGAATGTGTTGCAATTGTCACGCCAAGTGAAGTTACAAATTTATGAATGCCAAAAAGGCTGAGACTGAGACGGAGATGGAGTCAGAGGCTGGGCGTCTTTTGGCACGCGGCTGGGCAGGCGGCTGGCAGAGCCTAAAAACCCATAAATATGTTAAAAGTCAAAGTCAAAAGTGTTGCGCTACCCTGGCCCCAACGAAGTTCATTACTTTTTTTTTGCCTTTTTTTTCTTGTCTTCGTTGTGTAACAAACTTTCTCATTAAGCGCAAAAGAGTTCAAATCGCTTGATGATCGCAAGTAAAGAACTTTGATCTCTAATTCACATTCCGTAGCAACTGCCGCGGCGGCCCTAGGACGTGCATCCTCCCCACAGCAACTCCACCTCGCCATCAAAAACTAAATAGGCAATTTAAATGAGATGATCGCCTGGCTCCACGGAGGCCATGGAACGAGACGAAATCCAATTGTAATTAAATGGCAATATACAACGGACAACTTTTACCCGACTCTAAGCTCTCAGACAGTATACGCACAGAGATCCGCATTTCCAGAGCTCCGGTCCAGACCTCTTCCTCATCAATAGCGATTGCTGGCTCGCTCGCTCGATCGGTCGATCGTTCGTTTCGATGATTTATTGAATTTAAATCACTTGTATTGGCAACAATCCCGCTGTGAATTTGTGACATTTTTGTAAACGAAAAATGTCAGTTACAATTTTTTATTGAGCCCGGAGAAAATGCAGGGCCATCAGGATTATGATGATGCTGCTGCTTGTGCTGCTGCTTACTGATGATAATGATGATGCTGCAGCTTAAGTGTTACGGTACATGGGGGCCCATAAAGCTGATTCAAACTACTGTAAAATATAGTTCAAATCTCATTTAAAGCAATAAATACCGGGTCGATGCTATAAAATGAAGACAAAAAACAAAAAAATCAATGTCTAAACATAAAAAAGTGAGACTAGGCCAAGCATCGCTCTCTCTCTCTCTCTCTCCATCTCCCCTGTCTAACCATTAATAAAGTTATTAACTACCATAAAGTTTACTCGCATCTCCCTTGTTAAAACTCAATAAAAATTTAAAAATAACACACTCGAACGAAGATTGACGAAGAGACGATTGAGGAAGGAGTACCGAATCAATAAATGCATATAAATGCCAGCCAAACACAGCCCATTTCATGTATATGGAGTACCTGATGACATGTTCGTTCATTAATTAGAAAGCGTTTCTGTTTTCGTTTCTTTGCATACCCTGTACTTTCAAAATGGAGGGTATAATCTTAAGGTGTATACCGATTCCAAAGACTAAACATATATCAAATCAAAGACTCAACAGTAGAGTCGTCGCCATCGATAATAGACGATCATCTCTTGAAAAACATCGATAGTGAAAAGAAGAAATAATTTAAGGTCTACAGACTCGTTTAGTAACTTTTGAGAATAAAAACTTCTTGAAAAATGCTTTAGTTTATTTTTTAAATTTAGCCAAACTTACTACTACAGGGTTATCTAAATGTCGATGTACCATTTTAAAATTTAGTCTTTTCCTAATTAGAAATATAAACAAAAACGACTTCATTAGAAAACTATAACACGCTTGTTAATGTCATGTCCAGCACAATGCGGGCAACACTCTACAGCTTCAGCTTAATGATCAACCTCATCCTAGGTAATAGGCCAGCCAGCTCTAGGCCTGGCTTGTGGCCCTTTGTTAGAATTTTAATTATTTTAGGTTTATCATAAAGTTCTTTGTTGTTTGTTTGATTTTTTTTTTTTTTTTTTTTAATGCCAAGCTCATTATCAAAAGACTGACATTCCAGAACACAACGCAAAAGACGTCAACTAAGGTGATCTATGGCGGTTATAAATCTTTTTGGGTAAAAAAATCAACTATACTTTATATGACAAGCAAATCACTTAGGCTAAATGAAAACACCTTTTGCCCAACTCGAACTCCAATCCAAATCCCACTCCCATTTTTATCTTCTCTTAAGGCAATTGAATTCAATTGGCTTCGGCGCCAAAATCACGACTTTTCAAACGAAAATCAATTTTTACGATCAATCTCACTTGGCAGACATAATTGTGTTTGTGTGTGTGTGTGCCTAGAAAATTGGCAAATTAGCCTGGAAAATTGCTGATACATAAAAAGAGTTTCCCTAGTTATGGTTTGTCCCTCATTTTTTTGTTTGTGATGCTTTTTCTTTTGCCGCCTCAAAATGTAAATTGGTTAATTAAATATCTAGTTATTATTATTTTTTGATCAGATTTTATCTGCAGCTTTATCGCAATGTCGGCATCTGACTACCTTCTGTGGCGACAAACTGAAAAATTTCCCTTGAGCATACGAAATGCGTCTAATTAATTGCATTTTTTCTTTTCCCCCCACCCCACCAAAATGCTAAGAAGATGCAGAAGAAAACTTGTAGCCCTAATGACTTGCTTTGACACTTTACCTTTGTCTTTGTGTGTGGAAAACCCTTTTCTTCTTTTCGTTTTTTTTGTTTTTTTTTTTTGTTTTCTTCTGTTCAGATCTCATAAATTCAACGGCAATTATGTCAGTTTATTTGGAGCAAAGCGTCTCTTAATTTATCGATCTATAATGGAGTCCCAAAACAGAAAAAATAACCTTAACTGAGAGAGAAAGAGGCGGAATATGGGCAGTTCACAATTAGATGCTGATTTTGGTATGTAAACAGCAGGTGTCAACAAAGCAGCAACCACAAAGGCAACACAACAGCAACAACGGCAACAATTTCTTCTTCTTTTTGTTTATAATGTTTTATTAAAAATGCATTTATATACAACATATTTTATAAAGCGATTGAAAACTGGTTCCCAGCACGACTTTTGGGGCAACTAAATCTTGAGGGCGCAATACATATGGAGAAAATTTTTTATTAAAAAAAGTTGAAAATTTTCAAAACTAGTCAAATTTATAATAATAATTGTAAAATAAAATTATTGAATAATTTTGTTTAGCTGGGACTCCAAAAGAACTCACCAACAAGACATTGCTTTAGAAAACCATCATCCATCCCAAAAAGACTTTCTTTTTTTTAGCTCTGGAACCCACCGCCTCACATTCAAACGTGGACATCATGCAAGAAAAAGCTAGACAGCAGGATCGTTGATGTCCCCTCGGCCAACCTTTTAGATCTTAGATGATCTTTAAATATTGTGATATCATTCTTTAGCCACAAACTTATTATTGATCGTAAGAACCTGCTTAAAATTTTCAACAACTTACTTTGATAGAAACTTCTGACTTAAGATCTTTAGTTTATTTTAATGGTTTTGCTTAAGAAAATATGTAGATAAATAAAACAGTTAACTTGAATGCTGTTGTAGTGGTTTTTGCCCCTAAGGATGTCTCCCTAGCAAACACAAGTAGAATAGCTGCTTTGGATAAAGACTGAAATTATTTAAATGCTGATGCCGACTAAAGGGGAGTCCTAAGAGTGGAAGCCCTCCGTTTGTTTCATTATATGACATTTACCACCCAGGCATTTGTCAACGCTGGCGCCAAATGAATTCCCCCAATTCCCTGACAGAAGGGCCATGAGTTATTTGCAATCTAATTAAGTTGTTTTAAATGAAATCTGACTTGCGAACAAAATGTCACATATATTTGCAGCGATTAAATGGGATTCTGATTCTGACTTTCCCCTCTCTTATAAACAAATGTGTGTTGCCGTTTTTAACTCTTACACTTTGGGATCCCTGACTTCTGGTGGACATTGCGTTGTCCGGTGGCGTCCTTCACACTTTGGTTACCTCATAAATTATCCTCATAATGAGCGGAGCCACAACAGGCGCCGCTAGCGTCAGCCTCCATCTCCGGCTTCGGTTCCAACTCCAATTCGAATTGCATTTAAAATACATTTAAAAAAGAGTCGCGCCATTTATCATTTTGGTTTATTTATGGCTAGATGATCTTGTGGTTGGAGATCCCACTGCATTCACTACTACTCTCCCTCTCTTTGCCGCTCGATGAATAATTGCTACCATCGACGCGGCGGAATGTTATCAGCACCATAATTAAATAACGCCAGGAGGTGTCAGGAGTAAGTGTACTACGACTGAGAAACTTCGACAACCTCCTCCTCCTCCTCCTTCTTCTTGTCCTAATGTCTGTTATTCTATTCAACAATCATGTTTCCATAATTTGCCATGATCTGGCATATTTTCACTCTCTCAAATAATATTTCGAAAAGTCATGCGAGTCAAAACAAAAATTCAATTAAAGTTCAACGAGAATAATCGATCAATTGAGGAGAAATGCCTACAAAAAATAAATAAAAAACGAGGGAATGAGATCTCACCTGATCTCTCTGGGCATGAACGACAAAAAAAAAAAAAACACGCAAAAAACAAGAAGATCGGGAAGAGCAAGCCAAGTTCCAATTAAACGTCACGCTAAATGAAGCGTAAAATTGCCCGTTGCTGCTGGTCTTGAATGCGGTTTACAGACAGAGACAGAGAGAAATAGGAATGTGCGATCTCCGCCGATCAGAGATGCCTGATCTTGTCTCGAGCGGGGAGCCGGGGGTTAGGAAAATGTGACAGTGTAATAAAAAATCAATTTCACAATAAATATCTCGCGCGCTAAAGAAGAAGGCATGGGAGAGATGAAGAGACAGAGAGAGAGAGAGAGAGAGTAAGAGAAGAACCTGTACCTGTATATACACATATCTTATCACAGTCAAGCATCGCATGAAACCTCAAAGTGGTACTTACTTCTAGAAAGGGGATCAGGGATTAAGGAGGACACAGAAGGATGGATCTGAAAATGAAAAGTGTGGTAGCCCAACTGTCAACGATTGATGTAGCAGCCCTTTATCATTATCACATCTGGACTGAGGGCGCAGGCGCAGGTACGAGCAGAGAGAGAGACAAATGCCTAAGCAGCGTGTCAGAGCGTCAGAAAGTCTGGCCCAGATCCGAAATCTCGCATCCTCGATCACCGATCACCTGTGGCATGTTGCTGCTGCTTTTCTGCTCCTCCTCCTCCTCCTCCTCTTGGTATGTGTGCTGCTGCTGCCTGTTATCTTAAAAACCTTGTTGTCGTCTTAATTATTGCGTTAATGAGTTTTCTGTTTGCTCTGTTTCTCTCTCTGTCCACATTTAACCCGTTTGCAACAGCATTTCGTGCTATTATCAATCAATCGAAAGACGATCGCCGATCG
Organism: Drosophila nebulosa; assembly: GCA_024703675.1. Lineage (NCBI taxonomy): Eukaryota > Metazoa > Arthropoda > Insecta > Diptera > Drosophilidae > Drosophila > Drosophila nebulosa. The sequence goes on along the minus strand of JANFPS010000004.1, from coordinate 11,322,699 downwards.
ATGGCCCGATCGATGGCCTGTTGCAGGAGTATATGTACATACTATACTGATCAACGATAAGCAGCAGTCGAGAGACTGACTACTACCAGGCCACAATATCTTTGTTTGTTGTTAATACATAGTGTGAGCGCTATCGCCTTGCATTGATATTTATTAAGAAGCCTCGATAAGCGATCTTCCTTTTTTCCATGCCGATCTTAAACACCGACAGGATATGAAAAACAAATCAACTACAACCACAGATATATACACATATTGGATATGCATGATTTACAATGAGAACAATCTCAATGTTGTTCTTCTCCCCAAGAAATCCCACATTTAATTAGCATGTATCAAATAATTCAATAACTCAACACAACAATAGATCAATAAACAACTTAACGGGGTGTGTTTAGATCTTTGTACATCGGCTCATTGGAGGCGATCCATTTCATTGCCTCTCTGCCAGGTTGAATTCATTTTTGATTAATTGTGGGAGCAATGGATTTCCCACTGTGAAAAAAGGGTTTCTTCATTTCTTTTTTTTTTTTAAAAAGAAGAAGTTTGAAAAGGGAGATGAAGAAAAAATTGTGGTTACTCGGGCGTATAGTTAAAAATTAATGATTTGTTGATTTATGAATTGGAACTGGGAACGAGATCGAGCACGAGAACAGGAACGGAGGTCAAGTCAAGTGTACAACAATGATAAACGAAGCGCGCTGTGGGGTCTAGGTAAAAAAAATTGACTCTGATATCATCGCAAATACTCTACTATCAGATAGGTTTTCAAAAAATAGATACTCAGTTGCAGCCAATAATGGAAAAAACCTCCAGTTTGATGTCAAACACACATCACTTAAAAGGCTATTCTTCTTCCATTGAATCACAAACTGATTTTGTTGTCTTAATCAGATCGGATTTTGTTAGTAAAGACATTCAGAAGCAATTTGCAGTAAAAAAAAAGATCTTCCTCCTTAAGAAAACAATGGAGATGCATCAAGTGCAGCTTTTGACTTCCACTTTACGACCAGGTTACATTTATTTTGAATTTCTTTGGGTGCAGCTTCCCTAGCCGCCGCCGCCTTTTCCGCAGGTTATATTCTTATGCAAATCAGATGGATCAAACAATAGAGAAAAAGTAAAGGAGTAGCATGATCGGTTGATCGCTCTACATTTTGTTACGCATCATCAAATGTCGTGGATTGTTAGTAGCTTATTGTTTGATCAACTTGATGATGCGCCAATTTATGACTCTTTTTCGGATAAAAGAGAAGGGAGAAGTTAAATTTTACAGTGTTTGGCTACCATTAAAGTAGCTGAAACATTTTAAATAACATCGGCTAAATGTTAATTTTTTCTCTTTTTTTTTTGTATGGCTCAATTTGTTTTCACTTTTCGAACAGAGAGAACATCAGCTATAACAACAACAGACGAGCAACAGGCGACATAATTGCAACAACTTAAGAAATCACAATAAATAAACTCAAACTGAAGATTCATGGCATTCAAATTGATTACATACAAACCAGGATGGATCCTGTATGATGTCTGGTGTCTGCAGTCAGTATTCAGTGGTAGTCTGGTGTCTGGTGTCTGGGTTGGGGTCTTCCGATAAACATGACTTGGCGTTAAAGTCGCTGCTGGTGCTGCCGCTTGTTTTTATTGTTTAGCTCGTTATCAAGTCAAAATAATCAGGAGGCGCAGCAGCACTAACAATTGTCATTGTTAAGGGTGAGGCGATGCGATGCGAAGCCATATGTGTTGTGCGAGGCATACAGGAGCCAAGTTCAACACACACACACACAGAAATTGTGCCCCATCATTGCCACTGGGGGCCATAAAAGTGAAGCTCCTCATCATCACCCAACAACAACAACAGCAGCAGCAGCAGGAGCAACTGCAGCAGCCTCCCCAAACAATGCAACATGATTCGCGAATTATAAACACAAGTCTTGAGAAGAGTAGATCGGTTTAAAATTGCTATAGCCAAAAGATAACTGAAGAGCGTATACTCTAACAAAAAATAAAGCTCTAAAGAAATTGTCGAAAAAGTTTTCCTAACTGCATTGGTTATACTTTTCCAAAGTAAGAGAACGTGACCATGATTTTCGTATATTTCTAGAGCAATATAATCGCAAAAGATGTTTGCAAAATTAAGCGGCAGCAGCAACTGTTGCTTGGCATCGCCAGTAATTGTGGCAAGTGATGATGCCCCTGCTAAGGCCCCAGTGCCCTCTTCTGTGTGATGGTGGTAGAAGAGCGCAAACAAACAAACAGCTCCTCTAGACATACAGAAGCCAAAACGTGTCGTCCTTTGAGTCACTTCACTTGAACAACTTCAACCAGAGTCTTTTTCCTCTTAGCTCTTAACTTTTTGGCTTGTTGTTGTCATCATTTTTGTGGGCTCTGCACGTGGTGAGCTGCTGCTGGTGGTTCTTCCGCCGTCTTCGTTTTTAATTAAACAATGTATAAAAAAAAAAAGGAAAAAAAATACGTAGCCTGCTGACGTTTGTCGGTGTGAAGTGCAGGAGCAGCATACTGGCAACAACATTACCTTTTCTTTGAGTTTCTTCAAGCCTGTGTGAGTTATGAGTTGCGCAATCACGACTTCTTGTCTTTGCTTCAGTCTTTTCTTTTACTTTTTTGGTGGGGATGGGGAATTGGGGGCCTTTGATTAAGTTTTAGAACAAATGAATTAAAAACGTGCGCCAGGATCATGTCCCTCTGACCATGTTTTGGAGGTGTGAAATAATTTGTATTTTTGTTTCTGTGTGTGTACCTGCCAGAACAAACTTCAAATCTCAGAAAAAAACGACAGCTGTTATATGTATGTTACCTCTTATTTTCGACACTTCGGATCTTCAGAGAAGTTTTATGACCATTGAAAATTCCAAAGGGACAGCTGCTACTGATGCTTGGAAACTTCTGAATTTTGATTGTAGTAGTTTACATACCTGAAAATATAAAGAAGCGACATCGTTTTTAAAGCTCGTGAATAACAATAAAAAACGGATCTCTCCTTAAAGATAACATATTTATTTTGTAATTCATTTAAATGAACAAATCAGAGAGTGGCACTCGAACCAAGGAAGATTGTTGTGATGTGATTATGTCAAAATTATTAAAACAGTCTCGAGTCGGTCGAGTTGGTCGAGTGAGTCTCTACATCATGTTTCACAATTCATCTGCCTTGGATTTTGATCGACACTGATCTGAGATAAGGCCAAGTCAAATAACCGAAAAAATACACACAACAAATATGAAAATATGTGTGTATATAAAATCCCCAAACCAGACAAGTGCATTTGCATCACTAGAGGGGCAGAGAGAGAGAGAGAGAGAGAGAGAGAGAGAGAGAGAGGGAGGGCAGAGAGAATCGTGTGAAATAGCTTTCCCAAAATGCTTAAGAAGTAGGTGCTCAATGGATTTGTTGAAAAAATATGAACATATTTATGAAAAGACTTTAGAGAAAAGTTTTCAAAAAGACAGTGAGAAAGACATTTAAAGGCAGGGACACAATCTTTGTGCTTTGACAAGGCTGACAACAATACCATTAGGAAATGGACAAAAGGCAGCACCAGCATCACAACGACAATTGACAACAACAGACTTAGCATTTGATGATCATCATCATCATCGTCATCAATGTATGTCTTGCTTGGCTGGTGTGAACCTTTGGGCATTGCCATTCTCAAACTGAATCACCACTAGCTAGACTAGATAGCTGGCTGGTTAGCTAGCTAAGCTGATGACAAAGAAAGAAAACAAATTCTCTTTTGGTCCACACACACAAAGCTCTTAGATTATTAGATCGGTGGCTGGTTGCGAGCATTTCCTAGAACGTAGCCAACACGTTGGCCACGTTGTTGACCACGTTTCCCCAACGCATCCGGTCGATGGCATGAACTTTACACGTCTTGCCGCATGTAATATGCAAACTAGACGAGTTCAGTTTAGCTGAGACGATGACTGTACACAGATAAGCACATGAGCAGCAGGCAGGCAGAACGTGTACAAATTGCAGACAGTGTAAAGGGGATTTATGATGACGATGCCGCGAAATGCGAAATCCTTTTTGTGTCGAGGGGGACGACACAGGTAGGACACCAGGTAGCCCAAAATGGATACCTAAGAGAATAGAGTCACAGCTGTCACCTAAAAATGGATTAACTTAAACTCAAAATTAAACTTCTAAAATCCACCCAAACAGATCTATTACCTGTGCCCAACATTTTGCTACCTGTTCGAATTGTAAATGTTTGGCATATAAACCAAAGGATTTTCATCTTTGGCATACATTCGACTCGGAGTCTTCCAAGTGTGAACATCTCAAGCGCATTAAACCGCAAAACCAACCAACCAAACTAAGCGTTAAGTCCAAGATGTTGCAAAATACTAAATTCTACAAGCACGCTCTTGAGGCCCAGCATAAAGTGTTGCCAACTAGTGAACCAAACTATATAGACAATCTGCATGTGATATTCTTCGAGCAGATCTTTGAGAGCATCGACTATCTGAGTGACCAAGTGCGCATGGCCCGAGCCTATCCCCAGTTTCTGCCGCAAATATTGAAAATCTGGGAGAAACGTATACATTATCGTATAGTGGGACCAAATACCGCCTTCTTAAGTCTCCTGGACATTGAGGACTATGTCTTTTTCATGGATCACATGGTGGATCGCTTTACCGAGCTGCATGTTCATGACGATGGCATTGGATCGTTTGCCGAGTTCTATGACTACATCACTCATTTGTGTGATATCAACATAACACGCCTGCCCAAGGTGGAAACCTGTCTATTGGCTGGCAATCCGGATACCATGGTGGACGAGGATGTTCGTGACTTGACAGTGATGTTGCCCAATCTAAAGCGTTTAACCACCTGCATGAATCTCTCTGGTTGCTATATGCGAGGTTTCAGAAAGCTGGAAGAGTTGGTCTTCAAGTCCATGTATCATAGCCTACCCCTGGACAGCCGTTGGATTCAGGACATCTGCCTAGGCATGTCCCAGTTAAAGGTTCTGGACATTACCGACTCCTTTGATAGTGGTGTGCGTCTTCATGACATCAAATTGCCGCAATTGGAGGTTCTACGCATCAATCTAAGCAGTGTGGAGAACATTGTCTCGCAGGTGCTGCAGTTGCCAAAACTACGCAAATTGGCCATAAGATTCGATGACTCACGCCAGCTCCATGCCGACCAGGAGACCATCTTTCAGCAGATAATAGTGGCCAAAAGTGAATCCATTACCCGTATTGCTCTCAACAATGAAGTAGTCCAATTGCCGTCACGCTGGCAGCAATCCCTGCTCCTGGAATTGCCCAAATTGCGTGCTTTAGTCGTCGAGAATTGGTATCACGATGATTTCTTTTTGGATCGCCAGCATATACCATGCGCCCAGATGGAAATTATCAGTTTCAGCGGTTGGGAAATTCTTCGGGAATATCAATTGCTTGAATTAGTGGCCGATTGCACACAGCTCCGCCAATTGGGCTTAAATTCGTATCACAGCACCGCGGACAAATTGAGAAAATTGGCCAGCATTCGTAGGCAGGAGAGGGGTCCCAAGCCCTTGCAAGTGTTCAGCGACATGATGTGGACGTATCTCACACCTGATGAATATCAATTTTGGTCGAACAACAAGTACTGCCAAGTTACCTGCGATAGCACCGACTATAACTATCAAGAGGATGGCTTCGAGTTTGAATTTGAATAACTAAAGAAATCAATGGTGCACGAAAATTGTATATACACCTAAGCAATTTGTATTTTTTAACGTAATTGTTGTAAATATTTGAAAATAAATATCAAGCACTGGCAAAATCATACAAGTAAAAACCTGACTTTTCCTTTTATTTTTTCTCTCCGCAACCGTTTCCCATTTTTCCTTGTTATTATTTATATACATTGCAGCGCTTTAGGGTCTCTGGCAAAATGGAAAAATCAACAGACTTTATGGCCCAAGCCAAGTAACCAAGAATTGGTAATGGAGTTGGTCCTCTTCACGCATATGCAAGCACACACACACACACACAAGTGCCATGACCTCCACTCACTTGGCCAGTTAATTTTGGCTAGGCATAAATTATTTGATTTGATTGAGTCGGAAAATGAGTTCGCAAATGGCCCAAAGCGCTTGAAATCTAACGTTTCGACCAGGGCTGGAGTTGGAGAAGCAATTGAATTTATAATTATTATTTTAAAGTGTATTGTAGAATTTATAATATATCTCGCCATTCTTTGATACTAGAAAACACGACAAACTTTATTCCTCTATTAAACACAAGTTTAAGTAAGTTTTATTAAGTATGTATATTAATGTGGTTATTGTTTTTTATACTACATATTTAAAAAATAAGTTGCTCTTGTTTGCTTTTTTTCCCTTGTGTCTTATCGATATAATTTTGAAAACAAAACCTTCTCAAGAAGATTCTAAACAGAGTTACTAAAGTTAATTTATACCATTTCAGAAACGATAAAGAACAAACAACTCACTAACAATGATGGATAAGGAAATCTTAATGTTGCCTTGCGTATCCATCCCTGGTTACATATGCACATGCATCTGGCTAGTTATATGCGAAGGAAATTAAGCAATTTTGAAAAATGTTCAGCCACAAAATGATTTACATAGGTTTTTATTTAAAATTTTTTTTTTTACAAAAAGAAAACCGAATTTTTATGGCTTTCGTTTTCCATTGCACATCTAGTAGTGGAGATTTGGTGGAAAGCCAGCCAGCCAGCCAGCCAGACATCTAGCTTGCCTTGTCTCCTGATTTAAGTTATTGGCCAACGCAGTGACAAGTCAACAGACCAAGTCAACGTTCCAATATTTTGGGTGGACTAATTTGTATGCCCCGATTAAAAAGACAGAGAGCGAAAGATTAAAATGCAAACTAAGTTAGTCGAAAGGCAAGCGGTATGCGGCGATCGATGACAGTTTCAGAGTGTAGAAAATTTCAAAATAATGGACTATTAATTTATAGCCATCAGAGATCGATAGTTTGCCATTTACCCCCACCCCACCCCACCAGTCCAATATACACCAAAATCGGGGAATACATATTTATTGGTTTTTTATTAATTGACTAATTGCAGGTTGTAAAACAACAGAGAAGAAAATCGAGTCTAAGAGACCAAGAGAGGCCCAAAACGAATGTGGCCCAATTAAAGGGACCAAACCTATAACTGTGCATTTTGCCTAATTTCTCAATTAATTTTATTTAACCCGAAACTCGCTCGACGATAATTCGTCATGGTAAATGTGTAACGAAATGTGAACCAATTCGTTCAGAGCCATAACTATATGGATTTGCGGAGCGGCAAGCTACAAGCTACAAAATCAAATCAAATTAAATGAAATCCAATGCTTTGCTGAGATGATGATTTTAGCATAATTGAATTAAACATAAAAGGTTCAAAAGTTGCGTTAGTTAAGTGGAAACGGAATGATTGGAAAACACTCTTTAAAAACTTTGGTCCATAAATAGTGCGATAAGATGTTGCGGCTCGTTTGAAATTGCTTTCCACGGATGGAATGGAAAAAGCTTCTGCTCCACTCCATGGCGATGATGATGATGATGAGATGGGAACACTATTTTTGAAGCGCGGCAGCAAAAAATGTGATTGATTTCCACTACCTTAAAATAAAACTTTTGATCAAGTTCTTTGCCTAAGTCTTTTGTTCTCGGCCCAGGCCCAATAATGTCTTCATTAACAGCCACGCGGCAGATAAGTTGGTAAGATGTTTTTAATAACCCAGTCAACTATTTATACCTTTAATTAATTGAGTGTAGAGCAATTTAAATGCAAATCCGAGCTGCTTCTGAGTGCTTTGGATCGTTAAACGGGGATGGCGGGAAAAAAGAAATTCAATTTAAAGCAATCTCTTTTCAGTTTATAGTTTAATGCAGCCGCTGCCGCCGCTGCCGTCGCCTTTGTTCAAAACGTAGTTATTAAATTTGACAGTTTTCCAGTTTTCAAAAGGCTTTGAAGTTTTGTCGGCAGGAAGGAAAACGGCTTGGCAACTAAAACAAGGCAAACGCATTTCAATTAGCATATTGATGGGTCCATGAACAAATGAGGCATCGGTCGAATCACTAGCACTAACAATTTGATAGGCCCATTGATAGCACTTCATAAAGCAGCAGCCGCCAGCTGATCAGCCAGTTAGTTGATCGTCTTACCGTTGGATTGGTTCGATTAAATCATTATTGGAATTTCTGAAATGTCACGCGATTTTCGAAATGCATGAAAAAACACAACAAATTGGACTCCAACTGAGACGAGCTTTGACAGTATTTGCGGGTAATTAAATGTTTATTTCTCCAACTTCGACAAATTAATAGAGCAATTGATAGACCATTAATCAGCGGTGGAATTATGGTCCAGTATTGCAGGATGCAGCTTGTCCAAATGACTTTGTAAAGACCAAAAATAGATACGGTATCTCTTAACTTAAAGTTTTTTTTTTCCTTTTTTTATTTTTGCATTACACAAAAACGTATTAAGTTACCAAAACGATTTGTCAACGTTTAGTTAAAGGTAAATGTAAGAAGTGGGCAAGGGGCTGAAGAGGGCTTGTTGTTGACACATGCATTGGTCCAGTCCAAAAGGCAAATCAACATGCCAGACCACCTGCAAGCTTTTCATAAGATGGAGAGTGTTGAAACCAACAAGACAAGCCTTTGATTAAAGCAACTCGTAATCCATTCAATTCAAAACCATTTAACAAATCTCTGATCTTTCAAAGAAAAGCTCAAACCAAATGTGAAAATCTTTGCACTAATGCGTTCACATTTACGAGGGCTGTTTTTTAGGCTACACTTAACTAGTCGAATATAGGTGAACAAGCTCATACTTTAAGGGCAGCCCTCGCACACACACACACAAACTCAACTACAACATACATACACATATTGTATTTGAAATCTGAGCCAAGTCTCCAAGTCTCTTTTTGTGGTGCCACATTTTATAGCTGGAAGGCACGTGTATGCAATTTTCATTCATACATTATTCATTCATAATGCACTCTTCTTTCTTGGGCAGAGGATGATGATGATGATGGTGAAGGAAAGGTGCTAGGGGATGCATACATATGTGATCTGTCTGTCTGGAGTTTAGCATTTTTCCTTACCTTTTGCCTTACTCGAAAAAAAAAAAAAATAATTGCCAATTTCAAGTCAATTGGCTATTTACCCTGTTTATGGTTAATAGAGAAATCGCTAGCAAAGAATAAAGAAAAATCTTTTGGGATCTATGGCACCAACTCAAGCTGATGTTGATGATGATGATGGGCCCTCTCCAAATGGTTAGGAAATTCATTTGCATAGAGCCCAACAATTGGTATAATAGAGAAAATTTCACCAACAATTACATTTACATATACATATAGAAAACTAGTTGACGACTTGTTGTTGAGGTGGTAACTCAATTTATTTATTTAAATTTTACATACAGCCAACAAGCAGCGCCAAGACAGATCTTTGGAGCCTTATGATTTAGAGCTGTTTGTTCCTGCACCTCTGTGGAATGGTTGTTTTTTTCTTTTTTTTTGGGGCGTTGCATTAATTGAAATTGCAAATGTTCCTGCTTTATAATTGATAGACCTTTTATGCGGATTTTTTTTTTTTTTTTTTGTGTTGTGAGAAACATTTTTCTCTTTAACATTTTTGTGTTATTTTTGGTTTTTGGGCTAGGCCATAGTTTTTGTGTGACTTTTATTAATTAAAGAATTATATGGTATGCCCAGATCTTTTATGATATGCCGAGATATATATTATATTGCATTGTATTGTAACTTCAGCCGCTTCGTCTTGTGTGGTGTGCCATCAAAAAACCATAAAACAAAATAAAAACTCATTTTCAAGCACAATTTGCATAAAATCAATGGAACTCTGCATACCAAGAAACAGATCTTTATGGGTCATGTTATCATAAATCTTGAAAACTGGCCAAATAAAAGTGTCACTAGATATCGACAGCATATAAATATGATCATGATGATGATGATGCCGATGATGATGATGCCGATGATGATGATGAAAATGAGATAAATAAACTGCTGGCAGTCAATTGAAATGTTTTATGAATAGTAAGAGAAGAAAATATCTACCAAAAGGAAAGACTTGTAAATTTCACCTTACTCTCTTACAACCAGCATAATGTTGGAAATGAGTTAAAAGTTACTACAAAAGGTGTGGTTTGGCTAGAGTTGGCTTTTCAATTAAATCTGACCGAAAATCAGTTTTTGGGATAGGCTTGAGGGATATGAGGTAAACGAAAAGGTAAAGGTAAAAGGTAGACACTGTCTGGACACCAACTTCGACGACAACAACAACAACATTTTGCAGTCAATGCTAATGAATGGAACGCGTTTTCTGTAAATTGTCTGTCCAAGTAAATGAATAAGTGAATAAGTGAGTGAATGAGTGAGTGACAGCCAAATGGCAGCTTCTTCATTTAATGAGCCAAGCGACGATGTCTTCGTCATCTTCTGCTCCCCCTCTCCCGATGGGATACTTAAAAACTCCTAGCTTTAAGGTATTTTTGGTTTTCCATTAATGGGTGGAGGACAACACTCTAAGCGACACTCATTAATTCAGTGAATTGGCATTTAAACCGGAAGCAAAAGTCAGACATTCTATATGTATGCATTGAAGGGTTTTATACACGGTCAAACAGGCAAATAGAGTTGTTTTAGTTTTTAGTATGAAACATTTAAAATTTAAGTAAGAAACCAGATTTTTAAAGTCAATTAAAGCCAATTAAGACACATTTAGGTAGATATTTGCAGCATTTTGGCCCAAGTTTTCAATTTTTTAGAAACGTTATATGAACCTCATGATAGAGTCATTTGATCTGTATTTAATCTAGAGCAGTCATCTAAAAGTATTTAAGCCGTGTTTTCTAGCTTTGCCTATAGTCTTCGTTGGCTTTCTATTGCTAACGTTTAGTGCTTAAGCTTTGGTTATCTATTTATGTTATTAAGCATTAAGCTTAAAGTTCAGATTGTTTTTCTCCATTATGAATGAACAATTACAAACTCTAGGTACAGACAAGGAAGAACGCGAAAATGTCAAATTGGTGTTAGATGTGGGGGCGTTAAGTATAATTAATGTACAATTGTTGAAGGCAGCCGACATTTTGCTCAGTGTATAGCACTTGAACTAATTTACAAGTTTCCATATTTAAGCATTTTGTTGTTATTTTTTCTTTGCTTGCAAATATGAATGAATGAACCAAAATGTCAAGTCTAGATGGATTAGAGAGGGGTCAAGAGGGAGACTAAGTATATGAATATGATTAAAAACCAATTGGTTTTTGTTAATGTGTGTGTGTGTCTGTGTGTGTGTGAAAGAAGTCAGGCATTGTGGGCGTTGTCTCTCAGTTACTCTCCAGCGGTTTATTCATTCACAAGATCCACACCCACATAGGATGTCATTTAAAATAAAGCAAGTGCGAGAGAGAGGCGACGGTAGGAGAGAGAGAAAGAGAAAGGGAGAGTTGTAGAGAGTGGGTCTCTCGCGAGGTACAGCTGCAACAATTTTGCAATTCAATTTTGCAGTGGAAATTTATCAATGAAGCCACCCACACATAGGTTTGAAACGACGTGCGCCTGAATGTGACGATACCATCGTCGCCGATGACGACCCTGCGCGCCAAAAGCTTCTTTTGGTTGCTATAGAGCTTTGGGAAAACTTTAGTTGGTGTTATTTTTAGCTGGCAGTAGCTTTGTCTTAAAGCTCAAAGGACTGCAAATTAAACTTGCCGATGAAATTAAAATTACTTCATATTACAGATGATTTGCATAGTAATTTTAGTGTTAATGCAATAACAAGTGATGCAAAATAATAGGGCAGCGTAGGCTAGAGGGTTAAGATCAGTGTGTGTAAGAATGTGGGCTGAGAAGCTCTCTCCCTCTCTTTCTCTCTCTCTCTCTCTCTCTCTCTCTCTCTCTCTCTCTCTCTCGGTCTCCTCCAAATAGAAAAACCCACACACACACACACGCACACAAAATGTAAAGGTGTTGGTGACTGACAATAAGATAGAAGCTTACTTGCGGGGGTTGGGTGCCCATTCCCCCAGTTTGTTCTCTCTAACCATCTAACACACATGCGTGTGACAGGGACAGCTGTCTGAACTGCATGTACAGTTGCCCACACAAACAACAGCAACTTGGGCGACAGATCTCTAAGTAAGGCGATGATCAGCCCACGATATGCCGACGCTAAAAAAATGAAAAAAAAAAAGAAGAAAAAAAATCAAAAGCAACCAAAACTAAACTGAAAGCACTGAAAGTCCAAAGCCAGCTAAAACAACAGTTTTTATGCCTCAGACACTCGGACGAGTCGAATGGCAAAACGCAACCGGAAGGAAATTATCGTCTAATAGAATTAACGCGCCCCGATCATGAGATCGTTAAATCGGGATTAAGTCGCTGATCGTTGCTTAGGAATACGAGACCAAGTGTTTTCATCCCCCACTCCAGCAAAACCATATCTTGGCCGGCCCATCAAATTGCGTGTTTCAAATCAAAATTGCATAATCTCTAAAGGATAGTAGCAGCAGCAGAAGCAGCAGCAGTCCCCAAAAATAAAGATCTGTTTTTATATCTTCCATCTCACTCTAATAAAGCCGCTGCTGTGTGTCGTCGCGTAATCGCAGTAGCTGTAGATGATGCGCCGCTTCCTTTGACTAGGCTAAGCAGAGCTACTGCTAGTCTTCTTATCGCTGCTTGGCCATCTCCTCTATACTCTGGACTCTGGACTGAGCTCTAAGCAGTCCGCGCGTGCGTCGCTGTTCGCCTTTTGGCCCGCCTCGTAATTAATTACAAACGTAGTCGCAAGTCGTTATTGCAACAGTCGTTCGCTCTCGTCGCGCTGAAAACTTCTTATTTACGGGCTAAATCTTGATTTTTCATCGGTTCTCCAGAGCTTCGCTCTCACTCTCTCTCTCTCTAGGGCTTGCGTGTGCTCCTTCACCAACTTTGGATTGCATCGCCGACGACATCTGATTGCCTTTTTATGGTTGGTAAGTAGCTTGACTTGGTTTTTTCCACAACCACAACCACGAAACGAAACGACGCCAAGTCAGAACAAGTATATCAACCAGGCATGGCAAATCAGTTCTAGACTAAGTATTAGAAAATCATGATCTATTGTAAATATTAGATAATTTTAATTATTAACTAATCGTATGTATATGCTCTACGAAATATTCAATTAGCTTAGATAACGAAAGTAAACTTGGCCAACATATGTATCAAATAACTTGTACTTCTTAGCTAATTTCAATCCTTAGTGGTTTAGGTTACCCGTACACAAGACACACACTCACACATGACTAGCAATTTTCACCCACAATTTAAAGGTCAAATGTATGGAGTTCTCAGCTTTTTCAGCTAAAGGTCAAATCACATGCATTCTTTGGCATATACTCGTAAGTAGCAACACGTTTAAAGCTGTTTTAATGCCTGCTACTGACAATTACAGTTAACTGGACGAAGGATAACAAATTGAAACTGAAAATGACATTTCATTTAACCAAGTTTAACTCGGTTAATGTTAAAGTTCAAACGGGCCAACCACTCTCACTCCTTTCTTACCCTCTATCTCTCTATCGCTTCCACAGAGCCTAGCTTTTGGAGTTTAAGTATGAATGAAATAAAAATCGTATGGAATGATCCAGAACCATGCTCTTCTTTGGTTTTTACGTCACGGGAGCTTTTTCATTGATGGTTCTAGAAACTTCATTCATATTTCAAATCAAACAGACCACCACCACCAACATTTCCATTTGCCGCCATTTTTTTGTTGTTGTCATAGCAGCTCGACCCACACATATATTCTTGGCTAGAAGCTTGGCCCCAGGAAAAGGGCAAAGTACCATCATACCATCTCAAAGAAAATGCCATTTTCTCTCTCATTTACTTCAACTGTTTTTTGAGTAGCTATTGGATGCTACTTACAGTGGTATTAGCTAATATAAAGCTGACTTTAGATATTTGCAATGTTTAAGTAGTTAAATAAGAACATTAACTAAACTAAATCGGTTGTCTGCTGGACCTACACATATGTATGTACAAGCGACATGATGTAGAGCGGGGAATCTTTTTTAATTTCTGGCACACTGTGCGGGGTAGTTTAGTTCCAGGAACTAAACATCCTTGTTTGACATTGTGGGCGTTTAATCGCATCTATTAGCATTGAGCATTTTGTTGGCCCGCCGCCTTCGCACAAAGTAAGAGATTTCCCGTGAAATAGCAAGGCAGTGGGAATCAACAAGTTTTTGTCCGAGAGCGAGAAAGAACAAAGAAGGGAGAAGCTGCACGAGAGCATATCCTAGTTTCATAGTTGATTTGCCGTCTCCTTTTCTTTCTCCTTGACAACTTCTCGACTTTGGCTGCTTCGCCGATTTCTCATTATTTTTTGTGTATTATTGTTTTTACTGTACTCATTTGGCGAATTGAATATATTTCCACTCTCATCCCATCTCAACTCATGTCCTATTGTGTCGCTTCTTGTTTTGATTGATGCTCAACTTTGACCTTTAAATGTCAGGAAATGGCAGAATGATGCTTGCAACTCCTAATTGCCTCGACCTGACTCCCTTTTGTTTTTGTTTGTGCCTGGTGGGCGTCCTTTTTGGTTTCTCTTCTTTAGAATTTTTGCATAACAGTTCGCGCTGCTCTGCCTTTTAAAGTTCACATTAGTCAAAGTATTCATGATTCTGGGAATTTGGGCTTTGATGGCATTTTGAAAATTTTAGTTCATGGGCTTACAGTGCGTATACGTAAAACAATAAGATAAAAAATTAACTAAGTTATTGAAAGAAAGTGTTGACAACACTTAACAATCGTTTTAGTTTTTCATCATTATGCTCTCCTTTTCTCCTTCTCTCTCTCTCTTTTACTTTTTGCTGTCTGACTTGCTCAATCCGCTAAACATTCGCCCACTTCCCACTCTCTCAACCATGCTCAGTGACTCTCACACTTGCTCCCGATGGCGTTGCCCATGGCAGCCATCATCCACCCACACTGAGCCCATACGGATTGCTGTTGCTCTTTTTTCGTCTTTTCCCTAGCCGAATCGGAAATGCTGCTTTTCCACTCTCACACGGCGGCAGCGGCAGTGGCAGTGGCCTACCACCTACACCTATACACACACAAACACATGGACACACTGATAGGGACCCTCATTGAGGTGCTCCTCATAGTAGAGAATCAACAATTATACAAAACGACGACGACGATGAGGCTAAACAATTTTCAAGCATTTTCGTTTCATCGTTTCCGATGCTTCCGTCGACGGAACGACAACGCCGACGCACAGTCACAATCACAATCACACACACACACACGAAAAAGCGAGCACAGACACAACGTTTTGACGATTTTCCACCGTTTTTGCCGAGTTTTTCCATTTTCATTTTCAATTTTCACTGCTCGTGCCAGTAGCGCATTGACGGCTCAACAGCTCGTCTCGGCCAGCTTTCGATTTTCACTTTTCCTCACGCCAAAAACAAAGCGAACAATATTCAAAAGAATAACAAAAAAAAAAACAAATCAAAACGCAAGCTACGCAGATTCTTAAAAAAACAAGACAAAAACACAAAGGTGCCAGCCAAAATACATTTATCAAAAATTAAAAATATTTTATAAAGTGCGAAAAAATCTATACAAAACCAAAATAAATAACTACCGTCGGCATATGTGCATAAAGTTATTAAATATTTATCTCAAGTGTCTGTTTATTTATCAAGCAACAGCAAAAAGTCCAGTTTAAGAGTATAAAAGTTATAAATGTAATCACTTCGTTTTATGGTCAAAGTCTGAGTGTCTATTTATGTGATCTTTTTAATATAGAGTGTTTTTACTGTAGTTTTACATGTATATTCAGAAAACGAGATCAATTATTGCAAATTGTAGTGTGCAAGATTATAAAATGGATCAGGTGAAAATAAATATGACCATCACATAAAGCTGAAATAAATTAAATTAAATCAAAAATCTTAGTTAATTACTTTCAAAAGAGAGAGGTAAGTGAGCTACGCCGGGATTGATAAGAGTGTATTCAGAGAAATGAACCATTAAAAGAAAAGGTTTGAAAAAATTGGATAGAAAGGAAATTTTATTTTTTGCGAGTGGCTGCAATGCGATATGTGTGAAGTCTAACTCATTTAATTTACTTGAGTCTGTGCAAATCGCAGAATCCCAAGTGATCCAATTCAAAATATTCCAGAACTAAGTAAGGACGGACAAGCTATGTCTCTTTTTACATTTTAACTGATCTATCAGACAAAAGCAGTACTAACTAAAATACTTAGTTCAGTTTCTTCTTATAGAAGTCAAGAAAACAAAAAACAAATAACATAAGCTGATTAAATTTTCGAAATATTTTTGAATTGAGAAGCTGGCGTAGAAGCCAACGATTAATTTATTTAGAAAAAGTAACGATATCATTTTCAAATCCGATAAATGTGTTAGAAATTTAAACGATTATAAGCTTGAAAAATGTATTTGCAATGCTTTAAACATCTATAGAGAACACACTACACTGTAGATACCCACTTTAAAAAGCTTTATATTAAACTAACACATAAACTAATTAAATTTGATTAAACAATTAATCTCTTTTTTTTGCTTTCAGTTCTCTATTCAATACAATAAAAAATTGTTCTACAAATTAAAAATCGCTCAACTGAAAGACTGAATTACATTATCAAATACACAAAAGGATTACAGTGCTACAAGTGAAACAATCAACAATAAGCAAAAAAATGTATTTAAAATCTATAGGAAACATATCTAAGAGCTGATCCTCCCCTGCCACCCCAAAGTTTGAGTTTATCCAATGGAGTCTATGACTAGGAATTTGTGTTATTTTTCTTATTATTTTTGTTTCGATTTTGTTTCACATCTTAAATTAAATTCGTTATTGTTAACCTTTGCTACTGCCAAGAATAAAATTTGCAAAAATGTTGCTGACAATGCGTCGTCAGAATGAACTAGGAACAGCAGCAACAAGTGCCAATTCATCTCCACCGCCATCTAATCCAACAGCTGCAGTAGCAGCATCAACAACACTTGCCCCAACCACCCCGCAGGATTCACTTAATACACCAACAACTCCTCAGTTGGGTTTAAGTCGAAATCCTTTGCAATTTACGCCCCCTGCTCCGCCCATTGCTGTGCAAACAGCATCATCAGTTGCACCTACTTTTGGCTTCTATCAAAGTGCCACCCCAACAACACCAACGGCACGAACTCAACCTCCTATAACTGCTGCGTCTGGTGGTGTCAAGGAGTTATCCCATAACGTTGAATTAGATGAATACGTGGACATATTGCAGGTGCAGCAGCTACTTTTAGACTCCTCGGCAGCAGCAGCTGCGGCAGCAAATCAGAATCCAAACAATCCCCCTGCAGCAGAGCAACTGCCACTGCAACAGCAACAGCAACAGCAACAATCAACGGAGCAGCAATCGCAATCTCAGCATCAACAAGTGGCCAAGCCACGTCCGCGCATCAATATACAAAAGACTTCGGAATATGCCGCACAACTAGCTCAGGGTAAGTTCAATAGATATTTCACATCGGATATCGGATTTGACAGATCTATAACTCTTCAGCTGAATCCTCATCCTCCGCCTCCGCCTCTGCCGCGGCCGCCGCTGCAGCAGCAGCATCGCGTCGCGTTCTCCTCGACTATCCGAATCCATATTTATACGGTAATCCTCATTATCATCACCATACGTCGCCAAGTGAGGACCTTGTGGCCCTTTGGTTTGGCAGCAATGGCACAGGTGAGTCCCCGCATATTTAACTAAAGTATAAAATGGAAATGGGAACATCTCAGAAAGAAACAATGACGCAGTGCTGCTTTATTGGTTTCTATTTCCTTTGTAATACTTTAGGTTGTTCCCACAACACTCTCCTTCCATGGTTTTCCTTCCCGCTCTTCTCGCCGTATTACATCATAATTCTCTTGTTGTTGGGTTTTCATGCGGCGTTGCATATGTCCCATGTTGCACTTACTCAAAAACTATCTCAGCGGCTATAAATTGCCAAAATTAATCTGTGAATAAGCTGACAGTGCTCGTTCTCCCAGGCACTCCCTCTCCGACACCGTCTCCTCTCTTCTTTACCCTCACTATCTCCACGTCTCCTTTCGTCTAATGGCTCAATAAATACAAAACTGAAAAATATTTCGCACAATTTTTGATGGCGCCTTTAATATGTCGTCGTTGTCCCCTATGGCGCCGCTGTTGCTAGTCAAAGTCTCCGGACTATTAGTGTGTGTGTGTGTGTGTGTGTTTGTTTCTCTATCTTAGTGTATGTGTGTTTTGAAATGTTGCCAAAAACTTGAAATTGAATTTGCAAATGATGCAGTGCATCGGCCCGCCACTTGAGTGCGCCCTTTCGCTTTTCGTTTCGCCCATGAGCGCAATACAACAGGTGTGTGCCGTGTTGTGCCGTGCCATGTTGTGCTGTTGCCGTTTTGGGATGCATGCGACGACGCTGCTGTCTTGGATTTGGATTCATTCGCCGGTCTTCGTCATCGCCAGGGCACGTCTCATCGATTACTCGTCTGATTTGACGTGACGCTGGCGTTGCCGTTACCGTTGGGTTTGGCCTTTTACCGCTCGCTCAACTCTTTGTAATCTTTTTTCACATAATTTTTTTTAGAAAGGGTATATTCATTTTAGTCAGAAGTATGCAACACTTGGAACAGCTTAAGCTTAACTCTACAGCCAGATCGGAGCACTATATCATATAGCTTACTAGGTAACAATCAGTCTACAAAATAATTTTGGTTAAACATAGTTTGTTGCTTTTTTTGATATTATAACCAAACTTGGTAATAAATAAATTGGCGTTAAATGGCATAGTTCTGCCTAGCATCAGAAATTGTAAGAGTATACAAACTTTGGCATGGCAGAAGATTGCTCATCACTCTGTTTCTTTTTTTCTCGTTGCGGCTTTGCCAAAATTAAGTCAGCGCCAAGACCACCCAAAGTGTGTCAATGTTGGCAATGCTTTTTGGAGTTTTTATTGATACTTATTGAATTCGATCAAGAAATCCAAAAAAAAGGCAAGAGACAGCGTGAGCCGTACCTACCTAAAAATAAATACTCGGAAAATCAGATAACTTTTTCAATCAAATAAAACAAAAAGACTTAATTCAAGTAATTTGTGCTCAGACGTAGAAATTGCCTTAATTAATTAATATCATAAATATGCAACTGAGCTTCTTAATTGCCGATGGTGGAAACAGAATTGCAGGCGCAGCCAGCAGCACTAAGCAAATCTCTCATGGCCACTAATTAGCCAGGAAATGACCCCGACTGACCGAGAAGTAGTCACACAGCTGACTAAATATACTTCTTTTTTGCTTGCCTGACCCTAATCGACAAAGGAAGCTGACTCAATCTGTTGCTGCTGCTCTTTGCTGCCGCTCGCTGCTGCTGTTGCACTTCACTTGCAATCAATATTCATAAATCTTTTGGCAAAGGTTCACCAATTAATAACGTGACCCGTTTTTCAGTTTCTTTTTGCTATTTGAAAATCAAAATCAACCTGGGTGATCGAAGCGCACTTACAGCCGTCGACGCCGACGACGACGACGGACGAAGTTTTCCAATGAAAATCACACACAAAGCCTTTCAGCATTTGTCAACGAGGCGACGCGGCTTGACACCGCCAACAACAAACACGAAAGCGACAGCCCGACAGCCAGCAACAGCCAGTCGAGAAAACTGCAAGGAAATTACAGCAAACAAACTAACATTGAGTGTGCGCACAGTGGTTAAACAAAAAAAAACCCACAAAAGATCTGGCAAGACTGACTTCCTATATTATTCTACTTGCGATCAGGGCTTAATCTAAAGAATAAGTTACTTTAATAAAATTGCAAACTTGTCTTGAGGCACTGTGCCTTTGGCATTGAAGGGGACAACCTTTGTGCCTTGTGCAACGGAAATCGCTGACATGGACCACACCAGACCAAGCCAAGCCAAACCAAGCCACACAATCTCCAACTTTCAGTTGCAATTCTCCAACAGCCAGAAGCTTGGGCATTCAGCGAGGCTTGCCTAATGTTTAATTAAGGTGATTGCTGTGCGGTCACTCGATTGTCGGTTGACTCTCGAATCGTTGTTTGTTTGCAGATTGTTGTTCCCGTAGTTGTTGTTGTTGTTGATGTTGTTATTGTTGTTGCTGGTGTGTGTGTGTGTGTTGATCGCACACCTCACGATCACCCAAATTGGTTTGTAAGGATAAAAGAGAAGGAAAATAATAGAAACGACTTGAATCCCTATGGCAAAGGACATTTTTAGGAGCAGTCTTAATGAAGATTAATTGCAATCAGCGAGCCACTTGGGCTGCGATTAATTGCAGAGAACAGACATGGAAATGGAAACTCTGACTTGACTCTGAGGATTTGACTTCCTCCTAGAGACAACTTCAGACCAAACAACAATCTGCATCTGGGTTGTATGCTGATGATGCTAGATGGTGAATACTATGGATACTGTTGATGCTGATGATGATGCCCAGGCTGGCTAGTTCACAAGTTCACGATGGCGACGGCAACTTAATTGCCATTTACATGAACATCAGATTGTGAATTGCTCCCGGGTGTCTATCTCTCTCTCTCTCTCTCTCTCCCTCTCTCTCTTTCTTACTCGGTCTTTGCTTTTGGCTTAGTCGTTGTTGGTGGCACAATGCAGTTGATGAATTGCCCATTTTATCTGAGGACTTAGGCCACCTGGATGGCAGCAGACTAGAAGATGACAATTTGTCACAGTTTCTTCAACTCAATGGTCGATTTTTTAAATAATCGTAAATTAACCCTAAGCTGATTATTTAACATAATTTGTGTGGGTTAGCAAGCAGTAGGAGCAGCTCTAGTCTCGTTTTTTTTTTTTTTTGCATTGTCACCTGTCGTTGTTGTCGTCGTCTGCTGGGGAATCGGACATGAATTTTAAAGTTGGCGCCAGTCTCTGACCCAATCAAAAAAATTTTATTTAAAATAAAAGGCACAAAAACGAAAAATATATATATGAAACCGCAGCATGTGGGCAGCACAACCAGCCAGCAGCAACTGTTTGAGTTGTGCTTTTTGTGGTTTCGGTTTTGCATTTGAGTTAAATTATAATTTGTGTATTTTGGTTTATTTTCCTTCTAATTTTTTTTATTTTATTATTTATTATTTAACAACTTTTGCCATCATGAGTCTAAAAATAGATAAAGAGCTCAGACAACACCTTAAGTATAAACCTGGCAGCGTTTAACCTTACACTTTGTTTTGATCGTGCCAATGTTTTAGCCAATTAATATTGTTTCCTCACTTCAGAAGCATTCTAGCAATTTAGCATTTTGAATTGCAAACCGCTTGCTTTTTTAGCTGGTTTCGATAGATATCGATTCAGTTTTTTAAAGTATCGAGCATAAAGAAGCCACTAATGGCAAAATGTAAAGATAATATGGTAGCTAACCCCCAAAAGTTTATTTGGAGTAATGCGACTTGCTTTTCAAAAAGTTCAAAAATTTATAGATTTGGGAATTTAAAAAAAAAATAACCAAAACCGTGGTAATCATCAGGCACTTTATCTGTTGGACGCAAGTGAACATATTAGAAGCTTTAAAAAAAATCATCACCAGACTGATAAAAAATACATATTGCTTAAAACAATTGGACAACATTTAAAATAGTACTAGATCAAAGTCACTAGAATTATTACTTCAAATCAGCCAGTCGATAATATTTAGAGGATATTTGAAATCGAAGATATATAATAATAAGAGACGTGAGGAAAAACTATTAATTAAATTGCCTCAAGATGATGCCTGGCATGAGACCATTTCTCTTCTTCTTTTATATGCTGGAAACCGTAATGAATATGATTTTGATAAGCTATCATGTGCGTGGATTTCTTGCTATTCCCACGGAGTTAGATGATTATAGTACAAACGAGAAGTATCTGTGGTATATGTATTTGATTATGTTCTATGTGCTAACCGTGCTCACTTTATTTGCCAGCATTAATGTATGCTCTGGCAACACTCCATACATTTGGAATGAGATCAATCGCTGCGCAGTGGGGGCTGTTGCATATATAATAATTTCGTTGATGACAATGCGCGACGCCGAAAAGGAGCTGTGGATTCTAGTCAAACACGAGGAAGAGAAACCGACGCATCCGTTTTATGTATTCATGCGAGGACAATCAATTTGTGCCCTTCTCTGTGGTTTTTTATATTTGCTGCATTTTACCATAGTATTGGATTTTCTACTGAGCAAATCGGAAGATCTGATTTCATCTGATTTCGATCTGGACAAAGACGATTATGACGATGATGAGGATGGGGCCTCAAACGATTTAATAATGCCAGTCAAATTGTATGTTTTGGGTGAATGGGTCGAGAGACGCTTGGCTAGATATGGATGGTTTGAGGAATTCGTTGACAGACGTCGTTTATCGATCTAAGTAACTAAGCTTTTGCTTTTCGTTTCTCACAGTGTGTATTTTCCTATTTGCATAAAGAACAACTACAGCAAAAATTGTTTGAACCAAACCCCTCAAATGATTTCATTCATGAACGCTCCATTCATAAAGCAAACATTTCTAGTTTAAGGTAAGCCACTGAACAACGTATGCACACCTACGACAATCTGATCGGGCTGATCTGTTGGAGCTGCAGAGCTGCAGTTGCAGTTCGAGCTGCAGCCTGCTGCAACTGCACATTATTTATAACATTTTGCTGTTTTGGGGTCACATGTTGGCGTGTGTTGCAAATTAAATTTGCAAATTATAGGCTGTCGCTGGAGGTTTCCGGTACCAGGCACAGCAACAACAACGACAACAACAGAATCGCCCGCACCCCCATCACCGCCACCACCCAGCATCAGGCACCACCATTCTCTCTCAGGGCAGCATAAACATAAACCTCCTCCATTTCCAACTCGAGCTTCATCAGCTGCACTTCATCATACTCGTTTTTATTTTTTCGGCTCTTTTTGTGCCTCAAATATGGCGCGTCCAACCAAAATGGTCTGAACATTTGAACTGTCATGCCACACGAGAGAACGAGAGAGAGAGGAGACCGACCCACCATCTGACATTTTAAAGCGAAATGTCAGTCAACTACTCAGTCAGTCATTTAGTCAGTCAGTCCGTGTGTAGAGCGCTTCAAACTTGAGCTTGAGATTTGCGGTGGTTTCAGATGGTTCATGAGCTAGTTGAGCAGTTGGCGGCGGCAGGCGGTAGCCATTACCATTCTGTGTGCCACCATTACAAAAGCCTTCTCTAACCAGAAAGCAAAGAGAAAGTGAAGAGAATGATCACAAATGTAAGCTTCAGTAGTTTCAGTAATAGATAAAAAATATAAAAAGCTCTGATCTTCCAAAAAAATGATGATTCTCAATCATGGCTAGGACTCATTATAGATATTGAAGACGGCAAAAAAAAAACAACCTCTTGATAAATCAAACACAAAACTAAATTTTAAAATAAATACTTAAGAAGTCAGATTGACTATTAAAGCTTTAATTTGTTTCAAACAACCTTGCTCGATCCGATAATACTATACATATAAATGGCCCTCAAAAACTACGTGTCCTCAATCCTCAGACATCAATTCGGTAGGCGTTTAAGCTTGAGTTGAGCTCGAACCAATTAAATGGCCAAATGTAAGTTGTGGCCTCTTTAAATGTAATACTTCTCCGATCAGGCCAATTCCAACAGTTTTGCTGTGTACTACAAAATTATGCTTAAATACAACTTTTTAATTATGTAGCTCAAAAACTAGTTTGTGTAGAAACGGACAGACGATCAGACGGAGTTTGACCAATTTTAATATACCGTCTACAGAGAATTAGGAAAAGAACTGATTTGTTCATAAAAAAAAAAACACCTAGTAAGGAGTTAACCTCAACTCTCCTATCAAGGGCATTCACTTCTTCTTAATTTTCGTGTTTTTTTTTTTTTTTTGGATTTGGTATGTTTTTTTTAATTTCCATTATGAACTAAATATGGTTTTAAAAAAAAAAATAACAACTTACATCAACATTTCTTGGTTGTTTGTTATTGTTTTTGCCGGGCTGTTTCTTTCATGATTTGAAGTTTCGTGTTTTTCTCAGTGGGCGTAACGCGCGCTTGGCTCTCTACAATTTCAATTGTTGTGGCCCACACTTTGTTGCCTTTTTTAGTGCCGACGATAAGACAGACATGGCAGATATTTGCAAGAGGGAGAGAGAAAGAGAGAGACTGAAATAATGTGATTGGTGGTGGTCAATGCCTGTGCCTCTGACCACGAAGATTTCAAGCCACTTGACACATTTCGAAGGCAGCCAGCAACAAGTAACCAAATCAAAAATAGACCCAGATTATTCTCCCTTGCCTCCTTGTTATGCGCGCCTACCACCTCTACCCCTCATGACATCCCACAAATTACGCGCATATTTTCTAATGAGCTCATGCATAGCACATATTGCCATGGTCTTTTCCTGCTGCTCCTACACTTTCCCTCGATATCCCCTCAAAGAGATTGACTTGACATGAACGTGGACAGTGTGAAGAAGCAAGATTTATGCTTTTTGCTCCCCCTCTCAAGAGAGGGCCAATACAAAAGTATGTTAAATAAAATCATTAAAAATTTGTCAGTTGCAGATTACTTGTTCGACCTGCCCTCTTTCACTTTAGAAGATTTCTTAGTCTTTTGGCCAGAAAGTTGTGCCAAGTTTTTGAAGGTGCTGTTGCTAATGTTGTTGCTGCCGCTGTTGGTGGTGATCGTTAGCACAAAGCGAAATCTATCTTTTGGCATTCTGTTAATGTCAATGATGTTGATAGATACGACAAAATTTAGTATTTTGGGCTAAACAATACTGGAAGACGCGCAACAGCAGACTAATTAGGCTTAAGTCATCCATTAGATGGGAGGAAAATGGAAAATAGAAATCTCAGGCTGCTCGACAAAAAAAAAAAAATCTCACAGTTCACAGCCAAGCGAATTACGATCGAATTTTATGGCAAAAGCCACAAGCCATGGTCAGGCAATGTGTGACGTCATAGACACATAAAAATGCAAAACTTGGCGATGACATAAATTGCATTCAAAATGTTGGCCAACTGCCTCGTTTGGCCTGGACTGGCTTTGGCCTTACTTTTCAGCTCTCAGCTTGTCACGATTTGATTTGAACGATTTTCTTTAAGCGACTTATTGAGCAGCTGTTAAAGATTGCCAAAAACAAAATCTCTTAATGAACAACAGCAACATCCGTTCCATTGCAGTCAACCTCTGTGCCATGTTGTTGCTGCTGTTTCTGCTGCGTGGGTTGCTTCATTCATAAGCAACATTTTGCGCTGAATGAATTGCAGTTTTGTAGCTTAAGCTAAAGCCACATAACGGCACACACACACAAACACACAGATAGAGAGAGTGAGTGAGTGAGAGAAAAGGAGAAAAAGGTAAGCACTCGAAATGCACTGCTGATTGGGAAGCCCAAAAAAAAAAAAAAAAAAAAGAAATACAAAAACCCTGTCTCGGCGATTTACATAAATCAGCTGCAAATTTGTTCCACTGTTCAAATGCAATATAACCCCCCACTCACTCCCCTTCTCCTTCTACAAACTCTCACACACACAGTGAGTGCAAGCGAGAGGTTCGAGGAAGTCAAAGCAGCTTCTACCAAGCACAAGCCACAGACCAAAGAAACGTATGGAGAGGAGATGCCAGAGGTGGACGCGTGTCGCAGCAGTTGGAAAAACTTGCCCATGGCTGAGGCAGTTTTTGGGTCTCTTTTTTTTATTTATTTTATATTTCATAGCTTTTGCGGGGGCTACTTGCCAAAGTAAGTAGCTTTGTGTACAGTTTTGTCTTGGTTAACAAAAACATAAAAAAAATAAAAACGAGCTCTGATTGCATTTGGCATGAAGATGGTTCTCACAACTCATAGGTGAAACTTATTAATGACCTAAAGAAAAACTTTTGAGAGCTTTATCAATAGCTTAGAGATTGGAGTAGAGGAAATCGTTTCTTTGAAAGACTCTAAAAAATATTAGATCAATTCCTTAACACAATGGTCAAAGCAATGTGTTGAAATATGATAGGGTTCCGTTTCCACAAAACCGTTCCACCCACTGTGCGCGCTTGACCAACATAAAATCGACCAAAATTAAGAAAGAGAAAAAAAAAGGTTTCATTCATAAGAAGATTTCCAAATGATGTTAAAGCAGTTTGACAGTTAATTTGTTTTGAGGAAAAAGTATTTTCCGGACATGCTAATGCGGTTCCGGTGTCGACTTCATCTCCATCGACATCGCTCCATCTCCATCTTCATCGTCATCTTCATTGTACACTCTCAACTCAGGGCCATAAATTTGCATTTGCTGCTAATGCTGACGATGGAACGAGCTGCTGCTGCTGCCCACGTTTCACGTTTCTGCTTTGCCCTTTTGGCTTCAAGGGGTTTTCGTTCGTTTGTTGGTTTTTATTTTTTTGGGTCTTCTCCATTCATTCATTGGGGATTTCATCAGAGTTGTGGCTAAAATGAAAAAGTGGGCGCAGTTTTACTACGACGACTATTTCATTCATAAAAACCCGTGCCAACGCGTGCCCGAAACCCAGCATGCCCAGCGACAGAGAGAGAGACCTATCATTTTAAGGGTAATTCAATATGCGCCTACCCATTGATTTTATTAGGTTAAGTTATAGCAGAAAGAAACAGGCCAGAGTAGGGGAGAGCCATGGGGTCACTTGCATCTTCTGCCCATTTGCTTTGCTTAAATTTAGCAACATTTAACCTAGTTCTGTGTGTATGCGTGCCTGTGTGCAAGTGTTTGTTTGTTTGTTGCTAATGAAGTGTCAACAACAAATTGAATGTCTAACATTTGTCGCATGTCGCCAAAGTTGCAGTTTGGCAAAGCAACAGCAGCAACAGCAACATCAACAGCTGAACACATGTCTCTGTGTCTTTGTTAAATGCTTTAAATAAATAAATGCAAATAAATTGCATGAAATATGCAAAATGTCACTAAAATTTAAAACGACCTAAAGGAAAATCTTGCGAAATACGTATACTCTAACAGAAAAATCTTAATGAAGAAGCTTACTTCTAGTAGATTTTACACCCAAATAAATTGCTCTCAAAAATGTCTTATTCACTATTCTAGCCCCTATTCATTAACAATAAATTGCCCAACAGAAACTACAAAACCAAATCAAATAGTAATCGAACTCACGTCAGTACACTTCTTAGGCAAGAAATGAATTCTTAAAGATAGAGTTGGAAGCATTTGCTTCTGTGTGTTATGGAGCCAGTATTATAAGAGCATATGATAATTGAGAAAGCAAAATATATGTAGATGGATGGAAGTAGTGGAAGCAGATGGAAGCAGATCTACTTTCTCGTCTCACACGTTCACCCATTGCATAGTCCGATAAGTCTATTCACATATAGAGCACTTTTGAGCGCTATATATATGCATAGTCTTCTCGCTCAGCTTGCATATGATATAGTGGTTCTCTGCAATGCTAAGACGATTCATATCATTTCATTATTGCCAATAAATGATATAATATTAAATCCCATGAGAAAATACTCTGGACTATAATCTAACCATTTAAAATAAAATTGCCTTATAACCTTATAATTAGTCCCGTTGAAGAGTATTAAAGAAACGTATTAAATCATAGTTAACCGTTTGTATATGGGCCCTGCTGGTTTTGGTTTGGTTGACTTGGCCCAAGGCACAATTCCGATTCATTCATATGTTGGCTGTTTGCAATCATTGAGCGAACATCGTCGCTGCTTGCCAAGACACTACATCGTTGCCGATGCCGATGCCGATGCTGTTGCTTGTGCCATTGCCAGCAGCAGCTACTGCACAAAAATAAAG
Organism: Drosophila nebulosa; assembly: GCA_024703675.1. Classification (NCBI taxonomy): domain Eukaryota; kingdom Metazoa; phylum Arthropoda; class Insecta; order Diptera; family Drosophilidae; genus Drosophila; species Drosophila nebulosa. The sequence continues at coordinate 11,294,816 of JANFPS010000004.1, read as the reverse complement.
TAAGCACACTAACAACAACAACAACAAGAGCAACAGCAGCAACACTAGCAACATCGACAGCAATCAATTTGCATACAACGTCGGCCGTTTTGTGAATGAAATGATAGTATTTTGTGTTTTTATTCGAGTTTTTCGTTTTGGCTGACAACACAAACAACAACAAATTAATACAGCAAATGCAATAAATTGTTAAATTTTATTTTATGTATATATGTATGTGTATAAATATATATATATATTTGTACATATATACAGGGTGCTGTGAGTCTAAGCAACTGCCTACGCACCATAGTCGCTCGTCGATCGTCCGTCTGCCCACTCAATAGTAAGTATCTTACAGATACAAACTGCGACTGTGTAGCGACTAATTCGATCTCTTGCCAATTGCCAAACGCTTTGGCAGGCAACAAAAAAAATATACAAAACAAAACCCAAAAACAAAAAACTGCCCACGCCCACAAAGAAGTATAGATGAAGAGTTGTTATTGTGATCGATCCATTGATGGTTTCAGATGCGGTTGCTGCTGCTGCTGCTGCTGCTCGTCGCGCTGCTTGTATGACATTTACCTTTACTCTGTTAGTTGATTCATTCATTTAATTTTCTCATTTTTTCCATTTACTTTTCATATTAATTGCTGGCGATGCCAAAGCCGTAAATGTGATAATAAATTATTACAGCAAAAGACATTTACCCGGGTGGGCGTTTCATTACAACAACACAGACAGTCACAGACACAAAATACATAGATACATCCAGACAGATACTACTCCAAAAGATACTTTAGAGCGGCTTGTTTTGCCTTTGTGACCTGTTCAGGTTTTGCGTGTGTTGCTTGTTTGTGTTTGTGTTGCTGCTTTTCTATTTTGATTCATTCATTCATATACAATACCTTTTAATTGTATTCAACAACATTTCCTGCTTAATGGTGAAAGATTTACTCATACGTAGCAGCAATTAAATATTTGCATATATCAATCTTTAATCAAATAGAGCGAGAAATTAACTTATCAAATAATAAGTCAAAGTATAAGCTTTAAGAAATCCAGTTCAACAGTAAAAGTTTCAAGATTTTCCCTATAGTCCTTTTAAAAGAGCCAATTCACTTGTATTTCAACTCAAACTGATTAACACATTCTTTGAAGCGATATTTTTACACTCTTCTTTGTGATTGCTCTAAGTGCATAATTTTCTATATCAATTGAAAACATTGTAATGATGCGACATTTCAAAAGCCAAAAAAAAACAACACCGCCGAGAAACATAAATGATGACAAACCAAAATGAGAATTTATATGGGAAGCCATAAAGAAAAAAGGCGACGGATGGTTGCGAGGGGCAAGAGGGGCAAACGCATAAATAACCAAGCGAATTCCCACTGAAGCATGAAGAGAACCTGACTATGGTCGTTGCACGCGCAACTAATTAAATTAAAGACATTCTCGGGAGACGCGATCAGTTCGAAAACCATTATGTTAGTATGAGGGGGGATCACGGTGACCGGGTGGGTGGGTGTTTAAGACTACTTTGTATATATATGTGTCTGTGAAATTTATGTGGCATAATTTACAAAAAGGCGATTCATGCTCGTATGCAGTGTTCCCACACCCACCCAGAAATAAATAAATACGACTAGACTAGAAAGACCTCTGGCCGGACTAAGTGCACCCACTTTTCACTCGCCAAAAACGGCCAGCACACTTACACACACATACATACACAGATATACCAAAAACAAAATAATGTCGCGTGGCAACGCCTCCGATCTAGCGATCTGGCGATCTCCACTGATCTCCGGATCTCTGTTTTTGGAGCGAGTTCAGTTGAGTGACCCGACGCTGCTGCCGCCACCACAACTAACCACCAACATTTTGTGTAGGACAATTCGGCACGCGACTTTCCGACCAGATCGCCGGCGTCGTCGTCGTTGCCTCCTCCACAAAATTCTCTGCGTGCTCTTGGCATCGACAAGTGTAGGGGACGCGTCGACGTAGCGTCTGCTGGCAAAAAAAAAAAACACACACACACTCGCAATTTTTTTGCGGGGGTTGTTTGTTTTTCTCACATGCCCACAACCAGAGGCCGGACCGGGCTGAATATGACCGACCGATTGGTGAGCAGCATCACCATTATCCCATATCCACACCCACCTGCTGCCGGTGCCTGCTGATCAAATGTCGGTCAGTTTCAATTTCTTGAGATGAGTTCAAGGTCGAACAGTATCTAAACCTTATTTCACCTATATGTATATGTTTTTGGCTTCAATTCGGCACACGACACACACAGCCCACTTTGGTTTTGGCACACTTCAAACTGAGCGCCATCGTCGTCGTCGTCGTCGTCGTCGTCATCAAACGCCTCGTCGCCATTTTGGCCCACGTTCTTTAGAAATGTTGGAGGAACTTGCACTTTTTTTTTTGCTTTTGTGCTGTCCATTTGCGAACGTGGTCGTCGTCGTGTGCCGCGTCGACGACGACGACTCAAATAAATCAACATGTTTTTGCCTATCTGAAGGCATCCGGTTCGCCCAGGCTTTAATTTTATTAAACATACTTTTTTTTCATATATACTTACAATATACATATGTAGATACATATATCATTTTGGATTGCATTATGAAAACGGCGACTCAATCAAGGCACTTTATAAACTGTTTTCGAGGTTTTAATTTGCAAAAACCAAACTGAACCGACAATGCTTTTGGCCAACGCAACTAACCTCAGCAGAGAGAAAGAGAAAACGATAGAGACTTCGTGAAAGGGAGAGAGAGAGAGAGAGAGAGAGAGAGAGAGAGGGGAGTGAGTGAATGAAGCTGCTGCAACATGGCAGTCAACAAATTTACGACATAATAATTTACATTTATCTGCCGCAGCGCCAATTGCAACAAAAACAACAAACTGGATCGCCATATAAAAATATTTACAAGTGTGCGTGTGTCAACATTGATTGCCTTTTTCGTATAGTCGAATTCGAAATGTCCTTGATGCACCAAAACTATCTTATTTAGCAGTCTACCCTTAGTCAGTTTCCCTAACATTGTTAGGCTGATGTTGTTTATTCCCCGTCCTTAGACAAGTCCTAAATAATTAGCATCTGAATTAACAAATCGTTTAACAACATGGTTTAGACTCTTTTGACTTATGAGTGTATGAGTAAAGACACCGCCATGTTGCTACATCGACTTGCACGTATATAGTCTTACCTTCTTGCGATATGTCGACTTCAGACGACGGCGACGACGACGAGACGATGTCGCCTCTTTATCAGTTTATTACTTGGCAAACTTTTCATTTTAATATCATTCGCATTCGCCGCATTTGCGCAATGCATTTTGCTGAGGCTGAGCGACTTTTAATATTCAACGCCTTCTTCTCTACCATATGTAAAACTTGCCTGAGATCTGCAATTCCATTGCTTATTGGTTGTTGCTTGCATTGGTTGGGTTGGGTTGAGTTAAGTTGAGTTTTGTTGTGTTGTGTTGGCTGGTTGCGCAACTCGTCAAGAGTTTAATAATAAATAGTTGCCGGTTTGCTCCAGGCTCTGTTCATCTGTCAACTGCAATGCCGAACTAGAGGTCGAGCATTGTTTTGCCGCCAGCCAAAGTCAAGGTGGCAAGGCAAAACAAGTAAGGGGCGATTTTCGCACTATGTATTGGTGTATGTGTGTGTGTGTTTGTGATAAAAATCGATAGAGCTAAAAATTTCTAACATGCAGTATGTATATTTCTCCTCCTTCTCTCATCCTCTGTCACCCTCTCTTTCACTTCTCTCTCTTTTCGTTTGCGTAAATTGTTTGCCCGGCCAATTTTATGAATGAAAAAGTCGAAGAAAATCCATAGCATACTTAACAGGGCGCCTGCGTTATATTTTTGTGTGCGTGTGTGTCTGTGTGCATTGCGGAAGTGAGCTATGACGAAAGCAAAGCACAAATATGTCCTTGAATGGTACAACAGGTGGAAGTTTATAGCCTGCCACAGCAAAGTTCCCAACATTTTATAGTTCCCTCACAGTCCTTCCTCTCTCTCTCTCTCTCTCTCTCTCTCTCTCTCTGTTTCTCTATCACTCTTTGCTGTTATGGCTGCTGACGTAAACAATGATGTGAATGATGATTATCAAAACGATGACACTGAAGCCACATAACAAATAAAAACCTCCCATATGCGTTGTGTACAGTTGTGTGAACTCTAAGAGCCGAATCATGTCAATTTCTTATACGAGCGACAAATATCATTTGTGATTCGATATCGATAACAGTTTCTTTCTATCTCTCACACTCTGCGAGCTCTTTTTATACATATGTATACATATACATATATTCTTTTGCTGTCTGTTGTTGTCCGATGATTAAACATGATGAAATTATTAACTTGTTTTTTGCTCAGCTTTAAATGTTGCCATTTTTGGTACGAGAGTCTTGAGCAAACGAAAATAAACAAAAACAAATACAAACTTACTTAACCGCACCGCAATTAAGCACAAATCACAAAAGTTTGACCAAAATTGGTAGTAAAACAACAAGAACAACAACAACAACAGCAATAGCTTGAAACAGTAACCACCAAAGGGCAACAACAATTTGTGTGCGGTGATGATGATGTGGCCGAAATTTTGTGGCATCTACTTTTGACCAAATTTGGTTGGACATTTATTGCTCGGTTTTGTATTTTTCGTTTGGCATTTTGTTACTTGACCCGTTTTTGTGCATATTTAAAAAGCAAAAAGAAAATTATATGCAAAAAAGATTTCAAGAAATTTGGAAACAAAAGCAAATGAATAAAAAACATCATATTCAATTTAGGCCATATCTTGTCTAGAGCTAAACACATTTCTATATAGATTAGATATCTACTTAAGTCTTTTAGACAATTTTGTGTTGTTTCTTTTGGCATTTTATCATAATTAAACAGTATATTAAAAGTGATGCACTTTTCGTTATACGTGTTCAACATTAATTTGCCATGAGATTATCATCATTAGACATTTGAAATGAACAGCAACAGCAACATTTGTTGCTGTTTTTACTGTTGCTGTTGTTGTTGTCACCAAATTTTGAAAATGTCCATGTCTTAGCAAAAGCAACAAAAAACCAAAAACAAGAAGACAAACGCAACTATTTGAAGTTATTTTTGCACTTTTCCTGACAGTGTGTATCTTCTGTGTCATTGTTCCATGTTGTTGCAGCATTTAATGTGTTGTTGCTGTTGGAGCGTGTGCCAGCCAGTGTAAAGTGTTTTGGTTGTTGGCCTGTCGCTTTTATTATACAATATGAATGCAGTCAGGCCAGGCCAGGCCGGCTGACTGCCTGCCTGCCTGCCTGGATGGATGGCAGAGTCGGGCAAAGTCACCCAAAGCCTCTCGGACCGAATATAATGTAGGCGTATTTTGATTATGATAAACTGGCGAATTATGTTGTCACTTTGCATTTTTCATATAGTATGTGAAATGGAAATTATATATTTTATAAGCGAGCTGCAGCAAGAAAAATTTACATGTCGTGACATTTTTGTAGGGATTTATGTTTATATATATATATGTGTGTATGGTTACAAATCTTATGACAAACGAACAAACGCATCAGCCAACCACACGAACCCTTCTTCTCTTCGTCAAGAACTTTATGGCAGTCAAGACGCCTTTCCTCATCGAAATCAAATAATTCTATTATTTGATCATTGGTATTTCTGAGACCTTATACAGAAAATGTTGAAAAAGCATTACGATAAAGCTTAACTCGGGCCTTTTCCCATATTTCACTCGCCTTCTCATCAGAGAAGTCCCAGAAAAATATGCTCTAGATATTGCAAAGTTATATCAATCTGAATATACATATTTTGAAATAGTGTGTGTAAATTTTATTAATGATAATTTAGCTACCGAACTACTCGATTGCTCTTTTTCTCTCTCTCTCAATCGGTTTCATTTCTCCCACTCTCTTTATTTCTCTTGCTGTTTATATTCACCATATTTTGTTGCTAATTTTAAATACTCAGTCAGCTATTTTTATCTTTTAACGTAACGAACATTAACTTTGTGTTGTTTTGTTAGATTATAAACAAAATACTTTTTTGTTCCGAAACTAGTTTATTTATTTATTTGCCGACGTCAAGTTCACGAGAAAAAACAATGACGTTCTCGAGATGTTCATTAGTGAAAATCTAAACAGACTCCCACACCAAATAAATACATCTATCTATAGGATTGTATGGTCTATATATAGAATAGTTAGTTGTTTTTCCTACGATAAAAATAAATATTTGCAAACAACAAAAAAAAATATACAAAAGAAAAGCTTTTTCTCATTATACGCGAGGACGTCATGAATGATCAGTTGATGATCAGGTATGTGCAGGCATGCTGGGGAGGGTGGTAGGATGGTTGGGGAGAAACTATTATGGGAAAATGGGCCAATACGATTTGGGAAATTTTCGAAATGTTTTCAAATTTCGACAGCTGTGTGATTTTCCACCGTTGCTAAATCAATAAAATCAAAAGCAACGGAATGAAAATGGAAATGTAAAGACGTGACACACTTCAAGATGCAACTTGGGTAGCAGACAGAGCCAGAAGAGGCAAGATTGTGAACACATAAAAATTACAAGATATATCAAGAATTTTTCATCAGATATGTGCCTATACATATATATATTTACATGTATATATAGAAAATTAATGGCAACGTTGTCTAGGCGTAAACACGACAAAAATTTGTTTTAGTCTTTAGTCTCAAGAATTAATGATGTAACTTTGGATGTGTGTCATGGATGTATTTGGTATCCTCAAAGAAACGGAAAAAAGAATCACCAATGTAAAATATTCATTAACACATTCTCTTTTCTTTTTGGAAATTGGTTCAAGCCCCACCCCCTTCTGCAGCCACTGTCGTCGACTAACTGTGTAGTTCTTTTTGGCTTTTAATCAAATGTGCATATATATCTTCTTTTTTTTTTATAGGTATCTATAGGATCTACAATAGATATATTTATGTACATATATATGTACATATATGTTGAGATTGACTATATCTAAATTTAGACAGGCGACATACATACTTATTATGCTGATTGACGCACAATGTGAGCGAACTGTGACGCTATCCAGTCTTATCAATAATAAATATATATTTTTAGATAGATACAATCAGTGGCTTTCTCTCTGTAACTCTGTATCTATACAACGATATTTGTGACGTAGGTAACCAAAATGCGTTAACACTGATAAGTGAATTTGCCAATTTACGTAGGAAAATCGAAGAAGAAGAAGCATAATATAGAATCAAAGGTCGCCCTATTGACGAATGACGCGAATCAACCATTTGCCAGCTGATCTCTCACAATAATGTAAAACATTGCATCAACAACATGTGTAGTTTCATTGAAAACTGGTTCAATAGTTGGTATATTTGTAGTAACTCTTGTTAATAACAATAAACATTTGTTTAAAAAATTGTTTAAGTTTTTGAATTAAAGAAAATTCAAACAATGCGTTATTCGTAAATATTCAAAAAGAAAATTCCAATCTGTTGCGCATTTTGTCATCTCAGTTCTATTAATAAAAATGTTCAAAATTTCTTTGGATATTTCTTCTCTTTTTATTTCATTTTGTGAGCTTTCCCCCCTCCTTAACAACAACAACAACAACAATGTCCACAAATCGTAATATAAACTATCAACGGCATTTAGTGAGATTAACTTTTTGTGGCCGACATTGTCATATAAATATATATACATATATACATATATGAATGTATGTGTGTATATGAAAAAGAAAAGTCATAAATAAAATCATTAAATTGCGTTATTCGGAGGCTCATGAGTAGCACGGGCAATACTCAAAAGAAAAGATCCAAATCAAAAATGACACAAAACACAAAGCCAGAAAGAAAATGAAAATGAAAAACTGCAAAAATATTTGATTGCCGTCATCAATTCGCCTATAATTATCTACCTTGACCAATAGCTAAGGAAAACTGAAATCTATTTGACTATAAATAGAATGCCGTGTACCGCCGACAGTATCGGAGAGCATTGCCGAAAATCCGAGGAAAGCTGATTAAGCGCAACAGAATTTATGAACTTGACGTGGAAATTTATTTGTAATTATTTTGCCAAGCTTTTCACGTCATAAGAGAGAGAGAGAGAGAAACGCATTGAAAGAGTGGCAATGAATATTTGCCAATTTAGGCCCGATCTGTATGTGTCCCACATGCTCTCTCTCTCTTGGTTCTTTCAGCTGATTAGCACAAGCAGCTGCTGTCAATCTCCCGCCGAAAAAAAACAACAACAACGGATAACACATGTATATCCGACTACAAGTTTCCCGTTAATACCATTTGGCTCCCTCTTTTCGCATGTTTTTTATATTTTTTGGCCAACTTAATGGACACTTTTTCTGTGAAAATCTTGGCGGTTTAGTCTAAATATGTTCATCAACAAATTATATTTAAAATTAGTTCAATGAGCCACGCGTTTTATAATTAGATGATTTGCCAATGTGTAGTGAAAACTTTCGCATTTTGCGTTGGCCAAAAAAGAGAAAGATAGATCAATCTCCCAGCGGTGCACAAATAGAGCATTATTTTATTGTACAGTTGTTGTTTGTTTGTCACTTAATAATTTTTGACCCACTTTCCCCGACGGCAGCAGCAACCACCCGACCAAAATTGGGCATACTTATTATTTATGAATATTCCATCATGTTTATGCCAAAATTCATACAATTTGTAATTAACCTAAGAGCCTAAGTCTGTGACTGGTTGGCTAGCGTGGGCTTTGCCTCAGACCGATACTACTTGATTTTAACAAGAAAAGAAATGTACAAAAATACATTAGATCAAAAAAATTGAAGACAGAAACAAGCTATTGTTTTTCACTTAACTTCACTAAATATTGTATGTTTCGCCTTTTGCCTATAGTAAAAAGATGACAGATATTTCTAGTTAAAACGGGTGTTTCAAATCTTGAATTAAGGCCCGTTTATGCTGCTTTTAAGAAGGTTTTTGTATTACTACAATATTAAACTTTGGTAAAAAATAATATTTCCAAAGTTTTGAATTTTTTAGGACTATTAATTAGGTAAAACACTTAATCATTATATATAATATTCATGGCATATGATAGGATACTTTTAACTTTCAACCTTGGTCCATAGATTATAATGATGGAAGAGACTGATTTTCTGTTTCTATTTTTTTTAAATTGAATTACCTTATTTTTGTACCAATTTGATGGCCCTTCTGTCACCCCATTTATCTGTCTCCGTCTTTGTCTCTGTCTCTTTTCTGCTCCATTTCTAACCAATGGAATATTTTTTTTCCTCTGCCTCTGTTTCTCAATTATATTTGCTGTTTTCATTTCCAATTTGTGTGTCTTCTTTGGATTTGGTTGCTTTTTTTTGTTGACTGCAGCAATTTACGGCAACATGCCAAGATCATAAAGCATATTATGATGATCATAAATTAAATGAAATAATATATATTAAAGATACAAAACAGAAAGAAAAAACAACAATATTATTTATGAATGTCCAACTGAAAGAGACAATTTACACTACTTATATACCCAACACGCACACACACACACACACACACACACACACACACACACACACACACACACACACACACACACACACACACACACACACACACACACACACGGATACAGAAACAGATCAATGTATATACATACAAATGTGAGTATTCGATATCTAATACAATATATAAATTTATTTGCACCTTAACTCCAAATATAATGATGAGGACGCCCACTATCCATTGAGTTTATAGCCTTTACCATATAGAGAGCAAGAAATACGGTGGGTGGTGGGGGGAACGGTCAGGAAAGGGGTTTCGAAAGAAAATGAAGTTGACGACTTGCGTAATGCGCAGCAGCAGCATCTGGGTAAATGTTTAACACTCAAGTGCCTACTAAAGAGAGGGGCCAAAGATGGGTGGAGGGGGGTTGGACAACTTAACAATGTTTCCATTGGCCGCTTGGGTAAATAGAAAACAAAACACTTTTTATTGTTGCTCCCCTCCCCCTTTTTTGAGGAATGGGGGTCTCTTACAATGCGGCAACCAATAACAACAAGTGAATGGAGGATGGATGGAAAAAAAATCACACATATTGAATATATGTAACTTATAGATTGAGAGAAAGAGAGAGATGGCAATAAACAAGTTGCAATGCAATCAATATGCTTTTAATTACAACCTACACGAATCAGTCTCAGTAAGAGAGGGAGAGACAGAGAGGCAAAGCGACAGAGACAGGGGAACTCGTAAGTCTCCCAGTCGCAAGTCTCAAGAGTTGCCCTAACAAAAGTTTTCACCATTTATGGGCAGGCAGCAGACCTTGGGTTTCAACTAGAGACTAGTTTTAGCATTGGCAGTTCGGAATTCTCTCGAAGTATGTTTGTTCGTTTGTTTGTCTGTTCGTCTGTCGGACTATCTGTCTGTTTGTGGTTTGTTTTGTCTCTTATTTGGTTTTTTTTTTTTTTTTTTGAGGCGCGTGCCATGTGTCATGAGACTTGCGACTTGCGCCTATCTAACGCCTCTGCCTCATCAGCGTCTCCTCAATTGACCCACGCAGAAAATTCACAAAACATACACACAGACAGACACACAGAACGAACACACCGTGCCACGTTCTGAATGAGATAACATAAAAACAACTGGCAACCCACACGATGACACCGCACACACACACACACACACACACACTCAATTGGCATATAGACAGATATTGAAAGATATATACTGTGATGGATAATGAAATGTTTGAAAACTTGTAATGTAATGAAAGGCACCTAAATTCATATCTAAAATAAATTTAAAACCAAGAGTTAATTTATTGCGAGAACTTTTTCGACTGCACATACATACATAGCCTTAAATTGGCCTAACATCGCACTGGAGCACAAGGATATATAAATTAAGACACATCTGAAGTTGGTTTTTTCAATATTTATTCCTTATTTTAACCTTTTTAATAGATGAGTCAGACAAGTCGAGATCAAATTTGGTAATATTTGCATTTGTCTGTAGCTGTGACAGGTTTTTCCTTCATAAACAAGAATACACATGACGATACCTTTTGGAGTAAGAAATGTTTTCTGTTACCTCAATTCTTTATGCATTCAATCGATCGATGTGTTTATTGGTGTTCATCTATCGAAATTAGTTTGCACAAGACTGGGTGTGTGAGGAAAAGGTGCAGTCAGCTTCCAGTCATCTCAGTCACCTCTAAAAAAGCCAATTCTATGCCTCCGGGTCCCACCATGTCCATCTATGGCTGCTGTTTTATGGCAGCGTGCCCCATTGATTACTTCGAATTTTTATAGTAGACAATTTAATAATTGCCAGTCAAAGTGTAAATTGTATATATGTATGTATGTTCATTCGTGGGTGTTTGTCAGAGGCTGGGCCTACTACGCCTAATCTTCTCTAGAGAAACTGAGAGAGAGAGAGAGAGAGAGAGAGAAAGAGTGCCAGAGCTGTACTCTAATTTATTCAAGGACTACGTCATGGAACGCCTCTAGCCAAATGAAGGGCCAAAGACACAAAATATATAGTGTGAGTAGGCTTAGTTATTTTTGGATGCCTGGCGTAATGAGTTTTCATTTTGGGTTAAACAGATTCATTGGCGAACGTTTGTCTACAGGTGGCACACAGTTCGTACGTATGAGATTCCCCCGACCACCCAAGCTTTGCCCGCCCGCAACTTTCTCATCATTCTCATGCATCCCTCTCAAAAATCATGTGAAGGTTAAAAATAGTCAAAACAAAACAACGCCAAAATGAGGCAAAGTTCTATTTTTGTGTGAGGCGGACGAGAATCTATGGTAAATCGGTGAATCTGCCAAGATATTGGCGGACGAGCACGTAATCTTTGTCTGTTGAACTTTGCCGACTATTTGCCGTAAACAAAACAGAATAGAGCAGAACAGAACAGGGAAGGAAAAATTCTCCAAGGTGTTATTTTTAGGTCATGGCGTGCTTCACCTAATATCGATGTCTGGGCTATGTTTATAGTTTCTGCTCATTATCATCATCATCATCATTTAGGAGGCCGGCCGGCCGGTCGTTCGTTGGTCATTCAGTTGGTCATTGGGTACGCGTGCCGTGTACCCCTCCCCAGACGACCCTCTACCCACAAGATGTTGGCCTGCACCCGCTACCAAGTGTATTTTTTTTTTGCTTCTTTCACATTGTCCATAGTCGAAAAATTGCATTTTTGTTCATTTCAGTTGCCTCCTGGCATCGTTTCAATAATTTCATTTTATGTGGCATTTTGTTTATGCTTCTTTTTTTTCTGTGTGTTTTCCTTCTCAACAATGCGGAATGCAATTTCGACTGTCTAACCTTGTCCTTAACACATGAAAAATGTTTACAACTTGTGTGCGGAAAATCAATGTGTGCTGAACAAATTTTGGAGTCAACTTGAGCGAAATATGACACATAATCATGTGAAAATTACACACAAAATGTGTGTACAACATTTTCATCTCCAAATTGTTGGGTAAACATTTTAAATAAACAATAGTTTTTATTTTTTTTTTTAATATTTGGATGAAGTATGTATATATTTTCTTGATCTTGTAATAAATAATTGAAAATTTATATTCCAAGTGATTGAAGACTGGAGACTAACAAAATATTTTAAGTTCCACTTTTTTAAAGTTATATTCTGAGTTAATAACTAGATCAGTCTTTTACCGTAAATCTCAATGAACATAGAACAATGGAATCCAATATATTAGAAAACAGTTAGTAAATGTATTAAGTTTCCAACACAAACTCCTAATCGACTAATTAGTCGGAGCAAATAAGTTATATTTCACCCTGACCTAAAAGTATGACGTTAGGATGAGACGCCAACGTGATCTAAACAAACAAGAATCATTTAGATTTAGATCCAGACTGAACACGAAAAGTCCATAAATGGTCAAGTGAATCATTTTGTTTAAATTTTGCATACATTTTCGGCGGCTGCCTCATGCCAGCAATCGAGAAAACCAAAGCCCAAAAAACAATGTGTGCGTGTTTACGGTGTTTACGTAGTTCCGATGCAGAAGGAACGAAAAGGAAAAACGGCTAATGGGCTGCAAATTTTCGCGCGTACTGATGACGTATTTTGGGAAATTATCAACAATACACAACTGAACCTACATACATACATATATGAGAATATCTACCGTGCGTGTGTGTGTGTGTGTGTGTGTGTGAAATAGGTGGAGACTTGCTCTGCTGGGGTACCTGTTGTGTTATTTTTACCTCAGAGAGCCAAAGCGAGAGAGAGATCTCTTAAGAAACTCACCACACCTTACCCATCCACACACACACTCTTGTGCACACACAAAGCGGCTATCGCTTCAGTTAGGCTGGCTGGCAAACTGTTGATTGGCTGCTCTGCGCCTGCGCCATGAAAATGGCTGCAGCAAAGGGAGGCAACAAGAGCTACGATTGGATCAAATCGGCCAGAGGCACCGAAAACCGGCCGGCTATAGTGACGTCGGAGTCGTCGGAGCAGCAAAGACTTTTCCCCACCATACCAAAACTTGCGCTCGCTCTGCCTCTCTCTCTTTCGCAGACTGTCTCTCTTTCGAACTCGCACTGCTGGTGGCTTTTTTTTGTGGGGCGCGTGCCGAGAGCCGCCGCCAAGCAGCGGGCCCCGAGTAGGGGCAATCCCTTCTCTATTATATAGTTTTAGTGATGTTGAGTTTTTCATTCATAAAACCCGAAAGAGTGCGCATCTCGTGCCTCAGTTGTGTTCGAACAAGCAAACGCGACGGTTGAAACAAAGCAAAGAAACAATTCTCATACAACAAACAGAAATCATATAAATATATAAAAATTAAAATCAAATTTAAACAGCAGCAGCAAGCAACGAAAAGCATTAAAAACTAAAAGCAAAATTTATTTATATTTATTGTTAAATCTACAGAAATAAAAATAAATAAATTGTGCTAAAACAAAATAATGCAAAATTAAGAAAAAAAAGTGAAAGGATTCTCTCTGAGCATACTCAAACAAAACCAAAAAGCCGCTCATTCAAATTCCAATGAATGAAAATTCTTCCATCTACACACAAAGAAAACGATGTTAACTTAGGTTAACCGAAAAAAAGCGAAAAAGAAAGGGAAAAAACACAAACATAAAAGGAATATATCTATTGATTTTCTTTTTGCGCAAAAAAAAAAAATAGCAAAGAAAAGAGAAAGCAAAAGTGAGAACTCAAAGTGCTCTGATTGCCTGTCAGTGCGATTGTATGTGTGTGTTTGTGTCTCTCTATGTGTTTAGTCTTTAAATGTGTATGTGACTACTAAGTGGAAAATCCTACACAAAAGCATCCATAAAGAAAGGGAACTTTTGCTCCTACAACCCCCTCTGAATTCTTCTGCACGTGCCATTGTGATCCAGGTGGGTGAAAATTTATCAAATAAGTGAACAACTTTTACATAATCATTGTGCGAATTAGAATTTACCTAAAAATTATGAGTGTAATATATGAAAAATTGCATTTTCTTGCTGAAGCTTATGGAACTTGTGTCGAGATTTTGTTAATTGATTTTTTTTTATCAAATAACTATATCTTACACGATATATAGAAATTTTTACAATATAGTCCTAAAAGTTACAAAAAAATATATATTAAAGCTTTTTGACATAACAATGCCAAGATACTTAGCGTTAACTTTAACTTTTCGACTTTTTAATATGTGTTGTTCAAAAAAAAAAATTATAAAAATAAAAACTCTTACACAAAATATATCTGAAAATTGAAGCCAACTGCCAGAATTTCATTTAGATTCACATATGTATTTTATGTATATAAATTCATTTAACGCCTAATAAAAATTTCTGCACGTTACACCTGAGAGAGATATATGTATGGGAATGGGACGGGATGGTTCGGCAGAATGGCAACTATGTAGCAGTGAAAAAATATGTGTATATGAGACAATTTCATATATTTGCTAATTTATAGACAACATTTTGTTAGTGCGGTCAATTTAAACAAATGACAACAAGAAGTAGACAATTTTCGAAATATTTTCATTTACAATTTAATGGCACATTCTGTTGTGGCGGCGACGACGACTGGCATCGAGTGACTTGCTTCGGTTTGATGGAAAAATAATTAGCAAAATGATTTACAGGCAATCTCCCATGACCCAAAGATTAGTGAGAAGAGGCAAGGATTGAGAGAGACAGAGATGGCTGGAAAAACTTGTTGAAGGTTTTTCCCCAAAACACCGGGGATCATACATATGTACATATATGTTTGTAAAAATAATTATGAGATCAAAAATGAAAATGCCGACGGTGGCAAAAGTTCATTTAACACTTTTTCCTTCCACCAAACAACCAAAAACAACTTTGACATACTCCCGCCAACACCGACGACGCCGCAGTCGCTGCCGCCGACGGATATGTCTGCCAAGCCAAACAAGAAAATCGGTTTCGAATCTCTTTTTTCTTTTGCTTCTTCGTGATTTTTTTTTTTGGCTTTTGTCTCTTAAGTGCCTACTAAAATGATTTTAAAAACTTTATAAAAATATACCTAAATACACATACATACATACATATGTAGGCCTGCGGCTGTTTATTTTCATTAATTGTTCTCATGAGGAAAACACAGCAGCAGCAACAACAACAACACCAACGAAGCGAAAAGCTGTTGGCATGAAAAGTGTGACAAAGTGTTACGCATCCGAAGAAGGTGGAGGATGGATGGATAGATGGATAGATACAGGGATCAAGAGAGGCAGAGGGAGAGGTAGAAGAGAAGATACATTTTGTTAGCGTTGTTGCCGTTGTCCATGGTATGGCTAGTGGCTAGTGTTGTTGTTGCTGCGGCTTTTGGTGGTGTTGGCCGTTGCTGTTATGCTTAACTTGTTCCCTGCTGCCCGCTGCGTGAATGATGGACTTTGTTGTTGTTCTCCCCACTTCCCCACTCGCAATCTCATGACAGTGTGCGACAGAAAGACGAGAGAGTTGCATGTTTTGTATCTCTATGTGTGTATGTGTATCTGCAAGATACTTTTACTCCTCAAACACACCATCAAGTCTTTTGCATTTTGACTAATGATGCTGATGCCTTCGTCTTTAACTTGGACTTCAGCATAGCCGCCTTCGCCTTCGCCAGGTTTCTCCAATTTCTTTTTATGTTAATAACCAACAATAATAACAACAGCAACACCAACAAAAACAACAGCAACAGCAAAAGTCATATTATTATTATTATTGTTAATTGAGAATTCTTTTTGTTTTTTTGCCATTGTTGTTGTATTGTCTTTTCCCAAGGTTGCATAAGATTTCATTTCAAAATAAAAAGCAGGAAAAAAAACTAAAAACAACATTCGCTGGGTTATTTTTGGTTTGGCTAAGTAGCCATAGTAAAAGGTCGCCTCGCATCGCATAGCCTCCACCACTTGAAGACTTTACCTCAACTCTTAATCCTCCAATAAAAACAACAAAATAAACATATTTCATTTATCAACCGCCAGCACCGACTTGGCTATACCTCTTATGATGCTCTCCACCATCTAAAGTCGCAATTCGATCTCTAGGACACATGGTATGCACAAGAGATCAAAATCTATCGATCTTAACTGTGGGTCAGTCGCTTGCCACTTGCCATCCTAACAAATTGTCGCCTATCTATCGAAATGTTAACACTCGCGACAAGAAGAGAGAGAAAAAAATAATGTTCTGTATAGAACTACAACTAAATGGAAGTAGGAGAAGGGGAAAATACAAAGTTATAAACCAGTTTGCACAAAACTTAATTAAAATAATATCAACATAACAATTTTTTTTTGCCTTCTTCCTCATCGCGAGTCGCAAGTCGCCCCCCTAGCTCTCTCTCTCTTTCTTTCTCTATCTATCTGGCTAGCCAGCTAGCTTTGTAGCTAGCTGTATGCCAATATTCATTCATGGCAAGATCTTGACATGTCTCGATGTATCTCTTTGTCTGTCTGTCTGTCTGTGTGTCTACTACATACAACCAAAGCAAAGCAAACCAAAATGCTATGCAAAAATATGCAGAGTGAAAGAAGTTTAAGTGTGTGTGTGTCTGTGTGTGTGTATAGGTGTTTGTATGAAGACCAGAGACACAACATTTACAGCATACATGAATTTTATACAGTAAAATTTGTCTAAAATAAACTATTTCTCGAAAACCCTTTCATGCAAAACAAAATAAAATGGTCCTAAAAACTTTCAAAGTTTAATTGATCAGAGAATTAATGTTTATTAACAAATTGGAATATATAGAAAGCCAATAATTGATTTTAAGTTATTATAGATTGTTCTTCAACTTAGTCAATATTGACTGTAGATCAGCAGCTCTATAGGCAACCACTTCGACAACTCTCTGATCGTGGATCGTGTGTGTATTTTTCTTCTTTATTATTATTATTTTTTTTTTTTTGTGTTTTTTTATTTTGTTTAAGGGAGTGTCAATTGTTAGCCAAGTTATTAAGCGCAAAGCCAAGAAGAGATCGAGACCAAAGACCCAAGACCAGTTCCAGTTTAGCTGACAGTCTGTGTCTGTAGTGTCTACCTTTTGTGTGTGTGTGTGTGTGTGTGTGTATGATTCATGTGGCAACTCCAACTCCAAAAAAAAAAAAGGCCCAAAGATACAAATCTTTGATCGACTGTAAAAATTATTGACTCTGGGCGCATAATTTTATGAATGAACCGCACCAAGCGAGACACAACAGACAAAAGCGAAGACAGCACGCGCGCTAGCTAGATAGGAGCTGCTCGATGTTGTCGGTGGTTCAGCGATGTTGCCAGTGGTTCATAGTGTTGCTAGTGGTACATACTGAGGAGTCTGACCGACAGTCGAGAGACTCTGCACTGAAAGTCTGGAGTGCACTTTGCCATGGAAATTATGCGTGAAATCAAATGTAAATAAGAAAGCAAAAGTGCCAAAAACAGCTAAGGGCATGATCGAGGGGGAGGGGGTTAGCGAGGTGTAGAGCGGGAGTATGGAGACGACACGGTACGGTAGTTATTTTGGCGCATAGCTGCCTGTCAACACAAGTGCACTTGTAATGCAAATCAACGCGGTCAAGCGGCCGCCAAAAACACTTGATAGTTACGACGACGATGATGATGATGAAGATGATGACGATGATTACGATGATGACGCCATGACATGGGGCAAGAGGATCGCATTGAGAGTTGGAAGCAAGCTAGATTGCATATAACAAAATGTTAGAGTTGGAGAGAAGATGCGATCAACCAACCATTAGACATAATAAGCCAAGTTTATTAGACAGGCTTTAATTAAGAGACATGGCGTGGCTTAAAACAAAATTAACAAAGTACGAAATGAAGTAAGAGATTGCACAAGATGACTTAAAACCCAACTACACTGAGACAAACCAATTCTTATTAGTACAATTGTCACAAAAGTGACCTATTTTCTCTGCTCCTTCTATGTTCTCTTTCTCTTTCTCTCTCTCTCTCGTCTCATCTTCTTTTATCTAAGGTGTGGGAAAGACGATTGTTCTACTTCTCAGCGAAATGTAATAAGTCTGTTTCATAGTTTTTTAAGTGCTTAATCGATTTTAATTTAATTGCCTTGGGTCATGTGGGTGTCTCTGCCGCTGTTTTTGCTGCTAGAGATGAAGCGAAAGTTTCTGTGACAAATTAAATTGTTTTGTGGTTAGTAAATTGTCAAATTTCATTGGCATTAGGGGGCTAAGGGGGTTATTGGTTATGCAATTGAACAGCTGTCATGGCAAATCAATTGAAAAAACGAAACCAAAAGAGGCGGCTGGTTTTTTTTTCGGTGACCATCGAGAGACTGAGTAAACATGATTTTTTCGTCATTATGTTTATTTTTTGTTGTTTTTTTTATTGAATGGTCAAGGGAAGTTGCATTCGCAAAAACAAAAAAAAAACTTATTCACTTATACACTCAAAGAAAAACTAGAAATAAGAGAACTAAATTTATCTATTTGACGCATTTGATACGGGAATTAACTCGAATTTTATTTTATTTTTTAGGCGGCGTAGCCCCTGGAACCCAATCAGCTACCATGATCATGGAAGGGCTTGAAACCCTGGTGGCGCCAACGCATCACGCATTCCTGCTAACCGAAACGGCCGCTGCGGCCCATTTCAATGTCCTGAGCTTCGATACGTGCCTCTTTAAGACTAGCACAGCAGCTCAGAGCAGCAGCCCATCGACGGGCGCCTCGACAGCCTACTTTGGCAATCCAAGTGCCAGCACCAGTTCATCAGCCAGCAGCTCAAACAGTTCCCAAACATTACTTCATTATTCATCTGTTTCGGCGGCGGCAGCAGCAGCAGCAGCTGCAGCATCAGCAGCAGCAGCAAATAGCAGCAACAACGCCAACAATTCTGTATTGAGGGCTCGCAATCAAACCACCACGCCCACACAGGGCGGCAGTCCAGGCTTAACCCAAGCGGCACAACCAAGTGCTGCAGCCAGCAGTGGACGCAGCTCAGCCTCCCATTTGAGTCTATTGAACACAAGTCAACATAGTCCGGTACAGCCCGAGGGTGCAGAGCACCACCAACAACATCATCCTCAGCAGCAGCATCACCAACAGCATCCCCTGATTGAGGCACTGCCCGGAGATCTCAATACGCCAATAACAACATCTACCGATATTCCCTCATTCTTTGGTCCATCCACTGTGGTGGAGCCACCTCCAATTACCGGTAAGTTTGACAACATTTTGTTAATACAAGTTCATCTTTACTAGTAGTAGTCTTAATAGTTTAGCCTTCATAGGGAAGACAATCGGTCTTAATTTTGTACTTTAGTTTTTGTCACTGTTGCCCCAACCAATTGTACCCCACCCCAGCCAATTCCTCTCTCTCTCTCTCTCTCTTTCTTCATTCCTGACGATATCAATCACAGTTCGCTTGAATAAGCTGCTGCTGCTGCATCTCTGGCTGGCCGGCTACTGATGCAGCTGGGCGCGCTTTAGTTTCGCAGAAATCGAACAACACGGGAGGTCGCATCATCGCTCATCGTCGCCAGCGACCACAGACTGAGACTGAGATGGAGACAGATGCAGAAGCTGCAAAAGGCAGAAGTGTCGGCCAGAAGACTAATTACGCGACAGAGAGACAGAGAAAGAGATAGTGTGTGAGTGAGAAGAAGTCAGGCCAGGGCCAGGCCAGGCCCAGTGCAAGATTTGTTTTTTTTTTGTTTTTCCACGATCATCATTAATGCCGGCATTGGACTTGAAGTATTGATTGAGTTGCATTGCGGCTAATGTGCTGCGACATCAATTTCGCTTCAGCGAATGCAATGATATAAAGAATAAGACGAGGAGAAGAAGGGGAAAGGAGGAATTGTAGGGAGAATTCATAGAACTTCATTGCCATTACATATATTTTGACAGGCTCCAGGAAGTGCAATTGTCCAATTTCTATATTAGCCATGACAGATATGGACTCTGGCCAGACATTTCGACAGTTAGATATGCATAGCCTTTTTTTTTTTTGTTATAAATTATGTCTTCTTCTTTGTCTTCTACTTGAATGGCTTGCCAAGTTTAGCGATTAAAAGCTGCTTTATCATTTCTGTCTTTATGTCTTTCTGTCTCTGAAGAGCAAATTGTTTTGCTCTCCTTTTTTTTTTGAGTGCGTGGGGGGTGAGAGACAGAGAAATTTATGAGTGACAGTTTTTTGGCTTAGAAAATTAAATGAACATAAAATATATATAGATAGATATGTACAGAGAATTATACATAGTACATATACATATATCATTTCAGATTTTTAGTTTCTTCAATTGTTTCAGACTTCTAAGGGCAAAATTATGCCAACAATTAAACTCAATTGAGAGAGAGAGAGAGAGACAAGTCAGAAGGAAAAATCTAGTTTCAGTATGCTTTATTTGCCTTTAATTCAATTAGAAATGTGTCGAGCAGTCACATATACCATACTATACTCAAAAGTGTGTGTGTTTGTGTCTGATATGTCTGGATCTGGATCTGGAATGGGAATGAGAGACGTCATCTTGTCGTATCTGCTGGGAAATTGCGCTTGAGAAACATTGACACTGAACGGAAATGTTTAATACATGCGCGCAAAAGCAACAATGATGATGATCATGATGCAGTTGTTGTTGTTGTTTTTTTTTAGATTAATTAAGTGCTTTTTGTTCATATTATCATTATTGCTTAGACCTAGCACCAGAATAACGAGAGAGATAGAGAGAATTTCACTCTCAATATCTCGCAGAGTAAATTAAAAGCTGTTACTCATATAAGTAGAAAAACATTAAATTTGAAATATATATAACTCGTTTGGCCTGAACAAAAATAAATAAAGAGGCAAGCAGACCGAAATTTGTAAGCTCCACTACAATAAAAGAAAGAGAAAGACTGATTTATGTTGAAACTTGAGTCTGACAAGGGATTAGTGGGTTATTTAAGATGTGGCTCCTTCGCTCCATGCAGCTGCATCCATTAGTGTCTAATAGATAAAGCAACTTCCATACCAAATCAACAACAACAAGCAAAATGAGGGCAAAAAGTTTTCACTTAGGCGATTTGTTTTTTTTTTTTAATTTTATTGTTCCTAAAGTTAATGTTTTTTTTTGTTGCGAATTTTTTCATTTTTGCAGGCTCTATTGAATCGGAGGATTTATCTCTTGAGCCACAAATTGTTTCGGTGGCTAGCCCTGTTTTGTCCTCTTGCAGTACATTGAAGGAGGAGCGTAGCACACCGCCCATTTTGACAATTGTTAAGGAAGAATCAAGTAATAATAGTTGTAATATGTATTCACACAACAACAACACATCAACAACAACAACAACAACACAGGCAAAACAGAATACAAGTGAAAACAACAATCACACAACTGAAAGCGGCGTTGGCTCGCCAGCAGCAGCAACAACAGTCTCACACTCACAACAACAGCAACAACAACAACAACAACAGCAGCAGCAACAACAACAACAGCTGCATCACAATAGCAACAACACAAATACCAATACGAATTGCCACCACAGTCATCAGCAGCAACACCAACAACAGCAACACATGAGCTCCCCGCAGCATCAGCAACAATACCAACAACAACAACAACACCAAATATTACACGAACAAATGCCACATCATCATCATCATCACCACCATCATCATCATCATCCACACAATCAGCATCAGCAACACCAACACCAACAACAACAACACCAACAGCAACAGCAACAACAACAGCAACACCAACACTATCAGCAGCATGCTCTACAGCAACAACAACAGACTGGCAAAATCTCATATCGTGGCATTTTTACCACCACAGGCAATCCCAACAACCCCAACGGCAACCACATGAGCCAACAACAGCAGCAACACCAACAGCAACTGGCCTCGCCGCAGCAACTGAACGTATTGCCTGGTCAAATGTCACCACCCTCCAACAGTCTCGGCAATAGTTGGGGCCTACCCAGTCCCGACAAATCTCTATTCCAACCACCCATGTTCAATCTGCCCGCACAATATGCCATGCAACAGCAACAGCAGCAACAGCAACAGCAATTACAACAGCAGCAGCATCCCCAACATCAACAGCAATCTCTAACGCCAACTCCGTATGACGATGGCCGTGCTGCAGCCGCCGCAGCAGCAGCTGCTGCAGCTGCTCAGCAACATGCCGAGTTGCTAGGTCTAACAATGGATTGCACTCCATTGTTGCTGAAACCAGGACCGCCGCCAACATATGCGGCTACAACAAGTGTGGCAACAGTGGGTTTTGCCAGTCTAGCCGAGTTGCAGACTACTCACGAGCAACAGCAGCAACAATACGCTGCCCGTAGTCAGATTTCTGGGCCCAAATATCAATGGTTGGACTCTCCAGCAGCGGATTATGCCCAGCAGCAGCAACAGGTGCAGCAACAACAAGTGCAACAACAACCACAACAAAATTTGGTATTGCCCGGACCCACTTCTTCGGCCAGCTCAAGCAACGCTGCATTGGGTGTTTTGATACCCAAACAGGAATCCTATCCAGAGCCCAGTTCAAATGGCACTGGTTATTCAGCGACCTCGGGCGGGGGCGGGGGCGGCGGCGGCGGCGCGAGCAGTGCCAATGCCACAGCAGTCCAACTAGCCGAATATAGTCCTTCCACCAGCAAGGGTCATGAGATATTGTCGCAGGTGTATCAGCAGAGTACCATGCCCTTGAAATTGGTACCGGTAAAGCCACGAAAATATCCAAATCGACCCAGCAAGACGCCTGTTCATGAGCGACCCTATGCCTGCCCAGTGGAAAACTGCGATCGTCGCTTCTCCCGATCCGATGAACTCACCCGCCATATACGCATTCACACTGGCCAGAAGCCATTCCAGTGTCGCATCTGCATGCGTAGCTTTAGTCGCAGTGATCACCTGACCACCCATATTCGAACCCACACGGGTGAAAAGCCATTCAGTTGTGATATATGTGGTAGAAAGTTTGCCCGATCCGATGAGAAAAAACGACATGCCAAAGTTCATCTGAAGCAGCGTATCAAGAAGGAAAGCAAAGCGTCTAGGAGTGAGCAACAACAGCAGCAACAGCAACAGCAGCAGCAACAACAACAACAACAACAACAACTGCAGCAACAACAGCAACAACAACATCATCAATATCAACAGCATCCGCATCATCATTTGTTGCAGGCAGCCGATTTGGCCATTGTCAGTTCTGCGGCAGCCGCAGCAACGACCATGTAGACCGAAGCGAATTCAACATCAACGATTGATTCCTCACATGAACATCACCAACGTCAGGATCATCGAGTGCCATATCTGGATCTGAATCTAGAGCATTTAGAGGTTGGCTTAACCTCAGATTATGGCTCTTTGTCGCCATTGAACAGTCCCCGATTGCAGTTTAAATACGTTTTTGTTAGTCAGAATGCCGAAGATAGCCAGCCGCTATTTAGCAGGGAGGGGGAGGAGGAATCAATTGTCGATGCTGAATCTGATTAAGAACAAAATAAATCAATATAAGCCAGGGATAAAGTTGTTGAAACTTGGGTTGTAATCTAAATATACATATATATTAATATATATGCAAGACACTAAATCTTAAATTATAGTATAGCCCACACACACAAACACACAAACAGAAAGTTACTAACAATGCCTAATTGCAAATAAATATTAACAGCCGACACAAAAACGCACACACACACACACACACAAACACACAAAAGCATATTTAACTTATATCTCTAATACTGTGATCTCATGTGTAATAATTATTAATTTTAATTTCTTTTTTAACTAAACAACAATTAAAATATTATTTAAGAGATATAATTTCGAAAATTATGATTATTATTATTATTGTATGTATTATTATAAAAAAAACACACACAAACACAAAAAAAACTTCACCTCCTTTTTCTTAGCTAATTGTTCATAATTTAACACACTAATTTATTCAATTTAAGTAAGAAAAGTAAGGATAAACAAACACACACAAAACAAAATTTAATTAACTTATTCGTCTCGCTCTTCGAAATCTGATTAGATTTTTAGATTTAGGTTTTAACAACTACATACATATAAAATGTATAAAATTCATAACTTTATAAATGATTGCAAAACAAAAATTTACCATATCATTTTTTCGATCGAAGAAAGAACAGCAAACAACAACACACAAAACCCCCTTGTACTTCCTTAATTTGATTCGAAATCAAGCAAAGCGAAAAAATTTATTTAAAATTCTTAATGATAATTTAGTTTTAGTTTATGTTTTACGTTCAAAACACACACCTACACACACACACACAAAACACAAACGCAACACATATTTTTTATATATGTACCTATAAATTAGCTCATTTTATTTTTCGAAAATATATAACAATTTTTCAAAAAAAAAAAAAAAAAACTTACCTACAAAATTTTTGATTTATTTTTCAATTTTAAAATTTTGAATTTTTCTATACTCTATAAAGTCTTAGATTTGGACAGACAATATCTTACGATAATTTTATGTTGAAGAAGAATGTGAGTGAAAAAAAGCTTTTAACAAAGAATTTAAAAGAAGGGACGTTTCCTTAAAAAGACTTTTCTAAAGATTTCGGGAAGGACGCAATGCAGTTTTATAGATATTTGCGGCCTTCTTCTCATCTTTGCGACAAAATGTGACACTTTCTTGAATTCCCTTTTATTAAGTCAAATTTCTTTTTGCTTCTTATTAATATTTCGTGCGGCATTTAGTTTAATCCCTTTCTGAATTGTCGTGACAATGACACGCACCTCCCCTCCCCTAGAGTGGCCCCAATATCCTATACTTATTTGTTCTACCAAATTCTTTTCGAATTTGCTATTTGTTTTTTAACTAAACACGGAAAAATGGTGCAAAATAATGAAGAGAGCGATGGTTTCGAATTGATTTATTGTGCGCAAAATTCTAGCCTTAAGATTTAATTATAAATTACACAAATAAACCCACACACACAATACAAAGAAAAAACTACAAATATATGAAACTTTAGTGCCACTTTAAGCAACGATAGCTGAACAAACGAAATACAAGGTTTGAGAAGGACATATTGGATTTATGGAAAGTGTTTAGATAAGAAAAAACACATCTATACATCTTAAAAGTCTATTTTAATAGCAAAATCATATATTTTGCATAGCCGCTTCAAAGAGACACAAAATGTAATTGTAATTAGGATAGGAGGGCGGTGCCAGAACGTAAAATGCTGAATAAACCGCATAAATCTATATATTTATACCACATACAAAACACAATTTCGGTGCAAGTTCAATAAAAATAAATCGTTTAGGTAGAATATATAAGAAAACAAAGAAAAAACAAAAACAAATGAAAATAATAACAATATGAATGCAACCAAAAAAAATAAACGAAACAGGTGGAAAAAATTACAAATTCAAATGCGTGAAACTAATGTGCCATCAAAATTGAACTTAATAAAGGTTAAGAAAAAACAAATCTAAAACAATTCAAACACACTCTCACACATACACTGCACACTATTGAAAAAAAAACTTAATTAGTTTAGAAAACTTTTGAATTTTTCAATGTTGTGATTTATATATGGGTTTAAAATAAATGCATGATTCAATGTTATAACTTAAAAATGTGTTGTTAACAAAAAAAACAAAAGAATTATTATAAAGTTAAAGGTAACTCAATATATGGTTAAAGATGTGGAGCAAGGAGCATTCATATTTTATGTTTAATTTTTCAATTATTTTCTAATTAGATTCGGACGAAGCTTAGCCAAACCGTATATTGGGAAAGTCGTTGCTTAAACGCTCCCGAAAAATCGAAAATATCATCTATTGTACTGTAAATATAACAAAATTGAACTATATTAATGTGGTTTATATTGTCATGTTGCTTATGGACAGTTTTTTCTTCCATACATACGATAAAAAATTAAATTGTGTCATTTTGAGATAAATGTATTTATTGATGCATTCTTAGTTAGGCAAAATTATTAATGCTCAAAAAACGAAACGGAAAAAAAGAAAAATTAACAAAAAAAAATGCTTGGATTTGTATTCGGATTCGGATTAATTTTCTTTCAATTTTCAATTAGATGTTTATTAAACGTAATTCATGTTTATATATATTAATTAATTAATTCTAATGTTGTAGGTTTATAAATTCTAATGGTACTTGTATGTTGTAAAACAATTGATTTCAATTCCAATTTCACATTATTTCGAAAGACTGTCTTTGTGTTAACGCTAAGCATTCACATTATATTTATAAGTCTATCGGTCGGTATATCCTTATATCAAAATTTGATTTTACTATATCAGCGTTATTCAAACATCCTCCACCTTCGACTCCTTCTGTACCCCTTTACTAAAATACATAAGCATAATTTTAATGTCATTTACTATAATCGAATTATTATATATATAACAAAAATACTATATACATATACATTGATCTGTATGGTATATACCATATGTGAATTTGGCAAACAGAAAAACTTTTTGAACACATAAAATGGAAAAATTTAAAATTTATATATCAACAATCTTTGATTTTCTTTTCTCTCCCCATTCTTTGCCTCTTTCTCTCTTTCAATAGACCAATATAAATTACTTTGGCATTCGGTTTATATGATTGAGAGGAGTGGACTGGAAGGGAAGGGGAATGCTGGCGGGGTGGAAATGAAACCAAGACGATGAAATGCAGGCCTACCAATAAAAAGCGCAATAAAATTCAAAATAATAGCCAAAGCGGAGCAGAAGAACGCGACGACGACGGCGACAGCACAAGAGAGCACGATAATGATGATCAGCATGATGATCATGACGATATATGCCAGCACTCAAAACTAATGAAATGTTCCAAAGCCAAAACGATTGCAACCACCACGCGCGCTCTCTGGAAAGTCGACTGACCAGAGCCAGTTCCTTGCTACCTTGCATCCCCCTTCCTCCTGCATTATCATACACTCCTCCGTCTGCTATCGTCCATCGTTGTCGTTGTCCATCCTCCCGCCGCCACTAGCGACAGGCTCTTGTCGGTCGTAGTCGAAAATTCTTCAGTTTTTCCACTCTGCATAAGAAAGACAAGCAGCAGCAGCCGCAGCAGCAACATCAGCTAGCAGGCAGACTAACTTTGGTTCTGCCAATGCGTTGCGGGGGGAAGGTTGTGGTCTGTGAAAAATTATGAGCGCAACTCTATCGTAAAAATACACAAAATGCACCAAAGCACTGAAACTCAGGTTTAGAGAAAACAAAATATACGAATACTCTAATCAAAAATTGGAACTAAAATAGTATTTGAGACATGCATTATACGATTATTTTATGCGATTAATCAGACATGTTATTGTTAGCGTTTTAGATGAAAATTCGTTTCGAATTGGATATTAAAATATTTGTGAATAGAATTTATTTGGAAATAGTAACGATCAATTTCAATTTTCAAACGTAATTCTTGAAGCAGTTTGAGTAGGCATTACGCAACACTATCATTTCAGTTGTCTTTTCGTTTTACTACACTAAATTTATGTCAAGTGTATTCACAGTTTTGTTAGAGGAGATTAAGAGAGACAGATTCTTTTTGTGGACGTTTCTACGAAAACCAGAGAACGTTGCTGATCGATTTTGGCATAGAGTATAGGAAAAATGCAAAATGCTTTCACGGCTGCTGCCACAGTTAAGGTTTTCTTTTCTCTTTGTTCTCTCTCTCACTCTCTATCGCTCTTTTTCTTTTGGTGTCTTTTAGTTTCTTGGTTTCAGAACTAGAAATTCTTGTCTTCATAGCAATCATCATTCAGCGAAAACTAAGAGAAGGATGACGGAGAATATGAAGAGGTAGGATGGGAAGGAGAACACTGTGAAAACTGGAGCGGGAGCTGGAGGTCGGTCCGTTTTGTGATTTGTGTGCTTGCGGTACAATTTGAGCCGCGAGCTGTGAGAGACTATAGTAGTAGCAGCTTCCAATGGACGGTTTCTGTTCCTGGCTCAAGTTGCGACAGGCGCAAACAAAATTATTTTAGTCAATTTCAACTCCAAAGAGTTCTGGCGGTGGAGAAGGAGGAGAAGGAGGATTACTAGAATCTTCATTTATACCAGGTGATGAACTGTCTCTCCTTTTCGGTCTCTCTCTCTCTTTCTTTCTGTCTGTCTGTCTGGCTTTGCGGCCAATCATGTGTAGATGTCGCCTTAAGTGCGTCTATTTGACATGTTTAGGTGTTTAGATGGCATGCCTAGATATGGGCACGAAAATTGATTTCAATTTGATAAGCAAGTCCAAGTAGATTTTCTTTATTTTTTTGGTTTTCTTTTGCCATTCGGTAGCTGCAATATATGGCCGACCATATTGTCAGTTATCGTCAAATGGGATTGATAACACACATTCAATGTGTGAGTAAGTGAGTGAGTGAGACCTAGAGAAAGAGATAGTAAGAAAAGAGTGGAAACCGGACTCTATTCAAATGGAATGTCATGCAGGCAATCTCTTTCGAGCCTTGGTTTAATATCTTTGCTTAGTTGCTAATGAGTTGCCGTTAGTGATTTATTTTGTTAAATAAATAGAATTGCCTGGCAGTTAGGAGAACTAGCAACAGGGGCAGCAGCAACAACAACCAGTTAACTTTGCATGCCACATGCAACTGCAACTGCTGCCGCTGCTGTTGTTTCTGCTGGTGACACAGGAGTTTAAGTTTCCATTTCAAATCAAATTTACTCCACAATTGAGTCATGCGCTAGTACCAAAAAAAAAAAAAAAAAAAAAAAAAAGCATTCATCCTTTTTTTTTCTCGCTCGATCTTTCTCTCTCTTCCGATCTGTTTTTTTTTTTTCTCCCCCCGTCTTTCTTCACTGCCTTCTTCAATTTGTAAATGAGACGCAAAGAGGAGCATAAAATTAAAAATAAGGAAAGAAACATCGAAAACAGCACACGGCAGTCGTAAAGTAAATGCTAAGGTCAACGTTGCCAGCGGTTCTAATCATAGGTGTAGAGACCCCTTTTCCCATATCCTAAGAGGGATGTACTTGAACACAATCACAGTATCACAGAAACGCATAAGCAAGCGATAAGTTCGCAATCCCAGGGTCTTGCGAGTGCGTCTCTTAGTTGCCTTTTCTTAAGTCTTACTTTACTTCCAATTGAACATTTGTGAAACTTGTCAGGGATCTAATGATCCCTGATCGCGAATTGCTTAGGCGTTTTGTTCGTCTTGAGATTTCGTGTTATTTTTGGTTAACAAAATGTTTGATAAACTTTCTTACTAAATGTTACTTTGCTAAAAATCCCTGTTTCCAGTTCTACGCCCATGTGATGACTACCTGGTGTGCCTTGAAGACCTGGACATATTGAGGTCCGTCCAGAGGGCTTTTATTTCCCTTTTTGGTCTTTGGTGACATTCACGCTGTTGAGTTGTTGTTATGGCTTTTGTAGTTGATCGTCTCCGTTGTTCTTATTGTTGTTGTTTTTGTTGTTGGCTGTCATTTTCAAAATTATATGTCACACTTTTGGCGTTAAAAAGGCAAGCTGGCTGGCTGGCAGGCACACGACCAGGCTGGATGAGGCTGGAGCAAGCAGGATTGAAAGCGAGACACGAGACATGGCATGGCAGCTAAAGGCGGCCGAGGAAGAGCCAGAGGGTAGGCAAAAGACGAGAGATATCTGGACCTGTTTCACAGTCCTGAGTTTTATTGTCATGTTTTGATCTCTTTTTTGTTGTTGTTGTTCCTGTGCTGCGAATGGAATGCGCATAAAAATGTTTTTATGTTTGAGAACTTGTCCAGGTTTTTTGATGAGTTTTTGTCGTAGAGTTTTTAGTTTCAGGTTGAAGAAGATCATCAACATCATCATCATCATCGGATCAGTGTATTTGGGAGGACAATTGAAGCGTTAAATTTTTGTTCGCTTTTCTAAAAGACAATGGAACAATAAATACAAAACATAGTATATAGAGCCACTTGCGTATAAGAGTTCCCAGATCAGTGATCAGTGAAGCATTTAATTTTCAAATTTGTCTGCACGGCAGTTAATCAATGTCAAGAAGAATGCTGCTGGTTGCCAGTTGCCAGTTGGTGTGGGAGGTCGGCGGTCGGTCGGTTGGTTGGTCTGTCGATTTGTTTGGTCGCTCGGTCGATCAGAGTCGTTCATTAATTTGCATGATTCTTTTACCATTTTAGGGTTTGGTTTCTTTTTTAAATATTTCAACAGGTTGCTTTTTAGTCTGAAATGCTGGTAGTGCTTACTTTTTGACCAGAAACCAATTATGTATCTAAGCCCATTTTCTTTTTCTTCATCTTCGACGTCTTCGTCTCTCCGCCCCGAATTTTTGTCAACTCGTTAAAGTTGTCAATAAGTGCACCATTTTCGGCTTCTTATCGGGGCAAAAAAGAAAACAAAACCAAAACAACAAAAAAAACTTGACAATTTAAATGTTAATTTCGATTTAGTTTTTGTTTCCTTCAACATACCCTTTACTTGTCTTTAACACAAAGGGTATATATGTACATGTAGTGAGCAAAGGCTACACAAAATCTAATAATTAGGCATTAAGAAGAACATTTTAACCTTCAAATGGCCTTACCAGTCCAGTCTAATTTTAAGGTATAGTAAAACTATAAGAAAATGCCTATAAGACATTTTTAGAACAACCAAAAATGGCCTTTTGAGGCAAGACGCCATTTTTCTTTCATAAAACAAAGTAAAATTGCTTCCTTTTAGAATGAGATATTTTATTATAATATTGGATACAAATTGTCCAAGTTGTATAGGTTTACTATAGTTTTTAATAACTTTCACCATTTGTTTAAAATAATATACATTTGTGTGTATACCTTTAACGCCTTTTAAGGTCTATTTTAATTATTTTTATGCAGGGTATCTAAAATTCGGCACAATCTACTTCGTATGTGGGTACGAGATTTGGTATTTGTTTTGGTTTTGTGTGATAATTACCTTAGAGCAATTTTGTTATCTATAAACTTTTACATTAAATACCGTTGGGAAATTTGTAAAGAAATGTTAATTTATTTTTTATAAATTTTGTTTGTTGTCAAGGGTAAAATGCCTGTGTGGTCTTTCTTTGACTAAAAACTAATTGGTTTTCCATAAACCAAAACAAAAGCATTAAATAAATTTCTAGCTAAATGGTCACAGATAACGAATAGAGGGGTGGGAGAACCAAAAGGTAGATAGAAAGAGGGCCCAAGCAAAGCTATTATAATTCTTGTCACCGATCATGAACAACCAGCAACAAATTGAACAGCAATTTTCCATTTTCCACCTCAACTACACAAATTTGCCAAGGACGTGATATGGTCGACAGGCCTAAGGACACACACAGACACAAGACGGAGACCAAGTCCGAGACCAAGACTGAGTTGGACACCAACTCTTCGCCTCCTCCTCCTCCTCTCAGGGGCAGATTAGCAATGACCAACACATGTAGTTGTTGCTGTTGTTCCTGCTCATCAGCGAACTCCGCACGCAAGTTGTAGCTACAACTTGTACATGAGGTAGAGACCTGCGAGATGCTGTTGCTTCTGCTGGGGCTGTGTGACACGGATTGTCTGTTGCAATTTTAATTGAACCAGACCATTAATTAATTTTTCCATTCCATTCCTTTGAGTTTGCAAAGGCGAAATTGAAGAATCGGAAAGAAAAATGTGCCAGAAACCAAAATTGTTACTAAATTATTTAAATTTCCGCTAATTCTGGTTTAGCTTTAGTGCCAGTAATCAGTAAATCCTTGATTTAGTGTGTATTTTATAGCCATATTTTCTAATGGAGGAAGGGAACCATGTGGCCTAAACACACACGCAGAAGCCTTTTTTCTGAGAGCGTCTTCATTTTTTTGTCTTCATTCCGTCAAAATGCAAATCCCATTTGAGAATATAGCGGCAATAATTTCAAGATTGATGGACCTCGCGTAGTTCAGTTAACGGCGCGGCGTCTCAGTCTCGATCCTATCCTAGCGATTGAAACGATCGGAAAGCGATCAACCGTTGGCAGCCTTTACATAAATAATAATAGACTTGTGGGCCAATTGTGCGCTAACATGCCTGGTGGTTAGCGTAATAATTCATAGACTCTCTCCCCTCCTAAACTCCCCACAGATGGGAAGTTATCATTAGGCAGTCAAAACGGCTACTGAATTTGTGATGATCGAGCAGCAGCAACCAAAATCGCTGAGAAAGTCATTCCAAGAGAAAAAGATAAAAAAACAGAGAGAGAAAGACAGACCATCGCCTGCTGCACCTGTTGCTGTAAATTGGGGCGTGCCACTCTCGAAAGAGGCGAATCATCGTGATCATGATCATCCAACATTAATGATCAAATCAATAAATGGCACGCCTTCAACAGGTGGGGGGAGGGTTGGTTGGGTTAGAGGGGGGCGTTTAATTGGCTCAAATGTGTGCGCAAAATGCGTTGCCAAGTTTGTTTAAAATGCCATTAATTAGTTAGTTGTGTGTGCATAATTGCCACCAAGATGATTTGAGATTAATTGGAATATGAAGATATGGAAAAGATTTCGAAACTGTGACAACTCCAATAGAAAAAAATAGTATCCTACACCCCTCACCACATCCTCTCTCCTATCTGGGCGATGATCATAAATTTTCTCAGCTAATTGCACACGGCCACAAGCCAAATGAGTTGGTCCAACCAATATTAGAGATGGTAACGTGCCAAACTAGTCGAACCGTTCCTACTGATTTTGCCATCTTTATCAATTTAATTTCCAGGCTAAAATGGTCAAAGAAGAGCAACTGAGAAACTTAATTGATGTGTCTTGGAGCGGCATTTGAGACTATCTATTTAATGTTTTGGTTTTAATTCTCTAGCCACTTCCTGGCAAAGAGAGAGAGAGGAGAGAAGGGAATAGAGATATATCCAAATACAATATATGTATATCAGTGTTTGTGATCTTCATTTTATGGAAAATTATTGCTATTTTTAATGCAAATGCGCTAATTACAGAAACACTGATATAGGCAACAGACAGAGAAAGATGACGAGAAAGAGGGAGACGGAGAGATGTTACTTCTTCCATTCCATGCAGTTAGCATTAATCAGCAGACATACCACAACCAAGCACAGAAGGCGGCTTCTTTTTTTTCGATTGCACGCCCGCGGCAACAATAATCCATGAACTTGGAGAACGACTTGACTAAGTGGCGGCGGCAAAGCTTCCGCAAAAATGTCTCCAAAGAATGTCCAGACCAATCCTAGCCGACATCTGAACACCCTTAGAAGACCCTTTTACCCACTAAAAAGCATTGCCAGAGTTATAAAATTGAGATCTAGTTTAGGGTATACTTTATTGTTGGGCGGACCACTCGTTGCCCTCCATTGGCATGGCTTCTGTGCGCACGACGATGAAATATGTGGCCATTGATATTGGTCGGGCTACCCATTTTCCTAACTTCTACAGGAGGCCCTCTAATGCATTCGGCAGCATTCATGATGAATTAGTTTGTGATTAGAAAAGGAGACGACACACACACACACACACACACACACATCTTCGACCTGGGCGCTCAGTCGCAGTCATTTTACATACACTTTTTCAATGTCATCTAACTTTCGCTCAGATGGCTGCATCTTGCAATTAATCAAATGTCTAAAGCCAGTGCGATATGGTTAAATATAAATAGTCTTCTACTGGGCTACTGACCACCATCTAAAAAATTCGAGACAACAACCTTTCCTAAGCCTAAAGAGAAAGAAGGGATTGGCTTCGACTCTGTTCTGTTGGACTTGACTACTAACCAACTAAATGTGGCCAAATGCATTTACCATAGTATTTTTTTTTTTTGCTTTTCCTAAAAATTTTTATTTGTAAAAATGAAAAATCCTTTAAACCAAAAAAAAATTGTAATTAAAAATACGAGTTTTAACTATTTTAACGATTCTGCTTGGTTGCTCCCCCGCTGTGAAGTGTCAAAGATCTTGGAGTGTTTGAGATTATTTACATTTACACCTGGTCTCTGGTTTTAGGTCTCAGATCTCTTAGGCGTGTTGCTCCACTAGCCACACTATGTGACGATGTAGCTATGTGTCTACATATAGTCCAGTTCCATGTCCAAGTCGCAAACGCTAATGAGCCAGATTGAGCTGAGTTTGACATTATTTTTTTGTTGTGTTGATCGGACCACCAGCCGCGGTCTGCTGTGCGTCTTGTTGATTTTCTCTTCTTTTTCTGTGGTGTTGTTTTTCGATGCTTATCAGCAGAGAATGACTTTGGACCTGTCCCGTTGGCTCAATTAATGAAAATCTGTTTTAGTTTTGATTTCTTTACCCTGTAGCCAGCCAAAAGAGAGGAGATAAGATGAGTATAGGCTTAAGATGTAAGCTTCCTCACAATCACCGTTAACTCGTTTTATTAACAAGCTATTTCGATATTTGGTGTAGGGTATCTCTTAGTCGATAATTCATTTGAAAGGAAGTATGCCTAACTTTAAAATTTTTTCACATTTCAACTTTGGTTGTTTTTTGTTGCGATTGTTATCTGCCAAAATGGAAACCGATTAATGCAAATGTTTTAAGGGAGATAACTTACAATTATCGAAAAGTGTTGAAAACTGATTTGATTTGATTGCCGCAGACGAAACGAACAGAGAGAAAGGGAGAGCAAGAACTTGAGTAAAGAAAAAATATTTTTGATGACTGATAAGAAAAAGCTTAAATTGAAAATGCCTAAAATATTAATTTGTTTACACTTGACAAGAAACTGCATAAATTAGTTAGGCACGAGCACAGTTTTCTCTACGACCAACTTGTGCATCTAGTGCTCCTCTCCTCTAGTCAAACGGAAGTGGAACATTAATCTCCTCAAGAGAATCTCCGGCTCAGTCATCTTGTTTGGGTCTCTAGTCACAATTTGTCAAGCATTCTCATGAATGAAAATTGAACATTGAAAAGGAAAAAACCCCACAAACAACAACAACAACCTCTCGAAAGCAACAACAACAATAACAATATCCATTGTCCATTTGCTGGTTTTATAAATAGAAGTAAATTAATAACATAAGTACCTAATCCAATCAATCAAACTGTAAAATCACACAAAAGCCCCCAAAAGCTAAAGCCAACCAAAAGGTAAAACAACAACAACAACTCTCCCAATGACTCTCTGACTGACTGACTACAAGATAAAAACATCAACAGCAACAACAATCATAGACAACCAACCAACCAACAACAACAACAAAACCTCAACGTAAAGTTTTAGCTGTAACAAAACCAGCAACAACAAACACCAAATCGGATATGCCCATCCCTAAAAAGGCAGCAGCCAAAAGACAAAGTAAGAAAAACGATATCAAAAGATGAGATCTGTATACCCTAAATGTAAAAAAAACAAAACTTCAAATGAAATTCGGAAAATGTCATTAAGAACATGTCAAAAGGAAGGCCTTTGGCTCTGGTCTAATATCTAGTCCAATTTAATATTATTTTATTTGATTTGTACATTTGTTTTCAAAAATTTTTTGCTACAATATAAGTGAGTCAGAATTTTCCGACATCGCCTTAAAAACGAATCCCCTTTGATAAAACGTTCGATACATCAAATAATCAAATTATAATCTTATAAGACAAAGTTGGCGCTGAGGTAATTGTCAGTCTAACAGCCTGTTTGGTATACTTCTATGTAAACGAACGTCGAAATCAAGTCTAAGAATAATAACCTTTCCTTGATATTTATTTTAAAAGGGCATTCAAGCTTCGCTACGAGACAAATTTAGCTTAGTTCTCTGGTTTTTCGCAATATTTGTCCAATGCTTTCTATATAGAAGACATGTTGAGTTGATGTTGAGATGCTGTCGCCCGGCGACATTTGCGGAACTGGAACCAAACGAAACTAAACCAGAGACAAGGGGAAAAAAACGTATCTTTTGCGAAGCTTTTGCGTCGCTTTGCCTGTTCTAAGTCTGTCTGTAGAGTCTCTTGCGCAGAGAGATCAGGTCCAGTTTGTCAGCATCATCTACGCTGAAGTTAGGTTGGTTGGTTGGCTGCTGCTGGAGCTGTCTTCCTTTTTACACACCCCCGCCAAAAGTTGTGGTGCCCTGAGTCGGCCTGCTCTGGCCTGCCAATCCTTAATTTCTATACCCTCTAGCCATTCAATGAAATGGGCATATTAGGAAAGATGAACACAGAAACCTTATCAATACGTAAAAGAGGAAATACGAGACACCCAAGTCTTGGCACCTGAGTTTCTTAATCGATAAAGGGTATCTAGGAGGTCGAACTTTCTACTTGATGTACAATTTTTATTTTTTTTCTTTTTTTGCGTCTTTCTCTCTGGTATTGGAGGCTCTTTTATGTGGATATGAATGGCTTAGCACGCGCCTTTTAAGCCACCAGCTGAGATGACTTGTGCCTTTTCAATTTCTTGTTTTGTGCCCCCTTCGCGTCGTTCATATTGATCATTTGATTTTCAATGTTTCTTTCCGTTTTTTTTTCCCCCCGTCTGCTTTTTCTGATTTTGTGAATTATTGAGTACTCGTAAGATCTCTGTAAGTTGGCTTAGCGTAATGACAAGACAATTTCATTTAGCTCAATTGTAATACTTGGGCGATTACTTGAAATGCCATTGTTTTAGAAAGTACTGAGATAAACGTAAAGAATTATTATAAATCTTGCCTAGAGTATCGACTAGTCGTTATAAATTCTGCAGCTCAGGCAATTGGCTTTGACAATTTGTTTTGGTGGATGTGCGCACCGGAAATGAGTAATCAAGATTATGCGATATTAGCAAAAAAAAAAAAAGTCAAAACAAGAACTACAACAAAAGAAGATGGAAGAAATCGATGTTTGATTTTTAAAAAGTGCACTCAATTGATTGATGGCCAAATACAGCAGCAATAGGGCCATGGAATAAAGAGCAGGATTAGGATTTTGATTCTGTCACTGTAGAACGGTTTAAATACAAGTTGCGATGCGCTAGTCATCTTATTGTGATCTCGTATCGTACTGTATCACGTCGAATGATACGTATCCGCGGAATCTATGTTACTTCTCACTCAAAGCAAACGGTGTTCTACCCTCGTGACCTCCAATCCTTTTCAAGCCACTTTCCATTGGTTTTTTGGTCATTTTCTTCTTCTTTTCTTCCCGCACAAAGGACATTTATCACCTGATCGTTATATTTTTATATACTATATCTTTTAAAATATTATGAAATTTGAGGCTTACAAATTGAAGCCCCATTCAATATATGAATTTATACAATTTTAGATTCACGATCACAATTTACGATTGGCCACTAACTTGAAGTTAGTTTTGGTGGCTATCATTTTACTTTACCCTATATCGTTTTTCAAACACACAATTCCAAACTGGGACGCAAAATGAAGTTCAATCAGTTAATGACCAAAAGAGAAAAAGATGATGGAACATTTCCATTTCTTTTTTTTTTTTTGCTTAAGACGTGAGTAATACAAGACGGACGACACAGATCCAGATACAGATCAGTAGCGAGAGAGACTATAAAACCAAGAGACACTACTAAAACGGTGCGACAACGTTTGTAGCCCTTCTAATTGGCGGGGCAAGTAACCACATATAAAAGAAAGAGGGGAAAAACGGCCCTAACCTAAAGTGGGGCATAAAACGCAAGGTTTTATGTAATGTGTTCATTAGAGACGATGGCTAAGCCATGTCTCTCTTTCTCTCTATTTCTTCTGTATCTCTTTGAAATAATTGTCCCAATAACCCAGCAGGCTATCGATTTTTATAATCGAACATTAAAAAAGTTTAACTATCGATCAATTCAATCGCTACGATAATATCGCAAAATTATTATTAATTGCTGTTGGCAAAAGCCTTTTGCCTTTTGTCCGACACTATGGAAGAAGAGATAGGGCAGGGAGTACCTTAATTGGTTTATTTGATTTGCATATTTAACAAATCGAAACGTTTTTCTGGTATTTAGAGATGGATCTCTTTGTGGTTTGATTTGCGCCTCTTTGGACATGCCCCATAAAATGTTTTACTGTTTTTTTACGATGAAAATAGTAGAAGAATAGCTAATGAGCATCAAGGACTAAGACAGACGAGCTTAGCAATTAGCTTAATAGATGAAGGAACTGAGGAATGAGGAGATCAGAGAAGTTGGAGGGCAACTTTGTCACTAGACTTAAGAGCTGTCATCTCATCCAACGAACAGCATAAATGACATGCCACACACACGCTTCTACTAGTCATAACTGCCTTGTGGTGTGATGGTGCAGTGCCTCCTCCGTTGCTGTTTTCTGTCTACTTCCATACTTGGGCGTCATAAAATCACAGAGCGATGCTCTTGCAGTTGATATTATTGGTTATTGAATGTTGGCTCTGGTTTGTTGTTGGCATAAACTAGCCAAATCAATGATCAGATCATCATTGGCCCCCCCAACCACCCGTCCGACCATGTGTCGAGGCAACAAAATGGTATCCCACCATTTTCATTGGTAATGTCGGCTAAGAGTTTCGTAAGAGTCTTAAGTAAGTTTTACGTGTTTTTAAATATTTCACTAATTGAGTGCCACACAAATCACACAACTAACGAGAACGAAAGAAAAGACTGGGAATAAGCTCTCTCAGAAGACGCAAAATTCGGATAACCTCGATTAAGAATTTTATTCGCAGAAGCTTCTTCATCTTGCAGAAAATGAGAAAGCAGTAGCAAGCGCCGACCTGGGGGCCGTCAAATTACTAACCGTATGACTGACAGCCACCGGTGGTCCGTGCTCCTGCTCAAGCTCCTAATAAAGCCGTAAAATTAAACGCCAACAGTCTTGATGGCCAACCTCTCTCTCTTTCTTTTTCTCTCTTTTGGTCGCCGCCAGTGATAAACGCCCTAAGAAGTTTTTTGAATTGTTTATTTGCGTGCACATAATTGCTGATTCCGACATACTTCGACTCTGTCTCTGTGGTTAGTTAGTCGATTGTCCGTCTTGACGATGGTTTGCCGTCATCAGGCAGCATTTTGATGGTTAACTAGCTAACGTTAATATTCGCTTGCGTGCAGTCGTTAGGAGGGCGTTGAATCGTTTGCGTCCGCGTCAATTCGGCGCACTAATAAGCCGCTAATGAGAAAGTGCCAAACCATTGCCAATAATTGAAGGAAGCTGCAGGGATGTATATGTAGGGTTTTCAGGCATAATTAAAACGTTTACAAAATCTTTAAACAAGCCGCAACCAATTTCAACCAAACATTTGAACGTGTTCACAGAGACCAAACAAGAAGCGAAACGCCCCAAAATGTAGGATTTGGTACACCCGACAAGTACAGTAGAGAATACTTCAAGCTAAGATTTGTCTAGTTAGTATAAACAGGAAAATGTGGAAGAAAGAGTATTTTGGAGCATAGTTCTCCCATAAGTGAATTGAACCTAAACTGGTTATAAATTATAAGGCGGAAACCTACAAACTAACATACGGATTTTCGTAAATGCATTCAAGGTGGCAACTGAAACTTTCGTTTACGTAACCCTTTTTAAGAACCGAATAAAGACGGAAAGGATCCTCTCCAAATAAAGCTTTGAATTGCAGTGAATTCATATTGGGGAAGCAAGGAGAAGTTGCATATAAAGACTTTTTCGGCTCTCAAGCACTTAGTCAACGACAATTTTGTTGGTAGCACAGCGAATCTAATACAAACTCTACGGACATGCATGAAAACATCTGGTAAACCCCAGATTGGCGCAGTTGCCACCCAACAAGAAGCCAGAAATGCAATTTTTCCCATTTCCAAATGTCCAAACTGTCACCGAATTTAACATTTGCAACGGTAGTCGAAAAATATTTAATTAACTTGTGTCCAAAGCTGTTGAAAAATATTAATAAAACATTTCAATTTTCATGTTCATCGCCAGAGAGAGCAAAGCGTGGAAAATAATGTAAAAATGAAATCAAATGCATTTTTTGGACTGCCGTTTAACAAGTTGATTTTTATTCCATCGAAGATTTTAGTCAAACTTGTTTCTATGTTTTGCTGAAGAAGTCTTCGTCTCCATCTACGTTTCGGCCACTTAATTGATGCCGCAGTATGTAATGTTTTGGAAACAAAAGCCGAGATATAAGCAGACAAATGCCATAAATAAGTTCGAAAGAAACATGGCCGAATGGCGGCGACAGCTCATTAGCGTGACGACTAGACGACACAGAGGGGGGACACAACAGACCAGGGAGTCGGGAGAAGCGCCGATTAAAATGAAAACATAACCGATAGCTCGTTAACAGGCGACCCCCTGCAGCAGGGTGTAGGGCATTTCCAATCACAAGAATCTAATCCAATTTTTATGTAATTAAATCACGTAACTTAACTCTGTTTATCCTCATTCGTAAGGATCTTAGCTAACTTCTATCCAAATTTCTCAATGAATTTTTATTTAATAGAAAACACTTTCAATTTTATACCTACACTTGGAGATATCATATATATAATTTTTTATATATATATAGTATTCTCTCTTCAGATAATCATATTCAAAAATTTTATTTTCTTTTGTTTTTAAACTTTTTCGTTTGTTTTTCTTTTCCCTCGTTTTCCAAACATTGATGACAATGTCTCAAACGAAAGAGAATGCAAAACAGCAGAAAGAGCAAAACAGCAACCCACCAGAGAGTAGCAGCAGAGATTCAGGATCAAAAAGTAAAAGAAAAGAGGAAGATCTCAGTCGTATACGTAATATCCTGAGTAAATTGAGTATTAGGGATCAGTTGCGTCTGGAGCAAAACTATCGTGATATACCGAAGACCTGCACTTCGATTTGGCGTGAATACGAACGTCATTTGGATCTACGAAATATCGAGAGAAAATTAAGTGGAAATAGTTTGAAAATATTTCTAAGGGCCATGTGGCGAGATTTTCATCACGTGTACTTCCACAGTGATCGATTGCAGGAGGAGCTGAATATTTTAGAAAGTGCAGGCATAGATACACTTCCCGGAGTGCATTATGGCGAAATCAGCTGGAATGGTGAACAGACGAAAAAATACTATCCACCCCAGTGGCCATTGCACGCGATGCCCAAATTATTAAAGAACCTGCGACGCCTTAAAGTCCATTCGCCTGTCCAAGTTTGTTTCATTGAACAATTTCCCAAATTAGAATACTTGACACTGTACGATGAGGTGAACACGATAGCCATGCGTGCCATTCTGGATGGTGGATGTGCCCGTCTGAAACATTTGCACTTCCTGGGCAAACAAACGACCCATCAACTGCAGGGAATCTCAAAGTGTGGTAGTCGATTAAAGGATTTGATGGTCACTGTTGAAACATTCTTATCCAGTTGGGAGGAGATACTTCTATTACCAGAGCTTTTGGTGCTAGAACTCAGACCCCATGAGAATGTGGCACAAACAATTGAGGCCATGTCCCATGTGGCGCGAACAAGCGGCAAGCACATTAAAAGTTTACAGATCAATTGTCGGTCACTAGATTCAAATCTGTTCGACTCTCTTAGCCAAGTGAATCTCCGCAAGCATTGTCATCATTTTGGTGGTCTAGTATTGACGGAAAGCAAGTTCGGCGACAATGATATTAGCGCATTGCGATTGCCTCCCGTGCACGGTTATGCTGTATTCTGTCAATGTTCGGATCTCAAGAATTATCAATTGATAGACTTTATAAAGTCGTCGTGTGCCAAACTCAGGGAGGTTTTTCTCATTAAATGTCCTCTGCTTACCGAAAGACTGATCGACGAAATCTACAAGATTCGTAGCAGTGAGCATGCCGCCAATAGTCCTTTAATTGTGAAACTTGACAATTGTCCAAAACTCTGGACTTACTACGAGAAAAATGTAGGTACCACAAGCAACTAATATATTTTAAATCCTAAAACTAAGTTTGTTTTTAAGAATTTTTCCTTGTCTCACTAAGCTTTTTCCTTTCACTTGAAGTTTTAAGGTAAAGAAAATGTGCGAGATGAGAAATAAAAGTATTTTCCCAACCAATTTTACTCGCCGGTGCCATTTGACCACTTTGACCTTTCTTCGGCTTACTGTTTTTTCATAACTTCTAAGATAACTCGGTAAAAAACCAATTTCTTACTAAAATTTTATATTTAGATATTATAATTTTAAAAAACCGAATTCAAGAACATGACATTTGCCAACACTGGCGCTCAAATCTGTCTCATTTCCTTTTGACACTGAACAGCAAAAACATATTTAAACTTACAACTAAAGTTACTTGCTAAGTTATTCAACATCTATTATACTAACTTCCCCATCCCCCCTGGCTCAGATTACTTCTTAATTGGCGTTTCGACTTATTGTTTATATGTTGTACATACATTTTCCAATTATTATATTTCGATTTTCAGTTTATCGACAATTGGCAACGCAAGCAGAGTGTCTTGAGAGTGGAAAAATTGCAGCGTTCGTATTGTCCCAACGAGAATATTCAATTTCTTTTCCGAGAAAGGACAAAAGTACAGTGAGAAGAGAGACTGACTAAAAGTACAGACGAGAAACAATCTTTTCAATGACCGTTTTTATTTTACTCATCTCAATGACAAGTTGGAAAATTCGGAAATGTTACTCTGACATATTGGTGAAAATTAAATATATATACCTAACTCTACGACTAACCAGTTTAGTTTTCTTGCTAATTGGACGCCTGCCATGTGGCGATTTGTCATATGGCAACGGCAACGGAGAGACTCCACGCATGCTCAACGCAACGCATTTTCAACAAGAAAATTTGTCATATGGTTTACTTTGACAATGTCCAATGGCGCGGCATTTGGTTCGGTGGTTTTTTGTTTTCGGTTTCTTGTAGACTTTAACGTTTTGTCAGTGGTTCAGTTCAGTCAGTGGTTCATGGAATGCAAACAAATTTGTGAACATGACGTCAAAATGTTTGAGAGTACCGGCCCACCCATTGTTATATATAATTATTGGGCGCCCATATGCAAGTGACAATTTAACTTTGCTTGGCATTTGTAGAGCAACGATCGAGCGAACGACCAAAAGGAACGAGAAACCAGCTGCCACCTATAGGAGGAGGAGAACACATGTGTTGAAAGTTGTTTCCAATGATCAAAAGACCAAACGAGCAATGGATTTGATTGGTACATGAAAACGAATTAGCGATTAGCCATCAAATATGTAAGACTCTGCATTTAGCTAATGAAGACTGAAGTCAGCAAGCGACCCCATGACGCGACCTCCAGTCTCAGAGTCAGATTTAGCCTCAAATTTGTTTGCCAATGTATTTCTCTAATTCGTTTTCACACTTTTCATTGCATCGGACAGGTATGAAAATTGTTAGCTGGCGGCGACTAAATCTGCTCCCTCCGCCTCCTGACTCCTGCCATGTGCCCAACACACAGACTACTAGTCAAACTAATATTTATATTTTGCCCTGCATTTCTCTTTGCCGACGACGACAACACGATTCAAGCGATTTGATAAGCCAAAATGGAAACGAACCAAGTCCAAGTAGGTGAAGAAAGAGAGATAGAGCAAGGGGCAGGAAGGGTAGGGTTAGGGGTAACGCTTGATGGCGGCGAGAGGTGCAAATAAATAATTTGCAGTAGCCAAACAACCTACCAAACCGATCACCCGACCATTCGACCGACCAGCCACTAGACAACGACGACCCACTGCTCGAGCCAGACAAATATTTTATTGCAAATTTGCTGATATTGGACGACAGACGACAGGCGACCGGCCAATGGCCACTAGCCCCAGTGGAACTGTAGCTGGAGCACCACCAGTGCGATTGTTGTTGTTGCCCAACTGTTTTGCATATTAAATTTATTTTATTGAATATAGCCAGAGATCTATGCAGATATACGAGGATATATTAAAAAGTTTCACGATTTAGGAGGTCACTTAAGATATAACAGATATTGAAAGACCAAAGAGCACCACTTCCATTGCAATAGGATTCACCTTTACCAAGAGGATTTTTATTACTTAACGCTTATTTTGGGCTAAAAATTGGTCAAACCACCCTCGCAAGGGTATACATTTTGGCATTTCTTTTACTTCCCCTTACCCCTCTCCACAAACATTCATCTATAATTGCCAGCCCCAGCCCCAGCGGGCGATGAATTATTAATTGTCTTTGATTTGCATTGAGATTTCGATTTGAGGTCTCTCTCTCTCTCTCTCTCTCTCTTGGGATTGGAATCATTAGAAAATATCCAAAGCCATAGTGTAAACATAATAATCAAAAGGCATTATATGCCGATATAAGAGATTTTCTGTTTAAATCGCCGCCGGACATGAGCAACGGCCCCCAATTGACACCTGAGCAGTATTATTATTGTTGTTG
Source organism: Drosophila nebulosa (assembly GCA_024703675.1). Classification (NCBI taxonomy): domain Eukaryota; kingdom Metazoa; phylum Arthropoda; class Insecta; order Diptera; family Drosophilidae; genus Drosophila; species Drosophila nebulosa. The sequence continues at coordinate 11,250,071 of JANFPS010000004.1, read as the reverse complement.
CTTCGACGGCTGCGGCTGCTACGTTTGGGGCTGCAGCAGTAATTGTTATTTATGCACTTGCATTTAGTGGAATGTAATGACCATGCCCCCTAGTGTGGGCGTAACAGTAGCAATTTGGTTAGAGCAAAAAGATTACACAAGAGTTTTTCCATTTTTCACCTTCTTTCAAACCCAAAGTAAACTCACGCGTGAGCACGAGCCAACAGTAATCAACGACTGCCCTAGTCCCAGTTAAAAGAAAAAGCAGAGGAAGTATGCTCACACGCGACTAATCCATGACCGGATTTAAAGGGGCGCTACATAATATCGTTGATCAATTTCAAATATAGATTATTAGGGGATCGAATAGAGATATTTGGCAGCAGTGCAAGGCCTTAAACCCCAATCATGACTTGAATTGAAGCCAAGTTTTTATCTATAAACATTTATTTTACATATGAAAAATAAAAAAGGTTATTTTTGAAATTACTCATTATTTTGGGACTTAAGTGAATCCAATCCTGCCCTGATACATATTCTTTATCAGAGAGTAAGAAGACTACGAATTGCAGATTGAAGATAAAGATGAAGAGGTTGACTACTGTGCACAGAGGCCTCGTCTGCTGCTACTGCCTTTTGCTGTGCTTTATTTGTGATCCCTGGAATTTCAACTTGGAGGCCTTTTGTTCCGCTCCTCAACGCGCTCCAAGCAGCACTTAAACTCGCTTAACTCGCGTTCTGTTCGCTTGTCAAAATTGCAGCAACCGGCAGGCAGGCAACAGGCCGCCGCCACCACCACAAAGATGACGCAGCGCTCCTCACCAGCCGCCAGCCAGCCAGGCTTGTGGCCAAATGAATTAACCCTTTTACTTTGCACACACGCATGGAAATACGGTGGCTACAACAATTGAGTGTGGTTTTTGGCCAAACAAAAACCCAAGTTACCAATGTTACACCTATGCAAAAATGTTGATCATATGCATTCGATACATAACCGCTTTAAAGTATTGTATTTCACTTGCTTGTTAATTGAGAAGAAAAAGAAATAGAGGTACATGCCTTAGGGTATTGCAAAATTATCTCTAAGATTATTTTAAAACTAATCCCCGCATACTAACATTTTCTTGTTGTGCGGTTTTTTTGGGCTTTTGGGCATTTAGGTGCTGCTGCTGCTTACCACTCGGGACTTCTTGAGTCTTGAGAGTCGTCGGCTGAAGCTTCAGTTGAAGTAGCACACAAAACAACCGTCCATCCATCTATCTATCCATCCGTCTCCTATATGTACGATTGTCCGTCTCGTCCGTGTATATGAGGAGAGAATTGCGCGTAAATTCGTTGCGGTTGCGGTCTGGCGCGTCGTCATCAACATAATCGCCGTCAACAGGGCCTTCAACAGCATCAAACTGCCAAGCAAATGTTGCTACTGTTTCTTCCGCAGCAACAGCAACAGCAGCAACACCACCAACAATAAAGGCAAATGTGAAGAGGTTTCTGGTAGTTTTGTTTTGCTTCATTTTGTTTTTATTATGATGAGCCCAAGCCCTTTCGAACAAAAGCGTGTCTTGTCAGAGATTCTGGGCGAGATCTGTCTGTTATATTCTACATACATACATATATGTACATATAAATATTTATGTGTACATGTATGAGTGTATGCAGATGCAATCTTGTAAAATGCCCTAAAAGCAACCCTTAAACTTTAAGAAATTGTTTTAATCCAAAAAATTTCTAATATTTTATTATCCTAGTTCTTAGCGGAGCAGACATAGAAAATCATTTTCATAAAAAAGCACGGGTAAAGGAAAAAAACGCATTAGACTCGAAACTAATAGACAACCATGAAGTATGGAAAAAACGGCGATTAGAAAACAGCTTTATTTATTTTATTAATTAATTTTATTTAATATTAAACCATTAACTAATTGTTAAATATATAATCTAGAACTAAATTTACGCTACATTTAACTCACCAGTACAATTCTTAAAATTGGTTTCTGCTAAATAGTCTCAAATTTTAATTTGCCAAATAGACAAACATTTTAGAGTTGCATACTTTTAGGCTGCAGATTGAGTTTACGAACTTAAAAGAAAGATCTCTGTGTAAACTAACAGTGCTTTTAACAGAGCGATAAATTAGGGATTTACTTTGCATAGAAAATTAGTTTTTTGCAAATTTTTAATCTGAAAACCTGAAAACAAAGAATACTTTTTATTCTAATTGATCCCAAGGAATTCCAATCTTTCTCATTGACCTTCTGCATAGTTTCTACAATACTTTTCAATATATTATCGTCAATATTTTAGTAACACATTTTTTATCTAAAATAATTTGATCTAACTTTCGTAAGAATCCCTACTCTTAGGTACTCAACAACTTAAAATTTTCTTGACGTCAGCGCGTGTCGCGGCTAACAGCAACAGTTACGGAAAGGAAACTCATTGACGACAATGTCAGTGACAGAACCAGATGTTCAGCAGGGGGCTAGAGGGACGAGGAGTCTCTGACTCCTGGTATAAAGCGCATGTGCCGTCGTAGGTTGGGAGCAGAACAACATGAAAAAGAAAAAATCAATAAATTATGGGGTAAAACAGAAAGTCAAGAGCAAGGCAAAGCATTGCCCTGCGAAAAGCTTTTCAGTGGTTGGGGAGATTGGGATAGGGCTGGTGCTGGGACTGGTACTGTGGCTAACCCTGAGTATTGGGTGCGGTGCAATGCGTTTTCATTCATAAAACTACGCGTTCACTTTCAGTTATTCGAGTTTTCTTTCTGCCAACCCCATAATGGGTTCGGTCCTTCTCATTCTGTCACTTTTGTTCGGCTTACTCAGGGCTATTTTTAGCTGCTTCCTGTATTTGATTCTCCATGCAATTTGTATGCAATTATTAAGTCGTGAGAGTAATATGACGTATAGAGAGGCTTGTCGCACTTAGACAATGAGCCGGGATAAGAAAACGAAAGCAGGATAATCATCCTTTTGCTGTTTAATTATTTTTTAAAATAAAAATTGGTTAATATGTTTTGTCAAAAGAAAGGATTGCTTTATCTGAGGTTTCTTCATTGATTCCATAAGGTAGGCAATAGTTTTTCCTCTTAATCTTGTTCTTCCTAATGTTAGAAAAATTTACATTAAGCTACAATTGGAGAACTCATCATTACAGTTTTTAAGTTGTTTTACAGAAACATATTCCCGAATTTGGCTTCTCTGTTTGCCCAGTAGGAAAACTTTTTAGCAACAAAAAAAATGCGAAACGCCAACGCGAAAATGCAAAAAACGAGAAGGGAAAATCGATATGGACGCCAAAAAAAAAACACCGGGAGCCGAATGTCCTTGAATCGGAAAGAAGGAAGGGAAATGATAGAAAGCCGGGTAGAATCTTGCCATTCATTAAAAAGTTGGAGCAAACATTTTCATGAATGAAGCTTTTCGAGTTTAGGGGAAATTCTACTTAAGGTGAACATGCGCAATGAGAATCTTTGGGGAAAAGGATTGTAGAGGGTGTGATGGGGTAATATTCGAATTAGACATTCCCCTGACCAAGGTACTGACGCAACCACATGATGCGATGCCTTCCAAGGTCAGCGTAAAATTTCATTCATAAAAATGAAACGCCCTTAGCAAGTATGTGTGTGTATACGTGTGTGCGTACACGCGCGTGTCAGCTCTATAGGGTGCTGGGCACTTGGGCAGGGACAGGAGCAGGCTGTGTTGTTGGATGTGGGTTAAGTTGGCGCTTTATTTGCGGCTTGTTGATTTTTCTACGCGTGTAAACACAAACAAAGTGGAAAAGCCATTTTCATTCATTAAATCGAGGCAAACCCTTTTAGAGTCCATATATCTCCATCTATTTCCCTCTTCCGCCTAAGGGCTATCTATACACACAATATATGCAGAATTTTTCCATTTGGCTTAGTATGTGTAAACATTATTTCCTGATCGATCGAACAATCTCTTCATTATAGTTACAACTTTTTTCAATCTGATGTAGTACCAAAATAAGGATATTCTTCAAAATGAGATAAATTAATATTTTAATTTTAGGCTTTAAGGCATTATAAGTAAAAGAACAATATAAGAATAATAACAGTATTACCGTGAGGATAAAAACAACTTACTTGTGCTTAATTATTTGCCATGTTACTTTTTCTTCTCCAAAAATCCGGGAGAAGACACACACTTACACACTTGTACTTTATTTCACTGAACAAAAACAAAAAAAAAAAATCACGAAATTGCGAAAGCGAATGTGATACTAAAAACATTTATTCTTGGCTTTTCCGACCGAAGCAACTACTCGATACTAGATATAAAACGAAAGGACCAATTTTAGAGCTTTCACACACTTATGTATGTATAAATTTGGATATCTTACAGTGGAAATGAATTATTAAAGCCGATTGAAATAACGAGTAAAGCACGGCTTTGTTACCAAACATAAATTATGAGGCTCCATACATGAAATTTCACTCACACTCACGTGCGCATCAATAACAAAAAAAAATAAATAAAAAAAGTGGCGACCAGCAAAATACTTTTTTTATTTCAATTAAATTTTTAATTTTTTTAAATGCGAATTACAGATTAACTGGCAACCGGTTTTAATAATTGTAGCACGGAATAAAAGTAAATATTGCCTTTTTAGTTGTTTCTAACACAAACACCGTTACCAACACAAAAAAATTGCATCCTGATGGAAGAAATACTTTTCCTATCACACACTTACAAATACATAATTGCATTATTTTTCACTGAACAAAAAAAACAAAAACAAAATGGAGTCAGCTGCCTCTATTCTAAAACATGAAGATTTTGTAAGCTGATTTTAACAGGTCATTTTGTAGTCTTTTCAACAATTTAAACACCGTTTAGAAATTAAGCGCAAAACGAATTTAGATGGAACGAATGGGCGCGCAAAAGACAATATAAATTGGTACTACAGTGATTATAACTATATTAACACTAAAACGGTTTTTATGATACTAAAAGCATTTCTTCATGGGTTTTTTCCCGACAGATGCACCAATTGAATACCAGATATAAAGCGGAAGTACCAATTTTGAGGATCTGTACATGAAAGAACATTCACACACATTTACACTTGCATTTCACTTAACAAAAAAAAGCAAAAAATGACGACTTGCAAAATTAAACTTTTGCAATAACTTTTGCAAATTACATATACATTAACTGGTAAGCCGATTCAAATTAGTTCCAACACTAAATTATGGAAATGTTGTTGCCAATAGGTCTTTCTGGAACAAACACCGTTACCCGACATAACAATGCATTTGTTAGAGATTTAGCAAATTTTCAGCTAAGACAAGTAGCGTTGCATTCCGTTTTGATTGTACAATGTACATTACGAATTTGTCCATCATATTTCTGGTGTATGTTTGCATTCCAAATCCAATTCCACTTATTATCCAGTCGCTGGTTGTTTTCCCTACACAAACTGATCCTGTCTTGACGCCATAGAAGTACAACTGCAATTGCGGTGCTTTTTCCAGTATTTTGCCTCTTGATCGATAGACAAAGTTTATCGATCAAGATATAAAATACTGGGCTTGGAGCAAAGCTTAAAATTTCTTTACTGCAAAACACAATTTTTTTTTTTTTTATTTTTCCTTATTTTATTTATTTTTTATTAAAGTATATCCTAAAAAAAAATGTGTGTTTGTATATTTAATTTGTTTCCTATTTGCGTTTTTTTACTTGTATGCAGGTAATTTGCAACCGATCTAAAGTGGCAGGAGGACTACAAGTCTATTTAATACTAGAAACTAACTCAACAAAATACTGTTAACCCGCTGTTAACTTAACATATCTCTGTTAAATTAGCACAATTATGTTATAGCACAGTTAAGTTAACATATCTCCGTTAAACTAACATAATTATGTTAAAGTACTGTTAAGTTATCATAGCTCTGTTGACACATCTACGCCATATAACAAGCGCTTGGGACCCGATTCTCTTCAGTTTGTAGGTGGCTGTCTTTGCGATCGGTTGATTTTGTTTAGTGCTGCGTCATTCTCTTATCACTCAGGTGAGTTTAAATCAAAATTTTAATTTTTATGTCAACATAACAAAATGTTAATACTAGTTAAAATACAAATATTTTTAATAAAATTTTTTTTTATATTTATTCTATGTAAATTTTATAATTCCCATTAATCTTTAACAAAAAACCAAAGTTACTCGTAAAATTTTTTAATTAAATATGCTACTCATTGATTATAATTAAAAGGGATACTTTGTTTCTCTGTTTTTTTTTAAATGAAATAATTCTTACAATTTTTTGAATCTTAATCATTAACATTTCGTTTACAACTATGTTATAAGAGCTAAATATGTATAAGACTTTATCTCTTTCTCTACTGAAGAAAAATGTCTTTGGCTAAGCGACAATTAAACGTAATATATAAAATCAGAGAGCAAAAGGGATTTAAGAATTGTGGGCGATACGTATTAAAAGAGAAGAAACAAGAAATGTAAGGGCTACGGAAAACGAAGAGAATATTCATGCCATAAATAGTTTCTATAACTTACAATACATTTAACTTAGATGTATATTGTGCCAATATCAAGTATCAAGGCCACATGGACAAATTATATATAAAATTATAACAAATATTATTAGCTTCTATCTGTAGATCCACTACCGAGAAGACCAATTGATGTTCCCTTTTCAGATAAAACTTGTATACCAGGTTCGGACTCGGATCGCTTATGTGTACGTTTGGGTAATCGTTTGACTGCCTGTTTAGCCTTGGCTATTGAATCTCCTGTCGTATTAATAGCAGATCCTGCGCCATCGCCTTCTGCGATCTGAAGCAAGTCGGGTTCGCTTCGCGCCAGATCCACATCCGTTTCTGCTTGATAGACCACATCCTGCTGAATATTGGTAACCTGCTCATTTAGGCACACGTCATCAAGATCCACATCGCTGTTAGAGAACAGAGCAGTGGCTCCCAGTTCCAATGAGTTGGTTACGTCCAGTTCTTGCTGGCTAATTGCTTTTTTGGGAGTGGAAGTTAATTGCGGTGAGGGATTTACTATGGATGGCGGTACTACAGGCATGTGTATGGTCTTTGCACCCAAATTCGTGTTATTATTATTGTTGTTGTATGGATTCTGTTGCATGGACATAGCTGAGGGCGAAAACTGAGAAACCGGAACGTTTTGCAGTCCTCCAGTAATAGGTACATTTGTCATGCTACTTGGCGTTGAGCTATTTCTCTCCGTCTGATGTTCTTTCATTAATTTGCAAGCCTTGCCCAGGGCACAGATGGTCAGGCATATTCTCAAACCAAGAGTGAACAGATAGGCCAAAAAAAATAGCAACCAGGCGGCTGCATTCTGAAATGAAACAGCTGTATAAATTGCTTTAATCAAAACCACAGCCAACGGAAAAGGTATGAATCCCATGCGACGAGCCACCAAGTCCGAATGATCTGAAAATGCGTGCTTCTGCCTTGTTTGAGTCATATCATACGCCAAACTTGTAGTGTACTCCCGATATATGCTTTCAGGAAGCTCATTGAAGCGCGTAATAAATGCATGTTTTACCCAATCGATCAGGATTTCGGTAAAGAGCACGGCAAAACAATCAGGCAGCATAACACAAAACTGGGTAATGCTCCAGTCGAACTCTTTCATCGTTTGTATCATCACAATAAACAGCAATACGGAGAGATGGAATCGTTCCCTCACATCACTGCACGTCAATTGAAATAAATTATTCTTATCGAACTTTTTAAAGACTGATCCCTTGAGCTCCACAAAATTATTTGATATCATTATGGTCAGCAGGCCCTTGTTATTCGAATTGACCGCCACATTAAGGCAGGTAGCCTAAAAATAAGAAATCAATAGGTATCCTTCATAACTGAATGAATCTTTACGCACCTGAAACATAATGAGTCCACTGTGCAGCACCACATAAATGAGGGTGAAGAGAATATGAGTGAGCACGCCAAAATGCTCACGCTTTGAGTGCTTTGGTTCTGTGGCTGTCCAGAACAGGGCGTCAATCGTGTCCTGTCCGAAGGCTGACAGCAATCGATCGCCCACCTCCAGCATATTGTAGAATATGTACAATTTAATGATCGACTGCGATTTAATGATATGATACACTCGATTTGTATCGACCAGCAGCATAATCAGGGTTACGATAATCCAAATGGCACCCTTGAGCAGGTCGCAGATCTCTGCCGGAGAGAGCAGTCGCTGGCCACCACCGCCACGACGCAGGCGACAAATGCGTGCCGCTGTTCGCGTCACCAGAGACCATACTGCTAACAGAAAGCGTACCGGCAAAAAAGTATGAATGTACAAAAATGAGTCGCAACATTGCATTAGACCAAACACCATAAAGCGTTCCAAGTCCCGCGGAATTCGCATGAAACTATATATCTTTTGACGTCGGGCCGAGTAGCGCTCTTCGTCATGTTCCAACATATAGCCGCGTGTCAGTTCTACTTTAAAAAAGTCATAGAACGTATTCGTAGGAGTCTCTGTGTGTAGAGGCTTTGTTGGTGTTGTTTCTGTTGCAACGTCATCGTCCTGTGCCTTCTGAAACTTCTTGTCCTCTGATGGACTGAACTGATTTAGATCTCCAATCCGATTGGGACCACTGACATCGCCACGAAATCGGAGATGCCTTTTGTTGGCTCCAGAGTTTTGATTTGCTGAACTGGGCATGGCAGCGAATAGATAATAACTTTCAATCAAAGTTTAAGTGTTAATAGAGGATGGCCATCGAGATGTAAATAAACAGTCGATAAAATGACTTGGCAACCCTGCTTACTAGAGCACAGAATGCCGGCTAAAAAAGGCTAGAGCATCGATAGCTGCTCCCAAAATTCGATACTTATCGATTTGTGCGTATTTTTTAGTGTTGGCTAACTTATACTGGCGGCAGCTGGCATTAGTGTTGAAAAACATATGAATAAACGCAAAAAACGCAGGAAAAAAAGAAGTTAAACAAACTGCAGTAATGAGCAACTCCGTTGAGTTAAGCTCTTATCGTGACCAGCATTTTAAAGTGAGTAACAATTGCTATTTTCCTCACTTCGGTAGATGCATATAGTTTGATTTATCTAGGGCTCCCGCTCGGAACAAGAACGTTCCCTCAAAGAATCCAGCACTTTATACGTGGGAAATTTGAGTTTCTATACAACAGAAGAGCAAATCCATGAGCTCTTCTCCCGTTGCGGTGATGTACGATTAATAGTAATGGGCCTGGACAAGTACAAAAAAACACCCTGCGGATTTTGTTTTGTGGAGTACTATACGAGGTCGGAGGCCGAGGCGGCCATGAGGCAAGTCCAAATATGAGAAGAATGTGTCCAACATTTCATGCTTTCCTCCTTGCAGATTTGTGAATGGTACGCGATTAGATGATCGTCTTATTAGAGTGGACTGGGATGCCGGCTTCATAGAGGGCCGTCAATATGGACGAGGCAAAACAGGCGGCCAAGTACGTGATGAATATCGCACAGATTACGATGCCGGTCGTGGCGGCTATGGCAAGCTGCTTTCTCAGAAAATTGCCCCCAATACAGACAACCGTTAGCAATAAAAATCATACTCCATTTACATTGTAAAGTAAACTACTATGTTCATTTTCAATTTCACAGTTTAACTTTATTTAATGTGATATAATTAGTTTGCCCTAATCGCTCTATAAGCTGCATCACCAGATGCTTCGTATTCATTCAATCTCTACTTCTTGCCAATATTATTGGCCAATGAGCAACTGAGTCCAGTGCCGTCCGGTTCGACATTCAATTCGGTCACAGAACCATTTTCGACCACCAATGAGTAACGCTTTGAGCGAACTCCACCAAGTGGTGGCAGATCGATAGTCACATCCAAAGCCTTGGCAAAGGCACCAGCTGGATCGGCCAATAGACGTACTTTACCATTAGCTCCATGTTCTTTACCCCAAGCAGACATCACAAAGGGATCATTGACCGACACGCAGACAATTTCATCGACTCCTTGTTGGGATTTCAACTGATCCGATGTGGAAATGTAGCCGGGCAAGTGAGTCTAGAGATGGGAAAATTGGGGCTTAAAACATCATAGTTTGTTTGTTTGCATACCTTTGAGCAGCCGGGTGTAAATGCTCCTGGGACACCAAAAATGATTACTTTTTTGCCATTCACCAATTCGCCGGTGTTAATTTTATTTGCAGGCGAATCCTCAAATAGATCCACTGAGGGCAGTTTATCTCCCACCTAAGTAAGAGAGAGAGAAAAAAATATACATATGTACCTTAACCTTGAATGCATTTGCATTTCACCCATCTTCCATTCCACTTCCTATCTTCTTTTCTAAATCAATGTAGTACTTTTGTAATTGTTCTAAATGTAGGCGTTGAGGGCGTGACTTTAAGCTAACCTTCACCATTGCCGCTACAGTTCTGGATAAAGATCGCTTGGAAATAAAGTTGGTGGAGTTGTTTGCTAGTGCACGGCAAAGCAATTTGTAAGACATTTTCGATTTCTCTTTCGATTTGTTTCTTCTCCTTTTTTCTTTGCTGCTGCTACGGTTGCATTAAAAGGTAGAGTTGCCATGTTATCCAAAGGAATTTTAACAGAGATTACAGTGAAGTCTCTTCAAGTGAATTATGCGATTTGAAAATTACATTTTCAAGAGTTTCTGCTTGATATTTAATAATATTATCAGATTTTCAGTGATTCTATAATATTTATATTCTTATCAACTTAACCCATTAATAATTTGCAGTGAATTTTCATGTATTAATCTTAATTCATCATAACAAATGTTCACTGTTTTCATGCAACCATTTCCGAATCAAGTCTTTTTGTCTTTAACAATAAATTCAAAACTAACTATGACGGCAATCGACTTTGTATGTTATCCGCCAGCTTCTCCAAATCGTCCAGACTTAGTTCCTTGGTTTTGCTTTCGAAATCTGCAATAAAATTGTTTGTCAACAGCTCAGACTGCTGTTCCGTATAGAATTTCCGAAATGCCCGGTGAATGCAGTCCCGCAATGCCGGCTTCATTATGACTAGGTTTAATTTAGTGCCATCTTTAATATTGGGATAGGACGAAACAGTTTGTTCATTGTTGAGTGGTCGTCCAAGGAGTAAAAGCTTTTGATTCGCTGGCTGTATTTTCAGGGCAGATTCAATTTGCTTTTTTACATCCAGAATGGTGGATGAGGGCAAGACCTACATGAGGAATAGACAATAAGCCTACACTTGGAGATAATCAAGTTATACTCACATCTAGTGTGCAATCTTGACCCTTGAGGACTTTAATTGTAATCTGCATTTCGTCCTTAATAAAAAATAAAACAATTTTACACCAAAAGCGATAGGGCTGTCAATAGTCACCGACATATTACACCGTTCAAGCATGCTGGAGCCGTACGCGAACATCTGCGAGCGGTGCTCAAACATCTCCGAGCTGCTTTCGAACAGACAACGTTGCGTGAACCGAAGCGAGCAAACGGAAAAAATTATTCTACAATTAGATATTTATTATTGAAAAACAAAAAAATACAAACTAGCCATTTATGTTGGGTGTTTTAGCAACAAAAGGTGAACCATCAGAAATACGTTTGATCAATTTGGGCGTGATCAGCGTGCGAAATTCAAACGGGATAAAAAAAAGTTGCAGCGCAAAATAAATTACACAGGCGGTGTGTGTGTGTGCCCGTGCGAATGAGCTGCTGCGTTGTGCGTGTGTGAGTGTTGTGTATTAGAATTTCGCATTTTACGTAAAGAACAATTTTTTATCAGCAAAAAAGTTTGATGTTCTCAAACCTGAATCGCAAAGGCAAATTAAACAAAATCTTTCAGCTGCTGGTGGTAAATAGAAGTGGTCCCCTCTTCGTTAATGGTATCTCCTACACCTCAAATCCACCCCGCCCCTTGATATTCGCAAACGAAAAATATTTACATACCTATTTCTATGTACTTGTGTATGTGTGTGCGTGTATGTGTGCGTACGAATTTTTGCATATCTATTAATTGTATGTATTTAGTTTTCTTGAATGCCAGCAAGAACTATTAATTATTCATAGTACACAATTAAATGAATAAAATAAAATATTACTCATTTTTCTCTTTCTTATATGCTGAAGGAATGCGCCCTCCTCTCTTTCTCTCTCTCTCTCTCTCTCTCTCTCTCTCTCTCTCTTCCTCCCAATCAGAATCTTCATAATAAACCTGACAACTCTGTTTCTGAGGCACTAACAACCTTAATTCCGATTTGACGGCCATTGTAACTTGTTGCTCTCACTCGACTCGCTTCTCTCGTTCGCACTCTCTCTATCTCTGCGCTCTGCGAATCGGTGTGTGTGTGTGTGTGCGATTTTATTTATTTTTTTCCTATTGCAAATATAAAAGAAAATTGTCAATAGAAAATACACCTAATAACATCTCCAGAGTTCTAACTCTGCTAAGCCAAATGCAAGCTGAAACAAGTTCGACTTAGAACCGGATTTAGTTCAGTTCCATGGCATTAATTTGCGGTCACAACAACAGAAAGAATACAGCAGCAGCAGCGCAGCAACACCAGCGGCAGAGCCGTTCTTGTGACAACTTTTTGAGGTGAAACAGTTTTTCCCAGCTTCTTTCCCCTTTTTACCGGTGTTTGTCTAGCGCACAGTGGGCAAAGAAGATCTTGCAGCTAAACAGAATGTACCGGTTTTAAAATGTGACGTATTTTTGTTTCTATGTGCCCCACTGTGTCGTGAGCGCCAGTTAATTGGAAGCAAGTAACTAAAGTTTTCCCCAAACGTTTATCTGAGTTTGTCTACTGTATCTACATACGTATGTGTTTTGTTTGTGCGTGTGTCCGAGTGTGCGTGTGTGTGTTTGCACGATGTTGAAGTTTGAATTTTTTACGTTAATATTTTTTATTTCAATTTTGCAAAATTTGTGGGTGAAATCCGACAAGGGTTGTCATGGGCTTATGTTTTTTTTTATTATTTTTTTTATTACTTTTTTTTTAATTTTTTCGATTTTAACACAGTTAAATATAATTAAACCAAAAAATTAATAAGGATAATAATAAATAAAAGCTCAAGCTCAAAGCTGAAAGCGTATTATGGATAACGACGCGCTAGAATCAACGACAGCAGCAGCAGAAGAGGTCAACACGTCGGCGTCATCTACACCCACAGCAGCAGCAGCAGCAGCAACAACACCAGCAACAACAACAGCCACAGCAACAACAGTGACGGCCATTAAAATCGAATCGGCCACAGTTAACAATAACAACAATAGCAGCAGCGGCAGCAGTAGCAGCAGCATAGTCACAGCAGCAGCAACAACTAACGGTATCAAAGAGAATAACAGTAACTTTAGTACAACAACAGCAACAACTAGCATACCAATCGTTGTGACCAGCGGCTCTGCTCCCATCACTACCACCAACAGCGAGGTGAGTAGTGAATGTGTGTGCGTGCAAATGCGTGTGTGCAGATCAAATCCACTCCTCTCAACGGCCCCCACCGCCTTTGCATGTCTTAATGTGCTTTAAAAACAATTATTATTAATAAATCTAGAAAATATATGTATATATGTATACGTGCATAACACCCCTCTAACAACCCTTCAAACCACCATATCAACATTTCCTTGTAGCTTTATTATAACCTTAACACAAAATTTTATCTAATCTTATCATTGGCAAAATCGCGTGTAAATTGTACAATCCAAATGACCAATTTCAATTAGATTTTCGATGTTGGGAAGCAAATTGAATGCAAAAAAAAAATCACATACAGTGGAACAGCGATTATCCTCCTGATCTGGTTTTCCTAAACCGTCGGACTTATTTGAGTACTACATGTCATCCGAGTTGTGTAAGCTCAGATAACCCGCAAATACCCCTAGACTAACGAGGTTCTAGTGTATATATTGAAATACTGTGACTCGCCTCTTAAAATGCTAATATATATTCCTTAATCCAATCCGGAACCTTTAATAGCTTTTACAATCCTATTAAGTTTAAACACAAAACCTGAGCCATATTTGTTGCGAAAGCTTTTTAATATAGTTTTTGTAATTCCAAGAGTTAATAATACTTTGCGCTAGTTGCTACTCTATACCAAGCTCTAGGAAATGCGTTTGGTTTTTAAGGGGTAAAGTTCATAATCTCAATGTGTTTGGCTTGCTAGCACCGATAAAAATTCACAAATATCATCATGACAAATGCCTAACCTAACACAAGCAATGTTTGCCCCATTTCTGTATGATGTCGAATGACACATTATTGTCCTGTGCACTGTGTAGTATACTTTCCTCTATTCCTTCCTCCAACCCAATATGCACACAATAATATTGTTCGTGCTGGCAATACTAAAATTAAGACTAACAACCCACAGGCAGCTCGTCTTAGGCGTCAAGGATTTGCCCTGAGCAAGGTAAAAAAGAATGACATAAAAAATGAAAAGGCAACCCTCCAGTTGATTCGATTTTGCAAGTATATGTTTTTTTTATTGGTTCTTGTGTTTCATTTGGCTATACTGAAACAAAACGCTCTCCTCCCTACAGTCCGATCGACTCCCCTGATCCCCACACTCCTCATATTGTCTACACCAGCGCTAATAATGTTTTTAAAATGGTTTTTTAGGCTAGCAAAGATAGCAACAAGGACGTCACAACGCCACCACGGGATGCTCCACCGCCAACACCGATCACCAAGGGTTTAAATTTAACCACAACTCCACTGGTGCGCAAGGAGAAACGGCAATCCAGCGGTCGTTACAATGTCTCTAAGAATTGTGAATTGACGGCATTAAGTCCGCTTAATGAGAGTGAGTAGCCAATACAATTAAATGTGTATTATTGATTAGTCATTTTTTTTATACGTGAGGTGGTCGTCCATAGCGGGACAAATTTCTTGTGGTTTTATTTTGTCTACGGTCAAATTAGCTAGTGATCTTCAACAAATAAGAATGAAATAATTCTGTTCCAAATCCGGATGATTATGTTTACAGCCCGTTTAACTTAAAATAACTTTCAGGCGACAAAAATCTATTCTATATATGAAAAACATCTAAAAAATTGCAATTATTTAAACACTATTATCGCTCAGCTGTTAATTGTGTTTATACAATTTGTTTATTATTATGTTTTTTGCTACTCTTTAAGGTAAAGGTCAAGGGGAGATTGAGAGAGTGTGTGGGAGAGAGAGAGACTAGCTATAATCATATGATTAGGTGAGGGTGGTAATCCTCTCAAATAATGCATTTTGACACTTGCGCGTAACTCTCACTCTCTCTAGTGCTCTCTCTCTCTCTCTCTCCTTATCACACACACCCACCCACTCTTCCTGCTGCGCGCCCTTGCTGAATTGTTTTTAGCTATTTTTTGCTAATTATCAAGAAAATTTATTTAGCTATTCGTAACTTTTTAATTATCATGATTTAATGAGCAATCCATCAATTTTTTTGCACAGTTTCTCCCTTTTGTTGCTTGACTCTCTCTGTGGCACCTGTTCTTACTCACTCTCTCTCTCTCTCTCTCTCTCTCTCTCTTTTAACAGAGTTATTTCTCTTTATGTTCTTGTATTGATTTTTTCTACGTTTCCCTCCTCGTGAAAATCAGCAAAGTATTAAACCTATAGGCGGCGAAAGTTTATAGTTTTTCTTCCTTTCTAACTAATAAAAAAAAACATTCTATAATATTCCACTTTTTTCTAGTTTTTATAATTTTAAGTAGCTAGAAATATTCCGTTTGTTATTAACCATGTTCAAATGTCTTCGTCTTCGTCGTCGTTTTTGTTGTTAATTTCATTGTGTGCCAATTATTGAACCGGTTCAATATAAGCAAAAATAAGTTTACTTGTTGTTTATATTGTAATTGAAAGTGGCAAGAATTAAAAAAGTGGGAAGAAAGGTAATTGGAGGATGGATAGGTATTTCTAAACATTTCATCTTTCATTTTCTCCATCTACATATGTATGTATATATTGTCTGAATGCATATATGTGTGCAGAAGTGTGTGTGTGTTTGTGTGTGGGAGTGTGTCATTAATATCATTATATCTCTACCATTACAGATGCCATTATCTTTGCTAATTAATCATTGTGAATGTGAATAGAAAGATAACTCTAGTCCTATATGCATCAAAACTTTTGCTATATATTCCTAAAGTAATTGTTGAGAGAGGTGTTTGGGTTAAATGAGAATACGTTAAAAACATAATAGAATAGATGAATTATCCAAATGCTTCACTTATGAAATGGTTTTCGGTGGTGCCATGTTGCTGACGGGTGGCCAGCTAAACGGAACCCAAAAGCAGCAACAGCAGCAAGAGGAACAGCAACAACAACAAAATTCTCGCCAGGATCAGCCATTAGAACAAACATTATCACGTCGACCTACAGGTTATTATGCTTTGGGCATACGTATACCCAAATCTCCATCATTTCATAGTGGCTTAGATCAATTAGCTGACGATCAGCAGCAGCAGTTGCAAGAACATTCGGAGGTGTCGCGAGATACCTCGCAAGTGTCTGAGCTGGAATCCTCCTCCGCCTCGACCTCGTCAACAAAATTTAAATTCTCTAGCGTGGAGGAATTGAAAGCTAAATTTGAGAATCGTAACATGCCTCTAACGCCTCCGCCTCCAGCCGAAGCTTTAGTAACTACCACCGCCACTGCAGCCACATCATCATCATCTCCTTCATCCTCATCAACCTCATCGAACTCATCGGCCACGGCCTCGGCACTATCATCATTATCACAGGCTGCTTCATCCTCGCTAGCCTCGGCAGCGGCCAACTCATCGGCCTCATCATCAGCAGCCACATATGGAGGCGGAGCCAATTCAGCGGCAGCTGCATTAATAGCATCATCGCCATTTGGCTCGCAATCATCTACCTCGAGTTCCAATTCTAACGCGAGTTCCCACTCTGGTTCGCTGAATTCTACCACAAATGCAGGTGGTTTAGCAGGATTAGGAGCAGGATCCGGAAGCATGGCCAAGACATCTTCGACATCAGCGGCAGGCACTTCATCTGGTCCAATTAGTGGTAGCATTGTGTCCACCTTGGCTCAGCATTTTTCATCTGTGACTTCCTCCGTGGCTGTTGTTTCTGTTTCGGCGTCTTCTTCCACCACCAATAAGGTATCAGCATTACCACCACCAACACCACTACCAACACTACCACCATCACCACCAGCACCACCCACACTCACCCATAACACACACACAGCTTACCGTTACGCAACCGAAATCGTTAACCGTTACGTTTCGATTGCGTATAGGTTAATCTCTAATTAAAAGCAAGTCTTAACTATTTCACATTTTCATCAATTCGAAATTCATTCATCTCCTCCTACTTCTACTACTACTACTCCTACTCCTCCTTCCACTGCAGTCTCCAGTGAGTGCAGCCGCTGCCATAAAGAATATATTGAGTGCTACCAAAAATGTTGGCAATCAATCCACAACAACAGCAACATCAACATTATCATCGACCTCATCCTCCACCTCATCATCCGCCGCTGCCGCAGCTGGAGAAGCTGCTGCCGAGGAGTTTCTGCTGCGTCCCAATAATACTGTGGCTCAGAATCTAGTTGGTGGCATTAGTATCTCCCTGGGTATTGGCCAGCGTCAAAATAATGGTGGCCTACGTCAAAATGGTGATATATCCACCACAAATCCAACCGCAAGCGCAACCACCGCATCCACGTCACAATCAACATCAAATCTCACCTCACCCCAAACGTTGCAACAGCTGACGGGGAGTCCAGGACGGGCGCGTGATCGGAATCTATTTCATTCGCCACCGACAGCTTCGGTTGCTTTGGCTTTGCCGCCATTGCGAGGTTGTTGCCATGATTTTTTTCATTTTCGATTCGTTTCTGATTTTTTTTCGTTATTCGACTAGGTTGACTATCCAACGAGCATTTGAGATAATAATAGTCCTTAATGTGTGTTCAATATTTAAAGATGTAATAATCAAAGTTTTATGTAATATCTTAATGAATAGTTATGTTGTCTTTACTTTTAGATATGCTTTGCAAAGTTTGCGATAGTCAACTGATATTAATTTGCATTTACCCTTTAATTTTTGTTATATGTATATTATTTTATAGTTTTACCTTATATAATTATTTTGACAATAGATTTATTCCACACACAAACATACACTAAATGATTCCGTACGTTTTGTCTCTTTTTTGTGTTTTGTTTTTCGTTTTAGAAACTGCTCCTAGTGAACGTGAAGAGCTTTTCATACAGAAAATCCGGCAATGTTGCACTCTCTTCGATTTTTCGGAACCGCTAAGCGATCTAAAATGGAAGGAAGTGAAACGAGCTGCTTTACACGAAATGGTAGAATTTTTATCGAATCAAAATGGGGTCATAACAGAAATTATATACCCGGAGGCCATCAATATGGTAAGAAACACACTTCAGTGTATATTTTAAATCTCTTGGTAATCTGGTTTTTTTGGTTTTCAGTTCGCTGTGAATCTATTTCGCACTCTGCCACCATCATCAAATCCCAATGGCGCTGAATTTGATCCTGAAGAGGATGAACCAACTTTGGAATCCTCTTGGCCACATTTACAATTGGTCTATGAATTATTTTTGCGTTTCCTGGAATCCCCAGATTTTCAACCAAATATTGCTAAACGTTTCATTGATCATCATTTTGTATTACAATTATTGGACTTATTCGATTCGGAAGATCCACGTGAACGTGATTTCCTAAAGACTGTTTTACATCGCATCTATGGAAAATTTTTGGGCTTGCGAGCATTTATTAGAAAGCAAATCAATAACGTTTTTTACAGGTAAAAAGCGAAAAAGGCATTGATGGTGGGAGTATAATAATAATGTTGATAAATTCTTTTTATAGATTCATTTATGAAACTGAGCATCATAATGGAATTGCTGAGTTATTGGAGATTTTGGGCAGCATTATAAATGGTTTTGCCCTGCCCCTTAAAGAGGAGCATAAACAATTTTTACTTAAGGTACTGCTGCCATTGCACAAAGCCAAAAGTTTATCGGTCTATCATCCTCAATTGACCTACTGTGTGGTGCAGTTCCTGGAGAAAGATCCCAGCCTGTCCGAGGCAGTTATCAAGTGAGTTATAGTGATCCTAAATACATGAAAGAATCTTTATTAAAATTAAATATTCATTTGTACAGAAGTCTTTTGAAATTCTGGCCCAAGACCCATAGTCCCAAGGAGGTGATGTTTTTAAATGAACTGGAAGAGCTTCTTGATGTCATTGAGCCGGCTGAATTTCAAAAAGTAATGGTCCCCCTGTTTCGTCAGATAGCCAAATGCGTATCTTCGCCGCATTTTCAGGTGGCCGAACGGGCTCTCTACTATTGGAACAATGAGTATATAATGTCGTTAATAGCTGACAACTCGCAAGTTATTTTACCAATAATGTATCCGGCGCTAAATCGTAACTCCAAAACGCATTGGAATAAAACCATTCATGGATTAATCTATAATGCTCTTAAATTGTTTATGGAAATGAATCAACGGCTATTTGATGAATGCAGCAAGAACCACCAAAAGGAGAAGCAAATGTAAATGAATTTGACCTTATTTTGAGTTTTGCATTTCTAATTTTTTTTCCTATTCAAAGGGAACGGGAAAAGCTCTCGCAGCGCGAGGAATTGTGGCAACAGGTGGAGAGCCTAGCCAAAACGAATCCTGAATGGACAAACTCAAGACGGTTCTATGATGAAGATGATGATGATAGACAGCAGCTCTCCGTTAGTCAAGCACAAAAACAACCGCCGCACTACGATCAGTACAATGAAAATTGTGATCTAACCTATGATAAGATCGATCAGCCACAACAACAACAGCCCGGCGTGGGCCGGCAGCCACCACCGCCACCACCGCAAAAGCAAACTGGGCTGCAGGAACCCAGAGAGGTGAGACAAGCGCTAGCCACACTAACAACACTTAACAACTACTAAACAAATGCTGCGATGTGACCATCATCGAAAGCATTACAAACCAAGCAACCAACCAACAAACCAACCAACACCAACACAACACAACATCCCACTTTAACTCTAATTCTATGCCTAAATCTACATGCACCTAATCGCAAAAATGAATGTCTGTTACAAGAATTGATAATAATAATCGCATAACTCATGTCATTTATATAAAAAAAAAAAACCAACAAATACATTTATTGTAATCTGTATATCTGTTAATTGTGTGTATTTACTTAACTATTGAATATTGGTTAACTAAACTAATGCTCCACTCACATGCCTCTATCTTACCCCACATCCACAAACACTTTTGCGCCATGCAAAAAGCACTCAAGTTCGTCTCTATTGATCTACCCCTCTTTCGCTTTTTGTACATATCTTTTTTATAAGCTACAATTCTATATCTGGGGATTTTCATTACGAAATTACAATTGTCTCCGATTTTTTTAGTCAAGTTGAAATCATTGAAACAGAAGTACTTGTTGATATATACAATATAAATCATCAATTTTAAACAGTCTTAATGACTAAATTCAAAATTAACACAAAACTAAACTATGTTAGATCCTTGCATGAATATGCATGATTAACTGTACAAAACTGTTTCAATTGATTTTTCTATCAATATACTCTATTGTTTGTCATCAATTAGCTATTTGGATAAGAATCTGTATATTTATATATATATAAGTAGTTAGTAGTGCTGTGTCGAAATGTGCAGTGTTTTTCGTAACTAATCTATCCAAAAAAATGGAAACTTACTCGACCAACATTCAATACACTGCACTATCTCTCTCTCTCTCGTCCCACTTCACCTGTTCAAATTGACATTGTGACAATTGTTATTGTGTTTTTTTTGGGGACAATTTTATGGTCGTTTACGTTTTACCCTTCCTCCTCCAACTGCCTACAATAGATACGCGGCGAACGGAATAAGGATAAACCGCTGATGCGACGAAAATCTGATCTGCCCTCGGATAGCGGGACTGTGCGAGCACTCATCGAGCATAAGCGAACCGATGAATACCTGACAACGCCGCCTTCTGATCCAGCGAACAACTAGGCTACTCCAAGAGCAACACAAGCAACCAAATCCAATCCAACCCTCTATCAGAAAGCAAGAGAAGATTGAGGAAAAGGAGAAGAACATATCAATATATTTGCGTTTTTGTGTAGGGGTCACTTTATTGCAGGGGCTTGGAAATGGATTACAAGAATACAAAACACACACACACACCAACACACACAATTTCTATAGATTATACAAATTATCAATTAAATAAATATGCTTTATATAAACAAATAAATCCCCGAAATGGAATGCTGCAAATGCTTTTGAATTGTTTTGATAGGATGCATGATTGTTTCTTACTGCATGGCTCCAGAATAATGTTCAATTTAAATATAGAAATATATATATATATACCTTAATAATTGTGTCCTCTTACCATTTCAGTGAAAACGTAAACAAATTTGTACAGTTTTTCCTTAAATTGTCAGCAAAACTTACGTCGTAGGTGCGAATCCCAGATCCACCTAAAACTGTAAACTGAAACAGCCACTGATACTACATACTACTTACAGCATATTTCGCGACATACTACATAATAAATACATCATACAAATACACATCTACGAGTAATATATATACACCTACATACATATATACCATGAAAAAGTCACAACTCTCCAACATTTATTTATACATACTACCTACAATATCAGAAGTAAATTAAATTTATTAATATTATATGGCGATTAGCTTACCTTGCTGCTTACCCCTCTGGCATACACTATACATACATATATCCACCTATAATACTTATATATACATATGTAGCCTGTACTTTGTTAAAATGCAAAAGCGAAAGAAAGAACAAGAAAAAAACCTCTAGTTGTGGTTTGTATTTTATGTAAATTGTGTGTATTTTTGTATGTATAACATTATTACAATGAGGGAGATATATACAGCGATATCTCCCGAATATCCGTCTATACATATATGTTTGTAAATGTATATTAACAAAAAAACGTAAACCAAAAAGTTAAAGAGTTACCCTACCTAAGGCCGTTTTGAACTTCAAAAAGTTCTTATTTGCAAAAATGATTTTTAAAGTAAGGAATACACTTTAAATAATTGCAAAAACCTAGAATTTAATGCTGCAAATTATTAAGCGGCAATGACAATTAATCCATTACTATTTATTATCCAAATATTTGGAGGTTTCTTAGCCGTTGACTTGGAAATTACACAAAACGCTCCATAAAGAGCTCTCAAGCAGCTGCAATATGTTCATAATGTTGAAATAGAAAAACGTTCAGAAAAATAAGAATTTTTTGTAGAGTTGACGATATCGGAATTCAGAGACATTTACCAATTGAGAATTATCATTAGACTTTTATTTTAAGCATAGACACATTAATACCTTTCCCTTTCTATACGCCAAACATCAACTATTATCAATCGCTTAAACAAACACAGGTCGTTTAGCTCTAATACCAAACTTTAAACAATGAAATCTGAGTCAAAAGTCATAGCTAAAACCGATCTGTCATACACTTTTCCCCTTCCTCACTTTTCATCAAGGCGTTCGCTACAAATTTATTGCTTTAGTTCTGTACAGACAGCTCCGCTCCGAATAAGTCAAAACACAAAAGGCTTCAGATAGTTATAGACACATATTTATATCGTATATATATATATATATAATTATAAAGAGATGTATTTACATATTTTTGGCATTATAGTTACATACAAAGAGACACAAGGAAAAAGGAGATATGGTAAGAGCAGGGGCAAAACTATAATAATAATAAAAATGAAACCTGAATGAGCTAAGGTTGAGGAAGGGTGAGGTATTGTTTTCATACAGGAAATGGTGAAAAAATCAAAAGGAGAAAATACAAATAACAATAAATAAATATATATATATATATAATAATAAAAAAAGAATAATTGTAAATGATAAATGTAATTTTTGTAAAACTATAAATAAAAAAACAAAAAAAAAACACGGTTATTATCGAGTCGAAAATTGGACATAGGAGTTTTACGTAATGTCGCCTTGGAAACATGTACAGATCGACTTGAACTACTAATGAATAATTACACAATCAATTGAATAAATTTGTAGATCCATATATATAATTTATATAGATAAAGAGAGTTACTGCAACTTTTCGGCCAGCCCGCGCGTCTTTATAGCCATTTCGTTAAGATGCTGCTGGAGCAAACGCTTGTTCACCTTTTCCCTAAAGAAGGAGAAGAATTAGATTTTGATATGATGGAAACTATTTTACTATTTTATCACTTACTTGACAATTAGGCTACAATAACGCGTCTTTTCCGCCGGACTTATCAATTGTGTGGGAAAATTAGCGACTGACATCAATGTTTTCATCCAGACGGCCATTTCCGCGGGATATTTCTTATTGAGGGCCATAAATATATCCGCAAACTTGTCAACCTGCGAACGGGGCGTTAAATAACCCACACAAAGCAGAGCCGTGTGAAGTATCTGTTCGCCCGATGTTAACACCACTTCGGTTATATGGCTATGATCTCTCGATTGCATCACAAAGTTGGTTATGAACTGTATGCTAGTCCGTATGGCTCCACTTTCTGGTAATGTCATAGCCCTTTGTGCATAATAGATGAGTCGATCGTATTGCAATGTCTTGTCCTCGAGCGTTTGAGGGATTTTCTTTATAATCTGCGATAAGCAGCCGAAAAATGTCTCCATGGTATCCGAAATATTGGAGAAATTCTGCTCTGGCGTTGACTCGAACAATTTGAAACTATGGAGAATGAATTCCAGGAGTAACTGTTGCATCAACTGCTTGCATCCCTCATCCTTATAAAACATAACAATAGCCTACATAAAGAGAAAAAAGCTTTTAATGTCTGAAGGGGAAGCCACTGCTTAATCGTATTTACCGCCTTAGAGATCTCCAGAGTGGGGGCACAGCAGCGTGTCTGAAAGCTGGCCACTATAAAATAGCACAAATCCTGCAGCATAGGCTGGAATTCGCTCCTAAGATTCATAATGGCATGCTTCATGGCACTGCAGGCTGCCTCCAACACATCAATTTCCTCCACCCACATCTCGGCTATCGACCGAAAAATTGGCATTGTTTTCTGCATGACTAGCAGAACTGGTTGAACCTTCTGCATATCCTTGAGCTCATCGTCTACCTCCACATTAAGGGATGAGAACAAAGTGGAGATCATATTGAGCCGAAAAATTGTACGTATTCGAGCTGCGGGAGTTTTCTGCAATGAATGAAATGAAGAAGTCAAATGTTTGGTTACTTAAATCAGACGGCACTTACCGATTCCGCTTGGCAAATGGCCTGGAGTTCTTCAAAGCAGGGACTTACGATTATATCCAAATATTTTGGTATATCCTCCGCTGGCAATATACTCATTAACTTGCCAATGCTAAACATCAAACGGACGGAGTCCGAGTTCTTCATGCGACCGGTACTTAGAGACGAATGACAAGCATTGAGCAATGGCTCGGCATAGGGCTTCAATTGGAATTGGCAGTCCCGGCACAATTCCTTTAGCCCCAGTGTGGCCTGAGCTGACATCGAGGAGTTGAGGCCTCGTACTAAAAGGTTGATGGCTGACGGTGTATAAGCCGGATTATCCATTAGCCAGGAGCAATATGATCCCACTGTTTCCAAGGCTGTGCCCAAGAGTTTGACATTTAATTTCTCATATGGTATTTCAGACAGAACTCGCATTAATCTGGGAATTTGACGCGACTCGTCGCCGCTAAAGTGTTCGGCCACCGATTGAAACGAAAATATACAAGCCTCGAGTTTGGTCCATTGCGTGGGGTTTGTTTGCAACTCAGCAATGGCCTCATCCAGCATTGCAGCCAAAATTTCAAGTATATAATCGTGAAGCACATCATAGCAATACATGAAGGTATCAGATATATCCTGGCGATAGCAGCGAAAGCATTCCAAATCATCAGAACTCCATTTATCCAAGGATTTCTCATCCGGTTGCTCCGATTTTCGCACTAAAATGCTAGTTAAATGGGCATACAATGGCTTTATGTATTCCCAGCATTTTAGCTTCTGCTCTTCAATTGGCATGGCAAAGACTTCATCCTGCAGCATATACCAAAAAGCCAGAGCCATGGTGCTACAAGATTCTTCCACTGGATAAATTCCAGGCTTATCTGTGCATTTCAATATTTCCTGAATCATACGGTTCATTAGTAGCGCAAGTTCCGGATCTGATGCTGTAATGCCACTCAATAGTAAAGTGGAGTGACGCTCGACAGCGGACACGAAGAGCATGTAAATATGGACAATTATATCCTCATTGTTATTATCTCGCTTCCATTCCATTTTCGTGATTTCTGTCAGTGAGTCGAGAAACATTTTGATCAATAGAAACGCGGTTTTGGGATAATTGTGGCAATCTGGTTGAATGATGATATTGATCAGTGTCTTTAGACACGTCTCGGCCAATTCATTTTCATCGGAGGACATGCAGCCGTCACCTGATCGTATGCAGGGCCAGTAGCACTTGTTGACCAACTCCAAGAGGGCTCTAGTAATGCTTACACAACCCTCTATTGAGAAGCCAACGTTCCTGTAAAATTTTTTAACATTAATTAAAATACTTATTTCAAAAAAGTAATAAAAACGCACTTTATCCAAGTGCCAACACATTTCACGGCACGTATCATATTACTATAGCTCTCCGCATCATCTTTCCATTCAACCTGACGGCCCATCTGTGCATTTAGATATGCCTCACAGGTCTGTAGAACTATGTTCATCCGGTTGCCCAGCTCTGCTCTAAGCGTAACTCGCTTCACAGATGTGTGTATAACTTGAGCCTCTTCTGGAATGGCTTGGAGCACCTCCAACATGATCCATAGTTGAATATCGGCACTAACGTTCGGTATCCGATGCTGTTGAAAAGTATCGATGACTTCTTCAATAGCATTTGGCCAATCATCTTTAAGCATATGCACTATATACGCTCCCAAAGCAATGCACAGACGATTCAGTACTATTTTAGGTCCACCGGCGAATCGAACAAGTGTCTCCAATATCTTCTGTTTCAGCTCCTCGCGATTCTCCACGGGCACCTCATGCCAATGCTTCATAAGTTTCGAGTGCAGAGTTATGGCTCCAAAGAATTGTACTTCTTGGCTCTAAGAGTGGGGGAGTGGGTAGGATTTGCATTTGTTAAGATTTGCATTCGATGCGGTGTGGAGGCGGGAGGTGGCGAAACAGGAATTGGAAAAACGTATACATATTGATGCGCAGGTCATTTTTGTAGCTGTCGTTGTTGTTGTATTTACCTTGCCTAGTTGCATGAGCTCCCAGGAAAATTGCCAAGCTAGAGGACTTTTTTCAGCCTCCGTTAAAAACTCATGGGTGATTGCCTGCTCTTGGGAGTTAGAGCGATAAAACACCACAACGGCCTCCTCTAAACGCTGCAGATCAATGGGTTCCATGGCAGATGCCATATTGTCCACTATAGAAAAATGTATTTGTTTGACGATCTCACGGCTCAGGGAAAAACAGACGACTTCAGCAACAATTTTTTTCCTTTTGATAAACCGTGCCCCTATTTTGAGATATGTGTGACCGTATACCATTTTGACTGTGCGATGGCAACTCTACGTGCAAGAATGTTTGAACATTGCGTGGTAATTTCTTCTGTCTAGATCTAGAATCCATCCTGGATCCCTGAATTAATTAATATTATGTGTTACATACACCAAACGTTTTATTTTTTATTTATTTACCCAACCAAAGAAAGATTTGTACAATATAACACTTTAAACGCTTTAAAGGAAGACAACATTGTTGTGCCTCAAAAAATCAGCTCAGTCACATCATTACCAAAAAGTAAATTCCAGGATTTGGGAACTGTTAGTTTAAAGCTGCCATCCCCTCCGCTGCGGAGCTGAAGGAAATCCTCGCACAGTTCATTTAATTCTCGCACTATAAGCGAGGCATCCGTGGAATTGTCCCCTTCAAGAAGATAGCGGAATAACAACATTACTTGGACGTCCGCCTCTTTGAAGGCTGTAAATAATTGTAGACCATTGCCCCCGCCATAAATGGTATCGCCAGTGTGCTCTTTCCATTTGATTGTTTCGGGATTTCCCAATTGCCCCGCATGGGCTGCTTTGAAATTATCACTAGCTCGATATGCCCAAGGCGATTCTTCAATGATTCGGCGCTCAAAGCCAAAGCTGCCACTAAGAATGACCACACGACGGGCCCCTTTTAACAGCTCCACCAGATGACTTTGGAAATCCCTTGTGTGCCGGGAAATCCACGGAGCGCGAAATTGTACGACCAGTAGCTTGTCTTCCACACCTTCATATAGTTCACAAGAGCCCACTTTTTCGTTGGGTTCGTGTTGGTAAGCCGAGGGCCCGTATACTGGGATTAAGGCTTTATGCGACAAACTTCCTATTTTTTTTAACTGTTTGGAGGCAATCAGCAAGTCGCAGGCAAGCTGTGCTGCGTTTCCCACACAGATGCTGGGGACGATCACCGTGTAGTCATTTACGTTTAATGTTCCTTTACTTTTTAAGTGCAACATGGTTAAGCGAAATATCTTTAGACCTTTTCAAGATCTTTAATTGGAATCCAAAATCAAGTTAAAAATATGAAAGTAATGTTGACAGTTTTGTAAAACGACAGAAACGTCCCAGCCACTCTCGACGTTAGAAATAACGTAAGCAGAACGTAAGCAGAAGCGTTACTTTGCTAGCGTTACTAAACACTGTATTAAATTTTGCTTTTGTGCTAATGTTTTCCCGGCGTAATTTTTTGATATGTCGGCAAATTCCGTGAATATATCGGTGGAAACCACTTGCGAGAATCAAATACGTGAAATTGGCTATGACGGAACCGAGCTGTATCAACCGTAAGTTCAAAATGTTCCTAAGTAAACGTAAAATAAAGTAACAAGCTATTACTCTCTCTTCCTCTTTCTGTTTAGGCCTCCGACGTTGTCCGAAAGCCTGGCGAAATGTGCGGCTCGCATTGATTTCAGCAAAACATCACTCGACGACTTAAAAAAGGAGGAAAAGTCTGCCGCGGAGGCAGAGGAGAACAGAGAAAAGGATGGCACACAATTTCAGGAGAGCCTTTGGCCCTGGGATGCAGTACGCAACAAGTTAAAGGATGCTTTTACCGAAATTTGTGTTCTTTCCGATGTGATATCCATAGCCAAGGATAAGCGTTATTTGGTACTGGATCCATTGCTAGAAGAAGGTGACGATACAAAACCCATAGTACAGGTCTATAGCCGCAAAAAGGCCATTTCCCAAGCAGCTCAAGTTTTGCTGGGCGGAGCAGAGCGATTGAGAAACGCCCACAGCGAGCAAAGAAGCCGTAATATTTCAGATTTTCACATAGAGTTGCTGCGTCTGCGGCAGAACTGGAGGCTAAAAAAGGTCTCCAATGCTATAATAGGAGATTTGAGTTATCGCACAGCCGGCTCAAAGTTTAACATGAGTGGAACGTTTGAGGTGACCAAAGCCGAGGAGCTTGCAGACGAAGATCAGCAGCATGGACAAAACAACTCGTCGTCGTCATCATCCGCAACTGCGAATGGCATGCCCATTAAGGCTGCATCAGCTCTGAGGGTGATTGTCCCTGCCGAACTGCAAGGGGTGGCCTATATAAAGGTCATTACCCAAAAAGATCAAGAGGATTTGTGTTCGGCACAAGTCAATCTCATGGGTCACGGTCCGAATATCACAGCCCAAGTTGGTGTTTGGCAGAAGACACTAGAATTCGCCCAGAATGTTCTGTTTTGTAAGGAGCTTTTTGCCCAATTAGCTCGAGAAGCTATACAGCTGCAGGCTCCCATTCCGCATGTGGTTATCGGAAATCAAATACGAGCAACTCTACTCCCCAATATACAACTAATCATCTCCCTCTGCCACTCCACAACTTTTGACTCCAGTCAACCGGCACCCATCAATGATCATGATCATGTCCTGGAACATTCATTGCATCAGCTGCTTAGAGAGGTTCACTACAAAAACTCGCATCATCCCTTCCCCCATCCATCGAGTGCTCCACTCGGTCCTAGTAAGAAGCGAATGATGGCTGGACCTATGGCTGCCGATCGGGAAACTCTAATCGACATGACCAAATCTCAAACCATTTTAGAACAGATTATAGCTCAAGCTCAGCACATCTTTATGCGAAAACGCACTCAATATGTCCTGGATACCTTGGCTCGGGATGTGAAAGATCCCCAAATTGTTTCCCATTGGAATGCAATGAATAGCCCAACGATGTCGTGTGTCAAGATTAATATTGTTACCCATGGCTATGATGCCATTGGGCGAACGTCGTTGGTTATTCATGTTAAGGAGCGCTCGCTGAAGTGCATTTGCCGTGATGGTCGAGTCATGCGTTTGTCCTATGAACCGCAAGAGTTGAGGGATCTCATTCTTTGCCAAATTAATTCTCATCAAATCTCATGTCTCGTGAGTCTGGCTCGTTGCATGGCCTGGACTGTCCTTTCAAATAGCAATCATTTGGGCATAGGCAAGGTAGAGCCATTGGGCAATGCCAGCTCCTGCTTGTTAGCCTCACCAAATGGAGATCGCATGATCGCCGTGCAAATACGTTGCGATCCTCAAATAGATGTCAAGGTTTACATAGCCAAGAGTCCGCGTCAGGATTTCTTCCCGAATCCCCTCGTGCCCGAAAAGCTTTGGGAGAATCTGGGTGGCAGTTTTAAAGAGGTGAGCAAAGAATTTACTGGTAGAATTAATAATGAATTTAATTAATTCCTTTCTTTATAGGTGCGTTTTGATAAAATTGAGGGTAAAAGTTTTCTCAACAAAATGGAATTTTTAATGGCTTCCCTGACTAGTAATACGGCTTAATTTATATTTATTTATTCCTTATAAATGTCTAGTTTAAGATAAAAAAAATTTCTTTGCAAGTAAATAAATTGAACAGGCATAACTATTTGTGGTCTGCATTGATATTGTACTAGCAGTTTTGCGAATTCCAAGTACGTTTTCCTATTTATATAAAATGAGTCATAATTCGCCTTTCTAAGGCCTTTAGCAAAGAGGTCAGCGTCAGGTAATTGTCGACGGGACACACAGGTAAGTTCGAAACAATTTTCATTATCAAAAATATTCTTCAAATATTTACATGTTATTATATTTCAGGTCGTCCCAAAAGATCGCATAAGCAAGGGATAAAGGAACCGGTGAACTACTTCAAATTTATCTTTCCTTTATTAAATTTTTTTTCAATCGAATTTTTATTTACAAAAAACAAAACTGCACAATCTTCACCACAAAAAGCATTCTTTAGAGATTTTATTAGTTTTGCCATATATAAGGTAAATTTATTTTAATATTATTTTATAGAACGCTTTAAAAATTGATTATAGGATTCATATAAAACATATTATTTTGCAGATTTGGTGCTAAGAATTTCAGTTGGATTCCAAATCATATTTAAATTGATGATGGTAAGCCGCATAATTATTCCAAAGACGTTGCTGATTCTCTCCTGGCGCTGGGGATATTATATTGAACGTGTCCTCCAAACTGACGACATTAGCCCGATTTGTGCTCTGAAATTGTTACATTAATGCGAACCTATGCGAAATGTTATTCAATGGTCATACTTACCCAACGTTCAAGATCACAAAATGTGATATTGTATCTCTGGCTATTGCCACCGATTTGTTCATCATTCATTGGCGACTGAGTTAGACGTAAATAAAGGCCGCAATTTGTGGAGAAGAGGACTGGAACACGCTTAGCTGGCGCAGAACCAGCTGCTCCAAATCCCGCACCCTGAATTTGCCGATAGGTTAGACAATTTGGTAGCGATGTTATTGGAGCTATGGTTATAGTTTCCCTACGCTCCTCTCTTTCGATGCGACTCTGTATGCTGGAGCCTCTCACAAATTCGAAGCAAGCCTGGAAACAGAAATAGGACGGCGCCACTTTGATGCATTTGCTGTAATTGAATTATTGTCGCAGACCGAATTTGAATTGATTCTTCATGTATATGAACTGACGATGGATATGCATTTTTCTGTCCGAATGGTTTATTGATTTTACTATATTCATATATATATAAATATATGAAATATATATATATAAAGTGCAACCTGTCAACACACTAGGAACTACCTTTCTGGAGTGTCCCGTGTCAGTGTACGTACAATAGAGTTAATTAACGTGGTGGACATTTGTTGGTGACTGAGCTGACGGCGTTGTCAAGGTAACCTCCGTTAACTGCATGTGAGTGTGCGTGTTGCGGAGCCAATTGTCTGGCAATGTCGACGTTCGATTACCGTAAATAATTGTAAGGGAAAAAAGATAACTTTAAGGCTGCCACACAAATTGCTCTATTAAGCCGGCAAAGGCCATAGACGATTTTTGTGGGCTAATTGTTGATAGCCAGTTTGTAATCAGTCAGAAATACAAGAAAGAGATCATGAAGTACTTGGCGCCACAATTAATGAGTCACGAAACTAATCTTTTAAACCACCTTTTCCATTAAACTCCGAATTTATTTATTAGAAAATTTTGTTTTATTCGTAGATTATGGTTATATTTAATTCAGCCAAACCCCAAAATAAAAACTTTTCCGTACTTTTTACAAATATTGTTTTAAAACTTTATTTCATTTTATATTATATTGTTGTTTCTGTTTTATTTGTTGTTTTTTTTTTGTTGTTTATTTGTGGTTTCGTGTTGTGGGTGTGTTGTAAATTGTATAATTAACACTAAAATACTTATTTCAAACATAGTTTTATATTTAATCCGTTTTTTTATTTTTGTTTTTTCTGTAATTTCTTTTCTCTCTTTTCCTTTTTTATTTGTTGTATTATGTATGTCGTTCTTATCATTTTTTTTTTTTTGTGAGAGGCAAGGTAATGGGGAAGGGGTATCATTGCCATAGATATAGATATATGTGTAGATCCAGAGCAATCGAAACGCTCAACACATTAAAGCGTTGGGGTAAATAAATTTAACTTAAATACTACTTAAGTTTTCTTTCGCATTCCTTTTTGTGTGTGTGTTTGTGTTTTCTATTTAATTTTCCCATTATTATTACACACACATATATATAAATATAAATATATATTCATATATATGATTCCGACTTATGCATATACCGATCGACATACATTAACCATATACAAATATTTAAAATAGATTTTTGTTTTATGTTATCAATTGATTTGTGTCTGTGTGAGAAGAAATTTCAATTCAATTTCCCATCATTTTGATTTATATATATATACATATAGATAATGTATATATATATTCTTTTTTGTTTTAATATTTTCTGTTTGTCTTATGAACTATCTTCAATTCATCGTCTAATACTACTGTACGGGGGTGTTTCATATATTTTGTAAATGTGCTTCGGTTTAGGGGGCGAGGGCGCGGGAATTAAGGTTAAAAAGATTCAAGCACAGATACATATACAATATATAGTCTATAAGTATGTGTATATATATGTATATTTATATATGTACTTTTTATTTTGTTTGTTAAACTTTTGTACAGCGTATTATTCTCGGAACTATAGTTTCCGATATTTTGTTTGAAGTAAACTCAGCTTTAAGGTTAGATTTCTACAATTTTTTGAATATGCATATCAAACAGCTAATATACATAAATGTAGCTATTATCTTTTTGTTTTGTTTGTTGTATAATAAATTAGTGCTACCATTTGTATATATAAATATAAATTTATATGCAGAAATATATATATATATTTATAAATCGATTGGAAACAAGAAAAATTATAAAGGAACTTATTACAGACATTACACAATGTACACAATGAGAAACATTTTGTTAAAATCAGAATCACTACGATTTTACAAACATATTGTATAAATATATAAAAGGTCAAACGATACTTTTGGCCGAAACAAAACGAAAAACGATAATTTAAGAGCATTATTAATAAAAATTTTTGTTTAAAAATGTTTTGCGACTATACATACTACAAAATATATATAGATACACAGTAAAATTCGCTTAGCTGTATCTACAATTATCCCAATTTTTGGTTTACAGTTCCGAAGTTGTGAAAGCATTAAATATGAAATATTTATAATAAAAGTCTCTTTTAACTGCATCATTTTTTAACATAGCTGCCGCTAATTCTTTACAATAAATTAGGAGCAGCTAAGCGAATTGGACTGTATGCATACATATGTATATATATTCCGTCGAATAATGCTAACTATTACAATGGATTACAATGTTATTTAACATTTCATTATAAATATTGATCATTCATCTGTTTTTTCTTTTTTTTAGATTTTTCAAGCGATTTTACTGTTAATATTTCGGTTCCCTTTTTTGTGCCTTTAAGACATTTCTTCATGTTTAGAATTTGTATGATGCATTAGATTAAAAATAAAATATTTGCAAAAAATCACACAAACAGAAAATAGGTTTCGTTTCTTTTATATTGTTTTGGGTACAGTAGAAAGGAGAATTATAGGCAATGATGGAAAGTTCAGTTTGGCTTTAAACTAAAACATAATTTCGAAACATCAATTGGTAATAAAAATGAATAGACTTGTTGTTTCGAATTGCTTAATACTAAGGACCTGGATCCATCAACTTTAGATATTTCAGTTTTCCGAATCCCAAATATTTGAAAAACGAAAATTATTTCAGCCTATTTTTGATAATGTGCTTTAAATTCGTCACATTTCAATCTTGGTAAACAAATTTTTTTGTCCATCGGTTTTGTTTATAGTTGATGAAATTTTTCTGTATGCTAGACGCGAATTAATAAACTGATTCAGTTTCATAAAAGTCTTGTTAACTAGAATTTTGTAACCTAAAGCTTACAATTGTCGATTGAATACTTTTGAAAAGTTAGGTTAAAAACACAATTAAATTGCTAATTGAATTTACGAAAAAACCGTGCCTCTATAAATAGAATACATTTTTGATTATCAAATCTGAATTTGAAATAGTCGTAAACATAATTTCAATTAAAATGTTTAGGTCCTTAGCATTTAACTCAACGTGAAATTCTGTTTTTTTCTTTTTATTAGTTTTTAAGTATATTTTGCTTAAGTTTCCTTTGCTTTGATTTTATAGTGCTTAATTTTTGTTTTGTTTAATATTCAATTTTCCATTATATGTTTTCTGTACCAATGCTTTTTACAAAAACGTTATGTTCCGGCTTAAATTTATTGTAATATGTATAATCGGGATTGTTGATTATTCAGATTCGTAATGCCATCAAATCTAAAATCGAATCTGTTGATGATAATTAAAATATTTGGTTTTCGAATTTTCAAACATAATTCGATAATCTTTTTAGCCTAGAACAATTTGTTGATTTAACATTTTTGTATATTGCATTTTATGTGGTTAGAAGACAGAGCGATAGATAGATGGATTGATCACCGGCATTACGAATAGGAATCGGAATTTGTTATTGGCCCTTATTTAATTTTGTTGTTGTGTGTGGCTTCCATTAGATCTACTTCTCTATTGTATATATATATGTGTTGTGTGTGGGTGTGTGTATAATTAGATTTTATAATATTTTAATTAATAATTATAATTATTTTACTTTAATGCTTATAAAAAAGGATTTCTACTACCGCGATTTCTGATTACAGATTTCATTTTCATCAATTTAGAAATTGTTGTTGTTGTTGCCATTGGTATGCATATGGGAGGCAGCCGTCGTATTGGTGGTCGTGGTGGAGGAGCTGTTGCCTACGGAGGAGCTGTTGAGATGCTGCTGTTGATGTTGTTATGGCATAAAGTAGTCCGGATGATCTGTGTCTTTCTCAAATCTCTTGGCCTCCTCATGCATGCTTTCCTTGATTTTCAATATTGCCGCCGATTCGGTTTGATCATTTTCACCGGGCCCGCCACCAAAGCCTCCCAGATTGTAATCACCCATGCCGCTGCCCGAATCCTCTCGTGGCGTTCCGGGTCCTCCGTTGGCTGGTGAATTCTTCATGCCATCTAGACCAGAGCCATCGCCGGGACCACCACCCCCGCCATTTAATACCGGGCCCATCGAGTTGGGGCCGCCACCCATGGGGCCCATGCCACCAGGACCTCCGCCACCTCCACCGCCACCATCAGGGCCACCGCCCATTGGGAATTCGGGCTTCATTAGGGAATACATGCTGTCGCCAGGGCCGCCGACGCCAGGTCCACCTTGCGTGTTATCCTGCGGTGACGGCATAATGGGCGTTCCGGGTCCCGGCGGTCCATTTGACCCGGGACCTGGACCATAGTTTCCAGGCGACGAAGATGAATAGGCATTCATTGGTCCCGATGCATTTGGCTGCCATTGCGGAGGACGACCACCTGCTCCACCCATCCCCATGCCTGGAGGCATGCCACCTGGTCCTGGAGCTGGTCCTCGCATGCCTCCAGGTCCACCGTAGCCCATTGGTCCCATGCCGCCGGGACCGCGAGGAGGATTCATGCGCGGATTCATGGGGCCCATACCACCGCCCGGCCTAGTGGGATCCATACTATTCGGCATCATTGGCGGTTGTCCAGGAGGCCCATTAAACTCATTGCCCATGCCTTGCATACGTACTCCAGGCCGAGGACCGCCCGGATATCGAGGACCGCCCATAAATGGCGGCTGACCGGGCATCATTTGTGACGGCGGCGGCTGCGGACTCGATGCATGCGTTGGCGGCGACGGCCGCATTGATGAATTTGGGAAGAAGTTTGGACCCATTGGTCCGCCTGGACCCATGGGACCGCCACCGCCATCAACTCCGCCAGGCGGCATCTGACCCAAAGGACTGGGAGCCGGGCCCCCAGCATTGTGTGGGCCACCAGGACCGGGTCCAATGCCATTTACACCATATCCTGAACTGACGAAGCCGTAATCATGAAAAGCCTTCGCTTCCGAACTGTGATCGCACTGATCCCGTCTTTCTGGCGCGGCACAATACAAATCCCAAAAAACGCACCACCAAGTGTGAAGGAATCCCGGTGGTTCGCCCAATGTAATATTCTTCTCCCATCTGATCTCCGAGAGGAATGTCTGGGCGGCCTTTTGGGCGCCCACATGCAATAGATATTCGTAGACATAAAGAGCAAGCTTCTCCCGGGCCTGGGCATCGGAGGGGACCGCTGATGTCTTCGATTTACCGTACATTGTGAATTGTTCTTGTAACTGTGTGATGTTGCTTTTGTTGTTGTTGATTTTCTTGCGTAGTTCTTAGCTGTCGATTTAAAACTTTTTTAAATTTTAATTTTAACTCTTTTTTTTCTTTTTGTTGGTTGGTGTTGCCGCTGTTTGTTGCTTTTTTACTTCTCTTCTCCTTGATGTTATTCTGCTACAGCTACTGCTGCTTCTGTTGTTGTTGTGGACTTTTTGTTGTTTTTTTTTAATTGGCCGCGCTTGGAGCTCTCACGCAGCCGTTCTCCGCCGCTCTATTACTTCCACCATTTTTATATATATGTATATATTTAATTTTTTATGGTTTTTGCTCAAAAAATTTAACAGAAACTGTGTGCTTTTACTTTTTGGTTTCTTTATTACAATAAACTTTTTTAGCGCGCTCTTCTCTTGTTGTTGCCGTATGTGTGTGTGTAGCCACTTCTTCGTTTTACCGTTTATTTTTTTTCAGGTATTTTTTGCCTGATTGTTGCTGTTGCTGCTTCTTTTTGCACAACCACTAAAAAGCAGAAGGGAGAGAGAGCAAAGAGAGAGAGAGAGAGAGAGAACAAAAATTAGTGAGTCTGTATGTACATATACCTATATCTATTTATCTGTGCTTGTGTGTGTTGTGTGTTGCAAATTTTTGTGAGCGTGTTGCCACCCAGTTGGAATTTACAGCCAAACATTTTGCGGGTACATTTGTGTGTGATATATGTAAGTTTAGCTGACAAAATAGAATTCCACCAAAACATTGACGTGAACAATCTTATGATTTAGATAAAAAACTGAAAACATAAACATCTTTCAGCTAATGACAATTGCAATGAAACGACTTGCAAACCAGAATTTCTGTTTCTTTTTGGAATGCTTTCCAACTGGGCAGTTGCGTGAGTGCAAGAGAGGAGAGAACGAACGATAAAACAACATAAGTGCGACAGTTACTACCAAAAAAATGCACCAACGTGTTCGTTTGTTTAATGCGTTTACATAATTCCAATAAATTACACATCATTTTTGCAATTATTTGCGCAAAACTCTTTAGATCCATACCGCATAGAAAATTGTGAATTTCCCATAGTATCGACTGATCAACGAGTTAATCGTGTCAACAAACTTTTAGCTTAGACTTTGCGTCGTTTGGCCAGGTGAGTGAGTAGTGAGTGATGCTCTTGACTTGCTCAGTTTTGGTTAGGTTTGTACCTAAGGCCAAGCCATCACCGTAATCTGTCTGTCTATGTACAATATTCACACATATGAGCACATGTACATACTATGTAAGTATGTTTTTGTGTATCAGCCTCGCGCGCTACTGTCAAATGGCTATTCAAATCAAAATTCGTCTACACTCAGAATTTACTAGCAAAATGTTACCCAGTGGCGCCGTATTCAATGACAATAGCAGCGACAACAACACCAGCACAAAGACACAACGCGCGTGGCGATAAGCCCAATTGGCAGGTGCATCAGTTACTAGGGTGCTATTGGAAGAGTTAAATATTAAATACCTATATATGTATATATGAATATGTGGATACCTGTTACACTTGGGAGAGTGGATCATATCGGTGGATCAATACATCAATAAACACCATGAATCTGTCGTTAAGTAACTAAATAAACTAGAATTCTATGTACGAAGTAGAAATCTTTCGAAACAATACCCCATCAAATTCGATTGAAATTATTAAATGAATAATAGTTAGGTCTAGCTAAAATTCAGCTATCTCATCCCATAGATGAGATTAATGTTTAGTCACCGGTCTATCTGCCGATTGAGGTCCATAGTTTTGGCGGATTTATGGAGTGCCTAGGGGGAAGTATGTATATCTGCCCATCGTTATGAGCAAAATCTACAGATAGGCATCTTAAAATATTAACAACTAGAGACATTGTCTTTGAAAAAGCCCGGACACGGAGGTCATGTAAATATAGTACAAACTATTGCCAAAATAAACAACAAATCAAAAGGACAAAGAATGTTTCAGTTTCCTTAATGTACCAATAATTTTAATGGAAGCAATCTTAATTTTCGGGAAAAGATATATGTAAATCACTTAAACCACTTGTTGCAATCGCTTTTATATCCCAATTTGTGAGACAGATCGGATCGATGGTTAAATGGATAGATTTTGTTAAGGTCATACATAACTTTCCAGATTTAGCTGGAGATTTGTCGATTAGTAAGTAAACAAACTACAGTGTAACAGTTAATCAAAAGGTGGAGTTGCCTATTCTTGATCAGCCAATAATAGTTGGATTTTATTTAAAATAATTTTTCAGGTTTTTGCGACCGGCAAGAACGGAACTCCAAATCGTTTAAAAACGTTTGAGTAAATGTATAGGTATCGAATAAGCTTCCACAATTTTCTTGGGAAAACCTTTTGGTTTCTATTTGTTTAACTTGTCCTATTTGAGGTACACGTTGTTTTGTTGTTGGTGCTGCTGCTGCTACTACTGAGACTCGCTCTACTGACTCTTCTTGTGGACTACCAAATACCGGTCCGTGTCCGGCTATCTCTCTCTTGCGCTGCGAAAACTATATTATTTTGGATATGTTGGCTCAAGTGTTGATTTTGTTGTTGTTATTGCTATTGATGATGTTGTTTGTGTTCTTCTTGTCTAGTTGAAGACGTCATCAACTTTTGATACGACTACACGGCGGCTTTTCTCTGCTGCTTCTCTCTCTCACTCGCATGTTACAAACACATACACTAGCACAGCAAAGCACAGCCACAGATGGTTGTAGCTGATTTTATCATGTTCCTGGCATACGCACCTTTTACTATGATTTTTTGTTTTTCTTTATAGATCCTTTTGTTTAATTTAATATATATTTGTTGGTTTTGCTGTTGATTGCAATTTTATCACAAAAAAAAAAATCAACAAGATAAACACACGCACAAACACCTATAAAATTGAGAGGCTGCTGCTGCTCACAAGACAAGAGAGAGAGAGAGAGAGAGAAAAAGAGAGCGAACAAGCGAGCGAGTGGTGTGTGTGGGGGAGCGTTGGAATGAGAGAGAGCTAGCCAGCGAGAGCGAGAGCACAAAATACGGGAATTTTTATTACAATCTCATTGATTTTTCGCATTCGTATTTTTATTTGCGGCGTCTCCCCCCGGTTCTTTCAATGTTTTGCGCGCATATATGTATATATAAGTATGTACGTGGACGTATATATAATTATTTATTATTAAACCGCGCGCTACTTTACTTTTGTTTCGTTTTTTTCTTTGCACCAATTCGCTTAAAATATGTATGTATGTGTATATGTTTAGGTGTATATGTGTGCATGTGTGTTTTTAATTTCTTTTCTAAACACACACATTTTTTGTTGTTGCTGTAATTTTTGCCAGTTCTCTTTTCACACGATTCTTATTTGTCTGCTTCTTCTTCTTTTCGGCTCTTTACTGCATGTAGAGCAAGAGGCAATTTTTCATTCACTTTTTCACTGCGCGTACAGTTGCTTGATTGTTATTAATTACTTCATTTATTTTTCTTTTATTTAACGCCTTTGAAGCTTGGTAATTGTTTGCTAATTTTATTTTTCTTTATATTTTTCACTGCATTTAAGTTCGCTGTGTGGCAGCACTTTTTTAGAGCTGTGAAGTAGCCGATAACTACCGATAGTTTGCTCCAAAAAAGCAAAAGGCAAGGTCTTGTCGATCGACTATCGATTTTTTCGTCGAGTAATTTTTACTGGAACGGTTTTTCAACACTGCTTATTTATAAGAGCAGTTGCATTTTAAATATAAAATTATTATGTTGGGTAAGTAAAGTTTTTAAGCCATATATTGACGAACTACCAATTTATTAAAAAGAAACCAAACCGAAATGTTAAAATTTTCAATATAACCCTAAATCATAGAATACAAATTCAATGCAGTTTTCCCAATATGTTGTATATTGTTTACAAATTGTATGACTAGGCTACAAAAGTAAAGCTATTAAAAGCCAAATCTTTGGTCACACTAACATGTACCGTTGCATGCCTTGTCGCTTGCCGCCAACTGAGAATAGTCCTGTGCCTGTGTTGCTCTGTGCTGTGGTCCTGCTCATGTGGTTTGCCAGTGCAACTGCAACTTTTCATAGAATCGGAAGTTGTGCGCGACCTTTACGGAAAAATTGTGTGAAGTTTAGTTGTTGTTTTAACGAAATTTCACAAGTTTCTCTTAGTTCAATTTTTTGTTCGTATTTAAAGTGTCTTATTAAAGACAATTAGAGTGATGGTTAATTAATACTGCAATTAAATTAACATTAGTAATTCTAACAGTTAAGTCCATTTAAAAAAAACTAATTTCACCTATGTAGAAAGACTTACCTTAAATAGTTTAAGTTGCTTACAAAACATTTGAATATGCCAAACTGTGGCCATTTAATGTTCTTTCTCCCATCCATATCTTGAAAATCCCCGTTTGTCAATTTTTTTGACACATTTTATTGGAGCAAATCGTTTTGTATCTCTAATTTTATTGTAAATATTTAGAACGATGGCAGGCAGACTCATGGGGACTTCCATTCCCAAGGGCAGTATTTTTGCAACCCCCCTTTGCCCGCCAATTGAGCTTAGTTTTTTCGCATTTTTTGTTTATCTGTGATTTTGTCAATCTAAATCCCGTAGTAGTCGAATCGTTTCGTTTATGCTGTTGCCTCCGTTGGTTTCTCGTTACAAAGCACATACTCATGTTCAGAGAGTTTTGTTTTTGCCATTTTAGCACAATACTTCGCTACGCTGTGTCCCCTTCTGCATGCAGTACAAACATACATATAGAATTGCTTCTCTTCTCACATCGTTCCACATGTGCAGCATTCAATTAAAATCATTTCAAATCGCTCTCAATCCTCCGAAGGACTTAACCAATGGTAATGGAATTGAAAATGATTCTCTGATGGCTCAGTGATTTTTAATGGCAATAAAAAAATAATTTTCCTTAAACTTGTATTATCTATTGAACCAGTTGCCATCATGAAATACCAATAAATACGAAAACGAATCAATTTTTATTATTGCTTTAACTGAAATAAGATTTTCATTATGATTTCTTCATTATAAATTGAAATTCGATAAAACTTTTCGTTATGTATGCAGTTGCGGTTATTGTTTGCAATCAGGGCCGGATTTTACTAATGGATTTTTAATTGACGAACATGTTGTTTAATTTCTTTTACTCTTTTATAAAGCAAATCAATTTCAGTTTTACTATTTACATTAGTCCTTATGCCTAACTGTTAAAAACTATGCCAGTTTCGAATTCAACTAAAAACTTTCATCAACCATCCGCTCCAGACTTGGTACACTTGCACTAACCTTCATTGAAACTGTTGGAATTAGTAATTGGCAATCAGTCCATGCGTGCCAGATTAATCATTTTTACAAATGAGAAATTTCTTTTGTGCATTCTCCGACAGGTTCATACAGCTGGTGAAATTGACTGTTGGTCCACAAAATAAAAGTATATTGTAGGTAATTAACAAATAAATATTTTTAAAATTCAGTATACAACATGTAATCGTTTTTCTGAATTCGTCCTTAACCGCAGTTTTATAACTCAATTTTGGTTAGGCATCTGAGTTTATTGCAAATTGAAATAAATTACCTCAATTTCAGTTCGCTGGTATTGCAATTTTTTGTTGGTTTTAATTTATGTTTCAAGAAATAGCAACCCCAATGTCATCTCCATCTTTATAAATATCTTACAGCTTAATTAATATGGTCTCGCTGCAAAGTTAATTCACTCTATAATTCATTAGTCAGGGTACTCTACTCCCACATACGCGTCTCTTTCTCTTTCGCCCTCTCACTCACTGTTACCCTTTTTTACACACTCTCATATTCACAGTTATGTATGTATATATTCACACATCGACACTTTGGCAACCACAGAGAAGGTTGGAGAGGGATGGAGAGGGAGAACAAAAGACACGCAGAAAATTTTACAGTTTTCGTAAATGGCGGCAGAAGAAATAAAAATGCAAGGATTATAATGTGTACGTCATAACGTAAGCGCATATTTACAGTAGAGCTTCGTTGAGCTGTTTGCTTATCGGTTTCTCCGCATTGTCCATTTCCAAAACACTTCGCGTTAATCGGACTTTGACGGATGGATCCGGTGTAGCGTCTGAGTTTTCGTTAAACCAAGTTAGGCCTTCCCCAAAATATCTCAAAGAAATAATATTCTGCTCTATGTGTTTTAGTTAACGTGTTGTTATCCTGTACCAATAGATCTCACTGCAATCTGAAATAACGATTTAGATCTAGACCATGCATATCATCATACTGTGAGATATGTGTAAAACGATATTAGTAAAACTATCTCTAAAGAAAAATATCTATCATTTATACATTTTGTGGTCGAATATTGAAGCTGTTTTGTTGGTTTACGAATATTTATTTAAAGCCTCGCTGTGTTGTTTGGGATGATGACTTTGGGGATGCGTGTGTACAAATTATAATTGCATGAGTGCGTATTAAAGTCAGAACAGTAAGGGCTGCCGGGATGGTCATGTGCTGGTCACTGGGAGGTGACTGTCACAACCAAAACGAAAACATGCCAAAGCAAACAGGAGTACAGTACGTGCAGCAAGTACAGCACAGAATGTGAGCAAGTATGTAGTTCCGTGCGATGGGCAAGCGGGCAGGCTGGAGCAGGAGGTATGCAGATGTGAGAGACATGTGCAACATTGCAACAATAGCATTAAGGCTGACAGGGAGTAATCTCATTTGGTAACAACGCAAAATGCACCGCATTTCACGCATACAAAATGAGCAAGAAGCCAGAGCTGAAACCGAAACCTTCACGTCAGAGCCCGGATTAATTTTTAGCAAAGGGATGTTTAGGACTTAAATTTTAAATTAGCAAAAAAAAAAAAAAAACTGGAAACTACCGAAATTCAGTTTAATTGAACTCTTCGGACAAACTTTTAATTTTGAATGCACAAGACAACAAGTTCTTAGGGAATTTAATAGAGCATTTACTCTTCATTGCATTTAAAATTTTTTTTTGCTTTTTAACATAAAAGAGAAACTTGTAAAAGGCAGAAGAAGCAGTTAAATTATTTGCATTTTCAAAGCAATTTTCTTTTGTTGGTCGAAACGGCAAACTAGTGGAAATATTTTAATTGCATTTCATTTTTAGGAGATGCAAAAATGTAAACAATTTTTAAACTGCATTTTGGATTGAGCGAAAACTCTGCTTGCTTAATACATTTTTCTTAAAGAGCTCAGTAAAAGCGGAAAACACAAAAGAGGCCAACGACTAGTGAGAAAATATTGCAGTTGATGTTAAGTTTTCCGACATTTGACATTGATGAATTTCTGAAGTTAATAAAACGTTTCGCTTTAAAGCAACCCAAACTAACATCTTTTTTTTCCGGTTAGTCATGAATAATAGTTATTGAAATTTTTATTTGTTGAGTGTTGCCAAAACTCAAATAAATTCAAGCACCTACTAGATAATACTTGTTGTAATTAAAAGTACCGCAAATTTCACACAATACAAACTTCTGTGCATTGTGTTTTTGTTTTTTTTTTCATTGCTCTCACTCTTTCAAACTTTTTGTTTTGTTTTTGTTTTACTTAAAAACCTTTTAATTCCACTAAATGGCAAAGACTCGACATTTTTTGTATGGCATTTATGTAAATGCTGCCTCAGATTTTCATTTTCGCCCGTTTTCCATTTCCTTCATGCAGCTCCCTCGTCCACTTCATCTCGTTCTGTTTGTTGATGACAGCAAATGACGAACGTTGACAACAAAATGTTTACTAATGCAGGCAGATGCAGGCATACAAACACACACACATACTGGCATACAACGAGACGGAGAGTGAGAGAGAGTGAGAGAGAGAGAGAGAGTGAGAGAGAGAGGGAGATGAAAGAGTAAAGTGTTGATGGTTCTGCTTGGCCACATTGACAGTTAGATACAGGATATAGGGCGCAAGAGGAAGCTGATGGAATGCACTCCAGAGCTGGGCTTTGATTGATGTTTATGAATTATTAACAAACTCCTCTGTATCACCACTCTTTTGGTCTCTTTTACTTTTTAATGCGCTTTGAGTTATTACGAGACACCCTAAGCAGCTGTTTTAGCTTCACTTTCGAACGAGATAAGTTCATACGATGAAAGAAGAAGTTCATGGTAATTGTATTTCTACTTGAGTATGCACTTAGGCGAGCTTCAATCAATTTTTGAATATGTTGAGGACTTTTCATAGGTACCAAGAACATCCTTACCATCGAAATATATTGCCTACTTATTTGGAGTAACTTACTACTCGTATCAATCATCATTCAATTACAATTAATTAAACTTTGAAAATAAAAAACTTAAAACATGAGCGAAAACTCGTCAAAAAGTTGAAGTATTTTACTCGGATTATGCCGTAACTCATACGGTTGAGTGTGTGATATTAAATGAAAAATAGCATCTGCACATAAACAAGAAGTACAGACATGCAATAAAATGCAGTGAGGAAAAAAAATCATTTCAAATTATGAGCTACAGTGTCGACTGCAGCATTTAGGCAGGGACAGAAACAGGAGCAAGACCAATGGCACCGGAACGTGTCCTTGCTGAGATTATTTT
Organism: Drosophila nebulosa; assembly: GCA_024703675.1. Classification (NCBI taxonomy): domain Eukaryota; kingdom Metazoa; phylum Arthropoda; class Insecta; order Diptera; family Drosophilidae; genus Drosophila; species Drosophila nebulosa. The sequence continues at coordinate 11,205,349 of JANFPS010000004.1, read as the reverse complement.
TGTTACTTTTTTTCTTATATATATATATATATATATGTATATATACATGGCGGCTGCTTTTTGCTTGTTGGTCCTGGCTGGCTGACAAACTCTAAGTGTTGCATAGTTACAGGCGTCATGCTCTAATTTTGTTTTGTTCTCCCTTTCCTCCTTTTCTCGCTTCATTTTCTTTTTCTTTCTGTTGTTTTTTTTTCCGTTTTTGCTCAAAACTTTTGCAGTTATAATCCACTTATCCACAGCATAGAGCCCGTAAGTCTGTTAGTTTGTTAGTTCAGTTCATCAGGAGCTTGGACCTCAGGTTAGCAATTTACGCCAGATTTTAATAAACTCCTATTTAAACTTTGCAAAGATTTTTACCTTCAATTCTGCTTTTTTTGATGAAAGCCATGATGTTAAACGTAACCCATTTTGATGGTAGCTACCAGTTGATATCCTGTTGGTCTTAAAAGACGCTAATAAACTGCATAAATTGCTTAATTGACGATAATACCCAAGTGGCTATACAAATAGCGCCACATTAAGCTGCATTGGTCTTAATGGACGTTAATAAGCCGTCAAATTGCATAATTGCCGATTACAAACAGGGCTAGACCTACGGCAAACAAGCAGCAGCTTATTTTTTGCATGTTTACTTTCTCTTCATATTCTGGGATTTTCCTCTAGTTTTTCTTCCTTCCTCTTGTTCTTATGCATACTTGTTCGCTCGCTTATGCAGCGAGCGTGAAATATTGCTTGGGCTGGTAGCTCTTCACTTTAAACTGGTCCAAAGGAAGCTTAGCCTTTCCCTGCGCCAAACCAATTTTCTGCTCTTTAATGCATTCTGCAATGCTGAGAATGCAATATAAACGATAGAGTACAGGAAAAGGAGCGAGAGAAAGAGGCTAGTGAATAATGCTAGGGAATGCCCCTGGCTGTTATGGAGCATCTGCTGAAGTTGATCCAGCTGAAAATTATTCACGACATGCTCTTTACTGAATATATTCAAGAGAAGTTGCACTCATAAATTGCGATTAGATCAAACCACTTGAGGTAGTTAGCTACCCATAGAGACTTTAGGATTTAAAGATGTTTGGCTATTCCCTGTCGAAAGAAACTGTTCTTAAAGTGCTTTAAATACTGAACCTTAAAGTTTGTTTGTTGCCATTCATATGGAATTTGCAATCATAACGAATGCTCGACTGCATTTCAAGTCCATCAAAGCCGCTTTCAAAGCTTTAATGGGGGCAAAAATGTTGCAGTTTCGAATTTTGAGGTTTATTTTTATTTTTGTGGCAAGCAGCCAAATTGTGTTTCGAGTGTGTGGTTGGTGTATGTGGGTGGCAGGGTTGGCATTGGGCATGATGTGAATGGTACGAGTCACGGGGAGTCCTTGCACCCAGCAGGAGGCGGAGCATAACGAACATGAACATAAATCGGTCTGCAAATTGGCCCGGTGGCTTGTGGTGCAATTAAATTTAATTTCCAAAAACTGTCCTGCAAATGTTTTCGTTATCTGCTTCCATTTAAAAAAGGAATGCAATTAGGCAGTGGACAGGCATCCATCCATCGAGACAACCCCAAAAACCGACACCACAGAGAAGAATACAAAAGTGAAAGCACTTCACCTGATCACAAAAAGCTAACGAGGTGAAGAGAGAGATTCAAAATGGGTCCATTGTTATGCCTTGCATAACCCTCTGGGCTTGCCACAGTTTTATTTAACACTCTCCTGCACCTCGCTTCTGTCTCAGTTAGTTTGTTTTGCCCAGTTTGCCTGGCTGCAACATTTCTTTTACTGCACACACTCGCATAAAGTTTGTTTTTCTAGTTTCTCTAGGCCTTCGAATTTTTATTTTGGCAAGACGCATTTACATTTTGGCAAGGGAATTGCAATAAAAAGTCAGTTTCAAGTGGGTCAACATTTGGAACAGACTTTCATTTTTAATATTTTGATCCCCATCTCTAATCTATTTATTTTAAACATTTACCAAGTCAATAATTTACGAAAGCAAAAGCAGTCATTGATGGCCGCCCATGTTGGCGATTGAAACAATTGAAAGGTTCTGCATAGATAATGTACTCCTTACACACAATCGAATTCTAGAGATGTCCGTTAAATACAATGCCCAAGGATTCCCATGACACAAATTCCAACTTTATGTCCCATCCAACTCTCTTCTGCCTCTACCTTCTCTCTTGCATTTAACCATATGAGAAGTGAATTCAATTTCCTCTTAGACAACTGCAAAGCTGCACATTTCCACTTGAACACTTGGTTAGCAGCGGAAGAAGTCATGTTCGCGTCATATTATTTCTACTTATTTCTTTTGTCAGCTGCAGCAGTAGCTACAGGCTGGCTTCTACATGTATATATATATATATTTTTACTATATGTATCTACATATAATAGTTGCAGACGTTCAAGTAAATGCAGGCTGGGACTGGGGCAGAGAAAACTCATTTAAATAGGCTCTCTGGGTTGGTAGTTGGGCCTATTCAAACAAATGGGCGGCATTCATTCACTGCTCAAGCAAAGGGGGGAATGTGTAGCCAGTAGTAAGAGAATTTCAGTTGAAAACTTTAACAAAGGTAAATGGAAAATTTTACTTTACCACGTACAGTGGGCCAATTCACAATAAATAACTTTAAATACTAAGTAACATTTTTCGAAATTTGCACGAAACTTAAAAAGCTTTAATCCGATTTAGATTTTTGTGTAAAAATGTTCTTACGATGCATTAGTTATGGCTTAAATTAAGTAGTCTATATCTTTAAGCGTTGAGGCATGGCAACATAATATGAGAAAAATATTAGAATATTAGGGGTTTTTATAGAATGACAGAAAAATAAAAAAAAAAATGAATGAAAAAAATTTAACTTATAAATACATTTACCTTCTAAAACTTCTTGTTTATTTAAATTTCGAGTTTTTGTCCCCTTTGGACCACTGTACAGGGGCTTTAGCTGCAACAACACCAACAACTTAACCTCAATGAAGCTACCCGCAACCTAGACGTATGAGTAACGTCGGTTAAGATTTATAGCATAACTCCAGGGGCTACTTGTTGGATCTTCAAATATTTATGAATGGCACAAAGAAGCTGAGCCACAGGCAGTGAGAGCTACTTCGTTGTTGTTGTTTTTGTTAATTTTCGTCTGTCCTTCGTCTTTGCCATTGCAGATGCACTCGAATCTGCTAATATTTATTTGGCGACGTAAACTCTCCTTTCTGCTGGTGGTCTCTGGTCTGATTTTACTTGCTCTTTGGTCGTGGGCTCTAATAATTGAGAACACAAGTGCCCGTACACCACAGTTGCTTACGACGCCAGAGTCCAAAGCCGGAGCTGCAGCTGGAATCTATCAACAGGAGGTTCACATCATCCAGAAACTAATTGCACAGGCAAATCGAGTTCTAAGAGCAGACCGTCAAAAAGATAGCCTTCTCGAGTTAAAGGAAAAAAAATCATTAGGTAACGTGCGTTTCCTGCCCTCCAAACGGGCTCCACGTTTGCCACTGGCTGAGAGTTTATTGCTAGAACAAGAGCGCCTGAAAATCCTTGAACAGCAGCAGAGGCAAAAACACGCAGGCGGAATGGAAGAATTGAATGCTAATGCGGGCGAAGATGAGCGTATGCTTAGCTCGGCCGAAAGGCAAACTCAATATGAGCACGAACTGCAACGCATGGGTGTTCCTGTGGTGGCTGGATTGGGGCCGGATGGACCACGGCCACCAAACGAACGTTTTATACATTTGGACCTAAAAGGTGCCCCACCCAAACTAAGTTTCCTGAAGCAACTGTTGCCTGTTCTAAAGACTTTGGGAGCCACAGGATTACTCATAGAGTATGAGGACATGTTTCCATATAGTGGAGCGTTGGAATCTTTGGCTGCTCGCAATGCCTACAAGGAGGAGGAATTAAGGGTGAGTTGATGAAATTTATTTAAGTAGAACTTAAATATAACTTTAAAAAAATTTGTTCTTCTCCCTGCAGGACTTCCTGGATAGTGCTGCGCTGCATGGCCTCAGCGTAATGCCTCTGGTGCAGACCTTTGGTCATTTGGAATACGTCCTTAAGTTAGCCGGTTTCGAGCATTTACGTGAGCTTCAGGAAAGTCCACAATCGATATGTCCTAGCCAGGCTCAAGGAATGGCTCTGCTAGAGCATATGCTAACCCAAGTGATTGAGTTCCATTTGCCACTATCCACTAAAATGACTCATCTTCACATTGGCTGTGATGAGGTGCAACGCATGGGCGAGTGTCCTGCCTGTCGTCAGCGGATGCCAAATGAGTTGTTCCTCTCCCATGTGATCAGTTTGGCTCACTTTGTACGTCAACGATGGCCCCAGTTGCAGGTGGTTATCTGGGACGATCAATTGCGCCAGATGGCATTAAGTGAGTTGCAGAACTCACAAATTGGCAGCTACGTGGAGCCGATGATATGGGTATATGCCAATGATATATATCGCTTCATACAGCCGCAGCTGTGGAATACGTATGCCAAAATCTTTCCTACAGCCTGGGTGGCATCCTCGTATAAGGGAGCTTTTGGAGAGAGTCTGCTGGTGCCACCATTGCAGCAGCATCTGGAGAATAATCTCCGCTGGTTGGCTGTTATAGCAAAGGAAGGCGGACGTTTCATTAAAGGACTACGCGGATTAGTTTTAACAGGATGGCAGCGATACGATCACTTTGCCACCCTTTGCGAGCTGTTGCCTGTGGCTATGCCAAGCCTTATGACTTCATTATCGACTGTCGCCAAGGGATATTTTAGTTCTAATCCCCGAGATAATGATCTGTTGCGTGTTCTACAGTGCGTCTTTCAGCCAGATAGTCGGCGATCGGGTCGTCCTTGGCTGAAACTTCATCCAAATGCCCATCATAGTCAATTATTTTCTGTATGCACTTACCCGGGACATCTGATCTTTAAATTTGCTCTACGGCTATACGATAAGCTGCAAGAGGTTTCATCCTATTTGCAACAGACGCGGGAGCACAGTGCCTGGCTCTCTGATTATAATGTGCGGCATAATTTTAGTTCTCCTCTTCGGGTGCGGGAACTTATTTCGCACACTCCCCGCTTGATTGAGGAGATGCGTTCCATGGTTCGTGAGGCTCAGCAACTAATGTGGGAGGTCTATGATGAGTATACGGTGGCCGAATTTGTCGAACAGCATATCTATCCCAAAATCGAAGCCCTGCAACGTCAATTGGAACTGGGTGACGTGCTCCTTCAGCGGCGGACTTGGCCACAGAGACCACTTCCAATGACGCTTAGGCTGCAGGAGGAAATGCAGCCACAAACACAGCAGCAGCAGCCATAAAATGTCAATAATTTGACTAGTGATGATCAATTTAAATGTTAACAAAGCGCGCGCGCTTTTTCTTTATCTCTACGTCTTGCTTCTCTCATCAGCATTTACACCTTTTCTATATATCAAAATAAAAGTATACAATTGTAAGAAATACCTAATCAAAATATCTATATATATTTATTTACTTTTCTCACTTCCGACTTAAGAATATTACGAAGACAGGAATAATATAAAAACAAAAATCATTGTCGAATCACCACTGACCGTGTCTTTAATTGTGACACTGTCCTTCACATCGGATTCCTCCTCCACTCGCATTCTTTTCGATTGTAAAATATTCTCATCGGCGCCAATTGAATGAATTAGTTTAAAATTATAACAGATTTTAATGATTTTAGTTAATTGAAATCAATTCTTCTTTTTAACAAAATTTTGTTCGTTTAAATGATAACATGTTGTTTTCCTTTTGTTGATATAATCTATATCAATTGAAAAAATTTAAAGGGTGGGTTGTTTCCTTTTTTAATTCGGTAAACTTAATATTTAACAAGACTTTTTATATCCTCAAAATAAGTTTATTTCATTTTAACGATTTTTAAAAGTAGTAACAAACTGGTTTATTATTATTATTTGTTTAAATTTATTACTAGGGAACGCGGATTCTACTACTACTACTATTAGCGGCCATCCGACTTAAAACCATAAACGAAAATGGATACGCAATGAAAATTACAAAAGTGCAAAAAAATTAAGCAGTTTTTTCTTTACTAAAATCAATTTAATAAATAAAAATTGGGTTGTATTTTAGACGTTTTACCACTTGGTCGAGAAACATTAGCAATATAAACAATGCTTTATTTTAACTTAAAGGATTACAACCTTTAAGTGTTATTAGAAAATAAATGGCTTCATTTATTTTCAATCTACACTAATGTTCTGCATTCTATTTCACTCCTCTTTATTTTTGTATATTTTCTATTATGAATTGCAGTGTATCTGCAGCTCTCTTGCTTGTATGATTTCTTTACAAATAAAATAATTAGCAAATGGTGCATTGGTCAGTTCAATGAATTTCTAGAAATGTGAGTAGACACTCTTACAACAGACTGAAATTGGAGTTGTCAACAAATTATACTAAATCAAATTGAGCAAACAATTTTAAAATGAACCGCGCTAAATGAAACAGTATGGCAACGCCATAGATCACATTTATCAACACCGTTATTAATCGGGCACATTTTCACGTTGACCAACACCAATCTTGGAGTAGCAATAAACAACAACTGAACTTCAATTAGATTTTTCTATTTAACCCCAAACCACAAACATGGCGCTTGTTGAATATGGCCTAAGCAGCTCCAGCTCTAGCTCGGAAAGCGATGAAATTGTGCCAATTTCAAATGATCAGCCCAATTTGAAGAGGTAACTACATATTTTATTAATATCGATTTTATGCATTTTAAAAGCGCCAAGATCTCGACCATTCCTTCCCACAGCCAGTACCCTACTAGGACCCAAACAGGCCAAACAACAGGATAATGATGAAGTTGATGACAACCCGGATTCGCACGGCGGCCGTATACGCAGCTTCAAACACGAACGTGGAAATTGGGCCACATTTGTCTATGTGCCGGCACTTACGTGCGTCGAACAATTGGAGGATTTTCAGGACGAAGCCTTAAACCTGCTAGAGCCACTGCATTTAAACATGCAGGCCAATGAGCAGCCCCTTCATTTAAGTCTTAGTCGGACTAATGTACTGCAGCATCATCAAATCGAAGAGTTTTCACGATCTCTAAAAGAAGCCTTGAATAGCCACTGTGCGTTCTCCGTTTGTCTAAAGGATCTCCACATTTACACAAATGACGATAGGAATAGGACATTTATTGCTGTGCAACTGGATGCCGCATACAAGGAGAAACTTTGCTCAATCCTAAAGCCCATTGATCAGGTAATGGATGACTATCGCTTGCCAAGGTTCTATGACCCGCCGTCGTTTCACGTCAGCCTACTTTGGTGTGTCGGCGATCGAGAATATGTTCTCCAGGATAAGTTGGGTGAACTACGCCATCTTCTGGAGGGACAGGACACACTTTACCTCAATGTTAATAAACTGCACTGTAAATGTGGTAATAAGGAATTTATTTATAGGCTAAAATAGCAAATCAGAATACTAAAATGCCATAGAGATTAATTTTGTCCTTTCTTTTTATTGCCATTTCCCTGCTTGGCCGCCTGGGCCTGCTCCTCGAGGAGACGCTCTTCTTCCAGCTCTAGAAAACGTTGGCGTCGACGCCCTAGCGGCGTTTTTGACCACCATGATTCGAAGGCTTCTTCCTCCTCGCGATAAACGGGATCGCGGGCACTTTTGTAAGAAGAGAATGTCAAGTAGACGAATTGATTGGATGAAATGGAATTCTACCTTCTAAACTGCTTACCAGAGAACATTTATAAGCTCAGCGTTGGTCAACGGCTGAGTTCGCAATTGAAGTTTCCGTTTGCATGTCATCACCTCTTTCAGGCAAGCATCAATGGATCCAATGGTGTAGCCATCAGAAATTTTCGCCATGGCACTGGTATCCAAATTGGATTGTCCACCAGAATACTGTCTGAAATGCAAAAGACAATTAAACGATTAAAATCTGATTCATTCATTGTGCAAAGCTTACTGAAGCAACATTTTCCAAGCTTGCGACATGGCCCCGTAATCCGGACGAGGTATATAAATGAAACGATTATAGACCGATTGAAGTAACTTTTGGTCGGCCTCCCATGGCAGATTTGTGGTGCCCACGAAAATGACACGATCCTCGGGAGCAATGTTTTTGATGAGCTTGGGCAAATCCTTTTTCAAACGTTTTGGGTCAGTGCGATCTGTTTTTGGGATTTTCTTCATAAACGGACGCTCTGCATCGCCCATGTAGATGACAGCTGGTTGTAGTAGTCGTGAGACCTTTAGCACCAAATGGATAAGCATGATCAGGCCAGACTTTCCAGGATATTTGCCCACTATATTTGCTGGAGTTAGATCGAATAGCACAGCGCCCACCTCAGTGCAAATGGCATGCAGTAGTGCTTTCTTTCCGGATCCTCGTGGACCGGCGAGTAAAACAGACCGTATCAATGGAGTGGAATTATGTATGGCTTCCGATCCCATTGGTAGGATGCAGTACTCAGTGAGTATTTGGCGTATATCGCCTGGCGATGGATTAATTCCATTTCGCGCCGTTAAAGCCTTGTCACCGAGAAACTCTTTTAGGTTCATCTCGGGATACTTGCGTATAATGCCATTGGTCACCAACTCCTCGTATAGCGATTCGGTAGTACGATCCGGTGTCAGATCCTTCTCCTTTTTCTTTTTGTTCTTCTTACCAGAGCGTCGCGTTTTTTTGCTACTTTTTTTAATCTTTTTACCCACAGCGGTCTGAAGCAACTCAATCTCTTGTCGCATCACATCATCCACGGCTCGCCTGAACTCCAATTCGACCTCCTGATACTTGTCAGCGTAAATCATATCCTCGTAAGCTGCTTGACTGATCACACCCGTCTCGTCCTTGTCTCGCCAAGTGTCGTTAAAGCTAGCAAATAGGAGAAATTCAATGACTGTCTTACTTATTCCAAGTACTATACTTACAGATCAATCTCTGCCCGTATGTCGGGCAAGACGACTGAAGGAGCCGGCTGAAAGCTTATTTCTTCCTCTTGATTCTCATTCACATTTAAATCTCCACTGCGAGCCGGTGATTTGGATTTATCTTTAGTTTTTCGCGATTCTTTCGAGGAGCGAGCTGACGATCGACTGTGCTCACTCTCTGTCCCAGGTCTGCTGAAGATATGCAAGGAGCCACCCTGATCTTCGGAAGGAAAGTCTGGCAACTTGCCCGTCTTTTCATAGCAATCCTTGATCCATGCCCGAATCTCATCGGCTATATCCTCCTTTATGGATGCCCCATGCTTCTGCCGGATCTCCTCCAGTAGTACCTTTTGCCGAACCTCATATTGCTCTGCATACACCACCTGGGCTTCATACCGTTTGTCATTGTGTTGCAATTTCTCAAGCTTTTCAGCCCGTTCCTTAATCACTGCAGCCGGTGGTGGCAGCATTCCAATCAAAATCATCTCCTCCATCTTGCGGCGTCGCGTTATACGACGAGCCGTGTGTCCACGCCACATTTTTTGGATCTTCATGGCCGCTAGGAGTCCGGAATCACTTCGTTCTTTCTCGCTACGCTCTTCTGACTTGCCCTTTTCCTTAAGTATACGAATCTCCTTCATAAAGTGTGCCCGCAGACGACCCTGACGTGCCCTTTCATGCATTTGGAGCAAGCGTATGGCCTCAATTTCGGTGGTCACAGTCTCCTCCATCTCATGCTCCTCCAGCCATCCCAATTTCAAAAGAATTTCGTGCATTGCCCGTTTACGGAACTCCAATTCCTGCTCCCGTTCGCGCAGAAAATATCTTGGAATCTTCAATTCCGTGTCCATAGGGGTTAGACGCAACCGTTCCACCACATCATCATTGTAGCTAAACTCCATCAGATCAATATTAACCAGATCATGCTTCAACTCGATCACACGACCCAAGCAGGCATCCAAGAGCTTGCGTACCAGTTGCCGTTTTTGCGGTTGAATCATCTAAAATCAAAGAAGGCACATAAGATCGGCCTTATATTAGACTGGACTGAACTCACATTATCGTAGACATCCTCCAGACGATTGCTGAGGCAAATGTAACGCAAATAAAACTCATAGAGACTCGCCTGAAGGAGAGCCTTGGCATCAGCGTCGGCGGCAACGGATCCTACAGCAGCATTAATCGATCCCACTGTCGTGTCCAAATCCTGATGCTGACGCTCGTAGTCAATTGTGCTCAACAATTCACATTCATGTTGAGCCTGATGCCAAATCTCATTAAAATATGTGCTGGACATGATTGGACTTTCCGGAAAAGCAGAAAAATAAAAAAGTTGTTGATTTTCTAGAGACCTACCCTCGGTGTTACTAGGAGCTATTTTTGGTTACCATGGTTCCCACTAGAATCATCGTCCAAGAAATATATAAGTTATCTTTGTATATGTATTTCATGGGTATACATTTTGTATATATATTTTTAACAGGAATACTCTTATAAAATAATTATAATGGTTACAATTTGCACATAAATAAGTACATCAAGATGTACATTGGATCATCATAAATAGTTAACAATATAGCGTTAGTGGATATTCTCCTTCCTTCTACAGATTATCGGTGGAGCAGTATTTAATCATGGATTTAGTATGCTTAAACTGTATGCCGTTAGTGGCACTCAGAACTTCATTAATAAAAGATTGGGAATTGTGTATGGTGGTGCCGCCAAGAATAATTTTGTAGCCAGCATTGTTTAGCTGATGGACAGCCAAGGCTTCCTCGTAGGTGGCACCGCCAATGATAAAGACAATCACCTCCTGTGGCGGTCTTCGGAATGGCACAAGCTCTAAGTTGATGGCCGGATAAAGGGGATCCAGATCACGGCCTTTGAAAACATCTTCAAGTGTTTCCTTGAGCAGCGGCGTATGCTGGGTGAAAACATTCTCCACTCCCTTGAGACCCTTGATTAAATTTCTCGTTAACTTGACTGCATCTGTTATGCGCACCATATTAAAGAGGTCTCCCTGCCGTACATGTGTGCCGGCATATTCTATCAGAGCCGGCACAATTTGGGGACATCCTCCACGAGCTTTGATAATCTGCAATAGGCTGGAGGTGTCACAGTTGGCATGCCTTTCGTAGCGCAAGGCATAGAGCGAAACCAGCTTCAGGGCATCATCAATCGTCACCCGCTCATCGGCTATAAGCTTCTTGATGCGCTGCAATTGGGCTGAGTGTTCAGCTTTGCAGGCGATCTCCTGTTCCAGTTCGGATACCTCAAAAAGATTGCGTTTATTCGAAATGGCCGATAATTCTCCAATGATACACAGATGCTTCTGCACCGTGCCCGACATTTTCTTGAACTGCGGATATGATTCAATAAAGTTCTTCATATCCGCTATGCTTTCCACCTTCTTATGATCATTGGCCTTGCGCTGGAACTCTTCCATAAGCTGCTTAATAGTAGAGCCAATCTCACCATAGTTCGCATACATGTTATTTCCATAGAAATCCTCCTGATCGCCGGACAGGACCAACTCCTTGAAGTCTTTGGGCACATTGGGACGACCGGAAAGGTCCACTCGATTGTTTCTTATCTGCAGGAGTTCGTGAACCATTGCCTGATATGTCCATTGATGCAGCAAAGGTGTCACCGGATCGTCCCGTCGATCCAACACCAAAAGCAATGGCGGAGCAGCTCCATCAATATTCGATCGGAAGTCGAAAAGCGTTGATTCTTTGGTAATTTGGTCATATATCGTCTTAGCCAGCAATTGGGCCGCCTGCGATCCAGCACGGTAACGTATTACGGGATTCAACTTCAAGGAGAGCAAAACAGCTGTTATGCCCTGCATGCTACGTGTTAGTGCATCCGGCAGCCAATTCAAATTAGCCATACATTGAGCAATGTTGAGGGCAAAGAGATTTGGATTGACGCACAAATAATCCGCATAGAGCTCTTTGACTTCCCTCACCGATTCTGATTCATCGCATTCTGCCAGATACTTAATGTCCGTTCTTGGTATGATATTGCTGAAATCTAGAATGAAGATTCTATGGATTATCTTGTGACGACTCCGAAAGACTGCACTCACATATATAATAGGCGCTATATCTCGGATTACGCAGTTCATTAGCTAGGAACTGGATATTTTGTTTTGTGGGGCGGACAAACACAATACATTTCAAATACTTTAGTCGCTCATTGGAGCGTACCGAATCCAGAAGCTCGAACAGATATACTTCGCGCTGCAGCATATCCGATTGGCTAAAAGCCATTGAAATTATACTAGTCTGCAGTGGACAAAATATAAACAGTAATTATACTCATTATTTTAGAGGGTGGGAATCTATGGCCTACCGTCTCCTTGTCAAGCAGGATGATTTTCATGCCAGGACCAGACTCACTGCACATCTTTTCAATGTACAATTTGATGCCGCTGATTAGGTTCATTTTAGAATAAATAATTTATCAACTATAAAAAAATTTAATATATTTCTTGTTTGCGATTAAGTTCCAGCTTATGGTACTTGAAGTTTCAGTGTTGGTAAACGATAGCTGGGGTAGGCGATATATTATCGAAAATGTAAGTACACACTGGTGATTTCTTTTTGTGGAAAACAAAATGATGGACCAGCAGCAGAGTGATTCTCCCCAGCAACATGGGTTAAGTGGACTGGCCAAAAGTTTGAGTAATCAGCGACACGGCAACCTCTCCTCCACCACCAACCAAGAATCTCTAGCCGATGTGGTATTTGTGATTGAGAGCAGCGCCATTAATGGAGCCTACATCAATGAGCTGAAGACGAATTACATTCTGCCCACCCTGGAGCATTTCACTCAAGGATCGATTGATGAAAGGGAATATCTAATTGCAGATCGTTTTGCAACTCTCTATGGCGTAGTTATATATAGAAGCGCCTCGAATCTGCTGGAGCCGCTGTGCTCCACCTATGGTCCCTTTGTGCAGCCCCAGAAGGTGATGGAGACCATCGAACGTCTGCCGTTGGTGGGCGGTGGGATGGAATCGTGTGCCCATATGGCAGAGGGATTTGCTGCTGCCCACGGATGTTTCGAGGACATAAGTGAGCAGCGGCAACGGATGCTAATGGAGCAACCGAATGTCCAGCGTCATTGCATATGCATTGCAAATAGTCCTCCTTATCAGATGCCAGTAATGGAGTCATGGAAATATATGGGCAAATCCTGTGAGCAGTTGGCCAGCTTGTTTCATGAGAGGAAAATCAATTTGTCCATAATTGCTCCACGCAAGATGCCGGTCCTTTTCAAGCTGTTCATGAAAGCCGATGGGGATCAGCCAATAACCAACAAGAATTACGCCAAGAAAATTATGCACCTGGTACTTCTAAAAGGGTATACATTAAAAGAACGGGCTCCAAGTCCAAGTAGCATGGTGGCTCCGAATCCTACGCAACAGAACCCAACTGGGCAGCAGCAAGCGGGTCAGAATATGGCCATGGATACGTCACCGGCTCAGCAACAGCAACAAGTGATGAATATGAATCCAATGCAGCAGCAAACGACTAATCCTAATGCGGTGATGGCTGCTCAACAGCAGCAACAACAACATCAGCAACAGCAGCAACAGCAGCAACAACAACAACAACAAATGATGCAGCAGCAACAACAAAATCAATTTGTTCCCCAAACAATTCAAAATCCAAATTTCCAACAAAATCGATGGATGTATGCCAATCAACCGGGACAACCACGCCCACCATTCATGCAGGGGGCTGTCCAAGGTAGTGGAGGTGTTGGCGTCGGAATGCCCATGCAACAGCAGCAGCAACAACAACAACAGCAGCAGCAACAACAACAACAGAATCCAAATTCCGCCTTAATTTCCCGTATAAATGCTCCACCCAATCAAGTCAATTCCCTTCAGCAGCAGCAACAGCAGCAACGATTACAAATGCTAAGCCAGCAGCAGCAATTCCAACTCCAGCAACAATTGGCACAGCAGCAGCAGCAACAACAACAGCAACAGCAACAACAACAAGTTAATTCAAATGCAAACAATAATATGATGCCCGTGGTGTCGAATGCTGGGAATATGCCAAATCCTCAGGCAGGACCCCAGCAGCAAACAAATCCCCAACAACAACAACAGCAGCAGCAGCAGGTTAATCCTCAACAGCAACAAGCAAATCCCCAAGAGCAGGCCTCCCTGAGGGAAAAGATATGGACCGGTGTACTTGAATGGTCTGAGAAAGCCAAAAATGATCAACAAAAGATACCACACACGCTCCAGTGTACCGTTTGCACTAATATAAAGGATGGCGAACCCGAAATTAAGGCTGAGAATTGGCCACCCAAGCTGCTGATGCAGCTAATGCCCAAGCATTTGGTGGGCAACATTGGTGGCCAGTTCTTGAAGGATTCCAAAATGGTTGTGTTTCGTCCGACGCCAGGCGAGGCGTTGGACTCATTGGCCAAAATGATGACTTCTGGTTTTGCTGGCTGTGTTCATTTCTCATCGCCGCCTAATACGCCCGCCTGCGATATCAAGGTGCTCATTCTACTCTATACACCAGATCGAAATGCCTTTTTGGGTTTTATTCCAAACAATCAAACCATGTTTGTGGAACGATTGCGAAAAGTCATCCAACAAAAGCAGTCGCATGGAAATATGCAGCAGCAGCAGCAACAACAGCAACAGATGCTTCAACAACAGCAGCAGCAACAGCAGCAGCAGCAACAGCAGCAACAACAACAACAGCAACAACAACAGGGCAAGTCTTCGATGGAGCTACAACAAATGCAACAGGACAATTCCCAGCAGCAGCAGCAACAACAACAACATTATAATCAATACCAATTAAATATGCAAATGGGCGGAGGTGGGCCAGGCGGTCCAGGTGGCATGCAACAAGCACAGCAAATGCAGCAAATGAATATGATGCAACAACAACAACAGCAACGTATGCCCCTCGGTGTACCCAATCCCAATCTTCAGCAGCAACTACAACAAGTTGCGCCAAATGTGGCTGCCATGCAGCAGCAACAGCAACAACGTATGGTACGCCCCATGATGAGCAATAATCCTGGCCTGCGTCAATTGCTTCAGCATCAGACGACGCCCGGCAATCAATTTCGTCCACAAATGGGAGGACAGAATCCAAATCAGATGGGCGGCGGAGCGCCCATGGTGGGGAATCGAAATTTCGATGATGGGAGCTATGAATTTATTTAGTCAATCCCAAGAGCTTCTAATTCTATTTTTCATGTCTAACAAACCGTCAATAATTTAAAATAACTTTTAATCTCTACATACATATAAGTTTTTCTTCTGTCGGTCTATTTAATTATGATTTATTTTTTTATTATACAAAACTATATACCATAATATTAAACCCTACTTTTGCCGAAGCTTCCAATTGCAAATTTTTAAGTTGTGGGTATGGATTCCAATTACCAATGACCGCTTCAAACGATTCGTCTATATCTTGTTCAGTTTAAAAAATAAAAACCAACACACTTTGAAGCTAGGGTTGTCAATATAACGACAATATTGTGAGCGATAATTATTTTAAAATTTAAGTTTTCAAAATATAATAACTGCACCTTTAATAATTCAAAAACTTTTTCATGTTTTATGACATAATCATTTTAGCAATCAGTTGAAACGGATTAAAATTTAAACTCCCAAGTCCAATCGAAATTAATCTATCGGTAATCGAACCAGCTGGCCTGGCAATCGTAACTGTGGGTCCCAAAATAATTTTCTGTGAGACCCCAAAATATATTAAGACGCCAAAGCTAATACAAATCTAAGAAATGTATTAAAATGCCTCGGAAATCAAACAAATCTGAGGCACAACGACGAAGAGAAGCAAAAGAATATCGTCGCGTTTACTACGAAGAACATGCCGATGAGATTCGCAAAAAAAGCGCAGAGAAGGCGGCAAAAAGGCGCAAAAATGCATTAGATCCTGATTTGTACGAAATTCAAAAAAGAAAAGACGCAATAAAACATGCAATACGACGAAAGAATCCCGCTTACAGGGCAAAGGAGCGCAAGCGAGACGCCAGGGCCCGAGCCATTGCAAGGACTCAAGATCCTGATGTAGCCCAAAAACAACGGGAGGCCAATGCTGCCCGTCGTCGTGCGCGGAGGCAAGATCCAGAGTACAGAGCACGAGAACGTGAACGTGATGTAGAAAAACGTCGAATTGCAAGACTTGATCCAACGACAAAAAGGAGAGAACGAGAAAAAAATGCATCTCAAAAAAGAAAAGAACGGTTAAAAAATCGATAAATTAGCCAGCAAATCAGTGAAACAAATGTGGCACAAAACGGGGAGTCTTCAGAAATTAGGCAGCAACGGAAACTTGCAGATGAAGCCACCTAAGCATAAGATGGATCAAAGTTCAAAAGTGGTAATTTAGGTCCTTCAATAGGAGTCTGGTCTGGTAAGATTGTCATTTCCTCTGCCAATTCAGCCACAGTCTAACCCTTGATCCTATTACATCCTTACCAAAAAGGATTAAAAAGATAACAAGTTCATCAGCACTTCGGAATAGACCGTTGGTTTCTTAGAAATTAATGGTTTATTGTTTGAAATTAGAAAAAAATCACAATAAAATAAATGCCTCATTTTCCTATTTTGCAAAATTGTATTCTAAAGTTCAGCCTTTATCTCTTCCTCCTCAATTGTTTTTAACTTGCTTTGCTCCCATTGATAGTTGTAGGCTCGACCCAGTTGCACCAATTGGGTTATGCTCACAAATAGATTCACTGCAAATAAGCTGTAGTTTTTGGGTATAATCACAAGCGAATAACGGGTCCAAATTAAATTGGTCAGCCCCAAAGCAGCGCAAGCATTGGCAGAAATTGTATCCGCGGGACGGGTTAAGTCACTTAGACCAGCGATTACAAGTCCCTGCAATGGAAATTAGGATTATGCTTTCACTATCTTTATAGTCTAGACGCCAATAGAATTTGTCAAGTCATAATCCTTATCAGTTATCAGAGATGGAGCGCGTGTGTTTCACCAGAACCAGCACAGTTCGACGTTGTATCAGTAAATAAACAAATAATAATAATAAAATAATACAATACGAGTGTTGCTTTTAATCACAGAAGCCGCACACAAAGACACAGATTTTTATATCAAGGCGATAATTAATGTTAGCGAAGGTCGTGGAGCTGTCAAAGATTATGTAACTAACGTGTAGGAAACTTACCCACTTAAAGAGAGGAGCCCAGAAGAATATAGTCTTGGGACCTAGAATGTTATAATTACCATAGGGAATACAAGTAGATAAATGCAGATGAAGTCATTGATCCTATACCTGCTGGATGCATCCACAGAGGGCGCATTTTGGCTGGAACATGTCTGTCCGCTGCTCTAATTATGCTGTTGTATACCTTGTTTGTAAAACCTTTCGGTTTAATCGTCGCAGTTGTCTGTGACATATTGTTTTATTAACACAAGTCCAGTCAACAATAATAAACTGATAGCTAAAAAACACAAGTCGACTTTGGTTAATGAGTAACTTATAAAATAGGTTTTACATACCGCTGTAGCTCGACTGCTCCAATGAAGCTTTCACAGTATACTAAACAAAACAAATTAATCAGTTTGAGCAGTTTGCTCTGAACCTATCTGACTAAACAATCGACATATGCTTGTATGTTCCCACAGAGAGGGATATGCGTTATCTATCAACGACGAGAAGCTCTCATTTTGCAAACAGCATTTCCATAATCAACAGAATCAACATCACAGTTTTTTTTTCTTTATATATACAGTCTTAAAATTTATTTCTTGTGCGATTTGTTTGTCACATAAACTATAATTAGTTGCAACATTGATTACATGTAAATAAAATATGATTCATAATTCAGAGCCTCAAAACAAATTTACAAAACTTAATTAATAAGAATCACGTTCGATTGATAAGGCAATAAACCACAAAAAAAACTGGTCGTCCACTACTAATCTAGGAAATCTTTCGTTGTGCGCTCTATTTACATAACTGGCTAATGTATCTGTAGCACCTATAGCAACGGGTTATTCACAATCTCTACTGCTTTGGTGCCGGCTTTTGCTCCTCAGCCTTTTTTAGCTTATCCTGTTCCATTTGATAATTGTAAGCTCGAGCCAGTTGAACCACCTGTGTTATGCCCACAAAGAGATTCACAGCAAATAAGCTATAGTTTTTTGGTATGATCACCAGAGAATAACGAGACCAAATGATTCCCGTGGCAGCCAAAGCAGCGCACCCTGAAACGGATATTGTATCCGCTGGTCGTGCCAAATCACTTAATCCGGCGACAACAAGACCCTGGAAATATATGCACGAGATTTTAAATTAGAATAACTTGTCACTGAAATAGTTAGTGCAATTTGAAAAATAATTTGCATTCTCACTTAAAACAACGCAATTATCAAACACGTCTGTCTCGGATGACCAACTCTCCAATTGCACGATATTAGTAAATTACATTATAAGGTAATCCCCATCATCAAATAATTCCAAACTTATCAATTCCGATTGTCATGGCACAATATGGACTGTTATCAGTTGGGGGAATATTCTCAAAAAAAAAGCTAGTCACTACAGAAAATCCCTCTCACACACACAGGTAGACCACGTATGTACATATGCGTCGCTCAACCTGGTCACGAACAAGTTGTGTCTGAATAAACAAATATTCATAAAAAAAAAATCATAATCAGCGCATCGTTCCCGCACAGATTTGTATATGGCCCCATTTCGATTTATATATTTGGCTGTCTGTGGCGATAATGAAAATTTCGCCAAGGTCACGTCGCAGTTCAAGATTATGTAACCACCTGTCCTAAGGTAACTTAACTCACCCATTTAAATACTGGGGCCCAGAAGAAAATCGTCTTGGGACCTAAATTAGAAGCAACAGGTTATGGAATTTCGGTTGGGATAGACGAAGCATTACTCACCAGCTGCATGCATCCATAAAGGACGCATCTTGGCAGGCACAAACTTATCGACGGTTCCAATCAGCCCATTGTAAAGCTTAGAGTGGAGTCCCTTTCCTGTGGAAACAGCGGCTGTGGGTGGTGGTGGCGGCGGGGGAAGGGGGGGTTGAACGGCAGTTGAAGACATATTCCAGTTCTGTTGGGTTAATAATAATTCGACAAGTTATTGGGGAGACACCTCCAAACGTACTAAGCAGCAGAGAGAAACTGAAATCGAAAAAAAATATTGTTAAAACGTGGAAGTGGAAGCTAATTTAACGATGTGCGCAAAAGCGAGAGAGGAAGAGGAAAAGAGGCAGTATGAGAGGAGAGCGTACACCTCCACACACAAAGAACAGCTGAGTGAAATATTTGAGTGTGTGTGTGTATACAACTGAATTTCCACAGTTTAATTCTTTCTAAACACTTGCATTAAGTGTTGTTGTTGCGTTAATTGCAGGAATACTCGTCCTTGACCTTCAGTTGCAGCGCAACATCTGTGCCAACTTCCGATGTTGACGGAAGCAAAAGCATAATCTAAAAATAAACTACCATATTGCAGTGATGCCCAACGTCCCGCGACAATTATATTTTAAAGTAAAATTTAATTGGACGTGGTCGTGTTTTATATTACCTTTTAATTTTGTTTTCTCCAAAATAAAATTTAATATTAGTTAGAAAAACGCTCGAGAAACAATCAATTAGCATCTGCCCATAATTTTTACCAGCATTGGGCTACCAGACAGTTAATATTAGGGCGCCAAATCGAACCTCAATCTTTTTCCTAACATCTGGCAATAACATCGTGCTGCCAGATACGGAATAAGTCAAATTCTGGCAACACTTTATAATAATGAACGACCCAAACAAAGCAATAAACGTAAACTTATCCTCACTGCTAAGTTTAAAGGCTGAATTATTACGAAAACAGCATGAGGTCAAACTAGCTAAAGCGACGAAGGCTGCTGCCAGCGAATTTAAACCCAAGGAATCCTCCAAACCTAAATCAAAGAAGCAGGACCGTGAATACAAAGAAGTTAGCCGCTCCGATGAAGCAACCGTCTATGAAAGTGAGGACTATGCTCAATTGGCCAAGTCCCGCCGGGTACTGGAGGCTAAAAGCAAATTTTATGAGCAGATGAGTCGTAGTGGTGGCAATCTTAACTCGGATGACAATTGCTTGGTGATGTTTAATAGAAAAAAACAAGAGGATGAAATACCAGAACCAATGAAACCACATTCTAGAGAGAGGCTGAGTAGCAGCAGCAGTAGTGGCAGTAGTAGAGCCGATGAAGACGACAAGGAGGAGGTGGAGTATGTAGATTGTTTGGGTAGGACCAGAAAATGTCTGCGAAAGGATCTACACGAGGCGAAGAGTCGCGACAAGCTGTTGGCCGACAGCATGCCCGAACGTCTTGATCAAACAAAGGCTAATTGGCTAATAGATGTCCCCATAAAACCACCTGAAGACAACAATGATTCTGACGACCATGAGCCCACTTTTGGGCCCCCAGCCCCCCCTCAGAGTGTCTTTAGTGAGGCCTTGTCGACAATGACCAAACATGATGAGCAGCGTCTGAATTGGGAACGCAAGGAGCAGGAGAATTTTGAAAAACCGGATGTCCATTATCAGGACGTGTTTTTCGATGAGGCTCGAACACATGGTGTTGGCTACTATGCCTTCTCCACCGACGAAAAGGAGCGCGAACAGCAACAGCGCGAGCTAGAGCAGGCACGTCAGACCACATCCGATGAGCAAAAGCGACGCGAAGAGATGCGAGCCAAAAGGGACAGCCTGGTTGCAGATCGTGTATTGGCCGCCAAAAACCGCATACGAGCCAGGAATGGCTTACCCCCTATATCCAAAGAGGAAATTGCTAGAGAAAAAGAAATATCAAATGAAAAGGAAGAACTGAAAAGAAAGCAACAGGCCCTGCAAGAGGAGGCAGCAAATCGAAAAAGAGAACAAGAAGAAGCGGAACGAGAAAAGATACGTCAAGATTATGTACGAGATTGGGATAAGGATAAGACACACGGTAAGGGTCAGAGAAAACCCACTAACGACGATCAAGATGATGAGAAAGAGGTTCCTTGGCAATATAAGGCTGAGCGGCTGCCAATGTCACAGGAGCAGTGGAACGAGCAACAGCGCGCCTTGCGACCAAAAGAGTTCGCCCCTCTAACAGAAATGGAATTACCAGCCCCGCCCAAGCGTACCAACTTTACTAGCGTACTTCCCCCAATGCGCAACTTTTACGATCGAAGTGAGCCAGAATTTTCTACTTTTCATTCCACCAAACGAGAGAAACAGATGCAACGACGCAATTATTTGGCAGCCACAGCAGATGAGGAAGCATCTACATCTGAGAACAGTCAGCGAGGAGCTGCTATACCTCCTCCTTCAGATTTGGATTCAGGTCCCTCTTTATCAAAGCGCGCCAAAACACAAGGCGACCTAGAGCGATCTATTGAGGCTGGACTTCGTTTTTTGCGAGACAATTGCGACAAGGATGCTTTAAGCAACAAGGCCACGTGGACAGCCAAGGCGGACTATTAATTTAAGTTTTGCCTTATTGTTTTTTATTTTATTGCTTTCTGTGTAAAGAATATCGTTCGAAAACACAATTAACCTACGACCTGGACAAGCTTTAACTTTTGTCTTTGTCTGGGTATTGGTTGAGCTAAGTAGGTAATAAATATTGTTAAATCCAGCTAAAGAAAATAACTTAATAGTATTAATTAATGCAACTCCGCGCTGATGAAAGCATTGGCGATGAGATATTTGGATAGATAAATAAAATCAAGAAACTGCAATATCTTACATTGAATCATATCTAAACAGTGTGAATGTTTCATTATCTATCCATAAGATGATTGCTTTTGGCTGCTTGAGAAAAATTTAACAAAATGTTAAACCATAAAAATGTGAACTTTACCTTTTGAAAAATTGTTTACTAAATTTCCATATAACTAAGTAAATTACGAATCCAAGCAGGAATCTGTTTCTATAGTAATTGGTGTTCTAGACAAAGAGGTCTTACGAGAGTTGGAAATAAGCGGGAGCCAACTCTAAAGCATATCGCTATCGACCATATCAATAACTATTTCGGACATTTTCTGGCGACACAAATCATTGGGTGGAAAATTCAATGTGGGTGCCCCTTCATCTGAGGATTGCTGACTATTTAAGTACATATCGGGAGCATCTTCAGATGAGCAAGTACTAATAGGAATAATATCCAAGGCCAGGCCCAATGCGAATCGTCCATAAGTTTTTAGTTCCGTGGCAAAGCTGAAAATTAAATCGGATAATGTTTATAATAACTCTTATTATTTGAGTTATTCGTAGTACTTACAGATCTTGAAACTTTTCCAGTGTATTGCAATAATCCGGCAGATTGGAGCACAATAACTCCAGCCACTTAAACAATTCCTCCGTGTAGATTTTCAACAATGGCTGCAGTTGCAAATCTCTCATCTCCTTTGTGGTGCAGCAATATAATAAATTGGCCACATCCAAAGCTATCGAACTGTAACGTATTAACTGAAAGTCTACCAAAGCCACCTCCAGTACATGCTGTGGATTCTCTTGGTCATAGCGGTAGAGAAAATTATTAACCCAACAATCACCATGACAAATGGCCGACAATTTGGATTGAGCACTGGCCAATTTCACCATTTGGCTGAAAAAATTTCCCTCTTCAGCGAAATTTCGAAACTTTGTGACATATTTCGAGTCCGGGGGCAAGACATCCGATACCATTTTAATGGCATTCTTTGTAAGACGCTCATAATAGTTGCGATACCAACTCGTATTTGCTGTACAAAAGATTCCCTCACTGATTAAACTGCTCAGCTTAGTGAATTCGACAGGATGCTCAAACTTGTAAGCCAAACTTAGGGCGTGGAACTGGGAAACTTGCATTAAGACGGATTGAGTCTCTTCCATGCTAAGTCCCTTATGGCGGTCGGACATTTGAAAACCTCGTTCACGTAGATCCTCTGCAATAACATTAAAGGATTTCTTTTGATAAGACAGCAATTCAGTGCTCTCATACTAACCCATTATTAGCAGATCATGCCTGGCTGTATAACATTTGGGTATCGCCTGGAAAAGGCTTAGTGAGGACGACGAGGACAGTTTACTGTCCTGAAATTTGATGAGCTCTGGCATTATAGCTGTATAGAACTGCACCTCGTTGCTGGAATGGGTTTGATTGGTCCACAGAATTTTAAATTTTAAGCATTCCTATGACAACTTACCGAAATAATTTATCACTTTTGTATGCCTCCCGTTGAACAACACTCTCTGGCATAACCTTGCATATCACATTTTTTTCCCATTTAATTTGTCCCGTTTGGAGACCTCTCAAATGAATGCGATACAAAGCGGCCGTATAGTTGTCGCCACGGTCTGATCCCTGAGCCAACTTAAAAAACAAAACCGTTTAAATCCGTTTTTACATTCCACTACCCAGTGGGATACCTCAAAGGCCTTTATTTGTATATCCGGCTTGAATAGCTCCTGGAATGTGTCCAGCGTTAAAATTGATTGACTACCGTTGGCCGTTTCCGTTCCAGCTACTCCTGTTGTTACCGTTGTGGTTGCCGTGTCCGTAACGCCCATTTTTATTCAATATAATGTGCTTTTTAGTCTGGAGCTATAAAAAATGTTAACTTTTTGTTATGCCACGCTTAGCACTTTTCACGTTCATTCATCGATTTCCTTTCCTCCCCCATTGCCACACTTATTATGCTCCTTCTCGTCCTTTTTTGGTCCTGCCAAAGCTTAACGCCTATCGATAAATATCGACTTAACTTGATGGTGAGCTAGTTGACCTACTAGTTCGGTTTATAAAACTATAAAACATTTGTATAACATTTCATTCATTTTGTAACATCTGCATTGTATGCATTTCAACAAACATACAATTTTATTCACCGTGCTTTTCCTTTTTGTGCTGTTTTGTTTTTCCACTTGTGAAGATTGTTTGTGTGAATTACCTGTATCCCCTGAGATATCGATATGCCAGTCGGCGAATTCCCCATAAGAAAAGCAGCTCCACTACAAATTCATCATAATGCTTACGTATTACATATTATTTATTTTAAAAATATGAAGAAGAGATTTCGCGATTTGAATTCGATTGACCGGAAAAAGTCAATTTTAGTAGCCGACTATATCGATTACAAATGTTATATTTTGATATATCAATAAAAGTTTTTCAATCTCGGATCATCGGAAATGCGGCCATACTAATCGTTGATGAGAAGTCTATCGATAACAATTTGACAAAACCGTCACAAATCCAATTCAGTTTGGGTCAAAAATCTGATTTTTTGAATATATAGATTTCTGTTGACTTGGGAACGATGCCAGAACACTGTTAACACCTGCAGCTAAACAACAAAGAAAGTACAAATCAAATGGAAATGCAATTAGGGGCCATGCTGCATGTTTACAAGGGCGAGTGGGGATTGCCGTCAATTGATTATGAATGTTTGCGTGCGTTGGTAAGTTCAATTGCATCATTCGCACACACAGAACAGGCACTTTCTTTGCTTTGATAATAATGTAATTATCATTAACATTTTTATGGCTTATCAGTGCTTGCTTCGCTTCACCCGATGCCCGATGGATGTGGAGACAAATGCAAATCCTTTGCGCTCGGGAGCCGGCAAACTGCCGTATTTGCAAGTAGGCAACGAAAAGTTTGCCGGCTACAGGCAAATAAAGCGCGTGCTTGATCTGGAGGTAAGTGCGGAAATTGTGTCGGGTCAATAAATTGTAAAGATGATTGCTATTTTTGGCTTCGCTTTTTCAGGGCTATCCCATAGATGTGCGTTTAAATACGAAACAGAAGCACCTTTCCACAACATACGCCAATTGGGTCTTCACACATCTTCATGCCTACTACCATTACTTCCTCTTTGCCGAGCCGAATAACTGGGATACAGTCACACGTGGGTTATATGCCAAGCGGACACCATTTCCTTTCAATTTCTATTATCCTTCCACGTATCAGCGGGAAGCCTCCGATGTGGTTCAGGTTTTAGGTGGTTTCGATATTAACGATAAACTTGAAAAGCACAAGGTGGACTATGTAAGTTATTTGGGATTTGTTTTGCATGCTAATCGAGTAACAATTTTCTGTAAATTTTTCAGCTGGTAATGAATGCCAAAAAATGCGTTAATCTGCTTTCCAGCAAATTGGGCCGGAAGGTCTGGTTTTTTGGCGACACCTACAGTGAATTAGATGCCATTGTCTACAGTTATTTGGCCATTATTTTTAAGATTACACTGCCCAATAATCCGCTGCAAAACCATATTAAAGGTTGCAGTAATCTGGTGAACTTCATCAACCGCATCACCAGGGATATATTTCGCAATGAGGGTTATAGTTCCACCAAACTCACGAAGACTGCCAACAGCACGGAAGACACACTTTTGCCGTCGGAGCGTAAATTTCTTGAATCTGAGCTGAATACCAAAATTGTGGCTGGTGTGGGAGCCGTCCTAGCGATGGGAGCATTTGCAGCATGGCGTGGAGTTTACAATCAGGTAGAAAATATTTTAATTTGTACCATTCTATTATGAGTTATTATCCAGTCACTGCATTAGTTTTGGCTGCATGTGTTCATTTGGCTTCAAACCTTGGGCAAAAAGTCTAAATAGATAAATTTTGCATTAAATCCGATTGGTTTCATCCCTTGCAGCTAACAACACGCTCATCCGGAGACTACGACGGCATCGACTACGAGGATGATGAGCTGGAGGAGGGCCTGGATTAGTTTTGCACGTCTGTCTGTCCATATAAATTTGTAAACATGTATAAAGTGAACTCCATTCATTTTTCGACAAAACAAATTGCACAACACAAATAGGTATCTTTAATGCAAAATATTATATATGTGATGAACGGATCTGTTTTTAAATTGTCTTATATAGTGGAAACATGTTTTGAAAATGAAGCCACAAAAGCATGATTAATATATTTAAAACATTTGTGCATTAAGTGCATTTGGCAGTAAGATCGTTCAAAGATTGTTTAAAACGGATGGAGATTGCATATCTTCAGGTCATATTAAATTGAATTCTTTGAATAAATTTTATGGAAAATGTTAAACATATTTTTTGATCCGGCGTTAATTAGAAAACTGAAGACCCGGTGTTAAAGGTACACTAGAAAAGAAAACGGTACTCCCTATTTTCGCTAAAATACACAGAATGTTCTCATCGATTGAATTACCTTGCAAAAATACTCGAAAATTTGGTTGCACAAGTGTTTGTATTTGTTGTTGTTGATTCCTATAATTACGTACTTAAAGCTTAAAACTAAATTTCGAAATGGGTTTGTTAAGTTAGTTAAAGGAGAGAGGATGTTTAAAACTACAATGGAATAGGTAAATTAGATGAATTATTAGCTGATGATAGCATTACAATATTGTCATCTCATGTTTTTAGAGCATCTTGCAGTTTTCGTCTTGCCACACTAACCCGGTCCTCCTGCTTTCGTATATCATCCTCGGAGATGATAACCGCGTGCATCAGAGGTTGCTCGGGATTCATAAAGGCCATGGCATTCTTGGTTAGATCAGCCTTGGTTGAGCTCTGGCCATGAACGCCGGCGTTGAGCATATGCAGAGCGGTGGCCACTGATTGCAGTACCGTCTGCTCATTGACATTGGGACCCACAGTGCGTATGGTTTTGGGCAGTGTAATATCATCCAGCTCCTCGCCATTGTCGTGGCAAGCGCGCAAACGCTCTAAACGTTTCTCCCAAAACAACTGCTTCGGTTTCTCCTGCGCCCCATGTTT
The DNA here is from genome assembly GCA_024703675.1 of Drosophila nebulosa. NCBI lineage: Eukaryota > Metazoa > Arthropoda > Insecta > Diptera > Drosophilidae > Drosophila > Drosophila nebulosa. Next base: position 11,178,641 of record JANFPS010000004.1, on the reverse strand, counting down.
GGCATCGTGTTTAATAGGTTGAGTTGATTTGTTGGGCTCCTGGGTATGATTCCTAATTGCTGTCACGGGTTGCTTGAAAATGGAGGCAGTCTGGCGTATGGGCGGCACCAGAGAGACATCTGTACGTAGGGCACGACTAGAAAATGGAGGAGACTGATCATATTAGCAGGGTTTCAAACATATATATTCGAAATCAGTACACAAACAACACACAAAAAAACAGAGAGAGAGAGACAGAGAAGAACATGCAGGAGATCAGAGACAATTATGGCACAGAGTTACAGCGAGGTATGCGAATTACAAGGAGGCCGAATCGGGATGTGTGTTTTAAGTTCTGATATTCATAATCACATCTTTATATATAAATATTTGCTAATATCTGTATATACAAATGTGTGTGTTTAAAAGTCAGACCAATTTTTAAATCTGGCCATTCTAGTTTGAAAATTTTTTTGTAAATTTTTGCTTGCTGTAGACTTTGTTGCCTGTTATAGAAGAGGCTACAGTACAGACAAACAATTGATGCATGCAGGAGAGAGCGAGCTTCGAGCCAAGGACAACTGATCGATCCATCTTGGCTCTACCTGAGTTCCAGTTGCTGTTGTTGCTGCTGGTGCTGGCGCAGGTTTGTAGAAGAGTTGGATGAAGTGATGACTGTACAGCCTGATGATTGGCCAAACACATCTTTTTCAAAGACCACATCCTTATCCATGCCTTGCAGTCCCTGTGTATGGGGGGCTCTGGAATATTTACGCTTCAGCGCATTGGAAGATCCTCCTCCTCCTCCACTAGTTATTGGAGGCATCACACTGCAGCGATACAGTGATATAGATGGCGATGGTAAATACTTTTGCTGTTGCTGGACCATTTTGCCCGATTGGAAATCAAAGTTTCCAATGTCAAACATTTCGCTGCCCAATTGGCGGGCTAATTGAGGTTTGCTTTCAATTCGCTTGCCTGTGGGACTGTTCAATCAACAACACATTTGTGGGATGGAGAAGTAATGGTGAGGTGGTGATGGTGGCGGAGGCGGATTCGGGGGTGATGTATGTATACATATGTACAAAGATTGTGTGTGTGTGTGTGTGTGTAGTTGGTGTGTGTGTGTAACAGAAAAGTGAGAGTGAGTAAAAGTTGTTTTTTTTAATTATTCTTCTATTCAACGTGCATAGTCTGTTTTATCATTATAAGCCGCAGTCCTTTCGTCGTTCTCACTATTGCCTACCTGTAGTAAAAGACATCCACTTTGTTGTTATTATTATTGGGTGCGCTGCTGCTACTGTTTGCCGATTTGCGTACTTCTTCACGTTGCCAACCCTTTGGCAGAGCAGTGCAATCGACGCGTTTGCGTTCTATTGTTACGCTTGGGTTCAATTGCATTCTTAATTTAATTATTTTATAGTTCGGCTATGATAAAAAAAAAAACAGCGTCTGGGGGTCTGCCCTAATTATTTAACTAACACTGATCATTTCGCAGTGTTGGTTATGGTGAAAGTTTATCGGACTTATCGAATATTTTTGTAATGACAGGTATATTCGATTGTTTGCCTATAGAGCCATAAGAGAAAAAAGAGGCAACGTAAGAAATTCTTCCCAATTTTCACCTGCATTTCTATCTGACTCACAATTAAACTTGGTAATGGAAAGGAGCATGTAAATCCGTTTTGTTATCTTCAGCCTGTCCAGTAACTAAAATAACTTACAACCGCAAGAAAGAGGCAATCCGCTTTTATAGAAAGCAGATACCCATTCAATAACAAGTGGCAGTGTCCAGAAGGAGCAGCAGCAGCACCTGAAAGAGAGCTTTATAATGTCATCCTCGGCCATATTCGTGCTGGATGTGAAGGGCAAGGTGTTGATATCGCGTAATTATCGCGGTGACAACATTGACATGGCTGTCATTGATAAATTCATGCCTCTACTTATGGAGCGCGAGGAAGAGGGACTTGTCACGCCCATTCTCCAGACCGCAGAGACAACGTTCGCCTATATTAAGACCAACAATTTGTACATTGTGTCCACCACACCACGAAATAAGAATGTGAACATTGCCCTGGTGTTTGTATTCTTGCACAAGATAGCCCAAGTATTTGTGGAGTATTTTAAAGAGCTGGAGGAGGAGTCTATACGGGATAATTTTGTAATTATTTACGAGCTGCTCGATGAGCTCATTGATTTTGGCTATCCCCAGACGACGGATTCCAAAATTCTTCAGGAGTATATCACACAGGAGGGTCACAAATTAGAGTTGCAACCGCGAATTCCAGTAGCTGTCACCAACGCCGTTTCATGGCGCTCGGAGGGTATAAAGTACAGGAAAAATGAAGTTTTCTTGGATGTAATTGAATCGGTTAACCTGCTGGCTAACGCTAATGGCAATGTGCTACGCAGTGAGATTGTAGGAGCCATTAAAATGCGGGTCTATCTGTCAGGAATGCCGGAATTGCGTTTGGGTCTGAACGACAAAGTCCTGTTTGAAAGCACTGGACGCGGCAAATCCAAATCAGTGGAGCTGGAGGATGTCAAGTTCCATCAATGTGTGCGTCTGTCGCGATTTGAGAATGATCGCACCATTTCGTTTATACCACCAGACGGGGAATTCGAGCTTATGTCATATCGCCTAAACACCCATGTAAATGAAATCAATCGTCTCAGTCACTCCAAATTTGCAATAATCAGACTTACCATTTTATTTTTGGCAGGTGAAACCATTGATCTGGATTGAATCAGTGATCGAACGTCATGCTCATTCACGGGTAGAGTACATGATTAAGGCAAAATCTCAATTTAAGCGCCGCTCGACAGCAAATAATGTGGAAATTGTCATACCAGTTCCGGCTGATGCTGATTCACCAAAATTCAAGACCACAATTGGAAGTTGCAAATATGCTCCCGAGCAGAATGCAATTATTTGGACAATTAAATCCTTTCCTGGTGGCAAAGAGTATCTGATGCGTGCACATTTTGGTTTGCCCAGCGTTGAGAGCGAAGACAATACGGAAGGTAAACCTCCAATTCAGGTACGCTTCGAAATACCATATTTCACGACGTCGGGGATCCAAGTGCGCTATCTTAAGATTATCGAGAAAAGCGGATATCAGGCCCTGCCCTGGGTGCGCTACATCACACAGAACGGTGACTATCAGTTGCGCACCAACTGAGAGAAAGATGAGAGATAAGGTGAGATCGGAGAAAATAATATTAGAGAGAAGTGGTAAAGTGGAGAAGTGAAATAGCCCTATCCGCCTACGCACATCATTCCAGCCAAGCTTCAGCGAAAGATCCTTGTTTTAGTATGTTTTTAGGATAGCTTAACAGTCAAGTTCACCGATTCTTTTACGGATTCCCTTACACATAGTGCGTGCCCTTGAATTGAGTTAAGTCAAAAGTACATTATTATATATTCGTATTTGTATTGTTTTTTCCGCATTATCTATTCTATGTAAATCAAAAAGCTAATAAATTTTAACAAATTTCAGCAAATTTCTTCGCAAATTGTCACGTCGTCTTCTCTCAATGTTCTACATACATGTATACTTATTTTTTTCTAGTAACTTTAAAATGTACAGATTTCTTTTGATTTTGATTTTATTTAAAACATTTGGTGTTTTGAACATTAATTTTGTATAACAAATTGGAGATTGGGGTTGGACCCCCACAGAATCTATTGCTTAAGCTTAAACATAATAAATGCACTTTCGATCGAGTCTCTCGGTTAATTTTCTTTTGGATTTCCCGTTTTCCCATTTTTATTGCTTGAACTCTTTCAGAGGATAGCTGTCCTTATGAGCTGCAATATGTTGTTCCAGTTCCTTTTGCTGCTCCAAAAGATGTTCAGGCATCTCGGCATAAACACCTTCAAACATCTCTCGCCAATTCGGCTTAAGTTTCTTCTCAGAAACTGAAATTTGCTTGAGAACCTGTTTTCGGACATTCTTAATGAACTCTGTCTCTTCGTCTTCATTAAACCAGCCCTTGTGGACCATATATCGTTTCAATTTGGAAATGGGATGTTCTACGGAGTTCCAAACTTCAATTTCCTCAGCCGGGCGATATGCAGTGGAATCATCCGACGTCGAATGATGACCCACACGATAGGCAAGTGCCTCAAAGAGAATTGGTTTATTCTCCCGCAAAACATACTCACGAGCGGCCTTCATTGCATTATAGACAGCAAAGACATCTGTGCCGTCCACCCTAATTGTCGTAATTCCATATCCGGCTGGCCCTCGACCGGCTATGCCATCGCCTCGATATTGCTCACGGGACGGTGTGGATATGGCGAAGCCATTGTTACGACTGGAATAGGAATAGGGCAATGTAAAAGAAGGATAACTCGAACCGAGTTAAGGTTAACCCACCAGAAGAGTATTACGGGACAGCTAAGGGTTGCAGCAAAATTAAAGGCAGCATGTGCATCACCCTCAGAGGCAGCTCCTTCACCAAAGTAGCAGACCACACAGGCATCATTGTTTGGACGACGTTTCAAGGCATATGCAGCGCCTACGGCCTGCGGCATTTGCGTGGCTTCAGTGTATACAAATTTAGAATTACTCATTTAAGCAATTGACAATAATTTCGTACTTACACAATGGACTAGAAATGGTGACAAAGTTCAGCTCCTTGGATCCATAGTGCACTGGCATCTGTTTGCCTCTGCCCATGTCATCATCGTTGCCATAGCATTGGTCAATAAACTGATCGATACGGAATCCTCTCCACACCAACACTCCAGCCTCTCGATATTGCCCATAAATTATATCCCTTAGCTCTAAGGCAGCAGCGCTTCCGATATGAGAAGCTTCCTCTCCGAAATTGGTCATATAGAAAGAGATACGGCCCTGCCTCTGGGATTCATACAGAATCTTGTCCATCGTGTTTAAGAGCAGCATATCACGGAACATTTTCTCAACCACCTCTTTTCCCAGATGAGGATCTTGGCTTTCTTCTATGATGTAGCCATCACTATTCATAACACGGTAAATCGGAATGGGCGCAAAATCTTCGGGCTGAGTAAGCTTTAACGTGTTAACAAACGGCGCGTTGGCACCAGGAAATTGAGCAGACGGCTGCTCCGAGGAATAGGATCGCGGAGTAGGATGCGTCTTCGCGCATGCTGCCGTTGGCCATAGCTACGATTGCACATGTAAGCACAACTATTTGAATATCATTCATCTATTTACAAACCAGTTTCACATTCTGTTGTCTTCCCAGTACTTGAAATAATTTTGCAGTGTTGCGGAGTAATGCCATAATAATTAAAATTTGTAAATGCAATAACAGTAAAAACAGGGATTAAATACAAAACTGTGATTGCCAGCTGATTACGCAACAGGTATTAGGGATGGCAAACAAAATGATAAGCCGCACGACAATAACCTATCGATAATTGGTGGAAGATGAAGCACGTACGAAAGAGCGGAGTTGGTTCCGGGTGACAAAATAGTGGCAGCGGCCTCCCTGTATTCCAACCCCCCTATTTTTTGCTTACTCATTGCGGAAAACGTGAGAACGAAAAAGTTAAAGTTGCCGCCTGTCTGTGAGGAAATTTATTGTTTTAAACAAGATTAGATCCTAAAGGGCAACTACCATCACATAAATATGGTAAGTTATCGTGTAAATAAACGTTCAAAGGTAAAATCAATTAAAAATATGGAATCGCCGCTGAGTCAAATGCCAATAAGTACATAACCTGCAAAGAAGCTTCTGGCAAAGCCGAAGCCAACGCGCACATCTGTCGCGGACGCTGACTAATTAGACCTCTTTACTCCCACATCCCGCAGCAACCACAAATTGTGCTCCTGAAGGAGGGAACCGACACGTCCCAGGGCAAGCCGCAGTTGGTGTCCAACATCAATGCCTGCCAATCAATTGTGGATGCCGTTCGGACCACTCTCGGCCCCCGGGGTATGGACAAGCTGATTGTTGATGCCCAGGGCAAGGCCACGATCTCCAACGATGGTGCCACTATAATGAAGCTGTTGGAGATTGTGCATCCAGCAGCAAAAACTTTGGTAGATATTGCCAAGTCACAAGATGCTGAGGTAAGTAATGCCCAATGGATGGGCACGTGATTTATGAGAATTACGTTTGGGCTAAACTTCTACTTTTAGGTGGGAGATGGTACAACTTCGGTGGTTCTGCTGGCCGGAGAGTTCCTTAAGCAGGTGAAACCATTTGTGGAAGAGGGCGTGCATCCACGTATCGTGATTAAGGCCATTCGTAAAGCTCTTCAGCTATGCATGGAAAAGATAAACGAAATGGCCGTTCGGATTGAGAAACAATCTAAGAGTGAGCAACGTACTCTACTCGAGAAATGTGCTGCCACTGCCATGTCTTCAAAATTGATCCATCAGCAGAAAGATTTTTTCTCCAAGATCGTAGTGGATGCCGTTCTCTCGCTGGATGAGTTGCTGCCCCTAAATATGATTGGCATTAAGAAAGTGACGGGTGGCTCTCTGGAAGAATCCCAGTTGGTATCGGGCGTGGCTTTCAAAAAGACCTTTTCTTATGCCGGTTTCGAGATGGCTCCCAAATCTTATGAGAAGTGCAAAATTGCCTTGCTCAATATTGAACTGGAGCTGAAGGCAGAACGGGATAATGCCGAGATTCGTGTAAACAATGTCAAGGAGTACCAGAAGGTGGTAGATGCCGAATGGCAAATCCTTTACAATAAATTGGCTAAAATTCACGAGTCCGGCGCGAATGTGGTGCTTTCCAAACTCCCCATTGGCGATGTGGCCACACAGTATTTCGCAGATCGCGATATTTTCTGCGCCGGTCGAGTGCCTGAAGAGGATCTCAAGCGTACAATGAAGGCATGCGGTGGAGCTGTGATGACTACAGCCAATGACATTAATGCTAATGTTCTAGGCTTGTGCGAGCATTTCGAGGAGCGCCAGGTGGGCGGCGAACGTTTTAATCTTTTCCAAGGTAAGTGCCTCAGACATTTTCAATCTTTACGCAAAAGGTCTACAAGTTATTAAAAAAAAATCTTTTCAGGTTGCCCCAATGCCAAAACCAGTACCCTAATCCTACGCGGCGGAGCCGAACAATTCTTGGAGGAGACAGAACGTTCTTTGCACGATGCCATTATGATTGTGCGACGCACCATCAAACATGACTCGGTTGTAGCCGGCGGTGGAGCCATTGAAATGGAATTATCAAAGCTCCTGCGTGACTATTCGCGTACCATTGCTGGCAAGGAACAGTTGCTAATTGCAGCCATTGCTAAGGGTTTGGAGGTCATACCACGACAGCTGTGCGACAATGCCGGCTTCGATGCTACTAACATTCTGAATAAACTGCGCCAGAAGCATGCACAAGGTAAGTCCCAACCAATTTATTCGATTGTCTTGCATTTGACTTCTTTACGTCACTCTTTATTAACAAAATATATTCATTTTTTAACACTTTGCTCGTGCCACAATTGGAAACAAGGTTCTGGGCACAGACCTGGTTTGTCTGGGCACGAGTTGCACATGAATTTGGTGAACTGAAGCATGCCACCTTTGTGGCAATGACGACAATTCTTGCGTGCCGGTTTGCCCTGTTGCTCAATGGGAATCATTTCGTGTTGATTGACCTTTTCAGGTGGTTCTAGTTGAATTTTTTTCACCTCCGTCTTGATTGTTTTAGGTTCTTTAAGTTTTTCTTGAGCAAGAGTTGTTGTTGTTCCTGGTACATCCTTAAGCAATGATTTAATAATACCCACGCGAAATTCCTTATAGCTTTTGGCCCCTTCTTTTATAGGTTGGCCATGAGCCATGTATAATAGATATGAATTGTGGAGCATTAGATTAATCAAATAGATGGCTAATTTTTTATCCCACTGCTGCGGAGTCCAACTAGGTTGATAGTGAATTAACTCTTCCCGGCTTTGCTGGGAATTGGGACGAAGCTGCCAATCCAATTCCTGAATGAGCTTCGGCTTAGCCTGACTCTTTTGCATAGACATCTCTTTGGCGTAAATTGCTAGACAGTCGGAGCTAAAAAAATACACGGTCCTCTGGCGGCGTCGCCATTTAGCCATCATTAAAGGCTGCGGCTGGGCATATTTGGTGGCAAAGCTGTTGGCATCCAGTTGCTGATGAACCAAAGCCTTGCTGTTCCCATAACGATTTCTGTCCAGCAGACCAGTGCAGTAGGTCTTTACCTTGGCCAACTCCTGAGCCAGGCCAAAACTGCCATAAAATTTTGACACATAAACAGTACGTCCCTCCTGGCCATAATCCTGAACTAGCTTCAAAGCCAATCCATTTCGATGCTTTACTAATTGACGTGAATTCCGTGTCCAGTTTGTTGCTTGTGATTTGGATAGAATCTCTGGCAGTATTCTTATGATCAAACCGTTCTGCTCGGTCAACATGTGAAGCATTAACGAGTTGACACGAAATTTTTCTGTCATATCATAATAGTAATTGAATTTGCCCTTCCACAGCACCAAGGGATCATTGAGCACCATCTGCTGCCCACACACATACAGCTCAGACATTATCCTGTTAAAGTAGTTTAATAGTGGATCAGCATCTCCTGCTCCTGGGCCTTCTTCTTTATTCTTCTCGCCAAAGAGATCAAAGTTGAGGGATTGCATCAACTCTTGAAATCTAGTCAAACTCATCTTGTTTTTAAATCCCGCAAAACCATAGTACAAGTCACTATTCCAGTAGTCGGACATTTCTAGTAGCCCCATCTCGCACATGATAAGATTTAGGCCAATAAATATTTCCATTTCCTCGGCTGTTGTGGTCAGAGTCAATCGTTGATTACAGCTCTGAGTTAGCAGCGAAAAGAATGTGTTCCTTTGGCCCAGTAATTGGAAGAAATAGTTTGAGGGATTCAGAAACTTTTTGCCCGCAGCCTTTAATCCAGTTTGGTTTAAGTTAAATTTAAATATGAGTCGAGGATGCACTGGCTGGTCGCTCCACTTTGGATCATAGATGTCGTCCTCATCTAATTGAAAATGAATAAATCCACAATTTCGTCTACCGTATGTATAAAAAATATTCTGCCTACCTGGACAAAACACATCATTTTGGTAGGTTTGATCTGCCTCGGAGTAGCCTTCTTCATCTGAATCGCTTTCTTGCTGCAAGTCCAGATTAAATTTGGGCATAGCTACGGGCTTGGGTTTGGCTACCATCTGCAGCTGTTGCTCGGTCAAATCCGGCTTAATATCTGTGCGTACTCCATAATCGGCTAGGGCTGGATAGTGGGAGCCTCCAACTACTTCAGATTGCTCGGCCTTGGTGGTCACGTTGCTACGCTTCAATGGTGACCTGTGTTCATCTAGGCGTGGCTTCAGTAGTTGTTTGCGTTTGCGTCCTGTTGAAGACATTCTATTTTTAATAATTTTTGTATTTTTTTTCCACAAATAATAAACAATTTTCTGCTTTTTGTGCCGGCCAGCGTGGTTTTTGGCTCTTTCGTTTACTGCTGACGCGTTATAGTGTGTACTCTTTCTAAATTTGTGTGCGCGGGCTTTGCAAGAGGTTGCCACCTGGTTTTGGAAATAATCATATTTAATTTGAATTTTCCGTTTGGCTTACAGGTGGTCAGTGGTTTGGTGTGGACATCACCAAGGAGGACATTTCGGACAACTTTGAGCAATGCGTGTGGGAACCTTCGATTATCAAGATCAATGCCCTAACTGCTGCCGCCGAAGCCGCTTGCATGATTCTCTCCGTCGATGAGACAATAAAGAGCCCCAAAGCTGGTGAAGCCCCCATGGCGGGAGGACCAATGGGTATGGGTCGCGGCATGGGCAGGCCTATGTAAAACAAATCACAACAATTGGAATACACAAACAACAAAACACTTAAAAAATCATCAAAACACACTCACACACTGGCATTTCTCTATCCTAATTTAACACAAGCACGTATTACTTGATCATTTTTCGCAACAAATAATTAATATACTGGCCTTTGTATATGTTTAGAAAAGAAAAGAATTATTAATAAACATATTTTCATAACATAATTTATTCGATTTTTGCGGGCAATAAGAGTTTTGGTCTCTGGCAACCTTGTATCATTTAGAGAAATCGACTACTCAATAATACCAATTATCTAATATCGAGGTTAAATTCGATTAGTCGATAAATTTGTCTTACTGTGACTAGTTTTGTTAATTTTTGTTTGTTTAAGTTTTAAACAATTTTAGTACTCCTAAACAACGTAATAGCAAGAACTATTGGCCTATCCATTCGAGAGGTTGGATAGAGAAACAAAAGAGTGAAAATCTAAATGGACGACATGATCCTAGAACACAAGTGTAAATTGGCCATTAATTGGAATTAAAGGAACTTCTAATTCTAAAGAACAAGTGACACCAGAAGTACACGCAAATTGCTGTTTCTACGAAATCAGGAAGCCAAGTACAGGTTCATTTGGAATCTATCCAATCAGAAACATGGGTAATCACAAAGTACTTAAAACGGCGGGAATCGCTGCACGATATTCCATGTACGAGTTCATTGACGCCATAAAATCACAAAAAATCATTTGGGACAGAAGGCATCCAAACTTCCATAATCGTGAGTTGCGAGACAAATCATGGCAACAGATTGGCCAAGAGCTGTGTAATAATTTCGATCTTGCTAGTGCCACAGAAAGGCAAGAGATCGGTAAGTATGATTATTTGAACAGTTAGCAAAAAAGCTTACATTGGGTTGTTTTTTCTTATTTCAGTTAAAACGTTGCTAAAGCGCTGGAAGAACACGCGGGATAGTTATTTGCGCATACATCGTCTGCGTCAGAGTGGAGAGGAAGTCGGTCGGGCTTCCTACATTTATGAAAAGGAACTCAGTTTTCTCTTGGATGTTAAGGCAGAGACGGAGGAAGATGAAGAGACGTCGCCAAAAAAGCCGAGAGCTCCAGTTAAACGGAAACGGGATATAAGTCTCACACCAAAAGCACCAAATAGTAGTAAACGAAAAGCCCAAAATATTGATATTCCATTGACTAGCTCTCATCAAACTGATGCAATAGAGGCGGAAAGTCTACATTCAGTGATAGAAGAGTTTAGCTCAACGCTGCCCCATGGTGCGGAAGAAGTCGGCGATGTCATTGTCGATCCCTGTGGTAGCTCCATCATCGAATTTGCTTTAGAAAGTGATACAGATGTAAATACCTCACCTCCCGAACCCACATTTGCTGCTTCCAATATTCCTGATCCAGATCAAGCCTTCTTCGATAGTATTAAGCCTCACATGCAGCAAATGAGTAACGAAAGAAAGCTCGATTTTCAAATCGAAGTGCTGCAGTTGCTACGTAATTTTAATCCGCGTTGAATTAAAGTAAATCATAAATTAAAAATGCCGTCTGTTTGTTTTCAACATCATCTTCGGATTTAAGGGTTTTTTTAAGTGTCATATAATTTTAAAACTCTATTCGACGTTTCATCGGCGTATCATTAATTTGCATGAATCATAATCATCATCATGTATGCAGGTAAAGGCATAACTTTTATTTCATTTATGTATACAAATGTCGCAACACAATTAGACACATTTATATCTGACTGATCTGATCTGATTTGTTTTCAATTAGTTGGCTATCAGGACAGAACTATGGTCAGTTTTATGATGAAAATGTTTTACTGCAGGCAACTGACAAAATTTCACATCAGCCATCGTTTTTTGTTTTTGAGGTCTAAAGCTGTTTGACCAGTTTTGGTTTATAAAAAAAAGAGCCGAAACCTGTCTATGTCTGCATTTACCTTGTTGTCTCTCTTATGTGCCAATGTGGTGCGGTTTCGTATAAAAAAGTATATATGTGATTTCTACATTGATTTTTTGTTAATACATATAGGGAAAATAAATATGTACATTGATAAATGTGCCTATATTTGTATTAACACCAAATAGTAATAAGAGAAACGCAATTGGCAGGAACCCAATAGTTGATCAAAGAATCCTTTATTATATATGTATGTATACATACATATAAAATACTAGAATATCGAACCTAAAACCTAAATATTGTTGCTTTTCTGGACAAAAGACCCTGCAAACAATTTTGGTTTTTTATTTCTTTAATTGAATGAGAGTTTCAACGGAATGTGCTTTAACCAAATTAAATTGTTTGTTGATTAGCACCTGTATTTCCTTGAATGTCCTTTAAATGACTGGGAAACACATTTCTTTGTTGTAAAGAAAACGTCAATAGATTCTTTGAAATGTGAGGGACTAGAAAAATTGTCTTCTACAATTTCTTACTTTGGGATGAATTTAATTATGAAATTTAGTTGTTCTTCTTTTTAAATATCCTAAGATTTATAGGCGTTTAAATCGTTGAATGTTATTTTATTATTTTTAGCAATTTGTTAAAATATACTCTTGGGAAAGTTAATATTTAGGGCGAAAATTTATAGTTTAGTTTAGTTCATAAATGCAAAGTATTTTTTATTGTTTCAAAGTTAAATTCTCATATTCCATCAATTGAAATTTTGAATTTTTCCTTAATTTTTTGCCTAACGAAAGTGATCTCTTCGAACACCCACATAAATTTGTTTCATATGTAATTAAGTGGTACCCATTCCCGTTTCTACTTCTTGTATACACACAATTTTTCCATACATATGTATGCACTTAAGTGCGTTTACATGGTGGTTGTTTCTGTTGAAGAGTTTTTTCGGGAATTCAAGTCAAGCATCTCGATCGATCGTTCGGTACCCTTATTGTAGGCATTTAGTAACGCAACGGTTCCTGGCAGCTGTTCTCTGTCTGGCTTCTGCCTACCTGCATCCTCATCATGGATTCCCAGAGTGTATAACGTATTTTCCCGACGAACAGAAAAGAAACTCGGGGAGAGGAGGGGGGGATTTTATGGCAACCCCTGCTGTACCTGTAACAATGTTGAGCGTTCCAGTGGAACCGATGCACAAAGAATAGGCAGGAAGTACTACCAAGAGGAAGATTTTGAGTTTTTTGTTTGTATTTTAATTGTTTCTTTTGTTTTTTTTACTTATGTATGTGAGTATCTAGAACTTCTAAATCTAAAGACAAATCCTGGCTCAGGTTGTATTCTTCTCTAGAAGAACCACCTGCGTGTTCTTAAAGCCATTCCACACTGATTCCAATCGTTGCAAAAAATCGGTAACCTCATGTTGCCTGGCCAGCAGATTGTATTTCTCTACGGCCAATTTGAGCAAGGCATATTCCAGGGTTCGAACGCCGCCCATTTGGGAAGGCTCCCTGAGACTATTCACCAAGTTGACATACTTGCGAAGCATTTCCACATCCTGGGCTAATTTGCGATTGCGGATCTCTAGAGAAGCATCCACCTCGTTGACATAGCGCATGCTCTGCTTTAGCCGAGCAGCCAGATCATTGCTTCTGCCCACCAATGGAGCAAGCTCCGTATTCAGCTGTTGGACAGATTTTTGCGTTTTCTCCAACATTTCTACGGCCACCACACTGTATTCGTTTTCCTCTGTAGTCCATTGAGGAGGAGCACTGGTTGTCTCCTCACCGTCATTTGCCACAGACATACGATTGTCCTCCACTATGATGGTCTTGTTGATAAGTTTGCCATTTTCCGGCTGCTTCACATGGAAATCCAATGAAAAGTGAAACAAGACATTGGCCTGTAAGAAATCTGAGTACGTGAGTTTGGCTTATTCGCCCAGCAAGAGAGATTCCCCCACACGTGCCTGAACAATAGAACAGGCGGCCAAAATTAGGCAAATTGCTACTAGAAATGACATCTTGCTCTGAGACTGCAAACCGAAAGACTGATGATGATGACCAGATCACACCACAACATAAGATTGTGAATTCAAAGCTTATCACTCTACGCCGAGGAGTGGGGTCAGCTGGGAGATCGCTCACTATACTATCAATTAGCTTGACCGATAAGAGAGACTACTATACTTTATTTTGAATGGGAATGGCAGGCGGCGAGTCGGGAATGGGTCGGGAAACAATATTAACAAGTCGCATTGTAGCTAATCCTTATCAGTAATCAGTGCATTTACACAGACAACTATTTAATTAGTTTTAATTATGAAAAATAAAACAAATACAGCAAATAAATTCATTCAAACTCACGTGTTTGTCATTTTAACCGCATGGCAATAACGTGTGTATGTATGTATGTATATACATGCACACATACTTATGTATGTATTTATACTATGACTCACCTCATTATTATAATTTTTTATGAAATTGTTTAATATTGTTTCCGCTACGAATTTCGAGACACGGGTTTTTTACTATTCTCAAGGGTTAATTCCAATCTAAAAATTGTGAGTGTAATTTGTTGTGTGTACACGCGGTTTGTTGTACGTCTATATTTTTACGTATGTATGATGTATGTATGTATGTATAAACACCGCCAACGATAAGATGTGAATGCTATCAACAATGTACATACATACATACATACATATATATATATATATATATATATATATATATATATACACACATATATATTTATACTATCAATGTATACGACTACATGTTTTAGTAAACTTTTCTGGGGAATGTGAAAAAAAAGGCAAAAGCAAAAACTTTTAAAAATAAGGGAATAAATACAAGTAGAAATTGCGCAGCAGAAATGTATTATTCCATAAAAAAAATGGAAAAGCAAAGCAAAAAAAATAAATTAATACAGAAAATCTTTGACATACATATGTTAACACATACATATATGTAGATACATTTATACTCTATTTTAACGTTACAAGAAATTAAGACTGTTAAGTTTGTGATTCTAATCATGTAAAATTTCTGACTAGGGTGTACGTTTTTTAAAGATGTTTATCTCCTGGAAATTAAAATACAGTCAAACTTCACTATAATGAATTAAAAATAAAATACACAAGCTGTGTCTTTAAATTTAATACATTACACAGAAAGTTTCATAGATAGATATAGATTCTTCAGAAGTTCACCGTAAATAAATTCAACTCAATGTATCTTATCTTTTTGAAAACTTATTGAGGCCAATTTTGGAACAAATTGATCAGTTTTTTAGGGCTATATTTCTGAATTTCTCCATGTCACCCTAATGTAGATACAATTTGTATATATGTTCATATGTATGTGTGTCAATGCTCGCGTGTGTACATTTTCAAGTTTTTGTATACGATTTTATTTTTATACATATTTATAATTTTTTTGTTTTTGTTGTTGCTTAGTGTTTGCGTACTTTGCACACGCACAGATACGATTTACAAATACAGATACAAATACATATACGCAGATACAAACAAAAAGCGTAAAAAGAGACCAACGCACAAAACTTGTAAATGCGAGAGAAACGAACGCGTGTGGTGTGGATATATATATACATACATAACACATACATACATACGTATGGTGTGTACATACATAGATACATACAAACAAACATATTGTGTATCTTTCGTTGCGTGGAAGCCCACTCTTTTTGTCTTGTTTTGCTTTAATAATTTTAATACCCTACAATTTCTCTCTTTCTATATAGATAAAAAGGATACATCGGTCACCCTCTCCAGAATCGAAAGGACTTATCTAAACCTAATTCCAATTTACCTTTTTGTGATTTAACGCTCTTTTCTCGTAGAGAGGGCATCACTTTGTAGGCTTTGCTTTTTAAGTCTAAAACTCACAATATCACTAATCTTGGCGGACGTGACGCTTGTCGAGGGTGGAGCTGTTGGGAGGGGACTAGGGGCGTTGGGGGAAAAACACAAGCTTTGTCTTTGCTGTTGTTTTGTTTTGCTGTTTTGCAATTAGCTTTAGTCACTACCAGCGCAAAAGCAAAAGCAGAGCGTAATAAAAATAAAAACGAACGACAGAAAGAAGAATAGTCAATAGCAAAACAAATTTGTTTACGCTCTTTGAATGCCTCTCAACATATGTATGTATGGATATGCGCAATCCTTGTGTGTGTGTGTGGGGGGGGGGGGTGTGGGGGTGTATTTGTATGGGGATGGCCTGAAATCATTTAAATACAAATTTAAAGTTTGCCCTGTCCTCTGACTGACTGAAAGGGCAAAATATATACATGTATGTATGTACATATGTATTTTTTTAAATTTATAAGCACATGTTCCTAAAGCAACTACCAACATTTTCTCCCTTGCATCCCCGGTTTAAAACTACGGTATAATCTTTATATATTACCCCCGTTAATATGTACATATGTATGTATGTACATAGGTTTCTCCACAGGTTTGTCTACCTTCTGAAGACACAGAGCAAGTCAACCGAAGCCAGTTTTCATACCCTCTACGCCAATGGGCTAAAATAAGTCTATACAATTGAGCAAACACGACGAAACAAAGGGTCGGGCCTAAGCAATCATTGTTAAGGGATCAAATCGAAATCTTCATAGCATTTTTTAGCTGTTCTCATATGTATTGTCTATCTTAATTTCCTTTCAAAACATTGTGCAACAAAAAGGTGTGCTTTTGTATACATGTTTTTATTATAAAAAATAAAATATTTGGTTAAAAATAAGATTTTCATATACTAAAGCCAATTAGAATACAATTTTAGAAGATTTTCCTTTTTTTCTTTTTGCTTAGTTAAGTAAAGTTTAGTAAGACTGCATAGAGCCGGTGAACCTCAGTTAGGAACCTCATAGAGCTGCTGTGATCTGTAGAGGAACCGGGTTATGTGAATTACCCTGGGCGATTTTATATATTTGTTGCGGGTCCAAAAGGTCGGCTTCAAAGGTACCAACGTCCAGCAGCTGCAAGAGTTTGGAATTCGCATAGGAGGTTCTCCAAATTTAGTATAGAAACGATAGCAAAAACATTGAAATTCCATCTTTAAACCAACTGCATATTCCACTTAATACAGGGTACTTCAAAGTTGGCCCCCTGACACAACAAGCGCAGTCGGTTTTATGTTTCCATTTGCGACACACACACCGACCGATCGCTTATGTATTAAAAACCTTTGTCGTTGACTTAGGTGATGCAAGGCCTAACCATATACCATATCTTTGAATGCTTTTTCCATTTAAATCTAGAGAAATCTAGTAGTTATACCGAGACTCGTATTTGATTGTGTATTTTTAAGCAAATGACTCATTTTCATTGGGACTCACCCACTTACCACCTCAGCGCCAACAATGGGGCGGCATGTGAATTGGAATATCTTCATCTTTAAGCATCTGGGCGGGGGGGCGACATCACATCAACATCCGTCTGATTATTGGAATACCATTGAAAATTTGCTTATCTCTTTGTTCATTAATTTGGGGTTTGGATGTGGATATGGATTAGGGATAGATGGATGCTGGGCTTTTGGGAGAGTAGGAATTATTTGGTGAGTAGGTGACGCGTTTACATTGATTCTTTTACTATCTTTTGTGTGTGTGTGTGTGTTGATCTTAATTGTTAATTGTTTTGTTGTTTCCTGATCTAGTACAAGTGGATTATAGGTAAATGTGTTGTGTGTGTGAGAGATGTGCAATGTAAACCTTTAACACTTGCGGTTTATCAATGCTTTTTCAAAATTCACAATGACTTGATGGACATATCTGTGTGTGTCTTCAGCTGAAGAGTATTATTTGTTTATGAGTCTACAAAGTTCGTTTTTCTTTTTGTTTTTTTATTTATTGACTTTTTTTCATTTTTTGTTGTTGCTATGAAAGTTTATATTATCGTATTTCTTGGTTTATATGGCGATCTCTGTTTTTTGCTAGCTCAGCAAGTGGTTTTGTTTGTGCTTTACGCATTGCTCAAAGATTGTGACGCAAATAAAAGCCTCTGGGAACATGTGGGAGCATTCACTAAACGGCGAGCGAATGTCTACAAAGATTAAAGCCAATTATCTCTTTGGGTACTTTTCCATCATCTAAAATAAAAACTTGGGAGCAGCTTAACTACAGACATGCCGTTGTTTTTATAGCCGATCACTTATAAAAAGTTTTTTTTTTAAATTAAATTTTGAACCGATCATTCCAATATTTAGTTTCAATCTAGAGAAGAATAAAGAAACATTTTACCAAAATTTTAAGTTCCAGAATTTAACAAAATTCTAGCTATCGGACTAACGGATCCAGTTCTCTCAAGGGCTTACGGGGAAAGAAACATAAAATAGAAAAATAAAAACAATAAATTTAGTTTTTTTTTTGGTAATTATACAAAGCTTTCATAAATTGCTTTATAAAAGCCGTGTACAATTGTTTATTTTTCTATTGTTTTGTTGGTTGGTTGGTTGTATATATCATTTTTTCATCGTTTCTTTTGTTTTGTTTTTGTTTTTTTTTCTCAAATGTTACAAGTTGACTTGAATTTACCACAATTTCAATATTGCTCGTATAAATTGTTTTTCTTTCACTTATTTCATTATTTCTTCATATTCACAAACATTTTTCAATTCGTAGTCACATTTTCAATATGGTCCATTTACAATTATTCTCTGTTGATTTGTGTATTGTGTGTAAGGGAAGGGTGAAAGGGGTTTATTTTGTTTTTTTTTTAATCTTTCTTTTTAGTTTTCAATTTGTATATACTCTATTTGGGTATATTACCAGATTTAAAAATATAGCAAAGTATCACAAAAAATTGCAAATTAAAGTGTAAATTAGATCAATGGAGAAATTAAAAAAAATATATACTTTTTCTTTTTATTTTATGATAATATATAAAATAAAACGACGAAAATCTCGGTCTTAGAAAAATAATATTCGAACTCCAATACAAAAATTGTTGTTTTCGTCGTATTGTTTAATATTTAAAAAGGATTTTCAGAGGATCACATTTTCCATGGGGTTGACAGCCTCTTCGAAAGTCCGGGCAAGGGCTTAATGGTGTTAGGCTTTAGCGCTCTAAGATCTTAATTGGCTAGAGCTCCAGCATCATGGTAAGAGAAATGAATTTGTACTGATTGGTGTTATAAAAACGTATTCAAGCCATTGAATGGACATTAGGAGAGACTGCTGATTCCTTAGAAAATGGATCTCTCTGCGTATTTTGGCCTGTTCATAAAAATGGTTCAATTTGTTTTTGTTTTTTTACTTAAAAACTGATGATGTGTCAAGTAACAAATTTGTTTTTTGCTTATATATAAAAAAAAAAAAAAAAATGCAAAATTCTGCGCGACAAGTTCAGAGTTCCCTCTTGGCCTTCTCTTCGTTTCTTAGGGTTTTGGGAGGAGGAAGGTTTGGTCTTGTTGTTCTTCTTTTGGGAGTGTGGGTGAAGCACAAGTGGGAAGAGCACTGCTCCTTTCCACATTGGCACCGCTCATCACCCTTGGATTAAATACTCTAAGTAGTAGTAGTATATGTAGTATGGGAGTGTAACTTGAAGATACAAGCTTTAAAGCTACCAATATATGTACTATATATGACAACTGGCTCAAGTAAACCTAAATAGTGCATGACTTTTTTTGGCTTTTCAACATTATAAACTATCATCCAATCAATCGAGTGAGTGTGTGTGGAAGAAAATAAAACATTAACTCAATTGTAAGGGGGGTTTCTCTTCTAAATTTAAATATGTTTTTCCAGGGGTTGGCTTTCCTGCTTTTCATTATTATACTTTTATCAATTTTCTCTTTCTCTTGTTTATTTCTTTTTTTTTTGGCTTATCACTCTGGGCCAATTCACTTGGCAAACACATAACAACAAAACTCACGCTGCGTTTGCTCACTCAACGCAAAATACAAATAACTTTGGAGCCTGAAGGGGAGGATAAAAATGGGGATAATAATGGGTGGCGGTTGGTGGTGGGCGGGATTGCTTAAATAATTTACATACATATTAATATTAACAATTAATAAGTAATGCTAATAATGAAAATAAGGTACTGGGTTTAAGTGTTTCCTTCTTGCTTGCTTGCTATCGTTCTTATTTGTTTTTTCATAGTATTAAATTTTTAGTTTTTTCTTTCTTTTTGTAATTGAGCATCATCAATCAACGAATTAAGTTTTAGTTTTAAAATTATTAACGATATATAGTTATAACGATGTATCATGACATTATCAAGCATATCTTGTCTGGCTTTAAATGGGACTTCAATACCTCTCCATTGAAAAAACTATTTTATTACTCTTACTCACTTTTCTTGGACTCTTTAGGATGATATAGGGTTCAATATTATCATGATATTTCGTTATAACAATATTCCATTTATTTCTTTTTCCAGAGATGCAAGATCAAATATATTTATAATAAATAAAAAATGTTTGCACCCTTTTTCATTTTCTTGTTAACATTGCGAGTTTTACAAAATTTGTTGTTTTCAATTCGTATTTTTCGTAGGGTTTGGTTTTTTTTTTTACTCTTTTAACTTAACAGATTAAAGCGTTCTTCTTAATTCACAAATTACCTCTTCTCTTTTTTCTATATACAATTCAAGAATGTTTTTAAAATTACAAATTTTCATCGCTTTAAAGCTATTCAATATGCATGTGTTTGTGTATTGTGTGAGTCTGTTTAAAACTAAAAGTAATGGAAGTATCAGTGTTTGTATGTATGTGTGTAAGTGTGTAGGGGTCAAAAAATTACATGGTTTTGATCATCTTAAAAGTATTTAGAATCAATCGAATGAATTTGAATTGCTTTTCCACTTTTTCTTGTGCTGCTGCTGTTTTGTTTGAGAGGGCAAGTTGAATGCATTTTGCGCTGCAACGGCGGCAACCGCGGCGGCATTTTGTTTTGTTTTTTTTTTTGCTTAGTTGAGTTTGTCGTTGAGTTCTTGTTGAATTAGTCTTTTGTGATTTGGTGGGTGTATCATCATCATCATTATCTCATCGTCGTCATCAGCTTCGTTATTATTATTATATCTTTATCATTTTGCTTGTATTATTGTTATGATTAAATTTTGTTATAATTCTGGTCTCCTTCTGTCTGTCTGTTCGATTAATTGTGTTTTATTTATTCTCTTCTTTATCAACATTTAAGGTACGTTGCACATTTTGTCCGCTCTTGGATAAACATAAACTGTACTTATGTTGCGCTTCTAGCGTCTATTTTTGTTTTACTCATAAATATTATTTATAATTTTACTTATTAATTAAATTTTCAAGTCTATTTGCGTATCACGTTTAAAACAATGTTCAGTTGTGAAGTATCCGTTATACATAGAATAGAGTTCTTGGGGTTTTTTTTTAGGTTTTTAGTTTTTGTAGCAGGGATTCGTACCGGAACCGCAACCGGAACTGCCAAGTGCCAATTAAAGCAACTGAAACCGATATTCGTTTCGGAATGGATCCCTGGTGGTAGTTGTTTTTGTTTCGTGTAGTTTATAAGTTTCTTGCATCGCTCTCGGTCTCGATTGGCCTCCTTTTATTCTTCTCGTTTATAAAGATTGCATACTGAAGTTTCTTTTCAAGTTGTAGTTATAGGAAGAGGAAGAAAGGAAAGGAGCGTTAGGAAGTTAGGTTCTTCTGGGAAGGAGCTGTGACTGTTATTTGCCTTTGGGGGAATTTTGCATTTTTTTGTTTTTTTCCTTTTGTTTTGTAGTTGTTTTATTTTTGTTTTCCTTGTTTTTTCGTTTTTAGGTATTTCCTTTTATGTTTTCTTGAAAATTTGTTTTGTTGTTGTTGTAGCTTCTCAATTTTAGTTGTTTTATGATACACATTTGAGATCACAAACATTTGTTGTTTTCATTTTTTTTTGTTTTTGCGTTTTGTTTTTAAAAAAGTTCAAATTTTTCAGTTGAAATGTTTTCCCTTTTTTTTTGTTTTTTTCGTTTTTGCATTTTTTATATTTTTCTTATTTTGTTTTTTTTTTTTTTTTTTTAATTTTTTTTGTTTGGTTTTTGTAACTTGTTTTGTTTTTTCTGTTCACATTGACGGGTTCTGGGTCCTCCTTAATCAGTTCGCAGTTTCATTCGCCACAGTTTCCATGTATTTTCGATTTGTTTAACAACTTCTGCACCTAATTTTGCGTTACGACTGCACGTTGAGCAACAGTTTCAGATTGTGCGTATCGTAGTCATCCATTAAATTGCGTTTTGACGAGCGCCCCAAGTGGAATTTAGTGGCAGCCTTTTCGCCGGTACTGAAGCCCGTGCGCATGACGAAGCCACGCTGCAAGCAGGCAAGACCAGCACTGCTGGCCACCAGCTTCTCCTCGGACTTTGAAAGCAAGCTGCTTCCGCCAGACGAGGTCCAGTGTTGCGGCGGTTTGGGCAAGGCCGTGGGAGCCGGTGCATCAAAGCATTTGCTACCCGCGAAATGCGTCAAGGCGGTGGGTATGAGTTGCTGCTGAGGCGAGATCTTGCCACCACTGAAGGGAGTAAGGGGGGGACTCCGGCGCTGCTTTCGGGCGGAATTGCTGCTGCTGGCCATCAAAGACGGAGAGAAACCACCGCCTAAAATGCTGGCTGGCGATTGACGCACCACACCAATTGCCATAGGAGGCGATTGGGGTGGAGAACGACCGCCGGGCACACTTCTTCTGCTGTTGTTGGCAAAAAAGAATCCTCCACCGCCGCCGATGTTTTGTTGAGGCGACTGACGCTGCTGACGATTGCGCTGGGCACCTCCTGCCGACTGGGATTGCTGCTGTCGCTGGCGATTGTTATTGGGCGTCAGCATGAGGCAGTTTGTGGGCGATGATGATGATGATGATGATTGGTGGTAATTGGAGTTGGTGAAATTTGTACTGCTGGCAATACTGTTGGAATGTGCAGTTGTTACCAAGGGTGTTGCTGGTGCGGATGCTGATGATGTGGATGGTGGTACGGGAGGCGGAGGGGATTCACTCGCTCCCTTTTTCAAACGTATGGACTTGGTTGCTGATGCTGTTGTCATTTTGATGTTGTTCCTAACGCTATTGTGCGAGTATGTCATAGTAATTTCTTCGTCGCTTTCTCTTCTCCTTGAAGATGTTCTCCCGTTCTTTTTCTTTCTTTCTCTATCTCTGATCTGATAAAATTTCTGCTTTTTTTTTGTTTTTTGTTTTTGGTTATTCCGCTAAATTAATGCTTAACGTTAAATATCACACGCACTTAAATCAAATTTCTATAAATCGAAACCAAACTCGGTCGTGGAGGGTATTTGGGAGTTGGAGAGGTGTTGGAGGGGGAAGGGCCGCCTCTTTTTCTCAAATTCTCAAAACTAAAATGCTCTCGTCGCCGTCGTTTCTGTGTTGTGTCTTTGGTTGTTATCTCCTTCTTCTCCTTTTTTGCTCTTTGCACTTTAAAATCTTTTTCTTTCCTTTCGTCTTCCGAACGAATGATCGAAATCGAACGAACGAAGGGCGGGTGGCGGCGAAGAAGTTCGACGGGCGTTTGAGCACGTAGCTGCGCGTCCGGTTTGTGTCTCTTTGTTTTATTTACAGCTTTTATTTACCTTTTATATAGTTTAACCTTTAACGTTATGTATTGTTTATCAGTCTGTTTGATTTATCTCTTTTCTGTTCTGCTCCTCTTAAATTTTGCCAATTCTCTTTTCTTCCTTTCCGCTGCTTTCGAAGCCTCGGCTGGGGTCCTAAAGAAGGGAAAACAGGAAAAAATACATTGAGCAAGGAATAATTATGGGTGATGCGCATAAGTACATACATATATGCATGTATTTAAAAAAAAAGTACAGCAGACAGTACAGTAAACAAACTGGAATCTAATTCAGACTCAGGTAACTGATCCAAATCGGCCTAGGAATATCCCGTTTCATTTGGTCGTAAGGTCAAACTACGATGTCATAGAAAGTTAAGGTTATTTCGGCTATAAAAAAGACTGACAATGAACCATTTCTAGACAACCCATTTGCCACCTTGAAAACAAAGTATTTTATAATAATAAACACTTTACATGGTTATGCAGTCGGTAAAGGAGGGATGAATAACTTCTTGTCAGCTTAACTAGCTCAGACGGCGTCTAACTGTCTTCATCGTGGGGTAATATTACGTTTACCTGTTTCTATACCTACAAATTCGTGTGCGTGTGTCTGTGTTCTATTTACGTCAAAATATATTTGTTCGGCTATTGTCACAAAAGCTACGTTTGTATGTATAACCGCAAGTAGTAGGGACGGACGTCAATACCATTCAATACAAGACTTTTACCCCGTTCCCGTTTCGTTTCCCTCCGCCCCACCAGTATTTGCAATCTACTAAAAAAAATACCTGAATTAATGAATTGAAAACACACACGGACACACGCACACATTCTCACTTAGCATATACACATACAATTGCGACTTACTTTTCAGCTGTAGACCTTTTCACACGTACGCTGTTGCTACACTATAGTTGTCTCGCTTTCTCCTTCGTGTAGTATTTGTGTCGCAGTTTATTGATTGCTTTTTGCAGCTACAGGGTTTTTTTTCTTATATTTTTTCTTTTGCTTCTTTGCCACTCTTTTATGGTTAATTATGATTTATTTCTTTAGTCGGAGTTTTGATTAAAAAGTTGCCTTTTTAAATATTCACTTTAAAAAATTATTGAAATTGGTGATTTCGTTGATGTTTTGTTGGATTGTTTTTTCTTTTCTTTGATGAGGGGGGAACTTTTAGCTTGTGTAGATGTGTGTTGTGTAGGTTTGTGTGTGTTGTGTGTTATTGTATGTATTTGTAAAATCACTTTCAAAATGGCGACTGGCTTTATTTTTATTTTATATGTAATTCCGCTTAAAGCTTTCTCTTCACTTACAGACAAAGGCTCAAAAAATCACACTTTCAACTGATACCGATTTTTGTACAACTTTTATGTACACCACCGTCTATTTTGCAGCGTTTTTTAGTTTTACAATTTTTTTTCCTTTCAGTATGTGTATTGTTGTTGTCGCAAAGTACTCCGTTTACTTTTTGTTGTTTCTTTGTGTGTGCTCTCGTTGTACTTTGACGCGTATTAAAATATTAAACGTTACACATATATATTCATATATATATATATTTGATTTGTATCACTTAACTTAAAGACATTTACAATATATAATTACATATATATATATATATATTTTTTTAGCAGAAATTTTAATCAATATTTTAATTTTATCTTCTTCGCTCTTTCTTTGCGCATTCGTACGCTTTCCTCGAATTTTCCACCATGACGAACGAAAAAAATAGTGCGCGCTTCGTATTTATACCACTGCCGAATTCGATCGAACATCGAAATTCGAACTTGCCCTCATTCGAACATTCTCCTTCTCTTTCTCTCCCATTTGGTGTGGCTAATCGAACAAAAGGAGCCAACATCGAACAAAAGAGCCAACATGTTAATATGGAAAAATACATTATTCTTCTCTTTCTCTCACATTTGTTAAGGCTGGTCGAGCAAAAGAAGCTAACATCGAACGGGATTCGACTATCTTATTCTCTTTCTCTCAAACAAGACAATTGTACATACATACTAGAAATACATTGCTTATCGATAATTCCAAAATGTTCACTAGCCCAACGAATATTTGCTATCGTTATCTAATAAGTACAAATGCAGAATTGGCGCCCTTCTGCATTATTAAAAATATTTAATTATGTTGAAAGCAAAAACATCATTAAAAAAATATATGAAGCTATTTAATAGACATATACACAATTTTTTTTCTTCGTTATAAAAAAAGAACATAATTTTTGATGTAAAAGAATCTTTTATATATTTTTTAATTGCATGACGGATTTCAATTAATGTTGAAAAATTTATTTATATATAAAACGTTTTTTGGCTTACACGGTTTTGCCAGTTTTTGTGTCCTACAATTCAAAAGCCTATTTAACCGTTCACTTTTCACCTTTTGCTGGCGGTAATATTAATATTTGTAGACCGATCATTTTTCAGGTCTCATCCTCTTTTAAAATGATGTGTAATAAAACAAAATAGTCGTTTTTTAGGCTTAGAGTTTGTAACAATTGCAGATGGGTAATACGACGCAGGTAAAATTTGTAATTCAATGGAAACGAACTATGTTTTCAGATTCGGAACAGTGAATCCAAAAAATGTCGATTTATTTCTTTACCTGAATAAATGAAATCTCTTAGAACATTAACATTTTTAAAATAAAACAATTATGTCAACATTTTTATTGACGTTCATTGAATTTTTATTGAAATTTTGCGAGTTAATACAAAAACGAAAACTGAAAATAATTTGCAATTAACATTAAAAACGCCCGCTCACCATTATACAATACAATGCCATTGAAAGACTTTTCATTTTTGTTTTGAATTTTAATACTATGGTTAACTGATTTTACAATTACTAGAAGAGTGTGTTTCGGTTTCGGTTCTTCTCTACAAAAATGTAAAATAATAGTCACATTTAAAATTTGCATAAATTCTAGACAAGTGTTTAGATGTTGTTTTTTTAATAGTATGTCGTACATATCGGAGAAATACTCATGCATAAAATGTTCATTTTAGTTTTGTTGTAATAATTTGGAATTATGCTTTATATTTTTTCTGTGTTCTTATTGTTGTTTTTTTTTGTTAATTTTTTATTGCATTTTATGTAATTAAATATATATAACGTACATCACAGCAAAACTTTATAATTTTTTTGTTTGGATTTTCTTATTTTTGTTGTTGTTTGTTTTAATATTTTTTGTAATGGTTTATTATACTATAAATATACTTTATGATAAGCTTTTGATTTTTTTTAATTTAATAATAAACGATAGAAAAAGAGTTAGGGGGAAACTATGTACTTAAATTGGAAGGAAGGTGAACTTTTGCTCAATTGGATAATACAGACGGCAATAGAGAGAGAAAAAAAAGGTGTACGAACCAAATGTAGTTAAGGCAAGAATAAAACTAATAAAAAGAAATAGGGAACAGTAAAGATTTGTTTTAGTAACTGTATTTTTGATTTTGAAAATAACGGAAAAAACAAATTGAAGAAGGATTATTTGTAAAATTTCTGATTAGTTCGCTTGATTGAATTTGGTTGTAAATATATTGTATGTATACTCGTAAGTAAGTATGTCAGTGCACGTATAAAAGGATTCAATTCATATCCACGTATAATGTATATGTATATATATATATATATATTCTATATATAATTATTTGCTTGTTATCATAACGCTTTCTTTGTTGTTTTTGTTGTTATTGTGACAAAAAATAAACTTTCGCTCTTTCGGTTTTTTTGTTTTTTGATGATACCTACTAATAATAAAATTCTAGAAAAGCACAACACCTTTACAATGGTCTTTTGGAAATACCATTTTGTTATTTTTTTTGTTTTGCATAGATTAAAAGTAAATACACACATTTTACATATGCGGTACACGTTCCACGCGTTCAATCGGATCGGCGGGGCATATTCCTAACATGAATTTGGGATTTTAGAAAAAACGTTGAAAAGTTGTTTAAATGAATTTGTCAGCCATGCCACCGATCATCGATACCATTTAGTTGAAACGATTCCATATACATATGCACCTATGTATATACATATATATATATATATATATATCAACTAGGTGTCAAGATTTTAGTTAATGCATAGCGTTAATAGGGAGTTAGAACGATCATTGTTGTTGATGTTACTTTTTCGGTTTCGAATTTGTTGTTAAAGATTTGTTTTGTTACGTTTAAAGGGTAAAAAGTGCTGAAGAATGAATAATTCCTCTCTTGCCTATAAGCAACATACAAATATCCCATATATAAGAAGGTATTGTTATATGCGTAGGTATTGAAAAATGTTAATCTCTATTTATATATATATATATATCCATTCTCACAAAAATCAATGCTATATAAAAAGTTTTGTGTTTTTGTTTTTTTGAGTTAGTTTCAATGGTTTGATACGAATGGAGGGCAGGAATCATTTCGTCATTTGGTATTATGTATTATTATAATTATTGTTTGTAATACATATATATATATATATATATATATATATATATATTTATATATATATATCCATAGATAATTATTGTATGGTACTTGTACATGTATATTGGTAAAAATGTTACTGTTACTTTAACTGTTTTACAGGCTTAGTGCGTGTTTATTTTGTTTGGTTTTTTGTTACTAGGACACTCGCGCGTACATATAATATACGAAGGAGTCGACTATGCATATATGTACGAAAATTTCAAGTTACAATCAATTAATCAATATACAATTATGGATTAGTAGAGACATAGAGAGGGAGAGAGAGAAGCTCTAATAGTAGTTTATAGTATGTAGAAGAAAACGATCTATGTACTATATATATATATATCATATACCTTTTTGCATCAGATGCTGTTTTTTCGAATTTTCATACTCTTTTTATCTTTATCATAAATAGACAAGTCACATTGATTCAAGGAGGTTTTAGGTGTAGTATATATATATATATATGTGTGTAGGTATGTTTGTTGTTTTGAACTCAGCATACGTGTCACGGCTAAAAACACTACGAATCAAGGAATCTTGGATCTTGGGATCTGAATGGTGGGGGTGAAGGGGGCGTTACACTTGGAGAAATTTGAGCTTGTCGCTGAATCTGGATTACAATTTACCATATATATTTGCATTATGCTTATACGTTTCTGATACTACTACAAATACATTTAATTAAGCCCATCAAACACGAGTATCTATGTACGAAATGTGTAGTAAATATGTATATGTATATGCATATTAATAAATTCATATTATTGTGTGTGTATTGTATGTACCTATGTATACATATATGTATATATATATACTCTCGTTACTGAATCGGTTTACATATGTGTTGTGGTTTCTTTTTAGTGTTCTAGTCGTCGTTTCATTTAAGATTGCTTATAAGTTTCCAAGTTAGTTGTTTCTTTTTTGTTAATATAGTTAGTTACTAGATTTAAATCAAAAATTGATTCGAAAAATGTTTAAATGAAACACGATTATTATAGTTTGCTCTTTCCTTTGGTTAGTGCAAGAAGAACTTCTTCAGTGGGTTCAGTTCGTACAATAAGTATAAAATGCAATGCACTATATATATGTATATATATATATATATATATAAGAATATAAACAATATTTATCTTTTTTTGTAGTTTTTTTTTTTTTTTAAACAAAAGGAAAAAACAATTAACAGATTTAGCATCAAAGCGAAAAGAAGAAACAAATAAGAATATAAATTTTTTTCATGTTTTTATATATGTATATATATATATGTATGTATAGAGATAATCATGTGTGTGGGTTTGTATGTGTGTGTGTGGACAGCAACATTTCAAAATACACCATTTAGAGTTTTGTTTTATGTTTCTTCTTGGATATATATATATGAATTTATGTATATAACTTAGAATGTACTCGCTCTTTGAGTTTTAATTGGAGAAAAGGGAAAGGAACACGTGGGCAGGACAAATTAGAAGAAGGATTTCAGAAAGTGATTTGCAGTGTCCTTCTATTAACAACATATAGGAGTTTTTATATATTTATGTATATGAAATCTTGGTGGTTTGGCGATTACCATAATTACTCGCATACAAACTCTACGCCCTAGAAGTTTTTTGTGTCTCTACATAAGCTACTTGAAAAGATTGTGGGTATGGGTGTGTGTGTATGGATGTGGGTGGAACCCGTTTAATGGGTTAGCAATTTGGCAGTTACATCAAGTGAAGGTTACGATTCCTTCTACTACGCCTCCATCTCCATCCTCGAGCGGTGGCTTCTGGTACGGCTGCTGCTGTCGGCGAATGCGTTTGGAATATAATGATAGGTATGGGTGCGGGTACGCCTGGCCCATGGCCAAGGTCCTAAGCGGCTTGACTCTGTTGAGGATTGACGGAAGTGGCAGCAGCGGCGGCGGCTGCTGCAGCTGCTACTGCTGCTGCTGCAGCTGATGGATTGCCGGTAACTGTCGAATGTTGTGAAGCATGCGCGCCAACACCACTGCCAACACCGCCAGCACCACTAGTCTGAGCCGCCTGTTGCTGCTGATCGACACCATCAAAGTAATCGGAAGCGTTGCCACGGCAAATGGGGCAGGTGCGATTCGACTACAGACAGACAAAAATTAAATGAAATGCATAAAAGATGAAGGAAGATAAAGACTTACCCGCAACCACTTGTCCACACACTTAGCATGGAATTCGTGGGAGCACGGCAGCACGCGCAGAAGCTGGCGCAGCTCAAAATCACACATACAAACTACACACGATGTTTGATCACCTGTAAATGGAAGGTTAGTCGTTATTAATCTTTTGAGGATGAAATGAAGACTGTTACTTACCATTGTGCACTTCTGGATTATATTTGTAGCTGGGAAGTTGATCAATCTCATTACGGGTGAGACCGCGTGGCTTAGCTTCGCCCAAACGTTCCGCCAGACTGAGCAGCGCTTCATAGTTCTCAGTCTCGTTGGTGTCCCCAGAGTTTAGATCATGTTGATTATATGGCGAAAGCGGGAACATGGCGCTGGAAGGGTGGACAAACAGGCAATTAAATGGTTTTTGTACAAACGTCAAAAAGCTGTTAATCCTTACAGGAAGTTGAGCAAGAAGCCCGGATTGATAATGCCCGCTGTTGTCTGGATTTGAACGGGAGCTTGGTGAGCGGCCAGCGATTGGGGAGGCAGGACGTGACGATGCTGTCCATGATTGGCGGGCCAGAAGCGTGGTATACGCCGATGAGGTGGAAATGTGCGACGCTCTGATGACATTATGATCTGCGGTGGACCAGCCATCTGGGATACCTGAACAGCGGCTGCAGCAGCAGCTGCCGTGGAATGTAGATGATGAGTGGCTGCCGCAGCGGCGGCGCTCATCGAGGCTATGTGGATGCCGGGTGGTAGCTGGTGGGTATGGGCATGGGGATGTGGCGGCTGAGCCGTCACCGGACCAGGGGCCCCAGCGGCATGATGGCCGTCCAAATGATGTGCTCCCGGTGGCTCTATTGGCGTCAAATTCGCCACGGCAATGGCAGCCACATCCCGCTGCTGCTGCTGTGCTGTGATCGTGGCCTGCGCGATCATGTGCTGGGCTGCAGCTGCTGCGGCGGCCATCTGTGTGGGCGTTGGTACCTGGTGTGCTACCTGCATGGGCGGGGCAGCGGCTAGACCGGGTGGCGGTGCGGGGAAGGGTGTGTACACGCCGTGCAGATGGCACGGAGCCAGGCGGGCCTGCGCCGGCATCGGGTACGTGCAGAACGAGGCCCATATCGGCTCTTGGCGTAAAGCTAGACTGACGGGTACCTGATTCAAATTGAGGTCGACCATCAGTGAAGTGGGCGGTGGTGGCGGCTGAGGCGGACCTTGCACCTGCTGCAAAATGGCACCCACGGAACTGCTGGATTGCCCGCCATTTGATCCACCGTTTGGCCCATTGCTGGGCATGTCCCACGGCGATCGTTGAGGATGGGGTGGTTGCTGTTGCTGCTGCTGTTGCTGCTGAGGAACATAATGGGGCTGTGCCTGATGATGGTGCATCTGATGGTAGTTCGGTGGCGGCTGTTGCTGGGTGTGTGCATATTGCTGCTGCTGTTGTTGCTGCTGCTGCTGCTGTGTGGATGTGGCAACATCCCGTAATCGAGGCCTACGCAGCGGCGGACTGCCCTGTTGCATCTGCGAGAACAAATTTCAATATATATTTGCACTTCATTTTCATATTAACCATACTCACTATGACACGTTGCAAGCGCCTGGGCTCCCAAATTGCTGGCGGCGATTGACTTGGCCTTCCGGAGATGCGGCGTCGCTTGCGCGAAGGACTATCCGAATTAAGGCCAGGGCCGTTGTTGTTGTTGTTGTTTAATGACAATGTCGAACCGGATAGCCCAGAGCCAGATGGTAGATCCCCCATCAGTCCTGGACCGCCGGATGATGAGGAAGGACCATTGTTGTTGTTGTTATTACCATAGCTATTACCGTTGTTCAAATGCTGCGGGTAGTGCGATGAGCCGCCGCCGTTTCGGCCGTAGCCTCCTCCTCCGCTTCCGTTGCGCATGAAGTTATAACTGGAACTCTCAGATCTATGATCTTGTCCTTGATCCGAATTACCAAAATGCTATCGAACAAATTGCAGAGATTATTTTATTTGATTATTTCACTTAAAAAATCAATTCAATTTGAACTCTAAATTCTTGGGCACGTTAAATGAAAAGCCTTCTAAATACAATCTCATCGATGCTCGAGAAAAAGAATTGATTGCCAAATCTTACTTAGTTAAGGGTCACTCACATTGGAATTTCTATCGTTGTAATTGCGCTGATGGTGACTTCCACCTTGTCCTGAAATATGCTGTCCATTGCCCATCATGGATGATGATCCATGCTGGTTATTTTCGGTCATGTGGCGACGATTGTGTCCATTATTGTTGTTGTTGTTATTGTTGCCGGCGTAATCACGCGATAAAGCTGGACAAATGCCACCACGACGATAGTTCATATAGTCGGATGGGCCATTCACGTTTCCATTGTTTCCAACGTTCCCATTCCCGCGATAATTGCGCTGCTGCTGCTGCTGTTGTTGTTGTTGTTGCTGTTGCTGCTGCTGATGGGACCCTTGCCCCTGGTTGTTATGGCTATTGATGGGTGCGGATGCATTATTAAATTGTTGTTGTTGTTGTTGCAGCAAGGACGACGATGACGACGACCCGGAGGGAATTATATCGGTACAAGAATTTACATTCACAACATCAGTGAGATTACTATTTGTTGTTGGATTGATTGAATTTGAATTTAAAGTTGTTGCGTTGGTTGAATTTGAATTCGTACGTGTTAGCGGGAGGGATTGGCGATTAGTCTGTTGTTGTTGTAGTTGCAGGTGATGATTGTGTGGGTGGGGTTGGTGGTAATGGTGATATTGTTGGTACTGAGGCTGATACTGAGGATGTGTTAGTGTTTGACGTTGGGAATTCTGATGGGACATGGGATCGTTGGGATAGGTAACAACTAGAGGTGGACGGCGTTGTTGGGGATGAATAACAGCAGGCGGTGGCAAAGGTGATGTCAGTGGACTGGGTGCGGGGGCAGCTACAGTTACACATAAGCGGGCTGGATTCAGACGGACAAGGGACACGGACATGGAGCCATAAGTAGCCAAAGGCGGTGACCCACCATTTGACCTATTGAGATGACAAATGTCAAAGTAATTCTGTGCCGAATGTGGGTTCACCCCATGAATAGAATGTGTTGTGGCTTGTTGTGAATTATTGTGATTGTTGGCCAAATTGCTCGAATGTCTTGTTGTTGTTGTTATTTGGGAAGGTGTTGAGGTTCGATGGTACTGACTATACTGTGGCGGGGGCGGAGGAAGCGTATGCTGATTCGAAAGATGATTATGACGATGACTTGTGTGATTCGTGTGATGATGGCTCTGACTCGTTTTGCTATTGTTGTTATTATTATAGATACAAGTTCCGCTAGAATTACTTGTTTGTACATCGCTGGATTTTCGATTTGTTTTTTGGTTTTGTTTTTGAAATATTAAGTTTGCATTTGCATTTAGATAAGATATGTAATACATATATAATACGCATATATATATATATATATATATATATAGAGATAATATAATATTCGGTTTTTTACGAGATACATTTGAAAATAATTCAATTCAAATTAATGCAGTAGCAGTAGTGTATGTGTGTGTGAAAGAGTGTGTGTGTGTGTGTGGTAGTTATAAACACAACCCATATAAAATAGTTATTATTTTTGTTGTTGGTATGCAGCATAATACATGTACAGGTAGTAGGTGGTAGTAGTAGTAGTAGTGTATATATGCAGAGTGGTAGTGGTAGCCACACACATATACGTTATTTATATAGTTTTTGGTTTTTTTTATTGTTTGCAGATTTTTTCGGTTTTTTTTTGGTAATATATATATGAAGAAGAAAGAAAAACGAAAAAGATAAAAATAATATATATGTAAATGGCAAAATGCAATAATTAGATTATTAGTTTAGATATATATATAATATCAATATGTACACACATATATTTATGTATATATAGAGTAACGGCAATGCGTGCATATGTAGGAGAAGCTCACTATGCCTGCATTAGAATTATATATTATATGTATTATTGTTATTGATATTATAAATTACTACTACATATACACGCATATACACACAATATGCATTTAGTAGAAACAAATACGTACGTACTAATTAACTTTCACATTTTTCTCTTGATTTTCATTTTTTTATTTTTTTTTTAGCATTTTTAATACTTTTGAATGCATTTTAGATGAAAATTTTGTTAGTTGTTTCGGTTTTTGCTATTTTATTTATTTATTTCTTTATATTCGCCTTTTATGCACACTACGCTTACAAAAAAAAAAAAAAAAACAAAAAAAATAATTTGAATTCAAATGAAATAACCAAATCGAATAATCGTCAAAATCAATTGCACACACTTTTTGGCTTCGCACACACTATTTTCAAAAAGTAACGGTTAATAAACTGTTAACATAGTCACAACATAAGGCCGTTCTCACTAGCTAAACACGAGAGAAAGAGAAATTTACTTGTTTATATAGAAGAAAGAGAGAGAGAGAGAGAGAGAGTTATCGAGAGAGTGTGCTGAACATGCTCAGACAAAACAAAAACCAATAAAACCCAAAAAAATTAGAAAAAAATTGATGTTAAACTAAGGAACCGTTACTTGTTAAAGAATATTACTTTAAGCTTGAGCATTTGAACTTTTTTTTTGTTTGCTGTGAATAAACTCTCTCCAGGAAGGGAGAGTCAACCGCATGCGATTGCAAAAAGCTTGGACAATATACTCGGGTGACAGTTGAAAGTTCAGATCAATCGATCCGTTTATATTTATATGGGAAATAGTATATGGGTTTAGTATAGCTATAAGTAAGTATATACACACACACACGGCACGGCGGCAAGAACTGTGATGAGAAAAAAGAGCCGCCAAATAACTTTAGCTTCAACCACTTACTTACTAAATGCAAAAGCTTCGTTTGGAAGGATTACAAAATTCTTTAAAAAACAAAGTTAATTTGTATACCCTTGCAAAGTTTCTAGTGGTTCTCCCCTTTTTTGTTTTTTTGTTCGTACTTCTTGATGCGTAATGAATTCTAATGCGTCGCGCGACTCGTTTTTAAATTCCCCCTTTCTCTTGAGCGTCACGAAGTTTGACTAGAATTTAACGAACATTGAAGTGTTCACTTCGCAGAAAATATGCGTTACATCAGTCCAACTTTTAGTGGAAGTGCTAAAATTTGGGATACTTCCTTAAAATTGTATACGTGAAAACGATTGCAAGGATATATAGAAACAACGGCTTAGCCGAAGTATAGGCGGTCCACTCTGGTTCTGGATATTGTTGCTTGGAGAAAAGGTGTCTATGCTATTAACCAAAGAAACAACTATTTGAATACTTAATAAACAGAGTGTGACAAAGACCATTAAAATGCTGTTATTTGTAGTTGTTGTTTTTTGTTGCTGGCTTATAAGTTACACACACACATATATTATTTATAATAAGAAAAATGTTGATAATAAAATTATAAAGTCAATTAAGTTATCTATGTTTGGTTTTTGGCTTTTCCAAATTCTATTTAGTTACATTGAAAATTGTATTTGAGTTGGTTTTGGTTTGCTTTTTGGTTTGGTTTTTAAAACATTCTAAGCCGCAGTGTGCAAAATGCAAATAAATAAGTAAAACATCAAGCTGAGTTTATTGATCCTCTGGGCCACAAAATATATACCAATTTCAATAGTAATTTTTATCAAATCGAATTTCAATACCAATACAGTATATAAAGTATAAGTACGTTAATATGGAGATCAATTCAATCAATCAAGAAACTCAACTAAAATGCATCATTCAGAAAATTGGTTGAATCGAAAGGAATTACAACTATTATTTACTTTGTACGGTTTGGATAAAGAGGAAATTTTGTAACTAAATTCATACTTTGGCTTGCACTTTTGTAGTTTTTTTTTTTTGGTTTTTTCGGTCTTTTAACACTTTTGGTTGCATTATAATTTCAAATATTTTTGGTTGTCATCGCATTTGTGTTTGGTTTATTCTTAGAGAAACGTAAAGCAAACAGAAAACTTTAAAATAAAAGTAGAACTATGCGCAGCAAAAATAAACTAAAGGAACAAGGGTACAAAAAGAGTGAGCAAGAAAGAGAAAAGAAACGGGGGAAATATATTTTTGAATGAAATTACAATATAAATACTTTGAATTCGCCGTAGAATGAATTTGTAGATTCTAAAATCTAAAATCATCTATTCTCTCAATATTAACGAAAAATTGCCTACTTTTAGGAGCGAGCTATTTGTGTACCTCACGTTGATCATAGAGAAACTTTTGATATGATCATAAAGAATTTGGTGTCCTTTTTACTAAGTGTTTGTATGGAAATATAAATCAGCTCATTGTGGCTTCTTTAACTGCTTTGAAAAATTTAAAGCAGTGCTAAATTCTTTATTATTGAAGATGCATGAAAAACACCAGTGAATCTCTTTTATATAGGGAATTTGTAACACTAACGTTTAGTTTTGTTTGTTAACCAAAACCACAAATTAGAAAAACTAAAATTTGTTTGATTAAAAAGGCCTATGGCGTATAGCTAAAGCATTATAGAGTTAGAGCGTTACAATAAAGTAAATAGTAATTTAACATCTACAAAACTTGACAGAGTTAAAAAAAAACAGACAACTTAGGTGAGGTTGATGGACGGTGTTACAGAGAGATAAAGCCCTGGGACACATATGTCTTTTGGAATATGATGAGATATTATTAAGAGAGAGAGAGAGGCAAAGAAAAAGAGAGAACATGCTTTTCGGTATTATTGACTTAAAGACCTTTAGACGCGTTTTACATTAAAAAATTAAGAAGCTTTGGTTTCATTTTTGTTTTTTTTTTTTTGGATAAGAAACACAACTACAGAAAAACTTAGGAAAATGTTCTACATAATTTTGTTTGGTTAGTTTTATTCGCCAGGTTTTCAAGTGCTTTTCATGCATTTTCTCAATTAAAATAATTATTTTGTTGCTGTTGTTGTTGTTAGGGATAAAGTTTTGTCGTTAAAACATCGAACATTACAGTTTCTGTTCTACGGAGTTTCGGATTAATCCCAAAAAATATATAAAATTTAGTTTTGTTGTATACAATAGAAGCGATATGTAAAAAGAAGTCGTCTTTTTCTCCTTTTGAAGAGTGTGGGGGTTTAAAATTTATAATAATAATAATAAGTACTGTGAATGCAGAGAGTTATAAATACAATGATGAATGTGGTTTGTATGTAAGATGTAATGCACGTAAATGTATCGAATGGATGCGAATTGACAGATAACAAAAACATAACATAGATACAGAGAAAGAGAGACAAAACAAAAGTAATAATACAAATGATGATAAAAGATATAACAAGTACAAATTTAGATATTTTTTTCTTTACCGATGCAAGCTTAGTTTTTTCGGTTATTTTTTTTTTGTTAAGTGCCTTCGAAAATTCAACGGTTAACAGCCAAATACGAAAAGATTTGGAATTTCTTTTTTTGGTATTTTTGATTACAAAATTCTCCCTTTAACCTAAAAGCGATTTTCGAGGTGTCAATTTACGAAGATAAAGATATATATGTATATATATAGAGAGAGAGAGAGAGTTTGAAACTGTTCTTGTTATTAACTATGGTGTGGGGATTACGGCGCAGGATCTAGTTAGGTTAAGGGAGAATGGAAACAAGGGCTCTTTTGGGGGCAGGGTAAGGAGGGAAGGATGTAAGGCATTGGATGGGTTACTTCAAATTCGCTTTTTGTCCACTTAAAACTAACATTATTCACTTTTCATATGTAAATTATGAATTCCATAGCCGGCGAATCTTACCAATTTGAGTTTCGGCCTTCGAGTGCATCTTTATTGTTTGGGTTGTTGTTGCTGTTGCCGTTGCAGTTGTTCTCATTGCGATTCACATTGACATTGCACCAGGGGCTATGGCCAGGTATGAGGATGTTGTTGTTGTTGGAACGTTGCTGCTGCTGTTGTTGCTGAGGATGCGGATGTGGGGAGTATAGCATACGTCCGCCACGATGCGAACGGGCGGATGAGGAATTGCGTGAGAAGGGCCTACGGCTGCTGTTGTTGTTGGCATTTGAGTTCAGCATGCTGCTGCTGTACGCACTTCAGTTGCACGTTTTTTATTTTATTTATGGATTTAGAATTTTCTTTGTCTTG
This sequence comes from Drosophila nebulosa, assembly GCA_024703675.1. NCBI lineage: Eukaryota > Metazoa > Arthropoda > Insecta > Diptera > Drosophilidae > Drosophila > Drosophila nebulosa. The sequence continues at coordinate 11,140,680 of JANFPS010000004.1, read as the reverse complement.
AGTTGTGTATATTTTGCTTGGATTGTTTGTTTCTTTATGGTTTTTGGGCTGCAACGAAAACGTTTGCTTATCAAAATGTTGGCGCTTTACACACACACACGCACGCACACACACAAGGGACACACATTGTTTAACTCTATTGTTCTATTATCTATAAGTGGGGGTGGTACTCTCCAAAGCCGGGACCCGCGCTCCATAACAAAAAGCAAACAACCAACAAGCCAACATGCTCAATAATAATAATAATATTAAAATAATAAAGGAATAAAAAAATACAAGTATGTATGTATGTATATAGAAACACTTATACAATTTTATTCCGATCAAAGATACTTACTTATATATGAATAAATATATATATTTATAAGTGTTTGTGTGTGGTTAAATATCTCTCTATATAGAGAAGAAAAGAGAGAGTTGAGAGGAGAAAATAGTAGATAAATAAAACAGCAACGATATTTGAGTTTTTGGTTTAAACAGTGTAGCTTTAATACGTTTTGATTCGAGATTATATGATTTTAGGATGAGCGATACGTGCTGGGTTAGTCTTTTAACTATATAGTAGATAAAGGTAAATATATATATACTTAAATGTATATAAATGTGGATATGTATATAAGGAAAAGCTGCAGGTACACTTACAATAAAATGTGTAGTACATAAAAATCTATTGTTTTCTCTGTCGCACCAGGTTAGACATGGTCATGCTGCTTGTTAATCAGTCTTTTTAGTATTTTCTCGCAATGAACTACTTTTAAAGGTTACCCGCCTTTCATTTCGCATTTTTCTAACGATTATATCGTATGGCTTTGATATAAATATGTGATGATATCATCAATTTCAAAATCAAATAGAAACGATATCTTGGCAATAAAGCTACGACAGTCCTTCAGACATAATTCAATAGGAACTTTTCAACAATCAGTTACTGAGCATGACATGACACTTGTCCCCTTGTTTAGAAAAAGATTAGACCTTTATGTAATGCATCATAAATATATATATATATATATATGGCGGTTTGTTTGTTTATATGCTCAGCATGTGTAAATGTGGGTGTAACATGAGTTTGTAAACTAAACAAAAAACGTTTCGTTATTGGTGTAAGTTTTGATATAGATTGTTGTTTCTTTTTTTTTTTTGTGGGTAAATGACTGATTACAAATTTCTTATCGCTGTTAGTACAATTCGAGAATAATTCCAGATCAACAATTACACTTAACGTACATTTGTGTATGTGTTTATGGACTTGTGTGTTGTGTTTGCTTCGATCGAAGCGTGTGTATCGATAACTCACTACGCGTAAAAAGTAAAGGTACATGTGCATATACATAATAACAAACAGTGTAACAGTATTGTAATGTGATGAATGAGCGGGTTAGATTATATACGGAACCATTAAAAAGAACATAGGACGAATACAAATAATTACAAAGTGAGCTAGTCCAAAAAAATATATATATGAAAACAAGATAAAAATAAATAAATTTTCAGAAATTGTTACATATTTTTATGTTTTTTAATCGTTTTAATATAAGTATATATATATGTATATGTATGGGTTGAGTAAAAAGCAATGGCGTATTTATATCATGTTTAGTTCGATGACCCTTTTGTAAGGGCATTGAGCATTGAGAGAGGGCTGTATTTCGTTATTTTTAAGCATGAGGAAAATGCGCAATGATTTTTTACTCATCCCCTTGAAAAAGAAGCTTACAAACTAAAGCCGTGGTCTGTTGCCAGTTGCAGTAGACAGTTCATTGGTTGGTTGGTTGATTTTGTAGGCAGTACAAGGACTAGAGGTGGAGGTGTGCTAGTGACTTGTTGCAGAGTAGTACTTAGTAGTTGGTCAGTGTGAGGTATTTGAGAGACAAATACAATGTCAACGGGGGACGGCAGTCTTATGTTCTACATTGGTTTAACGGGTCACATTCAACAAATCTGCACAATCTTTTGCTAAAGCTTAACTCATCATACTACTGTATATAAAGTTTAAAACACACATACCAATATGGAAACAAAATGGTATCGAAGCTTTTTCTACTCGAAATTTGGAATGCAAAAATAATTCCCACATTCATAACGCAAATACATAAATTGTTTACAAAATGGGAAGTCATTAAAATTAGTGCAGATTTCTTGACAGTGATCCGTTACTTAGTATAATACATTACACTTTTTAGTTTTGATTTGTTGCTTTACATGACAAGAAATACAACTAAATGAACAGAGAGAAAGAGAGACGGGTGTGTATTTGTTTCATATTTTGTTTTTGTGTTAAAGAAGCGGGCGCGTCTTGGCCACGGCCGTTAACAAATGGAAATTTACCACCAAAACCAGCAATAAAATATTTTGTATGTATGCTAAAAACAAAGAAAATAAAAGTAAAAGAAAACATTTGCTATTACATTCATTTATGAGAAATATAGATAGACTAAATACTTTAATTTTTTTTAAATATACTCTTGCAGTTATTAAAAACATTATAAGCAGCAGATATCGGAAGTTAAATCGTAGGCTGATCGTATAGACAACAAATTTTAAAGCGTTTGAATAATAGATAAACTGCAAGGATATAAAAATTCGGTGTGCCGAAGTTAGCTTTCGGTTTGTTAATTTATTAATAAATGTTTGTATGTAGATATGTATATATAAAGCCAGGTTTAAAATTGCAGCCAAATGAATAAAAAAATAATGACAATGTTATACATATATGAATGCTAAAAGAGATGTTAATAAAATAAGGCAGGCAGTAATAATTTTACAAAATGCTTAGCCTTTAAGTAACGAATTATGGTTGTAATTGTGGACAGAAACTCATAAATGAGGTGTGTGTGTGTGTGTGTGCGTGTGAGCGAGTCTAATAGGACTTTTTGTTAGATCGTCTCAAGGCTCAGTTATTTGTGTCACAAATATAATATTTTATTGAAAAAGGCTTTTACGATATAAACGGACATTTTATTAAATGTCACTTAATCTTCTTTGTGTATAATTAATAAAATTTTTTAATATTTTACGTATTGTTTCAAAACATGGAGAGCTTTGACTTAATTGATGTACATATTTAGCGACGAATACTCTATACAATATTAATTAACTTTTCTGTTAGTGAAATGTAACAAACACATTGGATCAGCTGATTAACTATATGGCAAGTCACTCCAAATAGCGTCAACTACTTACTGCAGAAGGGTATGATTGCACACTTACATATACATTTAAACGTTTTTCCCCACACACGCACACACACACACACACACACACAAAGAGAACTAGAGAGAAGTGTGACAGAGAAAGAGCGTGATATATAAAGAAAGAGAGAGGACCCACCTCTTGTTGTTGCTATTGCGTAGTCATGGCAGGCAACTTCATCGACGACTTTTTTTTGATTTGATGTATGAATATGTATACTAAAGTATAGGGAATATTGCTATACATTAGATGCATTTAAAATACGAACAAAGGGCTGCAGCATTACATTTAGCATTTGCACATCAGTATGTATACTTTGGATAGCCACACATTATATATGTGTATATTGTATGTATTTACATATGTATTAGCTAGTCGTCTGCCCATCAAAACAAAAAATTACACTTTCCACACACAGACACACATTCACGAACAAATACACTAAGACTACCATCTATTGCTAAATTGTTTATGGGGGGCAAAAATTAATAATATTACACAAAATGACAGAGGAGCTGTTCACCGAACGGCAGACAAAGAAGTAGTGGTAAAATGTACTCAGCTAAATCGTTAGCTCTGGCTCTCTGTGTCTCTCTCTCTCTTTCTCTCTCTGAGTATAGATATGGATGGAAAATCGAAACTCTGTGTCTCCCCCGCCTCCAACAATACAAGTTCACAACTTACACATACACACACACACACACATACGCAAACGCACACAAGAAAACACAATGACAACCACTTCGTCACCGTAGATAAAAACGAAAAAAAAAGTGGCATTAAACAATTTGCGTTTTATGTAATTTTTACTACATATATACATACGTTAACATTTACGTAGCACAATTTGCATTTCACTGTTGCCAGAGCAGTTCCAATTCAACATTCAATACAAATTGCACTTGATTAAACAAGAAAATTATATATATGCGTGGAAATGTATCTTTCTATGGGAGTTTACCTTCGCACACCTTGAGACAGTGTGAATTTCAACACTAAAACAGTGCTCTTAAATTAAGCATGCTCAAAATGAGTCTGTTAACATTCGATTGATATTGTATCGATACTATGGAGAACGGTCACATTGTTTATGTTAACGAGAACGCCGCTTGACGTACGAAAAAAAAAGGAGAGGAAATAAAATTGATATAATTAAACAAAATCTGTACCAAGAGGGTTACCCTGGTTATTAGTTAAGTGCCACGACACATTTAATTGTAAAAATGTAAGTGCAAGTAATCATTTAATTGAAGTATTATTGGAAAACTAATTTGCTTTGGCTGCTTGGTAAACGATTGCAGGGCGCGTGCCCGTTCCCCATCGCCATCGGCTGAGAAGGGTGAGAAGGAAAAGGAAAAGGAAAATAAAGAGAAGGACGTAAAAGAGAAAGACGGCGGCAAGGCTGGAGCTAGCAACTCCTCGTCCCGAAGAGAGCGTGAACGCGAACGCAAACGCCGTGGTTCGGCCACCTCCAGCAGCGAGTCTAGTCGAAGGTAAATCGGGAAACAGCGGTTTTTCCTACCGGTAAATTGATTAATTTAACGAATTTTTAGCTCATCCGATAGTAGCTCATCACGAAGCAGTTCTGGCTCAGACTCACGTTCAAGTTCAAGCAGCTCCAGCGACTCATCTAGCTCGTCCTCTTCATCGTCCAGCGATTCGGACCGCAGCGAGAAAAATCGTCGCCGTGGATCTGGAAAAGACAAAGACAAGGCAAATTCGCGCTCGCGCTCTCGGTCTCCCCGCCGGAATAGCAAGTCACCAAGGCCAAATAGTAAGGCACGTAAGGAGCCGGAGAGAGATCGTGAACGGCGTTCCAGGGAGCGAGAGCGATCGAGGTCCCGAGATCGTGCCCGCCGCGGTGGCGGTTCCAACGAACGGGACCGGGGAGCAGTAGGGGACAACGCCAATGCCAAACGTGAGCGTTCCCGTTCTGCAAGTCGTTCTCGGTCACCACGTCGCAGAGATAGGACTCCGCCGGCAAAACGTCGGGAGCGTTCTCGTTCTAGGACCCGCTCCCGTTCGCCCACCCCAAAGCCGGTACGCATTCATGTGGGCCGTCTAACTCGCAACGTAACAAAGGATCACGTATTGGAGATCTTTAGTAGTTTCGGAGAGGTGAAGAACGTTGAATTCCCATCAGATCGCTTTCATCCCAATTTTGGACGTGGCGTAGCATATGTTGAGTACGGCACGCCCGAGGATTGTGAATCGGCCATGAAGCATATGGATGGTGGCCAAATTGATGGCCAAGAAATCACTGTATCACCAGTCATCATACCCAAGCAGAGACCACCAGTTCGCCGTCCCTCACCACCGATGCGCCGGCCTCAGGGCAATCGCTGGCGATCCCCGCCACTCTTTAATCGTTTCAACAATCGTGGAGGTGGCGGACGTCGTCCATCACCCCCACCGCGAGGACGTCGCTCCTCTCCACGTCGTCGTTCACGGTCTCCAATTCGTCGAAGACGTCGCAGCAACAGCTCAGATAGCTCACGTTAAAGACATGCCTACTCCTAGACTTTACAACGTTTCATGCGCATACAAGTTAATTAAAAACTTTCACTTCAATTTATAATCCGAGGACAATTAATAAATAAATTATATAACAACAACCAATTTGGCTTGTGGATTAACAAAAAGTAACTCACATGATCGGAAAACTCATATATAAAGCAGATGTTCGATTTTTAACAATTACAAACACTTATGAATGGAATTTAATGTAGAATTTGTTTAAAAAAAATAGACAAAACTAATGTATGAAAGAGCAATCCGAGTCCTCCAGCGAGCATCCAGGATTATCACGCAGTCTAAAGAAACTGCTTTGTTTTGTCACCTTAGCTATGCGTATGAATATTAAATCATTTGAATAAAACTCAAATTGGCCCTTGGTAGATTCATTACTCGGAGCTATTAATAACATGGACAAGTAAGCGACCAAGGAAACGATAATTTTTATTCCCAAATGTATGAAATTTCTTCTTTTGTGGCGAAGTTTTAATACTAACATTAAATGTTTCCAATTCTTTGCTTACAATATATGTACATATGTAAAATCTCTCGATTCTTTTCAAACACCAATTAAGGCTGAGCCAAATTAACACGTGCCACACTCCAAATCTTTCCTTGCATGAGGCTATCCGTCAGTTCATCCACGATACTGCTGCTTTCGAACTTTTCTCATGATTACAGCAAATTTTTGTTTATTTTTGGTAGTTAAAAATTAAAATATTTGTTTCTCGATAATTCTATCGGCGCCATCAGAATTTAAAAAAGTTTTATCAAGTGCGAAAACATCCGGCAACCTGCTTGTGATGAGTTGTAGTTTAGTTTAGTACCAAACAGTTTTTCTCCTTATCCAAGAGCAAATGCGCAACAAAAATGATCAGTGCAAAGGTAATAAACAAATGTAATTTATGGCTAGTTTATAAATTTCTGACATTTTGCGGCCAGTCCACTGTAACTCAGAGTTGCCACCTTTTGAAGGTGATGTTCCCCAGCTGTTGTAACCTCAAACATAAACATTTAAGCGGCTTTTTTTTTCATTTTTGTATTAAACATCAACTACAAATAATCTGCACAATGACAAACAATGAATCGAAGTCTGAACCGGCCAATTCTAGTCGTCCGGGCTCCAGTAAACAGCAGCAGCAACCCCAATTAGAGATAACTGAAAAAGTCAGAGTTCTTTGCCTGCATGGCTATAGGCAAGACGGAGAATCCTTTAAAAATAAACTTGGATCATTCCGCAAAGTGATCTCAAAATATGCTGATTTCGTGTTCATTACGGCACCACACATTGCAGCACCTTTAGAATCTAATGTTGAGCCAGTCCAAGAGCAACGTAGCTGGTGGGCCAACAAAGACGATGGAACATTCCGAGGCACCAATAAATTTGGTCCGGCCTTAGGTTTTCAGGAAAGTTTGCGTTTAGTTGAAGATGTTTGGAAATCGCAAGGTCCATTCCAAGGACTTTTGGGATTCTCACAGGGCGCCTGCTTTGTCGGTTTAATTTGTGGACTCGCCAAAAAGAAATGTTTGTACGACTTAGTAATCCAAAGGGTCAGTTAATAATGAAATATTGTATTTCAGTGACATCCATTCGTCCGGAATTCGCAGTTCTCTCTTCGGGCTTTATATCTGGCAGTTTGGTCCATATGAGCGCCTACGAGGAGCGCATCAGCATACCCGCTTTGCATATCTATGGCATGACAGATGAAATAATACCCAAGGAAATGAGTCAAGCCCTGGCCTCGCATTTCAAAAATGTTGACATTTTAGAGCACAGCGGTGGTCACTATTTCCCAGCGACGGCCCAACAAAAGCAAACCTATATCAATTTCTTTCAAGATCGTCTTCAGGAATATCTCGAACAAATGGAACTTCAACAAAGCAGCAATGCCTCATTCGTAGAGAGCGCCGATGGCGAGGACGAGGCCAATGATGCTGAAGTGGCTGCTGTTATGGATGACAGTGATTAGATTAGAGTCTTGATTTTTCTTTTTTCACAATCTTCTTTTCGTTTTCATCTTATTTTCATTTTCGTTTGTTTTTTAATAATAATAATTAAATCCTTATTATTACAAAAATAATAATTTGATTATAAATTATAATAAAATTAGTTTCCAATATATTTCTTTCAATTTTCATCGATTTCGTCTCGCTGAATTTGGATCATGTATTGTGGGCGGTGCGAGAAAGGCGGGGATGGGGCACATGTAGCGTCAACGGGGTAGAGGTGATAGAGAATTTAATTTTTTTGCACTTTTATGAATTTTTTTTGTATATGTGTATATTTTTTTCAACAAATTCGTATAAATTCCATAATGAAAAATGAAACAAAACAAAAAATCTTGAGGATAAGAATTAAAGCCGAAAGAAAATATTATATAAATCCCATACCAATGTACAATTTCGTATAAGAATCATTCATAGTTAATTGTTGTTTCTTGCTATTCGTATAGTATTAACGAACATAAAATGCATATTTAGCTATTGACGTTCATGTGTGTAGATGATATTGCTGTGTGTGTGTGTGAGTGTTTGTGTGTGTGATCAAGAGTTGAATAAAGAACAAATAAAAAAAGAAACATCTTCCATTGCATCGAGAGTTGACTGTAGTGATAATTTTGCGGTTTTACTGTAGCGGGGCAAGCGAGCGACATTGAAAAATCGGTTTTTTTGGAGGTTTGTTGTCTCGCACGCCATTAAAGAAGGCATTTCAATTGCTCAATGTTGTTTTTCCATTAGGTTTTCGTTTTAAAAAAAGTTGTTTGACTGACTGTTTGACTCTGAGTGACTAACTGATGACGAACATCTCTCTTGCCGCTTTTGTTTTTTCATTATTTTATATTGTTCTCTATGCAACTTGTTCCTGTCCATTGGAGGCCTCTTGGTTTTTCATAACTTCAGGTAAATCTGGTGGTGCTGAGTATGGTGACATGTCCAGTGTCTCAAAATCACCCATGTCATTTCTGTTAAATAGGGTATAAAGTATAGCAATTAGTAATCGGGTAAAAATTTATGAGAGTTACTTAAAAGCATTAACAAGCTGAATTAAAAATAATTTTTACATATTTTATATATATAAAAGCGTCAGATTTAAAAGATGAAATTTATCTTAAAGAACAAATTCTCTGAGTTTAACAGTCGACCTTATAAATTTCAAATAAATCTGAGCTTAATCTTCGGTTTGATGGTAAATTTCTTATAACATAAGCATTTATTATGGTATCTGATATGAAGTAACCATATTCTTTGCGGTAATTTAAAATATATTACATAAATAATCTTTGATAGATAATATAAAAAGAAGCTGTGAATTTAAAAATGGATTTAAACTACTTAGTGTTAGAGTAAGTAAAATTTAGAACAAGAAATTATGTAATACAGTTGACTTGAAAAACTTGTAGTACAGACTTCTACACTGGCTTGAAATATCCCATTTTATAAACTGCTCTTTTCCTGAAACTTCACTTTTAAACGATAGTTTCTAATAAAGGCTGTCTGATTAATCGAAAAGCAGCTTATATGCCAAATTGGATGTAGAAAAAGATTTACAGAAAACTAAGTACTTCTAACATAAGCACGAATTTATAATAGATTGCTCTTACTTTAGTGTATTAACCCTTTATTTATAGCTAAAGTCAGCTCGTGGCGTGTGAATAACTTGTGCTTGAGCTACTTATCAGTTTCAGTCTCCGTGTTCCATGTATGTTTGATTCTCACCTGAAGGTCAAGCCCAATTGCGCTGGAGCCTGGGCCTTTGCCGTTGACACTGTAACGCCATAATCCTGCAACGTGCTCTCATCCTCCATAATGTCATTGTCCTGGTTGTATAACCGCTGATCTATGGGTTGCACTTTAAGTATGCCTAAACAAATTGACAGTGATAAGAAATAAATTACTTAACAATCATAAAAACAAATTTTTTGTTTTTGTGGACGTTCTAAAAATAGGAGCAAACACGCTCACCCACATTCTAACACATGAAGCTCACACATACACACACATATATATACATATATAACACCAACCTCCCTCCCCCCATGGAACTCACCTTCAATCATGCGTTTTAGTTCAGCAACTGTTGTGTTTTCCTTCGCATCTGTGAAGATGGTTGTCTTTTGCCTTCGGATCATTAGGAACACATCCTAAAAAATTTACAAAATGTAGATGAAATATGTTTAGGTTTGCCGGTCAAAGTTCACGACGGCGATGACAACAGCGCGGCATTTTCTTCCCCCTACATTGCGCCTCTAAATATGCGTGCGTATGTGTGTGTGTCATAGAAATGACGCGCCGTCATCCAAACGCCCAGGTTCCTCATCTGGCTAAAGAGCTCAGGAGAGAAATTTCACATCCAAATGACTTACCATATTTGTAAAGTTTTGGTTTTGTTAGGATTCTCTAAGCTTTTAGTTTACTACACTGCGAGAGTTTGAAGGTTACTACAAAGCCGTTGTTGTTATTTATACTTCTGCTGGCGTGGGCGGGCGGTCCTTCTGTGGCGGTGGCAGCAGCAGCGGTCGTGGATGTTCGATCGGTTTAGCGTCAGTGTTTTCTCTTCCCCCGTTTTCTGCTACTTGTTATAGATCCCTCTCGCGTGCCTTGTTGGGTTTGTTGTTATTTTGGGATTAAGGCAAAGGTGACTTTTTGTTGTTAAACGTGTGCAACAGCTTTCCGCCTTTTTTCGCCCCGCAGTTGTAAGTTTTCGTAGTATTTTACGAGTTTTTTTCTAGGCCTTGGTCGGTCTCCTTGCTGCTTTCTCAACCAATCATTTTATTGGTGTTGCCACTCCGATGCAATAGTAGAGTTCTAAGTGTGGAACCCTGGTAATATTGTTTCGGTTGACCTGAATTTTACATATATTTTAATATATACGTTTTTATTTAAAAGCAATCAACAAAGGCAAGGCTAGTTAGAATATATGCATTTAAAATTCTCGGTTTTTTAAATAATGACACTTTGTTTTGCCAGCCCTTGTTCTTATTCACTAAAAAACTCTGTTTCCAGTGTTGCATTTTTAGCCAACTTTTAACTGTAACAACATTAAATTATTAATATATCCACATTTTCATCTCTGTAAAATTTGAAATGAATTAAAAAACTCCGAATAAAAAGAGTCGACTTATTGATTTAAACCACCCAATTCTGACAAACAAGACCTTTTTTATATTTAAAAGGCTTAAATTTATCTTGGCTTTTTTTTGTCAAGTTATTCGGTTGTTTTCTGTTGCGAAAGGTTGGCAGTCTAACTGTCAGTGTCACCTTTTGTATCGTTTTTCTCTCTCACTTTACATTTGCTTTGCCACGAAATATGGTTTTGCTAGACAGTTCCAATGTATGTAAATATTCAATTTTTATTGAATATAGTGTTTAATAAATGAAGTTCCCTTTACTTTTAGTTTATACTGCGGCTAGAGAAGATAGCCAATGCTGCCAAAAAGGATTCTTCGTTTACGATAACATTTAAGCGCTGTAAGTAGCATGGATGCCTTCTCTGTTACTTACAGACGAAAATGCATTTTAATTATCAATTTCAGATGATGGTCATGATAAGCCCGTGCCGAGAGCTGGACGACCACCTTTGCCCAAGCCAGATACCTATATGTGCCTCATACGTGCCCAGTCAAAGTCTCAAAAGGTGGGTGGGGAGACCTTTTTCAGATACACCGTTCTATGTAAAATTTTATTTTGTGAATCTTTTTGATAGATTTCAACAGTAGTGCGACAGGAAGATGTACCCACCATGATGTCTATGTACTCACAGTTCATGAAAAGCAAAATGGATGGCCTGAAGCGTGTGAAGAAAATTAAGAGCAAGGCTAAGGCGGCGAAGGGATAAGTGGATTTTAGGGGGCTTTAGTTAAAGATTTTTTTATTAAACCGAGAAGCATTTTTAAATTAAAAATAAGTGGCTGTCTGTATATTAATTTCACAGGCTACCGTATAAATCCCTCCTTACTCGCAAATCTAAAACCCATTTTGGAAGATTATCTTGCCTAACTCCATAAATGTGCTTTGGCCGGATTATTTGTACCAGCGAATAGGTGTCTTCCTTAACTAGTTCTGGCACCGGGTCATCTATGTACATTACATCAATGCCATTCCTAAGACCTCTGCGAAAGGAAGCGTTGGCCTTTGGTATAAAGTCCAAACTGGCTGGCACGTCATCAACAATAATTGCTCTCGTATACCCATCTATGAGTGTCGGTTATAAAAAAAGTTATAAAAAAATCCCTTCCAAGGGAGGACTACTTACTTTCCAGGTAAAACATTGTAGGTCTTCTAGTATTCTCGTCTGGAGCTCTAGAACCTGCCGGCAGAAGCGTCAATGTAATCTTGCTATTGTAATACTCGATTTCTGTTGCTTCATTTGGCTTTAAGACATAATAGCCATAGTTTTTCGTATATAGTTCTGGGAAAGAAGTCTGCAACTGATGAATATCCTTCTCAGATCCAATGACGGAACCCAACCAATTGGCGGGTTTTACATGATGTTTAAAGGCAGCCGCACTTAAAAGCAAGGGTCCATTATGCTGTGAGCTTCAATTTAATATAAATTGTCGTATGGTGGTAGTTAACTTTGCACACCTGTTCGTATGGTCCATATTTTTTGTGGGGATCCAATATCTGGGGTTGTCCAAAATTGTTTAAAAACATAGTTGGTACTCCCAAGCCCAAGCCGACAACTAGTATTTTTATCAGGTTCCCAGTATTTTTAATAGCGGGTTTGCTCAATTACTCAAATTGAGCAGCTTACGGTGTGCACTAAATATTTAAAAAAGTATTTGTGTCTTTTGAGAATTGCTTTAATTCTGATATTTCCTGTTACAACTTTAGGAACAATTAACAGTTTCCTTTATTGTTTCATATTCGAAATTGATTTACCAAATGAAACAATGTTAAATGTATTTTTTTAAGTATATTTTAATCTTTATATATATAATAATTGGATTTAGATAAACATATTTATATACTGTTTAATCTATTATCTATCACAATGAATATTTATTTGTGTTTTGCGTTTTATTGTAATTTTTGTGTGATGTTATGAGTGTCTTTGTTTCGGTTTTGGCTACCTTTTAAAGTTTTTGTTATACAATTTTCGAGCTGTTATTATTAGAGATGCAAATTATTCAGATCGAATCAGACAAATGGAAGCGAGTGCGTTGGAAATTAAAAGTGCAATGGTTTATCTCTTTTGCAAATTTAAACATTTAAATTTTATACTTTGATTTTGCTTTGCCCTAAGCAAGTTTAAAACAAAAACAGTCTTTCTCTTCTTTCTTTTCAGTTTTTACAATATGCTTTTGGCCATCGATGAGCGGGGAAAGGTATGGTGTGCGGATGAAAAAAGGGATATGTGCGAACTGTATATGGATGATAATGCGTATATATGTAAGTATACATTACTAGTGGTGTTGATTGAACGAGAAGATAATGACTAAACATACAAAAAAGGTGCGTTACAATAATGACACAATAACAAAATAATAACTTAATGAAAAAATGTAAATTAAATTGATTAATTAATTCGTTAGGTAACAATATTCTCTTTCTCACAGCATTCACAACTTACATTTTAGTTGAGTGTGTTATAGCGTAAATTATTATCCACATCCCCACTATTTCCACCGCCTGCGGGAACCGAATGCGAAGGCTGCTGCTCAGCAGTAATGAGATCCGCACTAGACTGAGAATAGCGGCGAGATCTGGGCCAAGGCCAGGCATCGCGCATGCTATCAATCAAACGCTGCTGGAATGTCTTATACTCCAAGTCCACCGATTGAGTATCTCCAAAGTTGAAGTCAGCCACCTCCACAGTGAAACTATGAACAAAACCAAAGGAAATTCCAAATTTTCTATATCAGAAAGATATATGCATAAGCTTACCGATTGCGGCTTTGTATGTAATATGCGACACCAAAAACAACCAAAATGACGGCCACTAATGTGCAGGTGACTGGCACAACAACTACCGAAAGCTGTGATTGACGCTTTGCTAAAAAAAAAAGAAAGTTGCAGTAATGTCCATTAAAGTCTTGAGCCATTTAAGGTGACGACTGCCGTTTGCGTACCTTCATATAAATTGACAGTAACTTGATTAACCTTCTCCGACACTTCGTTGCGTATGAAGAAGAGAATTGTTTTGCTTTCCAAGAAGTAGCGATTATATTTCATTGAGCAGTTGTCATATTTAACATATAGATTGCACGTCTCGTTGCCTGTGGCATTATAGGGGGCTGGTAAATAAATAAAATTGAATTATTTTTCTGATTTTCCGTCTCAAAATATTTTGACTTACCACTATAAACGTTTGTACATATATCAAAAGGTGGCGAGCCCTTACAAGCTACTTCCAAACTTAGCAGTTCCCAATGCTGTAGCCAATTCTTGCCCGTCGTAGTAAAGCTGGAGACGGGATCTGTAAAAAAAATAAAAATAAAATAAAAAATCTGATTTCCTGAAAACTGGCAAAGTCTGATGTTCTTGAATTAATTTTTGCAACTTTAGCTCAATATGTTTGAATAGCTACGTTTTTACAATGCATAGGAACACCCCTCTTTGTGGTTTCTTTAACGCTTAAAACCTTTTAAAATTAAGTCTTCCTACTTACTTTTGGATACAATGCGCCGTTGAAAGTATCCATACAGTTTATTTGTGTCCTGCGCAACGATGCTCTTGTTCACACAATTATACGGCACTTCATCCCCTGGCTGACGTATAAGATGTGAAAGTCTGCGTACACCCAAAGGATTGATCAGAGCTAAAGATATGTTGTTGCTTCTATTCTTTTGGCTTATTTTATCCATTTGTTGCTGCTGTTTGAGGGCTTTTACAAGATTTAGGCCAAGAATTGCAGCATTTGCGTGCATCGTTTCATTAACATCACGTTTTGCACGGACATTTGGCTTTGGTGTTGTTGGAGTTGTTGTTGTGGTTGGAGCCGGTGTGGTAGTTGTAGATGTGGATGTGGAGGTGCTAGTTGTTGTGGCAGGAGTTGTTGTTGTCGTCGTACTTGTTGTCGTTGTCGTCGTTGTTGTTGTGGTTGTTGTTGTAGTGGTTGTTGTAGTCGTGGATGTTGTTGGCTCTGGCGGTGCCGTTTTTGATGCCACAACCAAAACTTCAATATCATAATATTGCTCAGGTTGTGAATATATTGCTTGATAATCATAAACATTTGACATGCCAAGATATGTACAGTTTTGGAACCAATATGTCTGTATATAATAATAACCACTCTCTCTTAAATATTCCAAATCAGCTGACCACAGGACAATGCTATGATTAACTGCATCTTGTGTGGACACAAAATCAAAGGGACGCACTTCATTATTCTGTATTATTTGCAATTGGCCACTCAACGTGTCGACAAGCTTAATATTCCGTTCACTCTTCGTCAATGAGAACCAGGAGAGCACAATAAATTCAGAGACTTCCACCTCCAGTTTAAGTAGACCTGGCTTCAGATGTTCTTCCATATATTCCACAGTCCAATTGCAGGTATAATTGTTTGTTTCAATTGCCTATTAAAAAACAAGCGAAAATATAAAAGACAATTACAAGAATGCGACAAATTAATTTGAATTTGTTTTTGTAGTTGTCAAGCAAATTAATCAACAATAGATTGTCGTTGTTGTTACTCGTTGTGGGTGGAAAACCCCTTGCTAGATAGAAAAGCGTACCAGGCACGTATGGAGAATGTTCTTTTCAATGTGTGTCATTGTATCTATTCATTGTATCAATTATATATAAGCTAAGCTAAAATCGAGTCGGTGGCATTTCAATTGAAGCCATCAAGTTAAACTTTGCTTTAGTACCTTACGTGATCAATGACAATAGCAAAAATTTGCATTACTGATTTATTTATATTTTTAGAACTTTTTGTAGCACTGATCGTGTGTATATCTCATTAGTTAAATTAGATCCAAATGCTAACTTTCCCTTTGTAATATGGTGCAATCTTGTTGTATAAGCTTTTAAATGGTGAGAATGATTCTCCCTAGCAGTTGGATCAGACTAATTTTCTGATTCAATCTAGAAGGATCCTTAGGTATCAAAAACAAAGTCTAGGAGAAGACTTCACTTTCTAAGAAGTACTTAATAAAACTTAAATATGATTGCATTTAAGCAATATATATATTTTTCTCAATTATAAACTATAACTCTACACTTTGTCCAGAACTGGTCTCTAAAACAAAGACAAGTCAATTTGTTATGTAAATGAAACATTATGACTATCATAAATCGTCCTCAAACTGCTGAGCAATGACAACTTTAGAATTTAAACTATATATATAACCATTAAGGGTTATGCATGTTTTTGCTATACCCGATCCACCTTATTTATTTATAAATTACTCCAAATGGTGTGTACCTTTTCATGTCCCAAGCCATCCTTCCAGGTGAACTTATACGAATTTGAGGGGGAGGCCGGTCTGCCATCGTTCAAAAGTGTGGCACTTACATTAACTTTGGCCCCAATTATTGACTGATCGGGCGCAGTTATATGTACATTATATGAACTGGTAACTGCGGAAAAAATGCAAAACGTGTTAGGAATACTTCATAAATGATTAATTCACTTGGGTGACTGACTCTCTCTTACCTGTTTGCAGTAGAATGGCGTAGAATATAATTAACGTTATCGCGACTAAATTACCTGTGCCAGACATTGTGTGGAATTCACGTCCCAATACTAATACTACTTATATCTAACCACCGCCCACCAAGCGTAACAAGCAACAAATCGAGGAGAAATTTAAACAAACAAACACACAGATTCTGTTTTTTATGTTATAGCTCTTCCACCCACTTTTTGTGGCTATAATTGTTTGATGAACACACGATAATTGCTTTAATTTGTTGATATTGCTTTCATTTCTGCATGCCAAACAGTATTGGCAATTTGTAAAAAAAAAATACCGCAGCTCTATTGCGTTTTTTTGTTTTTATTATGACAAAACTTTTGCAGTGAGTCGCAAATTTACAATTAAAACAACAAGAACAATGAAAAGAATGTGTAGATAGTTATTTACATAAGTAGACTAACACCATTCTACATGACAGTGATAACGATAACTTTTCAACCAATCAGTGAATGTGAAACGGAGAATATCTAGATCAAATAATTGGCATTATCAAGCAGTGACTGTAAAAATTTCTGGGTTAGGTACTAGGAAAGAAATTTAATCTACGGCTATTTTATTTGATTAACAAAGATTATTAAATATCCATATAAAGTTTAGAATATCAAACACTTTACAGAGGGTTAACAGAGGACCGTCGCTAATTTCACGAACCAGTATTTCCTTTGATTGTTAGTCTGTTATTACCAGAATAGGGGTGAAATTCGCGCTTTTTTCATTGGAAACTTTAAGAAACAACAGTCAGAGCAACATCGCTCCGTTACTTTTTTTTGTAATTAACTTTGCCCGAATTCCTGCGAAAACAAAATGAGTGCTCCTAAATCTTTTTTCGAAAGTGACGAAGATGCAGCGCAGTCAAATAAATTGGCTAGGAAGGCGAAGGAGTCGCCGTTCATGTTAGTTGGTAAGTAATGGAAGAAAAGCACACGCATTTTCTAGGTGATTCGTGACGTCACAGTGGAACTTTTTTTTTTATGTGGGTGAATTGTACGTGACTAGGCCATGACCTTGACCATGTAACTTAAGAAACTGTTTAATGAGAGGCAATTCACAAGTGACATAATGGCAAATGCTATTGACCCCCATTATTTCATAATTTCTTTTCTAATGTCATCAGCTTCTATTTTGTGATATAACCGTTAGAATGATGGAGAAAAGGAAGAAACGATAAGAGGAAATGTAAGTAAGGGGTATTAGCACATCCGTGACGTACATTGGGTTAGCATCTGGACCTTGGCGCGTGTTTTTGATAGCTATCTTTATATGTATTAGTGTCAATGCTGTCTGGCATTTATCAGCTGACGCAGAGGCTAGCAACAGCAACAAAAACTACAACGACAATGTCAACTAAACTTTCGGTTTTTTTCCTCTTTTCGTCCAGGTATTGCTGGCTTTGTGGCAGCTGGTTTGATTGGCGCCTATAAATACAGGCACCGTGGCACAATGAGCACCAGTGTATTCCTTATGCAACTGCGTGTGGCTGCCCAAGGAACAGTTGTAAGCTGTCTGACTGTGGGACTCGCCTATACGATGGCCAAGGAATATCTCTTTGACAAGCAGCCTAAGGAAAAGTAATGCTAAAAGTTCCAACGACAAAGTTTTAGATCACTACGAATTCCCCTCCTTTCCTTCATTATTGTGTTTCTCACAAAGGAACGTTGGCGAAACATTTGATGGTTTCGCTTCTTCATATCGGTTACGCAATGTATACGATATTTATATATTATTTAAACCGGAATTGCTTTATCGGTTATATAAGATATTTTTGGTTACTAGATTTCTGCAAACCGTTTGATTGTTTCCGTTATGTTAATTCCTGAATTTACTTTTTCATTTATTTTGCTTTTTAATAATTTATTTCATTTTAGTACAAAACCTTTGACTAACTAAAACATCCCTCTCAAGTATCCGGCAACATCGTGAGCTCTTTGGGGGACACGCACCCACTTAGTTAGGTTTAAATCGTAATTTATTGCACTCACATAAAGCCCTTTTGTATCATCAATGGAAACCTGTTGCAAATAAGTAGCTAATGTTTTGTATACCTGTGTAAGATTGTGATACTGTGTGTTTAATATGTAAAAACAAAACTCAAATCGAAATGACGAAGATAAAGAAAAAAAGAATGGATACCTCTTGAAAGATATGATATGATTAAACAAATAAAATAAACTAGATGAAAATTATTGGAAATATGTAATCAATCAATCATACGCTAAGCTGATGTCATCGCCTTCTTTTGGAAAATAGCTCAAGGTGTGAAATGATTGCATTATTTGTTGCACCTATAAACAATTTTCCTCCCCTTTATTCGCACCTGCAGTGTGTAAACATAAATTCCGTATGCACTTCTGAATGTATTTGATGGACTCTCAGTGTACCACCTGGCTATCAATTGGCGATCCTTCCCTTTTTTCCCCCTTACGCTTTGCAGGATTAATTTTGTATGCTCATCTTTTAACAATTTATTTTATAGATTTCAATGGCAACTTAAAACGATTTCATTCCTTTGATCACCTTTTCGTTGTCGTAGATCTCTTTGGCATAGCACAAATTGGGATAATCGAAGGCAGCTCCATAACGATTCTTACATCCAGAGGTTGCCTTCTCGCCTGGTGTATACACGGGTTGGCCAACAATGTTGGAGGTGGCAAAGTTACAAGTCAACACAAAGTGATTGTAAAAGTCCTTGGAGAATCTTACAGCGGCACAGCCAATGTGGGTGTTTTTTTCGGCCACGGCAACGGTAAACTTCGCAACACTTTTGTTAGGCAACTCCTCGGGAAAATTGGCAAGAATTTCGTTTGAGACATTGGGACGTTCAGAGAACCATTTCTCAATCTGTTCCTTAATAATCTCGGCATCAGTATACTCGGACTCAGCACCGCTGTAGCTGAAGATGGCGTTGTTCTGTCCTGCATAGGCAAAACGTTCGGTGCTGCGGCACTTGTCGGGTATGGATTGACAAGTCTTGACATTAAAGAGAGCTAGATGGGCGAGTTCCTCGCACCAAGACATTTTGGCCATGCGAACAGCCTTGGGAAGATTCTCGATCAAGCCACCGGCTACTTTATTGCGGAGATCATTAAAAAGACTAAGGATAAGCTTTCTGTGGCTATCAATTTTGATTTCCCTGACATTAGTAGGACATTCCGCACTGAAATTCTGAAAAGAAAATCGATATGTAGCTGTGGAGGATTGACTGCGAAGTTTTACTTACTCCTTTGTTATTGCAAGCGATATGTTTATCCAGGCAAGTGGGCAGAGCACAGTAATCTATAGCAAAGACTGAACCAACCGAAAGCACGGAAAGCAGGCACAATCCGAAATGCTTACCGTTTACCATGTTTCTTGCTCAGCTAAGGGATTACAATTGGACTTACATGCACTCCATTGGAGGCTTTTATACCAAATCTAGTCAGTTGAAAATATACTTTTAACCAGAATCCAGCTGTAAAAATATGCCATATTATAAGTTTTTTACTTATCCCTGTCCTATAAATAGAGCTTGCTCAACTGTGTGAAGACCAGTTGCAAACAATTCAAAGCAGTAATCAACATGAAGTCATTGATTTTGCTTGCTGTCATGGCTCTGGTTGGTTTAGCCACTGCAGTGGACTATTGTGCCTTGCCAACTTGCCTGGACAAGCACATTGCCTGCAACAATAAAGGAGTAAGCGAATCTTCTTTCATAATTGTACATTAAGTAGCGCCTTATTTTCTAGAATTTTAGTGCGGAATGCCCTAGAAATGTACGGGAAATCAAAATCGAAGGCCATCACAAGTTAATCCTAAGTCTTTTCAATGATCTTCGCAATAAAGTAGCCGGTGGCTTGATTGAGAATCTTCCCAGGGCTGTTCGCATGGCCAAAATGTCCTGGTGCGAGGAACTCGCCCATCTAGCTCTCTTTAATGTCAAGACTTGTCAATCCATACCCGACAAGTGCCGCAGCACCGAACGTTTTGCTTATGCAGGACAGAACAACGCCATCTTCAGCTACAGCGGTGCTGAGTCCGAGTATACTGATGCCGAGATTATTAAGGAACAGATTGAAAAATGGTTCTCTGAGCGTCCCAATGTCTCAAACGAAATTCTTGCCAATTTTCCCGAGGAGTTGCCTAACAAAAGTGTTGCCAAGTTCACCATTGCCGTGGCCGAAAAAAACACCCACATTGGCTGTGCCGCTGTAAGATTCTCCAAGGACTTTTACAATCACTTTGTGTTGACTTGTAACTTTGCCACCTCCAACATTGTTGGCCAACCCGTGTATACACCCGGCGAGAAGGCAACCTCTGGATGTAAGAATCGTTATGGAGCTGCTTTTGACTATCCCAATTTGTGCTATGCCAAAGAGATCTATGACAACGAAAAGGTGATCAAAACCATTAAAACATTTTAGGTTGCCATAAAGAAAAGAAGAAACTAAATAATTAAAAGTTTAATTATGAGCATATAAAAAAAAACATGTTAAGAATAATGGGAGGAAAAAAAAAGAAAAGTTTCGACATTAAGAAGGTCTCCAGATATGATTTTAAATGGATGTGGTTTCGATTTCCCTATTGGTTCTAAAATATTAGTGTCACAATTTCGCCAATAAAAGAAAACACAAAATAAAATTAGAATACTTTTATTTTGTGTCTACTTAAGAGGTAACAATATCGTTGTTGGCTCGTTTCTTGTGTAATTTAGTGCGCCGATGTAAAAGAAGATGTGATGAACGTAAAAACCACTGATCACAGGTCTCGCAACTGGAAAATTAAGAAAAGAAAAATTTAAACTTATGTAAATTGATTTTACTTATAAATAACTTATAATTTTATGAAATGCTTACTGAAAATTTCGATTGTTTAAATGGATTTTCTCATGGTTTTGTTTTGATGATGTGGATCGAAAGGTTTTATCACAGAATTGGCAGGCAAAAGGACGTTCATTCGTGTGAGTTCTGTAAACGATATGGAAATTAATAATTTTGTTTGGGCATTACCAAAAATTCAATTTACCTTTCGTGTACGACTTTGCTGCTGCAGCCACGAAAGGTTTTGTTACAGTATCGACAGGCATATGGTCTTGCATCTGTGTGAAGGATTCTATGACGCCTCATTTCATTTTCTGTATAATATTTGGCCTGACAGATGTCGCACTCAACATCTTTTTTACCAGTATGACGCAGTAAATGGAGTTTCAAATAAGTAGAACACTTAAATTCCCCACCGCAGAGCTCACAAATCCAGGTTTGCTGACTTCTTTTTCGTTTTACCTTCTTTTTTTGAGAACTTTTGGATTTTCTCACTGTGGGCAGAGTATGGTTTGCTTCTTCCTTCACATCTAGATCTATTTCAGCTTCGGTTGCATCGATATCAAGATCAACTTTAGAGAACAGTTCATCGGTTTTCCCAGCATCGTAACCAAGATCATCATCATCGCATTTGTCGGCTTCTTGTATTTCTTTGCGCTTTATTTCCAACAGGTCTTTATGGGTTTCTAAACATTTGGATCGAAATTCAACTATTTGATTTAAGAATGTTTTGCAATCATGGCAAACACACTCGGGCAAGGTATTATCATATTCGAGCTGTATGATAAAGCGGACATTAAATGGTTATTCCTTAAAGATATGCTTCAACTCACAAACAGATTTGTAATATCTTCCAAAACGCTTAGCAGATGCTCATTTGATTGCTCGAATAGCTCGGCACTCATTGATTCATCGGCATTCTTTCCACAAGTGCGACAAAGTTTGTGCAATTCGTACATAATTTATTAAGAAAAACTAATTTTTACAATTTCAAATATTTGTTTAGCTGTTCGGCTTTTGACAGCTGTTCCAACGAGGTAATGACGACGCGCTCGGCTGAATGGCTTCTGACAGCTGTTTAACCACCGAGGTAATGACAACACGCCCGGGTGAATGACAACTAAAAAGGGAAGAAGAAGCGCTTGGCTTGATTTCAGAAAACGCTTTGTTTTGGATGGTGTTAAAAATTAATTAAAAATCGTCGAGATGACCAAAAATAAATGTAGAACTTGTGGAGATACGATCTTCATAGCTAACCCCAAGAATATATTTGCCAAGGAACATCAAGCTATACTCAAGAACATTAAAAATTTAACAGGACTAGCGGTAAGCAGGGTGAACGTCAGAAGCCAGTAGCCAATATAATACTTTTTTTTTTGGACAGTTCAATTTTAAGAAACATTTACCGCAACATATTTGCTCTTGCTGCTTTTTGGACTTGCAACATGCAACACTATTTCGAGAGCGTTGCATTAAGGTGGAAAAACATTTCGACGTAGAAACCAAGCTGGAATCACCGGAGGAGGAAGACGAGGAAATGCAACAAGAACATTACCAGCTCAATTCACTGGATGCAATTATGGAATATAAAAAAGCCAATGAATTGGATGAAAGTTTGGAATATAAAATAGACAATGAATTGGATGAAAATTTGGAATTTCAAACGGTTAACGAATTGGAAGAAAATTTGGAATTTCAAACGGTTAATGAATTGGATGCAATTATGGAATATAAAATGATCAATGAATTGGACGCAGTAAAAAGCCCAGGAAAGAAAAACTCGCATATGTCTTTAAGAAGCAATCCATCAAGAACCAGTCCTCGTGTGCGTATCAAACGGTTGCCATCACCGGAAAAGAAAGCGAAAGCTCTGTCAGTTGATCAACCAGTAGAAAAGCAATTAAAAAAAAGGAAGAAACGAAAACCCTACTATAATACCGAAATGAAATATACCTGTGAGCATTGCGGTTTGACCTTCCGTGATGGGGGCAACATGAAACAACATAGACGAACACATTCGGAACCCACATTCAGTTGTGAGGAATGCGGGCATAAGTTCTATACGCAACCATTACTTAACCTGCATATTCGGGTAAGACATAAACACGAATTGCCTTTCATTTGCAAATATTGCGGCAAAGGGTTTCCGAATAGTCCAAGTCGGTGTCGACATGAAAGGTAAGTTGACGTGATCAACTGCAATAATTCAGCATATCTTAATCGAATTAAATTCAACTTGACACAGACAAAACCATGCAAATGAATTGCCCTTCAAGTGTTCAATCTGCCCAAAAACATTTATTAGCAAAATCAGTCTGGACAAGCACATACAATTCCATAAAGATGGCGAAAAACCTATTAAGTTCATGTAAGTTTTCAATAATAAAAATGCTTTTGGGGAATGTTTGAAATATATTAAGTATTTGGCTTTCAGATGCACAACGTGCGATAAGGAATTTGTAGATAAACCCACGTTAAATAAACACTATCGCACCAAATATCATTTAAAAAGGCTGGAATTCGGGGTCTCTGAAATGGATGAAGCAAGTCTTGACAGTGATGGTGACATTGACGGATTTGACTTGGCTGAAACGCTTATATCTGAACAAATGGATGAATAACATAAATACAAAACCCCTACAAAATTGAATACAAAGGCAGAAAAAAAGTAAAAGGGTTTCGTATTTAAACTTTAAGTAAACGTTCGTTTTTCCTAACGGGAAGAATTGGAAATAAAGAGTTATTTTTTAACATGACTCACGCGCTCATCTCTAGAGCATGTGTTTGCCATTCACAGTAAAAGTGGTTTTGTTTTAATATCAGTTTGAGAGCTAAATGTATTTTTTGGAGAAAATCAAAGTTTAATTTAACAATATATTCACAATGCCGGCTTGCTGCAGACTATGCAATGAGATAATACATAATCGCAATGCCCCAAACATTTTTAAAGGAGAGCACAATGAGATTCTTACCAACGTTGCAGCAATCACAGGAATTAAAGTGAGCTAGACTAGAAATTTCAAGAAATACAAATTTTATGAATTTAAAATACGTATTTTGCAGTTGCTTAATCGTCCACATATTCCGCAACACATTTGCGCCAGCTGTCATTTAGATTTAAATCATTTAGTGGTGTTTCGAGAACGATGTATCAAGACGCAGAAAATATTGTTCAATTGCATTGATAAAGCAAATGTGCCACAAAAAAGCCTTGATCCGTTAAATAGTAAAGCCAAGAAGGCCACAGATCCTCCAAAAAGGAAGCACCATTCCGAGCGTATAATTGTGCAAATTGCAACAGAACTATCTCCCAAAAAAACAGCTATTAGAGAGATTTTAGCTCCAACTACAGAGCCTGAACACATCTTAGAACCCGAGCCAGGTCCATCACAATTGGGTTATCCTCCTAGCAAACGGAAACGTGGTCGCACCGCTTCAGTCCCTAATCTGGTTTGTGATAAGTGCGGCAAATGCTTCAAGGACCCCAGCAATCTTAAGCTTCATCTAGTACGACACACGGGCGTGAAGAATTTCGAATGTTCCCAGTGTGGCGAAAAGTTTTTTAGCCAACATTTACTCAATCTTCATGACCGTGTGCGACATCAAGGAGAAAGACCGTACAAATGTAAATTCTGTGGCCTACAATTTTTAACTAGCACAGCCCGATGTCGACATGAAAGGTACGCATATAAGTAAAATCCATGTAATCAGCCTGCTTCATTTATTAGTACTTTATTAGGATCCGCCACATACGTACACGCAGTTTTAAGTGCAAATACTGTGCAAAGGGATTCATTGTTCAATCGGATCTTAAGAAACATGAATTTCTTCATTCTGGCGAGCGGCCACATCGGTAAACTAATAACAAGTTTTGTAAAATACTACATTTTGTATAACTTATCTTATATTTTTCTGTTTACCAGTTGCGAAATATGTAATGTTGGTTTCCCACGTAGTACAAATTTGAAACTTCACTTCCGTTCCAAGACGCATCAAAAGAAAGTTAATGCTGCGTCAGTCGATCAAAACGATCAGTGTAACGATGTGGGCGATGATATTGAGAGAGTTATATACGCCACAGAAGATGAAATTTGTTTGACAGAGTCTTTAATCGAAGAATATGTTGAATAAAAATAGTGTTTAATGCGAATGTAATGAATTTTAAATTTGCTCGTTTTATCGTGTCACGGCGAACGATGTGTCATACCTAGAATCAAACTATTCGCCCCGAAACGCCACAGCAGTATAATACCATTAAAAATAAATACATGTTGGAGGCTGCTAACAACTTTTTGTTAATAAGAGTTAAAACATAAAAAACATTTGTTAAAATGCTGGTACAATGCAGACTGTGTGCTCATCATATCAGCGAACAGTCGGCCAAGGACATATTCGAAGAGCAGAACACAGGACTGGTGGTTAAAGTAAAAGTGTTGACGGGAATCCTTGTAAGTCGATTTCACCAAAATATAATATTAATAGATTAACATTTTATACTCATTGCAGTTAGTTCAAAGCATGGATATGCCGCGAAGCATTTGTTCGCGTTGCATCTCGGACTTGAATCAATCGATGGCTTTCCGCGAGTGTTGCATCCAAACCCATCATCAGTTGCTTAAGGAAAAGGATGCATTTAACAGTGACTGCAGTGATATATTGTTGGATTTGGATGCAGATCCGCCGGCAATCAAACAACAACCACACAAAAGGATGCGATCAATAGTTAGGGCGCGTCCACCTGCCTCGTCGCCTGGCTCGTCAGTCGCCATTGCTACTGCTTCAGGTCCTGGATCAAAAGCGAGTATTGTGCGTGCTCGTATACCAAATTCTACAGTTTCCAGCACCAATAGTGTCAGCCGTTCATTAACTGCTGGTACTGCAGCACGGGCAGTTGAATCACAGAGCCAAATGAAGCCAAGACTTAATTCCGTTGCAGCTGCTCTCTTAGATTCTTCTTCATCGGAGAGCAGCTGCAGTAGTCCAATGCCGGAATGTGGCTCGCCAACTCTTTCGCAATCGTCATCTATGATGGCGTTATCTGATGATGGTGATCCGTCGCCCACGCCCACGTCTTCTACCGCGAAAATGAAATCTATATCCAATCGCCCTAAAGTAGCCGCTTCTTTAGTTTGCGATCAATGCGGACGATCATTCGATAATTCCAGCAATCTCAAACTGCATTTGGTTAGGCATACTGGCATAAAATCCTTCGAGTGCCCGGAATGTGATCAAAAGTTCTTTACTAATCCCCTGCTGCAAATGCATATATCTGTGCGTCACAAGGGTCAAAAGCCCTGGATATGTCGTTTCTGTCCACAAGGTTTTCGAACGGGCGATGCTCGCTGTCGTCACGAACGGTAAGAGGAAAATTCTGGATTTTATATTGTATGAAAGCGTTCGATAGCTTTAACATGTTTTTTTTTTTTTAATTTAGCAAAGAACACTATAATACGAAATTTCATTGCAAAGTTTGCGGCAAAAGCTTTATCACAAAATCCTGTTTAAGCAAACATGAATTTTTGCACACAGGTCTGCGTCCGTATCGGTAAGATATCTAAAATATGTATTAAAATGTACTTCTATATTACTACTCTTTTCGTGTTTAATAGCTGTGAAATTTGTAATATTGGCTTCCCACGCAACACCCAATTAAAAATTCATTGCAAGACCAAAGCTCATCTGAAAAATATGCAAGATCCTAAAGAGAATGCAACACAAGTATTAAATGTTAATGAAGTAGAGTCTAAAGAAGATGAAGAATTTCAGGACTTGGATGAAATTATTTATGAAGACTTCGACTACATTGATGACATACTAGATGAAGATGTTTAAGCAACATTATCGCCTAAACTGTACAAAGATAATTCGTAAATAAAGATAATGTAAAAAAAAAATATATTTCAAAAACTTCTTTAATTTAAATCAGTAACCGGTCACGCAAATAGCATTGCCATTCTCAGTAAATAGTAAACACTTGTTGCTATTCTCAGTAACTAGTAAACACGTGTTGCCGAAGGCAATAGAAATTTAATTAACTTAACACGATAAAAGGTAAATATTAAGATGTCACTCTTATGCAGAACGTGCGGCGAGGGCACAGACACTTCAGATGCGAAAAACGTGTTTGCTGCTGAGCAGAAGGAAATCGTGAGCAACGTTTTTTTGTTGACTGGTATTTTGGTAAGCGGGACACAGTTGAAAAATAGTAGGAATTACTCAATATGTACATTTGCTTATACTTATTCTTTAAAATTGCAGTTAACTGAAGACTTAAACTTGTCGCACCATATATGTGTTTATTGCGAGTTAAAACTGACCAATGCAATGAACTTCCGAAACCGCTGTTTGCAGACGCACAGTAGATGGGTTCTAGAAAAGGGCGGCAAAGTCGAATCCCAAGAAATGGAGAGCGAAGTTCTAAAAGATGCCCATGAGGATAATAATTCTATAGATATCGATACAGACGGAACACTTGCATACATGGATCCTCTGAGCACTGCATTAAGAGATGAAGATGACGCAGGCTTTGTGTACCTTGCCACAGAAGAGCGAAAGGAGGATGAAAATAAATCTTCCTCCCCAACATCTTCTATAAATTTGAATATAGATTTTATTGAATCAAAAAATGTACATATGAAACGAGATAAAATGCGTACGACAAACTACTATTGCGATCAATGTGGTAAACATTTTAACGATAGAAGTAATCTCAGATTGCACTTAGTTCGCCATACTGGGATTAAGGAATACAAATGCCCCGAATGCAATCGAAAGGAATTCAATTATTATCTGCTTAAACTTCACATACGCGTAAAACATCGGGGAGAAAAGCCATTTGCATGCAAATATTGCGGTGAATGTTTTGTAAATAGTGCAAAACGCTGCCGCCATCAAAGGTTAACTATTTATAGAAAATAATTTTATATTTTATATAACCTATTGGTTTTTTCCAAACATGCAGATCCCACGAGACTCTTAGAGAGAAAGTAAAACCCTATGCTTGTGGTTTTTGTGGACAGACATATGAAAGTAAGAGCACTTTAAAAAAACATGAGATTATACATTCAGGCGAACGACCATATGAGTGAGTAAAGGCATATCAACCCATTATATTTTAAAAAACAAATTGCTTTTTTCAAATAGGTGTGAGATCTGTAACGTGGCTTTTAATAGAAAATCGAATTTGCAAACGCATTTTCGTTCCAAATTCCATAAAAAGAAAGAAGAAGCACCAACGGAAATGGAAGTCAAGTGAGGATGTCACATTTGAGATCTCTTAAAATAAGCGGCATAATTAATGAAAATGATCGATAAATACATCAAATTATAGGTTCTGTTGATTATACACGAATGTGAACGTTATCGATTAGTTTTAACTATCGATCATTTGCACGCTGGCGCCATTCTGGTTTCTGCCATTCGCATTGGTTAGCTTACACAAATGCATATGTTGTAAACAAACTGATGATAAGGAAAGTGTCGGAAATATTATAAAAATGCTACTGATGTGCCGTACCTGTGGGCAGCAAGTACATTTACTTAATTCAAAAAATCTTTTCAACAAAGATGGCGTCGAAATTGTGCAGAATATCCGAAAGTTAACCGGCCAACAGGTAAGCAGAAGAATAATTATACAGACTTCACTAATTTATCATGCCTCTATATTCTAGATCACTCGGGGAATGGATATGCCCGAGAACATATGCATTGCCTGTCTGTTGCAATTAAATAATGCCATGGCTTTCCGAGAGCAATGTCTGGAAATGTTTCAAAAACTGAACGAACTGCCTAGGACAACAGTAACTAAAGACGAAATTAAGCATGAAATTATTTCGAAAAGTGGATGCAGTTTCGAGGAATTGGATGGTGATACAAGTGAATCCGATTTTGTGATGTTCTATAAAGACGGGGAAAAGGACGTCACCATGGAAATTAAGCAACTGAACCAGCATTTTAGTAAAAGTTATCAGTCTGTAGAAAACGATGATGATTTAGAAGAAGATGCTGAAGCAAATAAGTTTTTTGACTCTCAATATACTATTAATGAAGATGATGACGAAGCTAGCGGGTCTGACCAAATAAATCCACTTGCTTCTTCTCTTCGAACAAAGAAGGTTTCCACTAAGCCGACAAAAACCAAACGAACACGAGGCAAAGCAAATGGAAGGTTCTTTTGCGAAAAATGCTTCAAATGCTTCAGTGATAAAAGCAATTTGAATGTCCATATGAAGCGTCACAACGAGAAGAAATTTGAGTGTCCAGAGTGCGGCAGATTGGAATTTACCCAACATTTAGTTAATTTACATGTTCGCATCAAGCACAAGGGCGAATTGCCGTACGCGTGTAAGTTTTGTGGAGAACGTTTTGATAATAGTCTCAAACGTTTAAGGCATGAAAGGTAATTGATGCAGTTAATCAAAAATAAAGTTTTTAAATATGATAAATCTTCGCTTTAGAGTGCTTCACTTAAACTACGACTATCCCAGGAACCATACATGCTCCATATGCAATAAATCGTTTATGGATCGAGCAACTCTAAAGTTCCACGAAGTTGTACATAGCGGCGAACAGCCATTTCAGTAGGTATAAATCGTAATGAAATCCGTATAAGCCAAACTAATTATATTTATTCGACAGTTGTGATCTCTGTAAGGTGAGCTTTAATCGCAAATCAAGTTTGAGTACTCACTTTCGTTCGAAAACGCATAAAACCAAAGAGCAGGACCAGGCTGTTTTGATTTGAATCTGGATTAACAGGCGAGTTTTTAAAATATACTATTCATAATAAAGACGAATGCTGAGTTATAGGCTAGACATTTTGTTCAAGATTACCAGGCGAATCAGGTTTTCGGTGGAATACAAATTTAAGAATTTCCAATAAAAATGCTTCACTTTCGTTCTAGTAAAACTGAAACCATTTTAATGTCTCACATTCACACGCACATGAAAAGTTTATCCAAAAGCCAGACGACATTGCGTGTTATTGTTGTTTTGGATTGCTTTTAATGACCTTTTTTTTTTAGCTTTGCTCCCAGTAATTGCTGGCCATTTACTCCTTGGGCTTAGCTCCGCCTTGTCCCTGCCTTGGCCCTGCAATGCTTAGCAACGACTAAACGCATGAGGTTCTTGAACCTATCGATATGAAAATTAACCTACTTCCATTTCATCCAGCAACGAGTACAACATGGCGTATGAGTAATATTTTAATTAAATATTCAAAGCACAATACAAAACTCAGAGAGAAAATGAGAAAAAAGGAGCAAATGATTCCCATTAATTATGGGATTTCAACGCAAGCACTGAGTAGATTTATCTGCATAAGTATATCTGTCGCAAATCCACCCTATAATTTATAACCCAACAGCAGGGCCAAATACAGTCGACTTTGGAGTGAATGACTTCAGGTCAAAAGTTCCTAAAGTCATTGGCAGAGCCAGAAATCCTTCTAAATCCTACTAGTTCATAGAATCTAGAATTCATAGAACGTATGTACATTCCCTTCGGGAAGTCGAGTCACTTTGTGACTAACTTTCTAATACTTCCTATTCAAAAATATAGAGAGGTTGTGGAAAAACTGAAACACATGTTACGGTCGCATATGACAAAGAACAATACAATATTACGTATACGTCATATTTAGTTACACACATATGCTGCATATGAATACTGTTGCTATTCATACAGCATTTGAGCCATGCCATTATGCTGTAGTAAATATTGGTTATCAAAGAGAAAATTCAGTCCAGCTCAGACTTAGCTCCACTCACAGTTCTAAAATTCTCTTAAGTTCTCCTTTGTATTTTAAAAGTTTAAAGCATTTAATTTTATTTGGTTTTATGGTTTATTTCTTTCTCACATTCTGTATTCAACTCTGACTTGTTTGTGTGTTGGCTTGTTATTTTTATGGGGCACCATTGACTTGAATATTTTAGTTCGATTTCGTTTCGATCGATAAAGGAGTGACTTTGCCATTGTGTTTTTTCCTTTGTCGACCACAAAACAAACACCCACAAAAAAAAAAAAAAAATGAGGCAAATGTGTTTAAGGCCATTTGTTGGTATTGGTTTTTTTCTACTGCCGCCTACTTACGTTTTTCATATGCCTTCTGTATGTAAGTATAAATTAACTTTCTTACTTTTTTCCTACTCCTTTCATTCAGTTTACTTCATGCCGCATTGCTTTAGTAACTTTCTTGCAGCACTTTGCCTTAATTATCGTAGCAAGATGTTGTAAATGCAACCGCAAATGCAACTTCAACGCTAAATATTTGCACACAAAACTCACAAAAGGAAAAAAGTAGCTAGAGAAACTTTTCTCTTCCAAGTTCCCCAGAGAGAAAGTTTTTCATTTCACGACATGGCAAAGAGTATTGAAAGTGAGCGTGGAAAAAATCTGCTCCTTCGGTTTTTGCAATTTTATCAACTATTTAAGCTTCTTGCCGACTGCTGCATACTTAGTGGCGTATTCGAGTAGTTTGTAAATGAAGACTAGCCAACAAAAACTAGACCAGAGAAAAAACAAAAACAAAGCAAATAGAAACATGTAAAAATTAAAATAATAGAAATAAACTAGAAAATGTTGCACTCTGTTTGATGAGCTCAACAAAAAACACATATCCAAATATCGGCATACCAAAGTTTGTATACTCTTTTTTTAACCCATTTGTAGTAAATATCAAAGATTAGGAAAACGCTTTAATAATCCAAAGACTGTGCCTGTAAGGGTATGGCAAAGAAACCGGAAAGAGGGCGTACAACTGGGCCAAGCTTTAAGGATAATGCCAACTGACAGGTTTCCTTTTCAATTCCGTTTGCGTTTTCTCTCCTTTTGCCACATTCTTGTCCCTTTTTTCTTCACATTTGCCGCATGCTGTAAATCCGTTTCTTGAAATAATAATGAGAAATTATTGGCGCATTGCGCTCTTGGGGCAGCAAAACGTCGCCTCTGATTGTATAAAGTAGTCCTTTGCTTTTTCCCACTGTAAACACCGTCCGAGTGACCTGGCGTATACGCAATATAAAATAACAAAACTTTGCCATTAACTAAAATTGACCCAAAATACCTAAACCAAGTTTATAATTTGGCAAATTTAATCATTTTAGTCTTCTCTCCCCCCAACCCCCCTACATTGTTGACCATTCCAAGCCTAATTGAAGCAAGAAGTTCTTTTGAAAAATGCATGTGACAAAAGAAGAGAAAAGAACAAGTATTATTTAATTAATTAAAAACAAAATTCCCAACAGAATGGCCAAGCCGACTTTATTTCATTGTGTGTGCCTGGATGTGTTTGTGTTAGGTAACTTTTACTAATTAAACAGAGTTACATATTCGGCCAACAAAAGCTTTTATTTATTTAGCTGACATCATAGGATCAAAAATGAATGGACTTAAATGGTAAGACTTAACCAAGTCTATAAGTATTGCAGTTTTTCGCCTCGTCAAACATAAATTTATAGGAAGAGTTGAAGGCGAAAGTTGAGGGCAAGTTGCTAAGCCTCTTTGCATTCGGTAACAAGTTTCTTAAGTGCAGTTCTCGCCTTTACTTATTTTCGCTTCCCCTTCGCATTTCTTTCACTTATCTTAAGTTGCTCCATTTAAGCTGCCGTTGAGCTTCAGGCAAAAAAAAAATGGAGCAGCCAGTGAAGCAGCGAGTGCTGCTTATCATGGTGACATTTGCTTCACTTCCGCACAATGTCTTAGCGCAAGATGAAGATGAAGGTTTTCGAATAGTTAAATGTAGGTGAAACTTATCAAAAAATTGTTTAAAAAGTTCAAAGCATAAAATACTGCTTCTTTACCCATAAGAACGATTATAATTTCGTATTAAAAACTTATCTAATCTGTAATTTTCTTTGGTTTTCAGCAAAGACCTGCTTATGGGATACAATTTGGATACAAGTATAGATGATTCTTCTGTTTATTGAATACTGAGAATAATTTCAGGTAAGCTCATTTCTTAGGCTAAGGGGTTTAGTTGATTTGTTGGCTTACCTTTCTGGTCCAGGCGTCTTTTTTGATTCTTTGAACGTGTTTAAGTTTAAAGAAAACAAGAAATATGCTTAATTAACTCATACATCATTACGATTAAAAAAAGTTTACAGAGTTGGGAATGGGCAAAAATAAATTATAATCGCATATGTAATATTCGTCATTTATTTGCCTCTTTCCATTGCGCATAAATCGCTTTACATGCATTTTTTTTTTTCCATTTTTTGCTTTTATTATTCATCCATAAATAATTCACAATGAAATTACAATCACTTTATTTAACGCAAAAGTCCGAGTTAATGAAATTGCCGTTGCCAAATACTTGGCGATTTATGCACCCTTTCCTTTTAACCATCTTTCCGGTGTTCTCTTTCTAAAGGGGATTGCCGGTTCAGCTGAAATATTTGATAAAAAATTAAAAAAAAAGAGCATTAAACATTGAGTTATTGAGCTATAAAAATAGAAAGGCGTTTAATCAGTTGATGGGTCTGCGGTTTTCTGCATTAAAACTCTAAGAGATTAATATGACAGAGTTGTCACTGCATTCGTTGCTCCTTTGGGACCGAGGACTTCTCAATCAACATGCTTTTTTTTGTTTTCCCACTGCACTGTAATTGCACCGTTCGAAATACGTGTCCCAAATCCTCTCCCACTTTTACTCGCAGACTCATTCCTAACTATACCCAAATACAACGCACACAAAACGCACAGTTGCTTGTTGGCCTTTTAATCAAAACTTTCATCCTGGTGTCGGTTTCAAAAGCCAAAGAACACGTCGCCGTCTGCGAATTCCCTTGGTGCGGTAGCTGTTTGGTATCAGTTGCTTGGTCAGTCAGTTGGCTGGTCAGAGAACTTTTTGCCAATACAACACAATTTGTCTCCTGTGGTTCAGGGGTCGCCTCCGTTTTCTGTCCGCACTTCAGTGTCAGTGGCGAATAATTGGCTCGATTTTTTCAACTTGTCAAATTTGTGGTAGAAATTTTTATTCGACTAAATCATTCAATTTACTTTGCATAGAATAATTTCGACTTTAAAATGATTGAACGAAATATGTAACAATATTTCAATATTGTTTATCGGCATTTTCGTTTGCCTATTGGTCAGATCAAGCCAGCTCCATGAGCCAACGGTTGGCTTATTGCCATGCTAACCAGTAAGTTAAGCACTTAAGCCAATTTTTCATTTGCCATTGCCGAAAAACGAGAATCAGCGTTTTTTGTTGTTATTCAATTGAAAAATATAAAAAAAATGGGTTTTTATTTAAAATTTGCCCATATCGTTGTTTGTTTTTGACATTTGCATGTGTATGACTTTTTCTGCGGGTGTTCTGCATTTTTTTTGGACAAATTTTGTCGTCTGTGAAGCACTTTTAGAATGGAAATTGAAAAAGGTAATAGCTTTATTTGAATTAACAATGCTCTTTTTTGAGATATCCTGCAATCGTCTGATATAATGGTTTTTATCTTAATTCTATCAATATTTTTAACAAAATGTTAATTGTTTTTATTGTATTTGCGACCGAATTTATAATGTTTGGAATAAATTTTTAGATATTTTTTTCTAAAAAATTTATTCAATAAGCGACAAATGTATCTTTATTTTTTTTTTAAAAAAAGAAGTCTTTAAAGTTGTCATAAAAATATAGAGAATCTAATAATTGACATTTTGTTCAAAAATTCTTTAAAAACCTCAAAAACTCTAATCTCTTTCACGTTCCTAAGAGGAAAAAAAGAAACACGGTTTACTTATGAACTTTATTTTAAAATTCAATTTGGAAATTTTAATTGAATTCTTTAACAATTTAACGGGTTGAAAACTGGGTTCCCATTCTTTAAGCTCTTTCCTGGTCCTGTGAGGTTTCACTTTGCTTTTTGCTTTGATTAACGAGTGCAACACCAACAGGAGCAGCTGGTAACTGGCAGCCGCTTTTACTGAGGATATAAAGATTGAAGCAAATATTTACTTGCGGTATTTTAAATTAAGGATTAAGCTCACCGCACGCACACATCCACGCCTACAGCCACACCCAAACCAAGACACACAAACAAACACATGGACAGACCACGCGTCTCACCTTTTCTCACCTGGCGTACTTTCGAAGGGTTCGGTGGAACCCTTTTTTGTTCTTTTTTTTTTTTGGGATGAGTTCTCTTCGTCCCTTGTTGACTGACTGTGTGTAGTCCCCAAGTCCTTTATTAATTTTCAGTTGCAGAATGTCCGAAAAGGAAAGGAATCTCTCTCTTTTTGCCTTCCATCAAAGGACACGGTACAGGTTGTCGTCGTCGTGTTGACTCTGTGTGGCCCAGTGCGTGCCGACAACAAAGATTAAACGAAACAAACCAAATTTAAATTGTGTATGTTTGCTGTTTCTGTTGGTTATCAAAGAACGCTGATTCCGATTTTAAAGTTGTATAAAGGGTTAAAAAGAACAGAACTACAGAGTCGAGAATTGTTATTGGTAGACGACTTTGTACCTGAAAAAAAGGCGACTTTATTAGTCCTTAGAAAACTTTGACCGTCTGAAGTTGTTTATTTAAAACAATAAATGGCAAATGGTTAATGAAATTGCATTGCAGTGCAAACTGAAGTCAACTTGCACCTGGAACAGAAGTTAAACCAATTTCTTTTGTAGCTTTTGGCTTTGTTTTGCTCGTATTTAACCTCAGTTTTCCCACCCGTCCAATGTTTCCCTCTCTCTCTCTCTTTCTCTCTCCAGGGGTTTCGCTCGCACATTCTTTATTTATTTTTCATTCTCTCAATTAAAAGAACACACTGAAATTGGCTTAGTGAGTTGCAGTTTATGGCCAGAACGTCCATGGACATGATGTCCATGTACAGTCTGGGGCGCAAAAGGATTAAAGATTGAATGGAGATGGATATTGAAGTGGCGAGCAATCAAGTTGATGTTGTTGCAAAGACTTGATTAACAACATCACGTAGATGGAATGCCCCCAAAAGGTTTTTGCCGGAAAGGTTTTGATTTAAAGTTTAAACAAAACTGCAAGCAGAGCATGAAACAATGGGTAAAGGTCATAGGAAGAGAAAAAGGGGTGTTTATTCAAGTCAAAATGAAAAATTATACCAACTGCTGGCGACTGGAAAATGTCCAGTCTGCACTTTTATAGTTTGCTTTAGTTTTAAATGTAAATTTTCTCGTTGGCTTCATCGCACACCGGGCATCCTCTCTCTCTCTCTCTCTCTCTCTCACACACACACACTTTTAAGCATGTGTTTTATATTTATATTCTTGGCTTTTTCTCTTTTCGGTTGGGATTTTGGAAGGGAAAATTAATGAGCTTCTGGCTAGCCACTGCTGGCACTTCATGGTGGTCGGTCAACAAGCTGGAGAAAGTAGTTAGCCACTGTTGTGGTTGGCTTTGAAGTGGTTGCAACAATTTTTCCCGGCTATGTTCACTCTGCGACGGCTACCACCAACAAACATGATTATCATTCCAATCTAACAAGCTACTTAACATCCCATACACTGGCCAACTATCTTTTCAATGCTCGTTAAATTAGTTTCTCTAGGCCAATGAAGTACCAAGAGAGAAAGAAGCTTCTGCCAATATTTTCCATATGAAACTTGGTGAATTTTTAATCTTTGCAACCTATGCAAAAGAATTCTATTTAAGTATTTTAATTGTCCTTCATTTCGTTTTCCAATATCAGTGTTCGAACATTTTTCAGCTGAATTTCCAATTGTAAACTATCCAATTTCAAATCAATTAGCTCCCTTGCAAGGTCTTTGATACGGCAATTGAGTGCTAGGTGGAGAGTGTAGTCGAGTTTCGCCCAATTTGTATGTCAATTTTGCTGCAAAACATTGCCCATTGCAATTGCAATGGACTCTTTTTGACGGGAGCCTTTACCATCAACTGATGCAGAAAGGGCGCAGTAAAGGATTTAGCTGTGTATTTGCAGTTAGAAGGGTTAGAAGGGCTGGCTGGCCTATTTTGTAGTTTTAGCCTCAACCTCTCTGTCGTTTGCACGCACAATTACGCGGGCGTGCAAAAAGCGCATCAGGGCAAGGCAATGCAGAAACGAGACGCATCGAAATGAAACGAAGCGAGGGCGGAAGCTGAAAATTGCCAAAGACAGGAAAGTGCGTATACGTAATTTCCTGTTTGCAGTTTGAGAGCTATAAGGGCCAATTGTTGGGATCGATTTGCTATCAAGAAATAAAAAAAGAAAATATCTAGAGTAACATGAAAATTCAATTTCTAACCAATCTAATGCAGACGTCTCAAGTGGTTGGTCGTAATGCAACAGTCAGTGGAAAATTAGAATTGCGTGTCCTGCCCCTCCCTTCGGAAGGCGCGAAGTGAAAGCAAACAGAATGCAAATGACAAGTAGACATGCAATTTTGCTCGCTATTTAGTATCTCTCTTTCTTTTTGGCAGCTGCATTTACTTCATTTGTTTATGTACTTGTGTAACTTGTATACGAATCCATGTCCTTATTTATTCTGTAGTTAACTTGACGATTAACATCAAAGGTTTCTTTTTTGATAAAAAAACTATTTTGTTGCAATATTACGGACGTCAATCTTTGAGGATGAGCAAGGATGAGGATGGGACAACACAAATAAACGTTTCCCTTAAAAGATTAGTATGATTAGTTATAGAGTGTTCTTAAATAAATTTATAAATTAAACCGCAAAGGATACGTATTTTGCTTTGCTGTCAGCACATAGCGCATGAGCCATTTTTTTTTGCTGCACACAAAAACTTAATTGATTTAATACATAATTCAAACAATTACCCACAGTTCTCTGCAGGTGAGCCAGCAAACTCACTTGCCAGTCTCGACCCCTGAGCCTTGTTTATGATGTCGATAATAACCAAAAGTAAAAGGTAAAAAAAAAACCAGCGAGCTTCTGGTGCCACCTTTTGCTGCCATCTCCTTAAAAAAAAATTATCCTTGTGCTGATGATGCTCTGAACAGGCTAATATGTTACGGGAATGTGTCGGAGGAGGACTGTGTGTGTGTGTGTGTGTGTCTGTAAGTGGTGTGCGTGTGTGTGAGTGTTTTGTATATGTTTTACATCCTAATTACATTTTAATGCCTTGGCATTTGACAGGTTTTCTTTTTATTACATTTTCAACGGTATCGAGGCGACCGCGAATGATGCGGGGAATTTTCTCTCAGACAACTTAACACATTTTCCTGATACTTACATTGCGGAAATTTAGGTATTTTGCTAGCGCCAAATAGGATGATTTCGATTTCGAAGACTAATATCGTGTCGAACGGTTTTTCCAACAAAATTTTTAACGAAATGTTGCTAAATTCTCTTTACCCCGCAGCATTTCGTTTCCATTTGAAACCATTTTAATATTTAAACTAGCATTAATGGAAAGGCTCTGACGGCACTTTGCAGCATTTGGCATGCTGAATAATTCAGTAGGTGACAATAATAATAGTAAAGGATAACCCACCGATATATTTATGTGGGCCCGCAATCCTTACTTTGCTTTGCATATGTAAAATCAAGACAAACCCAAACTTAAAGCCAACCCACGGCATTCATGGCAAGGTGAAAAGGATCTTGCTGCCAGGCAAAAGGGAATTAAATATGCAAATTAAAGTAAAGCTAAGCCCAGGCTAAGGCCAGGTAAGATGTGAAGTAAAGCTAATTCCTTAGTCGCACAAAGTATGCAAACATTTTCATCAAAGAGCCCCGCCAAAAAAAAAAAAAAAAAAAAAACAAGAAAAGTGAAACCCAAAAAATAGGAAAAAAACCGCACAAGAACTTCAATTCACTGAAGTGGAAAACATTTCGCGTTCTCAAGGACAACATATGTATATATAAGTATGTAGGTAGATGTATTTATATTCCACCTTAACTATGTGTAAGGATGTGTGAGCACAGGCAGTTAAAAAGGCCAACAATTTCAGTAGTTTAAAGCGGGATATTAAAGTTCGTTCGTAAACAGATTAATGAATTAATTCGTTATTGATTGCTTTAAACTCTTACAAATTTGATTACATTAAACATTTGTGGGATATTTTTTTGCTAAAGCTTATTAAGAACCGATTAAATATTCACCTGTTGCCTTTACTCAGGGTTCTTTCATTCCTTTCTTTTTTCTGATTGAAAGCAAATTATATTTAGGTATGCCCTACACAAGAACTTTTTTTATTCAATCAACAGCAATGTGAATGTCTCACCTCTCAGGTGAAAACATGAACATGAAAATTCAATTGCTGCTTCTGCCTCAAGGATAACACGAACACAACACACCCACACCCACCACCTACACATAGTCCTTTATGTGTGTGTGTGTGTATATGAAAGGGAACCAAAAACTTGTCGCACTTGTCTGGTTTTTAGCATGAAAAACCTTTTTAAAATGCCAATCCTCCAACTCCCTACTCCTTAGCCCTTCACCTCAGCCGTGTCGTCTTACTAAAAAAAGAATGGGAATGAAAATGATTTGATTTCGTTTTACTCGTTTTCCTCGTTCTTCGCACACATTTGCATCAATTTGGTAATTCTAATTTATTTGAAAAATGGCAAATATCATGGAAAATGTAAGGAGAGAGAGAGAGAGAGAGAGAGAGAGACAAAGAAAAGCGGAAAGGCACTCAATTTGCAAATTTCTTTTCAATCAACGAATTGGTCATGAGATATTTTTAGAATTCAACTTTAATTCACTCAATTGATTGGTAACAGTAACTAAACCAAATATTTATTCTACTCGTATATGTTTTTATCTTATTAGCAAACGAGCATCAAGTGTCACTTTGTGTAAATGTTTGCTTGTCTTTTGATTAGATGCTGCGGGCTGTTTGTTTGTTCAATTGTAGTGAATTTTTGTTTGACACAAAGGACTAAATCATTTCTTTCCACCTAGGACAATGACAATAGCAGAAATTTGTCTTTCTCAAACAAAGAAATCACGCAGAGCCTTGTCTGACAATGATGACGAACGTTATCAACAACAATGAAACCAAGCAAAGGTATTTCTGTATGTTTACCTGACATTTTGCATGACCGACCTAGAGAGTCGACTGACTGAGTGACTGACTGACTAAGTGACATATGTCACTCCATTTCAGGCTGATTGTGAAGTGAAAACATTATTTTTATTCTTGTTTCTGTTATGGTTATGCTCGTGGGCCACTCTCACTCGGTCAGAGGAGAAACTTTTTGGTGACACGTGTTTGTCAGCATGTCGAGCGGTCGCCCGGTCGCGCGGTCGCTCGGTCTGTCGGTCGGACGACTATAACACAAAAGGAATTCAACAGAAATAGAGCTGAGAAATGTTAACAAATTGTCAGGCAAATTACCAGGAGAAGTAACCAAAATGCATGTAAAACAAAATGTGGAACAAATATCCTGTTTATATAATAGTCATATATATAGTTTCTGAATGATGTTAGATCTTGCTTACGTTTATCGCATATACTTCATAGATTGATATCGTTTCAATAGAATTATAGTCTAAACATAAATTTAAACTGAAATACTTTTCATTTTGGAAATATTTTGAATAATTTCTTCGAATTTCCTTTGCGCAAACTCGTCAAATGTAAAAATGCTTTGTCGTTTCGTCGTTGTTGATGTTGAATTGTGGCGACTTCGTTGCGGTGGCCGACCGCTTGGCTATTCAGAATTTCAGTTATTATGCGGCTTTTGAAGGCGTTGCATCGGGTCAGAGAGCGGGAGAAGCGCAAACGCCGGGCCTAAATGAGTAGGTGATAAAACTGAAGCGAAAGTGCTATGAATTTTGCGTAAAAGTTGGAGACAATTGTAGAATTTTGAAATTCAGGCCAATCAAAGTGAGTGAATGAATCAAAATATTAAGGAAACATTGGTTAACAAATAGAAATTTCTATAATTTGGGCTGTATTTTCCTTGGATTTTATTAAATAGCTTCACTTAAACAAAATTGGGTAAGTTTTCGTTTTTAACTAGAAAAATGAAAAGTTTATTGCTAAGACTGAGCAAATTAATTCCCTACAATCAATATTCAATCTTTTCGAATCTTATTTACATTGTTTGCCCAAGTTGTTTGCCTGTTGTTGTGGCTGTCTGATAGTCTGACATTTTATACAAGGCATTTTGGCATATTTAATTATCGGCTGCCAATTCATCAGCTTCAGTTTTTGGAAGCGTTGTTTACCTTTACTTTGCAGGGGGACAAGGAAAATGAATGCTAAGGACTTACTTCTATAAGACGAAGTTTTTATGCCCTTTCTATTACAAATAATTGCTGAGGGGATCTAATGCAAAAGGTAGTCTGATTGAAGGTTTCCTTCTTCTCAGAGCAGACATTCTATAAAACAAATGTCATGATATAATCACTTTACCCTTTGTAAGGGTATAAGAATAAACAGAAAAAATAATCACAATATTCAATATAGGCAACAATTTGCACAAAGAAATTGCTTGGAGAGAAGCAATGCCCAACGAATGGTTTTGGCTAGTTTAGGGGCTACGCTCATTTACATTACGTATACGCAATGTGAAACAAAAATTACCAACAGTCACGTAGCACAAGGCAAATACCGCCCACCTTGTTTCATAAAAAGACAGAAAAAAGACAGAGAGATGGAGAAAAGAGAAAGATAGAGAGAGAGGGAGACAAAGAGAGAAGCACTTATCAGCCATTTTAATAATTGTTAAGGCAATTCTCTGCCACTAAGCGCATTTTCATTTGCCCAACCATCAGAATGTGGCCCCAAGGCACACACACACACACACACACACACATAATCGTGTGTGTACATTTGGTGGTCATGAATTTTAATATAAACCTTATTTTTTCTTGCCAAAGAAAATGAAAACTCAACAGTTGGAAAAAAACGTGAATTTGACTTCTATTTGGTTTTCATTTGCATTTTTAGTTTGGTTTTAATTACAGCTCGTACTATGCATTCATTTGTTAAAATGAATCAAAAGAGCTCATAAAAGAAATTCGGTAGCAAGACTTTGGGATACCCTGCAAAATGTGAGCAAGACAGTCTGCTTGAAGTATAAAATTTATAAAAATTTTAGATTGAAGCTTCGTAAAGTTTATCGTTTTCATTAAAAAGATAATGCCACCAAGAGTGGACCCAACATTGAGAACTGGTTGGAACCAACGATGTTGATAATATCTGATTATCTATTTAACAATTTTTCGAGCGGGTTTAAATATTTTACTATTTAAGTGGGTAATTTCATGGCTGATTTCACAAATTCATTTCTTTTAAAGCTCTGCAATCGAAGTATTTCTAGCTTTTAAATTAAGTTAATGATTTTCGAAAACGACAACTAATTGGATGAGCTTGCGCCTGGGTAAGCGCAAATTTTTACTAAACATTTATAAAATAAGCACAAAATTTATGAAAACTATAGGAATCTCTAACTCAGCTAATTTTTGAAGAAAAACATTTCTAGGTAGATATAAATCACAAGATTCAAACACACTTTTTGAATACAGGGTAAAAATGTAGGAAAACAAAGTAATTTCCTTCTGTTTCTTAGCAGTTCACTGAAAAAAGATGCCGCCTTGGCGAC
Organism: Drosophila nebulosa; assembly: GCA_024703675.1. Taxonomy (NCBI): domain Eukaryota; kingdom Metazoa; phylum Arthropoda; class Insecta; order Diptera; family Drosophilidae; genus Drosophila; species Drosophila nebulosa. Next base: position 11,098,039 of record JANFPS010000004.1, on the reverse strand, counting down.
TTCACTGAAGGCCATTTGCTTGTTGGTTCTTTCAATTGTCCCAAATGTCTTCAGGGTACAATGAGAAATATTAAAAGAGAGCAATAATTTAACTAGGTCACGCGTTTTGTCATTTAAGAATTTAATTTTTAAGGCAATATTAAATTCCAAATTTGCTATTTAACTGTTGCTCTCCCATTTGAAATCTCATTTAATTATTCGTCTCACCTTCTCGACTCACCCATTATGACCCACGGGGGTAATCCATGTACATAGGTGTTCTGTTCAGTCGATGTGGTCAAAACCAAAATTCTTGCATTAATTATGTGATTTTCATTGGACTGCAGGCAAATGGCTCCGGCTCCGGCTCCTGGTCCGGCTTCTGGTTGTTGGGCAAAGATGCAATCAAATTTGCACAAGTTCATATTTGAGTTGATATTTGGTCTGCTGTGTGGTTGGCTGGCTGGCTAGCTGCCTGCTTGGCCTTTTGGCAGTTCTAATGTGATTAAATTTTCAATTGGTAGAGAAAGGAAGAGAAAATTCTTTTCACAAACACAAATTTTGAAAAAGTTTGAAAACACAAAAAATCTGTATGAATGAAATTAAGAAGTCTGCCCATAGAAAGGTTAATTGACTGAAAATTGTCTGAATCTTAAATTCGAAATTAATAAAAAATATGAAGATTAATGTGTGAGAAGTTTGAATTTTAAACTACGTAAATTGACGAATGAATAAGTCTTTATTAAAACTTTTAGTAAATTGAAATGTCCTGTTGAAGATATGTCTATGACAACTGTTTGGTTAAGACTATCAAAGTATTTTTAATATTTTATTTTCTAGTGTCGTTTCGTTTTGTTTTGCTTTGCTTACCTAACCATCTTTATCTAGGTAAATGAAGTTGACCTTATTTGCGGAATTTTCCTTCTCGGTGCACTGCTGCTTGCCACAATCTGCATCCTGCTGGCCAGCTACTAGTCCGGATGTCAATCCATGGCCATTGTCCTTATTTTTTTCATTCTTTAACGACTGCCAATGTGATACTAGTATCCCTGAGCTGAGCTGGCTGAGCTCGCTCTACTTGGGGGCTTAGTTAATATTGTGGTTTGCTCCCTTTTAGTTTTTTTTTGTTGTATAGAACAGGACTTCCTCCTTGCCACGTTTATGACAAAGCGTTAAAAATGTTTATTATTTTCTTTTCAACTTCAACGTATTAAATTCAGTCTGTCTGCACTTAAAGAGGCAGAGAAAAAGAGAGAATCGTTTTTTTATACAAATTTCGAGAATGATTTATTATGATTGCCAGGCTAAGACAATGATTAAGCACAAAACAATCAGCCATGTTATCAGATTGCCCTGGCTCGGCCCCTTACAAAAGCTAAGCCTAAGCAATATTTCTTTCAATTGGGTTAGTTCCTTTCGCCTTGCTTTCCCTCTCTCTCGCTGTCTCTCTGCTTCCATTTCTTTACATGTCGCGCTACAAGAAGTTTAGACAAAAGGCCGAAAATGGAAAGTGTCATTGTTCTTTAATGGCCTGGAAGTCAATGTCATTGAGTCTTTACTTCTCTTGCCAAGATCTGCACGCATTTCAATTTATGCAAAATTAATTTAATATAAATTTCAACACAAAAATTAACTTGTAAGAGGCACCGAAGCTCAAATATTCTTTTAATTTTTTGCTAACTGACTTAAAAATAGGCAAAACATAATAAGAAACATGAGTGGAAACATCCATAAATTATTGATAAAGAAGAATTTTGCCTTTTCAACTACAAACATAATTTCGATTTAGATGGGATCAGTATAAATATCTCACTAAAAAACTGATTAGCCTTGGATCAAGAAATCCTCTTAATTGATCTAGCGAAATGATCAATTAAAAGGCTTTCTTAATCTTAATTGATCTAGCAAATTGATCAATTAAGAGGCTTTCTGTAAAAGTATATAACCATTATGGCAATCAATTAATTTGCTGCCGATTAAAGATTTTTTTTTGCCAACCAATAATAGTTTAAATGTCGTTTTGTCGAGCCTCAATTGTAAATGTTGTTGTTGGCTATTGCAACCTGGTGGACTTTTGGTGGCAAGGCTGTGTGATTCCACATATTCGTACACTGCAATTGCGGTTCCCCATGGAGCTACCTCCTTCCCACTCTTTCTCTCTCGATAACCTCTTTCCCTTTCGGTTTCTGTCATGGCTATAAATCAACAATGCGACATTTCGGTCGCAGACAATTTCACGCTGGCAACCACAAAGCATTCCAATTATGTGCAGAACTAAAGCCTCCTCTGACCGATCCGACATCCTCTTCTGCTTCTCTCCTCCTCCTCCTCCTGCTTCTCCTGCACCCATACCCATTTTGCATAGCAATAATCAAATTTTCCACTAATTACCGCGAAATGTATGTGCACATGGCTTGGGGATAGGAGAATGGCATAAAAGGGGTAGTGAGGGGAGCGAAAGAGAGATATGATAACTCTTAAAATGTTTTCCCCCACGGGAGAACGTCATCGTGAATTCCAATTTGAAATTTAAGTGGAGTTGCGAGAGGAAAAGTGTTTCAAAAGTTTGTCAACTGATTTAATCTCTCTTTGCGAAAACATAAGATACATTTTGAGTTATTCTTCAGTCTTCGTTGTTTGTTAGTGCTTGTTGTGCTTTTCATTTTGCATTGTGCAAATGTTTAAACACGATGGAGAGACACACAATTTCCTTGCTCGTGTCTCGGTTTACCTACTAAGCTTATCATCCAAGCAAATGTTTGAGTTTTGTAAATTGTTATGGGACAGGGATAAGGTTGTTTAAAATTAAATAGCAGATAACAATTGTCACTCACAGCATAAAATATATAACAATCTGACAGTTAGCTGAAGGGAAATCCGCCACATTCTGAATCAGAGTCAATTGGCACTTAGAATTGAAGAATTTAAAGCATTATGTTCCTTGATGTGGACCACTGCTGGTGGCCCAGTTTTGCATCTCTGTTCCCAGTTGCGAGAATTGCTCATCAAACAAAGTGCATTCTGCCCTTATATATTTCATTTAAATTTTTTCCATATTTTTTCTTTTAATTTGCAACTAGTCAGGCGGTTGGCGGCTGCGGGGCTGCATCGGTGGGCGTCTTGCAACAAAATTTCTTTGTTTCCAGTTTATTTACAAAGTGTTTTAAGTATGCCGCAAAACTATGCAACGGCAGGGGCAGGGGCAAGCGGAAACTATGAAACTTTATCCACCATCTAGCCAGCCAGCGAAGGCAAAGAGTTTTCATTAAAAGGAAAGCGAGACATAGGAGGGCGAGAGATAAAGAGGGGAATGTTGGTGGGCACTGCCTTAGCACTTTGGTTTGGGGCAACTAACTTTGGTGGTAATAATTAAGAAAAGCGTGAGGTGCAGTTGAAAAAAAAAAAAAATAAGGTTAGAGTGGCAAAACTGCTGCTGGCACGCGATATTTGTAAGAAAGAAGAAGCACTTGCCACATGCAACATGCCACATGCAAGTTCAATGAGTTGCCTAACATTAGAATAGCACATGTTTGCAGAGAGATGGAAACGTTTGCATGACAGCATTTAGAGAAAATTGCAACACCTTCGATTAATCATCGTTAAATATTTAACAATTTATTGCAATAATTTGAACTGTGAACTTTCTACCCATGAAGGTCGCCTGCGATAATAGAATCAGGCATAACTCTGATTAGCAAGTTGTCATCAAATCTGTCTGGAAAGCCTCTTCCATTTCGACAGCGAATTAACTGATTAAAATTGCTACAAAAAATTCCCAAACAGAAGAGTTAACCAAGTTAATTTAATTTAATGGCATTCCAGAATGAATCCTTTTGAAAATGTATTCCAACCGCCGCCAAATCCCCCCTCTCACGCTTCCACAAAGGAAAACACAAATTGGCTTTTAAAATATCACGTATACGCACCGCCTGCTGATACTGCGGAGGGCGTTTGCCGTTGCCATTGAGTTAAACTCATAAATCAAAATGCATAAATTTTATGATATTCTCTTTATTGTTGTTGTTGTTGTTGGGTACTTCTCCAGCTGAGCCAGCAAATCTCCAGACACACAGACACACAGGAGAAAGGCATCTGTGGCAGAGAGGGGGCGAAGGGGAGGAAAAGAGAGAGATGTAAATTCCTAAGTACTTAAAGCCAGCAACGTAGCCTACATATACGCATATTTGTGTGCCTTTTAATGGTGGCATTTTATTAACTTGGTTAATATTTTGAATCATTTATTTATTTATATATGTATCTGCGGAAATCGAGAAATAATTTGCCTATAAATCTCACATACCCCTCGCCTATCCCGCCTATCTCGCCTATTCCGCCTATCTCGCCCATCTCGCCTAGGCAAAGTAATTGAGAGGCTGCAGCAGCAGCAGCAGACATATGGCCAGGAAAATGCTGATGCTGCTAGTTGATGTTGGTGTCAGCTTAATGCAATTTATATGGAAATTTCCTGTTTGAATTTATCAAATATGCAAACTCTTTGCACTTTCCCCACATGAGAGTAAATCGGTGACCGGTGGCCAAACATATTTGCTTTGCTCTGGTGTGGCGGGTCTCTCTCTCTCTCTCTCTCTCTCTATGTCATGTTTAATTAAATTGTGAGAATATTTGTTTAAAATAATCATCTTTGAACATAATTGAAAACACTTTTCAGCATGATGATGGCAAGGACTCAAATGAAAGCGCTGGCAAAGCAAAAATAAACTTTCACCAACAAACTTGGCAATTTGAATCCATTGAAATTTGCGAGAAGTCCTGCAACTGCATTTCCTCCACAGACTCCAAAGCAATTAGTCAGTAGAAAAGTTTTAAGCATGCTCCTGACCGACCAATTTGCCTATTCAATGAACATAACTTTGAAATTGAATTTCAATTGAGTTCTCAAATTGATAGGAAAGAAATTCATTTGTATTAAAACCCTCGCAAAACGGTTGGAGAATAGAGGCTTAAATTAAGCGATTTCAAGTCCAACTGTACCAAACCCGATCTTTTCTAAGAGTAGTAGGTTTTCAAAGGATTTAGCTAAATAAAAATCAGCAATAAAATTGAAATACAATTGCTTGAATTGGCTAGGTTAAAAACGATTAAAATATGACCAAAGTTGGTAAGTTTTTTCATGAACTATTTTAATGTCTCTATTTAAAGCGAAAAAAATGGAAAGAGGAATAGATAGATAGAAATAGTAGTAAAGTTTCCTATATTTGTCAGTATTATATATCAGGCTCAAAATGCTATATCTATGATAAATTTAAAATTGAAAACCTACTCAATGAGAACATTGTGAGTAAAGTGGCAGCTGGCATATTCCCACCTGCTGCTAGCTATCGTTTGCCTTGTTACTTTTGGGCTTACCATAAATAATTCGAAGTAGCTACAATTTAATTGAGAATTAATGTGCACAGTTTTGCCAGCTGCTTTTCACTTACTTGACTCATAAATTAAGTGAATTAATAGTAGGACTTGGCCTATAATAAGCTTAAATGAGGGTAAAAGCATTTTCTTTCCCACTCTTCCAACACACACACACACACACGCACAGAAATAGACTTTAGCTTTTCATGAGAAGGTCAAAAACAAGAGAAAAAGAATCAAAGAACCAAAAGTTTCCATGCCAATTTAATTAAGTAAAACAAAATGTAGACCAAGTATAAATAAAATGTTTATCATTTAATATGTAAACAAAAGTTAAGTGCGGCCAAAAACAAAAATACGAGAAAAGTAAAAGGCCGAAAGAAAACCAAAATGCAGACAACAAAGCAGAGAAAAGTCAATTAAAAGGCAAAATTAAATTGTTTAGCTTATTCTGCAAAAATGATTCATGCGAAATAAAAAGAATCGAGTATAAACAAAAACATGCATAAGAAGTAAAAGAAAGAAAGAAAGAAACATTCGGATAAATCACAGACAAATCCCCTACATAGTAAAAGGGGTTACGCAAGACGAAGTAAGTGAGAAAGGAAGTGGAAGAAAACTGGTTTGTGTGTTTTCTGCTTTTATCTTAGAAGATTTAGCACATTTTCCATTCTTCAGCCCTCTCGACCGCTCTCCCCTCCTCTGTCTCATCTGGCTGTGTTTTGCTTTTCTTGTTATGTATGTATATATACATAAAAAAAAAAAAAACGGAAGCAATTTACACAATGCAAATTTTGTTGCTGACTTCCTTGGCTGACAAATTATGGGAGGGTCGTTATTTTAACTCAACCTTGATTCATATACCTACCATCTAAGCCCCGCCACCTTCCCCTTAGACTCTAAAATGAAAATGTAAATCAACGCAAAAGTTTGCTTCAACAGTGTGAAATTCTTGAAATCATCAAACAAGAACTTTTCCACAGCATTCTCATTCACATGTCAGAGTGGATTTTCGCACCTGTGTTACCTTCCTGCCTAATCGTTGCCATCATCAAGAGGATTTACCCGCCCCCTTAGCAGCTGCCTCATTTTTCAATTCTAATGAGCTTCATCTACGTAGCCAAAGCAAATTAATATCCAACGCTTAATCAATCTTAATACGCTTTGCCTTAAATTTCATTATTGTAGCTAAAATTGTAGTCTGACATCAAGTTGTAAACTTGAATAAAAATAAAAAGTAAAATTTAGAAAAGCAAAACAAGTTTTCTCTATATACAATTAAAATAGTTTGTATTTGTTGCTAATGAACTTAGCCAGGCAAATTAGTTTGACTAATTTTGTGGAGACCAAAAAAAAGCCATGTAAAATTGTTTAATCCTTAATATCTCAGCTCCCCGCAGGACTATCATTGATGAGACGAGTTGTTTAGCACCCATTTCGTCCTAGTTGTTCAAAGGTCAGATGTATACCATTTTTTCGTAAGTAAATAAGATTTGATACAAAAAGTCAATGCTGTTTATTAAGGACTCTTATCTGACAAAAGAACATCCTCAAAGTCCCAAGAGTGGCCGAGTTGCAAGGACAATTAAAGTTTCTTTGTGGATTTTTGTCAATTTTCGTGACTAACCGCCTTAAAGAAAATCAAGGAACATTTTTGTAAGGATTTTAAAAATCCTATTGCTGGAGAACTCGAAAGTGCATGTCCTGTCGAAATCGGTTAGAATCCTGCACAGATATTGCTTCCAGAAAATAATCCTTTTTACAATTTCTGCAATCCGCAAATCCTGCCGCAGGACAAAGTGACCTGGTTTTCTAGAATGTCCTTGACAAACTCTAACGGTTGACACCAAAAAAGTATAGGTCAACATAGGATGCGGGAGAGGATATTTGTGGAAAATATCCCGACTTTTCGGGACCTGCCCATGTCAGTCGACGGCGCATCACCAGCATCATCTAAAAAAACTACATGGGAGGACGAATACAAATCGACATATTTCTGACACAAATCTAGTCTAAATTCTGCGATGCCCGTTGTAAGAGAATACGTAAAACTACCAACAACAATCTGCTATAGTTGGCCACAAAGTAAAAGTGTGTAAAAAGTGTGCTAGTGCATGTGACTAGACATAAGCTTATCTAGTTGCTGGCTTTGGATGTAGATTTTTAACTCTGCCATATCATTATTCATTTTTGGTTTGAGTAAAATTAATGAGATTTTCTTGCTTTCAGCTGGTCCTCTCCATGTCCGATAGAAAGGAATTTCGCAGAATTTTTGTCTCTTGAGCAAAGTTTTACCAACTAGCAAATGGACCATGAATGGTAGACAAATGAGTTTAGTTTCTCTCGCAGATAGTTAAACGTGGCAAATGAGAAACTTTTTCAGAGTAAAAACTATAAAAATTTAAGCATTATAGTTAAAGAGCTTATAAAAAAATGTTTAATAACGGAATTGACTGTACGTATGATGGGGGGGTTATTTGTTCGTCTTTCTTTTAACTGTATTTTTTATATATTTTTTGCCTGTTTATTCAAACACAAAAATTACATTAGTCTATTTATCCGTTTTCCTCAATGGGCTAATTAAATTCTATTAGTTATCTTCCTGAATATATATACACATATTTCCCCAAAGTACGTCCCCGAGCAGAAGGCAAACTTTTACTGGGTCAAAAGTCCAGTCAGCCAGCTAGCTAGCTTCCTGCCAACATTTACAAGAACACACTGAAAATATACAAAGGAAGAGGCAAAACTCTCTAACAACAGAAAGAACAACAACATCGATTAACCCCAAGCAACACGTACTAAATTTTTATTGAATTGGACGCATGAGAGCAGCACCGGAGACAAAAAAGCAACAAGAAGAACAAAAATGAAAAAGAAAAACGATGCCCAGAAACTATTAACAAAAACAAACAGAGTCAACCAAAAAGAAGGAAAGAAAATAAAAGATACAAAAAGAAGGGAAAAGAGAGAAAACTGCTAGGCAAAGAGAGAGAAAAAAGGACTAGAGCCAAAGACAATGTGATTGTGTGAAGCAAAAGAGGAAAAGCTGAAAACAATGAAAGCCATAGAGAAAATTAAATGCAAATGATCGACTAAAAAGCACCCTAGATTATTGTTTGGCTAAGAAATCGTGCGTTCCGAGACAATGTGAGCATACACAAATGAACTTAAATGTTCTAAGTACAGATTGAGAGTTCAACTTCGCCTATCTATAAACATAAAGGATTGCGTCACTATAGAGACATCAGAAGACCGAAACAGACTTAAAGGTAAAGAGAAATCAAAGGAAAAGTAAAACCAGTGGAAAAAAGAATATTTCGAGTATTTGCTGCTCAACTAAAAAGGAATCAAAGCAATTGATAATTCTCTAGTCTTTTAATAATTAAAGGAAAAGTGTAACCAGTGGGGAAAGGAATATTTCGAGTATTTGCTGCTTAACTAAAATTTATTAGTACTTAGGTGGACTTTAAGTACCTTAAAGCATTTTGATGACCATATCTGACTATTTTCGTGCCCAAACTTTTTCAACTTCACTATGAAGTCTGTATCCTGCCTGTGGGGCATGTCAATAGGATCATTAATAATGGCAGCTTGCCACTTGGCCGTGCCAGCAACAGCAGCAGCAGCAATGACAGTGGCAGCAGTTCATCTGCCACTCTGATTCCCAATCATATATATTGCCAAAAGACGTGCAGAATTTTTGACTAATGCCTTAGTCACACACACACACACTTACACACACACGCACACACACATTTGAATATAGTGGACTTTGGGTAAGAGCAATAAAAAGTGTTAAATTTTCAACGAGAATTAATTGAATACAAATTTAATGTTTAATTTGGCCAATTAGCAATTCGCCACAATCTGTGAACGACATGAACAGGTAACATTAACTTAACTGTGTCTGCGTGTGTGTGGATGTCGAGGGGCATGTGTGTGTGTGTGAGGTCTGCTCTCTCGAGCGTGATTTATTCTGTCGTTAATAACAGAGGAAATAAAAACAAAAAAATACATTAGAGGCAAGTCCCTGGAGTACTATTGAGTCTGGCCTGAACAGGCAACAGCCATAAATATGTTTTGATGTTGGCCAGCTTCAAGCACACACACACACACACACACACACACTCAACGCACACTCACATGTGTGTTTATCCGTGTGTGCGTGTGAGTGTGTTTTACATCCTAATTACATTTTAATGCCTTAGCATTTGGCCAGCTTTTATGCCAGTCATCCGCTTGATGGAATTTCAGCAGTTGCCAGAGACACCACCTGATTTGCCACTCAACAAAATATTGACCAAATCTTCTCCTGCCACTTAGCAATTGATGTAAATCAGTTACGCGCACGATTTGCCTCGTTCACAATGTTCCTGATGATGCCATCGACCGCTGCCGCTGCTGTAAAATTGTATAAACTTTTTTTCCACTATGCTGTCTGGCATACAAATGAGTAGGCATCAAAAATGATTACCCCAGGCTGACTGGGCTATTGTCCGACTCTTAGCAGCCAATAAGTAGAGTCCTCAGAATGGCTGAAGGGCCCAGCACATAGACACACACAATGTGAATGTAATTGTAGTAGGAAATGGTTGAAATAGTAAATGCAAAATTGCTTTCCCACATTTCTACTCTTTTGGCTTTGTTCCAAAATATCCTGTCTGGCTTTTAGAAATAACTGTAGCATACTTTTTAGAGCCTAAGCATTCGGTTGAAATGAAAACATTTTAATATTTAAATAATTTGTTTCTATCCAGCAGACAAACAAAACATTTTGGATAACAGTGGAAATTAAGGCATGGCTAAGAGTATCATGACTCAAATAATATAAAAAGTTTAATTTTACCAGTAAAATATTATAGATTAATTTTTAAATTTTCATTTAAAATTTCTTTTTTTTTAAACTTTTAACTGAATGTTTCATTTCTTATTTATTTAAAGTTTCTTTAAGAAGTTAAACTTTAGCAAAAATATTGCATTTTCTTTTAAACAACTAAAACTGGACATTTCTTGTGTGTTATATTTTTTTTTATTGTCTAACCTTCACCTCAATTAAATAAATTATTCATTAGATGTGCTTTATGTGGGCCAAGAGAAGGTAGAGCATAAAAACCAACAATTTTAAACTAAGCAAAATTAATTCTCACATTGTTAACCAACCCCCAAGAGAGAGGGTGAGGCAGAGGCAGAGGCAGAGAGAGGGAACCAAGAACAACAATATCAAGAAAATTAAAGAATGCCGCAAAGCATAAAGAAGATTTTCAACTTGAAGCAATTGGGGGAAACTGGAGCCGGAGAGAGCCAGGAGCAAGGAGCAAAGTAACAAACGGCGGGCTAGCAAGGAGCGTGCTCGTTAGGGGCAACAAATTTTCACAGCATTAACTCCCACAGGGATAACAACAAAAACAAACGATGATGATGACAACAACGAGACAAAAAACAAAACTTCCCTCCTTCTCCTTCTCTACATTAACTCAAAATACAAAATTCCCATTTAAAATTTTACAAATTTTTGCTTCTATTTTGGAAATTGTAAATTTTGTCGTCTCACGAAATCTGGCTAAATATTGGGCACAGTTAATTATAGGATTAAATTTGGATTTGTAAAGGATGATAGAAATGTTTTTGCACCCCTCACCCATCTAAACACAAAGGAGGCTCTGAAAAGGCTTCATTCATTCATTTGACACTGATCAATGATGGAAATTTCTCACCTCAACCACAAAGACAACGTCAGGTGGCCAGGATAGCTTCAAAGTCCGATTGCCATCATGACCATCCTTTCGAAGAGGGAAGTCTGTCTGATGCTGCCCCCTTTTAGTTATGTCTACTTAAGTTTTCACTGACACAACCTGAAAAAACTTTTGTTTTTGGTTGTTCAATTTTAAAAGGAGTTGTAGCAGAAGCAGAAAAGGGCCAAGAAAATTGTTTTATAAGTTAAAATTGTGGCTATCAATTCTCAAATTGCTGGCTGTTAAAATGATAACTTTTTCCAGTTGAAATCTAAAATACCTGAAGGTAATTGCTTTGAACTGTCTATAGAGACAGGTTGAAAGGTTTTTGCGGTTGCTTGAGTTATTTCAACACCCTATAAAAATCGGGTAAAGTTAGGCATATTAAGATTGAGACCGAAGGAAGCATCTACCATTTGAATGAATCAGTTTGTTTGATATTCCATTAGAGGTATCATCGTTTCGATGCTAGTTAAATGTATTTTTCATTTGGCATTTCTGTGGGAAAGCATTGAATGTAAAGCATTTGAAATGCTTTGGTTATATGTACATATATCTGGTTTTCATTTGCTTTTCATCAGGCGATGAGTTTTGTTTGCCGACACATCAGCAAATTGATTATACGCCCCGTTGCTTCAATGTGCATCTGTCATCTGTCTGATGCTTATTCTCATCCTTCTTGCTATCTGGCTTGGTGTTTACTTTGGCCAGTCGGCCAGTCAGGGCAAGGAGTCAAGTGTCAGTTGTGCAAATGTTTGTCATTAGATGATGGAGATGATGCTGCTGCTGCTGCTGCGGGGTATTTGTTCAGTTTTGTTGTAATTGTAGTTGCCTTTATTGCAGTTTATTTGGCTAACCAACCAAGCAGCCAGCCAGCTAAGGCAAGCATAGCTAATTGAACAATATATAGAGTTAGTTGGTCATGGCAAATGCATTTGCCCACAGACTTGTCCATACATTTAGGCTTGAAGTAACATGATAAAGCCAGCCATGGGGCGAAACAAACATAAATTTCCATGCATGGCCCACATATGTAGAATTGCCTTTGGTTTTTGGTCTGACAGAATGATAAACTGACACAATGACAAGCGTTCCATAGCTGCTGCTGTGGCTTGTGCTGTTGTTGCTGCTTTTGCTGGTAAAGTTGTTGTTGTTTTTCCTGCCGTTGAGTGTTGCTGTTGCTGTTGCATTCCTTGTCTTGTCGCTGACACCAAGCAATGTGTCTAGGGTGGCGCTAGGAAACTCCTTAACCATCTACCTACCCACCCACAGTCATTGGTGCTATCTGCTACGGCGAAACGACATCATCATTATTAGAACAGGCCGAAGACCCGGAGACTGACTTGGCTTGCCGTGCCACTTGGCAGGCAGCAGCTGTTCCCTGCTCTTATTTCTCAGGAAGTGATTGAACCTCAACGAAGTTGTATTCTTGAGTTTGGAGTGTGGCAACTATCCTGAAAATCAGGCATTGCTATTTGTCACACTGCTCTCTCACTTTCTCCTTCTCTGTCTCGCAGGCATGTTGCCTCAGCTTGCTCCAGGTTGCTCCTGTTGTTAATGATGATGACAGCGAAAAGTGTTTGTTGTGTTGTAGTCGTCGGCGTCGTCGTTGTCGTCTTCCACTTGACATTTTCAGCGTTGGCTTTGTCCTGTGGCCATATCGGGAGTGACATGTGTCTCCGCAAGTGTGGGTGACGGCAACGCTTGAAGTTGGGGCAACACAATGTCCAACACACACACACACACACACACACACACACGTTTGTCAGCCAAGTCAAGCATAAAAGCCACATTTTCTGCATTTTTGACCTCTTTTATATTCAATTCATTTTTGTGTTTTGGCTGGTTGCAGGTGATGTATATTTAATATTTTATTTTTGCATTGTATTAGTTGTTGACTTTTTGCTGACTGCTGACTGCATGTCAATTTACTTAAAAAATCATTCAAATGTGGCATATGTGAAATACAAATTTCTCCCTTTTTTGTTTTTGTTTGCTCACAGAATAACATTTATAATGCAAATGTTGTCACAAAACTGACAGCATGCAAATTGAAACAAATGCAAATTAAATGTTAACAAACAAAAAAATACAAAGAAACAGAAAATTCCGGAAACTAAAATCTATGCCCCACGAAATCTGCATGCTCTTGCGATTTATTTTGTTGAAATATTTTTTTTATCTGTCGTAAGCAAAACAAAAAATGGTTTTGGCAGCCCCTGAAGCTAAAAGTAATAAAGAATTTAGTTTTTCAGACAGATACGTGTCTCTCCTTAGACAATTCTATTTAGTTTCATTCATACCTTTATGACACTATGGAATTAAAGGCATTTTTATCTTACTAGAGAACAATTTACTAATAAAACTTATCTCAAATTTTTCAAAATTTAATCAATTTGCCAGCTTCAAACCAAACTCCACGATATCAAAAAATTGTTTCCTATTTATTTGGTGGGCAAACTGAATACTTGAGCACCACATTGGGGTTAAATTTGTTTTCATTTGCACATGGTTTTGGTAGCGTCTTCTGCGCAGAATCCATAAATGTCAGACAGCTCTGCCTCAGCCGACGCCGCTGCTGCTGCTGCCAGCGAAACGGCTACATGTTTTAGCCGAAGTTACTTCAGTTTTTATGCGGCTTTCGGTGGCAATGCAACAAACGAGACGGCAGACAAGAGCGTTCTAAGGAACCGAATTTATTACGCGCCACGTGTGTTTGAGTTTACTTTCGATTAAAACAAACATTACTAAATAAAAGTGCATGAAAATAGCCAACACAAAAAGAGAAAAACCAAAACGATTAAACCTAAAAGAAGAATTTTAAAGTTTAGACAACTAAAATTTACATAGATACTTTTTTTTAGATTAAATGTATTCCAAGCCAAAGTAGTCGAAAGCTATTAACTATTTACCATTGGCGTGTTTGCGTGTTGTGTGCATTTACAAAGAGTCGCCAGCAATTACACGCATGTTTTAATTTAACCTAAATTTATATATAGGAGCCACCTTCTACCTGGCTAGCTAGCTAGCTAGCTACCTAGACGCCTACCTGTGTACATACATATTATTTTCCTTAATTAAAAATACAAAACGAAACGGAAAAAGAAAGCAAATAGAGAAGAAACGTGCAAAATATCATCGTCATCATCATCATCATCACAATAGCAACAGCTGCATGACCTCTTAACACAAAAGATGAAAGCCTGATGCCCTCTAGCCCCAGCCCCGTACCCACTGCGACCCTGATCCCTTGCTCTATAAATGGGCCAATGGCCATCAATTATATGATTTAATCACCATAAACGACAGACAGAAAAGTGAGTACGTCGACTTATTTATGTTTTATACTTATGTATCACAGGAACACACACCCACACACATATGTAGCATAAGTCAGTGTGTGTGTGTGTGTGTGTGTGCGTACTTAAGAATTTCATTTGATTACTGTTTGGCCTATTTATAGGCACAACAGAAAATTAGATGTGATTTAATCTAAACATACTTAAATATAAGTATCAATGTATGTGTGTATGTGTGTGAATGTTTATTTGCCTTTGTGTATGCGTGTGTGGGTGTTTTAAAACGGAAATTAACTTAAATGTTGTCATGGTTAACATGGGTATAGCCACTTTGCCCCACCACCACGACACCCCCATCCCCGTTTAAAAGCCGTCAATGTGGTCACGGTCAAACCTGCCACATGAACCACTATCCTTCCGACTCGGCATGGAACGACACTCTGATTCACGCCTTTTTTAAATTCAATTATATATATAGTAATCAATTTTTATTAATTTCTAACTCCTCGCTATGCCATACTATTAGATTTTCCTCAAAGTTATTAACACTCAAACAAAATGATTTCGATCGATGGAAAATTCTTTCAGTATAAACAGAATACTCTGAAATGGGTACTTTTCCGACCCCACACAATGCTTGATTTGATTGCGTCTCAACTATAATATACTTATGTGTATATAACTAATATTTTAAAAACCAAATAAAGAATTATAATTATCTCTCTTACACCGCAGTATACAAAAATAACTTTGCTCTTTAAAAGTGCTTAAATCACAAATAGTTTATTTTTGGGAAAAAAAATAAATTAAAGGGCTTTTATATTTAAGATTTATTTCAATTTAAGCAAATGGGCTGTTAAGCAAGTTTTTTGTGTTCTTGTAGAAGTATTTTTAAAAAAAAGTTCGCAGCTTTTTTTTTGTCTATTGTATAGTTTCTTCCTTTTGTAGTTTTTCTACAGAAAAGAACAAATTGGTTTCCCACCATCTGTTGCCTCTAAGTTGTTGTCCTTAAAGTTTTTCTATATATAAGTATTTTCTTTGGGTTTTTTGGTAATTTTTTTGTCTCATGTCATTGGAAAACTTGGTCAAATTTGACCATGACGAAGCCAAGAGTCAAAGACATCTGCTCCTGTCATTTGTTTTTCGCTTTCCCTGCCTGTCTCTCCGTCTTCTTAATAGGAAACGTGCCTGTAATGGCTTGTAATTAACTTTCGAGAACTTTGAAAAGTTTTATAAATCTATTAACTAAGAAAATTTACATTTCAATGAAATATGCAAAGCGAAAAATTTTCAGTAACGAATTCAATTAAATTAAATTATTTGCGGAATTTATCAGCGAAAATGTAAGTTTTATGTTTTTTTTATTTTTGTTGTTCATAAATAACTTTTGTTTACAATTTCATTGTAATTTATAATGAAAATAAAAGAACGCATGGGAAATAATAATAAAAGAGTAATAAACAAAAACAAAAACAAAAAAATGGTAACAAAAGGACCTGAAAAGCAGGCCACACATTAACATATAAGAGAGAAATGAAATGACAATAAAAATGGTGGAAGTGCGGTAGGTTGAAAGGGAGGAAGGTGGTGTGAGAGGGGGCAGCATTCGTAACAGAAAAGTACTCCTTCAGTAGAAAGCAGATAGGGAGTGAGACAGAGCCAGGAGGGGGCAGAGAGGGAGGGGTATGGGAATGGAAAAGAAAGGCCAAGGCACTCGCAAATGTCATGTGTTAGTGTTTTTTTCTCTTTGTTGCCTCAGTCCAACATCATTTAGTTTGAGCCTCAGTCACACAGAACCAGCCAACACACATTACGTATACGCAATGTGCACGAAAATTACCCACAGTCACGTAGCGAAAAAAAAACAAAAAGCAGAAAAAAAAAACAGAAGCAGCAAATTCCCCCCTCATTTTTAGTGTGTGTGCGTGACTTCACTTATTGTACTACATGCCAAAGAGAGTGTGTGTGTGTGTGTGGTGAGGGAGTAAGGCTTATCAACCATCATAATAATTGTTAGGGGGCAATTTCATTGCCAACTATGGGCTCCTTTTATACGCTTTTTTTGGCTGAAAGAGCACTGGCCAAGGTCTGCGTCTACCATTTGAGGGCAATAATTACACACATAAAAGGTAAATTTGTAACAATGACAGCAGCAGCACAATTCTGGCACAAGTCTGGTATTAGATTCAATTTGCATTCGATTCTCATACCCAGATATGTACATGCTATCTATCATTCAACTGAAGTGACATTTATCAGCGAACTGAATATGTCAAGTAGCTGACGTCGACAAAAGGATGAAGAACCACTGAGAACACAACAACCACTTTTACTCCTTGTCATCAGCATCATTCACCTGGCACAAAAAGGTGTGGCCACAAAAGACAAGCGCTTTGATTGCGAATATATGTATATATAGTATAGTCGTAGTTGCCTGCTTCATCTCTTTTAGTTTAGTTTTGCGGTTCAATAGATTCACTCAGAGCGAAGGAGCAGCTGCCAAGTGGCTTCGAGTCTTAAGTTTGTACTGTTCTCACTATAATGATGATGTCGCTTTGTTGGAGTTGATGGCACAAATGGTGCCTGGCTCTAGTGGAGGAGTTTCTATGCACACCCAAAGAGAACACCCACATCGCTTTATGTCAGCGACAAGACAAGGAATGCAGCAAAAGCAGCAACAACAACAACAACAACACTAGTAGCAATGGAACGCTTGTCATTGTGTCAGTTTATCATGCTGTCAGTCCAAAAGAGCCATTTTATGTGGGCCAAGCAGGGAAATTTATGTTTGTTTCAGCTTCGCTATGCTTTGTCATGTGATTTAAGCTTGAAATTTTGTACAAGTTTGTAGGCGAATGCAATGTCAATGGATGACTACAGTAGAACCTTTTTCTTTTACATCTGTTTAGATTCACTGTTCGTAAACAATACACATATATAAATAAGGGCTCCCTAGTTGCTTGATGGGTCTGATTACTTTAACTTCTTAAAACAAAGCAGATCTTTTTCTGGCTTCTGTTCACAGTGCAATTTTTTTTTTGCTTTTGTCTTACTCAAATAGAGTTTATAGAGTGGAAATCTATTTCATTACTCATCACATGGAGTGCATTAAATTGATAAAACTCTGAACGTCAAATAATCAAGTGGCATAGAGATATTCACATTTCAGTGAGCTTTCAACAGGTATAAACTTTTTATGCTCATCTGCGCATGGAATTTTTAGTAAACAAGATTTCTGTCTCGCCAAATGCTAGAAAAATGAATTTTCTATTCTCCCTTGTATTTTCGCTTACACAGAAATTGCATCTAGTTTATATTTGTGAATTCTGCGCATTGTTTAGCCTTCAATCTGGTCTAGATATACATACATACTCTATATATATATATATATATATATATATATATGTATGTATGTACATATGTGTATATTTCAACGTAGGTATGTATGTATATTTTTACAATTTCGTTGTTTACTTGGTAAAAATAGGCCAAAAGTCTATAAAATCTAAAAATTACATTTTTATAAATTATTTTAGCAGAGCTTCTCTCTTTTGCTTCTTCAAAAACCCAAAAATTCACACAAACCACAAAGAGTTGTAACTAACAATTACCTTTAGGTTACAAAGTCTCTATGACTTTCCACATTTAGCCATTTATCATTTTAACAGTTGGCAATTTGAGGATTGATAGCAAGAATTTTCAACAGAGCAAAACAATTTCTGTTGATGTGAAATTGAAACCTGATGAAAAGGTAAAACCCCAAACGAAAAACCAATGCAATTGTTGGCTGCCCCTTTAGCAAACTGAATTGGGATTAGGTTTTCCATGCTGTCTGCCAGAAGGTTTTCTGTTGGGATTTTGCTGTATTGAGGTGAGAGATTGGCATCATTGCTCAGTGTCAGATTGAATATGAACGAATTTTGAGAAGGGGACCCGAAAGTCATGTAACCGATGCAAAAAATTCTTAAACGTTATCCAAAAGGAAAATGATTGGAATATATCAATGCTGGAAGTGATCCATCAGGGTTAGAATTTAACGATTTCTTAGTGAACAAAAATGTTTCTTTATTGGAATTAATTTTTTACTTTCTTGAGAAAAACGTCGCCTATCAACTGAGAGAAAAAAGATTTTCATAAATTTTATTTGGCTTCTCTGATTTTGGGTTTCGTTGGAAAAACTTCGTCGTCCATACGAGTTTACGTATTTTTAAATGGAAAACTTTTTTTTTGCCAAATGGCCTGCGGCCAAAACGGTAATCATGTTGCGATAAAACCAAACAACGGTCCAACAAAACGAAAAAAAAAAAAAACAAAACCCAAAGAGCCATGCATATCATTTGTTTGTCATATTTTTTTCTGAATTTTATTTTATGCTGCAAGTTCTAATGAAATTTGAATTTCATCAGCAACAGAAACAACAGGAATTCAAGGCGATGGAATGTTTTCTTTTTGTATCCTTTGCCAGCTGGCGAATGAATGTATTACATGTTTCGCTTTTTCCTTCTTTTTGCTATGTGCAGGAAGTAAATTAGAATTTCGACGTGCTCAGCCAGGAAAATTTATGGCTTTTGGGCGGCGTCGGAAGGCAACAGACTTGGCGGGGGCGATTCAACTTGTTTTTCGTCGTGAGTAAAACGCGAATTTGGCTGTTTGATGAAAATGCTTGCATACTTTGTGGGGCTCGCTACAAGTTGGCTGCGGCTGCGGCTGCTTGGGCATATCCTTCCTTTACTATTCACTATTGTCATCTGCTGAATTATTCAGAGTTCTCTTCTTTTTTTTTTTTTGCTGCAGGTAAATGCTGTTTTAAATATTAAAATGGTTCGACCTAAAACGCCATGCCAGACTGGGCTGGCTGGTCTACAGTATGTATGAACCATTTTGGATCATAGCCAAAATGAAAGAAAAACCAACATAAAATGAATGAAAGTAAAACTGAAACTGCCAAGGCATGTGCCACCCACACATTTCTCTATTCCAACTATTTTCCCGCTACAATTATGTGGACAACTCGGCAGCTGTTGCCACAATTTCGAGGTTGTAATAAAAGTCCCTGCCAGACTGTACTTACAAAATGGGTTTTCCTTTCTTTTTTTTGCTTCTACTATTTGCTAAGGGGAATCAGCCTTATTGCCTGCTAAGATGACAATTGCTGGCCAGAATGGGGATAATTTTTAACGCTTCATTTGTATGCCAGACAGACAGACAGACAAAAGTTTCCACAATTCTCGTTCTCATTGTGAACATTGGTTTTATTGGCGTTTTATGGCTTTTAAGATGAGTGTCAAATCCTTTTAAGGTGATGATTCCATTGTAAAAACGATTAGCTCTGTTGAACTCGTCTAATAGGCGCTCAATCAAAACAATTATCAGTTGGGAAATTGGAATGATTTCTTTTTTCTGTGATGTGAAAGTAAAATTATGTTATGAAGACACCTTGAAGAGCTTAAGCAATTGCCCTTAGAGGGATTAAATTGTAAATTCTACTCTTTACTAGTTTCTTGAGTAAAATTTTTATATTTTCTTATATGTGAATTGTTCGCGTTCCGAAAATCTACATGAAATAAATGTAATAGCTGGAATGTGTTTTGTCCTTGGGAATGTTTTCTGATTTCTTAGAACTACTTTGCAATGCAAAACACGTTTTCACTTCAACACTTTCAGCCATAATGAAAAACATAGGTTCATTTTTTTCCCCACGTCTTTGTGAAGCAAAGAAACTAAAAGGAGGAGAAGCAGAAAGAAAGAGAGCGAGAGAGAGAGTATGAGGGGGCTAGAAGAAAGAGTTGGAGTTGAGTTCATTGTGTGTAAATCTCTGGGTCGTATGTGCCTGGTGCCATAACTCAAAGGCTTGGACTTGAACACAGAATACGTATATATGTTCGTACTTTGGTGGATCTAACCGACCATGTGGCATAATGTATGAGAGCTACGACTAGGCCAGGGCCTTATTACTCGCCAAAATGGCAGATGGACTTGGCTATGCCTTTGGTTCTGCCACTGCTGCTGGTCTTGGACAGATGGCCACGCTGGCAAATTGCCATTATTAATGATGCAATTGACATGCTTGCCACATGAGAGGGTTCAAAGTCACAGCCCAGACATATAACCAGAGTGTGTGCGTGTGTCTGTGTGTGTGTGTGTGATACCTTAAGAAATTCTACTAAATGAACTTAAATGAAAAATGGCAAAATCTAAATGATGTATTACTCTAGTTGATGTTTTTTACTACTTACCGGAACATTCACCTTTGACCTTTTATTTGTGATAGTTACTTTTCAGTTTAGCACTTTGTCTTTCTCAGCTTCTGCCATTGAAGTTCCTTTGTTCTGCTCTGAAAGGGCAAAGCATGATGTCGCCTCTTAAGCTGATGACAACAAAACCTGCAAAAAGAAAAGAAAACATTGTAATTCCGATGAAGTTGCTGCATATCGATAACTGAATAAAAACTTTCCTTTTATACCAATTTGTACCAAGAAAAACAGCTTGCGAATTTGTATTGTAGACAGACATTCAAAAAGTTATTGATTACTTTAATAGCTCTGGGGAATAAAGTAAAAATTGAGCTGAGATAAGTAAATAAAAAGTTAAACAATCATCATTCCCAACTCGGATAATAAATCGCCCACTTCATTCATAAAATGGCTTCACATATTCATTCATCTGGAATTGTTGTTGTATCAAATTGCAATAATAAGTGAATTCCTGTTCCCACCATGGATTACATCTGTGGGCCATTGGGGAGTGTGAAGATAAAACTTGTTTTAAAATTTCGCAAACACGAGCCCGAACCTGGGCGACATATTCAATTTGTCAGCGCTGGCAGAAACAGGCGGGGACGAAATCAATTTGTAGAGGCGGAAATACAGGGAGAACACACAAAACATTTATATCATCGGCCATGGAATATTATTTGTTGTTAACTCTGTTGCTCTGTTTGGCTCTGCTTTTGCTTTACTATGGCAATATTATCCTTAACTTCTCCACCAAACACAAAGGGACAAAGTGAAAAACTTTGCGCCACATCAGAAGAACTTGACAGGATAAATGATGCGCAAATGATGTGTATGTATATATTTGACATGACGCAAATAAATCGCATTTTCACGGATTTCTCTTCACTGAAAATAAGTATTTATTTTGACTGCTCGCAACGAGTATTGCAAGTATCCTTTTTTCAGTTTTTTTTTTTTTTTTTGCATATATTTGGGTGCTTAGTTGTTGCTTTCAATATTCTTGGCACGTGCCACGTGGCCCTCAGCTGTGCGTCTACTGAGGTTGCTGCTCCTGCCACACTTGGTTACCACAATCCCTTTTCTATAAAGTGCACAGTGGGAGGAAAAAAAAGGGAAACGGAAATTACGTATACGCATGGTTGTGTGTCATTCTCTTTTGGGTTAGCTGCTATTGCTGCTTCTCCCATTCCACCTCTCTCTCTGTTCGTGTGCTCACTTTATCTGGCCATTTGCCGTATGGTTCAGTTGTTTGGTTTGCCTAATGCGCTTTTTGCCCGCTTAATTGTGCGTAGCCAAATGACAAAAGAGATTGACAGAGAATGGGAGTCCAAAACGATTCTAAATAAAGCCAATTTCAGATCAGCCGGCAAGCAGAAAAGTGATAAATCAAATACGTTAATTTCTAAACAAATTTAAAAATACTTCAATTACTAAAGGGGAAAATTAGGTCATAACTTGGCGTACATATAAATGATATCTAAACGTAAAAGAATAAATTTTTAATTAAAATAAAAGCAGATTCCATAAACCTTACAATAGCCATTAGTTATGTGAGATATGTGACTATTATATATTAAATTGATCTTTAACAATCAATTAATTCAAAGCCATAAGCTAAGAAGCTTAACGGTTATTGATTCCTAAATATCTCTGCGATTTATTACAAAAAAATTTGAATGCATGAAACTGCCGACAATAAAGCGATTGAAAATTGTTGTATTCCTCTTCCACTCCCCCCAATACTCTTAGTTTCTATCTGCTTTGCTTCCCGTTTGTTTGTTTGTGACCCAATTTCAATGTCTATTATTGATTTGCTAGCAATCAATGACAACCAACACCCAGTGCCAATCCAATTGAAGTTATTTGAATTCCTTTCATTCCGTTCATTTATCAGATAAAGCCATTGATAGCGAACAACAACCACTGAAAATTGCTTGTCATGATTGCTCATTTCAGATGAAATGAGCTCTTTTGCCTTAACATTTTGTTTAGGCCATGATAATGAATAATAATGCCAGAGCAAAAAAAAAAAAGTCCACTTAAAGTTAAAGAAAAGTGCAATAACTCGCAACACGCCTGCACATATTTAGAGGGGGCAATTTCACAGGACATTTTTCGGGCTTCAGCTTCAGCTTCAGTTTCAGTTTCGGGTTATTGTCTGGACTTGATTGTATTTCTGTGTATACATATATTTTTTGACGGCTGTTGCCTCTTGTTGTTGATGTTGTTGCTTGTTTGTTGTTTGCTGTTTGTTGTTTGCTATTGTTGCCATAAAACCCAAACTCGAGGGAGTCAAAAGTTTGAAATTTGCTACTGTTCTTTCTCTTTAACCGGCTTCTTTTATTCTTCTTTTCCTTTTCCTTTTTTTGCCCAATTTTTCTCTGTTGGTTTTTGGTTTTGCTGTTGCCAAATTTAACGCATTGCAAGTTTTTTACGGTCTTTTTGGGGTGTGAGGTTTCTGTGAGATTGACTCTTTTTGCTGGCTGTTTCTCCATTTTTTTTGTGGGCAATTTTTACGCTTGGATAGTGCAGTTAGGGTTTTCCCTAAAATTCAAATCAGAACTAAAACATAAACAATTTCAAACACCTAATCAACTCATCTGCAGCATACAAAATGATTGACATCCCTTTGAGCAGAAATTTCCTTGCTGCTGGTTGGTTGGTCCTGCACGTTCTGACCATAAAGCTCAACTGACTAAGCCAATTTCAGTGTGTTTATAATTGAAACTTGCCCAGGGCCAAAGGCTAACGAGAAAGGAGAGAGGAAAAAAGGAAGTTAAGAAAGACTCAACAAACGTGTGTAAGGACACGAAAATAAAATACAACTAAGAAAAATCAGTTAGCCAAGAGAACGGGCACCAACTTGAGTCGGCGGAAAGGAAGCAGCTTGGACACCTCTTTGCCAAGCGACGGCGGCGGATGTAAGACGATTTGACTTGGTGACAACTTCATTTCCGTTTCTTGGCCATAATGAAAAGCTTAAATTACACTCATTAATAAGCCAAGTTGAAGCCAGAGTGCAAAAATACTGTCCATGTCTTACGGCCGGTCCACCTGTAAGAAGGCAAAGGCAAACTCATTTGCATGTGGCCATCAAGCTGACATGGCCAGGAAGGAAAGGAAGGGTGGCTCATTAAAAATGAAAAATTGACGACAAATGGAGACTTTAAAGCTAAATAAAGCCAACAAACGAAGGAGAAATTCTCAAGCCTGGACAAACTTATGGTCAGTTGGTAGTTATTTGCCTTCTTTCCCTTTTTCCTTTTTGCACATTTTATAGGCAATTTATTTTCAGGCTTGTTGCAAAAAGGCCAAATGAATAAAAGGCATGGCCGCCGGGGAGGTCGAGGGGTGGGGGAGAATGACTAAACAAACAACAAAGTAATAATATACAAGGGAACATTTATTACTTTTTATATCAAGTCAATTGTCTGTTAATTTCCACACAGATAGTGGGACACTCTGAATGAAATTATTGAATGGTTATGAGGTCAGAGGTGAAAGAGTCGAATCCCTTTGCCATGCCCATGCCTGCTTGATATACTATACTTGTAGTCAGCTTGAAAACACGAAGGAAAATTGCTTCCGTTGTGTGGAGAGAAGAGTGTTAAATCATCAAGAGTTATGAGGAATTCTCTTCCTATCCATTGTTCCTCCGGTTGTTGTTGTTATTGCTGCCACCTAATTCCGACAAACTGTCGCCCTCCCCTTCGACCCCGTAATTATGAGCTCTTGTTCCCGACCCGATCGTGCTGTTGGCTTGGCTTATTCGCAATGCATGAATCACATGGTTCGTTTTGCCTTTTGAGTGCTAATGAATTTTTGGCTTGAATAATTATGCAAATTTGTTTGCTTTTTATTGGCCCCGCCTTTTGTTGAAATTTTGTATTTTGGTGCTCTCTCTGCTTCTTCTTCTTTGTTTTTCCAATTGCCACTTCTGTTTAGTGTTGATTTCCCGCTTTTCGGCAGTGTTTTTCTCCCACACTTAACATTTTGTTTACATATTAAATGTTTTCCCTTGAACAGTGAAAACTGAGGGTAAAGGGGACTGGCCGGGGGGTAAGGTCTGCGCTTCGTTTAGTTAATTAAATAGAAAACAATATATAAACAATAATAAACAATTACAAAATTTAAGAGGCAAATTTTCCAGAATTCTTAATAACAACATTTTCGACATTTTCAACATGAATCAGCCAGCAAATGAAAAATGTGTCAACTTACTTAACAAACGAAAACCTGGACGAGCATAAACGGATTTTTCCCCTTCCAGTGAAAACCAATAAAACCTTAAAGTAAACAAACAACGGGGATCAAACAAAAAGGCTTACAAAGAAGAACCTTAACTCATTTCAAACTCGTTTTATTCCCACAAAGATGGGCGTGCCAAAGGGCGTGTATGTTTGGGATAGGCGCAAAGTTACTATTTGATATTGAAATTGAGTTCTTGAATGAGAAATCCAGAATAGCTTCTGTTAAGCTGAAGTTTATATACACAAACGGGGCATCTATTTCTTCTTGATCTCAAGAAGAAGAACAAAATCAAGTCAAACCCAAAACTCTTTAGTGCTAAATATTACTTATCGTTCATATATATGTTAAGTAGACTAAACTAAAAATATTATTTTAAGTATTTTTTAAAGTGTTTTTTAAACACCTTTTCTTTTTTACCAAATATTCAACACTTAATAAATCCAGCCTATCACGTTCTTGTTTATTTAAATATCCCAAAGCTGTGTGTTGGTTTTTATTTACAAATTTTCATGAAATTTTGTATTTTGGTGTGTGGGTGAATATTTGTTTTGTTGATGAGTCTAACAAAAAATGTTTGTGTATTTTTCTTCTTTCTTTTTTCTTAGCTTATTTAAATATTTGTTTGCTTTCTCTTTACAGGCACCTGAAGGATAATGCACTAAACGATAAGAAGCAAAACACGAGAAATTACCAGAAAAGCTGAAAACACAAACTGTTGGGTAAGTCGAAAATATTAATATGAGACTGACTGCCTGTTGACTAGTTGGCTAGCTGCTTTACTAAATGAGAAAACGGAAATTCGCAATTCACACAAGGCAGCAGAACATGGCAACAGGCTGCAGGATATATACCCAGCACATCCAGATATTAGCTTGGGCAGACATTATCCTGTTTACAGAAGGGGCAAAATGCCATCACTTGTTGATTTGTTTGTCGCCAAAGTCAATTAAATTCGACAAAGCCAAACGCTGAACGTTGGTTTAATTGCGAAATCGAATCATGGCCCATGACAGAATTTAATTACAAATGCCAGAAAATGCAGCGTGTGTGATCGCAACCAAACGAGGTCTGCTGTATTGAGGTCCTTTTTGCAGGAGAATGATTTCTGAAGGTCAACTGGTTTTATCTAAACACTTTTTATATCAATGCCATTAAATTTATTAAAGAGAAATACTAAAATTAAACCAATCAAAAAACGGGAAAGGGACTGAAACTTAATTTGTTAGTTACTGATTTGATAAAAATGACTCTGAAAATTATTGTATTTTTCCAGATAAGCCATTGAAAACCAATTCAATATTAGTTTCTTGCGAGTTTCTTGTTTTCCACCAATTTCCCCATTGAAATTACAAAATCCACCAGCCAATTCCTTACTAAATCGTTGACTGGTTTTCTTTGGCAACAGAAGCAAGCTCAGCAGTAGTCGAGCAGCTGCACTCGAATTGCGAATTTTCTTTTAGATCCGGCTACCTGTGAAATCCATTGAATCCCCAATTTCCTGCCACTGCCACCATATTTGCCAATCTGGCATCAAACTTCCGTTGCAAGTTTACTCGTGCCCCGACTCATGTTCCTGCCTCAAATGTCATAGCCTCTGGCAGCGTCAGCCTTTTAATCAAACTTTCTGTGGAAAATGGAAACTTCAGTGCTTGTTGCGGTCACCGACTTGTTTCTTTTTTTTTTTTTTGGTACTGTGCTGGGAGTGTGCCTCCTCGAGGGAAAAATGCAGCAGTCAGCTGAATAGTTGTGTGAATTTAAGTAGGGCACAGGTACATAGGCAGAGACAGGGACAGGTAACTGGTAACTGGCTGAGAAGAGGAGGTCAGCTTTGCTGCATTGAATGAGTTTTGGCAGGAGCACAATTTCCATGGATTAGATTAAAGTCATCAGTTTTGGTGTTGGGACAGGACAGCTGGCCATCAGTTTGGTTAATAAAACTGCCAGTCAAGAGCGAGCTGCCCTCAGGAGCTGCAGATAATGCGTTCCATCATTGTCATGATAATCGCTATTGTTGTCCTTGTTGGTTGTCGCCTTGCCTGCCTTTGTTGTTGTTGTTCATTCAGTTTGTCCCTCACTTCCTGTCGCATCGTCGACACATAATGAAATGAAAATATTTCGTCTGCCTGCGTTTTCTCTTTTTTTTTTTTGTTTTATTAACTAAAATGTGTTGGCTGCCGCCGCCGTTGTTGTTTGTTACTCTCATTGTTATATGCTTTACATAATAATAATAACAATAATAATAAAAAAAAAAAAAACGGGGGAGCCAAAACCTCATTGGGCTTTTGTTAACATCACGTTTTTTTTATAACTCGCCGACCGATTCTTTTTATTCATTTAATTTTTTTCGTTTGTCTCTTTTGTCAACCGCATAAAACGTTGAAAATTGAAATTTCATACAATTTATTAATTTGTTGCAATTTTTGATGATGCGGTTGAAAATAATGCGTAAATAAATAATGAGCGGACAACGAAAGCAGCCAAGGTGAAAGAGAGAAAAAGGGAGTAAGTTAAAGCTTAAATTGATGACTATGTGAAACTAAAAAAGATTTAAAATAAAAGCGAGATAATAATTCAGTCGACTTTAATAGAATCGTTTTGGAATTTTCTGCCTAGACGTCTTTTTCTTTTTTTAACGACCTAATGTCTTTTAGAGTAGACTTTTATTGTGTTCCTTAATTAGATTATTAATATTGAATGCGGCAAAACGAAGGCGAAATTTTCTTATTGGCTTAACCGCAAGTCACAGTTTTTGGGCCTGGTCGTTAAGCAGATGACTAAAGTAATGTGAATTACATGTTACAATTCACAAATTTAATGGCACCTTAAAAGCCATTACTCATACGCAACGTGAGCCCTATAAAAAACAGAATCAAAGAGTTTTGTGTATGATATCTGAGAAGGGTAAATGTTATTTTTCTTTCCCTTGACTTTTCTTTACATTTGTTGTGCGTTGTTTGTTTATTTGTTTGTCTTTTCTGATCAAACAAACAATCAGATATATGCGAACGTACGGACAAGTAAAATATAACGTTTTCACAAGGAAGTTCGAGGCCCAATCGTATATGCAATATTTATACATATATATATATATATCTATATATATGTATGTTTTTTTAGCACCGATATAAGAAAGCAAAATAAAAGTCAACAGATATGAGGGGAACGCAATGTTTTATTTATTTATTTCAAAACCTTTCACACGGCAAGCAGTCACCGAGACAAGACATGGCGGAATGCCCCTAAAGGGTCTCGTCTCTGGTTTTGGTTTTTATGTCCCGGCCGCTTTCCACGCCTCAGCCTCGTCTTTTATTGCGTGCCATCAATACTTCTTGACTGCAATCGATGAAGGCGTCGTTTTGCTTTCCTTTTTTTTATATACTTACATAAGTACATATACATATACATATCCAGCATTTTCTACCATTCTTTAGGAGTGGGTACATTGACTTCATGGGGTTCATTACTCCCGTTTGCCATTAGTATTTTTGCTTTCTTTCCCCTCATGTTTTCCGTTTTTTTTCAATTATTTTTATTGGCTTATCATAAATTATAATGCTCTTTGGCCTTGACAGCCATATTTCTCGCTCACTTACTATATATAAGTATATACATGCATACATACATATATATTTACTTATACATACATATATGTAGTACATATTGTAAGCGATTTCTTTTTCTCGTTGGTCGTTCTCTTGTTGTTGTTGCTTGTTGAGTCTCTTATTTTTCTCTTTGACTGGCTTCACTTGAGCCTTGTTTTTGGCATTGCTGCTTATTGAAAAACTTTCTCCCGTCATCGTCGTCACAGCAAGGCAACACAAAGCAACAAAAGCAGCAACAACAAATGTACATAAGAAGAAAAACTTTCACTTAAATGGCAACAACTTTGTGCATTTTTTAACAGCCTTTTATAATTTCATGGCAAACGAAAAAAACTTTAGCGTTCAGTTCATTATTTTGTTCTCGGGGCATGCCTTAATTATTTTTGCATTTCTTTTCCCACATACCCTACCAGGCAGGGTATATTAATTGGAGTTAGCTATTTTATTGTGATGCTACACCTGAGAATCCTGGATATCCCGTTCTCCGCCTTTCCTGTTAATCTCAAGGTGAATATCATTTTATCTAATTTCTTTCGTTTTCGCCGTCTTTTGTATATAAATTGTCCGGACATAACTCGAATTTTGAAGGGTATGGAAACTACCGCTCACTTTGGCATTGGTTTTCCTTGTGTTTTTTCTTGCACTAAGACAAATTGAAATTTCCATTATGGAACAAGGGCGAAGCTTAAATGACTTAAAGTTGTACTTTTGTTATTGTTGTTTCGGTTGTTTCTTATTTTTTCGGCGAATGCGGGGAAATGTTGTTGGTTGTTGGATTATGTAAATGAGTTTTTAAAGTTTTTATGCGATTCGTAAATGGTGAAAGCTTAACCATTGGCAAGTGGAAGACATTATTTGGTTCAACAAGTTTCACTTGAGGCAAACTACTATGTAGAAGATTGCATGGTGCATTGGCTTCTGTCTCTGTTGATTCGTGTCCTTATCGACAAATTCCGTTCATTCACTGAGGCAACCCGCAAAAAAAAAATTCAGTTTGATGGCATTTTGTGCAACTGAATCTTTAAATTGATCACGATATTTTTTCTTTCTCCTGTTCGAAAACGGGAGGAAAATATATAGTTGCGCTGAGTAAGAAAACTTTCCATTTCTAGAATTTTTCTTTTCTTATTTCTTTGTTTTCTTGGCATACTTCTGCTGCGTTGGAAAAGTTTTTGTTTGTTGGCAAAGAAAAGTGTAAAAGCAACACATGCATATTAAGTATACGCAGTGTTGCATGCACTTGCTAAGTATGTATGGGGCAACATTTTTATTGTCTTGTGCACTGGCTTTTCCCATCTCTCTTTCACAGTTTAAACATGTAAATTTATATTTAAATGTATTTTATTCGCATAATTGGTTTGGCTTACTATGGAAGCTTTGAATTTAATGAAAATTAATGGAGAAATATTTTCCCAATCAAAAAGAGATTTCTAAGCTATCATTCTGTAAAATCTACTTTATATTTTAATTTCAACTTAATGAAAAAACTTAGCATTGCCCTCAATCAATTAGTTTTGCTTGCAGGCAATTTAACAATTTATCAGGCAAATAAACTATAAATTTAATTTTATTGGCTAGTTTCGACAATTATTTAAAATGCAAAATGTCAAGTGAACAGAGGACCATACAAAATCTCTGTCCCAGTTGCAGCAGCTGCTTTCCACTTCATCGGCAACATTGTATCTTTTTGTGTGTGTGTGTGTGTGTGTGTGTGCTAAATCTAATAAATAGTTGCACACAATTTACGGCTGAAGCATAAATTGTTAAATCTAAGACTAAGCTAAGGTCATACCCATAAATTCTTTGCTAGCTTTCTTCCCCATTCTGCCATTCTGGCATAAATTTTGGTTTTATATCCTTATTGAAAATGCATGAAATGATTTCGTTTCGTTCACTCAGGTGCACAGTGTAGTCATGCAAAAATGTTTGAAAAAGAGTTTCGAGTTTCAACATTTAACCATTTTGGCCAAGACCGCATTTAGCCTTGTGTGTGCTTATGATAAGCTTAATTACCCAGGTACATTTAAAACTTCATCCCCTGACAACTACTTAACAAGATAAGGCAATCCAATTTGGTCTGTCGGGGCTTGGGAAGGGGGGCTTGGGTAGCAGATTTTTATTCCATAATGTGCAAATATTTGAAGTGAAACTTCTGCAAACCGCACACATACTATATAAACGAAGCAAGAGGAGGGATCAACAAAACATTTGGCTAAATGAGGACACGCACGCAGCAGACCACAAACCTGTCTCTTTCCTACCTCCGCCATATCTCTTGGCTCTCCTCTTTGGCTATGCCTTAAACACCCACTTAAGTGCTTAGACATAATTTCCTAAAATTTTGTGTGAAATTTTAATTTTCTCACATATACCGAGAAAGAGAGAACAAGAGATGGAGAGAGAGAGAGAGAGAGAGGCAGAAGAGAAAGTGGAGAGAATTTTTGAATAGGCCCATTAATTAACTTAAGTTTACACGTTGGTGTTTTGGTATATCCTCGGGTGAATCCTTATGATGTGACTACATAAAATAAATTGCCTTGTGTATGTGCCTGGCTGAGTGTGCCTTTTGTGTGTGTTGTGTGCTAATTCTCACCTTCTCTTTAAACTTCACTTTGTCACTCCAGTTATTCAATATGTCATACGCAAAAACTCAACTTTAAATTGAGTTTTATCTTTGAGGCAAAGTTTTATCCCACACACACACGCAGAGAGAGAGAGAGAGAGGAAGAGTGAGATATTGGAACAGGAAGAATTTCATAGACATTCTCTTGGCACTTGTCTTGGGGTCTTCAACTTTGGCTAGTATAGAAATGTGTGTGTGTGTGTGTGTGTGTGTTGATTGCCATTTTGTTATTCATGGAATTGTTTAAAAATTTAGATTGCTTTTGTAAGTTCTAAATGAATGTATGTATGTACAGTGCCCTAGTTAGTTACTTGTTGCTCAAAGAGATCGAGACTAAACCAAACTTCATTATCCGATGGTGAAAATCGAGTGGAAATCCGAATCTATATAACAAGTGAATGCCAACAGTGTTAAAAATTGATTTTCCATTGATGTTAAATTGAATTGAAAGGGAACGCCTTTTGTATTTAAGCCTCTCAATGTGATTCTTACACAAATTTTCTCATTTCATTTGCACTGCTTAGTAGGCCACGAAGAGGCTTTACTTAAACTCTGCGAACAAAGCCTCTTAAAAACGACAAAGTAGAAGACGAAATATTCTTTTGCAAGCATAATTTAATTAATTACGAAAGCCGCCTCCCCCTCTCGGTTCTCCCATCTCGGTCTATTGTCCTTTCTTTTGTCAATTAGTTGAAAAGCCACAAAAGAAGCCAAAAGCCAGGCAATACCTTGTGTCCTCTCAAAGCTCCTTAAGATTGGGCGAATTCTGGAGGTTGGATGGCTGAATGGAGTGGTGGCATGACAATTAAGTAAGCCACGAATTACGCGATAAAACTGTAAAGTAAAGTCAAGTCAATTCATTAGGATAACACAACAATTAAATGTTCCTTTTTGGTCTCTGTTGTAGACTAAGCAAGGATAGCAAGGTTTTAGCTCGGGGATTCACCATTTTTTTTTCTTTTTTGTTGTTCTTCTTTTGACCACTGAACCGTGTGAGCAGTAAGCTTGTGGCGGCAAGCCCACAATGTACATTGAGTGGCATCATTGAGTGGCGAATACACACACACACCCACACACACACACCCAATCAATGCAAGAGCATCGATTGCGGTCGAGTGTCATTGAGCACACAGACACAGAGGAAAATATAGAAACACATATCAAGCAATTGAGGACAACAGGTTCTGAAGCACTGTGGCGTATGACGATGATGATAATGATGATGATGATGACGATGACGATGCCAGCCAAACAGTTGTCATTTTGTCACATCATCGAATTCTTAATTAGCTGGCAAAAAGAGTGAAGAATCCGTTTCGTTTTCCATTCCCTAACCCCTTTGACTATTTTTCACTCTCTCTCTCTCTCTCTCTCTCTCTCTCTGTTCAGTTCAATAAGCCGTAGAGAAATGTCTTAAGCAGCTTTTCCAACTTGTCGAATGCAAATGCATTTTCCTTAAGCATCTGAATGGCTATTGACCTAATTTCTTCTTTCACAGAAGCTTCACCAACAGCAGACCAGATAAGCTGTGTTCGTCCAAGATCTTTTTAAGTCTTTTAAATGCTTCAATGAATTCTCATTTAAAAGCAAATACATGCCAGCAAAGTGAATTCTAACAATTGGACTATAAAATTAAATTTTCGTTTAAATTTGCTTAAGTCACAAACGATTTTAAATACATTTTTATGTTTTAGCCGATCTTTAGCAGAAGTCAATACATTTGACTGGGATTCGCTTTATTATTGAACATTAGCTATTCATATAATTATCCATCAAATCACGTGCTAGTAATTATTCATTGATTATGCTAATTCAATGCGCTTGAATTGCAATTGCCAAATTGGTCCATGTAGCAACTAATTTCCACACATTTGTCTGCCAGTTTTCCAATAAACCAAAACACCATCAACAACAACAACTTCATATACCTATTTTCCAGCAATTAGCACAAAACTTGATTATAATAAATGAAATGGCCTATGTGATCGGATTCGGGTTATAATTGGAACCGTTTTCAAATTGCCACTGACCACTGATACCCTTTAATTGTTCTTATTTGTGGTTTTTACACACATGCCAAAATATTTCAACACTATCCATTGTGTGTTTGAGTGTGTGTGTGTGTGTGTGCGCGTGGGCATTGCTGGCTTTATGCGAATTTAATGGCGTTAAATCACACACAAAAAACATATTTAAATTGCCAGCCAAAGCAAGTTTTATTCTGATTGAAAAATACACAGAGTGGAGGGAGAGGAAAAAAATTGGCTTAAGTGCTTAACTAACGGTTAAGCATGGCAATAAGCCGAACCACAAATATTGCAACCTCCCCCCTTCACCTCCAACCCATTTCAATGAAATGTGTAAGCTCCTAGATCTGAGCCGAACATAAATCTACTTTCATATTGAGTTGACCAAAAAACAGAAAAGCTATCCGAGGGGCGGCTTGCGTGTGCCTGAAACATTTTAGTTTCTGTTTTACGTTTGGTGTCCCTTTTCGAGTGGGCATCCATTAAATGATTTCCGTTAAAAGGTTCCACATGAACTGGCTGACATGGCTCATAAATAGTTTGAGGTCCTCTGTATCCCCCACCCGGCGTGGTTGTTAAAAGTTAATTGGCCTTGAAACTGAAAAACTAAAGCCGTAGGGGAAGGAGGGAGACGAACTACTAGAAGCAGGATAAGCAATAGTAAGACTTAAGCATTGGATATGTACATATATATATATCTTTGCTTTGCCTTAATCATTAGACAATTTGCATTTTAAGTAGCTTTAATGTTTAATGCAATTTTTGCCTGCTACTCTACGATGGAATAACTTTTCGTTCTGGTGTGTGACGGGGAGGCGGGAAATTTGCATACGTGACAAAGCTAAACCTAACTGTAAATTGCAGTTGTAAATTGCAAATGCAATTCGCAGTTTTCTCCAAACGCTGACGAAAAATTGCCCTAACGTTGCAGTTATGCAAATGGAATAACCAACTCGAAATGAGGGGAGAAGTGAGACAGGGAGACACGCACACTCTGTACGTTTATCTCGTATGTGTGTGTGTGTGTGTGGCAAGCGTGAAATTAACTTTACCCTTGGGGCACAAGAAGCGAAACTAAAGCCATAGGTGTGGCTTTAATGGCAATGTCAATACAATTAAAATCTAAACCAAAGAAAAGTAAAATGCAAATTGAAACTTGCCTATGATCAGCATTTTACTTACGCACCATTAGGGAGAAAAAAAATGAGCCTATTCAGGCTAGGCATGGTTGTCCTTTTGCCCGGCTTAGGCTGGGTGACATTGTTGAACCCTTGTCAGCAAAAGGCCGAGTCCTGATAACATCGATTGTATTGTGCTTAATCATGAGCCCCATCCAACAATACACACAGACCGACACACACACACACTCTCGCTCATCCTAAGTCATTGAACATACTAGAACTTGGCCGCCTTATGGCCAGATTATCATTGTCAAAGCGAGAAATCATAATAAATCATTCCGAGTCAAGAGAAAGAGAGAGTGAAAGTAAGTGGGAGTGAGAGAAAAAAATGGGGCCCCCATAAGTAGGCAATATATTTTGTCAGTGTTGAACTTTAAGCCGAAACATTATGCCAGCTGCCACACACATTTGCCTGCAGGTGACGCTCAATCAAAGCTGACTCCGACCTCGACCCCGACCCCACATCGAGCGATCGGTCAGTTACAGTTTCAGTTTCATCCTAATGAGCCTGCTCATTTGTTTTTTAACTACACCCTCGGGTGGTTAAAAGATTAAGAAATTAATGACCTGCAATTGAGTGAAGTCGAAAAGTTTTGTTGGGCAAGTGGCAACCGTTTTTCATTTTTAATGTTCATTTAACGTTCACTTATTAAAGCCACTTTGTGCAAACAAATTCAATGTCTTTGAAAAGCGACAATAGACGACCGTAACGACGACAACGACGACGACGACGACGACGACAACAACAAGAAGCCTTTTAATTGCAACTAACAAACTCAATTTTGCTTGGACATTTACTTTTATTTGGCTTTTGTCATAAAAAGGAAAGGCAACGAAACTTGGCCATAAACTGAAGCCACACACACACACACACACACACAAGCCGAAGCATATTGGCAGTCGTTAAAGACGAAAGGACAACAGCAACAATAACAGCAGCAGCAGGAGATCAGGACAACGTGAAAGTTTTATATATTTATAAGTCGCCCTTCCCTCAGTCTCCTCTCGCGTACGACACGCCCACACAATGAACACAAAAAGGTAAACTTCATTTGTGCCGAAAAGGCTAGGAGCTGGGGACTGAGGGACAGCGGTGAGGTGAATTGAATCAACTTCCGCTTCCTTCCACACTGCCATTGAATGCCGTTTCCTGTTCACAGCCAAACAGAATGACAGACAGGACAATAAGATTGGCATTGGCAGCTCGTTGCCAATGCCAGTTAGTGGTTAATTTGCAAATAGATGAAAATAGGCCACACAATTATACCAAGAAATTGGCAGAAACTTTTGCAATTTAATTACAACTTGAGCAACATTGGAGCAAAGTTCATTTAGAAGGAAAATGCAAAGAGAGGGAGAGAGAGAGAGAGAAAGAAGCCAAAGACAATTGGATGAAATATGTATTCAAAAGTGTCGAAAAGGTCGGTCGACCAGGTCAATGAACAGGCGTTCAGTGTGAACTCTAATGTCAAACACCCACTCAAAATACAATTTGCCTAAAAGCATATACATATGTATCGCCCCCCCCCCTCTCTTTCTCTCTCTCATACACATCGCCATCATTCCCAACATATAATTAATGCAAACAGTTGCGGCTGACCGATTCCAATTTCAATTTCAATCCAAATGCCAAAAACGCCGTCGATTGAGTGCGAGCATATTACACATACGCCCCTTGACCCCAGATTCAAATGTCAGTGTAATAATTTGCAATAAATATAAAATAAATATTGATTCAGTAATATTGCAACTGTCAGGCGAAATGTTTTTATAGACTGGAAAATTGAAAACGACACAGATGAAAATGGGCGTGTCCATGTGGGTGGTCTGATTCAATGGATGCTGTGTGTGTATGTGTAAGCTCGTCACATATTTATATATTTGATTTCTGACATTTGCCTTTCCGTTGCTTTGCTTTCGTTTGCGTTCATATATTTTTCTTGCTCTTGTTGTTTCCTTTTTTTTTGACACCCTTCGAGAGTGAATGATGTGGTTATTCCTTGCCTGACTCACACCGATCGTGCTTACTCAGATGAAATTGATAACGTTACCGACTTCATAGCTCCACAACTTTAAAACTCATCTTTATTGTCAAGTGCACAAATTGAGTTGGAATGGAGAGCGGACGGAATAAGAGATGGAAGAGGCTGGCACTTAAA
Source organism: Drosophila nebulosa (assembly GCA_024703675.1). Classification (NCBI taxonomy): domain Eukaryota; kingdom Metazoa; phylum Arthropoda; class Insecta; order Diptera; family Drosophilidae; genus Drosophila; species Drosophila nebulosa. The sequence continues at coordinate 11,061,580 of JANFPS010000004.1, read as the reverse complement.
TAAAACTGTTTTACATATGATATTCTTGCCATTCGCATTTCCTACCAACTTTAATCTTAAATGCTTTAAAATCCTTTAAACTTCTAAATAAATGAAATTAAACAAAAAATTAGGATAAAAATGTATAAATTTTATGTAATTTTCAATCAACTTTAGATAACATAAAGATTCCCTTAAAAATTTAGTTCGCTTGGCTCTCAGAAATAATTTAAATCAGAATCTGTTAATAATCTTTATTGAAACTGTTAATAATCTTTATTGCAAACACCCACCAAAATCGATTTCTTCACAATTTGACACCACACTAGATTTTCTCATAGTCTAACTCTACGTGGACATATTGGCTAAAAGACTTTAACCTTAAGGTCATCTTCAGATTATTCAAAATTTCATAATCGTTGACCAACCGATCAATAATCTGTAACAATCATATTTGATGAAGGTAACATCAAAATTTATTGTCCCACCATCTTGTCTTCCATCATTATTTCACAATCCCTATAAATCTTGTTGTTCACCAAACTTTAACTACAATTTGAGTTGGGCGTGGTTGTTGTTGGGCTCGTTGTAAGTCGAAATCATTTGTCATAATTTCGAGAAGGGAAAAATAAAAGATGACTACGGGAAGAACGCACCTTTGGGCCATCCAAGTGCCCATTAAAATTGCCAATAACAATTGCGGAAAGGGAAGGCAAGAAATCGGGGGGCGGAGCAAAAAGTGGCTCCAACGCATTCGACATGAAAATCGACTGAAAAGCAATTATTTACACTTCGGCAATAAAAAAATATGGCACAACCACCAACGAAAACAGAAAAGCAACGGGAGGCGAAGAAGAAAATACAAAATAAAAAATGAAAAGTGAAGAAAAATTGTGTCAAAAATGGCCTTGTGCAATTTATTACCTTTAATTTTTCTTGCCTGACTGAATTTTTGCGTTTTTCCCCCCTGCCAACATTCGCTTGCAATATCTGGCTTGAAATTTTTATGGCAGAGTTTTACAAAATTCTTTTGCCAACAATAAAGAAAAATAAAAATAAATAAATTCAAATGAAAAAAGATTCTCTCATCAGCATATGGCCATCAATCTTTCTTCCAGGCCAAAAGACAAAATGTTACAACTAATCAAATTCCATATGGCCCAGTTGCTATGCATTATCCTGTGAGTTGTGTGTGACCCAGAGAGACACAGAGAGAGAGAGAGAGAAGGAAGAACCAAGAATGGCAGCCTACTCATCCCTGACTGCAATGGAAATCTGCGGTTGCCTCATACTCCTCCTTGGCATGCTCTTCAGTAGTGGTAAATGAAGCCTTCTATCCTTTGTAGAGGTGTCTGTGTGCTAATCCTTTTATCCTGTTCGCTTTTCAGGCTATTGTATAGACTGTTTCAAGTGCGTCTCGTATAATGGCGCGAATAAGGCCTGCGATGATCCATTTCACAACAATTACTCAACCGCCATACTCGAATCACCCTGTATGGGTGGTCGCAAGGGTCGCGATGGCTTATTCCCGGCGACCGCTTGCATTAAAATTGCCGGCTATTATGGTGAGCCCGTTGGAAAGATGATGAATGAGATGAATGATTTCTAAATGTAATGCGTCTTCTTTATCATTCCACAGATGAGACGGGCGAGACGATAACAGTGCGTGGCTGTGCCCTGGACAGTGGCACATTGACCACAGACACAGAGATCATACGAATGTCACATTGTGGCAAATTCTATTACGATAACAAGTGGGTAAAACGTAATTTGAAGTGTAACATACGTTTTAGGGATTTAAGTTTTTTCTCTAGATTATTGAATCTAGAAAGTGTTTACATTCTCTGTTATTCGCTCCTTCATTCTGAATTCAGCAGATTTCTTGAATTTCCATTTCAACTGTTATTTTATTTCTTCAATGACTATTTTCAATAACTACTGTTTAGTCTCTTCATTTAGTACTTTCTCTTATACATATGTATATCCATAGAGAAATCGTTTATTATGGCATTTTACTATATAAATTATAGCCAAGGATGAATATAAGCGCATATGCTCACCAATTAATCTTCTTTTGTATAGAATGTTTCGATGTTTTGTCTTTTTATTAACGCAAAAACCAGTTAACGAAGATTAAGTCCCTGTCTATGCATTGCGATTTTCCTTTTGTATACCTTTCTAAGTATGTATGTAATTTAATCTTTTCTATATGTTGCATAACTAATATTCTTAGGATAATTCAAAATATGCGTTGGAGGGAAGACAAAGCGTTACAGTTTTTTTGTTTTATATTTTTATTGCCTGGCTATGTTCCTTCGCCTTTGTTGCCAGCTCTCGACTAAGTAAATCCCTAAGCTACACTTTATTGCTTCAGTTGCAGGGAGAAACTCAATCTCAACGACCAAACCCACGCCCGCACCCTTCCCATAGATGTATGCTTACATATTCTCAGTCTCATTTTCGCAGTCATAACTTAACATTATCCGACATTATTCTTGTTCTTATTCTTCTTCTTGACTGGCGCCTACACACACACCAACCCACCAACCCACCAACACACACACACACACATACACTCACTTATAAAGATATGTGCATGGTTGCCTCCAGAGCTGCAGCGATGCGGATGCCTGTAATGCAGCCTCAACGCAACAGCTTCGTCCCATGGATTCGGTGGAGTCGGTAATGCGGCATCTGCTCAGCACCTTGGTAATGCTGCTTGCCACAACATGGAGGTAGCAGTGAGAGGATGCAACAAAAAAGGCAAATGGCATATAAATTATGAGAGGATATATCTTACGGATAAAGTGACAAGTGCGGAAAGAAAATAAGCATTTAATATAATTTAGCTGCGCGGGAATTTCCTTTAAGTCTCTTTTGTTCTAATTTTTACTCTGGTTTTGCAGTTTTTCGAAATCTATCTAAATGTATCTTTTTCCCAAACTGTCTCTCAGTTCGCACTAAAGTTTGCACAGCAAAAATCATATTTATATGGTAATTCATCAAGCAATTATGTGATTAATGAAATGAAAACTTAACAACTATTTAACAATAATTGATGAATAAACCGAAAGCAAAAACGAAAGGAAAAAGATAAAAACCGCAAGCAAAATCAAATGAAAAACAATTAAAATTAATTAAACTAAGCCTTGCTAAGCAACTCGAAACAGAATTAAACTTAAAATCGAATCAAAAACAAAATTCAAATTCAATTGCAATTATTTTTTAGGCTGCTAAGTTGCTATGGTGAAACAAAAAACCAAACAAACTGTTTTATATTTTATATATATACATATATATATATATATATATATATCCTATATATACTGATGATAAACTATTGTAAATATAAATTTAATTATTATTAATTAATAATTATTTGTTAGAAAACGCTGCTGAATTTTAGGCAAATTTAATTGATAATTTAATGTATAAATATAAATTACATACAGGGCCAAAATGACTCAACTGGCTAATCAAAGGAAACTGCAAACCGATTAATAATTGAAACTAGATCCACAATTTATACCAATCTTTTTAGGTGCTATTAGCCAAGGCTCTAGCCTAGTATAGCATTTTGTTTTATTATATCGATTAGAAACAATAATTTGATAGATAAGGAAATAATATTTTATTGTCGTCGGGACTTTAAAAATGATTAAGTTTGAATAATTTATCCAAGTAGAAATTCTTAAAATTCTTAAATGGTTAAAATGACTTTTGAAAGCGCTCCATATCGAACTTGTTTTAAATTGATCAAACCAAAGCTTATACCTTCTACGGTTGCTCTTCCAAGGCATATATGTATATTTGTCCATAAATTGTTATTCAATCGACCTTGTCCATCAGCTGCTGATGCTGTCAATTGCACTGCAATTTGCGTGTGGCATTTGATTATAGTTGTCACAGATGGCATCATCAAACTGTTTACCGAGATGCATGTTCTTTACCCCGCCCACCAAATCCATAAATCAAGCCATAAATGTCCAACTATAAAAGAGACGTCTGTGCTAGGTTCTTGTTTTTGATATGGTTTCCAAGTACCAATCTATTTACTATATGTAGAGCTGCCGATTTCGAATTTGACTCACTCCGATTGCCAGCTTACTTATCGCTCCAGCCCATCCGGATAAGCTGATAAGGTCTATCGTCTGGCCTGGCTACAAAGTTTCTACACGACAATTTAACTTGCCAATGACAAGTCATCTAGCCAGTCTATAGTTAATAGCCAAAGCGAACACAATGAGCGGTAAGAAGTGGCGGCAGCCAAACCAAATCAAAATCTTTACATTTGGATCCTCTTTGGTCTACAGAACACAGTTGGTCCCACTACAGTAACGGCATTGTGCCACACGGAGCTGTTGTGGCTGGTCATGATGCCGATGGCGACACCATTTACGTTGGGCGCGCCTTCTATAACAACGATCTGTTGCCCGCCAAGGTGATCCCTAACAAGGGTAAGGCCTATGTGGCCTACGCCCGGGAAGAGGTCGAACTGGATAGCTACGAGGTGCTCAGTGGACAAAACTATGAATGGCTGCCGGCCGAGAATGGTGAAGTGCCACCCGGAGCTGTACGTGTGGGACGCAATGTAGATGGCGAGGATTTGTATGCCGGACGTGGCTATCATGCTGGCAGTTTGACCGTGGGCAAGGTGCACCCATCGCACGGTTGCCTCTACATTCCCTACGATTCCGATGAGGTCAAGATCTTCGCTTACGAAGTGCTCTCGCGTCGCATGGAGGCTAGATAAGTTACCAAATCTTTATATGCCTTCAATTCGTTGTGACAAATAAATTGACATATTTCTTTTTCTATAACTATAAAAGTCTTTAGCTGGCACTTCTTATCGGTTGTTGTTGATATAAATTTTATTACTTCCCTTATCTTGATTGTGGTAGCCAAAAACTGGTCTATTTTTAATTGATTGTGACACTTTTTCCGGCATTACCCATACATATACATTTAATGTCTGTTTGCAGTTTCCATTGGGCCCCCTTCTATTGGAAAGCAGTTATCAGTTAACAAATTCACAAGAAAGAACACTAAAAAGCTATTAACAACTATGTTCTCAACTTGCAAAAATTATATTTATATGTATTTAGCAATAAAGTTTAACTAAATTTTTGATATAGAAATAAAATACAAAAAACAAAAATTAAAAAAAAAATATATATATAAAAACCAATAGGACCAAGCTAAAAATAAAAAACAAAACTCTATATGCAAAGCTAACAAACAAAAATAACAGCAATAGCATTTAATGATAAAACCTAACAAAACTTTAAACTAAAACAACAAATTGAACAAAAAATAAACGAAAACTTTTCAAAATTTCTACAAGTTTTGCTTAGACAAAGTGAGCTTTGCAATGGTTTCTGCTAACAAAAACAAAAAAGTTTCAAACAATAAAAGTTAAAGCCATAAATAAAATCGCTTGCTTGCAAAATGCAAAAAGTTAATCAAAAACTAACATTAAATATCAACAAAATTACACAAATTATTGGCTAGTAAACTTAACAACAGAAATTCTCAATCACTTTCACATACAACCACACACACTTACACACTAAACACCACACACACCAAACACACTCACACACATACAGAATAAACGACCAAGCAAATAGATCAAATGAAAAGTTTCATGGCAAATTGCTACAAAAGAATTTTCGAATGCAAATGTATTTAGCACATAAGAAGAACTTTATACATATACATACATACATACAAAACTCTTTATAAAACAATATTTAAATTTAAGCCTAATAATGAAAGCAACAATTGAAATTGTATATTTAAATTGACTTTGTTTCTTTTCTTTGCATTTGCGTGTGTACAACTTTTTCTAGGGCAAAAACAAATCACACACAAAACTCACAAAAATAAAAAAAAAAACACAGGCATTTTTCTGAATAAAAATTGCATAAATTACAATTTTATAGTTGATTTTTTTATATACTAGATCGAGTTTTATTTACAAAATAGGAAACGAGTCAACCAATCAATCTAAGAGACTCTTAACATAGGCAGCATCTTCCTGGACAAACTTTTCCGATTGCTCGGCCGATACTTCAACTGTTTTATAATTGTCCAGACCAATCTCATCCTCTTTCCTAAAACAGAATTAACAATTAATTGACTTTTTCATGTAGTCATAGACAAATATTACAGTTTACAGTTAACGAAATTAAGTAAAATAACTATAATGAAATAATGAACGTTTGTGAAAGTTAATTGAGATTTGAGTTAAAAAGTATTGGAAAATCAAACATTTGTAAAAGTCTACATTTTAAGTTTGCGATTCGCTTTAAAACCCTTTGCAAATTCTCACTTTATCATTTCTATAATTTTTATTTGATCTATTTAACAAAATCAGGCAATAGTAATTATATTCAACGAAACGTTTTACAAAATTTGTGTTAAATGTTGCTTTAGAGGCAGAAAATCCAAAAGCTAATTAGGTAGACTGATAATTTCTATTGCTATTCGATCTCTTTATAGGTTGCCAATATCATAATATAGAATAAGAGGAAGTAACGACCCATTGATACTATAACAGCCAATGGATTAAAGTCTTTGTGCAAATAAAAGAAAAAGATAGAACTACTGATCACAGTAGTAAAAATGCAAATGTCTCCTCTATTTCTAGTGGAAATCAATAAAAATATCTTTCCACAACGTAACAAAGAAACACCCGTAAAGCCGACAGAAGAAATGTAATGAAATGTGAAGTGCTAAGTCATAATATGAATAAATTGAAGCAAAATAAATAAAATCGACTTACTTGATCAAAATATCCACAACATTTTCACAGGCCAATAAACATTCGCTATCCCGTCCAATTTTAGCTTCCCATTTATGGTATTCCCTTAAAATTTCGTAGACACCTTTGGCACGCAAAATTTCCCTGGTGCGACGTGTGGCACAAAGTTGTAGCAAACATTCCAAGAGCATTTTACGCAAATCTGGATCCGTTTCCCGGGTCTTACTCTCGGGTAGGTACTGCAAATTCAGAAAAGTAATAAATCTGTCACTTAAAGGCATACACATTTCTCACCTGTAGTTCAATGGGCAATTTGTCATTATCTTCGTCATTGAACTCCTCAGGTCCGCACAGTGGCTGCAGTATAGCTACCAATATGTTATCCCCTTCATTTAGGATAATCTCATGATAAACCGAATCAAAGCATACGTTCTTCAAGATGCCAATGGTGCCACCACGACGCACCACATTCTCCTCGAATGAAGCAAAGGGCAACAGTTTCTCCAATAGCTGATATCGAGCATGGCAACAAAGTTCTCTTCCTCGCGAGACTTGCGTTAGATTGCAGAATATTGGAGCAAGATAATGCAATTTACATTTCTTTTTGTTATAGTCCAATTTGGCAAAGGCTTTGGCCAATTGGGGTAAAGAGGTCTCCAATTGGTTGAGAATTTCATGAACCAAAGATTCGCAGCGAGTTAAATTGCTTAGGACCATGCTCCAGGCATCAGCAAGACTTGCCTGTTCATCACATATCTGTTTAGAAGCTATATCCACAATGGCAAAGATCTACAAAATAGGAGTATACGAATGATTATTTGTATTTTATTTGGATTCCAAAACTACTCACAGGTTGTATTTGCTTAGCCAGGGCAAAGACTTTTAAAGCTCCTTCCTCCTCAGCCGTCAAATTTATCAGGCTTAGCACTGCATCTTTGGCCACTGTCTGATTCTCATCAAAGGTGAGTCCAAATATGGCCATTAGCATGTCGTCCAGTGAGAGAATGGCAGCCTTGCCCTCTGAGCTTCCAGTGAGGCCTGAAACACACATATGCTTTGAAATTATTGTCCAACATCGGATACACAAGTAAAGTCCATCCTAATGTTTTCGTGCCAACTCGCTCTAAAATGTATCTTCTCTCTGTCGCACAACATGTGCAACTTGATGTTTATTCATTGTACATTTCACTGACCCAAAACATGTGTTAAAGCTACTGCCTTGAGGTCCAGACGTTGATTGGGCTGCATAAACTGTATTAGTTCTTTTACACTATCCATATTTGCATTTAACAAAATGTATTTCTAATATTTGTTTCGCAGAAGCTTCGAGCGTACAATAAGAGGGAATTTTTGTGTAGTGTGACCAACTCTTTCGATCTAACAAAATCCATCTTACAGTATTTAAGCAACGGCTCCCAGTATTTCTGTATCCAGAGTGACCAAGCTGCACTTAAATTCGTGCTGCCAGACAGTTCGCTCGGTGGCGGCAGCGGGCAGAGTAATTTAGGCGCCAAATTCAAACCAATTATTTGAATATTGTTCTGCCGCAGTTGTTGAAAATTCACATTGTTTCGCCTTTGGTTTATTTATTGAATTTATTCAATACAATTTTCCATATTTTTTCATTTGTTTTGCTTTTATGCCGTAAATCATAAACAGTTACATGTTTTACATTGTACATTTTGTTTAATATTGTATGCTTACTTAATATTATTAATATGTATTTTGTAGTTGTATTTGTAGTTTATATGTTTATTGATATATGTAATATGGTTATGCTTATTATGCGTGTGTTTTAACAAAAATGAAAACAGATAAAAAAAACAATAAACCAAATATTTGATTACATCCATTATTATTCCTGTTATTATAATTATTTTAATATATTTGATAGCTTGTTCTATTTGGTTAATAAGTAGATTTATTTACGTATAAATTAAAGCTACAACTTAGTGTGTGCGTTCTTACAGCAACAAAATGACACTGAAACAATAACAAAAATTATTATTAATACTAACAAATACAAAAACAAAAATGTTAGGTAAATCTATATATATTTGTTACAAACAAATGCTTAAAAAAAGAAAGGGTAACTATAATATATATTTCCTTTCTTTTTATTTTTGTTGATTTTTGTTTTTTACTTTCTTTTTGTTTATATCACAAGTTAAAATTTTGATTATTGTTTGGTCAATTTTTGTTTTCTTTTTTTTACATTTAATATGTTATACTCGTATATTTACAATACACATGAAATATATACTAAATACCATAGTTAAATATGTGTATATAGATTTATATATATATTTAGATAGAGATGTGTTTAATGTATATATAAATTGGTCTATAATCAAGTCATGGTTCTAAGAGGGGGAAAATACGAGTATACATCAAACATTGTTTAGTTAGAGAGAGTTTAAAATTAGTTCGAGATAGAGATTATGTAGAAATTCGAGTTAGTTGCATGCGGTTTACGTTTGAGAAGTCGAAATAGAACAAATTTGCTTCGCTTTAATCGGTCTAAGGGAAGTTTATATATATATATATATTATATATGTATGTGTATGTATGTATGCAGTTAGTATGTTTATGTTGGAAAATGCCAGAAGGATATGTGAAAATTTAATTTGCTTATGTTTTGGTTTTGGGAGAATTTTCTATCATCATTCTTAGTCATTCTCTTTTAGTTCCCTTGTTTTGTTGAGCTTCCATTTGGAGTTCTAGTCTAAAGTTTAGACCAACGACTCTCTGACATTGGTGTTAACCTTTACCTGTAAGATAGTTAATATATTTTGTTCAAATGTTAGTCGAAAATGGGGTTTTATATATAGAGAGTTGATTGGTTATAGTGGATATGTTAGGTTCGTTTCGTTTCGAGGGCTATGGCGAAAAGACGCGTAAACTACGCAACAGCGTGGCCAAAACATTGGCCAGACACTCGGCCTGCAGGGCCAACTGTCCGCTACCAATTGGCCCAATGGGCACGCCAACGAGCTCACGGAAACTGCTGGCCACATCGTGCACCTTGAGCACAATGTTCCTGGTCTGCAGCGGTGCGGATGTGTGACGGGTCATGTCTTGGGCCAATTCGGTTATCCGGCGTATGGCCGTTAGGCAGGAGGTCAGATGATCGGGCAGGGTAATTAGCGTCATGTCTGACATGGAGGCCACCAGGAATTTGCTGGCTGTCACCAGGGCCAGTGTCTGCTCGGTGAGTTCATTGCGCGCTCTTTGGAATTTATCCTCGTCTATGCTGGATCCCCCACCCGCCGACTGGGCAGCTGAGCATTGAGCTGCCACCTGATCGAGCTTAATCAAAAGACCTGCCATGGCAATGTCGGTCTTGGCCATCAGGGCATCGCCATCAATCAGATGGCCATTTTTGATGAAGAGCTTTTCCCCGTAGATGGGCTGCTTCTGCTGTTGTTGTTGCTGTTGCAGTTGTTGCTGGGGCTTCTTGGGTAGCTGTTGGTGGTGGTATTGGTGGAGTTGGGTAGCAGGCAGGCGTACAGTGGCCGGTATGGGCGGTGGTGTGTAGGCTGCGGACGTGCCGTTGACTGGAACTGGAACTGGTACTGGACGTGGGCGACTGGCAATGGGCGGCAACGGGGGTTTCTTTAAAGCACTCACCGTCACTGGGACTGGAACTGAAACTGTATCGCGTGGTGGTAACTGTGGCGGTGTCACACCAATACCCACACCCCCACCCAATTCTCCTGCTTGTGCTGCTGCTGTGGTTGGCGTGGTGATTCTCACTTGCTTTTTGGGTGAATATCGTTGCATTAGCTCGGCACTTTTGGGAGGACGAGCCGGCGGTGGCGATATATCCCCACTTGTGGGTGTGCGCGGTGGAGGCTGCAATTCCATGGGAGTTTCATCTTTCTTTGAGGTGGGGCAACAGCTGAATTTACTTTTTCGCTCCACTGTGGCATACTCTATGACATGGGACGGCTCTGGTTCCTTAATCCTTATGTTGCCATTGCCATTGGTGTTTAATGTTTGGAAGAACTCACGCTTGGCCTGCACAGAATTGCTGTAGAGACATTCGGGCTCCTCTCTGGGCTGCGCCTGCTGCGGCTGCTCCTTCTGCGTGTCTAGATTCGGCGGCGGTGGAATAATAAACGACATAATCTCTTCTGGCGTTAGTTCCTTGGCGGGAGTTGCTTTCTGTGTCGGTGGAGCCACCATGATTTGCTGCAGAAAATGATCCAACTCCTCGGCCTTGCCCTCAAAGCCCTTGGGAGGTGCTGCATTCATTAGCGACAGCGAATCCAGTTCATCGGGTGTTTGTGGTGGTGGAATGGCACGTAGATCTATGAGATCCGTATCGGTCTCAATGAATGTATCCTCCCGCACTTCGAAGCCATAGATTTCGGACAGCTGGCGAGCAGCCACATCTGTGTCGGCCGTGGTGGCATTGCTTATTTCCTTAAGCTGCTGCAGATATTCCCTTAAATTGTAGTCCTTTGTCTCGCTGGCCAAGGCTCCAGCAGCTCCAAAGTGATTGCCATCCGGGCTGTGCAAGCCGAAACTACTGCGCTGGGAGAGCTGCTGCTTGGCTGGCGTTCCACCGGTCTGCAGAAGCATCATTTGTGGTCTCCTGGCTGTGGGTGATTGAGCGGGCGATGCCACCGACTCGGAGTCACTTTCACTCTGAGAAAAATCATTGCCCAAGGCCTGCAAGTCACTCAGCAGTTGACTGAAGCCATTCAATTTCCTTTGTGGCCTCGGACTGGAGGTGCTGCACAGACTAGGCTTCCTTTTGGGCGTGGCTGGGGTGGCTGGAGCAGACGAGGAAATCGGCTGCGTTTCTGGTATCGCATTTAGCCCTTGGGCAATGCCACTCAGGTCGTGGTTTATGGTTTCCGCCAGAAGAGTTAAAGAATCGCTGTGCTTCAGTGGATTGGCAGGACCCAGGGCCAGGCTAATGGCATTCGATTCTTCGGTGGAAGACACCTTGCTGCTGTTCAGACTATCGCAGTCGCTGTCAAACTCCAGCATGGCTATGGCCTGACCCTGGCCCTGTTCCTGTTCGCTGAGATATTGCTCGGAGGTCTGGACTAGTTGCTGCAATTCTTGTACCCGCCGCAGGACCTGCTCATTCTTAGCCTCCGCTGCCAACTGATGATGTTGAGTGCTGCGTCCCTCGCAGTAGTTGCTGCCACTGCTGTCACTTAAGCCTGAATCCTTGGCAGCCTCCTCCAGCAGTTCAGTGGCCATTACACTATGCAAGTCCAGATCCATGCCATAGGTCAGGGAGGCTGCAGGGGCTTGTTGTTGTTGATGTTGTTGCTGGGATAGCACTGCCTTCTGGGGCATTGGGTGATACGGCGGCGTTATTAGGAAATTAATGCTATGAGCTCGTGTATGGAAGGGGAGCAAATAGCTCCAGCCAGCCGGTAGTACAGTGTGCTGAGAGAGAAAAGCTGGCGCACTATCCATATCATTGCCAGCCAAATCGTGTTCCCGATCACGCAACACATTCAGCACGTTGCCCGTCAACAGACGGTAGTAGCCACTTAACACGAGACTGAATTCACAGGCATCCCGATCCTCCATGATGAATTTGACAGCACGATCGCCCAGCATGAAGATCGATACACTGCAAGTAACATCATCCTCTCGATGCACCACCACGTGGGTGAAGTCCTCAATCGCTGAAATGGGTTGAGGCTGCCAAAAGAGAAGGAAATTGTAAAGGTCAATTAAGAAAAGGGATTGCCTTAGGATGACTCACCACCGAATTCCGGGCACTGGATATTTGACTTAGGCCAAAGCGCGGACTCACGAGCAGGACACGCTCAACGCCTTCTCTTTGGTTTGTGCTAAAGCATTTGGCTCCATAGCTGGGTAAACTAGCAATTATATCTAGATAATGGAGTTTGGCCTGCAACAAAAGATTATCAAGTGATTAGATTGGGACAAGCCCAATAGAAATTCCGTCTCACCTGTAGCTGGGTAAGAACCTTGCTAGAAGATCCCGTCATCTCCGCATTCAGCTTAAGGAAGTGTGATATGAGGCGTCTTAGTTCCTTGCGTTTCATTCCCTCGCACAGAGTTACAGGAACGAAACGTTCTAGGCCGAATTCGCGTCTGCAAAGTGGAAGATAAAGAATTCGTTTCCATAACTCGAAAGAAAGATTAACTTACTCGACTAGTTTGACAGTTAGCTTGGCGGGTGAGAAATTATTGGCCAAGGCATGCTGATGCATGTGCAGGGCGGCCAAACGCAGAGCCAATTCCGGCTGCAGTTCCGGAGCAAAACGTTCCTGGTTAACATCATTGCAGCACTGCATATAAAGGTAATCCAAGGCCTGCAGATCCCTTTGAGCTAGTTCGGCAGCCGAAATGGGAACAAAAGTAATACGGAACAGACAGCGTAATTTATGGGCACCAGGACGAGCGGCAATCTAAAGGAGGAGAAGAGACAGGGGGTTGAGTAAAATCGACCAACGGAGTTAACGGAGAGAGGTCAACTTACCCTGGCCAAAGACTCTTGAGGATCTAGTAGAGTTAACTTGTTTCGCTTAAGACTCTTGACATGCTCCAGAACCAGACTGAAGAGTTCGCCACAGCAGAGACATAGTTTGTCCAACAGCGAACTGACCACATCCTGCACGGTGGTGGTGGCATCATATTTGAATGATTTGGTTTGTCCATTCTCCAGAAAAACCTTGAGCACATTTGCCATAGGCGGCACACAAATATCGCCCAGTGAAAAGGCCGACGGCGGAAACAAAGGCGCCCCATTGACGCACACGCTCTCAGCGAATCGGACACGACTTGGCCGTGTCTTCAGTTTGGCGCGCTTGCCGGCGGAGAGAAGTGTCGACTTGCGACCCGGCAAAACACAATGGGCCATGGGCTGGCAAACGAGGAGATTGACTTGCGTCTCGCAGGCACGCACCAGCTGTATGACATGATCCCTGGGCGCATCCTTGACATCCTCCCCATTGACGGCCAAGATTTGATCCCCAGGTTGGAGCTTACCAATGCTGGGGCCGCCTTCGGTGACAAATCGTACAATTACAGGTCTCTCACTGCCGGCCACAAAGCCAAACCCCAAGCTGGCATTCCGTTGAAGTTGAACCTGCCGTGGCTCCGGCGGATGCTCATCCCACCGTATACACTCGGGTGCCTCATATGTAGTCGTCTTGTTGATATGGCTGCAAGCAGTTTGAAGTTGGTTAATGGGTTAGGCTTTGTTGATTGTGGTTAACCACACTTACTTAATGTAGTAGGAAATTCCCTTGGAGTCTATGGCACGCTCCCAGCCATAGGAGAGCTCCTCATGCTTGCTCCAATCCTCACATGAGGGAAGCCAACCCGACGTTTGAGCTATATGGCTGAAAGAGGTAGAGAAAGATTAGGTTTATGCTTTGTTAAATCGATTCCTCTTATGACGAACTTAAATTCTGCTCAAGTATAAGTTGAATCTACAATTGGCTCTTTCCTTTTGTGGGCGAGATGAGAATTCTTTATGGCACAAGCACATAATCATGATGAGTTGACACCCGACATGTGACCCTGAACTTGTTTGCTTCCATATCAGAAACCTCCAGGCACCGCCCACTTTGTCTCCACCACCTCCAAATGCAAATAATGATCTCTGTGTGTGTGTGTGTCGCCCCCATCCGAGCCGAACCCAATTCTAGGCTAGCAAAATGCATTTCAATTGGCATTAATCAACGCTAATTGGGTTATTTGCTCGACTATGCAATAAACTGCAGCAGTAATCGGGGCCACAAGAGCAAACCCAGACCTCAGACCTCAAACCGGGTTTGGGGTTTGCAAAAACCCAATACAATCTAATTCGCAGTCAGACCCGAAAGCAAAAACAAGTTGCTAACCCACTGGCAGGCAAACAACCCACCTTGGTGGCTTCCGTTGCTGTTGCTGTCTTTCCTCATTTCCTGGCTGCACACAATTGTGATAATTAGTTTTGCACTTTTGCACACTGACAGTGATAGAGAAATTTAGAGAGATAGAGGGAGAGAAAGAGAGACAGAGAAGGAGAGAAGCCAAGGCAAGCGTATGGCATACGGGCCAATGCCATAAACCCGTAAACTGGAGACCATGCCATGCCATGAAATGCCAAACCAAGCCAGGCCAGGCCACAGAGTTCGCTCTAGAAATCAGCGACAAACCAGAGCTTGCTCATTCATTCAACAGTGGGCCACGCCCACTCTCTAGTGCCAATGCCCACACCCACCCAGCCACACAGACATCCGCATCCACAACCATTCCACTCGCCATCTCTTATGGCATTTTGTGCGCTTTTGAGTTTGATGTGCAACAAAGTGTAAAATTATTTAATAGAATTTCGTGCATAATCAATTTATGTGCAGCAACCAGCCAGCCAGCCAGCCAGCCAGCCAACCAGCCAACAGGCGGGCAAAAGAGGAGTTAAAGCGGGAGAGCCAACCAGATCGAAATCCATGGCCAGGCAACATAACCATCCATTCAACCACATGGAATTTTATGATGAAGAAATATTATGAATAATTTGGCAAAAGGTGAAAAAGCATCTTACATCTCAGATGCTAATGTCAATGCATAGCTGATGCGAGTCTTCAATTGCTAAATCAAAAACTATAGCATACTTATTTGGAGTAATTGCAGCTGAAACTGCAACTGAAACTGATAAAGATTTTCGTTCATTCAAATTGGACTTGCTACTAATGGAAGCCAACTTTAAATGCTAATTTAATTATAGAAGTATGTTAATAGTTGTTTGCTCGCTTGAATTCCAAATCCAAAATTTGGTACGGCTATTTGAACCTTTTGACTTTTAGTCTTGAAACTGAATACATTGTGTATGAGTTTGATTATTGACTTAGGGTTTACCATAGTTTCGATTAAAATCTTTAATTAAAATGGTAGCCACATCAATATAGAAAGCCTTTTCTAAAGCTTTTGTTTGAATATCTTTGAACTAAAGGTGGTGGAAACATTGTTTCTAATGTTTCTAATCCTCTATTAAATACCGGCGTTGAAGGTATTGTGTGGTGGTTCCTTACCATTTCGTCTTGTACGCATAAAATTGACTTCGAGCCAGCTTATACGAAGCAGAAACCCGCCGGCTCTACCTAACCTGAGCTTTCAAATTTCTTTCTTTAATACTCATTGGCCTAAATTATTAAGAATGGCTATTTGGACAAAGTGTTAAGCGGTAAGACTTAACAAAAATTTTTACATAAGGTCAATTATTAAATGTCTTTAATTGCTTTTTCACAACAATGCATTTGAAATCAATTTTAATTAAGGGGAAAATCTTATATTGTATGCACTTTATGTTGTGCGTTTTAATTACTATCTAAATAGTTCGTACACGATGAGCAGATGGATATTTAATCATCTGTATAAACGTTTAATTTACTCACTTGCAGTAATAGAGTCTTCCCTCCTTGCCTACGTGCACCGTCCAGCCAACCTTGAGTTTCTCCTGTATTATATCCAAATGTCGATCAATTTCGCCCCAATTTCCGGCCATGCCATGTTGATGATGGCTCTGACCCAAAAGTGGCCCATATATAGCCGAGTTGACAGTTGCCTCCGTTGTTGTTGTTATTGTGGTTGTTGCTGTTGCTGCTGCTATTGTTGCTGATGTTGCTGGCGTTGCTGTTGCCGTAGCAGTTGCCGTTGCCGTTGCTGTTGCTGATGTCGCCTTTGTTCCGGAGTCCAACTGACTTCCGGCAACTTCTTGGCTTACAGCAACGGCTGAAACGGCGCCAGACGCAAAGGCGGATTGTGTGGGCGTGGATGGATGTGGAGCATGGTGGGTAATAGAGCCATTAGATTTGGGCAGTGTTGCCAATTGTGGTGATGAAGTTCTTGTCAGTAGCATGGGCTTTGCCCCTATTCCGACTCCCACTCCCACTCCTGCTCCTGGACCTCCTCCTGCTGTTGCTGTAGCTGTGTTGTTGGTGGCATTTTGTAGCGGATAGACATCACTATTCGAACGCCCCGAAGGCAGTAACATTGTCGAAACACATTCGCTGTAAAAGACAAAAGAGAAACAGAGAGGCACTCATGTTAAATCGATTCAGCTGGCAAACCATTTTCACACATTGTACTACTACTTCTACATAAAAGCAGCAAAACATCATTCCGCCAGTCAGTCAGGCCGCATCGACCCACTTTTTCACACAAGGAACAAGAGACCGAGACATGGAGAGAGAGACAGAGAGAGAGAGAGAGAGCATAAAACAGGCTCATCTGGATGTGCGATACGGGACAAGCCCCATAAGTCAACTTGCTGCAGTGGCATTGCCATTGCCGTTTGCCTTTTTTTGGGCGGCCCACAGCGGATGAGGCACTGCAGTTTGGATCGAAGAGAAAACTGGTCTTCTTGTCGAACTCCAGACACAATTACCATCATCACTAGCATTATCATCGTCATCGTCATTACGATCCACATGATGATCAAACAGCTTTTGTGGGATAGGTTCAGGTTCAAGTTTGTAGTGTTATGACACAATTTCTTTGTTGCATTGCAAACTGGTTTCTCCATAAAGCCAAGCAAAATCTTTAATTTGCCATACACATGCATAAAATGCATCCTATAATTTATTTCAATATCTTTTTCTTTTTTTTTGTTTTTGCATAATTTGTGCACATTTTCGAATACTGTTAGCTTGTCTAGCGTATCGTGTGATAAGGACAATGATGAAAACAAATTGCACAATGTAAAAAACTGACCTACTAAAATACTAACAATAAATCAGAAGAGTAAAGGATTTCAAGCAATAAATTATTGTGAAGGAGGAAGACTATCTCGTTAGACTCTAACAAGAAATAATATTGTTTAAAATTTTAAATTGTGTTGAAAACTTATATAATTCATTTAAAAATTTATCACAATTTATAAAACAAAATGTTTAAATAGTTTCAAGAAGTAGATAATGGTTTAGAGTAAATGCAAATTTCCAAAAGCCATTTCGTTGGCAAAGTTTATCGAAGGAAGTTTCTTTTCCAACACACTTCTTAGTTTTGCTATGTCTGGGATAATAGATTCGGGTTTCTGTCCCTTCGATTTAAGCAAACCAAAGCGAAAAATCTGTTCTTCTTGGTGTGTTTGTGTGTGTGTGTTCGTTGGTGTTGCTGTTTGTTTACTTGCGCAATTTCATTTTAAGGGGAAGGCGATGCAACACGAAAGGTAAAACAGACAAGGCACTTCAATGGGAGAGTGAAGTGGCAAAGGCAAAAGAAGATTCAGCATCAATAAACGAGATACGACAGAGCATAGCCCAACAAAGAGACATCCATTAGTCGAGGCAAAATGCTAAAGCAGATGACGATAATAATGATGATGGTGTTGATGATGGTGAACAGAGGATATAGATGGGTATGAGCATGAGGTTGATATTGAGGATGAGCTGGCACGTAAGTAACTAACGGCTTGGCAAACAACTGACAATTGCCAACTGGCAGTGTCCATCAACTAGCAACAATGTGGTCGAACTCCTCTTACTACTTCAACTTATTTTTCGTTTCGTTTCTTTGCCTTTTTTTTCTTGCGGTGTAAGAGTTTTATAAACAACTTCACAAGCTGACTAACACACACTCACACACTCTCCCACAAAGAACTAGAACGCCAGAACAATGTTTTGAATTAAATTTTTCTTCTTTTTCTGACTAAACTAAAGAATGTGCACAATCCATGACAATATTTCTGCAACATCTTCTTTCTTTTATTTCAGCTTACTTATTTCAAGGATTTTGGCAATGTTATGAAACGAACCAAATGTAGGAAAAATAAGATGCAAGAAAAAAATATTTAGTAGAAAGTAAAGCAGAAAACTTCAATTATTCATTTATCATTTCATATATCTACGCTTCGTTTAAAAGTGTAAAAAATATTTTTTTAATTACGGAAATTCATTACCATTAAACAGAGATACAAAAACTTTTTTTAATCTCTTTGGTTGCAAAGTTGTAATGTTTATTTTTTTGTAAGCGATATGAGGTTAGACTCATAAGTGAATGAGGAATGGGTGAGGGGTTAGGAGCAAATGGGAAACTAATAGAAACGAGAGCGACACTTCCAGTGCGAATGATTTGTGTCAACAGAAAAAGGCAGCTGCAAAAAGAAGCAAAAAAAAGGAAAAAAAATAGAAATAATAAAAATGTTGAAGAACTTGGCTCGTTGACAGAGATCAACTTTAGAAAGATACACATAGAGCAACACACAGATACACTTACACACACACACATAGTCGCACCTAGCAACATTTACAGAGGGAGAACCATGGACAATTGTAAAATGTCAGTGCGGAAATTGTGCGAGCAATGAAAAGAACTGAAAAGACAGCCAGCAGAGAAGTCCAAGTCTCGGTCTCCGTCTGATGATGGGGCGATAAAAAGACAAGCAACGAGAATGAAACTGTTGACCAAACTGTAAAGTAAAACGAAATCAAATAAAGCCAGGCTTAATATGAAAAGCACAAATTGTCCCAGATCCGCTCGGAGAGCACAAATGAAAGGTATAACAACACCAGCAGCAGCAACAGTGGCACCAACAGCGGCAGCAGCAACAACAACAAATCGGATGGGGGAGATAACATTTTGCCAGACAAGAAATTAAACACAATTTGCGGTTTCTGTTTTTGTTATTTGTATTAAAGACTCAACAATTTGTAAAGATTTGCAGTTGATGTTGGTGCTGGTGCTCCTGCTACTGTTGTGTTGCCGCTGTGCTGTGCTATGTTGCTCTTACTCTGGCTGTTGCTGCTGCTGCTCAAGCCATTTCCCTCCCATTTATATTTTCTCGCTACTTTTGCTTTTACCAATTTCATTTCGTTTCGTATTGTTAATTGAAAAGAAATTACGTTGGCACAATGAAAATGAAATAAAATTGCTTGACGTTATTTATTTTTGTTGCCGCTGCCGTTGTCGTTGTCGTTGTCGTCGCTCATTTCAATTACAATTTAACTCAAAGTAAAAGTGGAAAAATGTTACTGTGTGCATATTTATTTATTTGTTTCTGCTTCTGTCCGTGTTTTCTGCACTCCCTGCACACACACAAACACTCACACACACACACACAGATACAGGTACTGACAAAAACACTCAAAAGAAAGTCAAACATGTCCAAAGTGTTTCACAGAAATTCAGCTCGCCCGATTGCTCCATCATAACCGTGTGCATGCAATGGCATTTAGTCAGATCGTTATAATATATTTATATATATTCCTATATATATATATATATATAATATGCCAGCTTATTGCCTTTCCATATTGACCGTTTCATACCCAAACCCATATCGCTTTATATATATATGTATATGTATACATCTACGAACATTGCTGGCTTTAGCTTGGCTTGCGGTTGAACGTGATTTTTAAAATGTCACGCACACAACAATTTATACGGGCGCTTAGCATGGGGTAATAAGCGGGGTAGGTGGTGGTGGTGTTCGGGGGTGAAGTGTTTGGGGAGCTTGGGGAGAAAACTTAATGAAATCTTTCTTCCCGCTGCTGATAACAAATCATTCATAAAACTTGCATTCATTGGATAACAAGAAAAAAGATTTCTTCCATTAAATTGGAGTACTTGAAAAGTATTTATGACATTGGGCTTGCTGAATATTTTATAAATTTCTCTATGTTTCAAATTAAACTTTCATTCAATCAGCAATTAGAAATCGCTCTTCAATCTCTCTCCACTCTTATCAACATCCAAGTTGAGCAATTAAGCAATTTTAACAAAGTAAACTGACTCTGATTCTATCTCTACTTGAAAGCTTTTATTCTATCCTTCGAAACCAAAAGCTGCCTTTTACAAACAAACAAAATGTCAAAATTCAGCAATCTATCAAAAGCTGTAAAATGGAGAGAAAAATGAATTCATATTTATTACGTCGATTGACTGAAACCGCATTGCATATACTTTCATATTAAAGTCATGACGAACTGAATTCAAATATTGCTAAGTATATGGAAACCTCGTTTAACTTTCTTCGCTTTCATCTTTGTTGGTTAATTGACTTTTTCTTAGTTACAAAAAACAAAAAAAAACAGCTTTTAGCAGCTACTTGAGTAAAACTTTAATCACATTTGCTATATCATTATCTGGCAATAACAATCGTAAAGCAATATGTCGAGCATTGTAACACATTCTCTTTGAATCATCGCAATCTTCCCCTCATTAGCAGACTCATTTGGCACGCCCAAAAGCAGGCAACAACAATAATAGATTACAACTTGTTTTTGGAACGAAACTTTTAATTGATATAAGAGAGACGGCTGCACACACATTCGTGTATATAAACAATACTCGACACCTAAACCAAAAACGTAACAAAGCAGACGGAAAGAAGAATAAGAAAATAGGAAAAAATCAACTTGGATTATTCGAACCTAATAATGAGTTTTTAACAAGTTTACAACAAACCAAGCAAGCGAAAAGTGAAGGACTGACTGAGAATGAGTAAGACAGTAGCAATTTATTTTCAGTCTGTCTGACAGACAGACAGACAGACAGACAGACAGACAGAGTGACTGAGTGACTGACAGTCGGACAAATAGACGCCCAACCAACAGATGTTTGTGTTATTTGTATTGACAAAACTTTTTAATAAACATAACAAAACAAAAAAATGTCTCATGCAACAGTCAAAGAGAGTCAACGACAAACACGATGGCGATGACGACGCACCTGACGACTGTCTGACATGACGTGACTGAGAGACAACTGACATTTCTGCCTCAATGAAATGCAATTTTCACGTACTCCAGTCACATTTCATGACCCAATCATGGGTGGCGGGCAAAAGATGGTTCTCTTTTGGCTAACCTGATTGATTTCAACGTATTCATCAGTCGTTTGTTTGGTTGTGGCGGGGAGGAGACCCAAAAAACATGTCTTGGTATGCGGCTGTCGTTGCCAGCTTTCCCAGCTGCACGTGTCCATATCAATGTGCCAGTCGTATTTCTAATATCGTCAGTCACGACGTAGCACTTTCAGCTATTTTTCTATGTGTTGTTGTGGGAGTGTTAACAAGAGGGGTCTGCGGCTTTTGCGGCCAGGCCAAGGCAATTGGTTAACACGCCAGTCAGCAGCCAGCCAGTTGCTAAGAAGAAGCCTCCGAGCTGGCTATGAGCTACATAGCAACGGAGGTGGGAGGATTCTTAAATTGGCCCTAAGGCCGGACTGGATGACGGCTTGATTAAGGAGTCTGTAAATAGCAGCAGCTGGTCATGGTCATAGCCCAGTAAATTTCTTTCTAGGAGTTCTCGTTCTGTCAATATTTGAACAACAAAATTATTAAATCTGTTGTGATTGGCAAAATTTTAAATATACTACTTACAGATAAGCTGCCCGCGATCTCAAATTTATATTTGAAATAATTAATTACAAACTCTGACGGTAAACAAATGGAAATCGTGTATCCGAATACAATCGAACGATTCAAATTTTAATCAAATCGTCAAAACTTTTGCCGCAACGCAAATGACTTTTGGGATACAAAACTTCAATAGAAAAATTAAGAATTAAGAATCTTTCTTTTGAAAAGAAATGTCAAATGTGTAGTTTGTTGTCAGTAACACGGATTTCAAATAAGTTTAAAATAAAAAGGCTTCCCAGCATTTTCCAATTTCTATTGTTAATTATTCCAGTTTACAAATTTGTTTGATAATAATGAAGCGTTTGCCAATTGATAAATCAAATATTTGTGTAGTTATTTAGTCAGTAAAAGATTTTGTTACAAGTACGTTAAAAGCAAATTAAATTTATATGCTTCATTATCCAGACTAGACCAGACATAAACAAAAAATTGATCTGAACAAAAGCTTAAGTTTCTCAGTCAAAAAACAAATTTATATTCATCAAATTTGGCATTGCTTTTTCTCTTTCTTTTTTTGTGGGTATCTCTTGGATGGTGTTTATTTTGTCAAGCCGCAAAAACAAATTAAATCTAAACAACTTAAGGCGGAGATTATGCATCCCATTTCAGGATAATCTTTTGCCTAAATAGCCTACCATTGCCCCTCCCCCAAACGCCCATTTAAACACTTGAAAACTTGAAAATCTTGCGGAAAGTGGAAATCTAGAAATAAAAGACACACTTGTATCATTAACAGCTGTTCACATGACACATGACAAGAGACAGTGGACGGAAGAAGACAAGGCCAGGATGACAAGGCCAACTTGGAGATGGCAAAGAAAAAGACAGAGCAAGAGAGATGAGTTCCTTCATCTAACAACAATACGTACAACATTTTACAACACGCCTCTCTATGTGTCGCTAATGACTGCGAATGAACCTCCTTGACACAATTAGAACGACAGTGAGAAGAGTGAGGAGGTGAAGGAGGTGGTGAGAGTGCTTGGGTGGGGCCTTTTGATGGTCTTTTTTAGGTTGGTAAGCAGCACCTGGGGACATGTCCGACTCCTCACACCCCCGACCGCCCGCCTGACTGCCAGCAAGCTCGCTTCTGCCACTGCCAGCTTAAAATAATGGTAACAAATTGCAAAATTGTTTAATGTGCGAGGCTCGTTTGGCAATTTGTCGTCCTTCATTTGTCGCGCTCACCCAACACAATTCTCACAGGACTCGCACGGCTCGAGAAGGTAGTGAGTGTGGGAGTGGGATGAAGTATCGTTACACAATGGGATGAAGAACACAATTGGCGTTTCAACTTTGGCCAAAAGCGATTTATTGATTTTCGAATTTAACGGTTTTATGCTTTATTGGCCAACCCAATTGTTAGCCATTTGTTATTGGCCTTAAGACTGAAAGCCACCGCTCTTACCGTCAAACGCTCACTCTCACAACCAATTCATTCTCTGCTCCGTCTTTAAGCTAACTTTCTTGCTTATTGCCATTTCCCTTTTCACTTGAAATCTAAATGTCAATTCGATTTGGTTACCGATTCTTACAAATGGCCATTGATGGTTCATCTCTCCCTCCTTCTCCATATCGAAAATCCTCCCCCCAAACTACACAAATTTGTTTGGCGAATTAGTCGCTTAGCCTAGGGGAGAGAAGAAGTCAAAGAAGACAGAGAAAAAACAGTTTTCAAGGTGTGCGTGTGTAAGCTCAAGGCAAGCAATTTATTGCATACGTTAAGGAGGAGGGGGCGTTTGCTTTTATTGAGCAGAGTGGGAGGTTATAGGCGCTCGGCCACGCCCTTCTTAGTTCAGCCAGGCGGCATTATGAAGCAGCAAGTGGACGGCTTAGGTTTATCAATGAAACAGCAGTTGACCTTAGCCTTATCAGCGAGAGCCTTTAAGGAAGATGTCAGAATCAACTTGGCCTCCACCTACAATTGGCCTCCCCTCCTTCTCCTAATCTTCGTCCTTTTCACTCTGCTCAGCTACATATATTCCCCATTGAATGGCATCCACACTTGTTTTCTCGAGTCGAGTTGAGTTTGGCATAACTTGGAACTTTTGTGTTGTCCTGAACTCTTAGAAAATACCATTGCCGACAAGTTGGCAAATATTTTTACACAGAAAACTTTTATCAAACATACAAATAAACGACTATCTACTGGCATAATGGACGGTGAAGATTTTTATCTATTTCGTAGGAAGAAAAGAAAAATATTTCTATTCAATCGATAATGATTCGTTTCGTTTCCCCAGAATTTGATTATGTGAACAATGTTAACAATTTTTAGTAGATATTTACAGCAAAACTTTTGCAATAAATGGAATGCCATTTAAAAATTAATTCTCGTAGGTAAATCGATTGACTTTAAGTCGAGTTAAGCCGGGTTGAAATTCTGCTTTGGTAATCAGAAGCCTCTTTGCCAAGCAACTACAGGCGTCAGTTCACTTGGCTTGCAGGTAGCCTTGAGTTCTGCTTCGATTGCCACTCGTATGCACTGACAAAGGGCTTTTTGTCTATAAATATATATCTACCGACTAGGGAGACTACCTAGAGACATTGGCAGGCAAACACCAACATAAACACCGACACAGTCACGTACCAGGACTCAGGACTTGGCTTCTGTGACAGGACACGGAAGCATGGAAACGCCCCCAAGGCGCGCATTAATTACGACTTCCGGTTCGACTCTTTCACTCAAAGGCGGGGCGGGGGCAGGGCGGTGCATAGAATCAGATAACACAGAATGAAAAAAAAAAAATTGAGAGAGGGAAATGCCATTAAACTGATTGACTGACAGAATGAATAAATGATTGAATGAACGTATGAATGAAAGGAACGATTTCAGTTTGACTTAAATGTCACGTTTTTACACAATGCAAAAACAAAAACCGATATAGATTTCGCTACAAAGTGTAGAAATCTGTGGGAAAAGTCCCCTTTCTCTACCCTCGCTCACCCACTCTCCGTCATCATTCCAAAACCAATTTCTAACCTGGAATGAGAACAATCAATAAACATTTGAAATTGAGGCGGTTTTTTTATGTTTACAACAGAATAAAAAGGGAGAGAGATAAAGAGTGTGGGAGATAGAGAGAACATGAGAATTTGTTAACAAGTGTGAAATGAAAAGTTGAGAAAAACCGAAATTGACGTAGGAAAATTGGGAAATTAGTGCAAATGCATGTACTCATTCATATGTGTATACAATGCTCAAATATTTCAAAATGCCAAAGTGTGACAAGGGGAAAAGAGGGGCATATGTTGGGTAGGGGGTGGAGTAGGAGAAAAAACAAAGGGATTATTGACTTGGCGCAAGAGTTTATTTTACGCCAAATGAGCTCAACCGCAAAATATCGATTTAAATCAATGTCCGTCCATCTTCAGAACTCATTGGGTCTTTGGTCTGTGCTCTGCTTCTCTCTGGCAAGTGGATTTGTCTATACATGTTTAATGGTCTGCTGGTCGGATCTCTGAACTGGGTAAGTTTTTTTTTCTCTCTCTGTTTCTGGGGTCGAACTGAGAACTCATGTTGGGGGGCAGGTCGCGTTGCCACCATGAATGGGAAAGCGTACACATGCCCAACGCCAGAACGTTTGATCTGAGGCAGAGCCAGAGATGGCAGGGGAAGGGTAGCCTTCCTGGCTGTGATAAGGTGGCTGGTGCGGGGGTATGGGTTTAGGGACACGAACCGAGAGGGATACCCGTTGACGTTGACGTTGCCATTGCCGATGTTGCTGTTGCTGCTGCTGCTGCCTCGTCTTTTATTTTTAGCCATATCGACGTCTCAGCTATAAATATTATTTCTATTTTATTACACATTTTGTGTGTGATTTTCAACTCGTTGTTTTTTCCTTTGTTCATTGCTTTTTTGTTTCAACCAAAATGTTAACTTTTTCAATAAATTTCATGTTGGGTTTTGTATCTAAACATCTGGGCACATCACGTGTCAATCCTTGGACAAAGAGCCCTTTTTTCCTCTGTCTTTCTTTTTTTATGTTATTCCAAACAATTTCATATATTACAACAAGAAAGCAGCAAATTGAAAGATCGTAAAAATGCATAAATATTGTAGAAGCTCAAAACATGTTTATGGCAATCGTAAAGAAAGTCAGATGAAATCAAGGAAATGGATTGCCAGAATTCTTACCCAGAAATAAAAATCAAAACTGAAACCAAAGACAAAGACAACAAAAAATGTAAATATGAACTGGAATAAGAACAACAAAGTTTATGTTATTGCAATAAAAATGGGAAATGTTTAAAGAGATTATCGTCGATTTGTTATTAAGACATAGAGAGAAAACAAAACAATTCATTAAAAAATGAGCAAAGGTTGAATTTCAGCATTTTTTTAATGACAAAATTCAATCTAAAAGTATAAAATTAGTATATCAATTCTTAAAATCATCTATATGGTGACTTTAATTAAATATTTTGTTTGCTTTTTAAGTAAAGTACACCAACTTCTCTATAGAAAAAATGAAAGTAAATTAAGTAATTCTGTAACTTAGTTTATTTGTCATATGTAAAGTACAATGCCTTTTTATACTTTAATTTGGTTGCGTTCCCTTCCCCCATCATCCATACGCTGGCTACCACGAATTGCAACCATTATACAAAATGCTCCTCATTCGGTCTATCATCTGGATGCACAGCACAATCAAATTGCCACCATTCGGGCACTGAGCAGGCATTCAGCCATCCCGTAAATGACCTGACTTAAACACAATAGATTGTATTTTTTATTATGCGCCTGGACAAATATTGATAAGAAGCAGAACCAAAACAAAATTATTGTAAAAGCCATTCCCACCAGCACCAAAACAACAAACAATAAAAATTCAGAGACAGAGTGAATGGGGGAGGGGCACCAAAACAATGCCGAAGACAAGCTCAAACATTGGTTCTAGATGGTCCACTTTGGATTTCCACCTTAATTCGAACTTGTTTCTCTCTCTTTCTTGTTGTTGTTTTCAGTTTTGTCTTTATTTATTTAACCCGCACTGAAATGGAATTCTGTTGAAATCGGCTTGATCTTGATATCTTGCTTTCGGGCATTTTCATTTCACTTCAGAGATAGAGAAAGAGAGAGAGAGAAAGAGAGACACAGAGATCTCTCTTAAATAAACGAAGACTTATGGTGCTTTATAGTTGGTTGAGGCCCCCTGTCAGTCAGTCACTCATAACGACTTGGTCGGTCGTCAGTGTCATCGCCAGAAATGCCAACGCCTCGTTGCCTTGTTTTGGCGTTTGCCTTCGCCTTTAAATTGCGGGTCTAAGGGTCTTGGGTAATGTTTAAGACAAGTGATCTTTCGCCTCTAACACATAACTCATCGCCTTCACATGTCGTCCCCTCCTTACTACACCCCTCCTTCTCCCACTCCCTCCCATCCTTCTATTTCTTGTTGTTTTCGTTAGAGCTAAAGGCTTTGGTTGTGATAGATCAACATGTCATCATGTTGGAGTCGGATGTGTGTACATAATACTTTGGCTAATTGACGTATGGGGAATCGATTAGGCAAGAGCACATACAAAAATGTCACCACAAAAGTAATACAATAGATTAAAATATTTCTATGATTTAGGCTCTTTCTTTAAAAAAATGAAAATGAAAACATTTTTAAACATGTTCTTATCATATTTGAAGACTAATTTTGGACGCAGTTACTGCCAATATGATCAAAATAATTTGACTTGTTTTGCCATCTAATTTACTAGAATACTTGAAAATTAATATCAATTCCAATGTGAATCGTCTCTTCAACAGAAACCTCGTTTAAGCCTCAACAAGATGTAATCGATATGCATTGATTTTATGGTCCTTAGAGCGCCTGCCAATTTACTACTCAAGAGGCCACTCACCCTTGGCCCCGAAAAAAAGATAGCAACAGCAACAATGTTATTGCCGCAATGCCATAAATGTTGGCCAACTTTTCTCTGGTGTGGGGAGGTCATCATTGTGTATATATAGCAGCTTGGCTTAAATTTTGCCCCAACCTTCTCACTCCGCACTCCCCAATCTTGAACATAAATATAAATGAACTAATTTAGTTTGTCGCTCTATCTTTTTGACTCTCTCTCTCTCTCTCTCTTCCTCTGCGTATTTTGGCTGTTTTATGGATCGCAAAGCTTGGGAATTTCTCACAGTGTAGTTAAGAAGCAGAAGTGTAGCATAATAAATTAATTTTATTAAATCAAAAACAGAATTCACTTCAACAATAATTCTTTGGCGCATTTGTAAATTGGTCAAAAGTAGTTCCTCTTTTTGGCTGACGTCGTTGGGTTGGCCTCTTCATTGCTTGCTGCTGGCGTCACGGTGGGCGTCTTAAAATTGTCTTGACGACCACGCGGCCAGACAACAGCAACAGCAGCGGCAGACATCGACGCCTGCCGCAGCCGAGCAACTTAGTTTTTAAACCGAAAAAGAAATAATTATGTATGTGGGATACATGGGCAGAGCGAGCACAACTAAATTAAGCATATTTTAGCTATTTTTATATAGAAGGAAACAAAAAAAAAAAACCAACACAATCATTTTGTTGTTGCTGCTTCTTGCCATTTGTTAATGGCTTTGAAAGATGGAAAACTCTTTCGCAAGACGCCAACGACAGCGACAGCTACAACAACAACAGCAAGAGCTTCCACCTGCTTATAAAGAGGCAAACCGAAAAAAGAATTGAAAAAGACGTGGCGTCTTCTCGTCATCTGCATCCGCATAATTATTACGCTCTTTACTGCGAGATAGCTAAAAGGGTATATTAAGGTCCCAAAGGGTCACTAAGCCGATGCCTTTTACCATTTCCCATCTGCTAATTGACATCAACAATCAAATTTTGCGGTGGAAAAAAATAGAAGAATTTTTTACAAAAACCTTTCTTTTATGTGGAAAGTCACAGACTCATCAACAGGCCCTTTTTTGTTTCTAATCAGACTAAGTAAAGTGGTAATAGGATTAAGTGAAATTCACAGGAAATCAATTTTAAAGCATTTTAGAAATGTCTAATTGAAAAGAGACTCTAAATACTGGGTATATCGAAGTCGGAGCCCTGTCCTAGTGTAAGCATCAACATCGTCTGCAATGGCTTGTGTTTTTTGTTGTACCAACTATTTTTTGTAATTTATTTTTAAAAAATCCCCCCACACAAAAATAAAATGACACCGGAAGTTGTGGCTGCCTCATCTGCTTTTCTTTTCCCCGATTCTCTCTCCCTCCTCTAGTCTCACTGTCTATGTATCTCATCTGCACTCTCTCTTTCTCTGCTTTTTGCTTTTGGAAACCCCACAAATGCTGTGTGGAGACAAATTACTTGATTTGCATACCATACACCCGAAGAATTCTCACTCTCTAAGAAAAACCTCTCAACATTGTCATTTTTTTTCTCGTTTACTCCCCTCATCTTCTCGAGCTTTTTTGTACGGAAATTTATCACAAAATGTCTGAGTGTGTGTGTGTTTCTATATATGTACATACATATATACATATATTTTTTTTTATTTTCTTATTGTGTCTTTGGGGCGCGCGCAAATTTGACGCGCAGCCAAGCGCAACAACTCGACCCCACACCCCCCCTTGCCTTGGTTTGACCCATTCTTTCCACTCTCGCTCAGTTGGACAAGCCGGCTTAGTCTCTAAGACGGTTTCATTCATTCATTAATGCTTTAAGACGACGACGGCAACGGCAACTCCGACAACTTGGACGACTTGAGCCAGCGCCAGTTGTAATGCAATAATTTTATTTTTATTACATGATTCGCTTTTATCTCTTTATACACAATTTATATATATATGTATATGCTCATATAATGCAAGCAGAGATTGTAATCTTCTATAGGATACAAAAACTAAGCCAGATTCTATTATTGGCTTCTCTATTACTGTGATCCGCCATCAATTGAATTGTGAGCGAAAGCTGTTAAAAGATTTATCCTATTTATAATGTATTTATGAGAGATCAACAGATGGTTTAAGACTCCCATAATAGATATTGAAGATTTTTTCTGTCTATTTATGACTTATCAACAGATTGTTTATTCAAAAAAAAGGAGACTCGAGAAAATTGATGGGGTCTAAAATGATATATGAAGCAAAAGAATTTTTATTGTATTTTTTGAAAGATCTGTAGAGATGCGACTTATTTATAGTTTGCCATTTATAACTAAAAGTAGTTATTCCATTTATCAGATTATCAACTTGTTTCGAATACCCTTTAAGTTTGGTTTATGTTTTTGTTAAGTTTATGTCTTGTAAATGTGTTTTGCTTTTTGTTTTGATTGCATAACTAGGCATAGGAGGTGTAGGGATGGCGCCCAAAGTGCAACATCTGATTTTGAAATTCAATCACAAAGAAATAAATATCAGGTACGTTGTTGCAATCAAATCAAATCAAATCGAATCATCTAAAAATAGCCTAGCCCTAACAAGCAAATGAAACGAATCCAAGTTCAATCAGCTTATCAAAGACTGTCTGTAGCAGGTTTATAGTACTTATTTTCGAATTCATTATTAGGTCTACTTGCCTGCACCTGTTATCTCATTTCACCCGAGAGCAGGTTGAAAAAAATGTCATCTGCAATGCAACAACAAAAGGAGGCCAAATGGAAAACCAATTTACTCGAAACGTAACTCAAAAGATACTTTACTGAATCGTAATACATACGTACCACCTAAGCTGGGAAGCAGTAGGTAATAAAAATGTAGGGAATTAAGTCAGTCAGTCAGTCAGACAGACAGATAGAGGCAGAGTGTGTAACAGTAAAGTTAACTGAATTTGTTGTTATTGTCTGCATTTTCATTTTCTTTCTTTCGTTGTTGCACAATCCGATGAAAGTCTTACTCAATCGAAAACTGCATTTGGTGCAGAGAAAGAGACAGAGACAGAGAGTAAGAGAGAATGAATGAGATGGTATGACTCTGGTTGGACAAAAAGTACAATTTCAGTTTGAATGTAACGCGACTAATTAGTTTTGAGTCTGTTGCAGACTGCTGCTACTGTTGCTGCTGCTGCTGTAATCTCGCAGCAGACAGCGACAATTTTCCCACTGGATTTTCACTTTTTTTTCCATTTCGTGTGTTTTTTTTTTAACGTCCGCCAAAGAAAAACACCGAAGAAAGAAAAACTCAAGCACAAAGAAGAATTCACGAGCAACGAGAAACTTTTCTTTTCGCCTTGGGTGGAGGCTTTGGGGAGAGAATGTAAAGGGAGGGAGGCTGGGGCTGCTCAGTTTTTTCGTTTCTCGTTTTGTTTCTATTCTGTTTGTATCTGTTATGTGTCCCAATGGCATCGTTTTAGTACTCCCCACATATACATACATACATTTATCTGAATCTAAATATTTAAAAGTTCATAATGAGATATGTTGAGTGTTCATTAAATGGGAATATTTAAATAATGTTAAATAGCGGCCAAGCAGACAGAGAGACAGAAACCAGTTGCTACAATTCCCAAACATTGAAAATGTTGGCAATATCTCAATTAATTGGGTTTTTGTGCTTATACAGAACGGAAAACAAGATAAAATCCGCATAGATACAGCTATCTACCTACATACATACATCTGTATGTATTTGCATATATTTGTAGGCAAACTCTTGAAGAATTAAATTAAATTGATTTTAATTAACATTTTCACAGGTAATTGCCCTTAAGGTATTTGTGAAAGTCACAGAAAAGTTTTAAACAAGTTTAAGTTTGGTGAATTCTTAACGAGAGACGAACCTTAGATATTAAAGCACTTTCTATGTCTACAGACGGTGACTAAAACGGTCGAATTTTTAAAGGGGGGACCACTGCAACTTGTATAAGGAAATTTTGTTATTCCTTCTTGGTTTGTTTTGTTTCTTGTGGACTTCGATAATATGGAAGTTAAAGCACTCTTATGTAAGAACGATATTTAATATACTCAAATAAAATATTTAGTGTTGTCTCTTTAAAGTGTCGATTATTTGATGAACGCACGGAAAGCAACTTGAAGTAATTCCAATAAGTTTCAATTAATTGCCAACGACAAACTTAAATTGTTAAAAACTCGGCACCACAATTTTAATAAAAAAAAACTCTGAAGGCCTTAGTTTTCTTGGAAAAAAAACCTGTATTCTTGATTAAAATACACTTTACACTATTCTTATAAATAGCTTGTTAGATAAGCAAAAGCGGTAAATGGCTGTGTAATAACTGTAAATATATATCAAAGATCATAACTCTCGATAACGTCTCTTTCTCTTTTCCCCCTGCCTCTTGGCCCTGTACTGACAAGCGCATTCTAAAAGCATAGCTAATGATTACCTAGACGTCGATTATCTAAGCAATCAATTTGACATTCTAAAAAAAATTGAATGCTAATTAATCAAATATCGAATCGAATCTCAAAGCTAGCTTTTTCAGATGGCATCTATGTCTTTGTCTCTCTTTGTCGCTAGATTCGTATAACAATAATCATGCATTAGCAAATTCCCTACAAGGGTATCACAAATACATTTTAAAACGTGAAAAAAGGTGCCAAGTGCTGCTACTTGTATGTTTTTTTGGCAGCTTAAATTTCCTGGCTTTAACTCAAATTCAAATTCCAAATCAAAATCAAAATCATGGCCATGGCTAATACTCGCATGCGATTTCACGTTTTCGGGTTTTCAGTCAAACCAAACCAAATCCGAGACAACAGCAACAAAAACGTATACAAAAAAAAAACCATAAATAAATAAACATGGCTGAATAAATGAATATTAAATGGCCAAAGAGCTACGACAACAACCACAACAACAACTGGAGATGTACCCTAAAGGCCTAGACCTTCAGATACCCTATATTGCGAGTGCTTATAAATAAATTTAAATCCAGTTATGTTGCTAGCTATTGGTGTTGCTAAGCAGTCATGTCAATTATGTTGCTTGGCAACCAAAAACATACAAAAAGTTGCTATCATGCTCAAATTTTAAAATCTTTTTTTTTAATAAACACAAAAGAGGTAATTTAATTCATGCAATTTACACATTGGGGTTTATAAATTAATTCCATAATAGCCTAAATATTTTCAAAATGAAGCCATTTTTGCCAATTAAATAATAAATTTATTATGTTGAACATCAGAGAAGGATTCTTTAAGTTTTGGAGTTTCTGTTCGTGAAGACCCTCTCTTAGCTCATAGATATAGGGTATCAAGAGCAAAAAAAAATAATGCTAAAAAAATAAAGTAAAGTAATATAAATGAATGGTACGCCAAACGATATTCGATATAGTCAAATAGCAGCAAATGTTTGCATGCTTGTTTGCCTTATCAATTTGCATTGAGAGTGTATGTGCTTGTGTGTGTGTGTGTGTGTGTGTGTGTGAGGAAATGTTAGTGACTATGTGTGTGTTTGTGTGTGTGTCTGTGTGTATGTAAGTGTAAAGGTGTGTGAGTGGGTGTGAGATGGGGAAAGAAAAACTAAACTCAAGTTGAAGTTACCCGCCACATGCAACGACAAAACTTACTTAGAAATTTGATTGACGCCGATGACGACGTCATCCGCAAAACATTTGAAAACTTGAAACTTGGCCTAAGGTTTCATTTTTGTTGTTTGTTTTTTTTTTCTTTTTCGTTTTCCTCTTTCTGTTTTTTCGCCTTTTTTTCTCTCACTCTTTATGCTGAAAGCCGCCCACGTACAGCAACAACAACAACAACAACAATAAAGAGATACTTTTACACACACAAACCACGGGAGCGGAAGCAACAGCTTTGACACAACCGTTCAATTGGAGGGTGTAGAAGAAGGCAGTGGCCAAGGGAGAGGGCGTGGCAGTGCGTTGTGATGGCGTGAGAGAGCAAGAGCAACAGCAACAGCAACATCAAAACGGGCAGCGTGGCAATGACAAGCTTTGCGGTTTTTAGTTACAGCCCCAACTTGTTTTTAAGCACCGTGGTTGACTCTAAGGTTAAGCTAGCAGGCAAATAAATTATAAAATTGAGCCATTAGATTCGATAAGTATTATCACCTTCAGTACTCTGAAGATTCTTTTGAGGCACTTTTAAGAGTGCGCCACTTAGTAGAAGCCAGTAAATGTCTTTCGCTACTTCTGAAGTTTTATTGATTCTTTACTTGAGTTTCACTTTCCACCCATACAAAATCAGATTTGGCATCCCTTAGCGATATTCAACTGATCATTAATATTGAATTTAATAACAATTAACCAACTCTTTCTTCTCGTAGGCGATTTCGTTCCACTGTACCTTTCGGAGCTGCTATTGTGCGCTATTGTCATTTACTTTGTGGCAAGCAATTACATGCGAGAAGCCAAGCGGCAGTTGCTGATGTTGATTTCTGCTGTTTGTTGTTGCCGTTGCCATTGCCTATGGTTCTTTTTTCCCCCACCCCCACTTCTATGCTTTTTTTTTTGCTTTTTGTAGGCGTGGCCCAGTTATTCGTTGTTGTGGCTGTTGTTGGTGTAGTTTTGCCACATTTGGCAGACAGAAATTTGTGTCAAGCCGACGACGATGGCAAAGAACATCTTTTTGGGCGCTGCTGCGCGAAAACATGCGTAAAAGTAGCTGCTAAAACTGCCAGCTTTTGAGCCCTTCCTAGCCTAGATGACTCCCCCCATCCAGTCAAGCACTTCCAACCCACTGGCCAACATGGCTTTAGGCGCTGAAATTAAAACGACGCTAGGCAACAACAAACCAACAAACAAACTTTGTTTTTGGCGCAAAAGGCGAGAAGAAAAGGCTACGATGTGGTATATGGTGATGGTAGGCAGGGACAAGGGGATTCTTTGGGGGAGTGAATGGTCTGCATTTAACAACGGTGTTGACAGCAGCATCGGGCACTGGCATCTGTCAAACATGTCATACGCAAAATAGCTTAACTGTCATAAAAACAGAGGGTGGAGATCGTAAAACGCTTTATGGCAAACCCAGAAAGGAGAATAAATTGGATTTTTGGGTGGTGATGGTGGAGGCATTGACGTCGACGACGTACGGTAGAGGTAGAAAAGGTGAAGCACATATGGCAAATGTGCGGCAGCGTTTATGTCTAACAAGTGCTAACAGAGGTAGCCCATTTGGGGAAATCATTCTGGAAGGAGTTTTTATTTTGATTGACAAAAGCTAACATTTGGTAGCCAAACATTTATTTAGGTTGGCTTTCAAAAATATTTGAATAAGTTTTAGTACTTAAATAAAGTTAAATATAGCAGACGGTTGGCCAGAAGCGATTGGTTTTATGGTACCTTTACTAAAGGTTTAATCGGAAATTAAAAAAGACAAAAAAAAAAATATTGTATTTATAAGATTACATTTTTAATACTCATTTAACACATATAAAAACTAGGTTGCTGAAGACAGAACCTAGAACTAAGAACTGGGTCACATCAGACTTCATTTCAAACTCGAATATTGCCGAAAATGTTAATTTGGCTTATGGGACAAAGCAATGGCAAGCAATAAAATTTCTACTACTTAATTTATCGGCTAATTCATCTTCTTTAGCAAGAAAAAATGATCGCTTAAATATGAAATGGTCTTTTGTTATTTTCAATTTTCGTATGCCCCTATTACAAAAAAACCAGCCAGTGTCACTGCCTTGGACAAGAGTAAAAAGGAAGGGGCAAGGTGCGGTGTAGGCACATTCTTATTGAGCCGAAAAAATGCCTTCATTATGTCGGAGATTCGAATTTTTTTTGGTTTTATTTGATTTATTTATTAACTTGTATATTTTATCTCCCGCCATCGCTCTCTCTTTTATCTCTCTTATCTCAGCTGTCTCTCTCTATCTTTCTCGCTCTTCCCCATTCATCTCTTCCTTTTTTGCTCAATGGCTGCTTCTTCTTTTTCTTGTAGTGCCCAGAACGAACGCCAACGCCTCATAGTTTTTTTCCTTTTCTCTGCATGTATGTGTATATGTGGGCGTATAACTGTATTGGTTATGTGTATATGTAGCGGTGGGGGGTGGAGGTGGGGATTTTTTTAATAATAGCCACACACACGCACTCACTTACAAACACACATATACATACATGCCATTTGAAAGCTCCCTCTGGAGCTGGAAGAATGTTGCACTAAAAACTTCAACGCCCGCACTCTGGCAAATATCAAACATCAGCAACATCAACATCAGCAGCAGCCGCAACGGCAAAAATCACAAAAACAAATACAACAAACTTTCATTCCATAAGTGTGTGTGCAATCCCCTCAGTCCTCCAACCGCCCGCATTCATCATGGGTAAGAGAATTGGGTGGGTCGCTAGTTGGGCGAGGGGTAGAGGGGTAGGTACTGCCGCAATAATGCTCATGTTGTCTGCTGCGGCAAAACAGAGAATAGGGCAACATTTATGAGTAACGTGGGGAGAGGACACAAAGAGGGAGGATAGAGAAAAAAGTGCTAAGAGAGAAAGGCAAAAAGCAGGAAGTTTCTATAGTTTAGTTCCTCTCTTCAAATTTCGGTTCTTTCGTGCAAATTTTTGCTCATAAATTTTTGCATTTCAAACAATTGAGCTTTTTTTTTGTTTAATAAATGTTATTATGGCTAGATTGTGGTTGTTGTTGTGAAGTGATGACAACAAGCAAATGCTAATAGAAAATGCACAACAACAAACATACACACACACACACACACGAATTCAGCATACCTCTTACTTGCGGCTCCAACGGACGCCACCGCTTGTCTCTACTTCTAGCAGCAGCAGCGACGACAGCAACAACAAATAAGAATAATAATAATAAAGCACAGCAACAAAAACTAAACGAAACGCCGACACGAGCGAATTCAGGTGGCAACGAAACGGGTGGCGTGGGGCGGAGGGCGTAGCGGCTTCACAAAATGCACTGCGCGTTGACGGCACTTTTTTTGTTTTCCTTGAATATTTAAGAATGATTACCTCAAGGAACCTTTAAGCCGCGTTAAATAAAAATCTGCTAGTTAAAATCAGAACTGTTTAACCACAGAAAAATTAACACATTTTAAAACCGGTTAACAACGATTCTATTTTCTAAGCATTTAATTTAGCTTGATGCACTGGCCAATATTTTTCAAAACTTTTTGATATTTTAATCGAAATCGAGCAACCGTCCGACCGCACAACCGCTCACTTCAAAAACAAAAACAACACTGGCGCTGCAAAACGCGCTCCCCAAATGGTTGAGCAATACACTGCAAAAAAATTGTTGGCGCTGAAATTTAATTTAGAATATTTTAATTCTTCCCACTGTATCCAACAAAATTGAGTTCGACTGCCCATCTTGCATTTCGTTTTTTTTTCTTTCTCTTTTGCTCCCACACAGACATATGGCTCAGATGGCTCGAACATGTGAGCTTCCAACTCGAACATTTCAGCTCAAAGCGAGCTATGTAAACACTCTTTGAGTATGTTAACAAACTTTAAATTTTGAGTCTGTTGACTAACAGAAACCGAACTCGCCACACCAACATGAATTTGACCGTTATCAAAAAATTTGAAATCGATCAAAAATTCACAATTTTTGACCAATGGCTTAATGGGCTTTATTTGTTTAATCGGCAAATATGTAAGATTTTAATTTTTCTAGAAAAGAAGCCCCAACCGTTTTAATGACATTTCTCAGTGCACCAATTCCAGATGCAACCATCGCGCTTATTGCAACCAAAACCACCTGGATACAGAGCACAAAATTCTTCAGAATTCATAAATTTACAACTACCAGCAGGGCAATAATAATTGTAGCATCCAGCTGAGCAGGTCTCCCGTTGATTGTACTTACAGCCAGAGCAATCCAGAATATCTGAAAATATTTTCTTTTAACTGTGAAGAACTGGAATTCATTAAAAAGACTTACCGCCTTCTTTGCACTCGGGTGTCGAGCAGGCCAGCTGTGGAGGATTTGGAGGCATTATCAAAATCGGCGGATCGTTGCTCTCGACTATATGAGGAGGCTTCAGATAGATGGTCGGCTGTGTGCATACCCTTGGATCACACAGCTTCATGCCGCGACTGGAGCACACCCAATTGGGTGCATAGTTACGGCAGATTCGCGGAGACTTGACCAAGCAGCAACCATCTGGTGGCACAGAGTCTGCATAAGCTTCTGTCGTCGATGAGGTGGTGGTGGTTGACTGGGTTGTTGGAATAGGAGGGAAATACCAAGCTCCCCTTCTTGTGGTGGTTTCTGTAATCGGAGCCGGGGGCAAAACTTCTGGCTGGTGGCTGGGTGCTAGACTATCGTACTCCACCTTATTGATATTCTCCGTGACCACAGTATACTCATGGCGATTGTGAATAACATTGTCGATCTCCAGTATGGTGGTAATATAGCCAGGTGGCTGGCAACGTTTCCCATGCCACACGGTTCCAGTGGGACAGGCGGGTGATAGACAACGACCAGCGTAGTATTCTCCTTCGGTACAGACAATTTTCCGGCATTGTTCGTCAAAGAAAATTGAGCCAGGTGGACATCGAACTTGTTCATCGGGAGACGGTTCGATAATGGGTGGTGCTACTGGAGGGGTTTCGCTGATTGATTCTTCGGTGGTGGTTGTTGTAGTGGTTGGTTCTTCTGTAGTTGTTGTTGTAGTGGTTGCCTCCGTAGTTGTTGTTGTTGTTGTTGTTGTAGGCTCTTCAGTGGTTGTTGTAGTGGTTTCCTCTGTAGTTGTTGTTGTGGTAGGTTCTTCGGTGGTTGTTGTAGTGGTTGGCTCTTCTGTGGTTGTTGTAGTAGTAGATTCCTCTGTCGTGGTGGTAGTAGTAGGCTCTTCTGTAGTGGTTGTAGTTGTCTCCTCTGTAGTGGTTGTTGTTGGCTCCTCTGTAGTGGTTGTTGTTGGCTCCTCTGTAGTTGTTGTCGTAGTAGGTTCCTCTGTAGTGGTTGTAGTAGCTTCTTCGGTTGTGCTTTCAAATGGACACGGCACTGGATGCTTTGGATGACACAACCCATCCGTATGTAGGAAATAATCTAAGCACAATCAGGAACTTCAGTGAGCATTATTCATTCTCACATTTCTGTCGTACTGGGCTTACCCTCGGGGCATCTGTTAATTCTGTAGCACAAGCCATTCACAAATTCATGACCCTCGGGACAGCTTCCCAACTATAAAAAGAAACACAAAATACTTGCGAATGACTGAATGAATGAACCTTGTGCTCGTGTTGGCCTTACCGCGCCCGAGGTGGCTAACTGATAACCTTTTGCCAAGCGTAGGCTTCCCAAAATTGCGCAAACCAACCACAACAACCGAAAGTTTGAAGCAGACATTGCGAGTTCCAACTACGATCTTCCGCTGTCTGAGAATGAAAGGCAACTAACTAGCACCACCAGAACTAGCACCACTTTCGGGCCAGCTAAACTCAAAACATAATTGTCCCTGTACGCCGATAACCTTTCAGACAGATTGGGGTGCTGCTTAGATTAGAGCTGAGATGTGATGAGATGAGAGGTTCTCCGTGTGCTTCCGCTTTATTTGCTTAGTTCTAATCGGTATGTCCGTCTATCAAGTTCTGCTGCTGCTGCTGCTGCTGGTGGCCTTCGCCTTGGCCGAAGCTCAATGTCCAACGAATACAATCTACATCAATTCCCAATGCGTGCCAATATCCTGTAGTCCTCCTTTAATCCTACAAAATGGAGTTTGCGTCAATCCGAATGGTACGCAGTGCGGAAATGGTGAGCACTATTGAGGAATCCAAGTGGTATTCAGTATTTTAATTGATGATTAACTTCTAGGTCAAGTCTTTGTAAATGGAGGATGCTCAAACATTATTATCAATGTTTATCCGGCCTCTGGCGGCGGACAATCGTCCATTGGTTGGGTTCCGCCTAATGGTCCTGGCCAAATTCCTTGTCCTAATCAGCCTCTCACCCCATATCCACCATTGCTGAGTGAACCCACTCCTAGTCCTACACCATATCCTCCCGGTGCAAGTCCTGCTCAACCGAATCCTTGTCCAAATAGTCCTGTAACTCCATTTCCTCCTACTCAACCTCTTCAACCGCCTCCCGTAACGGCGGATCCTCCGGTTCAACAGAATCCTTGTGGAAATACTCCAGTAACTCCATTTCCCCCTACTAACCCTCTTCAACCGCCATCCTATCCCAGTAATCCCGAAACGCCGTATCCTCCCGTTCAACAGAATCCCAACAATTCCGTAACGCAGAATCCCCAGAGTCCCTGTTCAAACAGTCCGGTAACACCTTTTCCCCCTTACCAACCTATTCAACCGCCTTCCTATCCCCTCAATCCCGCAACTCCGTATCCTCCAGGCCAGCAGAATCCTTGTCCAAATAGTCCTGTAACTCCGTTTCCTCCAACTTCTCCTGCTCAACCAAATCCGTGTCCAAACAGTCCCATAACTCCGTTTCCCCCAACTTCTCCTGTTCAACCAAATCCTTGTCCAAATAGTCCCGTTACTCCGTTTCCTCCAACATCTCCCGTTGAACCAAATCCCTGCCCAAATAGTCCCGTCACTCCGTTTCCCCCAACATCTCCCGTTGAACCAAACCCATGTCCAAACAGTCCCGTGAGTCCGTATCCACCTACTCCACCCGTTCAAACGAATCCTTGTCCAAATAACACCTTAACTCCTCCAATTGACCCAGTCCAACCGACACAGACTCCTCCGGTTGAGCCTACCACCCCCATAGATACTCCGGAACTGACAACCACGGAACCAAAGGAACCTTCTGTACCAGCAACTACTCCTCCACCGGCTCCGCTTATTCATTGTCCCGAGGGCACAATTCTGTTGAATGGAAAATGTCGCCTAGTTTACTGCAGTTCCGGAATTTACTCGGATGGTCGCTGCGTGCGAACTCGTTGCCCATCGGGCACCACCTGGACTGGCCAAAAGTGTGAGAAACCCAAGCCCATGGAGCTAGGACCCATTCATCTGGAGAAGACAATCATCAATCCAAAAGCTGATGCAGGAGCCAATCTGGTCATTCATAATGTTAACAACTTGCTGGTCAATGCCTCAATCGCTCTGACACCTGGAGCAGCCATAGACTCCGATGAATATGAAGAGGAGGAGGATGAGGAGGAAGTCAGTCCAAGCCCTGCTCCTGATGCCACAAAATGCTGCAATGTTGTATCTCCCCGCCTATGTCGAGGTCAAGGGGAGAATATCAAATGGAAGTGCTTCAGCCGAACTCAACAACAATGCGGAAACTTTTGCAGTGCATCCAAAGTGGTCCTAAAGCCATCCAATGTCACCAGTTGGTATGATGGAAATGATGAAATGCTGATTATGCCACCCAACTGGCAATCCTCCTGTCAGACCACAGGCAAATGTGACCAGAGCAAAGGTAGGAGGAAATTTCATTTCTGTTTCATTCAATTAATTTGTTGTGTTCCGCAGAGCATCACGATTGCAGCGGCTGTGCAGCGGGATTGGTGGCCACTTGCTCCAGCTATTGCTATACCTATCGATGCAGCAGCCACAACTGTGCCTTCTACGATCAGGAGCAATATTGTCAACAGTATGCGGGCAAAGTGGGATGTCGTCCCGAGGATGGTTGGTTCCAATGAGTCATCATAAATTCTTTTCCCATGGAAACAGTCTTCAGGTTTTGTTGTTTTTATCAATTATAATCAAGAATAGATAAAATTCTCGAGCTATGCTTGCTGATTGTAGTATGTAAATTTTGGCCAACTTTCTATATTTAAAGTAAAGTCTCAAAAGCCCCCAATCAATTAAAGGCTTAAAGCTATTAAATAAATGTTTAATAAATCTAAGGTGTTTAGTGATTAAATAAAATGTTAACCACATTTTTCGAATATTTCGGAGTGGCTGGAAATGAGTGAAAGCTCTGCCGCCACATACCTTCTCCCATAAAGGAGTCTATCTGGTTGACGGTGACGGTGATAGCGGGACATAATCAATTCTGTATTTACGATAATGTTATCTAATCGATAACATGTTGCTTTTGTTACCATTTTGCCAAAGTTATTTATTATTTGTGGTGAAGGTGCGAATAGCGAAAAGCTCTAAAGGCCATTGCAGTAGAGTAAAAAGTTTCCACACTGACGGTCGTCGTTCCAATAAGTGATTCCCAAGAAGGAAGGAGCGTCTCCCATAACTTGACCAATCGTCTATCTTAATCATTCATTTAAACATAGACTTGTCAAGAGAAGGTAAGCAGACCACCAGTTGACATTCTAGAGCCATGACGTGTAATTGTCGGCCTTGGGATTAGGTTCAATTACCGAATGCCAATTAAATCATCATAAGAATATTGTTCTTATCTTATCTATTGTCACACCAAAACAGCTCCATGAAATGCTGACGATCGTGGTATTCGGTGTTATGCTGCTGCTGGTGACGCCAGCTTTCGCCACTGACGCCACCGGAGAAGGCAGTGCTGGGACAGTAAAGGATCAAATTGTTGTTCAAACGCCGTTGCAGAACTATGAGCAGCCCACTCTACGTGACTACGAGGAATGCCAAAATAACCGACAAACTTGCCTCGATGTTTGCGCCGATAGTCTAACCTGCCAATCCGAGTGTCCCCTGTGTCCGGAGTTGTACGAGAAACCTCTGGTGGTCCAGGGTGTCAATGACACGGATTATGTGGCTCAACCTGCCCAAGTGCCGCTAAACACAACGAATATCATACGACTAACAAACGAGATAAACAATATTATCAAACACGATATACAGAATCGAAACGAGGTCAATGTGCAAGTCCAGCAGAATGTCTCCCAAGTGGGTGGACGTTTCGGCTTGGGATTCAATGAGCAGGGTCCTTGCTGCTATGTGGTGCGACGCTCCAAGGAGTGTGAGCACAAGGAGAACTGCAAAGAGCGCAGTCGTCAGCGGGTGTGCGGGGAACGCTGTCAGGCGCGTGTGATGCTGGCCCGTCGTGTGGTCCAGTGTGATGCGGACCAGCCCACAGAGTGCCATGAGACAGTTGAGTATGTGCCACGCAGAAAGAAGTCTCATAGTCGTCACTCGAAAAGGACAGCCGATGGCAATCGCTGTCGTTACATTGGCAATATCTGGCCGTATGTCTCGTGTGAGGGTGAGAATGTCCGAGTGAAACGTGCCAGCTGCCAACGCTGCCTAGAGCTTCCATATGGTTATATTCTACAGCATGGCCTACCCACAGAATGTGCCGCCTGCTTCCAGGGTCAGTTTTTGGGTCCAGTTATGCCCATGCTTTATATGCCATATGCTCCCATACAGCAACCCAGTTTTGGTTATGACAAAGAGCAGGAAAATGGTGGACAGCAGGTGGATAACGAAACCGATCCCGATAGCGGTTGGATACTGGAGACACAAAAGTGCTTTGATGACAACAATCAAATGGTAGATTGCCCCAAACCCGATGAGGGCAGTGGCGATGGCGGCGAAGGTGATGCTTTGCCTCCAGCTCACTTGGAGGATAACAGCCAAAAGAATGAGGATACTGATGACAATTATGGTGTAGCTGTACAGCGACGAAGACGTCGTCAGAGTCGCCGACAATTTATGCGGTCCTCTTATAGTAAACGCAATTCCAACTCCTTTTGAGTCTAGCTTAATATACAATAATGTTAATAGTAATATAACATGAGATTTCCCCTTGACCTAACCAAATCTAAGCACCCATTGTTCAAGAATTTGTTTGCGAATAAAATAATTAGTCTGTGTTCGTTTTTCCAAAAATTTCAAGTTAAGAAAATCACTTAAGATAAGCTAACAAGGTCCGAAAGATTGTTTAAGGTTTCGGTTTACAGAAGTCAATTTAACCTTTAATTGTTATAAGCGATATAATACCTCTAGATGTTATTTTATATGATTCGTCTATGAGTAAGTTAAAGCTTTATCAGATACAATAAGAAATCACTCAACAATGATCAGATGAAAATTTTGATGAAGCAACATTCATCACTTTTTACATCAGACCTTAACAAATAATTCATCAGACGTGTTCGCCAAGCAAGTTCAAACTGGGCACAGATAACCTTGTGTGAGTTATAAATCGAAACATGAAAATCAAGTGTTTATAATGATAATAGGTAACGCTCCCTTTTTTTTTTGGAAGGACATACAAAATATGTATTGCAATTATTTAATTGAGGCAGTTTGTTATAGGTGTTTATTTCAACATTAATATTATTATTATTATTTTTCTTGTACGTTAACAATTTTCTAATCTTCTATTACATAATTCAACGTTTTGTTTGACATTTAACGGAACGAATTGAGGAAAAACATATTTCTGATTAGGTTTTATTATGCATCATGTAGGTTGTAGTAGGTACGTTAAGATTAATGCGAAAACCTTGATAACGTGTCAATATTTGTTTTTTGTTTTATGAGAATTTAAATTTTTCTATATACCACCACATAAGTGTGTATGTAAGTATGTATGTTTGTATGTTTTTGTTTTATAATAATATATAATTTAATTGGTTTAAATAACATTTTGTTTATGCAGGCAGGCATCGTAGAGACTTGTGCGGAGGGATGAGGGTGGATAGGGTAAATTTCTCTGCTTATAGACTAAACAACATTGAATATAGTTTATTTGTTTGTTTCTTTGTTCTCATCTCGATTGGCGCTTAAAAATTGTTTGTTGCATTTTAGGTAGATAGTTTTCCATGTGTGTTTGAACAATGTGAGGAAACAAGAATTTCTAAAAAGTCTTACGATAATATTGCGCAATATGTGTGTTTAATTTTAGTATGTTTTGGTTTTGTCTGCGATTTATTTGATGCCTAATTCCTTGAGTTCGGTTTCTTCATCGACAGAGTCCTCATCATCGGAACCATGAACCGATGGAGCTGGTGTTGTGTGGCCTAGGAAAAAAAGAAAAAACAAAAATATTGTTAATAATCATTTCAATCGATTTTAGATTTTACAATCTCAATGATTTTTAAAGGTCGTAGTTATGCAAAAATTTTCGTAGAATATGACACTTTAGGTTTAGCAAAAGTATGATTATAATCATATGTCTAATCTG
Organism: Drosophila nebulosa; assembly: GCA_024703675.1. Classification (NCBI taxonomy): domain Eukaryota; kingdom Metazoa; phylum Arthropoda; class Insecta; order Diptera; family Drosophilidae; genus Drosophila; species Drosophila nebulosa. The sequence goes on along the minus strand of JANFPS010000004.1, from coordinate 11,016,620 downwards.
TTAGACTTACGCGATGAGGTAGGGCTCGGTGGTTCACTGTGGGGACGCGAGAAAATCAAATTATTGCGTGACCCGTACATAGTCAGTTCATCCACATAGTCTGGATAGACGGCCTGCAAAGCCTTAACCCTGGCCTGTCTGTAGTACTGTAAAGGCAAATATACCACATACAAATTAGTCAAATTGTTTAGGTTGCCTTACTTAATCTGACTACTTACAATGCCCAGAGTACGCCAGTCGAGCAAGTCACTGAGACGCTCTGTGCGATTACGTTGTATGATACGCTGTCGGCGATTTAGACGTGAGAATTCCATCATGAAGCTCGACAATTGCTGAACACTGTTCTCGAGGCCAATGTAACGACGATCGACAATATAGATGCCATAGGATTTGGGATCACTGATATGCTCCTGCATGAAGCAACCGAATCCGGACAGATTTGTGGTCACGCTTGGTATGCCCATCACCGTGCACTCGGCCGGGGTATAACCCCAGGGTTCATAGTACGAGGGGAACACGCCCAAATGACAGCCACGCACAAATTCCTCATAGTCGATGCCAAACAATGGATTTGTCGAGGTCAAAAACTCGGGATGGAAGACCATTTTGACGCGATCATGCACAGAGTTGAACAGATGACAGCGACGAATCGATGACAGGACGGGATCATTCCAGTCGTCGGCCACATTGTGTGTGGTCACTGGCGGCATGGAGTCACGTTGCATGGCAAACATGCAACGTTTGATCTTCACCAGATCATCCTTCTCCAGCAAATCAGCAGCATTGGGTATGTGGCCCTTGAGGCAAGTATCGAACATACGTTTGCCCACCGCTTGTTGGACATTGTTGATGGTGTCACGCAGCTGCTTGATCACCGCATGACCACGCAACGAATCCACATTGAAATTATTGGTTTTCGTTGGAAAGATGAGGAAGGCCACCACTGTCGTGTCGGGACGTTCATGTTTCAGCATGGCATTCAATCTGGCAAGGGATTCGATGAAAATATCGGCACCCTTGTTGCCAAACTCATAGCGGCCGGCAATGAAAAAGTACAATGTCTTATCCAAATCGAAGTCCATGTGGCTAAAGACGAGATAAAAATTGTTCACAAAGGATTGCTTGAGAGGAATAACGGTTACTTACCCATAGAAATGTCCGCGTACAAACTCATTGATCTTCTCCTTGGCAACGGCATGCAGATTCTGGAACTCGTGTATAGCTGAAAATTTCTTGACATTCAAACCATTTGGCGTAATTATATCTGGTTTCCTCTTGAGCAAATGCTCTGCCTCATAGCCGGTAATTTCCGAAACGGTAGTAAATATATGGGCCAAATGGGTGGCTCCCCGCTCCAGGCAATAGCGATGATAGATCTGCCGTTTGCCCGCCTCCTCGTCGACAGCGAATTTATCGAGATTATTATAGAAATCCGTGTTGCCAGCACACAGATAGCGACCCAATAGGGTGGCATGAGTCGTGAATACAGTGGCAATCTCGACCTTTCGTGTCCTTAGGACTATTAAACCGACACCGGCTTGCCACTCATGGAAATGGGCCACAATTCGCGGAGCACCTAGGCCATTGTTTTGGGAATATGACACAGCGAAATTGCGGAACTCTTCCAGAAATTCAGCAATCATGAAACCCAAAATAATGGCATCATTTGTCTCAATGTCCAAATGTGGAATACCGATATGACATTTTTCCCACATTTCGGATTTGAATTGATCTAATTTCCATGCAGCCGAGCCAATGTCGAAGAGTATCAGTTGCGGATTGCCATCAACTAGCCAACGTCCTGTATGGATTTTATAGCCACGGGATCGCAAGGTATTAACGGCATCCAGCAGAGGATTGCCTCGTGGAAATTCCATTTCCTCCATCTCAGTGCGGGCACAGTTCTCCTTGTAGGGTCCCATCATGCACAACTGCTCACCCATTTCCTCGGTGGACACGTAGGCCTTGGAGCGAATGACCGTGTAAATGCCACCGACCTTGTTGGCCACCTCCCATGCTACCTCAAAGTTCCAGCGGTTCTCACGCGATGCAATGTCACCGCGATCGAAATAATCCTTCAAATCCGCTCCGGATTCCACACGCGAAAAGCGACGATTCATCTGTAAAAGATAACGCAAAGGAATTAGAAAATACAACAATGGAAAAAAAAGGACAAATTTTGATTTAGGGCCCAACTTTTAAGGCATACGACGAGGCATCGTTATCTTCAAAGCGATAGGACATTTGGCGGCGCATCATCTTGAAGCGGCTTGAAGTAGAAGCTGGGGCAACTGCTTAGTCGGGGATCTGGCCGCGTACTGATAGTGTTAGCTAAATTTAGCTGCCGGCTGACCTAGATTATTAGTTTACAAGCTCAGGTTTGCTGGCGGCGGCGGGTTGTCATCACGCACTCGGCCACCCATTGATCGATTGATCGATCGATTGCCCGAACGATTGCATTATTGATAAGACCGATGCACGTTAACATTAACATCAATAGCTAATGTTTGCCATGTCCCTGACATTCGCATTGTGTCTGCATCCTATACATGAATCTGTATATATAATACAAATCAAGTATATATATGTACATACATTGGACTATCCATCGATTCTAATTATAGTTCTCGGAAATGGTCAGCACATGGACAGCTGCCAGAAAGCAACAATGACGATGTCAAATGCTTCTTCTTTCGACACCAGAAAGCGGAAAATGTTTGAAAACTCACAACTAAATAACAAATCAATTGGATTTTGTAAATAGCTTAAAAGTTTAGGAATTTACATGAAAAATTAGTGCATTAAAATGACTAAGCCTGGAAATATTAAAAATCTCAAGGTATTTACTTTTAATGAATGAGTTTATAAAAAAATAATGAAAAAGCTCCAAACTAAAGCAAATTTTAGGTCACACTTTCTGTAATTCCCATTTTATTTTAAGGATCTAAAATGTCCTGATCAGCAATACGTCACCCAAACAATAAAAAAAATTGACGTGTTTAAGATTTCATCAGTATATGATCTTTATAAAATGGAAAAGTGTAACTCTCAGACATAATAATGTATAATATATAATTATCCCCTTCTCCTATATAGAAAAATTATAAAATTTATTTATTTGTCTATTCTTGGCAACTTAACTCGGAATTGAGCAATGTTAAGAAGGCGGAACAAAGTTCATTCTATCAAAATTTGCTTGCGGCACAAAACTTTGATCTTAAACTATTTTCTGCAATTGATGTAACTAAATGACGCCATCAGGTCATAAAGAGTCCCTTTGCTTAACGGGAATACTGATAAACCAAATCATGTAATAAAGGAAAAGGGAGCGAGGTGTGTGTTCTTTCCATTCATCTATACCCGAAAGGTTTATAAATTGTCACTAAATGACGGCCACACAATCGTAAAAATAATATTTGCAATCGGCCCCACTGTTGCACAATGTAAATAGTTTTTAAGTGCTTTACTTTTCTCACTCTCACACCAGTGACAAAGGTCTTAACCAATGTGAGTGATAAAATGTGATTAACGCCTTGTTGCAAGGGGCAGGTACTCGGCTCTATCTACTTGATTTCAATGTATGCGAAAGTAAAAGTGCAGAATGCAAGAATAAAGAAATTTATTCTTATACCACGGATCCTTCTCTCTTTCTCTCTCTCTCTCTCTCTCTCTCTCTCTCTCTATCAATTATTTTTGGCAATTGTTCAATTTCGTATTGCTTACGTTGTTAATTTTTAGTTTTTATTGAATTAATTTGAATAACAATTGATGTGAATAAGGCTGGACGAGAGGGTGGGGTAGAAATAACTGTTTTGGGGCATGTCACACGAGCGGGCGTTAATTGATACGTCTTCGAGTTGCTGCAACTTCCTTAACCGCAAAACACAGACGAGGTGGGGAGACGGGAACGTGGGCGACACAAAGTTTTCGTTTCGTTCGTGTGGCAAGAGCAGAGAGTAGAGAAATGCTGTCTGTTTCGGTTTTTTTCATTGCCAGAGCGAGCGGCAGCAGCTAAAGTCAAATAAAGGTCAGTGGCAGCAGCAGCAGCGGTGCGCTGCTCTGCTTCTGCCGCTGCCGCTGTCTGCCGGGGCCGGGTGCTTAGAATTCTGAAATTGTTGGTAGTTTCTTTCTGAGCCTTTTAATATTTATTTTTTGTTTTTAACTTGCTCAACGAGTTTAACTTGATAATGCTATTGTTGTAGCTACTTTTGTTGTTGCATTCCTTTTGCCAGGTGAGAGAGTTTTGTTGCTTTTCTTTTCTTTTTTGTTGCCGGCGCATTGATAGTAAAGACCTTAGAAGGTAACTTAGCCTCTCTATCTCTCTCAATCGTTTCTACCTTTCTTATCAACGTTTTGTTTATGTTTCACATTTATCACCGGTTTTTTATTATGTGTATATTTTTATTTCCCTTTTTGCATTGGTGCATTGTGAAAATATGTTGTTTTTTTTTTTGCATTGCCGTCAAGTTGGCGCCAATTGCAAAATGAAAAAGAAAATGTTGATAACAAAATTTGTTTGTATTGAAAATTATTGGCACGCGCACAGCTGAGATCTGTTTTTGGGTGTTGGTAGACGGGGAGTGGGTGGAGAGGACTTTTCCTTTTCACAAAATTAATTTTACACGATTTGGAAATTCACCTTGTAGCCCTCGACGTCGGTTTTGGCCAATCGAAACAAAAAGAGAGTTTTTTAACAATTATTTAATTTTAATAATCGAATTTGAATTGACAGTCAAACGACAAATAAACGGACCGCACAACCGCTCACCATGAAAACAAAAACAACACTCAAAATTCGTTCCCCCAATTTTGGAGCAATACACTGAAAAAACAACTGGTGGCGAAACTGCGGGAAACAATAAATTTTGAGACCCTATATTTGAGTTCCAGTATTTTGATTTTAATAAATTAAAATTCTTCCCCTGTATTTGAGTCCCGGTATTTAGAGCGTCGGTTACCCCCGTTTTCTTGGCTCCCACTATTAGGGTAACCAGCCCTACAAAAACTTTGGCGCTCATTTTAAATAATGCGAATTCGAAAATCAACTTGACTTAGAGAATATATCGAGATGGCGAGTGGCCTTAAAATGGATTTGAGTTTAAGTGAAAGGTAAGGACTCAGAATTGACAGATGGATTAATATTTTCTCATTAAAAATTAAAAAGGTGTATGGAAGACAAACTATTATTTACCTAGAAAGGGCGGTTTACTTACTTTGACTAATTTGAAATTTTTTACACCCAACTAATAAAAAGAAAACTAATAATTAAAATTTTTTGAATAATTGGCCACGTGAATACAAAATATTTTTTGCAAATTTCTGCTGCTTAGGTTATTTCTCTCATAAAAGATTCATCAGTATTCCGAATATATGAAACGTCAAAACTTACCTTGATCCAATCCTATCATCTTACTTTGCATATACTTTCAACACGTCATAGGTTGCCTTCAGTTTCACAGGGAGCTTCAGTTTTCGCATAAAAACTAATATTTCAAAATTGAACAATTTCGTTTTGGCACCGTCGTCGTCGTTTTCATAACCTTGCTCTATAAAGAATTTAATGTCATTTGCGGCGCTCGCTCAATTGCTTAACCTCAATTAAAGCCGCACGCAATTCCATTTATGTTTATTAATTGAAAAACAAAAAGCGGACAAAGGATGGTATGGAAAGGACACTTCTTTCTAGAACAACAAAGAAGGAACTGCAAAAAGTGTAGTAACTGGGTCAATTCAATAAAAAACTTTTTCATATCCACATCATCATCATTTCTACCTCAGCTTCTGGTGACTTTTCATATGTAAATACCAAAATTTGTCATAGGAAATGCGTCCAGTCATCGGCATGGATGATGAAACGATTGCTCATTCTGTCATCTGGACAAACCTGAGACCAGTTCAGGTTCAGGTCGAAACTCCAGACCCAATTGACATTCTTGCCCTGGCACAAGGTCAAATTCCATATTCTTATATATATATTTGTTATCACACTGAACAACATAATACAAGTCACCATGATGCAGCTTTCTAAAGCGGACAGGAAATAAATTCAATTTTGTTTCACTGTGTTTGTGCAGTCTTTTCATATTTTTATCTTTTTGTGTCTGCTTTTAATGTCTGTAAACATCTTTGAAGCCACCTCCGAACCTCACTCTGCTGCTCACGCTGCCTTGCCTTGCCTTGTCCTTGATAAACACCAATTGATAACAGGCACAATGGAGAAACGCTTGGACTAGTAGCTTACTGGTTGACATATCCTTGCCGCTGACATATTCTTGGTGTGAGGCATAAGTTTCTCATGGGATGCTGGGCTCTGGGCTGGGTGTTTTTATATAAATCATCGTAACTTTCATTTGCACCCTTCCTTTTCCCACACACACACACTTAATATATGCGGCTTACTTTTTTCTGTTAGTTTTTCAATTTCCACATGAATTCATTTGACTGAAATGCCCAACGCATTTCCAGGAATAAAATGCATGGCTCATTGCAAGGTCAAAACGAGAATGTCCAATTCAGATCATTTTTAAAAATTACTTATTTTAATTATCAACAAACATTTCTTGAAAAGAAAACGTCAATTTGTAATATTCGGTTGAACAAATATTAAAGGTACAAAAAAATATTTTGGCAAGGAATAACGCAATAAGGGAAAAAAAATTTACCATGGGACAAGTTTTCTTTTTAGTTTTGTTTAGGTCAAAAATTTAAAATCCATCATCAATCCAACAATCACTATAAAGGTAATTTTTACATATGAAGCTAGCTTTGCATTCATTTAATTGATTGGCAACTTGCTCAATTATCAGTTTGCTTAAAAAATGTGTGTTCCTTGGCCTATTATTAACATTTTAAAATAATAAGTATATTTAAGGCTTATCTGGCACAAACAAAAGTGGGTCATTTAGCCTGGTCATATGACTTTGCCACGCCATAAAGAGCTTAATTAAAAACTTTGCTTATAATTCATTAGAGCGCTGGCCATTATCATGAATGGAGGCACGTGAACTTGCCAAAGTTAACTTAAGTTAACCGACTTAGGTTAAAGGACACGAGCAAGTCAAATGTGACTAATTTATGTCACACCTCTGCCTTTCCCGCTCCCCGCAACAACAACAACAGCTCTAACCCCAACCATAATGTTAATTTAAGCAAAAATATATACATAAGTATATATATATTGCCGGACAATAAAGATAACAACGAAAGAAGCTTTCTAACTTGTGAGTCTTCACTCAACGCAGCGGCAAAGGAAAAGAAATTTAAGGAAATCAACAAAAAAGTGTTGCCTGCTTGGAGGCGCATGCGTTTTGGCCATATGCAACACATTCTTTTTCGAGGTTGGCGCTGGAGGATGCTTCTAAAGCATGGTTTTGGCCACTGTTTGTATACAAAGCAAACAAACATCATCACCCACAGCAGCAGCAGCAGCAGCAGCGGCAACGGCAGCGGTGGCAGAGCAGCTGATGGCAATTTCGAATTTCGAAATACTGTTATCAACAAATGTGTGTGTGAGGATGAGTGAGTGAGTGAGTGAGCAAGAGCGTGTGTGAGTGCGGGTGATACAAACATCTTTGTGTGGGTGCGCGCACTTGCTACTGGCAGATACCCATCAGTTGGCGGCTGTTGCACGTCGCGTGCGGACCAACTTTCGTTTCGTCCTTCTATTTGCGCTTCGTTCCCTTCGTTCGGCTAGTTTGTTGAGTCTATTTCATTCATGCAAATATTCAAAGTGCGTTTCGTTGTCGAAGTGCCACAGCGCCTCAAACTCTTGGAGGGGGCGGGTAAGGTGCGGGTAAGAGCAGTTTCGATTTCAACTTTTTTTTTTTAACAACTCAACAACTAGCCAAACGCAACTACGGCCTGACAATTGTCCTGACACATCCTGGCCATTGCTGTCATTTAGCAGTCGCCATTCGCGGCTTACGGTTGTCTTCGCGGCATTTACTCTTAGCCTCAAGCGATCGTGGGTGTTTCTTGGATTCGTTTTAATAAATTTAAACAAAAAGTATTTATCAAACACGGCGCTAAATATAAAACAATCTTTTTTCTAATTAACAAATTCAATCACCAAAAAAAAACCCAAAGGAAAATTAAAGTGTTTATAAACTCAAAACTTGTTTAATTTTTTATGTGAAATCTATTAAGCAGTTTTTTAAATTATAGTTTACAAAATCTATGAATTTCTTTTTGTTTCATATTTTGTTTAGTTAGAGATATTATTAACATTGTTTTTTTTGCTAAGTTAATTTTATAATTTTTACAAATAAATATTTATTTGTTGGAATATTTTAAGTCCTATAAGTCCCGCCAGCAATTAATTTGGTTTGATTTAATCGGTTTAATTTTGTTACAACTTGTAAACTTAGTGAATGAATGACTTAAAAGTGTATTTTATTATTAAACTAATACCTTTCGCTTAGCGCTTAAAATGTTCGAATAAAATTTCTTATTTGGTTCAAGTGAACTAAATTTCTTTTACTCTTGTCCTTTTACTTTCTTCAAGTTTTCACTTGCTCACTTTGTCTTGGCCATTTCCAGTCAATAGCCTCACTTATTAAGTTTGTCTCTTTTGGAGATCAAGGTTTCGAGTCCTTGTTAGCAGCTTCGCAAAATTGCAGACTTTCCCATCCTTGGGCAAATCTTTTGTTAGCTTTTACGTGAGTTATCACATTTATTTAAACAATTTTCCATGCTATTTCACCTGGTAAAATACGCAAACGGTCTGGCAATGTTTTCGGTTACATCAAAAACCACTTTATAATGCGATTTTCCAAAAAACCAGTTGAATTTTGTAATTAATTAAAGCTCATCAAGCAGCAGCAGCGGCAGCATCCAAAAATAAACAAAAGTATAATGAAAATAACTTTGCCACCGACGATGGAGCGACGCGTCTCAACGTTGGCGGCTCATTTAAATTCATTACCAACTTGAAGAGGACAAATTCTGTTGAAAAAAAAACAAAATAATATATATAAAAAAAGGGAAACAAGCACGAACCAAAAGAAAAGCCAGAAAAAGCTGATGGAAACGCTGAGCACATCAATTTTTCAGGCAATTTAATTGTGAGTAGAAGTGCTTAAAAGAATTTTTGCGGCATTAAACAGCAAATAAAAGATGAGCGAATGTAAAAACGCAAAGCTTACATTTCTTTGCATATGATTTGAACTCGACTGGAAGACGAAGGACAAAGGACGGGGGACGGGGCGCTGAGATTTAGCCCCATTCATGCTGATTGTTGAACTAATTTGCTGTCACGCCTCAAAAATTATAACGAAACACACGCGCTGCCATAAGGCAGACGTGCAAAAAGCAGAAGGATCCCCCCAAAAAGGAAACGAAACGAAATCAAATCAAATCAAATTATATGGCGAAATCTTTCAGTTATTTTTTTTTTTCTTCTTGCTTTTTCCTTTTTATTTTTACTTTGTTATTCCAAAAAAAAGGAAAGAAAAGGAAATTCCTTGGCAGCGTCAGGTTCTGCGCTCTTAAGCGTTAAATCCGACATCGCGTAATGAAAATCAAAGTACATAAAAATAAAATTAAATGTCGTAAATAAAAAATCATCATCCATAAAAAAATCATACACAATACTTACCTACATGCATTTCTGTATGTGTGTATGTCTGTATGTATGTGTGTATATGTATGAATGGATTTATGTAGAAGAGTGAACAAATTCCCCTCGAGACGAGCTTGAAAAGGCAAAAGCAAAATATCAAAAGCTTGTCATATTAAATATTTAAACCTTTAAGCCGCCAAAAGATGTTACATTTGTATGCTGTTCATACTGGTAAGTTTGTTTAACAACATTTTTTACACTGACAATAAATTCAATCACCAGAAAAGTTTGCCAAAAGTCCATAGAAAAGTGTGATCGGAATCTAGAAACTTGGAACTTAAAATCTTAATATGCTTTATTTTACTTCTCAAGAAAATTATAAAAGTTAAACTGTATTTAGAAAGGCGATTGGGTGTCAGCCTCGATTACATTTCATTCAATTGTAGAACTATTTTCGAGAAGAACAATTTTGAACAGTAAAGCAAACAATTTCTGTGATACAAGCAAATTTTTAGGGACACATCATTTTGATAGCAGCTCTGCTTTAAATTTTTAATTTTGATTTAATTTTCATGTCTTCAAGCCAGCTAAGTCTGTTTATTGAAATTTAAGTGAATAACAAACTTTATGTAAAATATTTTTTGTTCTTTTGGTAAGCATTCAATGGGATTCAATGCTGTCACTCGCATATCTTTCTCTATTAAATGATAGAAAACGAGCATCGTGATTTCGTTTTTTCCTTTGTTTTTTTTTTTTTCGTCTTTTTGGCCAAGCAAATGACCGGAACTGTGATTTATCTAAAGCGTCTATTGATTTATATGGAATGCCACTAAAAGGCATTTTTTTTCGTTTGCGTTCCATACCATTTTAACTTTTACGAGGCATTTTTGTTCTAACTTCTTTGCCTGGGCCTAGATCATAAAACAAAAGTCTCGACCATAAAAGCGAAAAAATGCAACACAATCACATACATACAATGTATGGACATGTGAGAAGATGAAGGAGGAAGAGAAGTTTCATCAATAGTTTTATGTCCAGGCCATCAAAACATAAAAGCCTCAATCAGCCAAAGCATAAAAAGAAAATATTCTATGTGTCTGTTTCGTGGACCTTTTGAAGGGCGGCGGAGAGCAAAATGGGTAAATGTGGAATATAATCCAAAAAAATTTCTGTTATGCAAATTGAGAACCTTAGCAGACCAGAGAGAAAGTGAAAGTGTTTTCATTTTTATTGTTTTTCGTATTTTTCTTTCGTTTCGTTATCCCTGCCGCTTGCCGCATGCCACACAGCGGCTGCCCTTCAACGTGTTGAACCATTGGAATTTGCCAAAAGCCGCAACAGAAACACACAAAACAAATAACCGGCAAACACAAATAGAAAATGTGTTGAAAGTTTTATATGATTTTGTCTGAGCAGCAAAAAAAAAATAAAGAATAGAAAAGGAGCATGAAAAGAAGTAAGCAGGCGTGACAAAGGACCAACAAGGAGATGCTCTGTGAAATGTGGGCATGGTTAAGGATGGTTGACTAAATTTATTGTATACATAAAAACCAAAGAACTGGAAAACTTTATTAGCGTCGAAGTTGCCATACACTAACAGGTGGCTTGATTGATTCGTCCAATGGCGAAAGAAATCAATCAGAAACAATAAAATATTTCTATGACTAACTTTTCGAGGGGTAAACTCATTTAGAAATATTTGTTAACGCGGAATTCCTAACGCTTGGCTAACTAGTTTGCCCTTTTTATGTAAGAGTGTCATAAAGGATAAGCCAACAAAAAGTAAAAAGACTAAGAAATGAAATACTTGAATATAACTTAGCCGGAAATGATTTATTATTGAGAAATTAAATGATTTGTTTAATAGGAAAAAAAGAGCTTAAAGAAACTTAAAGTTTTTTAGCCACATTTATAGAATTACTTTCTGTCACTCACAAGTGTCAAACGTTTTGAAATTGAAAACAAAGACAGAATGGAATGGGAAACGAGAAGAGGAAAAAACATTTCAATAAAGAAATGCCAAAATATGGAAAAACTCAAAAGAAATTCCTGTCACCTGTTGCCCTCAGGTGGGGTTGGGCCAAAACCAACAGTTGAGATTGAAAGGCCAAGTCACCTACCTGTTTAACGGTTCACTGAGCACACATTCACACACACACACACACACACACACACACACACAAGTGGAAAACTGTCAATGTGACGAAGCCGAAACTAGAATAAAAATTGAATTTTTCTTTTTTTTTTTTTTGACCCTGGGAGAACATTTTGTTTCTGTCTGCACAGGCAGTTAAATTTTGTTTTGTGGCTTACAAGCAATTTGCATGCCTCTGGTTTTAGGGCTTATCATTATAATCTACACCCAAAATATGTACATACACATTCAGGAACTCGAGGAAAAACGGCTGACATTGCCCTCTCACGTGCTTGGCATGGATGAGTAGCCATTTCATTATTATCGCCCTGGTACAAGCTCATTTTACGTTTATTACCTTGATAAAAAAAAATTGGGTGGATTTTTCTTGTTTTTTTTTTTTGGGCTCCCTTAAACCCTTAAATGAAACTAAATATATTTATGTTGATTTTCTTACTTATATTTAGCTCACAATTAGATTGATAAGCACGATCATTATCAGTTGCTGCTGCAGTTGATACCCCATTCTCCCCTCCCCTTCTTTTGCCCTTGCCTGCCCGTTTTACTTTGTCAGCCGCATTCCTACTGCATTAATTGCGCTAATTTGCTGGTTCGAACGCTTTGGTTTTTGGTTTGTTTAACTATTTACCTGTCACTTGTCGATTTGCTGATTAGTTAACTCAATCACATCGTCATTTGGCTAAATGATAAAGAGAGCCAACGTCATATATATCAAATCAAATTAATGGCACTTGATTAAAGTTTCTGAAGTTGGGGCAAATAAGCGCTGCAAAACCTTTGTTTTGGTTAATTTAGTAATTTGGTTAATTTAGTTGTTTTTTCCAAATATTTTAATTTATTTTTATTATATATATTTTAAAAAATTAAAAATTTCCTTTGATTTCCACACCATAATTTGACTTAATCTTTAAACCACAAACTGCTATAATGCCTTCTTCCTATCATAAATCACAAAGCGCACGTGTCGATAATGCGGCAAGAAAAAATAAAAGAAGAAAATTTACCAATTACCAGAAAAGCAAAACTTTTCAAAAGCCTCCGCACAATTATGGCCAACAGCAGCAATGAGAGCCTGACACAGATTGAGCTATGGCTAATAATGTGGTATTAAAACGATACGCTAAATATTCATTCCAAAAACGAGAGACACAAATAACTGCCAACTCATGAGAGATATTGAGAATGTCTGTGGGAAGACTTGCAAATTGTAGCCATCTACTTGGGGGAAATGTTTTTAGTCATTTTAGTTTTTCTTTTTTTTTTTTTTTTGTTATTCTTTGGCTGTCCTCGCCAATGTCTCAGTTCCTGTCTGGTGCTGTCTAATTTGCATTTTTATGTCTGCAAGTGATATTTCTTTTGCTCTCGTTCTTGTTGTTGTTGCTGTTGTTGTTCTGTGGGTGTCAGTTCACTCAAATGGCTAAGAATGGAATGAATGGTACAAGTTTTGGTGTGGCCCCTGTGATAAAAGCTAGTGAATTATTAAATATACATAAATCACAAAGCACATCTTGCCAAAGGCAGGCAAGACCAAGCCGAAATGTAATCAAGGACGAACTGCAAGAAGTTATTGCAATAGAAGAAGAAATTTGGGTGTAACTCATGAAAATTTCAGCACAAAGTGATGTTTTTTTTTCTTGTCTTCTCACATTCTCTTATTTGCGTGGGGGTTAACCACAAATCGATATCAAATTTCACATGCTTAAGGCATGTGAAATGCCATTTGCATAATCAGCTTACTTCTAATTAAAAGGCAATCGACAGAACGTTTCGAGACTCATCTACGCATGGATGTGTAAACTTGCGAAAACGGAAACTTTCAACCAAAACCATTACAGGGACTGGGCTGTCTTTATTCCGGCCCAAGCCCCAACCCAAACTCAATCTCCCCCCATATTCATTTCCCCCACTTACATTTATTGCTCCGCACCTGTTGTTACTCGAACCCAATCAGTGGCATGTAATGAAATTGCTTCTTTCCTCTGGCCCTCGGCTCGTCACTCCTTCCGTTTCTCACACTGTTGGTAATAGGAAAAAGGAAATCAAGGACCTGAATAAGGCTGCTGCGATAACAGAGTCCGATGCTCACAGGCTTTCAGTATGGGCTCGAAAACTGACAGCAGATTTTATGAAAACTCTTTACCTATTTGTTTGTTTTTTTTTTATGGAATTTGTCAATTCAATTCATCAATTTCATTTGGTTTTAAATGAGTTAAAATTTTAAATGCTTTTATTTTCCAAAAAAAAATCGGAACAATATAATAGTTGAAAATAAACTATGTACATCGATTTCCCTTTTTTTTACATTTTTATATCAGATTTTAAAAAGGATTTTTGTAACAGATTAAAGTTCTTTACTGTAAATTTCTTTCTCATTGAGAATTTTTTTTCTTCATCGCATTTATCTGATTATAATTTGCTCAAATTAATGTTTCCATCCGTCCTTTAGGTGGGTTCTATCTCCTTAGACTTAAGTCAAACTTTAATTGACAGGCTAAAGAAGTGAGAACAGCCAAGAAAGTGAGTGCCAAAGCAAAAGTAAAAGTTTCAACAGAACTGAAAGATTTCCATAAAGGCAGTAAAAACCATTAAAAGTTAGCCCAGAGAAAAGCAAGTAAAAGCAAAAAAAGGCAAAGCAGGCCATTTTTTTTTTTTTTGCTATAAGTGCAGTAAATTGAGTTTCAAGGCGACTGGCAAGAGACAATTTTTGATTAAATTATGTACGTATACGCCGCGTAGGCCTCAATGTGAGTGCAAGACATTTTAAGTCCTCAAGTGTGGGTGTAAGTAAGTGCGTTTGTGTGAGTGTGTGTGTGTGTGTCACTGTTAATAGCTCTGGCTCATTAAAAGCCTCAAAAACTCATATGCATTTGTCTCACGTGTTCAAGTTTCGTTTATTGCCAATATGTTAATGACTTGGGCAAAATAGGGAGCCAAATTTTGGGCAATAAAGGGAACCGGGAGGAGCTGAGAGCTGGAGTAAGGACGAAATGACGATGACTACGACACGTTTGGCGCTCATTAATTTCCAACATGTAGATTTTTAATGTAGATGCGTGTCTGCTTCAAAACGTCGCTTACAGACACACTTACACGAGCAGGATAGCTATGAGAGAGTGTGTGTGTGTGTCTGTATGTGTGTGGAAGCTATAATTTATGCTAAGCCGAAAAGTTAACCCGTCGCTTGTTAAATTTATTACGCCTTGGGTGTCATCCGTGTGCCTTGATCTTACTAGCAAAATGCTTGTTGTGAGCACGGAAGAAAAAAAAAACAACCAAACAGGCTAACCATGCTTGCCCGCCCTTAGGTAGACTATAAAATTTGTTTTTTTCTTTTTTAATCAGTTAAAATATTTTAATTATGAATAATTAGCAGGAGTTAATTAATTTTCATTTGGTTCAAAGTTAACTGAACTTGTTAAGGGATTTAAGGTGCATAGACAAATTTGTTGAACTTTTTTTCCCCAACAATCACTGCTTTAAAGTTGGATTTACGACCTTAAAACTAGGATCTTGCTCTTAATTAACCGTTCGAGCTACTTTCAAAGTGCTTAAGCCCTGTTTCTACTTCATGTATCAGATTCAATTATAAGTTAAACAACACAAAGTTCTTTATTGTTAAAGTTTTCACAATTAGTTTTATGTCAACAAACCGATTTAATTCAATTTGATATACAATCAAAACTCCGCCCAGTATCTTTTTAAGCACATAAATTGAAGGGCCTTAAGTTATCTTGTTAGCAAGTGCTTAGCCATTGGCAACCTCAAGTCAAAAAAATTCCAATTCGAAAATCCAAGGAAAACAAAACCGAAAAGAACAAAAAGAGAGAAAAAAACAGCTAAAGCAGCCTAAAATAATAGAGAAAATGGCTGGCCACGAAAAGAGGCCCAAGGGCATTTAAGCGGCTTGAACTTGATTTAAATTTTTCATTTCGCTCTCCAAAGAAAACTCTAACGTTAGTGGAAATAGGAAGAGGGGGAACTCTAACACTAATGCAAACTAATCACTGTTGACCGTTAAAGCGAATGGGACACAGACACACACACATATACACACACGGGAGTGTTCTAGAGCGACAACACATTAAGGGACAGACCCGGCACATATACACAAAATGTTATTTTATAGCCACTGTGGGTGTGGGTGTGGGTGCGGGTGTGTATGGGTGAAAGTGTGTTCATGTATCTGTTTGTTGGTTGGTTGCTTGTTGTTGCTGTTTTCCTTTTAATTTAAGTTGATGCGCCAAAAGTGCAAATAAAACCAAAAGATTTATAAACAAAGGACAGGCTTCTTTTGTGTTTTCCCACTGACTAAGTGAAATATTTACACAGAAAATAAAACAAAACACACACAAGAACAGGCACACATACACACACACACACATGTACTTTTTACATGCTTACACAAAATATAAAACAACAAATAAACAAAAAAAAACTAAACTCAAATACAAGTCACAAGACACACATGAAAAGCTAACGAAAAACCACACAAAATGCCTAGAGAATGTGACAAATGGAAATGATTTTTCATTTAAGCTTTGCTGGTTAAAGTGAAATTTCATTAAATTAGCAAAATAAATTTCACTTGCCTCTTCATTAACAAGCAATTTCCGGAAATTAATCAATTGGCAAAAAGACTATCTTAAATATATTTAATAGGCAAAAAAAGGCTAACTAGTTCAAATCGAACTCTAGACTAAAACTGAATTCATTTCAATTCAATTCTCGAAATTTCAGCTACCAGGAAGAAGAGAAATGCTCGAAAGTGGCACAAAAAAAAACGAACAATAGAAAGCTAACCAAAAGAAAGGATAACGAGGCAACATATGTTTGGGGTGGCCATAAACAAACCCACAACAGGGGCAAATGAAAGAAAATCCAACAAAAAGCAAGTTAGGCATACAACAAAACAATTTGCAGCCTCCAAGCAACATATTTAAAAATGACAGCAAACCGAAAGAGAACAAAAATGCGCTGGGAAAATGCGGAAAATTGCCCTAAGCTACTACTGTCTGTCACAAACAAAAAAAAAAAAAAGAGAAATAGACACAAGAAGGGGCAAATGTGGAAACAGGAGAGGACAAAAGGCTGCTAATAATATTTATGGGCGCTCACTTTTAATGCCAACTGTCAACGCAAAAGTAATGTAAATGCTACACACATATACAAATTCGGGTCTAAAGCAGCTTAAGGCTTAAATATTGCTCATACGCCTACGAGGGTTTTTTTTAGTTGGCCTTGTTATATTTAATTTGTAATAAAAATAAAATACCGCATTCACTTAGCTTGGAATCAGGTGAAACAACTGACTTCTGACACTCTGGTTTATGAGGTGTGGGAGTGCACCTGAAGCAAAAGCTATTAGCCTAATGGTCATCTGGTAGAGCCAGCAGCCAACTCTCATTTCTGTTAAATGATTTCCAAATTAAATTCAATTTTCGGGCATTCTCTTTCTATTTACCAAACACTTTACCCGAAAACCACTTTCAGGTATGCCAAAATTTAAATTGCGTTTAAGGCCAAAAAACCATTTCTCTTTGACCAAAATGTTTGCCTGTCAACGAATTTTATCAGATTTTCCACTCAGCCAACCAAGAGATAGTCAAAGAATTTCAAATTTAATTGCAAGTCAAGCATGGTCATTTAAATATTTGGGTTTTTAATTAAAAATTACTTAACTCTCTGGGCTATAGAGCTTGCCAACAAGCCAACAAGCAAGCAAAAGAACAAACAATTAAATAAACAATTTTCTTCATTCTCTTTCTCACTGTGAGTTCATGTTATTGCAATCGAAACCGAAACAAATAAACTTAAGTCGACTACAAAAAAGAAAGTCTGCAAGATTTTTCTTTGTATTAAAGTCAACAAAAAATGGTTGTCAAGGTTAGCCAGTTTTCCTATTTGTGCCCACTTTTGCGATTAAAAAGAAGATTCCGCACGAAAAAAAAACAAACGAAAACCTCAGCAAAGCCTAAAAAAAAATTTTTGAGCATGGAGTTGTTGCTGCGTTATCCTGTATCCTATAACCTGGATAAGACAAGGCTTAATGAGGGCAAAATGCACGTTACTTAAATTTTTAATAAAGTGAGTAAGTCTCAAAAGCAGACAACCAAGACCCAATCAGTCACAGCAAGGGATAAGCATTTCGGTTAGCTCATAGATATTCTGTAATACATAAACTTTTCTCTGTTACAAACATTGCGGGAAAGTAAGTCTACCCTTTAGCTACATTTGGTTACTAGGTATAAAAACATTTGATAGCATTTCAAAAAGAATAAAAAGTGTAGCACAGTTTTTGGGGCTTACGTTTTCTAGGTGTGTGGTTCGTTCGGTTTGGCGATGCGTTTGGCATGTTTAATCAGGCTGAAACCATAAGCAAATAGGCAAATTGTTTGGTAAACAAACCAGCAACGCAAAAGTTTATAACACATTTTGCAGATCTAAATCAAAACTGGAAGTAAACCGACTTAAGGCACAAAATTTTCTTTCACAGTCTCCCTAATACTTTTTGCCATGCTATTTTATTTTCCTTTCTTTTATTTTCTTCTCGTTTTTTTTTTTTGTCATCCTCTCATAACTTTTGACAAATAACAAGCAAGTGAGCTATATCTATCTGTAGTCATGCCAAAAGGCATAAGAAGGGGAATCTTCCTTACATTTTGTTTATGTAGACACAGGCAATTGAAGCGTATAGGACGGTTTCGTCCTTAAATTTTGTTGATTTGTCTCATTGTCAAATGGCCCCCCACACACACACACACACACCCACAGACAAAAGGCTTTGAAGTGAATCTGACTGTGACTCCCTTTTGCCCCGCGGCTTTATCTCTTCGATTTGATGGACTAAGTCGGGCTGGCTTATGGGTCATTAACATATATATATATCTACATCAGAATGTCAATAGATTCCGGTCTAACAATAACTGTCTGAGTGGCAGTTGATGCATTGAGAAAAACAAACAAATTCGTAGTGGTCTTAGTTTGTTTTTTTTTTCGTTTTTTTGTTTTGGGGTTGTTTATCCTAAGATGAGTCGAATGATGTTGCTGATGTTTTTTGACCCACTTTTCAGCCATATGCTGCTGCTGCTTAAAGTTGTTATACTTAATTCATTTAAATAATTTCATTCATAAAACACATATGGAGGGCCATAAATCATTTTAGAGAAATTTTCATATCTGCCTGCCGCAAAAGTTCAACTTTTCCCCTTTTCTTTTTGTGTGTTGTGGTTGTCAGCGAATTGATTTTCAATTTTTATGCTCGCCTAAACAGAAAATTTTTCATCACTGATGATGCCACAAGAGAAGACGAACGATAGACAGGGGCAGACCACAATGGGAGGGTGTGGTGAAGAATGATAAAAAGCAATACCACATAAAAACGAACTGTAGTGGTTTTTTTTTCTCTCCACACAGTTTGCAAATTGCATGGAGCCAAAAGACAACTTAAAACTGTCAACGTATTTTCATTTCGTTTTTGCCATAACCGTAAGTTAATGCAAATATTTCATACAATTTGCA
This sequence comes from Drosophila nebulosa, assembly GCA_024703675.1. Classification (NCBI taxonomy): domain Eukaryota; kingdom Metazoa; phylum Arthropoda; class Insecta; order Diptera; family Drosophilidae; genus Drosophila; species Drosophila nebulosa. Next base: position 10,997,388 of record JANFPS010000004.1, on the reverse strand, counting down.
TATAAATTTGTTTATGAATTTGTTTGTGCAAAAAGCCTCAAGGAAAATGCCCAGGCATTGTGTGGGTGTGAGGTGTGTGTGTGTGTGTTAGTGTAAGAGAAAAGTGAAATTTGTGTGGCTTTAAAATGCTTAAAATAATATCTCATCATGACCACACAAAGTCTTTAAAAAGCGTAAAATAACATTACATTTTTATATAAACTTACTCATACTAAAATACGTAGTCAAGTAGTTGGCTCTGTGATATTTGGTCCATCTGGACGGACTCTTCCTGTTTCCATTCTATTTTTAGCTAATTTATCTGCTCTGCCTTTGTTCCCTATGCAAATTGTGTGTGAGAAAATTGTACTCAAATTACATTTCAGCTATTTTATCGTCCTGTCGACAGTCTCATTAGCCATTCGCCCTGTCATATCCATATGTTTCCTCTGTCTTCTGCCCTCATTCTCCTCCTCTTCATGCTCTTTCTATTTCCATTTTATGTACTGTCATTCTCTTTTCTGATAGCTTTCAATGGCATAGAAATCTAACAAAACAAATTATAAACTCATAAAATATGAAAAAATATGTTCATTCAGACTGAGTATATTTACAGTTTGTCAGCTAGTTCATAACATTGTTTGAAAAGGGAAGCAAAATATTTTAAAATGACAGCAAGAAACAATAGACATATTGTTTTGTAAATTTATTTATAAATTTACTGAACTCTTATCGCTTAGGCCACATTCAGGGAAATGCAAACATGACATTTACTAGACCTTTGGGTCACTTTAAGAATTTAATTACGTTACCTAAATTATATCTTAAGAGTAGGTTGGTTTGTGGTTTTGCTTCATTGCCATACGGGGGCCAATTTATTATTTAATTATTCATTTTGATGGCACAGCATCTTAATGGGCTAGCCACCTGAAGGGCCATCTATTAAGTTCTTATTATGAATTAAATATTTAAATGAATCAGTAATTTTTTGGGAGGACAGTGAGAGTTGGATCAAAAAATTAAAATTTTAGTCAAACATTTAGTTTTTTACATGTCTGTTATGCTTTTAAACCAATTTCGAAACCTTTAACAGCTTAAACTTAACTTAAACTTCCGATTTTATTCTGTATTTTTAAAATTGAATTGCATTTAAAGTAACCCGGACATGATGAATCCTGTCATGGGCAGCAGCAAGATCCAAAGGAATTTTCACTTAGTTACTCTTAAGTAGAAGTAATTTGGATGTTGGACAAGCCTATTCACAAACTAAACAAAGCCCTTATCTACATTAAAGCTTTATGTACAGAAATTTACAAAATGCCTACACAAACACAACTACAGTGACACACATACACACACACACACACACAGACTGAGGCCCCACTCATTCTTTTTGCTCACGTTCATAATTCATATGCAAGAAGGGAAAAGCCGTCAGTTTGGCCTTTCACCAGAAGCCAAAAAGAAGAGAAACTCCTCTGCTAGCCAATCACTTCCGCTTCCATGAGCATATTTTGTGGTTCGCCAAGAGCTGCTGCGGCTTTAGGTTTAACCCACAGTTTTCAATGGAACTTTTGAGAAGTACAGCAATTCGAATATAAATTATAAGCAACTGTTAGATTTTGATGACTATTTTTCGATTAAGTGTCAGGCTTAATCGTTAATTTTTGATGGTTTTCATCACAACATTAATCAGCTTAAAGTTGAAACCAAAAACTTGACAACCTTAGCGTTTTTGCAGTGAGCCAAAATGCTGGATGGATGCTGCTCAAACTACTTAGCCCGCAGTTTTCACTTTTAGTTACTTATTTTTTGGTGACTTACGCTTTAGTTGCGGCCACAGACAGGCAAGCACACTCAGAGAACACACAAAATGGACGCAGGTGCTAGATAGAATAATGACAAAGTTGTTTTTCAGGTTTCTCTTTATCCTGAGGGCGCCACTAAGTCAGCTACTTATTACGGCCAGAGAGTATACAAAGGGGAATTTTATTCAGTTTTTTATGGATAGCAAGTTCTGCCATTGTAAGGGCAGCTGTTGCAGTTACGAGTGGTGCACGTGGCGTATGCGTGATTCAATGCTTCTGGGGTAAAAATATTGCAAAAAACTTTAAAAGCATTGATAAAAAAAGTAACCCTGAATTGACTTGGAGGAAAGATTTTAAAAGTTTCTCAGACTTTGAAGCTGGTAAACATAATAATCTTTCATCTATCGATCTAGCTCTCTTTAAGCATTTATCCAACTCGCCTTATATTGCCTTGACTTAACTCGCTCTGGTAGCTTTTCCAGTCTCACACAGTCAAACGCACCACTTTTCCGCCTTCACTAATAGTCTTGCCTATACATGCAATACAATGGAATACAAAAACGCCCTCTCATTTAACTTTAATTTAACCTTCAATAAGGCAAGTTCAACCCCCAACACAAGACACTTTGATGGAAAGCAAAAGCAACTACAACACCAACTACAACAAAGCAACAGCCATAATAATAATAATAACAATAATTAAAGCTGCATCATCCTTAAGGCATCAAATAAATAGAAATTTTATTGCAGACACAGTTCAGAAACCTTTTAGAGGGCCTCGTTTCAGGGGGTTTGTCTACACTAAACACGAACCCACAATCGCTCGTAATCAATTGAATAAAATTCTCTCTCGTCATCTACTTTATTCGTAGTGGAACGAGTAAAACGTAAGTTTATGTTCGTTAATTTTTAGTTGTCTAAATGATTAAATCATTTTGGCCTTAATAGCTTCCCCACTAAGACGGCAGTCAGCGAAGCAAACAATTTTCAACATATCACTTAATTTTATTTGCTTGTCGCTTTGTATCCTGACAATATTTAGCAATTAAACCCTTTTAAAGGCGGAAACACAATAGGCAACACAATGGCAACAGTAGATGCCATGTCAAGTGGGGCAAAAGCCAAACCTAGGCCCAAACCCAAACCAATTAGTAATGACCGAAACCACAGGCCAACTGTCAATTATTTTGGGTACTGGGAATGCTGGCTGACTCTTAGGCACGTGCATTTGATAGCAACAAAAGAAAACTTTTTCTTTTTTTCCGGGCAAGACATAAATCTTCAAGAGGATGCCGTCAGCAACAGGCGCTGGACAGCCGCAAAACATCAAAACTTGGCAAAAGAAACAAAAAGAAAAAAAGGAAAAACAAAAAACCACAGAAAAATGACAAATAGAAAAAGTGAAAAACATTTTGACAGCCAAAAGAGCAGTTATGTAAGGTCCACTTGAAATACAAAGATGTCAAATGGTGTAACTTTTAAATCGTCTTCGTATGCACTTACCAAAGAGTATATTCATTCCAACAAACGAGAAAGGATCAAACAAATACAAAATGTTTTCAATCAACTCCAATTTCGCCAGACTTAAACTATCTTTTTTGGAGCTTGTAGGATATATGGAAAAAATATGGCAGTACTACAACTTGTTAGAGTACTCAAAATCTGTTAACCTTGTGAAACAGCTAAGCATTAATCTTGACCAAATTAAATTGACATTTTTGTAGCAATTTAAATCAAACAAATCATTGTTAACAGTATTTTAACAAACGATAAACAAGACAAACTTAAATACTTTATCAAAGATTTAAAAATTTTGCAGCATTTCGTAACAATTTAGTGTGGCTGATTATATTTTGTTTGCTTCAATAAGTCAATTAGATTTGACAGGGAGGGACTAGACCTGAGTGCTAATCAGGGTCAAGCATCCGTTATATACACACACACATACACATCGTGAAACAAAGGCTATTGTAGGCGTGGGAAAGGGGGAAAAGCATTGAAGCCCAACGAAAGAGCTTTTGCATGAGTGCGCACAAAAGCGTGCTACAATTTTTGTACTTCCGTTTTTTCAACTTTCTAATGAATTTGTATAATGGTGTGTGTGAGAGTGTGTGAGTGTGTGGATGAAAAACATTTTGTCATGGAAATTAATATAATTTTTAATTAAAGGCTGTATATAGGCAAGTTCAAAGTCTGCACGTGACTTGGCTTACATTCTGTAATTTATTTGGAAACGCACACACGAACATACACACACAGAACATATTCACACACTCGAGGGACAAACAGTTAAAAACCAATTGAAATGCTCTCAAACAGAAATCTCTAAAGAGCAGTTCAGCTCACCCGAAAAATACGAAAGTCGAAAAAATAATACCCCATTGACATTGCAATGACCTTTAGTAAAAAAAAAAAATAATCGAAATCAATAATTAAATAGCAATAGCAAACAACAAAAGTAAAGATGATGATGAAGAAGTCATCGCAACCATAAAGAAGAGAAAATTAAGTCGATTGAAGAGTAATAGAGAAGGCGACAGAGAGAAAGAGAATGAGAGCAAACATAGAGAGAGGAGCGAGCGTGTGCATACTCCAAGGACTTGTCAAATGGCTGCAGAATCAACACAAGAAACTCTGGGCCTAACTCTGGCATAGACAAATGGCCAGAGCCCTGAACGAAATCGAAAAAAAAAACCAGCAACAAAATATGAGCGAACATGAAAAAGTGCGAAACAATTGCGTGTTAAACGCCAAAAAAACGTCAAACAGCAAATACAAAATTGAGCAATGAGGCAGTAAATGAAAAGATAAATGGCATGCCTGATAAATGGGCAAGGGGACAGGAAACACACACACACACTAGCAAATGCTGAAGAATAGTGAGTGCTAAGATATTGAAGTGGTGGCCTCGATTTATTCATGATACTTTCGATGAGGTCAATAGAATAGACACTTTTCTATGTTGAATTTCATTAGCAACATTTTCGTATGAAATATTTGGGAGTTCACTTAGGAAATTGTAAAACAGAATGTGGGCAAACCTTTAACGTAATTGAAAATTGACAAACTAAAAAGAAAATGTCCAAACTCACTTTTCTTAGCACCAAAAAAGCGACTAGATATTTTGTAATCCATCGAAAGTTCTTATAAAGCCAAAAGCTACCAAATGTTAATTCCGAAATACCTTAACAATTTATTAAGTGAAAAAATGTTTGGTTTTTAGAAGTTTTTATTTACTTTTTTTGACTGAATTTTGTTTGTTGTGGTATTTTTAGATGTTCTTTATGACAAATTGAAAATACTTGAGCTGCTTTTGTAATTTTCTCATTTCAATTTTCGATTTCACATTATTACAAATACAGATTGTTAAAAAGTAATCATAATCATATATATATTATTATATAGCAGCTAAAATATACAAAAAAGGAACAATTCTATATGATGGCAGCCGTCGGCAGATGTTCGTTTTGAATGAGGCCAAGATCATAAGAGATTTTGTTGTAAATGTAAATCGATTTCATTTTTTTTTTTTTTTGGTATAATTGCACTTAAAAATTAGAAAAAATTTTCAAATAAAAATGTTTTCTACTCGGGTTTGGCGCACTTGATATGGCAACGTCCCGGAAAGGATGTTGGGGCCGGGACACGTTTTGCAGTTTTCAAAAAATTCAAACGTCTTGTGGAGGATATTGATTGACAGAGACTACATTAACTAACTAGTTAGTTTCCAGTTCTTCAAAAGGTGAAAATCGTTCAGTTTAGGGGCCCCTTGATTCTTTTCATCTTTTTTTTTTGTTGATTTTCTTGATTTTATTTTTGATGCATTCGTTGTTGGTGTTCTTCTTGTTGGCTGATGTTGTGTAGTTCGTTTTGTTCGTTCGTTTACAAAATTGAGCGGTGAGCTGTGAAAATAGAATATTAGAAAGTTAGTTTTAAAAGGCAATTCAATATAAGCCAAAGGACATATAGAAATAAAAGACGTGCATTGTATGTGGTAGATTCTAATACTACTGAGTTAAATACAATCAATTTTGAATAAATAATGTTAACTACAGGTTTGCAGGTATCTACTAAAGTTTGACCAAAACGAAGAAGGTGTGACTAGGCACTTTTTTCGCTCTTTCATAGCCACACCTGGTATAAAAAAAGGTAAACTACAGGATACAGGATACTCTATACTGATAAGGCACTGCCAAGTCTTTTGGGCATTTATGTGTATGTGTGTTTTTTTCACATGCTTGGATTCAATTTTCCATGTTTTTGTTCTTACCAATTTGTTTCTTATTTTTTTTTATATTTTCTTTTTTGTTTTTTGCATAGTTCGTTACATGTAATTTATGTATAATTAAGTACAAAAAAATTACAGAAGTCGCTTGTTATTAGAGCTAACGATTTTTGTTTTTTTTTTTTGAGAGAGATGATTGATTGATCTATATATTTTGGTTTGTTTTTAGAAATATTCCTCTGCCTCAGCTGTTTTTTTAGGGGCAATTGAAAATAAATGTAAATAAAATAAAATAAAAATTATGGTTAAATAAAGAATTTAGCAAAATTTTGCTCAAAATTTGTTTTAACATGAGAGAAAAATGTGAAAGAGAAGAAATTTTGATAAAGCAATTTGAGTTTCTCTTTCATGCTTTCAAATATATTTACAAAATTCTGTACATTATCTCGAGTCTTACCAATATTTGAATAATAACTAATTTGAAAAGTTTAAAGACAATTTTGATATTTTTTTTTTGGTAAGACCTGATAAAATTATATAGGATCTTTAATAAAGGGCTGGGACATCATTAGATACTTACGGGTCAAGGGTCTGGCTGGATGCTTGGACCACAAGTAACGATTTTTCACCGGCGACAAGTACGAATCGCGGGCCACTGGGCTCGAGGCACGGGGCACCGAGGTGGCACGGAACGGCACCAAATCATCAACATCCCACCAGAAGGGATCGCGTACAATCGATGAGATCGGCAAGTTGGGGCTGGGGCTCAACAGATCCCGGAAACGGTTGCGTGGATGGAAGATTGGAAGTCCTAATTGGATTGGAGTTCCCAAAATGCATTGGGTAGCATAGTTTTAAGTGTGTAGTCCATCAATAATGTTGTTGTTGTTGTTGGGTGTTGTGAGTGCATCATTTGATTGATTGGTTTCATTCAAAATTTTGTTTGATTTTAGTTCGTGGAGGGGTATACAATTAAATTGTTTGTTTTTGTTGTTGTTGTGGTAGTTGTGGTTGTTGTTGTTGTTGTAGCAATGTATACAAGAAGAGCAGAAAGAAATATATTTTTTGCTATGTTTTTTTGTTTGTTTAAACTAAAACAAGAATAAATCAAATAAAAAAAAAAAAAAACGCTTTAACAATATTTCTTTTTGGATATTTTCCATGCGTATGTGAGATTTTCGTAGTGGAAAAAATATACCAAAAGGATAAGGATAAGAAATAGGTATAGGATATAGAGGATAAAGTTGATAGATAGATAGATAAAGATAATAAAGTATAGAAAACGGTAGAAGATAGATATGAAAATGCAGGCCAAGCGCTACGTAAAGCGAATTCATTAAGCATTGGATTGGATGGTAAATGAATTTCAGGGTTTGGGAAAAGGTCATAGGAACAACTAAATGGCTCAGAAGGAAGACTAAAATGGGAAAAGTCTTTAAATCACTACAGTCAAGCTTAAAAACTTTTACAGATAAATGCATGACTTAAGTAATCCAGAATCGTTGCGCATCTGATATTTAGTCTTAAGAGCAGTTTAAGTAGCTTCATTTCTGAACCATTTTGTTAACCTGGACTTAAAGCACGGCGCTTACTTTTGGATGCAACTGTACTGAAATCATTGTCTCTCCAAATTTTTCACTCTATACTCTTTCTTGTTTTGCGCTGATGCTGCTGGCAAAAGTTTTATGCTCATAATTCTAAAACCAATTGCATGTGTTGGTTTACGTGTAAGCCAAAGAGTAGAAATAATTTTGACAAATGAGCAACACAAAACGGATGTGAAGGAGAGAGACAGAGAGAGAAAGAGAAAGCAAGTATGACGAAGACGTGAATTCAGCGCATTACGAAAAATATGGCAGTAATTTTTCAACACGTTTGCTGTCATCTTCATCATTATCATTATCGCTATCATCATCATCATCATCGTCATCTCTCCTTCACGATTTGTGTCAACAAAATAACCACAACAACAATACGGATAAAATGTTCGTCTCTTCTGGTGCGGTACACACAGAAGGCGGGTTGGAGGAGATAAAATATGTGAAATTTGGATTTTTACCCTCAGCATCGTAGGCGACTTCAGCGGGGCGTGGTCCCCAGCGACCGGCTTTGACAGGAGTGGGACTTGGCGAGCCGGCACGCTCAAAAATGCTTGGCCTAACAGCAGCTGCTGCTGCTGCCGGTGCTACTGCTGCTGCCTCAGGCTCAATGATCGCGGGCAACTTACTTTCAAAGAGTTCATCCAATGGTTCCAGCGAGCTGGCACGGAAGCTGGGCCGTGTGAATGGGGCCAAGCTGGTGGCACGATCGAAAACTGATGGTCCACGTGGCACACTGCCATCGCGATTCCAGTACACTGGTGGTGGCACATAGGGTTCGCTGCCAGCGCGGGTAGTGCGGCTGGGACGGACGGGCGAAGGCGAACGGCGTGCTGCAAAAAAAATTAAATGCAATCACACATCAGGCTTAAAGCTATGAAATTGGGCTTAGAATGTCCTGTGAACTGTAAAACCTCAGTTTAAAGAAAGAGGAGTCTTTTTTAGGTCAACGACAAGTTTTCTGCATTACAATCCACATTAGTCGCAAAAATTGTTTAAGCAATGTTGCTTTTGGCCGCCCTGTAAACATTTCAGGCATGTGACATTGTCATTTTTCTTGATGTATCCGCCATTCCATTTTAGACACAGGTACAGCAGGTACTCTGACTACACATGCGTCAGAGGCAAAAATGTCTTTCATCTATTTTTCAAGGCAACAACTGTCGTCATTTTTTTCTATTTTATTTCGCTTCATTTCGTGTCGAGACCTTTTGTGCATGTTGTTTCATCAAATCAAGTATATTTCCTCGTAGCTTCCTGCTCTTTTGTGTCTTTTGCATTATGCAAAAACATCAATGCCAGAAAAAAGTAAACAAGACATGACAAAAAACTAGTTTTTTAAATCTGGCATTGCCAACATCTCTCAGAGGTCCTGCAAAAAGGATGCCTTCATGGTGACGTGTAACAGCTTGAGAATAAGACATTTACGACATACGATCTAGAAGGGTAACACAATAGTCGACTTCATTACACTTCTTTTCCTTTTCCTTTAATTCTCTAGTGAAAACTTTTTCAATATTTGTAAAACTTTCTTATTTTTGCAGGCAGCTAAGGAGGCGATTGCGGATACTGAAGTTTTACAATAGGTGAGTAGTACTTACCTCATCACAAATGGACAAAAAAAAAAAATTGTAACCAACCAACGATGTTTGACCAACAAATTCTCAACTAAACACAAAACAAAATTACAATAAACTGTGGGCACGAAAACCAAAGATAAGATTATGGCAATGGATTACAATACAATTTTGTAAAAGAAATTATCTCCATTTGGCGATAGAACATTTAACATTGATTATAATTGGACAAAATTCGTTAAATATTTCATTTTGTTAAGTGAATTTCTGATTTTTGTTTTGATTTAAGTGGCAGTTTATTTACAGGCACCGCACAGTGTACAATGTGAATATTTCAAGTTTTTGTTTTGTTTTAGTAGTGAGAACGACAAGGACTAAGGACGAGGACTAAAACATTAATAAATGAAACAAATGTGTTAAGTAGAAGAAGATACAAAGATGATACAAAGACACAGAACAATTTCGCTGCTTCAAAAAAAGTACAACCAAAACACAGTTTTGTATTCTTTTTAATTTATTATTATTATTATTATTTTTTTTTTTTTGAAATTATTAACTAAGGGAGAGAAAACGAGAGAGTTTGGTGGGGCTGTTGGATGGATAGCAACGTGTTGTATGGTACAGCATCTAGAGGTTAGAGAGTTAAGCGAAGAGCATTAGAGAAAGATCAGTTTGGGGTATACCCTTGCAGATGATGTTATATGTAAGTATGTATATAAACAATTGTCTTTAAAGTCGAGTGATCTAGGCATATCTTTTCGTTATCTCTCAGTCTTTATTTAGCAGACAAAATCTGGTTTTCATGGGTCATGGTTAATATATAATGTGATATATATTCCGTTCGGACATAGATTTCGACTAGATTCGTTATAGATTCGACTAACTGCAGGGATACATAAAATTCGGCATGCCGAAGTCATATACTAAGATCTTTCTATATTCTTCTACTTCTTGAGGGGCTAAAGGGCGTGGGTGGCCAAGGGGCGTTGGGTTGATGAGGCAGATATTGTTTTTTTTTTAAATTATTTTGTTGATTGTTTTGGTTTTATTAAAATGATATCATTGAGTCATAGGTCTAAGAATTAATAATTAAAATTAGATTTTGGTTTTTGGTTGGTTTTTATAAATGTTTTGTTGTTGGTATTTTATTACTTCGATTTTTTTAATTGTTGGTGGTGTTGTTGTTGTAGTTAAGAATTAAATCAAGCATTATCATAAGATAAAAGCTATACAATGAAACATTTAACGAAATCTCTTGTGGTTTTTGTTCTATTTTTACAAATTACTTTTAACAATTTAAATTAATAATTCTCTGACTGTTGTTGTGGTTTTTGTTCTTTTTATACAATTTACTACTATTTAAGCTAAAGCAAAACCATTTAGTTACTGTATTTTTTTTAAGAATTTCTTATTCTTTCATGTAAACGCTCAGCGCTTCAAGCTCTAATAGCTGCAAAAAGCATAGATTTAAAAAGAATTATTTAAAGAATCAAAATTAATTGTTTCGACAGTTTTGAATTTGAAAAAATATTTCGTTGAGTTTTGTGTTCGTGTGTGTTTTTTTTTTTGGTGTTCATTTAACTATTTTTTTTGATGTTGTTTTGTTTTTCGTGCTTACATTTTGTAATTTTGAATTCAAATTTGTTCGTTGTTGCTGTTGTTGTTTGCTGGTGTTGTTGCTGATGTTGGTTGTTGTTGGTGGTGGTGTTTTTTGGTTTCTTTTTTGTTCTTTTGATTTATAAAATGTCTTTGATATCCTTACCCTTGTTGAGTTGTGCCAGCAACTTGTCCTCTGGCTCGTATTCCAAAGGCACCAGGGAGTTTGGTGTGAGTGGCTTATCTCTCAAGTAGAGACCATAGCGAGATGGGTATCTGAAAAATTTAGGATAAACAGTAGATATAAAAAAACTGTCATACCAAAACTAAAGGAATTCGCCAAAAATATATAACTAAATATATAACTCAAAAATTGATCGCCTTTAGCTTATAATCTGTTAATCAGTAATTTTTCACTATTTATTCACATTTTATTATATTTTGTTTGTCTTAGTCTTATTTCAATACCAACCTGCGCTCAATTTCTTGCATGCGCTTCAAATGATCATTCCAGGCCTTCTCTGCATCGTAGTTAGCTGGAACTGTTTATTGTGTGGATGTGGGAGAAATTGTATAAACAATTATTAGAAAAATATGATAAAAACATATTGTACATAAATTGTTGGAGAAAAGTAAACAAAAGCAGGCAATAAAAATTGTTTGAAATGCTTACGGAATATTATGTTTAGACTGGGGCTCACATGTCGTATGCGTAATAGCAAGTTTTATATAACATACGCATATACATATGAGTGAAATCCCCGCAATAAGCAAGTTAGGCATAGAAATATTTGTTTTCATTTTTTTTAGCAGGCGCAGCAAGGGAGAATGGAAAAATTCAAAAAAATTAAAAACTTGATAAAAAGAAAATGTTTTCGATTTAGTTAGTTTTGTGGGATGTTCTCTATGTTTCTATGAGATCCAAATGGAAAGTGAGGTGGGTGGGTGGCAGCAGAAGGGGAGGAGGAGTTAAAGGGGGTAAAGAAACAATACCTGATGGATATATACATATATATATATATATATGTATATATTGGGCAGAGATAAATGAAAAGAAAATCGTTATATTTTCACACCACAAAGCGATTTATTTCACACACATTTAAAAAGGAAAACAAAATTTTTTGTTGGTTCTATAAATCATTTTTGAACTAAAATCTATGATGGCCTAGAGAGTGAGAGAAATCAGAGAAATTCAGCGCAAGAACAAGAAATTTGAAATACATATAACTATAAAAGTAGATATATATATTTGGATATATATTGTTTTTTGACGACATACATTTTTATGTATATTCTGCAACAATTTGTATGAAAGAAAGAAAGAGAAAAAAATTGGTTAGTTTCCAAAACAAAACAGAAACCAAAAATTTGTTGTTGAGGGGAACGGAAGAGAGCTTTGTTTCTTGACTGACTGACGGGGGTTTTCCTGCTCAGATCAGTGGTTGTGTGTGTGTGTGTGTGTGCGTTTGTGGGTGTGTGTGTATATGAGGGCCTCAGTTATTTGATCCCATAGCACGCACAATCTTATGTACCTTGTTTCTCCTATATGTCTATATATCTATGCGATTGTATATATCTGTACCTTATATGTATGTGGAATGTGTGTCTGTGTTTGTGTGATGGGATTTTGTCTAGAAACTTTTGCCAAAACATTTCGTATCTGAGAATTTCTTTGAAAAGAATTATGCATTGACGTAATACCTACTATGTATTAAGCATTTTGCGCTGGCATTTTTATTTTTAAAATTATGAAATCATAGCAGAAGCAGCACCAACACAGTTCGACAAAAAAAAAAAAATAAATAGAATTCAAGGTGCTTGGCATGAGATTTTTGGAAATGGCATGACTATGAATCGATTGATGATCGATTGAAGGTGTTAGAGGCGGGGCTTGAATTGAATTGAATTCGTTCATGGTGGCGCCTCGGTTAAACGAACTTACTTGTTCTGCTGTAATGATGATCATAGATGGCACGTGGCGAGTAGCCGTAGGTGTCACGGCTCACTGGCAAGTATCTGTAACCAGATGATTGCACACGCTCGTTGGCCGTCGAAGGTTCATCATAGATGCTCCTGTAGGTGGGCGAATCCAGGTAGGAGCTGTATGGGCGGCTGGCTTTTGGTGCCTCATGGGCGCGAATATCCTCGGAACCTGATGATGGCAATAATGACAAAATCAATTCAGTATATCGTATATACATCTGTACATATATATGCACGGTTATTTATATGGTAAATTCCTCCAATTTTGCTCATAGTTATGTGGGCTATTTTACTATTTGGCTCAATGCCAAATACACAAAATAAAAGTATATACAATATTTTCTTTATTTTTTCCCCAATTTTTGCTTTGTTTTCAGGCATGATTACATAGTTGAAATTTTTCCCATACATATGCATTTGGATCTGTGTGTGTATATCCTATATGTTTATAGTGTAGAAAAGTCAAGAAAGCTTTCTTCAAATTGTCTATCACACTATAAAGCTTTCCTATTTTTTTTTTTGTTAATTTCATTTCACTTTGTTGTTGGTCTAAAATGACACCTGCCAAAAAGAGGTAATACATAGGAGAATAGAAAAATTATATACATTTGTATGTATGCCTAGGCTATTTGTGTTCGAACAAAAGTTTGCAAGCAGAATTTGTTTAAATTTTCTTCGAAATTGCCTTTTCTTGAATGACTATCAAATGGTTAAGCAGTCTTTATAAAACACTTAATATTGTATTTAAGAATAATAGAATTTCAAAGTTTCAAGTTCAAACTAAGGGATTGCTAATTAACTTTCGTTATCTTTCTTCTTGCAGTCTATACCAAATTGTCCCATTTATTGTAACTTGGAACTTACCCTTTAGGGATCTAATGTAGGATTGCCAGAATTTGGCCTTCTTGCTGGGGCTCTCATTGCGCCCAATCATTTCCAAATGGCTCTTGAACATTTTGATCGATTTGTTTTTCTGTGTCTATCAAAGCACAAGAAATATTCGTTGAACTCGTTCGCTGTAACAGACAAAAAAAAAAAGTTGAGTTTAAGCAAAAATTGATTTGCTTGAATATACGACACACGCAGAGATCACACTGGGAGGAAGTCTTGTCTCCAATGGAGAACCACTTGATTTCGGTCACTCCTCGAATTGTCGCTCGATTTCTCTTAGATTTCCTCTTATTTTTTTCGCTATGTCATCTCTAACCAATTTTTATTCTTTAGCCGACTCGCCGATGAGTTTGCTTCAGTTTCGAAAATAAACAGATTGTGTGTGTGCCACTTTTCTGAGAGCAGTGCAAAGTTTATACAAGAATACAACAAATATATATATATATATATATATATATATATATTTATATCTGTGTATATATAACAACAAGATCAATCACTAAAAATAAACTTGAATATTCTGTTCAAAATAATCATATTAGACGAACGGATCCGGCGGCGGGTATACGCATATTTTTTTTCTTCTGTTTTTCACACTTTGAATTTGATTGCTTGGCTATATATGAAACTAGCAAAATTCTATATCTTGTCTATATCTATAAAGATCTTCCTATTTTAAACATATGTGTGTGGTGTCTCTGTCTCTATGTGTGTGTGTGTGTGTGTGTGTGAGTGGTGCAGATAAATTTGCTTTATTTTTAAATGTCCTTGAGTTGAATTTTGATTCTGGTGCTCTGTGAGATCTGTTCAGACGAGAGAGGGGCTTGTGCTAAACTTCACTTCACAAATTTGCTTTGATTTGATTTCAATTCATTTGCTTTGCTTTCATATGATATGATTTGTCATTTGCTTTTGCACTTTGATATCAAATGTCAAGTTGTTCTTATATAATCATAATCATCATCATCATCATCATCAAAAAGTTTCATTCATAATTTTGTGATTAGAAATTTTCTTTTAAATGTGTCACCAAAAATATCTTGAAATATATCCAGTAATTGTTTGTAGCACTTGTTTGATTCACTTGAATTGAATTACTTTTGGATTACTTATTAATTTCAATTATCTCTTGCTCTTTTTTGCATTCTTTATGATAGTATATATTAAAATTTTATTTATTTTTCATCGGCTTACAATTTAATTTACTCCTAAAAAATAGCGATCTATCCTCAACGAAGAATTTTTTCAAACTGCAAACCGAATGAAAATTTGGCTCACCAATTTTCCTCGTTTCAGCTATTTGCCATTTCGTTCCGCAACCAACAAGAAGAACCAAAAGTGAAAAGCTCGGCATTCCTTTACGGCGTAGGTAGATCTATCTCTGTATGGTTCTGTGTACACATATCTGTGAAAGCTCTATGAGATCAGTTATACGTAAGCTCTATGTTTTGGTCAGGCAACTCTTTTGATCACTTCTATCGCCCACTCATTGTGTATTGTGCGGTGGAAATGATGAAAATGATGGAAATGCTAATGATGCTGATATTCCCAGCCCCTCACTCTAATCTCATTTTCTTGTGACTGTATTTAATTGTTTGTCCGTTTTTTTAAACATTTGAAATTCGATTTAAATCAAATAATGCATCAATATAAGTGGAAGTGGGGGGAAGTGCGTCAATGAACCCTTTCCAAATTACTTTTGACTTTTGCCATTATTTGTTTGCCTTGAACTGCATATTCCTGTTTATATTTTCCAGATAATTGATACCCATTTTAATAAACAAAATGCAAGCTAAAAGTCTATACGAAATTCCTTAAAAGTTTATAAACATTCAATTTCGTACGGTCTGAAGGCGTTTAAAAGATATCTGTCTACAAGCAATCTCTTTGCCTTGATTCGTTAATATCCCAAAGTCAAACTGAACTTCGCTGATGGGCCTTAAGATTAGTTCATATGATTTCCCTAGTAATGAGAAAATATAGTAAGACATTTTTCTGTTGCCCAGGCCATCTTTAATTACCAATTTAGTAGGATGCTGGCAAAGTTGAAGGGGGCACAAGTTAAATATATATTATAATTATCTCCAAGGCATTTCAAAATTTACACAGAAGACATTCTATATAGTATAGTAGTCTAGATTGTTTATTTCCTATTGATTTCCTGTGCCACACGTGTTACACATATTGTTTGTTGAAATTACATCAGTTTTGTTTTGATTTTTTTGAACAAATATTTCGAGGTTAATGCAAACTGAGCATTGTGGCTTTGTTTATTTGTCTTATGTAAAGCTAGAGATATTTGTTGATTGTTCTCTTTGCCCTTAAATAAACTATAAACAATTGCGATGAGACGCCGATTTCGACTTTCAACTTGAACTTGACTTTGATGATAAAAGGCAAAAAGATTTGCAAACTATTGGCAAATACCTGGCAAAAGGTATTCAACAATTTGATTGACTTTGCCAAATCAATGGACTTAAATTTAGTTGTAAACTTTTACTTTCTGGCACGCTTTTTGGCTTCGTTAGTTTGGTGTTTTGTCTTTGTTTTTGTATTAATTGAAAGTAGTTCAAACACTTTGATGTTCTAATTGAAGGACAAACAAAAATTGTTGGCAACAAACAATTTGCCTTTTAGAGGAAACTCACCTTCTTTCGTTTGCAGTTCATTTCAAGTCAAGTAGTTCTTTTATATCAAAAACAGTCTTTAATTGGAAATATATATAAATCGCATTTCATATTTTTGGCCTCTTGAGAAATGAGGTCAATAATTAGGCTAATTATTTTGCCTTGCTTTCCCCCTCTCCCTTTCTCTCTCACACTTTTTTCTGCTCTGTTTCTTGCTATTTCTCTTGCAGATTCGCATCTGTAATTTATATGTATGTAGATGTCAGTGAAGAATTTGCATATAAGCCATTTGCAGCAAAAATACCGTGAAAATTAATTATAAATTAGATTTAGTTAAATTATAGTTATTTTGTCTTGCCCTGTCAAAGCCAGATGCTCATAAATAACTGACAGCTAAGCCGCATTAGCTATACAATTATCTTTTTGAATTGTGCATTTCCAACGATTTCCACTCAATCCATGAGTATTTCAAGAAATGAATCGAAGCAAAACAATACTTGTGAGTAGAAGGATGGCCAATGAATGCAGAGCAATGTCAATGCGGCGTATGAGCAATATTTTACACATAGACCAGATACCAAAGAACATTTAAACATTTTTATAGAACATTGAGTCATAGTTGAATGGCAAAAACAAATTACACATAGCCCTGATTATGGCCATTATGTTTTCTGAACAAATTGAAAATGGAAAACAAGGAAAATAATGCAAAAAATTGTAAACACTTTTTATCCAATACCGAAGCTGAAATACTCTCCAAAATGTGAAAAACTAAGCAGATGACCAAGTTTATTGAATACCTGTTTGAAGTCTATATTATTAATACAAACTTTCTCGTATAACAGACTTAACCAGGTTTCATTGGAAGAGACTGTGCCAAGAACTGAAAATTTAGAAGAGAATCCATTTTTGACTTACGAGTTCAATGAAAGAATGAGAGAACTAATGTCTGCTCGGCATTTGTCAATATTTTATAATGGCAAACAAAATAAAGTCAAAAGGGCGCCTCAATGCAAGGGACAAACTACCTAAGACAAGGAACAAATTTTACTTAAACAAAAGTTTCGGAATATAAATAGTTTTCCTATTTGAGAAATAATTTTATATAGGTTCTTCTTCTAACTAATTTATTGATCATTTTGAAAATTAGTAATTCTAATTTCTGTGACAAAACTTGGCCGCTAAATTTCTATGCCCAATTTTTGCTAGTGCAAGTGAAAGAAAGAATAATAAATATAGCTAAATCGTTTTTAATGCCACAAAAACTGAAAAGCTCTCGATGATTTCAACTATACATATGTCTGTATTTGCCTATAGACCCAACACTAACGCATAGTTTCAGCCAGCGCCTAACCTATCAGGCATATATATTGTGTATAAATATATGTATATATGCGCATATATAAATATATTTAACCTTAACATATAGCAGCCACCTTCAACGAGCAAAAAATTTTTAAATACATTTTCTCTAAATATAAAAATAAATATATAAACACGAATGTTTGTTTGTATGTATGAACGAGTATATACGATATGGTGGTCATGCTCTACTCTGATCTCCTCCTGATCATATATATATATGCTTGTGTGTCTCATATGGCCAGCTAGGGTCTGTGATTCTAGATTTTTTTCTACGCTTCACTCGACCCACGCAGATGAACTTGAAAAATTAATTGTTTTCGCTTCACAATTACACACAGACAAAAGTATGTACATCTATCCAGTTGTTTATATATATGTATATGCAAGAAATCGTATATATCTGTTTATATATCTGCCTGTTCATTGCCATTATTGTATGTTTTGTAGGTGTTGGCTTCCCATAATTTATTTGGCTTTGGTCATTTCTGTCGGTTTTGTTTATAAATTCATTGAAAATTAATGCCAACCAAAAAAATGTATCTCTTGTCCGTCTGGAAAACTTGTAGAGAAAAAATATTCCTACAACAAAATGATATATAGGTCGAGTGAATTACTCTTTTTAACAATCTATCTTAACCTTGTCAAGGGCATTTATTGTAGGTGAAACTGGGAAATGCAAAAAAAAAAAACGGAATCCATCTTTGTATGCAATTTGTCTAGACCTTGAAAAGCGAACAAATATGAACACTAAGTTAATATTGTCGTTCATTTTATGATGATTGATGATGATGCCAGCCAGCCAAGAGACTAAATGCTAATAACCAAAATCAAGATATAATAATAAAAACAATATTGCTGACAGTTGGTTATATGTAGGCAAGCACTTTAAAATGTGGTTGATAAAAATAAAAAAAAAACGTTTCTGATCTGATATTACAAAAGCAGGAATTTAGCTATTACCAGTAGATAATTGGCTAAAGACTAACTAGTACTCTCTTTATACACCACCTCAAACACTCCCTACTCATTAGCCAAGTCCTTGGCTTAATGCAGTCAATTTTGAGTAACTGATGCCCGATGCTTGCAGAAGAAATGAACTTTGCTTTAAATTTACCAGGAAGAGACACTTGTTCAAGGCATTTCTTAAGTAACTCAGAAATTTATTTTTCTTTTTGGCATCATACATATATCGATTCGATGTTTACCCCTTAGGCAATTTATCCATGAACTCTCTGCTTCATCGGAAACATCTGCCTGACGTCATATACACATTCAAATCGTACATCCTGTTTATTATACAATATTTCAGCGGACTTTCAAAGTATTCAAGACGTTTGTATATGTACCTACTCCGCCTACCCGCCTCCTAACGAGTATGTGCATTCCATTCATGAATAAAAGCCGCCAACGCTGACGCGTAATTTGGCCAAAAGGAAAAAAATATATACTTATATGAATATGGATGGGAATGTGGGTGGATATGGATGTAGATTGGGTGTGTGTGTGTGTGTGTGTGTGTAATAAATATAAGTAGAATATAAAAAGGCCAAAATACACTTTGTGGAGACAATGTTTTGATGTGTTTGGCACAAGTGTTGCTGCTGCCGCTCAATGCCACCAAATCATCATGATGGGAGGTCGAAACTGAAAGTTTTTGCCTCTTGTCTTTTGGCCAAGTTAATTCTCTTTGTGCCCCAGGGGCGCTCGTTTAGTTTTTGTTATATTTTTCTGACACTTTGTTTTCCATTTTCCCTTTTTTTTTGGTTTCTTTAAATTTTCTTGTCATAGCTTTCTGTATGTGTCTTGTACTTGCTTCTCTCTTTTTTTTTGACTTGTCGTGTCTGTTTCTTTTATAGTTCACACATCATTGTGTTTTATAAATATTTTTGAGCCATGAGAAAAACAGCAGAAAAGAAAAATTTATATTGTGTATGCTACATATAAATATATTGAAGAAAAAACAGAAAAAAGCATTAGCGAAAGCAGAAAAAAACAAACATCAAATGGGCGGAAAGCACAAAACAAGAAACAGCAAAAAAGCGAAACGAAAGAGAAAATATCGTATCATTAAATTGACGTCAGGGGATATAGCATTTTGTTTATAATCAAATGTCATAAGTTAATTAAATTTTTGAAAAATAAATAAGTCCAAAATCAATTATAAATAAACTAAAATAAAAGAGATATTTAAAAGGTTTAATAAATTTTAAAAATTTTAATTCATGAACATTTTTACAGCGCTTTTTTTAAAAGATATATTTGTGATGCCTAAGGATTGCAGTCTCAAGACTAAAAGGTAGCCAAAATTATTCAATTTTACACTCATAAAATAAAATGGATGAGAAAATTTCCACTTTCCTCTGCTAGTAAACCGTTTAGAGCCACAAACCCTTAAAACAAATTTAAATAAATTGCTTCATATATTAGTATAAAAAAGTTATTTATTTTTGGTTTTGTTCACTTCCATTTTTCGTTTTGTGATTTGCCAAAGTAAAATTTATGAGTATTAAATTTTTATGACAAAACAAATGGCAATAAAGAATAAATAAAACGTTGTAAAGTAAGAGAAATGGATTCTGAATTCCTCTTTGCTCTTGAGATTTAAAAACCACAGTCACACATACCCATACCCATACACAAGTGCACCAATTTGTGGCACGGTTTGTAATTTGGAATTCTGATTTTATTCCCAAGTCTTGAAACTGAGTCTGAGTCTGAGAGAACTGCATTTGATGGCATAACTCAATTTATGTCCTGGCAAATTGACACGAACATATGCGTATTGCATAGAGGACTAACTGAGGCAAAACATATGTTTTGGCCCTTTCTATTCATCGAGTTGGTGCTACAGCTACGTGCTAGGACTGAGACTCTGCCTACGACTCTAACTAAGACAGAGACGATGAAAATGGCTAAGGCTCTCTGAATGCAATTTATTTCCTTGGGCAGGTGTGTTTGAATGCAATTTAATTAGCCCAGATTCCGTTGCAACTGCCATTCAGCAAGGCTATACAAAATAAATAGCAATTGTTCACGTTATCCTTGTCCCATTTAAAAAAAAAAAAAAAAGGAAAAATTAAGAAAAATAAATTGACCCAAGACTAAATTAAAACCTAACGAGTTGAAAGTGTATAAAGCAATCAACAAAACCATCTCAACTCTTGATGAACTTAAAGCCTCCTAGGGAACCTTTTAGGAGCCCACTCTAAACTATCTAATGCACTTTAATACAAACAGCATTTTGTATCATATTGCCACAACGTTGAGAGGCAGCCAATGACGATGCAATTACCCATCTAATTGTAGTACTTTATGACTTCGTTAGGGACATTCAATTGAGCCGAGTTGACCTTCTGGGCTATTTCAAAACGTAACAGAGAATGCGCATAAAAATTCGCATTTAATAAGTTTGAGCGCAGGAAATAAACAAGGACTCTAAGTCCCCACTTAAATTTTTGTTGCATTCTTCAACATATTCAAAGTCATTCCCTTCTTTGACTAGAAGTCATTTAATCTATTTCAAACTTCTCTTTTAAGTCCCTTAGTCACGTAGGATAACTACAGATTTTCACACTTCTTTCGCCTGTTATCTTCTAATTACATTTTAATTAGCTTATTACTTTTTTCAATGGTGTAACTAAATTCCCTTCTTCGTTTTCCTGCCAAACTTTTCACATCAGTTCTTCAAATAGTGAACACGTGTGCTTAGTTTTCAACAACTTAATGCACTCGCATCTTTTATGATTGTATTCCATATATAGCAAAAGAGGTGACGATATATTCATGGTGACATAGCATCAACACACACCCCAAAATTAAGTATATCGAAGAGTCTTAATGTAATCAATAAATATTCATTTTTTCAGGAAAACTTAAGCCAAAAGGTAATAAGATTGCAGTACGGAATCTTTCTTAATTTATGGAGGGCTGTGTTTTGTCGAGTGGGCGGGGAAAAAGTAATAAAAAATAATACAAAAAAAAGGCTATAAAATAATGTGTCTCAGGGCTAAGCAGAATAATTTCACAAAACAAATAAAATAATGTATGTCAAGGTTAAATATTAAAGTGCTTAAAAATTTAAATAAGACATTTATGTATACACCAACACAACTACTTATATTTCCAATAGATTTGATTAATTAATTAGTTTTTCAACTTAATCAGCAGACCAACAATGTCATCAATTAAGTGAAATACTTTGATTCCCACTCCGGCAACATGTACGGCCTGCTCTTGGAGAATCTCTCCGAGTACATAAAGTCTGTGTATGGTGAGGAGAAATGGGAGGATATACGGCGTCAGGCCGGCATCGATTCACCCTCGTTTAGTGTGCATCAAGTGTATCCCGAGAATCTCCTGCAAAAATTGGCCAAAAAGGCCCAACAGGTAAGCAAAAAACGGAACTAATCAAGAACATTGTTCAACATTCTTTCTGCTCTTTAGGTGCTGGGTGTATCCGAACGAGAATTTATGGATCAAATGGGAGTTTACTTTGTTGGCTTTGTGGGTCAATATGGTTACGATCGAGTGCTCTCTGTTCTGGGACGTCATATGCGTGATTTTCTGAATGGCTTGGATAATCTGCATGAGTACTTGAAGTTCTCGTATCCACGTATGCGAGCGCCAAGCTTTATCTGTGAGAATGAAACCAAACAGGGATTGACTTTGCACTATCGTTCCAAGAGACGCGGCTTTGTCTATTACACCATGGGGCAGATACGGGAAGTGGCACGTTATTTCTATCACAAGGAGATGCACATTGAACTGGTGCGAGAGGAAATTCTCTTTGACACGGTGCATGTGACATTTCAATTGACTTTCGATAATCGAGCCTTTACCTTGGCCTCGCTGGCCATGACACGAGAGGAGAAACATTTGCCCATAAGTGCTCATGTACTATTCGAAATATTTCCCTTTTGTATTGTGTTCGGGTAAGTTTTGATCAATTGATATTGTAAAGAGCATTTTATACAACAACTTAAACATTTCTGCAGAGCTGATATGGTGGTGCGTAGTATAGGCAACTCCCTAATGGTCATTTTACCCGAACTGCTGGGCAAGAAAATCACAGCCTGGTTCGATTTGGTGCGTCCTCTTATTGCCTTTAAGTTTCAAACTGTAAGTATTTAACTAGAAGAATTCTATATTATTTTATGTTACGTTATCTCCGCCCAATTAGATACTCAATCGCACGAACAATATCTTTGAACTGGTTACTGTGGATCCAGTATCGGAACGTTTAGATGCACAAAATGAGGATTTGCTATTGCACGACGATGGCAGCGAACCAGAGAAATCGCTCAGACTCAAAGGTATTAAAATTTAACTTTCTTTGGCTCGAAACTAACCCAATCCGATGGGATCAACAGGTCAAATGGTTTATATGGAAAACTGGCGCATGATAATGTTCCTGGGCACACCTGTAATGCCCGATCTCACATCATTGATCACAACGGGACTTTATATCAACGATCTGTCCATGCATGATTTTAGCAGAGATCTCATGTTGGCGGGCACTCAACAATCTGTGGAACTTAAATTGGCTCTAGATCAAGAACAACAAAAGTCTAAAAAACTGGAAGAATCCATGAGATTGGTAAGTATTGGATTATACAAGCCTTTAAAGAAGAGACTTATAAATTGTTTTCCCACCTTAGTTGGATGAGGAAATGCGTAGAACCGACGAGTTGCTCTATCAGATGATACCAAAACAAGTGGCGGATCGTTTAAGGCGTGGCGAGAATCCCATTGACACTTGCGAGGTCAGTTTTTCAATCAATATCGAATAGGAAGATTTTAAAATCTTTCCTATTTGCAGATGTTCGATAGCGTTTCCATATTGTTCTCCGATATTGTGACATTTACGGAAATCTGTAGCCGTATTACGCCAATGGAAGTCGTTTCCATGTTAAATGCAATGTACTCAATATTTGATACCCTAACCGAAAGGAACTCTGTATACAAAGTGGAGACAATTGGAGACGCCTATATGGTTGTGGCCGGGGCACCCGATAAGGATGCCAATCACGCTGAAAGAGTCTGTGATATGGCATTGGATATGGTGGATGCCATAACCGATCTGAAAGATCCATCAACGGGCCAACATTTGCGAATACGTAAGAAGATCCTAGAAGATCATAATGGAATATAGATTCATGGAAAGTTTCTTACCTTTTAGGTGTGGGTGTTCACTCTGGTGCAGTTGTAGCTGGCATTGTGGGCCTAAAGATGCCTAGATATTGCCTTTTCGGGGACACTGTGAACACAGCCTCTCGCATGGAGTCGACCAGCATCGCCATGAAGGTGCACATTTCGGAATCGACAAAAGTTCTAATTGGTCCCGCCTATAAAATATTAGAACGCGGAGAGATTGATGTCAAGGGCAAAGGAACTATGGCCACCTATTGGCTAGAGGAGCGTGAGAATCGTTTGCCATTGCAACTGACAGCTGCTTTGCAGGTTCATCCAATGTCAGCGGCAGCGGCGGCAGTTGCAGTGGCTCCAATGTCTCCACTTATGCCCAAAGCCATAACGCCAGCTCCAAAACCAATGACACCGATTCCAGTGGCTCCTCTAACTGAGATAATACCACCCACTAGCACCCACTTATCCGGAGTGGTACTAACAGCTAGTAATACAATGGCAGCTGCAGCAGCCCTTCACCACCATCAACCAGCCCCAGGAGGTGGTGGAGGGGGAGCAGGAGGAGCAGCAGCAGCCGCTGTGGATGATCGCTCAAGCCGTATATACTCACCTGTAACATTCAAGGATGTCGCCAGACGAAGCATAGCCAATTCACCAGTGCGAGCTAGTGCCTCTGGCTACGCTTACACAGATCAGGAGAAAAGACGCGAATCTCGTTCGAATTCCACGGGACATGTGTTTATGCGTTCGCCATCAGATATTTTTGGATCTCTCATTTTGGATACTGAAGAGTTTCTCGAAGATTTGCAAATCTCACGGGGATCGCTGACGAATAATAACAATAATAATCATCCGCCAGTTTGCGGTTTCAGTCCAACGCCTCCATTCCGTATTGGTAGTGCCCCGCCCAAGCCTCGTCCAAGTAATCCGGATAAGTATACACCTGAGGAACTGGCCGCCATGGATCAATTGACACCACCATCGACAGCACCAGCCAGAGAGTCAGCCACCAGCAGTATAAATCTAAAGCCATCCACATCGAACAGCTCACTGGATCGGGAAAAGACAGCCAAGCTAAAGTAAGTTCCTGCTATGAGCATTCTAAAATATCCAAACAGTGAGACAATTTTATCTGAATTTAGAAAAATCACCTTTTCCACCAGCACCACATTGGAGGCAGCGTCTACAGCACCGCCGACAGCTGCCGCTTTGATCTGTCCAATGGGTGCCAGGTCCACGCCGAAGCCATTGCAGCAGCAGCAGCTGGCACCAATTAAGGCCAGCACAAGCAGCAGTCCCAGCTGCAATGCCAATCGTCCGGGTTCCAAGGATTCAGTTTCATCTATTTCCCTACATTCACCGCCACCACATCGTTCACATTCGGCTCCATCTCGACCCCATTCCATGTCGAAGGCCGCACGCAAAGCTTTTCTGGCCGCTAAGCAAACGAAAGCCATGGAAAAACTGGATAAAATGATTGAGGAAGTTCATGAAGTGGAATCACAATCGGCGGCAAAGGCTGCCCAAATGCGTTTGGCAGTTTTCGGTCATGATGTTGCTGAAGCTGATGGCGGTTTGGCTGCCGGAGGTTGTCCCATATTTTTGCCACCACCGCAAAGGATAATGCCCAGTTCCATTTCCGATTCAAGTATTTGCAATCACGGGTGAGTAAAAACGAGGGTCAGGATCTGCCGTTTGCATTTACCAATTATTAAACCATTTATAGGCACAGTCATGCTCCGTCAACCAGCAGTTACCATCCTATGGATCCCAAACTAAGTCACAGTCATAGTTTTCAGCATGGTCGCAATGCTGGGCCTGGTCATGGAACCATTTCCCATCAATGTTGCAGTGGTTTTGGTCATGGCAATGGCCGTCATTCACATCGCATGCACTCCAATGCTTGCCGCATTCTGTAAAGGATTGGTTCTATATCTTTGTGTCTGTTGGCAATTAATAGCAATTAGTTAGATGTTGATTCTCACGATGAGCAAGAAATCCAAAAACAAAAACTGTACCTAAACGTACCTATTCATATATCTATATATATTTCTATATATTGTAGCTAGTCAAAAGGGGCTTTAGTACTTTCAAAAATAACGTCAATGTCCATTCATAGAGAAACTGTATAAACTCTTACATTTCAAATTAACTTCTCTATGTGTGTGTGTATATCTAAGTATAAAAGTTATAGTACCTCCCCCTCCCTCGATATATATATGTATAAATCTTTCAATTTCTCAACCTCTAAAACATGACAATACTACGAACAACATTGGAGATGCATTAAACTATTTACTTAAGGCTTTTTCACGCAAAACAAAAACAAACCAAACATACCACCTGAGGCATAATAGTTTGCTCATAATCTATATTGAATGTATTATATATGTGTATACTATATCGATATACGATTCTTGTAGTAGGTAAATGTTTAAGTAAATTAGTTTTAGTTCTTAAATGTGTTAACAATTAAATAAATGTTTCAAAATAAATACGCAATGTACTTTCAACATAAGTACTTAACTTTCAAATAAAGTTACATAATATTTCATTTTTATTTTTAAATGCAATCGGAACACAACAACAAATAATCCGCATAAGGTGTTAAAATTGCAATTATTAAAATTAATTACAAATTTCAAGTCATTATCATGGAGAAATGCAAGTGTACATAATACAATATTTTTTGAACAATCACGTAAATGCACATAGTTTGGATAGTTCACAAAAAAGCATATGGGCACTAGGCATAAATAAAGTTAAATGATAAAACTAAAATATTGTGAACCACAAAGAGATCATAAAGTATTATACTATTTGAGTACTTTGTATAATGGATTTTTAAATATTGTGCTACTTATTTTATTTTCAATTTAGAATTTCCGTTTCCCTTTTAACATTTTCAAACTTTTCCCGATCTTTTCTTTATCTTAACATATATATATACATATATATATATATATAGTGCACTTTTGGCATATCACATCTGAAATAATTATTGCAAGCGAAGCATTAAAGACATAACTGAACATTTAAATATATGCTGTATATGGTAAATATGTATGTATAGGTGTATAGATATATCGGTTTATATACAATTCAAGCGCAGCAATTAAATAGTTGACTAGGTTGACCTGGCTTTTCCCTTTTTTTTGGTTTTTTCTGAGAATTCTATTCGGTGGGTTTTTGGTTTCTCAATCTCTAGATTTCAACACGCTCGGTCAGGGGCGTCTGGACGCCATCCTCATTGGAATAGATAAGATTGCCATCCAGGGTTTCAATGGTTTGTATGGTTGTCTTGCAATAGAAGCAAACTTTCGAGTTCATCATGTGTTGCATGATACAATCGCTGCAGGACTGATGCTTGCATGGGGTAAAAACGGCTGTGATGGGCTTGGCGCAGCAAATCGGACACAACGAGTCCTCCGAAGGCAGTGTTATATCAGAAAGTAAGGTCTGTTTAATGCGTAGATTCTCAATCAGTCGACGTACATCTTCGATTTCCTCTATGGCCACATGAGATGGAACTAAAAAAGAGGATGGAACAATAACAAAATTAAAATGTTTGCAAAATGCAATACTTACAATCATTGAGGGCAAACTTTATTATAGGCGGATCAGCTCTTATCTGCTTCGAGTTATTGGGGAATGGTACTCTCACATTGTTGGTTAGTGGATCAATGTGTGCCCTTGTAGATGGATCAAAGTTTCCACGCGGTATATTCTTCTGCTCGAGCAATGGCGTACGAATCTCACCTAAGGCAAACTCCAAGGTGGCAAACTGAAAACTGGGATCGGTAAGAAAGGCTCGCGATATGCGTGTTACTTTCTGTGGAGTAGCGTCGCTGCTTATCTCATTACGCATCAGAGCTAGCAGAATGCCAACAGCGGCAGTGATAATAGGGAAATGGGTAACTGCATTTAAATCGGCCGAGCACATGTCCACCACAAATTGAAAGCAACCCGGCGGCACTGTGACCCGTGATAGAACCTGACTAATCAGCTGGCAAATGCGATTCAATAGCAAGTCACTATTTGGTCGCGATGCATCCGTTACAATCTCCGGACTAATGGTGATAATCATTTCAAGGCAACGCATCAATGAAACTGTCAGCTCAAAGCACATGGAGCAAATCTTAAGCTGTTTCGGTTCAAACAAAGTGTTCTCATGACGCTGGGCAGTGTTTTGGATCTGTAAATTATATGAAAAGATTAATAATAAAATTAAGTGTCTGTCTTCGATTAAACTCACCTCCTGCAATAGCAATATAAACTCTGAGAATGCCCAATTCAATTGACTAAGCACCGAATTGAGAAAAGTCGTGGCAAATGGTTCATCCTCCATTAGTTTACTACCAATTAAACGCTGAAAATGCTTTGATGGATTGGCTGGAGCCACATTATGCAGCAGTCCAGTATGGGTCTCATTTTTGGAACGGCTGCGACACAAACCCTGATGCAAGGGCAATGATCCACCTTGCCAGACACTTGGAGCCCGAGCATCCTTATAAGCATAGCCCTCGCCCATCCAGAAGCGTAACAACAACCAATTACTCTGACCCCAGGCTCTATTCTCATAAGGCCGTAGCAAAGCACGGACTAGAGCAACTTGTGAACGCCTCGAGCATCGTTCCAGAGCTCGTACACCAACTTTATGGCATGTTAGGGTGCCCAATGCCTGCAACATGGAATCTTTGCAAGAGGCAAGTACGATGCGCGCATCTGCCGAATGCAGGCCAAGGAATTCAGCAGCTGCATTGATGCTACACTCGGCCAACGTCTGGTCGAACTGGGCATTCATGTCGTGATGACTGAAATCCATGACTGCATCAAGCAGGATAGGCAAAGTATTCACATAAATCTCCGGTACAAATGAGAACAACGCACCAGTTGATGAGGCACTCTGGAAATTGTATTAAAAGGGGTTAGTAAATAAGCTCTCAATGGATTTATTTGGATACACTCTTACCGTTAGAGTGCAAAGCATACGCTCCAAAAGCCAAACAATCAGAGATTGTTTTTGACTATTTAAGGCCACACCTCGTAGCCAAATTTGCTTTCTCGCTAAGGAGATTGAACGGCTCTAAAGTAAAAAGGATAATAAAATATCTAATTATATATTTAAAGTGGTTAATGTCATCTCACCGCAAAGACATTTTGTCGTTGACTAAATTTGGAACGCAACTCGGCCATAACATGCTGATGACTTTCATTCATACAGACATTGGCATGCTGCTCCAGGGCCACCAGTTTTCGTTCAATATCCTCGCGATAATATTTAGTCTCTTTGAGAACATCATTTAGAGCAGCTATCTCATCTCTTACTGAAGCGATTTTCACTATATACTTGTGACCCGCTGAATAATAGAAGATCACGCAAATATCCAAGAGTTCACAAACGCCTTTTGCCGTATCGACATTGCCGAAAGTGGTCTCCGTATTCTGACTAGTACGCGGATTAAGAAAATGAGTAAATGTGCCATTATTAACACCCTGCGTATGACCAATAACTGGCACATTATTTATATTCTCGCCCAGCAGGTACAGAGTTGTGTCTAAAATATAATAGAATTGATAACTTCGTATAATAAAATAGTCCAAAATCACATACCAACTTCATTGACCCTCATCGAATTTCTTTCATCGTCGTAGATTTGCTGGGTACGTTCCGGGCCAAGGCGTTCGTCTATGTCCGCTCTATGGACCTTACGCAAATGCGACAAAACCCCGGCCACACGATCAAAGTGCATATAG
The DNA here is from genome assembly GCA_024703675.1 of Drosophila nebulosa. NCBI lineage: Eukaryota > Metazoa > Arthropoda > Insecta > Diptera > Drosophilidae > Drosophila > Drosophila nebulosa. The sequence continues at coordinate 10,967,835 of JANFPS010000004.1, read as the reverse complement.
TCAAAGGAGCCATCAATAAAATAATCCACATTGACCTCAACTGTATGGCTAGGTAATTCTTCCTTAAACAGGCTCCTACACTGATCAATCAGTATGCAGACAAATGCCAAAGCCACTGGAGGATTCAGAGGATGCTGTATACTCGATTGCATAAAGAAAAAGGCATGAAAGGGCTGCAAAACATTTTAAAATGTTAGTCATTTAGTTATAGTTTAAAAGTTTCCTTTTCAACTCACTCGCTGTTCCATGCTGAGATCTACCACATATCTTCGCATTTTATTAAGAAATATCATACGACTAGAAGGACTATTTTCACTGCCATCCGTATTGATCATAAGCGTATTAAGAAAGTCCTTTTGTGCCATATACAGGGCATCTGTAATTTTGCGTACTTTCTCCACAATGCTTAAGTATTTATCTTTGGGTCCATCAATACCCTCGGTCCATGCCATATAATCGGGCAGTAACTCCTCCATTATGTAAAACTCCAAAGGGTTAATGTAGAGGAAGAAAGCAAGACTGTAAAACCAATCAACAAATTAGTGTAAATTAAAATCAAAGCTATTTCTCTACTGTTACATACCAATGCTTTTTAAATAGCTTTCCCTCGAGCAAATATTTCCGCGTCTGCTGATGCAAACACAAGCAATGCATCATGCCCAAGGCCTGACGATGCTTCTCATAATCCAAGCCCTGAATGGTGTGAGTAAAGGTGGCCAATAGGGCATTGACTAGCTTCCGGAGCACAAACTTAATTTCATCGGCCTCCATGAAATTCCAGAATAATGACAAAAGACTTTGGAACACACTATTCGTTGTCGTCTTTTCGGTGGGCAGTGATGTCATATAGGACATTCGAGCAAGCAGCACATCCTCAATGATATACGGATCGAAAATCTCATTGGTAAATCGCTCGATCAGCATGGTAGCGAAAATACAATAAACTGTTTTCTTGGTCGAAACGCGAGCCTCATTAGTTGACACGCTGAGCAGAGTTTGACGATCCTGCGTCCGTTCTTGCGCTTGGGCATTGCTTTTGGCGAATATAGTCGCCAAATTAATGAGGTAGTTTATTAGTAGATTGGCACGACGTAATTTTAATATGGGACGAGCCATAAGTGGCTGGTAACCAGGCACAGGATAGACAAACGGACGATTGCCAAAATTGGCTTGAACACCCTGGGTATAGCCCAATGAGATGGCCGCATAGAAGGTAAGTCCAGGACCTTTTTCTAGTTTATTAAAAGCCACGCCCATTGAGCGACCGTTGCGATAGTATTCAATGAGCTCATGATCCACATCAATGGTAACACCAATAATGTCTCCAATTTGCCATTTGTCGCCGTATCTACAAGCGAACTATTAGTTTGGGGCATCTGATTTAGGATAAAACTTACTTTTTGGTAGATATATGCCATATCTGTTGTTTGCTGCCATCATATCCATAGCTGTATATGGTGTCGCCCACTCCACTATTCTCATTGAATTGACACTGGGAACTGGCCCAACCAATTTGCATGACGCCCTTGGTATGAAGCTGAATCTAAAGAGTGTATGGCGAGAGGGTATTGTTTCAGTAAGTGCGCAAGTGCCACAATGTCATTAACATTTGGATTACCTCATACATCCAACGACCGCCATAAACGCAACAATTTGCCTTAACGGTATTGAAACTGCCTTGAGAACGCAAGGCCAGCCTGTCCGAGGACACTCGCACTGTTGTTGTATAGTCCACATCGAAGATGGTCAAATCTGGTCCAATGCGTGCCTCCGTCTCAGTATAGAGGCGACGGATTTCCTCATTGCTGTCCGTTTGAATCTGTTGAAATTTGTCATCCAGCCAGCTTCTCACAATGACCATTTGTCTGTAATATACAAGGACATTAAGTGTCAATAGCTGTGTATTAGCAGATATTTGACTTCTTACTTTGTCACTGAGAGATCATCGCCTTTAACCGGCTTTTCCGGCGTTGTGGAACAATTCGCCCCTTCCAAATCATCCTCCAAATCAGAATTATCCTGGTCCAACTGCTCGAATATGTCCTCGTTGAATACTTTCACAAATAATTTGGATATCGACATCTTGGCACTTTCACTTCATTTTCACTGCCTGCTACATACATTTACACCCACACAATCTCTCTTTCTAACTCAAGCTATTCAAAATCAATTTTTTCGTCCAAGCAGGACCCAAATAAATTGATAGTGATGCTCAGCCAGAGTTATTAAGTGATTTAAAAAACTGTGACTGTGGAAATAGCTTGTCCATACTTCTTACAAAAGATCAACATATTTTCATTTATTTGTATTGTTTTTATTACAAAGCACTCATTTTGTTTCTATATATTTTTGTAAAAATTTAACATTTTTGTTATTATAACAAGTTATGTATTTTGAATGAATAACGACTTTGCCATTCGCACTCATGATTAGCTCATATCTATTGACCAAACAGCTGTTTACTCTTACGTTTGCCAACACTAACACCTTGTTGCTGCTATCGAGCAGGAGATATTCGATAAAAGAACCTACAATTAAAATTAAAGTGCTCTGACAAAGTAAGGACGTGTGCGTGTAATTTAATTTAACTCAAGAACAATCTAATTGAATTATAATTTTCTATTGACACAATGCCATTGAATGCTAATGTAATTTATTAAATGTGCTTTTATCAGGGGCAAGCAAATAACATGCTCTTCATTGCGAATTTAAAATTATTTTTTTTGCTGTCGTCAGCGGCAAAGTCTTGAGTGCTTTAGTGATGAGAAAAACGATTGCATATTGTAAAATGAAAATGGCTAAACGAAAGAATCTGCAGGAAAACACAATTAATCAACTAGTTTGGTGAAATAAGTTTAAAAATTATAAAGTCTAGTGTTCAAAGACTTAACTACAAAATTAACAAACGATTTGTAAATAAAAAATTGGATCTTCAAAATTTTTTAAGAAAAAGCTATAGCTAAAATGCTCAACACTAGTGACGGCACCGTTAGCATTGCCGCCGCCGCCGATATTGTTGCCGTTGCTGTTGTTGTTTTGTTTACAAAAATAGATATTCGCAATAATTAGAAAGGAAACTAGGAACAATCAATGCCAAAAAATACGCACCCACCAACCACAACAACAACACAAATTACAACATTTATGAACATGGATACATAAATAAGTATTAATTTAGGGCAAGTCTATGAATAAATGTGGATATACAAATTGATTTATTGAGCCCTATATATGTATGCCTGTCCCTTTTAATTCGCCATGCCAATTAAACATGTGGCTTTTTCTGTTCGCGTGTGTGTGTTTTTATAGTGATGCGAAATAGTTGTATTAATTAATACACAATGTCATTGACGTTTTTTTCACTCGTTCTCTATCAATGACCTGATCACTTTCTTACTCTTTTTAAATGAACGTCATCAAATCTGACGGCGGGGGTCGTCGTCTCTTTTTATCAGTTTACTATGTTTCATCTTTCTCTTTGTCTTTCAAAAACCTTTTCCTATATGTTTTGCTTTAGTTTACATAATGACTACATACCTACATACCACCCCCTCAGTCTGGTTCGGTCCTGTTCTTATTGCGTCTTGGCCAGATCTCTGAGAGCAAGCAAAGTCTGGGCAAAGTTTGTTAATCTCTCATTCATTGAGCAAATATCAACTTTTGCCTCTTGACTGTCGCCGCTATGTCATAGGAAATATGATAAAATGTACATATATATAATTTAAATGTTATATGATGACTAGTCATGATTTATGTGAAACAAAAGGGAAGCACCAGCTATAAAAATAAATAATAAATATGATAAACAACAAACAAAATCCCATTCCATTAGGGGAGGCACCACGTAAGAGAAACATTTACGATCATCTTAATGTAAATGGTCAATATAGCGAACTAGAGACTTCAAACTTTAAAAATTATTCATTAAATCCCAATTCAATCAGAAGAAATGTAAAACAGAAATAATAAAAAGGAGAAATTATCTCCAGAATTCTTGTTAATCTAAGATAATGTAAAGCAAGTGCCATGGCTCTCTTAACCAAAGACCGCATAAAGCAGTTTTTACTGAACTTTCCAAACATATTACAATAATCAATATACCAAACTTAACTTGCGTATCATAGCTCCAGGAGCAGCCGTTGGCGTTCGACTTTCAAATGATATTGGCAAATTTAAGAGGTTTAAAAAACTCTGTTTGCAAACCGACGTTAAGTCGGTTAAGTTTAATTGAAATTATAGCCAAGAGAATATATGTATACGCCTTTTTATATATTTACTCAACCATATCTCTATGGCGCAATCAGTTTGGGAATAATATTATCGAAAAGATAACTCTATCTCATTCAATTCAGCATGGGAATGCTTATACATATTATGACCATGGCCACCATGAGAGAATTAATAGGGCAAAATCACAGCAATGGCGAAAACAAAAATTTATTCGAACAAGAATTTTCACAAAATCATAAATCATGATGAACATTTATAGCTGTTAATTAAGGTCTGTAATTGCATTTCGACCGAGCATTTGGTCACGTATCTCTGTCTGATAGTCGTCGTACTTTATACCCTAACAGAGTTGGGGTTCTAAAGATGTTACACTTTTTAAATTGTGTTTGTTTTACAGAAATTTAAAACCTTTCAAAAGGCGTAGAATTATTATTTTTATTTGCTCTTGAACAAGTTTCGTTTGGACTTCCAAACATTTCTTTTCATTTTAGGTAAACATTTATATAAGTTTTTCTAGTGAGAGAGATAAATAAAACTATCTTGAACTCTGTTAGTATACATTCCTTCGATAAATCAGTTTTCTCTACACTCAACCATGTATATGTAAGAAGTATTGAAAGTGTGTGCTAGGCGAACTCAAATTATACAAAATAACGAGCACATTTTTTTTTTAGTATTTTAGTCATTATCTAATCAAATATTAAAGTAGTTTGTGTTTTGTGTGCTTCTGACGTATCGAAAGTCCGGTCGAAACATGGTCTGCCACATTTAGTTGGTTTCTTTTTTTTTGCCCATGCCAAAATTTATTACCAAGTTGATAGTTGGATCATATCATGGCGACACATGACGCAGTGCCGGCAACGGGCCATAAGCTTATCTGGTTTTTGCTGGTGGTAGCTATTGTCCGGATTTTTAGCCTGTACTGGCCATACACGGAGAGATCAACAATTTGTTTAATGTTGTATTTTGTTCTTGGTGTGTCTCTCAGTGTGTTTGCCTTATACAAATATTAATGTAGATACATACGTACATATGTATGTATGTATGTACCTATGAACACTTGGTTGAGTCTGATTAAGCCTGAGAGTCATGATGAATTTCGTTATTTCTTTGCAGTCAGTCAGACGAATTGGACACGTATCCATTATATCCCAGGGAAAGAAAAGAAAATCAACTGAAGATACGACAATTTACATGTGCAACTCTGCACAAGAGAAAAGATGTCACAAAATCAATCATATTTCTGGCAAACGACCAGACACAATGTATACCTGAAACGTACAGCCAAATGGCACATGGCCTTGGCCCTAATGGTAATACTCACATTCTCAACGGTCTGTGCGGAGGAGTTTAAACGAGATGTCGAGAATAATGCAGATTCGTTAACCGGAGTCGACAGCGTAAGTAATCACGTATCACCTTATTTTATCAATTACTAACTCCCAAAATCTTTTGCAGAATGTGCTTAATGAAATTGTTGGACAAAAGCCAACGGAATTGAATGCTTTACCAGAGATAACAAAGGATAATGAACGCGAAGCTAAGGGCAAGGGGAATTTTATCGATGCTTTTACAGCATCGATCTCTGTTATCTTATTAACGGAGCTAGGCGATAAGACTTTCTTTATTGCTGCCATTATGGCCATGCGTCATCCCCGTTTAATTGTCTTTGGCGGTGCAATTGCCGCTTTAGCTCTTATGACGGTTCTCTCATGCGTATTCGGAATGGCAGCCAACTTTATTCCTAAGGTTCGTTCGCCTGGCATTTCTCTCTCTTTTTCTCTGTCGCCAAATGTCTCCCTTTCACTTTAGATTTACACGTATTATATCTCAACTGCATTATTTTTAATATTCGGTTTAAAAATGTTGTATGATGGCTACAAAATGAAACCCACTGATGCTCAAGAAGAACTCGAAGAGGTGCAAACTGATTTGCGTAAGCGTGAAGATGAGGTAAGAGACAAAACTTGATCTTATTTTGCTGTCAACTATTTGTTTTTGCTAGTCGTAGTGCCTATTTAGTATTCTTGATTTGTTTTGCTTGATTTTTTATTTACCGTTTACTATATCTATTGCCATTATTGTATATTTTTTTTTTTTATTTAACTCATTAACCCCAACTACAAATTAATATCAAAAACTACTAACCCAAAAGCTTATCATTTGTAGTTAGCGCAAAATTACTGCATGTAAATTTAGATAAAAGAACAAACAAATGAAACTTACCAGAAATTAAGTACTCGGCTAACCGAATTGTATATACCCTTGCATTTTAACGTTCATTAATGGTCGATTTATATATTATGTAGAAATTGTCTGATCTGTGGCTTAAACATTCTAATAACCTGTAATTTTATGACCTTTTAGGACTTTCCGTATTACATTTTAGGAGCAAAAATGAGCTTGAGAACAATTTAAGTCCAACAATCATTCATTACATTTGTATTACTTCCAAGAAAAGATCTTCTGTTGGGAGTCGAGACAGTTGTTGCTAGATGCTATTTCTCGCCTATGTGCAAGGGTATAAACAAAAATGCATTAACAATATCATTTAACCACCTAACAATTCTAAAACCTTATCTGAATAAGGAATCATTCACTTAAACACAATCTCGAATACAGCCCGATGATGATATATGTAAGTGTGTGTGTGCTCAAATACGACTTATACAGACACACAGAGTTTTTTGGACTTTCATTTTTTTTTTATTTTATATTTTGATACACACCAACCAAACGCCTTTTGTGACTAATTGCACGTCTGAGCATATCGAAAATTTATTGAATTTTTAACCAAAAAAAGAGAAGAAATTAAAAATTTTATTGAACAGCAAATTAAAGCTTAATTCAGCCAAAAAAAAAAAACAAAAAAAATGCAAACACCAGAACAAAGAAAATTATTGAAATTAAATTCTTAGCTAATGCCAAATTTAAATTTATTTTTTCTTTCATTTTTGGCTTCGAAACCAAAATAAAAAATATTAAAAAAAAAAACAAACCAAAAAAATCTAAATGACAAATTGATTTCAAAATGAAAATCAAATGAATCAATCAAAATAGTTGTTGCGCAAGGCCTCACGTAAACGTGATGATGCGGAGGCCAAGCGTAAGAATAGCAATTCGGACAAGGAGGACGCCAGCGAGCAGGCCTTAATAGATGGAAGGAATGGTCTTACTCCAGCAGCTGCAGCCAGCACTACCAATTTGTCGAGCAACGAGATGCAACATCGTCAGCGCAAACAACGTGGCAACATCAACAATAATAACAACAATACCACCAATTCTAGCTGTGATAAAACTGGCACAAATGATGCTAATGGCCATCATGCTCATGCCCAGCATGAGACTGAGGTCTACCTTAAGGAGGGCGGACGCATTGTGGAACAATTGAAAATGACAAATTTCAGTCCATCCCATTCATTGGCATCATCCAACCAGACCGAACAAACACATTGTGATAATCTAAACGCTTCCGTCACTGACACCAAGTCAGCAGCAGCAGGAACCATAGGAGACCCTGCTGATCTTGTTGATGATGATGATGATGAAAGTAAACCACTGGGTCGAGCTCCCTTAGCCGGTCACGAGAGTATGCATAGCCTGGAGGAAGCGGTAACCACAAATGGCGGGCTTAAAGCACGGGTTAGGTCTACACTAATATGAATGTTGTATACGTGTATTCACGTGCTTTAACGTTCCTTGACGCAATCCAATTCAAATTCAATACAACGATAACAATACACTCAAGATTCATACAGTCATGCTCATCCCTCATCTCGACACATTGTCCACATAATCTCTGCTCATGCGCTTTTGATTTGGTTCTCATTTCTCATAGTTTGGTTTTTGTTTTCATTTGTTTACTAAGCACCATGTTTTGTTTGTACTGTGCACAAGTTTCATCTATTTTTTGGTTATCTTCCTCTGCATGTTTTGTTTTCTTAATTTTTTTTTAATTTTGATTCTATTTGTGCCGCAAAAATTTAATGAAACTTTCTTAATTTGCTTACATTTTCATACATTCAATTTTTATATGCAAATCTGAAATGAGATTTTTTTGACTAAATCGCTTGTGTGTTTCTCTTTTAAAGCTGGATCGTGATGTTAATGCTGCGCTTGTGAATGATGCTGAAAGCGGACGTCGTCGTCCACAACGCCGCGGTGCCACCTATTTCACCATGCGCATCTTTGCCCAGGCCTTCACTATGACCTTCTTGGCTGAGTGGGGTGATCGCTCTCAGTTGACAACTATTATTCTAGCCGCCAGCAAGGTAAGCCACCTTACTCTCCTTTCTCTCTCTCCCGCTTTCTTTATTAATTACTGCTCTTCTACCTTTCAGGACGTTTACGGAGTCATTGCTGGTGGCATTCTTGGCCATTGCATTTGCACCGGCCTGGCTGTGATTGGTGGTCGTCTTGTGGCTTCCAAAATCTCTGTGCGCACTGTCACCATTGTGGGTGGCATTGTATTCATTGGCTTTGCTGTCTATGCGGTCCTCATGCCGCCCGATGACTTGAAGAACTAAAGCGAAACGAAAGGAACGACAACAACGACGACCCCCCCAAAAACAAAACATAAACAAAAATGAAATTTAGATTTTAAGTTGTAGATTTTCCGTTTTTTTTTTTCTTGCCAGAGGAGCTATTTAAAGTCTACCTAAAAAAATTTATTCGGCCTAGCTAATCTTGTTAGCACTGCGGCTTTAGCCATGACATTGAAATTTAACCAATTTGTTTCGGATTCACACTTTCTTTTTAGTATTCATTGAAATGAATCAGTTTAAGTATTAAAGATTGAATATTTTGTATATATACGTACATGTGTATATCGCGTGCTTGTTTCGCCTAGGCGCTCCTCTTAGTTAATGTATTTACGTAGCCGTGTTTACTTAAAACAAAACCAAATGAACTTTGTATATTTTCAAATCATTTATGCAAATGGATTTTTTTGTAAAAAGAACTTAGTAAATTGAGCAAAAAACAAAAAACCCCAACTAATAATTGTTTATCTTACATTGTTTTCAGCCAAATCTACATATTTACAATTTAAGTGGTTTGACTGGAAGAATTTCTATTTTCGTTTTAAAAAAACCTGTTCTCAATGAGTCTAATCTTAACACGATTTGTTTTCAGCGTCCTTTTAAATATCGTTATCGTAGTTAAATATCGTATTAAGTTTATTTTTATATATAGATTATTAGTTTACACAGTTTTCTTAACAGTCGACATAGAAATTTAGAAAGTGAAGTGAAAACATGTCATAGGAGAACGTAAATGGAGTAAAAGATCATTTCAAATGTCTTAAACTACTCCTTTTTTGTCTTGGGATCACGATAGATGCCAGTAAAGAGAATGGCATTCGCCTTGTGATCGTAGATAAGGAACAAAAATGGATGCTTGCATTCGAATTTGGTAGGCTCGATGGGACGCGCTGAACGGAAACTGACCAAAACCGTGGCCGCCGCAGCAGTGCTGCCCTCTTCATCTACCTTAATTTTAGCCACATGCTTAGCATCGCTGAAGGTGATGTCCCGATCCGTGGAATAGTCACTGAAACTGGCATCGGTTTCAAAGATTTTACTCAGACCCATTTCTTTCAGAATCTAAAACAAAACAAACGGAGACTTGGATATCTAGTAAGCTGAGGTAAGAAGGTGATTACTTACGGGCACTAATTCCAAACGCTGCTCAAAATCAAATTTCGGTAAGGACACATCAATTTCACGTTGAATACCCTCCTTCAGTGTTTGGTCCAGAGTTTGGGCATTCAATTTCGACAGAACGAGCTCCAAAGAATTCTCACCAGTTGGTGGCAGAATAATAACCATAGAAATTTCCGAATCTTCGTCATCGCTTACATCATCTTCGGACTGGGAGTTCTTATTGGAAGTGCGATATGGCATCTGGAGCACATAGGCACCCAATCGCTCGTCGGTGGTCAAGGCAAAGTTTCCCTTCTGCTTCATTGTGGGAACCCATGATATATTCTTGTTGGTCGTATAGAATGGCATTAGCTCAGTTTTTGCCACATCAAATTTACTCAGCCATTGACCCTTGAAGTAGGCGGCATTGGCCAAAACCAGTTGGGTACGTGCATCCACATCGCCGTCGGCTAACATATCCTGTATCTCGTTTTCAGTGACATTTGCTATCCAATTGTTAATTGCTTTCCTTGACTCATCCGGCTGGCTGGTTAAATCCATTTGAACAATCTCGTCATGCAGGCGATTTTCCAAGCAACCGGCTAGATTGATGTCTTTATTGAAGAATAGACGATCTACCGATTTAAATACCAAAGGCATACTTTCAGCTCGTTTCAAACGATTCGCCTTTTCAATTATATAGGCGCTGCGTACCACTTCCTTGTTCTCGGCCCAATCCAAATGAAGAATCTTTTTCAGCTGTTGCTCTGTTTCGTCAGTTGCTCCGAAATAGGCCAACAATAGGGCATGATAGGTGCTGTAGGGTGAGAAGAAGATATTCTCATTGGGCGTGGCCTTGCGTATGGCATCCAACATTGAGACACCAAACTCCTGTTGACCACGATAAAGATTCAAACGCTTGGCTCCCAATAAGGGGTCGGGTTTAAGTCCGCATAGCTCAGCGCTCACAAGGAGTGCCGGCACAAGCAGGCAAATGGCACCAACTGTTAAAAGTTTCATCTGAAATAAAATGACATCGAAATATGATTTATTCTTCTTATATATGTATCTTATATTCTGTTTTCTACTCGTTAAAATTACAGACTCGTCTCAATTGTTTTAAATATTTAATTTGAAATTTGGCAAGAGGGTTTATTTGGAAATCAATTGTTATTTTCCATTTGTGCATAGTTCGTTTTTTAATCATCCAAAAACTAATCTCCTCTTATCTCTAATCAAAGAGCTCTTGGAATTTTTGAGGTTCCCTTTTTATAATTTCTTTATGCTTGTAGGTTATCTAGAATTTCTTAAGAATTTAAAGTCATTATTTGCTAAGCTAAGAATTGTTTTTTTGAAGAAACCGAATTCGCTTAGGGGCTTTTTCAATCTCTAGTTGTAAGCAACAGTCAAAATACGTCATGGAAACTGGAAAAAATTACTAAGATTAAATTTTTAACGAGAAAAAGTTTAATTTTAATTTTTTGATTTAAAGCGAGGAAAGACAGTATGATAATTTTTAAAGAACTGACGTTTCCAATAGTTTTGATCAACTGACTCAGCCGTTGATTGCTGTTATATTTCACTGCATGATCAATATAATTATTGTAATTACACCACAATGAACTGCACTCTAATCATCATTATGTCATTTGCCTTCATTTGAATTATTGTTGTAATTGAAAACAATTGAAAATCAATTTTAATTTCAAGAGTATTCGTGCAAGAAACTAGAAATCATAATTTAACTCAACAAAAACTGTTTAAACGGCGGCTACATTGCCTTAAATATTATTTTAATTTAAAAACAATTAAGCTGGACCCTATTTTAATTTTCTGAATTCCCAAATTTTTGGCAATCGCATGGGGTTCTTACATACTTAAATTTTTAAAAAGATAGTTGACAGACTTGCTCAAATTTTTAAAAACCCTAAAAAAAAGTCTTTTCCTCTACAAATCTCTCCAATTCTTACTAAATCGGGGACATACGCTAAATCGGGTTCTTACACTTAAATATCACATTTCTTTAGGTAAGTGCTCTCCTCTGAGGTTCCAAAGGTTGAAGAAATTAAGAAATTCAAGGCTAATACTATCGACCTTGTTATTTCTTTTTAAATTAAATCCTATTCCAAAAAGCTACTGAATTGTTATCTGTAGGATTCTTATTATATATGTACATATGTACGTTTCAAATTTATGAAATTACAAGATGACAACCTGGTTTAATCGATTATATAGGGTACGTTGAAATCGTATCCGTAAATAAATGAATTCTAATTTTTAGTATTCTTTTGACAAATGGAACTCATTAAAAAACACTTAACGACCTGAGGCTGCTGATTCATATTTCAAAACTTCCCACGACATTGGCGAGTAACGTCTCTCTCTCTATCTCTTTCTGATGGGTCTTTAAGACATCTTTGAAGCGTCGACAATTGCAACATCTCCTTTAGTTGGAAAAAAAGTGAAAGTTTATCAGCTGCTCTGCACTCGATGAAATTCGCAACAATCTCCATGCTTGTTGTTGCTTGAGCTGCCGTACATAATAAGCCGTTATTGTGCATGCAACAGAGCATAAAAAAAGAGAGAGGGGAGATGACAGAGAGAGCTTTTCTTTGACGTCATAAGATTGCGTGACACCAACGACAGACAATGAAAATAAATGTTAAATGTTTGTTAAAAAAAACCCAAGAAAAATTAACATTTCTTACAACCGGTTCAAGTCATATGTGGCTACAGCTGACAGACACCGCTATACGTATTATGCCCAACTCCCTGCATCATATAAAAAAAACACTGTGATTCATAAAAAAAACGGGCCCAACTGATGACCCTGTAGTTTGATACCCTTCAACGGAAAGTTGAACGAGGTATAACGGGCTTATGAAAGAAGAAAATGAACATATCGGGGCTATCCCGTTGTCTTTTTGTTTACGAAATTTAAAGAGGCAAATTTAAACCGGATTATACGTATTAAATCTATCCCCTATTGCTCCTCTATTGTACTATATATAAAAATGTGTGGGAGAGAGACAAATTAAGGAAAGACAAATGAATCCATGCTTTTCTTAGGTTTTTTTTTTTTAAAAAAAAAGGGTAATCGCAAGTCGGTACTTGCATTCAATATGCGAACTTTTTTGTATTGGCGATTTTGTAATTACGCCTGCGCGACACTGCTGCCCACCCCCACACATACACACAAAAAACGCACGCGCATACACACAATTGGCTTGACAAGTTGTTTGAATTTTTTGGGCTTTTCCCAGCAATTTGCAGCGGCTTAAGAGTCTCCTTAAAATTTTTATAAGCATGATTAGTAATTAATTCTATAAATATGTATTTTTTATTTTTGAAATATAATTCCGATAAGCTTATCTTTTACTTCATAGGAAAAAATAATGAGCAAAATAAAAATAATAATAATAAAATGCATTTGAATTCAGATTAAAATAATTGCCTCATTTCGTATGCGTGTATAGACACACACACACACACACATACACAATAATCGGTCACACGCACACACACGAATACACTGTTATCGCAATGTCACATATATTAGGCAAAAAACCAGTTTGAAACGCCCACGCAAAGTCCTTTGGGCAATGCCAAACAGCATGAGAAAACATTTACCTTTTTTTGTTTAGTATTACTTAATATTGTCGATCGTTTCGTACAACAATTCGTCGGCTTTAGGCAGTTTACAGGCAGACAAATAACGCGTCCGACTCGGAGTAAATATTATTTCGGTCTGAGCTTAAAACATTTGTATTTTTTTCAAGAAATTCGCCCCAGCAATATCAACTACAGCTTGGAGCTTCTTTGAGCTTTTTGTTGGCGCCCACAACAGGTTTTAAATCGTTTTGTTTGCTTTTCAGTTGGAGGCAATGGTAATGCAGCTAAAGAAAAAAGGGAACATATTTTAACTTGATGTAATACATTTCTTTGTTTTTATCGTTCTAGCAATCCGAAAATTGGATTTTAAAAATTTTGGATTAAATTTAAATTTTTATTTCATTTTATTCTCATTCTTTCTTTTTTTCGCTTCTACACAGAGCCGGGCTCTCGAAAATTTGAGCCGCTACGAACATCAGAAAATTGGCTTCGAATTCAAAAACGAACCAAGTCGCTATCAGTGTTGCAAAGTAGCAGAGCAGAAAATGCTACTAATTTTTAAAAAAATCTAGATTAAAAGCTTTTAACACTAACCATAGAACACATACATAGATGGGACAAACTCATGATGTTTTGATTGCAAACGCTAGCCTAGTCATGGAACCCCAGAGAACTTCGGGAAAACCCGAACGCTCGTACTCTCAATTAGAGCGTAAAGTGGGGAGAGGGCCAAGCCGCTACGAAAATAATCAGCGTGACCGAGTATGGTATTTTAAATACTTTTTGGTATTTTATCAGCTCTGATTTTGCTCAAAGGTATTTTAATGGTATATAGGTATTTAGTAGCATTTTTCTCAGATTTTATGGTATTATGTGGTATTTTCGGTTTGGTCACACTTTAAGTCTTAATGAATCGAATGCTTAATGCTTTAGACTTGCTTAATTTTAAAACAAATAAATAGAAAACATGAGCAATGAGCAAAACTATAGTTAGTGCTAAAACTGTATTTTTGTTTTTATATATTCTTTCCATTTTTCAATGAAGTAAAGAGACCAATTCCGTACTTAGAATATATAAAATGGTAAGTCACTTAAACCTCCCCGTTTCGACCCCCCATATATTAATCAAAGGCCCTATCTTGTCTTAGGTTACCAAGGCCAAAACATTAACCAATCGTGACAGATCACATTACTCCCGAATTCTCAGCAAGCAGTATTGCTGATTGCAATGACATCCGGTTTAATTGCCCTTTTTCCGAGAACATCTAGTCAAATTAGTCGACTATTACAAACTAGTTTCAATTGCCGATCGGTCGAGAACAGAATTTAATGATAACTTTTTTCTCTCCGAAAACCACAATTTATACTGTTTTTCTACTGCTTAATCAACATGCAACAAAAAACTTGTTTGTTTCTCATTTTTAATAAAATAGACATATAAACAAATTTATGCCTCAAAAGTAGTTATAGCGGAGGTAGAAGAAAGAGCTGGACAAAGCGTCCGTAACCTAATGGCATGGTTCTTTGTTTCCTTTGGTTTTTTGGCTTTGACAGCTCACTAAGCAATCTCTTATTCATTTTTGCTCATTAAAATACAATGTAGAACAATTTTGTGTCCTTATGCTCCTTATAGGTAAAATGTTTTTATTTCTGGGACACACATGTAAGGAACAGCCTGCCAGCAAAATTGCGTCAGATTGCGCAATATAAATTGAATATTCATAAACAATTTTTCAATAAATTGCTTAATAACTTATATTCGCCATTATTATTATTAGCAATTAAGCACAAAGTAAAGTAACTACATTGTCGATTACTCATCCCAAATGGCGGGAGACAAAGATAAAGCGAGAAGCCGAGTTCTAAATGGATTTACAAATATAGTGGGTAAAATATATATAAACGTATATTTTATGGCTTAAAATGTAATGTGGAGATACAAATAAAATTGATTGCAAACTGGCATACCCTGTGGGAACAGGTTATAACCCATTGATGGCCATGGTGTCAGTAATCCATTGAACGAATTCGGCTACATTTGTATAAAGTCCGGGCAAACTGATTTGCCCACACGAAATCACACCCTGGCTGACTATGCCAAATTCAACCATTCGCAAGGCATATTCACCCAAATAGGGAACGGGTGCCTGTAGTGGTCCGCCAGAGTCGCCTTTGCAGGAATCTTGTAAGTCACCTCCACCAACGCATAGCTGGCTGAGAGGCACCGCGCGTCTATAAGCCTGGGAGCAGGCCGAGCGTGGCTGAATCGGCACATTTGCCTGCAGAAGAACATCCGAGGCAGAGCCATTTTCTGTGGTGCCCCAACCGGTTACGAAATAATTGTTTTGCTTCTCAGCTTCTTGCTTCAGTTCATCCGTAATGGGCAAACAAATGGGCTTGATGTGCTCTGCAATACGCCAAAAATCCTGTTGGATTATAATCTTCAAGGTGATTGGAATATGTCTGTCGACTTACTATCAAAACGAGCGCTAACATTTAGACGCAATAAAGCAATGTCGTTTGAGACAAGTCGCGGGTCATATTCCTCGTGGATTAAATGCTTCTCAATGCCAATATCCTGGACAGGCGGAGCGCACTTCGTTTTGCGTCCTTGCTTCCGGCAATCTTCCACTGTTGAGATTTTATGTTCGCCCAGTCGAATCTCATATCTGCGAAGGAAGTATTGTTTATTATGTCGGGCATTACAATTGTTAAGGCTTACAGATCTTCTTGAAGTCCATGCACACAGTGAGCAGCTGTGAGAATGTAGCCTTAAAAAAAAAGAGTAAGAAATTAACTCAATATCTAGGATAGCCATATTATTACTTACGTTCCGAGATCAGAGCACCGCCGCACAGAAAACGCGGCTCACCAAATTGATGATAGCGCAGCAGAGCCATCCAAGGACGCGAGGAAAGCTTCACTTCATATCCATTGGCCACACGGGTATCGAGATAGGAACCGCATTTGAAATCTTTATCCATAAACAGAGCCATCACCTTGGAGTTATGCTGGATTTGGGAGGCAGCACAGCAAACAAGACGCTGCAGCGAAAAAAAATCGATTAAAAAACTCGTTTTACCCCTTCCCATTATGATGAGAACTTACATTGCCATTGAATTCTCCACAAGATGCTTTTTGCAAATAGCTGGCATAGTCAGGTGGCACAGATGTCCCGGCTTTTTGAGCACTCAGAAGACGCTGTTCCACATCCTTGCATGAGGTAAAAGGCATACACTGGCCCCTATCGCCATTGGGAGTAGTGCAAGAGTCGGCATAGGCTTGTTGGGGCAGAGGGGAAAAAAGTCAATCACATTAAAATAATAAATATGCAAACGATTTGCTGGAAATGTCTCTTACCCGCTTGAGCTGATTTTATGGCAAGTAGAAGGGGAATAGCTAAGGCGATGAGGAGGCAATTGTTGCTTATCATATTGACAAAAACCTGATCTAGATTCAGTGTACTGTCCCGTCTGATGCTCCAAACTCAACTGGGAGAAACTAGACTTAAGCACACAAGTTTTAAGAGACACTCAATGCCAACGGAGAGACAGAGTTAGAGAGAGAAAGAACGAGGAGAAACCCTGTGAGATCCGTTGATACACTCTCATTTGTTTCGTTTTCGGGATTTTCCCTCGAAACATTTAAATTACGTGATTTCCAAAAGTTTGACAAAAAACATAAAGGCGCACATTTGTACTTTCAGCTTTGGTTCTTAAATTACATGAAATCTCTCTGAGAACTTGGAGCTAAGCTTTAGCTACAAGGCATTGCTCTCCATTTAATTTAGAGCTTTCATCGAAGACTGGTTCATCTACATAAGACACATCGAATCTGAAATACTCTGAACTTAAAAACAACAAAAAATCAATTTGTTTAACTTGTTCTTTTTATTTTATTGTTAACCGCACATCATTATCATTATCATCATCATCATCTGGTAATTGGGTGGTTGGATCGGTAAATTAAAGTTGACTTTTTGAAACCATAAATTATAACAAAGCTATTTAATTGCATTAATAAATATCAGACATAGTTCAACAACAAACATCATCTTGATCATTATCATACTTGTATCCCTATAAACAATTGTATTGTATATAGAAACTACATACGCCTACAAGTACATACTCGTATTAAACTAAAGATAGTTAAAAACAAATTAAAAAGGTTAGCGCGGCTGCATTTGTAAGTTAGTTTTTTGTTTCTGGTTTGGGTTTGGGTTTACTCTCACCGTTTCAGTTGCTGTCTTTAGCCAATTGTGCTAGATGGTCGATTTTGAGGGGATGGAGGGGAGGTTGAAGAATTTATAAAATTTCTTCTTCATTTTCTATAGTTGGCAACGAAAGAGAAACATAGCAAAAAAATATATCAATCAATTGTTGTTTGAATTTTGTTAAAATTTGGAGTTTTCTTTTTGTTTTTGTAGCCTCGTCTAGATCGCCGCCTTCAGATTTAATAAGTATGTAGCGGAAAATAGACACATAGGTAGGAGTAGCGTAGAGTAAGTATAGAACGGAAACTGCAAAGCCAATTGTGGTTAGAAACAGCAAATCAAACATAGCACAAAGCAAATAGATATTAATTGGATAGATTGATTATTAGAATACTGCGTCGTTGGGTTTTCATAGTCTCGTCGGCGTCGGGTCTTAGCGGCGTCAAGTTAGCGTCATCAAATGTTGTCATCACATTCGATCGATCACAAAACGATAAACATGATAATTTATACAAATTAAAACATTATAACATAGATTTAACAAGTGCATAAAACTAGAAACATAGTTGGAGAAAGTACATATAACGATCATTCCGTTGCGCTGGTTGCCTCGGTTTTTGTTTTCTTTAATGAGGTTTACGAGTAACGATATTGTTAATCACAATGGTGGCTCGATGCTCGGGCAACTTGATGGCGAACGAATCAACCGAAGCAGTTGAAAGATGTCTAGATTCTAGAGGCTTGGTTAGTGGCTGATAGAGTTTGGTGCTGATGGTGTAGAAGTACGATAAGTGGGGTTAGGATGCAAGACAGAGTGGGTGCCATCAACGTGAACTTGAACGCTTGCTTATTTGATGGCGGCAATTAGCGGGCTCTCTTCCCCTGGAAAATAAAAAAAAAGGAGAAAAATACAAGTTATTCACTTTTTTTTCCATAAAGCTTGGTGGGGACTAATTCACGAGTCTTAATGTAGGGCATGCGTGGCCAGGCCCAGGTCACAGGCATCGACGTCTCATAATTGAAGTTGTATAATTGATCCTCCAGCCACTTTCGTTTGTCCTGCGGCTCCGGATAGGTAGAGGCCAGACCTACGGCGGCAAATCAAAATTCTGTTAATGTCAAAATCGCAAAGACATGTGCATTTCCTACCATTGTCATAGGCGCACTTGGTCACCCCAATGGCAATATTCATGGACACATCACGGATACTTTGCAGGGGTGGATACAACGAGCCGCGCTCAATATCACTGGGCTCCACGAAATTGGCCAGCTCTTGGGCGGCAATCAGGAACATATCATCAGGAATATGATGGGTGCCGGTGCAGATGACACCTAGACCTACACCGGGGAAGATATAAGCATTGTTGCCTTGACCCGGATAGTAGGTCTTATCGCCCATCTTCACTGGTGGGAAAGGTGAACCTGAGGAAAAGATAACGCGAGCCTGCAGAGAGCAATTAAGTTTTAGAACGACTTATCAGGCAGAACAAATTCAAATGAACTCACATCTGTGTTATGGTATGCCTCTTCGGCAGTGCACTCAGCCTTGCTGGTAGGATTCGACAAAGCAAACACCACTGGCCTATCGTTGTTATCCGCCATGGTTCGCAGAATCTTGGGCGTGAACAGGCCTGCGCATGCCGAAGCACCAATAAGCACCTAAAACACCAAGAGATATGTATTAGCTTTATTTCCATAAGATTTCTCTCAAATACTTACATTCGGCTTAACGGACGTCACGATTTCCTCCAAATCGACCATGGGTTCGTGGTTCTTGGCATAATTGATCTTGTGGCCATCCAAACTACCAACTTTGCGAGTTGTAGTCAAAAGTCCATCAATATCCACCATGTAGATCTTGCTGTAAGCCTCCTCCGTTGAGACGCCTTCAGCCACCATGGCCTTTACAACTAAATCAGCAATACCGATGGCAGCCTCGCCGGCTCCGGCAAACAAGAAGGTGTAATCCTTGAAAGACTTGCCAGTAATGCGTTTGGAGGCATACAAACCAGCCACTGCCACAGCGGCTGTTCCCTGTATATCATCGTTGAAGGTGCAATAAGTGTTGCGGTATTTATCCAAGAATCTAAATGCATTATGGTTGCCGAAATCCTCGAACTGAATTAAGGTGTTTTGGCCATAGCGCTTAACTACCGCCTCCATAAACTCATCAATAAAATCATCATATTCGCGTCCCACGACACGCTTCTGGCGCAGACCCACATACAGAGGATCTTCCAGGAGATCAATGTTATTGGTGCCCACATCCACCACAATGGGTAGGCACTGATGTGGCTTTATGCCAGCCAGGGCAGTGTACAAAGCCAGCTTACCGACAGGAATGCCCATGCCACAGGCACCCAAATCACCAAGACCCAGAATACGCTCGCCGTCTGTCACACAAATAGCACGTACATTTGGCTCCGGCCAGTTCTTCATTACATCGAAAATGTGTCCTCGATCATTGAAGGTGACGAACAAACCATGCGGACGTCTATAGATCAAACCGAAACGTTGGCAGGCCAATCCCACGGTGGGAGTATAAACAATGGGCATTAAATCCTCAATGTTCTCCGAGAGGAAGCGGAAGAAGAGTCGCTCATTACGATCGTGCAGATCACTAAGATACAGATATTTGTTCAAAGGTTCCGTATACCGATTGACCGCAATCTTGCACAGTTGCAACTGCTCTTCCTGCGTCTTGAAACGTGCCGGCTGCAATCCATGAATGCCCAATACCTGTCGTTCTTCTAATGTAAAGGCCAAGCCCTGGAAAAACGAAGAACAAATCGTTATTGAATGAAATTCAACTTTCTTGATAGTTTCCATAAAGTAAGTCAGTATAATAGTCTTGAAAGAAAAATGTAAATCAAAAGGCTTCGAATATTATGAACACACGATTATTATGCATTTGTTCTTCTGACAACCAATATAGTAATCCGATCTGGTGTTCTTTTTTAAACAGCAAAAATGGAGGCTTGCCTATAGATGCTAATCAGCACTAAATGGAACCAGAGGGCCGGTTATGTATAGAATTCTTATAAGTTTCACACTTCTAACGCTAAAACAAAATTGAAGTTTAAAGACTCTCAGATCTCTCAGCGATAAAAAATTGTCACAATCATTTTAATTATTTATTTGCAATGTTAGACAAGTACTGAAACTAAACCTAAACAAAAAATATACGAGTACTAGTTACACAGCCTTCGACTTCGTTTTAATTTATTTGTAAACTTAATATTGGTATTTTAAAAAAAGGTGGATCGTTATGTGTTTACATTCTGATTAGACTCAAATGCCCTGTTAAGGATCACTTATTCCATCACTCAGTCTTACCTTATTCAATCGTGGGTCGCGAATGTGATCGATGCCACGCACTTGTGAGGGGCAGATGATATCGCCAACCACTTCATGATAGCCTCGTGCACTGCATAGTGCCAGAGCGGAGCTAGCTGCCGGCGATGCAGTCGCAGTCGCAGTCGCCGTCGATGTAGCTGCCGTGCCGTTGCGGCACAATTTGCTGAGATTTCCACATATGCTGCAACAACACGGAAAACACATAGATAAAGTGAATTAAATAATTGCTATCAGTAGTTGGTCAATTTTATATGCGGCGGACACTTGTGTTGACAGTGTTGATAAACGTAAATAATAGACAAACGGCAAAAAGCCAAGTCCAAGGTCAGAGTCAGCTGCTTTCTGTTTATCACTCACTGACAGAGAACTAAGCCGCATTGTTTACAACTCTCCCCAAACCCCTTTCCATCTGATAAAAATAAATAATAAAAGGTTATGGGCCAATTTCAAACATACCCTGCACAATAGTAAAACAGTAATTAAAATATATAATTACAATAATTTAAATAAATGTGTATACATTTGTGCAAACGTTTGCATTCATTAAATTTACAATGCTTCTGTTTACTGGTACCATTTAACTACACCGTCTTGGTAAAAGTGTATAGATGGGATGGATAGCAACGAGTCGTATACTTAATTCCAACTATTTGCCTGTGTGGTGCCAATTTCCAGAGCAGAGCGAAGCGTGTGACTAATTTTTATTTGCGGTACCATTGATGAAATCATGCTAATACATACATACATATGTATGTAAATGTATGTATCGATGGGCGGGATTATATTAGAGCGACTCTACTGACGATATCCATTAACATTGGCGCATGACGTGGGCCATGGGGTTTGATTCGATTCAATCGAACTGATCCCTCTTGTAACTCGCGACGCGCGCGTAAACACTTATAATTGATAATTATCGGTAAAATAAGAGGGGCGAGGGAGGGTATGGCTGAAATCGTCATTGCTATCATCCGTCATTTCTTGTTGCTATTTGTACAACAAATCGTTGACGTACACTCACATGGGCCGTGCCAGTGCTAAATTATTTCGCATATCTGGAAAATCTACACTCGTAAAATGTTTTTTGCTACCCCATTTCCCCCCCCATGTGCTCATAAGGCCCCTACGAGGTGGTTAATTAGAAGTAACCGCCATTCACTATTGACCAGGCCTCTAATAAAACCCCGCGAAGGCAACTCATGAGCTTTTCGCGTGGACAGAACTGCCAAAAGTCAATGTACTCTCGTACGCAGAAGACCCGAAATGGTATTTGAAATGTTGTTCTGGTTAACGGTTATGGTAAGAAAGAGATAAAAGTGTTGTGGGAAGAGAAGGCAAGGGCGTAGATAGAAATTTCTTAGGGAAATAGAAACCCCACTAAAAATTATTTATTACCGTTTATTTTTACTTTATTTCAAATTAAAAACTGGTAGAAAGCACAAATTTCTAGACAAACCTGCAGTCAAAATATAACCTCTTTTTCTCTTGGGTATATATGTAATAACATTAAATAGCTCATAAATTATATTCAAAAACATCGATACTTAAGACTTTCACAAATCCTGATAAGTTAATGAGAAATTAACCGCCATATCATACATTTTAGTTCACTTCCGCATAGTTTTCAAATGAAATTATTTATCGTGAGCGTATGTATGTATGTATGTAAAGTTTTGCAAAGTTTCTATTCCCCCTTCTCTTTTCAAACCAATGCTCTACGTCCATTGTGTGGAAGCTGCTCGCAGTTTAAAACTTTTTGATGAACTTGGCAAAGAAAAAATGCTTACAAAAGCACAATATCCAACAGATATGTGTGTTTTTTTTTGGTATACACAATTAAAATTAGATTCCTTTGCCAAATTTCTATTTATCCATATACTAGATGCAGATGTCTGTCCATGTCCATGAACGTGAAGGTGTCGCCTCTTATCCAAGCGCGAAAAAAAACCAAAAAAAAAAAAAATAGAGCTCTCTGCCTCAGCGATTCTATTGATTTTTCAGCTGTTTTGTTTTGCTAACAAACTAAAAGTATGTAAGATACATACACACATAGAATGTATGAACATTTTTGGCATCGACAAAAAGCGCATTTGAGCTGTCAAGAGCAGATCCATCGTCTCCCCTTCTTATGCAATGAGAAAAAGTGAAATTGGAAAAAAAGACAATAAATAGCTGTAGCCAGCCAGATGCCGCGGCTAGGTCAATGCCAGGCCATGTGCGAATCTCTTCCTTTTCCCTTTGCGCATGAAAACGAAAGCTTTGGTGGATGGGGAAAATTGCGATGACGACGCCTTTTGGCGGCCTCTCGTCTGGCCCCGAAGAGACTCCGATTGCGACTAGGTCACTGGGCAAACAGCTGGCCCAGACCATGTCCCCCTGTCTGTGCAGAATTTGTTGCATAATACTTATGTGCTGATGATGAAATCCGTATCCCTTTTCACAATCCCAACCCCTCATTACCGATTATTGCTGGCTCGGCGTTTCTTTGGAAACAACACTTACCTGGGCCGTGAGAACATTTTGCCTGCTGCTACTTGTATGCTTCTTCCTGAATTGCTTTTGCTGCGTTAACTTTCTGGTAAGGCAATTAATTTTTGCCTTTTTGGATTTTGCTTCCCGTTTTGACACTTATTGCTACCTAGATGATAATACTATTTGTGTTACAGCAGCGGGCTGGATAAAGCCACCCTAATATCCCAACACGAAAATAACCGATTTGTGGCGACCGCGAAAGCACAACCGCCCACTTTGAAAATAAAAACAACACTGAAAAAAACGGCAATCACCCAGCGAGCATATTACAGACGGATAACCTGAAAGCTTAACCCAATAAGCATATTTTAACACGGCAACATGTGACTTCCTCTACTAGTAGCTTTTTCTTTAACTTCTTATGAAAGATAAATGTGTTAAAAATAACACTCTACCAGTATATGTTGAGTTTCCGCTTGCCGACTGCTACTTTTCAATTGCGATATTGCCAAAAAAAATAAATTTAATTTTTGAAAATACTTTTTCTACTTAAGATATTAATTAGAATACACGTGTTTTTTAATTTGATGGTTTAATTTATATATATTTGTTTATTTTAATTAAATTGTTCTTTTTTTATAAATGCCATATGGTACTACTATAAATGCAATGATTGAGTAATAGAATAAAATAATATTTAAGGAGGAAGCAGTGGACACATAGCTTTCCATTGATGCATTGGTAATGACATTATGTTTCTCTGTTGTTTTGGTTTCAAATGTATAAATTGCACGAAATCCTATGGCTACAAAACGATCATTGGAATGTAATGTCACGCGAAAAAAGAATCCATCAGAGCGCACATCAAAATCCTGCAACTTTCCACAATATTTCCGATATTTACGATCAGTGCTCATGAAGTTTGAGAATTCTACATAATCGCTGGCTGTCTGATGTTCACAACTGGAAAGCAAAAATAATATGATGGTAAATTTTTCTTAAAATTATTTCAACTTACTTATCTATTCCTTCGACATCGAAGTATGTAAAATGAACCACAATCCGCTCATCGCTTGCACCGTAGAAATAATAATTGCAAACCACATTCTCCAGATAATATCCAGGAAAATTGGGCGAGTGAAAGAGGCCACTGATCCGTTCACTACTATTGTATACAAAAGTGCATTCGTCACCCTGCTGAGCACCCGACATGATGCCGAAATCTAGAATTAAAGATGAAATACGGAGATTTAAAAGAAATTTAAAAAGTCATATATTACAATCTGTGTGTTGACTTACTCGTTAAAAATCTATATTCTGCTCGAAAGCCATAATATTGAACCTTGTTTGTCATGGTGGGCGGAAGTCTACCCACAAATTGCAACTGCATTTTGGGCCCATTCGACATTAATGGTTTTGGCAAAAAGGCTCCACACAACAGTTCCTGTGTCTCGAATTTACCACGTACTTGGGTCAACACGTGGAGAGCATCATTAGCCAAGCATCCTGTTGAATTTTCATGCTCTGTGGGAACATTAAAGTCATGAAATCGAATTTGAATGCGTTCGTGCCCATGAGCTTCAAATTCATAACGGCATTGAATGACTCCGGCAACGCCGGTATTTGAATTCTTTTTTAACGCGCCCAACAGCTGATTCGATTCAAAGGTGCCAGACTTGTTTACGCGCGAGTCATACGTTTGTTTGCAATCTAGAAATAAAATCACAAATTGTATTTATTGCATAAACTAATGCATGTTTACTGTAAGATTGTATTGTAGCTTAAGAGTAAAATTACCAATTCGCAGTATGGCCTGCAAGAGAAAGGGGACACCGCTGGAGACTGAGGATAACAAGCTAGACACCTTTCGGCGTATCTGTGATGAAATAGCTTTAGAGTCAAGTTACCTGCGAAAAGTGGAGAGGCTGGAAGGATTCTTTAAGAAAGGATCAAAAGGCACTGGTTTTGAGGGCGACTTTTTGCTGTGGGTACAATTCCTTATACCCGGAGCTACACAGCGTGTATACAATCTCCAGAACAAAGCCTTGGTGAAGTTGTTTTCTCGGATTTTGCACAGCGACCAGCAGCAGATGCACTTGGACCTTGAGCAGGGTAAGCTCCACGCCAAGTATTTGTTTTAAATATTCACCTCCAAAATTTCGAACAGATGGTGATGTTTCGGAGACCCTTCGCAAACATTTTGCAGTCTCCGTCAAACTGCAGCCGCAAAAGCAGAGTAAACTCTACCTGCAGGAAGTGGACGAATTGCTTAGACAATTGGAGCAGAAGACCAAAGAGGATGAACAGACCGAACTGCTCAAAGGGCTGTGTAAGAAAGCCACCGACTTGGATCTACGCACTTTCATCCGTCTGGTTAAGCAGGATCTGCGCATTAACGCACGTGCAAGACACATTCTTGATGCCTTCGGTCCCCTGGCTTATCCCGCCTATCAATCCTCTCGTGATCTTGCTGCCATTGTGCAGCAATTCGCTGGCAAAGCGGATAAAACCCAGGCTAAGAGTCCAGCCAAGAAATTGAAAACGGCTGCAAGTGCAATTCAGGTGATGACACCCATCTCACCCATGTTAGCCAATGCTTGCAAGTCGGTGGAGGATGCATTCAAAAAGAACCCTTCTGGGCTATTTGGAGAAATTAAATACGACGGAGAGCGCGTGCAGATCCACAAAAAGGGTTCAGAGTTCAAATTCTTTAGTCGCAATTTAAAGCCAGTAATGGATCACAAAATCAAGCGACTGACGGAGCAAATACCCCGGGCTTTTCCCGGTGCTGGTGATATGATTTTGGACTCGGAAATTATTTTAGTCGATACTGAGACGGGTTCACTGTTGCCCTTTGGCACTTTAGGTGCCCACAAAAAGCAGGAGTATGCCAATGCCTCGGTTTGTCTATTTGTCTTCGATTGTATACTCTACGATGGCGAGGACTTGATGCAGCTGTAAGTTATACAGATAAAAGGAGTATGTTTTTTATAAGTCTAATTGTGGTTTTCAATTTCTAGTGAATTCCGCAAGCGGCGCGAAATACTCGAGCAAAACATTCAACCTATCAAATCCTTTGTCCAGTTATCAGAATCACAGTTCCTCAAGACAAAAAACGAACTGGCCATGATGACGGCGAAGGTGTTGCAGGCCAACTTAGAGGGCGTGGTATTAAAAAATCCCAATGGCACTTATCAGCCTGGCAAACGCAACTGGTTAAAAGTCAAAAAGGATTATCTTTTTGATGGCAAAATGGCTGATACAGCAGATTTAGTTGTACTTGGTGCCTGGTATGGTTCGGGCAAAAAAGGCGGTGTGCTTAGCATTTTTCTTATGGGATGTTATGATCCACAGGATCATTTGTGGAAAACAGTGACCAAAGTGCACTCTGGTCTGGATGATAGTACGAACGACGAGATACATGAGAATCTAATGAAGCTAACGGCGCGTGCTGATGCCAACAAGACGCCCAACTGGCTGCTGTGCAAAAAATCATTAGTGCCCGATGTACTGGCCATCGATCCAGAGAAAATGCCGGTGTGGGAAATAACAGGCGCCGAGTTTACAAAATCTGAGGCTCACACTGCGTCAGGCGTTTCAATACGATTTCCCAGGATCACACGACTGCGTAGCGATAAAACTGCTAAAGAGGCTAACGATGTGCCTCATCTTTTGGATTTGTATGAAGCATCTAAAAAGAATGTTAATGTGGATTTACTCTTGGCCAATTGTGATAAGGAGAAAGATGGCTTAGAAAATAAACTGGCCCAGGAGAAGACACCTGATAAAAAAAAAAAATCTTTAGGCGATAGTGATAAGAAGTCTAAAAGGTCCAATAATAAACAGGATGAGGAATCTGAAAGCAAGCGTAAAACCATAAAACGAGTGGTGAACAAGTCTCCTTCCCAAAAAGGACTTAAAGACTACTTTTCTGCTAGTAAACTGAAAACTGAAATTACATCTGAGGTCAAAACAGAAGTCAAAAATGAAATACAAATGCAAGTTGATAAGAGCTCACCCAAACAAGCAAAGAGTGATCTATTTACGGGTTTGGTGGCACACTTTACGAAGGAGTCTACTCATTCTGAGCAAATAAAGGAATACCTTCAACATGGCGGCTCTATAACAACAAACACACAAAAGGCTGCTTTGGCTTTCTATGAAACAAATGCCAGTGTAAATTTGGCGCATTTGAGGTAAGATGGAATTGAATAGTTTTTGTTTTTAAATGCATAAATAATTTATATTTAATTTCTAGGCCCCTTTACCGCCGTAGATGTCGTCATTTAACCATTAGCTGGTTGCAAAAATCCATAGAGACCCAGACCCTTCAGCCGTATCCACTCTATGCAGTACTGTTGAAATCGTAACAACGTCCATCTTATCTCAAATTTTTTAGTAACTATTGTTATTATTATTACTATTACTATGTATATATGTTTATATTTCTACGCGATATATTTATTTCAATTTATCAAAAGCAGATTGCATTATGATTAATTAAGACAACGAAAAGCTCAAACCAAAAAAGCTTTGATACGCCCCAACAAATAGACATCCAGTTGTTTGTGGTGTCGTTAGTCTAGTACTGGACGCTCTGATCGTCAGTAACTTACAGCGATGCTGCTAGAATTTATAGCTTTGTTTATTGTGGCCTTGGCCTTGTCCTATCGTTGGGCCACATCCAGAAATGGCTTCTTTGAGGAACGCGGATTGCCGTATGCCAAACCTTGGCCATATTTTGGAAACATGGGCAAAATGTTCTTTCGTCAACAATCGATGTTTGATCTGCTTGTTGATTTGTATCACAAAGGCGGTAAAAACAAGTGAGTGCTTTCAGATATATACAGATATATGCGTATGCTGTAAATAGTGAAATCATCATGTCAACTGTGAGAATTAGCTGCGTACTTTGATCAGAATGTATCAAGGTTAAACGAAATATGTAGGTGCAGTCATATGGAATAACTTTGTAGGATTACCATATTGTTGTATCACTATATACAGATGTACAAAAACAAAAAGTTCAATCATGTGTTGAATATCTAGTTTCGAGATAATGTGTAATACACACGAATCCATATAGAAATTATAACCGACATCAAGTAGTGACCCATAGTGTTGCTATTTTTCTTTGTTTAGTATCTTAGCTTTTGTAGAATCAAATACTCAATTTAGGCACTTTGGAATCTTATCAATGCATGGTAATTAGCTTATTTGCCCAGTAACATTGCGAATTATGCATAATCTTATCTTTTTGTAGTGCTAAAAATGATAAGGTTATCTTCCATAAAAATGTATTTCACAAATTTTTGTTAACTTGGGTCAGTATATGTTTGAAAAACATTAACGCTTGTTTATACTTCTTAATCTCAACGATGTATATTTCAAACAGTCGTGAGCTTACATTACATTGTGGGAATCACTCTTTAGAAACAAATGAATCTAAATTGAAAAGCTTTTCCGCTTTTGATAACTGCGACTGAACTTATATTTTTGTGATATAAAGAAACTTGAACGAAATAAAAGGTCATTGCTTTAATTCTATTTTAACAGTAATTTAGTATTCTACCACATAATTGATAATAGGTTTGCCAAAACAAAATAGTCGCTGGCTTTTGGAAGTTATCAAAACTGATTGCCGCGGCAGGGGACTTCTCTTATCAGTCAATGACACTACAGAAGTATTCTAAGTTTATTTTTTATTAAAATTGTATTTCAGGGTTTTTGGTATCTTTGAGCAACGGCAGCCTCTGCTTATGATCCGTGATCCGGATCTGATAAAGAATATTACTATTAAGGATTTCGACCACTTCATTAATCACCGTGATGTGTTCAGCACTGGAGAAGATGATCCCCATGACATGAACAATCTGTTTGGTAGTTCTCTGTTCTCCATGCGCGATGCACGCTGGAAGGATATGCGCAGCACTCTGAGCCCTGCCTTTACAGGCAGCAAGATGCGTCAAATGTTCCAGCTTATGAATCAGGTGGCCAAGGAGGCTGTAGGTTGCTTGAAGCGTGATGCCAATGAGGCCGGGCTGGAGTTGGATATGAAGGATTATTGTACTCGCTTCACCAACGATGTGATTGCCTCAACCGCCTTTGGTTTGCAAGTGAACTCATTTACTGAGCGCGAAAATACATTCTATATGATGGGCAAAAAGTTGACAACATTCACTTTCCTGCAGAACATAAAGTTTTTGGTATTCTTCAGTCTTAAAAAGTTGAATAAGTATCTGAAAATTGATCTGTTCGATAAGAAAAGCACACAATACTTTGTGCGCTTGGTATTGGATGCCATGAAATATCGGCAGGAACATAATATCATTCGTCCAGATATGATTAACATGCTAATGGAGGCTCGCGGCCTGCTTCAGACAGAGAAGACCAAGACGGCGCCAGTACGTGAATGGAGCGATCGTGATATTGTGGCTCAGTGCTTTGTATTCTTCTTCGCGGGCTTTGAGACATCCGCAGTGCTGATGTGTTTCTCAGCCCACGAGATAATGGAGAACGAGGATGTGCAGGACAAGCTGTACGAGGAGGTGCAACAAGTCAGCAAAGATTTAGGCGATAGTGAATTGACATATGAGGCCTTGGTAGGCATGAAGTATTTGGATCAGGTGGTTTCCGAGACACTGCGCAAATGGCCAGCTGCCATTGCCGTAGACCGAGAGTGCAACAAGGACATCACATATGATGTGGACGGCCTGAAGGTTGAAATTAAAAAGGGCGATGTAGTTTGGTTGCCCACCTGCGGCTTTCATCGTGATGCGAAATTCTTTGAGAACCCCACGAAATTTGATCCCGAACGCTTTAATGAGGAGAATAAAGATAAAATTCAGCCATTTACGTATTATCCTTTTGGTCTCGGACAACGCAATTGTATAGGTCGGTACAAAATACTTAAATATGGCTTTTAAGGCCCTGCTAAACTAAAATTAATTGCATTTTTCTTTATTTGTAGGTTCCCGTTTTGCTCTCTTGGAAGCTAAAGCCATGCTATACTATATTTTAAGAGATTATCGCCTTGCTGCAGCCCAAAAATCGTCAATTCCTTTGGAGCTCTCCTCATCGGGCTTCCAATTGGTCCCTAAAAACGGATTCTGGCTTAAAATGATACCCCGAAATTAAGTCAATCAAATTATCCAAATATTATTCTAAACAAAAAACAATTTTAAGCAATGAAAATTTTTATGATAATTAAAATTGTGCTTTTTACTTTTCGAATTTGCATAGGACAAATTCGTTTGGAATAATTCATTAATTATTTGCATTTCGTTCGTGTTGAGAATGAACTTTAATAACCCACAGAACGAAAACAACAATTGTGCTTTTACTTTACGGCACGTGAGACAAGAAATGACTTATACATTGTTTTATCGAACTCATTTGTCAAATAGCTAACAAGGGAGAAACAATGTTTATTCAAGCCATTTCAGAATTAAGTTTCTAAAAACTCTTGCAATAAATAAAAGTGTCATCAGAATGGAGTACCAAAAATGGGTCCAGTTCCTTTAAAATGTTTTTTTTCCAAAAACCAAAAAATACCTACACTTTGGGAATTCACAAAATAACATGCCTGGCGTTTTTTTTTTTTTTGGTGTTAAGATCAAAATTGATAAATTGAAATTGTGCAAGGAAAACTGCAACAACAGCCGAGGACGCAGTCTTAGTTTCACCAGATAATTGTTTTGTTTTTGTAAAGTTCAAAGCATTCCCAAAAAAAGAAACATCTTGTTTTTGACTTGTTGGAGGGCCATGTGCGCGGTTCAGGTTTTCCGCGATGCGGTTATCGCGTTGCAAGCTTGACCAATTACCTTGTTGTTGGGCACAGATTGATCATAGTACATCTGCTTTGTGGGTGTGCTTGTGGCGTCATCGTTGAGGCAAGGAAACACAACCACAAGTAATCGATGGTAATGTATTTTGCATAGTCTGGCCAATCAAAATAATACGAACTGTGTACTGTGGGTTAATGTTACTTGAATTTCAAATTTCCACATAATTCGGCTGTCTATGCCTGGATGCCACCTTATAAATAAACGCCAATAGTTTAGCATGTCTCATTTAGTTTTTGGCAGTTGAACGAACCACATCGAATACAACGAATTTTGGAATTACTAGCATACACATATTAAACATGGCGTCCGAAGTTCAAGCATTTTACAAGGATAAAACTATTTTGATAACGGGCGGAACAGGATTCGTAGGAAAAGGTGCGTACAATATGTCCGCGTCCCTATGCCACGTTTTATCTACGTGAATCTCTTTAGTATCCATCGAGAAATTGTTGCGTACGACGGAGGTAAAACGCATATATATTATTATTAGATCAAAACGTGGACAAGATATAAGTGAACGTCTTAGCATATTTAAAAAGGAGTTGGTGAGTCCCTTTTAAAGATTTAATTGATGCTAGTCATGATTATATATCTCATGACAGGTATTCGGAGCACTACTACAGGAGAAACCCAAAGCCTTTGAACGTGTCAGAGTCATATCTGGGGATTGCCAGTTGCCGGACTTGGGATTAAATGAGACGGATCGCAAATTGTTGGCCGATGAAGTTCAGATTGTCATTCATGGAGCTGCTACAGTACGTTTTAATGAACCGCTTCATTTGGCATTGGCCATCAATACGCGGGCCACTCGTCTCATAGTCCAGCTGGCAAAACGAATGACTAAGCTAGAGGCTTTCGTTCACATTTCCACTGCGTACTCCAACTGTGTTACCCAAAAGATTGAAGAGAAATTCTATCCAGAGCACTTGACGTCATCGGTGGATGAGGTCTTGGCACTCAGAGAGCAGCTGAGTAATGAATTATTGGATAAATTGGCGCCAACATTGCTGGGAAAATATCCGAATACCTACACTTATACCAAGGCTCTAGCTGAGCAAGTGCTGCTGCGAGAGGCTTCCGATTTACCAGTATGCATCTTTCGTCCTGGGATGAGTAGGTGCATCACATATTTCAAATAGTGCTCAAATAATTCCAATTTCTTACTTCTCAAGTCATTGCTGCAGATAGGGAGCCGGCAACAGGTTGGATAGACAATCTGTACGGTCCCATTTCCATGTTATATGGCATCTCTTATGGAGTTGTACGCTGTGCAATCGTCGATCTCAAGACCCCAGCTGCCGTAGTTCCCGTGGATCACACGGTTAACGCGGCTCTAGTCAGTGCCTGGAAGACGGCGATCACTCCGCTCAACTCTGTCCCGCCAATCTACAACTTTACGCCGAGTGGGAGCAACTTGTTGCTTTTTGAAGATTTTATGAACATGGCGTTTTCTCATGGCTTTAATTATCCACTGACTAAGATGATTTGGTATCCAATCATACGTACCACAACCTTTCCGTGGCTGTTCTATCTGTTTGCCTTTTTCTACCACACAATACCCGGCCATATGATGGATATGGCTCTTCGTCTGAAGGGCCGTAAGCCACGTTTGGTGAAAATCTATCGGAAAATACACGAAAATATGGATCTAATCCAATACTTTGCGACCAGAGGCTGGACCTTTGAAACGCACAATACAAATGGGCTGTGGAAGTGCTTGACAACGCAAGATCAGAAACTCTTTAACTTCGATATGGAGCATCTTGATTGGGATGACTATTTTCAACGTGCTCTTCTTGGTATGAGGCAATACCTATGCAAAGAGCCGCCAACTGCAAAGTCCATAGCATTGGGTCAAAAGGCTCTCAAACGGTATGTAAAACTTTGGCAACAATTTTGAGATGCAATTCATTTATGTATGTTGATTCTTACAGATTTCACTTGCTCCATCGACTTCTTCAGCTTACATTTGGCTGCCTTGTCATTGCTATTCTCTGGCGATTTGCGATTTACGTGCTTTGAGTCACATTTTTTTTTAGTTTTCAGAAAATAATAAACCCAAAAGAAACGACTTAATGCGTCATATTTACTTAAATTGTTTCATCAATTTACATTTATTTCTATAAATGTAATTCGAGCTACAAAAATTGAATGGTTTTTAATAATCCCACACGTTTCTAGGTACTTTGAATAACAAATCTCAATATACGAGAAGTTAAATGCAAATAAATGACTCTAATTTACACCCAGATTTCTGAGATTTCCTATATAATTTGGCAACAATAGAAACCCTTCATTACGACTAACCAATCATTAGGCCAAACACACTTAAGTGGGAGGCAACTGTAGGATACTTGGCTCTCAATTTATTTGTTTACTTTTGCAACTTGGAAAACTACCGGATTTTGTTCTGTTCTACAAGATTTTCCAATTAACCAAAGGCCCATAATAGGCGCGACTTCTGCCATTCGAGACGGTTCAGAGTGCGCAACGATACTTGACTTTAAGAAGAGATTTATCTAAGTATAAGAAGAACACGCGCTGATTTCCTATACAGAAATTTACATTTAACAATGTGTGTGACGAAAATTTCTCTACGGTTCAGGCACGAAGCCAATCCGGGGACCCCAGCAAGTCTCTTTAACGACTTTGGGGTACATCATATGCATTTCCTATCGTGTTTTCGGCTAAATAAGTAAGTAACTAAGTGTCAATAATGACGTTTGCGAGCTGAGAATGTATGAGTATGCCTAAGTCCCAGTTCCAGACTCAGTCCCAGTCTCATTCGCAGCTTCAGACTTAAAGTGCGGTTTGTTATTTTTGCTGTTGTTTTTTCGTTTTCAATATTCAATTGTTCGAATGTGGTAGATGCTGCAGCTCGTTTTTGTATAAATAAAGCCAACCATTTCTGGACATTTCTCATTTTAGTAAGAGTCGCGAGCAAAGTCGTTTCGTCAACGATTAACGGATTAGTGTGTGATCAATATCGAACTATTAAGATGGATACTGAAACGGATTCGGATATACAACAATTTTTTAAAAATAAAACCGTTTTTGTCACCGGCGGTAGTGGCTTTTTGGGCAAAGGTAGAAGCAAAAGTTCCAATACAAAAAAAAAAAAAAACAATATTTAATTTGATCGGTTCAATTGAGTGCCGCATACATTTGATTCTGTTTGTATTTGTTTAATATTTGAACTTTCAATTGTGCATTGTATGAGCAATAAAAAAGCTTTTGACAAGCCAAATTAAGAATTTGCTGTGATCAGGTTTTACTACGCACAATAATGCTGACAGACCAACCAACCTAAAGTATAATATTCCTATAAAGCATTCCCAAAAATAACATATCTAAACCGGCTGCTATTTGCTTTAATGCCAAATGTCCAATTGTTTCAGTGATTATTGAGAAGATGCTTCGTTCTACGAGGGTGAAGCGCATCTATGTGATGATCCGGCCGAAAAAGGGTCAGGATTTCAACGAACGTTTCGTTGCCTGGGAAAACGATCCAGTGAGAAAATCCTTCAAACTAGCTATTCTTTGCATGAAATAATGACCTGTTTGTTTGTAAGGTTTTCACCGTGTTGCTGAGCTCAGAGCCCGATGCGCTAAAGCGGGTTTCGCCCATTGCTGGCGATTGCGTGGAACCTGAACTGGGTCTCAGCGAGACGGATCGCCGGCTGTTGGTGGAGGAAGTGCAAGTGGTTGTGCATAGTGCAGCAACTGTGCGATTCATGGAGCCACTCCATTTGGCTTTGGCAATTAATGTACGGGCCGCGGGTCTAATGCTTCAGTTGGCAAGGGAAATGACCCGATTGGAGGTCTTCGTTCATATCTCCACTGCCTTTTCCAATTGTGTAGTGAACCACACTAAAGAGCAATTTTATCCGGAAAATCTGAGCTGCACAGTTGACCAGGTGTTGCAGCTTGCCGACAGGTTGGGCGATGAGATGGTCGATGACATTACTCCCACTCTGGTAGGGAAATTTCCCAACACCTACACGTTCACCAAAGCGCTCGCCGAGCAATTAATACAAAGGGAGGCAGGAGATTTGCCGCTTTGTATCTATCGTCCAGGAATTAGTGAGAAAATTTGATCACTTTTCGCTCGATTTTTTTCCATTTCACTTCTTTCTCAGTTATCGCTAGCTACAAGGAGCCTATGTCGGGTTGGATAGACAATCTCAATGGACCAATGGCCATTCTGTATGGAGCATCGTTCGGCGTTCTTCGGGTTGCAAAGGCTGATCTTAACTCAAATGCTAGCTTGGTGCCGGTGGACTACTGCGCCAGCATGGTTTTGGCCTGCGCCTGGACCACTGCACGGGAGACGAAACCTCCGCCCCTGCCTCCAATCTACAATCACGTGCCCAGTGAAGACAATTTGATTACTTGGGGCGGTTTTCGAGATAAGGCGCAAAGTCGTCTTCCTGACTTTCCTGTGACAAAGATGATGTGGTGTCCCTTTTTGTACACCACCAAATCGTCCTTGCAATTTCGACTGTGGTCCTATTTCTATCACCTTGTGCCGGGCTTCTTCATTGATCTGGCATTGCGTCTGCGTGGAAAGAAGCCTCGCATGCTCAAAATCTACGATAAGATTCATAAAAACATTGATCTTCTGTTTCCCTTCGCGAAGCACTCCTGGTACTTTGGCACAGATAACGCAGTCAAGTTGTGGCAAAGTCTGTCTCCTCAAGATAAGGCGATATTTCAATTTAATATGAGCGACATAGATTGGGATAATTATTTCACAATTGCTTTGCGTGGTATTCGCGTCTATTTGGCAAAAGAAGATCCGGGAGAAGAGTCCATAAAACGCGGCCAGAAGATTTTACGGAGGTAAGTCTCATTAAATTGCACTCATTCACACAGGCGGAATGTTAAATCCGTAAACTAAATTGATTTCATTCTGAGATTTATTTTTGTCCGTTTTTTACGCTTATTTTTAGTTCACTTTAAAATTTGTTTTTTTTTTTTGTTGCATTTTCTTTTTCCAGGTTTTTAATACTTCATCGACTTTTGGTATTAGTCCTGTACAGTGGCTTTACGGCCATTGTGTGGTCACTAGTCAGACGTTTTGTTAGTTTTTAAAGGCGCAGGCTAATCGTTAATATATTGAATAAATCTATGACCAAAATGTAATGAAAACTCACATTTTGGGGTAGTCGGCAACAGCAGACAGGAGTTAACCAGGACGACCAAGGAGTAAAACTGTAAAAATGTAGGCAAGAGTGCCATTTGGACGCGTCGAGAGCTCGCAGGCAACTAAACTAACTCAAGTCATTTCAAGCCAATTGCCAATTGCTCGCATCCGCCGCTGAGAGCGTCTGGCTTCCTGGCATGAGCATCTGCTAGACTGACAGGCGGAAGCTGTCGATGGCGTCTATCGAAGTAGACAAGTTTTGTTGCCCTACGCTTACGCTTACGATTACCATAATTCGATTGGGTTGTGGCTTAAAGTTGGACTGTGGGGTGGGCTAATTTATGAGGCGCCAACTTACCAATTGCTCGTCCGGGCTTCGACAACTCCACATCCGACAGCAGACTATTGCCCTTGGCTGGTTGCTTAGCAGCTGTTGCCACACTGGCTGCCACCATAATTGGCTGAGGCGGCTCCTGTTCATTGGTTATGAACTTGTATTTGCAACGAAATCCTTTGGCTGTGCGATTGGAACTTGCGTTGAATTCCAGCAATAGATCAGGTCCGCTGCTCAGTATGCGCCGTGTGGGACGAGGAGTGCAGATCACATCGATTACGGTGCTCATGTGAGCGGATTCAGCATCGAAGATGGTAAGAGCATCCAATTGGCATCCCCCGCTAGTCACTGGCGGCAGCTGAAGCTCCTCGAAAAGTAGTTCCACTCGGGTATCTGGTCGTCCAATGAACTTGTAGGCGCATTTTATATGCGCCGGATAATGAGCCGGAAACCGGGGCGAGTGAAAATATCCTTGATTACCAGTCTCGCCCATAGTGCTGGCAAAGAAGTAATAATCGCAATAGCTTCCAAGCAAAAGGCGTCCTTCGGTCTTGAAGTGTTCTGTTTTGGTGAAGTAATAAGACGCTCGGTTACTTGTATTATTTATTAAAGACTTTTCTCAATTACCTTTCTTAAGGAACCTATAGTTTGCAGTCAAGTTCAAATGCCAATTGTCCACCTTAGTTGGCGGTTGCTGGAATCTCAATCGAAGTCCTAGTAGACGCCCCGAACTATATACGGGCGTGGCATTCCTTGCATTGCTGTGCTGACACCAGGTGTAGGCCGCCAGTGTGGAATTCTCGATGACGGCCTCGCGCAGATACGGAAAGACCTCCACACTGTCCAAGCAGCTGTCACAAAATTGCATATCGAAAAAGCAAAAAAAGGAAAAAGAAAAGAAAGAGAAAAGTAGAAGAAATGCTGGGCCCATAGCGTAATGATGTCTAAAATTTATTGGCCGATAATTTTTCTTTTTTTGCGATTGGCTCGTTGGTCGTCTCAGTGGGATTATAAATAACCCCAACTGAGGGGGCCCCATTAAAAAAATAATATGCATTTGTCCACGGCTGTTTGGTTCTTGACGATTTATTTTGATAAAAAGTCGAACAGAAGTTGGCGTTAAGGTTAATTTTTGGATGCAACATAGAATCATAAATGAAATCGCATATATGTAGCTATGGCAATTGGTATATAGGTTTATCTATCCTAGTCGCTCGCATCAGGGATTTGTTAATCAAGCATTCTAGATGGATAAATGATGAATAAAATGCGATAATGCAGGTTATATATGTGTGTGGGTAATATCATGTGCGAAACGACTCTATCAGATGCTAAATGAGAATTGCTGATATAACACTTTCCATATAAATTTATGTATTTCAAACTGGTCCGACTCTAATATATATATTTTGCCAAAATAATAGTTCATATTTTAGCAGCTTCAGTTGCAGCTTCTTGCATCAGGAACACATAATCGTTGACTATTCGCCTTTCTTTTTACGCATGCCGCCAAGCATACGACAAAAGGCTAGATAATCAATCATGGGCGGCTCCTCCAGAGACTTTGGCTTTGCCATGGGGGCGTGACTGAGTGCCTCTTTGGCCTCACTAAGGGTCATTTTATCACCGTAGTTGGTCAACTCCTCGTAAATTCTAGAAATGTAGACTCTTTAAACACTTTCCGCTTGCTTGTGCAACAACACCCACTTGCGTTCCTCGATCTTGCCCGTGCCATGGTCATCCCATTTGCTCCATGCCTCAAGAAGAACTGCCTCCGGATCTAGTTCTTGAGTACGTCGACACATCAATTGAACAAATGCCTCATAGTCCAGCGGTTCGTGGGCCTCCTGCATCATCTGTTCCAGTAATTGCTCGTTGGGTTCGTTACCCAAGGCCGTATATGTGAAGCGTAAGTCATCTTTGGATATCAGGCCATCGCAGTCCGTGTCGAACAGAGAGAACACCTGATAGCGTTGGACATCAGCGTTTGATCAGACTCTGGAGAGGAAGCACCGACTTGACTTACTTCTTTCAGCTCCGCCAGCTTGGCAATATCCAGATCACGCGGCGCCACATGGTCATCCGCGCTCATCTCTTCTGGCAGCGTATAGTGTCCACTGCTTTCAGGCAATTTCAGTGTGGGATTGAATATCTCATTGATGACCGCCATGGCCTCGGAATCGGCCAAATGTGCTGGAGGTTGAGGAGTCTGTGAGGCCTTTCGCACGGAGCTGGCTCGACGGCGGCGCTGCAGTTAAACACTTAGTTGAGTGATGCATGGGAAAAGGTGGAGCACTTAGAGTAGTCCAAACGGCACTTAAAGAATTTGAATCCAATTTTAATTTCCCTTTTTTAATCTTTTTTTTTTTAATTTTCACTGTTTATTCTTTAAGTGCCGTCCCAAACTCTATCGATTTATATATATACACTCACGCGGTCCAGATCCTCTAGGTTAACTGTAGGATCCATAGACATTTTGAGCAAATAGATCTTCACAGCTTTTCACACGAGAATCAAGATATTTATAAGAACGGTAACCAGAGAAAGAAACACGATTTTCCCGAAATTTTTTATCTGCACTTTTCCACGGAAAAATGTTTTTTTTTTTTTGGGATTTGTTTTTAGTTGGCCAACGATCGTCACAGCGCTCTGCCCCAAGCTCCACTGAATTTTGCTGGTGGTGTGCTCTCCAATTTTATTGACAAATCGATTTCGAAATTTGGGTACGCTTGTGTTTTTTTTTTTTTTTTAAGGGGGTTTTTGGCTTTTTTTTTGTGTATGGTTGCATGGGGCATTTTGTATGCAAATTTCGCATAAATTGACACAATTTTTTGAAAAATTTCTAAAATATAAATAACCAGGCGTGCCGGCTACGGATTCGGCTCCACCCAACCGGACCGCCCACATTGGCCTTCATAAGGTATTTTAATTACACTTGCGGTTGCTATTGCTGTTGCTCATTCCGCATTTGGCAATTCGGCCAATTCGGCATTTCCTCGTCGATAGCTTATCGAGCATGTTTTGATGGCTGTCGGGCAGCTGTCTCCCAGATTAGCACCACTTCGCAGCGATTCGATAAATCTGTGATCTCTGATCAAATGGTGAAGCGGAAGCGTGTCAACTCACCCGTGGCGCAGCTGCAGCTGGACTAGCTGAAAGGCCACCAACTCGTCTGGCT
The DNA here is from genome assembly GCA_024703675.1 of Drosophila nebulosa. NCBI lineage: Eukaryota > Metazoa > Arthropoda > Insecta > Diptera > Drosophilidae > Drosophila > Drosophila nebulosa. The sequence goes on along the minus strand of JANFPS010000004.1, from coordinate 10,927,801 downwards.
GGCCACCAATGAAGATCATCAGGCAGTTGTTCTTGGAGCCGAAAGTGTGGCTGGCATTTATGCTGAGTGTCCCCCATTGAGTGGAGTTCCGTTCGCTGACATGGAGGCAGGGGCAATCTAGGGAAGCGGCAACAATGGTCTAAATTGCTCTTGCAACAGATTCTACGTACCCAGCCAGAGTTGGGACTGCTGTTTGCTGCTGGCAACTTGTTGGCTCTGGGCCAAAGCCGCAACTAGCACTAAGCACAAAGTCAATTCCCGAGCTAACCAAGCGGCCGCCATATTCAGCGGCCAAAATGAGACTGTCAACTGAAATTTCCGTTATCCTTCCATCCGGACTGCTGGAGGCTGCGGCAGCAGTTGCTCCTGCTCGCTGCTCGTGCGGGTTAAAAATAGTCTGTCCCATCCTCCCGCACTTGCTCACAAATCCTTTTCGCTCGGGCCACCTTTTTTTCGTGTCATTAAATTTAAGTTGAGGTTTTTGTACCGACGACTCCTCTCGGTGCTGCAGGTGTTGCCGTTAGTTTCCGCTGCTATCCTCGGATTTGCCTGTCGGCATCGTCCTTTAACTTTGTTTCGGCCAAAGGTATTTTTAAATGTTTGTCGTCTTTTCACACAATTTTTTGTCCATTTGATTGGCTGCTGGGGGGCAAATGATTTTTTTTCTATTATTGATTTTGATAAAACTAAAATTGACCCAAATTGGCTACTGAAGCATTGTCGATAACTCAATTATAGATTTCCTTGGCATAAGAAAATTCCAGACCAGTTAAAAAAGAAATACAAATTTAAGATTCTTTCGGTTGACCAAAAGTATTTAATTTTAGAAACTCTAAATTTAGGAGTTGTCATTTTAATATATTTATTCATATGATAGACTCCCAAAACAAATTTCCATATAGAGAAACCCTTTCTGTTCTCAAAACAATTTGAAATTAAAATAAATTTGAGGCTGTTTCTGAATTGTTCATTCTGAACTCAGTAAAGAAAGAAAAACAAAGCAGCTGGGAAAAGACTTAATAAAGTTCATTCTTAATGCGAAAAGCCAACACTTTATTTAATACATACATACAACACTAACACAACTTTAATCCTATACACATTTCTAGTACTTCAACTTAGCATTCGTTTCCTTTAAGCCCCACCCGACTGATTCATTTTGGCCTTGAACATGTCGGCCAGCAAATTGGCCTTACTGGCATTTAGTTCCTCATAGTCATAGGGCTCCATGTGCTCCTTGCAGCGTTCCAGCCACTGTCTGACATGCTTATATGGTTGCAGTTCGAACTCAAAGGCCTCCAATTGCGACACGGTAACAAGCAGAGTTAGATCCGCAATTGTAAAATGATCAGCAGCCGCAAATTGTCGACCATCCATAATGGAGTTTAGCCAGCCGACTGCTTCGGATAATTTGGCGCGCTTGCCCTCATCTAGCGGAGCCCCAATGAACATAGTGGGAAACTGAGTGTACATGGGATGTAGAGGAAGTTTCTATAATTCATGAAATTACTCACATAATAGTCGGTGAGACGCATATACAGGGTGCCAAGATCGAACTGCATACGCTGATCCACCAAGGCTCGCACTCGGATGTCTGTGGGATAGAGTTCATCGCTCTTTCCATAGGCAGCCACCAGATAGGATAGTATGGCACGCGATTCCCATAGCACCAGTCCCTCGTCGTTCATTGTTGGCACACAGTGTTGTGGGTTCATGGCCACGAAATTCGGTTTCAATTGCTCACCCTCCAGTATATTGACAATCTTGAGCTCAAATTCCAGGCCCAACATCTTGGCCAGCAGCAGAATACTGCGGCATGGCGGGCTCGGGGGTAAATAGTATAGCACTGGCGTGGACATTTTACCACCGCTAAGAATTAGACAGTAGACAAATTCAGTAACAATTCGTTTGGTTTCGTTCATTGGGGGCGACTGAAAATGTGGCACGGCCAAACATTGCTATTAGCACTCGGACACGGACATCAACCGCCAAAAGTTGTCTGGCAGGACACGTGTACGCAAAAATCAATGCATCGATTTTGTGTGTTTTATTAATGTTAATTACCAAATGAATTGAAAATGAGTGGCGCTTGACCTTGACGCTAGCCTATTGAAATTTATCCATTCCTTAGAATGGACGCATTGAAAAACCATGAATATCGATTCAAAAATGTTAGATTAGTTCACTGTTGACAGGATCTAAAAACCTACGAATTCTATCGTAATTTTAAGTAAGTTTAAAGCTAACACTTAACTATAATTATGTTTATAACTTAACTTCTTAAATTGCAAAGTAAACTACTCATTGTAACCCACAAAAAATGATTATCGTGGCTTTAAAATATTTTAAAAATTTAGGCGTCATAATATAGTTTTTGTTTTATATATTATAAGTGCATTTATTATAACTTAATAGTCATAAAACATAAATATAAATTTAAAATAAACAAAATTTGTTCATAAAATGTGTAGCCTACTTTTTGGCTGAAGGTGTCAATGGGATAACAGACTTAAAAAATGATTAACAGTCTTTAAATTGGATTAACAGAGTTGAAAATGGATATCATTAGAAGTTAAAAATACGTTGTTTTTTTTTCATTTTCTCCCATATATATATTAGTATGCTAATTGCACGTTTTATAGGCACTTTGCACCCGCACATATTTCCCATATTCAAAGTCCATTCATTTCACACAGTCTGTATATATGTTTGTAATTTGGTTTGGATGTTTGCATCGATGTGTATATCGTGTCCGCTGCTAATCGGCGACAACTTAATTGCAACCATTTGGACTCACTTATTTACGTATTATGAATATTTAACTTTGACTCACACAATCTTATGCACTAGCTTGTGCTGCACCACCGCCACCGAGTTCTCGATGTCTATGCAGTTCCCCAGTGTGCCGTCAAATGTCGGGCGATGTGGTCGACGACTGAGCTTGTATTGGGATGCTGTTGTACCAATTTACCGATATTTATATGTATATATAGTGTGTGTGTGTGTCTTTAGATGGGAATAGTAGTAATTGTGATATAATAATCAACTCTTTTTAACTTGTCAACGTGGATGGCCGTCTCCGTCGTTGTATCCGTTGTCGCTGTCTGCCTGCTCCAATTTTGTGCCCAACATGTTGTCGTTGTCGTTGTCGTTGTTTGGCGCTTTTGTTTTCGTTTAGTTTTCATAACGAACGTTGCCTGGACAACCGATGTGTGTTCACCTGGTCTCTGTTCGCTGGTTCGGGTGGCAAGTAGAGCCCAAAGGGATAACATTTAGGGGGGCGTGGCTGGTTGATTAAGTTGCTGGTGCTGCTGCTGCCGCCGAAACTCGGTCAAAATTTCTATGGTGTTCGTGTCTAAATTTACACGACTACATCATTTAGCTCAGTTCTGTTTTTTTTTTACTGTTTTATTGATTGCCACAAATTTGTCCAATTCAGTGCCCTTAAGTGGAGAAATTCGGGAGGGGTGGATACTAGAATGGTACTTAAAACTCAAGGTACAACAGACAATAAAAATTTCCCATATATTTTCAAACGAAACTCAAGGACGTGAACTTTTATTTCGGGCCATTAGTGTAAGGGATGACTTAGTCTTTCACAGGATCATCATGTGTCTACCTGTATTGTATAGACAGGTAAGCGACCTAAAAAAGAATTCTAAAATACATTAGCAGGGATTGAATTCTCAAGAATTGTGACATAAATTGCAAAATAATGTCAAAAATGGCTACGCCTTGCGAACCTATAAAGGAGCAGAAGCTGAAGGGCAGCTGGATCAGTCGTTGCCTCAAAGTCAAACCAAGATGACCTCTAGAATTCCAAAATCAAAATTGCACGCGTTCTTCATTCTGCTGTTAATGCTGGGCGATGTCCTCGCACTACCAGCTCTTGACACCTCGGGACCTTTGCCAGTGACGCCTAATACCATTGAGGAGACGGACAAATTGCCCGAGTCGAGTGTGGACTCCAAACCAACTGTGGATTTGGATTTAGTGAATGGCAACGAAACAAATTCCGTGACTTCAAGTGAATCGTCTGAGCAGACGGCGGTAAGTTGCTACATGAAATTTGGCCTTTGACCTTAATGAATTACTAAGCCTTCGAATTTCTTGTTTTAGCCTGACAATGTTGCCTCTGCCAGCAGCATTGATCCAGCATCCATCTACGCCAGTGGTCTTATAACCCCCGAGGTCTTTCAGCAGTATCTCAGCCAATATGGTGCTGCAGCCTATGGCCCCTTCGCTGGAGCATATCCAGCTCCCGGTCTCTATCCTTACCCAGGCCCAATTGTGGTACAAACGGGATACGAGGGTTTCTTGGCGCCAGCAGCAGTCAGTCAATTAGAGGGCACAACGGTAGCTGCGGCTCCGACGCCGGCATCCTCGTCCAACCCCCTTCTGGCCTTTGCCTCCAAGTTGCTGCCCACCATACTGATGTCCACACTGTTCCGCATTGCCGCCGTCATCGTGTCTGCCGTGGGCGTTATCCTCTTTGGCAGTGCCATCACCAGTGCTCTCTGCCGCCTCACACCCATTTGCGAGATACCCGCCAAGGCAGTCGATCTTTTACGTTCTGGGGGTGCCCAGGATGTGGGCCGCATGCTGGCCGAGGAAATGACCCCGGAGAGAGTGCGACGTGCCACAGAATTTGTGCGCAATGCCATACGTAAATATCGTCAATTGCAACAACTTGCGGAGGAGACAAATTGAGCTCAACTGTGGGGGATTGCGTAATAGGAATATATTTTAGTACTCACTCGTAAACTAAGTATAATGACAAATACATTTTAATGTTGCCTTAAAAAGAAGACAATTTCCCTTTGTTTTTGCATTTGCTGTGAAGTAACGAAAGGTGCTCGATCGAAGAAGATTTGCCTGATGGCAAATCATCAGACAGAGAAAAGTTCAATAATCAGCTTGATTAGTTGATTTTGCCAATTTTTTTTTTTTTGCAGTAAATTGTTCTTAAGAACTTTACAACAAACCCTCGCAAAGCACAATATTTGATTATTACTCAATACCAAACTCATCACATTTGTAGTTGGAATTGATTTGTGCATTTAAAAGTGAAGTTAACGGGGGCCACCTGGTAGAGTGCAGCAACTAGTTCGTGCTAAATGGCTTGACATGCCTTTGAATACATGAAAGTTGTCGTGATCCAATCGAATAAAATTGTCACTTTTATTTACCTTGTCAGTTTGTTGTATAACTTAAAAATGTTGGCATACATTTAAATAAAACAAAGTAAATCTGAATTTTTGCTTAAGAATATAATGAATACATTATAATTCCAGAATGTTTGATTGAACTTTAAACGAATTCAAACTTATGTTTCTTCTCACTGGAATTCTGAAATTATGTAAATTTAACTTATTTCGTATGAATATACATATTGGCTTTCTTAACTTGTATGTTAATATGGTATGAAAATCTGACCCAAGAGTGGTATAAATACTTCGACTCGAGCTTAAAGAAGTCACAGTTTACTGGAATTTTTGCAGAAGGAAAGTTAAAATGCGATCTAAAATCGCTATCTGTCTTTTTATTATCGGCACCTTTCAGGAAATTTCGCTGTTGGCTCAGACAGCGCCACCAATATCAACAATAACATCAACAGGAACCGTACCAACAGCAACAGGAACAATAACAACATCACCAACAACGACTACAAGAGCAACTGGAATAAAGTCAACATTAACACCAACATCACCAATAACAACATCACCAACAACAACATCACCAACAACACGATATAAAAAAGTCAATAATGTTCCCAGAAAGCGGAAAACCTCTTCCAAAAGGCCAACTAAAATGAGAAAGTATCGGCGCAATGGTGGAAGAAAGCGTCCCTCCCTTCGGTATCCTTTGATCGACATCGAATAACAAGACAAAAGCAGCATTCAATAAACATAATAATAATAAACAAACAAAAACAAAAACCGTAAATAATTAATCTCTGTTAATTAAACCTTGGACTAATAGCGAAAAATAATTTAGAATGAGAAATTCGAGCCGTAGGCAAGTGGAAACTTTTGTTTCGTGTTTAAACAATGTTTTAAGTGGAATATTTTTGTATAAATCTACAATGTCCAATTATTTGTAGAAATTTGATTGAACAGCTGCAAAGAGAATATATAATTTGAAGAATATCAAGTTTCGCTCCTCCTTCTAGGTGCAATTTTTTTGCTGTTGCTAACTTTTATGTATGTGTTTAATAATTATAAAAAAGTTAAAAAAAAGAATAGACTCAAAAGAAATGTTTTGTGTTTAAAATTCTCTTTATTCATGTGTACATTCTGTTGAATGCCAAATCCAGACATTTAAATATTTGCCTTAACTAAATAGATTGAAGTTGAATCTTGAAAATCTTGCTATAAATAGTGGGCTCTAAAATAGAAGAAGACACAGTTCAGTAGAGCATCCAGCAAGAAGAAACTCAGGATGGGATCCAAATTCGCTATTTATTTCTTTATTTTAGCCGCAATACAGGTGATGTCTGTTTTCAGTGCCGATACGACACCGCCAGCAGCGGCCACTCCGCCAGCATCATCTACTCCCCCAGCGGCATCAACACCTCCAGCGTCATCCACTCCTCCAGCGTCATCTACTCCTCCAGCGTCATCTACTCCTCCTGCGTCGTCTACTCCCCCGGCGTCGTCGACTCCCCCAACTTCCGACACATCACCGACGAGCCCTACATCTCCTGCGTCGCCAACTCCAACTCCAACGTCGCCTACAACTCCTACTTCCCCAGCTAGTCCAAGCTCCCCATCCACCTCACCGACTCACAAGAAGAGGCATCGCCGTCATTTTCGGGTTCACAGGGTTCACTACGGAGGAGTGAAGCGTCGTTTACGTCGGAGTAGGGCATAGACCCGTCACCAAAAATATTAAATAAATAAATTGATTTTAATAAACGTTTTAATGTCTCAAATCTAAGGATTGCATTTTAGATAAAGCGCCTAAAACTTTTGCTGAAAAGCATTCATCTTGGCACAAGATAATGTTTAAAATCGGTTTCCCGCTCTTGCAAGACAAAAATATAAAACTGGTTTGGTTTATTAGAATAATTCGGCAATTTGACTACATTCTAGATTTGGGTCAAGTGGTCTGTGCAAGGAAAGCAGCACGTGTCGTTCTTTATTCGTTAAGTTTTTACTTGGCTTTGTTGGCCTCTACAAATTTCTTAATCAATAGTATGCCCTCCCAGTTCTCCTCCCATCCGGGTGTATGCTCCTTGGCGTTCTCATACCAACGGGCCAAATTGGGGTACTTGCTGAAATCGTAGTCGACCACTTCGAAAGTGGAAATGGTGGCCAAGATGGATATATCCGCCACAGTCAACGAATCGCCAGCCACATACTGTTGACCCTCCAGGAAACTATCAAGCAATTCGAGGGCAGTTTCTACTTTCTTCAAGGCTGCAGGCTCAGCTGGTTTGTTGAGCATCTGCGGATAGATGGCCTCGAAGAAGCTCTGGAATAGTGTGCCCATATCGAAGTACAAGCGCTGATTGATAATGGCTCTCTGCTGAGGATCGTTGGGATAGAGTGCGTCGTCCTTGCCGTACTTCTCCACCAAATAGATGAGTATGGCTCGCGATTCCCAAACAGTGAAGCCATCGTCCACCAGAGTCGGCACAGTATGCTGAGGATTAATTTTGACAAATTCTGGTTTAAATTGCTCGCGCTCCATGGTGTTCACCAGAATTTTGTTAAGGTCAATTCCCAATGTACGTGCCGTCATAATAACAGCGCGACACGGGGCTGAACCAGGATGGTAGTAGAAATCCATGTTAAGTATTAAACCAACTCGACCCCAATGAATTTTGTCCAAAGTAGGTCGCTGCTTTTATAGTGGCAGCTTGTCGTGTTGCCGAAAGTATTTCATTTGCCTTATATGGGCAGGGGCTGAAAAACGCAGTAAATGTCGAAGGAATAATTACTGTGATTATCATTTGGGTTGGACCTGATAATGACCATTAAATTGCTTCCCACGCACAGTGCCACAAAGGAAACCAGAAAAAAACTAATTTATTGAAAGAATTCTCAACTAGATGCCTGTTTTGGTAGAATTGTTTAAAAGAAGAAGCTATTGAAAATCGCAGTTTTTTAATATATGATATGAAATATAAGATTCAAAGTACTATAGAAAAGTCAAAATACAATAAATTATATTTCTAGATATCTCTTATTTTCTATAATGTATTCCAAATACTATTTAATTTGGTTAAAGTTTATCGACCACTGTGCTGGGCAAACAATTTCAGGAATTTCATTTATTTAAATGACGCAATTACTGACATCGAGCTTTAGTAGAGGTCACACGATTGATTTGATTTCGGAAAAAGAACATATGGAATTGTAATCCTAATAAAGGAAAAGAAAAAGAGCAATGTAAAATTCGATATACACTTAATCATTTATTATAATAATATGAAGTAAATACATAAAATAGATTCATAAGCTTCAAAGCTAAGAAACATCAACAATTAGAGCTTAAAAGCCCCAACAAAATAATGGGACATAACATTTAGACCCTTCTTCTCTCTAATTGGTTAAGCTGGTTTTGGCTTCGATCCATTTTTTAAGCAGTTGGAGGCCTTCGAAATTTTCATCCCAACCGGGCGTGATCTTCTGAGCATTTGCATACCATTTTTCCACATTGGAATATTTGCTAATGTCGATGCCTGCCACAATAAATGAAGAGACAGTGGCTAAAATGGCAATATCGGCAATTGTAAGATGATCCCCAGCCACGTACTCCTGATCCTCGAGAAATGTGTTTAGGTAGAAAAACGCCAAGTCAATCTTCTTGAATGCCTCCGGATCGGCGGGTTTCCTGTACAACCATTGTGGATAATAATATTCGGCAAAGCTTTGCGTCAGGGTTCCCATATCAAAATATAAACGCTGATTGACTACCGCCTTCTGCTGCGGATCTTTGGGGTAGAGCATGTCATCTTTGGCGTACTTCTCCACCAGATATATAAGAATAGCTCTTGATTCCCATACCGCAAAACCATTGTCCACCAGTGTGGGAATTATGTGCTGTGGATTGATTTTGACAAATTCCGGCTTCAGCGTCTCGCCCTCCAAACTATTCAAGATCGTTTTCTTTAACTCGACTCCGACGGCCTTGGCTGCCATAATGACGGCGCGACACGGAGGTGATGTGGGTAGATAGTACAGTTCCATGATGAAAATGTCAACTGAATCGCGTTGGGCAGAGGCAAATGCTTTTATAATGAATGGAAAAGTTTATCTTTGCATTGCCCGAGCAATATCGTCAAGTGGCCAAAGAGAGATAAGAGACTGAGAGAGAGAAAGAGAGTGGGAGAGTGAAAGAAAGACACTCAGAGAATGGGTTTCAAGCTAATTGTATATATTTAATCTATTGTTATTATTAGGCAACAATTATAAACAATCTATTTGGCTTCCTTCCTAGCATCAATCCACGACTTCATCTGCATCAGACCCTCCCAGTTCTCCTCCCAACCAGGTGCTATTTTTTGGGTGTTCGCATACCACTTGCTCACATTTTGATACTTGCTAATATCGATGCCACACACCACAAGAGTCGAGACGGTGGCCAGAATAGCAATGTCAGCCAGAGTCAAATGACTGCCGGCCAAAAATTCTTGTCCATCGAGGAATAACTCCAAAAAACCAAATGCCGCTTCCACTTTCTTTAGAGCCTCTGGATCGGCAGGTTTTCCATATCGGAACTGGGGTATAAAATACTCAAAGAAGGCATTATTCAGAGTACCCATATCAAAGTACAGACGTTGGTTAATCAGAGCCCTTTGTTGGGGATCTTTGGGATACAGCGAGTCATCCTTAGCATATTTCTCGACCAGGTACGTTAGAATGGCTCGCGACTCCCAAATGGAGAAACCATTATCCACAAGCGTTGGGATTGTGTGCTGCGGATTGATCTTGAGGAACTCTGGCTTCAATTGCTCGCCCTCCAGGGTATTGAGAAACTTCTTGTTAAACTCAAGTCCCAGAGCCTTGCCCACCATTAGGACGGAACGACATGGAGCAGAGCCAGGCAAATAGTACAAATCCATTTTCAAAATATAAACAAACAGTCTGACCAGCAATAGTAGACTGAAATATTTTGTTATAAAGAGTCAACTTTTATATAGAAAATCTGGTTCTATGCCTTTTCCTCTCCCTCTCTTTCTTGCCTTTGCTTGTTGGCACTCTCTTTAAGATTATTTTATATATAGAAGTTTATTTTTTTTTTTTTGGGCTTTGTCTATGTTGTTTGTCATTATGAATTCATAGATACGCATATAGCCGTTGAACTGTTTGTGATGAAATAACTAATATACTAAATAATTATTTCAACCTATCTGATGTATCTCGCAGATGTGTAGCAGAGCGATAAGGTAATTTTTTCTTTTGAAAGGAAACATTTAAACAATTGTTTTACTTGCGGCCGCTCTAACCATTTTAGTCTCCATCAAATTTGTCTCCAAAATTTTATTTCCAAACTATGCTATCATTATGTCAATGTCGTTTTTATATGCCAACCAACGATTTGTGTTATAATTTACAAGGCAGCTACTACAATTCTAATTAAAAAAAAAAAAACAATACTTTGCACTTTGCAGATACTGCCATCAGATACTATGTTGTTATTAGTCATAATTTTGACTACCTTCAACAGCTGATTTGCTTATCAGTTAACGTGCTTTATGTTACCTCCTACGAGTTAATAATAGATTAAGTCAATTTCAGCACCTGCAATTAATGTAGGGCATGGAAGAGTATAAAAGATTTTCTAAACAACTGGAAAATTAGAAAATTTAAGGGACCTGTATATTCTTTCTTGATAAAATGGTTTTCCAGAATACATATCAGTAATATCGAAAGTTTAAGTTGGAAAACTTATCAGCAATTTTCTAAACTTTTCATTAATTGTAAAACATTCATTTTGAATATAAGTTCTAAATTTGGAATTTATTTTTCTTTCAACTTAATAGAAACATGTATTAAGTAAGCAAAACTAATGTCAAAGAGTTTGATAAAAAATAAAACCACTCTGGGTCGCGTTATAGAGAGTTAAATAGGCGTTTTTACTAAATTGAAGTATCTGATTTCTATGTCCATACATTGCCTTATTAGATATATTAGAGCTCCTCATCAATTGCGGCTCCTCCATAGAATTTCGTCATAATGAGTCATAATTTGCTGCAAACATTTCGAAAAATTCATGATGACAAGCAAAATTTGAGGCAAACAAATGAAAACACATAACAATTAAGAGTCAAAGAGCTTTGAAGAGAGCTTTGCGAAGAGAGGAAGATAATTCACGTGTTTGCTTGTGTTTGCTATATAAATAAGCTCCCCCTGTGGGCACAAATTCACTTTACTCTGACAGCTCCAAAGAACATTTCACCTTCCTAACATGGATTTGTACTATTTGCCCGGTTCGGGACCCTGCCGTTCTGTCATCATGGTTGGCAAGGCTCTGGGACTCGAGTTCAACAAGAAATTGGTCAACACTTTGGAAGGAGAGCAAATGAAGCCAGAGTTTGTCAAACTTAATCCACAACACACGATCCCAACACTTGTAGATAACGGTTTCTCCATTTGGGAATCGCGTGCCATTATCATCTATTTGGTGGAAAAATATGGCAAGAACGATTCACTTTATCCCAAAGACCCGCAGCAAAGGGCTCTGGTTAACCAGCGTCTGTACTTCGATTTGGGAACGCTGAATAAATCCTTTGGGGATTATTTTTACCCACAATTCCGATTGGGTAAGCCTGGAGATCCAGAGGACTTCAAGAAAGTGGAGGCGGCCTTCGGCTTTTTGGACACATTCCTCGATGGTCAAGAGTATGTGGCCGGCAAACATTTAACTCTGGCTGACATTTCCATTTTGGCTACCGTCTCCACTTTTGATGTGGCTGGAATAGATATTAGCAAGTATCCAAATGTGGACAAGTGGTACAAAAATGCACAGAAGGTAACACCTGGTTGGGATGAGAACTGGGAAGGATTGATGCAGATGAAAGCGTGGTTCGATGCAAAGACAGGCGCTAAGAAATAATTTAGTAAATTTTTTGGCTAATTTTCATTAATTTATTTGTTGTTTAAATAAACTTAAAGTATAAATGTTAAATCAATTGGTTTTCTTAAAGAGTAAAGACGAAAAGTCTAGCATATTAAAGGATTTCAAAAGACGGAAAGAGACTAGGTCGTATAGACATCGTCTGAATGGATCAATGCAAACTCCTACATACAATATCGCAGACATTGTATGTATATCTCGATAATGTTTTTCAGATGAAAGATATACAAAAGTTTAACCCAGCTCTTCTATTCAAATCATATTTAAAGGTATCAAGAATGACTACGTGGGCAAACAGTTTCTTCGTATTGAATTATGATTTAAAATTTTTGGTTAATTAAAAACAAATAAATTGGCATTAAAAGGCAAAGTCTGCTAAATTGATAAAAATATTAGATAACAATATCACCATGGCCATATTTTGCCATTTTGTAAATATTTAGCATATACACATTTCAAATGCATTTACTGTCCAAATGATTGTTTTCTTGGATGATTCATTTCATTTAAAAATTTTATATTACATTTTTTATTCAATAAATATAACATAGTATAATATTTAACTATTTGTTGGCAGCGGCTTTAGCTTCGAGCATTTTTTTCATTTGCAACAGACTTTCCCAGTTCTCATCCCAACCGGGCGTCACCTTTTTGGCATTTGCGTACCATTTGCTCACATTGTGGTACTTGCTTAAATCGAATTCGGCAATGTCGAAGGTGGAAACGCTCGCCAAGATGGCAATATCGGCCACGGTCAATTGGCCGCCGGCCACATACTCTTGAGCCGCCAGGAACGTGTCTAGGTAATCGAAAGCGGTTTCAATTTTTTTAAAGGCTTCTGGATCAGGTGGAGTGTTGAATCGAAACTGTGGATAGTAATACTCCATGAAGCTCTGGTAAAGAGTGCCCATATCAAAGTATAGACGCTGGTTAACTAACGCCTGCTCTTTGGGATTTTTGGGATAAAGAGAATCGTCCTTTCCGTACTTCTCTACCAGATAGACAAGAATGGCGCGGGACTCCCACAGGGCGAAACCGTTGTCCACCAGAGTGGGGACAGTATGTTGGGGATTGATCTTAATGTATTCGGGCTTCAGTTGCTCTCCCTCCATTAGATTCACAACTTTTTTGTTCAATTCAAGTCCAAGGGCCTTGGCTGTCATGATGACCGAGCGGCAAGGGGCGGAGCCGAATGCGTAGTAAAAGTCCATGTTACAGTTTCGGTATAACAGTCCGTCGCAATAGAACAAACAGTGGCAACTGAATTTTGGTAACTTGGCGCCAATTCTTTTATAGCAAATGTACACGTCAACAGGTTAAGCTGTCGTATGACGAAACCCACACATAAATCGGAGTAAATTCTATTATCTATATTCTCAAGTACATACTCATTAAAGCACACAACATTCATTTACTTATCGATGTTTGTCCGCTTGGCTATCTGTGTTGTGGAAAAAAATTTGTATTTATGTATGCACATTAGGGCGGATCAATTTTTTTCCCAAAAAGCGTCCGTCAGCTTGATCCTTCGCAAATTTCTTTTCTTGGGTCTAAAATCCATTCCAAGCATCCGTTAAGAATATAAGCGGCAATTTAAAAATTTGAATTTGGCGGATTTTCGTTATTAGGGTTTTTTTCAGCGGTATTTTTCTCACGCGTTAGTGAATTCTGCACGACTGAATATACTAACGCGATCAGGACTGATTTTTGCCATCTGGCAACTCTGTTATTTTATTTTTTGGCGGCACGTGCTTTTGTATGCGAATTGTGAAAATATTTTGTATATTACGTTTTAAAAGCGAAAGAAAAGTGAAAAATTTAATATTGGCAATTAGCTTAATCCATAAGTGCTCAAATGTTTCAATTCGCATTTGAATGTGTGCGCGCCAAAACGTTATTAAGAGAGACACCTCTGACTTTGCCCCCGACGGAGGCTCAGTTTCCTTGTAGGAAGACTGAAAGAAAAAATCTGTGTGTGTTAGTGTAGTGTAAGTACGTAAGTGGTTTTTATTATGTTTTTGCAAATTCACTGTTTCGAATGTCATATTCGCAATTAAATCAACAAGTGCAAAGGCGCTTAAGATGCCGCAGAAGCAGGCGCTCGTACCTTAAAGTAAAAGTGAAAAGGAAGAAAATGTGTGTAGAAGTGTAAGTGCGTATGTACATACATACATACATACGTATTTGTTTTTCAATGGGCCGAACACGAATAGGCGACAGCGGAGTTGCCTTAAAGCAAAGCCAAGAGGAAGTGTTGTGTGTGTTTTTTTTTGTTTTTCTTTTGTGTTCATTATAAAATAAATGCCAACGTGCAGCCCTGGACAAAATGACGGAACGAGAAAGGAGTAAACACATGATATTACCGAATTAAATGGCAAGGTAAGTGAAATGCCAAAATCTAAATAAAGATCTGAACGCTATACGTCGGGACTTATTTAGGAAAACATATTTTGTTCACAATTTTCCATAGTTTCATTGAAATCGATATGATAAATTTCCTGTATTTTTTATTGTCTAAAAAAATTATTCATACTAATTGACCCGCCCTAATATCTTTATTTTAATCAGACTACACTGATATCTGATTAGTATTAAAGAAGATAAAGATAGAAAGTAAAACTCAAATAATAATAACATAACATCTGACCATATTCTATGCTTAATTGTGGCCGATAATTTATTTTCGCAGGACACCGAAGTGCAAGGGTCGAATTTAATAATTTTGACCTATTTAGAAAAGTATTTGTTTTTTGGCGATTTTGTAATAATAGCTATACCTTTTAAAGCAATTAATCTCAAACGGCCTATGTTGATAAGATTGTTTATAAGTAAAAAAAAAGCTTAAAAATTACATTCGGTTACTATACTTCAACTCAAGCAAGTGAAACCAGTTCATCATGGTGATCCCTTGCAAATTCCTAAAGATTAGTATATCATGCTAGCAAAGGTATGCAAAAATTCTATCTTTTATGTGGATTATTGATTGCTAATATAATTTATTTTATTACTTTTTTGGACAGAATATTATTGAGTTGTATATGTTATTAAGTTAATTTACTTTTTTTATGTTAAAGTGTTGGAAATAAATTACTTCTGCTGGCTTGCCTTCATGTCTGCAATTACTTTCTTCAGTTGCACAAGATCCTCCCAGTTTTCATCCCAGCCGGGTGTGACCTTCTTTGCATTTTGATACCATTTGTTCACATTTGGGTATTTGCTGACATCAAACTCGAGGATGTCAAATGTCGAGACAGTTGCCAAAATGGCAATATCAGCTACTGTCAGATTAGTGCCCGCAACATAATCCTGGCCTTCGAGGAACTTGTCTAGAATTTCAAAACCATTTTCGCATTTTTTGAAGGCTTCAGGATCGGCGGGCTGGTTGGTCCTGAATTGCACAATGTAGTAGTCGGAGAATGCCTTGTTCAACACTTCCAAATCAAAGAACAGGCGCTGGTTCACTACTGCCTTTTGCTGCGCGTCCCTGGGGTAGAGAGTGCCCTGCTTGTCGTACTTCTCCGCCAGATAGGCGATAATGGCACGGGATTCCCAAATGGTAAAGCCATTGTCCACCAAAGTTGGAACAACGTGTTGCGGGTTGATCTTCACAAACTCTGGTTTAAGTTGTTCACCTTCACGAGTGTTAAGGAACTTCTTGTTCAATTCCACACCCACTGCTTTGGCCGTCATAACAACGGAACGCGCCGCTGGTGTACTGAAGGAGTGGTAGAAGTCCATTTTTTAGATTTTTTACTCGGTGAAAGCACTGAAACTAATGACTTGTTTGGCTGAGCAACATTCTTTTATACCAAAAACCGTGGCACTGATATCTATAACAGACGCACACGAAAAAAAAAAAATTGTCATCATTAGAATGTTTAAGCAGCATTTGTCACAGTGAATTATGAAAGTGCGCCTGTTTATAAATGTACAAGTTTGGCACACCAAATCGTAATCTTGTGTGCAAATAGTAATATGTATATAGTATGGCTAATTTTCTGATTAGAAAAGTCTGAAAGTTTCATCATCATTGCCACACGAATTTGAATTATCGGCGGTTACGAACTATCTTATTATCTAAAAAAACAGATTGGCGATTCTAATAATGTAATTTGCAATGCAATGTCAGTTACTAACTTAATTATTTGTTGGCCTTCATTAGAGGAGCAACTATATCCTCCACCTTTCAGGGGGTACTTTTTGAGCATTTGCATACCACACGCTAAGATTGTTTTAACTTTTTATGTCCAATTCCATAACAACAAACATCAAAACACTAAACAAGGTGAAAATTCGGTGAAGAATAAAAATAGCAGAAATCCATTTGGTGCGTTTGAATTGTTGCCTTGAATTGGATTTACTAGTTTAATTTTTCAAAATATATACGATCATAATTGGAAAGAGAAACTGATTTGTCATTAGTAATTGCCATTTAATTGGCAAATTTGTGATGACACTTTGATAACGAAAATTTATTCAATATGTATATACATATATAAGTTCGCAAATGAGCTGCATAAAGTTTTCTACTGTCCTGAATATTAGCCCTAAATTAGGTTATGCTATATTTGAAATGCCGTTGTTATTAAAATAAAAAGATAGGAGTTATTTGTCTTCTTGAATAACAAAGCTGATCTTTAATTTACATAAAATTGAAAATTACTACATACATATTATTGTTACTTCTTGGATTGATTTAGGTAGCTATCAAGAGCTGTTTTCATATCGGTCAACGACTTCCAGTTTTCCTCAAATCCAGGTGTCACCTTCTTGACATCGTTGTACCATCTGTCAACATTCGGGTACTTTTTGATATCAAATTTGAAAATGTCAAAAGTGGAAACAGTTGCCAGGATAGAAATGTCAGCCAGCGTCAAGTGCTCCCCAGCAACATAGTTCTGACCCTCCAAGAAAGTATCGAGGTAACCAAATGCTGATTCGATTTTTTTGAAAGCCTCAGGATCAGCTGGTTTCGATTGAAAAGTGGCGTAGTAGTAGTCCATGAATGATTGGTTCAAGGTGCCAATGTCAAAGTACAGACGTTGGTTAACCAAAGCCTTCTGCTTCGGATCCTTGGGATAAAGCGAATCCGTCTTTCCGTACTTCTCCACCAGGTAAATAAGAATGGCACGCGCCTCCCACACAGCAAATCCATTGTCCACAAGAGTGGGCAACGTATGCTGAGGATTGATCTTTACGAATTCAGGGTTCAGTTGGTCACCCCTCTGAATGTTTAAAACTTTCACATTTAAATTGATACCCAACGCCTTGGCTGCCATTAGAATGGACCGGTTGCCGGCGGACGTATTGGAATAGTAAAGATCCATATTAAATTAGACAATTATTATGTTCGCGTTGAGACCAATGGCGTAAACTGAATTGAATAGGAAGAGGTTCCAAATATTTATATCAAAATGCCGAAAAATGCTCGTCACTAAAATTACAAAGCAATTGCCATTTGAGGCCGTTTATGGCCAATCATTACAGCCAAGTCATTGGAGATTTAGTGATAACAAGAATGGAACATTCGACAGAATACACCACACGAATGTGTGAAAATATATCCACCTGGCAAACATTTCTAATTCTATGAACCGTAGGCATTAGACAACAATAGTTTAATTAAATACAGTTTACTTATTTTATAATTACATTACGATGTATTGTAAATAGACATTTTTTAATTGAGAGCAAAATTGCAGGCAGTTTTGATACACCCAAGATTTTAATGGTACACTCATTTTCAAGGTTTTTTATTGTTTTTATTCTCCAAAGATTTAATATCTATGATTGACATGAAATACATGTTAAGAATTTATAAAGCACTATTTTAGATTTTACACGATAAATCGGATAAAAAAAGTATCGCAATGTAGAAAAGCCCACTTGACATACGGAATCTGGTCAATTCTAATCACTTACAGCGTAATCAAAATATATGTATAAAAAAAAAAAATAACAACAGGTCCCCTCGGATGTATACAAAACAAGCGCTATAATCGCTAGCAGAAGCAATGTATATAAGGCTAGATATACTGTATATAAAAATCTCATTGGTATACATATATGTGTGTATAGTATGTATGTATATTTTGGGTTAACACTCTTGAGAAGAAAGCTTTTAATATCTGTGCTCTTAAAAACTTCTCTTTGCATATTGGCTGTATCTCTTAGGTTGGTTTACCGATGACGCATAGATTGCCGGTGCCATTGAAAGCAATACTCTTAACCGGTCTCTTTTACTTCCCAACAATTGAATTTTAGATGAATTGAAATATATACTCGTACATTTGTTATGCTGTTTCAGCAACGTCCAAACAGAGCCCGAATTTTAATGTATCTGGATATACAAATATGTATATACTTGGCTATTTATTTTTCAAATTGGTTTGCTTTGAATTGAAAAATAAAACAATTCGGTTTGCTTTTGTCGCCTGGCCTGACGTGTACTTGGGCAAAACAAAAATTCTATGGGATTGTTTATTTATGAACTTTTTGCAAATCATGGTGATAGTTTGCTTGCGAAATTGTGAAACTGATAAAGTTGATAAATATAGCACCGAAAGCCATTTCTTGGGAATATTCGGGAAGCTTCTACAATGTGTTGGTCAAACGTTTATTCAATTAGCTACATATTTCTTTTTAGTTTCTAAAAAGGAATTACAATATCATCAACTTCATTTTTATAAGATACTGATTTTGGATTGGATTCTTGTATTTTTATAGTACTAGAGAGTTGGGTTTTAGTGTAAGTTACAAATTAGTCATGACATGTAAGCCATAACCAAATCATATTTTGGCAGTCGAAATGTATACATATATCCTTTAAAATTTTTAAACTTTTATTAAAATTATCCCATTGTGAGTCCAACCTGAATGAAATAGAATCCGCACAATTTGTGACCAATTTAAGCTTAAATGCCATAATCACTTTGAAAGGGTATACAAAAATTAATTCTATATATTGTATGATTGTGATAAGGTGTGCCTGTTTCTATGCAGTGATATACAAATTGTATTCTATCCATACACAAAGATTGCATGATAATTACTACTGGTTTGTAGAATTCAAGGTCATCAAACTATGGAAAGCTATCTTTACACAAATGCACACACTTGCGGGTGTGGCATCTGCCTTTTTCTCTAATTCTACACCTCGTATGACAGAGATAAAAAACCTTCCTTACTTAGATAGAAATAGCAATAAAACTTTGACGTGATCTTTTCTTTCTTTTTCTTTTTTTTTAACAAAATTGAAAATATTTCTTAGATAAATTAATGAATTAAAGTAAAGGAACTGCAAATTGGTGCTCTTGACAAATACTGGTGAAAAAAAAACGCTTGTCTGTTGATTCTGATGTGCACTTCCCTACTATATGTACAAATATATGTCAAAGAAACAACAATTTAGTCTATTTTATTTAATTTTTTGCACCTTTTGATATATGTTTTATCTGATTTGTAGTTATTTGCTCCCGAATGTTCCATTCTTGTTATCAATGAATCTCCAATGAATTCATAATTCCTTTTGTTCTTTTTATCAACAAATCTCCAATGACTTGCTTGTAATGATTGGCCACAAATGGTTTACCTATGACATTCGCTTTGTAATTTTAGTGACGAGCATTTTTCAGCATTTTGATATAAATATTTGGAACCTCTTCCTATTCAATTCAGTTTACGCCATTGGTCTCAACGCGAACATAACAATTGTCTAATTTAATATGGATCTTTACTATTCCAACACGTCCGCCGGCAACCGGTCCATTCTAATGGCAGCCAAGGCGTTGGGTATCAATTTAAATGTGAAAGTTTTAAACATTCAGAGGGGTGACCAACTGAACCCTGAATTCGTAAAGATCAATCCTCAGCATACGTTACCCACTCTTGTGGACAATGGATTTGCTGTGTGGGAGGCGCGTGCCATTCTCATATACCTGGTGGAGAAGTACGGAAAGACGGATTCGCTTTATCCTAAGGTTCCCAAGCAGAGGGCTCTAGTTAACCAACGCCTATTCTTTGACATTGGCACCTTGAACCAATCATTCATGGACTACTACTACGCCACCTTTCAATCGAAGCCAGCTGACCCTGAGGCATTTAAGAAAATAGAATCAGCATTTGGTTACCTGGATATTTTCTTGGAGGGTCAGAACTATGTTGCTGGGGAGCACTTGACGCTGGCTGACATTGCTATCCTGGCAACTGTATCCACATTTGATATTTTGAAATTTGATATCAAAAAATACCCGAATGTTGACAGATGGTACAACGATGTTAAGAAGGTGACACCTGGATTTGAGGAAAACTGGAAGTCGTTGACCGATATGAAAGCAGCTCTTGATAGCTACCTAAATCAATCCAAGTAGTAATTTCAAATTCAAGTAGATCCCTAGAGTAGATGGTTTTTTTTTTAATTTTTTATTGCTATGTGTATAATATACACTCCAAATATTTAATACTTTATTAATCGGACATGCTTTTCGCCAAAGTTTATTGCCCTATTTGCAATGAAAGCACAATTTAACTTGCCAAACTCTTTTTAAATAATTTTGGATTAGGTTTGCCTGTTTCTAAATAGTGAAATGGAAAGTATATTCAATCCACGCAAATCAATTCGATTTTTCTTAGTCTTTGCAAGGTCTTCAAATTATAGAAAGCTATCTTTTTATCTTTATATTCAGGTGTGGTATTGCCTTTTGTCTGTAATACCCAACTTAGCTTACATATTTCCGGAAACAACTAATTTAAAGAAATCGTAAAACTAATACATATGTTATCAAAATTGAATATTGATTGCAATTGTTATCAATTAAGACTAGTGTATGATTTGACTGTAAAGACTTTGTATATTTTTGTATACAAAACAAACTTTTTGAGAACTCCAAGTGTTTTATTGTGTGCGTTATTTTCTACATTTTTAATGTGCTACTACTTTTATTTGTATGTACCCATCATAAAATTTGTTATCGTAGTTGTCGCTGAAAACTTTTGATATAAGAGTGTCTTTTCTTAAGAGGTGTGCATTTATTTGGGGAACTCTTTTGAGGTGGAACACTCTTTGGATTTCTGATACATACGTACATAGACACATTGCCGGTGCCAAACCCGTTCTCTTAGTCATTTTGCTGATGTTTGTTACTCTACATGGTATCTCTTTCAGCATGGTTAACAACTTTTGTTTTATTGGTTTATATGATTCAGCATACTGAAAAATAATTTACATAAAAACATATACGCATATGTATGTATGTATCTATCTAATTTGTATGTATAAAAATTTGTATTATTTAACTTTATTCGGTTTTTACGCATGTGTCACGCAGAGTTAAAGGGGGGATTACCTCTCGCTCACAATGTGTTAACTTTATGGATTGTTCTGGAAGTTAGCCAAGTTTGAGTTGGCTTGGAATTCTCTGTGTAATGTTAAGCAGTTTTAACAAATTAATTTTAAGGGATTGAATTTAGAAATCATGGTGATAGTTTTCCAGGTATGTTTATATGTACATATGTACATTGTGAAATTGATAAAAAGCCAAAAGAATTCATTAGAAATTCATGTACTCGTACAGGAACTCTAACTACAAAAAACCAGGCGTAAATATATACTCACATACATACATACATACATACATTTGTACATATGTATGTATCTAGAAACAAATAATTGGATTTTATAACAATGGTTACTGGTTATTGGTATGTGGCTTTCAAGGTCGCCAAATTGAGGGATCTGTGTGGGTTACTTTGTATGTTAGAGTGCATTGTATTGGATTTTACTTAGCTAGGGCAAGGTCATCAAGATAGTTGTTAAATAATCGGACAGTACATGAACTCTAATTTGCATATTGCATGTTCAATAATTTACCAGAAATATATACTTTCTGATAATAAAACGATATCTTTATTAAGCTACGTGTATGTATTGTGTTAAGCAAATAATTGATTAAATATGTATGTACTTTCGATTTCCATTAAGTTAATGAATAATGCCTGCGTCACAAGGCGATAAGATTGATAAATATTCTTTGGTCATGCTAGGGATTTTCAGTCTTCTTTTAATGACTCAGCCATGATTCGAGAAACATAGTCAAAGGCATGTTGCAAGTGAATCCAAGAGATACATATTACAGATACAACGGAAGTCATTTAAATGCTTAATTTTGTGCATTATTCGGTGTTTGCATCACTGTTTGACTGTGTGCGCACACTGTACTGTCATATGCCGAATGTGGCACATTTTGTTTGGCTTTGCTGATAGGAAAGTTTGCCGGCCGGCCGGCTAAAACAGTGCGCGCCTCATCTTTATACATACCATATTATGTATTTGATGGCACATTCACGTTCGAGATAAATTCGTGTTTGTTTTCAAGCACAATCTCTATTTACTGGGTGACTCGTATGTTTTGACTCCAGCTTTTGCCCACAGCAGCTGCAATCAACACAGATGTTGATATACTATGTACACTAAATTGTTGTTTTGTTTAAACATTAGGGCGTACCTTTGTCATGAAAAAAAAGTTACAACAATCTAGCTGAAAGTTATCGCTTAGATGATAAGTCGTTAAAATGACACAAACATTAATTGTTTGTTTGTTTTGGGATAATTATCTAGAGTCAGTACAGAGCTTAGGAACGTGTTTTCAAGAAAGGAACACCCTAATGCACATAAGCACATAGAATTTATGTATGATTGTATGTAGACATGTATGAACATTTGGACAAACACACTGAACACAGTCAAACAAGCGAGAAAAATATGCGAATAAATTAGTGGAGGCAAAAATGAAAACAACAAAAATCATTGACTGCGAGAGCGGTTACCCAGTCATAACGGCAGCTGGCAAATCTCCACAAAACTAAGCTCTTGATCAGTGCAATACACACACACAACTATGTATGTAACTGTGCTTGCATATATATTTGTATGTAGATAAAATATTTTCATTAGAGTGCAGCAAGATTATTAGAAAGTTGCCGCTTTCTGTGGCACAACAAAGTGAAGTGAAGGGAACACATTGTATGTATAGACCGACGGACGTACATTCATACATATGTATATGTATGAACATATCTGAAAACCTGCTGCCGGCGTGCTCTTAATATATTTTCGTGCATTTACTAACGTCACACATTTACACTCAAACATGAGTGTAGATGTATGTATGTATATACTTAGACATACGCCCCAAACACGCGAAAACAACTTGCGATTGTCTCTCTTTATGGTTGCCACGGAAAATCCCCTGCCTTCGCTTCTCTTTAACCGGCCGCGGCCGACCCATGATGAATGTGTATGTGGTGTATGTGTGTGTGCGGTTGCCGGCATTGGCATCGCCATCACAAGCAGCGACCTCAACAGCTATAAAAGCTGTCCCTCTTCGGAGGTCCATCAGTTGAAATTGTAACTTTGTACAGTGTGCATCGCGGATTGAAAACTAAATAACTAAAATGTAAGTCTCTACTGTACATAAATACATTTGATTGTGTTTTTTTTGTGCTTGAGTGTTTGTGTCGAAAACTTGTTGAGCTCGCCCAGCGAAATTGGTTAGAACAAAGTGAACAAAAAAGGCTTAAACAAAACGCTTATAAAAAATACCCTCCAAAAACAATATGAAAGACTAAAGGCAAATGGCGTAGCGAACTAATCTCTGATTGCATGACATCATGAGACGTGGTTAAAGAACAATGTACATAAGCCAAGTGAAATTTTAATGAGGGGCCAATTAAAGTTGCTGGAATCCAAATTATACGGCGCGTCTAATTACAATTTCTACATGTGTCTCATTTTCTGTTTTCTGTATAGAAAAATGGCTGACTTCTACTATTTGCCCGGCTCCGCTCCCTGCCGCTCCGTCATTATGACCGCCAAGGCCGTTGGTGTTGAGCTGAACAAGAAGTTGCTCAACTTGCAAGCTGGCGAGCACCTGAAGCCAGAGTTCTTAAAGATCAACCCGCAGCACACAATTCCCACGCTGGTGGACAATGGCTTCGCTCTGTGGGAGTCCCGCGCCATTCAGGTCTACCTGGTGGAGAAATACGGCAAGACCGATTCTCTGTACCCCAAGTGCCCCAAGAAGCGCGCTGTGATCAACCAGCGTCTGTATTTCGATATGGGTACTCTGTACCAGAGCTTCGCCAACTACTATTACCCGCAAGTCTTTGCCAAGGCTCCTGCTGATCCAGAGGCGTTCAAGAAGATCGAAGCAGCCTTCGATTTCCTCAACACTTTCTTGGAGGGTCAGGAGTACGCTGCCGGTGATTCTCTGACCGTGGCCGACATTGCCCTGGTGGCTACTGTCTCCACCTTTGAGGTGGCCAGCTTCGACATCAGCAAGTACCCCAATGTGAACAAATGGTACGAAAATGCCAAGAAGGTTACCCCCGGTTGGGAGGACAACTGGGCCGGCTGCCAGGAGTTCAAGAAATACTTTGAATAAGATATTTATTTACAAACCAAATATTCTTTTATAATAATTTATTCATGTCCACACAAATTTATAAACTATGTATTGTGTATGTGCTAATTTGCATTAGGCAAAACTCAAGTAAAAAAATTCATTTTTATTGAATGCAAAACATTTAATTTTTTTCTTCTGCTATGATGTGGGATAAAATATTGCTCTTAACTGGCTTCTCTTTATCTATTGAAAGAGTGTTTAACGAAAAAGCTCTAGCTCTGCTCTCCCTCCACTTATAAATTAAGGGCTATAAAAGCCCAAAGACTGCAGTTTTGTTTGCTAGTTTTGCCTTTGAGTTGGTACAGTTGATTGAGTTCCATAGAGACTGATAACAATAACAACAAAAAGTAAGCAAAAATATAATGGAAAATTACTGAAAGAAATAAACAAAAAAGAAGGAATGAATAAAACTAATAACATCTAGTCAGCATTGCCGCCAGCCTCAAGTTGAATATATGTATGTATCTCTTTCTAAAAATAATTTCACAATTTTAGAGACATGCCTGACTTCTACTACATGCTTTATTCGGCCCCTTGCCGTTCCATTTTGATGGTGGCCAAGGCTTTGGGCTTGGAGTTGAATAAAATACAAGTCGATTTAGATGCAGGCGATCATTTGAAACCGGAATTCATCAAGATCAACCCACAGCACACCATTCCAACTCTTGTAGATGATGGCTTTGCTCTATGGGAGTCTCGCGCAATACTAATTTATTTGGCGGAGAAATACGGCAAGGACGACTCGCTTTATCCCAGGGATCCACAGCAGCGAGCTGTGATTAATCATCGCATCTTCTTCGATTTGGGCACATTATACCAGAGCTATGTATACTACTATTACCCACAACTTTTTGAGGATGACAAGAAGCCGGCTGATCCCGAGAACTACAAGAAGATTAAAGCTGCCTTCGACCAATTCAACACTCTGCTAGAGGGTCACCTGTATGCAGCAGGGGAGAAGCTGTCTTTGGCCGACTTTGCCCTCCTTGCCACAGTGTCCACATTTGAGGTGACTGCTTATGACTTTAGCAAATATTCGAATGTGGTGCGTTGGTATGAGAACGCCAAGAAGGTCATACCCGGTTGGGAGGAGAACTGGGAAGGCTGTTTATACTACAAGAAGCTGTATTTGGGTGGAATCCTAAGCAATTAAGCTACAAATAAAGAGAATTTATATGGAGCATACTCGTTAAACCCCTTAAGAGTCGTTGACTTGTTTGGCCATCTATCTAATCGTAACTTATCTAGCAAACGTGACGGCGATAAGGCCAGCGCAATTAAAGTGTTCTTATGAAATACATAGAAAAAAAAGAGAAGCTCTAGAAACACACCTAGTGTTCGTGGGAGTCATAGATAAGGTGTCTCTTTAGTTTCAAGTATATAAGATTTCACCTGTTTGCGTATGTATGTATAACAAACCCAGCAACTGAGATTTCTTTGATAAGCAGAAATTAATATTATTTTAATGTTCTTCTAGAAAACACCTGAGTAGCTGATGAAATTGCGAGGTGTGACTGATAGCTTATGAAATCGAAAATTCCTTTCTTCTCTTGGTTGTTCTCTTTCAAAAAAAAAAAAAAAACGATTTGTCAATTATCACCTGGACTTAATTGGTTTATCGTCACATTGTCAGTTTTTGAATTGTATATATAAACTTCTAAACTAGCAGAGAGACAATCAGTTTGACGCCTTTGCTCTTAGCTGAAACACTCTTAGAACAACTCTACCAGAAAGAAAAATCCCCTCAACAAATGTAAGTTTTTTGTTTAGCCAATTGAATGTATTTATTGGGCAGAAACGTGTTTTTTGGGTATTGATGTGACTATCATATTTTTACCGTTACGACAGTACCATGGACTTTTATTATCGACCCGGATCTGCGCCCTGCCGTGCTGTCATTATGACTGCTAAAGCCATCGGTGTGGAATTCGACAAGCAAATCTTTATTAATACACGTGCCGGAGATCAGTTAAAGCCGGAATATCTGAAGATGAATCCACAGCATACCATTCCCACATTGAACGATCACGGTTTCGCCTTGTGGGAATCACGTGCCATTATGGTTTATCTGGTGGAGAGTTATGCCAAAGATGATAAACTCTATCCAAAGGATATACAACAGCAAGCTGTTATCAATCGTTTGCTGTACTTTGATTGCGGCACCCTGTATAAGAGTTTCGCCGACTACTATTACCCGCAGATCTTTCAGAAAAAGCCAGCCAATCCCGAGCTGTATAAAAAAATTGAAGAAGCCTTTGGCCATTTAAACACTGCCTTGGAAGGCAAAACCTATGCCGCTGGCGAAACCCTAACCTTAGCTGATATAGCCCTTTTGGCCAGTGTCTCCACCTTCGATGTGGCCAAATTTGACTTGAAAAAGTATTCAAATGTCAGTAGATGGTACGATCTGGCCAAGCAAGTAACACCTGGATGGGAGATCAATTGGTCCGGTTGCCTGGAGTTCCGCAAGTATTTCGATAACTAACACGTTGATAGCTTCATTTTTGATGTATTATATTGCACTTGGATGTGTTCTTATAAATAAACTTGTACTACTTATCTACTAAAACAATGAATTCGATTTACTAAATTCGAGCGGTCGTCGAAAGGACTGTTCTAGGTTATGTAAGCGCTGCTCCAAATCGTTCATAGAGTTGCGCAGCGCATGGCCCCGAGGACGAAGCGAAATCTGCGGCGAGTGCTGCATCAGATCGTCCTTTACCCCTGAAAACGAGTGCCGCACACAGGAGCGCTTCTCGAATCTGGTGTTCTGATAGTGGGGCTGATGAAGTTGCTGGCAGTTGCTGCTGCGGCAATTGTGCGCTACCAGTGGCTCATCTGTTTTCAGCGAATCTTCATATGTATCGCTACTATCTGTGGTATTCGGTGGCTGCTGACGCAATTCAAGATGGGCTTTGGCATGACGCGGACAAAGAACCTCGGCATTATTGGATCGTTTCACGCTGCTGCTGTGCTGAAAGGAATCCGGTGAGGTCTCATAAAGTTCCCGACTGCTCAAGAACTCTACGCCAGAGTCCTGGCCCGTTGAATGGAGAGAGAACAGCGAGGTTTCATAGTTGTTTCTGCATAATTAAAACAATTGGTAATCCAAAATGCAAATTCAAGTGCCTATCTACTTTTGATATGTACTCACAGATTGTTAACCGGCTGACAGGAATTGTATTTAAGCACAAATGGAGTGCTACTTGCCCCGCCGCCAACGCCCCCTACGCCTCCCATTCCTCCATCTGTGGCTGCGGCTGCTGCAGCTGCAGCTGCAGCCTTGGCAATAGACTTGGGTAGTGGCACATCAATATATTCGCGTTGGCGGTGTTGCCTAGAGGGAGGAGAAGAGAAAGACACATGCATTAGAAGAGGAGAAACCCGTTTTTTTTTTTTTTTTTTGTTATTCGTCCAAGCCATTCACTTACTCGTTCAGGTACTGATGATGCTGCTGCTGTGTGGCTAGAGCTTGCTGCTGATGATGATGATGCAACTGCTGCTCCAATTTTTCAGTGGCCGTGGCTGTCGACTGGGTCTGGGCCGAGGAGCAAACGGATTCGGGCATAAAAGCACTAGTTGGTCGTTGGCTGCCCGAGCTGCCCTTGCTGCAGCGTTGCGTGTGTCGTTGCTGGCGTTGCTGGCACCGCTGTTTGCCACGATGCGAGCTGCTAATGCCCGCTATGGTATAGGTGAGACCGGCTTCCGAGGCGGCGAAATTGCGTTGTGACCAGAGAATTCTGAAAAGTCATTGTAAGACGACATTTGAGTGGCATTCACATTTGAGCTAAAGTTGTCACAAGATCTTCTTGGTGGACTAGGAGATTGCCTGTTGTTGTTGTTGTTGTTGTTGTTCGTGTTGTTGCTTTTTTACAGTTAGAATTTTATCAGACAGGTGTAAACCTAATAGCAGCCGGTTTTGTGGTAAAGACTACAGCAGGAACAAATGCAACACAACGACAACAACAACAACAACCAAAGGCATAAAATTGTAATTGACTTAATATTTATTATGCTGTCTTAAAGGCTTTTCTTTTGCTATGGCTAACAGAAATATTGCAATATTTTAGCTATGATCTAAGTGTGTATCTATGTATATAAAGAGAGCCTTTAGGCGAACGCTTTTAGCAGTCTTTTTTTTTTCAGTTACCGTTTTTGGCGCAGACACAGATAGCAACAGGCGGCAATAAGTGCTCCCAGACTAATCAAAGCTAGCAGAACAAGAGTCACGAATTCCAGGCCTCCCATAAAACTAGAAGCGGTGGCGTGCGTGGGTCTTGGAACTTGTCCAAATTCGGCCAGTTCGATAATGCGTGGCATGGCCTTCGAGGCATCGACTCTCTGTTGCTGCAACTGAAGTGCATCTAGTTGTAGGCCAGCCAGTGATCTAAAGTAGAGAAATAGAATCCAATTGACAGTTGTGGGTCATGTGTGGAGAAGTAGGAGGACTAATAATGTTTTTGCTTACTCCTGTAGTTGTTCCATTTCCACTATGGCATTCGTATGGGGATCTACGGCATAGATATAGGCATTGGTGCTAAAAAAAAAGACAGAGAAACGGAGAGAGAGAGAGAGAGAGAGAGGTTAGAGGTTAGGTTAGTTCTGGTTTATCAATGAAGAACTTACGATGCTTCTAGTCCTCCTGCATGTGGTTCCAGTAATCTTACACGCACATCCTTGCCAATGGCATCGCTTAGAGCCTCCATGAGTCCCTCAATTTTGCTCTCTACCTCTACAGGCTTTCCGGCGACCACCAATAGCACCTGCTTGGACTCGTCTATGATATACACAAACACGTTGACAATGCCACTTCGCCCATCGTCCGCACCCTGGCGATCGGTGGCTTTTACATCGAATCCATAGATCCGCTCATCCAATGGCAGGTCACCAAGTAAACGTATATTGCCCGATGTCTCATCAATGCCAAAAAGACGCGTTGGCTCATTCAGCAGACGATAGCGTATTTCCGCATTGAGACCCTCGTCCGCATCTGAGGCAATCACACGAGTCACTGGATAACCAAAGCTGGCACTACGGGGTAATACTGCAACAATCGGCTGACCATTGCCACGAAACTTGGGCGCATTGTCATTCTCATCCGCAATGTGAACGAGGATGCGGCATTCATTATGAGAGAGGCCTTCAATGCGTTCGTCTGAAACTGGATAGGACACCTTGGCATAGTTGCGAGCCTCTCTGCTGAGGCGATCGGCACGTAGCCTGATCTGATAACGTGAGATATGCTCCCTGTCGAATGGTTTCAGGGCATAGAGCAGCATGTTTTTGGCATCGTATTCAAAGGGCGGATGGGCGTCGGTCTCGTCCAGGCCTTCCTCCAGCCACAGAGACCAGCGATAGTTGTCGGGATTGAGTCCTGCAGTCAGATTCAAACGCATCACTTCAGTTGGTGCCTCATTGTTTTCACTCAATTTGACTTCGTAGTACGGATGCTGGAAAATGGTCACATTAACAGGTACTTCCGGCGTAGGTGTGGTCGTGGAAGTGGTCACTGCCTGCCCCTGCAGGTTGACTATGACAACGGCGGTGGCCGACAGAGCTGGACTGCCCAAATCGGAGGCTATGACTGACACATTTAGATGCTCGTAATCATTGTATCCACTGATATGAGAGACTGTGGTAATGGTTCCGTCACGGGAGTCGATCTGGAAGAGTGGAGCCTGCATTTCTTGGTGACGAATAGAGTATAGGACCAGTCCGTTGCCATTTCCCACATTATCCTTATCAATGGCGGCCAGCTGCTTAACGAATGTACCCGGCTGAGTGCTGCGATCCAGATAGGCTTTGTATACGGGCAGCATTTGAGTTCTATCTGTCACCTGGGGTATGTACTTGATTGCCTTTGTCTGCTCATCGTAGCCAATAAATTCGGGACGGTTGTCGTTAATGTCCAACACGTTGACCTCCACATTTACGCTACTGGACATGCGCTGCAAGGGAGGAGCATTGTCGGTTGCCACGACCTGGAAATTGTATTTGGCCCTGACTTCTCGATCTAGTTGCCCGTTGATCTTTAGCACCCCCGAAGCAGGTTTGATGGTGAAGGGTAATTCAAGGTCACTCAGACTATAGGTAACATTGGCATTCTCGCCATAGTCCATATCAATGGCCATTAGTTGCCCCAGCACACTGTCCTTATAGTCCCCTTCGGGAGTGTCAAAGCTATACCAAGATTTCTTGAAGGTTGGCGCATGATTGTTGACATCCATCACAGTGAATCGAAGGCAAGTGGTATCCTTTAATCCATCTATGTCAGTCACACTTAAATTCACCAGAATCTCGATATTGGCAGCCAATGGATAGTTGACCGAAAGTTCTCCGCTCAGTTTATCCATGCCAAAATATCGTACACCTTGCAGCTTAATCATTGGCATAGCCGGAGAGCGTTTAACCTGCTCGGCCACGAGCTCATAGTGGAGTAGAGCGTTCTTTCCAAAGTCCTCGTCACTGGCGCTCAACTGCAGCAGCTTAGCCCCCACCGGTGTATCCTCGTAGACGGCAAATAGAGGGCACTTTGTTACCAAAGAACGGGCAAAGCGCCGCCGTGACTTAGCACGCCCAACAACTCCTCTGTCCCGGTCCACGTGAAGACGCGGAGATCCAGGAATGTGATATGGAGGTGGTGCTAACATCATGGTAGGCGTACCCGATGGAGCCATCATGACATTTGAGCTTTCCACAAAGTAAATCTCCATATCCGTTGTATATTCCCGTATCTCCAGTCTTGAATCCTTGAAGACTGAAATACGCTCAAAGATGGGAGCATTGTCGTTGACATCAGCCACCAGAATCGTCAAATGAGCATATCCCGAAAGGCCTCCTGTGTCGGCAGCTATAATCTTTAGATTGTACAATTGTTGCTTCTCTCTGTCTAGTCCCCGCTTGCCCGTGTAACTTATGCGAAAGTAGGGACCGCTGCTGAGCTTGAAATTCGATTGCATAAAGGAAGTGTGGAGCTCCTGGTACTTGAACTCATCATTCCACTGATCGGTCAGATTAAAAATGTTAAATGCACCCGTGCCAGAGGGAATTCTGTGCTGACTACCATTGGAATTGGAGCTTACATTTACATACTCAATGCTGAACTCCTCGCTGTAGTCGCCCTGCAGTTGGACTCGGAATTCTGCGTTAGCTCCTTCATCCGCATCGCTTATAAGTATTGCCTGATTCATGGACAGCTCAGTTCCCGGAGCACAATTCTCGTTGATCAGACCCACGTAGGTGAGGGCATTGAATTTTGGCGCATTGTCGTTGACATCATCTACCTTAATATTGACCTGATATATACCAGCGCCGCTCACCAGACCCGTGCTGTATTCCACAATTACGGTCAGTTCATAGCTGGCTTGCTGCTCACGATCCAATCCGATGAGTGTCAGCAGTGTTCCGTCCTCCGTAATTGATATCTTATTTACCACCTCCTGCTGATTGGCAATAATATAGCGCAGCTTGAGATTGGTATCTCCGGCCAATCGCCGGGGCAGACGACGCTTGGATTTGGAGCTACGACTGCGATTGCGGCTTCGAAAACGACTGCCCAGAGTAAGGTTACTTGCAGGCATTTCCCGGAAACTGCCCAATTCGTTGTTAACCACATTTAGGCCATTCTTATAGAGCAGTTGGCCAATGATGCCACCAACAAGGTTTTCCTCAACATGAAAATTGATTATGTTCATGTTAATTTCCCTTCAGAGGATCAAAATCGTTTAAATATTAGTTACAACCCGAAATCACTTGAATATAAACTTACTCTATAACTGGACGGATTGGCACCTTCTGCTCTGGCTTGGCCACAATGTGTATGGTCAGATTCGTAATGAGTACGCCTTCATCGCTTAGTTCCGTTGAGGCCGTTGTAGTTAGAGGTGGAGAACTACGCGAAATGACCAACGGCTTGGATGAGTTGGCGAATAACTAAGAGATAAAGTAAAATATAAGATCTTCTTCGAGAGTTGTTTACATGTTACTTACATAATTCGCCACCGCCTCAAAGTTATAGACTTTGCGTTTAAACTCCGACAACTCCCTGATCACTGTTATAATGCCCGATCGTTCCTCTATGGCAAAGGGCACACCCTCCGAATAGGTGTGCAGCAAGTCGTACATTATCTCATCTTCACCGTCGTAAATCAATGTTGTGCGCACCTGGCCCACTGATGTGCCCAGTGCGGTTTGACCACCCACCCAAAACTCGTAGGGAGCCCCCACAAAATCAATGGCCTGGTCATCTATGGTTGCATAAACCTCAATTGTAATCACGGCCAAGGAGAAGCGACGCTCTGAGGGATTCGTCGGCTGATCACTGGCCTCCACAAAGACGGCAATGCGACCTCGTCTCAGTGGTCCACCTACATAGATGGTGCCGTTCTTATTGTCCAGTCGAAATGGTATATAGCCACTTCCTTTGGGACGCTGCAGTTCGTATAGTAAGTGTCCGTTTGGTCCGTCGTCCGGATCGTGGGCAACCACTTGGCCAATCTTATAGCCGATTGGTGCAGTAATTGGCACTTTGAACTCATATAGATTTCCATGCTCAAATTTGGGTGTGTTGTCATTGGTGTCCAGCAAAGTAATGTCTACTCGAACGCGACTGGGACCAGGCTTCTTTAAATGCTTATCATCTAAGTACGAGGGATTCCTTTCCAAGGCTTCGACATTTAACTGAATCGATCTGCGCTTCTCCCGATCAAGTAGGCGATCATCTCGTACTGTTATCCAGCCGGAGCGAGAGTCAATGCGAAAGGCACCAGCGGCATCTTTAGTTTCCACAAGGTTATACAAAAATTCCGAGTTCTCGCCTTGGTCACGATCAATAGCATTGACTTGAAGTACACTGAATCCGGTGGGTAGATTTTCTACAATGGAAATATTGTAAAAATCGGCCTCAAACTCCGGCACATTGTCATTCAGATCGAGAACCTCGACTTCAATTCTGCAAAACGAAAAAAAAAAAAGAGGAAAATATGATGCGATTCCTCTTGAAGTATTATGGGATAACTCACCGTGCTAGCGCTTTCTTGAGGGGATTATCCTTCTGTCGGGCCTCCAACTGAATAACAAAACTATTGCCCGGTAAACTCTCCTCCTCCAAATCAATTTCCTTCTGCAAATACATAACCCCATTATGGGGATTCACACGAAACAGTTGACGCTCATTGCCCGAAATGATTTCATAAACGAGTGTGGCGTTTAGCGAATCCTGATCGAAGGCCATTATGGGTGGGGCAAAGTACAGAGGAATGCGCACTGGAACTCCAGTCATCGGATAGAACTCATTGATCTTGGTCCGATAAACTCCCTCAGTGAACTTGGGCGGTAAATCGTCTACGTCGCGCACATTTATTGTAATCGTTGTGTTGGCCTGATTGGCTGGAGTTCCCCGATCCCAGGCAAAAATGGGCAGCTTAAACTGCCGGATGCCATTGTCAAAGTCAAGCTCTCGTTTTAGTATGAGCAGCGGACGATGCGGACTCTTAAGGGCAAAGTACGGACTGCCATCGGCCGATATCTGTTCGGGCACCGTCGTCATGCTAAAATGAATCTCAGAGTTCGGCGTATTGGGCTTATCTCGATCAAAGGCCTGGACTCCCTCAAATACAATGCTCTCCACAGAGGTATTCTCATCCACATCCACCACATAGGGAGTGTTTAGAAACTCTGGAGCATTGTCGTTGACATCCTCAATGTAAACGGTAATGGAGAGATAACTGCCCTCCTCCAGTTTCTCCTGCCGGCCAGCGCAGAGTATGCGAAACTTTAGCAGATTCCTGGGCACATCCCGATCCACCAAGCGTTCCAATGAACGTGCTAAACTAACCACCAGGGTTGTTGCATTGTATTCCGTCAAATTAAAGTATTTATGGTCACCGCTGGCGTCGGCGCCCTTGAGGGCGACACTGGAGCGCGGATAGGCCTGCAGTCGCAGTATCTCTTTACCCACCGGGGCATCTTCTCTCAGTCGTATGAAGCGAACACCTTCGCTTTCGGCTGCAACTCCATCCAGCGTGTGAAACGAACATCCACCGACACTGCCAGAGCTTGCTAAAGTGGGGCACAAACAAAATGATTAAAGATCTCCAAAAACAAAAATAGAAAGAGAAATAAGAAGTAAAAAAAAAAAAAAAATGGTTGACAAATTGTTTCACCGTCTTTGGCATGCAAATTTAGAGCACTGAGAACCGAAAACGCAACGGAAAAACGCAACCACAATTGAACATGGTCGCCAGCGGGTAATGTGGCGATGCGAATCTTGAGAAGAACTGGCGCCTAACCGAAACTTTCTACGTTTGTCGCGTGGCCCATGCTCAAGTTGCAACACTTTTCTACATGCATAGACCTGTCGCCTAGTCGTCACAGTCGTTGTTGTTGTTGTTGTTGTTGGTGTTGTTGCCGTTGCTGTCGGAGCCCTGCAATCAGCTTGCGAATTATTTTGTTGTCTTGGTTTTTGTTTCTCTGCTGCAATTCCCACCCTCATGACATAATTAACAATTTTTTCTTGCCATGCAGTGACAAGCGGAGTTGAAATTTCTGACGAGACAGCCAGGCTGACTAACTGACTGACTGACTTACTGACTTTCTGACACTTTTTCGGAACATCTTCTATAGCGAGAAAATATCATTGTTGCTCCAGTGAAATCTTCCAACTCAGTTGTCGTCTTTTTTCTTCAACAATTTTCGTAGGCATTGCTTGTTTATTGTTTTATTTCGTTCGTGTTATTGTTGTTGCAGCGCAATTTAAGTGTGCAGCTGCAATTTCTATTATTTACTTGCAGTTTCTAGTTCACTTTGGTGTGAATTGTTTGCGTATGGTGTGAATTGTTTGCGTATATATGGAAATCTGAATCCGCAGTTGCCCCAAACTAGTCGAGCTTGAATTGTCAGGATTCTTTGTGTTCCCTCTGATATGTATGTACATACACAAACTACATATTCCCACAGATAATCTATTTGAATTTTTCCTCAACCACATTGGTAAAGTTAAACTATCTTTGGCCAGGCTGAAAGTAGTGTATGTTATCAACTGCTTACAATTTTAACTAATCGTTACAATCACTAGAACCTCTAAATTACTGTCGTCTTTATAAGGAATTTATTAATTTATTATTTATGTATATAAAAAACCTAACCAACTTTATTAAGTAGAAGTTTTTACAGTTTTTAAGACTATATTACCTTTAATGTAATGGACAATGTATATACATAATTGAAAGTCCAAATCATAATGAGGCTTATAAACATCTTATAAGCTATTTTTCTAATGGCAAATTACGAAATCAAAAGTAAGTTAAAATTTGGCGCAATGTTATGCATATGTTTGCTAAATTTTAAAGAAAAAACTCTTCTTGCTAAAAATCCAGAAAAATCCGTTTATCTCTAAACTATAGAAACTTAAAGTCAATTTTCATAAGATAGGTTAAAAAATGAAAAACAAAATCATACAAATTTTTCGAAAACCACTTAAAAGAAGTATTGTTGAAAGAAATTTGTTTTATATTGCTTCTTTGTGTAACTTCATATAAAATAGGTAAATGGTTTCCCGCATGTTCCATAAACAAATTCCTCAAGCTTAGATTTTACTCAAATTTAAAGGCATTTAATATGATTACTTATAAGTAAATAATATTGATTATTTAAGAAATGTTTGTTTGTTGGCAAAACTAATTCATGCTATAAAAAATATGCCTCAAATTATCAATCATTTTTATTCAAAACTATCTCCTTAGTGGCGTCTCAATTTGGTTAATTAATTAAACTCTTCAATTTACATTTTGTAATTCCAACTGAAAAACAGGTATATAGTATTTTTGCTCTAGTGTCTTCTCCGAAGTGGTCAAAGTCTTTCACACTTTTGGTTAGTGAAACTAATATACGACTTTATGCTTTTATAACATCAATTTTACTTTCTTCTTTTTTATAATAAAATTTTATTTTAATGGTTTATTCTATACCAACTAATTTTTCTGAAACTTGTAAAACACACATAAAAATCGTAATTTCTCATTTTTCTCTATTGCATCGTAAACTATGAGCCGTGTGTTCCTCAAGAAATAAAGTCTAAACCAATTTCCATAGAATTTGCCGCACTTGGTGTGAAGGCATTGTTCTTTCCATTAGATTGTAGCACCTGCATTTATCACTTTCATGCGTTTGGGTCACTTTGTAACGGTCAATTCTTATTTCCCACAAACACAAATGCTATTCTAATTCCCATAAGAACAGAAATAACAACAAATTATTCATACATAAATGCACACATTTCACATTTGCGTTAAACACTTGGCACTTGTCGGTTGTCGGCTCTTTGCCTTGCCATTAACAGACACAATTCCAATGTAGTTAGTTATACGCGGATTTTATTTAAGTTGTCCAAGAACATTAAGTTTATGCGGTCATTCCAAGTAACACAAGCAAATTAAAATTTTAATTAGAACATTGCCACATTGTAGACATCCACATACATACGAAGCACTTGGGTGACTTGCCGGGTCACTTAAAGGTTCACACCGTTTCGTGTGCCTGTGTGTGTGTGTGTGTGTGTGTGCAAGGTTATGGTGGCAAGGAGCAGGTTCAACAAAAATGGGTCAACAAGGAGAAAATTTGGGTCACTGGGCGTTGAAATTAACATGTTGCTACTCTGAATCAGTTATTTTGGTTGAAAATTGCCAATTGACTTCTTTGGCGTTGATCGATGCAGATTTCCGAGTCCAAGTCTAAGCCTCTAAGTCTGAGGAAGAGTTGTCGCAACAGCATTTTATTTGAAATTTGGGTTATTTAACGGATCAGCAGCAAACAGCAAATAACAAGATAAACTTGTTTACTTGCAAACGCAACTAAAGACTTAGGCGACAAACTGCACTTGACAAACATGGGCAAAGCTGAGCTAGCGGCCAGTTTTGATTTACACGAAACACTCTCTGGACAGATATTATTGATGATGAGCATATTTCACTTTTTGGTAAATATATGTATGTAACTTGCCTTGCACTTGGCCAGTGTGTGCCACATTTTGGCCTAACAGAAATGCAAAACCCAATAAAAATAATGTAAATTCAGCCATATTCCGATTAAAGTTAATAATCCATTCAGTTATCCTTTTCGATGCGCAGCAGCTGTAGTTTCTTGTGGTCACATTGCGAGCGAAACGCATGAGAATAACCGTCAACCGACAACCGACAACCGACTAGGTAAACACTTCACGACCAACTGAAGCGATGAGTCCGCCTGCGAGTGGGGTTCAGTCTAAGAGTTTGGACTACTAGATGAGTGTGCGTGTGTGTGTGTGTGTGTGTGATGAGACTAGTTTTCCACAGTGAAAAACACTAATAACCACGACAAGTGGCAAGGAAAAATCTTCTTGCAATGTGGATTAAATGAGAGAGTAGGTGTGGAAGAGAGAGAGACATCCTTGGGTGTGTATAACCCAATGAATTGAACGTGTTTAGTGCTAAACTTGTGTTTGCCACTTGTCTCAGAAACCGTTGCGGCTTTTGTCTTGCCTTTTCTCTTTCTTTCTGTCTTTTTATTGCGTGTTGAAAAACACAAAAGGCAATCAAATAAAAAATGCACCAAAGAAAGAAGGAAGGAAGGCCCAGCAGCGGCAACAAGAGCAATACGAAACCAACTGGTTGGCTTTGTAATCATAAAAATAATAAAGAAAAAAAAAAAACACATATAAACAGCAAAACTTATTAACATAAACATAAACATGCAGCCAAAGGGAGATAGAGAATGAAAGAGAGAGAGAGGGAGACCAAAGATGGCCCAAAGGCAGGTAACAAATGATGAGTTGATGATGCGCCTAGTGAAATGTGGAGTCAACATTAGTTGCCACTGCGAATGGTGGCCGGCCAAGCCAAGCGCATCAAGGCAGCAGACAAGTCAAAAATCAAATACAAAACAAATTGCTGCTGGGATGGATGAACAATATGTCGATAAGCCCAACTGCAAAGGCGTCTTAACGGTTCTTGGCATACCTTCACCTTACACTTCAACTCAGATCTGGCAGATGCGCTTAAGCTGACAACAATAGCTGCTCGCATATAAAAAGGGGTTCAAGCAGAAGCAGCATAGTGCTACACATGGAAAAAATTGATGTATATCCATCATAAATTATACAGATTTAATTTCTTTTCGAACTTAGATATATTCTACAAAATGCAGATTTTAAATGAGATACATTTCTTATGTTTTTCTTCAGTGTAGTGGCCCGTATTTTTGTGGTTAATAGCCTTGCATAACACTCGAGTGGAGCTCGAGCTGAATGGACAGCAGCCTACGCAAGTGCAGGCAGTTGGATAGTGCGATCGGCCCAGCGGTTTGGAAAATTGGCGCGTGCGAATGCTTCTGCTCAACTTGTGTCTGCTGGCTGGCTATCCACAAACTTTGATACTTGGAGAATTAATGCTAATAAGCGAGGGCTGTCTTTAGAGTTTTGAATGCAAAGTGAAAGCAGGAAGAAGCCAATATGCTAATCGCCAGATTATGTACATACCATCGCTATCAGCATGCAGGCCAATCCAGCCATGCTCTGCTGGAGTCTGAAATTTGAGTCGCCCTTCCAAAGACCCAAATATGTACATGTTTGTTGTAATACGCTTTTAAAATATATTTTGCCAACAGGACATAGGGAGGGGGACAGGTGAATAACCCCTCGGCCGTCTATCGATCTATATTTATAGCCAATTCTCTTAATGCCCGTGATGGTGTAAATCTCATCTAACTAGTTCGGCTTTTAGTTTCGCTTGTTGTGCTTTATTTTTACTACCAACGACTTTCGTTTCCAGTTTATGCAACTGACCAAATGACAAAAACGTTTCACCAAAATCAAAATTGACGATTGCGACATACTGAAAAGACTGAATACCGAAAATGTATACAATCTAATTCCAAACAATTTTTAGACAAAAGATTATCTTTGCATTTGGTCGATTATAAGTTATGTTTAGGCCATTATAGTTTGTCCCACTATCGATCAAACCAGTAACAAAGACTCTAAAACTAGATCAGGTCAATGCAATAATATGTTGTGAATATTTCGGCAAATGTTAATCGCGTCCTAAACTTTATTTAAAAAAACAAGAGGAATGGCTTTTTAGAAAATTGGCCAAAATTGTTTAATTTGTAATAATTAGCGGAAACTCCTAATAATTGATTAAAAAACCTTTTTTTAAAATAAAATCATTTTTTATCATTGACATATATGTACGTATGTATGTATGTATATTTTTTTGAATTCGTAACTGCTAATAAAATGGCAATCTCAAATTGGGTTAGTAGTGAAGACATGAACCCAAAGCTCACTGTGCTTGACAAGATAAAAAGCTTTACTTGTGTTCTATATTTCTTGACATAGTGCAAAGACTCTAATGTCTTCGATATTAAATTTCAGTCCATCATTATTCCAGCTCTAACTTTATAAATTTGCTACCTTTTTTCGAAATATTGTAACAATAAAGATATAGATTATGATGTGTGTTACGTTGTCATCGGTTCATTGAGTAATGTGCTAATAAAACTTATTTGCTTTCTTTTGAGTACGTATACAGATGAAGTCATATGTATTTCCATTACTAATTACACTTTTGACTAGCGCTTCATATTCTCCAAGGTGAACTGCAAGATGATAACAATGAAATTTAGAGCATACGATACTAGAAATAGCCAAAAAGCATTGTCAAGAGTGAAGAGGCCCAAAATCGTAAATTTCACACTGCCCAACGGGGACATAAGCAGTGGAATTGTTGGTCCTATGGCCTAAACAGGGCGACAGATTGCAGATTGTGGTTTTACTTCCAATTAGTTGTTGTTGATATGATCAACCTACCTGCTCTAGACTTAAATTATCGGGAGTGTAGCCCAACTGAAGATATCGTTGACGAAGTCTTGAATGTCTCACCTGGCACAGATGGGCCACCACGACCAGGGCGTATAGCTGAATCACTACAATGACGCAATAGTTCGATATGGTCAGAGGAACCCCATGCTGAAGTACAAAATAGGACATGTAGGCATACATATTGGCTAAAATGTTGACAAAGTTGCCAATGACCAGCAGAAATATGCCCAGCTGAAAAGTCTTATTAAAACTGCTGCTCACTCTAAGCCAATGCCGTTCCATTTTCAATGCCAGAGGCTGGCCTTCCATCTCTCCCAGTTGTTCCAAGTTGGCTAACAGCAGAAGCAATCCGGCAAATATTCCATTGGCATAGACACTGCTTATATGTTGGATATAAAGTTCTATGCCATAGCTTACTAGTTGAGGCCAAGTCAAACGATTGCCCGCATCCTGTAGAAATGGAATGTTGCATAGAACCTCGTACAAGGAAAGAAGAAGTTTCGCCCAAAGCAAAAGAGTAGAGGTCCAGGACAATCTGGTATTGCGGTGAAGATGAATGAGTCGATTCAGCAGATGAGCCAATTGCTGACGCTGCCACATATGACTGGCCAATAGAGTTAGTGATATTCCTATGTCGCCTGCCATTGTACCCAAGGCAATGTAATTGAAAAGCAAGGAATGCTTCACGTTGGTCGCCTTATATAAGGCTACGCTCTGCCACAGAACGAAGGGCGAAATCGCCACCAAGATGAGCAATTTGATGAGGGCGTTTAGGGTCAGTAGAAGGCGACAACGAACACCTTTCCTGGAATTGTATCCAACCGGAGCCAAAGATACCAACTGCCAGAGCCGGAATAGTAGGCAGAGCCCACAAACGTGTGGCAACCGAGGCATGTCCTGGTCAACTGAAGTGACCACAGGGATTCATAACATGCATGTACAGTAAACTTCTATGGCCACCCTAGGCAGCTGAGAACTATCTAACTGCCATCTAACTATATAGAGCAGTCAACTGGCGGTCGTTATCGCGCCCCAACGGCATTAAGCCAATTCCAGATAAGTACTGCGAAGCAACAAAACACGACGATCGATAGATATACATATAAACAAATAGCAAACATTATTATTAATACAAATCATTGTTATACATACATACATATATATGTATGTATATAAACTTCTGCTGGCTGACTCAACTCCACCGTCCACTGATTTCATTAATTGATGTCAGCTCTAGGTCTTGGGCTTCACACGCAACTGAAAGGTCTTTGTCAGAGTGGACATAAAGTTGGGCATTTCCTTCATTTGGTTAAGAGCCTCGTTCTTCGTATTCGATTGATACTCGTAGGCTACCTTACGATTGACAGCTGTAAGGAGGCGCAGCAATTCAACTCCTTCGGGCCGTAGGGCTTCGTCACAAGCAGCTAGATCGAGAATCCTACAGAGGCACTGTATAAACCAAGAGCCATCGTCCACATTACGAAATGAAAAATATTCTATAGGACCAAAAAGAGATTTTTGTATAAGAGTGGAATTTTTTTTAAAGATACTATTAAACTTGGGGCTTACTCTCGAATGTGGAGTAGTAGACTAGCATGTCTGCCGTGCTAGGAATTGCATAGGTAACAGGCTGAGGCACTGGCTGAGCCATTGGTGCTGGGCCTAGGTCTCTGGTCATAACGGCGAACGTGCTATACTCGACAGCCTTTTCCAAATTCTCTCCTCGACAGGCCTGAATGAAGAAAATCTTTGGTTTATTGACCAGCGTCTTGCAATTATCGCCCAGAAAGGGATTCCACAAACGTTCCACTGGGTACGACATGTCCTTGGCGTAGACCTTGCCCTCAGAGCCATGAGACATCACCGTCAGCACGAAGCAATCATTTTGACTGTGATCCTCGCGAGCGACTGGAAAGAGGAAAATTTTAGTTTTTGAATTGCCCTTTAATTGTCATATTGACTTACCTTCTTTGAGCAGTTTGTTGATCTCCTCGAAGGTCAGATCATTGAACACCCTGACATCGAAGCCAAAGCCCCGTAGCGTATGCTCCATGTCATCACGATCACGTTCTGTGCCCACACGCTGCTTCTGGCCCTTAACGTCCTTGTGATTGAGGATCAAGGCAATGCCAGCACGGGGACAATTCTCGTAGGTGTCATCGGTAGTCGGCCGAGATATAATTATGCGCTTCAAATCGGCTTCTGATGTGGGCGTTTTGGCTATCTGTGTGGCATCTGCTTTGTCTTTCTTGTGCTTGTTCTTGCTGCCAAAGAGTGACAAGTCCGCTTCGTCCATTTTGTGACTGTGTCTGCTTGATGGCAACCTGTGACTAAGCCCTTATCGATCGTTTGGCAAAGAAAAAGCTCTCACTATCTAATCAAAATTGCAGCGACATTTCTTATCAGCACCAACTTGCTGCCGACTGGGACTTCCAAATCATTTCTCTCTCTCTCTCTCTTTCTGCCCCTCTATCACTCTCTCTTTATGGAGTTCTCCATTTCCATCTTTTGCTCTTGGTGTGTTGATTAGCCTGCTCTAAGGAAGCTCTGCTTATCGCCGGCAATTGGCAGTTAATAGAATGAGTTTTCAGTTGCACGAGACAATTTGATTTAGGCAAACGGGGCACGCCCTCGGAGACATGGAAATTGCAAACATCCGCCCCAAAAGTTAATGTTTTTCCAATAACATTAGATATGCGCACAATAAAAAAAAAACAAAAAC
The DNA here is from genome assembly GCA_024703675.1 of Drosophila nebulosa. Lineage (NCBI taxonomy): Eukaryota > Metazoa > Arthropoda > Insecta > Diptera > Drosophilidae > Drosophila > Drosophila nebulosa. The sequence continues at coordinate 10,884,678 of JANFPS010000004.1, read as the reverse complement.
CAAGTCGCAGTTCAAGTCGAGGGTAGAGCGTCACAGGGCGCAAAATCTTTTGCCACGCAATTCAAATTTTACACGCACACAAAGGAACGGAAACCGGAAATGAGTATAGCACTGGCACACAAGGACTACGTGGGACCGCAAAGTATCGAGAAAGAGAACAGTGAAAGTAATGACAGTAAAATGAAGGGATCCAAAGAGAATTCTTTGCATTGTAAACAATTTGGGAGCCCCATAACAAAATTTAAGAATTAATTGCATAAATATTTTCTTAATATTTTAAATATTTTACTGTAGGTAATTTTATACAAAATAGCAACAATTAAAGAATTAATTGTAACAATATGTTCTTAATATTTTAAATATTTTACTGTAGGTAATATTATACTTATATCGAAATTAGAAAAATAATGTAAGGCTAATAACGTTATACAGTTTCTTATTACCCAAACCCTGTAAAATGATTTTCTTAATCAAAGATTTAACAAAAAAAATGCTTTTAATAATGGAAAACCAATTGGTATTTTATGAATTTCTCGATTATTTTATTAATTTTTTAACTAGTCCTCTGAAATTTTGTGTTGGATTTTAAATTTAAGCGAACAAAATTATTTCCCCTTCGAAATGTTGTTCGCTTCAAACAACATAATGTTAGAAGAAAAGGTTCGCTTCGAACTGCCAACAACACTGAAATAAATTTTTCCAACTAGCGCTGTTGTTTTGACCACTTTTCGGTTATATCTGGCTACTTTTGCTTGCAACATGGCGGGAAATTCAAAATATGAGCACACAAAAAACTAAAAACAAGTTGGACAAGATTTCAACGTGTGTGCTCAGTTGTTGGAGTTTGAAGCTCAAATGTTCGAAGCGGGCTCCCGAATAGTCGAGCCGTATCTCTGTGTAGGAGCGCAAGAGAGAGAATATGAAATGGAAAATGTTCAGTCGAACTCCAGCTTGTTTGATACAGTGGGAAAGAATTTTAATTTTATAAATGAAAATACAGTGGAACTTTGTTGTTGTTTAGTGTTATTCTGGATTTCAAAGTGAGCGGGTGTGTTGCGATTCGACTTGTATGGAGAGCGGACGATATTTCGTGATTTGCGTTTTTCTGTGTGTGCTTGTTAGGGAGTGAGTGTAAGTAACGTGAATATTTTTGCTTGCAGCAGCATCTCTGCTCCATCCATCCAACGGGATTGCCTTTTACTGTAGAGTGGCGGTGTGTGTTTTCGTTTCATTGTTGTTGTTTTTAGATTAAAGGCAAAAGGCAGAAGAAAAAAGAAAGCCAAAAAAAGTATAAATAAAGGAAAAAAAGAAAGAAGGAAATGCTTGCTTTAAGCTAACAGCAAAACAAAGTTGTGACAACAACAACAGAAGCAGCAACAATCGGTGTTTGTGTGCCAAGTGCAAGCGAGATATAATAAATTGTTCAGTTGAAAATAAATTATGTTAAGTGCTCAAATCAGTCCAAAGTGAAGTGAAAAGCAGCAACAAGAAGGAGCAACAGTCGCAATAGCAGCAGCACCATCAGCACCAACAACAACGGCAACAACAACAGCGGCAGCAATAAAGTTGCAATAGGTGCAAAAGGCGCAATGTATGTACAGCGACAGCATCAAAGATTTACCATGAGTATATTTGATTTCGTTTATAATGCATATAGAGGACAATATGTACAGATGTTTGTATGTACATATGCATGAGTTCTTTTGTGTATGCAAATCCCCCGTAAATAACAACAAATTAGGGTGGTTGCTTTTGGTCCCAATGACAAAAGAATATCCCTAAAAAAACATTCACACACAACACACACACACACACACACACACACACATACACAGTCTAAACGGAATCGAATCAAAAGCAGGCAAGCATAAATCCAAGCCCGCTTTTAGGCGACTGCCCGCGCAAAGCGCATAAAAAATAGATTAAACAAGCAAGGTATAAAAAAAAAAAGGGAAAATGAAATTCTATGTATACGTAGGATCCAAGAATCGACTTGTAGATATCCTATTCGACATCCTTATTCAATACCCTAATTCCCCTTGTCGTACTCGTATTTTCACATTATAAAGTTGGCCTCAAAGTAACCAATTTTAAACAAATGCATATAAAAACATAATACAACACAAATTGGGAGTCACTACGCAAAACCATGGATAAATTCCAGCTGCTAATGAAGACCCTTACAGGGACTTTAATGGCTGTCCTCGTCAAGGGTATTCTGTTTACAATGAAAAATGTAAAAAAAAAAAAAACAATAGAAATTCTGTCCAGGAAAATCTTATTGCAAATTAAGTTCTAGTGCAAATCTAATGAAGTCGAGTTCTCAGTTTCAGTACTGGATTTTTTTTTTTTTTGAATCTCTCCCATAAAACTGCTGGCCGTAGCGTAGTACAAATATTTAAGATACTTTATGGCATGGCCCAAAGATGCCAGACATCCCCGACAACCAGCAAACCAGCAACCAACAGCCAGCAGGCAGCAGATTCAGGTGTAGAGTTGAGCAAAAACATTCATTTATGTTATGGCAAGGTTGCGCTTTTTGTTGTTCCTGCGACCCTTTCTCTGCAAAGGGAGGAAGGTGGCTTGCTTCCCTGGAGGCCTTTCGACCGGGTCCCGACATTTTTATGGACTTCAAGCCGAGCAATTATTAAATATGTATGAAAAAGCTTTAAGCTGAGTTAGGTTGGAGCATGAAGCGGAGGCTACTTTGATCTCGTCATGCGGGAGTTGAGCAAACAAACATTAATTGTAACTGTAAATGGCGTAAAATGAACGAACGAATGTACGAATGAATGAATGAATGAATGAATGAATGGGTGAATGAGGGAATGAATGAACGAATAAATAGATGCTGATGGTGAAGGCTTAGCAGCAGCTTGAACGAATGCCTGAATGACAGTCAAGTGGAGATGGTGCTGAAAATTAAGTTAAGTGGATGTCATCGTCGTTGGCTAGCGACAATTTTGATGAACTCAACAAAACACTTGACAGCAGCAGCAAAGAGTCGGATGGGTGGGTGAGTTGTAGGGAAGGGGGAGACGGAACGAGAAGCCGCTCTATCCAAAAGTAAACGGAACGCTGTCACAGGCCATGCAATAAACGAAATTATGACGCTAAATTGAACACAAAAACGTCGTCCATAGAGCCCAAAGAGTAGTCCAGAAAAAGCATAGTTCCCTGATTGGGGTTGGATGTTGGGATGGGGATCGGGGCTGGGGTCTGGGGTCTGGGGTCTGGAGGTTTCATTTTCAAAAGCATCAACAACTGTTATTCCCCTCTCATATTTAACGCGCGAATGAACAGCAATCAGCCCAAGTCGAAGGGGGTTGGACCTGGCCGGGACCTGGACCTGTGTTGGAGCTTGAGTTTGGGGTCGTCGCGCCATTGTTACGGGTGTTGATAACACAGTCGCTTCAGCCGCACTACCGCACAACAATAAAAGTCATCATCAGATAGATATAGAAATACGGAAATGAACATGTTTTTTTTTCTATTTGCTTTTCCCTTTTTTTGGATTTGGCAAGGGAATGGGTTACGTCCGCCAGAAGCGGAAGGTGAAAATTAAGAAATTAGCGTGCCATCAAAGAGAGGAGGAGAGCAGAGAGTTGGGCTCGTAAATTGCTAGCCGCCTCTCACTTTAACTTAATTATATAATTTGCGAGACACCACGAAGCCAGCATGAAACAGAAATTTGGTTTTTGCGGTGCACAGAAAATTAAATGAGCTGAATGCATTTAATCCCAAATCAGCGCAAGCTGCCGGCTTAGTAAACGGCAAATAACGAAGAAGATGAAGTCAACGACGACGACGACGACGACTTCGAAAATGCTGCTGCTGTCTTAAGTGAGTCAGCAGACTGGGCAAAAAATAAGCAAATAATCCTTTTAACCACAAAGCAATTATGCAGCACAGCAACCCAGCAGCCACGGCGACATCTTGTCAGCTAGTGAAAAATTACCAACCAGTCAGCCCATGGCAAGGGAAAAAGAAAAAGAGTGTGTAGCGTAGAGCCCATACCCACAGGTTGTTGCCAGTAAATTACTTAAATGCCAAGCCAAAAAGTCTACCAGAATTTAAATGGCTCTCAGGCAGGTAGGTACTAGACAAAAGGCATAGTGCATATATAGTGCACGTACGTACATACATATGTGTCTGAAAAGGACTTGGTGCAACGAATCGATGTGATGTGTGTGTGCGGTTAGCCTTGGAGAGGCATGCAAGAAGTCAGGGTTGGATTGACCAACGACTAGGGTGCTTTAGTTGGGCCTGGCCTGCATTTTGTGGTCAGATTATGGCGACAGGGGCTTACCAGCTTAAGCTGTTACCGCGAATTTTGGGGTGTTACTGCCTCAGTTGGAATAATGAGAGAGTTATGGTTATGCGTTCAGTGAGTCAGCTAAGGTGGAACGCAAAAGTATACGTTTTACGAGGGTCAACCGTTAAGTTTCTTACAGTTTTTCAATAAATTGAAGTGGTAACTAAATCAATTTAATGACTTTTGTCAAAACAAATTGTCGACTGATATTTTACTACCTTGGCCTAGAGTTAATCCATTCATGGCAAGAAAAGTTCAAACTTTAGGACTTCTCCATAAATTTTGATGATGGTCAAACAATTTATATTGATTGTTTGCCATTTAAGTGTTTTTTAATCTTTCTCCTACGGTGTTTATGCCTTAGTTTCTCACGTTACTCAATGTTTCCCAATATTTCGGGCTCAGGCTTTTTCCTTCCATCGCTTGGTCAACTCTAAGCGAGTCTTCCGTGTCAGATCAGAGCTCAATTGATGGTCTACAGCTTTGGGCCTTTAACCTATGGAGACCACAACTACAACACATGGTCGACACAGTGGATGGACTTTGTCTGCTGCCCCGGACAATTCTAGCCTGTCGTGTCGTGGCCTAGCCAAGTCTCCAGCTGTGTCTGTTTACATTGCTTGCCCTCTTTGGGGCTACCTCGTCGGTCATTCGAGACTTCTTTTTATAGCCGACGCACATCTCCGTGGCTTGCTACGTCCCTAGGTCCCTGGCTGTGCCTCAATTTGTGCCTCAGCACTGACAGACGACAAAACCGACGTCCGGAGCCACAGCCCGCCGCCACCACCAGCCGACACGACCTTTCAACGGGGTCGCAGATTTACATTTGTTGCTCATAGACTCATTCATAAAAACGCACGCAAACTCGACCAAGTCCAAGGCTGCCGATGCGCCAGTCGCCGTTGCTGCTGCCTGCGGTTGTAAGTTTCCCTTGCTTACTGCCCCCGCTCCCCACTCGCCCACTCGCCTAACGCTAGGTTTTATGCAGTTAAGTGCTTAGTTGCGTGTAAGTTTACACTGTTTAACAAACTCTTTCACCGCACTGGCACATGCATGGTGAGACTGGGTTTCCTCACACGTTGCTGTGTGTCAGGTGTAAATAGAGGAAAGTGTATAAAAGTTTACCTTAATGTGCAGTTGTTAATTGTAATTTCCCTTAACTTAATTAAACACCTTGCTTTGGCTTTGACGGGGAAAGCAAATTGAATGAATCAGTTGGTGAATATCAAAGCATAGAAAAAAGTCCATTAAGGAAAACAAAAAATGATGAGTGAATAAAGTTGAAGTTCCTGTTGCAGCATTCACAACAAAAATGTTCCTACCAATCTTTCGCCCAGAATCAACAACCCAGATGAAAGAGAGGTGGCAAGCGGAGTTGGGATGGGCAATGAGGAGAGAAACGAGCTGGGTATCCAAAGTAAACAAAGGCAAGCATTGCGTGCCAAAAATTCCGGAAATTTTAAAGAGTCACAACATGTGTAAGCTGGATTTTTACACACACCACAACAAAACATACCTAAATACTAACTCCCTGCCATGCTTTATGCCAAACATACACACACACACACACACACACACCATATTGTACACACACACACACACACACACATGGGCAGTCAACGTGCCATCGTGTTGTTCCAGTCTAAGTGCTAAATTGAAATTCCAAAATTAAGTAATTTCTCCCAAGGGCGGGGATTCCTTTTGCCAAACTCCTTGAGTGGGCGTGGCTGCCTCTGTTGTAAAACAACACACATAAAACTACAAAGATGACAACAACAACAACAACAACAAAAACAAACACTACAATGAGTTGCACTAATAGTTTGTATGTGGCCTGAGGGAACATAAACCCACTGGAAAGAAGAAGCCAAAACAAGCAGTAAAAATTACAAGGAAATGGCAACAATATAAAGCCAAGATTGAATGTATTCAACTGATGCACAACATTTAGCTATATGTATATGCATACAAGAGAACTATATCTACCCATATATGTATGTACATACATATGCGTACAAAGTGAAGTTGTCGATGTCGTATAAGATGGGTTATAAAAACCTCAGACGGTTTAATGGCGAATTGAAGCCAAGTGTATGGGCCATAACATAAGCACTACCCGCAACTGCATCTTAAAAATAAACTGAGAAAAGAAAATTTTATTCGAAATCGTTTGCACAATTTGGCACTCGTAGAGTTTTAATAACCATATTCTCACTATTTTGTTTGGAAGTTTTCGAATATTATGAAGAACCGAATTTCTTGCCCATGATTTGGTTGAGTTAAACAACATTTCTAATAGATAACCAAAGAGCGAATGACCTGCACTTAATTATTGATTTATGGAAAGTTCTCTTAATTCTATTAATTCACCATAATCTACTAAATGCACTTACCTGGCTGGGAGAAATTTTCATTTTGGCTTAAGTCTGGCATGTAGTAATAATCAAATTTATATGGTTCAACACGTACATAGGTTACATCCACATAGCTAAAAGTTTTCTCATTCTTTTCGCCTCAACCTCTTAAACATTGTCGCTTCCATCTCTTTCCAACTCACTCTCTCTCTCTCTCTCTCTCTTTCTGGCTTCTTTTCAATTTCGATGATGAAGCAGCAAAAAAAAAAAAAAAACAAAAAAAAAGAAGGAAAGACGAAAAAACCTGAAGCAAGTTTTTGGGTGTGGGCAGAGGAAATGACGCTTCGCACATCTTGCCACCCAGGATGAGGGCGTTGGGGCGGTAAGGGTGATGACGATGGGTTCCGGTTGCTGCTGGGAGCCAAAAAACTTAAACACTACTTGCATTTTTCATCCTATGGCACGACAACTATTTATCGCCCCTCTAGCCCGACCATTCCTCGGCCAGCGGAGGAAGCTGTCGAGTTTGTTGTTGTTTGCTCTGTAGTGGCAACAACAAAGTTGTGATGTGCTACTCCTGCTGCTCTGTTTGACGTCCAGGAAGATGATGATGATGATGATGAAAAATGCACATGTGTTGCTAACGGCCCGATTATTTTTATTGTTTATTTGCTTTGATTTTTGGTCTTCTATTTTGTATTTCCACCCGCTCGTGCCGAACCGAACCCACCGCTCACTCCTCTCCTGTTTCGGTTCGGTTCACTTTAGTTTGGTTGGGCTTAGCTTGCTTGGCCATTTGTGCGTAACAAATAAATTTAGCAAAATAAATAAGGACAATAATCCTTTTGAATGCATTGCAATTGAGCTTTTTACAGCCATTGACTGGACTTTACACACACACTCCCACGTACACACACCCACACACACACACACACACCAAGGCATGTACATACGTGTACCACTTAACTCAACATTGTGCCAGCTTAGGAAGCTTTGCCTCTTGGCCAGGATTTGGTCTTCATTGTGGGGTCGTCGGTCCGGCAAATGCCATTTGAATTTTTGCTTGATTTGCATTTCAATTCGAAATCAAATTTTTCAATTGCCAGATGGACGCTTTTACATATATATACATACATACAGTTACAAAGATATACATACATATAGATTTATATGTACACTTCTCTATGTATTTGCTAAGTGGCCCACACATTCACACACACACACACACACATAAACTTTCCAGCGTACACATAATTGAATTTGTGCACAGTGAGAAAAAATTCATAGCATACTTTTCAGCTAGAAAAAAGACCTCCCAAATTGACAAAAGCTGCTGAAAATTTGAAATCAATTTATTTTTATATTGAGTTAGCAATAAAAAGCGTTAACCTTTTGGCTACATTGTACATATCGAAATCGATATATGTATGCTGTCGGGGTCGATGTGAATGCTTTTCTTTTTTAGGCGACGGGTGGAAAAGTGGGGTGAACAATTGCAATGCCTGCCCGTCAAGCTGCTGCTCTCTAGCCTCCATATGTTCGCTTTTATTTGTTAAATTAAATGCTGCCATTGCCATGCAGTTGTTCTTCTTGTTATTATTGTTCTTGTTGTCCGGGTAACATCATCAACATCTCCATCATCATCATCATCATCATCATCATCACCATCGTCATCATGGTCATCATTTTTATCGTCGTCATCATCTTCATTTGCCATTATTGGCTTCACAGCGCACAAGACTTTCAATTAGTTTTATTAGAGTGTTCCAAACATTCCACTGACTTGTGCTCGTACCCGAACTCCCTCCCCCGCATTCTAACTTCTCCCCTGCACAGCCCTGTCGCCTAAAGCGGAATGGGAAGCGGTCACGGGGAACTGCTCATTGTTGCTGCTGCTATTTGAAATTGGCCTTTTGACTTTTATGTTGGTGATGTTATGTTTTTCCTTTCTTTTTTTTTGGGCTGGTTCAATTTTTGTGTTGTGGTTTACAGTCGGTCTCGATTGAATCGGTAAGGGAATGAGTGGAGTGGAGAGTGTTGCGATTGTTTTTGAGCTTTATGTGCGCTTTTCTTTCAATTGTTGTTGCTGCTGTTGTGGTTGGCGCATGATTGCGCAATAAGAAATACACACACACACACACCCCAAAAACAACTTCAAAATTATACATCAATAAGTATGTGTAGGAACAACAATAATTTGGCCCCGAATATTTCAAACTCTCTAGTGTGTATTTAATCTTTTATATAAATCAAATTTTATTAATTGCATTCATTAAAATTTCATGATATTACACTATTTTATTCGTTAAAGTGTAGTGTCCAAATAGCAGATGAAAAATTACTATTCAAACTATTCCAAATTGCAAGTCTAATTAAAAAGAAAACATATTAGCAAAGAAGGTTCAAAGCAAAATAATATAACTTAGTAGTCTAAGGCTGTGGGAACAATTTAGTCTAGTTTGTCTAAGATGACATTAGTTTTGGGCTAATTTGAAATCGAGTATAGCTTTTGCGAGGAATTCTCAGAATCTTGTTACTCCAGCAAGTTTTAATGGGAAACTTTTAAAAACCTATAAAATGATTTTTGTCATATACTTGAACTTAGTTGAAGTGTTCAGTTGTTTTGAAAATAACTTTGAGGAAACTTTTTTCAAGCTCATTTGGGTGTAAAGCATATTTGGCTTGTACAAACCCCCGTTCCCCGAAGGTTCTTCAAAAGTATTGTAGCTATAATTCCCACTTTATGGTTCTCTCTTTTCATTTTTTTGTTGTCTTGTATTTTATACTGTTTTATTATGCCCAGAGTGGCTTGTTGCTGCCCTAAGACGACAACGACAACGACAACGACAACACCATCCTTCAGCCACATCTTCCACTTTCGGCATGTGGGCCACAGTTGAAGGCTACAAATGTTTTTGACACGCCAAGTCTATGGGTCAAATGCTTGCAGTCTTCCCTTGTTCTGTCATGCCCTCTTCCACTGGCCAATGGTATCTTGTTGTTTTCTCAGTTGTTGCTGCTGCTGCTACTTCTGCTACTTGAGCTACAAAAAAGTTTTGTGAACAACAAAAAAAAAAAAAAAAATAAATAGAAAGACAGGAAAAAAGTTTTGGTTACCCAAGTCTTTCGAGGTACTTGGTTGTTAAGGTGGCGTTGGTGGAGTGGTGGAAGGTCGACCACGGCTGGCTGAATTTAAAACGAAGTTAGCGCCAAGACACGTCGAGGACACGCCGCTGTCCTGGCAACCGAGCCCGGCTGATTATTGAAAATGTGGCAACGTCTAGGTCCAGTTGGCACATAATTCAAGCCTGCGATTTGTGCACGAAATAAAAGAAGAAAGAGGGGAAAAAAAACAAAACTTTCGACAAACTTTTTCACTTTTCTTTTTCCAATTTTTCTCGTTGCAGCTTGAAGAAGTCAACGAAAGGATTCGCGCCGGGCATGAAAGCTAAATAAGTTGCAATGTGAAGTGCACTTGCAAGCGAACCAACGAAAGAAAGAAGGAACCAAAGACAGAAAGAAAAACAAAGGAAAAACTTGTCAAGAAGCTAAAGAAGAAGCAGCTGCTTCTGATTCAGCTGCCACTGTGACGATTGACGGGACAAAAACAAAAACAAAAGCCCTGACAAGTGGCACAAGTGGCAAGAGGCCCCAAAATACAGTACGCCATCGTCATGTCCTGGCCAAATAACGCAACGAAATAGAATAAAAGAGGACGAGTACACTAGACGGAGGCATTGGCCAAAAACAAAGCAGAAAAAAAAGGAGCAACGGGCACACATGTGCCTCTCGTTTCTAAGTTTTTTGTGATGCCACAAGGACACTTCAAGTGCCAGCCACACACTCAAGCCATCAGCCCAGCACAGCAGCCGGATCATTCCCAGCATTAAATTGAGAAAACTAAGCAGAAAGCTTCTGTTTGCATAGAACGCAGCATGCGCAAACATAAAACGCCGCCCAGCGGCCATAGCCCAAGGACAACGCAAATGGAAACTACAGTCGCAGCAGCTACCGCAACAACAGCATCCACAGGAACATCCACAGTTGAAATGGAACAGCAGAGTATGCTGCTGGGGCACAATCAACCAAGCGCCAGCGAGGGCGCAACTGCATTCACAGCTAGTCGCCTGGCAGCGCCTCAGTCTTCAGCAACCACCTGCCAGGACAAACCGAATCAGCGCCCTCCTTCCAAGGAGCCAGCGCGTTACTCAATACAACTAATTTCCTTGCTGCACATCGCCTGCTATGTCCTGTGCCTGTGCGCCTTCAGTTTCGCCCTCTACGCCAATGTGCGACAGACGCGAATGGAGCAACGTCTGCAACGATTGCAGCAACTCGATGCTCGCATCGTTGAACTGGAGCTGCGACTGGAGCAGGAGCAGGAGCAACAGCAGCAGCAGCAGTTGCTTCACTGGCCCGCCGAACCGCAACAGGTCGTGGCCAGCGATGGAAATGGTAGCAGCAGCAGCAGCACGTCTTCCCATTTGGCATTGCATGTCCGTCGAGAGCTGCATCGTCTGCGGCGCGATGTGTCCAACTTGCAATTAACGAGACGTCAGCAACGTAGACAAGTGGATGCTGCAACTGCCGCGCCAGGAGGAGCAGGAGCGGCCGGTGAATGCCAGTGTCAAGCAGGTGAGTTTACACAAAAAACAAAAAAAAACTACTTAGCACATTTTTAGAGCATAAGAATTAAGGCCAATATACTGGATATCTGGCCTAAATGAGTGCCTCTCAGCCATTATTTGCCCACAATTGTCCACAAAATCCTTGGCATTAACTTTCCCAATTGAAGTTCGATAAAAATTTGATTGATTTATGGCCTTTTAACAGTTAGTAGGTTGTGGGAGCAATATGTAATTGCTTGTCGATTTCTTTTCGAGCTGCCCTCGTCCTGTCAATTTGACAGCGTAAGCCATGTTGGCTGCGGTCGTCAGCCGCCTACATTTGTGGTATAGCGGTTTAGGCCATGGTCACTGCCCCAATACGATATGTCAAACGCACACACACACACACACACACAGCACACACATACACACGAACACACATATAAGCCAACAAGTCGTTGTCCTATGCGTTGGCTGCGTTGCGTGAAGGCAACGAAATTTAATTATTTGCGCCTGGCCAAATTTATGGCAGTTTAGAGATTTCATTAATTGGAAAAGTGTTTTCCACGCCACACAACAGACACACACACATAAGCACATTCACCCACACACACACACACACACACTTAGAAACATGATGTACGTGGTGAACGGGCGAGGGCGGAGTGTGGGGTCATAAGTTTTGTATGCAATTTGTTTGGGCTTCAGGCCTGGACACAAATGCTTCCCTTTTTGTCTGCGACAATATTTAGCTTTCAGCTTGCCATTTTTTTTATTTTGTTATTTTTTCTTGTCTCTCTTGACATTGCCGAAACTTTGATTACTCGGGGATTAGCACAAGGCCCCATGCACACAGCACACAGCAGAGAGCAGACAGCGAACGCGCTTTTGGTACTGGTGCTTCCTTATGGCACTGCCAGTTCGCCTTGTGGTTTGCATAAATTTTGCTTAAAATACTTTTTAAAAACTTTTGCGACACTCACACACGTTTCGTCCCTGACCTTTGCTTATGGGATTTCAGCTCCGGGATTCAACATTGGCGTCGTCGTCCTCGTCGCTGTTCTCGTCCTTGTATCCTTTGTGAGAGAGAGAGAGAGAGAGAGAGCGCTTGGCAATATTAACGCAATTTGTCTTGACATTCGCACAATTAACTCACCCGCTCGAGTGCCACTAAGCTTCTTGGCAAACTTCCCGGGCTAATCCTGATGCGGAGCATATGACGCATACGCTGAGTTGGTCCAAACTAAATGCACAGCGCAATTATTTAACAACTTTGCCAATTCGTTGTCTCTAGACAAGATAGCAGGACAAAAAGTTTTATAATCGATGTGCACGCAGGTCGCAACTTTGCTCGCCCACAGTCCAAGTTTCTTTTCAAAGTCACTGCAAATAAATAAATTTCCTAGTTGTCGTTGTCCTTGTCGTTGGCTCCATCTCCATCGCTTGCTTGGCCCACAACAACATTGATAAGCCCGGCCAGAGCAAAGCCTTTTCAGAACTTAAAGCCGCACACAATAAATCAAAGCAAGTTATTTTTTTGCTCTCTATCTTCATCCGTGGACGGACCTCTATTTTTGAGAAGAGGGGGGGGAGTGAGAATTCCTGTCAGTAGCTTATCCAAGTCGTCTATGGACTATGCGGCAAATTCTTCATCGTGTTCATCGATTGCTCCACTTGAGTTGAAGAGATGCCTGCATGCATGCAGCTTATCCTGCTCGGCCCTGAAGTTCATGTCAAGGACATTGCAGGCCAAGGAACGACATGAAGCGAATCCAAGCGAAAGATGCTGGATGCCGCAGTACGATTAAGTCGATTAGTTTGGGTTTTGTCGTTTTTCCCAGTTTTGCCAGTTTGAAATTGATAAAATTAGTGTGACAGCATTCAAGTCAAGCACATAAAGGAGCAGAGGTCCAAAATGTTCCAGGAGTATACTGCAGCATAGAAAACTTGGCAAAATAAGTGAATCTAGTGCATATACAAACATCTCGCAAAACGGAATTTTATTCCAAAACAGTGGATGAAAAAAGTAAGGAAAAGTTTTTTTTTTTTACTAATTTTAAGATTAATTTCAATAGAGATAGCTTAAAAATTGCTATACCAGATGCAAAAATATGCAAAATATGACATCAGTTTATGCAGTTAATATTTGGGTTTCATTTTCTGTTTGAAAATAAATATATAAATTAGTTATTGTATATGCAATGAAGTTTACCTGAATACGGTTTGCCAAAGCCAAAATGTGTTTTAACAACTTTAATTTATGATGTTTCCCATGGTAAAACCGTGTCGCATTTCCCTCGTGTTGCTTCCCTCTCTCTCTCTCTCTCTATGATAATCCCTGGTTGCCTTGTCAAACTGCAAATGACATTTGGCCACTTCTCATCTTCTTGCCGTCCGGCTCATCTCATCTCTCATGCTGCTGCTGCAGTTGTTAGCCCCCAGAGCTTGATGTGTCTGAGTGCGGGTGAAAAATACACACACACACACACACACACACACACCCATACATACATTTAGTGTGTGTGTGCCATTGAAGAGACGAAGGGAGGGTGATAACGGTTTTTTAGGTAACGATACACGGAATAAGGCAAATCTCTAACACTGACCATACGCTGCACGCTCGTTGGCCAGCAGCAGCAGGGTAAACCCTCAATTTATCATTGCCGAGCGCAAAATCCACTTTAGCACCCAACAACGGCAATAGCCAACGTTTGTTGGCTGCGTGTGACATTTTGCCAAGCCAAAATATGTAGAACATGATGACACACATACACACACACACACACACACACACATACACTAGATATGTATTTGTGAGTGCAGAGACAGATCACCACGTAGCACTCGTCAGAATGGTAGAAAGACAGTTAGAGGAAAATGGCATATGAACTATGGAAATTCCCAATTAGGTTTTAATGCGTACAAGTGCTTTTTATTCAGTGCAATTTCTCACAGAGAAAGCAACTGAAATTCAACTCACGCTTCGGTGTCGCCCAAACCCTCCCCCATTCCCGAACAATCCTCTCGCAGCAATCCTCCCTGGATGGTGGGTTTTCTCGGTTTTTTGTTTGTTTGTGTGTATCTGTGTGCTGTTGCTCTTGCGTATATTTGCCAGTCATAAATTTCAATCACGTTGTCGGTGGAACGCCGAGTGGATAGACTCATATGTCCTCCTGGATTCACAGTGCTTCTCTGCATATGCTATCGTTGTCTGCTGGGCATCACCTGCTACCCAACCTAAATTTTGTTGTTGGTATTTTTGTTGTTTTTTTTCGGTGTGAGTGTGTGTGTGTGTGTGTTTCTGTTTTAGGGCGTGCCAAAAAACCAAACCAAAACCATCATCCTTCGTTGCCTGCTTCTTCAAGCTTACCCACAAAAACAAACCTGTCTCTTCCCGCCTCCCTCTCTCTCTGTGTGTGTGTGTGTGGTTTGATTTTTATTTCATTTTGGGCCAGACCTAAAACTTTGACTCGTCTCGGCATACCTTACCACAGTTCTGCATATCGATTGTCGCCGCAGATCAATTGATTTCCTTTTCGTTTCATTTCGATTCCAATTGGATTCTCTTCTTTTATCCTGACCCCATGCCAGCTAGTCGTTAGTTTTGTTTGCTTGTTTACTGGCCATTCGTTTGCCTCTTGTTTGGGTTTCTGCTGTTGTTGTTGCTGTTGGTTTACAATTTGTGACTTTGCGTGACTTTTGGTTTACCTGAGAGGCCACCACCACGCCCTGATTGCCATTTAAATGCTGCACTAATAGGCCAATAAAACATTTCGGTGAACAACTGATATACCCGCCATATAGCCGGCATTTATTAATTAGTGAAAAAATTAATGCCCAACTGTCAGCATTATTCGTCTCCCTGTCCGCTCCTCACCACACTCTCTCGCCCTACATACATACATATATCAGCATTCAGTGTACGCCACCGCCTCAGAAATCCTCTTGGCCCAGCTTTGTGGATTCACCCGCACACGATGCGAACGGTCGATGCCAGCGGTTGCCACATTTGTTGACAAATTTATTTGTCGTGTGCCAGGATGACACGCCCCTGCCACTGGCAATGCCCCCCCACCAAAGTCCATCCTCCCTCCTTCTCTCGCCCGCACTTCCCTCGTGGTCTACACTTTTGTTTTATTTGCGGTTCCAGCCTCTCATCGATGCTCAATCCTATTGCTCTTGGGTTTGTTGTTGTTGTTGTTGTTGCTGAGCATCGAAATTCCTCTGTAGGAAAAAATGCTATTAAAAATATCACAGAAGAGACCAAGGAAGAAACTAAAAGAGAAATAAAATAAATTCATTGGCAACACAGAATAACGAACGAACGAGAAACGAAAAAAAAAAAAAAAATGAATTACCCAGCAAGAATTTCATAAATTTCATCTGATTGCGTTCTGATGCTATATATGTATGAAAACATATATCTACACACATATGTGTGAGTGTGTGTGTAAGCTGTGTGTGTGTGTGTGTGTGAACTGGTTATATTTTTGGCACGTTTCTTCTTTTCATAATGCAGAGATCATTTTAATGAGCCGCAAATGTAATTTGTCTGCTGACTGGAATTTTTAAGCCCTTTAGTTGAGTTGAGTTCATTTAAATTCAAGGCGACTAAAAAATCATCAATTTTGTTATTTAAAATTCTTTGAAACAGTTTCAAAAAAAAAGAAAACATGTTGCTCATTAAGTTAAAAGAAATTCAATTTTAAGAAATTATATACATGATTAATAACAATAATAAAACGACGAAATGTGTACAAGTTAAATAGTTTTGTCCTGTTGCTTTGCTAAGTATATAGCACATTTTACTATAATTTCGAAGACATGACTTTATTTTTCACACTGGAGTTAATTCAGCTTGAATCATACATTTATCGTATACATATATCCTTTAGCGTTCTGTATAACCGGTTACAAAATCTTCTTCTTCCCCCTACATCAGTCAACTTTTGAAATCCTTCGCAAGTCTACTTATCATTGATTTATTTGCATTAGTATCTGTGTCCATATAGTTCTTTGTTTATTTGTGAGATATTTTCATATTTATTTTTCGTACGTTGTGCCGCGCTCTCTGTAAATATTGAATGCCCTTGACTGGCACTTTTGCTTTTATTTATTTATTTGTTGTTGTCCCGCATTGTTTTGATGAAATGCCGTTACCTTTGGACAAAAATAACTTGCTAATTAGCTAACAAAACTTGAGACAGACAAAACCAAAAGAGACCATTGGCAGCATCCTTCCAAAGTTGCGCGTGCTGGTCATCAATCAAGTCGAATCTCACCACCGCCCAATCTCTGACAGACTGTGTGCTCAATCAGACAGCCAAATGCTTAGATATGGAATATATATGTATGTATATACATGCTTGGATACATTTGCAGATACATATGTTTATCCAGATATATATATATATATATATATATACGTATAATGTATGTCTATGTCCGTCTGCAGCTGCGACCGGATCTGCAACTGTCTGTGGATGTTTGGTTAGTTTATTAGCCACATATGCTTGAATTTCTTCTCTGACTATGAGACTCTCTATGTCGGTGTGTCTGAGTGTGTGTGTGTGTGTGTGTGTGTGTTGGCTCCTTTATTTTTTTGCTCTTTTCGATTTGGTTTGGGTTGGGTTCAGTTTGGGTTTTTGGTTACCAATTGGCAAAGCGGGCAATGCTGAGCCACGTTCCTGGAAAATCGAGAGCCGTTTTGCTGCGGCTGCGTAAATATTTCAGCACCAAAACTGAAATTTATTCGACTCTTGGCTGACAAGCGATACAGTTCCAATTGGGTGGATGGCGTGTGGTGCCTGCAAAGAGATTTCATTTTTAAAACATTTACGTGATTTTCAACGACAATTCAGCGAGTACAGCGACGAGTGCGACGCACATGCTCCAATTTCAGGCCATGCTCACGTACCGGCAGCTGCTTTATGATTTATTGCCTTGACACTGACGCGACGCGCTGCTCCCCTGTTGCCTGTTGGTTATCCCCCCCCATCATTTCCCTTGCCCCCTTTTTCTATTTGGTTTGCCATTGTTTGTTTGACTGACTATCTACAATACACACATACACGAACACACACACGCACACACACACACACACACACACCCAGGGAGTCCCATTCTAGTAGGAAGAACTAGTGGACGTTCTCTGTCCAGGATTTGTCGTCATTTTGCTGCTACTCTCGAGGGGGATTTACTAGCTCTGAATAGTCCCCTGTATTCCCCCTACCACATTTTAACGATAAATACAAGTTTTATGATGGATAATAAATGGCTTCATTCGCGTTGACAAATAGTCTGGGTTTTGTTTTCATTTGTTTTCCTTCATCTCGTTTTTTGTTTTTCTTTTTGCTTCTTTTGCCTTTGTTCTTGTTTTCGCTGGTCTTTGCTGTGTTCGCGTCGTTTGCCTTCCTGCTCCGCCTCAGCTTCCGCAACCGTGTGGCATTGTCTTCAGATAAAGATGATGTATTGCCATCGCGCTTAGAGTTCGCGTAGCCAAGTGGGTGGATTATGTTTTCAGGTGGGATTATGCAATTACGCTTATAAATAGAATTCCGTTCAATTTATCATTTGATTCGGCTCGAAAATCCGCCAACAAAAGCGGCAAAAAAAAAAGCCGAAATCAGGCTAAGCTTTGGTCTGGTTGTTTTTTGGCTCTTCTTCTTTTCTGTGTTGTTTTTTAATGCTTATTTTATTGCAGCATTCCGTGGTGGCGAAGGAGGGAATTTCGACTACATATCATTATGCTGGCATTCCCTCGCCCGCCCCTCTTCCCTCTGACTTTTATGACCAAATAATCATTTTTGGTATTTCAATTTTTTGTTTTTTTCTCTCTTTTATGTCGACATATATACATTTTCCCAGACATCGGCATTCAACCATGTTATTCATTTTCAATTTTCGACTATTTATGCAAATTAACTGAAAATATGCATAAAAGCTGAAAATGTCATCATAAAAACGCTGAAGCGCAAAATATTACTCATACGTCCCGTAGCGCCATAGCGTATGCCTCATTAGGCCGCCAAAAAAAAAAAAAAAAAAAAACATAATAATGACACAAAGATTTCGTCGTCATGGCTCAACTGACAAAATGTCTAACTGACTGGTTTGTTTCTTTGCTGGCTGGCTGGCTGGCTGGATGAATTCTGTTTTTTATGTTTCAATCAATGAAAAATGGAAATGAAAATCAAAACCCCCATCAATGTCACCATTTGAAGTGTTTTACAATCTAGCGAACACAATCTGCGCTGTAATCAATGTCTCCCCCGCCCCATCTTGACCTATGCCCAAGTCAGCGAAAGTCCAAATCAATCTTGACCGCTTCTCCAGTCACCCATATCCATTTCATGCATTTCTTCTTCCGTCATTCGTTGGCTTAGAAATTAATTGCTTAGACCTCATCTCTGGCGTCGACATTCTTACAAATCACAATCGATCATTGTCGAGAGGAAGAAGGGGAAATCAAACCGAAAAGTTGGTTACGTACTCATGTGCCGATGCTGCTTGGGGTTCCTTTTTATTTCAAGAGTTTTCCTCCTTCTTTTCGTTTGGTTTTGGGTCATAATTAAATTTTTGTTTTTACATCTTTTTCCAAGAAAATGCAATAAAATCGAAAGGAGGCAAAGTCAATGCTACAGCTTGAGCATGAGTAATTGAGTAGAAGGATGGAAAATTTTGTGGGCAAAGGGCAGAGACTGGTTTTCGATCGATTGATGTTGATAAATTATAAAGTAATATGAGAACTAAAAATAGAGTATTCAAGGCTGAGAGCTGAAGTCTCTTGCATTTGCATTTTCCCCTTGTTAATTATATGTATGCCTGATAATCTTGGTCTTCACGGTAGTTTGGCTTAGGCGTAGAATGGCTCTGGCTCTACTTGATAAGGCTAAGCCTTCTCGAGTTACCATAGTGAAAGTTCCTTCTCATAGTTTCTCATTGATGGAAAGTCAATTAGTTGCATCGAACCTTTGTGGCATGCCTTCCGCTTGTGTGAGCACTTTATCACATCCCTTTTGTCATGGCACTGACACCATACCGGCAGCAATTACCTTCGGTTCTTTGTTGTGGCGGCTCCTCCTTCTCTCCTATTAACCGATTCCAGCCGAAAGTTCATGCTAAAACTCAATCAAAACTGTCGCCGCGTTTGTCAATGAACGCGGACGGGACTATTCCACACCCTCGGCGAGTGCAATTAAGTTGCGCTTTGCTTTGTGGGTTTTTTTTTCGCTCCTTTTCGACTGTCTGGCGCGCCCTGGTTGCCATTTGCATTTTGGCCCCAAAACGCATTGTCAAACATGCAACGTCGTTAGGGCCGCCAGACAATGACAAAGTCGATGACGACGACGCCGACTACGACGACGACGATGTGGTGGCCACCTCATCCAACATCCAGCACACACTTACTCTACCTACAATTGGAGCGTTAAAGCTTTGCTTAAATCTAATCAAAATGCGAATGTCTGTTGTTGTCATCGACGATGTTTGCCGTTGTTGTTGTTGTTGTTGCAGTTGTCGCTTGTCGCCTGTTTACTAGACTCTCTCTCTCTCTCTCTCTCTCTCGCTCTCTCTGCTGACGCCTTTCTTTCGCACTTCCATGGAGCGTGTGAGCGTCGCTTCACTTTTGTCTGCATACGTAGGCCGATCGTCCGCCATTTCGCCATTCAAATTACCAGCAACAATAACAACAACTACAACAACAACAACAGCAGCAACAACAACTGCAACTGCAACGACAAGTTTTTTCAAGTGCATGGCAGTCAAACAACACCTTTTGACATGTTCGTTTGCTGCCGAACTAGCCCGTTCGGGCCTTCCATGTTAACATCGAGTTTATACCCTAAACGTATATGGAATGCAATGAAGTTGTCAACTCACTTGGAATATTTTATGTTTGGGAAATTCCACCAGATAAATTGGCCACTAAAATACAATTTACATATCAAATAAATCATATTGTTTGGCATTCTGATTTAACATGTAGTCAAAACATGTGTTCAACATGACATTTAGACATTTTTAAACGAAAAGTTTTCATTTTGATACAATTGTGTTCTTGTTATTGGCAATCGACAAAAACAAATCCATTTTTTATTACAATAAATGTTAATTTGGAATCAATCGTAACAAACTAAAACAACATTTAAAATTGCTTTTTTTTAAATAATGCTTAACCAATTCGACTGTTAAATTAAGTCATTACATACACATTGGAAATCTATTCGAACCATTTTTCATCAAACGAAACAGAAAACTCTATCATTGAGGTAGTACTGAATATTTTGTTCTATAGAGACAAGGCCATTTATTATATGTATTAAATTTCCTTAACTATTCGAATACCAATCAAAATTAAAGTTTTTTTTCTATGCTATTCTATTTTTGCAGCGTATCCAAGCATCGTTAAAGTACATTTTTGATTCATGTTTACATTCGATTTGCCTAGCTCCGACCACAACTCGTCTCTGTTGGGTTACATGCTAGCTGGCTGGTTGGATGGTTGGCTAGGTGGCTAGGTGGCTGTCTCTCTGGTTGGTAGCCGCCTCTGTCTTCTGCCTTTGCTGAAGCTTTGCGGTTTTTTTTTTATCGCCTGTCTCTGTGTTCCATGTCTGTGGCTTTTGTCACACTCATCTTCGTCTGCGTTGTCGTCGTAGTCGTCGTGGCCGCAGTCCACGTTGTCACGTCAATTTCATTGGAATTGCATTTTCGTCTTTTGGTTTTTTTCCTGTTTTTTTTTTTTTGTTTTTTTCTTTTTGGGGCGGCAAACAGAACTTATACGCATGCGCACCTCTGTCACAAGTCATTCGCCAAACTCCACATCTCGCTACCCGCAAAGACCAGTTTGTCAACTGGTTGGATGAGGGAAGCAGCTTACAAATTTAATCAGCTTTAAAGCGATGCGTAGCCTCTTCTTCTATGCTCCACTTGGTGAATATTTTGTTGGGTGTAGAGGTGCACCTCTCCCCTTGCACACTCCCTCCACAGACCATTCATAACTGCGCATCGCTTTTGGGTTTCCAGTTATTCTCTCATTTCGTATGCAAGTCATCGGGCTGCATTCTGGAGCACAGTGCACAGTGGTACGAGGGTGGTTGAAAAAAAATCTGATTATGTTAAGTGCGATGCGCGCTTTGTTCTCTCACTTAACACCTTTCCAGTTGCCGTTGCAGTTGTAGTCGCAGCTGCAAGAGCGCACTCACTCATGTATGGCGCTTTCATATTTATTTATATTTGGCCTTTTCTTTGAGGGGTAAAACGTTTTAGCATCTCTTGAGTGTTTCACACACTTCAATGCGTATAAACAGGGCAACATTTACATAGTTAAACACCATTAGGCATCACGAAAAGCAAGTGAAATGTTTATATAAACAGCCAAGAGCAAGTAAACATACAGCTACACTGAGACTTAAGAGTTACACATATGCATATCCCCTGAAATACCCTAGAAACAAATAGCACATATAGGGCACCACTGTGCACCACTGGGGCCTGTCGATAGCCCCTGGTCCCAAAGAGTTGTCAATTAAAGTCAACACTAAAGCAACAACAATGACTATATATTCTGGATAGACCAAGAGAGAAGAACGGTTGCCGACCGCTTATCAATTCAACCCATGGACCTGCGACCGGCCGGCGACCCGCATCTCTTAACTAACTAAGCGGTCAGAGGGAGACTAGGGAACCGGGAACCTGAAAACAAACGTTCAGAATCACATTTATTATGTTTAACAAACCCAAATGGCGTCAATGTTCTGACACCTTCAACTTGCCAGAGTTCAAGATACAAACAAGCCTACACTTAAAGAAAAATTGCATATATTTCAACAAAAACTACTTTAGGAGAGTGAAATTTTTAAGAGTTTTATAAAATCGGTTTGTGATTGTACTATAAGCTTTGGTGCAACATTTCATGTACACCCGAAATGGCAAGTAATCCAGTTCTAAATAGGTCACTATGCAACTTGCATTTAAGCAATTTCTCTCAGTGCAACTAGTTATGCATGAAAAGATAAAGAGAGAGACCAAAAGAGACACATAGTATATATAGACACAGATCCAGTTTTTTATGGCGCTACGAAGAGTTGTCACTACAAATTGGTTATGGTGTCCCTCTAAAGGTTCTCTTTCTCTGTTCCTGCACAGCTTGATTAAGTCTCATAAATCTCCAAGGGTTTAGTTTAAGGTGAGTGCGTGTGTGTAAGTGTGTTTGTGTCTTAGGTTCATAGATGAAGTAGGGTCACTGCTCTTTCTCTCACTCACATTTAACACTTTATATAATTTATTGTAATTTTGGTTGTTGATGTTTTTTTTTTTTTTTCTTCTTTGTATTTTTTGTTGCTATTCATTGAATGCATCTTGCGGCAGCGTCCCAGGCAGCTGTTAACAAAACGTTTTCCACATAAAACTCACACCTTTTACAGATTTACAGCTGCGCAGCATCAGCATCAGCATCAGGCTGAGTCTTAGTCTTTCAGTCTAAGCATCTGCATCTCTATTGGTGCTTCGCAGACATCAAACCCACTCAAAATTCAAATAATTTGTTAGCCGGCAGCAACAAGTTGCGCAAGCAGTCAAATCTACTCTAAGCTCTAAGACTGAGTAAATATATAAGATAAATGGAGATACTTTTTACGTGGGCTGATTGTGATTATGAGATAAATCAAGCAAACAAACTATATATATATAGAAAAGAACACATCACACATAATATTGATTGAATCAAATAATGGGGAAACTTAATTAAAGAAAAACAAAATGAATGTAGAATTAACTGGTAGAAAGATAAGTAAATCTGTGAATTGTTTTGTGTATAAGAATGGTAAATTAGAATCAATATCTTAGTAGTATCTATATATACGGTTATTCAAGTGCTGACAGTTTTGCATCTGTTGTTGCATGTATGTATATTTGGTTCCTTCTTATTGAAGTTCAAGTTTAAAGATACTTTTCTCTTTCTCTGTCTTCTTATTGCCTTTTGCCAGTGAAGAGTTAATCAACCCGTTGATGGCTTAGTAACTGGCAAAAATGGTTTCTAACCCACAACCCTCATCACTAAACTAATCCCTTGTGTAAACATGGCCCTTAGTGGCCTTGCATCATGCCGTGCTAACTGCCGTTTTGTTCAGAACAATATTTCCCTCTATTCCACACACACACAAACACACTCATCTACTCCTCAAATTTGAAGGCACTGGCAGCAGTTATTAGAACCTTGTTCGATCTCTATCAAAATCGGTTTTGGTGCAGCAGCGTTAACTCTGTTTGCCTTTCCTGCTAAACCGCCTCTTACCTGTGCCACGTTTATTTTTTGCTTCCTTTTCACTTCGTCTGTGTCTCCGCCTCCGTCTCCGTCTCTTCGTCTCCTTTGTTGATGCTCTTTACATGTCAACGGGCTTAAGCTGGAAGCAGCAGAGAAGACTGAGACCTCCGCCTCTGTCTAGGCGCAATATTTCCTGCCTGCCCACCACATCGTCGGATCGTCGCATCGTTATTCCCTCGTGTGTTGCGCCTTTTGTCTGCGATTTGTGTGTGTTTCTAGCATCGCCTTTTGCTTACTTCTTCTGTGGGTTTGCTCTCTTGCTCTGTCCATTGTGAAACTCGTTTGCATATTGTCATAATTTCTGCACACACACACACACACACACACACACACACACACACACACACAGGCAGATACAGATGTAAACTGACTTACCCACATGCTTCTTTAAGCAACTCGCTTGCTTTCGGTTCACCTTTTAGTTTTCCATTTGGTTTTTTTTCTAGTCGCTGCCCATTTTGGGTTGCCTAGCACGCTGGCTGGCTGGCTGGTTGGTTGGTTGGCTGGATGCATGTAGCATGCTGCATGTTTTATTGTTATTTTGATTGCATTTATTGTATTATTAAGCTGCATTGTTATGGGCTCTAAGCCGGCTGCCAGGCAACAACAAACGTTTGCCATTTAGCCCTTGGTTTATGTGTGTGTGTGCGTGTGTGTGGCTACGTGAGCAACTGTATGTAAAATGATGATTAAGTGGGATAATGATGGGCAGGTGGTTAGGCATTGAAAAATAGCTCAGTTTTAGAGAATTCAAATGCGGATTAGCTTTAAAAAACCCAATACTTACCAGACGTTTTCAATGTTAAGCTGATGGCAAACGTTTAGGCGGAAGGTTGTTGAGTAAGCGAAGTAGCATCCTTTTGTTTGGATGATCAAATTTAGAAGACATAGCTTAAAGATATGTATCTATTGATTACAAGGATTTAATTTTAATGGCAGTCTAATGCAGCTCCAAAATTTTCTTAACATTAGCAAGTTTTATTTGTAATTGCAAAGAGATGCGATTTTTATTTTTTTGTATTTAGTATTTTTCAAAGCAAGTTTTTTTTTCACTCTTTTGAAAGAAAGAATAGTCATAGGAAAAGAATAGGCATAGGTCTGTTAAACCTCAATGAAGCCATGGGTTACTTTTCGTTCCACAATTTTTTATTTTTAAACAAACCTTTGCATCTCTTTTAAAAAAATGATTTTTTTAAAATATCTAAGCAGAAAACATTTGCAATTTCAATTCTATTGAAAACTTGTTGACTTTAAACAGTTGTCGTCAAGTTACTCGCACGAGTTTATAGCTGCCTTTTTGCGGTGGAGCCCTTCCAATTGGTTTTAGTTCCCTTTTTCTGGTTCCATCCATTGACTCCATGGTAACTCGCTGTTTGACTAACGGCTGCGTGCATTCGTCGCATTTACACGACCATTTGCCATTTCATTTTGTTGATTGTCCATTAGCGGGTTCGCCCGAATGCTCCCGCTTCGTTGTTGTTGTTGTTGCTCTCATGCGTTCAAAGCGGCGGCGGCTGTATTGGCGGCAGCGGCAGCGGCATCTGCATTGACTAGCACATCGTGTGTGAAAGAGCCGAAGGTGTCAGCTTACCAAACGCCCCTTTCCTGCATCGCTGTGCTGCCGTTGCCGTTACCCAACCCCTTGACGTTAGCCTACCGAATTGAGTTCCCAATCGGCGGGATATTGCTTGCGTCTGTCATAAAAACTCGTTGCTTGTTGAGCGTAATTAGGCATGCAATACCGCTGCCGGCTCCTTCAATGAGTCATTCGCTCAACCAAGAGCCAATATATCAATCTGCACGCACTCTCGGCTCATTAGACATGGCGGGCAAATGAGAAAGTAAAATTGAAGAATGTTAAATGCAAATGCTAACTGCAATTCAGGGTTGCCAATATACGAATATACAATCAAGCCGGGTCTAATTACCCAGAGTTGCCGCCACTCTAGCGCTGCTTTAGTCTAGTCACTAACCTTACTTATTTTTAGTTTCTTGGTCACTGATTAGCTCCACAGGCAAACTCTCTAATTAAACTCGCAGCAAACAAACAAATTTCTGACGCCCATCAACACACACACCACACAAACACACACACACATGTTCTTTCTGGCCACGCCCTGTGGTGCCTTTGAACTTGCCACACGTAGTGCTAAATATGTGGGAGTTGTTTGTTGTTTACTTTTTTGGCAAAAACGAGAAAAACTTTTCCGCCACCAATTAACGAAAATAAATAAATTTCAGAAACTATGCGGTGAGCGAGCAAACACAAAATAAACGCATATTTCAATAACGAGAGAAGGAGAAACACTCATATATTGGGGGATGGCAGATAGGTGGGCCAAAAACATCGTACACTGCCACCACCGAAGTCCAAGAAAAGGGCGGCTTAAACAAAATCATTTAACTGTATTTATTGGCTAATTAAAAGTAGACAAAAAAAAAATCGCTTGCCTTGAAAAGAATTAAATGTCAAACAATAATTTCCATTTGAAACATAACACAAATCATGTTTAGTTTATACAACGACTGGGTCTTAAATTGGGGACATAAATTTGTGTGTGTCAGTTGATAATGCCATATAAACTCGCAAGGACACATAAAATAATTAGAAGCCCAAATCTAAAATTTATTGTCAAAATTGTCTACTAATTGCATCGAGTACGAATTGTTGATGAATTGAAACTGATATTTCCTTTGGGTTTCAGTCAGATTACGCTTGGATAATCAACATAGCTTCAATTATTTAGTTATTGAAAATTCTGAAAATTTATTGAAAAAATCTAGTTGATTTGTAACTATTTCTTGCAAATGGTAGAACCAACAGTTTTCAATGTTTTTCAATTCACTGTTTCGCACTCTTTTAGGTCAACTAAATTAATTTAATGAAAAGGTTAAATGGTAAGCCAAAAAATATACACACACACACTCAACACACACACAGAATCCCCAAAAGTTAGCTTACAAAAAACGGGTGGCCCCAAAATAAAAACAAAAAAATTTATAGCAAAATTGTTGACTTAACTTTTATTGTTGTTGGTAGGTTGTTATGTTCTAGTTGAAGGATAGCAAGCAAACAACTACAGCAACAAAAAGAAAAACAAGCAAATAAATATTTAAAGTGCTACTTGCAGTTGATTTTTGTTTCCTTTTCTTTTTTTTTTTTTGTCGAAAAGGTAGAAAAAGAGAAACAGGTAACCAACAAATGGCGACCACCACGTGCCATCGGAAAATCGAAAACTAGTTAAATATCCACGTGTTTCGGCACTGGGGGAAAAGGGAAAACAACTGAGTAACTGCAATTTTAGTTAAACAGCAAAAAAAAAAAAAATGTTTTTTTTTTTGTGCTTTTGATATTGATTTGCTGTACAATTTGTGTGCAGTTCTTGTAAATGTAACCTAGAAATGGCAGCAACAAGAAACAAGTCGTGGCCATAAATAACGAAAAAGCATAGCCCGGAAACCCCAAAAAGGGAGTAAGAGGAAGAGAGACAGGAATGTCAGGAAGAGAAAAAAAAACCGAAATCAACTTGCCTGCCATTGTTGTTGGCCTTTTTTTAGGCAACAACAAAACTGCTGCGCCTGCAGGTTTTATTTAAGACCACAAGGGGGAAAATAAAAAAATTGGCAACATCAACATGGGATTGCCGACTTAACTATACCCTAAGAAATTAATAAGCTACATCTAGGGAGTTAACTCAAAATGATTTTACAGCTTTTGCGCACAATAGATTACTAAAAATTCGGTTGTTCTCATTAAACTTATATCAAATAAGTATCCACTATTCATTTTGTGGCTACTTCCCTAATATGCAAACAATTCGAACAAAACAAGTTAGCAAATATATTCTGCAATATATTTTTTTGACCTTTTGAAGCAGGGCACACAAATGAATAGGAGTTTTTGGCTGAAAGAAAGAGCGAGATAAAATAAGAGAAGTAAATTTGAAGCAGACAGACAGACAATTGGACAGCCAGCGAGCGCCGGGCTAGACAAACCTAAAGTAAACAACAACAATATAACACAAATTGTTGAAAATGTTACAAAAGTGGCAGGCTGCTGTCTCTTGGCCTCTTTTTCCTCATTTCTCGCCTCTCGCGCCGTCTCCCATTCCCTTGCTTGGTCTTTTTTTAATTAATTGCCAAAAAAAAAAGTGAAGGCAGACAACAAAAAAAAAGAATACAACAACGAACACCAGGCCAAACACTTGTGGCCCTGGGCCCAACTGCGAGTCCTTCTCGTTCGACCGGAAGGAAGTCAGTAAGATTGTGCACAAAAGCCGCACTCACACACACACACACACACACACACACACATACACGGAGATACTCTGGAACACACACGAACACAAACACAGACACAGGCTGTTGCCATTTTGTAGCATACTTTTGCGAGCGCCTGTGTTTATGCGACTTGTAAACTTGGTCTTTGGGCAGGCTGTTGGGACTGCTGCTGTAGCTGTTGTTATTTTCTCACTTCCTTGCTGATTGCCGGCAACATATTTCGCAAATTGCTGTCAAAGTGTTAAGGAAGTTGACTCGGGCCCTGGAAAACCTTCTCCTCCTTCGTTTGAACTGTAAAAAGGGCAACTAAGAGAGAAAGAGCGACTTAGTGTGTGGCCTATATGAAGACTCCTCTAACTAATTGCTTCGCCTGTAAACAAAAACTCTTTTGAAGATGAATTGCTAATGTTGTTTCCCATTTTTCTTTCTCCTTTCTCTACTCTACCCTTATGTTCTCTCCCATTCAAGTAAAATACGAATAATAGTAATAATCATAATCATGAGAACCATGGGTGAGTTTTTATGAGCCTCAGTTGCCGAGTTTTGAGTGTCAAGGCAACAAAGCAACCCGTCAAGATGTACATATGGATAGGCTACTTGAATGATGGTTTTATGCCCAGAAAATGAAGATGAAGATGAATACGAATTGGGTTGGGTGCGTTATGTGAAAGTTTTCCATTTCATTTAAGAGCTCTTGGTGTACAATTTCACTTGGGACCTTTCTACCAGTTTTTTACCTGACAAAGAATTTTCAATTAACGAGTTGCAAATGCACACCCATACGAAGAGACAACAGGCATTTTTCAATTAGCAGAGGTAGCCCAGGCAAGTAACTTGAGAATTGAGAATTACTCGGAACTGCAGAGACAAGCAGCGCCAGCAACGAGGTTTTGCGGCTTCGGGCGTGCAATTAACAGCATCACGTGACCTGCAATCCAAAACGTTGCAACGTTGAGCGGCATGAAAAATGAGGCAAGGCGCCTCCGCCTCCGCCTCCGTTTCAACCTTCGTCTTAGCCCAATCACTGTTTGAATTGACTTTTTGGTGCTGCTCGCATCATTAATTTACTACTACCAAATTCCGAATTCGAATTGAAATTGACTAAGAGTTCGAAGGGCGAACACAAAAAAGAAAAAGAGAGAAACCCAAACAAGAAGGGAGAATAAAAAAAAAATAAATGAAAATAATAAAAATGTAATTAACGCCCAGACCATAGACAAAACGCGTTAGTGGGGCATAGCCAAAGCAATTTTTTCTTTCTCTTCTTCTGGGTTCACTTCGCTCATTTCTTATACAATTAAGTGGCCAATGCCACAATGCCTAGCCTGGCCTTCTTCAACTTTGTCTATGCCTGTCATGAATCTCATTGCTAGGCAGTTGTGGGCGTGGCATTGGCTTTGTTGCTGTTGTTGTTGCTGCTTATCTGATTATGCGGATGGCTGGACCCCCCCAGCCGAGGGAGTTACGCGGGGATGTCCGCCCCTTGACGAGGATGACACGTCAGCGTCAGCTCCGTAGAGAGTTCAAAAGTTTAATTACCCTTCGCAGTAATCAGTGTATATTTGGGCAAAAGAAGTATATAAAAATAAATAAACCAACAGCGGGGGTATCTCAATGAGACCGATGAATTAATCTATGAACAAATAGGATTAAGCCTTAACGACACTGGGATACCCTTCAATCAGCAATCTATGCTGTGCAAACAAATGGAATTAAGCCGATTGAATCTGGGCAATAAATGTTTACCTAAGACAATAAGTATAAGAGAAATAATCTTTTTCATTTTCTTTTATCTCATTCCAGGTACGTCATAAAAGTAAAAAATTTAATGTAATATTTGTCTATCGACAGGCAAGTTGTAAATTACTTTTTGAAACCTAAAACAAAAAGAAACTGACATATTTTTCAAGATCTTTTTAAACTTAACCTTGGAAACTTTCCATTCTGGAACACGTAACCCTAATCGAAATTCAAATAATTCTCATTAACTCATTTTGCTCTAACTACAACTAAAATCAATCAATTCATTTTGCCTATGATGACTTTGCAACACGTTTAACTCCGTAGGCTACCTTTTTCGCACTTGTAAGAGCATTCGAACAAGTTTTAGTAATTTTGCATCATTCCAAAGAAAACAAGAAACAGAAACATGCTCTGCTTGCCCTCTGGGTTGGTCAACATAACACAACTAGTGGGGTGAGGAACCAGGGGGGAGATGTGTAACATGTCCAGTGTGTTCGATAGAATAAAAGTTGATGAACAATAAGACATTGAACTATGTAAAACTGCTAACCACAGTAAACGAAATGAACGACCCACAGACAAAAATTTCTTCGTTTTTGCCGGACAAAAGGGTCCGTGTTAGCCCTCAGGGGGAATTGTGCCAACAAGAGATGGGAAATCGAGATACAAAGCAGCTAATGGTTCCAAGGGGAAGGGAAGGCAAGCAGAAAGCGACTGGCCAGGGCGGGAAGAGAAGCAGACAGCAAGCAACAAAGTGGCGAGTGTGTGGCACAAGATAAGCTCCATTGCATTGTGACTATTGACCACTTGGCTCTGATGCGATGCCAATAGGTTGAAGTTACTTGCTGTCCACTTAAGATATACAAAACCTGAAAAGAAATACAAAATGAGCAGAGCAAGACAGAGAGCGAGAAATATAAATTGATTAATGGATGCAAATGATTGAAGAACGACAAAATAGAATGCATGGAGGGGGAACATCAAAGTTGAGGTGCATACCACGCGCCATGTGGTTCCGCCTCCACATGGGAGGTGCTGACCCCAAAAAAAACAAATTTTCAAACGGTGCAAGAAAGGGGAAAAAACGAGCCAAATAGAGAGAGAGAGAGAGAGAGAGAGAGAGGGAAAGGGAAAGAGAAGAAAGAGTTTTATTTCCAATCAATTGAATGAAGCAACGGTGCATATATACAAGACCTGCGGTTGCTTTTTTTTTATTGCACACTAAAAATGATCCACAGCGTCCGAATTGGCGTTGGCGGCAGCTGCACTACATCCATACGTCCATCTCTGACAATCTCAATCTTCCCCAGTTGGTCTGGGTTGGGCTGACCTGGCTGATGGCTGATGGCTGTACATCGGTCTGCCACTGCCTGCTGCCTGCAATTGTTTTGTTTGCTTTCATGTCTGCCACGCAGAAAAACACACAACAGAAGACGACGAAGTCGAAGGAATTGTAGCGCAAGAATAACAAAACCAGCGACGACGTCGAACTCAACTCAACGTTCGAGTGCGGCAAATGTTTGTGGATTTTATTGAGACGCGGAGGCTGAGTCTTGGTCTCTGTCTCAGTCAGACGAAGACTGAAGAGGACGATGACGTTGATGAATTTCTATTTACTTTGTTTAATTTCTGTGTTTTTATTTGCCATTCGCCATGGCACTCCAATGCCATAGCCGTTGCTGTTGCCGTCATCGAAGCCAAAGTGAGTTTCTGTACTTACATACTATGTAGGTATATTGGGTGCAATTAACGCAAAGTGCTTTACTCTCCTCCTTATGAGTATAGCGGGTGGCGGATGGCGGATGATGGGTGACGGGTGGTTGCGGTGACGGTGGCAATGCCTGTGGAATTGTGAGATTTTTAAGCTGCAATTACCGTTGCCATTGCCATTCGCCTGTTGCCCATTTAATTGATTTTGACGCCGGTTGCTGTGACATCAGTTTCCACTGCCACTCCCACTCCGACTCCCACCGCCGCCTGGCACTTCCTTCGATTTCATCTCCATCAACAGCTGCAATTAGTCTGGTCGGTGTGCGTGCCGCTTGCTGCATTTTCAATATGTGCTAAGTACACAATCTCCGAGTCCAACTCTTCCAGCTTCAACTTCGACTCCATCTCTTCAACCTCATCCTGGGTCAGCTTCAATATAAATCCTTGAATAACACTCATTTTCCTGTTTGTTCCTCTTTTTATTTGTATTTTGTTTTCACTTTACTCTTTTTTTTTTACCCCCTCTCCTCTTGTATTCTCGCCTTCTGAAGCTTGTGTTTGGCGTGTGATTAACTACTGCCAAGTCTTGTTGGTTATTTTGCTTCTCCATCTTCTGCTAGTTAGATTTTCTTTAGAAAATCTGAGTTCTTTGCTTAAAAGAATTTGTTGTTTACTACAACAAACTGGTTGGCAAATTTCAACAAAAATGTTTACTTTAACTTGTTAGCCAGAAATGGAAACTGAAATCCGAGAGTTTTAGTTATTCTATAATTAACAAATTTGTGATTGATTCAGACGATAAATTTTACCTAGCTTTAGAAACTCTACAAGTTTGTAAAAAATTCATTTGAATATTTGAAGAATTCACAAATTTTCATTTTCTATTTTGCAAACGTCAAGAACATGCCCCTTTATTGCTAATGTAAATATAAAATGAATATATTCTATACATGTACGTACATATATAGTATATCACGTACAGGATGAAGTTGAAAGTTAAAAAAGACTACAAGAAAAATGAATCTACAAAATGCAATATTCAGGCAAAGACTGATGAAGTTGCATGTCCTGCTTGGTTGCAGTTTAGCATTAATCTTGTCTATTAGATGCATGTGTGTGTGTGTGTATGTGTGTGATTGAGGCTACTGTCAGATGTAAAATAAACAGTTGTAAAACGTATTTTACTCTTCACAAGAAACTCCAAAATGAGAATGCTTTGCAGAGAGTTCAAATACATTATTTAACGGCCATTCCGATAATAAGTTTAGTTCCCATAAATTCTAATAGCATCGCTGGCTAAATTTTATGAGTTGCTTCCTCATTACTCTTCTAACTCTAACACTCTTAACACTGAACAAAAGAACAACAAGTGCATGTAGTAAATCAATGTTGCACAAAACTAGATATTATATGGGCCCCCCCCCCTTCATATATATGTCCGCCGAAATTGTTCTCATAACTTTCCGCACCATTGCAAATGGCTCGCTACATCTACCTCATCCACCCAAGAGAGCATCAAGAAGAAAAAGCAAAATAAAAACAGAAGACGAATAAATAACTCAAAGCTAAACAATTCATGGCCGTAGACATAATCGTGACCCTTGGGAAAATGCCAGAAGACTGAGATATTTTAATGAATGAAGCTAAACATTTTTTTGTTGATCTTCTTGCTTTAAAATTCGACAATAATACGAATGAAGCTTAACTCATATTTTTCCTCCCTGCTCACATTTTTGTACCGAAACTTAGCTCATTGTTCACAGTCCCCTTCACTACGCCCATGCACCGATTTATTAGTGTTTGTGGTTCATGTTTGTGTTTCTGTTGGAAAATATTTCATGCGAGCGTTGAAAGCAACGTCCAGGACTAGGCCAGAGGAATAACTAATAATAAATTGGCGCTTAATCAACTTGGGGGCACATGCAACAACTGGCCACAGAAATGTTGCAGACGCCAAGTAGATGAAAATTGTGTATCAAGTGGAATTAATTTTGAGTTGAGGCGCCTCTTTGCCACAAGATGGGCAAACCAAAAAAAAAAAAATGCTAAAAAAAAAACGAGAGAAAAGCAAGAGAAACAAAATGCATAGTAAATAAAATGCAATCAAATTAAATGCAGCTAAAGAAAAAGAAGGCAGCAACAAAAGCAGCAACAACAACAACAACTGAAGTGGCAGCAACTTCACCAACAGCAACAACTACGACCGAGTGCACTTGAGAACAGAAAACTTTGGAGATTGGCGCTAGTTCAGGCCCATCACTGGCTTTATCCCTCCCCTCTACACCCACTTGACGTCTCCCTGTTGTCAGCCTGTTGCTTGTCTTTGTGGCTCAGCGTGGCGCAACTTTTCTTGTTCTTGTCGTTGTTGCTTTTGGCGGTCGTTGGTTGTTGTAGGCGCAGCAGCGGAAGCAGAGGAAAATAATAACAACAACAACAAAAACAAAAACAACAGGGAGCATAAATTTAGCAGCCACAACAACAAACAAACAAAAAACTGGACTGAAAATTATAATTTGCTCTTGTTGCCATAGTTGTTAAAGCCCTGTTAAAATGCTGTTGTTTTTTCTCCCCCCAACCACCCGAAAAAAAACCAAAAGAAAACGAAAGAACAACCAAAAATCTTAAGCAACTTCATGTGTAGCAGTGTTAGCAGGCTCTATAGAGCGCTTTGTGGCAGCCACATGTGGAGGCATCAGCTAACAGTTTCTAGTTTCCACTTTGTAGGCGATTTTCTTTTACTGTTGTTTTTGTTGTAATCGTCCCTGGGCCGTGGGCCGTGGGCCATGGGCCTAGACTGGTATTTATTTTGATTTTTTCACTGTTTTTCTTTTATTCTTGGCGCTCCGTTAATGATGATGAAGCGCAGCATGTTGAAAGGCAAATAAACAGCAACCGAATCAGGGGCAATACGAGTAGCAGCTGCTCTTCCACACACACACACACACAGACACACACAAACACACTTTCATTAAGCAAACGTTGCGGTTAAAAAAAAAATTCATTAAAACAAAGTTTTTTTGTCTATTTTTTTATGCTGTTTTCCATTTCATTTTTCTTTGCTCGCTCTCCATTTTGTTGGATGACTTTGTCCTAACGGCAGAGAATCGCTTTAGGGCCGGAGCTTCTTTAAAGCAAACAAAACGCACGCGCGTCAGTAGCAGACATTTAATTTGCATAAAAAGTTCGCCATCTCTCACGACTATAGCTTACCCTGGGGGGTTAGGTGACACCCATATCATCATCACTCTCCAACAGTTCCAAATACCTCCTCCTATAAGACCAAAGTCAAGACAACGCAGCGGTGAAAGAGAAGCAGCAGTAGCAAGAGCACGAACAGGATATTCATCTGGTGGGTGGGCTGATTGTTTGGCCAGTCGGCGAACCGCGACGACTTCTACAACGGGAAATAGGCGAAATTTGCATAATGTTAATTTTAATTTGAAATTTCGCCACTCAATGTTGGCCTAGTCGTTGGCCAGAGGAATACATTCTTTACAACGT
The DNA here is from genome assembly GCA_024703675.1 of Drosophila nebulosa. Lineage (NCBI taxonomy): Eukaryota > Metazoa > Arthropoda > Insecta > Diptera > Drosophilidae > Drosophila > Drosophila nebulosa. Next base: position 10,849,845 of record JANFPS010000004.1, on the reverse strand, counting down.
GTTGATGCGCCACATTAAATTTCCCCTTAAGCCAAGAAACTAAACATTAGATGAAATAGTCCATGCGATGAGGCCAATATCCAGAGATCGATGCATGAAACCGAATCGTTGAACGGTTACCGTAATTATGGCAGCTCAAATTTTTGCTTGGGGTTAAGACTTTTTAATCAGAATTTACGGTTTTAGTTAGTTAACGTTTATCTGCTCTATTTATAGCTGTTCAAAAGTGTTGCAAATATGCACATCTTAGGGCAAAGGGCAAAGTGCAAAAAGTTTGCCACACCGTCGTTTCTTCTTTTTTGGTGTTGGCTTTATCACATCTCTCAGGCCAGCGTTGTCATAATGCGACTTGTAAAGTTTAGGTCATGACATGACCGCAAAGCAGTTGCAGCAGCTGAAGCAGCAAGATGAGAATTTATGTGACCCGTTTATGGGGCAACTCCAGGCACAAAGTGCATAATTGGCAATGTTGCAGTGGCCGTTGCCGTTGCCGTTGCCGTAGACACAGATTTATACAGCTGACGCAAGCTAGTTAGAGGGGCATGGGCCTAATTAGCGCATTGCCACTTGTGTCTAATGACCCTGTTAGACACGGTTACTTTGCATTTCTCCCAGAACAGTGAGTAAAGCTCTGTGTGTAGATCCACCATTGAAAGGGGTCGAAGGGGACAAGATGGAATGGGTAAGAAGGAAAAGGTCAACCCACGCACTGGGCGCCAATAAATAATAGATTCCATGCTCACATTACCCAAGTGCATTGCTCTCAATCTCTTGTAACCCTTGTGGGGCTGACGTTGCCATGGCAAATCATGCTGTCTAAATTTGTATTTATTAGACAATGCGCCACGGGGCGTATGTGTAATATGCTATTAGATGCATTCCAATCCAGCATGACAGGCTATGGCCGCAAATATGCCTGTGTGTGCGTGTGTGTGGAGTGCTTTATGTGGGTGGAGAGAAGGAAGAACTTAGAATTTGAATTGGATTAGCAAAAGAGAAAAAGATTTTCTATCCATGTAGTATGTAGGAAAACGGTTCTATTGAACCCGAACCCGTTTCAAGTGCCCACATTATCATATCTTATGCTAGTATCTTTGCAAAAAGAAAAAGAAATCCAATAAAAATAATAAAGCCGAAGCAGAACCAGACTCAGACTGAGAGACGATGCGCCACAGTGTGAGCCATAAAAAAAAGGAGCCATGCAACACACAGAGCTAGAGCGAAAAACGTTAAAATAATAGAAAGCTGATGTTCTCAGCTTTGTCTGCTGCATATTTTTCTTTCTATTTTGGTTTTGAAGCAAAATAGACTTTGCATACCATGACTGGAGGGTAAAATTGTGTGTGTGTGTGTGTGTTTGTGTTTTATCTATAAAAAGGGGCTCCTTAGTCACAGTTGTTCTTCTTGCTGGTGGAGTGTAACAAAATATATATACATATATCAAATAGGGAGTCAAGGGCGTGGCATCATCTCGTTTATCTATGATGAGAGCTTTGCTGAGTTTCGCAGTTAACCATTTTTGTTTTTGTTGTCTCCTTTTGTTTTTTGTAATTTCCAGCATTGTCAGCATCAAGTAGCTGTGGGGTAATCGAAGTTGGTTGCTGCTGCTGCTGTTGTTTATGTTGCAACCCGACGGCAACACAACACCAAAAGCAACAACAACAAACTTTATTCACATTGAATCGCACACAGCAACTCGTCAACCGTTCAATGAGCAAATAACATGTCAAGTTGCATTATATTTTTGTTCAGAGTTTGAATAACCCCTGAAGCACAGTGGCTAAAATGTCAACGGAATTGAAATTTATAAACGACAAGGACCAACACGAAGTCATTTAGCAGAAAAAACTTGCAACTTTCTTAATTAATTGATTAAAAATTGTTGAATTACTCGATTAGCAAACTTCTTAAATAAATCTTATGCGATCAACTATTTGTCTCTGTTGAACCACTGTGGCAGTGTTTGCCTTCGATGGCTTCGTTGTTGGTGTCCGCTTAAACTAACTACAGCAGTCACGACGGCAAAAGCATCGTTTTTATCAGTCAACCTGCGCCCTCTGGCCATTGTCCAGTCCCCAGTCACCAGTCGGACCATTGCCATCTCTATCTCTGTCTAGCCTCTAACATCTCTCTCTCTCTCTCTCTCTCTCGCTCTCGCTTCATGTATGTGTGTGTGCGCGCTCGCTAAAATGGCTGGCAATTTAGAATTTATGGCAGCTGCATGATTTGTATGATATGAACGTAAGCAGTTTGCACTCACGTACCTAAAAGAGGAGGACTATGGGACGTGCAACTGAAGGGCGGCGGATCCAGATACAGACAACTCTGGAGCAGGAAGTGGGAGCAAAAAAAAAAAAGGGTTGTGTCTCTCCCTCCTTCTCTCTGTCTCTCTCTCTTTTGGTTTGTGTCTCTGTCTTAGCCCGGGGCAGCGGCACATTTGTCTATTTGAACTTGCCTGGGCAAAATGTGATCATTTAATTTGAATTCGCGTCTGACATGCTAGCCCCAAGGCTCACTCTAACCATAGAGTGAGCGAGCTGAAGTATGCTGCTCATGTTTTAGTCGCTGCTCATTTGCATTTAAGTCTGTTATTTTTTCTGCGAAAAAATTGGTTAATTTAATTCTCATGTAAAGTGGCAAAAGTCTGGAAAGGAGTAAGGAGTTGAGGGCCGCAATTTGCTCATTAAAGTGCAGCCAGCCATGGTCCTTATCCATGCGCTTCCGGCCAACATCAGCTGTTGCTTTTGTTGTGCCATCGCATTATGCGCGTAAGCGTAAAACTTTCAATTATTTAAATTATGCCACATGAACAATGCCACAGAAGCTTCAACTCCAACACATATGCCACCAACAAGCAGCAACGACAGCTGCAGGTTGCTGTCTGCTGTTGCTGTTGCTGCTGCTGCTGCTTCTACTCCTGATGTCGCTGATGCTTGTTCCCAACATCGTCGTCTGCCATGTAACAAAATTGCCGCAAGTTAAACGCATGTCGACAGCCCCCTACCAAACCCCCTACCATTCCAAGCATTCATCTATCCATTCCCACCGCTGCCACCCCACATGGCCATTGCCAACCAACTACCCACATAATTCATTCATATCATCAGCGTGTTGCCTCACCGAGAGACCGAGACAGAGAGTGAGAGTCAGTGAGACACTGACTCGGATGAGTGATGGCTCCAACATATCCACGCATATCGACATCACTGCCATTGTGTAAATGTCACTTCATCCCATTTGGTAGACGGGCGCGTTCTCTGTTATTTATTGAGAATATATATTGCACATACGCCGTGTATGACGAGTGGCAACGAATGGCAAAAAAAAAACACAATAACCAGACAACTATTCAAGTGTGAGAAGACTGAAAGATGTGAGGGCTCTTAAGTTCTGCTGTGGATTATGCAATCAAATGCATAAACGAATATATATTAGAAATTATATCAAGTCAAAGAGTGTATATGGATTGCTAATCCTAATCTATGCTCTTCGATTCATTCAGAGAATTCTGACTGCATCAGTTTTATCAACAATCTAACATGCTGACCGCCGGAAGATTCGCAAAGTTGCAGGGCATAAAGACTAGAAAGAGAACACTCGAAACTTTTCGCAAATTGGATAGTTAAAGTGTCCTCTTTACTGCGTCAGTATAAATTTTCATTGTCTAGACTTTGTCAAATAACTTTATAGCTCAATCTCTCACAGTGTAAGCCTTTGCTGACATCACAATTAAGCCATAACTCATCGGCTATTTGCAATATTCGGAATTTGTGCGTCAGCCTGTTCCCGTTTCTCGGTTACATGCCATTATAGCCATAAAAAGAGGCTTACCTCGGACAGTGCCAGGCAGCGAGGGAACAAAATGCCACACACGAGCATCAGCACCAACGAACTTCATACATACAACAAAACACAACAAAACAAAAGAAAAAAGGAAAACCCAAACAGCAGCGGCAGCAACTGAATGGAATTGGATCCATATGAGTGAGTGAGTGAGTGAATGAGTGCCTGCTAGCCAGCGAGCGAGTCAAAAAGATACAGATACATATTTTCATTCATTGCTGTGTTGGCCCCTCTCTCGGATGATGGTTATTCTCGTATTCATATTCGCATGTATTTACTTTGTATCACTTGTCACTGCGGCTCGGTTTTCTCTTCTCTTTTTTTTTCTCTGAGTTCCTTTTTTTTTCTTTTTGATTTTTTTATTATCATTGCTGTTGTGGGGGTGCCTGTGATTTTTTATGGCTCATCTGTAGCCAGAGATTCAGATTCATACAGACATGCTGGAACTGGAGCTGCTGCCGGAGCTGTTGGTATTATTATTATTATACCATTCCTCATCAGCTTGATTCGCCATTCATTGTTGTGTTTATAAGGCGCACAAATATTTTTCATTATTTGTTTGCTGCTGTCGCAGCTGTTGAAGGGATTAATTTCTTGATGTACCCATGCAACACGACAATATGTGTACATATAGGTATATATATTTGAGGTATATTAATATTTATCTGCGTACCACCCAGTCAACCGGATCACTGATACCGAAGCGTTTATACCCTGCGCGATTTCTTAATCGTAGTATACCTCAGTGAATGATATTTTTAAATCTATTTAGTTAGAAAAATGTTAAGCAACTAAATAGAAATAGAGCTAACAGCACATCGAAGACAAATATTTGATTCCATATAATGAATATACCCAATTCGCAAGCATGAAAAATGTCAACGCTTCGCGTTGCCAGTGACAACTTTGGCATTGCCCCAATCTCTCCAGCCGCTAGAGCCTAGACTTTCCTTCACTCACCCAATTGCGTTGTGGTCGGAGGCTTCAGCTGCTGTGCAATTGCGTGGAAGGGTATTGAAAGTAAGTCTCCACTTATCTCGTCCCTACAATCCAGTGGAAAATATGCTAATGGAGGAGCATCAACCCGAAGCCATCAGTCAGAAAAGTAAGAGGGGCAAAAGGGAAAACGAATTGAAAAGAAAAGCGAAATGAAATTCTCTATTTCTGCCACTTCACTTCCAAGCGTCAAACGGTTTCTATTGTATAAAAATTCTTCTGCCCCACACCTAGACGCGTATTTTTTCAAGGGATTATCATTTTCCTTCTGTTTTTTCTGTTTTTTTTTCTATTTTGTTGTTGTTGTTTTTGTTGTGGAAATTGTTTTAGATTTTCCCTTTGTTGCCTTCTCGACTAACGCTTCATTGTAACGCATTTTCTTTACCCTCTGTTGATACACTGTCGTTATGTTTATTTTTTTTTTTCCAAAAATTTCCATAGGATTATCTGAAGGATTTAATTTTAGTTGTGTATTTGTTTTCTATTTGTTTGGTAATTCTTGGAGAGAAAAGACTAAAAGAAAACAAAAGCTTGGCCTCTGATATGAAAATGGGAAAAAGGTTGCTTCAAACAAAGGACCAGCTAAAGCTGAAGCTGAATCCTTTTCCCAATTACTTAAACATAAGCACGTACTAGAGGATTTAGAATTATATCCTTCGTTCCCATTTACTGCAAGCAAATGCGCAAAGGGAGATACGATACACTAAACAAAGATTTTGAAATATCATACATCATTTTGTTTTGATAATGGTGATAATGGAAATGAGATTTCAGTTTGTTTCGGTAACAAATTTGTGTTCATAAAGAAAAAAATTAAAATAAACGCAACTTAATATTCAAAAATATTGTTTTTTAAATGACGATTTTGCTTGTTTCCTAGAACAAAAGAAATCCAGGAATTGTGATATGAAGACATTACTACTTATGTACCTAATGGTTTTTGTTTGTCACTTTTTTGAAGCAATTCTATTGATAATATATTAAATTACATATATTATTTGCCAGATACTATAAATTTACTGTTTCTTAATCTGCCTTGGCAATTCACATTTTCATCTGCTCAGTTCACTTGCTGTCAGAGTGTCTGTCAAGCAAATCAAAATAGACTGTCAGAGTGTCTGTCTGCTTGTATGCCTGTCTTTCGGTCTGTCGGTCTCTCCAGCCTGGCCTAGTTTGCGCCATGCAAATTATTTCTGACACTTTCATTTTGCGGCTTAATCAAATTGCATTTGGACTTAGAATAGAATAAACATTTTGAAAAATAAATGCGGCTTTAACTTCCAATCCTATTAGAAAAGCTATTCGATCAATATAATTATGGGCTAAAATTTTTAGGGTTACGAAAAAACGAATTTAATTCCCGTTGGCTCTATTAAAATCACATTCTGCCCTTCATAAAGTGCCATTTAAATTGCCTCATAAATTTATATAAATGGCAGAAAAACATAAAATTTGAAATCAAGAGAACAGAGAGAAGTAAAAAATTTAAGTTGATTGCATAAATCAAAATATAAACTGCAATAAATTATGCAATTTGCATTTAAAATCGTAAAATAAATAACAAACAATATGAAACAATAAGAATGAAAAAATGCAAATAAATAAATATTATTTGATATGTATGTTTTGAAATGTTTGTTCCCACATAGAAAACGAAATGCCAAAACCCATGTGAAGCTAATTTGTCAGCTTGTTGATGTCAGAATGACATACAGACACTGACAGAGCAACAGAACAACAGACAGACAGCCAGACTTGGCATCACTAAGGGGGCCACGGCTGGGGAGAATGTCAGGGCAGGGCTGGGTATCGTGATGGACGGTGGAAAATACCACAAAGCCGTGAAGCCGTCACTCAATCAGATGCACCAAACGAAACGAATTGAAATCTGCGTGAATGAAATGCAATTTGCAATTTACAATTTACAATTAACTGTGGAATGATTTTGCTCTTACGTTTTTTTTTAATTCAATTTATGGCAATTACCCCATAATATTTATGGCAAAACCGCAAACATTTTGTCAAGAGGCAGCCAACAATATTGCCGGTGTGTGTGTGTGATAATGTTAAATGGGCGTGTCGCACAATTGGCGTTAATTAATTGCCGACAAGTGCTACCTGTTGATCATGTTAAACATTCCCAATTACAACCACAACGACAACTAAGGTATCCAGTTAGAAAAATTGGAAAACTAACAATTAAATTTTCAGTTACCCTCTCAGCAAAATGATTTAACTTGCCTGCATCTAGACTTACTACAAACACGTTTTCTTTCATTTTGACTATTTACGAAATGCAGTGGTTAACTTCACATTTTCTAAAAATATGTATTAGACTGCATATTTAATTTTCTATCTGCATTGCGTAGCTAATATACCCTTCTCAGCATTGTACAAAATTTAAAAAGCAAATTAATGAAATTTGCAAAGAAACGAAAATGTGCAATAGAAATTCCGAAACAATTAGAAATATATAGAATTGATTTTGGGGACTCAAACCTCATGCCAATACATCTATTTAGCGTGTAAGAATAATTGAAATGGTATTTCGACTTTGCTTTTTATGCCAATCAAAAATATTCATATATGCGCGTTAAGTGTGACACATTAAAGTGAATTGAAGGTGAGATTGAATGATTCAGCTTAATGACAATTAAAGGAAACGCCCAAAACATTTTGAAAAGATATTTACAAAAAAAAAAAAAAATTATCTCAATTTCTTGTTTATTAAAAGGGCCATCTGTCCCACTCATACTCTCAATCGCGTTCGTATCTGATGTAACAAAAGCGTTAACAATGCTTGTTGACCAAGAGAGTGAAGAAGACTAGGGGATAGTCTATTCTGTTTGCTGATTAGAGCACAAAATTTATGGTTGTCGTTTAATTAGGGGCAATATGATGACACATGTCTACAAATCGATATGCAGTAAGGATCGACAGCAGCTTATTGGTCCAATAATGCAACAGATTTGTCAGATATTTGCCTCCTGGTCATGTGCACAGGAGTCGCTTTCACACACAATGCACACACACACACACACACACCACTTAAATTTACCCATCCAAGAGAAGCGAAACAAACATTTGCAGTTCTCATCTGGTGGCAAGTCTGGGCTTCACTTTCTATCTGTGTGTGTGTGTGTGTGTAAGTGGGTGGGTGTGGGTGTGGGTGTGTGTGCCAGACATTTACCTCGTGTAAATTTTCGACTGTAAATAAAAGCAAAGTGCAAGGAGAGAAAGGATAAGCAAACTTAAATGTTAGCTAATGTCGCCTGCCCTTTAAACATTTACCATAATGCAACTATATTTTTGGGCTATAGTTTAGCCAATGGCAACATTGTAGCCCATAATGATGTAAATAATTGGACGCAAGATACAAGGGAAGTTAACTCAATTAGATGCTCTTTGTGTCCACTCAAGTGCAGTAATTAGTCAGCCCAGTGCTACATTATGTAGCCATAATAGAGAATTAAACGTGACTTCGACTGGACAAAGTTGCCTAACTCAATTAAATACTTGAAAGAGTTTCAAATGTAAATCCGAAGCAAACAAGTAAGAGTTCTGATGATCTTGAGCTTTAGCAAATTATTTCATTTATGTCTGATAAGCCATCTGAGTAGGCCGACAAACAGGTTTTATTTTGAATGACTCGAACTGGTTTAGCACAAATTCACTGATTAACGCAAAATATTATTCGCCAAGTGTCGTCGAGGTTTCAGATTTATGCATGATTTCCAGGAAGTAACCGAATCGCTCTACAATTACAATATATATGTATATAAGGAGTCTCGTGCAGAAACGAAGAGCATCATGCGACACCGTTAGGAATAAGAAAACGTAACGTAAAAGAAAGTAAAGAAACAGAGAGGCGAAAAGAAGTAAGATAAGTCTAGAATTATATTGTATGAAAAGTATCGCATATCATCAGCCGCCAAGGACAAGGACAACGACGAAAAAACAGCAGGATGAAATTCCAGAGGCAGTGGCCGGGAGAGACTGTTGCGACTCGAGACAGGAGACAGGAGACAGGAGACTTTGCCATTGTCTGGATGTAATGTAGCGCCACATTTTGTGCTGCTGCCATGTTTTATTGTCCTTGCTGCTGTTCGAATTTTTGTTGTTGCTACTGCATATCGCATATCCTAGCCATATACAAACGCATTTATTGAAGATTTACAACGGCAACTTGCAGACAAACAGGAGCAACAACAACAGCAACAAATGGGCAACATTTGGTTTGCCTTTGGCATTCTCCTTATTCTTTGTTTTGTCTACACCCCGCTGGCTACATAATTTCATTTACGTTGCCTGGATCGGGCATACATATATATATATACATATATATGTATGTATATGTAGGGGAATGGCTATGAGAATGGAAATGCGAACGCAACGTAAAAGTTTGCAGTTATGTACGCAACAGCAACAACATCAAAAATGCTTATAAGTATGCTGCCTTTTTGCAAGTTCTTGCCAGTCACTCCACCGCCCCAAGCCTTAGGAAATCCCCCCCCTCACACGCAACGACACGTACGAAACGAAAGTACCGAATGATGGCCATGACATACGCAGGCGGCGCGCAGGGCAGGGCAGAGCAGGGCGGGAAGGCAGACACGTCACGGTAAAAGTTAAAAGTTTGCCATCAATGTTTGCATTTCGAGTTTCTCTCCTGGCAGTTCATTTTGCTTCACACACAAACGTCCTTGACAGCGCCGTAGACGGATGCTGCAGCTGCTGCTGCCGCTCATGCCAACACTTTGTGCGCCTGGGAAGTGACTTTTTCGTGCAATGCATATGCAAAATTTAGCGTAGACTCGGTCTTAAACTCATTAGCTGGTAGCCTATTTAAGCAAACTTTCGCTTGACTGACGGCCAAACTTTGCTAATAAGTCAAAGATCAGCGTAAATTTATAGTTCATGCGAATCCGCGAAAATCAAGTTGGCAAACTTGCCAAACAACGTGAAAAATCTTAATGCTAAAACCCGGTTGTATGTATGTATATTTATTTTGTGGTTGCTACATATGAAAGAAGCGTATTTATATCAAAGTTATATGATTATTGTATGCATACTTTAAAGGAATTTAAACTCCAAATATAGTAGCTCTAACTATAGTTTCCTTATCCCTGAACATACAATTTTAGCGCTCTGTCATTCGAGATATATGAAAGATATCGGCTTTTCAATTCCAATTTAAGGAAATAATTTTCTTTGGTTCGCATTTTTTAATATGCTATACATTTTCTGTTTATCGTTCAAATTTTTATATATTTATGCACATTGCAATGCTTGCAAAATAACTTGGCAAATTAGATAATTCTCTAGAAGCCCACGAACGTATCCCAAGTGTGGCGGCAAAGTTAGTTTGATAGTTCCATCAAGTTGAAGTCCCCCGTGCAGGTGCAGCAACAGCAGCAACTATAGAAACAACTATGTACAGGGAGTTTTTGTCAAGAAGGGGAGGGGGAGAATGGATGCTGCTGTGGGAAGGGGGGGCGAATGTGGTTTGAAGCTTTAATCTACTTCTGTTCCAACCGCTTTCCACTTTATTCATATCCACCTACTGTCTGTCTGTTTGTCTAACTGTCTGTCTATCCGTCGGATTGTTTGTCGGCTTGCTTAGCTCTCCCTCTTCCTTACTCCTTCTCTACGCTCTCGTTCTCGTTCTCGCTCTCGTTGTTGTTTGTTGTACGTGTCGTCGTGGTGTTGTACGCACGTAAACGATGCCGAGTATTTATTACGCGCACAACTTGACATAATTCCTTTTTTCCGCTCTGGCAGTTGAGAGAAGGAAGCGATAGCAAAAGAACCCTGGGCACAGGCACTCCACTAGATGGGATGAGCCGAGCTGAGCTGAGCTGAGCTGATGCAGAAGTTTGAACTAATGTTGCCGCCCCTCAGAATAAATGCCACTTTAGTTGTTGCGACACCGATATAGATTTATGGACAACATGCTACCCGTCTGTCTGCCTGTCTCAGTTCTCCTTGCATTACGCGTTCATTGAGTACATTCAATTGGCATCATTATTATCATCATAATCATCGGTGACTATATCAGAGCGTAGAACAAGTTTTGACTTAACAACTTCATCAATAAGGCGTACACTTGAAGCTTTCTTTCTTTTCCATTGTTGTTTTTGTTCTTATAGTAGTGTATATGTCGCACAATAAGATTTCTTAGCGCATTAAGCATCTCCACATCCACATCCACATCATCAACGACATCAACGACATCAGCGGCATCAAGAGCAACAAATAAACACCATTAGCAGCCAACAAAATGTAAGCCAAAATGGGCAAAAATAATACGAGAAGTGCGGCGTTAATGGCAACGATGGCAATGTCGATGGCAACTGGAAGCGGCAGCATGTGAACATGAGCATGGGAAGGCAAACGATATTATGATTATGATTATTATGTTGTTATTAGATTAAGAGCAATTTTAACTTTTTCCGCCCTTCTGCTGCTCACCCACCCCTTTTTTCCGTTTCCGCCTTTGTGCTCATTTCCTTTTCGGCATTGTTCCAGCTCCAGCTTCAGCTCGACATCGACTTTTCCCATTCATTCATTCATTCATTCTATCTTCTTCTTGCCTTGTGCGTCATCACTTCTTCCACTTCTTTTGCCTTCTGGCTTACGACACTTGACGCCGCCGCCCAAGCAAGCGAAGTAGCAAGTTATACGAGAGCAGCCCAAAAGGCCCAGACACAAACCCAGACCGAGTCCCAACCCAGAGCCAGGCAACAGTTCGTTCTCCATTGTTTTTAGCCGGGGCTTTAGCCACGCTTAATTGGTTAGCTTTTATTACTTGGCAAGTGCTGGAAGCGCATAATTTGTTACGCAGCTACAGCGGGATGAGTCCAGAGGGGGGTGGGGGGAGGCTTACTTTGAATTCAATATGAAGATTATTTTACAGACAGTGCTTAGGCATTTACAATAAGACGAGTTGATGGCCCCGAAAAAAAAACTCTCAAAACAACTTGAGAGCCTCTTAAAATGGCATTAATTTCAACGGAGTCAATGAATATAGAAATATGCAACAAAGGCGAAAAACGCATGAAAAGACAATTAATTGATTTTAATTGTCAGTTTTAAAACCATTTTGAGGAGTCATACGAAATATTAATATGCCCAAAAGTTCCTACTCATTACTAATCAATTTTCTTTTGTTTAGCAATTAAAACTTTAGAATATTTCTCATTCAATACTCTTTGATATAAGAATGAAACGGGAAACATTCCCGAAAATGTGTCAGAGTTAAGAAATCTTTTTTTTTAATTAAATAAGCACCGTGCATTAGGACGGTTTAGATGGGTTGGGCTGGTCTGGCCACGCCTCAGCCTAACCGCCTACACACACACACACATACACACAAAAGAAATAGAAAGGCACGCGGCCTTTCCTCCTCCCGTGGACCGGCGTTCTTTGGTAGTTTGTGGCGCAATGAATTTAAATTGTTTGCCATCATTTCCTGCCTTAAAGTTGGTTTCCTTTCGAAGGGCTCTCCCAAACACACACACACACAGAAACAGAGGCACACAAAAAGAAAAGGGCAAAAAGAATATTGTGTGTAAAGAGGGCAGACAAAAAGAAATTACTTAATTACAACAATTATTAAATAGCAGCCGAAACTTCTGCTTATACTCAGCACAACAAGAGCAAAAAAAAAAAAAGAAAAAATTAAGTCGACGGCCATAAAAAAATGTTGATAGAGTGAGGAGTGAAGGGAGGAAAGAGTTGCTGCTGGTTCATGTTGTTGTCTGTTATTTTAATTAAATATTTTCACACCTACTTCATTTGGAGCCCAGCAGGGCTACCGAATGCGGGAGGGGTTCAGAATCGGGTCAGGACAGGTCGGCTTGGATCGCGTTGGTAGCTAACAAAGAGAGGATTTTCTTTTACCAGTCATCTGGGCGTGAATGTGTTTTGCTGTCTAGCATCTTCTGCCAAGTCGGCTCTAATAAAAATAATTGCCAGGCGAAAATTACAAGACAGGGCACAAGACGACACGACACTGAGCAAGTTTATGCGCTGTAAAATTGCAGGCGAAATAATTGAAAAGCATCGACTGCAGCATTGTCCTTCTGGTGGTGTTGCTGCATCCTTGAATCCTTCTTCTTGGTGGTTGGTGAAAGAGGATAGATAAAGTTTTGTTCGCAGCACCGAAATAATAGCTGGCCGAAAGAAAAAGGTTATAAATATTTTGTGCCCGGCTTCCGCTTGCAGCGAAAAGTCATTTTTCAGCTAAATGAATTTGCCCAAGTTGCGGGAAAAACTGCGCAAAAAACACCAAGAGCGAAAACTTTTTTTGTCCTGCAAATGGAAAGGGGGGGAAATTGCTCTGTCATTGGGGTCAGGTCAATGGGCAACTAATGAGGCAACCTTAAGATGCTCTTCTACTTTTGACTTTTGCTACTTCACCTTACTGTTTTGCTCACTATAAATATAACAAAAAGCGTTGCTTACGAAATGCGTTTTCCATTGCAGGACCACCAGGACCCCCAGGCCCTCCCGGCAAGCGAGGGAAACGTGGCAAAAAGGGTGATACCGGTGACAAAGGAGAACCGGTAAGTGATTGGTTTGGTTGGACTCAAAGCACAATGCGTTAAACCGAAAAAAAAAACCTTCTCTAAACTTAGGGCCTCAATGGCATAATCGGCGAAAAGGGTGCGGCTGGCAAACCTGGCGATAAGGGCCAAAAAGGCGACACTGGCCATCCCGGCATGGATGTGTTCCAAACGGTTAAGGTAAGTGCTCGGCAGGCCAATCCGACATTCGCTTTCCAAAAAAAGCTGCTGCAGAGAATACTAAAACACAAAAAAACAAAGAGAAATACGCAATTTCCAAATCTAAAACAAAATTGTCAACCAAAAATTGCGCTTTTTGCATTCGTAGGGTCTGAAGAGATCGGTGACAACGCTGCATGGCGGCACGCTGGGCTATGCGGAAATAGTTGCTGTTAAGGTATTTCCTTTTCCATAAATACATTTCAAGCGTTCTTTTCCTAGACTAGACAGGACTCAAACTCCATCTCTGTGTCCACCACGTAACCACCTCCACCTCTTTCCCTCCAACCTGTTTGCCTACTCCTTACAAATTTAGTTGGCCAATGCGAGAGAGCAAAAAACATTTGCAGCATTTGTTGTTGTCCTTGTTGGCTCAGTCTCCATCTCCTGCCATCAGAAGTTGTCCTTTTTTTGCTATCCTTTTTGTAGTATTTGTAGTTTTGTAGTTATTTATTGTCCTGCTCGGTTGTTGTTTGCAATGCTTTTAACTTGTCTTAGTCCTGCCTAAGATCCTTTTGATTTCATAAATGTAACTTAAATTTAGCTGGGGAATTTTTCCTAGATTTTGCTTTCCATTTTTGTATATGTAGTCTTTAGTTCTTTGGTGTTTTTTCTCTTAACTTCTCTTCTTTTTTTTTTTCTTATTTCGGCTAACTTTTGGGCTTTTGCAGCAGCTAAGTGTTAAATGATTTTATTTAACCCATTTTAAGTTTATTATTTATTAACATTTTTTACATTTACTTTTTGCGTTGATTTTTTAAACAATTTGTTGTTGGTGTTGTAAGGACTTGCAAGAAGCTGGCGTTAATGTATCCGCTTCCACAGTCATACAACTGAAGGTAAGTCCTCCTGGGACTCCCCCATCTATGCATGTCCTTGTTTTTTTTTTAACTCCCTAACTAAAGCCTGGCTCTGGCTTATGCACTTCCGGTAATAAACCAAACTTCTTTCACAGGGCGAACCGGGAGAACCTGGACCACCAGGACCGCCGGGCGAAGCAGGTCCAGCAGGAGCGCCAGGAGAGCGAGGACCTCCCGGAGAAACTGGTCAGGGCCTACCGGGTGAGGCAGGGCAGCCGGGACCCATTGGACCGCCTGGTGTGCCTGGCGCACCTGGCACAAAGGTAAGTCTAAGACAAAAGGCAGAGATAACACAACGACACACACTAAAAACACAGTCACGGACTCACCCACGCACTGATACGAGAAAGAACAAAGATGTCACAAGGATTAAATCCATTATTATTTGTATCTCTTGGATAAACATTGTGACATTTTAAGTGACTACGAGTGAGTCGTTGTCATCCTGTCTCTGCTTTTTGGTTCTTCCCATTTTCCCTTGAACAATATTTATCGTTTATTTATGTTTTCAGTGTGTGTGTGTGTGTGTGTGTGTGTGTATAGATTTCCACTTAAATTTTCCACAAAATGACTCACTCTCAATTTCTTTGTCTATTCTCGCTCAACAGGGTGACAAAGGTGATCGTGGTGATCGCGGCCTTACCACAACCATCAAGGGTGACGAGTTCCCCACGGGCATTATCGAAGGTCCACCAGGACCGCCTGGACCACCTGGTAAGTGGCAGCTGAAGCTGTGCCCATGTTTATTTATCCAACTAAGCCACTTAGCTAGAAGTTACGTAGGGAAACCAAACCGCATTCATAGGTCGGGCATCTATCGATCGATCGATTGATGGGCATTTCAAGTGTTGCCACGCGGCTAGATGCATCTACTCTCCCTGCGGGTCGTATAATTTATTGTCAGCTGCATCTGGGAATGCTCTTTTCCCTACATTTCCCACATCTTTCCCTCTCTCTCTCACCACCCCTCTCTGTCCATAGCCCTCATCTAATTGAGTCATTGACTAACGCTGTCCCATTAGGGCGCAGTTTGGCTCTTTGATTTTTTTTTGATTTTCTGAATTCGTTGGCCTTTTTCGGGCGTGAAAATCGCCTCGTTAAAATGTAAATCAAATGCCAAGCGCATTGCATTGCATTGCCGGCATCCATTTCCGTTTGCCGCACAATTTTTACGGCCGCACAAATTTTTGAAATATTTCATTTGAAGTTTTTCCCTTTTTTAATTTCGTTCATTTCCACATTTGGAAATTTTCAAAAAAAAAATTTTGTTTTGCCCTGCCACATTTTGCGATAACATTTACGACCTTTGAGTTGCCCCAACCCGCCGCCTAAATTCAGACAGATTGACGTGAATTAAATAGGCACACACATTGAAAAATCGTGTGTGAGTCCGCTCTTTTCCATTCGGGCCAGTTTTCAGTCTCCTCCTACGTTCAACAATAGAATTTCCATTTGTTCGGTCTCGGCATTTTATGAGCTCCTCAAACATATTTCTGCACTTTATACGAGATTTTAATAAACGAAAATAGTTCCCCCCAAATCCAAGTCCAAATCCGAGAATCCAATTCGAATTTAAAGTTTGTCATAAAAATTTGTAGACGACAGACCGCGACCCCTTGTAGAACTCGAAGCACTTGCCGTGGTCGTAAAAATGCAACTTTATGTCATTTATGTTGCTTTTAGCGGCTCATTAGCATGGACTACTACCACCACTCGAGTAGGTGCCCCGCGAACACCGCCGACACGGAGGGGCACAGACCACTTGAACTCTTGTTTTGTGGCCCGAGCATGTTCTATTGTTTTATTAGGGTTATTCAGTGGGTATGATAAACAAACAATGGGAATGAGAGAGAGGTATGCGCCAGGGCAATGATGATAGATTGATGTGTCCAAAAAGTGTCCGCCCCCCCCCCCATCCCCCAATTGACAATGGCAACTATTTTTAGAGTGGGGGGGAAATGAATGAATGACAGTTTGCCGACAGATACGACAGAAATAAACGATGATGAAAATAGATGAAATCAGTGCAGTACATCTTTGAATACCCCTAATGGACCCAAAAGCCCACCACGCCAACTTACTATCAATTGAGCATGCCCGCATCATTACGTCAGCCTCCCACTTACGCCTTATCAGCGTCCAGTCATCGAAATTTGTTGCAGTTGCAAGTCAGAGAGATACAGATACAGTTGGTGTGGCCCATTGCTTTAACATTTCCTTCGACAAGATCTGCAGCTGTGATAGGCGGCAGTTGTCGACAAAAATAAGAGAACCGAAATCATCTCCCCTGCCGAATTTCTCGTATCACGAATCTGCAGAGTCCGATTCGTTTGGTGCGTTGATGGACATGAAAATGCAATTTATTTTCCCAAATCAGCGACGAGTCTTCCTCCATGGGACATGCGCCGACCACCGACCCGTTGCTAAAGTCCCTCTGGAATCATTTTGGGCCTTGATTTGAATAAATTGAATGTCATTTGTATTTGGAATTCCTTCGTCTGGTCTCGCCTGTTTATCTTATCGTTTTGGTAATTAGTTAAGCTGACTTGTGCTTTACAGAAAACTGTCTCTCTGTCGGGTCTGTGTGTGTGTGGGTTTGGACATGGTCCTGAATATGTCATTTATACTGGTCACCATGGGGCCACAGCTAGAATATACAGGCAAATGGAGAATAAGTGCTGGCTCAGCTGTAATATCAAAAAATTCAATTTATTTCTTCATTTATTTGAATTTCATTTCATTTCTGTGTTTCCGTTGATTGCAAGTCCTTTAGCAACTTATCTTTTGCATTTCATCTTCCTTGATACACAAAATTCAAGCAAGCAAAAACAAAAACCGAACACTGAAATAAAAATAAAATAAAGCAAACAATCCAATATCCTGGACACTATAAATTCTGTCCCTTTTGGACATGTTTTGCTTTGTTGTGTTTTGTGTTATGTCTGCCTGTTGTAGAAATAGTTTTTATTATATGTAGTTGAAATTGTCGCCTAAAATGCTTAACTGTAAATTATGCTACCATAAATATACACAGAGAAGGATACACGAGCCACAAAGAAGGAAAAAGAGTGTGAGAGAGAGAGAAATAGATAGATAGATTCAGAGAGGCAGACAAAGAGGCTGGCAAATTTATGCTCTTATGACCAAAAGTGACCACCCAAAACGCAATTTTACGAACTTAATAAATTTTCTATATCACACAGACAAAAAGAGAGGGAATGAGAGTGTAAAAGAGAGAGAGAGAAAGACACACTGGGAGACAGACTCATTTTGACAATCCACACAATTGGTTTTATCTATGATATGAGTTTTCATCCCGAGCCGCCCCCCTTTCTGTTGACTCTACAAATGGTCTCATTTAATGGGCCACTGACCAGTGGCGGATCTGGGAGTAAATTTTGGTGCATGAAGGCGATCCGTTCAGAATTTCCCTCCTTCAACCCGCTACTGGCCTAGCAAACAAATTCCCCCCCAAAAAAAAAACTAAAGAGAGCAAAAAAAAAAACAATTTCTCATTATTTTTAACTAAACAGGTTGGTCGCATCACATACTAGCCGCACGGTGGAACAAAGTCTATTATAAGTGGATTGATTTGGAGTATTCCTTTGAGCGTTGCGTTGCGTTGAGTGAAAGTTATTGTATCTGTGTGGATGTGTATAAGGGCACTTTAAGCATACTAAATTGTTATTTCAGCATTTGATTTGCATCTGGACTTCATTTATGGTCCATTATCCCCCTTTTGTCTTGGTTAAGTGTATACAACAGCAAAATGTAGGTCAAGCTTGAGATACATTTGCATCACCTTCATTACCATTGAAGGAAAGGAAGGGCTAACCACAAAACTTTCAAGCTTATGACCACTGTAAATTCTAGTTTCATTTCGTTTTCTGGCAAATAAACAATTTGCATTTTGAGTCCATCATTTCCCCTCCCCATCCCCATTCCACACACTTAGTATCCATTCATTCAGTTGAACAAATTGCTGACCAAAAACCAACAAACGCTTGTTGACAGACAAAGTGAGAGAGAGAGAGGGAGAGAGAGAGAGAGAGAGAGAGAGAGAGAGAGAGAGGGCGGCAGAAAGGACGTGGCTCTCTAATTACAAAGCCGGAGCCAACAGCCACGCCCACTATTTGTTTAACACTTGCGGCCAATGTGTCCGTGTTTCTGTGTTTGTATCCATTTCTATAGCTATAGTATATCCGCATTGTTTACTCCATTTACAACGAAATCTGTCGCTATAGATAAAATTAACATTTTGCAGGTCCTCCCGGCGAGCCAGGTGAGCGGGGCGAAGTGGGACCCATTGGACCAGGTGGACCCCCCGGCGAGAAAGGACCGCGCGGCAAGCGAGGCAAACGGGTGAGTTTATTTGTTGTGAATCAAAACCGAGAAATCCGAAACAGAAACTTGTTTTTTTTTTTATCCCGCCCCTCCCCTTCACACCCCCTTCCCCACTGTCCCCGACAACCACACAATTTTTAATTAGAATACACTGTAAATTGAGAGAGAAAAAAAAACCAAGTGTGGCGCTTTTGGGGGGAGAGGGGTGTGCATTATTATGTAAATTATTGTGAAATATCTTTCATAAAAGTGCGCGAAAGCGTAATTTAATGCTAATCTGTAAATATTTGTACAGTCAAAGCGCGTGAGAGAGAGAGAGAGAGAGAAAGACAGAAAGATGATGTAAATATGTAACGCATCCTTCCGCATGGCCAGGCTCCGCTGAGGTTTCTATAACATCTACACCTGCATGTTGAATGTGTAATGAGCATGTTTACATGGCTCCTCGGGGAACATGATGCGCGTGTGTGTGTGTGTGTGTGTGTGCACTAAACTCATCATCACAGTTACTTACAGTCGCTCTCTTACCCTCCCTACCCTACCCTTACCTGTTTCCTAGTCCTTTGACCCGCTTGTACATGCATGTATTTTAGTAACAACTTTGACAAGCAGAGCCAAAGCAAAGAGGATTTATTTACCATCAAAAGTTGGTAAACTATGCCGCGGAGGCGTTTCGTTGTACCATGTCCTTACCCATGGCCATGACGGAGAAATTGTCGAAAAATGCTTTGGCGCACTTTAATCTTCTTGATATGTATCTAATTTATGGGGACACGCTCCAAATGACTCGTTTCATTGCTGAGTATCTGCAGCATTTATCTAGCCATTCGGTATCTACGCATCAAATGGGAGGCTCTACGCCGGAATGTCAACACAGTGCAAAGATACTTAACATTTTTATTGGCACTTGAAGTGTCAGCAGCTGTTGCCCGCCTTCTGACGTGTTGATGGATGCACGAGGAGGACGATGTGAACGATGTGGAGGGCGATGCGGGCAACGGCGGGATTTTCATTTCATTTTTTTTTTTTTTTTTGCGCACTTCACCGGGATGGGGCGAAAGAGCGGCGCGAGAAGGGAAGGCGAGGCGTGAGGAACTTATGAATATGTAGCCAGCACGTGTTTGTGTACGATATGAAAAATGCATAAGCGCCGCTAGCGAGTTTGAGATGAGTTCCTGAACTCAGGGATATGGATAGAAAGGATATGGAACAAAAGTAGGGGGATCTAACTGGGGTACGGTTTATGTATACACAAATACACACACATACACACATATGTATATGTGATGTGTATAATGTTGTTCGACCGTTGCGCATTTTGCCAATTTTCGCTAAAGAAAAAGGCAAACACACATACATACAGCCTGATTATTGTGCAGCACACACACACACACTCACAAGTACACAGATGAGGGGGTAGGGATGTATAAGAAGGCAGCTGCTGTTACCCGCTGCCTGCTGCTTGTTGTTGTAATAACGCGTAATGCCATAAGAAACAGTCAATGGCAAAAGGCATTGGCAACAACAACAACAACAGCAACAGCAACACTCACTTCCAATACAACGCGCCCAGGAGCAAAGCGAAACAAGCGAACAACCAACGTGCTGCTCCACTTTTATGAGTTTTGTGTCGAACCCCGAACGAGGGCAGTTATAGTAACATTTGCTTTTAATAATCATAAATTGTGAAATTTATTTTCAAAGTGGCGAACACAACAACAACAGCAACAACAAATATAAACAAAATGCAGATATACCAGACAGTGCTAATAGTAATAGGATTTGGATATACCAAACCAACCATTTAATTCATTAATCTGCGCTCAATAAATAATTAATATTTTCTAATAAGGAATAATAAATTGACAAATTAGGTAATCCGGCTGCTGTCTTCTTTTGCCTTTTCGAGCCAAAAATCATCAATTTATTTTTGATCTAAGCTAAAGCTGAAAATTGTGAATTTTGTATGGTATTTGTAAGCTCTTAAAACAGTTCCAACTCGAATTAGGGATTGAAGAGATTTATAGAATTATGTATGTATATATACAGACCTATTCTCATTAGCATTTATTCACTGTCCATCGGCCATCAGCCACCAATTTCAATTGAAAATATTGTAAGATCACCTTTAGATAACTTTTGATCCGAATGGCCATCATTGCGATTTTATCTCTCCCCGAAACTCTTAATGCCAACCTCTTTAGCCCTGGATGGCGAATTGTGAGCCTTGCTCTTGCCGCCAGTCTGCCGGTTTTCCTTCACTTTACCAACAACTTCGCGCTCGTGCCGTGGTGCTTCAATATGCCGATTATGCCGCCTTAATCCCCTACATACTCTTTGCCTGCCAATCCAATGCTGCTATCCGCCATCCAACCAATCCCAATTTCAATTCAGACTCTGCAGCAACGTGATGTCAAAACAAATGAAAGTCATAAGAAATGGCGAAGGCTTTGCTACCGCCACCACGACCGCCAGAGCCAGTGCCAGTGCCACTGCCATTTGGATATCTCTCTCTTTCTCTCTCTGACAAACAAACAAAACTTTTGGCAACAAACAAAAACTTTGCACCCCAGGCGCACCGCAGGCAATGCAAAAGCATAAAAAATTATTTGCAACAATTGCCGTCATTTTTGGTAAAAACGTGATGCCTTCCAGAAACAACAGCGGCAGCCAGTTGATTTTCCTCCAGAGTCTTTGATTTTTCTCCATTAAGAGATGAATGTTGGAGTGCCAAAGTGAATGTGTCGCCCACCACCCCCTGCATGATGTGGCAGAATGCTATCCAATGAGACGTGGACTCACAATGCCAATCGAACGTTCCGCAGAACGTTCAAAAGTTTTGCGTCACATTTCAACACGCGCGCTGGAAACAATTTTTCAGTAAACAATTAAAAATTAGCACGCTAGATATGCATTAATAAAAAACATTCTGGTAATTAGTTCAGCAGCAAGTCGTAAAGAAAAAAATTGCCAAAAACAAAAATGTTAATTTCTCTTATGGAAGAAAACATTTTCATCCCAGCCACCGGAGAAGACTCTGCAACTGTCTGTTACAATTTCGAGCGGCATCATAAAATAAAAAACGCAATTGTAGGCATTATAAATTTGACATGTTATTTTCGTCGCCTCGTCAGTATAAATAAAATGCGAGGTAGATCCCAGAAGGGGCACTAGAACGAGGGGAAGCTGAATTGACTAGCGTCTTTGATGTCTTTAGCAACTTGCGAGGTAGATCCCAGAAGGGGCACTAGAACGAGGGGAAGCTGAATTGACTAGCGTATGAAATGAAATGAATTTGATGTGCCTAGTGACGCGTGATGCCAGAGTCAGAGTCAGTGGCAGAGACTTTTGTTGTGCTCTACACCCAGTGAAAAATACACTCATTGTCAGCGACAAAAACAATTTCAAATAGGTTTTTAAAAAAATGAGCCATGAGCAATAGGTTCATTTAACAAAATATAAATATAAATATCCGTTTAATTAAATTACTATTTGAAAGCTATATAGTTTTATTCTTCCTTAAATGGCTGCTCTTTTTCTCGCTTTACATTAATTTCTTGCTCAATCTATGCTAAATTTTTAACTATTTTCGAGAGAAAATTGAAGACTATTAAATCAGCTGCAAAAGAATTAAAAAAAAAAAAAAAAAACAAATTGAAAGTAATTTGCAAGAAAACAAACTTTTGCCTCAATTATACCAATGGAAATTATACATATAGAAGATGTTTTTTTTTGTGGAAACTTTTTTTAAAATATTGCAGAGAAAAGTTATTAGTTAGCAGATTACGATTTGTATACATACAAATACACAGGGTGCTCCATTTCCCTTTGATGTCTTTAGCAACTTGCATAATTCACAAAGAATTTGTATATATAAAAATAGCGTATTCGTTGTCTGGGTGACAAGTTTCTTACTCAAATGAATGTGACCATTGTGAGAGGGTGCAACGAGTTAAGCTCTGTGACAAGAACATGGAAGGCCAACTGGCCAAGTAGCTGTCGGCATTTGTATTTATTGGCCATATGTATGCCATTTGATTCCTGGAAACGACTTGTCCAAAACGAAAATCCCTTAAAAAAATGAAGAGAGAGTCTAGAAATTAAAATTTCTATCATAATAATTTTTGCCTGCGCGCCTGCAGGGCATCAAGAGGAAATTTACGATCGGCCAGCATGTGTACGAAACGTATATATACGTACATTAATATATATGTACAGACATGCATACAATCTATTTTGTGTGTATTAAAAATTTAAATTAATTTCAAACTGTGCTGGGCTGGCACTGCCGGGCCACAGGGCGTATGACAAACAAAATGTTTTTATATTTATTATCAGCAGCATTGAGCATTGGAGCTGGCTTTAGCTGTTTTAGATTTACTTTTGTGTTATTTGTTGCTATTTTTAATAAAGTTGAAACAATAACTCACCCACTCAGAGTATCTGAGCCGCTGGAACTGAAACTGTTTGTGCGAGGCATTTATGTCAAATTTATGTTAATATATTTTAGAATCGTTACTCAACCCCGTGTATATGATATAAGTATGTACATATATATATACATTCATCTGTCAGACAGATCTGCATATATAAACTTCACCCTCGCCATACCTCGCCTCACCTCGCCACCCCAGCCGCTCGTCAGATTACATTTCCTTATCTGTGAAAGTTTTTTCCGAGTGTCGGATAGAGTCATAAAAAGCAAAAAAAAAAAAAAACACACACAACAACAACCAACAAAAAGGGAGAAAACTTGCCGATTCGTTACACGTCACACAGGATCCATTCGCAAGGAAGTCACTCGCATGTGGCGCACCGCAATTCGCAGACAGTCGACGAAGAAGTCCTTGTGCAAATCAAAGTCTTAAAGTTGCTTATATGTATGTGCCCGAGAAATCTCGGCGATAAGGCAAATTGTTGGGTACATTTACTAACCCCTCGAAAAGGTTACTTAAATTCTGTGAAAATTTTGTGTAAATACTCTAAACGAAGGCATTTACGTTTACTTTAGATAAAATTTAAATACATATAAATATTTTTTTTTGTAGACTGCCAATTATCTAAATTGCTTGATTGAATATTGTGAATAAATATAGAATTAAATTTAAAATACTTTCAAGTTAATTGCCAATTGATACTTGAAGATTTTATGTGATTTTCTTGAAATTTAAACAATTTGTGGCAAAGCACTTTGTCTTGGCTTTAACATTGCAATTTTAATAGTCGAAATTCCGCCACTTGTCAAGCCTCGAGACAAAGAATTCCTTTTCCCTGTCATTTTTCAGAGTGTGCAAACTTCGTTTCTAATTTTGTATTTTTTTGTAGCATGACTGTGTGTTTAGCAGTCAAAGGGTTCTTCTTCGTCTTTGCGTGTGTCTCTTTGCCAATTCGTTTTGCTCTTCTTTGTTTTCCCTTCGTTCCCATTTTCCCTTTGGTCCGGGGTGTTGCCTAAACGACGCAATAAGCTTAGCACTTTTTCCCCAAACCCTCTCACACACACACACATGTTCATTTCTTGGATTTTCATTGCTTTGGCTTGACTTGAGCCTTTGTTGCTCGATTTGATTAGGCCGGCCCGCAAAATGGCCAGCAATCTTGTCCCTTGTTTCTCAATGTGACGTCATTGTTCATTGAAAACTGCGCCACATGCAAATTTCAGAATCGTCTCCCCAGCCTCGCTCCTTTGTGCGCAATTTTTTTTCGCATTTTTTTTTCCCATGTGGCAATTATTTGCGGTCAATGCCCATATATCGTATATTGAATAGTGTCCTTTATGGCAAAAAATCGGTCAAGCATGGCACAGTACACACACACACACACAGGATGAGGAGGAGGAGGAGGGGGCAAGGGCAAGTGGCGCTGGTGGCAGGTCGGTAGGGTGGTGTGGGCGGTCTTGTAATATGGCCCCTGGGGTGTGCGTAACTTTTATTTTATGGCAACTGATGATGAGAGCGCTGTGGGAGTCACAAAAACGATTGAATAAAGAAATCGAGGCGTCACACCAAAACACACCCAAAACTTGGCGACCCATTTTCTACCACACACACATACACACACCCCCGCCCACCTATCCACCCTTGGCAAACCTCATAGAAATTTATAGGCACGCGTATAACATTGACGTGGGTTTCAGTATTCCTCTTCTCCGTTTCCTATTTTTTTTTTTTTTTTTTTTGTGTTTCTGCTTGGAGTTTCGGGTGGGGCATACAAAAGTAGCAAAATTACGGTAAACTTGAGACCAACGCACCACGCAGGCTCCCGCCGCCCCAATGGCAACTGCTGCCATCTTGCCTTGGCTGCCGTTGATGTGGCTGGGCGAAAACGACGAAATCTTTAACAACGATTTCCCTAAATACTTCCGAATTTCATACATACATATTACAATATCCTTGAAACCAAAAACCGCAACAACAATGTCGACTTGACGGCAAAGCGAAATCACGCGAAATTTTTACAACACGATTTGACTTTTTTCCTCATTGTGCATGACTGCTTAGTACAATGGGCAAGATCAATGAAAAAATCCAAATCCCAATACAAATAAAGCGAAATCTATGTGGATAAACCTACATGAAGTAAGTTTTTACTTAGAAAGTAGTATTTTTTGAAATTTAGAATGATCAGCTCAATATTTATTAACAAAAAGAATTAATTTTTAAAAGCTTTACTCACTTTATAATTTGAATCTATTCATTCCAGCAAACACTGAAGGGAACAGTTTAGTAAAATGAGGTCTATCAAAGGGGTTTAACTCTCTCTAAGCCAGTGATATAGAGAGGTTAAAGAATATGTAAATGGATATTGTCTCGGTTATTAGTACACAGAAAACGATTAGCACAAAAACCTTAAGCAGAACGCTCTAAAAATCAAAGTTCAGTGAAGTCTTCAAAATGTTTCAAATATTCTATTTCATTTTTATGTCATTTACTATGAAAACTCTTTGATTCCTATCTCTTAATGCTAGTTTGTTTGATGGGGTGAAAAGTGTTCTAATCAAGTTGTTAAACTATCTCCGATTGCGTAATATTTTTATTACTGGGGATTTTCATTACAGCATTTGCAATTTGCTCCATTGTTGGTGGCAGCAATGCTGAGCGGAACATATTACGCATTTAATGTGCTCGCGTACTTTAACAGAACTTCCCTTCATTTGTATGTGTGCGTTGATGTGGATATGTCTGTGTGTGTGTGTGTGTGTATGTGTATATCTTGTAAACTTTTGTGGCAAACGCGAAACGCATTACATGCCACGAAGAGAAGTTTTCCGTGATGCTGCTGGCTGAATGAAAGGACTGAAGAGTGAGGCTTGAGGAGTGGGGAGGCAGCAAGCTGGTATTTGAGCCGGAAACGAGCTGCAAAACTTTCACCTCAGGCGGTTTCTTTTTCTGTTTTTTTGTTGTTTGCTTGCTGCTTTGTTGTTGTTGTTATTCGTTATGGGCTGAGAAAAATATGAAATGTTGAAAAAATTGAAAAAGAAGGGAAGGAAAATTGTTGAACGGCATATGCTGCACTTGAATGAATGCCCCATCGTCACAGCCATACCCAAATGCCATGACCAAACAGTGTCGCGCAAAAAGGTCAGGACGAGATCAAAATGATTTTCAATTTAACGCGTTTACGTGCGGCCATGTGTGTGTGTGTGTCTGTGTCTCGTTGTGTGTTGAATTTTTGTTTGGACGCCATTTTGTGAGCTTGAAATGGAAATTACGGAATCCAGACAACGCCAGCCAATTAATTTGCAATTACACGAGGATTGTGACACTAAAATGCAGCGAAAGGTGCGCCTGAAAGTATGCTTTGCTATGGATAATTGTAGCCCATACTTTTGGCCAACGGCAATCAGGAGAAAAAAGAAAATACAAAAAAAAAAAGGATGAGAACGAAACTCATTTGCCTCGTCATTTGGGCGTTAAATTGAAAGGCGTTTGTGCAAGTATTTTCAATATTTACGCATAATTTAAAATAAAACGAAACTCATACAATTCACACACACACACACACAGATACCTTTCTGCATGTGTGTGTGTGTGTGTGTGTGTGTGTGAGTTAATGTATGTGTATATTTGTGTGTGCGATTGGATACTTTGAAAATTAAATTCAACCCGAGGCGCTCGCTCGCACAAATATTGATACATTCTAATGGATTTCTTACTCACGCAAACAGAGAACCCAATCTGAGAGTTTTTGGGCTGGCGAAAAGGCAATAGCAAGCAGTTTTTATCGTAGTTAGGCAGCTGGGGCCCCAACAACAATCGACAAGACTCTATGCGAGGCTAACAAACATTTGCCCAATTCACTTGGCTCGCTCATCTGTATCTTTTATTTATGTTATTTATCGTATCTGGCTTGGCTCCTGGAGCTCCTACTGCTGCTGCTCCTACTAGTAGTTGTGTACGAATGCCAATGGCGTCTCCTTTAAAAGCCTTTAAACCAACTCAAAGACTGGCCTTTTTTTTTTGCTTTACGCCTATCCTGCTTCTTTGGCTTTTTCCTGCTCGTTTGTTTATCGACTAGAGTAAGAGTAAGAGTAGAAGGAATGTGAAGTCTCTAATCCCTCAAATGTCCCGCAAATTACGCACGAAGCAAATGTTAAGCGTTCGCTTTAATTTCAAATTGCTTTAATTGTTCTACAAATGAACACACTAATCGCCACAGTGGCGGAAGAATGGCAAAAAAAAAAGAAAACCAGCGTTCACCTCTTCTATCTGTTCCTACCAACCCATCCGGCACATTAGTAACAATGTGAAAAGTTGGGGACAAAAGGCGAACATACACCTTGCCACAAAGCACACATGCAGATGAGTGTAAAGAAAATGCGGAGAAAAGGTTGAAATTGGGAAGTGCATTTGTGGTAAGCCGACTTGGTCGTTGCTCCTACTTCTTCGTGTGCTACGGTTTCCCAAGTTGCTGTCTCCCATAGAATTTATGTTGAGTATAAGTGAGTTTGTGTGTCTATATGTATGGGTTTTGTCTACCAAGCCGCATCCTTTCTTGCCATTTTGTATGCGTCTATGTATGTGTGTGTGTGTGTGTGTGTGTGTGTATGCGTTAAGCGTTTACATTGTTGTGCCTTCTGCTGTTGGGTTTTAATAACTGTAAGTACGCTACTTCCTTCGACAACAAAGCGGCAGGAAGAGAATGTAATTGTTGCACATGCCTGAGCATATTCACTAGTCCTGCCTATGCATGTACATATGCATGTGTGCATTGCCACAGACAGGATCAATGCCATAATGACAGGATAATGACGAAAGGAAACCGCCACTCTTAAGAGCTGCACTAATAGAAAGCTGTTTAATTGCAACTCAACTAAGCCAACGAACTGCACTATAATTTGGATTATAACCAAAGGATGGACATATCATAGAAGTTCATTCTATATATGTACTTAACTTCACCTCATTAGCCCAATTAAATGGAAACGATTTCACTAACTTGACTAATTTAATTTCAACTCTAGGAAATTGAAGTGGCTTTTCTCAAATTGCAAGTTGGTTCGATTGATTTAAATTGGAAACAAACAAATAGTAAATATAAGATGTCTGCATAATTACTACATACTTTGAATGTGGTTTAAACGGTTACCCACCTCAATTGTAGCTTTGCTTCGTTTCGATTTCACAGCCAGTTAAATAGCTTGCCCACTGGCACAGTTGAAGATTGAAACTAAACCCTCTCGGAATAGTTGAATAACTTAGCATAAGAGCTATTCTCGCACTCAAAGATAATATTCTTTCTGCTCTGGTTGTTCTGCCTCTCTAGAGCTCATCTTAATAATTGCAATTTCACTTAAATTTTATTCCCAACTTGATTTAGTTTTTGCCCCAAGCCCTCTAGCCGCAAACCCCACCGCCAGCTTGGGCGTTCTCGATTTGATTGTCGATGCAAATGCAATTGCAATTGAATATTCAGCATTGCGTCGAGTGACTCTATTTGCTTGTGCCACATGTGGCAAATGGTTTTCCTCTTTGTTATTGTTGCTGAACCATGTTGATGTGATGCTTAACATACTTATCCAAGTTGCTATTGTTGTTGCCGTTGTCGCTCCAGGATAGAGGTTGCCTTTTATGACTTTTAGCATTTACCTAATAGAACTTTTTGTTCCGCACTCTTGGTAATTTCACCACTCACCAGAATGCAAATGCATCGAAGCTAAAGTCCTTTATACTAATATATATGTATGTATGTATGTATGTATGTATGTATGTGTGTGGTATTTATTTTTTCGTCCTTTTTTTTTTTTGTGGCTTTTGTGCTTCTGTGGTGCTGCCTTGAAAATTTGCCTAGAGCGCGTACCAAAAAACAATTAATTGTCTTTTACTATGCACACAATGGCAGAAGCCAAAGAGCAATGCACATTTACTCGCACACACTCACAGGCACAAGCACAGTCACACACACACACACACTCTCTCTAGGAGCAGCATCAGTGTGGCACTTGAAGCACGTAGAAGACGCCATCATGGTTTGACTTTATTTTCAACTCGTACTCTGTTAGTGGTCCCGATTCTAGTCCTGTTCCCAGTCCTGGTTTGCGGGTCTTAAAGATTCTCTATTCATTGTGCTATCCAAACAGTGTGTGTGTGTGTGTGTGTGTATCTGTGTGTGTGCGTCGTTGTTTTATGAGCATAGAAGCTGCTCCAACTTGCACTTAACACAATTTCGAGGCACACAAAAGACTTTCGCTGCGGCACATGAAACTCGAACTCACACCAGCACCAACACCAACCTTCCACCAGCAACAGCACCAGAGCACCACCCGCACACCACGACTTCAACCCCAAAGAAGAGCGGGCAGAAGGTTTTTTTTTTTTTTTGTTTCTTACCAGCGAATTACGCGCCGCTTTTGTTTCGCCATCAAAGCGTGTGGAACGAACGCGTGCAACGCCCGAGGCGGCGGCGCCACGTGGCATAAATTAATCTTCCCCACTCTAAAATCATTTGCCATCTTTCTCTCTCATCCATCTATTGTGCTGCGAACAATTGTCCCTCCTTGTACCTGGATGCGCTGGTGTCTCTGCAGATATTTGGTCCTGGCGGCACTAAATTGGACGAGGACTACGACGATCCCCCGGTGACACTATTGCGAGGTCCACCAGGGCCTCCAGGTAATGCTGGCAAAGATGGACGCGATGGCAGGGATGGAAGCAAAGGCGAGCCAGGAGAGCCGGGTGAACCAGGATCTCTGGGACCCAGGGGATTGGACGGTTTGCCTGGCGAGCCTGGCATCGAAGGACCGCCTGGTTTGCCTGGTTACCAAGGACCACCTGGGGAGAAAGGCGATCGTGGAGACATTGGACCGCCGGGCCTGATGGGTCCACCTGGTTTGCCAGGACCCCCTGGATACCCAGGCGTGAAAGGCGACAAAGGCGATCGCGGTGACTCGGTAAGTGGACACTTTGCTTAAGTTTTGATCTTTACAAGTTATTTGTAACGTTTTCGATTTCAGTATCGCAAGATGAGACGTCGCCAGGACGATGGCATGGCAGATGCTCCACATATGCCCACGATTGAATATGTAAGTAGGTTTCTCGTGGCAAGTGAAGACATGTCTAATTCACTCTCTCAATAGTTATACGGACCCCCTGGTCCTCCTGGTCCCATGGGTCCTCCAGGCCATACTGGACCACAAGGAGATCGCGGCTTAGATGGCCGCAAAGGTGATGCGGTAAGTTGCCTTTTGGGAACTCGATTTCAATTATTATTTAAATTTCGACATCTGCAGGGCGAGAAAGGACATAAGGGAGATCAAGGACCTATGGGCTTGCCTGTAAGTACAAAAAGTTCACAAATACATAAGAAAATTACATAAAACTTTGCCTATTTTCAGGGGCCAATGGGCATGCGTGGCGAATCAGGACCTTCTGGTCCGGCGGGCAAGGCTGGCATACCGGTAAATTGACAAATCAATTAATTTCCAATCATTTAATTTGGCTTTTAAAATCATTTTTGTGTTTTTTTTTTTTTGTAACAGTTTCCTAGCTAACCAAATTGCTTTTGTTCTCGTTGTCACTAAATATTTTGTGTAATCTCATTGCGCTCTCTCTTTTTCTCTTTTATTCTACTTGTAACAGGTGTGGGGCGACTACTAATACTAAAAAAACAGTGCAGTCGATTAAGTAATAACAACACACGCACACACACCCACACACAAACACCCTCACACACAGATACAAGCCAAACAACATGACATAGTGAAAACAAACTAAAAAAGAAGCAAAATATTGTTCAAAATGTTACGGGAATCCGTGTACAATGCTTGTCAAATGTGCTCCGAGTTATTTGTCTAAATCTATATTAAATATATATATATATATATGTCAGTTTATGTGTATATCAAAGTGTATATAACTACTACATAGCCGGCACCGCATGTCAGTATTAATTAAGAAACCAAGAGAATGAGAATCAATTAACCCATCCAACAAATTAACTGGCTTAAATAAAAAAAAAAAAACAGAACCCATATCATTTAAATGCCAAACCAAAAGAATCAAATGAATATTTATATATATATACAAAGACAAACACACACACACATACAAAAAAAAAGGAAACTGACAACAAACAAACATAATTATATTTATGCAAACAAACAGAACAAATTTACATACATATGCAAGCATCTATCAAGTGAAACACCAAACTAACATTGCTACCTACTCACACACAGACACACATCACTCAACCACATGTTACACTACATATATCTAATAGTTATATGTAGGTATATATATATATATATGTATACACCTAACCCGACAAACAGACAAGGCAAACATTTTTATTGCTTTTGATTTGCCGCTGCTACTGCTTTCCCAGTGAAAGCATTGAGAATCCATAAATCATACGCACTGTTGTACCCAAAATGAAGTCAAGTGCGAATGCCAAATAAATTGATTGTTCGATTCAGATGATTGACAACTCCTTACTTAATAGGCTTATAAATAATTATACATATATATATATATATACATACATATTTATATGTAATTTCAACTGCATTCTTGCATTGTCTTAGGTGCCGTCCATGGGCTTTGTTTTTGATACTCGAATAGATACAACTACAAAGCAGAAATGCCAAGCTTCAAAACGAAAACGCTAGAAAATGCAGAGCAAACACGAAAAAAAAATCATAAGAATACATTTACATATGTATATCTACAATTATTGTAAGATATTATCTATCTATCTATCCATCTATCTCACTTTTCTCTCTCAGTGTCTACTTCAAGAATATTCTATTTACATATATAGATTAATGGCAAAAACGATTTAAACAAACAAATACAACAAAGAGCTCTCTTCCAATTGTGCATATTCTTAAACGTTAAAATATAAATTAAATAGTTAGATTTAAATATCAAAAACATGCAGCAAAGCAAAATAGCAAACAACTCATTTGCATTGGCATCGGCTAGCCGATAACTCTTTAACAAATTGGGCAAAAGTATATTTAATTACACCGTGCAACAAAATATCGATTTAAAAAAAGGATATTCCAATGGGAATGGGGCATAAGGCTGAGTTCTTTTAAAGCAATTCACAAGCTAAGCTCAAGTTCTGGAGATATTTCATTTAAATTATCACAATCTTAAGCAAGAAAGCTAAATTTAAAGAAATTGATGGAAATATAAAATTGTCATTGATATTGAATAACCATTTATGAAAGAACATTATTTTCTTGCGCCATTCGTTTCCAAATCTCCTCAAACAAATTTCTTTAAAAGCCACTTTAAATTTGGTCCCAAATTCCCAGTTGGCTGTTGTGCCGTGTTAGCAAAGCAAAATACAAATTATCTACAATAACTAAAAATACATAATCTTACTATGTATCCTATGGGTTTCAGTGAACATCTCAAACAAACAACAAAATACAAAAGAATTAAAAATGAGTTACACAAACAAAGAACAAGTCAAATATATTTATACAAACTGTCGTCAAAACGAAAAGCCAATGGAAAATGAAAATATTTATAAAGTCTAGAATTTTCAATTTTCATGTTTAACAACTTAACAGAGAGGCGGCAGAGGCAGAGAGAAATATGAAGTTAGAAACATAATCAATGCAAATGAAAATAATGCAAATATATAACAATAATGCAATTTGTTTCGCCTGACAACTCCAAACGTGTGCAAAATGAATGGAAATGCATTTGAAATTGTTGATGAATATGTAAATGAATGGATTTGTTCGTATTGTTCAACAGCAAACGGCATCGAATATCACAAAGAATATGTCAATTTCGTTTTCAATTAGATGTTGTAAGCTCAAACGAAAAAATACATATACAGGATCAATCACATTTAGAATTTGCACGTCAATTTATGATTTCATCCAAAACGAATGTGTATATAAAGATGTCAACGTAAACTACCAATAAGTAATACCTAATTGTGAAATCTGGTGGTTCCCCTTTTCCCCTCTAAACTTAATTGATTCCTTATCGATTTTACTCTCTACAATTTTTAAACTTCAAGTCAGTCTCTAACTCAAATCGAAACACTATTTAAAAGCTATAATTAATTCTCTCACTCTCGATCTATAGGCTAAAATAATGAATTGTGTTTTTGATTGCGATAAATTAAAACATTTAACTAAAATCCCGAATAAGCTGGCTAACGGTAGTTCTAAGTGTACATTTGTTAATTGCATACTAAACTAAATGTTTCCCAAAGATACAACAAAAAAAAAAAAAAAGCAAACCAAAAGGAATTAACATAACAACCACAAAAATTTAACAAATGCTCGCATATATCTACATATGTATGTATGTATGTATATACATATTTATATATATGTGTGCGTATGTACGTATAGAAATTTATGTGTATTTTCTGTCTATATGTATGTATATGTATGTGTGCGAGTGCATCATGCCATCATAAAAATGATATGGATTATTTTTTCTGTTCTGCTGTGCATTCAAAATGTATGAAACATAAAGAAAACCAAACAAAAACCGAATAACCGAAAAACGGAAAAATGACAACAAATAAAAATCAATTTCAACAAGATAAAATATATATATATATATATATACAAATTACGAGTATTTGTCCAATGTGCATGTGCAAGAATTCAGAATTGAGAATGGGGTAAACGCAAACAAGCGACAAATTGTAAAATGGCAAAATGCAACTAACATAATTTTCATATTAATTATGCATTTTCAATAAAGTGATGGTTTTTTACTAAAAAACAAAAAAACAGCAACACCAATGGGACATTTTATTTGCAAAGGACCTCTCATTAGCATGTTTACCCAGAGGGCAAGAAACTAATACCATTTAAAGCATTTGCAGCATCATTTAAATCAAAGTTGATAAATCGAAATTAATTAAAAATGGAAGACATAAAGAAATTTTTTTCGAACACAAGGGAATCGAGAGATGAATTTTTTTTTTTTTCCATTTCCAAAATCAATTTGTGTATATCAGTGAATGTCTGTGTGAAAACTCCATAAGAAGTTGAAAGGACCTAACCAATGAAGGCCCAAATGAAATGGAATAAAGAATACTACAAGATTATTTCAACTATTTGCAAAGCTATTCGCAAAGAACTTTTGTATAGTATTTCAATTAGATTGTATATAATAATGTAGTGTATATAATCTACCAAAGACATATTTAAAAGATTTGATCAATAATTTTCCTGTTTGTTACATTTCCCATGCCTAAGATTACTCTTCAGGAGCTAAGCGGTCTTCTCCTTAGTGATAAATAAAATAAACTGGAACTCATATAGTATAACAATACTAAACAAATATAATATATATGATGCGTACTAACCTTTTTTCGCTCTGTTTAATAATGCATGACAAGTCAAACCAAAATTTCAGCTAAAACTGCCAATTTTGAAAACGACAAATTCGTTTTGCGGCCTACTAATTACGTATGCATAGTTAATGTAGCGGATTCTGGTTACTCA
The DNA here is from genome assembly GCA_024703675.1 of Drosophila nebulosa. Lineage (NCBI taxonomy): Eukaryota > Metazoa > Arthropoda > Insecta > Diptera > Drosophilidae > Drosophila > Drosophila nebulosa. The sequence goes on along the minus strand of JANFPS010000004.1, from coordinate 10,815,085 downwards.
CAGTTTTGGCCTTGTTTTCATGCAGCTAATTACATGCTTATTCGTTTTCTCATTTGCTGCAGGGTCCACCCGGTTTGGATGGCATGAAGGTACTACCAAGCATTAACCCAAATTGGCCTTTTGTGTTTTTTTATTTAATTTCTTTCTTCTTGTGTTTATAGGGAGCCCAAGGCGAGACAGGACATAAGGGAGAGCGTGGTGATCCAGGTTTGCCGGTAAGCCCAAAATGACATTTTCTGATGACAATCGATGATCCCATAATTTCCAAAGTAGAACATATCCGACTTTTATGTGGTTGCTAATTTCAATAATATGTGTCTTCTTTTTTTTTATTTTCTTTTTTTATTTTTTTTTTTTGTATGCATGCAACTTTATCTCTCCTATTTGGCGTCGTACACTTCTGTATTCAATCTATCCCAATCTTCCACACTCCCACACACCACACACACACACACACTGAAACAAACACACACGCACACTTGATAAAGGGCACCGACGGCATACCCGGTCAGGAGGGGCCACGCGGTGAGCAAGGCTCCCGCGGGGATGCTGGTCCGCCGGGGAAACGGGGACGTAAAGGAGATCGAGGCGATAAGGGCGAACAGGGAGTCCCCGGATTGGACGCCCCCTGTCCCCTTGGCGCCGACGGGCTGCCATTGCCCGGCTGCGGCTGGCGACCGCCAAAGGTTAGCATGCGTTGAACTGAAAATGCGAATTTCTCACTCTCTCTCTAAAACATATTTTGGTTAAAATTGAAAACGAAATGAAATTTGCATGGCTTATGTATACGTATACGTCTTTTGTTGTCGTTGTTGTTGACTAACTTGTTTAACTAACTTTTGCTTTTGCACACTAATACACACGCAAAATGAAATATACACACACCACGACCAACAACCATACACACATATGGGATTGGATTGGGTCGTTATAGGAGCCAATCATCTCGACGCCCGTGCACAAGGATTACTTGCCCGATGTAACACAACCGGAAAGCAATGCCAGCGATTACGAGCAGGAGGAGGAAGAGGAGGATGAGCAGACGGAGGATAATGAAAACGAATATGATGAATATCAGGATAATTTGCATAACAATGAGTGAAAAGGAAACCCAAACAGCAAATGGCAAACACAAGCGCAAGCTCACGTAGCCAGGGCAAACAGAGACCCTCTAAGACACACAGACACCCAGACATTCACCCGCACCAGCACCCGCACTCACAGTCTTACTTTCCTGGAAAATCACACCCACACATATACACACAAAGACTTAGAACACACACACACACACACACACATGGAGAGGCGACTAGTTAAGCATTTCCGATTTCCGGCTGCAAGCTTTTGGCTCTGTTTCGCTCTGTTGACATTCGCAATTAGCGCTAACAAATGCCAAGTGGCTGCTACAGCTGCTCCTAACGGTTAACTAAAGTAGATGCTATTAGCATACACTCTACGCTCTAAACACAAACACCCCCACCCACTTACCCATATGCTCACACACTCACACATTGAAAAACACACGCAAACACAAACAAGAACTCGTAGTTAGTCATTGGCTTAGCTTGGTGTTGGTGTCCCTCGTAGTGCTTTCATCTTCTACTATAAACACATATTTATTTCAAATATTTGACCAATTTAACTGGTTAAAACCCGTGTTTCTCGCCTCGCAGGAGAACTGGCAGGCTTGGCTTAAGGACGAGCTGAACGCATTGCAGTATACGAAGGCAAAAAACTAATTGCAATGAACAATGCATCTCGTCTAGCCTGCAATATCCGGACGTATATAAGCGCTTTGGTTATAATTTTAGTAATTTGTTATTGTTAAATATAGAAATTGAAAGTGTACCAGCATACAACCACACACACACACACACACACACACAAATACACTCTCTCTCACAAGTACTGTACGATCCACCTATAAACCATTTACATTTATATATTTGTGCCAAAATTGCTCTAGTTGCAATCAGCTTTCGGCCCAAAACACAGAAACCACATTTAATTCTAGTTTTAATTTACCTACTTTACATATACAAACATAAACATATATATATATATAAATTGTATCTACATACTTCCTATTTCTACACAAACTTTACTACCATAAGCAGCAAAAGCCCAGCTATTTTTTACAAAAAAAAAAAAGAACAAATCTATTTAAAAACTGAAAACTAAAAAACAAAATAAATCCACATTACTTGAAAGTGCTTACAGTTGTTGTAATATATAGAACACACGTGAAACAGTTTGCTCAATATAATTGCAAAAATTTTCTACACTTCCACACACAGAATAATCAATGAAGTCTGATCGACTTTATTTGTCCATAACAAATTGATGTCAGAACCGCAATTCCAATTAAGAACTCGAAGATTTTACAGCTTAATCCAGTTTGTTGGGTCATTCTTTTAAAAGTTTTAAATTTTTAACATATTTATGAACTGTATCTTTCAGATAGGGTTTCACAGCTATGCAAGTTGGTATATTTTCCGGCTGTTCAATCCACATCTTATGTTCAATCTCGTTTTGCTTAAGCTTTTCGGATAGTTTCACCAGAGCCGCCTCATCCTTTGCCTAAAAAGTAGTAAACGAATTTTAATGTTAAAGCAAACTCAGATAGGAGGACAAAAAAAGGAAAGATACATATGTATGTAAGTAATGTACGTACCTCAAGCACCACCTTGTGCATGTTGTCCAGATCCTTCAGGTAGGCTTTGGTCTCCTCGTCGTCGGCGTTAAGATGCATTACTGCGGCAGTCGCATGACAACATTGTGCAATTACAGCCCCCAATGGCCAATTAAGGGCAGAACGTAGGTCACTTCGGACCACAACATATTGAACAATGTTTGTCATCTTTTCGTATATTAAATTCGATTTAATTTATGAAAAACTTGATTAGGCATTTAACCATTACATTGAATTAATATATCCGCCAATAATTTTCCATACAGGTCAGGGGTTGTTACATATGTTGTTTAATGCACAGTCTATATATTCCGCAAAAGATTTAATATATATACGGATATATATATTGAATTTTAAGGATTTTAAAAATTTGCAATGCACGTGAAAAATCAAAACAAACTTTAATATGAATGTTAATTGACAGCGACTCAAATTGAGCACATTGAGTAACAGCGGCACATATCGATAACTGGACAAATCGATAACACAGCAGGCCGCAAATATTTTGAAGTCGTTTTGTTATTTGACATAGAAGTAAATTTTTTAACAAATTCATTAAGGAATAACACTTCTCAATTATTTACTTTACATTTAAACTATTTCGTGCAGGTTTTTGTTTGTAACCAATGTGTTTTGACTAGAAAAGCAAGCCAAATGTAGTCTATCACATTTTTCTCACTCACACACATTCGGAAACCCTAATACAAAATTAAAACCTAGAACCTTTGTCTTCAGCATACAGAAAATATATTGGCACCTTTACCGACTCACTGACTTGTACCATTTCTGTGTGGCTGATTAAACGTATGGCCGCCAGTCCATAGAAGAGCATAGGTATGCCTGAAAGCGGGTTTAAAGCAAACTACAATATTTGTATCTATTATATTTCTACACCCCACTGCACACTTACCCAAATTAATCACCTTTAGGAATCGAAAGAACTTATCCTCTAAAGACAAATCCTGCACCTCGCGCTTGCTGCAGTGATATTTCATGTAGGGATAGCAAGCCGTTCGCAGAATATGGTAGTTGGTGCCGGTATCTAGAGTCCAGTTAAAGTGTGACATGCCAAATTGATCATTCTGGACATCTTTAAGCTAAATTTAAAGTAACGCTTTTTTATATTAATATATTATTTACTTAATTTGGGTCCCTTACCTTGACAAAGTATGATGTCCAGGGTGGCTCATGGCATTGCTTTAAATAAGCAGTTAGAACTTCTGATGCACGGGGCTTCAGCAAAATGCGGGTAAGTTGCATGGCCGAATTATAAACAATTCAGTCGCAGTTGCATCACAGCTGTTCCTTTAGAGATGAGCTGACGTGCGCATGTTGCGACTGATAAATCTGATAAACAATAACTTAATCGATACCTTACAGACTACAATTACCCACCAGTCATCGATACTTTTTGAAATCTCGGGCGCGGAGCTCTAGTAGTCCACCAACCCTGAATAAAGCTGATACTGCGCACAATTTGTTTGAGATGGAACACTTTCCTTTGGTTTCCATATCCAATGAAAAAGTCCTTAAGTATAAAGTTGGCTCCGCAGAGCGGGAGAGTCTGGAACACGAACTTTTAAAAATACTTCATAATGTGGAACGTGTGCCCATATTAATTGACGGTGAACGGTATAGCGGCACTCGTGATCGGGAACAGGTTCTACCCTACAATTGGAAGCATCCGATTGCCCGTTATGAACAAGCCCATCGAGTGCTCATCGAGATGGCGATCGAAAAGACAGTACGGGCTCAAAAGATGTGGGATAAGACTAAGCTTGGTAAAAGAATGGCCATTTGGAATAGAGCAGCACACCTCATTGCTGGAAAGTATCGATTCAAGATAATGGCTGCCACCATGCTTGGCCAGGGTAAAACGTTGCGTCAGGCTGAACTGGATGTGGCCGACTTGGTAGATTTTATGAGAATCAATCCAATATTTCTCCGCGATCTGGCCAACTATGAGCCTCTTAACGATCAGCCCGAGGTTTGTCGAAATCACATGCGACTACGCGGACTGACTGGCTTCGTGGCCGCAATAAGTCCATTCAACTACACCAGTCTTGCAGCGAATTTGGCCTTCACCCCTGCTCTTATGGGCAATGCTGTCATGTGGAAACCATCGGATTCGGCCATTTTATCCAATTGGTTTGTGTATCAGGCCATGCAGGAAGCAGGCTTACCAAGTGGAGTAGTTAATTTTATTCCCGCTGCAGCTACCGACTTTGCCACTGTGATCACCCAGCATGCCAAGTTGGCTGGAATCAACTTTACAGGTACTGCAGGTGTACTAAAGGTCCTCTGGCAGCAGGTGGCTCAAAACATTGGCGTGTTCAACAACTATCCTCGTCTTGTGGGTGATTGTGGTGGCAAGAATTTCCATTTTGTGCATGCGTCAGCAGATCCAGCGGCGGTTGTAGCCTGCACCATACGTGGAGCTTTCGAGTATGCCGGTCAGAAGTGCACCTCGTGCTCCATGCTGTACGTTCCCGAGTCACTGTGGGAGACCCAAATCAAAGAGTCCCTTCTGAAAATCACGAAAACTCTATTTGTCAGCGAAGCAACCTATTGCGACTGCTTCTACTCGGCGGTAATTGACAAGAATGCTTTCAAACGCATTCAAATGTATCTGAAGTATATAAACGATAATCCCAATTGTGAGGTTTTGATCGGTGGAACGTGCTGCAAGAAGCAGGGTTACTATGTTGATCCAACAATTGTCCAGGTAACCGATCTGAATGATCGTTTATGCAAGGATGAGCTTCTGGGCCCTATACTTTGCGTCCATGTGTATCCAGATGCGGAAGTGATGCAGACAATGGAAAAGGTGGCTGAAGTTAATCACGGACTGATTGGCTCCATCTTTGCCACCAACAATGAGTTTATTAAAGAGGCCAGCGAGACTTTTAAATTGAATGTGGGCAATCTGAATATCAATGACAAATGCACCGGCTGCACGGTGGGAAAGCAACCATTTGGTGGTGGACATATTACAGGCACCAACGACAAGATAGGCAGTCCGCATTCTTTGCTCCGTTGGACTTCGCCACAGGTCATTAAAGAATCTTTCGTTCCACACGTGAACGTTTACTATCCGTACATGGAAATAAGTGAGAGAATTAAAGATTTGTGTAATCTAAAACAAACTAACAAACTGCCCAAGGAGCAGGGTGGAGATCTCATGCCACAACGTGAAGTGCTCCATCAGCAAGAAGGTGTGCAATCGGAGACTAGTTCATAATTACGCAAAGACCAAATAACCGAAAACCCCATTTAGTCCATTTAGTGTGTCACATTTTATTCATTATAAGTTGTTGAAGATTTGGTAGGCAAATTTGAAATAAAAAACTAAGAACTTTTTTCCCTAGTTGAAGGAATAATCCTTAAATTTTTTTTTACTAAACGTTGGAAAGAAATATTCCCCGAAATTTCATAATTTAAATCGAATTATTTTAGGTCGTTTCGCTGCCTTCAAAAGGACATTCCAGGACCTTATTAAGTCGACGGCGCATCACCGGGACTTCAATCTGGCCAAAGGACATCCCCATCGTCCTTCAAAAAACAATAAAACTCACTAAATCCTTATATTTATGCTCTGCACAGGACTATCCGCATGTCCTTCACACAGATGAGTTACTTAAAATCAATTTCGCCCTGATCCTTTTCTCACAAGATATTCAAAACTATTTTTTTAATAAAGAGTTTGCTTTTCTCAGCTTCCTGAAGGATCAGTTGATGTCACTCGATGAGGCCCAACAAGGAGTTGAATCGGACCAAAGGGTATCCCGACAGTCCGTAAAATTGCGGAGTCACAAGCATATTTGTGGTTTTCCGTGACTTTAAAATTCTTACGACTAACCCACTTATAAAAAATCTAACAATAAATGAAATTCAATAAAATATATGTATGTATTTGTTGTTATTTGGGTTTGGATAGGTTGTTTTTTCAATGATTGTTGTTGTAGTTGTTGTTGTTATTGTTATTGTTGTAGTTGCTGTTGTAATTGTTGTTAAAAAATGCATAAAATTGTACTGGGAAAAAATTTAAACACCAGGCGAACAGAAATAAATAGCAGGTATATGATTTTTTGAAAACCCATATAAGTATGCAACACAACTTTTACAAAATGAACAATTTGTAAATCATCCGCCTACTATGCACATCTATTGGCCTGGTGTTTTGCATTTGATCCTGGAAGGTTCTTCAGGGAGCTGAAAAAAAAGAAGTTTTTATTAGAAAATAATTGTGAATATCTAGCGAATCCTTTTAAGGATAAAGATGAAACTGGTTTTGAACAACTCTTCTCATCAGGGGCTGAAGGACATTATGATAGTCTTGCGGGAAGCCGAGTCATCAAGGACTTAACAATTGTAGTACAAAGTAGTTTTGCCGTTTGGTGCAATTCTAGGAGTTGGATAAAATTGACAAGTCTAGAAAACAAAACGCGCATATCATGGCCATTTCAAGCACGATTTGGATGTCCTTTGGCCAGACCAAGGTCCTGAAATGCTTTCAAAAAGCTTTTTAAGAGAATATTTTCTTATAATTGTATCTCCAGCATGCTTAGGTGACCCCTAATTTGAGGCCAATCGATAGAGTTTGTCAAGGACATTCTAGATAAGAATATCATTTGGTCCTACGTAAATGGGATTTGCGAATTTTAAAGCTATTGTTCAGTTTTTGATAATAAGTAATTGTTTGGTAAATCAATGAAAATCGATTTCACATGACCACAAAGATTCTCAGTCCTTTGATTGGCTTTAACTTAAATCACACTTAGACCCAGACGTGGCAACCGCAAATGAAGTATGCATATTGTTCTAGATATTGGCATGCAGTTGCATTAATCAGATGTGCATCCAGCCGCAAGTTGGACTCTTGACTAAACTTAATGTAACCGAATATTATTCCGCCAGCAGGCAAGGGCAAAATTATAATATTCATAAATTTGCTAGACAAATGCACATCTTTATCCGGCTCGATGAGCAGTTTGTGTGCCGCTCAACTCCGACCGCCCACATGCATCCGACTCTCAATGCCAAACCCCCACTGCCCGCACCCGTTCAATCTCCGGCCCAAGGACAGCAACAAGTTAGAAGTTAGAGTTAGTGTTAGAGTAAATTGTTGTAGATATTTTGCATTTATTATTGTAATTTGTTGGAACACTTTACATTTACATTGAAATTTATACGCCAAGAGATGCGCGATAAACGACAACTACACACACATTAAACAAGTTGACATTGACAATTTAATTGGTTTTGCTTACCATTCGATCTGATATACTTATACGCCAATTTCATAATTGATATCTTTTTTAATATTCATAGGTACATAGTTAGATGTGAAATATAGTTTTTTATTAGTTGCAGTTGTAGTTTTAGTTTTAGTTATAATAGGAAGTTTGGTACATAAAATATAAATAGACGTTTTCACTCTACATACTTCACAAAATTAGAACATTGGGATTAGTTAGTAAGGAATGCATATAACGGGTCATTACTAAATTGGAGAGATTGGAATTTGGAGCCATAGTCGAACGAATTGTCGATTGGAGATTTGTTTATTCAATTTTAACAAGATACGTTATCGTTTTGCTTTTTATTTTAGCAGATACATTTCAATAAATTTCTTTTACTCTTTTTGCTAATAGAGCCAGTTTAAACCAGGACCAAGTATCGGTCTAATTATCAAATTTAGTCTTGCCAAAAATGAAATTACCCGGCGCATTGGCATCCTCTGCCGCAAAATACTCCTTCCACAGGATGGCGAATTGCTCCCGGGTGACATCGGTCTGACCCTGGGCCATCTTGGCAAAGGCTTCTTCGCATTCGCTCTTCTCCAGGCCATAGCTCGAGCAGACTAGAGTGAATTCAGTCACATCGATGCCGCCATCATGCGAAGCGTCCTCGAGATCAAACATAAAGTTCATGTAGTCGTTCTGCCAATCCATCACGCTGCTCGGATCCTTGGCATAGGCGTCCCACATGTTGCACCATTCGTCCACGCTGACCTGATAAAACCAAAAAGTGAGAAACGGTATGACTTTGGGGTTAGTTAAAAGCGCCAGATTTATGCATCACGCCCTGTGCTGAAAAGGCCATTAAGCAGCAACCACCTCGGGCGGAGTTGGAACATAAAACATCCCATTGGCTATTAAACGCGTTATGGAATGCCTACCGAGGGGCGCACAAGTGGCCCATGTAGGCGTTGGAGAGGGGGGATAATTTATGCCCAAGCTATGTGTTATTAGCATTTTCTGTTGCCAAAAAAAAAACAAACCAGAAAAGAAAGAAGAGAAATCACCGAACAAGGGCAATTACCAAACACACAACATCAACAATCGAGTCGATGCGGCGATGCGATGCGATGCGATGCGATGCCTTGACCAACTTGGCATGTCCTCTTATGATTCCTCCACCCAATCACTCCCCGGCAGTCCCTTAATTGTGGTCAGAGTTGGCCTGACCAAAGCAGCCGTTACGCTTTGCCATGTTTTAATATGGTCATAAATAAAAAACTGGACAACGTGTGGGTTTGTCCGCCAATTGGCAGTTACCCTATACCGCCATCCCACTAACCTAACATTGGAACTGCATATTTTTTATGTTTATTGCTTGTAAGTGTCTGCCGCTGACCAAATTGAAATGCCCTTAAGAGTCCCACTCCATCACACACCGCATATCCTTGACCGAGTGCGTCCTAAACAGATAGAGATGGTCACAATTGCCACAAGAAACTGCTTATGTCCGAGAAATCTCTCCATTAAGTTCAATATCCAAAATTCTTTGCCAATTATAGTAAGTACATTTAAATGATATTGAAAATCAGTTTAAAAAAATAATAATTCTTAAAAAAAAATTATGATATTATCCGCAAAGCAAGCAATGGAAAATATTTCGAGAAAAGGTATGCAACTTTAAAGCCCAAAACTAATTTATAGAACTGCAGAGCGAATTTCGAAAGTTCAGCCACTTTAAAATCGTGTTAGAATTTTAGAATTCAAACTGTTTTAAACCTGCAGACTTGAAAATTTAAGTTTATTAAGTGTCGTGTCACGATGAGTTTGTTCACTCTAGAGGCTCCCCCTTGGTTGAACTATTGTCCGCGAACCGACTGCATGTCGTTGTATTGTGTTGTCTGCTACCACAATAAATCTAAGACTGCCTAGTAAGTAGTGGTAGAAGTAGTCGTCCAAAGGGATTACAAAGGAACTCGGAATCCGTTCAACTCTGGCTTAGTTTTGGCAGTAAACTTCATTCAAGTTGGTTGGCCAAAGGCCAAAACTTTTGTGGCTTTGTCGAATTTTGAAGTGCGGATACCTAGTAAGCTACCGTGTACCCCTAAACATATACACACGAAACGGTAAGAAAGAGAGAGGGCGAAAAGGAAGAGAGGGAACGAGAAATAGAGATAGATGGAATGCCCCCCGCCCATAAGCCGCAAGCGTAACCCCTGCTGCAATTGAATTAAGCTGCGGTGCTTTTGCACTGACATTTCAATTTCTACTCGCTTTTGTATCACATTGTTGTTCGACACTGGATTATAATTTAATTTTGTTCACTTGCAGTCTGATTATGCAGACAAAAGGACGTGCGCAAGGGGAACAGGATACAGTACAGGGCATATATTTCGTGCAAAAACTTGTACAAGTTTGTCTTTGGTGCACGGCCTAGAGAAAACTAACGAGAAAGTCTTTTCGGCCGGAATTAAGATTGCATTACTCAAATAGTTCACAATTCAATTTCCGCTCGTTCGCTGGGAAATTTGTTTGCGCTTCTTTTGCAGCCGCCGCTCTCAATAAGAATGGGAAATTTATGAACATTCTTCTTCATTTTATTTCAGTTTCCGTCTCTTTTTTTTTTTTTTGTGTGTGTCGGGTCCAGGACAAAGCATTGCAGATTGCTGCACTTGTGCGGGTGCAATTGTTAGTCTGTGTGAGTGTGAGTGTAAGGGAGCTTGTGGATATGTGTTGGGGCCACTTGTCAACTTGTCAACTGCTGCCACAATGGCGAGCCCTAGTGCATCTAGTATGCTGTCAATGGAAGTGCATGGATTTCTGCACTTCTATGGAATCCCAAAAAACCAAATCACTTGACATGCCATTCAACGCCTGCTCACCTGTCCATCGTTATCCTTGTCGGCCTTCGATCGCAGACCAGTCCAAATTGACATCATGACATCGTAGGTCTCCTTATTCTTTGGCGTATCCTTTGCCCATCCGCGCAGCTTGCAGACACGCTATCATAAAAAAAGCAAAAAAAAATACCATCCAAATTGAGTTATCAGTCAGAGTAGGGAGAGAAAGACAGTGAGGTGGATGGGGTGGTGGAAATTTGCACATTGTTTTTACTGTTGTGCAAGTTGAAATAAATGCTGCATATTTATTGGTGCCGTTTTCCCCCACAAAATGTTTGTGCCCAGCGCCAAAAAAAAAACAAACTAAAATTTTTTGCATATTTTCAGTTCTTTGTTTTTTTGGCTGCTGGCATAGTTTTTCGCTTCGCTCCACTTACTTCGATGGCCAGCTCGAAGTCCTTTACGTCGATTTCGCCGCTTTTGTTCACATCTGCATGTGTGCATATTCGAATGTGTGTGTGTGTGTGTGTTCGAGTGCATTTGGTTGTGTTTTTAGCCGCAATGTTCACATTGTTTTGTATTTCAGCCAATCCAACGCAGTCAGCGTAATTTGCAATGTCGGCCCGCATGTTGTTTGTGTTGGTCGAAAGCAGTCGAATGTAAGAGAAACAAAGAGAGAGATGAAGAGAGTGAGAGATATGTAGATGCAATAAAACATACATATACATAAATAAACGGATCTCACATCACAGTTCACAGCTGTGACAAAGTTCCGGTTCGCCCTATAATTTTTTTTTTTAGTTGTTTTCCATGCCATTTTTGGCTTTTAGCCATGCGGGCCAATGTGTCATTATCATTTTCCCCCGTTTCCCGTCTCTCAAAAACGGTGTGCAAATGGCCCACTTCACAGAATTTCAGTGTCAAGTGCTTGGCGCTTGCGTTTTATAGCAGTTTTATATTATTCTTTTTATTTACGCTATACGTATTTACTCCTCTTCTTTTGGTGGTTCTGTGCCCAGCTGGTGGCCACACAATATGGGCAAAAGGCCAAAAGCATTCAGCCACCTGCAAATTAGTCATAATTGAAAAGCACTTAACCTCGCCCCATGCATAAACAACAGGAAAAGCGTTGCCTGCTTCTGAGGGCACTCCACTGGAACGCAAAACTTTCACTTGAGTTTCTTGTTGTTTCTGTTGGCATCTGCATTTGCAAACGTTTGAATTTCCATTCGAAAGCGAAGTTTTATTTGACTTGTTGCAAGTAACTAACAACGTACATAGTCGAATACGTCAGGCAACGCATTAAAAATTGACTAATCGAAATGCATTAAGTATACGCAGCGTTGAAAGTTTGACGCTTAAAACTTGGCTGCACCATTCTGAGTATGCAATGAGAGATCCTTCTATTGAATTGTTTGTTACATTTAATTCACATTTAATGACTACAGCATGAAAGCTTGAAAGGAGCATCGAACTTGAAAAAGGATATAAACGAAAACGTAAATCAAAAAAGGAAAAAGAAAATATACAGAAAAAGTTAAGATTACTCATAATTTTTTTCAAATTTATCTTCCACTCAAGGCATTTCGAATTAAACTCCAATCCTTCGATAAATTTAATACTAAATAAAAATGAAAAATATAAAAGGAATCAAGTTGAAAAATCCAAACAAACCAAAGCACGTACTTTAGTATCTATATTTTTATATAATGCATTGGCAAATCTGTTTTTTAGAACTGTTGCACGCATTACTCAAAGACCTATAAAAGCTTATTGTTTCCCCATATTAATAAATAATCATATTAAGTTGAAAAAAAAACCTTTTTAAACTATCTCTGAAGTTGAGTTATACAGTTTGACCTCTGATTTAAGTCAACAGAAATCTACTTTAGGAAAAATCAAAAGTTTAAAGCCAAATGACCATAAAACATCACATTGGGCAGGTAACACATTTCCTTTATCTAGTGAAGCATACGTCGCTTGGTCGGCTGCTGGCTATAACCTTTAGTATTGATTAAGAGGAGCACTGCTGGTGTTTATGGTGAACCCACCTACATAACTGAGCAGCCATACATAATTCCATTTAAGGACTGCTTAAGCCACATCGAAGGCAATCTAATCAAACTTTTCACAGCATGCCGGTGCCAAGTGCACTATTAAAATGAATGAATTTCGCTCAATCACGTGCCAGGCAATAACTTTCACACGCATCCCATGAAGGAAGGCCCACACGCCATGCCATTCATCATTCTGGTTGAATTGTAATGGCAACAGGAGGAGAATTACCAAGTTGGGTTGGATTTACTCACCAAAGAATACATGGAACAGGAAGAGTAGCTTCTCTTTGCGAAATTTGGAGATCTCCATTTTGTGTTATTCCTCGTTTAGCTTTGGTTTTGTATTTTTTTCGGTTTGCTTTGCCTTATTTTTGTTTGGCTACTGGCTTGCTTTTGTTTTTCGTAGTTCTTGCAGGCCAAAACGGAAATGGAAAACTGCAAAGACAACAGAAATAAAAGTGAAATACACAATAACAAGAGAGAGAGAGAGAGAGAGAGAGAGAGTGAGAGAGGGCAATCTGTATACAAATGGCAAATGAAGTTGAAATGAAAATGCGTTCAAATTTAAGATGCACTCAATTAGGGGCGTGGCTTAGAGTCGTAAAAATCAACTGCAACAGCAAGACCAAAGAAAACGGTTCGGCTTGAGCATAGAACATTGGTGATACCGGGTTGCGGATACCCGGGGTTGCGGATGCCCGGGTTTGTGGGTTATAGTCGCATCTAGTTGACTGGCTTAGTTTATGTCAGCTAATTCAGCAAAAGGAAATAAAATAAGACTACCAAAAGGATGCAGAAATAAGAATACGGGAGCAAGTGCGAGTGTGAAAGAAGCGCATAATGTAAATGCAGTAAGTATGTATATAAATATATGTAGAACAAGAGAGAGAGAGAGAGAGATAGACAGAAGGGAAGGAGAAGACAGACGGAACTGCGACACAAATGCAGGCAATGGCTTTGGCTTTGGCTCAGTCTTTGCCTTGTGCCTTGCGCGGGCTCATGGCTCATTTAACCTTCAATCAAAAGTAAACATAGTGCGGAGGAAGAGGTCAGAGGGGGGGAGGCGCAAATGTGGGCCATGTGCTAAATTAAAGAAAACTATATGGCAGCCATTTGCCTTCATCTCTCTCCCATCATCTCTCGCATCCTTCCCATTCTTTTCCAGCCATCATTACATACTTCAGATGCATATATCCATCAACAGGCGCTGTAAATGTGGAGCAACATCAAAAGGCATGGTCATTGCCAGTCCCTGAAAGCTTGCGTGTTTACCGTTTGTTTGTAGCTACCGTTACTGTTAAGCGGCACTGTGGGCGTGGCTGGTGGCCCAAACTGTTTACTTTGGTTTTCCTTTTACGCAGAACCTTCCTCTTCCCCTCTTCTTTTACCTGGCAGCTATTGCTGTTTTGGTTTTATTTTCTCTTTTTTTTTTTTTCTTTTTATGTTCTTGTTGTTGTTTATCTCATCGCCAAAGCATAATTTCGCAACAGCGGAAAATTGCAGCAAGGATGTCAAGTGGAAAGTGGGGATTGCAATGAACATGATGACAACGGCAACTACTAAAACCAGATGCCAATGGATGCTGATGGAATGGCCCAAGCGCAGCAGGCCATGGCATTTGCCAGATTAAACAAGCGGTAAAATGCACTTTGCGAGCGAAATTAAATTATATGTACAAAGCCATAAACTGCACAGGTATGTCCCTGCCCCCCTCCAGTCGCCTTTGCTGTAAAAACAATGAACAAATTTGATATCCTAGTCAAACAAATTGCAAATGGCGAACTAAAACTCAATTGAGCCATTCCTTTTGGTCATGCGCCCAGGTCAAAAAGATGTCTCTGAACTAATATTATTTCTTTAAATTAAATCGTGAAAAAAAATGCAATGAGGAGATTATTTCGAATTCGCTCTTCATCCATCCAAGTGCAAAATTTAGCAGAATGAACATGCACAACATCCGTTTATTTAATCGTAGTACTAAGTTTTAAGCGCAATCGTAAAAAAATTACAATGTCTTTAAGTGTCCCAGATGATGAAATGAAAAACGAAAAGCTCTTCAATCCACTTGTCCATGACAGTGCGTCCAAAACGCAGAAAAAACTGATTTAAGCTCTCTGCAAGGTTGTTGCCACGTAGTTCAATGTAAATTGAATAAATCTTCAAAATTTATGTGCAAAGTGCACACGTTTATCTGCGTTTTGCCATATCATCGTCCCTTATAGTTGGCTCTAGTTGTACTCACAATGAATTTATACGCAGATTTCAAACAGCTTTCAACATTTCGAAATGCACTCAGGTGCTAAAAATCTGTGTTTTGGCATTTATCATAGAAACACTGATTAAAAGCTTTCACAATTTTAATACTATAGATCTCGAATGAACTTTAAAAATGATTATATCAGTCTAAGGATTATTAGTCAGTTCTATAACTTTCTATATTAATTTTTCTTATAATTCTTATATAAATTCTTTATAAAAAAATTCGAATTTTACTAAACTTTACTCTTACATTTTAAACCTAATGAGTCTCTGTAGGAAAAAAGGCACGAAATTAGTTTCTTTTTAAGCCTTATTAATAAATAAATTTCAATATAGTCAGTGAGGTTGACTTCTCAAATTTTAAGACCGACGAAAATTAGTAAAGCGGCGCACAGTGGCTGATTTCAACAAAATTACTGGCGAAAAACGGCAAATTTTAGAGCCAATTTAAAAAATTTCTTCTTCAACATTCACAGAATTTTTAGAACAAGTAAAATCCGAACACACACCCGACATTTTTTCATACTTTACAGAGAATATAAAAAGTGATGAAAAACTGATCAAAATTTTTTATTTTGATAACTTTGAAAGTTGTTTAATAGAAAAAAATATTTTAAAAAACTTGAAATTTGATTTACTTCAGCAACAAATTTCATATTTAGCCACTATACGTCTTCTGGACTGGGCCACAACATTTCAACAAAAGTAAAAAAAATTTAATAAAATAAATTAGCTTTGTCTCAAAATTCAATTTCTAAAAAAGGATAAACGGTTAGCATTGGCCAAAATGGATAATGGATATTGGTGTCATAGAGCAAAAAAAAATAAGTAAATAAATAAAGTGGAGAGAAAACATCCACTACAAACGATTTAGTTTATCTGTGTGTCTGCTTTAATGCATTAACATAAATGTAGATCTTGAATTTGGTTTTATAGACAATATTATTACTAGCACAATCTTAGGTAACAAAACTACACGAATTTCTTTAAAAAAATTGATTTGAAAACCATGAGGGGAATTAAATAATGTTGTACTTGAAGTCGAAACATAATTATTTTTTTCTGAATGTAAGCACAATTAGTTACGTAATCAAATATTAACAAAATTTGTAGTATTTGACGGAAAATCGAGATAATCGTTTGCAATAATTATGCAATTGCAATAATAATTATTTTAAAATGTAAAACATGCATGTCAGCCCTATTCACACGCAGATGCACACACACACACACACACACACATAAGCAAATGCTTACAGACATGTTCTGACTGTCACAGTTCATTAATTGGCCACGTATGCGTTAATTATCACCAGGAAAAATAATGAAATTAAAATAATCCACATCTCAACTGACTAAAATCGTTGCCGAACAAAGAGGAGGAAGGGCAAAATTCAATTTCAACTTGCATTCGTCAATTTGTCCCTTTATTTTTTCAGCTTGTCATGGAGTCGTGTTGCAATAGTCCCCGTTGCCGCCCCTTTCCGGTCAATAAGCAGTTGGAATTTAAGCCAACTTGAATCTCTGACGACTTTCATTTGCAATTGAAATTTAAAGCCTTTTAATATCTGCATGGCGCATTGTGTTTACATACATGCGAAATTAATAATTAAATATGCGCACAAATTGAATTCAAAAAAGCCAACTGCGAGCATGAGCCTGAGCACATTACGCATACGGCGTGTATGTTCGGTATTTGCATTTAAACAATTTGGCATATCCTGATTATTGCGTTTCAGTAAAAGTTTCCGTCATAAAATCCAGGCGTTCGCAAAGCCGCAAAACGACTCTGGCTTTTGCCATTTCCCTAAACCACATTAACCAACATTCACTGAGCGCTCGTTAATTAGCTCTGCCGTTTCAGTTTCAGTTTCAGTCTGCTTCTAATAAAGTCAATATTGCTGCGTCTTTTTTTTGTTTAATAGCTCCTTTGGCCATAAACATTAATTAATAATGTTATTAATATAAATATATAACATAGTTATATGTAGATTCAATATGAAGACATAAAATTTTTAATTGCTTATTTAGTACCTACACAAATCATAATCATGAGTTGAAGGCGACATTCAGAAACTGTTTTCAAGCCCAAAAGTATGCTGTAGAAAATGGAATGCCAAATAACTAGTGCGTGGACCAAAAAAAAGTAACTAGAAACAATTTTATATGTTATATGAAGCAATTATTTCAAGTTCAGAATCAATCATTAAGTTAATAATCGATTTAAACTACAAAGAATTCTCAAAAGACAAATTTATTTTTAAAATTATGTTGAATTGAGAGAATTCTAGAAACGCACATGCAATCAGAACAAATTTTACGGCAGCTTTTGCACATTATTAACAAATTGAATGTTCAGCAAGATTTTTATCCTGGAAAATATGAAGACTTTCTACTCATAAGAGGGCTTGAAGCTGACTTGCGACAACAATGATTGAAGATCTTTTATAACTATTGCAACATCAAATGCTGATTGCTTAATTTAAAGCTCGAACCAGCTGCTGATATGGCAAGTCGATAATATCTTTTAGTTGATAAAAAAAAATCATCATACAAATCTATGCAATTTTTTATTGCTTAAGTACTCTAAATTGCATTTAATAATTTAAAGTTAACATTCCTTTTTTGCTCCTGCCCTACACCAAAAAAGATTCTAAGAAGAAAAACCTCAGTCAATCTTACAAAAAAAAAAAACAAATTATTTGAATTTTCATCCATTGGAATGTAAATCTAGAAATTCTTTCTTTATCTCGTTATGTGATAGTTCTCGGCAAATCTCTTGGGATTAGTCGTGGAATGTGAGTGACAGGCCTGTCAAGCAAACTGAAATCCAACTGGAATTGTCCCCCAACCGAATTATCCCTTCTATCCACTCATTGTCGGTCCCAGTCCCAGTTCGAATCCCAAGCCGTATTCCTCAACCTCATCGTCAATCTTGGAGTGGACTTTTGTGTGGCCCAGTTTACAGTGGTCGCTAATTACTTCAGCGTAGTCCGTAAATTTGCGCAGCCAATTTAAAATAATAGACAATGGGAGGGCCATCGTCGTAGTTTGCTCTTTTATCTGCTGATGCAGCTGAAAAGTGCATTCAGCATCTCTTCTCTTCTCTTCTCTTCTCTACTGTATTGCACTGCACTGTGGTCGCGGCTGTTGTATTGTGCGGGTCCCAGTAATTTCGCGTAATTTGCATTAATTTACATTTAATTTAGTGGGCCGCAAGGGGAAACAGAGACGGGGATTGGGAATGAGAGTAGGAGTGCGCGGTTGGCCTTAGGCCGAATAGCGACGCACGCCTGACCAAACAAGACGACGACAGCACGAGGATGACGAGGATCCTTGAGGGGGCGGCCAACGCTTGAATCTATTCTGCTGTTTTTCTTTTTCCTTCTTCATTTTTAGGGAAAAACTTTTGGGCAGCAACTTGCAGCCAGGCAACACTTTTCAATGAACTCATTGCATGAAAGCAAAAGGTGCGGGCTGTAAGATATTTTTCTTGTACTTGTTACACTTTTCGAAAGGAGATGACGCTACAATGGTGGTTTGATGGAGAAGGAAAGGGCTCTTTAGAAAACTATCTTTTCACTTCCCACTCGAGTCTGGGGCCCAACTCAACATGCAAATGCAAAGAACTGGGCCTCTACTTCCTGTTCTTCTGTTGCCATCATCTTAAACTTGTTCTTATTCTTGTGTTCGTGTTCTTGTCTTTGGGGCACTTGTGTTTGTTACTTTTGGCTTGTTCTTTTGGGTTTTCCAAATGTATGTTATTCAAAAATTGTTTTGGCATTATTCTTGTAACGGAAACACAAGCACTCGCACACTCAATCGCACACACCATCACACACACATACACACCACACTAAAGGGACGAATGTTTCAATTTACCCGTTGGGTTCTCTGACTCGGTCTCGTGTGCTCAGTAACGCGATTCACCGTTTTGTGATGCCCATTCGGCTTGAGGCAGCGCCTTTTATACCCGACCATGGCCTGTCGTCGTCGCATTCGGCGTGGCCATCGTATTGCAGAAGGCAGAACTTCGGATTTCTCGTACTTTGGGTGCTTTTTGTCATCGCTCGCTTTATCTTATCGCAGTGTGTGTTGTCTCTGTGTCTGCATATGTGTGTGTGTGTGTGTGTGTGTGTTTGTCGGTGTGCAGTCAGTTTGTTTTTTGGCCACCACGTGCAGCATTACGGACCCAACAGCATGTGGCATATTGGGTCTTAGGTTCTCCATTTTTTTTTTTTTTTTTTTTTGAGATTTAACACTTGCAGAAAATTGCATGCTGCGACTCATGAGTTTCATTTTTCATACTTCAGTTGTCATTGAATAAATTGGTAAAGACTCAGCAACATATAGCATAAAAACCCGATATTTACAACATATATAAATGGAGTTAAACGAGGCCAAAAAGAAACAATAGATAATAACAATACTTTTATTAAATCAATATAGTTATTTTCACTACTAAAATCATATTCTTTTGTAAAATCTCTCAGGAATTTCAGTAGGTGACAAATAAAAATCTAAAAATGTTTTCAAAATCATTTATTCCTTTTTAGACATTGTGTCATAGCCTTTTACAAATGCTTTTGCTGCGGTTTGCGGTTAAAATGGTGTTTATCGCATTTTATAATTGCATTTTTAGCTTGTGATTCTAAATCTATTAAAGGAAACAATGAGTGTCCAATGAAGATTTGATAAAAAGTATTTTTATGATTAGGTATAAAACTTTATAAAAGAATATATAAGAATATACTTATAATGCAAATTCGACATATGTACCACTTAGCTAGGCCCTTTTAGAAGAACCTGATAAACATCTCTGCTCCTGCAATCTTAAGCATGTATTTTCTTAACTCACGTAGCACCTATCTCTTCTAAGATGTAAATTAATTCCACATCCAATTGCGGGTACATGTATAATTGACACAGTTGATTGATTCCAATATAGAATTCTCGCTCAGTGCTCAACAAGGTGCATACACACATATGTACATCTAAAGGCAACAATGAAATTTTAATTAGTGCAGTCTTGATTGAAATAGAGATAACAATAATACATTTATAAATGGAGAAATTGCAAATGGAGAAATGTTATGTTATGTTAGAAACTACATTGATGTGAGAATAATGCTATGCGATAAAACGGCATACACCAAAATTCAGTTTGCCAATTTAATACAATTCAGTGCAATTAAAAAGAAAATTTCAGCAATTCCAATAAACATTAATGTCTTTGCTATGAACAAGTTTCAATAAGTCACCGACTAAGTATTGCAAATTCAAAGCTATTGCATATAAACTGAAATAAATTAAATATATAAGTACAAAACTTTCTTCAAATGTTTCACAAATTACAAAAATTTAAGTGTGCTTCAAAGTTCATTCAGTTTCTTTGCTTAACTAAAACAAGCAAAAAATCTTTATCTTCATATATTTATGTATTTAAATGTATAAATTAATTAGTTCCATAAACTAGATCCCATTGCCAGAATGCATTAGATTGTTTGTTGTTTTTGATTTCGAATAAACTTGTTCAAATCGAAAAAGCTACGTGCCCAAGCTTTGTTTAAAAATAAATTTACTCATTTCTTAGCCAGAGTATTATCTTACAAATACTTCAAATTCCATTTCCAATTACAAATGGTTCAAAATCAAACCAAAACGAGGCCTACCTGATTTATAAAGAAAACTTTAGACAAATTTCGAAGCATACTTTCTGGCAATTGTCCAAATGTTCGATCGTTTCTTGCAGTGCAGGACAACATAACAAATCAAAATGTGCAAATGTTCTAGACAAATTTTTAGCATAGCCTTGACACACACACACACACACAGACACACACACACATGGATATAGCAAAGTTATGAAGGGGAGGGGTATGCTTAAGCAAATTTTTGAGCTGCTAAACGGCAATGCCACTTGGCAGCATAATTTTAGTGGCGCATTCAATCTTGTAGCCGAGTGGTCATGGACATCGGGATGGACATGGACCACCAACAGTTAACGCGAGCAGTAAAGCAATTTAAGCCAAGCAATTTCATGCCTGTCTCTCTGGGTTTTAATTATCCAAACCAGTGACACACACACACACACATAAACACTCACCTATTAGGAGCCTCTGTATATGTGTGTGTGTGTGTTTGTGTTTCAGCTGTTAATTGTCAAGTTTTTGGCTGAAATGTCGCTGCCAATTTATCAGGCGTTCCTAAACAGCAGGCGGTCTGCACTGCAGCCTGTTCCATTGCCAGAGTGTTCCGCAACAAGAACGAGAGCAACTGGCTGCCTATCTTACTGCCTATTGCAGATGACCGTTTTACCAAAGTTCCACTTCCATTTGCTGCTATATGTGTGGGTGTCTCTGCTTCTGTGTCGGTGTGTGTGTGTGTGTGTGTGAGTGTTCGTATGGGCCAGTGCGTGTTGGAGTAGGCAAATGTTTAAATTTGTGGTCTTTTTACCTGTTTGCATCTCAAGTGGCCAGAGGCGTAACACACACACACACACACACACACAAGCGCAGATACACAGAGACCAAAAAAGAGGGGGAGGACGACAGAGAGAGAGAGAGAGAGAGAGAAAGGAAGGTAAAGGAAACGGAAGCCGACATTGACACACTTTGAAATTAACATGAGTCTCAGGACCTGGCCCAAACCCTAGACAATCTTAAATGGCTGGCAGCATAGCCTGGCCTTATTCTCGTTGCTTTATGGTGCTGCTGTGGTTGTTTTTGTTGTCATCAGCGTTTACCTGTCCACCCATTTCGTGTTGTTTTTTTGGTATCCACTTTCTTTCTTTCTTTTTGTTTTGGTTTGCAGCATAAAAGTGCGACCACTAAACGTTTTTAGAGCTGAGGCCCGTTTTTGGTCGGTCGGTCACATGTTAACTTGGCACGGCAACGGAGAATTATTTGCAACTAAATCTCCTACCCTTTGTTCACCTTCACTGCCATTTCAACCATTCACTCTCTCTCTCTCGTTGCTCGCTTTTGTCGGACCTTCCGTGCCAACCACACACTCGTCGCTAAGGTAAGGCAGGTCCTTCTCGGCAATGGCAACTTGATTAGAGCAACATGAAATTAAGTAATTTCGTTGTATTGTTTTGTTGCTTTGTTGCAGCAACAACAACAACAACAACAACGACAGCGCCAACAACAATGCTAACTGAGAACAATAAAAAGGAGCAGACAAAAGGGAAAGAAACCACCAAAAAAATTTAATGAAACATTTCTATCTCTGCAGTGAGTCGCCGATTTCAGACGTTGTCCGAGTTGAACAATAAAAATAAACTAAATAGAGAGCGTGGACTCTTCCTTTTAAAGCATGAAAATTAAATTTTAAATTTATTGTTAAAATAAATTTCACTTGGGAATTGTTTTATCTTTACTCAGAGTTCACTGGAAGATATATTACTCATACGACAAGTTGTTCAAGAGTATAATTATATTTTAACTAATATTATTAATTAGAATAACTTCAATTATATATTAATAGGTCGCTGACTAAAGAAGGTCAACGATTATCGAATTCTTTATCTCAATTTGCTTGATTTATGTCTGCAAATAATAAATAGAGTAAAACGAAACGCAAGAGATTGTTGTTGTTTACCATATGCATTGCACGTAATTAGCTTTATTTTATTTTGTCAACCAACTTGTTAGCTCACTAAGTTTTCTTTTTGGGTTTTATATCTTTTTGTGGAGAAACTAATTTCGCATAATCATGAATACTGAATGCAGCAATTAGAAACAAATTCTTTATTATCCAAAACTATTAAAAATTCCTCACATTGAAATTCGCTTTGAGAGCCGAGCGTAGCGACAAAAAGCGTAGAGCAATTCGTTGAAGCTATTCCCATTCCCCTCGCCTTCCTAAAATTAGGAATGCCAAAAGTGTGCTCAGGCACAGGTCGTTTAGGGGTGCAGATGGTTCGGAGTCGGGTGCAGATGCAGATTCAGATGCAACGAAGGGCGGCAGGAGGAGGGCAGGGGCCTTTCCAAATTGCAGCACACAGGGCACACGGAGCAGACAGGTGAACAAGCCGTTAACTCTTCCACACCCTCCAGTCAGGGCATGGCATCCTTCGACGGGAGATTAAATCAGCTAACTGCCACCCCTGGACTCTGCCACTGTCTCTGTCCATCTTTCGGCTTGGTCTTACCTGGCAAAGTATGCAAGCCTGTCATGCATGGCTGGGTGGCTGGTGTGGTTCTGGTGGTGTGGTGTGGGCGTGGCACTGGGGTTTGTCTGTGTAATTTACTGTTATTTTTTAAGCACTTTTCTTTTATGCTCTCCACAGCACATCCAAACACAATTTTATTGTTTGTTTCATTTGGTTCTTTGTTGTGTTTTCGTTTTTGTTTCATTTTTGGGCAACCGGCGCCACCGCAGCATCACGTGAGAAATTACACATGTCCTCGCAATTTCTCGTTTTTCTCGATGTT
Organism: Drosophila nebulosa; assembly: GCA_024703675.1. Taxonomy (NCBI): domain Eukaryota; kingdom Metazoa; phylum Arthropoda; class Insecta; order Diptera; family Drosophilidae; genus Drosophila; species Drosophila nebulosa. Next base: position 10,791,559 of record JANFPS010000004.1, on the reverse strand, counting down.
TTTTATTCGACCCTGCATTACCATTGCCATTTTTTCATATCTGCGTCTGAGCCCCCGAACTATTTATTTTTCCCTATTCTGATTTTGCTTGTTTTTTACTTAGCTGCAATTTTTTACCTTGTCTTTATGGCTTGTTTCTTTGGTTGATTTTTTAGTAGATTTATGCCCCGACAAATTAAATTTGTCCCATGTCCAAGATGAGTCGAGATTGGCGCTGGTTGTTGATAGCCAAAATGCAATCAAAAATAAAGCCAAAGCCATTGCAGAGGTTTGTGTAATTATTTCCACATGTTTTTGAGGGTCATTTCGAAATTGATACCTACTTTCCCACCCACTACTCGGTGGTCAACAATTCAACAAACAAACCAACACAAAACAAAGTAATAAGATTGCATAACACTTTTTGGCCCCATAAAATGAATTTGAATTTGACTCGAACCGCTCGCCGGACTTTCGGCCCATACCGACCTGCCAGAAGCACATAACATAAAATGCAAACAAAATATTAAATAAGAAATTCAAATTCTATAGCGAATCTGAACTTCCAATGCCCTACAACCATTAAAGAATAATTTGCCTTGAATTGCCTTTGCCTTAGCGACAATTATCAGAGCCAAAAAATACGAAGGTCTCCCCTCTATCACCGAAAGTTTTATAAGTTTTCGTCTCTGCTTGGCGAAATTAAAATAGGCTCAGAATTAAAGCGTTCAAAAAAGAGCACATTTGTTAATTAAGTGGCTTTAAAATTGATTAAGACATAAATCTTAATGAATACTTACAATGGACATGGCCTCAGCTCCCCTACAGCTTTACAATAAATAATTATTGCACTTAAAAATAGGAAATAAATGGCTTTGAAGTGATGGCAATAATTGCTCATGACGACGTCCAAAGCTAATTGGAAAGACAGGTAACAAATCAAAATCTAACTGTTAAAACCATTCACAAAGTAATTTCATTAGTTTAACCTTACACTTGAGTTGGATTTTTTTAAAGCAGCAATTAAGTCATTTAGCTAGCTTCGCGTTGCAATTTGTTTGTTTTAGTGAAATATGAAATACAGTTAGCTTGAATGTTTCAATAACATAGTTAAGCTCGTAAATATTTAATTACAATGTATGCCATTTTTTCAATTTCTCATCACATATCCTTGTCTTACACAATTCAGCAATAAAGGCAACATTACATAGTCTTCTGTCTACTACATTACTTCCAATGACCTCACAGGATAGGGTATTAGCCAGTTTAGGCCAAAATGTTGCACATATGCAAAATAAATACCAGCCAAACGGACGGCATAATAACAATTATTGCCCCGCCGGCCCAATTTGGTTGTTTCAAGCGGCAATGTTGGAGCTCTTGGCCTGGTCGGGGGTGTAAAATAGACAGCGGAAGCTGAAAATTTCATTGATTTTGGCAAACGGCAATGGCTATGACGACGGAAACCAAAGCGAAAACAAAAAAAAAAAAAATTCACCAGTCAGCAGTCGGCAGTCCGCACTCGGCAGTGGCCCAAAAATTTTTACTGGGCCAGGCCAGGACAGGCCACTTGACTGTGGTAATTTATCTCTTGGACGACCTCACATGAACATTGACGGGGGTGCTTGGAGTTGGGGACCTTCGTTTGGTGTAATGTATGTGTGTGTGTGTGTGTGTGTGTGTGAGTGTGTGTGGGCTTTGGTATTTGTGTGAGGTCTAGGCTAAGGTTATGACATGCAAAAAGAAAGACAACAAAATTTGTTTAAACAAAAAAGCAAATGCGGTTGCTAGTTAGAGATGTATCTAACTCTGAATCTGCTACTGCGACACTTTCCAATGTTTTGAGATAAGACCAAAGAAATGTTTGCCAAAACCAAAATAGCATAGAAGAAGATGCCGGAATCTAAAATCGGCAATGCTACACCCTTGCAGGTACTCTATAACATGATAATGAATTTAAGGCAACATGCTACCAATTAATGTTATATACATATTAGTGAAAAGCAGACACATTACCTAAGAGATATTAATAGATAATACAGATAGGCGTTTAGACGGATAACTTTAATGCAAAACGAATGCTAATACAACATTCGGAAAATCATTAAAAACCTGTTCTCTTGAAACTACTTTTGCATAATTCGAACTTCTTACTCTTTCACATTCGCGACTAACCTTTAACGTAGAGTATTTCTACAATGAATTGTACAAACAGATGAGTTGGGATAAGTATGATAAGCCCAAGGCGTTTTTTATCAGTGTTTCACAGACGTCACAACTGTCGTCAGTTGCTGTCGCTGTGTGTGTGTATTCGGCCCCAAGTCGATTGTCATTTAAAACTCAAATTTTATTTAATTTGATTTGGCGTTTTGTCAGCAATGTCAGCATTTGGCCAATTTAAAGTATTTTTGCAATATGCAATTAAAATGCAATTGGTAATTATGCATCAACCGAGCCGAGCCGAGCTGGGCTGAGCCAGGCCAAGTAGCTGTTGGTTTGTATCTATGCGAATAAATGGTCATGGATGGATGTATGTATGTACATATATTAGGTAATTACTATTATCAGGCGTGTGATTTTCTTTTCTGTTTTCTTCTTCGCTTTGCCTGCAGTGCGGCAACTGGCGACTGGCAAACAGCAAACAGCATGAGCTCTTCCAGCTTCATGACATAATTTAGCTATTTAATTTTTGCCTTACTTTGATTAGACAACAAACTTCGTTTGCCAGTGACTTTGGCGGATCGTCATGGGTGACGTGCGCGTCATTTTGCTGCACTTTGTGTCGAGTTCAATTGAGTTCAAGGCATTTAAAATGTTCAAACAAAAACAATTTGCAACTATGTGTATCTACACACACACACACACACACATATATATATATATATGTGTGTATATGTATGTATCTTTCCTACACACATATCACCATTCAGGTGTATGTACTCACTTGTAGTAGTTCATTTACAATATGGAAACCGCAAATTTTGCGCCACATAAAATAACCGCAAAAAAAAAAAACAATCGCAAAGCAAAATAAACCAACCGCCACTTCCAGGCAATATTTTCGCTAGCAGCATTTAAGCCAACTAATTGCTATTAATAAAGCAAAACCAACAAAATACAAAAAAAAAAAAAAATAGCGCTAACGCTATTCAGATGCTAACAACTTGGGTGGCCGTTACATGGAAAGCTTAGACGTAAGCCAAGACGGCAGCAGCGAACTACGAATTGGTATTGCCATATAGTTACAATGGGCCCTTAGTCTCGTTTGTTAATGGAAAGTTTGGCCAGTCCAAAAAAAAAAACGACTAAAATAAGAGAAAAAACTAAATCTTATTGTTGGCCATGTGAATTTTTGGTTAACCAGATGGGAAGTCATTTCTGTTTTCTGCTCAATGCTCAACTGGCTTTTCCACACCTGTTGATTGCCTCCGTCGTCACTGCATTCCTTGGCCTAACACAGAGGGCACTGAATAGCAACATTTTGGGAGACCGCAGATCTTGTACATTCAATAGGCAAATTCAAATTTATACCATTTAATGCAAATAATTGTTCGAGCTGGTGGCAATTAAACACGCGCGAATGTTTACCAACACCACACCAAACGAAACGAAAAGCTAGTTACTCTCTAAACGACTTCGAGCTACTCTAAGGAGGTCCAAAAATGTAAGGTCTAATAAATCTTAGACTAATTCAAATCAAAACCGTTTAAAGGCACTAATTAAAAAATCATTAACTAAATGAGAAATACTACATTTAACGCCTTTTGCAGTAGATGGATTCATACCCCAAAATGCCGATCCAGACTTATCTTTGCTCGGGTTAACAGGTTTGTTATGGAGCTAAATTCGTTCAGAATATATTAATTTATGGCCATCTATAATGAAGCTGATAAAGAAAAATACTTTATCGTTGCCCACCAAGCACCGCTGGAATCCCCTCCACCTTTAAGAATTGCTTCATTGGGGGATAAAATGCTACTTCCGTCGGGATTCGAACTCGAGAGCAACAATAGTTTGAGTGGGTTTCCCCTAAGATACCGACTTTGATTATAGTGTTAATCTTAGAGCTGGCAATAACACTTTTAAGCAAACAGACAATATTGCCCAAATTGATAGAGTAAATTTGTTTCTCTTTTGTAAAAAAAAAAAAAAGTTAGTTGTTGTCTTGGGTTTTTGCTTGGCAAAGCTAAACAAAATATTTCGCGCCGCCAATAAAGGCGGCATGTGGCATGCGATGCAATGCAACATTTTGCTAATGCCACTGTCAGTGGCAGCAACAGCAGCAAACATAAATACGCCAACAACTTGGAAATACAGGAAACAGCAGCAACAACGGCAGATAAATTTGAGTCGGAGGCTAAAGCTGAAGCTGGAGCTGGGAAACGTGCGAGTCAAGCGGGTACAATATAACAGCAGCAGCAGCAACAACAACATCTGGCTAACCAATTGAAGCACTTTCGTTTTCATCTAAGCGTCAGTCGCGTGGAAAGCGCCGCGCCAGCGCCCGCTTCGCTGTTGTTGCTGCTGCTGCTGCGGCTGCGGCTGCTGCTGGTTTGTTGGTAAGTTCGTTGGTTGGTTTGATTGTCGGTAATGTAATGCGCGCGCGCATCTTGAAGATACACCATGGCATGCAAATGCGATGGCCCCAACCTCTCGGGTACTCTCTGATATCGATCAGCTGTGACGAGTGAAGTTGTCCAATTGTCCAGTCTGTCCGTTTGTCTAATTGTTGAGTTTCTCGAACTCCAGCCAACTGTCGATCGTCAGTTAAAACCACATATTGCTCTCGCCTATGATGCAATTGCAATTGAATAACAACAGCAATAGCAACAGCAACAGCAGCAGCAGTAGCAACAGCAACAACAGAAGCAGAAGCAGTATTCAAGGTCCCGGGTCCCGAACTTCGATTTCTCCCGTCATTTTCAGTGATTTACGTGCTCATTATTCTCTTTTGGCATGTCCAATTTGGCAAAAATTGACCCGCAACGCTTCCGTTGATTGTCATCGGATGCGTAAAAAATGTTATTTCAATTAAATTTCCAAAACATATTTTTATAATTTGCAATGCCTGGGAAAGTTCACACACACACACACATACACACAGAGACGGACACATGGACAGACACAAAGGTTTTTCCCCCACCAAAAAGAAACAAAAATGTTTATTTCTCTACGACTTAGATTGTGCAAGCGATTTTCTGATTTTGATTATCGTTCGTCATCGTTAGGCCACAAGACATCAACATCCACAACAATAAAAACAACAACAACAACACGGCGCCCGTTAATTGTACAACAGCAACATCAATAGCAACAACAGCGACAAGGAACAACACTAACAACAAATGCCAACGCCCACCACCAATAAATTGACAAGCAGCCTCCAGCAGCGTCTTTTTGGCCTTAAATGATCAATCGGCTGCACAAACAAAGCGACGCGTCTCTCCGACTGCCTCATGGATTGAGGCTGACTCTGCCGGGCTGAGTTTGCCGATGATGCATTAACAACTTCCCCATTGGCTTTTGTGGGCTTTGGCCCATGCAACACACAAAATGACTTATGAGTTTGTGCATCAACACGGAATTCAAGTTGCTGCAAAGTCAGCTGCTGCTGCTGCTGCTGCTGCCGTTGATGTTGCTGTTGCTATTGCTATTGCTATTGCTGCTGTAATGAAAACGAAAGTAACTCGTACTCGCAACAACAGACAAAGTTGAGCTCGTTTACTTGATGCTTGGGCCAGCCACCACATGCCATATCATTCATAGGATAGCGTGAGGAAATTATGCGCATTGATTAACTCCTAATCGTTATAGGACTGATTTTACATTGATTTCACGCTAGATTGACGATTGTGATACGGTTAATTAATTATTTAAATGGCATGCCAAATGCCAGAATGCCACAATGACATATGTATTAATAAATAGGCAGCAAACACTGGCACGGACTCGGATTCTGGCTCTGGCTCTGGAACTGGAACTCGCATTACCACTGGTTAAGGTATTTCTACGTAACATCATGACTTATATTTGAATTGTCTCAGTGCTGGCTTCAATTATCTAACAATAGTTGGTATTACATGTTAGTTAATGTACTATTCAAATGTAATCTAATATGAATTAGTGGTTAAAATTGTAATGCAAATGCCTGTGGTTTTTGCGAGAATCGTTTTGAAAGTTTCGCTAAACTGTTTTAAAAGTAGAAGAGTTAACAATTTTAATACATTTTCCAATATCGCTTATAAAAACCATAAATTATGCAAGTCAACAACTTTTAGTTTATAGCCGTTGGCTTATTGTTTTATTGATTTTTTTCAGTATAAATTAAACAGGCAATTAACAGTTCGTAATTGCGTCACAAAAATGATTAATTGTTTTTCAAAATAATCAATATGTATGCTGATCGTACATCAACTTGTCAAACATCCCTCTTTTAAGGGGAAATGGTGATGTTCTCAGCATTTAATCAAGATCACGAGCAACTAACTATTTGAATACAACGTTCTTATATCATACTTAACGAGTTCTGCAATACGTATACTTAATGTGAATATATTTAGTGGATATTTTCAATGTGACTTTCATGATCCAAGCTCTTCGGTTGAAGACTATGAATGATCTCTCATGGTTAAGCCCAATTCAAACTTACCCTTTTTTTCTCTTTCTCTCTCTCAATCGTTGTTTTCGCCCCTCTTCGCCCGACTGCCGCTATCTTTTCACTTTCGTTGGCAATGCTTTGTTGTTGTTGTTGTAGGGGGCATGCAACATTATAGCCGTTGTCGACTGCGCAGCAGCATGATTGTAACCAAAACGGAAAATGTTTGTTGGCAAACCCGAGCAGCGAGCCGCGCACAGTTGCATTTTGGCGCTTGACGCAAACGATTCGCATTCGCATCCCCAAAAAAAAAAAAATAATAAAAACAAAATTCGAAAAGACCTTCATATCTCTTGGTTCAGCTCGCACGCGTTCAACGACAACGACAACGACGACGATAAAAGCTAAAGAAACGTCTAAGTAAACCGTTATTATTACTCAGCCGTGGGCCATAATCGCCAGCATCACCATCGGCGGGCCATTATATAACCCTCTTCTGTTACTTCCACTTCCACAAATTACCCTGCCCTCCCTTTTCCACTGGGCACTGTCAACGCCCAGATCTGTAGGCTAATGAATGAGCAGAGCACAGAAAGCAGAGGAAGAAAGATACAAAATTCGAAGCTGGGAAACATTGTAAATTATAATATTTAAGAGGTCTCTGTTATAAAACAAGTCGCTCGAAAAGACAGTTCACAGCCAGCGTGAAAGTGAAAAGCAGTGAGTTTGCGGCAGTCAGGATACATCATTGCCATTGCGATCTTCAACAGCATCTGGTAGTTGTAGCTCTAGGTCAGTCATGCGCGCCATGAGCTGTTGTCAATGCTGAAGCCGATGCAGCTGCCCACAGAGCAGCGTATTCAATATGAAGTCATCTCATATTTTAGGCTTGCAATGGCTCTGTCTATTGCTCTTGCTACCTAGCTCTATACAATTTGAGACAGGTAAGAGATTGAAGGTGCTTAATTTGCTGACCACCGAGTAACTGATTATACTCTCACAGATTGCGGCTGTCGTCCGGCGCGTCGGGCGCCTAGGATAATAGCTGGAGCCACCACCAATGAGGGACAGTTTCCCTGGCAAGCTTCGCTGGAGTTACTGCATCCTTCGTTGGGCTTCTTGGGACACTGGTGCGGTGCGGTTCTGATACATCAGTACTGGATACTCTCTGCAGCTCACTGTGTCCACAAGTAAATATTAAAACTAGTGGGCATAGAGCTTGACCTAACCAAACTCTCCGTACTCTCCTCTATTTAGCGATCTCTTTAATTTACCCATTCCACCATTGTGGACTGTGGTGTTGGGCGAGCACGATCGCGATGTGGAATCGGGCAATGAGCAGCGCATTCCCGTTGAGAAAATTGTGATGCATCATCGCTATCACAACTTTCGTCACGACGTCGTACTGATGAAGCTAACCAAGCCAGCCGACTTAAACCGCTCCTCCAACATTCGACGCATTTGCCTGCCCTTCATGCTGGCCGAAATTCCCGAAAAGGAGGCCAGCACGATGTCCTCAGATGTCCTTAGTCAGCAACTGGAGCTGGATGATGTGCCCGAGAAGATTGATAACTTTCTTCGCAGCGTGCAGGGCCGCAGACGCTATCGGAATGTGACAGCTCCCAGTATGCGGGAACTGATGAATATGAAGATTTTGAGTCGACTGCGTCAGGCGCTGGCCCAGCGTTCGCCGCGTAGTCTCAAGCGCACGCGAAGGCGGAATGATAAGCTAATGAAGCTAGAGACGGACCAGGAGAGTGGAGCTGCCAAATCTTACGAGAATCCGCGTGAGATGGCCTTTGTGGAATGCGTGGCCACGGGCTGGGGCAAGGCCAACATTAGTGGCGATCTCTCCAGTCAGCTGCTGAAGACTCATGTGCCGCTTCACCAGAACCGCAGGTGCGTTAAAAGAATACCAACCTATGGTGCCATCTGTTATTCTAACCCTAATATATTTCAGGTGCAAAGATGCCTATGGCAGCTTTGTCAACATTCATGGCGGCCATCTATGCGCTGGCAAACTAAACGGCAAAGGTGGCACCTGTGTGGGCGATTCCGGCGGCCCCTTGCAGTGCCGCTTAAGTCACGATGGGCCCTGGATTCTGGCCGGTGTGACCTCCTTCGGTTCTGGCTGTGCCCTGGAGGGATTCCCCGATGTTTACACCCGTACCTCTTATTACATGAAGTGGATTGAAGACACGATCGCCTCTCATTGAGGGCCAACCGATCGAACTGTATTTATCGAGTACAAACTCAGCTGCACATTTGTCTAGGCTACGAACTAGCTTTACCCTTATTGTTAACTATTACGTAAGCTCTAGCATGTTCCCTAAGTTGTTTTCATCGAGCAAATAAGAATAATAATAATAATAATATTAAAGCCGATTCTCCTGCTGCTTAGCTTAATTCTAAATATCACAGTGGGTGCCTCTCTCTGGGTCACCCGTTAGCTGTTTTTTTTTTTCTTATGTTTTTGAGGTAAAACTAAATATTCCTGAGTGAAAAAAAAAAAGTTAGGCCATTGCTATCTTTGATTTATGCTCGTTCTGGAAGAGCAATTGTTGCTCCTCCTGCTGTAGGGCAGCAACCAGGGAAGCCTTTCGCTTGGCGACACTCTTAGTGCTGGCAGGCTGCTCAACTTTGAAGAAACTGACTCCTGGCCACAGGCAAAGCAGCATTCCAACACTCAGCTGATAGAGACCGACCAGCAGCATACTGAGAGCAACACTCCATTGCAACAATTGGAAGCCCCAGTTGATTCCGTGTATAAGCAAACGCAGGCCAAAGCACAGTGTATCAATGTTCAGGTCTACCCAGAGAAGTGGCAGAATCATATTCTCGTAGGGGGCCAATTGACGATTAAAGTTAACCCTGCCGACCACTTGATTGGCCTGAAGACGCAAATGAGTTCCTTGCATTGGTGCGCCTAATTGCTGCAAAGAGACAGAGAATCGATTACAAAATACGAAAATATCTCCAAGAAGATATTACCAACTTACCGGCTGGATGACAAGAGACGAAGTTAAGCGTGACTCATCTGGATTGAGACCTTCAAATGACTCCAGCAGGCTGGGATCACCGTGCATGAAATGTGGAAAGGTAATGGCCAAAGGCATATCTTTAGGGAGTAAAGTGCGAGAAAATGTTAATTGTGATCCCTCTGTTTACACTTTTGGAGTACTTACTGTAGTAGCATGGCGACACATTGCCCACGCCTTGTTTCAGGCAACGATTGTTCTTGCAGAAACACGAAGAGTTCGGATTGTGAAGTTCACTATCAAAAACATTTGGCTCCATGACAAACTCAAAGCCATCAATGTCATCGTACTTGGCAGTGCGGTTGAACTTCATGGGCAGACGACGGCAGAAAGTGCGACGATAAATGTTAAACATATCCTGCTCATTCATATCCAGTGGAAATAAGGTGGCATCGTGACCTCCCCAAATGCGGTTGCACTGTGTTCCACTATAAAATTCACAAGTGAAATGTAAGCAAAACTTATTTTTATTGAAATGCTCGCTTTCAACCTACTTGGTGGCATCATCATATTCCCAACGCTTGAATCCGCGCTCGCCATTGATGCTGTTCAACGTGTAGGCTCTTGGTGCATTGGGTGATTTTGCTCCTTGCTTGTCCTTGGGCTCCAGCAAATTCATATTTACCACCGTACTCTCGTTACCCTCACGAAAGAGCTGCAAGATGCATATAGTCAATCCGTTTAGCTGACTGCGTTGTGGGCGGTTGTGATCGGCAGACTCACCTTCTCCATAATACCGAAGCTGGAGAAATCAATCAGGCTGGGCACAAACTTGGAGGCCAAGTGCACCAGATGATCCTCGTAGCCCCACATGTACTCATGAACCGTCACCTCCAGCATGGGTTGGGCCTTCAGTCGTTTAGTTAGGGCACTTAGCCCCAGAGAGGCAAACATAGAAAGACCGGACGCCAGGGTGCTGATACCCATTAGCGGAATGTTGGGAGCACGAATGCGGTCAACCTTCGGATCGCCCACCGAACGCTCCGGCACAAAAACATAAACACGACGTGGAGTGTAGGTGACGGTGTTGTTGGCCTCATTCAGGGTCACATTGTGATTGGTGAGGACTTCCTTGTAGACATAGGGGCCCACCTCCTCGATCTTCAGTTTGGTCGCCTCGCCAGCGGCAAAGGCATCCACATTCGTGTAGTTAAACATGAAAACATTGATGTAAACATCAATGGGGGGAGACAACCAAAGAAAATACAGCAGGGAACCGGAACGCAAACTCATTTGCTGAAAGCGGATCGATATTAGTGAAAGTTATAAATTACCAGGTTTGGCTTTAACCTACCGTTTCTAGGATATTTTTAGCCGGATTCGTTAGCAGGAGAAGTGAGCCAAATAATATCAATGTCATGCCAAATGAGGCACATCGCAATAACTCTGTGAAGTAGCAATAAATTGGAGCACCAGGTGAGTTTATTTTTTTTTTTTTTTTTGGTTTTATGTGGTAAAGTTATGCAACAGTTGAAGTTCAACTGGTTTTGCATCGCATGTCTCGAGATGCCATCGCATGCCAATGACCTTGTGCGTCACCGGCATAGCCAGAGATACTCGTGCAAAGATCTGCGACCTACCTCAATGGCAGGAGCAGGAACCGAATTTGCCGGCCAAAACATAAACAAAACGATGACTATCTTAGCCATGTTGATGACGGCGCTTAAAATTTGCGCGGTTCAATGAACGATCTTCGAATTTATGATCACACGACAGACTGAGAGGCAAGTCAAATACACAGAGACAAAACTAAAAACTACAAATAATTTGCAAATAGTTTTATCTGAGGCATAATTCTAAAACATAATTTAAAAAATTTTATAAGAAATTTCTTCAACTTTATCTAAAAATAATAAACATCAGATCAGATCTAACGTTAAGCCATCAAATTCTTTTCTCTCTAACTTAGAAAAACAAACTACTTCGTATATCCTGAGGACAGTATCTAAAGCATTCACATTCATTTCATTGTTAAAATTTTTGAAGATATTGTCGTCTGAAGTATGCAAAAAAGAGCAACAAATTGCCGTAAATATGTGATATTCATTCAAATTATCGTTATTTGCATATTAAAACAAACAAAGTGAATAACCAAAATTATTGATTTATTTAGCCAACAGATTGCATAATATCATAGTAGATCGTAGATCGAATTCATTACCTTACAATAGGGTAAATAATAAACTCTCAAGTGTGAAATCAAATTTCCCTCAGAGAACGCTTAGGTTTAACCCACATTTTGAAAAAGTTGTGACTTTTTCTGGTTTTCGCCAACCTTGTTTAGAATAGTATGAAGTACGAAAGATATGCAAGTTGAAATCTTTTCATTGAAACTCCGCGACGTCTTAAACTCGTTTCCTATAAGAAGCTCACCTTCTAAAATGTATCATGACTATGAACATTGAAGATGTTTTAGCTATTCGATTCCGCATAACCGACGCAAGCACTAGCTATTGGCAATTTACAATACGTAGATTTTGTTTTGGTTCTAAGCTGCATACACATGTACATACATACATACATAGATCGCTGTAAGGATCATGGCCGTTCATTCACAACAACTGCAAAGAGGAATTAGCATTGTTTGCTCAAGTAATTGAAATAGACACAAAAGCTAAGATCAATGAACTGCTTAACAAGCCCCTAACACAATTTCAAATACATGTCGCGCACCCAATCTCTCTGAAAAACAAAAGCAAATAGCAACAAAACAGAAACCAAACACAAAATAACAACATTATCTCATTAACAATTTCGTAGATGTCAATAATCGGTGTCACACATGTGAGCCCAAGATTTCAAAATTTACCAATAATCAATAATCAAAAGTGCGTTGCTCCAATATAAAATTCATCATATGCATATATGTATGTCTGTCTTAGATAAGGCGTATCCTTGCCTTGAGTTGCCTTTGCCATAAATTTAAAGCTCTTTACACACACACACACACACACACAGACACGAGACAAAAGATCTTAAAGTTATTCTGCTGCAACCAACACGCACACCAAAAAACTAACCAAATCTATTAAAAACATTATGCAATTGCATTGCCAAAGTTAGTCAAAAGATTGTCAAAAAAAAAAAAAAAAACCAAAAAAAAAACACAACGTCAAAGCGTGAATGAGAGACGCTTGTTTGGTTGAGGAGGTGGACGGGAAGGAGGAGTTAGTCTGACTCAGGTGAGCTCTGAACTCGTTTCTGACAACGAACTGGTCGGCTCAATATCAACATGATAGATATATGTACATCAGCTCCAACATCAATATCAACATCAACATCTTGGCATATCTCGACATCAGCATCACGTCCAACTGACAGAGTGACGGACGAACAGACGGACTGACAAACATTTGGTTGGCGGTTTTAGTTTTTTGTTTTTTTTTGTTTTTGTTTGCTGCTGCTGCCTCTGCATCGGTCTGAAGTTCAAGTTCGATGCAATTTGCCGGGCGCTTGCTTTTGAAATCCGACAAAAACAACACGAAAACTACACAAAAAACCACAACAACAACAACACCAACGCCAACGACAACAACAACAACAACAACAACAGCAGCAGCAAAAAGTTTATTTCAATAGTAAAACAAAATGTTTAACAGTTGAATTTTTGTCTCTGGCTTGTAACCTGTAGTTAGTTAACTTGAGGAGTCATATCACTGACCTACTGAAGTCAAGAATGAATTGTTTTCTTTCTAACAGGCGACACATGACGGACGGCGGTCGACGGACGACAGACGACGGACGGTAGACGGCAGACGACCGATGACAATGTGTTTAAGCACCTTCAAAACGTGTGTGTTTATGTGTGTGTGACTTCCGTCAAACGACAATAAATTAAGCAAATATGCTAGACTCAGAGACTAGAGAGAGAGAGAGAGAGAGAGAGAGAGTGAGTTAGAGATACAAATAGAGATATAGAGATATAAAGATTCATGTCGCTTGCCTCTCTACATACAAGATGTATTCATTCGTTGTGTTTAACTAATGATTAATCTGGTCGTTGATGTTGTTGTTGTTGTTGTTGTTGCTTTTACTGTTGCTTTTGTTTGCATTTAATCATCGCCAAAATCCTAAAAAGCCCAAACCCTTAAATAGTCGCAAAGTCAAACAATTAGACAGTTGCCTGGGGCCAATAAGGAAAAATAAATAGCTCAACAAGTTTTGGAAAAAAAAAACTTCCCCAAACTAAATAACTACATGTAATACATATATCTATCGATAATACAGTATGACATTCTATTGCATTCTATCCTTCTATATTTTGTCTAGTTTGTTGTAATTGTTGTAGTTTAATGTTAGTAACAACAATAGTTAATTGCTATTTGCATTGTTTAACGAGCATGTCAAACTTTCCATTGATTTATGAGTATGCAGGCAAACAAAGGGTTCTCGTTTTCCCAAACCGAACTCAAATCCACACGGATCAGCAGTGATCTGCATGAACTGGAAATGGGCCTTGGACTGGCGGCTCGATCGAACTTCATGGTAAGGTAGTACGTGACATTTCAGGCACAGGCACAGCAGGCACAGATTTTATTTGTGATCTTAATTTATGCAAAACTTAATTACAACCCAGTTCCGTTAATACACGTATCGTAGATTTCTATGCTCACGAGAGGTTAAACTTTGGAATTAGTTGATACTCAATGACTTCGCCGAAACGTACTACTAAATGTAACTAAATTAAATTATAAAAAAATTAAACGATCTAATGATATGGCAGCAATTACCAACGGATTAAACTGAATGCCATAGAATGAGATATAGAGTCGGGTCGGTCCGGATCTCGAGCCCTTGGCAACGATCTCATGTAAATAAATATGTCTCGTATTTATATACATATGCAAATTTTCGGTTGCTTTAAAATAAAATTATAGATATGTTTACAGCCTTATGTAAGAATCAACATGTTCAACTTCTTTTCGTGTCTCTATAGATTGGTAAATATTTACAGAAGATCAAAAAGAAGAAACTTGTATGGCGGCCTTCATAATAAATTACTAACACGAATGCTAAACGAATACAATTTCTGATCAACACATTTGTTTGTTTCAATTTCTTGCAAATTATTTTTAGCTAATCTCATGCAAATTGATTTGGCGTGTGCCACAAATTTTGTTCAGACTTTTACCCAAAATTTTTATTATGAAATCACAATAAATGAGTTAAATATGCCACCTAAAACGTTCTACAACTCTTGTTGACTTGTTGACCGATCTACATAGTTAGAACCTCTTTAGACAAACTTCTATGCTAATTGTTTGCCAAAGGTTTGGCTCATTAAAACAAAACAAAGATTTGCATGAACAATTTTGGGAATTCTTTCTTAGAACTTTGGTGAGTGTCTGTGAACTGATCTGTGATCTGTGAGCGAATTACCAAACACTTGAATTTGAATATATTTTGGTCTCAATGCTACTGGATGCCAAAAGCCAGCATCTTGCAACATTTTGTTAATGGAGCGTTTACTATATTTTAGGCAAGCGTTTGGCCAGTTTTTACGATGGCGCGGGGCGTTCCGAATTATCTTTTATGGACTTTTTGCTTTGGTCATGGCTTAATTAAGAGACTCTTGGCTCCATTTCAGTTACTCACTTGCATTGCGCTGGTTTTTACTGGTGAATAGTTTCATTTTGGGGTGTGAGAAATTGGTTATCTTTTATTTGGTTTTACTTTGTTTATATTTTCGACGACCGTTGTCCGGCAATTAATTAATTATTTTAATGATTTATGATGAAAATCAATTAATTATTTGTACATATATATATTTTTATTTTATTTATATGTATATGGGCTTTTAATTTTGTATTATTTATGGCAGTAAATTAAACTATTAGCAAGTCGGATAATTGCAATGCCGATACCGATATATTCAGGTCAATTTGCATGGCCCCCTGGCTGGTTGGCTGGATTAATTTGTTTTGATTTTGATTTTCATTTAATTGAAATGCTAATATAGATTGGA
This sequence comes from Drosophila nebulosa, assembly GCA_024703675.1. Classification (NCBI taxonomy): domain Eukaryota; kingdom Metazoa; phylum Arthropoda; class Insecta; order Diptera; family Drosophilidae; genus Drosophila; species Drosophila nebulosa. Next base: position 10,775,982 of record JANFPS010000004.1, on the reverse strand, counting down.
TCGGCGTTATTAAATGATTTATATTTTTAACTTTGTTCTAACGATTTTCCACTTGACTGACTGTCCACTGACTGACTGGCACTGCACTTTGAATGTTCCCGTTGTAGTTCAAATAGACAGCAATAGCTACTTGTTGACGTTTGTTGTGTTCGAATCGACTGACGACACACGCACTTCCTATTCTCACGAAATTTAACAACTAAATGCGCTAAACTCAGCTGCAGTGGGAACCTTTATATGGACTTCTGGGCCCGGCTTGGTGCCGAGTCTAAAACTGAGACTGAAACTGAAACTGAGACCTGCGACCGATACTGATACCGAGATGTAGACGTAGACGTAAACGTACATTAACCGAACAAACTCGAGCTCAGCCCCGAGATCGAGATCGAGCATCTCGCTTTAAAACGCGAATTTATCTTTTCATGAACCGGTCCACTTTCGAGACGTCGGCTCCAACGACATCCAACATCCGACATCGTTGATGTCAACATACGTACAGGTAGTAGGTATACCTAGCGCAACACTCATGAATTCGGCCGGCTGAACACCGAACGCCTAACGCTCCTTCATAGCGCTTTTGTCCATTAGATTGCTACCCTTTATTAACACCCTGAATTGAGGAATAGTTAGAGCTAGAACACTCTAGTCAGTTGTTGTTAAGCGGGGGTTAAGAGAGTTCAGTTGCTGCCGCTGTCTCAAAGATCGTTAGTAGTTATTATTGTTGTTGTTTTTGTGGTTTTTAACGTTGATTAACACTAATGACTCTATTTAATCTCCTAACAAGAGACTTGCTTCAATCCGACATACATAAAGCCAACAAACTTGCAAGCCCATGCCCTGAGCCTTTTCGTTCTCAAATGAATATTCATGAGGGCTTCTTAATAATTGTCTTTTCTGCAATTAGAATCGATTTCGACGCAACTATCACTCGATCTCGATACTAAGTAGCTAATAACTATTAGACTGCAATGCGGATAATTTGCTCTAAATGAATGGTTCGACGGCGGTAGTCGTACTTAAAATGTAATGTAAAATGTCACGTGTATTGCCGCCCCAGGCGTGTATTTAGTATCCCACTTGAATAAATAATATCAAATAATATCCACTGGCTCTGACCTATTATCATTAGACTAACCGATCTTGTTAAACTGCCTGGTCGGCCATAAGGCCAACTGCGGATGGATCAACACGTGCCCGACACTAACCAAATACTAAGTACATGTTTATGGCGTATCTTAGAAGGTTTGCGTAGAATTTTCTATGCTCATGAAATCTTTTATGGTCTTTTTTTCTCATTTTTGTTCGTTATGTACTTTATTTAAACAATTTGTCAGACAATGTGGCTAAAACGGTGTCGAAGTCTGGATCTCAGACTGTGTGTTTGGGTCTTAGGTCTGGACTTTTAAACTGGGCTCCATGTACGTTCAACCAAAACCACAAAAAAAGGCAAAACAAAAAAAGAGAAAAAAGCAATTGTTATTAACTGAAAATGTTCTAAAAAGTTTACCTGGCGATTTACTAACTGCCAGTTAGCATGTTGTTTTCTCTTCTTGTTCTTTATTTTTTTTTAAGTTTAATTGTTGTTTATAGCAAGTCGCACCATAATTATAGTCTATTAGGGTGCTACTTATTTTCCTAACATTAGACAAAGTTCCTATGACATAAGACGAGATGCTTGAACATTTGGTAAACTCCAGTTTCGAAGCGAATATACAATATAATCAGATAAACTAATCATGATTTGTGATACGCATAAACGGCAAGTAAAAAGCTTTCACAGGAATACTAGGAAACATTAAGAGCTTCTAACGGCTTTAAGCTTTTGCATAAAATAACGGTTACACAAGAATTAAACTTAATTTAGAGCATATAAGTCATTTATTCACTATAATTTAGCCCCAACATATCTTTCATTTCAATTTCATTTTCATTGAGAACCAAAAGAAAATGTGTCTTAAATAGGTTTATAACTTTGGCAATTTTAAACTGTCTTCAAATGAATCACTTTGAATATACCAGAAACTGTAAGATCTATGCATAAAATACGGTTTTTTACTGCCAATGTCAGACAAACATTGGCATTTTATAATATTCATAAACTTGAATAACTAAAACAAAAAACAAACATAAAAATATATTTTAGCAAAGTCATTAAAATGTTTGTCTACGGAATTCACATATTCATATTCATATAAAATACAGCCAACTTTCCGCACATAATGCTGCAATCATGATGGATATATGTACATATATTTGGAATTAGGATATTAAATTACCAAATGATTGTTATCATTATCCACTGTGTAGCATTTTATTAACAATTTAAGTAGATATATTAGTTAATTTGACAGCTTACGAACTAAAGCTGTTTTGTATTATAATTAGGTGTCAATTATGGCTAAAAGTTACTGAACCTGTCTGAACCTAAGGGAATCAAACTTGAATCAATCAATCTACATAGCTGAATCCTGAATCAAATTTAATTTATACACAATACTCTCGAGTGTAGTAGGAAAAACCGTTTCATACATAATATTACATAATCGTTTCAAAATCTCATTTATAAGTATCAAGCATCGTTGAATCGACTTTAATCTATTTAATTATATTCTTGAAAGAAACTTGTATGGATGATGGAGAGGGGGTATTGAAAGTAACAAGTTTTTTGCATGAGTATGAAAATGCAACATGAGATCAATGTAATATAAATGGTCAATTACATATGATTTCAAATGACTAAATGCATTAACATATGCTTTAACCTTTGGAAAGTAATTAAACAATTATCACACTAAAATACTAGAACTTTTCATTGACTACTTGATCCATATAAATATTTTGGCAAAGAGGCGAAAATCTAGCATTAATTAGCAATTGATTGTAAATGAGGCAATTGTCTTTTTTGGGCCTCAATCAAAAATATTACAAACCTTAAACAAACGGTCGATGAAATCAGGAGTGCTACCAAGAATCGTAAGTAAATTAGTAATGATGAATAAATTTAATGGTTAATTACACTTTTCGAGAAATTTGCAAGGGGCAAATGGATCAGTGAGCACAAAGTAAGCTATATCACATGGCAAGTCGATTCTCTCACATTGACAACAGCAACAAAACACAATATAGTTAATTCACCTACCAATTTGGCCAGTTAACATGCAAATTTGTGGCTCACGCTACATAGGCAAGAAGGGAAACCCCATGTGCATGCATCTTACAAATTATAACTGTAGTCGCATACAGAAAAAGAAAAAAATTGCACTGACGTTGCGAAGGCGACAAAAATTGACGGCGACCACAACAGAACAATGAAGTTCCTCATAAAAGATGAACAAGGTGAAAAGCTAAAAGCCAGCCGAAGCAGCTCCAGCGGGTGAACCGTTAAAGCTTCACAAGGTCAGGGCAAGGCGGAACCATATACACAATATGTATCTACGTACATATATAGACATCCTTGAACCAAATTAACCAAGAGGTTTCCCCAATAAAATCATCAAGGTAAGTAGCAAGTGGTATGGGAGTTAGCCGATAATCTCTTTTAAATTAATCATATAGGAAAATATTCATGACCATGTATTGCACTATTTGTAGCTATTTATTAGACTGGTTATAATCATGTTCTAGCAATTTCCACTTTTAATATTATTACGTTTACGGTGCCTTGTTTGTAACGTGTTTTCTCATATTCATATATTTCAAAGAACTAACTTCTTAAAACATTAGTTTTAGTGGAAAAAAACTTTATGAACATATTAGATTGTCAACTAGATAAACAAGACTTTTGAACTTTTAAGTCCCCCTTGAAAGGGGACTCACATTTCTATGGAGACACGGTTGGAGCACAAATTATTAAAATGATTTATGGGTGTAACATGACGTATGCGTGATATCTTTTTTTATGTTTAAAGAATAATTAGGTTGCTGTTGAGATGCTACAATGTATGTATGTAATATACATAGTTATATATTACATTTTTTAAGTATTATCGTCTGATATATAAATATATATTTGGGTTATTGAATCTATTGAAAAACCAGTCTAATGTGCATATCGGCTCTAATGGCACTGGAACTGGAACTCTAAACCAAACAATGAGGAACAAACAATGTTGGATGGCAATTACATTTAAATCTAAAAAGCGTTGCCGCCTCAAAATGAATGAATTAACGGGTTTAATTGCACTTTGATAGCATAGGAAACAACAACGAACGATTACAACAACAACAACATCTATTTCACTAAGAAACATTTACAACTTTTATTAAGTTAATAAGCATAGATTGCAAAAAAATAAGTTGTTATTCTCGAATTAAACGCAGGGCTTGAGATGTCATGTTACGTATACGCACAGTGGCACAAGAGTAGATTACTCGATTACAAGCTTACAGCATATGCAATTGTTATTGAAATTATCTCACCACATGACCCCAAATTATCCAGCAATGCAAAGTCGACTATGAAGTCGTTATTGTTTAATTTCTATTTGCAATCAACGTTGGCAACCAAGCTAGAGCGATTAAATATTAAGCAGAAAATAGCAATAACAATAACAAATGCAAAGACAAAATGATAAAAACAAAATTATAATTAATGGAATTTTCAGGTGGCATAGCCAGGAACTAATCCTGCGCTTCAAATTTGTCATTTATGCGCAATTCTGATATCTCGTTAGCCAACTGTCAGCATTTGTTAGCATTCGGCCGCATTGTTCCCGTTTTTCGATTTCCGTTCCAGCTGCCGCAAAAACTTCAGACACCTAATTACCTTTTGCATATGAAAATATATTTCAGAGGCTTCATTGCCATCCACCAAACCCCAACCCCCAACCCCCCCAGAACTCGAACAGAAGCCGACCCCCGCGCAAAACGCAATCCAATCACGCACAGCTTTTCTGTTGCTTGGGTTTTGGGGCATCCAACAATGTGGGCGGTGGTATCAGCCGCCATGTTCTTCAGCTAGCTCCTATAAATACCTGTTGCCAGCAGCATTTGGCCATCAGTTGTTCGCATCAGCTTCGCCTGTTTTGTGCAATCCTTGGCCGACTGCATTCGCATCCGTTCCGTGTACGCGCTGTGATTTTAACTCAAACAATACTCAGCAAATTGCAGTAAGTGTCCAGGTCAAGGTAAGGCTGCGAGTCTGCACTACAGAAGTTTTTCATATTAAACATTCCGTATCGAAATTAGATGGGTAGTGACTAAACTTTTTGTCTCAAGAAATCAAGAATTTGTAATGCCAAATGACGTTAGTTAGGAAGTAGATAAGTATATTAAAACAGCGTGATTGCCTTATTTAAAGCCATTCAAACGTGAAATTTAAATAAACTTTCCAATTTGTGAAACGCACTCTATGCATTCGAATCCGTTTAAAATGGAGATCTAAGGAAATATTTAAACGTTTCGAAAACATCCAATAATAGATGATTCATCTAGCACATTTTACAGTTCCTTGTACTACGTCAAACACTAGACAATATTGACAGAGTTGCTCAGAGGCGAGTCTATTATTAACTTAATAGTTGCAAATACAGCGAACTAGAAGAAAAATTACCCACTTACGTCAATCCAGGGTGTAGATCATTGAACCAGCCTTCACAGTCTATTTGTTAGATTCATTTAGCCGGTCCAGCACCGCCTGGACGCCCATCATCAACATGTGCAAGCTAAATTGTTCGCTATTAAACAGTCAAAGTGGCCCTAAAGAGACCCCTTAATGGGAATAAGGAAAAAATAAAACTTGCCAATTAACCGCTAGTTATGCAAACTAATATGGTAGTTAACCGTAACAATTGATTCAAATTGCAATAACAAGGATGAAGGTTCAATAGAAAATTTCTTATTCTCGTTTTTCCCACAGCCACCGCCCTCGTCCATCCATTATGTCGAATACAATGCGTTGCATTCTGATCGTTTGTGTGGCTTTCGCTCTCCTTGCCACCAGCTGCAGCGTTGAGGCATCGAACTCAAGGCCGCCACGTAACAATGAAATAAACACCATGGCAGATGCGTATAAATTTCTTCAGGATCTGGATACCTATTATGGGGACAGGGCGCGGGTTAGATTCGGCAAGAGGAATGCCATGGCACAAATATTTCGCAATCGTATGCTAGACAACAGCAACATGAATGGAGTCAATGCCAATCCTGGCGATTTGGTTAGTTTAAATCAATTTTATATTTGTATGGTTTCAATATTTGCAAATATGTATTTTGCAGGTGGTCCATGCCCTGGGCGAGGAGGAGGGATTCTGAATCACACAAGCTGTACCAAAAGTTGACAACATATTGATCTTCTACCCGTTGCATTTGATTTGGGGCAATAGTTTAATGTATGCAATAAAAGTCCATGTCTTTGATGCTATCAACTAATTAATTAAAAGATTAGCTTCTTCCATAGTCACAATGTTAATACAATGAATGAATAAATCGATGTTAATAGTGTACTACAAAAAAAAAGGAAAAAACCATGCAGAAATAAATAAAAATTTAAACTGGATATATTTTCTTTTCCGAATGAATTAAGCATATAAAAAAAGATAAGGAATTGTAAAATCAAAAACTCCAATTCGCAAAATTACTAATTGGAATTCGTTAAAATATCTTAATTCTTCACGGAAGGAACTCCTTCAGACAATTATCGTACCAAAGTTTAATCTTGATCATATTGGACCATTTTAATAATAACTTTTTAATTTGCAACTTAATCTATTAGTATTGGGTTTTGGTTGTAATATTTCAAAAACACAACAGACAGAAGTGGGCCAACAAAATATTTGAACAAGATGGATCTAAGACAGCAAGTAAATTGGTCAATTACTTAACAACCTGTCTACCAGATTCATCATAACAATTATTTTTTTTTATTTGACGTTTATTTTCAATAAACCAGTCAATAAACCAATGCATATATACATATTTATGATTAATTGCCAAAGTCGATCTATCTGTTACTAGCTGTTCGTGCGTCAAATTCTATTCAAAAATTGAAACGAATAGTGAAATGATGAAAAAGCGTTCGAATTGGGTGAAAACTAAAACAAACTTTGACGATTCTTGTGCTGAGCCTTGTGGATTAATCATAGAAAACAAGGAAATGTTACTCATAATACATAAAGAATTTTCTACGTTTCACAAATTTTTGTATAATCCATTACGCATTCGCGAGGTGTGCCAGCTAGATGAATGCTTGTTATGATAGGCACAAAATTATTTTTGCTTTTCGAAAGTTATTTTTTTATTTTTAGTCCAGCTTAGTGAATATAAGTTCCTTTCGAGATTGCTTGTTTTTTTTTCTAATTTGTTCAAAGTATGGACTAATTAATTTTATAATATTCTCTTTTCTCTACGGATCAGACATCTATAATATTTGTTGACGTCAAGTTAGATTTATTATTGAGAGGTTGAAAGATCTTTTACTGTTTAAAAGGCAAAGGTACGATAAATAATGACTTCAATAAAATATATGTACAAAGAAAAGTCAAAGGTACGACAAATTATGACTTCAATAAAGTACATATATAAAAAAATGTATTCCGGCTTATAGGCGAAGTTTCTTTACATTATAATGGCAAAAATCCCTCAATGCTGGCGGATACTAAAAAAATGAAGAAAAATTTTCAAAATTTTCTTGCCAGAAAGAATTGAGAGACATTGTGTAGAGAAATATAAAACCGATAGTACTGAACGACAAAACTCGGTCTTATAGCCCTCCTTTCTTAAAAATCTTCGTGAGCTTACACAGGGGAAGGATGGCAATCGTCAGCAATGTAACCTCGCAGCTTGTGTCCACATAGGCGCCAACCATGGTGGCTCCAACAATAGCGCCCCAACGACACCACATCAAACTGATACACAGTGCCTTCGCCCGCACAAAGGTGGGCACGAATTCGAGCAGAGCACCACCCAGAAGGCTTATTATCACACCTGGTAATGCTATAAAAAAAATAAATGAGAAGAGTTGCAACCAGTGATTGGTGACAAAAATAAGGGCAAAGCCACAAGTCGAGGACATAACCAGAGCGATAATAAACATGGGCTTGCGTGGCACCAAGAAAAGCAGCAGCCAGCAAATGTTGTACAGAATGATATATGTAAGACCGAGAATGAGTGAATCGTTGAAGCCTTGGAAGCCGTCGTTGCACATCACCACCAAGTCGTCCTCGCTTTGCTTTAAAACGTCTTTGAAGGGGGTAAACAGAATGTTGCAGAAGGTCATGCCGGATTTGCTTCCGAGACGCATGTTGACGCGGTTCCTCATTGCTGGGTACCAAACACCCAGACCATTCGCTCTGTAAAAATATAAAAAGTGAATTGGCTGAACAAGGTCTTTAGTCACCTTGCCTTGTACTTACAAAAGTCCAAGTGTGAACATTACCGCGCAGCTGCCCACATAGAAACCCACAAAGGGCTTGCGAAATAAAGTCATCGCATCGTTGAGCATTGTCTGCAGGATATTCACGGAATACCTTTGACGCTTCACCTGGGACGCCGCCTGAAACTTCGTCAAGTTGTCTACCTGATCGAGACTGAGCGGGTGACCAGTGTTTTGCATGCTCACCCATTCCATTACGGCCATTCCCTTCTGTAAGTCGCCAATCATAAAAAGAAACTTTGGACTTTCAGGCATGCGTAACAATAGGAAGAAGGCAATCAGACCAGGCAGTATAAACGTGCAGCCAAGCAACCGCCAAGAGCGTAAAGTTAGCCGATCAACTAATTGCACCTCAAAGTCCATATAGCTTGGTTGAAGGAATAACGAAGCACACAAAGGACTGTAAAACATAGCAAAACCGGTAAACATGTACATGTGGGTAACGACCCGGGCCAGGATTTGTTTGTTGCAGAACTCGCTTAGATATGTGACGGCCACAAAGCTGGGACCAGCCACACTGTAGAGAGATCGCGTTATTGGGATGATAAAATCCGCTAGCCACCACTTACAAGATGCCCGTTATGAAACGTGTTACAAAAAAGCCTGTGAAGCTATACATAAACATGGATATCAACGAGCAAATATTACATATCGAAATAGTGCGCAACAGAATCCATCGGCGGCCCATTTTGTCAGTAATGTAGCCCCAAAAATACGATGAGCAAATAATGCCTAAGAAAGCGGCAGCCATAATTGTGGACAACTGCATTAGGTTCAAACGCATATCACACACCGAAGCTGGACCAATAATTCCTATGCCCATGGTCTCGTGAATAGTAAGCATCTGCAGCAGGCCGAGCGTCAGGGTAGCGTAAAGGTGGACCTTGCCAAAACCTGAGTGTATTTTGCAATAAATCCTTGTTCACAGAGCATGCGATGCATGGCATTTACCAATCTCTTCCATCACAGTGTCAAACTCGTTGAAATTGGTATTCATTCTGAATATTCAAAATACTTAGCAATTTAGCAGCCGCAGCAGTTTCTAGTTGTTGGTATATTTAAAATAATTGTTTTCTACATAAAACTGACTATAAACTCGCCGCCTAGCCTAGCCCAGCTGAATGTTCTCAACCTCCTTTATCAAGTCCATGTGCTTGAATTCATCCGGCCGCTTGGTAAATGTATCCAAAAGGTTCAGCTTGCTCTCATCCGTCTTGTAGTAGAACATCTGCAGTTCATTGGCCAGGCATTGCGCCTCCTGGGCCGTCAGCACCTTGGTGTCGTATTCCCCACGCAATAATACGATGCCCTTATCCTGCGTCTCGGTGTAGTGGACAAGGGTGAGACACTCAGGCGCATTTTCGTGATGCACTTGGTACGCCAGCAGTGGCGTGAAATGTACCGTGTTTGCTGCAAATTGTAGCATGATAAACTCAAAGCCCTCACTGCGTGGCAGTGGCAACAAGAATATAGGATGTTCCTTAGCTCGGTTCATCAGAGTGTCATACTGGTCTGTGGTTAGTGTGGCGGCCAATACATCTTTGGTCTTGTGGTACTCGAGCCAAATTTGAGAAATCTCTTCTGCATTCTTATCAGCCAGCAGCTCCAGCTTCATAATGTCTGCTAGCTTCTTGTGTGGGAGTTCGGCAGTATCCTGACTGTCCACCTTCTTCTTGGGATTAAGCAGCTCTGAGTAGGACCTGTAAAATCAATATGCAAGCGAAATATTAAATTTACCCTTTTATTGGCTCATGCTCACCTGGCCTGACTCTTGCCATCCTTGATGGGATTTACCACACGTTCAACGCGGTCGAGGAACTCCTCGGCCGAGGTCTGCTGCATCTTGGCAATCTTGTCTGCATATTTCGAGTAGTAAGGATTCTTCTCCTTAAGCTGCTCAATGGCTTCTTCTGCCCGTCGCGTAGCTGACATGGTAATGCCGCGTCCTACTATTAATTGGCTGCTCTGGAAAATCTCGAAAAACAATTTTGATTTACTACGAGCGCATGCCATTGCCATTTACTTCCAAAAACCAAAAACAACGACCAGATTACACAACACTGAAAAAACAACAACAGCATTGACTAAAAATCAGAGGTCCATTTAACTTCGACCTAGTCGACGTTTGCATACCCTTGCAAAGTTCTAATTTGCTCGATTGCTACCAGGGAGACAATTAAGTTGATCGATATAGACAGACACTGACAAGCAGTGTGAGATGGCTCTAAGAAGTCAGCTGATTTTGCTTATCAAGAATAAATACATGTTATGTAGTCACAGATGCTCACAAACCATTTATGAAAATTAATATGGCCTTTTGGTGGAACCAATCTAGTACTCTCTCTTTCTCTCCTCTATCGGAATTCTTGTTTCCCCATATTTTTGCCCGGCTCCCAGTATTAAGGCAAAACTATCGTTATCGATACCCGAAACGGTTATATAACAATATTTGAGCGGTAAAAACAAAAATGCGACAGTTTGGAGTACGACAGAAAAGAATATAGCTACTCAAAAATCTCATTGTTTTTTTACATGTATTATATTAATATTAATTTAACAAATTATAATTAATAGACATGTACACCACTAAAATATAAGATTATTTCTTGACCATATGTTGTTTGCAGAATTCCCAAATAAATAGCGATCCTGTAACATGTACATTTAATGAGCGCACCATACCGAATTGTGGAATTTCAACAGCATAATCTAGAAACCCAATGAGGTCAACAGGTATACCATGTTTCTCATGGCTACGGAAATTGGAAAAATCTCAGAATATGAGCATACTATATTTATTAGATACACTGAAACTTACCCGAGCAGTAAAACACATTTTTTTGGAAACCTAAAGTCAGCAAAACTTGTGCTATGCGCTGTTTGTTCAGCCCCAACAATTTTATAACCTTCCATTTGCTTTGCAATTAGAAACTCACCAAGAGCTAAAGGTTTCACCTCCTCAATATTTAGCGTTTTCTCAGCCGTCATGCTGAAGCGAAAAAAATGTTAAAATAATTTCTCCAGTTTGTCTTATGAAAGGTTTCTTATAAAATACCTTATGTTAGCAAAATCGCTTTTATCCGCATCCGACCTGCTGGCAATCATCAAAGTTTTCACACCAAATATCTCACAAGTGCGAGCCAATCCACCAAGATTTGGTAGCTTATCAATTAGACTGGCCACCACTATAAGCTCATGATCGGTGGCTTGCTCTAAAGTTTTGGCCAAATCGTCGTTGGGATAAATGTCACAGCAGGGATTCATTTTTCTTTGAACATTTCCATTTGTAGTTGATGTCAAAGACGATAACTCGGCATCAGGTACTTTTCGTTTTGCTTTAAAGGCAGCAAGTGCCATATTCAAATCAGGTATATCACGATAAGGAAAGTAGCGTTCATCAAACGGAGTGTTTGTAATGTAAAGAAGTGCATCAACACCGTGATTTGATACTATTTCAGGCAGCATTAGACGTGGATCTCTTTGAAGTGTATCAAATTTATCGCCAAGGGTCACTTTAATTGACTTAATGACAGCATTTGCTATGTCCAAATCATTACTATAAATCAAAGAAAATATATCATTATTAGGTTTTCAGCCAATATCTTTTCTAAAAGTAAATTTACCTTTTCGAAGCCAATCTGTACAAAACCAACTGAGCTAATAAGCGGGTTTGAAAATGTGGCCCCATTGTATGCGGCAAAAGAACATCAATTATGTTTTCCAAACGATTTTCAAGGATATCCGTATGCAGCATAAAATATATATGTACTACAGAAATAAGCGAAACTTGTTGAGTTGGCTTCAAGCTAGATAAGGCTTGCAATCTCTCAAAAAGTACATCGTCGCTGGGCAACAAATATGCCACAAGAAACTCGTACATGTAGCAAATGTTAAGTTGATTACTTGGCTCCAACAAGGCCTCCCACAAATTGTCTGACCATTGGAATTCTTTACGAAGCACATTTAATAGTAAAAGAGATCTTGCAATTCGTACTTTTATTCTGTGTTCCTTGGAATTCTCAAAATACCGTGGCTTTTTCTTTGACATCTCATTGTTTATGTTTAGCAATTCTCCGCAAATGTAGTTAAACTCTTCATAAGTTAGATTATCTCTGACATTTCCAATACAAATTTCGTGCAAAAACACATCTTTGTAAAAATTTTGAGTTAGTGCATCTATATATGCAGCTTCAATTCTAGATTTCAAGAAAAAAAATTAAGTCAGGTTCAAAAAACAGAATAAATTTAACGTTATTTAAATATAAAAAACCTACCGTGCATCACCCGTGGTAGTCTCCCCGTGGAGTAATTGCTTGGTAATTAGTGAGACAGGAACGCACGATGAAAGTTCCTTACAATTGTCGATCAGTTCAGAAACAAGAGCTTCATATTCTTTAGGGTCCATGAATTTGGAGGCATATTGCAAGAAGTCCATAATTCTGCAATAACGATTAAAACATTGCAAACATGTTTTCATTTACGTGTATCAATTATATTGAACTACTTACACATTTTCTGAACTTGATTTGGTGTTCAGTACGGATATCAGGGAAGGCAGCACATTCTCATCCAGCAATGGTTTGTTGTGATCAAGCAAAAGTTTCACCAAATGAACAAGTGTTCGTTCTGTGCCTTTATCTAAAAGATCCATGTGATTCGTCAGCATCTCCCATTTATTGGCATGCTCAACAAAATAGTCGACACATGATTGCAGGACAAAGGATTTCTCTTCTTTTGATGCACAATTAAGTTTATCAAGCACATATAATTGCAAAGATTTCAGATCACTGAAGGAATCTAGCAATGAAACCTCCAAATTATAATTATTACGGTAGAAATCGCGAAAACGAGAACTGCAGCTTGAATCCTTGTTTCTTGCAAAAAGAGGAACAAGACGCCACCATCCATGCTGAGATATGTGTAAACTTTCACATTTTTTAAGAAACTCCTCAAAGAGACTAAAATGATAAGACTCTTCAAGGGAAGGGCAGACAATCTCATAGCTACGTTGATTGAAACGGACAATATCGTTTGCAATATCTTCACAATTTCTTATTTTTTCAATCAGTCGTTCATGGTCCTGGAAATCATCACCGGTATTGTAGAGCGCATCAATAAACATCATAAAATCGCCCAGCGACAATCTGTTTATGGTGTTCTATTAAGAAGACATTATTAAAAATAGTTACAAGGCATAGCGAATGTAACTCACTTCAAACAACTCTAATATACGATGTCTTGCCAACTGGCGCAGTTCTGGATTCTGTAACGTTCGAACGCGTGAACTGAGTTCAAGAAGCACACTTTTTGAAACGGCGGGAACTTTTTGCGGGTTTACTTGATGCAGCCAGTAGACCAGTGGAACACAGTGCCAGGACACTTTGGCCAAATGTTTGAGCAGCAAGCCCAAATCATCATTGGTTAGAAATGATTCCATTCGAAATTCAATCAGCGAAACATCGCCTTCAACATTAAAGAGCTGTGTTCTATTCGTAGCTTTTAGGAACTCATCTAGTAAGTTAAGACCAACTAACTGACTCAAATCGAAACGGGTGAGAAAATACATAAGAGTCCATCGCAATACCAATATGTTGTTATCTTGCAGTAGCCTGGTATAGAGAATACGCAGCCAAGTCAGCCAACTCCCACGTGGATGGCCTCCGGCAACGTGCAAGCGGGGCAACAGAGAAGACAGAGAGGGTAAAATCAGATGTGATTGCTGTTCCTCGAGATTTTCCATTAGGGTCACATAGGCCGACCACTGTGATTCGGAGCATTGCAAGACCTTCAACACATGCTCAGGTTGATCAGAGCCTAAATTCTTCTCTTTCTGAATGATTGCCAATAACTTGGCCATTAGGAAATATGCCGTTTTTCGGTGCTCGATCTCTGCCGATTGCAAAAGGCTCTGAATAATGTTGACCAGTTGCCCATAGCATTCCGCTCCGAACTCCTGCACAAAATCGTCGAAGAGGTAAACAAGGATTTGAATGGCATGTGGCTGCTCTTCTCTGCTTTGACTAAGAGACCACAGTTGATAGAGCAGGAATTTACCATCCATGTGTCGGAATTTCTTGGTGTGCAAGTGCACACACACCAGAACATTGGCCACCAGTTGTCGCCGAGGACCAGAGTCATCTTTGCTATCCGCAATTACCACCGAAATAAGTTTGTGAAATAGTTTTTGTCCAAATTGAACATTCCACCTGCTATTACTCTGGAGCAAATTGTAGATGCACTGTAGCACCCGTTTTAAAGCCAACAGGTTATCCTTGTGCAAATCCACTAAATCGCATAGCATATCATCGAGTTCGGCTATTTCGCCCAGAAGATTTTGATTCTGTATATAACTCTCCACAGCCTGGACTACCGCGTGAGTCGTCGTTGACGTCGTGGCTTTTGTTCCCCGTAGAGCCATCCTGTGCTGGAATTGATCTGTATTCCTTAAGTCCTCTTTTTAAGTTCAATGGATTGTTTTAAATGTCGGCACATGTGTAATTTCACAACAAAACAAAATCCAGATTTACATATGGCGGTGTAAATGCATCCAAATTCTTTTCCCAGATGGCGCCACGAATTGATAAGAAATATATCGATAAATTTTACGTTTGATTGGCTGGTTAGTATCGAAATTTAAAGTTCATATATTTAACAAGTAATTTTTTCTTGTTATATTTTTCATTTGCCATATCATTTATTAAAGTAATACGTCGTAGCTGACGCTTTATCTTTTGCATCTTTTGCCTGCGAGCTTGCAAGATTACACTGAACGAAATTGAAGGAATAAAAAATAATGATTGAAATGCAAATAAAAAGTAAAAACTAAAAGTCGTGCAATGCTAGCCTATTTTTGTTTAACTTAAGGCTACCAAATTAGTTCAAAACTAATCTACTTTTAAAAGCATAATAAATATGATATTACTTCTTAATGTAGTAAAGCAATATTTAAGGGTACTTCCAGAGAAAAGGAGATGAATTAACAAAGTATTTTTCCACATATGAAGACAGTATCGTTTTTTTCAAATTTAATGCTTTAAATCTATGAAATTCGTTTTAAAAGATTTCTGTTTACTTTTCAAAGAAAAGGGCAATATCCTATCAAAGTACATGCTCTATTATTTAATATGTACCCCTTAGGATAAAAGGTATATTTGTCAGATAAGGCGTTCATATTACTATTAGTCCGAGTATTAAAGCGTTTATATACCCGTTTGCCATCGCGGATATAGGGTACACTCCATTATTATGTGTGTGTAGTATACATATATTTGAGTCTGCTCTCCATACACACTGACCCTTTTAACATTGCCAATGTGCCCTGTTCTTTATAAATACAGAACTTACACAGAAAATACTTTTCATTCTAACAACGTCTGCCTGCAGTTTAACACAAAAGGAACTTTTAATTTCTAGTTCTAAAATATGGAAAGCGAAATACAAAAGTTTTATAAAGACAAGACGGTTTTTATTACTGGGGGCTCCGGTTTTTTGGGCAAAGGTTCGATCAGAATGATTATTAAATTTAAAGTCCAAATTGTGAATTCAATGTTCTCAACTTTTTAGTTATCATTGAGAAACTATTACGTACGACGGCAGTCTCTCGTATATATATGATGATCAGGACGAAGCGTGGTAAGAGCATGGAGGAACGCTTTGAGTCCTGGAAAAAGGATTCGGTAGGGTGAAAACTTATATGTCAAGTAAATATATATACGAATATATCTCCTAATTTCGTAAGATTTTTGAAACACTGTTGAGCTCCAGACCTGACGCCTTGGAAATTCTGACACCTATTGCGGGAGATTGCCAGGAGCTAGATCTCGGCATTAGTGACGCGAACCTTCAGCGTCTGGTAGACCAGGTGCAAATTGTGCTGCATGGAGCTGCCACCGTACGCTTCAATGAACCACTTCATGTGGCACTGTCCATCAACACACGCGGAACTCGTCTTATGCTGCAGCTGGCCAAAAAAATGCGGCAACTTGTGGCTTTTGTTCATGTC
The DNA here is from genome assembly GCA_024703675.1 of Drosophila nebulosa. Lineage (NCBI taxonomy): Eukaryota > Metazoa > Arthropoda > Insecta > Diptera > Drosophilidae > Drosophila > Drosophila nebulosa. The sequence goes on along the minus strand of JANFPS010000004.1, from coordinate 10,759,609 downwards.
TCCACGGCATTCGCTAATTGCATGATTGACACCATCAATGAGGCCTACCATCCGGAAGAATTGGATTGTAACTCAGAGAAGATACTTAATCTAAGTGAGCAGATAAGTGACGAACTTTTGGATAGAATTGCACCTGTTTTGTCGGAAAAGTTCCCCAACACCTACACCTATTCTAAGGCATTGGCAGAAGATGTTATCCTAAGAGAGGCAGGCAATTTACCAATCTGCATATTTCGGCCTGGTGTTAGTAAGTTCTACAATGAGTCGTGTCTCCAAAATTCAATGGATTTCCATTATTATTTTTGATATTCATAGTTATTGCCACAGCCAAGGAGCCAGTTTCGGGTTGGATTGATAATTTATATGGACCCATCGCTATTACCTACGGTGTTGCCTATGGAGTTCTACGGCTGGCCCTGCTTGATACAAATGCCCATTGCCCAGTGGTCCCTGTAGATTTTTGCGCCAATGTAGCATTGGCTTCGGCCTGGCAGGTGGTTAAAGAGGCACGTTCCACAAATCAAGCTCAATGCCAGAAACCCCCAACTATCTACAACTTTGCCAGCAGTCCAGATAATGTATTAACTTATGGTGATTTTCGGGATCTAGCAATGATTCATGGTGCAAAGTATCCTGTGACAAAAATGTTGTGGTATCCCTTCCTTCACTGTATATCAACGATATGGCTTTTTCCATTGGCTGCCTTTTTCTATCACACACTGCCAGGATACATCGTTGATCTCGGTCTTCGTATAATGGGCAAAAAACCTCGGTTGGTGAAAGTCTATCAAAAGATTCACAAGAACATCATAGCCTTAGGACCGTTTGCCCTTAAGACCTGGAGTTTTGAAATGAAAAACCTAAATCAGATGTGGCGAGAAATGTCGCCGGAAGATCAAAAGATTTATAACTTCGATATCCAAAAACTCGACTGGGATGAATATTTTAACCATGCACTGCGTGGCATGAGACTCTATTTGGGAAAAATACAGCCTACAGAAGACTCTATTAATCAGGGAAGGAGACTCCTTAAGCGGTACGTTTTGAAGGTTAGCTTCATCTAATTTATATTTCTCATAACACTGATCGGTTTCGTTTTAGCTTCCAAATCTTGCATCGACTCTTACAGTTGTTTCTATGCTGTGCTGCTGGAGCCATTGTTTGGTATATTTTTAGGTTTTTAGCTTACCTAATTTAAAACATTCCTTTTTCCAACAAAAATTCTTGTGTTAAATTGTGGATAGGGCAAAACTTTTGGAACAGATTTGGAGTTTGTTTTCTTTCTTTTGTTACATTTTACATCTGGGATACATAAATTAAATGGATAAACATACTTAATACCGTTTACTTTTTAAATGCATTTGCGATTTTTGATTAACTAAAATTTTGAAAAACCACCTTGTGGTTTGCCTATCTGAGAGAGCATTTATATTTACATAAACAAATTATACTTTTTCTTTTAACTATTTATTATAACTGTAATTTCAAATAATGAAACAATTATTCGAATGCGGTTTATATGCGATAGTCTTACAGTATGTTATCGGGAATGATAAATAACAGTGTTATAAAAGTGTTTAAGCGATGCAACACATCGAGTAGAATGATCACTGGGTTATTTACCGCGCAGCAGTCCTGTAAATGTTTGCTAGCATATTCTGTTTTTTGTCATTGTTGTTGTTGTTTTCAAGTCGGTTGGTTGCGCGCGGAAGATCGTTCGTGGATTTGTATCGGCCGTTTTTATTTAATATTTTTTATTTGTTTGCAAGCAAAGTTACTAGTCGTCCCAGGTGGGAGGACAAACATTTTCATATGTCGTGTTACACATTTAAAGCGCGCGCATGCAATTTACTATTATTGCATTAAATGTTTTTGGCCCAACTGCTGCTTGCAGTTCAAAAGGGCAGAAAGCCGACGCAGCCAACTTGTAGATGTGCGCACATGTGTGTGTGTGTGTGCGTATGTGTGAAAGCAAATTCTTACCTGTAGAGTGTGAAAAAATGGGTGAAAATTGTTAAAGTTTGTGTGTGTGTTTGTGATTCAAATCCGTATCTAGAGTGTGTGCTCGATATTCAAATTCATTTTACTAGAAAGTGTCGCGTGCGAAAGTGTGGAAATCAAAGCCAGAAAAAGCAAAGTATATGTATAAATATATCTGAAGACCCCCAAACCAGTTCTAAAAGCCAAGTTCATAAATTGTGTATGTGTGTTTGTCTGGATGTGTGTGAGTATGAGAGAGAGAGGAAACAACAACTACAATCACACACACGTCCTCTGAACCAACAAGAAAAAACGAAACCCTTTAAAGCGACAACGACAACAAAAATAGAAGAATTCCATTTGTAGCTGCCGATCTCTCATGGCTGTGACCGCTGTTCCTACTGCTATGTATGCGTCAGCAACAACTATTGCGCACGGCACACGGCAGCAACAACAACAAAAACAGCGAAGAACAACAGCAACAACAACCACACTGAGTCGAGCGCGCACGAAAAGCGCAGCTCAAATGACGACTACAACGACAAAACAACAACAAAAGCAACAACATTTGCTCAAGCGCGCCATTTCAGCGCCCCAATGGATATTTCTCTTTATATTAATTTATTTAGCAACAGGTGAGAAACCAGCAACAACAAAGAGAGTGTGACAGAGAGAGGGAGAAAGAGAATGAGTTCTAAAAACAATCTGGTTTTTATGACACAAAATCAGAAAACACTAGTTATTTGAAAATCATCTGGAATCATCCCCTAAAAAAAAACCTGCGCTGCAAGTTTCTCCTTCAGAAAGAATGAATCATGGACCTTTAATTTTCATGTCAATCAAAAGTCGATTAGACCATAAATCTTATCGTTCGATTGAAGAGAATGACCGGTTATAAATTGTCTTATTGATAGATGATGTCAGGAGGAGACATTTGGTGCTATTGGAAAGGAACTATTCAAATCACCTATATATATGTATACATGTACATATATACATGTATGGTCATTTTTCTATTTTTAATTTTTCGAGATTTTCCAAACAATTATATCCTCCCCCCAATATCCTCTTAATACACTCATTTAAATGTTTTGTGTGACTCAAATACTAGTCCCATGACTTGGTTGCATATTTTTATAACATATTCTTAAGTCTAATTTTGGAAAACTTTCTCACTAATACTACAAACTCCACATTGACTTTAAATTTGTGAGAGTTAAAAACATTTTTCGAAACGGCTTCATTCCCACTCTATTGATTGAACAAAATGTTAGTACATGGAGATTTCGAAATAAACATTCGAAAGTTTTTCCCATTTGCTTGATATGAAAAACTGACAAGTTTATTCCATCATGTAATTGATCTGCAGCACTCTTTGACTTTTGTTTGCATTAGGTATTTTTGCTGTATCACTATGTAAATTCGTTGGTTTTTTTTCCAGCGATTGTCGTTGCCCATAAAATTGTGCAACACTCGACCTTAAGATTGCGTTTATTTATTTACAATAATGTTTTTTGGTGAGCACCTAGTCATAATCTTATCTAGCCGGAAAGCGAAGTATGTCCACATACCCGTAGGCACATAGATATACATAGAAAGCGAATACCGCAATGTTGGTAATTTGATAAGGCAATGGAAGATGCATGCGGTGCACTTGGGAAAAGCCCTTTGCCACTGTTGAGCTGAAATGACGCGGCGAAGGTAATCAACTAGTTTACCTTAGCTCATCATAAAAATGCAGGCACGGCGCGTAGATCATCATTTTCCCCAGAAATGTTTCCATCAATTTTCGGGGTTTTCAAAAGAAAAAATCGCAGCGGCGTTTCAGGTAGAGAAAATTACCTGAACCAAAAACTACCTGTGCGTTGTTATTGTTGGTTGTTAATGACGGGAACGGGGAACACGTGACCCCAGGGTCACAAGCGAGCAGGGAAATGCCGAACTGCTGCTGGTGGTGGGGGTGGGGAATGGACACACCCGTATTCTAGGCTGGTCAAGTGTTAAAATGCAATCGGCTGTGACGCATGATGGTCGTCAACATAAAACTACGCATTGCATGACTCTGGCCATTAGTGCAAGTCGTTAGTTTGCTCTATATATAGCCATAAATAAAAAAGAACTAGAGAAACTGATTTTAACCCTGCCTATTTTTAAGGTCGTTTTTCTACAAAAGCGACCAATGCAACGTTGCCAGTTTTCAAATCGCAACTGCAACACACAATTGCATCGATTGGCAAGCGCCTTGAGAAAAGACAACTACGCCGACAGCGGCGACTACGATGACAAGCCACAAAAAACCGCAAATGTATATATGAGAAACCCCAGCTGCTTTCGCTTTTAATTATTTTTTTTTTGTTGAACACAAAACAAATATTTAAAAAAAATTGTGGGCGGTATTTGAAAAAACTGTTTTTTATCAAAGCCATCACGTTGTTGCGTTTTATCTCTCCCACTCTTGGCTGTATTTGCATACGCAGTAAGCAAACGAACAAAACAAAAACGAAATGAAGTAAGCCGCCAAGCCGACTTAAATATACTCTGCACCAAGTGAAAAAGCTAATTCAGATACAACTGCCGCAATTACAAGACATCTAGTTTTTGAGATCTAGGAATTCCCTACATACTAACGTAAAGACGAACATATCTAAATTGAGTCGAGTCTTCATGCTGATCATATACTCACATAAATGCTTTATGGGGTCCCAACAGCTTCCTTGCTTTTTGTTACTTACATTTTGACTTTAATGTACCCTTCTTCCTATGGTTGCAGGGAATAAAAATTAACATTGAATCATACTCTGCAAACAGTGGAGCAGAAAAAAAACAGGTATTTCTGGGTATTCTAAAAAAACATGAGGAAATCCGGAATTTTAAATGTTTCTGCTGACAAAAAATCTTTCCTAATAGGAAGTATTCAAAGTGTGGGAACCCAGTAGAAAAACTAGATTGAAACTATGTTTATTAACTTTAAAATTTCCACTGTACAATGGCGAGCAACGCCCACGAATCCCAATGAATCGAATCCTCTCCGAGCCGTCTGTGTTTGTTCAGACTGCTTTTGAATTGTGGAGAACGGAGGGCGGAATGCAGTACCGGAAAAGATTCTCAGGTACATTGTTTTTCCTGATATTCAACAGTTCATTGCTTTGTGCTACTTTGTGAACGAGTCTGAGTCCAGAGTCAGAGCCAGCATAAGGGCCAACATCAGAGAACAGACAACAGAGACCAGAGTCAGATTTGGGGCCAAAAACTACAAGAAAAAAACTGGTTCCCAGGCGTTTGTGGCTCTGCGCCGCGCCTGCGCAGTAAACGGCGCCCAGTGACTCTTTATACACATATTTTGTGTGCCCAATTCTAAACTGTTTCTCTTTGGCCCCTATCATGGTTAGCCAAAAACTGGGTGGAGCTTCGGGAAGTGGGTGCACATATTTTTGTTTATTAAAACGAATTCTTTGTGTGCGTGTGAGAGAGAGAGAGAGCAGCTTTTGTTGAATTATATTGTATTTATTTAAATATTTATACAAAATTCTATTATTCTTGGAAGCGACCAAAACGTAAATTAGTGTGGGAAAACATCTTTTCCGAAAGAAAAGGTGTCTAAGCAACGATTACAAAAACTAACCAGTTCTTCTTCCCTTTAAGTGCACCCAAACATGAAAATGTGCTGAGAAATGGGAAATGTGAACAAAGTTAGTCTGAGAAATTTAAGCGAAGGTGTTGATAATTGTTAGCAGGAGAAGAATGAGTGCAAGAATTGAGGACTCTAATTAACAACACACAAATCACTAATACAAGTGAAGTCAATTTTCCCACCAAATCTTGCTCATAACAAGATGCAACTAGCTAATATTTGTTCAGCTTCAGAACTCAAAATTAAACAATTAACTCATTCATAAATAAATGAATACAACATTACTACCTAAACCGTTTTAGTTTTCCTTTCTTCTATGAAATTAAAATTTTGTGAAGTACGAATCTTTCTGGAATAAAAAAATACTTAATTCATATATTTCTCATGTATAAGTAGTAAAAAAATGTTTGATACCTAATCTTCTTGGGCTAAATGCCAGTTTTGTTTTTCTTTTTTTTATTTTCTCTACAAAATATAGGTTTATTTAGGTAATGAAGTTGGATTTTGTTTCCTTACATAAATACACAAAGTCGGTCAGTTTATAAAGGTTTTGGATAAAGCCGTATTAGCTGCTAATTCTAGTAAAATAACAGCTATTAATTTCATATACTGAAAAGCCATGAAATCAATTCCAACTGTTGTTCCGGTCAAAAACTTTCTTTTCATTTAATATAAAGGGATTTCACACTAACAACTATGTATATAAACAAATCTCAGTACTTTTAATAGCAAGTTTTCTCTGTGTGTGTGTTTGTTAATAATAAGTGCATCAGATCAGATTATGTTGCAAAAAACGCTTCAAGTGAACTTTTATACCAAGAGAAAATTTTCCAAACATTTTAACTTTTTTTTTCCCAGCATTACTTTAAAATTTTTGTATAATTGGCTATAGAAAAAGTGATTTATGCAAATGGAAGGTTTGCTAAATACTATAGCTGTCAGGGCAGGCAGAAATACATATATACATATATAAAGAAAGAGAGAGAGAGAGAGAGACCCACTTACCAAAACAACTACAATGCAAAAACAAAAACACTCACTCAACTTATTGCAACACTTGCAAAATCCTATGCAACATAAGTACGTTGTGTGTTGTGTTTGTGTGTGTGTTTGTATGTAAATTAGCTCAATTTTTGCATTCTGCTTGTATGACTAATGCAAAAATCCAACAAGAGCAACAACATAATACCAATGGGATAAAGAATGTGAAGATACCCTGGAATCAAAGAGTTTATAATTATATTGCAAAAGTCTTAGAAAGTTAGAACTATTAGCTAATTTAATTTACATACTGTGAAATTCCATAATTTCATATTTCGCCACAATGAAAAGTGTGAAAATAACTTTTAAATTAAATTAAAATAAGAACACTAAATTGTTATCGTTGACACCTAAGATATACATAGATCGAAAGGTAATGAAATAGACTCGCTTTTTGCCATGTTTTTGTTAACAATAATATACCCATTTTGGCTAGTAAAACCACCTGGGTATAAGAAAAACAAAGCACACTCGCTAACACACACAAACAGACAGGAGTGTGTTGCATGTGTTAACCCATGTTGGCCCATCGAGGAGCTGCAATTGCATGTTTGCTGCGATTTCTGCTGCTCTGGCGTTTGTTTTCCTGTTCTCTTTCATCTAGTAAACTTTCTATACAGTTTAACTTAAAACCTGCTGCCACCCTCCACCTCCACCTCAATCTCAAATGTTTCAACCCCCCTTTGATACTCTTCCTTCGGTTGTCCCCATTTAAAAGTGGCCACAACAATAAAAACAACAACGAATTGCATGTTACTAACTGGTACTATGGTTGGTTGCCTGGTGCCTCTACGGACGGACGGACTCTTCTCTGCATTTGGTCATACTTCAATTGTTTTGTTGCCTCACCAAAAATTTCAACCACCCACACACATACACATACACAATCGCACTCACACAACACTTTTAATTTTTGCTCTAAATACTTTTTACTTTTTTGTTGTTGCTTTTTGTTTTTGTTACGCCTACAAAACATTACATTTATTTTTGCTTGTCTCTTCTGAAAACGCAAAAAAAAAAAATTGCATAAATTATTATCAACCAACAAAGTGTTCGTTTTTTAATTAAATTCGAAACTTTTTAATTGCATTATAATTGTTGAATTTTTGTTAGTTAAGGTTGTTATTTTTTTTTTTGATGGGAAAGTGAAAACATGTTGCGTTTAAATTTTAATTATTGTTTTCGGGCGCTAATACGATTAACCAAAAAAAATAAATAACCAACAACAACAAAAAAATATCAAAGAAAATGTATCTATTTATAAATTGTTAAGTTTCACTCTAGCATGAGATTGTTTTGGGTATCAAACGGAAATTGATCAAGGCAAAAGCTATGAATTATGTAAAAAATAACTAATTATATTTCATCCAAATATGTTTGTTTACTATTAAGTAGATTGAGTATATCCGCTGAAAAATTTATGCACATGCAAAAGGCGAGGAGAGCTAAAAAGGTTTTAAAATAAGAGAAGAAGGAAGAATCTTTTACTTTACTCTAACTTTGATTAATTAAATAGAAGGTCTTACACTATATTTTTCTTGTTTTTGCATTATGAAAACTTCCTTTTTATCGTTCCTTTAGAGGGTTAGCCAGATGTTTAAACTGAATATATCACGCTGCTATAATCTACGCATAACTCTTTTTCAAAAAAATTGTCATATTTTTGGTAACTCAACAATTTTAATCATAAACTAACTTAAAAGCAAAACAAAACAAAAATGTAGTTTACAAATGTTTATTCACTATTAAAAGCCTTCCCTTTATTTTATTTTGCTGCCGTTTCAATCTTAAGTCACAAAATATGAACAATCAATATTATATTTGACTTACTATTCATTTTTTTTTGTGATTTTCAAGGTTATTTAATTTATGTATTAGCAATATTTTTATATTTATATGGGTCAAAAGTTGATTGATTTGCGGTTTTTTGAATAGAGAAAATTAATACACATTTCTATGGGAGCTAAAATAAGTCTTACGTCTTATCGCATATCTAATCTTAATGATTCTCAGTTAAACGACCCAAGTAAAATTAACTTGTAATGTAATCCTCATACTTTCATTCTTATTTCTTTGTCAATCGAAAGTTATCTGGAATGTTTCCGATTGTTTTTAAAGTGGGCGTTTGCACAACCTGAATGATCTTTATCGCTAATTCTTGTTTGCAAATTTGTCATAAATTGCACTGGAATTTGTTTTTATTACACTTATGTTTTCTGATTTCATGGCAAATATAGTTTATAGAATGGCAAATGCCTTGTACTGTCTTTTATATTTATTAGTGGTATTTTATCTCTATATTTTTGCGATTATTTTGTTATACATCAAAGCTATTTCTGGGCCATTTCAGTTGGTTAATACAAAAATGCTTTGCTTATGCCTTTGGATTATGTTTATGATTGGATAACGTATTTAGATCTGAATAGACTAATGTAGATTTGATAGATTTAACTCGCCCTTTCTTTTATTTCTGTTGGCACGCCCAACTGTCTCTCTAGTAAAAGAGATTTATTCTCACAATAACTAAATACCATTAAGCTCTATGGAAACTTGAGGCTCTCTCAAAAGAACTGAACAACAACAATAACAATAGAACAAAAAGCTATTAACAACTGTTTCTTTTATAGCACCGCTAAAAAGTTTTGACTCTACTACGTTCCACTCCACTCCGTTTAACCACTCCACCACTCTGAACAGCGGTTCCAGTTCCAAGCGGAGTCAAAGTCATCATCAACAAGTCAACTTAGGGTGTGAGATGTGGTTGGGGGCTGCGGCAGAGGGGGGAAGACAGGTCAAAGTCAGAGTCGAGTTGCTTGTCGAGTCATTCATAAACCAAGTCGAATAAAACGGTTAAAATAGAATTTCGCATAAATGTACAAACGGATATTTGTATGTATGTATATAGTTTTTATATGATTATGAAATTTCCGTCATTCCATTTTGTATATGTATGGTATATAGAGAGCTCAAAAATCAAGTCAATGCTATTAAATGGTATACAAAATGCGCATGCCTAACCCGTTGTTGCTTTTGTATAGTTTTTCTGCACAGTTTCGTACGTGAGTATAATATAATTATGAGCTACTTTACTCACAGCTTTACTTTGCTCATTTACTTAGCCATGTATTTACTTACTCGGCCATTGGCATACATACGTAACTACATACCAAAGTCGAATCGACACAGGCACAGGCAGAGACAGAGAAAAATAAAATGAAAAAGTTGCCACAAAACGTACTGACCAATTGACAAACCCAAATCGCCTTTAATGTTCGAACGAAATGAAATGACAAAATCGATGGCCTCATATAATATTGTGTAGTGCCGACACAGAGCGCGACCCGAGGTCTCTCTTGTTGTCTGTCTCTTGTTGTCTTCAGTCTCTTCTGTCTCGCATCTACTGAGCGCTTTCTAAGCCAAACTGAAGCTCTTCTAATGGTAAGGGGTCAGGGCAAAAGGGCAGCTACTTTAAGGTTCACCAAAGGTGCTAAAAGCACCTCGACAAAACATTTAAATAATATACGTTTTATATGTACAATGGCTCATTATTCTTCAAGCATAAAAATTTTGACAATAACTTTAGCTTGGCACTTAAAGTCCAGTCAGGTCATCAAATCATGGTGATCATTAACATAGATATCAAGAGTTGAACAAGGAATTGAATTTGTGTAGTGTACCTGTGACTAGCTCCTAGTAATTTTATTGTAAGTTTAGCTCAACTTATTGATAAAATTGAAGTTCTTTGACGTACGAGTTCGTAGTAAGGCAAACCAAGTAAAGTTTTTTATAACTAACAAAATTGTGTACAAACAAAATTTGTTTTCTTCCACAACATGGTTTGAGTTTACAATTTATTGTGTTATTTATTATTCGAATGAAAATTGCTAATAGTTGCAACAACAAGTTTAATTCTTAACTTACAGTTAATTTGAAAATCGTTATTCTGCTGGCAATTTGTTAGAAATCTTGTTGGGTTTGCGGAAATCTCTATAATACATCAAATAAATTGCAGTTATTAGTTACGTGAGAATGAAAATTGTAAGAATAATTTGTGGACAAGCGATTAAGGCAATTGCAAAAGTTTTCCCCTCTTATTTTCTTCTTCTACATTATGCTAACAAACTAACATTTAGTTGTGTGTTTAGACCAAGACGTTAACTTCATTTCCTCTTAAGCTTTGCGGTTTAAATGGAAGTGCGGCAACTTTCTTCCATATTAGTTCCGTTTTGAAATTAGTTGTTCGATTTATTTCTTGTTATTTATTGTGTGTAAGAGCGCGATTTTTGTATGGTTGGTTAATTTTTTTTGGTTTGAGAAAAAACACTTGAAGCCAGTCTTAGAGACTTGGAGGCTTCTTTCGGTTTTGGGCCAATTGATTCTGCGCAAATGAAAGTTGTGGGCCCGGTTAAGTGATTACCATTTAAGTGGCATGTGCTCGGCCACTTGTCTAATTTGGTCATTGCTAGAGCCAAAACACTTTCGCAGCCGCAAAATGTACAAAGACAAGAAAAATGTAAGCCAAAGTAAACCAATTGGCCATTTTGTTTGTGCCCAATAGAACTGCGAACAAGGGAGGGAAATGAGGAAGTCTATGGTTACAAATGCCAAACGTCCCCCCTGAGACCTACTCTCACTCTCTTGCTCTGTCTCTGTCTCTCTGAAATGCGATTAGTTAAACGAGTACTCTAACCTTGTCCAATTCTATCCCCAAAAACAGATGTTGCCTCAGTGGAAATTCAAACCAAGGAGGCTTACTTTAATGGCTCCGCTTATCTACGCCTGCTCACTCCCATGCCCATTTGGGATCATTCGGCAATTAGTTTCCGCTCGTGCCGCGGCGGTGAAATACTTGCTCAGCAATATAATAAAAACTCAATTGTAATCTCAGTGCTCAATGATTTCCTACAAATATCATTGGCCGGACCGGCTGTGATAGGGCCCAACAATCGTCTGGATGTTAAATTGCCCTACCAACTCTTGGACAATCGCTGGCATACGCTGCAATTCAAATACGAGTACGGTAATCTCTATTTGCATGTGGATCGTGCGGCCACAATATTTGGTGAGTACCCACAATGAAAATCGTGAGAATGGTAATTGAAAATAAGAGATGGACAAGAGAACGGGACAAAAAATCCAATGAAAAATAGTTAATGCAAAGCCAACAAATGACCACAATCTTTCTAATTCTCATTTTTTCACAGCAAATTCTACGTATAACAGTCAGTTTTTGACCAACCAGGATATTGGCAATGAGGCAGCCATTTTGATATTGGGCAATTCATTCTCTGGATGTCTGTTGGATGGTCCTGGACTGCAATTCGTCAATGGCTCCATGACCGTACAGAATGCTGTATTCGGTGTCTGTCCTCTAAATCAAGGACCCTGCAGCGAACACGATGTCTTTACACGAGTCCAGGATAACTTTTGCCTTAATGATCCTTGCATGGGTCATGGCACATGCACATCAAATGCCGATGGCTACGAGTGTCGTTGTACGGCACGCTATTCGGGAAAGAATTGCCAGAAGGACAATGGATCACCCTGTGCGGCGGGCAGAAATCCATGCACCAATGGTGGCAGCTGCCTGGAGAATTCTCGCGGGGACTATCAATGCTTCTGTGATGCCAATCACAGTGGTCAGCACTGCGAAACGGAGGTGAACATCCATCCACTCTGCCAGACGAATCCTTGTATGAACAATGCCGCTTGCGTGGTACTCAGCGGCAGCTCGACCATTGCCTGTGAGTGTCCCAAGGGCTATGCGGGTATACGTTGTGAGATCGATACGGATGAATGTGCCTCACAGCCATGTCAGAATAATGGCAGTTGCATTGATCGCATCAATGGCTTCACCTGTGATTGCACGGGCACTGGCTACACAGGTGCCTTCTGCCAGACCAATATCGATGAGTGCGAGAAGAATCCGTGTCTGAATGGTGGCCGGTGTTTCGATACCTACGGCTGGTATACCTGTCAGTGCCTAGATGGCTGGGGAGGTGAGATCTGCGACAAGCCGATCAGTTGTCAGACGCAACAATGCCTCAACGGTGGAACCTGTGTCGACAAGGCCATTGGTTTCCAATGCCTTTGCACGCCCGAATATAGCGGAGAATTGTGTCAACTTGGACCAGGACCTCTTTGTGCACAGCAATGCCCCATCGATTCCGAGTGTATTGCCGGCAAATGCGTGTGTAAGCCAGGAACTTCGGGTGAGTACGATTTCCGATTGGCAAATTGGTAGAATGAAGGAGAAGGATTATTTATTTTGGCATGGTATGGAATATGGTAATGGCATAACAAATAATAATTTAAATTAAAAAGCTACCTCTGCGGAGCTGGCAGCAATATCGGATGATGATTTGGTGCTGGCAACCAGCACATTGTGCCCCAGTGAGAAGAAGAAACGCTATATATCACCCGAGTGGCTCAAACGCAAGCGTTGTGAACTAAAATTGAGTATGTGGAGGAGCTGCATCTCCACATCAAATCAGTTTCTACTCTGTTAATCCTTATGTCCCAGGCTATTCCTCTATTCTATTTGCTTTATGATCTTTAGAATTTTCCCAATCACTAATATCCCTGTTAAATATATTGAAAACTTTATTTATGCTTTTGGCTATGACTCGACTTAGGCCCCATTGGTCACTGTGTTCCAACCACAACAACACCGACACCAGAATTATTAGTACCAACAACTACAACCACAACAACAACATCAATCCCTACTCCAGCTAGTACAACTGTCTTAACAACAACAACAACAACAACAGCTACAACAAAACTACCTCAATTAACAACAAACACAACAACAACCAAAAACAATAAACTCAACAAACAACAACAACAGCAAACACCAACCCAACGCTCGGCCTCATTGAGTGTGACTACTGCATGTCCCCCAGAAAATTGCTTGAATGGTGGCACCTGTAAAGGATTTGGTAGCAATTATACCTGTATATGTGCTAGTGGATACTCAGGTTTGGACAAAAACACACACAACAATAAGCAAACAAAAAGGTCTAAAGGGTTGCCCTAAATGTAGATTTCTTATACGACACGAAAACAAAGGAGACATTATAAGTTAATTACATAGTTTCTGGGGTTACCTTTGATTTATATAGTTGATAGTTCCATAGTAAAAATTTAATTCTTATATGCATTAAATTTTTGAACTTGTTAAACGATTTCAAGCCGGCAAACCTTTGAGGTTAATTGAGTTCAAATGAAATGTAAACTATCCTTGTTTTTTTTCAGCTGCCTTGATGTAGTGGATCATTAAAGAAAACAAAGTGTGAAATATGTTAATTATTGCACCAAACATTTTCTATAATTCCTTTTAAAATAATTTGTAGTTTAATATTGTATCTATTTTCCTATTTTTACGACTGTAACCAAGTATAAAGTATTCCTAATCCTTTAGCGCAACCCTTTAGATCTAACTGTATATAGTATTTAATTTAGCAAAGATTAACTTGTAAAATGATTCCAATGGAACCCTAAATAGTAGTTTGAATACTTGAATTGCATGCAAGTAATGGTGAATACGGCTTAATGTATAATCTAATGTAATTTCTATCATTAATAGGTTACAACTGTCAGCTGAGCACAGGTGATGGTGCTGCCGCTTTGCAGGCTCTGACACCCATCAATTGTAATGCCACCAACGGCAAGTGTCTAAACGGGGGCACTTGCTCCATGAATGGCACTCATTGCTATTGCTCGGTTGGTTATTCCGGTGATCGGTGTGAGAAGGCCGATAATTGTTCTCCACTGAATTGCCAAGAGCCGATGATCTGTGAGCATAATCAATGCAAATGCCCCGATGACAAGGTATGTAATCAGTGTGCCACACAACCCTGCCAAAATGGTGGTGAATGCTTGGACTTACCCAATGGCGATTACGAGTGCAAATGCTCACGCGGCTGGACAGGACGGAATTGCGCAAATGATATCGATGAGTGTGTCCTGCAGCCGACAATCTGTGGTAATGGCATATGCAAGAACGAGAAGGGCTCCTACAAATGCTATTGCACGCCAGGATTCACGGGTATTCATTGCGATTCGGATGTGGATGAGTGTCTTAGTCATCCGTGCCTGAATGGGGCTACATGCCATAACAAGGTAAGTGTAAAACGGGCGAGTTCAATTCGAAATTGGTTGGTTACTAAAGTGTAATTAGTTGTTTTTCTTTAAATATGGAAAGCATCGGATATTGAGACAAGTGAGTGGATGATAAGTGTATCTGTTTCCCAATAGAACTCCAGTAGATCCATCGCCAGTTGACGGTCGATGCTTTTTGTTCAGCTCCAGTAGACTTATTTATGTATATTATTGATTTTAAAACGCCTTCCAGTCATATCGAATATGTCTAAAGCCCATCTTCTCCTATTTCTTCTGCACAGATCAACGCATACGAATGTGACTGCCAACCGGGGTATCAGGGTGACAACTGCGAAATCGATATTGATGAGTGTATTAATAATCCCTGCTCGAATGGCTCCACCTGCATTGATATGATCAACAATTTCACATGCTCCTGCATACCTGGGATGACAGGACGCATTTGTGATATTGATATTGATGATTGCGTGTCGGCACCATGTCTTAATAGTGGCAAATGTATTGATGAGTTGGGTGGCTTCCATTGTGATTGTACTGGAACTGGCTACGAGGGTAAAAATTGTGAAATGAATATCGATGAGTGTATATCGAATCCGTGTACAAATGGCGCCAAGTGTGTGGATCAAGTAAAGGATTATCTATGCGAATGTCATCCCGGCTATACGGGCAAAAATTGTGATCAGGATGTTAATGAGTGTGAGAGTAATCCATGCCAGTATAATAGCAACTGCCTGGAAAGATCCAATATGACTTTGTATCAATTGAGCAAATTGATGGATTTGCCCAAGGTGTTTAGTCAGCCGTTTAGTTATGAGAATGCCAGCGGGTAAGTGAAATGAGACAACTTATTCTCCTACATTCCATCATCTAAATTTTCCATTTCTATTTCAGTTATGAGTGTGTTTGCGTTCCAGGCATTATAGGCAAGAACTGTGAGATTAATATCAACGAATGTGAGAGTAATCCCTGCAGTAAACATGGCACATGCAATGATGGGGTAAGTCTTATCCAACGTTCCATTAAATTTAACCAATTAATTGACTTAAACTGTTTTTCTTTGATAGATTGGAACCTATACTTGTGAATGCGACCCTGGATTTGAGGGCACCCACTGTGAGATTAACATCGATGAATGTGATCGGTATCATCCATGCATGAGCGGCACCTGTATTGATCAGATCAACGATTATGATTGCGATTGTGATGCCAACTATGGCGGCAAGAATTGCTCTGTGAAATTGATTGGTTGCAAACAAAATGTAAGTGATTAATCCAAAATGTGGTTAAAGATCTGCAGTGATATTTGTGTATTTTCTCTTTTGCAGCCCTGTCTAAATGGTGGCAATTGTCGCCCGTATTTGGTCAATGAAACCGTCCATCTGTTCAATTGCACCTGCGAGCATGGTTTCCAAGGTGACACCTGTGAGAAGACTACAACTCTTTCCATGGTGGTTAGCAGTTTGATTACGGTTAAAACGCAACGTGAAGAGGGCTACGATATCAATTTACAATTCCGTACCACTCTGCCAACGGGTGTTTTGGCCTTTGGCACCTCCGGAGGACAAAATGAACCGGTCAGCTATATTCTTGAACTGATCAATGGACGCCTCAATTTGCACTCATCGCTGCTGAACAAGTGGGAGGGAGTATTCATTGGATCGAAATTGAATGATAGTCGTTGGCATAAGGTCTTTGTGGCCATCAATACTTCACATTTAGTTCTATCCGCCAATGATGAGCAGGCCATATTCCCAGTTGGTTCCTATGAGACTGCCAATAATAGCCAACCATCGTTTCCTTTAACTTATTTGGGTGGCACCATACCCAATTTAAAGTCATACTTGCGGCACTTGACACATCAACCATCAAGCTTTGTTGGTTGCATGCAAGATGTGGTGGTCAATGGTATGGTTATCTTTCCCGATGAGCATAACGATAATGACACCGAAGCCGATACCAAACTGTCGTATGTTCAAAGTGGATGCCCACGTACAGAGCAGTGCAAACCGAATCCCTGTCACTCAAATGGCGAATGCACGGACTTGTGGCATACCTTCCGCTGTGTTTGTCCGAGACCATTCTTTGGGCACACTTGCCAGCACAGTAAGTTGAAAGAGCTCATCAAAAGTTGTCGCAAACATTTACCCAATCTCTTTTTTCAGATATGACGGCCGCCACATTTGGCCATGAGAACACCACCCACTCTGCTGTCATTGTGGAGACAACAGATGTGGCGAGGCGGGCTATACGTTCTATACTGGACATTTCCATGTTCATACGGACTCGCGAGCCAACCGGTCAGGTGTTCTATTTGGGCAGTGATCCGCGCAAAATGCCAGCAAAGAGTGAGTTTATAATATATTTTATCCCTACATGTTTGCCTAATAACAAATCTAATTCTAGATGTTGGAGATTCGTTTGTCGCTGCCCAATTGCACGGTGGTGAATTGCTTGCATCTTTTTGCTTTAATGGCACTCCTGAGGCTTACACAGTTGGTGGACAGAAACTTGACTCTGGCTACAATCATCTGATTGAGGTGGTGCGCAACCACACTCTGGTACAGGTCAAAATCAATGGCACTGAATATTTCCGCAAAACCTTGTCGACAACGGGCATCCTAGATGCGCAGGTTCTCTATTTGGGAGGACCAGCACCGACTCGAGAATCTCTTTTGCCAGCCAGCACTGAGCCTGGACTGGTTGATGCGGACAGCACAGCTTCGGATGCCACATCTCCTGCAGACTTTACAAAGGACTATTTTAAGGGCATAATTCAGGATGTGAAGGTTAGCAATGGCTCACACAACATGATTGTCGAGATGTATCCGCTGAATGTAACAGAAGTACAGGAAAATGCATCGCCATTCGGTGCTGTTACCATTGATCGTACCTCTGTGCTACGCGGTGAGGTATCCGATGATTTGTGTCGCAAAAATCCCTGCAAGCATAATGCCGAGTGTCGGAATACCTGGAACGATTACAGCTGCAAGTGTCCAAATGGTTACAAGGGCAAAAATTGTCAGGAGATTGAATTCTGTCAGCTGGTTACTTGCCCTGGAAAGAGTGTGTGCCAAAATCTAGATGATGGCTACGAGTGTCTGACCAACATAACATTCACCGGCCTGGAACGGTCTCCGCTGGCCTTCTCTTACTTCAAGGAACAGCAACCGGAGGATAATGTAGGTGTGCCGACAAAATCGACTCTGAAACCTGTCATAGAGATTGCCTATCGCACTCGAGCCGGCGGCACCCTGCTTTTTATTGACAATAATAATAGCTTCTTTGAGATTGGAGTGAATGGTGGTCGTGTGACCATTACCTGGAAACTTACCCAGCTTCATATTGGTGAATCCACACGCTTTGAGAAGGAGAACACAGATGGAGAATGGAGTCGCATTTATATTAGGTCACACAATGGCAAACTGGAGGGTGGATGGAAGGGTTGGGAGTCCATGGTAGATCCGGCTCCCGCATTTTCAGTGGATATTGACCACGCAGCATTCCAGGATCTGCTCTCAACCAGCACACAAGTCTATTTGGGAGGCATGCCAGAGTCTCGTCAAGCACGCGGCTCCACCCAAAGTGCCCAGCAGGGATCGCAATTCAAGGGCTGCTTGGGGGAGGCACGTGTGGGTGATCTGCTGCTGCCCTACTTTACCAATGCCGAACTCTATCCACCTACCGAGAATGTGTCAGTGCAGCTGCAGGCCCAATTTCGCTTGAACTCCACACAACCGGAGGAGGGTTGCATTCTATGTTTCCAATCGGATTGCAAAAATGATGGCAAATGCTTGTCTCCATCTGAGGAATATGCCTGCACCTGCCAACCCGGCTACGAGGGCGATGACTGTTCAGTTGACATCGATGAATGTCTTGCCGTAGACTGCCAGAATAATGGAACCTGCATCAATCAAGTGGCTGATTTCTATTGCCAGTGCCAGCCAGGATTCGAAGGACGCCTCTGCGAGCAGAACATTGATGAGTGCTCTCCGCAGCCTTGCCACAATGGGGGTAACTGCACGGATCTGATTGCTGCATATCTGTGCACGTGTCCGGAAGATTATACTGGACCTCAATGCGATGTTCTCAAACAAATGACCTGCGAAAATGAACCATGTCGCAATGAATCCACCTGCGCAAATGGCTACAGTGAGTACTTTAAATGGCTGCCCAGATTTTTTTTACTTATTCATTTTTATTAACAGATGCTACGACTGGAAATAACTTTACCTGCACATGTGCCACAGGTTTTGTGGGTCCTTTGTGTGACGTGCCGTTTTGCGAGGAGACGTCTTGCCATAATGGAGGTCTCTGCTTGACCACGAACATTGTAAGTTAGCTTGCGGGAATACCAGAACAATCTTAATCTAATATCTACTTTCCTTAGTCACCAATGTGCAAATGTAGCCTAGGCTACACAGGAGTTCTCTGTGAGATGGAAATCGATGAATGCGCCTCCAGTCCCTGCCAGAATGGTGGTAAATGCATTGATCGGGTGGGCGGCTATGATTGCAATTGCCAGTCCACTGGCTTCGAGGGTACACACTGTCAGGACGACATTGATGAGTGCAGTCTGAGTGAGGAGTATTGCGGCGGTCTAGGCCGTTGCATCAATAGGCCTGGCACATTTAAATGCATCTGCCAGACACCTCATTGCGGAGCCTATTGCAACTTTACTGATCCCTGCAATACCACGGGTATTTGTGCCAATGGCGGTCAGTGTGTGGAGAATTGTGGTGAAGAGCCGGACTATTATTGCAACTGCACCGAGGGATTCACTGGCAAGAATTGCACAGCAATGGTAAGCCCATTGACTATCAACTACTGCAAAAGACTTCAAATAACGATTGCGCTTTTTCTTTTCTAGATAACGTCCAAAGAGGATGGCCCATCCACCACTGACATAGCTATCATTGTCATTCCGGTTGTGGTGGTCCTCTTGCTCATAGCTGGCGCATTGCTGGGCACATTTTTGGTAATGGCTCGAAACAAGCGAGCCACTCGAGGCACCTACAGCCCTAGCGCCCAGGAGTATTGCAATCCTAGGCTGGAGATGGATAATGTGCTTAAACCGCCGCCAGAGGAACGACTTATTTAGTTTAGTTTAACAAAAACAACAACAGATATTCTAAAAATCCGCCCATATTTTTTGTATTGTACTAAGCTCGTACCTAGTTACCGTCTTACATTTATGTTAAGGTGCTCAAAGCAAGCAGCAACTGTAACCATTCCATTCTTAATCCTAATCCCAACACGTAGGTAGTTAATATTTGCCGTTGTCTATTTATTGTCCTAGCTCTTAGATGACAGAAAAACAAAAACAAAAAAACTAAGAATCAAAAATGCAACATAAAATCAATTATATAGTCGTTATATATCGTTATGTTCCATTAGTTAAGTTTCAGTATTCGATTTCTGCGAACAAACTGTTAAACTGACACCACACCGCCCACCCACCAGCTCCACTGTAATGCACACATTCCAATTAAAGCAATTATTTTGTAAATATATAATGTCTTTTGGCAACCACAAATTAAAACTATCAAATTAGCTGAGCTAAACGAAACAAACTAACCTTCTATATGCCTATATATATGCAAGTATATATCAATTAATGTGGCCTTATAAGTTATACAAAGAAAGAAACTGGTTAACTGCATGCAAAATGATAAACTAGCGCTTAAGTCAACTAAATCAAATAATATTTTACAAATACATACAATGATTTTGCTCTAGAATTTCTAAGTGTAAACTTAAGAGACTGTACTATATATTTAATTATTAAATATTTCGACCATTTTCCAAAAAGAGAACTAACGTGATCTGTTTTATTGTAAGAGACTATTTCTTTGAAATGGAAATCATTTTGGATCTTTAAAGATCAACATGTGCAGGTACTTCTTAACTGCACTATCTATTTTTCGACTTTTATTTCCAGTAAACCACTTTCATTAATCCATAAAAGACTAATTACATTGTCAAGAGGAACACTAAATCTTTTGTTACTAATTTGAAAAGTTCTAAATCAAAATAGAGAGCAGGGAATTATAGATTATTTTTGGAATAAATTACTAATATTTCATTTACGACGCTGCCTAAACGATCTGGGCTGGGTCTGGGAAGTGTCCAATTCAATTTTTTTACTAATTTGCAATTCAAAATGGCAATGTAGAAGTAAAAGCAAAGTTAAACTTAAAAAAAGAATTATCAAATTTAATTCATTAATTACCTATGCTAGTGATTCGCGTTGATTTTTTTAACAAACTTGTTTCAAAAATCGTTTTTGCAAGGTTATAAAATTGGCGATCGCTAAAACAAATATATTTGGACCAGGAAAAGAAGGTTGTAAATTCAAAGTTTTTAATTTATCATTTGACACAAATATGCATGAGAGCATAAATGTAAACATAAATCACAGAAAAAAGGGGCTAATATGCAGGCACACGCTATGCAAATTAGAATTCAACAAAACGGCAAAGATAAGACCACATAGTTACATGCATACCTCGAGGCTTATCGGTCCTAGTTTTGTGGAGGTCTAGGTTCCACCAAAAGACACTATAAATACCCATTCAGACTGGTGGGCACAACAAAAAATAATAGAAAATGGCAATGTTTCAGCAAATATTTGTAATTGGTTTTGTGTGTTTCCTTGCAGTTTGGGCTATACCCATCGATGTGGTCGAGGACGATATCGAGGAAGACAAATGGATAGACCTGTCCGTCTTAGGTGAAGACGTCTTTGGAGCCCCAGACAGTGAGAAGACGGGCGCGTTGGTTGATGCCCACAACGAGCAATCCGAACAGAATCCCGAAGAGTTGGGCACTTACCTTGAGGGCGACATTTTGATACCAACAAGCCACAGTCAGGCTCGCTCAAATCTTACACGTAATGGCATTTTAACCAGGAGTTCGCGTTGGCCCGGAGGAATTGTGCCGTATGAGATAGTCGGACCATTTACCGATGGGGAGCTGGGCAACATTCGTCATGCCTTTGCCCAATATCATAGCAAAACTTGTGTGCGCTTCAAGCCGCGTACCAACGAGAAGGATTACATTTCCATTGTCAGCGACAAGTCGGGTTGTTGGAGCAGCATTGGTCGAATGGGCGGGCGACAGGAAGTCAATCTTCAATCGCCAAATTGCCTGAAAACGTATGGCACACCCATACATGAGCTGATGCACGCCCTCGGCTTTTTCCACGAGCAGAATCGTCACGAGCGCGACTCCTACGTGGCGGTAATGACGGAAAATATTCAACCAAGCTCGCTACTCAACTTCAAAAAGGCCAGCTCAACGGAACAATATGGATTCGGAGTGGAATACGATTATGCCAGTGTGATGCATTATTCGGCCAAAAGTTTTAGCCGGAATGACCAGCCCACATTGAAGGCATTGAGAGTAAACGCCGATTCCAAACAGATGGGTCAACGCCGAGGATTTTCAACAGGAGATGTGCGTAAGATTAATGCCATGTACAAGTGCAACGTTTAACTCCTTGGGATACTATGGCAAAACAAGTTATTATCCTTTAAACTAAATTATGTATGCTTTGCTTGTTCTCTGTATCTACATGGTATTGTAAAGCCATTTCCGATTTATTAAAAAAAAAAACAAATAGAGTAAAATATTTGGTAACAATCATCTACATAAACATGTGTGCTGTGTCTTGTACTACGCTCTGACTCCGACTAACTTCGCCTCCTACCTTCCTTTCCATCCTTCTGTTCGTCTCGTACTAGTCATCCAATTTAGTGATGCGGCAGATTCTTGTTTCTGTCGAAGAAGAAATTTCCTTGCATGTTGAGCTCCTTGCAGAGTGTCGAGAAACGTCTGATGGCATTGTAGGTGCCAGTCTTTTTGTCGCTGGCATCTTAGTTTTGAAACATAAAGTACATCATTTGTGATATGGCTTAATAAAGGTCTCCCCCACATAGAGGTTGAATGATTAGTAGAGTTTCTTGCTTTTGCTATTAGTTCATTGTTAGAGTCAATATCCAATCCGATAGAGTTTCCACCAAGTGGTGTGTTTGGGGTGTTAGTGTGGACGCGCTTTGCCCTTCAGCTGTTTCAACTTAGCCTTACCTCCTGCATCATTGGCCGTTGCTGCCGTTCCATTCGAACCCAAATCTAAATTCATATACAAGGCAATGTTGCCAGTTGAACCATGACGTGAGCGATTGTTGAGAAAATCGCGTATATGCTGGACAATCAAATCAATGGCCACTGCAATGGAGAGAAAAAGAGTACTTAGTTTCATTTTCCAGTTACCTTCCTTATTCAGTGTAGAAGCGTATAAAATGGAACAAAGAGTTAAATTAAATTCAACATGAAAGTTTAAAAAATGAGACCCTTACCTGTTGGGTGCCGCTGATCTTTCTGGTAGCCCAACTAAAAGTGGTCTATGACCACATTACTTAAACTAACAAAGACTTACTCTATGTAGTTCTAGTTTAGGACAAGTCAGTTTTCACCTTGCTCTCTTAGTTTTTTATAGTGTTTTTGGCCGGCATTTTTTTAAGTCTGTAATTTTGGTAATTGGCGTGGTTTTTGTGGGTTTGTGTGTGTGAGCTGTTGTGTGTGCTGATTACAATATATTTTTAATATAGCCACTTTAACTAGATTTAGCTCTTTTTGTTAACTATTTGAGGGAGGCATTTACTACGTTTATATGGTAAATTTCAATAGATCTAAAAGCTTATGGAAGTTTTTTGTTAACGAGATTTATATCAGCTTAGTCTAGGATATGAAAAAAGTTAAATTGTTAAGCATTTACATTGGGGTAAAAAGATCTCTCTCAATTTTTGGATGGATTTTTATCTTGAAAATGATTTGCATGAAGATTTATTTAAATTCATTTTTATTCCCTAGACACTGACAACATTTTTCATAATGATTGTGATTAATTACTAAATTAAATCATGTATAAACGTAGCAAATACAACAAGATTAAATGTAAATATATATTAGTATATGTGCGTAGTTTAATGTCAACCCAAACATGGCAAATATGATCGTTTAAGATCGGAAATACTCTTGCAGACTGTATTAATATTTTGAGATAACAATTATTGAATACAACCTGTATACAACTTGGTGCAACAATTTCTTTTTTAAATGAAGTTCAGAATTATTAATATAATCAATATATAAAAAAGAGTTTTTCTGATCAAACTGCATGAGATATTTTATAGAAGTAAATTTAATATTTTAATCGGAGATTTTAAATAAGTCTGCAATGAATTTTTTGGAAAAAGGTAGTAAAACGAAATACATTTCCAATTTTACACAAAATAAATGGTAAGTGATTGTATTATCCAACAATGTGTTGGTGTTAGGAATACCTCTCGACTTGGTCAACAATTTTGTAATTGTTAGTGTCTTTTTTTGGTTTAAGCTACAATATATAATACACATACGTGGGAGAATAAGTTAATTGTATGCCTATAACTGAGGGGGTTGTGAGTTTCGAGTGTTTCACGTTTGTAAATATAGTATTTATCCCAAGTTAGACTGGTTAACGGAGAAATTTCAGTTTAGCTTCTGAATGATTGATTCAAGTCTACATATGAATTCACAATATGATGTAGAGATTATATAATAAACCACTGTTTCAGCTTAAAACTAGGTTAATATAATTTTATAATGATTAAAAAATATGTAGAGAGAAAGAGGGATTTTAGGATTTGGGCTTGGCGAGGCGAATCCAGCGCTTAATTGGGCAATTAGTACAAGCTTTCAACGGATTTGTTGGTTTGTTAGCGAAACTTTCAGTTCGATATTTGTCTGTATACTAGAGTTTGTTGGTTTTTTTTTTAGTGATCGCGCTTCATGCTGGACGCTGCAATTCGGACTGTGTTGTTGTGCTGTGCGTTGTTGGTGGCGGCAAGAATTTCCCCAATATGGTGTACAATGAGATCAATGGCAACTGCAAGAAATACAATTAAAAAAAAACGAACAGGAACAAACAAAAACGAAACGAAAATGAACAAACCAAAAAACACAAACAAGAAACAAAATAACATCAAGCAGTCTATTTTTTCTTTGGATTTAAAATATTTGTTGGTTGTTTCTTAAAAGGTTAATATTAAAGAACAAGACTAATCCAAAAAAAAAGTATGTATAAACTCTCTACAAGTGTTTTGTTTTTTTAGGTGTGGAGAAGTGAATGCGAGTACAATAATGTGTGTCTGTGTGTATGTCTGTGTTTTTTTTGTATGGCTAGACGCCCTCTCACCTGTATTGTCTGCACCTCGAGGTATTATAACGTCAGCAAACTTTTTGGTCTAAAAAATTGGATAGAAAAGATTTGGTTAAACTTTATGCTTAGACTAAAAGGATAAAAGAACTTACAGGGGAACAAAACTCTTCAAAGGCCGGCTTCACAAAAGTCATATACTGGGTCAGCACTGCATCCAGATCTCTACCACGCTCATTGATATCACGTGGCACTGGTTATAAATATATATATATATATATATATATAAACAAATGGTTAAACCATAAAAGTAAATAAAAAACTTTAAAGAATACTTACCTCGTCTTGCTAGCCGGGTATCGGAATCTGTGTCCACAAATAGCTTCATATGAAAGAGGTCTCGAATTTTCGGAAAATAAAATACCAATATGCCCTCAAATAACACCACATCCGCCGGATAAATAATCAACATGTTTTCAAAGTTCCTGCAAAGAATTATAATTTCAGCTCTATAGAATTACAGATTTCAAGTGGCTTTCCACTTACAGAGAATTCGTACGATAATCGTAGCTGGGTATCTCCACCTTGGAACCTTTTAGTATGCACTGCAGTGTCTCATACATTAACTCCTCGTTGAATGCATCGGGATGATCAAAATTGAAGAGACCTTTTTGGGCTTTGGCCTTTTCAGCTGGCGATAATTCGCGATAGAAGCTATCTTGACTGATGGCCACCACCTGCCGTTGTGTGTCCTCCATTTCGGCCTGGCCCAGCTGTTCCATAATCTTCTTACACACCGTCGACTTGCCACTGGCTGTGCCTCCGGCCACGCCAATTAGGAATGGTGATTTCACCTCACTATTGGCGGACACTGCCTGCAGGCCATCTCCGTTGGGTAAACGCAATAAATTGGCTTCCATTTCTTTTAGGCGGCGTAACTTAAAAACGTTTTATTGAGGAAAAAGAAAGGACAAAAACAAGAGTAGTGTTGCCTAATGTTCGATTTATGCGAGCATGCAGTATTGTAAAATATATAAATATGGAAATCACAACTGCCATTAAATAATTTAGAAATATTTTAAGCAACAATTTATTTAGATGATTTATGTTACAATTAAAAGTTTTTAATAACAACTTCTCTTCTCATTTGCGATAGGTTCATTTTAACGTTTTACACATGTATAACAAATAAAATATATGGCGCTAATATTGAAAAACACTTGTTGTTACTTGCTCATCTCTAGTCGTGTCGTGCAGCAACCACCCAATTCCGGCTCACATGTGCAACATACAAGCAAAAGCAAAAGCAAAATAAACGAATTACAACGAGTGAAAAATGCAAACTTTACGTGAATTTACGCGTAAAACAAAGCGTGGAAATGTTTTGAGAATTGTCCGAGAGCATTATCTACGCGATGACATTGGCTGTGGCTCGGATTTGTGTCAATATTGCTTTCAAAATGAGGTTTATCAACTGACCACGAGGCATAATATCAAGAGCACCATCTTCAAGCATCCGCACTACATTGTTCTGGACACGAATGTGGTTCTGGATCAGATTGATGTGCTCGAGGAGGATGTCCTGCACAATGTAATTGTGTTGAGCACAGTGCTTAATGAAGTGAAGCACAAGAGTTCTTCAATTTATAAGCGTTTCAATGAGATTATACACGACAGATCCAGGAATTTCTACGTCTTTGTCAATGAACATCACAAGTGAGTAGATTACAATATCTCTTAATTTTTAGAGTAACCGTTGTGTTTTATTAGGGATACATATGCTGACCGGGAGCCAAATGAATCTGCCAATGATCGTAATGATCGAGCTATTCGTTTGGCCACAAAGTGGTATGACACTCATTTACAGAACTCGCAATCATCCAAAAGCTTTGAGCGTAGTGGTCACGCCACAACTCGGGTGATTCTACTCACTGATGATGCAGGAAATCGTTCTAAAGCTGAATCTGAAGGAATTCTAGTAGCTTCAGCTACGGAGTATGTGAAATCTCTGGAAGACTATCCGCTTTTGATGGACAAACTGTCACAAAAGTCCTTTGAAAATGAAAAGCAAGCTCGACCCCAGTATCCTCCGCATTTAAGCATGAAGGAACTGCTCGAGGGTCTTCGTCAAAAGAAATTCCTACAGGGATCGTTTCAGGCCTCCCGCGAGAACTATTTGGAGGGCAATGTTAACGTGGAAAATTACGAGAAAGGGGTAAATAACCAATTACAATGGTAGAAACCTAAATACAACATTTTAACCTTACAGATACTTTTACAAGGACGCGAATCCTTAAATCGTGCAGTCGATGGTGACATCGTGGCTGTTGAGCTGCTACCCGAAAGTGAATGGTCGGCCCCAAGTGAAATTGTTTTGGAGGAGAAGAATGTTTATGCCGACGATGTGCCCAGTGAAGAGCGTGCCGAGGAGGAGCAGCAAGTGAAGAAGGCGGCATTAGCGGCTGCTAGGACAGAGGAACGAACACCCACGGGTCGCATTGTAGGCATAGTGCGTCGCAAGTGGCGCCAATATTGCGGCATTTTGCAGCCCAGCCTAATAGAGGACACCAATCGACATATTTTTGTGCCCGCGGATCGAAAGATTCCCCGCATTCGGATTGAGACAAGACAGGCGGCTAAGTTGCAAAATCAGCGTATCATAGTGACCATTGATACTTGGCCTAGAAACTCGCGTTATCCCCATGGTCACTTTGTGCGTTCGTTGGGCCCCCTGGGAGACATGGCCACCGAAAATGAGGTGATCCTGCTTGAGCACGATGTGCCACATTGCAAATTCTCCGAGGAGGTATTAAGTTTTCTGCCTCAAATGCCTTGGACCATTACTCCAGAGGATTATGCCAAACGTGTAGATCTTAGAGATCTATATATTTGCTCAGTAGATCCACCCGGTTGTACGGACATCGACGATGCCCTTCATTGTCGAGATCTACCCAATGGAAATCTAGAGGTAGGTGTCCACATAGCCGATGTCAGCCATTTCATAAGACCCGGTAATGCGTTGGATAAGGAAGCCGCAGCTCGTGGCACAACTGTATATTTGGTGGGCAAGCGCATTGACATGGTCCCGGAGTTGCTTAGCTCGAATCTTTGCTCTCTAGTTGGCGGTGTGGAACGCTTTGCCTTCTCTTGCATTTGGGAAGTAGATCAGGAGGCTAATGTACTAAATAAACGCTTCCACAAGAGCGTTATCAAATCAAAGCGAGCCATGACCTATGAAGAGGCTCAAGTAATGATCGATGATTCCAATGAACAGGGAGAAATAGCCAAATCCCTGAGAAATCTCAATCGTTTGGCAAAAATTCTAAAAAAAAGACGTATGGACAATGGGTAAGTTGAAGAATTTATATTTAATTGTCGAAGTCTCGAATGCTTATCTCTTATTTTAACAGAGCTCTGGTGCTGGCTTCTCCTGAGATTCGCTTTCAAGTAGACAGCGAAACACATGAACCTCTTGAGGTGGAAGTAAAACAGATGCGAGACACCAATTCCATGGTGGAAGAGTTTATGTTGTTGGCTAATATCACAGTGGCCCAGCATATTGCGGCCGAGTTTTCTGAGTGCGCTGTCCTCCGGCGACATCCGCGTCCCCCACCAACAAACTTTGACCCTTTGGTCAAAGCGGCACGCTATCAGGGCTTCGAAGTGGACATTGAATCGGGCTTGTCTCTCTCGCATTCACTTGACAAATGTGTCAAGGCGGATAATCCCTATTTTAATACCATGATCCGCATTTTAACCACACGCTGCATGATGCAAGCTGTGTACTTTATCAGTGGAAGTCTACAGAAGGAAGAGTTCTTCCATTATGGTCTTGCTGCCCCCATCTATACGCATTTCACATCTCCGATTCGTCGATATTCTGATATAATGGTGCACCGTCTTTTGGCAGCATCGATTGGAGCTGATAGCACCTATGCTCAGTTGTTGGAGCGCAAATCCAATGAGGAATTGTGCAATAATCTCAACTATCGCCATAAGATGGCTCAGTATGCTGGCCGAGCATCGGTGGCTCTCAATACGCATCTCTTTTTCCGAGGCAAAGAAGAGGATGAAGAAGGGTAGGGATTACCACATACTTTTATATTATTAAAAAAAAAATCTCCTAAATTTGTTATATTAATCTTTTCAGCTATGTTTTGTTTGTTCGCAAGAATGCCCTTCAAATTCTCATTCCTAAATATGGTTTAGAAGGCACTTTGTACTTGAAGTCGGATAAGGATGGCAAAGATGGCCTAGAACGTATAAAGAGTGAAGTTATTTTCACCTTTAATGAAGAGGATCATACGCAACGTTGCGGAAATGTTGTATTCCATTCCTTCGATCCAGTAACTGTACGCCTGAGTCTCGATTCAAGGAATGTGCAGCATGAAAAGTTGGTTTTCCGTTTGGTCAAGCCATACATTAAGGGCTTCAGTGTTGAGGTGGTAAAAATGGAAGTGGAAGCAGAAGCAAATACCACCTGTCCACCAGTTAAAAAATCCAAAAAGGATAAGAAGAAGAAATGATAAAGACCTTAAATAATAAGTCGAAAAGTAAGGTTTATTTTTATACATTTAAAATAAAATTCCAAAATGTCTTGGAATTACCCAAAAAGATATGGTAATATTCATAAATTAACTAAGTTTGAATTGAAAATTGTAGAAAAGTTCAAAATCTCCTAAATGAAACCAAAAGTGAATGGAAAGAATGATTATGACGACATCTTACGATCTCGCCCTATATACAAACAACATACTGTTGGACATTCTATTTCCTCATTTGTTTCAGTTCCATTCGTGTTTTTCCATTCATTTCGTTTAGCGAGTGCTCTCTCCAAAATTCAATTCAAAACCTTTGATCGAAAATGTGTGTTTTTATTGACTCTTTGGGTTTTTTACTTGCTATATAACATTTTCACAATTCCATTCTAAAGTTTCGACTTCAGAACGACGGTTGTGCGCTCGGAGAATCGCAAGAGTTTAAGAAATCGTAATAAAAATCATTGTATATATAGCTAAGATTTTAAAAAAATTATCAAGTTCAGTATGGATTTGGGTGCTGAAGCAGTTTCCGTAAATAAAGCGCATTTTGATGGAAGTAAGTGACAAGGAAACTGAATGGAAGATCATTCTCAAAATGGTTCTTTCTAGTTTTCTAATAAGGACTTTATTCAGATTACATAATGACATTATCGTTTAGCTAAAGTTCAATTAAAAATTAAAATGAAACTAAAATGAAAAGACGAAATAATGTCTGGGGGCAATTGCGTGTCTGTGTTTTCGTTGTCTGATTCGCCCGTTACAGTATATAGTACATATTATATGCATATAGAGACTTGTATATAATGGTATCATTCAGTTGAGTGACCGCGCGTTTATTGGATCATTTTAGAATATTTACAAACTGAATTTTAAATTTGTCTTTGCTAAAGTTTGTAAATTAGTTTAGGCTCAGGCCAATGACCTGGTTAGCCAACTATTTAGTTGATGGACTTCCTACCTATGCACTAACAAACATTTATTCCGATTAGAGTCCATTGCTGGGATGCCCTTCGATGAACATGATCCCCTGTATTTGGAGGCTTATCGTAAGTCCATACAAAACCCAGTGGAATTTTGGGAGGAGCAGGGTCATCTATTGGACTGGGATCGTCCATGGCAGCAGGTAATGGATGTGAGCAATCCCCCATTTACTAAGTGGTATGTGGGGGGCTATCTAAATGCATGCTACAATGCCATTGATAGGCATATACTGGCTGGTCGTGGCTCCCAAGTGGTCCTCATCCATGACAGTCCCCTGACGGGAACGGTGCGAGAAGTTACCTATCAACAACTGTATGATGAAATTGTTCTACTGGCTGGCGGACTGGCTAAACTTGGTGTGGTCAAAGGTGATCGAGTTGTGATCTATATGCCATTGATACCCGAGACCATAATTGCTATGCTGGCAATAGTCCGTCTTGGCGCCATTCATTCGGTCGTCTTCGGTGGCTTTGCTGCACGCGAGTTGTGCTCGAGGATTGAGCATGTGGAACCAAAATTGGTGATTGCCTCCAATGTGGGTGTAGAGCCTGGCAAAGTGGTGCCCTATTTGGATATCCTTCATTCGGCCATACAAATGTCACGCTGGAAGCCACCGCAAAAGAATATCATCTTTATGCGTTCGCAGATATCCCAGGACATTTTGAATGATGAAACAGATGTGCACTGGTCCGACGTATTGGCCATGGCAAACCCCAGACATCCAGTTGCCTGTGTGCCCATCGAGGCCAACGATCCTCTGTATATACTCTATACATCTGGCACCACAGACAAGCCCAAGGGAGTTCTCCGAACAATTGGCGGTCACTTAGTGTCTCTCATGTACACCTTGCGGAATATCTATGGCATCCAGCCGGGCGATACTTGGTGGGCGGCATCCGACATGGGCTGGGTGGTGGGCCATTCGTATATATGCTATGGTCCTCTATGCCTTGGTGCCAAGAGCGTGATGTATGAGGGTAAGCCCGATCGTACACCTGATCCTGGCCAATATTTTAGGTGAGCAAACCGTTCCTGAAGTGAATGATCATCGTAATAATATTATTTTTCAATGGCTTCCTAATAGAATCATCGATCAGTACAAGGTCTGCGCCATATTCTCGGTCCCCACGTCATTTCGCGTAATACGTCGTGCCGATCCGGATATCAAATATGGACGTCAGTATAGCATGAAATCCCTGCGAGCTATTTTCATAGCTGGGGAGCATTGCGACTATGAGACCAAAATGTGGATTGAGAAAACCTTCAAAGTTCCTGTGCTTAATCATTGGTGGCAAACGGAAACGGGTTCAGCAGTGACGGCCACCTGTTTGGGCTTCCAACAGAATCTCCGACCACCCACCTACTCCACCGGTTTGCCTTTGATGGGCTATGACAGTGAGTTTGACGATACTACTAATAGAATCAAACCGATTCATTATGCATATATTTCCTGCAGTTAAGATTTTAAAGCCCGATGGCAGCGAAGCCCAAGCCATGGAACTGGGTCGTATAGCTTTGAAATTGCCTTTGCCGCCGGGTAATATGGCTACTCTGTATAAGAACGATGAACTCTTTCGCAAGTTGTACTTTCAAAGGTTCCCGGTAAACTGATAAAGATTTATTTTTGATTCTATTTCATTTCTAAGGATTCGATATTTTCTTTTTTCGTTTTAGGGCCACTACGATACCATGGATGCCGGCTATAAGGATGAACTTGGCTATGTATTTGTAACCGCTCGCGATGATGATGTCATCAATGTGGCTGGTCACCGATTGTCTACCTCAAGCCTGGAAGATGCTGTTCTCCGTCATCCCGATGTGGTGGATGTGGCCGTGTTTGGTGTCCCAGAAGCCACCAAGGGTCAGGTGCCACTTTGTCTCTACATACCCGTGGAGAACTGTAAGAAAACCGATGCGAAACTATCAACAGAAATTATCAAACTGATACGTGATGTTGTGGGTCCCATTGCTGCCTTCCGTCTGATAACCTCGGTGAACAATTTGCCACGTACTCGCTCCGGCAAGACTATGCGCAAGGCCATGGCTGACTTTGCACGCAATGAAAAGGTAATCCTGCCAGCCACAATTGATGATGCGAGTGTCTTCACAGAGATTCGTCGGGCTCTGCAGCATTTGGGCTATGCCATGTCTGCTCCCGATCCCATAGTGGCCAAGCTGTTAGATTGAGAACTCCAAATTTGTGTCTGTAATTTTAGTTTTTGAGGTGTTTAATCTGTCCCAGGAAGATGAAAATAAACTTGAAATATGTAAATCAAAACTTTAAAGTTGATCATTTGGTTGGGCATCATTTAAATGTTAATCGAAGCCAGCCATGGCCAACTAACTACATATGTATGAAATGCCCTTGCCCTCACTTTTTCCGGGACTGCCGGCCGGCACTAGCACTAGCTAAAAACCCAATCAGTTTATTCAAATTATGTGCAAATTTGTGTGACATTGTTGCGATTTGGAATTTGTTCAGTCAATGGCGCGTATAATGCCTATGGCTATGCCCGTGCCCACGCCGCAAACCCGAATATGGAGCGGAACCCACTCCAATTGTGAATCCCATATGGTGCTTTTGTTTTGTTTTCTCTTTCCCCACATACATCAAAGAGCATCCTAACCTAATTACGAGTAGAGTGTTGTGGAGCACTAAGTACCTAACATCTTCGACTTCAATCCAGACAAAGATGACATTCATTAAGTCCATCTAAATTTTATTAGCTTTGTTGTAAATAATGGGCCAAGGCTGCTCCATTTGCTCCAGTTTGCAAATAGTATCTCGAAAATATCTTTATGTGTTGTTCTTCTTTGCATGCCAATCACGCGCTTCTTGGAATTAATTCAATGTTCCAATTCCTCTCAGCATCATAAGCTGAAGATTAGTTGGAGCAGCAATTGCACTTTTCTTTGTTGTAAAGCTGACAAAGTTGGGAAAGAGAAAAAGGTGGAAATAAGTAATCTGAGAGAAATACAAACTTATGTTTGTTGTAAGTAAAACTCCTAGTCAGTCTGGTGAAATGGGAAAAAGTGCGAATTTTAGATGGGAATAACCGTTTATAACGATTGAATTTTCGGCCATTTTAAGCCAATTTATGTCAATTTATGTATTAAACTCTTAACAATAATATATATGTATAATAATGCATTATGAATAGTTAATAACAAGAAACTATTTAGCTTGTATAACTTAGGAATAGCATGTGATAATTGTAAAGACAACTGTTGGTTTTGGCCAGCAAGTACAAGAGGCAATAATCCCATTGACAAATTAAGCCTAAGAGTCATATGAATATTAGCTCTTATATTTTTTACTGATTGACTTATGCATGCGTGATTGGCATTTGCTGATGCAACAAGTTTTAAAGTAATCCTTAAAGAGCAAGTAAACTCACACATGCTATCTAATGGAGAGTAAGTGCAAGCATTAATAATAATTATTAACTACCTAATAAAAAATTGCCACTGAACTTTTTACAACATAATTACTGGGAATATTGCGTAGGTAGGTAGCTGATCAACTTATATAATAGATAAACATATTGTGCATGCTGGAGTCCCGTGTATTTGTATGAGTGTGTGTGTGTGTGTTTGTGTTGTATGCTTTTGTTTCAAAAGTTCCTTGGACAAAGTGCGCACACAAAGATACATTGTGCTCTTGTTTTGGTCGGTATCCATGGCGTATGAGCAATATATTTGAGCACGCCCACAAAAAACCAATAGCTCATAGCATCTCCTCCTTCCATGCTGTGAATAGCGCAACATGTGTCTGTTCCCTCTGCCCATGTTTGTGAGTGTATGTGTGTCAGCGACCAATCAGAAGCTTGCCATTTGTCAGTGCGCGTCCACAGCGGAAGTAAATAAAAGCTGATGTCCTGCCGTTAGAGGACATCATTCGAGTGCTTGCGTTCAACAAGTTAGAGTCAGTGCTTCAGAAGTATTCACAACAATACTATATAAATTAATTTTGTCTTTTGGGATCACGCAAATACATTCATAACCAAAAAAAGGTAAATATTAGTGCAAAAATCTAAAAATGTAAGTCTTAAAAGAAAATATAGAAAGTTTCTCACAGTATGCTTATATGCATTGAATAAATTTTTAAGCAATTTTGAAACATGTTCGATAGTTTCCAAAAATCAAACTATATCAAAAGATCTTTTTAATTGATTACGTTAAAATGTTAGAAAGCATTTAGTAGCTAAAAGTGTTTATTAATTTTTTGCTTTACATAGAGCTTAGCTGAAAGATATGCATATTTTGTAAACCTTTACACGTTGTGTTTAAAAATCTGACAATACCAAAGGACTTTTTACTTCATTACATAAATCCGAAACAAAAAGAAACGTGAACGTACCTAATTCTGCTCTTAGGAGGTCTTTTTTTACACGGTTTCGATTTAACAGGGTTAGATAATCAAATATTTAAAATTTTTGTAATCAACCAATCACGTTTTTTTGCATGCCTTTTTTAAAGAGTTTTATCTGAAACCAATCCACCATGCAGAAACATTATTAGGTATATATAGAAGAGTTTTCAATATGAATTCGTCAATTTACAATAATTTCTTGTGTTATATAGATTTAAAGGAAGGTAAAAAACAAATTAGGTAATACCTTTTGTGAAATATAGTTTTAATTGAAAAATATGGAAATCCTTTGGTTGAAGAAAAAGTGCAAATGCTTTAAGTTAAATCAACGACCAATTTAGAACTATTTGGACATTTGCATGATGTGTACATTAGTTGAGGTCCTTGCGAGATCCTTCGAACGTGCCCCCAAGTACGCTGCAAACAAGAAACCAAATTTCTGTTTGTAACGACTGCCAATAATGGTTGTCGCCTCTAAGCTAAATGGATGCACGAGCAACACGTAGATACTTATCACATATGCACACATATGTATGTAGGCACACACAAACGCACACACATACACACACACACACGATATATGCAGGGCAAGTGCAGCTTGGCGCTCAGGGCGTATGCGCAACAAGAGATTATCTAAGACATCGTCATCATCATTATTATCATCATCATTCGCCTACTTCATCTAATGGAAATAAATTGTCTGTCGCGTAAACCGAATTAGAAGAACGATGGAGTCAGGTCATGAGTGTGGCATTAGCAGGGATTTAAGAATGAGTGATTCAGCATTGCCATGGCAATGCGAAAACGCAAAGGTAAACAGCGATAAGCGTGGGCAAGTATCATTAAGATCATTTGCATTTAATCAAAATAAGTTGAGCGCAATCCTGCGGGCGGGATTTACTTCACTTTTTGTTCTGCTGTCTCAACTTTAGCCATAATTGAATACGCTTGATGCGAGTCTCAGCCGTCAGTTAACGATGTCTATCATATTTCATGCCTTATTTTTCCTTCAGCCATGTCGTCCTTTGTGCAGTTCTTTGTTGTTTCCTGCTTTGCCTGCATTATCCTGCTGTCGGTGCCAACCAGCGAGGCAGCCACCCAGGCTCCACCCCTGTGCCAGGCGGGTATTGTCGAGGAAATGCCCGTACACATCAAGAAGGTTTGCTTGGCCCTTGAAAACTCAGATCAATTGACATCGGCTCTCAAATCCTACATCAATAATGAGGCATCTGGTAAGTGTTTGAGGTCTAACCTTTGTCGTTGAATGAAACTTGATTTAAACTTCCCATTTAGCTTTGGTGGCCAATTCTGATGATCTGTTAAAGAACTACAATAAACGCACAGATGTCGATCATGTATTTTTGCGTTTCGGCAAACGTCGTTAGAAACCATCCGTACAGAAAGATCTTTATTCTATAGCATTTCCCTGATGACGACTTACTACGACGATCCGATCTTGATCTGAATCAAACGGCAACAAGTTTTTCTGTTCATATTTAACATCGATGGAAGAAAATATAGTACACAGCACAACACAATTGGCGTCTCTAAAAACGTATAATATCTAAAAATAATCTCAACGGAAGTCCTCTAGACACTTAAAAAAATAAAATAATTAACAAATAAAACTTTCTTATATTTGTACATACATACATATGTATAATCCAAGACCCCCGAAAACGTTCTATAGAAGTTGATATTATTTAGTAAATTTATTTCGATTTAATTTTAATATATCGATGTGAAGTATATTTACAATAAACAATGTTATTAACTCTAAACGGACAGCACCTTACACCTACATATAATTCCCTAGCATGAAGCACTATAATTAAAGTACCTAGTAATTGTTTCTTTTTAAAATTTCCATAATTTGTATCCTTATTTAAAATAAAATACAATTTTTCTTCAACAATTTTAACTTAACGACTGGTGGATTCGACAAAAACGTGTTTCGGTAATAAATTAATCATAATGAAAACAATATTTCAGTCTGATGCCGCATTAGACTTGTGGCTGCTTTAAAAATTGTTTAAAATCATGTGGATTTCTTATGACTCCGTTTCTTGCTGCCTATTTGTTCGAATTATCTTAAAAAAGATACCACAGCGGAGTGAACAAAACTTGGACAATGTTTTGGAAGTACAATGGACTTTTCGCTACCGAAATGAATTGCCTATTTTATATACATTCTATAATAATTGCCATAACCGCTTCATATTAAATTAGGAAGTAAAGCAATAACCAGGCTTATTTTAAACCCAAAAGGCCGGGCTAAAATCTGACATTCCGAAGTTTGTATACCCTTGCAAGTATTTGGTGTTCCTCCTTACTAACATATAAATGTCAAGGTTAAAAACCTTTTTTTGTAAAAAGCTGGCGCATTTGCTGTTTTTTCTGTTTTTTTGGACCAAAATTGGTTTTCGAAATCATTGTTCCTATAGGACCTATATAGTCACTTGATATTAATTAAATTTTTTCACAGATTTTCATATAACAATATCTTTATAACAATTGCTTAAACAAAAAAGAAAGTTATTGATCAGAATTTTCGATGATATATGTAGTTGTCTGATCTTAATCAAATTTGCCAAATCCAAATATATACTAAAAATTTTTTTTATGAATCACTGAAATAGCTCTTTCGGATTTTCGCAATTTATATCATATATTAATATTTTATTTGGTAAGTATGATTGATAAATGCGAACTTTAGATATTATTTGGGCAGAAGCGATTTACTTCTTAAATCAGATGATCTTAAGAATACTCTCCATATTTATCTAAAAAAGATTTTCAAAAATCATTTAAAGGATATTAAAGGCATTAATTTATTTATTGTCGTTTACCCAAAATTGTTTCGCCTACTTTAATATAACAACAAAAATTAATTTGATTGAATTGAATAGGTATCTTTTTGGTATTTAGATATACATATATCAAAAATATATAGATGCGAATGCTTAATTTTGCAAGTCTTCTTACAAATCATTTTTAAAGGTGTGTTCATCCATAAAGATCATTTGTATGTCTGTACTCTGGATCCATTCAGTACTGAGTTAATGATTTATTCAGGCTTATTTCAATTTTTTTTCTTTGTTTTTTGCTGAAAAGGAATGATTGCATAGTTTAGTTATTTTTAAATGTATATTGGATTACTGTTTTTTAGCTTTTTCTGATTTTATTATTACGAAATAAATGAAAAATTCAACAAATAATAGGACAAAGTAAATAAATTATTTCACAGAAAATTATGAAAGCAAATTGTTGTTGGATATATCTTCTTTTTGGTTTTATGTGTAAATTTTGCTATTTACAAGATGCCAAAAAAGCATATAACGTCTATAAAAATAAAATTAAATCATTAACAAATTCGTTCAAGTCTTTTCTTTTCTTTGGTTGTAGTTAATTTTCTCCTTTTTGTAGTTTTTCTTTTTTGTTTTTGGTTTGAGAAATACTTTTGAACCTACGAAAACTTTTTAAAATTTTTTTTCTCAGTTCTTTGTGGTTTTTGATAACTCAGTTTGATTTGATCAAATACTTTAGTTTGGTGATTATATGACCAAATATTATTTAATTATATATGAAATTGATTTTCTTTTAACACACAATTAATGTGCTTCTTTTTTTGTTCTGTTTCTTGGTTTCCTTAAATATCAATTAATATGCTTAATGTTTTCTTTGATATTTAATACTATATAGTCATTTCTGTATATTTTTAATACTTGAATTGTTGTTGGTTATCATCGCATATATGTAGGTTTTTGGATCAGTCTTTTATCAGTCACTATGCGTATTGTATAGGCATATTTCACTTGAGCCTTTTGAAGGCCTTCAAAAATTGTTTAATTTTTTTTTTGTGCAATATATAACAAATAAAACATATATGTTTGTAACAAAAATATAAATAACATAAAAGTGCAACATTTAAAATAAAATATTTTATACTTTTCATTGTTGTTTTTGGTTTTTCAATTTTTAGTGTTTTTGTTTTTTATTTTAAAGTTTGTTTAGTTTTTTTTTTCATTTTCGTTTACCACCATCTTCATACTCCTTTTATCAGTGTTTCACGTTTTCCTCTAAATATTCTCATTTTGTTTTAATATTATTGTTTTTTGTTTGCTTTCGTGATCTGTTTGTTTCCTGTAAAAAAAATAACTAAAATTCTACAATTTTAATTATTAAATGCGGCAATAGGCCGCAGTTTTAATGAAAAACTCAAAAGTCTTGCGCAAAATATTAATTTGGAAATAACTATTAAAGTTTTCCATACTTTTTAAGTTTTCCATTTTTTTTTTTTTTTGATTTGATCAATTGTTTTAAAATTTTAACCAATATGACACTTTTTTTGTCACTTAACTTACCAAAAATATGTTTTTTTTTTTATTTTTGCATTTTGTTAATTTTTGTTTTGTATTAGTTTTTACGTTTGCTTTGTACTGTTTCTTTTTGTCTTCTTTTCGTTCTCTTTGGTATTCATTTGTTTATCGCACTGAATATTTGTTTAAAATGTTGCCTTTGTATAATAAATTTGTTCATTTTATCATTTGTTTGCTTGT
Organism: Drosophila nebulosa; assembly: GCA_024703675.1. Classification (NCBI taxonomy): domain Eukaryota; kingdom Metazoa; phylum Arthropoda; class Insecta; order Diptera; family Drosophilidae; genus Drosophila; species Drosophila nebulosa. Next base: position 10,720,182 of record JANFPS010000004.1, on the reverse strand, counting down.
TTTGCATTTGTTTAAACAAAATATTTTTCGAAATAATAATATTAAATAATAGTTTTATGTTTAAATAAGTTTAATGCATTACACACATGTTTGAACATTATTTTATTGACTTTTTTGTTGCATCTTTTTTTTTATTTTATTTTTGCTAATATATTTTGTGTATTTCGTTTTGTTGTTTTGTGGTTTTTTTTTTCAGCTTATAATAGTTACAAATTTAAGTTTTAATAAACAAATTGTTAATGTTTATCGTCAAATTAGGAAAATAATAGTACTTCTTCTTCGTATGTTTTTGGAAAAATAGACCGACTTGAGAAAATAACAAAAGATTTTTCAAATATTTGTGTATTGCTTCGTTTGGTTTTCTTTTTTTTTTGTTGTAAAGCTTAATAACTAAAATTTATACAATTCTGTCATGAGTTGACGCGATTGATAGATAATAATCTATATATGTGTAAGATAAGTTCATTAGAAATATGATTTCAAGCATACTTTGGTCACAGTTCAATAATAATTGTAAAATAAAAAAAATCAAAGCAAAAAATTGAAATACAGATCATTAATTTAGGTGGAGTACAAGGCAAACTCCATTTGTCCACTAACAAAAACATTACACGAAATGGGAAGCAGGTGGTTGAAGGTGGAGTAATTGTGAGGTGGTAGGCGAACAAACACAAAAGTTAGATAAATGGTTTTTTTTTTTACTATATATGTATAAATATATATAAGTTTTAGAGATGTAAAGACGCATACTTAAATTCTAGGAAAAGGAGAACTTTTTATGGCTTATGACTAAAATATTTGCTGTGTTTTGTTTTTGTGTGTAAGTGTATGTAACTTTGTCTCTGCATAAAACATATTCTTCTCTGATTTATTTCCGCTTATGATTTGCCCTAATTCCTTGATTTGGTTACTTAACTTGGCATTAATTTTTCCTTCTTTTTTTTTGTTTTTTACTTATTTTCGGAGTACGCACAGCGTTTAATTTACCAGTTGAGGGTTGGAAGGGGGATTAATAGGAAGGAGAGAGGATGGTGGTTGTGGTGGTGGCTGTAGTCCTAATAGTAAGCAGCTGCATTCGAATAACTCTGCGAGTATGATTGAGAATCTAAAAGAGATAATTAAAAATATTAGAAGTAAATCATATTTTATCTACGATATTTTCAGCTTTTATATATATTAGATTATAAAATTTATAATTTGCGTCTAAGCATTTGATCTTTATTGCAATAATAAGATATTCATCTTTTGGAGAGTGAACTTTTCTTTTGCATTTTATATTCGAATAATTGAATTCCTTTGGCTTACCATAGCCTGCATAGGCTCTTTCATCATAAGCTGCGGCGCTCTGCTGCCCGTGCTGACTGTAGTCCGCTTGTCCTGTGGCATTGTAATCCACAGCCGTGGAACCGTATTGTTGGCTATAATCTTGGCCATAAGACTGATAACGAGTGTCCTGTTGCTGGGTGGCATAACCCGTTGAGCTGCACACAAAAAACAAAACAATTAAGATTGCTAATCAACTCTTAGAGCAAAAAGCAAACCCACTTGTAGCCTTGGTACTGGCTCTGATCGTATTCACTGGCTGCATGTGTGGCGTAACTAGTGCTGGCGGCAGGTGCAGCGCTTGCTTGCTGGGCATAGCCACCGCCACCGGAACCACTTTGGCTGTAGCCATTGTAGCCTTGCTGTGCTGCAGTTGAGGAGTAACCGCTCTGGGCATAGGGATCTACTTGCTGCTGGGTCTGGTCATGCGACTGATAACTATGATGGCTGGCAATTGGGGAGTATAAGTTATAAGTTGACGCTCTGCATCAAACTTTATCTTACCTTTGAGCTGGCGGTGCACCATATGCCGTCTGTGGCGGTCCTCCGCCGCCCATGTGCTGTTGCTGTGTATGATATTTGGGAGTCATCGCTGGCCGCTGTCCGTAAGGCCCGCCATCGTAGCGTCCACGCTTGGGCCCGCCGGGGCCACCAGGAGCGCCACGTTTGAGAGCTGGTACCGGTGCAATTTGTGTATTGGGATTATGATGCATGGGTGGCCTACTCATACCTTGATTGTAGCCACCGCGTCCCCGGGGAGCACCGCGTCCACCACCACCTAGGGAGTTGCTATGATGTGAGTGAGGACCACTGTACATGCCGCCGCCTCCACCGCCGTTTAGATGAGGATTATAGGAGCCACGACCTCTAAATGGTCCGCCACGACCACGACCACGACTTATATAGGGCGGTGGACCTCCGCCATTGCCTGAAGCAACATTTGTTACTGGCGGAGCTGCACCATTGGCTCCGTCGGTGCTCTCTTCGCCAGCGGCTTCCTGAGTTTGGCCTTCAACGGCATTTGTGGCTGAAGTGGTAGGCACTGGCGATACCGTCTTGTTGTTATCCGCTCCTGTGTGCTGCTTAGGAGCTGCTCGGTAACGAATTTATATTTTTGACCCGAGTACACTTTAAACAAAACATATATAACTTACGTTGCTGATATATAAGCGGGCGTCCACCCCGCATGCCCATTGGTGCTCCACCACGCGGCTGGAAACCTCCACCGCCACCACCACCGCGTCCCTGATAGCCTAATCCTCCTCTGGGACGCATGCCTCGCGGTCCTTGCATCATGCCTTGCATTGGTGGTCCACCGCCACCCATGCCACCCCTCATGCCGCCCATAAAATGACCGCGTCCCCCACGCCCACGTCCTCGCTCGAAGCCACCTCTCATGGGTGGACCGCCACCGCGTCCTCGATAGCCTCCGCCTCCGCCACGTGGCCCACCGCCAATTGATGGGGCTGCTACTTGAACAGCTCCTTCCATGATTTACCCAAAGGCTGCTGGTTTACAATTTCTCACACTTGGACACCCACCGCACACGCACACACAAATGAAACGCACCAACACACACAAATACACTCACAGCGGACACAGACAGCACGCAGAACGAAAAATTTGCCGGAGTCTTCGATTGAGATTGATCAACTTGGAGATGTTTTATGGCATACAACTTGTAATTTTTCAACTTCTTCTCTTTTTCAATTTGTGTATTAAACTTGAAACACACTCTTTATTCGTGATTCTCACTAACTTCTTTATTTATTCAAAACATTTTCTAAAACTCTAAGAAACGCGTTTGGTTTGGAGGAGTGAAAAAATATGGCGGCTATCGATTTTTGCAGGCGCTGCCAACTCGTGCGGGTGACAATAGCTGCTGCATACATCCCAACCCTTGCAGCAGGCAATCCGTGACAGGTTCACTGTTAAATAAAATAAAAATAATCAAATATTATTATTAATAAAATAACCCCCAGTTTCTTTATTTGAATGCAATTGTAATTCCAACTCAATTATTACAATCTAATATGAATGCGAAAGAATTAAATATTAGTTTTAAGCTTGTTCATATAGTAAATATGTCGAGATCTTTGTTCTATTGTTGCTCAGAATATATGAGAATATATATTGCTTAGAATTTGCATATATGTAGTTTTATAACTTCAACATAGCTATGTTTGTCCATCTAGATCTACGTAAACTAGTTAGCAGTTGATAAAGAAATAAAAAATTGTAATGCACTCGATTTGTCAGCAAATGTCAAAAAAAGGGTCTATGGAAACTTGTCGACTTTTGACTTACTGACCCTGTTGGGACAAAACTTGTTGTTTATCAGTCTTATATGGTTAGTTTTTACCAAAAGAAGCAACAATCGTAACTATATTCGATCAAGTTAACTCAATTTTTCTAAAAGTTAATAATATTTTCCAATAAATGTATATATTATGTATTTATGTATGTATGTATGTGTAGGCGCAAATTTTCAGCAGCGAACTAGTTTGTGAACCAGTTTAAAGGGCTGTACGACCAGGAAAATGGAAGGAAAAATATAAGTTAAAATTAAAATAGATTAGCGTGTAAGTAGAAAGTGGTTTGTGCAGAAATTTGGTGAAAAGGAGACGTAGACGACGACTGGGACAAGATGCCTGGCAAGGTGGGTGTGAAGATAAAGGCGGCGCGCAATCTGCCAGTGATGGACAAGAGCAGCGAGACGACAGATGCCTTTGTGGAAATCAAATTGGCCTCGGTGACCCACAAGACGGATGTGTTCCGAAAGAGTTTGAATCCCACATGGAATACAGATTGGTAGATATACATTTATATGCCTTAGATCTCTTAGATTCCTATATTGAACGCTTTATTTTAAGGTTTCGCTTTGAGGTAGATGACGCTGAGTTGCAGGATGAACCACTTCAGATTCGTCTAATGGATTATGATACGTATTCGGCCAACGACGCTATTGGCAAGGTCAATATCAGCCTGAATCCCTTGTGCCTGGAAAGCTCTAGTCAGGCTGGCCATGGCAAGGGCTCTGTGCTATCGGGATGGATTCCAGTTTTCGATACAATGCATGGTATACGCGGCGAGATAAATGTGATAGTAAAAGTGGATCTGTTCTCGGATGTCAACAAGTTTAGGCAAAGTTCTTGCGGAATTCCCTTCTTCCACTGTGAGTCCTAACAAAATTATCCTGGGATTCAGACCAATAGAAATGCAATTTCCAGCCCAATGTGTGCCATTTGGGTATCGTGCCCAGGTTATTCATGGATTTGTTGAGGAGCTGGTTGTCAATGATGATCCCGAGTATCAATGGATTGATAAAATACGTACTCCTCGTGCTTCTAACGAAGCCCGACAAGTGGTCTTCCTGAAGCTTTCTGGCCAAGTGCAAAGAAAAATGGGTCTAAAGGCTATCAATTTGGGTGCGAATGCAGTGATTGGTTATACCCAATGCTTTGATCTGGAGGGTGATGTGGGCGTAGTTGCCCGTGGAGTGGGCACTGCTGTTACGCTGATCAAAGACACCAGCACCAGTCAGCCGAATAGTGCAGATGTGGCGCTAATTGAAGAGTGAGTAGTCAAACTGGCAGATCGATTGCAATGTTATTCCCAAGTTGAAATTTGTATGTATATCATGAAGTGCAAACATTCCCAATTGTGATAATATTCTTTACAGAAATTTATTATGTAAAGAGAATTGTAAAATTGTCCCAATGAGTGTTTGCATTGCCTGTAATACATTTGATAAATTATATATACATATACTATACACGTATATAATATTTATCCCAAATTAGCCTGATTGTTTCAGTGGCGGACTTAAATCAAACAGACCATTTAAATTGTTATAAATAAGTTTTAAAGCTTCTTTTTCTCTTGGTATTCTCCCTTTGCCACACCAAAATGTTTCTCGTTTAATCTCTCTCATCCATTTCTCCTTCTTTATTATGGCTCCTTGTCGTATCGTATTGCACGCTCCAAATATTGTTGTTATTGTACACTTTTTCTTTCTTGAATTTATTATTTTTTGTTGTGTCGTGTGTTCGTATCGTATTGCGATCTGGTTATAACCCACATTTGTACCTTCTACTCGCATTCCTACTCCTTTTCCTACTCCTACTCACAACTCCTTACAATTACCGCCATAGACTTGCCCAAAAGTATCTTGATTTTCTCAATTGTTCAGGGGCAAGCAGCTCAAGTTTGATATCTCCGTATCGTCTGAATATATACAAACCCCAACAACCTAGTGCTGCATCGATTTTCTATTTAGAGAGCGCCAGTTCGGACACGGAAGATGCGGAAATCATGCAGAATCTTATCCAACAAGAGGACGAAAGAGGCGAACGTTCGCGACGTGAAAAGAGATTGAGGCACCGTATGAGACGTTTGACCCTATCCTCAAGAAATGTGTTTAGCGAGAAATATGCCACCCTATTGCGACGCATCGAACCCAAGATACCGGAGAATGCCACACAATCGTTGACTAGCATATTTACTGGATTAGCCAGTCCTGGCCATAGCTCAAATAGCTCTCGTGGACGTCGTCGCAGGACACAGCGTCTTGCTTTGAGCCGTAAGGGTACTCAACCAAATATTGTTCGCTCCATAAGCAACGATACGGGAGTTAGACCCACAATTGTGCATCATTTAACTGTCCCAATGCTGGCTGATTATCAAGAGAACACGCGATCGGCTCCCGATTTGGGACCCTTAGAAGAAGACTCTACGTACCTAAGCGACTCCAGCGAAGATTCTCTGCAATTGGGTGTTCTAGTAGCTGCTCCAAAAAGCCATAATTCGCTTGATAATGACTTGCAAGACAATTGGATAAAACCGGGTGAGACCCGAAGCTGTGAAAATAGTCAACAAGACTTGAAAGAAGAAGAATCCAAGCCATATCACATTTTAGAAGAATTGAAAAATTTTTCTCATTGCCTAAGAAATATGTTAAGTCCCAGGCCTAGTAAGGATGATGAAGTAATTGCTCACAAAAGGCATCCGTCTTTGGAAATGAGTTTGGAGCGTAAATCCTATTACAGTTCCCAACCAGAATTACCCACTTGCTCCGATAATGATGCCAATAGAAAATTTAGTCAATCGGCTTCAATGCTGCAATTAAATGATTTACCCAGCTTCGAATTAACATGTCAGAACGAAGAGGAGGATGCCTCTGGGGCAGCGTTTAAGTCGCATTCATTGACTCCAGTTCCCGAGTTGCGTATTTGCCCTTCGACACCCAGCTCAACGCCCACGAAATCTGAGCCTGTTAGCCATACCTTTGACCCACAGCGTTTAGATCATTTTGTATATATCTCTAATAGTACTAACCATAGTAATAACAATAATCAATCATCATTGCTTGCTCCATTTGCCATACAACAACAACAACGCGAACTTAGGTCCAGCAATGAAATTCAACAACAGCAACCAATGGGAACTGCAACTGATGCTGCTGCCAGTGGAATACCTGTTCCAGTCGCTACTATATCCAGCACAGAGAGTCCCAATGCCAAACGTTTTGCTTCTCCGGTAAATACGAGCCGCTTTAAACTCACTCCCAGCCCATCCAAAAGCGGCATTTCGGCGGCCACAAATGCAGATAGTGCTTCAACATCCACCACATCGACGGCCACAACAATGGTGCCAACCACTGTGGGGGAGATATGTCGTCGTTCATCTGATTCGGATTTAAGTGTCACGCCCAAAGGTAGGTGAAAATGTCGACTAAGAATCATACAACAACGGAAGCTGAAGCAGGGTGAATCTTTGTGTAACTAGCAATAATGATTAAGAATAGGCCAACATAAAGTGGTCTGGATTCGTCCCCCATTTACTCATACATTTGTACATGTGTGTGTGTGTGTCTCTCTTTCTATTTCTCTCTTTATGTGTGTGTTCCAATTGTCCCAAATCTTCTAACGTTCTCTCTCTCTCACTAATCTGCTGCACTTCATCAACTAATAGGCATCGCCTATACATTCCATCGCAAGCGTAAGTAGCTCGATGTGCCCACCTCTCTCTCTCAATGTCAATTGTGTGTTCGATGTTTCGATGGTTCGGTGTGTGTGTTTCTCTGTTCCTAAATCTTTCTTCCTTCCATGTTCTCTGGCTCTTAAGAAGCGCTAGCTACTCACTAAACTTCTATTGTCTTCCCTGTTCTCGCTGTCTCTCCTTTTGCCTATCTCTTTTCATCTATGTATGTATATGCTTTATCCGTTTTACATTCTAAAAGATCAGTAGCCCATAAGTTTCGAAAATCTTTAAGAGATAGGCTCCGCTCATATCAAGAAGTTTACTTTTTTTGTATTTAAAATATAAATAAATCTATGGATCATTATCAAAAATTGTCAACTATTCAATCTGAAAGAAAAGACTTCTTCCTAGAACATTTCATTTATGACATGCGTACACCACACTTCCCTTTCCAAACTTAACTTTCGTTGTATAGATATATAAATATATAGTTTACCATATCCATGTATATATGTGCCCGTTGTCCGGATTACAAGTGTGATAGTAAATTGTTATAAACTGGCATTAAGAAGGATTTTTCCACATTCACAGGAAATTCAATTTGTGTGGCCAGTGAGCGTCTAGTGGCTGCCACTGCCATGATGCGTCTGTCGCAGCCCGTTACAAAACCAGGGGGAGGAGCTGATACGCTTGATATGCTGGAATATCCATTCTTGACCATGACCAAGTATCCCACAGGATTCATACTCCATTTGGGTGCAACTGTAGCGGCGCGATCAGTGAAATTGCTTGAGCGTGTACCAAATCCCGATGAGCCAGAAGTGCGAGACAGTTGGTGGACTGAGTTACGCATGGAGATACGATCGCATGCGCGCTCGCTTGGTTGTAATGTGGTCTTGGGCTATGCAGAGACTACAACTATTTCGTAAGAAGAAGAAATCAATCTCAATCTTATATATCGAATGTGATTAATTGTTAATCTTTTTGTCTCTAGCGATGATGTGTGTGTGCTATCCGCCACTGGTACAGCGGCCGTGATCAACATGGTGTTCAATAGATCGATTTCGCAGACGGATATCTTTGCAATATCGAAAGCTACGACCACTCTGCCACCAGGAGCCATGTCAAATTCTTTGGAAGAACGTGACGGAAACGGCAGCGAGCCAAGTGTGAGCAAGGAGAGCGGATCAACAGGTGGAGCTGGCGGCTCAAGTACTGGTAAACGTTTTGGAATGCCGCCTTTGCTAAATGGTTCTCGTAACACTTGCGCCATTTGCCACATACCCTACAACCTGAGTTCAGTGCCCTTTAATGTGAAAATGAAGAAATGTGCTGTTTGTCGCAAGGGTCGGGTGCCTGATGTTCTGTTGGCGACATTGGAAATACCCGAGTATTTGCAAGTTACCGGACGCGGTTGCTTTATGCAAGCCCAAGTTGTGCGCGCTAAAAGAGATTTGCGTTCCGAACTGAATGCCAAAGAGATTTCCGATGGTCTACCTTTTCTCGAGTACGAGCTCCATCGAGTTTTGATCAATAAGCTCAAGGCCAAGGGAATGAATGCCATTTTTGGACTACGTACACAAGTTGCTATTGGTGAGCGAATGATTGCCTTGATAGCCACCGGCACTGCATTGTTTTTAACTGCATTGCCTGTGCCTCAAGTTCCCAAAATTGTGGCTGGAAATTCGTGGACTGATAAGCAAAAGTTGAATGAGTTGCAAAAGAAACTGCAAGAAACATTCGAACGTAATCAGGAGATATATCAGTTAAAAAGTATGGATCCCGATTTAGTGGGAGCACCGGGTACAGCTGCTGGTCAGAATGCATCTGGTGATAGTCGTCAATCTGAATCAGATGATTCTGATGAGGAGGAAATGAATGAAATGGATTTGAATTGTGGCAATAAAGAGTTGTGTGTACTCGAGGTAGACGACATAGAAGACTTAGAGATTATATCATTGCTAATGGAGCCCTATCCACCGGAGGGTTTCCATGTTGTCAACACACAGAATGTGCCTGGAATGCAAGAATTGGATGGGGTTAAGAACTTGCAAATGTTTACCCAAGTTTGGCGAGCACGACTTGATGTGGGACAGAATGTCAATGGATTTCCCAAACACTTTCAACGGTGAGTGGCAAGAGCTTATTAAAGAAGAAAATTTAATTAACTGAGTTCTCCGTACAGCTTACTTCAGACAATTTACTTCAAATTGCGGACCATGATACCCTGTGCCATATGCGATTTACGCTTTCGCTTGGATCTTCCCGAAACGGTATGCTAAGTGCTCTTAATCATAGCAACTGAGAAATCAATTATTTGATTTTGCTTGCAGGATCAAATTCAGTTGCTTGTCACTGGCATGGCCATGGGCCTCAGTGATGGCAATAAAATGAAATATCGTCGTCGTCAGCAGCAACAGCAGAATGGTTTTCATGAGGCAGCCACTATAGCATCCATGACAATGCCCCCACAAACATTGCTAATGCACCCAACACAATCCCAACCGGAGTTAAATGGCAAACGCCAGCTTCAGGAAGAGGATTACATATTTCCCCTCGATGAGGATCAAATGGTGGACACGCCAACACCAACTAGCTCTGCCATACCACCATTTGGCATGAGCTCTTTTAAAATGCGAAAAACATCACCATCACGCTTGGGCAACTTGGGTAACCTTACGCCTGGGCTACCAACAACAGCGCACAAATCCCTCAACGCGGCTCCAGTTCCGCGTAATCGTTTTGTAAGCGATGGAGCACATGATGTTTTTAATTCCATAATTTTCATTGATTTGGTTTTTGTCTTGTTCTGGTGCAGTTTCCCCTACGGGATCGGTTTGGTGTGGATTTGACGCCATTGAGTTTCATACCTGGTGGACGTATAGAAAAGTATTTGGGCAATTTAAATTTCTTCTTCATCAGGGAGAGCACTTCAATACGCGAGAATGGTGGTATTAGTGGATTTGTTCATGGCTTTATCACCGAACTGCTAGCTGTGGTTAGAGCCCACATAGCTTCAGTGGGTGGCAATGCTATGGTCTCATTTTACATCACCGAATTGATATTGTTTGACAACCAGCATAAGAATCAGGTAAGTAGAATCTATCTATAGTACTACTGGATAATAATTAAATCTTACTTATTTTCAGGGCCAATGCCTGATTAGCATCGGCGGCGATGCTGTCTATGTTAGCTATTTTACCGATGACTGATATAAACGTTTGCGGGGCATATAGCGCTTATTTTACGCCAACCGTCCCAAGAGTCTTTATTTGTAAAGAAACCAGAAAAAAAATTACTATCAACGACAAGTCTACTTCCCCCTCTCTCCTATAACTATATCCATGACTTCCTCTTTAGCATTGACTTTATGACAATTAAGTGCTCAGCATTCTTTAACTTAGACGATGGTACTTATTGCATGTTGAGCTTGCCCTAGACATATTTACTTAAAACCGGAAAATGCAACAGCTAGGATTAAGGAATCCCTAATTCAGGTTAAGAAATCTATCTTGAGAAGGTGAAAAACTTCTAGAATGGTTTTGTATCTTTCTGGGTGCCCCTACCGGTTACTTAAACTAGATATCTAATGGTAGCTCTAGTTGAATTTTACTTATCTGCAATATACGAACTGTGAACTGTTCTCTCTTTAACCTTAGCGTAGTGTGAATTTTGTTCATTCTTGTTATATATTTGAATTTCTTTTTTTTTTGTCAATTTACTGTACATATAGCTGATGTTTATTGAATTTAGAAGTTGTGTGCCTAGGTAGAAAGGTACACAACCTACACACATACACAAAACAATAAATAAAAATACATATTTGAATGTAAAATAATATTATACATAACGAATTGAGTGAAAATAAAATCAAACCTTTTGCTCAAGTTAATGATTTAATTGGGCGTGGTGGAAAGCAAGACAAACATAACCCAAAGATGTAGGAGAGCTACATAAAGAATCACAGAGATGCGCATCATAGGATATCGTCGTAGAAATGCACCCACACGTATACCCATGGAATCAGCCTGTCGAAGAGCCCGTTTGAATCGTCGAGCCACGCGATTATCAAATGGACTGGGATGCATCAGAGTTGGAAATTGAGCCTTGGCTGCAATGAGAAGATTGATTAGCTTTTGATTTGGAATTGTGTGAACGAAAGAATTATTACCATCATCTGTGCTATTCGAGAGTAAAGCATTTCGGGTATTTGTGCTGCCCCTTTGATGCTCCATATCTACCATGTGGGCATTCTGTTGCAATTGGTTTTGCATTTTCTCGTACTGCAGTTTTAATGCATTTCGTTCACCCGTCACCCGCTCGAGCAGGCTTTGGCGTTCGACCAGCGATTCAGTAAGCGCCTGCAGGCGGCTTTCATAATCAGTTTTGACATTTGCCTGATGTCCTCCTTCGTTTAGACGCTTGCGTAGTTGTTGCAGCTGTTGCTCCCGCTCCGCAGTTGCGGCCACCTGTTGACTTAACTGTTGCTTTAGCGATGATATAGATGCTGTTAACTCCTGATGGACCAAACGCTGTTCTGTTTCATGCGAAACATTCGAGTCACGCGATTGGCTTAGCTCTTTGGTCAGTAGTTCTTCGCGTTGGCGAGCTGTGGATAGTTCCAACTCATATTGTCTCGTGTGGCTGATTTGATCCTCCAGTTGAAGACGCATGCGTTGTAGCTCTTCGTTGTTGTGCTCTAACTCTTGTTTGAGAGCATTGTGTTCAATTTCCAAGAATCGTGTCTCACTTGAGGTGGGTTCCAAGTCGTTTTCTCCGTGCTGCGGCTTGGCCTTTAGTTCGGCGATAAGAATGTCCTTGGCCTGAAGGGCTCGCTGAGCTTTAGACCGATATTCTTGGAGTTCCAGACGTTGTTGCTCTGTTTCCTTGGTTTGCATTTGCAGCTTATGGGCGGTGGTCATGTATTCCTGCTGCAATTTGGCCAGATTTGTTTCCAATTCTGATATTGAATGAACATAGGCCATGTGAGCCGACTGAGCCTCGTTCAGTTCATGAACGGCTTTATCCCGCTCTTCAGAAAGCGTTTTAGCCAGAGTTTCCAATTCCTGGCTACGCTGTTGGAGAGCAAAGTTCTCGCTGTCATGATTCAGAGCTTCCAACTGCAGACGCAACTCGTCCCGTTCGGCAGTGATCTCGCTAAGGGCTATTTTAAATGCGGCCAACTCGTGTGTATCCATTCCAGTGGTCACAGTTTCAGGATTGGAGTATGTGGAAAAGCTGGCCGACGTTGGCAACTTTGTGCGTAATTCCTTGGTCACAACTGGAGTCCCTTCGCTTTTGGCACTCGAAGCGCTGTTAGTAACAAAGGGACGCTTCGCTGGCGACAGGGTGGCTTTCAATGATTGGGTACTTGTGATGCTGCTTGTCATGACGGCAGATGGAATTTCGGTTTGCAATGCTGTAGCAGCATTTTTGTCAATTTTATTTAATATATTCTCGGCCTTGTCTGCCAGCTCAGTGATCCAGGACGACATGGCGAAGGCTTCTCAGTTGGGTTTTATTCTACAAAACAAGAAAATTTCCTATACGTGGAAACAATTGTTTTATTTTGTTGTTTTGTTTGGGATGGAGATTTATTAGAGATGTGCGTCAACAGTACGACTTTGTGAACGTGAGTAGTTAAGAACCTTTTATCCCATCTCTAGCAAACAACCATCTCTAACGAACAGCTGGCAAAAATTGTCGGCGGTTGATTACTTGCGTTGGTGTGTTCATAGTGCTGCAGAATATGAGATGCAATGGCTCTGCTGCGGAACATTTCCAATAGTTTTTGTCGCACATTTCAACGGCAAGCCAGTTCTGATTCCAGTTGCACCATCTATAGCCTCAGTTCTGGTCATGTCAAGTGTGGCGTGTCTGTAATTCGTCTCTCGGGACCAAGGACTAAACAGGCGCTGCGAGCTCTAGTGGCAAGTGGAAGCAAAAGCACTGACAATGGATTTGAATTCGAGCCCAAGCCTAGACAGGCGTATCTCAAATCCTTCTATCATCCGGTTAGTAAAGAGATGATAGACAGAGGTCTATTACTCTGGTTCCCAGGACCAGCTTCATTTACCGGAGAAGACGCCTGTGAATTTCAAGTGCATGGTTCTTTGGCTGTAATAGCCGCTATGTTGGATGCACTGGGCCAGTGTGATGGCTTGAGGCCGGCACAACCGGGAGAGTTTACCAAGAGAGCCTTTTTTGGAGGAAAACTTGATTTAACAGAAGTAGAGGGTCTGGCTGATCTAATACATGCCGAAACCGAGGCCCAACGGAAGCAGGTTAGTGTTTTTAATATTAGGAGTAATTTCTAAATTAAATATCATTAATTTCAGGCCCTTCTTCAAAGCACTGGTGCACTAGCCCGACTCTATGATAGCTGGCGCAAGCGGCTCATCCGATGTGCTGCCCATTTGGAGGCGTACATTGACTTTGCCGAAGAAGAGCAAATAGAGGGCGGTGTCATTATTCAATTAACCCGTGAACTAAATACTGTTAAAGCCGAAATTCGCGATCACCTGAACGATCAGCGTCAGGGTGAACTTTTGCGCGATGGTGTCCGCACATGCATTGTGGGTGCACCCAATGTAGGCAAAAGTAGTCTGTTGAATATGCTTTGCCAACGATCTGTATCCATTGTGACCCCTCAGGCTGGGACGACGCGTGACATAATAGAGACCATGCATAATTTTGGTGGTTATCCAGTGGTTTTTGCCGATACAGCTGGTCTACGTAGACACACCAATGATACCATAGAACTGGAGGGCATGCAAAGAGCCAAACAGTGCATCAGTCAATCCGATTTGATCCTTTTGGTTGCTGATGCCAGAGACTTGACAACATTAGATAGTAGTCAATCAAACTCATTGACTAACTATATGGAAAATTACCTGAATGATTTGAATATACCGCTAGATTTGTGCAATGGCAAAGTTTTGCAACTTGTAGCCAATAAAACGGACATTCTAACGGTTGACGAGTTGGAAAATCTCAACAAACTAAGCAACATTTTGACAATATCCTGCCTTCAACCCACTAAACAGGCAATGCAACACTTTCTCAATGCTCTAGAACAGCGATTGCAGCAACTATGTGGCACGCCGCGGGCGGAACATCCACGCATCACTCACATGCGCTATCGCCAACAGCTGGAGCGTTGCATTGAGCACATTGACATATTCCTAAGTGATTACAAACCAGATGTCTACCCAGACATGGCAATAGCAGCACAGAAATTACGTCAATCGGTCCGATGTATAGAACGCATAACAGGTCATGTCAGCTGTGAAGATATACTCGATGTGGTATTTAAAGACTTTTGTATTGGAAAATAGTTCGTAAGAACAAAGAAAAAATATAGATTTGTTTACCATACCTATAGACTGTCCCCACTAAAACCAAATACCTATATTTACATACGTTGAGTATTTGATAAATACCTATACTATATAATCAGTTCATATTAAATTTAAATTAATATCCCCAATATTTAATTTTGTTAAGAACATAGTTGCTTAGAATAGTAATATAGTATTATATTTATTCTCTTATTATTTCACCTTAGTTTTTCATTATGCCATAAAAGTATCCAAAAAATTAAAAAAAAAAAAGAATTTCAGATCAGTTTGTAAAATCATCACAATCATCGTCGTCTCTTCGTTTGTGGTTCTTCAATTTATCCAATTTTCGTTGTCCAGGCCTTTCCTTTGGCCGACGAATGACTTGTCCCGGATTACTCGGGCGGGGTTCTATAGATCTGGGTGAACGTCCTTGTTGTCTGTTGCTGCGTCTAAGTCGTCGCAAATAGTCAAAGTCTCGCGGTCCTCGGATTGGCATATGAGGTACTTTAAATGGTCCTCCCCTGCGAGTGGCCATACTTCTGACCACATGACTCAAGCAGAAGAAATTTTTACTAAATAAGGAAACGAACAGAGACATTGATAAAAATTTGGTAAAAAATTTCGAATTTTTGTTAGGCGTACTGTCCTGTAGGGAAATTAAATCTTCTGTGTGTGTGTTTACTTTTACGATTATGACATATAATTCAATAAGCATTTGTTTTAAGACTTTTATACTTTATACACTTCAAATTTAAAGTCAATCTTATGTAATATGCGCCATATCCGGCATTTCTGTCCGTCAATGTTAACTGCGACTTGGAGAAAGGATATTGAATTGATCCATAAAAACTGCTAGAATTTTGAAAATCCGCCATGACCCTCTGGGTAGCTCCTTGCACGTCAGTAGTAGAACTGACGGTCGCGTCCTGAATCCGAAGCATTGCGGGTCATTATGGGCGGTGGACTTATTTCAACGGTCCGAGCATAGCGACTGCGCTTGATCATGGCATGGTTGTTGTCCCATTGGCTGATGAAATTGCGTGCCTCATCATCACAAGGCTTGGCAGTATCCGGACGCTCATCACGACCACGACGGCGACATGTCACTGCTGGCAATTGATTCTCACCTAGTACACGGTTAACCTGACGTTTCGGCTTGCTGACAACAGTTTCCGGAAAATTCACCCAGGTGCAATCGTATGTACGTTGCTTGATATCCTGTTTCTTGTACAGGAGATCATCCAAACGAATTTGGTGCCATTTATTTCCCAAATTCTCTTGATGCACCTTCGAGTCATCCTGGTCCCACATGGAACGACGCTTGTTCATCTGATATGTCTTCGTTTTCTCGCGTTCCCTCAATAGTTGATCCTTGTCCAGATTTACAGTAGCTTGAGCACGCTGGACGGCCTGGGGCACACGCTTGCCAATGTGACGAGTCTGGGCACACGCGATACGAGAGTGCAACAGCTCCATGCAACGGTTCACCATCATCTTAGAGCATCCATTCATATGCACCATACTTGAACGCTGCAAATTTTTACCAGCTAATAGACAAAGAAAATTTATTTGATTTTTAAAAACGATATTACGACTATTTGTTTGGAGAGCTGCCGAAATGGACGAAACGTGTAAAACTTATGATAAATCGTAACACTGAACTTGTACAAGTAAACTATTCCACTCGACAATTGTGGATTAAAATGTACCATGGCCTACTAAACCTTATATTTAAATTGTCAGAGTCTACTTAGGTATATGCTTCTTCAGTATGTTTTAAAATTACAGGCGGTGATTCAAAGAAACTCGATCTGCGTCTATACTAGATTGGTGGCTCTACTTCTGGAATCCAGATTTAGAGGTTTGAGGTTGGTAACGCACTTTGTAATTAGCGCACACCTGTAAGCTGGTGCTAATTATCTAATGTATGGCTTCTTTGTGGAGTTCAGTTTTGTTTTAGTTGTCAACGAAGATCGCTACCATGAGGTGGTCGTGTAGGCCTATAACAGTTTTGATTTTGGCCAACTGGTTGAGTTCGGCCCAAACGTCTTCAGCGCCAAATGAGACGCATTTTCTCACTCGTCGCGTTCGTGGTCTTGTGTTTCCCGATAAAGCTTCTGTGCTTCTGACTGCTGCCCTTACGAAACTTATACTGGGAGGCCGTCCAAGTGGGTTGCAATATAGCTTAGAGTTTGATATGTACGTACCATTGCCCGATACCGTACAAGGATGGGAGCCAACAATTCTAAAAAGACACCAGAAACCCAAGTCGATGATGCCTATGATGATGATGAAACCCAAACGGCGTTGGGATTGGTATAACTACGAGAGAAGTGGAAGTGACATGAGAAGACCTTATTATCCATACTACGGCAAGACGAGCTATAATAGTCCTTATACAAGCTACAAATCTAGGACTCCAACGGACAATTTCTACAAAACTCCATGGCATTTGGGCAGACCTTCAGCCACTTGGAATAGTTATCATGATAATCACGATGAAGTCTACGATTCTTGGCTGCATGTGCCGACTTGGAAGTTAAATCGAGATTACAGAGAACGTCGTGATATATTTGATCAAATTGAGGCCATGGGACATTTGTAAGAAAGTACTAAACTATTCTAGGATAGAAGTAATTGGAATTGTTTATTCAGTTTCCAGCTAGATCTTCGTTCTTGTATCAAACGTGCCATGTGTGAGTTGAGAGCTCGGGTGAATCAACAACATGATGATGGTCTGCTGATGGAGGATCTAATGCGAATCGTATTAACGTAAGCCAAGTCAATACAACGATTCCTTTTTATGCAACAAAGTGTTTCTCTTGCCAGGATACCCGAAAATGTCATTGATGATCCAAAGTATAAGCACCGTTTGGATGTTAAGGATTGTGCACGCTTCTATGCTGTATCCTGTCCCTATGGAGTTCTTGATTTTCTCATTCAACGACCTAAACAATAAAATAAACAAAAGGCAAGTATAAGCATGCCATGCAATCTCCTGTCATTTCTCAAAACTTTTTCAGGTGCCAGTGTAGAGCTACGATACTACAATACATATCATTATTCATTCGGTCATTCGGCTGATCAGATCGTTTCGCCCCTCTCTCCTTATATTTTTTTTTGTTTTTAACCTTGATTTTCGAAATTCCAAAACCAAACAGCTGACAAAGAAAAAACTTTCGGTTTGTTTTCCCTACAACAAAAGAGCCTTAGCGAAAAAATATAAATTAATCAGTTGAAATGAGTTGCCTTAGTCTGCGTATGGCTCGCCATGCGCTTCGTCGGAGTGCGGCCCTAGTTGGTAAGTGTAATCCAACGCCAATCTCTATGCGAATGTCGTCGACTTGCGATACGGAGGAGAAGAAAGCCGATTGCGGAAAAGTGTCCTTCGTATGCGGCAAGCCAGAGTCGATGGGCAAGAAGCCGCCAGCGCAAAAGGTGAAGGCACAATTCAAGTCCATGTGGCTGAATCCCTTCTGTGACGAGGAGGAACCACACTGCCCTTACAACCCTCGCTTCGATGACATCTATTATGTGGAGTCGGACAAGGCCTCACGCAAATACTGGCAGACCTGGGTGTCTTGCCCTCCCATCCAGATAAAGCCGAAGAAGATTTGCTGCCATGTTAAATCGGAAGTGCCACCACTAAGACGACGTAAGCGTCATGCCAAACCAAAGACAGCATGTGTGCAGGAGCAACCGTGCCCGGATCCTTCATTTCTCGATTGTCCGAGGCTGAAGCGACGTTGCCACAAGGCGGGACGTATACCACCCAGTTGTTTCAGAGCTAAGGCGCCAAGCTATTGTGCAAAGCCCCTGACTCCCTATCCATCGTTCTCGGAATGTCGCCGACTCAAGCCGGAGGCTCCACCCCTAAGTGAGTGCATCTGTTGGAGGAAGCCAATGCTGTGTGAGGCATGGGTCGAATTTCGAAAACGTGCCCAACAAAAAAAACTGAAGTAATTATATGAGAGACGAAGGAAGAGGGACACAGAAGCGATGAATACAAGAGATCGACCAGAGTGGAGCAACCACTAACTTTCGCATAGAAAAATATAAGGATATAACAATAAGAAGGTTCTTTTTATTGATCCGACCTAAACGAAAGTTTTTTTCTTACAAAAAAAGAATGATCAGAGTTTTATATTAAAAAAATTGCCCTGAGAAACGCGTTTTTTTTTTTTTTTAAATATCAAAATGGAGATCTTGTCACTTTGGTTACCCAATTCCAGATCTTTGGACTACAATCTCCATACGTTTTTCTACAATCGGCTCCTCCATTGCCTGCATTTCGAGCGTGCAGATATTTCTCAGCCACATTGTCCAGGGTGGGTCTAAGCAATGAGATCATTAGAGAAGGGTGAATGGAAACGGATACTAGCTTACATCAAAACTGCGTTTAGTATGTCTGCGAAAACGTTTCCTTCTTCGAAAGGCGATTGGCTTATTTCGCAGATGCCTCTCAGCAAACATGTGGCTCCGTTTTCTTTATCTAACCTGGAGAAGAATGAGTATTTTAATTTTTAGTGCGGTTTTCTGCTCATCCAGAACTCACTGTTCCATGCCGGTCTCAATGGCGTCATAAATCCAAGTTCGTGTCTCATCGCTTCGTAAGCTCATTTGCATATCCTTGCGCCATTCGCGGGCTGTGGACACAAAGGCTGTGGTATTCCAAAAACTCCACCAATAGATTGGTATAGTGGTGGGTATCCATTGACCTTGTACATTGTAGAACCACCAAAAAGATTGCATCTTATCGGCTTGCTTCACCGGGTGAGCTATACTAGCGACCCACTTAAAGAAAGTCAATAACTTATTTTCGTTATTTCGTTGTGGCTAAACCTAGCTTTACCTTGACTATACCCTGTCCATTGAAAATGGCTACGCGCTTGTGACGGCTCAGAGTTGGACTCGGACTCATATTCGAGTTGGAGCTATTTGTATGCTGGGCTGTCACCAACTCAACGCTGCATATAGTCATCAAGACGATGGCTACAACCTGCTGGTATTCCGACCTGTTTGCTTTGGAGCGCATGGCAAACTGTGGCCAAGTGTGAGAAACAAACAGACAACTAAGAGATACAATGTAACAAATGTTTACCAAAGAAATTGACAGATCAGCCAAACACGCCACAAACAAAGGGGATTACTCTGCATTCTTTTTGAATCTATAATGCCCAATCTACTGAAATTTTCTACTAATTTGTTCCAAATGCCATGTTTAGGTGGTTTCCGAAAGATTATTGTCGATACTCCTTTCAGTCACGCTTCTAAGCCAACTTGGGTGTTGCGCATGCGTTCCACTTTTGACATATTTATTAATTTCTGTTGTCTTTTGGTCTAATTGCTGTTCACGCGTAGATCTGGTCAATGCTCTGCTTATTAACAGCTTGTCTTAATTAAAACGCAGATAAACAAAGAAGGGCTACTCCCGGATTTCTAACGTCACTTTTTCACACACTTCTTCGCCATGAGTCGCTCGAAGCAGCACAACGGAAACTTTCTGGCCACTTTGGTCCTGTTAGCTATCATCTCAGGTCTAAGCATCACACATGGTATACTATTGTTTCCCAGCTCGACAGTGCTCCAATTAACGTCAAGTTTATCCATGCCACTGGATCTTCCCGTTCGAACAAAGGTTTTCGCCGATATGGGCTTCCAGATGAACTATAATTTGCCCTATGATCCGGCATCGTTCTATAACGCAACCATATGGGCAGATGAGTTGTCCCGCCGTCGGAAACGTCAACTGAACTATGGTGTGGATGTACCTAATAACTTGCTAAATGAAGGTGTTCATCCTCGAGACTTTACGGCTGGTGAGATGTACGCTGGCATGGAACGTATTTTACCGGATTATGGCTTTCACAAATCCTGTTTACTGCGTAGTGTCTGCGAATTGGCCTTACATCCATTTGCAGAAAATCACAAATATAATCTGATAACACAGATTATTATGTTCTTGCTAACGTAAGTGAATTACACAGGCTTTCGCAAACAATAACTCATTGAAAAATCTTGGTCCTTTGCTCTTTAGACCCTCCCAACATGAAGGATTTAGCGATAGAGAAAAGCTATATCGGAACAGATATGAACGGGCCGAGCAAATTGGCTTTCTTGGCGGCGATTGCCAATGTTCATATCCCAAATGTGAATTGGATATATTAAGTTTTGTTACCCGACTGGTTAGATGAAATAAATCTTGTTGCTGTGAAAATTCGGTTTAAGGCCGATGACTTTCTTTTTGTCTAAGCAGATGTCATAAAAAAATTGTTAGTTTAATCTACTCATTGGTATATTTCTAACATCTGATCAAGATCGGATGACTATATCATAGAGTTCCTATAGAAAGAATCGGCCCGATAAAGAACCTTGGTCAGAAACACAGAGAAAAAGCCACATTTTGGCTGTCCTGTCTTGGATTTCTGACAAAAACAAGTCAATATGTTGAATTTTGATTCAAAGCAGAATCACCATCACTTTTATACAAGTTTAATAAAAAAAAAAAATAAACAAAAGGTTTTAAAAAGTGGCTAATTATCTTTCAATATAGCCTTCAAAAAGTAAAAACAATTGACCCAGCCATGCGCTTATTTTTTTTAAACCATTAGAATTTCTTAAATTCTGTCAACAAATCTCCGGATACAGCAATTTCCTTTTCCAAGACAAGATAAGAATCGAAACACCGACCATTATGGCTCTTTTTTTTTAATCGTCAAGAAGGCTCTTTTCCTCAAGTGGTCAAAACAAAATAACGATTTGGCTGAAATTTTGACAGTAGCCATCTACAACAATCTTATACACGATAGTTAATACGGTGACGGCGAGGTTAAATATTTATCAGATCTATATTTTGAATTTGCTGTATAATTTTGTGTCTCAATTTTTACATTTTATTTGAAACAATACATTCCTGGTTTGATGTCAATTTAAAAGTTTACTAATCCCACTTAAGAAATCCACCGGACACTCAGGATAAAGTTGCTCACAATTTTTGCCCAGAAATCCCTGTTGTTCGGCTTGTTCGTAGACCTTACGATATAAATTCTCATGTGGAGCGAATGCTTCATGTAGAGAGGGTCTGAAAAATATGTAAAATTAGTAATCAACTATTCGATATTTGTTCCACTTAATTACTTACGTCAATGTGAAAGTCAATAGAGCTGTTAGTAGATTTTCCTCAGAATTGTGGAATGGATGCCGTGCCAGTTCGCAGACACTACGCAATAGACAAGATTCATCGAAGTCGTAACGTTTGAGCAAATTCTCTAGATTTTCATACAATTCACCAGCTGAGAAATCACTGGGATGCATGTTGGATGAAGAGATTGAGTCACGCGGTGCATATTTACTAGTTTCGTTTATAAGGTTATGACGCTTATGACGTCGGGAGAACTCATCTGGCCAAATGGTGGCTGCATAGAAAGCTGAAGGTTTCGCTGGAAAAGCGTAGTTCATTTGCAGACCCCAATCCCAGAAGAGTTTACGTTTGGGTAAGACCACTGGTACGGACAACGATGAGGTAACCTGGTATACCGACGAGGCTGGAAAAAACAACGGCCATTCTGCCCAAGCCGAATGGAACGACAAGAGTAAAACGAAGGTGAAGTGAACCTTATGGAGATACATTTTGTTGTGACAAGCGGGAAAGTTGTGGTGACATGAGATGGTGTTAGACTTGCTGCTTTAATTAGTTGCTAATGAAACGCTTTGAATTTAAAATTTACATGTTTGGCTTTCATTTTGTTTTATTCTCTACTAGTCAAGCAATACTTTGCTTATAAGTGCTAAGATATTATGGCGACACAATAAGTACAACTGCTCACAGTCCTTGCCCAGAAAACCATCCGTTTCAGCCTGTTCGTAGACCTTCTGATACACATGCTCAGAGGCCAAAAAGCCCTCATGCTGTGAAGGACTGAGAATAAATTTGCATCTCAACAGGACAAACAAATAAGCAATCAATCAGGAAAACTCACCTTAATACAAATGTGATAATATCACTGAACATATGCCGATGGTTGTCGTCGAAGGGATGGCGGGCCAACTCGCAAACACTTCGCAGCAAGCAGGTGTCATGGAAGCCATAATCCTTTAAAGTGTCCTCCAAAAAGCCATAAAGTTGGCCAGCTGAAAAGTCTTTGGGATGCAGGCCGGATGACAGATCATGTCCGTATTTGGCAAAGAAATTTTCATCAGTATGATCTAAACGAGGCAGTTCTCGTTTTGTCTGATAGTTAGCAAATCCAGGCCAAATGGGTATACTATAGAAGGACGTTAAATTGCTGGGATACGTATAGGAGACGGCAAAACACCAATCTATGAGTATACGACGTTCTGGATAGAACTCCGAAATTGGCACCGATACGGAATATGTCAACTAAAGAGTAGAACTACCGAAATCACTCCGATGCCATTGGAATTGCGTCAAAGATCTCGTACTTACGCCCAAATTAGATGAGGCTGGCCACAGTAAACTGTCACAGGAGTGGCAAAGAAAAGTGAGCAAGAGCAAAGCTATTGAAATCAATTTAATTGTCATCTTCTTAAACGAACTGCTATGCCTGAATCGGACTCTTTAACTGATTCCATGGTTTACTAAAGTCACAGCGGTGGGCTCAATTGGGTTAAATCAAGACATCAATTCGTTTTAAGTAAATATTGAAGCAATTCATTTACATTGATCACATCTACTTACCAAAAAAAAAAAAGGAGAAGAAAGTAGATGATTGTCAGATAATTTAAATAATTTCACCTGCACTGGCATCATCGCACATAGAACTGGGTCGCCGACTCTTGCAGATGTTACCAGTCAAGATTTTTATACTTTTCGTTTGGCTATGCCCTTGTCTGGGCATTGGCCAAGAGCCAACAGACAAGAATAATCAGTCGCGATTGAAGTCTATAGTGTCCAGAGTCTTTACACGCAAACGAAGGGCGCTTCTTTTTCCCCCGGGATCATTTTTAAAGTTCACATGTTCCTTTGCCACTGGGCTAATTGCTGCCTATCCATCGGGTGTCACATTCGTTCTAGAGGAGGCTGTCTACTTTCCCGTTCCAGGGACTATTAAAGATATCTACCCCAAACGTTTTTTGCCCAAGACAACTACCAAGAAACCGGACACATTGCCAGATACAATTGTCTATATACCTGGAACCGATTGGCGTTTTAAGGCTAAAACTTTGCCCAAGCCCAAGTGGAGAATTAAACCCTTGAAAACGCATCGCTGGGATGATGGTAGCTATGCCAATCCATATAGGTGGCAAAAATGGAATAATTATGGCGCGAAATGGACGACAGTAGCACCAAAGTGGCAAGGAGATTGGAAGAAATATGAAACAAGCGCATGGAAAGACAATTCCAAGTGGCGCAAATGGACTACATCAGCACCCAAATGGGAAAGACAGTGGAACAGTGGACAGTAGGTAATTTTAAATTATTAATTAAAAATTCTTACTTAAAGTTAAATCTCCTTAGGGTTGGCTTCGATGTCAAGTCTTGCATATTGCGTACAATTTGTGATAGTAAACGTTTATTACTACCGCCAGGATACTCCATGTTACAGGATATGCTAAGAATAGTTTTCACGTAAGCTCTAACTTATTTTTGTATCGACTGACGAAGTTCTTTTTGTTAAGTTCAAGTGGTTCTGTTTTTTAGAATGCCTCGTATAGATGGACTGGAAGATGAATATTCAGAGGTAATGGGTAAGGATGCTAATGAATGTTCGCAGCAACTGAAGAGTAAATGTAATATGAACTTATTAATTTGGCTTTTAAGTGGTAAAAAGTTGTAAATAAAAGTTATTTTAAAATAATAAATACAATTTTAAAAGCTGAAAGCCATCACCTTTTTTATTATTTACCCATGGGTCGATAACCAGCACATCTTTTGTGTATATTTGGGATACCCGTTTTCGAAAGGTTCAAACAATAATTTCAAAATTTCTAATCCAATTTAGATAACTGAAAAATTACCAACCGATTGAAAGTAAGAACTTGGACTTTTCGGTATGAATTTTTGCAGTTTATTTACATTACACAAGAACGAAAAATAGCTTCTTCATCGAATGCGACATAATACCTTAATATCGGTTAATAACTTGCCGATCGTGGTGATTTATTTTAAAGTGCTTTTACCATTTGTTGGAAAAAGAAGTCTACAATTTGTGAGCGTGCTTTTAGGCTTTTCGTGTATATCTTCAAGGCTTAACACGATTTCGTTGCAACAAGTGCCAGGTCTCGAACCAAGTTTTTGCTAACCGATAAAGTTTTAAGCTGTAGAATTTGTTTCTTTTTTTTATTAGACTTTCAAGTGTCAGTCACTGACTTTTTGTATTTCACATAAAACTTTCCAATTTACCATTCTAACTTTTGTGATTGGAATCACTTATTAACCAGAATATCAACTGAACTACTTCATAAATAAAACTTGACTGATCAATTACCTGAATACACAGCAATATAAATACATATTTAACCAATAATTGACACCTCTGGATCACTTCAATTGCAGACAGCTAGTTATCTTCATTTCGGTACATCTCAATCAGTTTACTTTAGACATGCGTTTGGAAGTCTTCTTGATTGTAATCTTTGAGCTTGTGGTCTTCAGTGTGCTGGCCAAAAGGAATTGTTCGGAACTGAATCATGTAGTTGAGCGTGTTTTTTCGCGTCAGAAGCGTTTTGTGCTCTTTCCCAAGGGTTCCAATTTAAAATTTACTGGCTCTTTTAGTAAGGGCCTTCTGGCAAAGTATCCATCCGGCGTGGCCATGAATATTGAAGAGGCGTGCTATTATCCAGTGCCCTCCAGTCGCGAGGATGTCTATCCGAAACGATTTCGTCCAAGAACGACAACTACACCAAAACCAATTACCACAACAGAGCCTACCTATGTGTGGATACCAGGAACAAATTGGCGTTTCAAGGCCACACCATTGAAGAAACCAAAGCCTTTAAGATTGCATCAGAGGATTGATTTAAGGCCAGCGGCACCAACCTACGTCAAGCCGGAAAAGTGGGCCCAATGGTCCAAGTATGGTCAGCACTATGACAACTGGACACCAGCTATGCAGAACTACCAGCAGTACAGTCAGCCTGGAAAGTGGAGTAAGTGGACCACAGTTTCTCCAAAATGGAATAGGAGAAAGTACGAGCAGTACATTAAGCCAGAAGAGTGGAGTAGGTGGACCACTATGTCTCCAAAATGGAATAGGAGATGGCATAGATCTGCGGAAACGGAAGATAATGATTCGTATGATCCTGATATGGCAGTTTATGAGCACATCAGTTATCCTGATCTAGAGAAAGTGGCCGACTCTCGCCATTATCATGGACATCGGGATCGTCGACAATTGTTCGAACAGTTTGGAGGATTTAGTAAACTGTATGCTATAATTAAAAAATTTTTCTTTTTAGGCATACGGTAATGCAAGTTTTTTTTTATAGCTTGGGTCTTAATACTAAAGCCTGTATCATGCGCGCCATATGTGATAGCAAACGCTTGCTTTTACCCCAAGGATATTCCATGATTCAGGACATTGTGCGGCTTATCTTCACGTAAGTTTGGTAAACCCCCAATCGAATATATGATCTAAAGACTTATTTTGAATCACTTAGATTGCCTACCATCTCAGGCGTGGATGATGACTATAGCAAGACCATGCGCCTGAGCCCCGACGAATGTGATCGCCAGTTTCGGGATCAGTGTAAGATTAACATTGTTGCCTGGTTTTTGACAGGCAAATGGCAATGAATAAAGGAACCGAAGTTGATAAATATTTAGCTCAGTTATGTTTATTGTATGAATTGGGCCTCCCACATGGATTCTTTGCACTCGGGATAGAGTTTGGCACAATCTCCTTTGTGGCCATGGGCTTTGTCATAGTGTGTATCTCGGTAGGCTACGGGGTCATTCTCCAGCGCTTCCGGCAGAGTAAAGATGGCACGCAAAAGTTCGCCAGCAAAAGAACCTGGTTCTTCTTCATTGGATTTTTGGCCTGTCTCACAGAGAGCCCGCAAGACACAATGTTGGCCATGACTGCCGCGTCTAAATGAATGGGTTAGAAAATGCAAAATTTTGGGATAATTTTGGTACTCACTTATCCAAGTACTTTTCAATGCGTTCGTATAATGCTTGCCGACTGCTGCGATGGTGTTTGATTTGCAGACGTTCCAACTTGCTTATATCATCATCTCTATGCCCCTTGGACGTGGTCACACCACTCCGGCGATGACGTTGATGTGGATTGTTGGCATCCGGTATGCTGCGTTTGCCAAACACCGGATATATGCGATGATGTCGAGGTGCTTGGGTGGGTATTCGCTTGGGTTTACTGGTTGTGGGTCTGCTTGCAGTGCCCTGACGACGTTGCCCCAAGCGTTGATATTGAATCCTATTGAATTTCGATGGAAGAGCCCAGTACGGATAGCGAGAGCTTGGTTTTTGCTTTACCCTAAACGTCTGGGATTTCGTCCATTTGTTAAATGGATTTCTATAGCTATAGCTCGGTCCGTGATAGTAGAAGTGATTATCCTTACGCCTGCCACTTAAGGGGCGATTGTAGTAGCTATCTTTGTACGAGTATGCAGGATGCATGGGTGTCCGGAAGAGAATGGGCGAAGAACTGTAGTAGGAATTGCTGATAGGTTTCGTGCCCGATAAGTTAATATAGTTAGGTGTCGTTGCTCTGACTGTGGTCGTCTCATCTACATAGGTTATGTTTGAGATTGTGTCATTACGACTTATGTCAATGGTGCCGTCATCCAGCTTGGTCAAGAGATCTTCCAGCTCTTCACTTGGTGGCTTGCTGGGCAACTCCCAAGCCAAAGCCACTGTGATACCCAGAATCAAATAGTTTGTGAAGTCAACAATTCCAACAATTTCATCGTAAACTGTGTGTGGCAAGAATTGAGGCATGTAATTTAGCATAGCACACCATGAAAAGGACCACAAGGACGTCGACTTACCCATCTGAAAGGAGCTACCCTCCGGAAATACCAAATAACGTCGTTTCCTCGACAACAGCTCTTTCGGTTGACTGCCGGTTGACAACGACATCGACTCATTCAGCTTTGCTTCGATGAGTTGGTCCAGGGACGATGATGATGATGATGATGATGTTGATGAGGGAAATGCAGATGATGGCTGCTCAACTCGAGGCAACTCTAGGCCCAATTTCAAATCATTGCCATAACTGAGGCTTGGCGGTAACAAGAACGTTAACACCAGAAGCAACACCACCAGCAAATAGCTCTTGACGGGGGAATTTGCTGGAAATCTTGCCGTCTTCCTACTGCTGCCATTGACGCACATTTCCTTAAGTTGCGGTCCACGCCTGGTCCATACGCCAACTGTCAGTGTTGTCAGAAAAAGTTTCGTGCTTCGCTCCGGCTTGCTAGCTTCTCGGCTTGTTAATTGTGAACGAAACTTTCTTTCTTCCTCTTGGTGTGCCTCATCCCATTCCCATTCCCATTCCCATTTCCATTCCCTTTCCCATTCTCGTCTCGTCTATGTCTTTCATTAGTTTTCACACTTTTGGACTTTTGTTTTGTGCGCTTTGCTCATTGGTCTATATAAAGGTTCAAATTACTTTTTCATGCCAAGCATTCTTTTCTATTCTGGCTTCCACCTTTTTGTTTGTGTACTTCTTTTCTCTACAGTTATCTCCCAAAAGTGGCTCACTATCTTCTAAAGACAAAAAGAAAACCAGAGTTGAAGTAATGTGATCACCAGTCAAGAATTTCAATGGAGGATAAACTTGAAGCTAGAAGTGAAATATTTTCAGCGTCAACAATTTTTCTAGTTTGTTGTCATTTAAGAATGAATTATTTATCTCGTTAGTTTGTCTTTTTCTTTAGAATTTTGATTTTAATTTAACCAAAAAGTGTTATTACAATCACCATAGACATGCCGACAATTGCCCTGCTGGCGGTGGGCCTCCAGGTAATGCGGTGAGATAAAGTGCTCCAGTGTCCCATTCAGTTCATTCATATCGTTCATGTGTGGCAGCTGAAAGATAGCCGACAACAGTTCCATTATAAAGCCTTGCGGCCTGTTTGCCATCCTTTTCTTTCTGACTTGGTCATGTCGCTGAGCGGATTCGCAAAGGGCACGTAGCACGCAGGCAGTGCCATTGAGCTGTTGCCTAGTGATTAAGAGGAGTTGGGTTAATAATAGTTCTAGTTTTTGTTACGTATACGCACGATTTATATATTCGCTCGATTTTGCCAAATAGCAATTCACGTGACTTCAGATGCTCATGCAGATGGAGACGTTCAAAGGCGGCATCCAGATCCTGTTCTCCATTTAAAGGTAGACTTCGTCGACGTCGTCGCCGTCGCTTGCCAAAAACGGGATAGATATGATGTTTAGGTGGCTTCTGCAGCAATGGACGAGGTTTTGGTGTATAATTGTAGCTATAGAAAAATTAAAAAATAATCTATTAAGACCTTTACTGTATGTTTCTCTAAATATTTTTGCTTACCGCCATGATGGCTGCTGGTATGTGTTCCACTTTCGTTGATTTTCTTGCCAATTTTGCCTTACCCGCACCTTGTTGCGCTCCCACCAATTTTCCTTTGGCCACTGAGAACGTAATGGAGTCGGAGTTGGTGGTAAAGATGAAGGATTCCCAGCCCGCTGCCACTTTGCCATTGACTGACGCGCATGCCAATTAGCAGATATTGCCGCCTGCCTCTGCTGCTGTCCATTTGCATACGCATTTGCATTTGCATATGGAGATGATGCAGCGTCGCGTTGAATATTCGTATAGTAGTGGCCATGGTCATTGGAGGCATATGCCAATGGTGGCAATGGTGGTGGCGATGGCGGTGGTGATGGTGATGGTGTCTGTGCGTGCAATGACTGTCGATTCGCCGACATTTGATTGGGGTCCTCCACATCTGTCTGGTCGACACTGTCATTGCGCCGAACCGTGCCTAGAGTGCCGTCCGTAATGCGGGTAAGCACGTTTTCAATCAGCTCGCTGGGCGGTTTGCTGGGTAGCTCCCAGGCCACGGCACATGTTACGCCAAGAATGGCATAATTCTCATAGTCTACAATGCCTATAATTAAGTCAAACACCAACTGGAATGAGGTGCCTTCGGGGAAGGACAGATATCGTTTCTGGCGATGCAGTTGAAGGAGCTGATGACGCATTGACAACGAATCGTTTGCCCTGGTGATGGGCGTAGAAGCAGCAGAGTATGTTGGCTTTGGGGCAGCTGGTTGTCCCTTCTGGTTGCCCTGCAGACAGAGGACTAATAGCAAAAGTAGCATACAAATGACTGTCGCCGTTCCACAGCCAATTACTTTGATTGCTTTTGCCATTTTTATGGGTTTTTACCTTTTCTTTTTGTTTAATGAATTTTCACTGGTAAACAAAAATTGTGGTTTAGTTCACTTTTAAAACCTGTAAATAGAAAAAACAAATATTTTTAAAGGTTTCCATTAGGGAAATCTTTTGCATCAGATTAACAAACATAAAGTTCAAATAAAATAACACCTTCTGCCCATTCGGCATGACTAGTGTAATTAAGTAATTTAACTTTCACAATTCAGAGATGATGGCATTGCAAAAACGAACAATTTCATACACTTTTAGCACTAAAAGCTTCCAATTGTCGGCATTGCCAATCATGCGTTAAATTAATGCAATTTTCCACAATAACAGAATTCGACAAGTAAAAATTTCGTCCACGCTGTGTTCCCATTTATTGGCATGTTCCTTCCTTTCACCGACATGACGGGCTTTCACCATTCTCGAAACGCCTCGAGCGTAATTGAACACAAATTTATGAAGCAGATAATTACCATTAGAGGGAGACGACGGACTGGAGTGAGTGAAGTCCAGTGGTGCCAGCATCGACCATCGAGAATGGACAATGGGAGTTGGCGTATGGCGGATTTTAGTTAGGCTTCTCTTAATTTTTCTTTTAACGATATGTTGTTGCCATTAACTGTCAGAGCTAAACTGATTCCACTGACGATGGCCCGACACCAAATCCGAATCGGAATCGGTGTCTCCTGCCTGAATGTCTGGCCACCTGACCGACACTTTGGTCAGCTATGTTTAATTGTACAATTAGCACCCAATTGAGTGTCGTTAACTCGTTTCAATTCGTTTCGTTTCGTTTTTGGTGTCAATTAAAGAGGTCTTTAAAAGGTGCTAAATGTACCAGCATCCCATGTTCAATTGAAACGATCAATAAAATGACCCACAGGCGTGTGGGTCAATGCAACAAGACTTATAATTCCCCAAAAAAGAGATGGAAATACATATATTTTTTTTTTCCTGGTGGTGATAGGCAACCACAAGCTTTGTGGCCATTTATAATAAACAATAAAAACAATTACACTATATGTAAATACAATAAACGTAAATGAACATTTCGTATGTATCAACAAGATTTGCAGATAAGTGTGCATGGAAATTTAATGTCGAAAAGAAATACATGACACAGACTGATAAAATAAACTCATACCTATGCCATTAGAGCAATAAAAGTCGCACAAGGAGAAAGAATTTTCCGATTATAATTTCATATTATCATTTTGCCCCCTTTTGGCTATGAGTTTGAGCAAAGTTATTATTAAAGTAACTATTATTGATTTTATTATTTATAACATTTACAAATCAGTTGCTAATCTGATATTTTTGCAACTTTACTCAGCCACTGCCAAATTTTCAAATCGCATTCGCCATAGGTTTTTATGCAATCCGCTCCAGCTCGTCCAGCATCGCGAGCATGCAGATATCTATCAGCCACATTATCCAGAGTGGGTCTAGTGGAAGATTTTGAACAAAATTATATTTTGCGCTTTACATTTATTTACTTACATTAAAATTGCATTGAATATCTCGGTGAATACATCATCATTTTTAAAGGGTATTTGGCTTATCTCACAGATGGCTCTCAGGAGGCAAGTTCTACTACCTCCACCAAAGTTCAATCTAGAAAAGAATATTTTATGCCCATA
This sequence comes from Drosophila nebulosa, assembly GCA_024703675.1. Taxonomy (NCBI): domain Eukaryota; kingdom Metazoa; phylum Arthropoda; class Insecta; order Diptera; family Drosophilidae; genus Drosophila; species Drosophila nebulosa. Next base: position 10,688,553 of record JANFPS010000004.1, on the reverse strand, counting down.
ATTATTATCATTGTCTTATTGAAAACTCACTGTTCCAGGCCAGTTTCAATTACATCGTAGATCCAAGAGCGCGACTCATCTGTATAATGACTATTTTCCCCTGCCCTAGCTGTGGATACGAAAGTTGAAGTGTTCCAAAAACTCCACCACCAAATTGGGACATTAGCAGGTTGATATTGATGTTGGTAATTTACAAAACCCCAAAACGATTGCTTCGTATCTTCCTGTGGCACGGGATAGGCAAGGCCCGTTACAAACTAATCAAAAATTAAAGGAAAAAGTTCATTAAAATACTATTAATAATAGTTTTTCTTTTGTCACTTTAATAACGCCCTGGCCATCAAATAGGGCAACTCGCTTGGATCGTCTTAGGTTAGTGGAAATACAAAGTTTTCCTAGAGCAAGCAAAATGAAGAGAATGACAATTTCTGACTTCATGTTGGTTGGGTGATTTGTCAATGTCTAAACTTGCAATTGCCATTGCAACTTGTCTTTAAGTGGGCAGGCAAATTGTTTTTCTAGTTTACCTAACAAATTGTCACAGAATCGTGTACTTAAATGTGTAAAAAGAAAAAAACTTTAGATAATACAAATCGCTGGCAGAACTTCGATTGTATTCTTTAATGCATCGATTTTAAGGTGGGATCCTTCTATCCTGTAAATTCGTCAGTGGCTTTTAGCAATGTGTATATAGACACAAGCCCAGCCGTAATGGCAATTATCGCCGGGGAGTGTGCAGAAAGATAAACATCAATCGAAATTTGCTAAAATGCGAACTTTATTTTTTGGATTTCTCCTGTGTGTGTGTTTTTTGCGATTTTTACTAATTTTTTAACCAAGTTGAACTGTAAACAATGTCAAAATGGAAAAAGCAAATGAAAACAAATGCAGGAGCCACAGTAGATATGGCCAGGATTGGTGTGAAGGGGTGCGAAATGAAAAGGGTCAGGGGGTAGGGGGGGGCGGGTAGGGGAGGGAATGGCTAACGAACAGCAGACGCAGTCGTCGTAGTTGTCGCAGCAGTGGCGAAAAATTTTGTACCATGCAAAACATTTGTCAAATGTAAATTAGCAGAGCCAGAGGAAGGTTGCATGCTGCTGCTACTGCTGCGGTTTTTTCTTTCTAGCATTGAGGAAGTAGGTGTAGTTGGTTTTTGTGGCAGGGTAAGGCGGGTGTTTGCCTGCTACAAATCGCATAAAATCACACTTAATGCCCGCAGGCAACATGCAGAGCATGTAAAAAGAGCAGCGAGGCGTGAATGTCGCTTGGCAAACAAACTTCTACATGTGTACAGGGACACACACACACACACACACACTCATATTCACACCGACATGTAGACACGCTCTGTAGTTGTGTGTGTATTGGTGCAATGTTGCAGCTGAACACAAATGCGGAAGCATTAACATGTACTCTACCCACCCATTCTCTTCTCCAATTCTCCTACTCCTCCTCTCTTAATTTTTCTTCGTTTTCTTCGTCGACGTCGTCGTCGGCGTCTATTGTTCCCAATTATCATGGCACACACAAAAGCAACGTTTAATTTTTGTTTCCACAAAACTTTTCTTCAACCAGCAGCCATCTGCCCCCCTATCTCTCTCTCTCTCTCTCTCTCTCTCTCTCTCTCTCTCTTTCTCTGTGTGTGAAGAGAGGGAAAACAAAGTACCAGTCAAACTTTAATAAGCGCAATTTGTGCTCTAGGTGCCAGGAGTGTCCAACATGGCGTATGAACAATTTTTGTGTATAGTAAGTCCCCTGTTCCTTAAGTAAGCAAAGTTTTCCCAAGTAAATATGTCACAGAGTTAAAAACGGCAAAAAAAAAGAAACTTATGGAAATTATTAAGTTAATTGATGATACTCCATTTTTTTTTATCACGCAATGAATATGATAATATTAAGTTGTAAAAAATTGATTTATCAAAAAAATTAATTGAATAATATTTTCACAATACAATTGAGTTAATTTTTTGCTATATGTGGGCATTAATTTAGATTCAGTTAAAAATTGATTCAGATTCAGTTAAAAATTGTCTCCAAATGACAACATAAAACAATTCACTTAGGACGAGAGTTTCGGAAAAAAACTTTGTAATATAAGGAAGCTAGAAAATAAGAAAATATGTTCTAGTTTAGGGCCTTCATGTCCATATTAATTTTATTGTTAACATGCCCTTGAATCACATTAACCCAATTCAGCCAATTCCTGTTATGGAAACGTCTATTCAGTTGATACCACTTTATGATTAATACCTGCTACCAATTCGTTTATTAATACCTGCTTGAATCCAGAGGAGTCATGATCTATCAATTAGCAGCTCTTGTGCCAAGCCAATGCCCTCAAAATTGACGCATGGGAGAGATGGGCGTTCAATGAACTACTAACGGTACCCTTATATACATAAACAAACTTGAAAAATAAGTAAGAATGTTAAATGTGGAGCAGTTGATTCTCAGAATTAGCGCCCTGAGTTAATCACTTAAAGGAAATTAGCACAAATAACAGAAAAAAAAGGGGAGAAACGGAGAAGAAGAACTGAGAAACAGAAATGTTGTTTCTCTGTTCTTCAGCGTTTCTATTTCTATCTAAGCCATCTCCATCATCGTCTCGCATTTCATTTGGAAAATGTTGCTGCCAGTCGTCAGTATTTTAATTATGTCAAATTTGCTCTGCTTTCTGTGCTTGTTCTGGTTGTTGTTCTGGCAAATGTCAGCAGCCAATTAGAGAGAGTGAGCCAACAACAACAAGCTACAGCTACGGGAGCAGCAGCAGCAGCAGCATCTTTGTCATCATCCTCACCCCCACCTAACGCAAGTCATTCAATGTCACTCAGTTCGTCTGTTCGTCTGTCCGTTGCCAGGTTGCCTGTATTTTGGGGTCCCCAACTCCCAGTTGCGCACGGGATGTGCCGATGCCAATGCCACATCAGCGCCTTAGCCAAATGCTTCAGCTGTATCCTAACTTGGCCTTGTCATCATTTGCATAAGAAATTTATCTCAATGAGTAGCTAATTGGGAAATTGTGACATGCCCCTCTCTTCCCTCAGCCCTCTTTGCATGCTTCTCCTTTGGATCGCCCTTAAGCCCTTCTACTGGCTTCGTATGTTTCATTCGTCCCGGTAGAGTCAACAAAGGAGCAAAGGAAATCCGTGGCACGTTAGTTTTATTTTGCAAATCCTTGAACTAATTTGCCCAGAAATAGAGAGAGACAGAGGGAGAAAGTGGTAGAAGAACACACAGTAGATATTTGAAATCTTAAGAGATTGGTTTCATCTATGTAGTTATAATGAAGCAAAGATATTGCAACTGAAGCTTAGCCACGAAGAGTTCAATATATTGTTAGATTAGTCCTGGAGTCCTGGAGTCGCAGTTGTTTAATTCCAAAAGTATTTTCTCATAAATTAGTAATATGGCTTCATTTAAATGTTCTGAATTATTCTGTCGCGTATGACAATCAGCGTTTGACTAACTAATTGCGTTTACGCGATATCATAAGCGGTTTAATTTAGCAACATGCACATGTACACGCCCACTCGCCCACCAGCACACACACACACACACACACATTGAAACTTTCATGGCCACAAACTCAATTGGCTAACTGAGCTCATTAGCAGCGGCTGTCAGTTACTATGTATCATACCAATAGGTATATAAATAGATATATCTATATATACATATATATATATATATAGAATATTGCCTTTGCTCGTATTCAAATTACATTCACGATAATGCAAGGCAAACCAAATGAAATTAATTGCACATTTTAATTGACAACGCATCAAATCAATTTGCGTGGCAAAGCCAAAGCCAACGCCATCGCTAACGATTAATGAATGGAATGGGTAAGTAAATGGAATTGTAGCCAGGATATGAGATTCCTCGTATGTGGTCTTTACGTTGGCCATTTTGGTATGCACAATGAACTCATTGCATACATATCTGCGGCGGTGATTCTATGGTAATAAATTACCGCAGGTGTGCGTTAAGGGCCAAATTGTCAAATATCTTGAACTCCGACCATCCCCTCTTTAAATATACTCACTTCCGTCTGATTTGCATATCAATTTAATACAATTTGATACAATCTTCATATATGTAATGAACCATTTCTCAGTCGCAGACATAAATGAATTACACTTTCAATGTAATGTACTTACTCTTAGTATTCAATTAAGTCCATTCACTAATAGTTTGTAATCGTTTGTTAATTAAAGATTCTATTTTCAATCTTATATAATTATGTAATCAATTGGTGAACTTATAATTTAAGCTTTTAAATTTATGTTTTAAATAAAGATAAAACCTTTGTTAAGAAATTTCGGATATTATTAATTTGAAGTTCACTTGTGATTTTTGTTTTGGAAAGGGTTTTCGATCCTTTGTTCATTACGTGTATAAAGGACTTTATGTTTGAATCTATTGGTTTTAAAATATTAATTAAATAAATTTTAGAATGTTTGACAGGTGTCGTCAACGTGTTAAGAACGCAATTATAGTGGTTCAAGTTGCATTATTCTAGCCATTTAATTGTCAACTGGCAGTGACAATTTTCCACACTTGAAAATGAATTTTAATTACAACAGAAAACTGAAAAATGCAAGCATCAGCAAATGGAAAAATTTAATTGCAAGCACAAAGAAAAAATGGCAAAAAATATATATACATATATAAAAAAGACAAAAAAAAAAAATAAAACGACAATACAACTAGGAGGAGGTGGCAATGGGGCAACATAATTAATACTTGATTAAGGTTGAGTGTCCGTGCATGTGAGAGTTGTGTATGTGTGTGTTGGTGACAAAGTTGTTTGCCAAGTTTTGTGGTTTTGTGGCAGGTCTTCGCTCCTTCTTTCTCTTTTTCTTTTATTCTTTTATTTTTGCAACAAACTTGAAACTGTGTACATGTATGTGAGAATGTACAGTGTTTGTGTGTGTGTGTGCGCATTTTAATGCCATTGTATACTTGCATGTAATTTATGTTTTCAACTTAATTAAAGTTAATTCTTAATGCTGCAACTACAGGTTGGGCATGGGCATGGTTTCGCATTGGGGGCGTGACAAGAGTGAGTGCATCAAAGGCGCCCACCAACATTTTAACACCACTTGGCATTTTCATGCTGGTGACATTAAACAGCAGTAGCAGCATCTGAAACTTTTGTCATGCAATGAGGTCAACAATGGCCGCAAAAGTATGCTACACTTTTTTCTTCATGCGCTGCTCCTTTTTTTTTTGTGTTTTTCGCCCTATGCAGACACTTTGTGCGGCGTTTAATAAAAATGTCAATTAAACGCATGATGCTGATTGCCCTGAACATGGCAAAGCTGCAAAGGGCACGAGTTAATTATAAATTACAAATGCCCATAAAATCAGCATCAACAAAATGCATTCAGTTCACCATCTAGGACTACTTATAGTTTGGTGATTGAAAACTTATTTCATTAAAAAGACATCTTAGATAAAATCATTCCACAGATTAATTATGCGAATCTCAACGGTAGTAAAAATCAGAAAAACTATTGCAAATTGTTTAATTCTACCAACAAATCAAAGACAAATTAATTAAATAATTGTTTTTTAAATAAACCATTAAAATTTCTTGTCTGTGTTACAATCATTTAACTAGCTTAAAACAATTTATATATATAAATTACAAAATATTCATTTAAATTCAATTGAATTTCGCTCTATGAACTCATTTAAAAGAAAACATGTGACAGTTTATATTATTGTAAGCAGAGAGTCAGCATTTTATTTTCATTTCAAATTTCAAATTCAATCTCAACTGTTGTTTATTTTTTGTCACAAGGATAAACAAAAGCACACAATCCTACACACACACAGACACAAACAGTTAAGATATATAAATATTATCTTACACATCGTCCGTGTATGGGGATATGCTGTCAAAACTCAATGGACAATGGCTATGCATTATTTGTTCACAGTTTTCCTCACGCAAATAGGGCATATGATGCTTCTCATGGTCCTCCAGGCTAAAAGAAACAATAAAACAAACAAATACAAATACATATATAGCAAACACATGATAAACAATTGTCCTAGAGCCACCACAAACAGTTTGCACTTACGTAAAAATGTATTTCAAGAGCTTAAAAAGAAAACCCTGACCATGATCCCCAGCCAGTGCAGTGCAATAAGCCTTTAGCACACAGGCCTGACCATCGAAACCACTGCGATCGATCAGCTCGTGCATCAACTCAAAGGTGTCCCTACGAAAAGGACGATTCTCGCGCTTAACCAAAATGGGAGTATTGGCACGAAAGCCATAACCATGAGCCCAGATAATTGGTGAGGCAATCACATTATTTTTCGCATTCACACGAAACTATGAGAAAATTCCATGATGAAAACTCAGAACACTTTTGAATTTGTCGTACTCACGAATATGCGTGAGGTTTCTATAATGTCCAAAAAACGTTTAGCTCGATGATGGGGATGGTCACTTAAATTCTGTGTACTATTCTGTGGCCATGCCGGAGCAAACAGACTGACCAAAAGCAGATAAACCAACTTTAGCTTTAGCGCGGACATTGTAACAATAAAGTTGACAAAATTGAAGGCAAGAGTTGGACTCAAAAGTTCTGAGTGGAGTTGAAAACTTGTTTCAACAACTGATTGACATTGAAGTGTTAATCGAAATGTTTTTCTTTACAGGCATATGACTAACCTACTTCTTTGCAGAGGAAAATTAACTGATCCAATGGTTTAACAGAGACTTTAGGCTCTGTCAACCTCAATTTAATGATTGAACCACCATGTTTTAGCCCTCTCGGGTGCACATTTACCTGAAAATCAATTTAAGCAGCTTAAAAAGCATTCCACTCTTCTGCTGCGGCTTATCCACATCATAGATGGCTGTGCAAAATGATTTCAGCAAACAGGCACGTCCGTCAAAGCCATGCCTAATGGAGAAAGAATATTTGTCAATCCAACAGAATAGCAGAAACATGCAATTTATGTACGCTTAGAGCAAAAATGGACAACATTAGTTTAACATTTTCGCTACTCAGTTGGCCATTAATTAGCTATGATTACGACAAATGGACTCACCCATTCAAGGCAGTTTCCAGTTTGGAAAACAAATCTCGTTTAAAGAGTCGAAAGAAGACCAAGTTATCTTTGCGTTGATCCTTGGGTTCAGGAAATGGATAATTGGCACGAAAACCATAGCCATAGGCGTATAGGGTATTAATTTTCCATAGATTATTTTTGCCATTCGTACGCCACTAAAAAACGTTAAAAATAACTTGAATTTGTTTAAAAGTTATTATCTTAAATTCCTTGTGAATCTCACCCACCGACATACGAGAACCCTTGGAAAATTCCAAATAGCGTTTGCCACGTTGAAGAATTCTGGTTTCATTGTTGTTGTTGTTGTTGTTATTGCTGGTCATGTTCAGATTGTCATAGTGCATGTCAAAGTCGTCGTTCGGGTTGTTGTTGATGTGATTCCTGTTGCGGGAGTGCAGCAGGTTGGACACATCGACAACATTGTCAACATTCTGTTGAGTGACAGCTAAGGAGAAGGTCGAACAAAGCAAAAGCTGCATCATCAGCAAAACTAATGCCGTTATTTGAGTTGACGTAGAGTCAATTTTGTTAACGAATAAATTCATTTCAAACACTAATTATTACGTGGACAAGGTTTCTTCTTCAACAACTTTTTCAATTTCAGTTTAACACTTCAAAACTCTTGAAAACATTTATATCTTTCGCTCTCCTGCCACGCACTCACATCCACTTCGTTCTGTTGGCATTTTACTTTTGAGTTAAGCTCGACTCTGGTCCAGTTGATTTTTTTTTTTTGCCTTGGTCATGTTTGGATATATTTAATCTGCTTGACATAAAATACACCAGACTGGGACAGAGACAGAGATAGATGGAAAGAACAGAGACACAAACAGGGAACAGAAAAAGAGATCCGCTGCGACAAACCAAACAAAGGAACGTGAATTCTTCATTCTTTGGGCGTTGCTTATTTATTTATTGCTTTGTGTGGTTTTTGTGACATGTCTTTTCTACATTTTTTTTTCTTAGTTTTCTTTTGTTGTTATTGTAGTTGGATTTATCTCATCTTCTCTCCCGTACATGACATCCACTTGTTAACACCTTTTTCCCAGGCTGGCTTTCATTATGTTGCTCTCAATCTCGAACTGATACATTCTGACATAAACAATTTTCGGCTAGAATAAATGTGCTCGAAGGCATGTGGGTGGTGAGGTGGCGGAAGGGAAGGCAGAAATTGCAATCAATTTTATATTGAAATTAAATGCAATTTGTGGCAAACATTTAACTGTCAACTAAATAACTAAAACTTTGCCTTCACTCCAACAAGGCAATCTAACATCATTAGATTCACATCCATTAGCCAGAAACTCCACTCTATTTCGAGAATTGATATGTTCCCATATTTATTTTCAACATGCCTCAAATAGCTGCCGTAAACTTTGCCCATACACACAGGGAAACTTTTTTAAAGAACTGACTAAACTCTCTTGTCTACCCAAGAGGAATATAATTGTTTCGAAAACTAACTGATGTACAAGAGTTTTTACTTTACTTTGCATTTTTTTCAAGTAAGATATATTTTAGACTCTTTTCTTCTATTGATTTTGAAGTTCTTTTAGTTTTTTTATTTTCTTTGAGTGTATTTTCTTTTTGCTCGACTTATTTTCCTGTTATTTTTCTCAATTCAAGTCAATGTTGAGCTATTCTATCTGCTTGTTGATTGAATTAGATTTCTGTGACTACGAAAACTTTGTATGTGTCTGTGTGTGTGTATGTGTTTGTGTGTGTGTTTTTGTGGCCAAAACTTATTTTTATTTCTTTTCAATTAAATAATGTTTTATTAAGAAAAGTTGCAGGAGACGTAAGCTGCTGACACACATCAGTCAGCCACCTAGAGGGGCTCCTTCTCCAATAAAGAAGAAAAATGAATTGTCATTTATTATTGCGGCACCCACTCTGCCATTCAGCTAACAGCCAAAACAACAAATGACCAATCACTTCAAAGTGGCTATTAAAAATCATTTCATTTTAAAAGACAATTTTTTATTAAGCATAATAATTTTTCGGAGGCGTTGAGTATTTGCCGAATGCCAATTCAATCAAGGAGAACTGACAGTCATAATGTGTGGAGCAGTCGTTGTTGTGGGCATGTCGGTAGGCATGGTCATAGTGCACAATATCCGAATCCTCATGCAGTTCGCGGGTGAAAATCCTTTGTTTGGGTAGACTGCAAAGCAAAGAAATATATAAGGCTTGCGTTTTTTGGGTTTTCGAAGTTTGACTAAATACCTGAAAATCGATCTCATCATTTCACCAATCATACTCATTTTCGTACGCTGGAAGTATTGGCGACTTTCGCACAGAGTTCGCAGGATGCAGTCTCGTCCATTGTAGCCCATGCTAGGGGAATGAAAACAAATTAAAGTGGGTTACAGTTGGATATCGTTTTATTTTTTGTTATAATGAAACTTTTCAAACTGTGTGAGATTGCTACCTACTTATTTACAATGTTTTCGATATCTTGATAGATTGCCCTTCTGGTACGACGACGTAGTACTGCTGGTGGCACTGGGTGAGTGGCGAAGCCATGCAAACTCTGTAAGACCCATGTTGTATTGGGCAGATCATAGGCCACACCCCAATTAAGACCAAAACTACCATAAGAATAATTGGGATTACCAATCAAGCCGACGGTGAAGCAGACTGAGACCTGAGCAAGGTAAATTGAAAATTGGAAAATTGCAAAAATTGAATGTGTCATCAGCAACAGGGTGGCACACACGCACACACACAAACACACACACACAGAGAAGACAAACATACAGACAACGAAGAGCCCTCCGGAAAGCTGAGATAGCGTTTCGGGCGGTTCAGTATGCGTTGCCATCGCTGATGCAGCTGTAAGCCGGCTGAGGTGGTTGATGCAAAGGTCTCTGGCACTGCCTCTGACATGTTCTTTGCACGTTCCATCATAGTCATCAATGTTGGCATTGGCAATAAATCATTTCGTGTTACGTTGCAGTCACTTGTAGCAACAGGAGCGAGAGCAACAACAGTGGGAACAGAAGCGGCTTGCCTGGGCGTGGCATTTGTCATTGCAATTAAACCGTAAATCAAAAACTTTGCAACAATTAAACGATAATTAAACAATACAAAATGCGCGTAAATCATGGCTGCTGCTGTACGTGCAGCCGAGCACTTCTCGACACGACACGGCGAAATTGGAGACTGGAAATGGTAGTGCCCAGCACACAAAAGACATCGAGACCAAAGACAATGACTCAGAGTGCAAGAAAACTATAGAGAAAGGAGGGGGCCAAGTGATGGTGGGTGGGTGATTGGTCTGAAGAAGAGTGCAAAAGAAATTGCCAAAGTGCAAATGTGTCAATTGTCAGTTAGCGTTTGGAATGCTCTTCAGCTCTATTGCAGCAGTCACGTTTACAATAAACATGGCACACAGACAACGACAATGGATAAAAAAAAGGAAGGCGAGCCAGAGCAGATGAAAGAAGGCCAGCAAGACAGACAGACAGACAGACACTTTGTTAGAGAGACAGGCAACCAGACGGGCAGGTGCGGCAGCTTAATTGAATTGCCTGCCACACACCTGACAATGCACCTTGGAGGCTGCTGCTGCATTTACAGCCCGCCACCATACACAAGTCTGTGATGACAAAGATCGATGGTAAATGCGTGATTTCAGACCATAAAGAATTTTATAGCTCTGGTCTTACCGGAATAAGATAACAAATATAACTCAATTTCCCAAAGCTGTCGTTTGAGGTTCACAATGAGACTTTAGTTAGAATGGTCTATATGAGGAGAAAAGTTTAAGGATTTCTCTATCAATTTACTTTAAGTTTATTGATTTTCCATGAATGTCTGTTAAATTGGCTAAGCTATATAATTTTATTTTTCTTTCATTTAAGTTTTGGTTGAATACTTGCAGAAACTTTGTTTATAGCGAAATAATACATATATGCTGGTATCTTTTCCAGTTTCATAATTTTCTATTTCGCAAAGCATTTCAACCGCCTAAACTCAGAGTTTCAATGTGCTATGTGGCATGTGGTCATGCCATGGAGGAGAGACAGGCAAACAAACAAACAAACAACTTCATTAACCCCATAGGGCATACAGAGGACCAGCCACATACACACACGAACACATACACATGCATTGCGAGACATAGATACAGAGAATACATGGTTATCCTATATGCTCTTAGACAAAGATAGAGCCACTTGAGTGTGCGTGTGTCTGTGTGTGTGTGTTGCCAATTGAGACCAGGGAAAACGCTTAGCTGACCTATTAGAGGGGAAAACTGGTTGACGACTCGTAAACTAAACCAAAGCGACGGAGCCCAAAAGTCAGATGGGGTAGGAGTGGTGAGCAGAGAGGGGTTCCCCCTCACAATTGTGGTAGCGCTAAACAAAACAGACAGACAATCGACAAACCAGAAACCAATCGAAAGAAAACAATCATGAAATACAAGACACAAGTCACAAAGATTGGACACGTGGGCTGGGGTCAAAAGAAAGAAGGCGGGAGAAAAAGGGAATGGCAACGGAAAAGCTAAGACCAAAAGCAAAGCACAGCAAACAGGCCGAAATTCTGACGACCACTTCAACGGTATTTTAGTCAAGGCTCTGTAAATGATGCCGCTAGTCCTTTGATTACCATGACAATGTGTGTGTGTGTATGTGTGTGTGTGTGAATGTGTGTGGGTATACTCATTTTTGATAAGATATTTTACAGATTGCCTATACAAAATGAGCCAACATAACTCATGGATCATTCCCTTATCCTCCTCGCCATCGACCTTGCTCTGTCTCTGTCACACCTAACACACAATTTGTTATGCATTTTTTTGGCTTGACTGCAAAGTTAAAGTTGCCGAAGAACCACAGAATGAAGAAAGCCAAACAAGAACGAGGACTCTTTTTCGGATATTAAACTATTTCCGAAGCATACAAAAAGCCAATTTAAATGCTAATATAAAATACCAACATTTTATTATTATGCCAGGCGCACGCAGCCACATACATTGGGAGGTCTTAGCAGTGAATTGGCATGGGATGGAATGGGATGGAACGGGATGGCTGTGAGACAGGACGGGGCGTTAAGAATGGGAAAACGAAAACCACTTTGGGGGTGCGAAGTTTTTCTTGCCGCACTGTGCGTGCGAAGCCAAGTGGCTTGGCTGATTTTGGCACAAGTTGCAGGCGTATAGAAATGTGTGTGTGTGTGTGTGTGTATAGAGAAGTACACAGGAGATACACTTGAGTCATGAGAAGTATCTACATGACCACCAACTGACTACCTCAACGATTAGATCATAATACACTTGGAAAATTCTACAACACAAATGATACACATAAAGAAGTAGGAAAATTGGAAAGAGAAAGGATTCACTTGGTGACTATTATTATTGAAAATATTTTGATCAAGTGTCACTTACCTGTCTATCATTGCTTCCAGACTTCCATAGAGTTCACGTCGATGTCTGCGCTTGATTTGGGCCTGGGCCGTTTTCTTTGTATTCCATCCATGGGCATTTTGTAATACCCAAGTGATGTTGGGTAAATCATAGGCAATGCCCCAATTGATGCCCAAACTGAGATACAGTAAGTTGGGATTGCCGATAACGCCTGTGGTCAGACAGACGGCACCCTTCACATGCAAAAATTCAAAAACTTAGAAACAGGCAGGCAGATAGACAGACAGACAAAAAGAAAGTAAAACTAATACATTGAGTTGAGTTGACTTACCGAAGCCGATGAACCCACCGGAAAGGCCACAAAACGCTTTCCCCTCGAGAGTGTACGCAGCGATGCTGCTGAAGCAGCATGTGGTATTGACTGCTGCTCCTGCTCCTGCTCCAGAATCAGCGTGACATTGTCTTGACTGTGGACCAGTTGGAATCCCAGCAGCAGCAGCAGAAAGCCAAGCAGCAGCAAGCAACTTGTCGGCATTTTGATAACTGAATCAAACATTTCGATTTCTTTATTTGGGAGAGTTTCGATTGTGAAATTTGCCTTTGTCTTAGATCGAGCAGGTTGTTAATTAAATTAGAGCGTTAAGACCAACTAACCCCGTTTCGAAGAACACAAATTAAGTGACCACGCCAGAAAAAACTAGTCTAGAATTTTCTGGACAAGATTTACTGGCAGAGAATGTTCTTTGCTCACATCAGTTCATTGATCGGTTCCGTTGGGTAAAGGCAAACTAAATATGAGAAATGAAATTTGCTTCTGGATACTTCTGTTACCTAGTTTGGCGCTGACTTTCGTTAGCAGAGCTGAGAACAGAAATGCATCTATGGAAATGTTCCAAGCTGCATCAAAAGCCACTTCCAATCGAGGCATGAGTTATTTGCGCCCGAGCACCGAGTATCTTCCACAGTTATTGGAACGTAAGAAACGTTGGCTTACCTTTGAGTTGGGCTCCTCCGTAACGGTTCGTACTTTGTTGGTTAAAATAAATCGAATTTAATAAACTTGGTTTGGTTTCACTAATCAGCTTACTGCCAACTGTGCTAAGGCCATTGTGGACACTATACCAAAAGGTTTACTCTGGCTGGGAGAACTAACATCTATTTATGAATTACCTGCGGCTGTTGAAGATTGGATACCAAGGCGTGTTGGAAAACCCAAGACAACGATTCCTCCATTACCACCACCACCACCACCGCCACCTCCACCACCTCCTCCACCACCACCTGGCTTAGCTGGAGCAGTAATACAGCCATATTCCCCCATTATTCCACAACAGCAGCCAATAATAGTGCCGCTAAGTCCAGCCGATCCAATCCAATCCTTTTACTTTCAATATCCACAAGCAGTACCCAGTCTCAATCGCCGTAAATCCCCTGGGAATCATGAAGGAAGTGGTTGTCCGGCTTCCAATTTGGTCAAGGATATGTATGGCACTTACTATTGCCGACCCACAGCCATGGGACGTCGCCTGCGACGGGAAATGCGAAGCAATGGTGCCAAATTGTTGCAACAAGAGCATCAGAGTCCGCATGGCATGCTCTTCGACGTATTGACCCTTCTTGCCGAAATGTAAGTGGCACATTGATTGATTGCTATGCATATGCATTTAAATAAATCTGTCGATATTCTTTCTTTCCTCCTGCTGAAGTCACAGCTATCAGCCGCGTTACTGCATCATGCGAACTCTGTGCGAATCCCGCCATCTGCTGGCTGCGCCTGGGACATCGCTCTTCCATGATATATTTCGAATCCTTCTGCGTTATGTGTTCCCGGAGATCGCCCATAAGCCCACTTATCGGGAGGCTTTCACTGCTGGCCATTCGATGCACGAGTGTGCCAGCCTCTATGGCCCACATTGTCGGCAAAGTTTTTTGCTGCACTACAGCAATCAGTTTCAGCGAAAAAATACAGGATAATTCAATAAAAGGTCAAATATTTTCAATAATATTTATATACAAATGGGTGGGCCACATTTTGGCCGGGAAAATTTGCTACTATGCTCTTAGCATTGGAAACAAAAATAAATTATGTGATATAATTTCATATTCAAAATGATAGAAAACGGCAGCAAAGATGTATTACTTCATTTAGTTAATGTTTCCTTTAGAATATAAAAATGAATGCAAATGTTAACTAAAAGTTTTATAGGTAAATCCTGTTAAATGAAACGTTCTCTTGTTTTCAAGTTTTAGTTAACAAACTTTCTGTTAATTTCTATTTCCCTTTTTTGCATTAGATTAAGTAATTGAAACCAGATAAGTTCAGTTAGTACTGATTTCTTGCTTACTTTTTTTCTCTCTATTAATCTTTTTTTTATATTAGGGTTCTGCTGATCAACAGTTTTAAAGTTCATAAAGTTCTTGTTACCCAATCTATTGTCTTTATGCTAAAAAATAGCTGCCGAAAGTGTCTTAAATTTCCGGCTGGATTTCGATGTCTCTGGTCTTTTATTTCTTTTGCTTTGTTGGTAAAGCAAAATATAAATTTGTTTTAATGCTTTCCGCCAGTTCCATAAATTGTAACAACAAAAAATGTACAATTTTTTATTATGCACGAAGCCAAAAAGTCGAATTGAATTCAAGTAAATAAACAAAGTGACATTTTTACTGACGGTTTTTTCTTGGCAATTTGTATACACTTTCCTAAAAGAAGCATCATAGTTTTAAGGGCAAGTTGAAGGCTTAAAAGGCGACCCAAATGTATGTTTTAATATATGTAAAATAAGTTTATGAATTAAAATTTCAAATATGCTAAAAAATTGATATAAAAAGTACGATATACAAAATTTAAGCTTACCCAATAAAGAATTAACGTTCTCATGAAAAATATTGGAAAAATCAGATTATTATATCAAAAAAACTTTATCTTTGATAGGGTATTAAATAGGGAAGCAGGCCGCTTTACATTTGCATTATTTTTTATGGTTTATTCATAATTTGTATTATTTACTTTACGACCTTACCATGTCCTACAATTGGAGTGGAAACAAAGGGGAACAGTTTGTTTTTTCTCCTGACAAAGTATTTGCATTTCTGTACAGCGGAAGGGGAGAGAGAGAGAGAAACTGAAATGTTAACACATTGCTGCTAATCAGGGCCGACAACGAAGCGAGTTAATAAGAGCCGCTAAAAAGGTTACCAGAGTAACGAACAGCCAGCCGTGGGGCTAGTGGATTTAGTTACAAATTGAACGTTTGGCTGTCAAAATGTTGGCCCTAGTTCAGTTTAGTTGTTACGCGTTGTTGGCGGCTTTAATTGCCTTAAAGCCAAGCAGTGCATCGGGAGCAGAAAAGTCAATTGCAGAGGATAAGGCGATGTCTAAAGTGCTGAATCGACAGAAGCGTTACCTGGCATTTCCGGAAGGTTCTTCAGTATCGGTGTGAGTGGGTGACTTAGAAATTTTCAAACAATTTTCAGCAATATCAATGAATACCTTTTTCCATTAGGCGGCTGTATGTCTGACCATTGGCATGATTGGCAATCCCGATGTGGACTATCTCAGTTGGGCTGTCAATTGGGGTGTGGCCTATGATTTACCCAATCATGAATGGGTGATTCAACATGCTCACGGTGTGAACGCCAGTCTGCCTAAATTCCTGGTCCAGAGGCGTTCGCGTCGTAGTTTCTACGATGAAATTCAATCGGCTTTCGATCAGTGAGTAACCGAACGACCAAACTCATTGCCTCATTTCTAATCCTCTTCATCTTTAGCATGGGCTTCAATGGCAAATCTTGTGTGGCTCGTGCTCTCTGCGAGAGTGCCAAATATTTGACTGAACAAAAACGTGGCAATATGCTGGAGGAATTGGTTCGCACTGTCTTCAGTTTGCCTTCAAAGCGAGTGGCCGATCATGAGCCGCAGTTGCATCATTATTACGACGGCATCTACAGACGCTCGAAACGTGCAACTGATAGGCGTGATTGCCATGAAATCTATCCGGAATGCAACTTCTCCTTATTGTCTCTGGCCTTGGGTGCCGGTGAGATGTCCACAAAGTTAACGCCATTCAATTTTATGTAAATGTCAAATAAAAACTACTGAAACTACTTTTATGTGGGATGACTTAAGTTTGAGATTTATAAGAAGTAATTATATTATTATAGATCTAAAAAAAAGGTAGGAATGTAAGGAATTCATGGACCCATTTAACCATAGTAAAAAATTCGATGCAAAAGTTTCAGATTTTTTTTTTAAAACAAATTATTTTCATTCTTCTTTATTTAATAACGCGTAACATTTATTTATATAGTAATTGTTTTTTGTTTTTATAATGTTTTTTGTTTTGGTTTTTGTTTTTGTTATTCATGTTGTTGTCAATGTTAAGTATTCATTCATTTTGCAATTGTTGCTATTATTTCGTTTCGGTACTTGCATTTAGCCTATGTTTTACTTCTCTTTTCATTTCTTTTTTTGTCTTTTTTTTATTCTTTTTTTAATGACTTACATTTAAGTTTTTCAATTGTTGCATATGCAAGTGTTATTTAACACATTTTATTCTAGCTTTCATTAATTTTGTGTATTTTCTTTTTTATTTTTTATTTTTAATTTGCTCAATTTTAATTTGGATTGCAATTTACTTTGACTGCGCCTTGTGTCTTAGGTTTTTCTCTCAGTGTGTGGATTAGTTTTTAGTTGTTTGTTATGTAATATGTTTTGTTGTTGTTCAAGAAGAGTTTGAATATATATATATATAAATATATATATTTAATATGTATGCATATATATTTTCTTGTATGTATAATGTATGTTTTTTTTTTTTGGGTTTTGTTATGTGAAATGTAAATCCAATGTTTTTTGTTTAATTTGTTTGCTTGTCATTTTCTTTCAGAATTCATTAATTTATTTTTGCAATTGTTGATTTGGCTGTTGTTTTTGATGTTGTTGTTGTTGTTGCTGCTGCATTTATTATTGTTAAATTTATCATTAGCCTAAAGACTTAAGACTAAAACGTTTGTATTTAGTTTAAATTGTTTGTTTATTAGAGTTGCAATTATTTTACATACATCATTTTTGTTTATATCGTTTTAATCCTATTTGATTCTTATGTTTAACTAAATTTTTAATTTAGTTAAAATTGATTTGTGTTGAAATTGTTAGTTTCCACATTGCAAATACATACACATACATACATATATCTGCATTTTGTTTTTATATGTGTATATATTTATTTTATTGAGCAAATATTTGTTAGTTAGCTTGTTTATAACTTTAATTTTTTGTTTTTGGTTTTTGTTTGTGGTGTTGTTTTCCCCAGTGAGCTGCAAGATTTTTAGTTTGTCTTGACTATTTTTATTGATTTTTTTTTTGTTTTTTTTTGATTTTGTTTGTTTAAAAATCTTGAGACTTACAATGACAAAATTTCGATTAGTCAAAAATGTACACGAAAATGAAAGAAACTGTTCAATTATTTTTCTATTTTTGCAACATAAAGGGCTTAAAACCTAACGGCACCTAAGATTTATTACAAAAATTATACATACATATATATAATACATATGTATATACCTACATATATACCAATATGCATGTATATACATATATATATATATATAGGTTTGTTTATACGTATTGCATATGGATTTATGTATACATTTAGTTTTATTCTTATCTTAAATAACTTACAAATAACCGTTTCAATTTATACAATTTGATTTTCGTGTTCAATTTCTGGGTTTTTTTTCGTTTGTCTCACACATCCAGCCATTCATACAGACATACATTTCAGGGTCTAAAATAAACAAATTCCATGATGCAAAACCGTAGATACCAATACGGATAAGCGATCCCTCTTAAACTTCATATGAACCATGAAAAATAATAAAAACGAAATAGGAAGAAAGTTAACGAATTGAAACTCTCCAAAAATTCCAGAAGTTTGAAGTTTGAAGTGAACGTTTTGGATCTATCAAAAAATCCTGTGATGGATGGTATTATTCACGGTTTTTGCATCATGTGTTAGTGTGTGTGTGTGTGTGTATATGTTTGTGTGTGTTTCTATAGTGAATATTTCTCTTTGTGCTGCTTTTGCAAACTGTGAATGTTTTGATTTAAGAAATAATTGTTTTAAAATTCAATTTCATTTACTGTATTTTTGTGTTTTTTTTTTTAATGATTTTCAATTATTTTAATCTTTTCATTGGGAAATATTTTACAAAAGTCGTGTAAGAGTTACCTTCTTTTTTTTACATTGCTTAATGTTTTGTTACGGGAGTTAATTATGTTTTAATTTAATATAATAAAAACATTTCAAATTCGTTTAATTGCCTTTGTTGCTGTCCATTTATGCTCTTTTTGTTGTGTGTGTGTAATGAGGCTGAAAATGAGATTTTGCTGTTCTAAGTTTTATATGGTTGAAACCGTTTTTCTTGTTGTTGCATTTTTAAAAATTTGTTTTCATTTTTCTTTTTTACACAATATTACGTTATACGCAAAATGGTAACTTTAGAAAGTGGAAAAAAGTTGTGGAAAAGAGTTTTTTGTGTGTTTGTTGTTTTTTTTTTTTTGCTATTGTCAGGTACTTGATATGCATTTTTTTTAAGTGTGGTAGTTAGAATCAAGTAAGACTGACAGATATATGGTGAGAGAGTAAGAGGAGAGGGTGATGTAAAAAGAGAAAGAGAGAATGGAAGTTTACCATTTTGCGTACTCTGTTTTTTTTTTTATTGAACGTTAACTCCTAAAAGTATGCCAGAAATTGTTTTCTAAATGATTTGTTGCTGTGCTCTATTGCGTGTGCGTATGTGTGTGTGTGTATGTGTATGAATATGTATGTGTATGTGTGTGTGTGCCTGATGGTGTTAGTCTAATTTTTGCCTTAACCAGCTGCAGTGCGCTTCCAATTATTACGTTGATTGCCCTAATTTTTAGTTAAGGGCTTTTTTATTTTTTGTTTAGCAATACGCAGACTTTGATTCTTGTTGTGTTTGCTACAAAAGACGACCTTTGATTGGAAGACATACGATTTTATGTTTTTTGAATCTCAGGGTCAAGCCGCATATATATCAGATTACTTAGTTTGTTATTTGTTTAATAACTATTTTTTTGTTTTTTTTTTTTCTCAATTGGATTTGTTTAACTAAGCTATTAAGTATGATTACGGTTAGTGCCTAGGTCTGTGTGTATTTGTGTTTTATTCGGTTTTTGTGCACAGTGAATGGCCCTCTAAAAAAGCTGAACTTCACATCTTTCTTCAATCTACACAAGAGATAGAAAATAAACTTTACAAGAAATAGTATAATTCAAAGTAATATTAATTCAATTCAAGTGAAATATTCTGCTAATAATTAGAGGTCAAATGTCCGAAGAATTGCAAATCTATCTCAGAATGCAGATGGAAAAAAAACATATATCAAACATTTCAAAGCTGGAATTCTTTCTAAAAAAGGGCCCCTAACTCTTTACCATTTTCATCAAAAAAGAGTTTTTATGGTTTGTTTAATACTATTAAGTGCAATTTCCAAGTGTTGCTGGTGTATTTGTGTGTGTGTTTGGCTGTGTAAGACTTCGTTGTCAGCTGTATTCAAATGAAAATTTTTTGCATTTTACCTGAAATTATATTTTGTTTACTTTTGTCAACATCTCAAATTCCTGATGCTTTAAATAGTATTTGGATTGAAGCCTGGGAAAAGTGATTTATTTACAATGATTATGATGCTTACGTTTGTGTGTGTGTGTGTGTGTGTGTGTGTGTGATTATCTTGTTTATATATATACAATTATTTTAAACTATATTTAAGTACTTAGCTACAATGTTAACTTCGAGCCCCGTTTAGCAAAAGTGTTTAGGCTTATTTAACTAGATATTTAGTTAGTTAAATTTGATGCACATATCTACGAGTAATTCGTATATCTTTAATTTAATTATACATATATATGTATATATATAAATTGGTATATATATATATATATATATGGTATTTATATGAACTTCCTTGCATTTTGTCTTATTTGTGGCAGTATTGTAAATTACATATTTTTGTTTTTTTATTTGTTGGTTTTTCTGAGCGGTGTCTCAAATTGTTGCTGCAAGCTCACTAAACATTTAGCTCTAAATATTGAAATGAAACATAAACGAAAGGCGAATGCAAATTTAAAATGTTTGACATTATACTTAGCATTATATAATTTACAAAGTTACAACACGATTTGGAATTAAGTATTATCATTAATTGTAGTTAATGTGCAAATGAGCTGTACAATTAATGAAAGTTGCTTAACTGATTGATCTCAAGAATTTAATAGGACACGACATTATTTGCGGCAAGACGAGAAAATGATAGAAAGCGGAACACATTTCTATCAACTTGAACTTCGGCCTTAGGATGCCACAATTAATGTCATGTTCTGGGATCGTAACTGACTGTCTGATTGATTGATTGACTGATTGACTGAATGAACATTGATTTTCTTTGCCTTGTTTATGAGCAAAACTGTTTTGATTATAACCTAAAAACACAACCAATGAGAGCATATACATGTTGTCTATGTATTTGACCTTAGTTTCATTTTGTTTGTTTTTTTTTTTTTTGTTTTTTTTGTATGTTATTCATTAAAACGTGTGTTGTCAATATTTAACTATTTTATTATTTTTTCTTGTTTTTAGCGTGTCGATTTTCCCAAGTGAAACAATTTACAAAAATGGATTTTCTTTTTGTTGTTTTTTAGCTTTTTTCTTTGCTTAAGTTGGCTTAACTTTAACAATCGCTTAAAGTCCATAAATAGAGACTTTTTTGTGTTTTTTTGTTTAAAATTGAAATTTCCTTTTTTGTGTGTTTTTTTTTTTTTGCTTTTGTCTTTAATTTAATTTATTCACAGAAAAGTTACGCCATTTACTTGTCATTAGTTCTTTATTTTCTGTTTTGAATTTTTTTTTTCGTTTTTTTTTTATATGTTTTTCATAGTTGTTGATTGTCTAAACCTATAACAAAAGTCGATTTTTTCTTTAGCTTAAAAATTCTGCTAATTAAATAAGGAAATTTTTTTAAATTAAACGTTAACCAAAACTCAATTCTGAAAGCCTAGCAAAATTAGTTTGAATTCAAATTTAGTTTTAACTCCAAAAAGCTAATATTGTTTAACATTTTATATATTTACAGTGTTTTTTCTTCTTTTTCCCACTTTTATTTTGGTTTTGGATGAGTCTTGTTTCCAATTTCAGTTTATTTTCTTTGAATTTATGTTTTATTTATTGAGCGAAATTTGCCAGAAATGTGTTGCAGTTGCTCTCCATTTATTGGTTATACAATTGATGTGTGTGTGTGTGTGTCTGTATATAATTTTATTCAGCCTTTTTTATTATTATTATTTTAAAATTTTGTTAATGCTTTGTCAAAAACGGAAGTCGAGACAGTTGTCCAATTGTGTTTTGTTGCTCGTCGCATTCTTGTTGTGTGTAATTTTATTTGTTTATTTCATTTTTTGTTTGTTTTAATTTTATAAGCTCAGTTTAATACATTTTTGTTTTTTTTTTAATTTTTAATGTGTTGTTTGTTTTTTTTTTTTTTTGCTGGTTTGGTTAGCAAATTGTTTTGGCTGTGTTTGGTTTTTTTTGTTAGTTTTTGCTTTTAATTTAATTGATTTATGATGTTTAGTTTTTATTATAACATTTATATTACGTTTACATTTTAATAGCTAAATATTTAAAAAATGTTAACTGTTGATTTTTTATGCACTTTACAATTTAATTACGCCCCAATTGTGGGCGTACTGTTGTTTAAATTTGGTTTTTAATTTAAGTTTTTAATTTGTTTTATTTGTGTTTGTGTGTGTGAGTGTCTGTGCATGGAAACACAACAGAAAAAGCTAAGAAATCATTTATGTATGTATGTGTGTCTTTGCGTAGTGTTCATTGTTTTTAATGCTGAGCAGAGAGCTAAGGAGCAAATTGAGAATGGATAAGGACAAATTGACAGACAATGGGCACTCTGTCAATACCCCGTTTATGAGTTACCTACACCTAAGTGCGGAGGTATATCTGTTGTATATGAATTGATTTACAACAAAAATTTTTAATCGTATTCTATGGTCTTGTGTGCCGACCACAACCAGGAGAAAACGCCACTCAAGCATCTATATCCATTAAAACAGGATGCTGGGTGTTTAATTTGAGTTGAGTTTGAATTTCTCTATTCAGGGTTTATTAGGCTTTATGAGGCTTAAGAGCCTTAATGTGCAAGTCTTGCAAATCGAACTTAAATATTCATTTACTTTCCATTGATCTATATAGGTCCTTAGACATTGCGCTAATCCTCGAAATAAAGCTAGTCCTGATTTCAAATAGAACACGAGTTTACTTCTTGATTTTCGACTCCGAAAACAAATATCAATTGGAAGATTGGAAATGTCTGTGTACTCAATTTGCAACACATTTTCGAAATATCTTTGCCCTTTTTGGCTTGTATTCACACTGTAAGTGCCTCCCGCTACCCAGTCTTGGATTTTCATCTCATTTAAATTGTCGCCCACTTGAGCAAAACTATTTTAATTAATTCGCATTCGCATTAGCAAGTGCTGAATATTTTCGATTAGGAATTTTAATTAAACTTTTTGTGTACGCACCGACGAAAAAAAAGAAGGCCCAAGCGCACTTGACAACCCTGGGCAGACGACAACATTCTGGCAGAGTTGTCGCAGAGTTGCCTTGCTAATAGTTTCTTTTGCTTCTCATTTATGTTTCGCATATACAAATGCATATTTTTTTTCTAATTTGCTCGTGGGATTCTGTGCATGGGTGTGTTGCATACACACACTTTTGCACGCACTTACACACAAACACCAACACACACACAGAGCAGTTGCATTCCTCGCTTAATTTGTTGCATGCTTTGCGGCGTTTACCCTGCATTGTAGTGGCAAAAGTTTTGCAAAAATCAATTAAAAAAACGAACGTAGCAGCAACCAAACCATGGAACCAACCTTGTGGCAGGTTCTGTTTGCTTTTTCATTTATATGAAAGGTGCTCTTCACATTGCGAGAGGGTTGCGAGGGGGGTCAGAGGTATTCGGTTTGAGTTTACATTTTTTTTTTTGTTGTTTTGTTGTTTTTGGTTTGCCACTTTTGAAAGTAATTAAAAAGTTTGCCATAAAATCAAGATCTCAAGCTAAATTCTGTTTGCGCAAATGAATAAACATAAATAAAAAAGTGTGTAGGTGTGTATGTGTGCGTGTGTGTGTATTTTGTTAGACTTTGTATCTTCGCTGACTTAAATTGCATTTAAATTTACTATTTATTCTAGTTAGATTAGTTATACTCGTATGTAAATGAATGTTTATATTGGTGTGTGTATATGGGAGTGTAAATGTGGGTTTCTTTGTTTAAAATTTGTTGATTTCTCGTGTTGTTGTTGCTGTTGGTGTGTGTACAACACCTTTTAACTAAATTTATTCAGAATTTTGCGCTTCTTTAAACCAAAGTTTGCCTTGGCAGTAAACTTTGAAGTTTGTTTTTCTTTCTAATAATTCGAAATCTATATCTGACTTACTGGCTAATTTATTATATGAAGAGAGTTAATTCTTATAAGTTTTACCTATTGGCTAGAAGTAGTTGTTCTTTTTTTGTTTTCTTCATGTTTTTTTCCGAACAATTTTACTGGGACAAAAATGCTATTTGCTGGTGTGTTTAATGTGTGTGCGTATTTGTGTGTGGGTGTGGGTGTGTGTGTGTGTTTGTTTCAAACAATATGCATCAAATAAATAAACAATTAAAATTGATTCGGCACGTACACAAATCGATAACATACACCCGCACACAGGCACACAGATATTACTAACACAAGCAAACTCACACATACGCTTATCACACAGCTAGCACACACACATACATACATACATAACACATACATTGAACACATGCAGTCACATTTAAATTTAAAATGCAATTTTTAAAATATTTTTCGTTATGTTGGTTTTCGGTTTTGTTTTATTGGTTTTTCTTTTTTTCTGTGTGTGTGTGTGTGTGTGTGTGTGTGTGTGTGTGTGTGTGTGTCTGTGTCTGTACTTTTAAAACTAAAAAATCAACAAGGAACTTTTTGGCGCTCAAAAATTTAATACAAATTACAAAACTCCATACGATTTTTACAACACTGGTCGACAAATCCACCATCAACCATCACCAACACTTTCATGATCATCATAAAACATCCTCGTACATACATCAAAAAAACTTACTAACTAACTTTTGCCTTGGCTATTTTTGCTGTTGCTCTGTCCAACACTGGTTTTCACTTGACCCACGGTTAATCAACCCTACTACATTTTACATACATATTTTTGATCAACTGCTCCAAACAACTAACTCCAAGTACTTTTTCATCTCTTCTTCGTTCGTCTCGTTCAATTGTGTTTTTGGCATTATTTCGCAATGTTCGCTTCGCTCTTGGGACTTACAATGGATTCCATGAGGCGACAGTCTCTGTCACATTATCGCTGCTAACACTGCTCGTGCTCGAGCTTGCATTAGTGTTGTACAACGCTGATGCCGACGAGAGGCTGCTCATGGTATTGCTGGACATTGTATATTATCCACGATCATCATCACGAGCGGCGAACAGGGTTCGCAACGAGCTGATGATCAAATTCCACCAGCCCGCTGCGAACCCAAGTGGACGCTATAAGGTATTCTCGCTGCCCATTTTGAGTAATTCGAATTTCTTTTTTGCAATTTTCGAATAGAGTATATCAATCGGCTGCGATTGATCGTACAGACTTGGAGCTTGCAATATAATTAGTGCTGTACCGACCACGCAAGCGATTGCGAAAATCCAAAGAAACATACGATCCAAAACCATCGCAACGTATTTCCAATCCTCTTCGACCTGCAAAAAGAAATAGGGAAGAGGAAAAGAGATAGGAAATCAAGTTTTATTAGATTTATTAGACTGTAATGTTTTTTTCAAAATTAGGACCAAAAGAAATCTCAAAGGTGTGATAAGTATTTTGATTTGTCTATATATTTAAAAAATATATCTAAATAAGCATCGAGTTTTAGTAAGAATCGGCTTTTAAATTAGAATCGGAACAAAATTGATGTATCTATTTACTAAATTAAGAAATTTAATTTTCCAAAAATTTCAAGTAGTGGTATCAAGTTGAGTAGTTTGGAAATCAAATAGCATCTGATTCGTAGCAATATCGAAAACTTTGCTCTACAATGATTGCCAAACTCAAACACACACACACACTCTACATATAAACAGTGTTGTCAGTGGTTAAAGGGGGGAGGGGGACAAATGGCAAACTGCTCTTTGAAAGAGCAAACCGCATGCAGCTAACTTTATTGCTGCTACTTTTGCTGGGTCCTGCTGCTCCTCGTATTTGCGCACAAACAACTCAATCACTCAACTTGCTCAGTGGCGCGACTAGAGCGGAACCGGAACCGTCGGAGCGTCATTCTCGTTTACGATTTTTGATTAGAGAAAACGCAAGAGCAAACGTGATTTAACTGGCTTTGGGTTACGACGCTGACAGCGTCGACGACGCTGATGACGGCTAATGCGGGTTATCAAGTGCAGACGTAAACACCACAGTCCGGAGTCAGAGTTGGAGTTGGAGTTGGAGTTGGAGCCGGTGTCGGACTTTCGACATGGTGGTGGCAAACAACCAGTCATCAGCCAACAATGATGACTGTGCTACCGATTGGCGGGAGGGCAAAAAATTGGCGAGAAATTGAACAATTTTCGTTTGCCAGCATTTCGTTGAATTGGCAAACAGAGTCAAGGCAGAAAGAATCGTGGATAGTGGATGGCTGATAGGAGACTAGGATGGGGAGATTTGCATTGGGCAATCAAATTGCTTATTACATTTGGCACTTTGAATGGAAAATTAATTGCAAACTGCTGGCTTCTGCAGGCAGTTAAATTTGGTTACAGACAGACTAAATTTTCAATCCGTCCTCTCAATGTGTTCTTAGGGCAGAATGATGATTTTTGCTACAAATTAAATTTAATGTACTTACGCTTTCAAATTTATCCTTATTCTTCACATGTTGGGCTATGAAACGAGATCCTTCGATGGTCTTTTCCATTTCCCTGGCATAGGGTTTCTCAAATGTCGGACTGAGATCGGCGGCAGCAGCTGCAGCTGCCGCAGCCGCCGCAGCAGCAGCAGCAGCGGCAGGGCAACAGCCAGGACTAAGGTCGCCATTGAGTCCGCCCGATGGACTAAAGAGATCGTCATCGGTTCCGGGCAGTGGCAGTGAGGAGGGCAACGGTGGTTCACCAAAGCAATGAGCGCTAATTCCGCCCGCTGCTGCCAAATCAAAGCGATGTGAGGGGGGTAATGCTAAAAGAAAGAGTGAACAAAAAAATTACTCAAATTTTCAAACGGATAGAGCACAAAATGTAATCTGGTTGTCGGGAGACTGGAGATGGGAGATGGCAATGCATTAACAACATTAGGCAAATAAAGTTGTAGCAAATGCAATTTTGCAACTTTTCTGCTTTGTCTTGGGGCACAAAGAAACAGCCAAGTGCAAAGGACAAAAAGGAAACGGATGCTCAAGACTTCTGTTGCAATGTTGCAGTTGTAGTGGCAGTGGCAGTGGCAGCAACAACAGGACAATAAGGAAACTCAATAAATAGTTTTCCTGCCTTTGCCTACACTTCTTCTCTGTTAAGTCCATTTTCCATTTTGTGAAACTTGCTGCTTTTCGCGCTCGAAATGCGACCAGGAAAATCATTACAAAACTTTAGAACTTCAGATGTTGCGGCTGCAATTGAATTTCAATTTTCTTGTTGCGGAAATGAAATAAAAAATTTCAATTTGATATATGCAAATGTGAGTATAGAACTAACACAGCACACACACACACACACACACACACACACACACTGTGGCAACTTTTCGCTTGGCCAAAACTTGTGTTAATTGTCATAAATTATTGTTCTTGATGGTTTTCTTTGCCTGCAAAACTTGTCACTCCAACCGCGTGTAAATTGCATATAATTTTCAATGTTTAAATTTTCCTACATATATTATAATGGTCGACTCTTTCGCCTTTATCTTTCTCCCTTTCTCGTTGGCTCGCTAGCATTCTCTATCTTTCTCTTTTGTCTGTTTCGCTTAAGCCAGTTAAAAAACATACATAAATTTCAAGTGCCTAAGTTTCTCTACACAAAAGAAAATGAAAGTTTTCAGTTTGTGCTTGGGTTTGGGTTGGGAAAAGTTTTTGTGTTTGCAAGATTTCTGTAGATGGAAACTCACCTGGTATGCCATAGTCACCGCTGAAACGTTTCGTATCATAGTTGACAAACTTATCCACATCCGGCGGCAAATGAAAGACATCGGTGAGCACCTCAGTTGGCGGTTGATCCTCTTCGGGCTCCTCCTTCTTGGGCCGCTCAATGCAAAGTAGTTTGGGTAGGATTTTAATGAAGATACGTTGCACCCACGGGGCCATCCGATGTGTTACGGGTGATCTGAATAAAATCAATTAGCATTATGTAAACAGCTTATGCATATTTATCTCTATGAAAACTCACCTGAAATTCACATTGAGCACTGCAATAGTGACCACAACAGAGAGCGTTACCAGCATCATAGTGAAGAGTAAGTATTTTCCCAAAAGTGGCACTGTCAACGATGTCGGCGGAATGATTTCGGCGAGGAGCAGAAAAAACACAGTCAGCGACAGCAGAATACTGATACACAACGAGATTTTCTCGCCCGAATCGCTGGGCAAATAGAAAACCAACACCGAGAGGAATGAAATACCGACACAGGGTATAATCAGATTGACGGTATAGAAGAGGGTCTTACGCCTTAGCGTTAGATTGAATACAATATCTAAATACGGTTCTTCACAGCAACTGTAGAACTTCTCATTTCGCACCGCCGGCACACGCATTATATCCCATTCGACGGATATGTAATAATCCTGCAAATCGATGCCCACCTCAATGTTATCCGAGTCGGCAGTTTGTTTCAAGTGACGCAAATCCACCTAGAAAGGGGTAAAGAGAGAGAGAGAGAGAGAGAGAGAGAGAGAGTAATAATTTTAGAGAAGCAGTCACATCTTTGGTCTCTTTAGACTCAACAGCACTTTGCAGCTGCGATTTTCCGCCTTCTTTTCTTATTTTGCTATTTTAAACTTTACTGATTTATGCCTTCGACAAACACCTGCTGTTCCCCACCCGGAACCCAATCATATTGCTATTTATGTTGATTTCTGTTGCCACCACTTCCAATACATTTAAACAACGAGGCAAAATCAAAGGTGATGGCTGAAAATACGGAAGAACACTTTGACAAATTTTTGACAATCATCAATTGCGCATTGCGAATTGGTTTGCCCCACCATCCATCGACGGCTCCTGCCCCTGATGACTGCTCGGTGATAAGTTTCGCTCACGTGCAGCACGGAACGTAAATGACATTTGTGTAAATTTCAACATTTATTTTTCATTTCAATTTCAGTTTATTTGTCATTTTGTCGTTGTACGAGTGGGGTTCTAAGGATGTGAATCGTTACTAAAGATACCAAATCCAATTTCGAACATTTGCCATTCGCTTTTAAGTTATGTGTCTTGAATCAATATTTGAAAGTCAAATTATTCAATCATTGCAGTTCTGTGTTGAGAAAGTTCGTATTTTTAAAAAGTATTTAGAATATAAGGACTTGGCTATTCCTCATTAATATAAAGTACGAAGGACTAACGTTTTTTCTTCACGATGGTTTTATTTGGTTTTCGGAAGTGAGTAAATAAAAGACACTTTCTTGTTCTGATGATGATGAGATAATCATATTGAAGCCAAACCTTATATTTTATCTGTTTTTCTAGGACATCTATCTTCCCTTTTAATTCTTAATCATATGTTCCTTTCTAGCTTTCTACTTTAAATCCAACCTTTTATGTATTTATTTTAGTTTTATCAACTTGAAGAACATAATCATCCATTTATTTGCTATTTTGAACGAAATGAATCATTATAGAGTAACTTGAAAACTTTTTGCCTGCTCCACAAATGTGTTGTTCATAGAAAAAAAAACATTCGGGTCGGCTGGGGCAATCATTAATACCTCGCATTACATTCGAGCTGACAATGTAAAATGGCACATGGAGCTAAAAGCGAAACAGAAAGGACAAAAACGAAAGGAGCTCAAAGTCAATGAAGCATGATAAAATTTGCGATGCGTAAAAGAAATGTTAACCAAAAAGAAAAAAAAAAAAATACGAAAAAGAAAAAATGGATGCTGGGTCCTGTCATTTTTTGTTGGTAATGATTAACACGAACTCCAGACTTCCTCTCACCTAATGGAGCAACAGTTGTGCGGCATTTCGTCTTCTTGTTTTTCGTTTTCCCGCCATTTGACAAACGAGTTTTGGAAAAAGTTTTTTTTCCTCTTTTTTTTTGCAAAAGGCGTGGCCCAGTGGGTTCATTACACGCAGCTGCTGGCTGTTATCTGACTCTCTCCACACACTTGAAGCCACCATGTGATGATTTATAATATGACAGCCAGAAAGGCGAACGTGTCAAGTGTGCAAAAGAAACGATACAACAACAAAAATAACAACAAAAAACATTAACAACAATATTTTGAAAATGTATATAAATATAATAAAACAAGATGGAAAAAAAAAACTGAAATCAATAGAAAGCTTTTCCTTTCCTTTTGTCTTTTCCTGTATTGCATTTAATGGTTTTATAATCGAGTAAAAAAGGCATTTGATTAGCAGGCAGTCAGTCAATCAGAATCAAAGTCGAACCGCAGTTCTTCACATTATTAAAATTGATGGATGGGGCATAATCTGAGCCTGGCCAGAATTTCCAGCTGTTGCCCCACCAAAAAAAAGGTAATCAAAAAATGTGATGTGCCTCATTTGATTGACAAGAATCAGTACAATGGGGCGAGATTTTGTCTATGTATCTCTAAAAAACAATTGCTTTGCCGGCGATCACAAAACAATTTGGCTAAATGGCTAAAAAATCTTTGAACAATTAAACTATTTTTCTTCTCCAAGTAAGAATTTGAGCTTTTAGTGTTCTAATTTTTGTAAACTTTTATTTCTTTAGGCGTTTTACTTACCATATAACCATCATAGGTCCAAGAACCAAATTTCATAAAACATGTTTGTTCATCGAATGGAAAAAATTCCACATCAATTTCACAAAATGATTTATAAATGGCCGGTGGCTTCCACACAACTTTTCCCGTATGATGAAGAATTGCTTTTGTCATTATTGTCACTTCATAATTGCCATCGGCGCTGAAATAATAGAAAAAAAAACAAGATGATAGAGATATTTGTTTAATAGGCCTAGCCAATTTTTTTTTCCACCAACATCGGAATTTCCAGTAAAAGTATTTTTGCTAAATTTGGTCGATTTTCGTTAATAGGGGTTTTTTTTTTAAGGATTTTTAGCCTCGCGTTAGTGAATTTCGCAGAACTGAATGTACTTTTATATTGCGAATGAAAGCGGAAAAAGGTGATATTTGCAATTAGTAAGAGTCATAAGTGTTCAAGTGTTTGAATTCTGTTCGTGGCAAATATTTTTTGTTTTAGGAAGGGTGGGAAAGAAAATGATACACTTTCGCCAGGCCACCCGACGGAGCCCCAGTTTTTGTAAAGCAAAACTCGAGGGAAAAGAAAGTGTGTGTGCTATTGTAATTAAATCAACTAGGGAAGGAGCGAAGCCATAGCCACTGCTCACTGAGTTGTTGCTGCCGCCAACGCAGGCGCTCGTACCTTAAGGAGAGAGTTAAATAAAAAAAAAAAATTAAAAACAAGAAAAGAAAAGTGTGTAACTGTAAGGTCATGTGTGTAAATGTAAATGCGTGAGTGTTTTTTCAGGGGCTGAGAAAGAGAGGGAAAGAAAAAGTGTAAAGAAAAAAATTGCACTTAGTGCAGCCCTAGATAAAGACGTAAGTTAAAGAGGAATAAAAAAAAAATATCTATACTAATGCAAAGGGCAAGATAAGTGTAATTAAATCAACGCAGCCGCTCTTGCCTTAAAGAAAGAGTTAAAAAGAAAAAAAAAGTGTTTAACTGTAAGGGCATGTGTGTAAGTGCGTGAGTGTTTTTCAGGGGCTGAAATCGCTAAAACGACGGCGCAGTTGCATTAAGCCAAAGCAAAGAGAGGGAAAGGAAAAGTGTGAAGAAAAAAATTGCATGTGGTGCAGCCCTAGAGAAATGGCGGTTACGCAGTTGCTGACTGCGACGCAGGCGTTTGCGCCTTAACGAAAAACTGAAGAAGAAGAAAGTGGAAGGGCGTGAGTGTTTTTAAATAAGCTGAAGACGCCTAGGTGACGACGCAGTTGCCGTAAAGCAAATCAAAAAAAACAAGGTGTATTGTGTTTTTTGTTTGTTTCGTGTTTAGTGTATAAAAAAGTAACAAAGTGGGGGCCCTGGGCAAAGAAGAATAAAGGAGAAATAAGAAAATACATGAGAAGACCAAAACAAATGGCAAAGTGAGTAAAACTGCAAAATCTAAGTACAAATCTGTTGAACGGTATGTATCTCGTGACTTATATAAGCATGCGAAAGGACTATTAAAATTCATCGTAGGTTCTAATTCCAATGGACGCTGCATACTTTTGTTTCACTCTATACAAATTGACCCGCGCCAATGTTTATATATTTCATACATGTCATATCTCGACATTATCTATTGCCTGCTTGGCTTAGGACCGAGCCCAAAATTGCTGAATTAATTAAAAATACATTTTAGCTTTTAATTGCAAATTCGTTTCGAGGCATAAACCAAAGGAAAGCATAGAAAGAATACAAAAAAATTTGTCCGAAATTGCTGCTAATGTTATTTTAGTTAGTTGGTAGTTGAGTACGCCTTCTGCTCCATCTTTTATTACTCCATCTCCACCTCCAGTAAGCCTAGTCCATTAGCAGGCAAGGTCCTTGTGGCCATAGCCGTTGGCTACAGTGGGCCGGATCTACTACAGTGTCTATACACTACTAAATCTAAAATCCAAAAGCAAAGCATTTTAAAATGTTATTACTACAACGACAACAACGAGCGAGCAGCAGTAAGAGAAAGGGAAAGAGCAGAAGTAGCCTCGCAGCAGCAGGCAACGTGAGGCAAAACCATTAATGGCTAAAAACCATTTAAAATGGCTGCCGGCAAATGCACACCGAAATAGAGAGAAAAAGAGATAGATATGAGAACGAGCGAGAGACACACAGAGAGATGGGGCGATAAACTGAGAGAACGAGAGACCAAGTAAAAAAAAAATAAAAAGAACAAAAAGTTTATAACCAAAACCGAAAAACCAAAACCACGCCTGGGGGTCACCGCAATTGCAGCCATTATCTTAACGGTGATTCACACATTCAGAGAGAGAGAGAGAGAGGGAGAGATATAGAGGGAGACAGACATACACACAGGGGGGAGCCGGACAGCGTGGCGTATGAGTGTCATCATTGTGGTGGTAGTCATCCTGGTCACAGGCCGATGGCGCCTGCCAAGTCTATCAACGCGTTAATCTCAGCGCCACACAAAGACAAAGGCAAAAGGCAGAGACAATATATGGAATAGGGAAGGTGGCGGGCAGAAGGCATCTTTGTATTCTAGACAAAGTTTCGAGGTTGAGGCAGATATCAAAGCGATGCACAGTGGTCTGTAGGCAGTTTACCTACAGTAGGTAATTGATTAAAAAACAAAAATATTTTACAAGATTACAAACAGATGGATATATACATATTTTTTTTTTTGAATATCCACATTTTTGAAATACGAAATGAATCTAGCATTTTCATATTTTTTTTCTACCATGAACAAATGTGTTTTAAGTCTATGTTAAGCCAGAACTCGCCAGAGGCCAAAGACCAGAAAAAAACATGAAGCAAAGTTTTTCCTGACTTTGTTTCTACTGCTGCCGCTGGTGGTTCAAATGCCAACGTTGCCTTAGCTACTCTATAAGAATTTAGTTTTTTTTTTTAATATATTTTTTATTTTTATAAATCTAATGAAAGATAATGAAATTTTATTTCGTTTCTTTTGATTTCAACGCAGTTGTCGTCAGCTTTCAGGCTAAAAACTAAAAGCCAAACGGCAGTTTGAAAAAGAATCATAGAGATACGAAAGGGCAGCGTAAACTGAAATAAAAAGGAAGTGGGTGGAGGAAGAGGGAGATGGCGAGCAAGTCAGATGGTAGAAGCAGAGTCTCATTCACTAACATACAATAATAGAATTAAAGTGGCTATGGCTGTGGCTGTTCCCGCAATGTTTTTCCATCTACTGTACCCTGTTCCCTGTTCTCGCTCCTAAAGCTGCTCCTACTCCATGCTTCAGGCTAGTTGGGTGTGGCTCTGGGTCCAACACCAACCAAAGTCTCGGGGTTCAGAAAAGTTCAGGCTGATAATAAAGTTGTCAACAACATTCATTTAATTAAAGAAAACAAAGCCAAAAGCAAAGCACTTTGGGAATATCATGTGGAGCGTTCGAGACTGCAGGAGCCAGAGAAGAAGTGGTGGTGCTCGGTAACGGGAGTCGACTGGCAATGAGAGTCATGTGGGAGTCTAATACTTAGGCAAAAGAGATTTATGGCGTTCAGCTAATATGCCCTCTCCAAATGTTAATATGCTTTTTGTTTGCTTCTCCACAGAGTCGGGGAAGAGGGAGAATGGCCAAAAAGGCCTGACGGGGGGGGGGGGGGGGGGGGCGGTTTCTTAAATTTTGAGTAAATAGTTTTACTTTATATGTTATGGCGAATTTAACTTCAAAGTGGAAATATTTTTTAAATAAAATTGAAATATTTTTTAAACAGTCGAATGAATCAAATAATCTAGTTATTTATTGAGTGACCCTCGTTTCAATACCACTCCATCTTTCTGGCTCATTAGCTTAACAATTTGCCATTCCGTTTACTCACTTTTAATGTATATAAGCGCACATAGCATTAACCACTAAATGCGGCCAAAATAAGCTCTCTCGCTGACTCAACCATAAACCGAGACCAACATGGCTAAGATTTAGGTAGCCCAAAAACAAAACTACATATATAAACTAAGCAAACAAACAAACAAACAAACAAGACTTTAACTAATACTGGTCTCATCCTTTCTATGAATGGGATTTGAATTTCTTGGATTAGCCTGAAAATTAATTGCTAGAATTAAGCCTCCGAGTTTTGTTGTTGAATGGATGTTGTTGTTGCTGGATAATGATGCCACCACGGGAGAGAGAGAGCTGCGAAAATTGCAATTAAAAATTGACAAACGTTTTCCCTAAACAACAGCAACAATAAGAACAAAGTGCATTTTCCTGCCTGTGCCACAAACAATTACAAAAACACAAGTCCAACCACGTGCAATAAATTACAAACTTTTGACGCTTGTTTCGCATTCTTTTCTAGGCCAAAAACATGGCGACCGTGAATGCTTTTTCCCATGCGTGTGTGTGTATTCCTATATGTGTGTGTGTGTGTGTGTGTGTGCTTTAAGTGCCTCACGCACATGCAGGTATTTGTTGTTGCTGTTGCTGGTGGCACAAATTTGGGGCATTTACAAAGGCCCTGGCCAACTATTTATTTCGCCTGCTATTTCGCGTTTAGCAGACAATTAAACATTTTTCATTGCATACGAAATGCGAGGCAAACAAACAACAACAGCAATGTAAAATATTGCACCATCACTATGCATGTGCGTGTGTTTGTGTGTGTGTGTGTCTCTATCCTTGTGTATTTGAGACAATAAACGGGTTTTTGTTCTACTCTGCGCTTACATTTGCATTTAAAATTACTGACAAATACACATAGGAAAAACAGCAAAAAAAATAATCTTTTTGCGCTCATATAGAAAATGCCGAGAATAAGGTAACTATACATACGTTTATGTTAATTCCTTTTTACTGCTCAGTATTTTTGCCACTTTGTTTTCTATTTGGCAGTATGTTAAAGGCAAATTAAGCAATTTTTCTATTTCTTGTGGTATTTGTTGGTATGGGTTATATAAATATATACGAATACTATGCGTCATATGCCATTTGAGATCTTTGGCTTTTGGTCTTTTAAAAAAGAAAGCGAAACTTGTAAGATCAGAAAATTATTAATATGAGCCAACTCTTTGCTTTATGATTCGGTTAACTAGCTTTGCAACGGATATTTTAATGGTAAGCTATTTCCTTATGTTTCTTCGAAGCATGAGCAAATATTACGTTTCAGCGGATATAGTGAAGACATGATAATGTAATAAAGCTTTCAATTTCTCTCGGTGTGGCAAGAGGAATGGATAAGTAAAAATAGGCAAAAAGAAAAAAGGAATAAAATTCCATTGGATTTCCATTGTTGATAAACCATACTAAATGGGACATCTGTGTACTATTTTTGTAGCATTGATTTAAGCATCCATTCTTTTGTTCGATTTCGTTTTGTATTAAATAGAAATACAGATTATTTTTCTATTCGTTTTGTATTAAATAGTACGAAAGATTAAATTAAAATAGGATTTTGATATTTTCTTGCTCAACTTTCAATAAAACTTGCTCGCTTTTACGAAACTTATAGACATTACTATGGATTTATTTCGAAATTTATTTGTTTTAGTTTTTAATAGAAATCGAGTTGATCAATTTGCAATTGAAGTCGTTTAAAAAATTTAAGCGGGTCATAAAAAACAGCAACAAAAATATAAGGAAAAAAATGACCATAAGCCATCACCTCGACTTGGCACTAAATTAAATGGACTTTACTCAATGGCAATTCGGATTGGCAGACCCAGAACCAGAAGCAGAACCCGAGCCAGAGAGCAAATACAATTAAGTACAAGTGTCCGATGTGAACAAAAGACACTTCAAGTTCAATTTTATGGCGTCAAATGTGCGTTAGGAACGGACGTCGGCGGTGTGAAGCGGAATGACGTGAAGTGAAGGCAACAAACCAAAGCATGGCTTCATTATGGCTCGTACAAATTATTTGCAGTTTAAAGAAAGCACAAAAAATAAAAGGAAAAAGCAAAACGTAGCAGAAGGCAAACGGCAACCATATAATACGCACTCTACTCAAATAACTCTCTCCCCGTCTCGTCCTCTCTCTCTGTCACTGTCTCTGTGCATATAGCCATAGTTACCCACAATGCTTTTGTCGTTTTGTGTTGTTGGCAAATGAAATTTAAGCTTTTTCCAAGCAATAAATTACGAGTTTTTATGACGCTGCCAAGAAGAGCGCCAAAAAAAAAAGAAGGAAAGACGAACCGAAAAACAAGAAGTATATGCTCTGTGCTATACAGTTGAATAAGAGTAAAGAAGAAAAATAAATGTATATACATTTTATATATATATATGTGAGTACAATATAAAAAGGCCAATACGGCACATAAAGCGCGTAAGCCGATCTGCCAAAGCAACAGCACCACCAACAACAGACAAAAATAAGAATTTCAACAGTGTCCAGGACATTTGTAGACACTAAAGTGCTTGGGCTTCGGCCGGGCCATCGACCAAAGTCAAATGTTTGACCAGCGAAGCTGAAAAATGCTCCACTGCTATATACAGTGGAACACCGGTCTTCAAATTTGATATAAAATTAAGATAAGAACATATGTCACCCCAAAACCTTAATGCTATATAAATTCTTTACCTTTAAAGCCTTGTCTTTAGCGTTTAAGTCTAAAGTAGTTACATGCTGCAGCCTTCTATTTCCACATGCCTAACTCCTTTTGCTGTCTAAAATTTTCTTAAAAACTAGAGTAGGCAGTTGTCAGAAATACTTAAAGAAGAGACTCACATTTTTTATCTTTCAAATAACTAATCATAAACAATCATTTGGACGGCCCAAGAACATGTTGGTTTAGGTGATTTCAGATCTTCAGCAAATAATATTTAGTCACACTTTATTTTTATTTGATTTAAAACTAAAATTTTTAAACAGACACTTTACTTTAATTTTCTTGAAATTCGTTTGAATTTTTTTCTTCATAGATTTCTTAGTGTGTGTTTACTGTATTTTTTGTTTTGATTGTTTTGTTATTCCTTGTATTCCTGCCAATGCGACGCAATACGACACAGCAGCGGCAAATTATAATAATTACAGCGAGCGTAACAAAAACAAAATGTCCAATTTCAAGACAACAGACACACACAAGTGGGGCAAAACCCCCTGCATCTTCCATTGTCTCCGTCCTATCGTTCTTGGCAATTCTTCTTTGCCGCCTTTAGGCCTGCTTGGGTCCCGTGCTCTTATTCATACTCTTTCTCCGTGTTTTGCTTTGTTTTAGCCCATCTCATGTTACATTGAAATAAAAATACGTTAATCATCGGCTGATAAATGGCCAGCCAAGCAAAAGAAGCAGTTTTACTTTGATTTATGCGACCCCCTCCCCCCATTGCGACCGCCTCCCCCACCTCCAGGACGTCTTTTCTCCCACACCGAACCGTACCACCATTTGGGCAATTATGCAAATGGCTAAAGTGGCTTCGGGCGCCGCCACAAATCCCAATACCAATCCTTAATTCCAAGCCCAGAGAGTTAAGCGAAAATTAGTCGGCACTTACTTGTTATAGAGCACAATATCCGGCAGCCATATATGCTCGGAGGGCACATGCAATGTATCCACGCCGCCATAGTCATCGGGATTCCACTTCAATTTGTAATCATTCCATTCCTAAAAAAATGAGGACACAAAAAAATTAAATGTTTTTTACATGCAAAACGGAATTATTGATGCTAATTTATGGTGTTTATGTGTGTCTGCAATAAAACGGTGTATAAATAGATATATTTATATATATATAAATATGATATACAAATACTATATGCACTTGTATGCGTGTCCGATGATTAGAGTGTATATGAGTGTTTTTTGAATATTGCATTATGCGGTTCACAGCGTTTAGTGTCGGTTCGCTGCGGATTCAGGAGTGTTTGGAATTCGGGTTTTGGTTTGGTTTCCCAGTTCGGGGGGGTTTAGTTTTGTTATTGCAATTGGCGAATTCATTAATTATGCATTAATTTATTGGTCGCTAAGCTGTTAGCATTAAATTACTTTCTCATAATGGAATTCCGATGCGATTCTGTTTTTATTGCTTTATGCATAACTGTAATTATATTGATTGCTCTTCAGTTGTGTGGCTATTCGCTCGACCAGCTATTCACAATGGGATTAAGCTTGATGCGAAACGCAGAACAAAGCCATAATAATTATAAGAACAAAATACTTTTGAAAGTTTGTACGGGTTTTTAATTGTAATCGGAATGTTATTCCATAGCAAAAAGCTTTAGCAACTGCTTATTAATCGAACTTTAAAATTTAATGCCTATTAAGACCATATCAAAAATTTAATTGGTGGCATTGGCTTCAACTTTTGTTTTGTTTTTTATTTAATGCTCAAGCAGCAAACAAAATGGAAGCACATTCAAAAATTAATGAGCTGACGTGCGCACGCGCTTGCAGCTCTGTTTACATTCTATTGCATATTTATGTATTTATGGGCGAACCATCAAAACATAATATTTACACACACAAAAGCATACAAAACATTTAAAGTACTGCTAATAGGTAAACATAATGCAAACGAGGGCTCTAACAAAAGTTTGCACTGTGCTTTCCCTGGCTCAATGGATACTATATAAATCGGTGAATAAATCAATCAATCAAGGCGGTCGGTGACTTTAAATACTGAAGGAACTGTCCTTGTGCCTCTCCTAATTTCGTAAGCGTTTGACCTCGCCCTACTTGAATATTCAGAATTTTATTTTAAAAATAATATTATAACAAATTGTAATTGTAATTGTAATTATAACAAATTGTAAATTATAACACACATTGTAAGGTTCCTAAGTTATATTTAGTTTTTTACATGATCGTGAGAGCAAAAATACTTAAGTTATCTTTATTACGATTTAATATTTTGAACTAAAGTGAAGTGCTTCACTTGATTCTTTCAACTTTTCGTCAATATTTTTCTTAACCTTTCAATATATTCCAATAATGTTTTTTTTTTTCATTTGAAAGTTAACATACTTTATCTATGAAAGGCTTGTTTTGAGAGTTAATGCAACGTCTCCTTTGTTTCTAGTGACAACGTTGTTCGTATTGTTTTAGTTTGCCAGCACAGTAAAGTGGCTACCCATGGAGTTGTTGCATAATTTATATATTTAATTTCAGCTAGCAGCTTTTCCGTTGTCAAATTGTGGAAACCCAAATGGTTAGCATAAGCTATGCAAGTCATTGAATTGCAATTTGTGAGTGGAATTTGTATGCACAAATATCCTGAGGGTGCCTCGCTGTGATGGCGATTGGGAGGACAAAACTTTAAATGTTTAAAAGCCAACAGAAAGGGGGATAAAAGTTTTCCAAAAAAACATAGAAAATGAAAATAACAAAAATAACAAAAAAAGAAAAACGGAAGCCAAGCCAATTGATATTCCTTCTTCTTTCTGGCATTTTCTACCAACCAGCAGCTAGCAGGCACCAGCCGCCATCCGTCGCATTAGTGCAAAGCCAATGGACATGTAACCATAGTTGAGTGGCCACCAGTGCTGGCTAGAGAGCGCTCGACACTTGGCTAAACTAGAAATTTTTGGCATTATACGAACACATTGGAGTAGGGTTTGAGTTTTGGGTCTGAAATCATTTTGCATTCGATTGCAACGAAGCATGCAAATGGCAAATTCATGTTAGACGGAAGCCAGACTTATGTACAGTTGAGCAAATTCATTTAAATTTCTAAAATTTATCGTTACTATTTTCGTGTTTATATGAAGGTAACTTACCTGCTCCACCCACACATTGGTAGTCATAATTTGATTTTTTAAATTCTGAAAAGATATAAATTAAAAATAATTCACTTAGTGAGAGCAAAATTAAAGATTTCAAGGTTTGAGTAGTTGGACGTTGACAACTCATCAAAAAAAGAAAAAAATGTTTGCTTAGAGTAAATGAAACTGAACTGAAGTGAAAGTTTCACTCCCCGTATATTTGGTCAGTTGCGCAGATGGAAAAAAGTTTCAGTTGTACCGACTTCGTAACACCCTTCAAGTTCTAATAATAAGACTGTTTCCATCTTTTAAAATTCGACTGTCTTTAAAGACAGTCTCATTTGCTATGAAAAATTCTTCCTTGAAAATAGAACCTGCTTTGTTATAGCCGCTTTGAGTGTAGGGTATTTGAAATTCTTAAGGCACCATTGAGTTTTAATCAATTTATGTGGCGTTCGTGAACCACCCATCTATTTGAGCCACCAGTAAGTGAAACTAATTGGGGAACGTACTTACATATCTGGCAGCAGCAAGAGGGCAAAGTTGAGTTGGCAGATGCAATTAAAGTTAAGAGCAGCTAAAGTTTAAGTACCCAACTGCGGTAAGCCGCGAAATGGATTAAACTTTAGCTAAACTATAAAAACAAATGAGGCAGATGGATAGATCTAGATGATATAAAGCAACATATAGACACAGCTATGGGCTAAAATGTGCTATAATTAACATTTCTGACATAAGGAAATCCTGTGAAAATTGCCTCAATTTAAATTTTCATTTCAAGAAAAAAAAAGAAGAAAATTAATATTTTAATCATTTCCTACCTTTACGAGGCTCTGATATAAATAATTCAAGCATATTATCAAGCCAGCCAAAAGCAAGTGCTCTAATTTGCGTCTTAACAGATCTACGCACGATGACACTCAGGACTTTCCGCCCCCATCTCGCTCAACTTCTGACACCACAACCCTCATCATCAATTCAGTTCTTCATCATACACACACACACACACACACACACACACAGAAGTCACATGCCTCATGTCAGGCATCTCGACAGAAGCTCTCATTACTTTTATGGCTGTTGCTGCCATTTTCTGAATCTACTCCAGCCTCCTTCATTTTCCACTTCTATCCCCATCGCATCCCTTTCATATTTATTTACCCACCAAACCAACTCATTAGTCTTAGAGAGGAGGCGATGGGGGACAGGCAGGAAGAACAACCTGAGATAGAACGAACTGAACGCAATAGAAAAAAATTAGAAAACGATAAAATTGCGGAATAAATCACTTAAGCGTTGAAAAATGTAATTAACGACAAAATGATAATGATGCGCCGTAACGCGTTTTGCTTTCCGCCGACTCCAATACCAACGCCAACCATACTGGCACGGCAATGTGTATGTGTCTCTATGGCATCCCAGGCAATATGTTAAGGCGCCCAGTGTTAATAGATTTTGCCCAGCACGCACATCCCATAGACCATAGACAGGGCATGCGACCTGCTAGTACTAATCACCCGCTCAGTGGCGAGGTATTCCCTGTCCACATTCACAACAAGCAACAGCAATCCCCTCAGCAACCAGCTCTATACAACTACACAGACAAGCTGTGTGGCGAAGACAGCCAGCCAGGCAGGCAGGGGCATGGGCAGGAGCAAGGAGGAAGAACGTCTGAAAGGTCATTAAGAGAGGGCGACGCGGAAAACCGGCAATAAAACGACAAAGCCAAGAACCAGGCACAAAGATGATGATGGCATAAGGAAGAGATAAAATGACGCTGGCAGAAAAATAAAAAGAAAAACGAACTCTTCGCGCGTATCCTTTATGCTGTGGCATCCCATTGCATTTTTATTGCAAAAGCAGCACATCCTTTACAGTGAATACCCATAATGACGAGCACATATACTACCAAAGACTTATTTCACTATATTTTTATAGTTATAACTAAGTAACTTTAGGTTTTTTGGAGAAGCTTCAGCATTTCGTATTCCTCAGTCGTAAATCCCTCCATTACTGTGACAAATTGCCCAGGTCTCTGGATCAATTTAGCAAATGTAGTCCATGTAGTCAAAGTTTTAAAAATTTATATG
Source organism: Drosophila nebulosa (assembly GCA_024703675.1). Lineage (NCBI taxonomy): Eukaryota > Metazoa > Arthropoda > Insecta > Diptera > Drosophilidae > Drosophila > Drosophila nebulosa. Next base: position 10,646,288 of record JANFPS010000004.1, on the reverse strand, counting down.
GATGCATTGATTGCATTTGGCTGGACTTCACTGTACAGTCTGTGGTCGTCATTGTTGATAGCAGTTCGCACCTAGATTGAGATTGTGGGTGTTTTTGTGTGTTGTTTGGTGGATGCTGCTGGTGGGCGTTATCGTTGTTGTTGTTGCCGTAATTGCTTATTCACACTTAGACGAGGTCCTACCAGTGGCTGGTATTGCCCATGAACGACAACAGGATGCACAGGATATTCAGCATTTAAATTGCTTAAACCGAAAGCTTTAAACGTTCATCCTGGGTGCCTGCATTTGAATTTGCATTTGGCTCTTCACATCTCTCTCTCTCTCTCTCTCTGTCTGTCCCTGTTCTCCCTTTTAATACTACTTTCTTGCCCCTTTTCTATTTGCCTTACCATTTTTACCCAGTTTCTGTGCCACTTCAGACGGCTTGTTTACAATTTAAATCGAATTTCCTGTGTGCTGTAAATAAAGTTTGCGAAAGGCACCCAAGCAGTGGGGCATGCAACGCACAAGTGTGCGAGGAGGGCGTAAGCTGAATAAGCAGTAAATTAATTTTAGCCAAATGCATGAAATGTACTCGAAAACGGGGGACAAACCGTAGGGGAAATGGAAGAGGCCGGGTAAGAGCGGAAACTGTGTGGCATTATAAAAGGCGCAAATATATATTTATATATATACAAAAATAGTTCTTAGTTGCAATGTGGGTGTGGTCGCCAGTCTCCTTTTTCTTTCACCCGGTTTGGCCACAACAATAGCTTTCAGTTTAATGCAGATTAAAATGCAGTAGCTACTTGGTTGGAACAGAATTATGGCTATAAAAAGGTATAGGTTCTAGCACTTTTCCTTATTTTTGTGGAAAATTGGAATATGAAAACTTTGAATTTATGGTGGAAAATGCTCTGATTGTAATTAACTTGCCACAAATTATATATCTATAATTTATGACCAAAATGGCAATTAACTTGCCAGAAATGTACATTATTTGCCATTTGAATTCCTCGGCTTTGGTAGACAAAGAGAAAGGAATTGCCTTACCTCAACAATGCAGTCTTCATCTCCATTTCCCCGTCCGTCACATATACATACGCAGGAAAAGGCATATGTCACTTGACTCGACAGTTTGTGGGCAACTAACTAATAAGCAAACACACATGTAACAGGGTCAAGAGCTATGGCCAAAACAGGCAAGTAAATGGAAAATTGCAAATTAAAAATTCCTCCAGATGTCGCTTCACCTTGCCCATGACCCTTTTGGCAGACTGAACGGATAGCTGATTGCAATTTCCATTGTCCGGCAGTGATTTTCTTGCATAGAATTTTACAAGCAATTGTATGCCAATAAGTCAACACGTGCATTTCAACTATGTGCATAAAACAAAGCAGAGGAAAACATTTTAATTTTGATTGGGTAGTCGACTTTGAGATACTTTCAATAAGTATTTTAAGAATCCATTCTGACGCGAAGAATCTAAGTACATATGCCAGAATTGGAATGCAAAAGAAAAGAGTCCATTTTAGCCAAGACTAGCAAAGAAATAGGAATTATGCGTTATTTTGGATCTTTCGTTTTATGAATAAACCTGAACGCTAAACATGATCAATTGCAATTTCTGTCGATGGGTTATTTCGCTTAAAAATTTTTGCCCCTCCTAGTTGCGAACATAATTATTATACTAGCTGTTCTAAGGAACTAACTAAGAAAATAAGTTCTCTTCTTTTTTTTTTGGGAAAGGCAACTTTCGGGCTACAATATACCCTTTCTGAACTATGGCTGTTGGTCATAGGGTATCAAAAAGTGAACTGCTGAGAGAGCAATTGCAATAAAAGCAATTCTCCGAATATTTCAAGTCACACACGTATGTATACACCTAAAACAATTTCGATATAAGCACCTTATACCTTTCCACACACGTATGCACAGTGGCACCAACAAATCAGATGGGAATGAAAAACAATAAGAGCAAAAAATTTCTCAATTCAATTAAATCCAAGAAAGACGTTGGATATCAGGTCCAGATAAACCTATTCTTTTTGTTTCTTTTTGAAGTGTGGCTATAAATCGTACTTCAATTTCCATATTCTTCAAACCAATGTGCACTTGTTTCTGCCAGTGACTGCTGCTGTTGCTGCTGCTCGGCATGCCTTTTAGTGGTCTTGGTGCTTAGCGCGTGATTTATAACAGCAAACAAAAAAAAAAAAAAGAAAAAAAAAAGGAGAGAAAAAAGTCCCCTAGAGTAAAGGAGCAAAAACCAAAGACCACCACCAGCATGCAGGGATCAGAGGGGGTGTGTTAGTGTGTGTGCATGTGGTAGGGACTACAGTTCAGCTACTGTGTGGCCAACAGCACGTAACTGTTAGCCGGTTACCCATTTCCGGATGCGGCTGTCATGTGCAGCGGCAGCACCAGCAGCCAAACCGAGCAGAAGATTGTGCACCATTTGCTTGCAACTGAAATTTAAGCCATTTCTTTGCTTATAATTTGGCCCAGACTCAAATCCAAGCCAAAGCAAGCATATAGCCAGAGCCATGACATGACATTTTGATTTATGAGTTGCTTAATTTTTGTTTAAACTATTGTACAATTTGCACAGTTAATCAAATCTATCCAGCATGATGAAAAACCAATCTCATTGATTTATTATGCAAACTGTTAACAAATGAACTGATTCAAGTGAATCTCTCCCAATAATGGACTGAAAGCCTATTTTTGACTCTCTGTGTATCGGCTTAGTTTGTCTGCCCCCTCTTTAAGCGTTCGGTAAACAGTTATTAATTACGGCCCCGATTGTTAGCTGTGGCTTATAAATACAAATGCCATTGCCAGATAACTGCCTACCGGCATGTCGGGGCTTTTGTGTATTAATCTGTTATGATTGTCATTTGATAAACAAATCTGAGAGTGGCTCAGCCAACCCCATCTATCCCCCATCTCCCCTCGCCCACATACTCTGTCTATTGTCAAACAAATGAAGTTGCGGCTCAACTATTCTGGATAAAAGGCGTTTTGTTAACATTAACAAGCAAATTAAAGCGATTTTCGCAGCTTTAACATGCTTTTGTTTTGCATTTCTTCGGATTAAATTTGCATAAAAAGTTATTATTGCCAGTAATTTCTCACCTTTGACATATGATCAGGAATGGATTCATTTTTGACCCTATAAACTATAAGTATTTTCTAGAAAAATTTCCAACAATATGTTTGTTTTTGAATAGCCAAGCAAAACAAAAAAAAAAAGAGAAATTTATACATATAGAATAATAGCTTGGAAGTTCTCATGATCTATCCTAAGACCAAAAAATTAATCTTTGTTTCCAATTTTCTCTGGTATCTGTAAGCCATTTATTCACTCCAATGTTTAGTTGATATTTATGATAGTAAAACTCTCACCCACTTTTTTTTAATATATATTCAATATATTCAATAATATATTCAATTTGTTTGAAATAATGTTTACTTACCACATCTATAAGCTGTGATAGTCGAAGACCCATTTTAACAGTCAAACGATCCGAATTATTGCCAACAGGTCGAATGAGGCGATTGTAATTGCTCAGTAAGTCGTCGTAGAGGCGTTTTGCATCTGGGTTGGCCAGGCTGCCGGTGGCAAAGTGTAGTGCTATGATAACAGTGGCGAATAGCACGCTACCCATTTTAGGCCAGGTCCAACCCTGTGACATAAATAGAGAGAAAGAGAGAGGAGGAAAAGTGTTAAAAATATAGAAATAAGTTTTAGATAATGTCGTCTGGGCATAGAGCAGAACAAAGTTTCACAAACTCTTTCTTATTTATTTTGTATGCCAGAGAGCACAGAAAATGTTTGCAGCCATAAATTCCTGCCAAAAAGAAAGAAAGAAAGGGCACACACACACACACAAGTGTCAAACGTATTAGAGGAACTGAAAGTAGAAGCTGCATTCCCTTTTGGCCATAAACACCATTTAATCTTTGGCTCAAACACTCAAGCAGCATCTCGACAAGTGTATGTGTGTGTGTGGGTGGGGGCAAGTCCAGCATATCCTTTTGCACTTTATGCAGCTTACAATTTTATTTTTTTTTTTGTTATTGTTCAATTGTTTAGGGACATGAGTGGAAGGCCAGCACCTCCACCTCCACTTGCTGCAGTTTATTCCTTTCTCTTGGCGTCCAGTTGGTTGCATTTTCTGCAAAATTTGCATTATTTGCACTGACAAGGACAATTGTTACAATGGATGGCTACATTAGACACAAACAAGCAATTATAATCATTTCTTTGTTCTTTTGTTGCCATGTGCAGCCAATTATGAAAAGTGCACAAGTTTTCATGTATATCTAAAAATAAAAACCATCTGAACACAATTAAATTGATTGCAGCATACAAATATGGCTAACTGGCATGTAAATATATAATGTTTGACTTTTTATCCCAAACTGATGACCAACTAACTCTTTGAAATTATTGCAAAACTAAAATTGTACAAATAAAATTTGTTTCATGGGCTTAGCTAAAGTAGGAGGAACAAAGTCCGCATAAGCTGAACCCAAGAGCTGAGATTAAGCTTGGCAATAGAATATTGATATCTTTATCAGTTGAAATTGAGAAGTGAACATTATTTTCGATATTATTAAATCACAAAATAAAGTAGTCGATAGTTTAAGACTTAAATAAATGATTTAACATAGCAATTTTGGTGTTCAAAAAGTTACTAGATCCCTTGAGGAAGTCAATTGGGCTACGACTATGCAACTTCATGGATGTATGTATGTATAAGCAGAAGACTCCTTTTTGTCTGGCAAAAGTTTTCAAGCAAAAGATTTTATCTGTCAGAAACATACTTTTTTAGTAGAAGCTCCAACTTTTCTTCGTTTTCGTTTTGGCGTGTCAAAAGTTTTATTTTTTTCTGAAATTTTAATATGCTTACTTCCATTCCATGGAAAATTGTCCCCAGCATTTGATCCCCATTTGCTTCTGGGCACCCTTTCAGCTAATCACATTAATCAATTTGCAGGTTTGTTTTGTAGGTGCTAAATTAATTATGCAAATTTCATGTGTAAATTGTGCGTAATTTGGGATTTGATTTGATTTGATAAAAATGTGGCATCTCAGTATAAATCACATCACATTTTTCTCATTCTGCATAATTCAGTATTATTACTTTTTGTTTGCATATCTGGCAAGTAGAGAGACATCATCACTCACACACTCACTCCCACCAATACACACAAAACACGTGTCACTGACCGCAGAAATGGAGACTGAGAACAAAAACAAAAATCAAGAGAATGTCACACGCAACAAATACGCACACAAACACACATACTAAACAAATGGCAGCAGCTATGAAAATGGCCGCCCATAAACAACGAAAATGAATGTCATTTCGATGGCTATTTATGCGCCTTTTAGTTGGCAGATTATTTCATTTTCATTTCCCATATGTATTTCTCTGTACGTGTGTTTCAATATAACCATTTATATTTATTTATTATTTATTTCTGGCCACAGTCTGGTTTTTATTTAATATACTTCCCATTTTCTGTCCTGTCAACGCTGCGTATGCGTTATACAATTATTCTGACTCCAAGCTTACATTACACAAACTGCATATTTAAGAAAATTTTTGTCGAATTAAATTGGTCAATCATTAAAATTTATTAAATATTTAACAATTAAATTTAAATTTGTTTAAATGATTAAGAGTGTATTCAACTCTCGTTTTGCAGCCCAGAGTAGCTAGTTTAATAGCTATTGGATGCCACATCTTAGACTTAGTCTACCCACATCACATAGATGCTTGTCACAAGTTGAGCAAATTGTTATATAATTGCATATATGCACTCACTTATTGTATATACACTCTATGCACATTTACTTTTATGTAATATTATACCGTCTTGCACTTTAGATTTTATTAGCACTTTTTGGTCTGCAGCAAATCGACCCAAACTCACTCACACAGAGAGTGCCAGTATGAGGGAGATAGACAAAAATAATAACAAAAATAACTGACCAACACTATAGCTATAAAGAGCACCCACACACATACACATGTCTTGGCAATTGTGTGTGTGTGAGAGTGTGCACAATATGTGCATTGAATGTACCACTTGACGACGTGCAACAACAACGTCTACAATTTCAATCACTTCCCTTGGCCAAAAAAAGAGCCATTAAAAGCCACTCGTAAAGCTTGTCGGAAGCAAGAAATAGCAACAGCAATGAAGAGGGTGAGGGAAAGAGTAAGAGGAAAGAAACAAAAATTCTCGTTTTCCAAATTGCAGCATCCAGGATCCAGCAGCACCCAGTGATGGTGGCAAATATTGAAACAGAAACTATTTGTTAGCTAGCCGTCAATTTGTTCGTAATGAGGCTGAGGTTCAGTCTAGAATTTGTTGCAAATGAAAATGTCTTTCAGCGTGGTAAATATTTTATGCTTTCCCCATTCGTTGTCTTCCCTTCCCAGTCTCCCTTTTGCCATTTTTAAGCGGTAGTAAATTTTTTAGTAGGTAACCACAGCAACAACAACAGCAACAATGAGAGCAAGCAGCAATGTGAAGCTCTGCCGGAAACTGGCGAGTCAACTTCCGTTTGTTGTATATATACATATTTATACATATATACATATGTATGTATGTATGTGTGTGTGAGAGTGAGTGTGTGAGTGTATATGTGTATGTGCGGCGTGCGGGGAGCTCTTGCAATTTTCCAGTTGAGTTCGTTTTTCATTTCCGTGTTATTTGTTTTGCATGTAACCCTCATCCTCCCTTCCCTCATCTCAGCGGCTTTTTCTTTTGTTGCAGACTTTTTTTTTTTTGTAGCTGGCTGTTCTTTTTTGTTTTTGTCTTTTTTTGGCCAGGCCTGATATATTAACATGGTCGCAGCTGCCATTTTAAGCATTTTTGTTGTAATTGCTTCTGTGTCTCGTTCTTTTCCTCTGACTCTTAGTCTCTCTCTCTCTCTCTCTCTTTGCCTGGCATACTCGGGTGTGTTGTAATTGAATTTCATTTCAGCGTACTCAAAAAAAAAGACGAAGAAACGAAGTAGGCAACTGTAGAATAACTGTATAATTTCATATATGCATGTATTTCCCTTTACCATCTTAACTGTATATCCGAGGTACAATACCTACATACTTTTACTTTCCTATGTTATGCATTAAAGTTTTGTCATTCAAATTTAATTCGCCTTCTCAATCATATTAAACTAGATTATACATAACTGCTCAATTGCCAGAGAAGACAAATTAACTATTATTGAATTTTGGTATCGAAAAAATTAGTTTTGCTTAAGAATTCTAAGATTGTATATGTTGTATATGTTTATATTCGTATGATACAAATATCTGTGACTCTTGGATTTTAAAAATTTAACAACAACTTGTAGTAGGCCCAGTGTCTAAAGCATAGGAAACAGTGGTATTGCAACCACTGTTTAAGCACCGTTATAACTATTGATATTGATTCCTCACTCTCTGATTTCATAAAGCGTCTCTCGCTCTGCCTTGCAAGCGAAGATGCTCTCTTTATTTAATGAATATCTAACTCTCTAACTACTCTGTCTGCGAGCAGAGAGGCAGTTTGTAAGCAATAACCAAAGTGATCAGATCAATTAAATAAAGCAACGAGCAATTAACAAAGTAACAAATACATATAATTTATACTACCATAAACGTCCAAGTTTTTGTGAACGAAATGATAAAGAGGTTATTCGAGTCCTTAATTCTGCTAATTTCCGATGAAAAGATTGGACTATAATATTATTAAAAGCCATACACAAATACATACATAGTTCCATTTGGTGAAATGTGTTTAACTGAAACAAGGCATTTGATAGTCCAAAAATCGGAATTCAGTGAACTTTAATTGACATGCTGCTTCTCACGTATTGTAAACATTAGTCGTCGCATGTTCATTTTCATCTCTTCATATTATGCTTCAAATAATTGCCTAGCCGTTCACGTGGTCTTGGACTGCATATTCTTAATATTTATGCAAATTGCCTAAATAGAAATTATGCTGAAAATATTGATGTTGGTTGTGTGCATAATAATTTGTGTATGTAGCTACATATCTTTGTATGTATATGCGTAATAACAGTTATTTATTTGACAAGTATGTATATACAGATACATATATGTAAATATATGTACTCTTACAAGTTTTTCTTGTTTGCCAGTTTGAATGCTCTGCCTAAAAAGTATGTACTCTTTATTCATGTGTTAGTTGTCCCTTAGTTAGCCCCTTAAATGTGTGTCCCATATGTAAGTTGAACCCAAGGGCATACAAAAGTCGGCCTGACTACTGTTGGCCCGATTCTATGATTGTATACTTTTTGTTGGTTTTGTTGTAGACAAATATTTTCGTCCAAGGCACACACACACACACACTCACATTCACTCACTCACACAATTCGAAAAAGACCAAAGAGTTGTATAATCAAAGCAACGGGAGAAAAAGGCGTCGACTTGGGCGTGGTAGAAATAAAAGTAGAAAATTTTGTTATTTTTGAACTTTTGCTCACGAGCGCCCTCAGGTAGCTTGTTAAACATTCTTCGGGTTGGTTTTTACTTTTCAGTATTTTCATTTTACTTTTTTTCCGCCGAGCTACTTTCCTTTATTTTTGCTGTTTCTGTTTTTGTGTTGTTACTGTAGGTGCTCGTTTGCAAAAAGGGAAAACTTCAACTTGGAACATGAAAATTTGCATATGATAAGCAAATAAGCAGCAAGGGTTATTGTTGTTGTTGCTGCTGGCAGGTTGCTGGCAAAAGTTTTATTAGATTCTTCTTTGTAGGAGTGACTGAGGGTCAGAAGCAAGGGAAAGGGAGTAGAACTGTGCGCTCCTGTGGTTATGAATATGCTGGAGGACCCCAATACAAAGTAAACGTCAAAAAATATGCGAAACATTTGAAAATTATTTTTGCATAAAAGAAATGAAACGAAGAACAGCCACAACACATTTGCGACTCATGTGTAGCCACCGAAAAAGGGTTGTAAATGAGCTGAAACATCAAAACATTAAGTAGCCTAGCGTGAAACCAAAAATTGAACAAACCAAAGCAAAAAGTTATGCCATAGAAAAGCGGCTTACCGACTCTTCCTACATCTCCCTGTCAATGCTTTAAGTCTTCATTTTACTACCAAGTAGCAGTGGAGAGGCCAAATGATGTGCAAATATGCGTAAATTGCACACACAGAATAGCTGGGTGTACAACGCGTCGTATGCGCTATATATATTTAATATGAAGAGTTTCAAGCTTTCAGGGCACAGACAGAAAGCTAATTTTTCACTAGCTGCATTTGAAAAAGGCTACATATATCACTCCCTGCGGCAGAAGCGGGAACAGAAACATGAAACTTAAAATGCATTTGCTTTCAGCGTTTTGTTTTAGTGTTTTAAATAAAATATTAGCATTTATTGCCTCTTGCACTCAGCGGGCTATTTAAGGGAGAGGCAATGGGCCAAAGGAAGAGAACAAGAGAAGGAGAAAGACAAGTGTGTAGCAAAGTTTCAACTTGTTCTAAGTGCTATGCAAAAAAAGGGTTGGCACATGGTATTCGTTAAATAGCGACATACCTGTATAACATCAGTAGCAGCAACATGAATGTGTGGAAATCAAAATGTACTTTATTTGCAATATCCTCGACAATCACTTACAAGCCACAGACAGAAGCTCTCCAAGTGTAGAGCAAATGATGTTTCATTAGTCAGATTCCATTCACCCGCTCCTCCAAAATGTTTAGCTTAAGTTGGCTGCTGCTCGACTTGACTATCTCTGCGGTTAATTTGTTTTAAAGCCACATAAATTGTCTGCCATCTCCTTGATTTCCTATCCTCTTTCCATGACCCACTACAGTACATTAAGCGTTGCATATTGCAAGGGGCAAAATGGAAATACAAGACACACGCTTTTATATAGCGACGGAAAGGAGAATAAGCAGTGCCAGTTGCCCGTCCCCCATAGCCAAATGCGTTTGCACTTAAACCAATTGAGCTTTAAACGCCTGGCTCAATAACCACTAGCAGGAAAACAGAAGCGAATTCACCATTGAGTAAAACTTCAACAAGAGTAGTTGAATCCCCTCAATATGGAAAAACCGGCCCTGCTTAAGGAAGAACAACTTTCACATGGCCACGGGGGGTAGAGAACAAGTAAGCGATAGAGACTTAGAGTCGACACAATGGGATATGAACTCGATTTTCTTGGAAATGCATCTCACTTATGGACCGTTGCATTCAATTCAATGTCATGTCACTTGTTTCTGTTGCATTATTCTTTGGTAAACTGTTACTGCTTGAAGACTATTGTATTCGGAGCCGGCCAAAACGACAACCAAAATGAAGCCAATCAACTGACACAGGTGGAAATATTTTCGAATATTTTTATGGTTCCATAAGCCGACATTGGCTTTACGACTTAAGTTCAACATAAAAGCAACAAAAACAAAAAAACAAAACAAAGCAAAAGAACAGAGGAGAAAAACTTGGCCACAAGCAAAAGCTTTCAAGCGCTTTTATATGCTCATAAAAATCCATGAAAAAGTTTCATACGACACGTAGGCCTGGCCAAGTTAATTATGTTTATGCAATAGCATTTACATAAGAAAGACCAAAAGAGCAGCAGACGAAAGGAAAAGGCAAGAAGAGGAGAGGGAGGTAGGAATTCATACATCAAAGTTGCAGACAGTCCTAACAAATTTGTATGCATAAATAGCCCGAGGTGTAAATTTAATAAACGAATTACGAAAACATGAAACATGAAATGACGACAACAACTTCAAGTCCAAGACCAAGTCCAAGTAGCAAAAGTCGGAAGAGACAGAAAAGTTACACTCGTAATGTCACAGTTAATGCTAATGTGAATGTGGCAGAGGAAAAATTTATTTAGCATAAGGCAAATTAAAGCAAAACTTCTCAAGAAAGAAACAGAAGCACATTGTTAACAAGAACTGAGGTAGCATGTAGATTTGACGTAGTTTCATTTGTCCCTCTCTTTTTTTTTCAATAAACTGTATGATTTCGTACATTAAATACAAACGAAAAAATTGAGGTCAGAAAGTAAAAAAAAAAACACTAGGAATAGTTGCACTTTTTTTTTAAGTAATTCTGAAAAATTCCACCTGACATTGTGGATTCCATAGTCTCCTTCTGCTCCTAGTCCCGTCTCTTTGAAAAATTTTCACTGCACGCAGCTCGAAATATTTATAGCATACTTTTAGTCTTTTTTTTTTTAGTTTTACTTTTTTCACTAACAAACTATATAGAATGTTGAGTCTTGCGGCTATGAAACAGCATGCCAAAAAGCAGGGTAGAAATGCATAAGCCACGCCTACTTCAGTACTAGCAGGCTGAAAATATGTAGGTTGCCATCATAGCGCTTGCTGTGCATCCCATTCTCATCTCCCTTCATGAACTAGTTTCGCGTTCGCTTTAAATTATCTTTGAAGCGAATGGCGGAGGTGGGGGGAATTGGATGAGCATAGGGATGAGGCGCATAAGGAGAAGGCGGGGGAGGAGATATATAAAGGCTGGAGGATGGACATGAAAACGAATTGCCGCAGGTGTCAAAAACACACAGACAAAGTCAATTTGCGCTAGTAGACGACACAACAGGGCAGGGCAGGGCTGGGTGGAGTATGAGTGGAAGCTGCTCATTACGCGGCGCCTTTGATGTGCATCAAGCTGGCGAAAAGTGCCAGCAGGCAGGCAACAATAACAACAACAACAAGAACAGCAACAACAACAAACAACATTACAACCAGCAAGTGGCCCAGCCCAGTCGCTGATTATGATCATGATGATATTATGGTACCTAGCTACATACATATATATGTACATACGTATGCCACGTTCCAAACACCAAAACTGAAATGAAATGAGTGTCTAAACCGCAACAAAGCTCTCAGTTTTCCACAAAATTTCATGGACGGCTGATAGCAGGTGACTGGTAACTAGCTGGTGGCAGGTACTACGTGGGTAGCAGGTGGATGTCAGTTGTAATGTTGTGTCGATGTCAGCTTCTATTTATCTTTAATGCATACAAATGATGCACTAACTGCAAATGGAGACGAAGACGACACGCTATAAAATCAACACACACCATTTTCCCAGCAGTATCGCATCCACCGCATTTTCCTTTCCTGTCTTGACAAATTTACCCCACTTGAGCTTGTCATACTTTGCCACACTCTGTCTCCGTCTTTGTACTTAAATCTAATTCACTAGAGAATCAACGCAACCAACAAATGCGCATAAACTTTAAAGTTATTGCAACTTAAAAGTATCTCAGTACACGGCGTGTTACAAACTAAGATGGGGAAAGGCTATATTATTTGCATATAGAGTGAGAAAAACTTGTAATGTGGATTAGAAATGGAATTTTAAGTTAAATCATGTCTAACCCATTACCATCAAGTCACCAACTCTCCTAACAATTTTATGAAATCTCATATTTATTTTTTTGCCAATATCCTTTTTCATAAAACAGGCAGACTATATTCATCAATTCCTCTCCGTTGATTGTCAGCAATCAGAAATTTGAAATTAATAGTCCCAATGTTTACTGAGATTTCAACATACCAGAGAGCCTGTTGAAATGACTTTTGCCTATAAATTGGTTGTTGTTGATAGATAGATACAAACTAACACTAAAATGGAAAATAAAACAATTCCGACAAAAATGGGAAAAATGGCCACTGGGATCTCTGGTGAACTTAACACATGTGGGTAGTGAGCTTGGAACGGAGGCATCATCTGACAGCTGCCAAAAGCATGTCAATATTTCAAAGGTGTGCCGACATTAATCAAAATAGCATAAAGAGAAAAAACAAAACACGAACGAAAAATGAATGTGAATAGAGAATGGGCAAGACGATAGAATCAATTTTAGCATCGATTGCAAAGACCTTTCTATACGCTTCCACAACTAAACTAGGGATTCATCCGACGAGGCAAATGAAATTTATTCCATCTTTTTATTCGACTATAATTAAGTAATTTGAAAGTAGATTTAACAGGCAAACAATTTAAATTTTAATTATCCTTATGATGGACAATGTTTGCAACTATTCGGAATCAATATACACATTTTTGAGAATTGGCATAGTGTATAAGGTGAAATATGGAAACAAAAATAATTGGCCACATGTGTGTGGAGCAGAAGATTTGGGCTCGGAGGACAAGGACATTGACCGCGAAAGGTTAGTTTAGGTGTGACTGCCTGGCCCATACCAGCAATTTGTGTCATTTGATATTCGCAAAAGATTTATGAGTTAATTAATGTAACAGACATTGAGAAAGGCCACAACAGAAGCCAGTCATAGATTGCCTCTCTGCTCTGCTCTGCTGTCCTTTTCATGCTCTCAGTTTATTGTTTTGATTATGATAAATGTTTTGTGGTCGGAAACGGAAATGAAATTCTGTAGCCGATTGTTGGTGATAAGTGTTTTAAAGCTGAAGCTTAAACATTTTTTCCTGTTTGTAGTTTAAGCGGGCCAATATACCAAAAAGAGAAGGAAAGAAGGGAAATTGTGGTTGGCATATACACACAGACACAGAAACACACACACACACAGGCAGAGAGAGAGAGAGAGAGAGTGACAAGTAGACAGGCGACTGCTACTGTGGGTCTGTCTCACTTGGTCGTAACTCATTCATAGCTCATAACAGGCACTAATATTGAGTGTCGATTTTGCCAGGACATTGCACCAACCAAGCAGGCCATGTCTGTGTCACCGTCTTTCTCTCTCCATCTCACTTTGCGAACAATGCAGCTGTTTTCCCTCAATTTTCCCAGCCTCTCTCTTAAATTTTTTATACACGTTTTTTTTTTTTATTGTGACCTGCTTTTTGTGTCAACGATGGCAATGGCTGCAGCTGCTTCATTACGGAAGCTGTATATCCTGTTAATAGTTTAACATAAACTGTGGTAAAAACTGTAGGCCGTCGGTATACTTTATTGATTATCGCCTTGACTGTCACTTGACTATATTTGCTAACTCTCCGTGTCCCGTCGCTGCAAACCGATACAGTTTTGTTTCCAAGCACCCAAAACTAGATGCATTATAGCTACATTACATTATAGCTTTTCATTATAAGTTTGTTATTTGGTCTATGACCAAAATACAGTCAAAATTGGAAAAAACCTTGAATGTCTTCTCTTCTTATTTTTTGCAATTTAAATTCGAATTTAATCAAGCGATATAATATCTTAAAGTATTTATTCTGTGTATCAAATGTATACTTAGGGCCATAAATTACTTCAGCTTGGACAGCAGCTGCAAAATGTTGCAAAAGAAAACCAAAATCTGAAAATTTCATTTTGATTTTCATTTGCTATGCAAATTTTCGCCTTGGCTCAAGGCTGAATTGGCCATTTGACTAATTATGTGCGGAGTTTAATGCTATGTAGAAATTGATTGATTGATTAATGGTTGGGCAAATTGTTATTGTAAAACAGATGTTTCCGCTCCCACTTCATTGTTATTTAATTAGCACATCAATAACCAACAAAAAAAAAGGAAACCAAAACAACAAATAAAAAAATAATATCGCTTGATTAATGTTGTACAGTTGCATCAAAGGCCAAAACTTTGGGTGGTAATGAACGAAAAAGACTGGCGGGAAGTGTACGGCTCTTGCAGTTTACAGTTAAACATAGTGCAATCAATAAATGACAGCTAATTAAAGCCATACATACAAACATGTACAAAAATATGTGCATATTCACATGGAAGCCCACGCTATGATAATTATGATACACAACAAGGGATACGCAAATTGTCCTTGTGGCATTTTAAATTGCAATTGTGAAAAGAGTCCAAACCAAAAAGACAGTTTGAAAAAGAGAGCACGCAAAAGGGGACGAGAAAGAGAAACAAATTATAAATTCATTAGCATTTAACAGACATCGGTAAGCATTTGTAGTTGCAAGAAAAAATTCGTTGTGCCCTGCCAATTATTATTTTCATTTGACGCTTTGCTTTTGGCACTCAAACTCGAGTTCAATTCAATTGAATTCGCTTCCATTTTGCTGGTTTTCATTTGTCCGGCTCCATCAATGTTGCGAAATATGATTATTGTCTGCACTGATAATATGAATTGGCCCTTTGAGTGTTATTTATAGATCTGGTCCTGGCCCTGGTCTGATTGCAAATAGAAATTCTTGCATAATCAAATAACATAAATGTATATAACAATTTTTCGTTTCTTTATTTTGCTGGCACAGCAACATCAACTGGATAAAAGTAGTTGACTTTTGCATGGGCATGCATGAATTATTCAAATCCTCATGAATGTGTTGTGCATTGGGGCGCAATGCATGCAACTGCAACTGCAACGGCAACTGCGAAAACCAGAACCAAAACTGAAACTCAAACAGCATAAACTGCAGCCACTCGTATTGGATTGAGTTGGACTGCCTGTTCTTCTAAACTGTAATGGAATTACAAAACAAGGCAGGGCAAACAACACTGGCAAATTCAACATGAAATTGATATACATGATAACAGTGGAAAAAATTAACAATTGAATGGTAAAAAATAGCTCACAATCTTTTAATATCAAAAACTAGACCTATTGGTGAAATCCCTAATTTAAAGTTGACCGGAAATTTATCATAGACCAAATTTGTTTTATATTTTGCTTCAGCTAAACAACTCTTAAAAATGTGGAATACAGTTTTACGATATTATGACAAACAAACAAAACTAAGGAAAAAGAAACCGATAAAAATAAATTTCAGTTATTCTGAGCTGTCGATATTTCATTGGGCTGTATTTAAAGTTTCTATTTTCCCACCTAGCCCACAGTGCCATAGGTCAAATTGTAAGCAAATAAACAAAATGCTGCAGCAAGTAAATACAAATTTACTCATACGAATACAAATACACACAAACAGAAAGAGAGTAAGAGGAGTGGAAATAACTGAACAACAATGCTGCAATCGATTACACAGATATCCACATAACTCAAATTCAAGTTAACAAGCATTCAACCGCCAACCACTTCAAATTTATTGAGTTCGTACAAAGGAGCCGACAAAAATTGAATGATAATTTCTATAGACTTTTTTTATTTTTTTTGTCTGGGAAATTTGATAAAACTACGATGACAACCATTTATATATTTTTTAGTTATTTTTATGTAATAGATAACTGAATATTTATGTATCTTGAAAGCTATGAAAATAATCGAAAGAAAAACTAGAAGAGCTGAGCATAGTTTCATTATTCAATGCAAATCCCATGCATTGGCAATCAATCAGGAAGCTCAAGCTCATGCTTCTCCCATTGCTACTTTTATGCTTCCTAGTGGTGGCATCTGGCAATGTGATTTTCAATTTCCAATTTCACTTCTATGCAAAGAAGAGGACGATGATGATGATGATGACTAGCATCAAATGACTGCAATGTATGCCAACTATTGACACAGAACTCTCACTCTCTCAAACCCACAAAGCACTTGAGCAAATACACGGCGAGCCGACAAACTAGAGACAGACACCAAACCCAATACCCAGACTTACTTCCAGTCCTTTAGTTCAAACTCAGAGACAGACGAACTGATGATGAAACTGAGGCAGCAGTTCTGTCAAATGGCTGGTCTTTATTTCATATGTGTGTAGTAATGATTGGCTTAATACATATAATGCCATGACTTTGCTCTGAATCTATTACACTTGAGTCAAATTAAATTAGATTTTAAAATGGTTCTAGAAAGCAATTATCTTGCGATTATAGGGAATGTTTTTTTTCTAGTATGTGGTTTCCAAATGAAATATCTATTCTGTTTTCTCTTTAAGGTGTGGTTAACTTGATCTAATGGCATTCAATGTGTGCAAAATCAAAGCTACTTCAAGCAGATGCGATTCCCATTATTAACAATACCTTTACAATTCACCCAACTGCCACACCCTTAAACCAGTATCCTTTGCCAGAATTCCTAACACACCCATGCAGATGGCAAGTGCATTCAATTACTTGATGTGTCTATAGAGCAACAACAATGTATCGGTATTTGTCTCTGGCTGTGATTCGTTTACCACCCACCTCGTTCACTTTAACCATCCAACTATTCGACGTTGTTGTCGTCAGAGACATTGCCTTTCCAACAATTGCCATTTTGTAGCTGTGGCAGATGAGAATTCAACAAAAAAGAAAAAAAAAACAAGAAATTGAAAAACGTATAAAATTGATGGATAAAATGATGCAATGGCGTTGGCTTTTCCAGCATTCTTAGCATCAGCTTTTGGATTGTTTATCTCTGAGAGTTCTGATAGCTTTCCACCAGAAGCCAGGTGTTTCGTATATACTTACAGTTGAGATACACGTATATATAAATGGGTGCAGTTAAACAGTGGAGGGAGTGAAACATTTTGGGCGCTAACTAGCATACTTTAAACAGTTATTTAGAACACCTTACCAGGAAATCGAATATCATGTTAACTTACCTGTAAAAAAAAGAGAAAACATTTAAAAAATTAATAACTTTTATTGTTATTTTGTTTGGTTTGATTGTGTTTTGCGCATGTCGTATTTAATTTGATAATTCATTAACCTAAGGGAAACGTAAACGATCCAAAGAACACTTAGAAAAATTGATAGAAATTATTTTTTTTAGTAAATTTTATGTGTAATGAGTGTAAAATTGTGTCCCATAAAATGTTCTCACGTTTTAAAGAAATGCCCAAAAAAGTAGGCAATACAAATTTTTAAAAACAAAGGGCCTGCTTAGCCGAAGTTTGCATACCCTTGCAATTTTTCTTACCTACAAGTGGCAACAAGAAAGAACCTTAAAGCCTTTGAAAAGAAGTGTTCTTACAAAAGAACGCCTAAGGAGCAATTAATATTACCAAATTAACTTGCCTTCAATATCTGATGAATTTCATAATCAAACAGAGCAATTGTTTCGTTTTTCTCCAAGTGTCTGTAAGCCAAATGCCAAACAATAAAGGTCAAACACAATGCTCTTAACAGATTATAACATTCGAATGCAAATACAGATGCAAATACAAATACAAGTACAAACAAAATGCCAATCAATGAATCATTATTATTGTTTTGTGCCCATATTTAATTTGTAATCCCGAAACAAAAGACTCAGTCAAGACAATTAGCAATAGGCAACATTTCAAACAGCAGATGATAAGTTGAATTTAATGACTTTAATAATTAGTAAGTAGCCTTACTTAACAGTTCCGGTTTCAATTCAAAAGCTCAACTGTCGAGACTCACATTAGCTCAGGTAGAACTGTGGTCACCTGGTGGAAAAGTATTCCACGTGTGACGTGGACTTTATGGTGGAAAACTGCACTGGGGCTGAATAAGCCAACCAGTCCGCAAAAACCAACCAAAAAACAGACAGCTCTATAGAACAGAGGAGAGGGCCTAAACCAGCAGGAGTAGCTAAAAAAAAATACATTTTCCAACCAGGCGATGTGCTGTCATTGTCCAGCCGCCACTTACATACCATGCCGTAGCGCCCCCTTCCTCTCCCGGCTTTGCTTGCTCTTACTCTAAGGACTGTTGCTTTTTGTCATAAACTCTAATGTTAAAATGTACCTACATATACTTATATATATATATATATATATGTATATATATAAATTTATATATATGTGTGTATTTTTGGGGAGACTTTTTACTTTTGTCGCTTGGTTTTTGTTGATGTTGCCGCTATTTTTGTGTGTATATGTGTGGGAGTGGGACTTGGTTAGTCGGGTGGCTGTTAATAATGCGTTGTCCTGGGCCTTTTTTTCTGTGTGTGTGTATTCTTTTCTTTTTTGTTGTCGCAGCTGCAAAACTCATGCTTTTGATATGGCAGATAAGCCCCGCATAAAATATTTTATTAGCCAGGCTCTTCGAGCTGCACTCTCTTGACTTGACAATGAATATGAGTCAAAGAGAGAGAAGGAGAGAGTGCGAAAGACAGAGAGCGAGAGAAGACGACAAAGAGAGCAAGTCCGAGACATAATGTTCCTTCATAATGGCATCGCTGGCGCCAGCAGCAAAAACTGCCTCACAACTCTCTTTGTCGGTCTCATACACATGAAGTTTTTTCGCTATTTTTTTTTTATTTTAAACCCAATTGGAAGGGTACATTGACATTTTGATCAAACAATCAACGTTTTTTTGTTTTCTTAAGTAAATGCTTATATAAATTATACGTCATAAAATAAATATAAAATATGTCAATAAAAAAATACAAATTTAAGTTCACATTTTATAATCTCAAACTCATCAGATATAAACTAGTCCTCGCCACAATTTTTCATTTAATTTGCATCGTTTTCTTTTTCTTTTTTTAAACTAATTTAAATTTTAATGAATCTTATATGAGGACTGTCAACAGTTTCTTCACGTTAGAAGCTATAAAATGATGAATTACATTTTCTCAGTGCATGCAATATTCGTTGGTATCGTATTTAATTTCTTGGCCCGTTTGCTTTGTTTTTTGGTTTTATTTTGTCTTCGTTTTGGTGAAAATGAAAATTAATGAATGCTCGCAAATGCTTTTGGCATTGCGCCAAGTGAAGGCAACATACCAAAGACACTAAATTAAATGTCATATGTCAAGTTCTTTCACATTTCGTATGTACGTCTGTATGTATTTAAGTGTGTGTGTGTTTGTGTATATCGCCTTTGATACCCTGTGTTGGCTGAAGATAGATAGAAACATCGACCATATATTTTCCTTTTATTATGTTTCAACGAAGTCAGAAAGGATCAAAGAGTTCTACCATACCCTTGCCTCGTAAGCACTTTACGTTTATGTAGGACATTTCAAAGGGTATTTAAAAGTCGTTCCCTGGTCTTAAATTTAGACATTTTTTGCTTTGTTTTTATATGTGTTTTATTTCATTTCCAACTGCTGTTTGTCTTTGCCACGGCCCGCAAGTTAATTTTGCAAAACTGGCAGCTGCTGCCCCCTCTCACCCTCTAGTTCTCTGGTGCCAGCAGTCCCTTATTCCCCCTGTTTCCCCAATGTGCGCTTGATGTATTTTAAATTAAATTTCAATTCTTTGCTGTTGCTGCTTTTCAAATTCTCTATTCGGATTTTTTTTTTATCATCTAAGCTGGTGACGTGGCATAATTCGATTGCTCATACGCCATGATGTCTGTGGAGTTCAATTAGATTAAGTCAAGTACCAAAAAGCTGAGCTAAAAGGTTTATAGAAAAAATATTAATTTCATTTTGAAATTTTCCTGTTAATGTAAACACACACGTCGTGTGTGTGTGTGTGTATGTATGTATGTATATGTGTAAAAGGTGTCAGCAACTGTTCGCTTTTTTATTCTTTTGCAGAGTTTTTAATTATTTAATGGCTTGCGTCAGAGGTAATAAATGTTGACCCTGTGTTGAGTCAGTTTCTTTTTTCCCTTGAACCAAACTCTGAAAGCGAACACAAAAAACCCTCTCAAAGAGCTTAATAGTGCGCGCATCATTAAATCGAGTTTCACAAAAACATCACCCCGTTCGCAATATGCAGAAAAAAGAGTTTGTAAATTAACTTTGAAACGCCGAAATTTTAATACACTTGCCGATCAACAGAAATTATTATCAGTCGTAGATACTACACCATACAAAAGTTCTCGGAAATTAAAACAAAAATATTTGATCGATATGGAAAAGTTTCAAAATTCCAAACTTCTGAATACAAAAAGCCATTTATATAGAAATGAGAAAAAGTAATGCAGCCTTTCGCCAGTGTTTTTTATGAGCTTAATTACAAATCAATATATCAAAGGCAAAAGCATTTACCATTTTTTCTGCTAATTGCCATCTCGAATAGCTGCTGCTTTCAAAATTAGGTCTATTTGTGTAAATTTCATTCAAGATGCCACTAAGCTTCGCATTGAGTGTTCCGGTTGTCTGTCACTTGAATGAACTTTGCTTGAAATTGCTTTTGCTCTCGTTGTCGCAATTGCTTTTCTGCTTGAATTGGCTTACACACCCACAGATATACACAAACAAACACACACACACATTCATTCAGTTGATCAGTTTTATAAGCTGATTTCAGGCAATAATTTGCAATTTAAATGTGGCAAGAAAATGCGTTTACTTATGTGTGTGAAACCCCCAGACAGGTAATTTAACTCCTCCCACACACACACGCCCATGCATTGGGTGTTAAATTAAAATATAATATTGTAAATAATAAACGTGCCAGGAAAGGGTTTTTCTGTTTGCCTTTTCATGCCACGCAACCCGTAGGCTGAAAAGAAATATTAAAGTCGACAAAATGTATGTGACAGGCAGCAGGAAGCGACTCCATAAAAAAAGATAGATATTGATTATCATCAACAGACGTGTCGATCTAACCATGTTTGTTTGTCCATATGGCATGCGTTTGTGTTATATGATATCAATAAGTTTTATAAATTTATAATAGTCGTTTTACTTAATGCATGGTATACCGAAGTCGATGTACTGGTTTTGTTTTATTTGCTGTTTTCAGCATGATTTTCATTTATTTTCTGGACAATTTTTGCTATTTTACACCGAAGAATAAAAAATCCAAAAGCCTTGTGACGGCTTAAGTAAATCATTTTTTTCTACGGATTGCTTTTTCAATATTTACGTATGCAGATTAGCTATGGAAGAATTGACAAATTGCTCTTTTAGTTTTAAAGGTTCTGATCTTTACCACATTGGACTATGTTTGGCTTCTTTTTCACTCATTTTTTTAGGGCCAGTTTGTATACACAGTGCTCTTAAGACCTTTTGATTCTACGGCAAGGCTATTTTATACTAATTGTAAAGCGTATTTAATTGCACGTCAAAGAGATTCTTGAAAAACAGAGTTGTTCACCATAAATTTGGTTAAAAGCAAAGTCATGCCTATATACCCCAGGCTCCTGACTGACTACCTCCTTTTTTCCTTTTGTTTTCTCATTTATTGCACTGCCAACTCGGAGCGGTTCGGTTGTTTGTGTCCTTGTCGACGTCGCCGTCGTCATCGTTCTTGGCCTCGTCCTCGTCACGATACGGTTTCCACGTGTATAACTTATTTATAAGGCTTTTACGCACAAATACACAAAAATTCAGAGGGAGAGGCAGAGAGAGAGAGTCAGAGAAAAAAATACAAAAGGCAATGCCAGTTGAGTGTTTGAGCGGTTACCTACATACACTCTTGGCTCGGCTTTAACCCGCTTTCAGCAGAGAATTTGCGAATGGACTTGGCGAAAAGTGGGGAAATGAAACGAAACATGTCCTTTGTGTGCGCTTACACATGTTCGTCGACGGAAAATGGAGGCGGCCAGTCCGACTTCTGTTTGCATTCACAGTAGTTTCGGCAATTTTCTTGTCATGGGTGCCATGATAATTGCGTCTTTGTCTGCTTGACCCCTTTTTCCATTAAAAATGTAGAACGTATATTTTCTAACGACTCAGCAATATGAGTGTGTGAATATGTAAGCATAAATATCACATATTTGGCAATTGGAGGTTAGGGAAAAGGTCCAAGTACACTCTTTATTATTTTCCATACTATAGGATTATGTACAAAGTGTACGTTGATAGTACATATATTCCTGTTCATAATGGCTATTTCATTTCCATCCAGAGATACAGCTGGATTTCATTTATTTACTTATTAATGTGTATCTGAAATCCGTTGTTTTTCTTTACAAATTTAATTTTTATTCTTTTTCATGAAATTCGAACACTCCACTTTTTTTTTATTCGATCTTCCGTCCCTCGCCCTTTTTTCTATTGTAAATTATTTTTTCTCGCCATAAAGCAGCTTAAATAAATTCGTAATTATTTTAAACGTGCCCAAGTTGATGCCACGCCCTCGCCTGGCCTCCATTACGCTTTACAGGCGGAAAGTTTTTCGCACAAAGTTTTGCTTTTGCCACCACCTCTTTCCCCTTCCCGCAGCTCATTAAGTAGCACAAATTTCAGTTTTCTTTTGCAAGTTTTTGCTGGCCAGCAGGAAAAGGAGTGGTGACTAGAAGGAGCAAGGAGGGCGCTGGGGTGCAAGTAGGAGCGGTGGCGGTGGCGGTAGAGGAGGCATTCAAGTGCCGTCGCATCACACGCTAAGTAATTATGAATATTTTTAACGAACTTTTGCCACAGGCAGCCCGGCAAATCAAAATATTTCATTTCAAGCGAAAAGTTAGAGCGAAAAATAATTATTTCACCCAAAAATAGAAAGCGTCAAGGAAATATATATAAGAAAACTGCATTAAACATATATCTATGTATGTATGTGTGTGTATAAGTATATCCGTGTGTGTTTGTGTGGGCCGTGAGAAAAGTTTATGCTTTTTAGACTTTAGTTTTTTTCACCGATCTGTCCGGCAGATATCAAATTTTTTTATTTATTACATTTTTGGTAATTTAAATAATTAATTAAGCAAAAGTTAAATAGCGCAGAGCGGCAAACTAAACGAATTATGTGGCAAGATGCCAAAACTTTTCTTGTAGGGAGATTATAAAAAATTATGAAAAAATTATTTAAAATTTACTTCCATACAAAATTACTTTGAAACCACTGAAACGTTAAATATTTTTGTTATGCCATTTCAGTCCCCTCCAATAATTATTTGTTCGGTTGTTTGCTGAACGGATTTAACGGAAGTGATCTCCTCCACGATTCTCATAAATTCAAGTAAATAGTGCTGATGTCGCCGCGATCGGTCTTTCAAAATGCCACTCTAACAGAAATTTTAAATTTAACGGGAATGATCTCATCTGCGATTCTCATAAATTCAAGTAAATAGTGCCAAAACTGTTCTCTAATGGAAATTTTAAATTTAATGGAAGTTTTCTTCTATATTTTTTTGCAGCTTAGCCCAAAACAAAGCAGAAATAAAGGCACACAATTCTAGATTGGCGTAAAAAAGATCGGAATATGAGGAACTAATGTGAGTATAAACACAATAAAGTCACTTTAAGAAATTCTCATTTTTGGGAAGTCCTTTTGTTAACTAATCCAATTTACTACTTCGCAGATCTGTGTAAAACGAAAGTCGAGGAAATCAAAAGAATTTTCTAGCGAAATAAGTAAAGAAAGTCGGTGATTCTGAAAAATTCAGAAGAGTAAGAACTTTCATTTCCTATCTTCCAGTATTTGAGGAGTTTTTGTTTGGAATTCAATTCAAAAAGCTTTACTTCTCATTTACTTCAATTGCGATGAAAGTTTCTAACTTGATTACACCAAGTTCACTTACATTGCAAAGAACCCACAAATAACAGTAAATTATTCTAGAGGCTAAGATAAGTCGAGAAGGCAAGCATCAGTTTGATTGATTTCTTTTTGTTTGTGTGCATAAATTGACTTTGGTTTTAAAACCAATTATGGCCGAAAGTTAAGTGCAAGCAAGAGGCAAGCTGAGGCACTGGAAAGTAACCAAAGTTGCGGCTAACTTTGAACGTAATATTCTCAGACGAAAAATTTATCTTGACCAAAATGCATTAAAGGAAAGTTCTACTTCAAAGCTAATTATCATAAAATTAAAAAGAAAGGCTTTCACATCAGCCATCTTAATTGAATTCTGAAACAATGCAGCTGCACGTGGTGCTTGGTTTGGTCGAAAGCCAGAGCTTACCTGCGCATAATTTGATATGACAAAACTGTTTATTTTTTACTCCGACACATTCTTTGTATAAGAGCCTTAGAGCCGCCTTTGCTGTCATTTAATTTTATGCAGAATTTCAATGAATCAACTTGGTCTCTGTTCATCTAGGCAGCTTTGATGGCAAAGCTGCATAGATTAGCATAAAATCAACAAACAGCCAGCCAGCCAGCCAGTCAGCTAGCCAAGCTAACCACGCCCGAAACTTGCCAGGAAAAGTCATTTCGGTTTTCAATTAAAATAGCTGGCACCGGATCCCATATATCAGGCAAAGCGGTAAACTGCATAATTCACCAACATCGTCATCCATCTAACACTCGGAGCACCGAGTCAAAGTGTCCAAAACGGGAAGCAGGAAATGTAACGCTAATAAATTCGCAACTTGCGAAACTCGTAATTCTTAAATTCAGGCAGCCAAGTTTAACACAACACTAGACTACAGAACTCAAGTTTTGGAATCAACAGAAAGTAATGCAGACACAGGTCAATATACTAATAAGTATTTTCTGTACTTTCCTATTGAATTTGCTGTACAACTCTTGCGTTAGCAAATTTCTGCTGTTCAGTGTATTTAATTGGTTTTGCTGCTGAGCATCTACAGATTTCGGCCAACTCATTCATTCATTTGCTTCATTGTTGTGTGATTTGTTTGGTGTGCAACTGTTGGAAATTTATGTATCGATTGTGGCTGAGAGGAACAACAATAAAAACATTCGAATGCAATAAAACTAATCATGAAAGTTTGTCTAGTGAGGTGCAAGATTATCGAAGCAGAAATCAGATTAATTACCATTATGAATTTAACATTTTACTTATAATGAGACTTGAATCTACATTTAGATTTCCAAATATTCGCCCGCATATGACATATATAATTGTATTTGTCATATTACTTTCATGTCTTGTGTCATTAAAGGTCACGTATATATCGTGTTGTAGCACAAAGCAAAAGTTGGTCCTTAGCCTGGTTTATTTTCTTCCTTTTACGCTGCTTGTTACTTGGTTCTCAGAAGGACATTTGATTTTTTTATGATTATGTATTTTCTTGTAGCTATTTGACGTTCGTTTTTTTTTTTTTGTGATTCTGTTTCTGTGTTTAGTTAGTTGTTTGCCATCATAAATATTATGTCTGTCTGTCTAGGTTTTTTTTCGTTCCTTTTTTTTTATCTATATGTACAGGAGGGATTTATGGGGTCACATTCATTGCTGCTGTCACATTGAATATTTGTAGCTAGCATTGAACTTTAGCAAAGGTTTTCTCTTTTTTTTTTTTTTTTTACTTCTCTATGACATAACTTTGATTGTGTTGGATGTGACCAACGGAATGGAATAGGACGTGGGGGGGAGGAGTGAAGAGATAAACAGAGACAATTTTTGGAAAATACTCATATTTCCATCTAATATGCAAACTGACAACTTAAGTACGCTTATGTACGCATACATAAATGGATATTTAAGACACTCAACAACGAACGCACACACAAAGATTTTCGAGTCAGCTCCAATTCCACATTCCACTTCACTCCACTTCACGCCAATCCAATTCAATCCAAATGACAAGTTAATCATTTATTTACGTTGACATGTCATTGCTCAAGTATTTATTTACCTCTTGGCTTAGGCAATGTAGGTGTCAGACTGTGTGAGTGTGTGTGAATAGGTGAAGTCTAAAAACCACACCCATTTGACTTAATGTGTTACTTACCCTCAATTTGTTTAGAGAGTTCTATAAATCTATTAATTTTCTTCATTTTCTAACTCAAATTATTATTTACATTAATATTTTAGTTGATTTTATGATCAAATCAATAACTAGCAAAATAATAATAATTTTGCATATTTACGGTTAAATTGCTTTCTTGAATTATATGCCTACACATAGCAAAACTCAGTTAGAAAATGATAAACATATTAAGCAGGTGACAGCTGGTTGTCGCAAAAAGGAAAGACAATGAGGCAAGACAGAGAAAGAGACAGGAATAGAGAGCGTATAATGCTGAAGCAATGGCGGTTTTCAGGTGTTGGTTTTTTGATGACAGCATAAAAGGCATGCAAAATGTTTAATCCCCGAGACGTTTTCAAGCTTAATTACGTGTTTACCACTGCCTTAACTCATTCACCCAGCTTAAGCGCGGTAGACATAAATGGTTGTGTTTATACGTGTATGGTACATACGCACCCCACAAACAGCTGGGTATATGCACATAGTTTGTAGAATCATCTTTTCTCTCTGCAGCATCTTTAGCTCGAAAAAGTATGCTACAAATTTTATACTTTCTAGCATATTTGCCGCAAAGCATACGCATAACACAAATTTTTGAATATCTTAACGAAAATGTGAAATATTTTATGGTCTGCCCTTAAAATGAAGACAAAGAAGTGAAACAAGAAGACGAAGAAGAAGAAGCTGAAAATACCAATCAGCGCGCCTGTCAGCCCAACTCGTGCTTATCGCCAAGTTTTTGATTTGCTTTAAATTTTTTTTTTTTCCATCTTCCCAGCTTTTTGCGAACGTAAAACATGACCAAAATGGTCTGAAATGGGCTAGGATGAACTGAACTGCGTTTTCTTTTAAGGCTGGGCACAATCGTCTTTTTTGTTTGCTTTTACATTTTTTTTTTCTTTCTTGTCTTTTTTATTTTGCGTGCTCTGGCATCCCTTTTTCTATAGAAGATGAGGCGCTTCCCGCCTAGCCCAAGCGCGGCTCAATTATATAAATTTTTATGAGCCCGCCACCAAAATTTATGCGCGCGTTCGTCTCTGTCATTTAAACACAACAACAAAAATAAAATCCAGGACAGTGTATGGAGGCCCAGCAAGCAGCTCTTGTTATTAATAGTTTTTTCATTGACATAAAGACTAAAGTCTGGGCAAATGTTTAGAGAAACAACAAATTTTGTGTTCAAAAAAGTTTTGACCAGACTTTTTGGAGACTTTTACAATATTTATGCAGAGAAATTTAATTCGCTTTCATTTTGTTGTTGGCAAAGAAAAGGGGAAAACTTTATTTAGATTCTTGCTATCCCTGAACTCGACCTGATTATGCCAGAGGGATTGGCTTTGATGGCGACCGTAGAACATGAGCATATTGATTGCCAACAGAAGCTGAAAAGGTGCTGGCAGCCCAACATACACATACGCTCACATATACACATATAAATACATATATACATATAAATGTATACTTGTAGTTTTTGGGTAAAGTTTTATGGCCATGGCTAGGAAATTTGTTGTTGCTGTTGTGAAGACTTTGCTTCTTGTTTTTTTTATGCTCAAAGCGATGCCAATGAATTGATTGATGTGTGGTGCCTGGGTTTGCGGACGTACTGAAAGCATACCCAAAGCGAAACCCAAAGCAAAGTGAAACCCCCAACCGAAAACCGAAAACCGAAACCGAGAGGCAACAGCGAAATAAAATGCACATAAAAGGCAAAACTCTAGCCCCTCATCTTCTCATCACACACATGCACATAAATTACAGTTTTACGCTGACATTTTACTATTTTCTTGCGTTCGCCTTGCTGGCTTTTCATTTTTCTGTTTCCGTTTCCATCTCCTCCTCCATCTGCTGCTCGCCCTTTTTTTCTTTCTTTAGTTTGGTGCGGCACTAAAATGCCAAAGCCAAACAACTTGGCTTTTGTCATATTGCACCACAGACTGCGGCATGGTGGTATAAACAACAAGATTTTATGCTCTGCTCTTCTCTGCTTTGCTCTGTGTTTGGGTCAAAAACTTCAAACATGCTGAAAATTAATTTAATGCGCCATTTTCATGGAAGAGCAAACTAAAAAAAAAAAAACCCCAAAAAAGAAAACCAAAAACAAAAAAAAAGAATGAAGAGAAAAATGATTGTAAATGGTAAAAATCATTGAGGCAAGGAGAGTGCAAACAGGCAAATGAAAATGTAAGCATAAGTGGCACACACACAACATTTTTTAACAATTTTATGTGCATAGACCAAAAAAAGTCTATGAAGAGAATGTGCGGGAAAGGGAGTGAAAGTGGGAGCAAAACAGGACAGCAAACAAACAAGCTCTGGGAAAAAAGCCAGATCCTCGACTCTCGACTCTCTTGTTCAGGTTGCACATATTTTATTTAACAGTCTGTTCAACGCACTCGACACACATTCAACGCTAGTTTTGGTGGCTCCATTAATTGGATGTGCCAGTTACAATGTCCCTTCCTTCCATCTCTAACCACCCTCCACCTTTTACTGTCTGCTCAACCATAGCTTCAATTAAATTCAAATTAAGGCTTTGGTCCTAAGCCCAAACAGATGGGCATAGATTTGTTGACCAGCCAGCCAGTATGACTTAAATGATGCCCCAATGACATGGCATAAATATTTTCCGTGCTACGATGGAGAAAAATTCAGAATTGGACAAGAAATATTCAAAATGTCTGGCAGTAAATCGATTTAAGTTCACGTGGCGTATGCGTAATATACATGGACGCGAACAGAGAACAATTTACTATTATACCAACTGTTATTTATGGCCACACGATAGCGAGTATAAAGTGGGCGGCTTAAAGTACTGTTTTGGGAATCGCTTAAAGATTCCCATTTTTATGGGAAAATTGCATAATAAACTTAACTGACTTTCACGCGTTCAACTGAAAACTGATTAAATTGCGATATATGTATGTACATGCATAAATGTAATTTTTGTAAAATTGATTTCATGCCTCAGATATAGAGAAGTGTCCACAACAAAGTCTTTTCCAACTTCCGTTTGCGTATGCCCTTAACTCAATCCTTTTTTTATCCACACACACACAGACACACACATTCATATAGCTGGCTCCAGTCTGAATGGTTGCCTGGGCACATATTATTCGATTCTTATTGTAATCGTATGAATATATTTCTCGCATTATAATGCTCAACAGAGCATCAGTGGCTTTTTCCTGCACAGTCGTTGACTTTTTGCATTTTTAATGTGTGTAAATGCGAATCTTTTTCTCGCCCTGCTGCCTTCTTTTCTCTTTCTCTCTCTCTCTCTCTCTCTCTCTCTCTATCCCACCCTCACACAATATTTTTTACTCTGTCTCTCTGTTTTTTTTTTCTCTCGAATTCCCAGTTTGCTGTGCCTTCTTTCTCTCAATAATTTCCGCTACGGCATTTTGAGTTGGGTAACATGCGTGCCCTGGCGCCGTTGCCAAATAGAGTGTAACGTCTGTAACCAAGTGTGAGTGTCAGTGTGAGAGAGTCATGTGTGTGCGAGTCGAGTGTGTGTGTGGCGCCATCAACTTGAAAAAAGTGTCAGCAAGCAAAGCCTTAAATCTCTGCCTGCCACTCTTTGTGTGTATGTATAGTACACACCTCTTCCACCAATAGCGAAATCGTATTTGTATCACTGCATTTGGCAGTTTTTTGCCTTGTAGCTCTACCATGCCTTGCCCAAAAGCATGCCTTTACTTGACTTGCTTTGCCTTGCCTTTCCTTGGCTTGGCAATTTCTGTTACGTTTTTCCGCCTAACAAACCGGAAGGAAGTTACTTTTTAAACGCAGTCCAACAACGAAGTTATAGGGGGGAAGGTATGTAACAGAGCTCGTGGACTAGCCTCTGGGCATGAGGTTCTACTTCCCTCACGGTGTAGCTGCCACAGTTAATTATGTTGCATGCGCGAATTCGCAATGCTTCCAGTCAGTGAACTGAAATTCAACGCCAATTAAAGACTCAACCAAACGAAATTGAACCATCGCAACATAACTTAAATCAGAATGAGAAAGTTGCAACAAAATTTAAAGTGTCAAAAAAAAAAAAAACAAATTTATAGATAATATATACTTAAGGGCATGCGAACTTTTTGAACATAGCTTAGAACCTTGCTTAATTTAGAAATATTTTAATAAATATGACTCGAATTTTATATAAAGAGCATAAGATTTTTAAATTTTCTTGATTTATTGATCAAAAATTTGACTGATCAACTTTAACTATTTATTCAGCCATCTCTTAAAATTGTAGTCAACAAGAAAGTGGCCGATTTTATCAGAGCTGTTTCTATTGAATTTGATATAATACGTTTTTAGAATGTCTTTCAAGCTAGAAGTTATTAATAGTTACTTCAACTTCGAAGCCTTATCCTGTCAATTACAACTCTTTAGGATAGTTTTTTTGAGGGAAAAAAAAGTTTATCTTAAACGCAGAGCAAACCACTTTTGTCAAAAGTTTTAGCTGTAACAATAGAAATTTTTAAGTTGCCTTTGGCATTTTACTCAAAACTTGTTGGTCTTCATTCGGGTACATAAAGTTTGCCTCTGCTCGGCTTGAGTTATTTTCAAGAGTAGGTGAAATTAAGCAGGGAGTGTTTGCATGGCTTAACCCTTTCCACTCATTACACGAATTTCCTTTCTCAGTAAGCAACCCTTTTTTGTAGTCATTTAAATTAAACACATTTTAAACTAGGACGAAAAGGAAAAATCATAGCAATTGGCAAATGGTCGGCAGACGCCCACCCAGACCACGGCTCGGCCTCAAACATTGTGTTGAGCAGGTAACTGTAAGCTGTCTAAGCCAAAAACCGTAAAGGGAAAACACGAGATATTGTATATTTTGTAGAAATGTGTGTCTGTCTCTCTTTGTGTGTGTTTGTGTGAGAGTGTATAACAAGGGTTGCCATAGTCCGACCCGGAGCGTGGAGGAAATTAAAGTGGTTTTTCTTTTGGGGTTGGCTTTTCTATACGTCTGTGTGTGTATGTGTGTGCAATATTTCGGAAATTACTTTGCACTGTTGGTGGTGGTTTCTGTGGTAACTTTGACACTCGCTCTTGGATGTTGGCTACATTCATCGGTGGCTGGCTCCTCTCTTATTCCGAAACGTTTTTGGTTTCGTGAATTTTTTTTGTTTTTTTAAGTTTTCGGGTTAAACCTGCACCACCTTTATGAAATGACAAAGAGGTGAAGGCAAAAAACGAAAACTTCCGTTGTCGACCGTTTGGCAAATTGACATTTTTATTTTTGGTCTTGTTTCAGGGATTCGGAAAGTATTTCGTTTCGCTGTTGTCTTTTGTCAAAACATTCGTGTAAATGAATATTCCCGCCCATTCGTCGCTACCTTTATTCATTTTCTGTAGGCATTCTGGCCTCCTTTGTCTTTCATGCGTATGCCTATTATTCCTTTTTTCTTCCTCGTTGCTGCTTTATTCATTCTTTGCTCGTTTGGCGCCATTTGGGCTGCTCCCAAAAAAGTGTTGAATGAAAACGTCTTGAGCCTATTATGCACCAAAGCCTTACCAGAATGTATGCCTGCTTGTGTGTGTGTGTGTGTATGTGTGTTATCGACCAAATTCCTTTCTCTACTTTTTCTCCTGTTTTGATTTGCCTAAGTTGACAAAAAATAAGTAACTTAATTTGCCAGCTTGAAGCATGGAAATCTTTTAAGTGATGAAAATGGCTCCTAGATGAGTTGATGTAAGTGTAAGAAAGGCACTTGAGAAAACTACAAATAAGCCAAAGGAGTGTTGGCTTAAAAAAAAGCATTATAGTTGTACTAAGTCAAACTAATGAGAGTATAGATCCTATTTTGCTCAGAGCACTTAGAAATTTGCATTCATTTGGATATCAACCACTTGTGATAATTGCATTAGAGGAATATTAGAGGACAGTTTGATGTCGTTTACTTATAAAAGAAACTATGTTGATATGGGCGACATTTGGTGAGTTTTTAAATAAAGTCCAAAGATAGAAAAAACCCAAAAATGAAATGAAAATGGAATGGGAAGAAAAATGAATGTCTGGTAAGTTGTCCTTGTCGTCAGCCGCAGTTACATAGATATATACGCATTTCTTTTTTTCTTTGTCTCTTCTGGTTCCTATTTTTTTTTTTTGATCAAAATGCGAAAAACAAGTAAACGGAATTTGACAAACAATTTCAATAAATTTCTGCAAATAACTGACAAAATGTGTGAGTGAGATGGGGAGATAAAGAAGAGAAGCACATCGAAAAAGACAAAATGGCGGCCATGGAGTTCAAAACGAAATTAAGCAGAGCAAAAAAGAACCGAAACGAAAATGAAGATGAAGCCAAAAGCCAAAGCCAAAGATGAAGATGAAGCCGGGCAAGCGGAAGGGATAACAAGTCGAATGTTGCGTTGACAATATTAGTTCATGTTACACATACACACACACAAAGTCAGAGCCAAACGGAAAGAAGATGAGGCGAAAGTAAAGGCAGTGGAAAAGAGAAGGAAGCTAAAGAAGGCGGACAAGAATGAGTATGAGGTGGATGTGTCATATCGTAGTTCATTGGTTTGCCTGTCAGCTGTCAGCACGTAAGCCGCTCATTCGTACGCTTCAATTTTTTCTTTTCCTCATGCCCTTCTGCATTTTGTTGACCAATCTTCTTCTTCTGCTTCCTTGAACTTCCTGCGTTGTTAGTTCGTTTCGTTAGCCTGGCCCAGATGCTTGGCCACTGCTGCTCTTTGGAATGTCATGACATGTCAACATTTAACACTTTGTCCTTTTTTTTTTTTGGCCTCTTCTTCCTCTACTTTGGGTGGTCGGTTTGGAAAACTTTTCCTGTTTTCTTTCTATTTCCTATTTTGTTGTTTTTTTTTTTGTGCTTCTTGCGCCAGCGACAAAAATTTGTCACCCGAGCAAAATGTTATCGAAAGCATATTACATTTTTGGCTCTGCAACAACACCAAAATGTCTTATGAATTACGAGTACATTGCATAACAGATTGAGACATTTGGGAGCAACGAGGAGCAGTATGGGGGAAAGCCAGATATATGTATGGAAATTGGATTTCGTTATGGGCATGTGAAGTGAACCGTAAGAGAGAATATTTAATCCCAAAACCTAAAAAATATCCCTAATGCAATGGAGAAAAAAACGAAAGATATCTAAGAGGTCATTTTCCTCTCATTTTCTAATACACTTGTTTCAACCAACATTCAGAATAAGTAAATAGACACATACACATGCTGGCTCCACTTTCTCTCTCTTTTTGAATCTCTCGCCGTCTTTGGCTTTGCCTTTGGCTATTTGATCAAATCAATTTCTCGACTTGTGTTTTGACTTTTGTTGACTGCAATCAGCAATCAGCAACTAGCCAAAAGGCATCTTCCACTGTCATTGGCAATGGCACTACACTTGATTGGCAATAATAATCCTCATCAAACCAAAGGCAAATCAAAACTGCGTTAACTACAACTAAAGGAAAGGCATATATGACGTCTATTCGAACAGACATTACCAAATTTCGTTCTTGTTTGATTTTATTTTATACATATATTAAAGTAAACACTTATTCCAGCTCTCGTAAAAAAAAAAATGTATATATATTGTTATGGGGAACAAGTTAAGAGCAAATCATATAAAAATTTATAACTTAGATGTTGATGACAAAACATTATGCATGATTTTGTTTTTCACTCCCTCTTTTCCTTTTCTTTTTCTTTTATTTTTTGGGAAGAAGACCAAAAACCAACGTAGCAGCAGCAACGAGACCACAAACACGAGCTTTGGCATCAATTTTTATGTGGCAACGTAACATTTTACATTTTATGAGGACCTAAATAGTATGCAATGCTGTTGCTATTGTTGCCGTCGTCGTAGTGTCAAGGCATAGGTTCTGGCCCCGGTGCTAAAATTAAACCAGACATTTTGCTTTTCGTCTCAGCGCACCGCAGCAACACGTGCAATTTCTATTTCACTGCGGCCCGTTGATGAGCGCGCGAAAATCACAATTTTCCCTGCAGTACAATTTGCTTCAGTTCAGTTCGGTTCAGTTCGGTTTAGTTCATCCTGTTGTTGCAGCAGTCTCTTGGCGTAATTTCTCCCTACAATGACAACACCAGCAACAGCAACGGCAATGGAAATGTCAGCATCGCTTCACTGGGGCTCGGCTATGCGGTCTGTCAGTATTGCTGTTATCCTTTTATGCATTTTAATTTGCCAACACATACATAGACTCATCTGTATGTATGTTTACCACATATCTCAGAGATGTAGCTGTTGGTGTTGTGGCTGGGCCTGTGACTGTGCCTGTGCCTGTGGCACGTGCGATGTTGCTGCTGCTGTTGTTGCTGCACCCGTGGGTGTTTTTTTCCATGCCAGTCATAAAACCAGCAACATTAGAAATTATATGACTGTCACATACAATGACATCTCTGTGTATAGGCCCAAATACATATATGTGTATGTTTGGGCATGTGTGCGGTGTGTGTGTGTGTGTGTGTGTGTGTGTGTGTGCTAGGGAATTCATTAGCCCAACTCAAGGCGCGCCCGCGTTGAAAGTTTGCCCACATTGCGTTGCCAACTTTAAAGTGCCTAGGTCTACGCTCCCGCCCATGGACCTTCCTTCCTTCCCGTGCCCTCCTTGCTCCCAGTGCTTAGCTGTCGTTATGCCCCCGAGTGTGCTTATCATAAATTCATATATATCTGTGTGAGTGTGTGTGTGTGTGTGTGTGGGTAAAGTGCGTGTTTTATTAACATTTTGGGTGCATTAACCTGACAGCTAATGGGCAGAGCTTGAGGGTAAGACTAGGCTCAGATTTATGTAAATTCCTTTGGTAATTTTTTTTTGGAAATAATTTTGCCTTCGAATTAATATTTTTAAAAACTTACCGTAGCTGCACAAAACGTTGCATTGCCCACAAATCTTGACAGATCTTGAGAGCGACGTTGTCGTCGGACTCGTTGCTGCTGTTGCTCTTGGGTTATTACTGATGTTGTAGGTGAGCCAACTTTGCCGCCGCCGCCGCCGCCGTCGTCGTCGCTATCTCTGTCTTCAATTAGCTGTTGAGTGGCCAGCAATGGGCAACAATTTGTTGCCACACCCACTATGCCCACTAACAGGCTCTGGTTTTGGCTACTGCAACTGTTGTCTTTGCCGTTGCTGCTATTACTGTTGTTACTGTTGTTGCTGTTGCTGCTGCTGCGTCGTCGTCGTCTGCGATGGCGATGATGTGGATGATGCTGGCGCTGGCGTTGATTATGACGACGGCAGCGTTGCTGTTGCACTGCGGCGTCTATTTTAATGGCAGCTATAGTGCTGCTTTACAGCAGCACTCAATCTACTCGGGGGAGTTGTTTGAACTATACTCGATGTTGCCTTTGTTGGATGCTGCAGTTGCTGTGGGGTAATGCAAGTTTTTGCTGTTAATGTGTATACGATCAATATTGCATTTGCTGCATTTGCCACATCCTTCAGTTTAGCTCTTTAGCATTTACGACAATTCCATGAGTATTTTGCATATTTGCTTTTTTCCTTCGTTTGTTGTTTGTTTGTTTTGATGCTTGTCTCAAAAATTCCTGGCATGAGGGACTAATTTCTACGTTTGTTGTTGTTGCTGGCAGCACTTTGTTGTTGATGTTGTTGTTGTTATAGGTTATGAAACAATTCCAGTTAGCAGTCTTGAATGTTGGCATGGCTATAAAAAAATTCCGACACAAACAATTAGCAAAGGGAAATTTTTGCAAAAGAGTAAATGAAATTAACCAAACTTTTCTTTGCCAAAATTTGTCGTTGCCATTGCTGGTTCTAAGTGTATTGGCAAGCTTCCCATCTAGTGTAGCACACACACACACACACACACACACACACACACAAATATAGATACATATATGCAAATGTATTTATGTATTTGGAAATCGCAATGTCTGGCACGATTATGACCCTATCTAATGGCAATCAATTTATATTCGAAAGGCATTCGCAATTCGCATGCGAAAGCAAGTTCTTCGTCTAAATTATAGATTTCTTCTTCCTTCTGCTGCCTGCTGGCAATTTATCGTATTCCAATTTTTGGCTGGCAATGATAATTTATGCTATACATCTGTGTATCTAAGTGTCTGTGTGTGTGTGTGTGTGTGTGTGTGTGTGTGTATGCCAACCATAACTTGGATGGTAAGGGAACGCGAGGCCACACCCTTTTGACAAATTGCCAACTAAAAAATAAAAAAAAAAAGCCCAAAAAAATGGAACACTTTCCAAAACCGAATCACTGGCAAAAAGGCTTTCTTTTTATTTAATTACCAAACAATTTCGCTTTAGAATAATATTTATAACAACTTTATTAAAACTATTTTCCACAAAATATTTCAATTTTGTTTGGCATGACATTCATGAGAATTTTGTTTTCAATACGAAGTTCAAGTCATCAAGGATTACTCTATATCTCTATATATATATTTTTTTTTTTTTTGCTCTGAGAACTCATTATTAGCTGCAATACTTTTACATTTACTATTGCTACATGGACAAATAAAAATGATTACAAAAAAAATATGTTTTATATCTATCTGGGCATATCTTTTCAGCAGGCTTATTTTTTTTTGAACTTTTTTTTTGACTAACCTGAGCTCCTGTGGTAAAAATTTCAATTACAGAAATGTGAAAAATTATGAGAGAAGCTTTTGCTCTTCTGAACTATTTGTTTTTTCTACTCTTAATTAATATTTTTGCCATATAACAATATCCTAGCGTGGAAATGGAAACTGAAAACTACCAATTAGAAGCCACAAAAATGTACAACGAAGCATAAAATGTTCAGGTCCAGGGCGAACTCACAATGCAGTTGAAAAATTTGAAATGCTAAACCCAACAAAATCAAATGTTAAATGCAAATGACAGCCAGTCAGAGAGGAGTGGTAAATAAAGAATGAGTGATGAAAGGGGTAAACTGGAGAGAAGAGAATCATGGTGAAACGGACTAGGAATAAATCGCAAAGCAACTGCGGCAAATGCAATGACAACGGCAACAGCGACAACTGCAACTCTTAATGAGTGCGCTGACATAAAAATAATTATAAATTAAAACCAAACTTGTTTTGTTTCTGTTATTATTATTATTATTATTTATGTATATTTTTTGTAAACTCATAATTCAAATGCATGCACTGAAAAGGGGCGTGGCAACAGCATCCGCCAGCACGGGAGACTGTTGCCAACGAACCCATCGTGCAGGCACCCAGTTTAGACGGTTTCATTGTCTCCTAGAAATGCGACGTCATCGTCAGACTTGGTTGGCGCCCGTTGTCTGTCTGCATTTTCATTTGTGGCGCATAAAAAGGCAGACGAAGGCAACAACAACAACAACAACAAAACGACACACATTCAAAAAAAAAAGAGCTGCTGCCAGCAAATGTCCATCAACAACTACAACAAATGGCAATTCTATGGGTCTCTGTGTGTATTCGTGTGTGTGTTTGTGTGTGTGTATGTATGTGTGTGTGTGTATGTGCGTGTGTGTATGTGCAGGATAAAAGGACACAGCTGAATGCTTTTTTTAGGGAATGTCTCGACTCGGCGGGTCAGCTAAGTGCAACTTCTTCCTCTCCTTTTTCATTTGCTGTCTCTCTTTCCTTCTCCGTTTGCTATCTGCTATATCTTGTTCTGCATCTATCTTCAGTTCTCCTACAGAAATGGCGCATAATGCACTCGGCTTCAAGTTGAGTGGGAGATTGCATTTAATGCAACATCACGTCGCCCAAGTCTTTGTGCCAGTTTTTGAATCCCAAAACTAATGAGTTGGCTTAACTATTTAAGGCAAAAGAGCGGCGTTGCCGGAGAAATCCGGAAATAAGCAAACTGTGTTTGTGTGTCGATCTCCGCCGGTTTCTCAGATCTGCGGCAACTGAAAATTTAATTTCTTTTTTCAGTTACGGTGTGGTGATGCGCAAAAAAGTATGCTATAAACTTTAATGCTAAGCGACAAAACAATTTCATGCCAAACCACAATCGAATCGCATTAGAAGACAGATTTTTCTTCAAGTACATAATAAATATCGAGAGATAAAAAACTTTTGCTCTGGCTTTAAAATTATAAATAGCGAAATATATAAAAGAAGAGATATTTGTCTCTAAGCTGAAATTGTTTGCTTAATCATTTGCTAGAGAATTACCTCTCTGGCAACATGCAACTTGCAACTGAATTGATTCTGTTTGCTCTTGACAAACTGTTTAAGTGGCTTGAACGAGCCAGGAAGGAAGATGTAGTAGACAAAGAATAGTGAAAGCAAAATTGCCAATTGGTTTACGTTGCCTTTGCAAGATAATACATCAATTTCGAATTATTTACGAGAAGCTAAGGGCGGGCGTGATGCTGTCCAATATAAATAAACACTCGATATTCAATTTAGCAACGATTCATCAGCATATTGAGAACTTGACGATGAGATGGATGTGAAGAGAATGGGGAATGGAGCAGAAGTTGAACTAGCAACAAAAGGCGCTCAGACGAAGACCAAAAATCAACTTCAAAAAGGCAAATATTTGCACAACAACAGCAAAAGACAGAAGAAGAAAAAGACGAAAAGATGTAGATGGAGATTGAGATGATGATGGGGATAGAGGGGAAAAAAACAGGACAACAGCAACAACAACAATGTTGGCATTGGCAACACACCAACACACACACATACATACACACACACACCCAAACATACACACAGACATAAGCAAGTGTGTCAAGACAAAGGCAACTGAACAAGTGGGAATTTACGTTAAAACAATAACAGCAAAACGCACACAAAAGTAAAAGAAGAAAAACCAAAATGAAAGGCAAAGAGAAAAGCGACAAACTGGCAAAGCAACGGAGACGGAGACGTAGACGACAAAACGAAAAATTCTGTCTGACTGGGGCAATGTGTTAGGAAACGAGGCAAAGATTGCTTGGATGAGGATAAGGACGGGGGTTGAGAGAAAACTGAGAGCAGGCAACTGGAATATCAGGTCGGCGTGTATTCATTAGAGCACAACGTGAAGGGAAACCGTTTGAGGTAATCATAAAATGAGAAAATAAATACAAAAGCGCCTCTACTAGGCCAAAATGCTCTAATGTATGTGTCTTTGACATGTGAGAAAAATCAGGGACGGATTAGGGTTTTTAAAACTTTGTTAATAAAAGGGTGGTATGAAAACAAATATGATTTCTTCTTTTTTTGCATGCAAAAGTTTTTGCTTCTACATGGATATCGATTTTATTAAAGCCGTTTATCAAACGCAAGGTTTATCTTAGTCGAAAGGTAATTTTGACTACAATAACTAAAGTTAAAAAACTGCCAATGATTGTTTGAAGAATATGTACAACATTTTAAATAAAATTTAAAAGAAATTTTTTGATAAAAGATTCCCATTTCAAAATTGAAGTGAAAACATATTCCTATATATTGGTGTTAAAATAAATACAATAGAAATGGTAAATATTTTGCAAACTAAAAATTTTCGGGGTAATAAATATTGCTAATAGCATAAACTAAGAGGCATTTAACGTTGATATGTATCGTGTTTCTGCCCCACTCAGTCGTCTGAACCACTGTCTGCATAGTCTGAGTAGGGCGTTGAACGTAGACCGCAATTTGGCGCAACAGTTAAACACAGCAATTGAAAGAGATATCTTTTTGGGACTTACATTACAGCTCTGCCGCTGCCTGGCCGATCGACCGATGTATCGCGGCAACAAATACAAACTCGAGACGCCACGACACTTTTATCTCTCATATATATATATTTTTTTTCTCGCACTTTGAACACTTGGCTTTTCAGTTTACTGAAGGGGCTTCGAGTTGCAAGTGCTATTACATATACATATACTTATATATATATATACGTATATATCTTTCTGATTTTTATTTGAAACACTGAGACTAACATGAACGCACCGAAACACACACAGACACACTCACATGCGGCACACACGTCACACACTCGCACACACATACACAGAGAGCACACGCCCTACTGAGAAAGCGGACTAGAACCGAGCACTGCTAAGGGACTGAGCCGCAAAAGCAGCAGCAGCAATTTGATTGGATTTTGTTTTACTTGGCCCATTTGTCTGCAATTTGTTAAAAAACATTTGTCATTTACACAATATTACGATAGATTTCTTGCCAAAAATTTGATCTTTTGTATGGTTTATTTATTAAGTTTGTTGTTTTTTGATTAATTTTTTATTTATCTGCTTTATTTTCTTTTTGTTTTTCTTTTGTTTTTTGTTTTTTTTTTGTTTTTTTGTTTTTTTTTGCTTTTTTA
This sequence comes from Drosophila nebulosa, assembly GCA_024703675.1. Taxonomy (NCBI): domain Eukaryota; kingdom Metazoa; phylum Arthropoda; class Insecta; order Diptera; family Drosophilidae; genus Drosophila; species Drosophila nebulosa. The sequence continues at coordinate 10,605,744 of JANFPS010000004.1, read as the reverse complement.
GTTACACGCGACACTTTTGGGGAACTCGCTCGATGCGTACGATTTCTTCAACCCGCGGGCTCTGAGGCAACTACTGAAGCTGGCATGGCCAAAGTTTTTTTCGGCAACGAGGCAGCTGCGGCTGCTGATGCTGAGAAGATGCTGCCGCTGCTTCTGCTGGATGCTGGGGCTCTGAATTGTGGCCGTGTAGCCGTATGTCCTTTTGCTCTGTCCTTCTCTAGCTCACTCTCTCTCTCTCTCTTTGTGGCAGGCTTTGCGCATGTTATGAGCTACAAAGCTACAAACGCTGATTATTCGCTCACATTCAGTTACTCTTTTCTAATTTCAATCTCTGGTCAATGTGCGCTTAAAACTAGGCAATGGTTTTTATTTATTGTATCGTATTTACTAAAAATTTATATTTTATTAATTTTATTTGAATTTGGGCTTTTAATGTATATAAATAATATAGTTTCTCTTTCATATTGTGCTCTTAGTTTAGGGTCACAAAGAATTCTCTACATCCACGCCTGCAACTCAAGCGACAAAAGGGCGTTTTACTTTGGGCACATGGCAAATGTCTACAAAACGCGAACTTTCTCTCATTTTCACGTTTCTCTTTGTTTGCCTCTCCCTCTCTCTCACTGAATTGCTCTCCTGCTGACTGCTTCTCTTCATTCTGCTTATGTTTGGGTTTCTGTTTTTTCTTTTCTTTCTTTTGGTTACAATGTAGTACTCTAGAACTCCAGAAGCTGCCAAAAAAAAAAAAAGTGGCCTGGCTAATAATTTACATACAGGGCGTGGATTTTCGCTAGCCGACTCTCTGGAGATAAGAGAGGCATCCCCACTCTCTAAAGAAGTCTTCTCTGTTTGTTGGGCCAAACAATTGTTTGTTTATTTCGAAACGTTGTTGTTGTCCCCAGCACATTGGGCCGCTTTCTTGCCCAGTGAAATGCTTCATTATGCGTATGAATGAATTTTATTTGCAACTCTAATACTCACATGTGTGCGTGTGGGTGTGTGTGTGTTTTGGTGAATGTGTATCTATCTGTGTGGGTGCAAATGGTTTTGATGTAAATTGCAATTTTATGCGTATTTTCGTTTTTGTTTCACGTCTCTTTTTCTCTCTCTTTCCTTCTCTCCTTTCAATGGCCGCCATGTCCTGCTGTGCGTGTAATTGATAATGGTCTCGATTGTGGTTTGGTATTCTTTCCTTTTCTACTTCTCTCGTTCATTTTCTTTTTGTTTGAGTCTCTCTTTTTTATATATTCAAGCTGCGTGTGGCTGTAGGTAAATTTTGACTGCTATTTATTTCTATCTATGTTCTTTGTGAGTCGGTGTATGTGTGTTTGGGTATGTGTGTTTGTGTTTGTGTGCATGCACGTGACAATATTTACAATTGAAATAAAGCCTAAGCCAACTTTATTTTATTTGTGCAACAATTGTTGCTGCGGCTTGGCAAAAACAGAGTAAGCTAAAAAAGGGTTAATAGCATCTGAACTCTGCTCATCAAATCGAAGAAAATCGTGCAATGAAATCAAATGAAACTCACAATCAAAATGTTGCATATCATTTTCGTTTCTTCATATACACAAATGCTTTAAAAATAATGCACAAAAGTATCCCATCAAGAACTATATTGACGATATTTTATAGCTTGGCTCGGATAGTTTGTTGTATTTTTAAACATCTTAGCATTGAGTTTAAATGCTAAATCTTTAGTTGATTTGATCTAAATTTCATATGCCCAAATGAATCTCGTTCTCCATGTAATAGTTTTGAGCATATACTTTATGGCTACGAGTAAGGGCGATGAAAACGAATTAATTGATCCACCCGATTTCTCTGGCATGTTATGTGATCCTTGTGAGGCAAACAGACGTTGTAAGTTAACCCGGACTGGTCACACATGCATGTTTGAGTCTGATCTAAATGCTATTGCCAATTACACTAGTGATACGGCGAACCCATCGTATCTTCAAAAATGCTTACCAAGAGGCAATTTCCTTCAACGTCAGTTATACCTACCTGAAATAAATAAGTTTATAAAACTAATATCTCTGCAGAAAGAATAAATTCGCTGTGTTGCGTGTGGTCCCCGAAAATTGGATGTACCATGCTTAAAAATAACATGGTGGGCAATGAAATCGACTGTACTTACTGTGCCACATTAGAGGAAATCGATGGGAAGCTTGTTCAGTCATATTGTCCGTGTGAAGGCACCTGCAGTCTGAGATCTGTTCATATTTTAATTCTGATTCTGGCTCTAATAGTCATAGAATAAACTTAATCCCAAAATTTGACTCTATGTTGAAGTCTGATTTCTGCTTATTTTTATGATCTCTTAGAATATAGAATCCTCTAAATAGCCTTAAGCCTTTATTATCTGGTTTTTTGAGTCGAACTATTTCTATAAGCACATGAACAGCATTAAATTTTCCGTCATTTTCTTGTACTCTGGTTGGGTGCAGAAGTTAGATATTGAAAATTTCAGTATGGTCAGTGAGGGGAACCATCGCAAATGCCAAATGCCAAGCATCATGGTCAATAGATGGCTGCTCATTTGGCGTTTTAAAAAATTATGGCCTCATGTGGGTAGCAAATGGCAGTAATTGTAGCCGGCCACTGGCCAACGAGCAACGGATAAGGGGTAATGGACATTGGCCATCGCCACGGTCAACATGTTGACCGAATTTCGTTACTTCTGCAAGTTTATCGGGCGCAATGGACCGCAGAAGTGCATGGTTTACCATGCAAGCGCCACAAGGTTGTCTCTGTGTTTGTGTGTGTGTGTGTGTGTGTGTGTGTGTGTGAGTGGGATGTGGGCGTGTGTGTGGGAATGGGTAATTTGTAGGCAAGCCGCGATACACCTCACAAAACACCTTGGATGTAAATAAGTAAATCGTATAGCCCATGGAATGAGCACCTGGGGCTGTGCCTGAGCATACTTCATTGTTCACTTTAAGTGTTAAGCAGCCTGGACCAATGTAGAAGGAATTTTCCCCAACAGCTTTGTGCAAATGTTTTAACGCTTTGTCGCCACCCAAAATGTAATTCGAGCATTTCAGTAGTGCTGCCTTAGGTTTAGTATTGTATGTTATCGGTCCTGTTCAGATTTGGTTTTCTCGAACAGTTTCAGAAGATGCACTTTGTCACATTAATAAAGTAGTAAAGAAGAAAATACTTGAAGATGTTTTTGAACTCAGCTATAACAATATATAATGCCTTTTCCATTGCCAACCAATAAAGCTTAAATGCTGAAAAGAAAACACGAAATAATTTCTTATTGCTAAAGAGCAAAAAGACAGACTACCTATAAATATATATTATCAGGTAGGCCAATAAATAAAAATGTTAATACGTATGTATATTTCTGTTTTTATATTTTAATCCAATAACCAGAAGCAGTCAATAATAAATTAATAATTTGTGGTAGTTTATCGCAATTATAAATAATAGATCATCAATTTGACAGCCAAGAAGAGTCGCAAATTTTATGTCTGTGCATAAACTTTTAGCATTTTCAATAGCATTCTCCTGTATATGTAGCTGGATTAGCATCACTGTATTCTGCATTTGGTTGAATTTCTGTAGGCTAGGAAAATTTGTACGGCAAAGGGATCCTTTTATTTCGCTTTGTACTCGAACCGCTGCTTGAAATGCTGCACATGCCTGGGACAACCGCATGCCTGGGCCCAGAGAAACGCCGCAAACATTTTGTACCTCCAAGTTCGACCCTGCTGCCCTTGTGTTTCCCGCATTCCCTTTTCATTGCTGTATTTAAATTTATGAGTCTCAGGGCCGGGTACAATAAAATATTTTTTGCATTGGAAAAAAAAAAAATTTGTTGAAAATATTTGGCCAGTTCCAGCCCCAGTCCCGACCGACTAGTCGGTTGGGATAAGAACGTAGCAATTAAGACCGCCTAAGAGGCTAGTGGGAGCCTATGGATACGGTGTGAGCTGAGGGCGATGGTGACTGGTAAGTGGGTAAAACTGTAATAGGGCAGGATGGCAAGCATTAGGTGCTTCATTAAATATTTAAGCGTGACCTGACTTTGCTTGTTCAACGCTGCGTATGCGTTATGTGGCAGTGGCTGCATTGTGACAAGGCTTTCATGTTGTTGTTGTTTGTTTTCTGGCGTTGTTCATGTTGTTGTTGTCGCAAAAGAAGTGGGTTGTTGTTGTTGTTGTTGCTGATGCCGCTGCAGCTGAAATAATGTTAAGTGCAGCCGCGAGCATGAAACTGACATGCTTTTTGGTTCTTTTTCTTTAGCCAGCTTTACACTTATTTCAGCAGAACCACTCGCAGCCATTTAAAACAAAGAATAAAAATGGAAAAGCCCACATATTTATTCTTAAATATATGTATTTTAAATATATAAATGTGAGAACATATATGAGAAGGCAAGAAGTTGCACTCGCAATTTCTCTCCTACCAGGACATCTGTTATACAACCTGAAATTCAAGGTAAACTTTTTGTCTTCATTCTTTTATTTGAGTAATTTGCATATTGAAATACTTTTACTCTTGGCTTCAACACTCATTTCGTCTGATTGCCATTGCTCTCTTTGCATCTGTCAGGATTGTCTACCTTTCAGTTTGTCAACAATTTTTCGCTCTGCCGCAAATTAAAAAGAAAAGACTAGGAAAATGTCTTCGCACCTCTTTTTCCCATTATGGCCCCCTAGACAGAGACATGTCTCATATTTTTAGCCATGATTTTCATTCTTGGATATATTCAACATTTAACCGGCTTTCTTGATTCCACCACCACCACCACCACCACCACACCCACTCTTCTTCAAACCACAATCCACAGCCCGGAACTGGGCGCCTTCTGCTTTTTCATCTTCATTTACATTTGCTCATTTGCCGCACTGACTTTTTGGGTCACATCCTTTGGGAGCAATGCGTCAAAATCAGTGTCAACGCGCAGCCAGCCCGGGTCCCTTTACCCTAGCTTGAATGTGGCTTCAGTCCCTTTCTCTTTCACTCTCTCACACACACACACACACACACACACACACTTTCTCTTTCCCTACGTTTTTTTTTGGTGTGCGTCTTAAAAAAATTAATTTTTTTCTTTGCCGTTATGCAAACCTCTTACCAATATACACTGAGATTGAAATAATTTACCCTCAAACGGAAGGTTGGCAATAAATTGCCGAACAAAAAATAAAATATAAAAAATAAAAAATTGGAAAAGGTAAAAAGAGAGAGGTAAAGAGTTTAAGTCTTGCCAATGTCGCGTTACCTTCGGGCTTATCGCATAATGTCTTTAGTGAACGGTTTTGGCAAGCGTTTATCGCCAATTCACTTAATATCGCAAATAGTTTGCTGCATTTTTTTATTGAAAAAAAAAAAAAAACGAAAACCAGGTGATTAACGTTTGCAAGTTTACAAAGAGTAAAAGAGAGAAAAAAAGTAGATTCTTACAATTCGTGCAGATAAATTTAATAGGGAGCCATCAGGCGTTAGTGCTGAGTTTTCTGCTGACATTTTTCGTGTTGCATACTTAACGCCGCTTCATCATCGTTGGCTGCGCTTCTCATTGCGAGTTTTCAGATTCCGTATTTTTTTTTTTTTCCGTTTAAGTGCGACGAGGCTCCTTCAAAAAACTTGCTTTATGGCCGTCGTTGATGACTTGAATAATAATCATAATAATAACAAGGACATGGCTGAGAACAAAAGCAAAACCCCAACCCCACCTGCACACACACACACATACACACACCTAGAATCACACACATAACTGCTACCATGCATTTGTGTTTGCTTTTCGTGCCTGTGAGGCGACACGCCTACACTGCGCTTCTGGCACTTGAAGTGTGTTTAAAGATAAAAATGCAGTTTATCCTCTTTTCAGCGCAACTTACAACTGTAGATGTGTGTGTGTGTGTGTGTGTGTGTGTGTGTCAGTCAGTGTGGTGTGTGTGTGTGTGAGTGAGGTTCTCTACGCTTTTGGGCTTTGAGTGCTTTAGAAAGAATTCTTGCTTTTGTCTACTCTTCTTTTTGTGCTTCTTACGATTTGTTTTGGTGTGGCAGTTGTCGCTGCCATTCTCCACATACATTCACACATACACATACAAGGAGTATATGGTTTATATGTATTAATATCATCCCCTTTAAACCATTGATCCAGACATCCGCTTGCGCTTGAATACTTTTCAATAGTTCTTCAATAGTTTGCCATCAACATGCTCTTAATTCATGAGAAATATATGTATCATCATTGCATTTTAACGTTTATGGCATGTTCTCTGTTCAAAACGAACCCTCAGATGATCTTGAAACTAATCACGTTCAATAGCTATCTTCGTAGATGATTATACTTGGAAAACAATTTAAAATAAGTAAACATTTCAAGAAAGAAGATGGCCAACTTAAAATACGTCCAGCTCTGAATAAAAAGTAGTTAATCACTACTATAAACTAGTTCACTATTTATTTATATTTCTAAATTTATTAACCCTCTAATAGCGAAGTCTATTATATCTGGGTTTCAGTTAGGTTTGCCAGCTTTATTTGCTGTTTCAGTGTTTGATTTATGTAACCAAAATGCGGAGTAGAAATTATTCGTATAGAAAAGTCAAACAGATTCAGTTGACTTGTTTTATTTGTGCTTATCCATTGAATAAATTCATGTGAAAAATGTAAAATTGACTTACTAAACTCAATACCTGTGGCTAATTTGCCAATTCAAATATAGACAAATCATAATCAAAATCATCAAATTACCAGCAATGACTCAATAGAAACAATCAACGAAATGTATTCAATGAATTTTTTTCCAACTTGCCGCTCATTGAGTTTCAATTTCGATTTTTCCGTTTGTTTCTTCATTGAGAGTGGGAGTTTTACTTCTTATTTAAATTATATGCGAAAAGCAAAGAAAAGAACAAAGTTATGAATTCTAAATGAGATGACAAGAGCAACAACAACAATTTTTGAGATTTCGGCAATCAAAATAAATATTTAAACATAACCGGATACACAATTAGGAAGAGGGCCTATACCCAATCTAGGTCCACAGTTTTGTGGTAAAAATAAATGAGATTTTAACTAGAGATGGAGACTAAAAGGAAAGGAGGACCAACAGCAGGAGCAGCAACAACAATTGGCCTTCATTTGCGAATGAGCAAATAAGTGAGTTAACTGTAATTTGGGCTAGTAATCATTAATAATTTATGGTCAATAGGCCCAGTCAAGTAACATCCGTCCACTCTTCATCTCCCTCTCTTACACGCACACAAACGCACACACACAAACGCACACACACACACACACACACACACAGTCTGTCTCTGGCCTGGCACACATAAACCATCCGTTTTGTTGGTAACTGGGAGAACTTGGCCTAAACTGAGGCTATATAGAAGTAAGTAAGTGTGTGGGTGCTGCTACCGAGGTTGGGACTAGAACTGGAACTTTGGCTTCAGCTTCTGCGTCAGCTTCGGAAGGGGTCTCTCTAGGACTGGGGCCGAGGCTGATGCTGAGCTTAAGCTTTACTAAGTGCCACTTTGCCTGGATGCTGTTGTCGACCACTTGACGTTTGGTAAAGCAAATTTTAAATAGCACAAATACTCGTATTGTTGTTCTTGTTTTTATTGTTTTTGCTGCTGTTGCTGGGGCTGCTGATGTTGCTATTGCTATTGTTGTTGTTGTTCCAGTTTTTGTTTGACCTACAACAATTGACTGGCCTTTCGTTTAACCCATTGAGCAACAATAGGGGCAAAGGCAAAGTTAAATAAAACGACAACAAAAAATGTAAAAAATATATATACGATTTATGTGGGTTGTTTTAACTTTTAGTTTTTATAAATGCTACGTTTAAGAAATTTTAAAAAAATTGTCTAGAAGCAGAGTAAGAGTTGATCAATTTCATTCATGCAACAGGAAGTCCTCGCAAAATCTAATTAGATGTATTAATTTCCGAAAAAATTAAAAAGTTGAAACTTTCTTTTAAAGGGTTAAGACTTGTATTGTAACTATCGTCGTTGTTGTTGTTGTTTTGGCTTTACTATGGCACCTGTTTCCGTTTTCAACAACCGCTGTCTCTCTCTCTCTCTCTTTCTTTGCCTCGTTCGCTTTATTGCTCTCTCTCTCTCTCTGTCTCTGTGACTTTACCTGTCTCTAATTCTCTCGGCTGTTTGAAATTAATGAGTTTATAAATAAATTGTACCAACAGTTTGCCTTTTTTGCTTTGCGTTTTGTCAGGCAACAGCAGTCAGCGGCAAGTGGCAAGTGGTAAGTGATAAGTGGGCGGTAGGAACGCAGAGGTGGGGCAAACAAGTTCTAAAGATCTGTAGTGTCTATTTAGTATTTATTTTGTATATTAATGTCATGCGCTACATTATTAAAATATGATTAAATTAAAATTCCGCCCAAAGGATGGCACGAGCCGTGGGCCATGCTTTTGTTTTTCCTTTCATACATTTTTCTGGTTTAATGCTCCCATTTTTTCTTTTTGGCCTGTTTCGCCTTTCTTTTGATTTCAATCGCATTGAGGCCCTTTTTGTTCTTTTTCTCACGTTTCGGTTACTCGGCGAACGTACGTGCTAATACGGGTGTATTGATAGATATCCTGTACATATCCTGTCAACACTCTGGCACAGGAGCAGTAACAGGAACATCATCAGCCATCTTTTGCTCTTACGCTAATAGCGACAGCTGCACGTCGGCAACAGCAACAAAATCGGCAGCAGCAACAGCGATAACAGGTTACAAAACATTAAAGTACTTTGAGATTTATTTTTAAAGATTCCCCACTTTACTGCCATCTTTCATTTTCCATCTAAGAGCATCTAGCATTTTGCTTCTTTTCGGCTTAAAACATGAAATTATGACAGGTTGTGGCTGTTTTGAAGGCAGGCGGCTTGGCAGCTCGGCTGGATGGGCTGGTGTTCCCTCAACTTCTTTGCTCTGGGTTATGTGGTTCTGTGTCCGTTTTTGTATCCCATAGACGGGTTGGCATGGCAGCCGAGCGGCTTAAACGTGAAATGCGGGCCAAGATATTGAGAGACAGGCGGAAGGGGACAGAGAGATTGCACGGCTATGAGGTTTACTTGCTTATTTGATTCATTTTTACTGTTTTTGCCTTTTTGGCTATAAAATTTTACAGTGCATGCAATGATGATAAATTTGTAAAAGTTGAAACACAAACATATTGTAGCCTGCAAGTTTCATTTGAGATACATTTATCAACTGGCGGAAAACGCACTTTAATCGAATTGATGAACTTGTTGTTCCTTGAGGAAGGATACAACTCTTGAATTTGTCCATGCAGTTTCAATCAAACTTTGTCAAAAGATTATCAATTTTTGTAAAAGAGAAAAAGAGAAAAACTTGCTCTAGCGAAAAATGTTGTTTTTGGCATTATATTAAGCTGATCCAGAACCTTATCAGCACACTCCAGTAAACAGATGACGTCCCTCTCCACTCCTAGCTTCAAAACATCTTGTAACTTTTTCTCTACACAGTGCTGGATAAAGCAAGTGTTTAACATAGTTCATTCGCTTTATGATTTCTTAAATCCAAGAATCTGTTGCTATATATAAAAATTGCATTGTAACTAAACTTGTTTGTGGTTTGAGCCTTTAAAGAATTAGTTATAACGTCATCTAACATAATTTCGTATTTGCCTTTTTTAATTTTAAAGATTTTTGAAAATCGTTAGATCCGCTCCTGGTTGTTGCTCTGCTTTTTTGCGACGCAACTTTTACTACAGTCTTCTTGTTTATTTTATTTTGTATTTTTGAGTTGCCTCTTTTACCAAGAATTTTGCTTTATTATGAAAAAAAAAACGGAAAATATTGAAAGACAACAAGGTGAACAAGACTGAACTAAAGCGTTGCGCTTATTTTAGTAATGACGGTTTTTGGTTTGGGGCTCTGTTTCTTTCTAATCGAAAACGTGTTTAAGTAGCTACCTGAAGCATTTAATGAAACAAAGTAAAAAACTCCAAGAAGCAAAAAAAAAAGCAAGGAATATAGTAAAAATTCAGTTCGGTTCATGGAAATTTGTTATTAAAAGTTGTCAGGATAATTGCAATAACAATTTAAGAGTTATTTAGTTACATATGTAATTTAGCCCTAGCCGGCCAAATGCCAAAAGCTGAATATGGATGCCGATATAAGGAATGCGAATGCGGATGTCAATGTTGGCGGCTTCATTTTGTTGTTTGTCATTTGCTGCCACTGTCTGGGTCCTTTAAGTTTAGTACGTGCGGTTGCTTTGTGGTTTAGCTTGTAGCTCTGCATGCAGGATTCACTGTCTTTGTGTATGTGTGTGCCTGTGTGTGTGTGTGTGAGTGATAAACACAATAAACATTCTTATACTTGGCAAAGGAGGCAACCTACAGATACAGGGGGCTTAGTTTCTAACAAATGTGTGCCGTGTGACAACGACAAGAGTCGAGTTGGTAAAGGTGCCGCCTGCGGTCCTCATCATAGGCATGCGAATGTATATTAGTATGTGTCTCTGTCTCTCTCTGTGTGTGTGTGTGTGTGTGTGTGTGTGTGTGTTAGCGGAATGAACGGTAATCCGTCGTGTTTTGAATAACAAAATTTTCCTGTACGAGATTGTTGCTCAGTGGAATTTTCAGGACCGCTAACAAACCGCAAGCAATGTCAAGTGGCAGTGGCAAGAGGATACAAACAAAAGGCACACACACACACACACGCATACAAAAACTCAAAAAAAATGCCGTGTCCTGCCACGCCCAACACACACACGCACACCCCCATACCCATACCCATACCCAGACCCAGACACAGTCACATTCTCTATCTATCTTATGCACACACACTCACACAACGTTCGCTTTTTAAAACACTCAAAGGATAAAGGATACTAACCCATGGCCAAAACCAAGTCGCGCACGCACATTTTGCACAAATTCTCGTCGAGTTTTGCCAATAAAAATAAAAGGGCATTGCCGTGCCATTGCGTGACAATTGTCACCTGACATTGTTATAGGCATCGAATTTAAAGATATAAACGGATCTTTTCGATCTTTTAGACCATCCAAAGTATGGAGTATGTGATGGGATGATTCTACAGAAGCTACCAGCAAAAAAAAAAAAAGACTCGGCTATTTAATTTTGCTTTTTTTTTTATTTTGCAAATGTGGCAAATTTAAAAGTGAAAACCAAAAAATCGTGGTTGAAATAATATCTGACATATTTCCATTTATTCACTTTCTCTTGCGTTTGGTCTCCTGCGTTTTGTCATTTATTAAGCCACTATCTCCATTTACGCTTAGATTCTCAATGTGTGAATAATGTTGAGCAATTTTGTATTTTGATTTCGTTGTTGTTATTTCTTACTTTCGGTGCGGTTTTTCAATTTCATACTTCATTCGTTTTCATCCGGCACGCTTTCAGTGTCATGTCGTGTCGTGTCCCGTCTGTGTGCTGTCCTGTCCTGTGCTGTCCCATTCCATCTTTTCCTATCCTGTCCTTTGCTCGCTTGCTTGTATTAATGGCATTTATTATTTTCTCGTTATACGTTGACTTTTGTGCCGCAATTTCTCAAAGCAAACCAAACGAAACGTAACGAAACGCGTTCCATAGCTCTCAGCTGGGAGTATAAACGATAACAACTGACAAGGATAAAGTGGAAAATGGTGTCAAAATAGTTCACCTGACCAAGTTCTGTGTTCAGTACTCGCTTTAGCATCTTGGTTCTTTTAAGTTCTTTTTGTTTTTTGCTGCCCCTCCCTCGCTCTTTTAGACAATTTCTAGACAAGCTGCAGGTTATGCGATAAGACTTCCAAACGGAGACTAGACTGTGCGCCTTTTGTTTGGCTTTTAAATTTCAATTTAAATTTAAATTTGTTACACCCAGAGAGCCCCTTTTACCTGTCATCTCTCTCCCCCCTCCACCATTAAATTTGGGTTACGCCTGTTTAATTGAAAGAGGCGCCGTCTTTCGCTGCGACTCCTGATGAATTGTTGAGCCGTTGGCAAATTAACCCTCATCAGTTTTTAGTACCAGGTCGAGAAAACACAAAACAAAAAAAGAATTTGGTTTCCCACATCAAATCGTAAAATTGGCTTTAAAATACCCTGCATCAATTAGAGGTTTTAGCAAAAATATTTTATCCCTAGTTTACAGACTGACTAGTTTTAAAAATATACTTCCTGAATAGGGATTCCGGAAAGAGGAAATAAAAAACCAATCTTCATTTAGTGAATTCAAATATTGAACTGATTTTATTTACAAAATTCTTCTGCTTATATAGTGATTCTGAAACTCTTATGTGTGACATTCGGCAATCTTATTCTAATGCTTGACACGATCGCTAAAATGTCGCGTCATAGCAATCGGGAGTTGAAATTATGTTTAACCTGACATCCGTTGGTCGTTAGATGTTTGGTTATTGACTATATTTATGTACCTTGATGTGTGGTGCGTAGGATATTTTTGTTTTAAGTGTTTACATTTATGCATTTCTACTGACGATGTGTTCTGTATTTTAAGTATATTTATTTATAAACATCGCAGCCTTAAAAATTACCATGTTTATTCTTAAACATTTAAAATTTAAACTTTGATGTGTTCAAAAAAAAAACTTGTGCCCCAAGCTGTTGCAACTCTGGCAACATGTTCAACACAACCAAACTAGAAACGCAGCCGCCTAACGTTTCGTTTGGGCATCTTTGTACCACGTTTTTGACCATCTTGTAAGTATGTTAATATATCTGTCTTTATAATGGCCCTCGACATACATTCCATTCCCACTGGAAGCTATAATATTCTTAGTTTTCGTTTGCGATTATTTTTGACATAAATCCCATTTGGGGAGAACTCAAATGCAGTAAAGATCTTTTATTTCTTTGTTCGTATTCGATATGGCTAAGTTTCAAGTGGTTGGGCACAAAGCAAAGCAAAATGGCCAGTGAACTGCTGCCAAGATGCATGCAAATCAAGTCAACAATAGAAGGAGTCGTAGCCCCAAAAAGAGGAAAAAAAAGACAGGCGGAGTGAATGAAACGCGTGCCATGTTTGTTTAAGGCAAGTTTGGCGCTGATCGTGCATTGGCCTTTGTTTCCTCTTTGCTCTTTTGAGAACCAACGATGAAAAATGGGCCAAACAGACTGCTAGTCCCTAGTCTAGGACCTGTTTCAGTTACTGGCCATTGTCTGTTAGTGCATTGGCTTTTTCCCAGTTCCTTTTTTTTTCTTTTAGCTTTGTTGTGTTTGGCAAACAATGACAACAACAACAACAACAACCACAAATAGTAAAATGGGGCACAGCGGCGGCGAAATGCAAATGAGCAACTCGGACTTGCCTCACTCTATAGTTTTCTCTGGCGGCTGTCCAACAAAAAGCATACAACAAAGTATTAAAATGCACTGAAAGAAAATAATAAATACATTATTTACAGAAGTGTTTTAGTGGATAAGTAGTGAACTTGTAGAACTCTCTTAATAAAACAAATCGTGGTTTACCTTGAACCATTTTGGCAACTTTTAAACTCAATCACATAGAAGAGAGCTAAATTAATGTTTGGGTCTCAAGAGATAAGCTATGAATTTGTGGGTCAATATTTCTGCAAGTGTACTCTGGATAGGAATTTAAAGGAAACAGACAGAGAGAATATAGTATTGCATACTTTTGGGTTTCGGGGCTTGAGCGAATTTAAGCTGCGTTTGTTATATTTTATTTACTAAGTGCAAATGTAGTTTGCAGTCATTGAAATTGAAACAAATATATATATACACACATATATGCGTGTGCGTGTGCGTGTGTGTGGTGTTTTTGTGTGTATGTGTATACACACGCATGCCAGCGCACATAAAAACATAAAACAAAACAAGAGAGAAAAAACCAACAAGCCTAAGCCATTTGTAGCCCTTTTGTGAGTGAGGCAAACAACAAACACGCAAACTTAGCTGCCTCATCATGCCACCATTAATGTGCGAGTATGTGTGTCGATATATATATGGATATGTGTGTTTGTGTGTGTACAAAAGTTATAGTAAAAGAGAGACGCACGTATTTTAATATGTGCCCCCAAAGCAGAAGAAAAATCGCACGTACGTGACTTCATTTGCTGCTATGTCCCATTGCCTTTGGCTTTGACTGCGGCTCTGACTGCCAGAGTTGCCATCGAGCTGCCAATAGGATTGCCAAAACAAAAAAAAAACACAACACAACCACAAAAAAGCTGTCTATTAAGCCTAGGGATTTCGGGTTTAAATTACGAAAAATTATGCTAAATAAAATTATGTAAAAAAAAAACTAAAAAGATTTTTTTCTCTAGACCTTTTGTAATTTATAGAGTTATATAATATTTACAGTATGTATAGAGAATATTCTATGCTACAGTATCCAATATAATTAATATAAAAACAATAAAAACCAAGAACCATAATATCAAAATTATTTAAAAATTTAGATTTCACAATTTTTAAAAAGATTTTCGCTTATTACTTAAGTTAGTTTCAGACTTTATAACTCTACTTCTCTATTACAACTTACTGTGAATATAAGGGAGCCCTCTGATCTTTTCTTTTGATTTTGGGACTGTTTATTTTTGTGTTCATGTGTGTGTGTGTGTGCCTCTGTGTGTGTACTCGTGCGTGCGACACATGTTTTAATTAATAAATGCCATTGTCAAATCACCTGTCGTTAGGCCACGACTGAGACGATTTGAAAAATAAGCCTCATAAGTTATTGCTACTCATTGGGATGATAGGGATGCTGCCGCTGCTGCTGCTGCTGTTGTTGTTGTTGCCATTGCCATTGCCATTGCCATTGCTGATGTTAACCCAGGGCTGTTAACGTTACCGGACCATACCAAATTAGAATCATTATGCCAAAAACAGTTGCCGTTGGCTGTTTTTCCCACACCCTGACCTGACCGTTCGACCATCCGACCTGACTGCTTTGTATTTGTCTAATAACAACAACAATCATTCCTAATGCTGATGATGATGGGCACGCACTGAAAGCAAATCAAACGTAGAGCCACGATAAACCAAATTGAGAGAGAAACAGTCGACGTATGTATGTGTGATGTGGGCGTGGCCTAGCTGGGAGAACAGTGCGACAGGCGCACGTAAGAAAATAAACAGTCGACAAGTAGGCAACATTGCGATTTCGCCAACTGCAAGTTCAGCGGACCCTACGCCATCTCTCCACCTCCGCCTCCATTCTTTCGTGTCCACTCCCTCTGATTCTAATGCCGTTTGAGTCCTCTGTTTTTTCTTGTTTTTATTTGCAGAGCATTTACATGATATGCTTGCGGATTTTTAGGGTCTTAGCTCATTAGGGCCATATAAATCAAGCGATGTATTTATTTTTATTTATGAAGCGCAGCTGTGACGCCTCCCATAAAAGTCCAACGACCAAGGTTTGGGGGAAAATTTTGGTGGTGGCCATATAGATTTCTATACTCTATCGGAAAAACAAAACATGAAATTGAACGAGAAGATGTGCCCATGGCAATATTTCCATTGTTTCACATTGTTCTCACATGCTTCAATAATTATCTTCCAGCTCTTTAAGACCGCAAATCAAAACTCAATTTAAAATTAAGCGAAAAAGAAAATCGCAGCCAAAGTTTAAATTTATTGTTGAAATTTTTGCGATATATATCATTGGTAAAATGGCCATTCAATTGTCCGATACGGCCATGGAGCAATCAGGCTTTGCGTATGCAAACACACCAAAGATATATATATAAAAAGACAAGAGGAAGAAAACGAATGAAAATAACTACATAAATTTGATTGAATATTTGTTTGGCACAGAATTGATTGCTACGGGAATACATATATTTTTGTTAATTTATCGTTAACCGTCTTATCAATGAACAGAATAAACCTATTGAGTAGATTAGCGCATTATTTTCGATCAACTGACTTCCCTTGGAGCAATCGCAGCTTTTGTCTTTATTCTGTTTGTCATTCAAACAATCGCTGCAAAAATTATTTAAGCTTGATTTATGCTTAACTTGAGTGCATCCCAATTTTGGAGACCAGAAGCAGCAATATCTTGAAATGTAAGCTAAGCGAAATTACGTACATTATTGTCTAGATGGACACGTTGTGTAATATAACTACTTAAACCATATACATCTGGTAGACACTTTTCCAAATGCCGCGAACTATTCAAAAGCAATTGCTTAACTTTGTTGTTATTGCTTCGAAATCGTCTAATTCTAACAACACTTCCAAAATCGCCATAATGACTGCAAGAGTAACCAGTTGTTAAGATCTTACACTGGGAAACATTCTTCTTGCAATGACCACACTCCAAATGGCTTAGGTCGAAGGGATCGTAGGTAGCTGAAATTTCCTCTATGCTTTCCTCACCTTCTTCAATTAGATTCGTCATTAAGTAATTGGTGCTAAACATTAAACAAAATACCAAATGATTAAAATAATTCAAATTCATTTTTTAAACACAAATTAATCAAAAAACACACATGACATTTAAACAACTCGTTTGCTGTGTGTTAAGAAAAAGAAATCAAGTCGAAAACAGATGAAACAAATTTATTATGGAAAATAAAATGTCAATTGATGTGGCATAATAAACTCATTTGATGCAGCTACAAACACTCAAAGCAAAAAATGACAACCAAACCGAAGACAAAACCAACCAACCAGCTCCGCTCAAACCTACCTGTGGAAAGACAAAAGTTTGATTTATGTGAAGACCAGACGAGAGGCAATAATTTCATGTGTCATGTTGGCTATGTATGTGTGTACACACATGCTCAAAGTTAACCCCGAAAAAGAAAACATTTATGTACATATGTACATATGTGGGTATGAATGGATGTACGAAAAAGAAAACATTTATGTACATATGTACATATGTGGGTATGAATGTATGTATGTATGTACATAAATGTTTTCTTTTTCGGGGTAAACTTTTGACTTACAACAAACAACTGAAACGCATGCATTGTAAAAATATTAAACTGGATTCTTTGTGTATTGTGTATTTAATTTAATATTTAAGAAACGTATTTGAAAAAACATAAATTATCTTTAAACCTCCTCAGAGGTCAAACAGATACGTGATGGCTACCAACATGTAGTAAAAAATTTGCATTTGGAAACCAAAAATGTTTCACTATGTTTTTTTTTTCACCGATCATTTCCATAGCAACAGTAGTCCCATCCGGATCGTTCAAGAACTTGGCCTGCCTGAGGCTATTTCTAATTTAAAATAATAAATTAAAGTGATTGTTCTACTACATGTCGTATAAGTGATATTTTGAGCATTTTCTTAAAATTTGACAATTTTTGGCTTTTTCATCAACAAAAAATTCCAGTCTAATGCTACATACAAATAAACTGTACGTAGTTGAAAGCGATTGCGATGAAAATTCAAACTGTGAACGTTGGACAACTCAGGCGACAGTTAACCAACCTCAAAGGCCTCCATTCTGCCTGACGGTGGTTCAAAGTTATGTTGTTGTTGTGGCGAGATGACATTTAGTAGATATAAAGCTCAAAGCACACGCACATACACACACACACACACACACACATATACATAGGCACAAATACACACACTGTGAAGTACAGAGAGAGAAAACACTTTTTCTTTTTTTTGAGAGAGAGAGAGAGTGAAATAACTTTTGCTGCTTATTTTTTGTTGTTGTTGTTTTTAGAGGGAGGTAGCAGCAAAAAGGACACAAGTAATTGAATTTCAATCGCACACACACATACGTATACACATATACACACACACACACACATGGGAGTCTACAAAGTGAAACGACAACAAACAACACGTAATACGGAATTTTCATATTAAATCCGCTTTTCAGCAGACGCTCGAAATGCTTACATAAATGTCTACACATGTGTGTGTTTATATGTTGGCTTATATAAGTGAGATAGAGTATGTGTGTGTGTGTGTGTGTGTGTGCATCTTTTCGAGTGAGTTGAAAATAATGACAATTTAATTCAGGGTCACTAATTTTTCTGCCACAGCGCACAAGAAGAGAGCATCGAGAGACCGAAAGTAAAGTCAATGGCATTGCTCATACGCCCCGTTTACAGCTCAGCGCTTGAATTTGGCTATAAGTGACTGGTGTGTGCCTGTGTCTATGTTTATATGTATGTGACTTCTTGAGCTGTTTAATCTAATGTAGCGCAATGTTGACACTCAGGCTAGCGCTTAGTAAAGCCAACAGCAGCCACTTTTAAGCACTTTGAAACTCATTTCCTACACTCAACCACTTTCACTTGCATATAGTATAACTTACATATCTATTCATCGTCTACATGTCTGTGTGTGTGTGTGTATGTGCGTGTGTTCGTGCTGTCAATAACAACTTGCTCTATTCCAGCGCTTGGGTAAGACATTGAGCCCTGCCTTTTTGGCCGACCACTTCCGGTCATATGTATGTAGGTGTGACAAAGTTTAGGCAGGAATAAATTAAACTTAAATCAAAGGGCAACAAGCTCAATAGTTTACTTTGAAGAGTCCTCTTGCTAAAGTTTCTTCAACTGCGTAATTGAACGAGTATTTCACTTTAATTAAATTGATTGACAATTTGAAATTGCCAACTAGCCTGTCTTTGGAAAAAAGGGTCGTTGCGCTTCATAAATTTGCCACTTAAAAAGCAAACACAGTTAATTTGACAGAAAATGGAAAAACTAACCGAATGCCTAGCAATCTAGGCAAAATTTAACAAAATTCAAGTTTATTAAGCTTTTGAATGCCAAAGATTTGTTATTTAATGTCTTAAGTTTAAATGAATATCCAAAATTATTAGGAAATAAAGCTTCTCATAGGGTTGTCAGCCACCTAAACTACCTATCATAAACCTGATACATACATATATCTTTACCTATCACTTGAACTGGCCCATGTGACCAACCTCGTTCTTTGATTAATATTTATGGCGTATTTTTCTGCAGTGACCTTGTCTCTTTATTTTTCATGTGAATTGATGGTCACATTTTTTTTTGGTTTGTCCCTCATCGTTTGTTTGTGGCCCTCTGTTTACTCAATGCTCAGTGTAGCATAAGCAACGTTTCCGTTCATTTCACTTTCTCATAGGCAATTGCTAATTTGCAATTTCTATTGGTTTTTATTTTTCTTTGGCTTTTCCCGGTATAAAGTGCCTGCACCTTTAGCCAAATGCTGGCAACCAATCAGGCTTGACAACTTGGACTTTATTTTAACATCTTCTTGTTTTTCTTTTCTGTATTATAAATACATTTATGCGCTACTCATTTGCTTCCGGTTTCGGTTCCAACTGTCAACGGCAACGGAAACGTAATCTGCTTGTCATCAACTCCGACTCAGACTCAGATTCTGATTCTGGTTCCCAGTCTGTCGTTCCACCCGTTAGCAATTCATGTAATTTTTTTTTCGTTTTTTTTTTCATTTGCTTTCGCTCTTTATGCTGCTGCTCTTTTTTGTTGTCGTCTTTGCCATCATCTTGGGTATTTCCGCGGTCCGGTATTGGGTTTCAGTTTTGCGGTTTTGCGTCTTGATTTCCTGTTTATCTTTGATTCTTTATCCTTATACATTAAATACGCAGAATCTGCCAGCAGTTTGGATAAATTTAAAAGAGATATATTCTCGTTTCTCATGTGTAGCACTTATTAATATCATTAATTCGAAAAATATTTCGATAATTCATGTTCTTCTCCATGTGAAAATCTCTTTATCATTTTCACATTAACAAACAAAGTAAAAAGCTTTCCAGAATTTCGTTATTTTTTGTTTGCTTCCTAAAAACAAAAAGTGCATAATCATTAAATTTTAATTGGTTTTCATTTATTTCATTTACCAGTAGCAAAGCCGGAAAAGCCTGCTCTTGAGGCTGCTTTAGCAAAATGCAAATTCATTTTGCCATTTTAGAATTGTGGCTGCGCAGAAGGGAGCGGGAGCGGCAGTGCGAGAGTTTGAGTGTGGGGTTATTGGATAGGGGTTTAAGAGTTCATGGTTGATTAACTCATAAATAGCGAGTGTTGGGGACCCCCAAACCAGTTGTCTTGGCTGTCGATTTGGAGCATGCATGACTGGCATTGTTGTTGGTTTTTGTATTATTTTTTTTTTGTTATGCAAATCAAAGCAAATTGAAATTTATTTAGTGGAAATATGTTTATATGGTTTTGGTTTTGGGTTCTGGCCTTTTCTTCGTTTTGATTGCAATTAAAGAGAGTCCTAGTTTAATAGATTTTCATTCATAGAACTCATTCTAATCGCTCTGTTTGGAAGATCTCAAGATGAATGAAATAGATGTCCATATTATTAAATCTTGGTTTCATCTTAACTCAAACTAATTAAGCAAACTTTTAGAATACTTTTGCAAAGACCAAGCATGGCCCAATCTATTCAGGATCAGTATTTAAATG
This sequence comes from Drosophila nebulosa, assembly GCA_024703675.1. NCBI lineage: Eukaryota > Metazoa > Arthropoda > Insecta > Diptera > Drosophilidae > Drosophila > Drosophila nebulosa. Next base: position 10,585,417 of record JANFPS010000004.1, on the reverse strand, counting down.
AAATCTGCTTCTGAAATCTTTTAATACCAATTTTTAGTGATTATTCGGAAAAAAAACTGGCCCATTAATTAAATACTGTACACTATAATACAACATTTATTTCTTGTATAAAATATTAAAGTTCGCTAATGAGAATCATTACTAGGAACAAAACAGGGAGATACATTAAATTTGATATAAATATGTTAATATGTTTGTTTGTATTTAGTTAATTTTTTTAAGAGTTTCCAACTTTTTGGATTGCATTCACAATGTATGCTTCTAGTATGCCAGTAGATCTCAAAGAATCAGCCAAGCGCTGACATTGAATGAGAACTAAACCAAGTGGCTACCATTCAGTGGCATTCATTTGCTGCATCTTTAAGGGCAATTGCAAGCCATAGAAGGCGACTGTAAGTATGCTAGGGAATTACTGTGCCATGATTGAAATTATTTCTGTGTTTTACACACCCGAACCCACACAGATAACACACTAGCAGCTTGTTTCTTGTTTCCTTCGGACAACAAAAGAGATGGGAGAGCTCAGAAGAGCAGAGGTAAAAGAAAAGAGGTTGAGGAGAACATGCAATGGCAACGCCTGGCAGCTGCAGCAGTAGCATAAAATGCACTCTGCTGTTTGAAAACAATTTTTACACGGGATTATGCGAAGGGGGCCCAACGGTGGCGAGAGACGTGGACACGAAACAAGGAGACGTTGGGGCCAGCTAATAAAGCCCCATTCGCTGCAGTCCGCCTTGGAGCTAGTTTTGCTTACTTGTTGCATAATATTTTTGCTTTTTATTAGCTGCACGCCAGGGGCAAGTAACACTGAAATGTATTTTATTCCTGCTTCACCTTCTTTGCCGTCCGTCCGTCTTCTTGTCCCTTCGTCTCTCTTTCTTCTACTCTTCTCTTTATTTCTCTTGAAATTTGTTGCTTAAATCCTCAAATGCTTTTTCAAGTTGATTGCTTTAGTTTGAAATGTTTTAGGCTAATACAATTTAATAGTTCTTTTTTTATTTCTTGGCCATGGGAGAAGGAACCCCAGCAAGGCCAGCAACAGTAAATGCAACTGCTCAACGAATGAGGCTAAAGTTTACCAGCTGCTGGCAATATCGTTAATCAGGAGTAGATTTCCGACCAACTGACGAGCAACCGGTAAACTGACTGAGCACGTGAGCTCCCTCTGCCGTGTCGAATTCGTTAAAACATTCGTTTCAAAAGAAATTCAAATTGCCCTGGCCAAAGAAACGAATGAGCACACTAAAATATTTACATACAAATTAATTTCATTTTCTAGTTTCTGCATTTTCGCTCGTTCATTCCTTACTCACACACCAATAGACATCTAGATAAACATCAGTGTATATATGCATACATATATACATCTACTGTTTGATTTTCATTTCATTTCTGCTTGAGCAATTCAAACAATATTACCCATACGAGACGTTGGCCGGCCGCAACCAACTTTTCAATTATCAATTTGCAAAGCGTTTGTCTAAATATTGATATGCTCAGACAAAGTTGATAATCGAAATCTGCATATGAATAGTTTTGCAGAGACAAAGCAAATTCTGTATTTAATCTCATGAAATAACCAAAAACTTTACAATTTCTGCTTTCAATTTGCATTCGCAGCAAGAGGAAAAGAATAGGTGAATTGTTAATTTATTCTATCATAAATTAGAGTTAAAAGAAGTTTTAATTTCTCTTCTGGGTGTGCTTTTTTTTTCTTCTTTGTTTTGCTATACAAACTAATTAGCATGCGCAACCACTTTAATTAGTGCCAAACCAAACTCAAAACAATTCAAAAAGCAAAACCAAAAAACCCATAAAAAAACAACAATAAAAAAGTACAAAAGTTTGACAACAAAAATTGTGCAGCTTAAGGAATTTTTGGAAAACAATTGCCAAACTAAATGCCACCGCAGACAAACAATTTAGTGTGTGTGTGTGTTTATGTGTGTGCGTATGTGGTTGTGTGTGCCATAGCCAAACAACAGACAAAACTGTATGCAAGTTAAGCCAACAAGTTATAAAATACAAACCGAACACAATACAGATGCAAACGCGCAGATATGCAGTAACTGAGATACACTAGAGCCAAAGCAAAAGCCATTACCCAGAACCCCGCCTTCGCATCCGCTCCAGCTCCCGCATCATCACCCGCTCTTTGAGGGCAAACAATAAACAGCAAGTGCAGAAAGTATGAAACGGAAATTCTGCATTTGACATAAGCGCCAAAAACACGCACCCGACACTAGGGCAAAAAAAAAAAAAACCAAAGCACCAGTGAAACTCCAAAGGAAATCTCTCAGATGAATACCCTTAAACCCTATAGACATAAAACAATCACTTCGATTGATACAAGCCTTTCGTTTCAATTACAATTTGCAGGCTGCATTACATGTTAGTATACCGATTGCTAGTAAACCGATTGCTAGTTGGATTCAAACAAATGAATATTATCTGCTTTACATATTTTACCTGTCTTAAAAAAAAATTTATCCTCAATAAGTATTTGATAATCTTACAATTTCAGTCGTAGTCTTCTATAATTGTGAAATCATTTATTTCTCTTTTTTTTTATTTGCAGTATGTATTTGGTTGGTTCCCATTGGTTACTTCCATTTAATCCCGATTGTACATGTGGTCAATTTGACTTACTTAAAAAAATCCCAAGTTGAAATGAATATTCTCTTTTCAGTTAGGGTATTAAAAGGCATTACAACAAAGTGATAGAGGCAAAGCACTTGGCATTTGTAAAAGCAAGAAGTGGCAGCCGTTAGAGCTGCTGCTGCTGCTGCTTGCTATTGCTGTTTCAGTTTGAAATTTTCAAATTTTTTTGCACTGATTTTTCATTCGGTTACTTTGTGCCTTGCCGCAACTAGATATTCTGCTTTTGGAAGTTGCTGCTTGCTTGCCATGCGTTCAGTTTCGCTTGATATTGGATTGAGTGGGGTCGGCAGGGGGATTCTTTTTTGTCGGTTTCTGTGCTTCTTGCTTCTTGGATTTTGCATACTGCATTGGCATTCACATTGCATTGTTCTCACGACGACTCAAGTGTTAGGCAGCCTGTGGCTTAAAATATAAAAATTGATGCCAAGTGCAGGCCTTGTGCCTAGCATATTTCCATTTCCATTTGTTTCTGGGTTTTTGCTTTTGCTTTGTTGACGACTAATGGGTGTCAACGCTTGAATGCAATTTGGAGCATATTTTGGGATTCTCTTCTCTCTTTTTGTTTTTTGTTGCCGTTGCTGAAGTGAAAAGCAACTGCTGCTGATTCTGCTATTTCTTGTTATCATATGTCAATCAATATTTGCCTGATGACTAATGAATGACACAGCATACCATGTTTTTGTATATGTATGTGTCTAGCTGGCAAGTCCAAAATCAATGTCAGGCCAATTTAAGGATAATTTCATAGCCAAAATTGATGTCAGAGCACAAGGTCTTCAGAAGGTGAAAATAGATGCAACAGGAAGCCGTATCGAAAATAGGTGTTTAAGCCACAATTGACTAAACGAATGGCATTTAGTCAAGCCAGCAGTGGGGACAGGGACACAATGTTTAGGTAGAGAATAAGGATGATGACTTTGCTGAATCCATGACAAAAACGAAACACTAAAGACATTCCAATTAAAACTTTCAAGATTCGCATAATGAAGCGCAAATATTTCAAGAGTAAACGACAAAAGGCAAATGGCATAACAAAATATATGTACACTAAAGAAGCACCTACTCTGACAAGGAAACGAACTGAAAGGGAGGGCAGGGGAGGGGAAGGGGAGTCGTGTGGAGGAAAAGTTAGCAGGATTGGCAGTCATAAAAACGACAACGTGGCGCTGCTAACAACAGACCGGAAGCCGGAAATGCCAAGCGGCAGTGCCGAGGCACAGACTGAGTCTGAGTCTATGAGCACGACTCCTCAGCCATCATCTCAATTGTTGGGCAAATTGTTAGCTTGAATACATCGAGAGACTCAGAGGGCGAAAAGGGGGAAAAAGACCAACTACAGTCCGAAAGAAAAGCAACAAAAATAATGGTCAGTGAAAGAAAATTTGACAAAATATTTACCAAGAAATTATGCATATTTATTTAAGCATTAGTTTGATTTAAAACTTTACCATTATATATCATAAAGTATAGAATGTATATTGAAAACTTGTAAGTTTAACGCAACAAATTAATTTTTGAACTTTTTTAAATAAATATCGTTTTTCTTGTAGTGGCACATAAAAAGATCCAAGACCAATTATCCAGAAAAGTCAACCACGTTTTAAATTGAGAGGATTTAAAAGTTAAGAACTTTAAAAACAACAAATATTTATTTCAACCGCAAAAGAAAAATCAATTACTTTTTAGTTTTACAACATTTCTTTGTGGCCATAAAATTTGATTTATTAAGCAAAATGATTCTATTTTGTTGGGCAATTGTTTGCATTTTTCAGAGTAATCGTCATATAATACTTTTGTATTATTATTACTATTATTATTATTATTATTATTATAAAGATTTAGCTTTTGCCAACTTTGGCCACGCCCAGCATCTTTCACTTTGCTACAAATCGCGTCAGCAGTTGGGCGGAAAAGATGGGAAGCCTCACGTACACGCCCACATAGTTGCCAGGCGACTGATGTTGGCAGTTCCAGTTCCATTTGCCAGTTGCCAGTTGACGGTCGCCAAATGCGAATGGCGAGTGACGTAGAGTCATCAGGCTTCTGACTTAACAACTTTGCACTGACAAGTTTCAATGTCTCTTTTCTTTTTTTGTTTTTTTTTTTTTTTTGTTCTGTTTGCGTTTCTTAGCGTGTAAAGCGCGTGTTACTATGAATACTTTGCCAAGTTTTTGCGACTTACCAACTTGAGCGGCGGTCGTTGTCATCATCAGAAGCAGCAGAAACTGCCTGAGTCTTTTTCCCCCCTCTCTATCCCCGCCGTTAGAACTCTTATGCTTGTCATTATTCAAGTGATGCTCACGATTCATAATCGGGTAAAACAAGTCATATATAAAATTGCTCATACGCTCCGTGTTAAAGTATACTCATATTATTTGTATACTGTTTTTTTGGCACTGCTTTGATTTGAGCGGCTCAACTTGGAAATCAAACTAATGTGCAATTAATGATAGCCTCTTAGTGTCAATGCAGCAATTTTACGGCATCATAAACACGCCGCCAATGGGTCTCATTTTCAACACGACTTGTCACAGCTGCCTCATCATAAAAACGGTATCTACATACATTAATTGACAGCCCTGACCGACTGACAATGGAAATAGATGGATGGTTGGCTGAATGGATGAATGGCTGGATAGAGAGAGAGCGAGAGAGCGGGAGAGAGAGAGGCACGAATGGGGAGATTCTCGCCTGTCTGTGATTTTGGGTTCAGGTTTTCTTTTTGTGCTTTTGCGGCTCACGCGAAAATGCCATTAAATTGATGGGCCGGTCGTCACCAAAAACGCTTTGCCACGAAAATTCACAGTCGACAAAAACAATTAAAAATGTTATAAAAATGTTATGTGCAGGTCGGTCAGAATGAGTAAATGGGTGAGAGGGTGTATTGCCCTATAGATTGGTCGGTTGCTCTGATAAAAGCAAACGCCACTTAAACGTGTCAACAATGGGTATGACAAGCGCAGTAACAGCATCACAGCCACTGTCACCGTCGCCGCCGCCGTCACCGTCAGCGTCAGCGACAGCGCAAGCAAGAGCGAACCAATTGATGATGAACAAAAGGACAGACTTTCGCAATCAGTTTTATGTTGTTCGAGTGGCAAGACCGAGGCTCTCATTGTGATTGGCCTATAGCCCCATACACACACACATACACATACACACACACACACACGCACACCATACATATGGACAGCAAACAGTTTTGCAATTAATTTTTGGCCAAAACCAGGAAAACATTTTCTGTGGCCCCATAAAAGTTAGATAAATTGTACAAGCATTGAGCAAAACTTTCGATCAAACAGCCACGCACGCACTTTATAATACCTACATAGATAGACAGAGGGTGAAACAGGGCGAAGGGTTGACAGTGTGAGAAGAGGTGGTAGGTCGCGGCATTGTCAGATTTTGAAGTGGCAAAAGCCAAAACCGAAAGCTAGCCAAGTGAAGCGGCCACCGATTATTTATAGTTGAGAAACTTTTGTCATTTACGTTGGAAAATTTAAATTTTAATTGAGTTTTCTTGCTATCTGTAGAAAATTGGCAGATGGAAGGAGTATCTAGTGGTTGTACCTACAAACCTATCCAGCATGGGATCAATGGGGTATGCTTGGCACCGCTCTAACCCTCTAGAGTTGCGTTGAACTTGATTTGCCACCTGAAATGGGTGAGGTTACTCTGTAATCCTGTCGGGGATTATTAAAAGTTGTACATTTTAAGCTTACCTCAGTTAATACAATATGTAAATCATGAATTCGTGTAATCACTATTTATAAAAACTAATTCCCATGGATCACAGATTGTGACCGACCACGTGACTTACTTTCCTTGAAAAAGTTATGAATATTCAATTGTAATAGCTTGAGCATATAGAGTTTTTAAAGTATTATTGTAATTTCTTTTAATCGATATTAAACCCTAAAAAAAGGCCATTTAGGAAAAAACCTCCTTTAAACTAAACCTCCTTTTAACTAAAAAAAAAAGCAGTTTAACTAGCCTAAAGAGAGAGTCTCTTGGATTTTTTAGCTTGAAAATAATATACAGGTCCATGATTAAACGATTTCTAATTCTTTCTAGTATTCTTCAAAAGCCGAACCAAAAAATTGGTAAATTTTAGGAGGATTACTAATTCCTATTGACTAATGGGGAGAACTTTTTTTGTGCTCCAGTTAAGTTGACTTATTTAGAATAGCTCCATTTTCACCTGCTGCAAAGAGTATTTTAAAGTCAACTTTCGAACAATTCTTAGATTGTTTTTGCCATGTTCCAATACTTTTTTTTTTGTTTTGTTGATTTATCTGGCAGGGCGAGTTATGCACATAACAAAAGTTTTCTTACCACAATGGAAAAAAAGGCGAGTAGAAACTAAAATAAAATACAAAATAAAACTACATACTAAAAAGAACTGGAAGTTTGAGTTGCGAAACAAGGAAAAATATTTGCTGTTTGGTGTGGCAAACATTATTGTTGTTGTTGCTGGTATTTTTGGTTGCTGTTTTTGTAATTTTGATTGCTTTGTTATGTGACTGGCAATAAAATACATATAAGGGATATAGTAAAAAGTCTACACACATTAACCAGAAACACATTCAAATGAGACTCTGACCTAAAATCCAGTCGGATTGTCTTACTGACTGCCTGTTAGGGCCCCGGCCAATAGTGTAGATGATTAAACTTGTCTTCCAATGGGCAAATGGCATAAACTGCTCATTGAATTGATTTTTGCTACTAAGCCAAAAAGCGCTGATGTGACCAAAAAAGGGAAATTACTTTCAGTTAGAGCCGAGCAACAAAAAGAAAACAATGAAAAGGGAATGGGAAAGGAAAAGCAAACCATAAAACACACGCGGCCCAATGGCGGCCAGCAAAATGGCTGAGATTTCATGTATCATTATGGCCATGTTTTTTTTTGTGTGGAAGTGTAGCTCAGAATGGGAATGGGAATGGGAATAGAACGATCAAGGCTGGACAGCATCATAACAGAATGGACAATAAACAAAACGACAAGAACAATAACAACAACTACAACCTACTGCAAAACGAAGAAAAATGGCAAAAAATATAAAAAGGGGTCAAGTCAAGTCTTTGCATTTCCGAATGGCTGTTACAAATGAGTTGAAGAGCTGTTAAAAGAAAGTTTGTTATCCAAGTTATGAAAGATACAAATAAAACTTGAAGATTTTACGCAAACTATTGTATATGCATAGATACAAATAAAAACTTATACAAGTGCTTGGCGATGATTGAAAAAACAATTTGATTAACATCATGTTATTGGAAATTAAATTGCAATGAGTGAACAAGTTTTTGCTAAAGAATAAATAAAATTCTAAAAACTTTATTGAAGTTAAATAGAGAATTTAGATAAATATTTTATTAAAAAATTGTTGGCAGATTATGCTTTCTCATGGACAATATTGAACTTGTCTATTTTTTATCTCGTAACACAATTTACATTAGCGACGGTTTTATAATTTGATAGCATTTAGTTAATAGATGAAATATGTAGCTAGTTGATCTGCTACTATTTAATCCATACACCTTAAACATAATGTTCTATTTGTTGAAAACATAGTGTCATTTGAAGTTGGACCAAGGTTAAGTCATAAATAATTAGCTTAGAAGTTGTTATACCTATGCAAACATGTTGTCTGGAATTACATTACTTCAAAGGTAACACGTAATGCAAACTGAGTCAGTTTTAAAGGGAAATTCGGACCTCTGGGTATAAATCATTTTGCATTAACCATAATTAAACTGTACACAAACACACGAGAGTGAGCAACAGAGAGATAGACAGGAAAACCCAAAAGGCAGTGAAATCGTCAAAGCTCAACGATATACGAAAACCCTTGCAAAGGCCTGCAGACAGGCATATCATCAATGTAACTGCCTGTGCTTGCTTGTTTTTGTTGCTGTCATCAGGGTGAACACATTACTGCAAATGCAAAGGCGGAATCCACACCAGAGATATGTGTGTTTGTGTGCACAGTTTTGCTGTGGCAAAAACCCAAAACCACAAAAACAACTCAAAATCGCAATATGACACATATGTGAACAGACGTAGCAAAATGCCAAACAGAAACCTAAACCCAGCACCCAAACCCAAACCCAAACCCAAACACAAAACTCAAAAGCCAGTAACATTGCAACGCTAAATATGTGAAATGCACAAGTGCTGAAAGGTGTATATGTATGTGTGTGTGTGTGTGTATATGTGTGCCAGGATTTTAACGAATGTTGACAATTACGAAAATTTGGTTTTCGGTTAAACTGAATACAGCAAAAGGGAAGCAACGCAAATGCCCAAAATTTTGTTAAACATTTTCGTTGGTTTTTTCCCTCACATCGTTTTTTGTTTTTTTTTTTTTTTGTATTTTGCTTTTTGGGCTGTGGCTCGCAGTAATTGTGGGAGAGAACCAGGACAACATGTTTTGGGTTCCTGTTTTTCTTTCTTTCGTCCTTTTTTTTTTGAAGTTGTAATGGAGTCTCTGAATGGGATTAACAATTGAAGAGAGTAAGAGCTTAAAAGAGCACAAGGAAAGTAAAGAGAAGCATTTCTAGGGCTTGGCTTAGGCAATTGCTGCGTACCACAGACACTGACACAAAACAGCAATACAAGCACATTGACACAGAGAGAAATTGAGAGAGAAAGAGAGCAAAAGAAAAATATGCATAGAGCAATTATGTAGGGAAGACTCTCAGTTACAAGCAAAACAGGGTATACTTTAGGGCGCAGGCGCTGCGCTCCAGCATCTGGCCAAACGACAAAGCTACAAAACACTTTACTTATATTGCTTTTTTTGTCGCTGCTTGAGTTTGGAAGCTGCAGCGCTCAGTGGTCCTGGCCGGGCTACAAAAACAATACGCCTATCAGTACGAATCCTGTGAATATCTATGCAGGACAACACGGAGCAAGACAACCAGGGCAAAGTGAAACCACCAAAAATTACGTGAAAATTGTTAGCAAGGCAAATTTTGGTAAATTAAGAGTAAAAAATATTTAATACAAATTTTTAGAATAATTTTTGAAAACTTTTAAATATGTTTTTAAAAAAAAAAATAATTTGCAAAATTTTTCAAAAGATTGACAAAAATAAGGAACAGAAATAATATATAGCCATAATAAAATCAGCTGCAAGGGAAGCAGCTGCTTCTGCTTTTTCTGCTGCTGCTGCTGGTGCTGCTGATGCTGGAGCTGGAGCTGAGAGTGGCCACTGCGCCGACTCGTTAGATTCTCGACATCTTGGAGACTTGTAAGCACTTTTTAGAACATAATGTACTAAATAACGGTAAAGCGAACTACGTCAGAGAACTGGCCAGAGATTGAGCAGCCGCCAGAAAGGTAAACAAAAACCTGTGCGCTTGTGTTTGTGTATCAATAATAAAACACCGGCCGCCTTTGCCTTCATTCCAAGGCTTCTGTTCTGCCGCAGTCGCTGCTACTGCTGCTGCCATTGCCACTGCCACTGCCACTCCCACACTGTGACGTCATCAGCATCATTATCATCATCATAAACAGAAACAACAACAAAATGGGCTGCCAAATGAAGCCTCTTGCCCTCCTGCTCTGTGGCATCTGGAGAAATTGCAAATTACTTTGCCTCTTATTCATATTTCTACTTCTATGCGAAACTGTTCAAGCGAATCCCGATGCCAAACGTCTCTACGATGATCTCTTGAGCAATTATAATCGTCTTATACGACCAGTTAGTAATAATACCGATACGGTTCTGGTTAAACTGGGTCTGCGCCTGTCCCAGCTCATCGATTTGGTAAGTAGCAGGCAAGGGAAAATTAATTAATGCAATTGCAAAAAAAGAAGACAAAAAAAAAAACACTTGGAATTTTTAATTAAACTGCGGCAAGTGAAAATGTTAGGCTACATTTGCTGCCTGTCCATGGGTGAGGCAACAATTTAAATAGGCAATTTTCGAAAAAAAAAAAATCGAATAAAAGTTTTCTGGGGTAGTCGTTAAAGAGATGGAATAATGGAGCAAATGATTCGACGACAAGATGGAAAACGGTTTGAGCAAAATTTAAGAACAACCTACCCCAATTATATTAATTATATTAATTAAAGGGACGATGATTATATAAATTCGTTAGATAATTAATTCTTGAACAGTTGATTTCTCAGAGTGGAATTATAGTTTTAAAGAAACTATTTATATTTTGAACGGAAATCCAACTGATATTAACCTACCGAAACTATATATTACTAGCCTTCTACATAAACCATGTTACTCTTGCTCAAAGTGTCTAGGCAAGTTCCATTTGTCAACAGTCCCAACACTGCAACTTATGCAGCAGTGGGTTAAAAGGTAATAAAACACGCTAGAAACCAAATAAAAAATAAAAAAAAAAACCAAAACCGTAAGCTGACAGCAAAAAGCACATTAGGGATGAGAGAGAAAGAGAGAGCGAGCGAAAAAAGTTGGAAAAAAAACACGAATGGCAGACACCAAAGTAAAGTGCAAATGATAGAGGACAACCGCAGAGAAAATAAGTATGAAAAAAATTAAAGAAAACGTAACAAAAAATGCAAATCCCATGTTGATGTATGAGTCAACGAAAAAAAGAAACGGTGGCTTTGGCTTATCCCCATTTTTTGTTGGACTTTTGGAATTTTAATTCACAGAATCTAAAAGATCAAATTTTAACGACCAATGTGTGGCTGGAGCATGAATGGCAGGATCATAAATTCAAATGGGATCCCTCTGAATATGGCGGCGTCACCGAGCTTTATGTGCCCTCTGAGCATATTTGGTTGCCAGACATTGTGCTCTACAACAAGTAAGTGTGTAATAGCCAAATTATGGCCATAAGGAAATCACAACTAACAACTAAAGATAAACTAAACATTTCCCCTTTCTCTCATCCTCGATTTGGTTTTAGTGCCGATGGTGAATATGTGGTCACCACCATGACGAAAGCCATACTCCATTACACTGGCAAAGTAGTTTGGACCCCGCCAGCAATTTTCAAATCTAGCTGCGAAATTGATGTACGCTATTTTCCCTTCGATCAGCAGACTTGCTTTATGAAATTCGGCTCCTGGACCTATGATGGTGATCAGGTAAATGAATGGCTTTGCTTTGCTTTGCTAACTTTTTCTAGCTTGCTTCTTCTGGCCAAGATAAATGGGGGCGTGGCATTGAATTTATGGCCAGACATTTATTGCAAAAATGCTAGACGGCTAGCGGGAATAGAGTAGAGCGAGAGTTGCGAAACAAGCGACGGGCGACGAGCGACTTACAAGCCTAAGAATGCGGTGCGAACATCGAAAAGGCGTCGGCGTTGGCGTGTCTCTAGATTAAAATGTGAGAAATTGTAAAAGTGTAATTGAAACTTGTCTAACCGTTGCACACACCCACACACCCACACACACACACACACACACACAGAGAGAGAAAGACAGAGTGAGATGAAACGGCACTCAACTGTGTCTCCCTGTCATAAAAATGCGCGGCCATAAATTAAGGCAAAGTGCGACTCCGACTCCTCGGTAAACTGAACTCTTCTTTCCACTTCCGCTGACCATCTTGAATGATGCACAGTGGTGCAAAAGTAAATACTAATAGGGTGATTTATTCTAGACTCTGGATTATAGAAGTAGATTTTGTACTAATCTATTGACTAGCATTGAAAAAGATTTAACCAGCTCTTGAATGGTTTGCGATAAAAAATTCTGGCCCACTGTTTTAGTCAAAGCATTTAAATTTTTGCAACACTTGAAAAGGGTGCACTTGAGTCTCCTCTCTCTTAACGCGTCGTCGTTTTGGATAGTCTTTTGCCAAAGGCGTGTTGCCAACGTTGCCTGCTGCAGACTTCGAACCAGAAGAAACGTGAAAGGAGAGTGTCACGCCCGTTGCCTTCAAGTGCTTTTAAGCTGTGTGCAGTGCCATGTCCATAGTATTTTTATGGCTCCATCACTTTTGTTTTCTCCTCTCAGATCGATTTGAAACACATCAGCCAGAAAAATGACAAGGATAACAAGGTTGAGATTGGCATTGATTTGCGAGAATATTATCCCAGCGTGGAATGGGATATATTGGGCGTGCCAGCCGAGAGACATGAAAAATATTACCCATGCTGCGCTGAGCCCTATCCAGGTGAGTTTCGTAGAGTTTTAATGCTATAAATCGCCGGTAAATAGACGTTAACGACGCGAAAGCTCTACCCAAACTCACCACTTAAATCTCTTCTTCTTTCTTTCCACCCGCACTTTTTCGACGACAATCTTTCTTGGAATTGGAAACACTTTAACTAATTATATTCCAGACATCTTCTTCAATATCACATTGAGACGCAAGACTCTTTTCTATACTGTTAATTTAATCATTCCCTGCGTGGGCATCTCGTATCTGTCGGTGTTGGTGTTCTATCTACCTGCCGATTCTGGCGAAAAGATTGCTCTCTGCATCAGCATCCTGCTGTCACAGACCATGTTCTTTTTGCTCATATCAGAAATTATTCCATCGACATCTCTGGCATTGCCCCTGCTAGGCAAATATCTTCTTTTTACTATGTTGCTGGTCGGATTGAGTGTTGTCATAACCATTATTATACTCAATATACACTACCGCAAGCCAAGCACTCATAAGATGCGTCCTTGGATACGAGCGTTCTTTATAAAGCGACTGCCGAAATTGCTCCTGATGCGTGTACCCAAGGATTTGCTGCGTGATCTGGCAGCCAATAAGATCAACTACGGCCTTAAGTTCAGTAAGACCAAATTCGGACAGGCTCTGATGGATGAGATGCAAATGAACTCGGGTGGCTCAAGTCCGGACTCGTTACGCCGCATGCAAGGGCGTGTTGGTGTGGGAGGATGCAATGGCATGCATGTGACCACCGCGACCAATCGGTAAGTGAGGCCCATGGCGAAGGCGAGGGCGAGGGCGAGGGATGGTTAATCAAGTTACAAAATCCAAAAAAAATTACCATTTTAAACAGATAATTACACAAATTCTTTCATAGATTAAGTCGAAAACTGTTTTCAACTTTCTGTTTAAATTTAAACATTTTAATCTTGTCCACCAATCTTTCAAACAGTCCTCGCCCATGTTGTTTGCTTGCACCCACAGAAAACTCATAGTCCCAACTCTCCGTTCTCTTGTCTCACATTTTGTGTCCGTGTCTGTGGCACTATCTCGTTACAGATTCAGTGGCTTGGTCGGTGCTCTGGGTGGGGGACTGAGCACATTGAGCGGCTACAATGGGCTGCCATCGGTGCTATCCGGTTTGGATGACTCTTTGAGCGATGTGGCGGCACGCAAAAAATATCCATTTGAGCTGGAGAAGGCCATACACAATGTCATGTTCATACAACATCACATGCAGCGTCAAGATGAGTTCAATGCGGTGAGTCCAGCTGATTGAAATTTTAATTGAAAATTCCATTTGCCGAAAACGAAAACGGGACGAAAAAACGAAAAAAAAAAACCGCAGAAAACTCTCTGGCTATTTATAGAGAGCAGCCAGCAGTGTCCCAATCTCTAGCTTTTCTCGTTAGTTGCTTTCACTTGTTCCTTGTTTCTGATTTCCTCTCCTCTTTTTGTTTTTATTTGTCGACTTATTTAAGCTTTTTTTTCCATATTTGCACTTTAAGACCGAGCACGAGAAAATCCAGTTTTAATTGCTTTTGCTCAATTGACTGGCAATCGTTAGCTATCATTCTTTCTGCCCCTGCCCATATCCCTGGCCGTGGACGTAGGACGTAGGGGCCGTGGATCTGACCGCTTTGCCAGGCTCCATTTGGTTCATCAGTGGCTCAAAATGAAAGAAAGAGCCGCAAACGTTTCAATCAAACCCACCGCCCCAAATGCTTTTTGTTCAGCGATTGCGGCATTTGCTTTGTTTCGTCTTTCTTTTTTTTTATATGTGTTATTTTTTTTTTGTTCTTTATTGTTGCTACTTTGCTTTTTGATTGATAACTGAACTGACGCCGGGCCAATAAGTAGATTAAGACCAAAAGGCGAAAGAAAGAAAAATAAAAGAATCAGCTTATTTAACTGCAATCGCTCAATGTGCGATTGGTTAAAGACCAATTAAATTTTGTTCAAGATTAGCAACAAACAACGTTACGTTTTTATTTGATTCGCAGGAAGATCAAGATTGGGGCTTTGTGGCCATGGTTATGGATCGCTTGTTCCTCTGGCTCTTTATGATTGCTTCTCTGGTGGGCACATTTGTCATATTGGGCGAGGCACCGTCTCTGTACGATGATACCAAGGCCATTGATGTTCAACTATCCGATGTTGCCAAGCAAATTTACAATCTAACCGAAAAAAAGAATTAAATTCAATGGATAATAATATTAAACTACTTAATCACTAAATCTTAAAGCAATGTTCAAACATGATATTTATAATAATAACAACTAATAGAAAAAAAAAAAATAACGAACACAATGTTGTGAAAAATGCAGAATATTTTTCCTTGCTTTCTTTTTCCCCTGGATTTTAGCCAGGAAAAATGCAAAAGAGAAAATTGCTTGAACGTAACTAAGATGCCAAGCTGAGGGAAGGAACAGAAGGAGGATAAAAGACGTTTCTCTAGAGTCCTTCCGCTTGGCATGTCAAAAATATTTTGGACTCAGCATGTGGGTAACTACATGGCAAGCATGTTAGCCCGTTATTTGATAACTGGAAAATTAACCGTTGGAAAATGCATCTGGCCAAGCAAGGCACTTACTCATCCACCCATGTGGAAGAAGACGTCAATGGTAAAAAAAGCACGAAAGAAAAACCCTCCAGGAGAGACAAAGAAAATAATGATGAGAATGTTTCTGCTACAAACATAAATTTCGAGTATTTATAACATCCAATTAAAGTCAGTCCAAGGAAAGTTAAACGAAAGAAACAACTACGTACAAGATGTAAGAATGCTTTACAATATATTTTTAAATAATAAATCATCCAGCAATTCAGGGTCTAGTTCAATTTAAATACCATTTTTGTATTTTCTTTAATTTCCGAAATAGTTTTGGTCTGAAATTGAATTTTCGATTGAACTATTGAGAAAGATATGAATAGTAAAATTCGCTATTATTTTCACTTGGCTTCTGGCATTTGCATTTGTATGGCCACCTTCAACTCACAATCAAAAAATATTTGTAAAACTATTTGCTACAACTGTAACTGTAAAACTATTTCCTATACACAATGTCACAAATTTTTTGCTATTTCCATATTTTTTTTTTTCTATTTTTGTGAATGTCATTCAAATTGATGGGGAAAACCATTTCCATCCATTCCTTCTATTTTCATTTCTCCATCTCCATCTCCATCTCCATGCCAAAGGCTGTCAATGTCAATTTTGCGCAGTAACAGTAACAGCAATTGCAATTTCTTACAAAAAGGAGAGTGAAACGATTGCAGGCGCGCTTTTAACTTTGTTCAACAAGTCTCAGTTCAGTGGGGGATTCAGGTTCCCTGCCCCCGTATACATATATTTATATATTGTGCCCTTTGCATATATTTTGCATACATTTCCCTGTATCGGCAATCACTTTACGCACACGACGCCAACAATTCAAGCATTTCACCCATTCGCCCATTCGCTCATTCATTCGTTCATCCATTCATTCTGCTGTAGTTCCGTTCCCTTGTGTCATGTTGACAAGTTCAATATGCTACCAAAGGGAAGAAAGTTGCTACCCACTACCAGTCGACTGACTCTGCCTTGTGTTGTGTCGCCATGTGTGCATCATTTTCGCTACTTCCCGTCTACTTTTCACAGTTCAGCGAACGACTGCCGTTGCCCTTTTTTCCATGCCCTTTTTTTTTTGTCTTAGCTTCAATTGAAATTCATATTATTTGTGCTTCACATATGACGAAGGGTAGCATCAAGTGCACGCATAAGAGCAGTGGCAACAACGACAACAACAGCAACAGTTGCAACAGTAGCGACGGCAACAGCAACGATAAACCAAGAGAAAGCTGGCTTAAACAAAACTGGGAAGAGCGTTGCATTTCCATGTAATGTAATGAAAGAACATGCAGCCAACTATAAAAACTCATAACAAATTTTCTAATAAAATAAAATTTAAATTGCTTTAAGATTTAATCATCTAGTAACGCTGCAAAATTTATATTTAATATCCAATATCATTTTTAAAATTTGTGTTTTTTAAGAAATGGCTCCATAAAATTGAGAATTAAATATTCATATTGTTATTGCACTTATTTTTGGCACCTATTAGGGTTTAATTTTCCCTGATATATATCGTGTGAAAATGTGACAAATCCCTTGACACAAACATTATCCCCTTACCATTCGTCCCCAGTTTGGAGCACACGACTCGGTATTCAACATTTCCCAATGCTTTCAGTTTAGTTTTCGTTTACTCGTATTTTTTTATTTGTATACGTACAGCGCATTTTATATTTTTATTTTTGTGTATTTATTTAAAATTTTATTCTGCTGTATAGATATATTTTTTGCTCACGTATAATTCATTGCATACTTGGATGTTTTTGTAGTTTTTTCCTTAGTTTGGCATGCAGCAATTCCATTTCCCGCTGACAGCAACAGCAACGTCAGCAGCAACAACAGCAACAGCAGTAACTGCAACGGTGGCAACAGCAGCATAACAGCAGCAGCAGCAGTTTTCAATTCGTTTGATTTACCATTTATTTATGTCGTTTGACAAATTCAATTTGTTTGCAGATTGTTGGGGTTGAAGGTTTTTTGAATTGTGAGAGAGAAAGAGAGAGCCAAAAGGGAGAAAAAAAGTCTACGGAAATGCATTTGCTGTACATTTAATGCAATTTACTATGACGCCCAGACAAAAGTTCTCACGCTCTAACATAATTAACATCAGCGAGGAGCTGCGGCAGCGGCAGCGGCAGCCTTTTAGTTTCATTTTGTGTGTGTCCGCTCGCACCTCCTTCAACTAAACGATTAGAGCCTCGCTTGTCACTTGTCCAATTTTATCGCAAAAACAATTTGTCGTTGGTTGCAAGTGGTTTTCCATTAACCATTTTTTATTCTATTCACTTTAACTTCAAAGAGACTTCAAGTCTGTTAAGTTGACTGACAGAAATTTCCGTTACTTATTTTTTCAACGATTAATAAAAGTCGTGGCATAGTTTTAGTGGTTTTTGTTTTTGTCATCCGCATTTGGGTGATATGTGAAAATTTGGTGAGGTTTGTTATTTATTTATTTATGAATTGTTTGTGTTCGCTACGCTCGTAAAGTTGTTGTTTTACACATGCATACACACACACATGCACCCATACAACCACAGATCACATCCAATTAGCATATTAAATTAAATAAATATTAAACTAACTGCCAGAGGCAACCATCGTGTGTATACATTTTACGTATACGCCATGCAGGCCAAAGGATGTCAATACTTAAAGTGATCAACCAGAAGCACACACACAGACACACACCCACACACACTCTCACATGGGCAAACTGTCTTGCAGTTAGTCATTCACTCATCAAACAACCTTTTCCCTACGTTCTTCCCTACCCTCTTGCCTTTCCACTTCTCTTTTAACCCACCCACCCCACACACACACACACACATACACATACAACCTGCCACTGCCCTCGTTTAGACTAGTCTCTATGGATTATATGCCAGCGGCTTTTACGAGTCCTGGGCCCGTGTGTCCTATGTCCTGCTCTACTGCTCATAATTTATGCCAC
Source organism: Drosophila nebulosa (assembly GCA_024703675.1). NCBI lineage: Eukaryota > Metazoa > Arthropoda > Insecta > Diptera > Drosophilidae > Drosophila > Drosophila nebulosa. Next base: position 10,567,089 of record JANFPS010000004.1, on the reverse strand, counting down.
TCATCTTAATAATTTTGGGCGCAAAACTTCAACTATGAGTACATGCAGTAGCAGCACCTCCGCTGCCACCATCATCGTCATCCAGAGCAAGGACACTGGCAGTCGAAATATTTTAAACATTTACTTAGCCGACATAAAAGGTTTCTAGTAGAAAAGTAGATGGCAGTTATGTGGGCAGGCCGAGGTTAGGGCGTTGCATTAAGCTTCAATTTGTGATTACCAGTAACTACTTAGTGTTGCTTGACAGGTCACTGGCAACCATTCAAGCAGGAATAAGGAGCATAAATTTCAGTATGTGAAAATGCGACTTCATTAATTTTGAATCAAAGGTATTATTAATTATCGCCAATACAGTAAATTCCACAACGCCACAATTGTCTTAGCCTCACTATTGTTTCTAAGCTTTAATCATAACAAGCAGTCGTACAGTTTGTATTGTGATCCAACCCTGCTTGGCCTCGGCGTAATATTTCATTATCATCATCGTCATCAACCTCATCTGCATCGTGTTGTCATCGAAGAACATGTCGCCCAGCATCTTGTACGTTTTGCCACTCACACGCACGCATATTCGTATACGAATATGTACATACATATATGTATGGGTATATAGAGCCACATATATTACTTATACGCCCTATGCGCCGCTTTTTTTTTTGCCTGTTTATTTTAGTGCCAATGTAGCATAGTTTTATGCATATCCTAGTAGTATGTATATACATACAAACATATGTGCGTATGTGTGTATGTAGTTGTCCTGCTCCTCCTGTGCGCTGCAACGTCTTTGTTATAGCATAACTTTATGTTTTTGGGTTGGGTGTTATTCGCCTTGCTGCTGTGCATGTAAATGTTTCAGTTTTTGGCGCTCTAAGGCAAAATGTACTTTACGTTCTTTTCGCCCTCTGTCACCATCTCTCTCTCTCTCTCTCTCTCCGACCCTTCTTCCAGCTCTAGCTCAGTTTGAGGGTAAAACATTCACACACTACACATTATTCATTCATGTTGGACATCCACTTGAAAATTGACTTATGTGAAAAGGAAGTCACCTTCTGTTATGACTGGGATATTGCTCTGATCCTGCTACAGCTTTCCTCCTCCTTGTGGTGTTGCATCGTTGACAGCATTTTTTTGCGGCCATGTGCATTTAAAATTACATATACGATTTGTGGTTTCCTTAAACTGAATGAAGCATTGGCCCTTCACAATGCTCGCTTGTCTGTGGGGCAGGTCTGATATCGCGCTTGAAACAGAGAGGAACTTGATATGGTCCTTAAGTCACAATAATACAAATTTGTGGTCCTAAAGACAGTGAACTAATTGCAGATAATATATATCACATAGTTTTTATAGTGTTACTTTCCATTCTGAACATTTTCCATGTCTCTATGGACTTTGCTGTTGAGAGTGTCCAAGCTAACTCTAATAGGATTTTACTTCTAATCTTTTTTAAAAAACACCGATTTCCTTTGGTCATACGTTTGTGTGTCAACGGGGGCTGGCTAAGGTCTGTTCTGCGAATTTCAGATTTCAGTTAAACTAATTTACAATGCCATTAAGACCCGCTGTGTTGATGGCAACTTTCTCTGGCAACGTTGAATGCATAAGTTGTTCGTCATTAAACTGACATTCAACTAAACCACAGATAGAATGAGGGAGGATGAGAGTGAAACATGCTTCAAAGGCCGCTAGCAAAGTGGCAGCACTTTGGCCAAATCCAATTAACTTGAACTGCAACTAACTCACATACAAACACACACACACACATTCACAAACACTAACATACATGTATCCTACAGTTGCCTAGCGGGCAACTGAGGACCAACAACGAGAAAATCGGTGGCCCTCCATGGAAATCCTTTTTACACTGCTGCGTTTTTGTTCCCTTTTCACCATTGCTCTGCTTATCTCTCTCTTGCTCTACGTTTCCCTTTGCCTCTGCCTTTTTGGGTGGCATTGCAGATATTATAAACATTTTTCGAGCTTTTGCATATTTTAAGCTAGAAGCTGGCTGCCATTACTCAAGTGGATGGCAAAATGACTTAGGTGACAGCACACAATGGAGCATAACAAATATGCTTCTTGGAGGAGGAGAAACTTGAGGAGCAGCTGCCCAATCTCGCCATTATAAAGCGAAAGGCATTCTTCATTCCACGCAATGCGGTTCACTCTCTCTGTCTCTCTCTCTCTCTCTTTCGCTCTCGCTCTGTCTCTTACTCTGAACTGAGTCAGACAAAAGCAGACTGAATGAGTAACTTGCGGGAACCGGGCGAAGGAGGTTACCAGATCGAGTGCCCGGCCAAACTGGGTCATGTTTACAATTAACTTTTGGAACCCATCTCACCCATCCGACCAGTAACCGCACAACCAAACCAACTGGCTTAACCTCATCCTGCATGCACAAAGGACTAGGGTTTAGCGTGTTTTTGCCCATTTATGTGTATCCTTGAATGATTTTTGCATTCACCAGATCGCCGCAGAAGGAGAAACGCAAAATGAAAATGAAAAAATTCCCTTTTTGGTGGTTCACTCGAGCGTTGTAAGGAAAATTTCTCATAAGTGGTAATTTTCATTTGTAATGAGTTGAGAGTTGCTTGCGGTCGGTCTGGCTATTGCCTACTGCCTACTGCCTTCTGGATTCTTGCATTATGCATTTCCTCGAACAATTGGCCTGATTAAAATGTCCTTGACGGAATATCATACCGCCAAACCACAATAGCTGTCAGCGTCGATTTTAATAAGCCTAATTAATAGTGCATGGCCCCGCCCCCAAGAGCAACACCTTCAGTTATCCCCTTTAGCATTTTGCATTATGCACTGAACAAATTCATTAATGCCAAATGAACTGCAGTAAGTGAGTGAGTACAAGAAGAGGAATCTTCATCAAATATTAACGAACATTTCAACATGAGCAAAGCTTTTTTAAAACCATTTCGAAAAATTAATGCATTAAAATCAATGTTATTCTTGAACTACCAAGAACACATTCCTTCAGGAAATGGTGCCAGTCGGGTCAATCGAAAAAGAATTAACTAAATAATTCAACAAATTTCAAAGGAGCTCTTGAAAAGCTTCCAAACAAAAGCAAGGATAAATGAGATTAAGACTTAATGAAACAATTGCTTCCAAGCAATAGCAAAGATAAATGACCTACTCCTAGTTGATCTTCTCTACTAAGTACAATTCTAAAAGTTCTTAATTAATTTTGCAATATTTATGGTATTTTAGCAAATGTTTCTAACATTCTATTGTTATTACGAACAATTATGGAGAAATTTTAAACAACATTAATTGATTTGTAATTATTTTTATTATCATTGTTCGACTGCATTAGCATACCTAAAACCAGCCACCGTACATTTATTACCCTTTCTATTTGTAAATTATTTGCAACTTTATCAATTTTTTCAACGATGTTGAACTGAAAACCTCATATTTCTATGTACATGATTATTGTCAGCGCTAAGAACCGTTTATAATTATATTTTAAATCGACTATGAATAGGCATAAGGCTATTATATTTATTATGGTTTTCGATTTGGAGTTTTACAAAACACTGATTTATGAAAGCTTTTAGCAAGAGTATAAAATAAGTTTACCTAACTTTCAAATGGAATTCATAATTATGTAGCCTTGCATACAATTTATGCTAATTGCCATTTGCTTCAATAACTGACAAACAGTAAATTGATGTCTTAATGAAATAGTTTAAAATCCATTAACGAAATTCCAATTCTCTCTGCCTTCCCAACGTTCAGCTCTTTCAATTTGGTTTACATTTTTCCCTTCCCAAACCCAACTTAAGTAACCGGTGCCAACCTGGAATGCCCTTTGGCCCGATTGCATATTTCCATTGCCAGAGACAATGCATAATTACAGCACTTTGCACCTTTTCATTCACATTGTTCTTGTTATTGTTGTTGGTTTTCTTTTTTGGGTTTCCCACTTTTCATTTTGTTGGTTGATTTTTTTTTTTTTTTTTTGGTAAAAAGTCAGCAGGCAACCAGGCTTGAAATTATGCTTCCTGTAATTTGACATGCAGACAAAACCATTTTAACACCCCGATGACTGCATTGTTTGGGTTTCTTTGTTGGCATTTGGACCTGAGGCTGTGTGTGTGTGTGTGTGTGTGTGTGTGGGGGGGGGGGGGTTACTCTCATTCATATATTTCAGATTGCTTGGAAAATTGTGTAGATATGAAATATTATCTACATTAATATTGGTGATTAAAAACTCATTAGTGATCAATATTTTTTTTTAATTAAACATTTTGCCATGCATTGGCTGAGCGGACTTTAAGGACTCGTATAGGAAATCGGACTGCCTTTGCCACAGTTGATGTCGCCTCTTTTGCGTCCTTTACACACGTCCCTCCACCCCGCAACCATCGTCCTATTTGCCACCCAAATATCCCCCAAGACTTTTAATTAACTTTTATTACACTTTATTATTGTTGGGTAGCAGCGGCAAAACCGTTTTCATATTTTCATTATGTTTAAGTGTCATGATTTTTAATTGTGAATTATGAACTCAACAAAAAGTAGAAAAAAAAAAATACATAAACAACCACAAAAAGAGAAACAAAACAGGCCAAGAGGCTGCCATTGCCAGAGATAGAATTTAAACCACACTTGCCATATGCAGTTGACCACTTCAGATGGACGGCAAACGGAGTGCAGTCCAGAGATAAGGGGTACCCCAGTGGCTCACCAAAGAACAGTGTCCATTTTCCATAATCGCATTCAATATAAGATTAAAACCCAAATGTGACCGTATCCTAACAAGAACGAACTCCAACATCTAATCTTCTAATGGGTTCCTTTTGCAAAAACCAACTCACTTATTCCTTTCATTTCACAAACAATTTAGACTATTTCTAATACTTAAATAATAAGTTAATTTACGTTGTGGCTATACCATTTTGCCCTCATATTTAATGAATGAGTTGTATGTATGTACATCATTTTCACCATGTAATTTATCTGAAAGCTGATTTGAACTACGCCACTGCCGCGTTGGTTTAGCTAACCAAAGTGAAACCTAAATACCCCAACCAGAAAGCAAACCAACAACCATCGCAGGAGCTAGCCACCTCATTCCTCATCCAGTTGGAGAGAGAGAGAGAGAGAGAGGAAGAAAGAGCATAATGGGGAGTTGCGAAGAGGGGTTGGGTATGGTGGAATCGAAGCTAGAGACGAGATGGGCTGAGAGGATGGGCCCAGTCATAATTATGCGCTTGAGTGCTTGATTATGATGGCGCTGGTCTGACAACGATGATTACGTAGCCGCTCTCTTGTTTGTTCATTAATAAGTGCAACAAAAACGCGTCCACTCTACGTCTGTGCGAGTGTGTGCCACACACACACGCACACACACACACATCCAACTCTGTGGAAAGGCATTTTGTCGTTGCTATAGCCATTTATGCGGGGCTTGTCACTTACACGCAAAATTTAGCAAAGCTTCTGCGATAGCGAGGTGTTGTTCCTGCTTCGACCCGCATTGGAGTCCATGTATATGTATGCTATGCACAGACTTCTTCGTCGGAGTGTGGGTGTGAGTTTTGCAGTGTCTCTTTGTCGCTCAACTCAGTCGCGCTTAAATTGCATATTTTGCAGCTTGATAGCTCATTACGCTGACACTTGATTGTTGCACGAACCCAACAACGGGAAGTAGCAAAGGCAACAGCACAGCCATTGCTTTGGCTTCTACCAGAGAAGTTGCTAGGAACCACTATATTCTAATAGTGCTGTTTTCGTGAGGGTACAACTATGTGTGACATAAAATGAAATGTGTTCCTTAACATCAAAATATGTTGTAGATAAAAATTGCATTAAATTGGTGTTGAATGAATATATTTCAATCTAACGATTCGAATAAATCGTGAGAATGCCAACACAAGGTCATCTTTAAAGGGGTAAATTGTGTTTTTCTTTGTTTATGTAGTTGTAACTTCTAACTGAAAAAGCGCTATATAGTCATATCCAGAGACTGTTCTTTCAATAGTTTGCTATTAAGAAGCTTAATTCAAAGATTCAAATGGCAATCGATCATTCTGGCTGAAACTTATCACGCGATCAACTCCAAATTCACTAGCTTAAGTGTTATTATGCAACCCACACACCACACACACGAATACACACCGACCGACACACACACAGACATTAGTAAGTTCCCTTCCTGGCAACATGATGACATTAAAAATCCATTTAGCGTAACGCAGCAGCAGCAGCAGCAGTGAAGCCGGCAAAAGGGCATAGCTGGAAGAACGTTTCCATCCTAGACACGCCCACAAAACAACGACGTAAACTCCCATGCCATCCCAGCCCATTCGCTAATAAACCGTTGAGTGTCTGTCGACTTTTGCTTGTCATCATCATGCTAGACAACATTCACGTTTATGAAGTTTTGGCATTGCTAGTGCATCTGCGTCAAAAAAAATGTGTTAACCGCACAAAAAATGAAAGATACTATCTGTATCAAGGAGAGGCACAAGGAACACAAAGAACTGGGTGAGAAGACTGACTGCGGTGGGTAAGCTAAGCTTCACTTCGATTTCCATTAGCTGTTCGAAAAGTCCAAATTGCATTAGCAGAAAATTTAGCAAGATCTTCACGATTTGAGTTAGTCAGCTAATTTGATGATTTCGCAACTTGTATGTAATTAAGCTATTTTCGAACCACGCCCATTTCAATTCCCATTGGGGCGTACATAATGTGGCATCCCCTCTCTTTCTAACACTCCATTTCTCGCTCGCTGATTAGGCGCAATTAACATGCTCCACGCACACCGATGACAAAGCCATCGCCATCGCCATCGTCATCGTCATCAATGCAACGCCCTTTCTCACTCTCCGGCTGCCAGTAAGTGTTACCATGGCTATTTAGCTTAGATTTCACATTCGCTATGCATTTCACAAGAGCTAATCAAGTGGTTTAATTGGAAAGCAAACTCAGATTTAATGGTCAAGTCGCATTCGCACATAAAAAGGGCTTTGTTAATGCAGACCAAGTGGATAGAGTGGAATTTGTGTGTGCATGTGTCTAAGAGAGTCAATTAAAATTGGATCAGAACCCCAATGGGACCGAGTGCAATATTAAATTGTGATAAATTCAACATGACCCAATTAAAAATTAAAGTTTCAACTTTATAAAGTTAACCAACAATGTGAAATGCCTGAAAACACTTGTCGAACTAAAAACTTTGGTAAATTAAATTTTCATTCTAGAAAAATCGTAAAATGTTGCACCAGTTTTTGGTCAAAACGCGCAAGCTCTAACTTAGCCATAATTCAATATGAAAGCTATTGGAGGCTCACATAGTTGATGGCCACTCAAAACCTTTTGACCTAGTTGTATATTTTTTTTTGGAGTGATAGTTTCTAGGGAATCTATGTGATTTGAATAGAGTTTTCGGCCTGGAAACTTTTCAAAGTGCATTTATTGATCCCAATAGATTAGATGGACTTGTAATTGGCAATGACTTTCAGAATATCATTCTTCTTTGGTATGCCAAAGTCAACGTGATAACTGAAATCAAATTGAATCATAATTAAAAAGGTTTTCTCTCACTTCTATTCACACTCTTTTATAACCTTTCGCTTTGAAGACTTGAGTTAGCCAATTTCTTTTACTTTGATTTGTTGTTGAAAATGCATTCACTGTAATGAAAAGAAAGCCAAGTTACTTATCTTCTCTCAAGTTCCCAATACCGTCCACTCGCAGCCCCCCACTTTGCAACCCTTGTCTCCAGGGTGCCTTTTGCTCTGTGTTTATAGACCAACTTGAATAAGGTTTATCTGTGTTTTTTCTCAAAAGTTACCTTATTACACCTTCACTCTGTGTGTGTGTGTGTGTGTGTTCGCTCTCGTCTCTGTGAATGTTTGTGAGTTTGGTATCAAATACCAAAGGAAAAACTAACTAGTGCATTTATTTTGATTTCAAATATAAGAAACACCAACAACAATAACAACAACAACAAACCCGGGTACAACTAACAAACAAAAAAGTTGAAAGCAGAGAAGAGTCTGAGCAATGCTTACTTTTAAAACTTAATTTATATGCACGCACACACAAACGAGCGGACACGGACACAGAGCATAGAGTGGGTCTAAGGGAAGAAGGGCAGAATGCTGGACACGGCACGACGGATTCAACTTACAGCACACAAAGTTGACACGAGTGCTGGGCATTGAGCAAGCGAGGAGGAAGGGTCAAGCCAAAACGAAAGGGATGCAGTGTGACCAGAGGGCGGGCGAGGGTGTAACATCGTGATGTAATATTTTCTGTAAAATTTTTTCAATTTATTTCAATTTTTGGCGCTTTTATAGTTTCATGTTGCCACTGCCACTGTTGGCTTTTGGCTTTGAGGGTGCGGTGCGTAGCTTGTCTTTTGCCTTAAAATGTATGTACAGCGCCAGAGAGCCAAACAAATTTATGGCGTGACAACAAACAATATGGAAACCAAAAAAAAAAAAATTAATATTGTATATATACACACATATTTACAACAGAAATCCCGTTTTATCTCGAAATAGTCCATGCGCCTGTCTATGCTAGCTGTCGGGACAGAGTGTTCTGAGACTTAATATCATCTACATTGGAAATGTTTAACCAGAAAGTAATAAAATTCCGACTTCTCCAGCTTATTGCCCATAGTTTTCTTAAGAGTTCTTGCGGTGAAATTGAGAAGAACCCATTTCTGAGAAGTCAATTGTCCCCAAGCGCTGATAAATTTTGGTCAAATATCCACTTGACACTTCAGCAAGTACTACTCCCTGGCTAGAGACGGGGCAGAGATTGGGTTATGCTGCTTTACATAATTTGATTTACGATACACGACATCGGTCGTGTTTATAAGTTGAAGGATAGTTAAATATTGAAATCTTGTTTGTGCATGGAATTAATGGAATGAGTCGAAGCAAATAAATTATCATAACGAAAGCAACAAAATGCATTTCCTGATCGAACAAAAGAAAACTATACAACACTGAGATGGAAAATGGCAAATAATAAAAAGAGTGTCTTCGGGTGATGGAGAAGGAAGAGGCCAAGCTCATTACAAATTACTGCATTAATTTCAACTTGAGCGAGACAAATGGAATGCAAGGTGACACAAAAGGTTGCCATTCCTGTTGCAGGCTGCAGCCAGACAAAATGCAATTAAAATGGCGCTAGGATACGGCACACGGGCATGTAATTCAATAAGCAAGGATTATACAATACAAAGAGCATGGCCAAGTGACTTGATGCAGATTGAAATTAAGTGCCGAAAATAAGACGACAAGGCACAGTGAGAAAAATGAAAAAGAAAAACACAAAGCCAACACAATAAAAGTTACCAAAGAAAAAGAAGAACTCATCACTGAAAGGGGTGCCAGGAAGTGAAAATGGGAACAGGGACGGGGACGGGGACAACCGGGGAGTTGCCAACAAAGGGTTAAAGCGACGGACAGCTGTTTCTGCTGATTAATTGCCCAAACGCAAGACACGCAAATTAAATTAGCCAATAAACGGCGGGCGGCCCAAGACCCAGCTCGAACCGTGAAAGTGCCAACTTGGAAATTTTTCTCTCTTTTTTATATATGTATATTTTTACTCTGTTTGGTTTTCCGGTTTTTCTTTTTTTTTTTTTTTTGGTTTTTTGTTTAGCAAAAGGTTACATGGTATTAAAAACAAATGAAGCCCTAATGGACTTTGAAAGGGGAGACTGGAGACCAGGGAACAGAGACAGAACCAGAGCTAGAGCCAGTGCCGCTTCGGCCTGGCCTGAGCACAAATAATTGGCTTAATTTTTAATTGACGCGAAATTAATAGCTTCAGCCTGGCCAGTGGACGAGTTGCTGTGTTTTTGTTTGAAGGACTCGAACCAAAAAAGGGAGCAAACGAGACGAGCCAAGGACGATGATAAATGAAAATCAAGTTGAAAAAAAAGCGTAGATAAGGAAAGACTTACTAGGCAAATACACTAACCGCCACCGAATCTTATTTTATTTACTTAACTTAATTGATTTTTGTTAAATAGTCGAAACTCAGTCAGAGCAATTTCAATCAATTGGAGATTCAATTTTACTTTAATTGCCATTCAATTTGCATTAATTGATGAAATATTCTTCTTAGTTTTCGACATTTATTCACTTCAATTCAATTTACTAGAACTTGCCACATGAAAATATATATGAAAACTTGCTGATGGTTAAAGTTTTCCATAAAATTGTTACTCCCTTTCTTTAGGTCTAAGCATTTTCATTCTGTGGAAATTGAAAAACTTGCATAAGTTCGACTTGTGCGGCTAAATTGAAACTTAAAAACTGAAATTAAACTTTAGTTTGGCTCATTAGCGTTTTTGGTCAAAAATTATTAATGGCAAACGGCAAAAGGCACACGGCACATGGCAAACAAAAGCAACAACAATTTAGCCTTGCTCGATCCCTGCAATCCCTGCTTCTTCTTCTTCTTCGCTTTCTCCGTCTTCTTCTACAGCTTGTTCATAGCTGCAATTAAGCAGCTGTTAAATTTAATTAAGCGCCAGTTTGCCCAACTTCTCTCTAAGCCTTTGGCCACGTAGCCTTAATCACGGCCCAGGCTAATCAACATACATATGCGTGTATTCGAGTGTGTGGGTGTGGGTGTGGGTGAGTGTGTCTTCGTAGGTGTGAGCCACTAAAGGTGGTATAGGTGTGTAGTAGGTGTCTGTCAGTGAGTCCATCTTGGTGTTAGGACCAACTTTTCAACTTTTATGCTGCCGCGCAAAATGTTAAGCGTGAAAGTTTTTTGGGGTCTAAGGCTAAAGCAAACTTTTCGCATAACGGAAAAGGAAATACAAGGCAACTGTGTATGTGTGTGTGTGTGTGTGTGTAGACAGGTGAGTGTGTGCGTACGTGTGCGTAGTGTTGTATTTACAACTTAACAAGTCCTATAAGACAACTATTTATTTAACTGCCAACAATTTTGACATAGCTCTTCAACATTCACAAACAAAACCAAAGTTAGGCCTTAACTTTAATTAGTTTCGCAAGGAAATAGATTTATGAAGTTCCCCTCTCTCTCTCTCTCTCTCTCTCTCTCTCTGAAGTATGATATAAATGTTGCAAAATGCAGAAGTTAGCATGTAAGAAGTGCTGCCAATTATGTTCGATTTGTGTCCAGATCAAAAAACGAGAGAAGTGTAAAAGAAAAGAAAGAGTTGTCTGAAAATAAAATTAATTATTTATCAATTAATATTTTAAACCAAACTTTTCCTACGTTTTCTGCCATTTAAATAGTTAAATTACAATGATTTGATTTGATTCGTACAAAGATAATTCCTAGATAACCTTGAAATTTCTATGAAAACAACTTTAAAGAAATTTTATTCGAGTGCTATCTAATTCTTGAGAGATTTATGACTTTCTATTATGCGCTACAAAGTTAACAACATTTACCAATGTAATTTCATTTCTTGTTTTACCTTTACCGCCCGCCTTAATGTGTAATGTATTTAGTTATCCATGACAGGCGACAAAAGTAGAAAAAGCAACATAAAATGGAATCAGCGTCAACAGAAACAAAAACAGCAACAGCTACAGCAACAACAAGAACAAGCACTTAAATATATAGTTGATATATTTTACATACACGAAATTGGTTTTTAACTGTATACCGTAGCAACCGCAGGGATTTGGTTTGGGTATGTAGATGAGTCCATGTCGGCATCCTATCTGCCCTCTCCTCACCCACCGAAAACGAAAAAATCGGCTGAGCAATTTCATTTTACAACTGTCGTTGTTTTTTGCCGCCCCTCGTCCTCCTGCAGTCTTCGCTCTCTATCTATCTCTCTCTCTCTTTCTTTCTGTTTTGGATTGCGCCATTTAATGTAAATCGTAAATTTAAAATGTCATGTAAAATGGTGGGCGACTGCAAGAGGAATGAGGCGTGGAAAGTCTGCAGCAACGCAGGCCACTTAAGTGAAAGGAACCAAAAAAAAGGGAAAAAAAGAAAAGTAAAGTAGAAGAGTCAAGGAAGCCGGTGAAAAATGTTATTAAAAGCAGTTGACTGTGATTGTGCCCAAAAGAAGGGTCGCAGGGCTCGCAGCGGCAAAGGGGGAGAGCGACACATGGAGGGACACAATGTCAGAATCAGGAGCAGGGCTCTTCAATCATCACACTTGTGCAACTTAATAGCAATTTCAAGTTTCAATCAAGATCAAGATTTTCGTACAAAATGAAATGACCATGTCGAGAAAAAAAGGAAGAAAATCCAATTATTAAATAAATGAATTTTATTAAAATGTTAGAAGATGCAAATTGTAAGATATTTAACCAGTTTTCAATTCAAAACACAATTGTCACTTTCTACAATGTTGATAAATATAATTTTAAAAGTGAAATCGTTTTGCTCATTGTAAGGCAAATGTTGCCTTAAACTTAGCTTTAGTTTGTTTATATTAAAGTATTTAAAGTCACTTACTTGTTATTTCATACATGTTCTGACCTTTAACCTTGATGTAGGAAAAATTCGCAAATAAAGTTACTTACATTGTAATTTTCTTTAAAAATGTTTAGCTGGAATTTGGAATACATTGTGAGTCTATGGAAAAATGGCAATGTTTGCATTTTGGCAAGTTCTTCTTCTTCATATATAAAGAAATGATAATATCAAAGGTACTTTGATTTTCAAATTATCATGTCAAAAGCACACACAACGAAAACAAAGCAAAAAAGGGGGCGTGCTGCCCTTATATTTAATAGAATTTTTATGAACTTAAGTAAAGTCGTGCTCAAATCCCACGCAAAAAAGAGACAAACACACACACACACACAGAGGAACCCACACTCACAAACATTGCCTAGACTTTTTGGACTTACGCAACAGCAAAAAGCTTTCAAAAAAGAAACCCCCCACAAGCCCCCCAATAACCACCAAAGAAGAGACGACAATGGAAAAGAAAAGGCTAAGACCACCCATCAAGCATTTTTGTAGGACGAGTGCGTAAAATGGCAGTTAATCGTGACCACGTACCAGGACTATTAATAAAAGCGTCTTTAGTCAGTCCAACAACATTTTGTGGACATCTCCGACTGCAGCCAAAAAGCCGAAGCACAACTTTGGCGCATCATTAATTTTACGCACTATAGTACAACAGTCGAGCCTCCTTCTGCCAGCAGCACCACCACCAGAACCACCACTAGAAACACCACCACAGACATCAACACAGACAATAGCCTATATGCAGCATGGGAAGATGAAAGGACGAGACAAGGCAAACGGAATGGCAAAAGGCAAACTTAATAACAACGAAATGGGTCTTGCGGCCGGAGTAAACGCTACCTCACACACACACACACACACAGTCACCCCCTCCACACACACATTACCATAGGCAGCAATTTTGTAATTTATCATTGCACAAATACTCAAACACACCCACACACACACACAGACACACACACGTGTTTCTGTTTATTGTTGTTTATTTGTTTGTTCCTTTCGAAAATGAACTTTACAGTCGATAACGACTTGAGTTAACTATTTTAACCCATTAAGTGAACTGGGCACTTAACTTTTTTTATTATCCTTGAGCTTAACTGCAAACTGATTGTCCGACTAACTGTTCTGGAATACATTAAGATACTCGAAATGTCATTGTTTTGGGCAACTTTATCATGTTTTAATTTCTAAAGCACTCGTATTTTCAGTTAACCCATTTGGCCTATCGGAGGGTCAATCATTTATCATTGTCATACGAAATGTGTCCGGAAATCGCCTGCAGCAATTCTAAAAAAATAAAAATAAACTGCCAAAACCAAACCAAGAAGACACTAACAGAGAATTGCTTTTAAATTAAATAACTGACTGATTGTCTGACTGACTAACTGACTGATTGATTGACGCAGGAAAAATATAGCCACGCCTTCTTAGGAAGACAAAATCATTCACACCCATTAAATGTTTGGGCCAAACTTTTACTCTAAAATTTCTAATTGACAGTGGCTTTTGGCAAATGTTGCAGATAGTTTCTCACTTTGCCCGACTCTTAGTTATATAAGTATATTTTTCTGTCACGCCGCAGGATAACCGGGATAACAGGACACACGAGTGCATTTTGAGTGTGTGTGTTTGGCTGCAGATTGGCCAAAACTTTTTCATCCTTTCTTCATTTTCTCCATCCTCGGCCTGGCACGTGTTACTCTCCCGGGCGCCATTTTGAGCTCACTTTGGCTCAATTCAATCTTGGCCCAAGCACTTGCCCGTCCTTTGCTTTTATCCGCCGCACTTGCCCGCCGTGGCCACTGCAATTCCGGTTTGGATTTTCGGCTTTCCTCGTTTTTAATTGTCCATGTAAACTGACTAGTTGCTGCAGTCACTTAACACTTGCTTTTAACACATCCAGTTTGAAGGCTAAAAGCTTATCAAAAAACGCTTCAACTGACCCGAGAAATCGTCGACCCATCACCGGCCCCCTTAGCCCCTTCCACCTTTTTCGGCATTTGCATATTCGTCCTTGTCAGCTGAACTTTAACTTTTGGCCTCCACACACAAAAATGTGCTGCATACTTTGCGGTTGTTTATGCAAATGCCATGACTCCACTTTACACCGATACAGTGGGGCTTCGACATAATGTAAATGCAATGAGACAAAAAAAAAGTATGAAATCGATTTTTCATCACACTTTCCTCTGATGAGTTGGCACTGTAAGTGATTTCGGATGAGACCCAGCACAAGTTTGGACCAAATAGAAATTAACATGACATATCTGAGCTCTGCTTCTCCGTCAAACACAAACACGCACACACACAGTTAAGCGCATGTGACGCAAGGAAAAAGAAAGGACTACCAGGACAACAAAATATGCAAGACTGAACGAAGCGCCGCTTCTGCCAAGGCCCGTAGAAAATATGAAAAATGTAAAACAAAAATCTGGCAAAACTTTTCTAATTTAAAACTGCCAACAAAAAAAAAAAACACACACACACACACCAAAAACAAAGTATAAGAAGGAAACGCGCACCAAAGGACAGGGTTGCGGACATATTAAGGAATCTGTAAGCAAATCTTTATAATATTTGTATACACTATTCGTACAACGAAGAGTTCTCCGGATTTTCTGTTCGCCCTATGGAAGAAGGAACAACACTTTATTTAACTTAACTCTCTTTAACACAATATCTTATAAACATGGCTTGTTAGTTAATACTTCGTTTGTTCCACCTGAAAGGTCCCTAAACTTTATTATAAAAAGAGTATTAACAGTACGACAAACTTGTCAAAATTTCCTTTTAAAAACATTTTCAAACTTAAAAAAAAAAAAGAAGTGGAGGGGGAAAACGATGTCTGTTGACAGTGGGTAAAATGAATAACTCTGTGCCTGTGTGCACATGTTGATGAATGGGCGCGAATGAGGCCAACAACTGAGATATAAACTTTCTAATTTAATGTGGCAACAATCCAGTCAAGATAATTCAAGACAATCCACAAAGAGTCAGAGAGACTGAGACACTGAGACACTGAGACACATCCACACGAAGCAAACCAAAATAAATGATACTGCAAATTATTTAGACAGCCAAAGTGCCGTATGCGCAATGTCTGTTCTGACAATGCATAGCGAGCGAACTTTTGCCATATTCTTTTAGCTTTTGTTTTCATTTTCTTCTTTTATATTTTGAGAAAAGTCATTTCTTAATTGAAAATTAACGAAACAGACAACTTAGACTGACAGGCCACGTGGCGTATGAGTGATAATCGTTTCTTAAAACCGAAAACAAATGTCATTTGCAGCTTAACGGAAAATAAATATAATTTTAAAAATGCATTTATTCTTGGACTATTAAAACCATTCATTTTAATCTATCTGGGAATTCTCATAACATTTTGTTGTGTGTGTGTGTGTTTCTGTTTTCCAATTGGGCCACAAACTATTTAACTCTGTTCAGAAAACCTAGAATTACTCACTTCTGCGCCCTTTTTGCAACAGGAATTTTTAAAGATTAAAATTATTGATAAAAAATCGATCGTCGTATTGCACTTAATTCGAAGAACATTCATTTACATAATAAAAAAGGTTTAATTTAAAATTGCAATTTATTCATTAATGATTTCGATTTAGAATTGTTCTAAATTTTTGTTTATAATATTGCTCAATGAATATGTTAGATTGAAAATCCTTGCAATATTTATAATGTTAACTGGTTTTCGATTGCTCTATGTCAGCACCTGCCTAACAATATCTGGCGGCAGCATAAAGTTATTTTTACGCAAAGGAATCTCGCTCAACTGCCGATCGATTGGCGATCGGGTGTCGTACAGCGATGGCGATTGGCATATGATGGCAAATGTGCCAAACACACAGGATAGTGTGAATAGCCACAGGAAGAAGCGGTCCAGCACCATGGAAACGAATTTCCAATCCTCAACAATCTGAAACAAAAAAGCAATCAGACAAAAGTCAATTTAATCAATCGCAAAGCGGGCCAACTCAATAAAACTTAAAAGCAATAAAAAGCCAGTCAGTCTTATCAAAAAAGTTATGATTTAATATTTTACAATTGTTTGTTGCACATTTGGGACTTGCATTCAAGTCGAAACGAAGTTAAGAGCCATAAACAATCAAATAAAAGGAAAAGAGAAGAAGCCAAAATATTGTACATACAATAACACGGGCGGCGGACAAACGAGGCACTTGCCTCGCAAGAGCAAGCCCAAGAGTTCCCGTCAATAAAAATGGGCAAAACGAAAACAAAAAAAACTGGCTCTGTGGTACCCACCTCGTTATCCTTGTCGGCATCCTTGATATGCTGCGCAATAAATCTGACCGCACGCAATGCCTGCAGCACTTCGGGTGTTAAGTTGCGCGGTATCACATTGTCGGAATCTGTCAAAGATCCATTTACGTTGCCCACAGGAACAGGAGCAAGAGCAGGAGCAGAACCAGAAGCAGCAGCAGCAGATTCAGGAGGAGCATGATTCAGGGTCGCAGTCGGAGTTATCCCATGAAATGGCGAAAAATTGAAATAAAATATTGCAATAATAAATAAATTGGGGTGAGTGGTAAGCACGAGTGCAGGGAAATGGAAAAGATACCCCATTGATAGGCCAAGCCCCCCTCTAGGCTATAAGCATTGAGTGTGTGTATGTGTGTGTGTGCGTGCGTGTATGTTGTGTGTATGGGTAGGAAATATTTTATATAGCCTAGGCGAAATCAAGCCATCTCTTCTCTTGCCATTCTGGCTTTAGGTTAAGCCCTGAGCGACACCAACCAAACAGGAAAAAAAAAACAAACATCTGAATTATGACCCACAAGTTATCAGTTTATGCCACAAATGACAGACTCTAACTAAAATGAGGCCAAATTTGATATGCAGGCATTACATTTAAATGTCCAATCATTTGTAAAATAACCCAAATCAGCTATTTCCCACAACAATACAATAATAATGCATTAGAATTCTATTAATAAAGCCATGATTGAGGTTTCCTGTCAAATTTTTTCAGCAGCATATTTATATTTTTGTTTTCTACTAAATCAATTAGTTTCATTAAGTCAAAATGTTTCAACAAAATTTCTGATATCATCAATTATCGAAATCAATTCAATTTAATATTTCACAGCTTTTAATGTAAATCAATTAAATGAATATATATCAAAATCTGAAATGTGGCCATAAGCTTGAAATTTTTTATTTTATATTTTTGTGCGTATTATGGAATCTAATTTGATTGTTGCCCAACCAAAAAGACATCATCGAAATGTTCATAAAACTTGCGTTATGTCGATTCTAGCAAATTTTTTGCACGACTTGTTTTATTATCCTGTACACACACACACACACACACATAAGCACGCACACACACTTACACTCACACATACATGCACATAAATAACAACAACATTCCGCCATCCGAGGCACATAGGAAACGCGTAAGCGTTATTTGTCAGCAAAGCGTCACATCATCGTCCATCAATATCAAGTATGAGGACCACATGCCCTCCCCCGCTCATCTTCTTTCTATTTATTATCGTTTCTGCTTTTTTTTATTGCATTATTTGCTTATTTTGTTGGACGGGTTTTTTTTTAATATCCTTCTTCATGGTTTTTCCTGGGTGTCAGGGAAAATATTTTCGCTTTTAGCGTTACAATACTCACCCACAGAATTCTGCATGCCATTATCATAAGCGCCATCTTGGCTGTCCTTAAACTCACTGGGAAAATCGCTAATGCTGTCTCTGTGCAAAGGAAAAGTTTCAGGTTTCAGGTGCTAACTGCAATCACGTGGAATCGATTTCAACTTACCGCACATCTATCTCATTGGTATACCCATTGCTGGGCGTGGTATCGTCGTAGTCGGGAAGGGTATATTGAGTGCGTCGCATCATCATTAGTTTGGGCATGAAGTGGAGAAATAGTTTGCGCACCAATGGCGACATATTGTGCGTGGAGGGTGATCTGATTTGGCCGAAATTTGTTCATGTAGCTTTGGACTGTGACTTAGAGTGCGCTAGAATACTCACCTGAAGTGGATATTAAGGACACAGACCGTTGTCCAGACGGACAGGGATACTAGGATCATGGTAAAGAGGAGATATTTACCCAGCAATGGCACTGCCAACGAGGTTGGCGGTATAATTTCGGCCAATAGCAAGAAGAACACGGTCAAGGACACGAGTATTGAAATACATAACGTAACCTGTCAACGAAATGTTTACACAAAAATCTCTTTCGTCCATGGATAGCAACTGCAATTTCAATTTTCATTTTGGCCCTAAGACACTCGTCAGAGCAATAGCAATAGCAACAGCAACAGCAAATTTTAGCAACATTTAAAACAACAACAACAAGGATTTTTAAATCACATCACAACACAAAATGTTAGATTTAGCCAATTACAATTAAGCCAAGGCAACAAAATCAAAAATCAACAGACAAGAACTTATGGAGGTAAACCGACAAAAAATACATTTAATTTTGAGTTAAACAAATTGGGGAAAGAATCACAAACCCCTCCAAAACAAGCTCATCAATCAACACACAAGCACACACTTATGCACACGCACACACACACACACACACACAAATCAACAAATGCGCCGACATTTAACCAAACTTGACACGTTCAACAAGTCGTATGAGAAATTTTTTTAGATCAAACAGTGTAATCATGTTATGAAGGCGTTAATGGCCATTAACGAGCAATATTCTGGACTTGACAAGAATCAACTAAGCGCAAGACGTTATCCGAAAGGAAATGGTGCAAATATATTTTATGTAACTGTAAAAGGTAAACCTTTCCAAGCGAAGTTTCTTTTTGGCTTTTGCTATAATTGCTATGACTTATTTATTTATAAGACTTGTTTAAATTCGGATTATTTCTAATTAGGATTTTCATTAGGACAGCAGTTTTAAATATTAAAAACCAATTATCAACAATTTATTTCGTTGCTGACATATTTTATATGGAAGTTTTTTGTATTTAACCATTAACTAGTAGATAAAAATATCATAATTGATTTAATTCATTTAAATTTTTAAATTACCCTGAAAATTTATATCGAGATTTACTATCAATGCTATATATTTTGCAAATAAGAATTTTTCTTAACATATATAAGTTTAATGGAAAAACTATTTGAAATATGAAACTTTGATGTGTTAATGAGAAGTTCCATTGACTAAAATGGCAAACGATTTGAATCTGTCTGAAGTCCAATACACCTGAAGGTCAGTTATTATTTAGCGTTTTATTTATAGCAAAAACTCCTAAAGTATCCATTTAATTACTTGATTTTATTAATTAATGAATCAAATCATTCAATGAGCAGTTGTCTTTACTGTTTTATGAACGAGCAAATGAGCGAAACGATTGAACGAATAACAAATTATTTTCTATATAAAATACTAAAGTCAACGACAGAATTACAACAAATTGCACGAAAAACCTTGGTATATGTGCCAGTATTTTGAGGTGTTTTTATGGTGTAGGTGTGATGTGGGTGTGGGTGTGTTGGTGTGTATGCAGGTATTCAATTGTGAGCTTTATAATTTCTGCAAAAGGCTTTCGATTTGGATTAATATTTTGTGAATTTCATTCAATTCAATTCAATTAATTTGGGCATTTTTGTATGCATTCGATGAGAATTTACGTTATGAGATTTCACTACTCAGTACAGCACAAATGATATTGGTAACCGGATTTGAATAATGTTTTAATATATGTGTGCTGCGATATCTGCTATGGAATTTACGATATATTATCATAATATATATTAATATGTATATATTAGTTGGAGGAAAATAATTGAGAAATTTATTAACATAGAGAGTGAGATAAAGGAAAAGAGACAGTGAGAGCAAGGGATAGTGAGGTAGCAAGAGAGAAAGAGAGCTAGAGCTAATTCAAGTTGAGCCCTTGAAAAAATAAGATTTTCCTATTTAGAATTGGGTTTTGAGTATCCGATTTCAGATAAATGCCAATTTACATATAGCAAGAGAAACATAGAGTGAGAAAGAGGTCAGCTTTAGCATAAAGACTGAAGTGAAAATCAAAGGTTTTCATATATATATATATTGTGTAGTTGAATAAAATGAATTAAGTGCAGTAGAAATTTGTATGATAGTGTATGATGCAAAAACGTGCGTTTTATCTATATTTTACTCTAAGAAATTTACAACATTCAAAAAAAAAGATATATAACACTCAATTGCTAGCTTATGTTTAATAAATACTAATGTAAGTGATCCGAAATTAAGGACAGGTTTGGTTGTCTTTCCAGCTTAAAGGCACTGTGCCCATTACCAAAGCAATTTTAAGTGCTTAAGATTTGAAAATAGCTCCCATTCCCTGGTTGAACTTTTCTAATATTCAATATGTCCATATGCGCCTCTTTATAGCTTTGATTATGAACTTTAATAAAGCAATAAATGTTGAGCTTAACTTTATTTCTAGTTGTGAGCCTTTCTTTTTTTCCATTCCCAATTTAAACAATTATTTTTCTGTAGAACTAAGTTTCTTAGTACCAGCTAGACTGATGTCATAATTAGTATACTTCACAGAAACTATTCCAATGTAATTCGATTATCTTTAACTTTGAGGAAGACTAACATTTGCTTAAAAACAATCAAAATATTACTTCAAAAAACATAAGCAAAGGAACAACATGCCTACATAACTATATCATAATTAATTTCTGTTACCTTTTCGCCCGAATCGCTGGGCAGATAGAATACCAACACCGTAAGGAATGTCAAGGCCACACAGGGCACAATTAGATTGACAGTGTAAAACAAAGTCTTACGGCGCATTGTTAACTTAAAGGTTATATCTAATTAGTGAGTGATAGAGATTCGTTAATTTCTATTGTTTAACTATTTCTTTTACAACGATTGCTTACCAGAAAATGGTTCTAAGGTATCAGGATAGTACTCCTCATTCTTAGTGGCCGGTACTTCAAGTATATCCCATTCGACAGACAGATAAAATTCTGTTAAATCGATGCCCACCTGCACCAGATTGCTGCCAGGCACCTGAAAGAAAAATAAATTGGATTTTCCTTACTCCCTTTCACCCCTACTATATACTTGCCTGATCCAAATGCTTCAAGTCCACTTGGGCGCCATTGTAGGTCCATGAACCAAATTTCATAAAGCAAATTTGCTCATCATATGGAAAATACTCAACGTTCATCTCACAAGATGACTTGTAAATTGCCGGGGGCTCCCAAAACACTTCACCCGTATACTTAAGGGTGGCCTTGGTCATCAGAGTCACCTGAAAAGCAACGAAGGAATTGAAAAATGTGAGCATTAAAGCGAAGTTTAATAGGACAACGCCTATTTTCTGCTCAGTTACCTCATAATTACCATCCCAGTTGTTATAGAGCACAATATCGGGCACCCAAATATGCTCAGAGGGGACATAGAGCTGTTCCACGCCACCATATTCCTCTGGATCCCAGCGTAGCTTGTAGTCGAACCAACGCTATAGAAATCCTGTTAGTACCCTTTGTATTGTTAAATTACCAGATGGAACATACCTGTTTGACCCACAAATTGGTGGTCATCACTTGATTCTTCAGATTCACCTCAATTAACTGGGACAATTTCAGACCTAACCATACTGTTAAGGTTTCTGTATTATTGACCACTGGTCGTATGAGACGATTATAGTTGCTCAATAGATCATCGTAGAGACGTTTGGTATCCGGGTTGGCCTCGAAACTTATTGGGGCTTAAAGCAAAAAAAAGTACCAAAACATATTATCAGCTGTTCCCCGCCATAAGTCCCAAACAAATGTCAGCGCATGCGAATAAGAGCAAGAGAGTTTGAATAACGGCTCTCTCACTGTCACTTTGAGGGCGCAGCATCCTTTAAGGTATCGAAATTTTCACACAACAATTTTCCTAAAAATAATAAACGAATTTATCATCAATTTACCCGTTGAGTTAGCCAAAGGCAATAAAAGAAAAGCGCATAACAAGCTCCAAAACAACATTTTTAATTCCAATTTGCAATAAATTTGCTTTTTAATGCTTCTTTTAAAAAATTTCTTTCATTTTGCTAGATAGAAGAACCTTTCACACTGAAAACTCAAACCGAACTAAGGCCAAAGTAAACTTAACAGTTGCTGAGAGAGAGATGCTGAACTGTCAAATAGAGATGCATACCATTAAAAACAAGAGATGAAAGTTTAAAAAGTCTTATTTTGAAATATGATCGTAATTTATAAATTTAAAAATTGCATTCGGTAGAAGATACTGGACATTGATTATGACATGATTAATTATTGTTCATTGCGTTCTAAGACTGAGTTTAACTCTCAGCTTTAAAGAAATGTTTAATTAGTTTTTAAATGCAAAGTCTATTATATAAATACAAAGATTTCTCTATTTTTAGTCATATATTTAAAAAAAAAATCAAGTTCAATTCGCCATCGGTCACTTTTTTGAACGTGAAATTTAATCAAATTTTAATACCGACAAATCGAAAAGAAGTTTAATGCTTTTAAATCGATTTATAAATACAATTCAGTTAAAAAATGTTGCAACTTCTTCTTTGAATAGAAAACAAATAATTATCTTAGCCAATACACCAACCACGTAGTTAGGTTCCACAACCATTTCAACTCAACCCCCTCTAGTCTAGCGCTGACTGTAACGTTGACAACCTGAAACAAAACAAAAACAAAGCTATGAAAAATTAGAGCAAACATTTCGATTTCACTTTAGTTCTATTTAGTTGCTGCTAGGTATAAGAATTCATTGTGTTTTCGCTATGGGATATCAGAATAAGAACAGAGATTTTGCACAAATGGTGCGTGAGACTGGTTTTAAATTGCGTCAATATCGTGACGGGCCCCTGGACTGGCGTCTAATGGGTAAGCCTACGATAAAGGAAAACCAAACATTATTTTCAATATTACCTGTTTGCAGGCTCATATGAAACGGATCGCATATTGCGTGAACAAAATTTCGAGCTAGTGGACAAGGCATTGGCACATCTATCCGAAGCCCCTTTAGGCACTGTCCTGGAGACGCATATTCTGGACAGCGGTATTGCCAAGTATTTTGTAATGTCCCAATATGCCATACAATATCTCCTTTGTTGCCGCACCTATCTCGATGAATTGGTGGTGGACCTGCAAGAAGCCCATTCGTTAGCTCAGCAAGATATAGCCAATCTGCGAAAGTCACTCACAGACTCGAACCATGAGGTGGTGCAATTGCATAAGAAGATCACCGAAATCGAAACCATACGAGAAGTCGTCTATCCGTGTCACTTGTGCACAAAGAATTTCATCAGCAACGAATCCCTCAACATACATATGGGGCGCAAGCATCGCGTGGGATCACCGCAAAGTCTGAGTCAATCTGGTGTGGGAAAGGATAAGGATAAATGTAGGGATAATGATATGCAGTTAATTAATACCATTAAAATGGAATTGGAGATCAAGCAATTAAAGGAGCGTCTCAATGCTGCTGAACGTAATATCAAAGAGCGAGGCTCGAAGCGTTCGAAAATTGATGGTGCCACCAGCATTACTGGTGAAAACTCAAGTCCCCGGATGGACCAGCGCACTGTTGGCATCCAGAGCAATTTGGCTGAGGAAAAGGAGAAGGAAGAATCGAATAGCGAGTGGACTGAACCAGAGGCTAGTGAGCGGAAAGAGCAGCTTAATGGACTGGTTGATAAACTGCAGCATTTTGAGACCTGGCAAATGCAACTGAAGCAGAGCAATGAACAATTTATTCAGGTAGATCATTAAGATAACTTCTTTTATTTATTTTTTTTTGTCTATCTCTCTCTGCTGTCTTTTTACAGGACATAAATCAGAAACTAGAGGATCTCAGTCATGCCCTTGAACAAAATAAGCAAACCATTGCAGCAGACGCAGCAGGTCCATCCACGGAGGAGCGATTGGCAACCCCGCGCTTGGAAGATTTAGAGCGCATTCTAACCGAAAAGGTAACTGAAATTGGCAAGGTCAGTGCCAATAAACTAGAAGAAGTTGTCCATCACCTGGAAATGGGCTACAAAGATAAATTAGATGCCCTCGAACGAGAACTAAAACAATTAAATACACGACGGGAATCGAACGAGCCAGACGTCAAGCCAGATTCCATTGCCCCCATTTCAAATGTCTCGAAAATACCCAAACCCATTGTGAGTCGTAAAGAGAACAGTTTGGAGCACATTAAAAAACAAGTGGAACAGGAATTCGTTGAAAAAAAACGAGATGACGACACGTACTCCATTGAGGAATTGCCCAAACCTTCGGTAACTCATGTCCAGGTTCATGTTCCAAAGCAACCAATCGGTGTTAGTTCCACCGACAATCAATCAGCAAATTCAGAAATTCAGCAAACTAGCGATTCTACAGACATCAGCGAAAGCCTCAGCCAAGAAGAAGATGACAAGGCAGAGGACCAAAGTCTTAGCGAGGAAGGAAGCGAACTCCTAACCTCCGATCAGGAGTCATCTGAGGAAATACACAAGAAGCCATTACCCATTATTAAACCTGCCATAAAAATGAAGTAAGTTCTTAAATATTCTCTAAAATGACATCAGATATTTACTATCTTTTCTTTAGAAATAGTCCCCCAAAACCAATGACCCGTAAGGATATGCGGAAGCTTGTCAATCGAAAATTAAGCTCTCATGGATTTGATATGAAATCAAAGCATCTTTCCCACGCGTCGATGAAAAAATTAAATGTTGAATTAACCGAGAACCGCAACAAATTGAAGTTGGTAAGCCAATTTGCAAAAATTTGACAAACTAGGCTAAATCTCACTTTGAATTCCTTTATTCATCTGCAGAAGTATCCAAATTTTTATGCCACTCGCAATCGGATACGCAAATTTGTTGAGAAACTATGTTCTGCCAAATTGCCTCAGCATGCTGAAGTTCTATTGAAGCACAAGACGCCCCTGCAACCGATTGAAGTACCAAAGAGACAACCCAAAAACCTTCGCACAGTTACAACAGATGAAGACGATATGGAAGAGAACCAAAAGCAGAAGGACGGCAGTGCAACGTCCAGTAGTCCCAGCTCCAGTCCTCAGCGACAAATATCGCATGAGTTTAAAACTCACCTCGAACAGATTCTGGTTAAGCCAGCCGCAGCTTCCAAGTCCTCTAATAGTGCCAGTGGCGAGGCCAATTCCAATACAAATGTCCGGCCAGTGCCGCTGCCCAGAAAACGAGTAATGTTCAATACTTTAGGCAGTGGTAAGAATTTTAACGAGCATGAACAAAATTAAATAAATACAAATCTTCTTATCCATGATATGAAGAGGAATATTCCCGTTATACGTTTAGTAAGAACTTCTATCATGACTTTCTAATTATCTTTATGTATGTACCTTGCTACTACTTTGTTTACTTTAATTAAAATTTGTATTAAGATTCTCTTTTTGATTATGCGGGTATACTCTCTAGAAATATACATATTGAAAAAAATTATTTGCAGCTCTTATTTTCTTCGAATCTCAACTAAAACCACATTTTGGAATAAAAAAGGGACAGAAATTGGTCTAGCACTGCTAGAGTCCACTAAATTTTCTTTAACCCATTATTATGTTTCAAGTAAACGCGTTTATATAAGCTCATCATTGAAAACAAAAACTGTTCAGTATGTCATACTTTTATTTGCATTCAAAAGCTGCGGGCAAATTTTAAATAGGCCGACAAAAATTTAGCAGTCTGGCAACTCTTTCGAAATGATATATCGAATTTAAGAAGTTTTCTCATCGATTCATTGGAACACTTTATTTTAATCGATATTATCGGTAATTCCATCGCTGGGTTTCCCATCTTTTATAAATAGTGTTTTTTTGCAAGTGTTGTTTTTGTTTTCTTGGTAAGAGGTTGCACGGTCGGTCGTTTGTCGAAAATTGCGTTTTTAATTATCTGAAAATTGCAGCAGCTATTGTAGACTACAAAAAGACGATCCAATCAGAATAATTAGAAAAAAAGCACAGATGAATGAGTGAAAAGACGAGAAGGATGTCCCACTAATAAAAGTACATACAGGTTGGAAGGCAGAAAAAATTTGCTCTCTGTCTATCCCCCTCTTTCTGTCGCCCTCGCTAGGTGTTCTCTCTCTGTGGCCATCTCGCTCGCTCACTTGCTCGCGTAGGAAAAGCAAAATCTAAAGAAAAAACTCTCACCCCCAATAACGGCAGCAGCGACGGTAGCAAAATAAACACAGATAAGAGAACAGACGAAAGAAACGAATTGAAAAGCAGGTGGCAAGGGAAAATCATGTCCGATATCATGAACATCGACAGCATTATCTCCCGTCTGCTGGAGGGTAAGTGTCCATTCTATAGCTGTATTATTCCTGGGCAAGGCCCCCGCGCCCTCATACCAACTACTTTTTCGTGTCTTCTTCTTCCACAGTGCGCGGAGCACGTCCTGGTAAAAATGTGCAATTGTCAGAGAGCGAAATACGCAGTTTATGCCTGAAATCTCGCGAAATATTTCTATCACAACCCATTTTGTTGGAACTGGAGGCTCCATTAAAGATATGTGGTGACATCCATGGACAATACTATGATCTCTTGCGTCTATTCGAGTATGGCGGTTTCCCACCCGAATCCAATTATCTGTTCCTTGGCGATTATGTGGATCGTGGCAAGCAATCTCTGGAAACAATTTGCTTGCTTCTGGCCTACAAAATCAAATATTCCGAAAATTTCTTTTTGCTGCGCGGCAATCATGAGTGCGCCAGCATTAATCGCATCTACGGGTGAGTGAGCTTTACACCTAAAGCCTTTGTTTAATCTTTCGTTGGCCGTCTGCATTAATTAACTACATGATTTCAGGTTCTATGATGAATGCAAACGTCGTTACACCATTAAATTGTGGAAAACTTTTACGGATTGTTTTAATTGTCTGCCCGTTGCGGCAATTGTCGATGAGAAAATCTTTTGCTGTCACGGCGGCTTGAGCCCGGATCTCTCATCGATGGAGCAAATTAGACGCATTATGCGTCCCACAGATGTGCCCGATCAGGGTCTATTGTGTGATCTATTGTGGTCCGACCCCGACAAGGATACCATGGGTTGGGGCGAGAATGATCGCGGTGTAAGCTTTACATTTGGAGCAGAGGTAAGTATTTTGTAATAGAACTTTACTTCGATTCGGTTTTTAATACAAGTGATTCCTTTCAGGTTGTGGGAAAATTTTTACAAAAGCACGAATTCGACCTTATCTGTCGTGCACATCAGGTTGTTGAAGATGGCTATGAGTTCTTTGCCAAACGTCAGTTGGTTACGCTATTCTCGGCGCCCAACTATTGCGGTGAATTTGACAATGCGGGTGAGTTTTAGTTGTGTGGGTGGATGCATGGATCGTCAGCATGATCAATATTGTGAGACAAAGTGCTGTATGGACTTGAGACTCATCTTAATCACAAAAATTAATGATAACCCACCCTTTTGCGCCTAGAGATAACGCCATCTCGTGATAATCTATTTTTAAAATTGTTGTTTACAGGTGCCATGATGTCCGTGGACGACACATTAATGTGCTCATTTCAGATATTGAAACCCGCCGATAAGCGACGATTTGTATATCCCAATTTCGGTAGCTCAGGGCGTCCTTTAACACCGCCCCGAGGCGCCAACAATAAAAACAAGAAAAAATAAACCGTTAAATCGCACAAAAGCAAAAGCTAAAATTAACGGCCACATACACAAATGAAAAACCAATTGAAAAGCGCAAAAAAGAATAACTAAGTAATGAAAAATGTTTGTTTTTATCGAATATGTGTAATCGAATCGTGAGCAACGTTATATATATACATAATATATGCATGTATATATATATATATGGGTATATAAATCTATACAAATTAGCCTATTTTGAGAAAAAAGGGAAACTAAATGGAAAAACACAAAAATTGAGACACTTTAGTTCAAACTAATTGTAGTGTTAAACACTGCATAAGCATGAATAATAACTTATCCTAATGTATTAATTTTATTTTATTTGTTATAGTCTTTTCTGTCCCCACCCTTAGCCCCTCTCTTGCGCAATACACACACTCACACAGACAAGCAGACAGACAGACAGACGCACACAGCAACAACAAAAAAAAAACACTTGGGTAGAGTAGGTACAAAAAGCGCAAGCACCAGTTTTGTATTTTAATTTGCATTTGCACAGCATTTGTATTATTATTAATTTATGCCTTCAAATATTTTCAAGGCGTCGCTTTTTTATAATTTTTACATCTGGAAATGCTTTTAATAAAAAAATGTGTGAGTCTCCTAGTACATATTACATATGTATTTAAACAAAAAAAGAAACACAAAATACTACAATAACAAACACAAATAGCACGATTTATTTATATATGATTTTTTTGTCAAATTTTATTTTTTGAAATTTCTTTAAAGGCAATTTTAAAATGTTTAACTTAGTTTTAAATCTAAATTTAAAAAAACAGAAAGCAATTTTAGTTGCAACAGGTCAATAAGTTTGAATTGTTTACACCAAAAATATAAAAATAAATAACACCAACAAATATTTTGTATGATTTTTTTAGTTTTATACTTTTTTAAAATGCAACAAGCATCAAATTACTTAATATGAATGAACATGTGCGCACTCTTTTAATCGGCACTGTGTGACCATAACTGCTTAGCTTGACGTCACTGGCAGATAAGGTTACACATTCTATTTGTCTCTCTTTTTTAAAGCCAAAAAAAGGAAAATTAATTAATTTATTGTAAGCACACACAAACACACATTCACAATCATATACAGACGAAGATATGTGCGTATATATGTATTAGTCTACATTCGCAGTGCTCAAATGCCATACCAAGTTTCAAGTATTAATATAGCAGTAAAATATTCCCCCATCCCACCCACCCCCAACCCTAAAACAAAATGGTTTCGTTTCGTAAAATCCTCATCCGCCCGAACCCCACCATTATCCGGATGACACAAGCGTAATAATCCTCTCTAGTAATCTGTTCAATGTTGTAACGAATTTCACGTTTTCTGCGTCAAATATTTACAAATGGAAAATATCGGAAATCAATATGACATTGGCTGTTTTCAAATATGACCACTCACTCCACATTATATCATTATACCGAAAATCGGAATAAAGTAATGAACAAATTAATAAAAAAAAAACTCATTCTAAATGTTCAATGAAAGATAAAAAAAAAGTTTAAAAAAAAAAAACAAATAAATGTCAATGCAAATATGCAAAACAAAAATTTAATAACAAATACAAAACACATAAATGGCAAAATGCAAGAAAAAACACAATGATGAAAGCACTTGTAACAAAATAGCACTGTTTTATTAAAAAAAAAGTGAAATACATAATTAGCAATAAAAATTATTCACTTCATTTTGGTTTTATTTGTGAAAAAAATTGCCAAACCTCTCGAAGCAAAAGCAAATAGGTAAGAAATTTCAATTAAATTTACATGCAGATCGGTATACAGTGCCATAACGGATGAAAACTATTGAACTAACTTCCTAGATCGTTTGCTTAAAATACATATTCAAAAAGGGTTTATACCGAAGGATATTAGGAAACTTGCTTACTTGGGTTTTTGCTTATAAGTTTTTCTCCAGTTAGAGACCAGCCCTATTCTCCTCTAATAAGCCCAGTGTTTTTCCCGTCTTGTACTTTTAAGAAAAAAAAATTGCTTTTTAATTAGGCTTTGCGATTTAATGCTTTATTTTTTTCAGACCTTACTTAATACTATAATGATTTGTAGTACAACATTGTGTATATATTCTTTGTTTCTATATATTTAAATATGTTTTTATAAGTTCTTAAAAGCAATTGAATTTTAGGGCACAGCTTTTTTCCAATGGAGCGCACATTGGCCTTGCTCCAACTCTTCCTACATCGTCTTCTCGTGCCTCCCTTTGCAATTGCCATTGTAATAGCTTTTGACGCCAGGCGTAAGGTGGTGTTGTTGTGCTTGTTGTTGGCTCACTCAACTTGGCTTGCTGCCTACTTATGTTGGCCTTATTCTTTTGCCACTTATCGGTGTCTAGTTTATCGTAGGCTTGCTGCAAACGCAATTCGTCTTGTCGCTTCTCACTAAAGCAATCCGTTGCATTTGATAGGCGAAATTGTTGAAGTGAACGCAATTGATGCAGTGCGTCCGATTTATCTGATTGAGACGATGACAAAGCACTGGGACTGGGGCTGCGACCCTGACACTGACCTTGGCTCAGAGTCATTGGCAAACGAGAAGCGACGCAGGCGCTTTGCTCATAGAAACGACGGTTGTCTGTAAACTGAGTATTTATTTCCTCGCCTCTTGCATTAGTTCCGCCAAGCTCCCCCCGCTCCCAGCCCCAGGTCAAGACCTTGTTCCGACTCTGTTGCCGTTGCTGCCGTTGGATCGGGGATGAACTGCAACTGCAACTGGAGCAATGACTCGCGACGGAGTTACGCCTACTATAATTCGGACTTAATTCACTTTGGGAGTGTCCCAGGCCCAGGCCCGTTTTCAAACTGGATCTCTTTACAAACTGCGTAGTGGGCATCTGAGAACTCTGCCTGGATGCTGATGTTGATGCCAACGAGCGTACATCACTGCGTCCATTATATTTGTGGCCTTTGCAGTAGCACATAGACATTCTGCCAATGTGTTGTCGCTTGTCTTTCTGGTTCTTTTTTTGGAGCTCTTTTTTCGGGTTGCGTGCTTATAGAATGTTAAAAGCTAACTGAACGACTGCCTAAGTGATTCGTGAGGAAGGGGGCAACCGGTTTCCACATATGCCCAGCTAGCGAGTACCTCCTAGTACCTCCTTCTCGATAGTTCATACCGTTAGCCATTAGCCGGCTTGTTTCTCACATTGGTTTTGTTTATATTTGAACAACAATTGCAACAGTTTCCATAGACACACACATGTGTATGACGAAAGGTCCTTGAGGTGCGCGATAACGAAAGACTTAAGCAACGAACGCGATTTACCCAGGTGGTGGTTGATTTCGTGTTTCTTGCCACTTTGGCGGATTAGAACTAATTGCTTTCGATGTTAAAGTTGTTATGGGCAACGTTTTATGTGGCAACTGTTTTACTATTCCAAATGAGAATTGTGCAATTGGCAGTACTAGAGCCGAATTACAGCACGAGCACCACCAGAGTGCTTCCGTATGCATTTCGGAAACTGCAACGAATTGGAAATATGCTTCTTAAGAAATAATAATAAATAAAATTTTCATTTGTAGCTTGTTACTCATAAAAAAAAACACATTATCATTCATTATGAATTATAGGAACTGAGAAATTAAATTGAAACACAATTGCAGTCATGCAGTGAGTCAATATTATCATTGCCCTGAAAAATAAATACATATTGGGCATATGAAAAACCCTTCAATTATGTACATATGTAACTATAAGGTAAAGTTCAATGAACCACAACAAAAACGGAAACGAAAGGGCATTACAGGGTTGCCAGCTGTTCCCAAAGCAATTCTCCCGAGTCTGTTCCCACGTTCAACTAACCAATATTTATTATCAGGTAAAGGTAAAATTTGGTACGCTGCGACTGCGCTTTTCGGACTGTTTTTATGGGCCAAAGCTTCGTTCAGTATGTTAACGTATCACACCTTCTCTGTCTGTGTGTGAGTGCAAAGCTTTATCGCGCAGGCGAAGCTCAGTATAAAAACTCAAACTCTTGAACCATCCCGCGTATATTGTGATAAGCTGTGCTAGTGCTGTGAGTGCGTGGTGAGAATCAAAGTCGAGCCCTGTGTATGGAAACTGGAAATAGATTACCACATACCACCATACCCACATCCGATTTCTGATCGGAAAAAAAGAAACATATTAAAACATCAAGTATGTCAAAACTTTGGGCTACTTTTGCTTCGTTACTTCAGCTTCAGCTGTTAATTGTAACCGTTGCGCAGGCACCAGATTTGCGTAAGTAGTGCAAAAAAACAAAGAGAAAAAAAACCGAAAAAACAATTGAAAACAAATAAATAAACAATTTTAATTTTAAGTTCAATTGACAAGGTATTTATGGTTAAAACGTGATCCATTTGGCTTATGGCTAGTTATTTTTATTATGCTTTAAATTGTTTTTCATTTTTGGACACTCCTAAAGCCTGAGGCTTGAAGGTCAACGCTCCATGTAATATTTTCTAAGCATAATGTCATTGGTTGTTGGGCAGTCTAACAGGGTGTAAAAAGTGCATAAAAACTGCAAAGAAGCACAAATTTGTTATGCAACGGCAAATGTTAAGAGAAATTGAAACTGAAACAGGTTGGCAGTCGGTTTGAGGAGCTGCAACGAGTTTTTTCTCTTCACTTTCTTATTTTTTCAACGAACAGCAACAGTTTCCGCTTTGAGGTGCCCCACATTAGGCAACGCATTAGGTTAGGAGAGCTGGGAAAAGTAGTTCCTTCCCGTTCAACCGAAAAATAGATGTGACATATTTTAAATGATTAAATATACTTGAAGATACAATCTAATTAGTTTTTTGCTTTTCAACGCATTTTTTTCACTTTAAAGTAACTACCCAAATTTATTCGTAACAATAAAATTTGCAAAGTGGTTTACTAAACGTTGAAACGGAAAAATTGCTGGAATGTTGACTTAGACTAATATACATATACGAGATGCTAATATTGCCGTAGGTCATGGAATGCCTATAAACAAAAGACTTTTAAACAAAACGTCTACATAAATACATTAATTCAGACGCGCTTCAACTTGACATTGAGACATACAAACATTGTTTTGTTATTGTATTTATCAAGAAACAAGTTTTCTGTTTCTGTGGCCAACGAACTCTGGCCCAATTGCAGGCTCCGGGACATGGTATTGGACTTGGTTAACTTCCGCAAGCAAACTTTTCAATGTCATGACTAAGAGTTTTTGGTATTATCATTCACAGCCGAAGGCTTTCCCAAATGCAAACGAGATGCCAACTTTGACAAATGTCTGGTGGATGCAGTAAACGTTGCCATACAATTATTAAAACCCGGTGAGTTTGCTGTTTTTTTCCAAACTATTTACATATGATCATTAAAAAAAAATGATATTCTTTTTGGGGGGCAGGTAATAAGGAATTCGGCATTCCGTCGCTAGAGCCGCTGTCCGTGAAGAAACTTGTTATAGATGCCGGCAATGCGCCAATAACGTTGCGCCAAACCTTGAAAAATGTGAAGGTGCACGACATGATTTCGACCAGCAAGATCCAGCGTTATAGGTAAGCTCAAATAACGTATTAACATAGTTAATCACAGTCGCTAATCTTTCAAATATCCATTCTCTCCCTCGTGCAGAACCGATTTGAACAAACATTTAATTATCTGTGATAGCAAAACGGATCGCATTGAAATGATTGGTGACTATGAAATGTCTGGACGCATTTTACTTTTACCAATTACGGGTACTGGCAAAGCAAATATCACTTTGGTTAATACCAAAATCGAGCATCGTTTGATTGGCGAACCTTATGAGAAAGATGGTGTTAAGTATATGCGCTTAAAGGAATACCGTGTTTCCTTTGACCCTAAGCGAGTGTATTTAAAATTTGATAATTTGTTTAACGATAAAACCTTGTCGGAGGGAATGAATCGTTTTCTAAATGAAAACTGGGAAGTTGTTTTTAATGAACTAAAAGTTGGTTACGCCAAAAGCTTTGGATTGATTTTCCGCGAACTTTCAAATAAATTATTTGAAAAGGTTCCGTTCGATAGCATATTTTTAAGTTAATCATGAATTTTCTGTTCAAATTATTTATGTGATAGTGGTTAATAAATAAACAAATTTTTTTTAAAATAATAATTCGAATTCAAAGTTACCGCCACTATAGTCGGTTTAGTCGATTACAGTTATTATGCACCAGCCCTTGTGTGAGGCCGATTTCTTAAAGTATTTCTGTCAACTCTGGTTAAAGTTTGGCGCTGCCAGAATGTTAATGTAGTATTGTTGTTCTTTTTCTTAAACAATTAAAACACTTCCCATTTTGTAAAGAATAAGTCGCCAACCAACTAAACTGCGCTGTATCTGGCAACCAAAATGGTCACAAAGGAGGGCACTGTGCCCGAGGCCAAGTACCAGAAATTGGCCACTGAATACTCTAAGGTTGGTGACCCCATTTCGAGCAACTCAGCAACAGTTTTATCCGCTTCACGCCCACATTTTCTTATTTTATCTAATTAAATTGAAATTTTAATTCCACTTCCGCCGACGTCGAGCAGTTGCGCGCCCAGGCCACAGTGCTAAAGAAGGCAGTACTCGATGAACAAGCAAAGGAAAGCAGCTTGCGGGAGCAGCTGCAGCAGTATGCCACCTCACTGCGTCGCACTGAGCAGGAGGTGGACTCTCTGGGCTTTCGCAACAAGCAACTGGAATCACGAGTCTCACAGCTACAACAGGAGATCTCCGGGCATGAGCAGCAGCAGAATCAACAGCAGCGTTTTAAAGGATCGTTAAGACGTGGCTTATTGGGCGGCAATAAAACGGAGGCCCCAATAGAAGCCGAAGTACCAACAGCTGCAAACGAGCCGTTATTATTTGAAGAGCTGCAAAAGAAAATTATGGAAAACGCGCAGCTGACATCATTGGTGAGTCATAGCAAAGGCATCAGGTTGGGGTAACAGCTACTCACTGCTCCCTTTATTCTCTTTTAGATTGACGACAAGCAGCGGGACTTGCTTCTGCATACTGAACGCATTGCTAGCTTGGAACAGAAGCTGGAAAAGCGCATAGGCGATCAAAATGAACTGGAGAAGCGCTTGCGCAAAGAAGTGGAACAACTTCAACATAGGAATAATGAATTGGAAACAAAGCTAGTGGATGCAGCCAGTATGGTGGGTATGGACACTGCAAAAAATTAAACAATTCAATATCAGTATATTCTCCGTTAGCTGGGAAGTGAAGATGCTTTAAGCGCCACTGGTAGCGATAGCACACCTCAACATAATCTCCAGCAGCACCAACTAGTACTCAATTCCAGCCAGCTATCAAGCGAGGAACGAATTGCGATGCTGGAGAAGGAAGTGGCCCATTCGCGCGCCCAATATGAGGTGCTCAAACTTCAACAGAACCTCAACTCGAATAAGGATCTCAGTCTGGGCAATTGCAGCACAGCTGCTGCAGGTGTAACAGTTAAATCAGTAGCTGGCGGGGCGCCATCTGGACTGGACTCGTCAGATCCTTTGGCCAAGGAACAATTGATTTATAACTTGTTTAGTAGAAAATATGAAGATCTACTGCGACTTAAGGCGCAATCAGAGTCTCGACAACGTTCTTTCGAATTGGAGTCAATGCATTTACAAAATTGCCTGGAAAATGCAACACAAGAACTTAAATCCAAGGATGAGCAATTGGCCAGCTTAGGAGGAGCCCTGCAAATGCTAGAAGAAGAACTGGTGAGATACAAAAGTTACACTCTATGCTAAAAAGATTACTTAAATTTTTTTTTTTTTTTGTATAGACCACCACGCGCCTCAACTATGAAGAGCAGATCAGTGTTCTCACGGAGCAAGTAATAAGCCTCAGTGATCAGTTGGCAGCTAGTAAATGATCATCGTAATCGCATCTTGTCCTGCCCACGCTTTAATGTAAATTATTGTAAACTTAAAACAAAAAGGAAGCAACTCTTAACTCTATGTATATATAACAAGCATGACATATATGATATATATCCACACATATATGTTTATGTGTGAGTGTATTAAATATTTCACTAAAGTTTAACAACAAGAAGTACAAGTTAATCTCTACAGCTTAATTGAGAAAGAGGTACCACAGGAGCACCCCTGCTCTGCCAGCGGATTGGCGATCATGCGGAAGCCGGCTCTTATCAATTCGCTATGATAGTCCACAGTGGCGCCATTACAATACTCCAACGAGATGGTGTCAATAACTACCTTGGCTTTATCCTCACCAAACTGGCGATCATCGTCATTGAGCTTCGAGTCCAAATCGAATTTGTATTGAAATCCAGAACAGCCACCACCTTCAACAGTCACGCGTAAAAAGGTGCCGTCCGTGCATATTTCACGCAAACGCTTTAAGCAACTCTCACTGACTTGGATCCGTTGGTTTTCGGCAGGATTAGCTGAAGCGGTAGCCAAAAGTCTCAATGGATTTGCCACTCTCATTAGGGTTCTAGAATAAAGCAAAAAGTAAAGTACCTATCCAAAGTATGAATCTTTTTTAATGCTGTTTGGTTACCCTGGCTTGGCAAATTGACGTAATATATATGCCATTTCGAAAATTCCAACTCGCAATATTTCAACAATTTATTTTCAGTCGCGTAATCCAAAACAAATGTCAGCTGTTCGAATTTTAGAAAAGTGCTGCCACTCTTTAAATTTGTTATCGATAAGAACATAGAAGTAACTTTGTGATCTGAAAATTTTGGCGCCATATTTTGATTCGATTAAGCAATTCAAAATACCTACGCGAAATCTGAAGTTTTTTCAATTCGTTTTCAAACAAAGTAGGCAATGGAGATTTAAAGTCTAAGGTTAGCTGGGTATAAATGAAATGTTCAGTTTTCATTTATCCATAGTCCAGATCCATCATACAAAATTCTCAGTCCGAAAAATTCAATTCAAAATTAAAAATTTCTAGCACCAAAAATAGATAACCAAAATCAACATGAAAGCAGCTTTACAGTTTCTTGGCAGCCTAACCCAAAGCTTAAATATGCTGAGCCGGAGCTCATCATGGATGACTCTGGGATCCCTTCATGAAGAGGCTCGAGCGATTTCGCAGCTCGTAAAAGCGCCACAGAGATTAAGTTCCGATTGGGCAAAAAAGGATTGGCCAGTGCGCAAATTTGCTGTTCCAATGTCAAAAGAAAAAGGTAGAGATAAACGTGGAAAAAAACAGAGCAGAGAATCGCCTTCCCGTGTACATCGTCAGAATGAGCTGAAACGATTAGCCAGAGAGCTGCGTAAATCGCGGCGCGGTTATAATCTTCCCAGCACAGAATCCCGTCCAAGGTCCATGGATCAGTCTGGAGGCACGGAAAACTACACAGATCGTTACAGTAATGAAGCCCGGCTAGGAAAATTTAATGAAGCTCCGTATTGGCATTCCTGGTCTCCTTGCAGCCGAAAGTGTTATCAAGAACACGGCGAAGTGGAGGTCGAAGTAGATTCCAAAAAACCATCGAAATGAAATAGAAGGGTACAGGATGCTGAAGATTCCAATAAAATTCAATATATATAAAATGTATATATAGAATAGAATATATATTTCAACTCGATTCAGGACACTTAACAAAATGCAGGTTCATTTCTTGACCACTTGAATGACATCCTCATCGGCCATCACATGTGCTATGCCCACACGTTGTGGTGAGTACTTGGTGGATGTGCCCCAGACCAGAGCATATTTAAATTGAGCCGCTAACGTGCGATGAATTGCATGACAAACATGCTCAACGCTGACGCCCTACACGAGAATGTAGAAGTGATTAAGATTTGTTAAACATTCAATCAGGAATTTTTATTCTTTACCTTTCTCAAAATAAGACCATCATCAAAGTCTGGCGGAGCTCCTGGTTTCTTCGTGTAGACTCGTATTAATTGTAATGCCTCCCACAGAGCCTCCAGCATGTAATCCAAATTTAATTTCATATTACAACTAACCACAATAGAGTGTGGCTGCCGTGCCAGTCTGTCAACTTCCTCGATCGATATCTGATCGATCTTATTGTATACATACAAACAGGGCAAATAAACACGATTCGCCGTCACCACATCGATGAACTCATCCTCTGTACAATCCTCGCGAAATAGAACCTCCGCGTTGAAGATTTTGAAAGAGTGAAGAATCATTTGAACCATTTTCTCGCTGCACCGGGTCAGAGCGCAGGTAGCATTGAAACTCAATCCGCCGCCCTTCTTTTGTTTAAAATAGATATTCGGCTTACGTTTGTTCAAACGTATGCCCACTGATTCCAATTCTCGTTCCAGCAGCTCACGGTGGACATTTGGTTTTGTAGCATCCAGCATCATTAAAACCAAGTCAGCCGTGCGCGCTACAGCAATAACCTGCCATTAACAGTGGAAAATCGATGCTTAATTACTATTTCAATTTTGGAGTCGTAGAGTAGTTGTTACCTGTCGACCCCGACCTTTGCCTTGAGCAGCTCCTTCTATGATACCTGGCAAGTCGAGCAGTTGTATGTTGGCCCCCTGATACTCAATCACTCCGGGTATGCAGGTTAAAGTGGTAAACTCGTAGTTGGCTGTAGGAAATTTTTGTCAATTCTCTATAAAACTAAATTTTATCTCGTTTTTACTCACCTGCCTCCGATTCTGTTTTGGTTAGTGTGGACAACATTGTGGATTTACCGACAGAGGGAAAACCTATGAGGGCCACTCGGGCATCTCCACTTTTGAGTACATCGAATCCTTCGCCCTTTTCACCTTTCTTCGAGGGCTCAAGCAATTGGCTCCGATATTTGGCTAATTTGGCCTTTAGCAAACCCAAATGATATTCGGTAGCTAAACAAAAGTATAGATCATGAGTGCAAATCCTAACCTAATTGCCAGCAATGCGAATTCCAAGACCAAGACAAGACGCCGCAAAGTCTGCCGGCACTGCCCCACCCCTTTAGTTGGTCCCTAAGACTCACCCTTGTTCTTCTGCGTGCGTGCTATCTCCCGCTCGATTTCAGCAATCTTCTCTAGAATACCCATGGTGCTGATATTTGGGTGGCATTAAACTAGCAACAACAAAATATTAAAACTTATTATATTAATGCCAGCAGAGTTGCCTTCCAGGGCTGGACAAGCATTTACTTTGCTGAGTACAACTCTGCTGTGCTAGTGATGGAATTTTTCGTAAAGTTGCCATCTTTCAAAATAACGGTTTTTCAAATTATTTTTAGTGACTTTCGTTTTTGTAAAAGTAAAAAATTCTTGGTTGTTTCGATTAGATTTAATTGTTTAAAAAAACTCATAAAATATACACAAATACACATGTAAATACTGTTACAATTACGAGAAACCTCACAACACACAAAAGTGAGGATAAATTACAATAGTTACTGTTTAGTTGAGACTTTGAGATAGAAAGACATTGAGATAGAGAGGTTGGGCGAGAGCCACCTAGTAATTAGTATAGTAACCGTGTCCATCATTGCCCATAAACTCGGTCCAACGCTGGGCGTCAATGTGATCCAGTTCGGAGCAAACTTCACCCGGCTGAAGCGAGCGGCAGGTGCAGGTTATCCCAATCCTAGTGACGATCAACTGGGATTCATATTTTGGCAAGGCGGGTTCAGAATCCACCAGTCGCTCACTGAGGCACTGCTTCAGGAATTGCTTACGTAACACACGCAAATTGTCCATGGTGTAGGCTAGCAAAAGTAAATAAATAAATCTCTAGCATACGCCTTAACTCATTAACTTACTCTTATAGGCGCTGATCTTCTCCT
This sequence comes from Drosophila nebulosa, assembly GCA_024703675.1. NCBI lineage: Eukaryota > Metazoa > Arthropoda > Insecta > Diptera > Drosophilidae > Drosophila > Drosophila nebulosa. Next base: position 10,527,199 of record JANFPS010000004.1, on the reverse strand, counting down.
CCACACAGCTAAGATCCTGCGGTGAGAATAGCGGTGGATATGCTTCCGATTCTCGTATGTTAAGCACAAACGCAAAGTCTATTGAGGATGTGAGATTGCTCAAAGCTTTAAGCAAAACACCGGTGGATGATATAGATGCTAGGTACCAGTCTGCCGAATTTGAGGAATCCGCTACATCCTCCCTAGTTCGAGTTGTTGTAGTGCTGATTGTGGAAGAGTTTTGCTCCCGGCGCTGACGCCGACGCCTCCATTTATGAGTTTGGCTGGCATTCGTCTCCTCTGCTTCTTGTTGCCGTTCCATCTTCTCATTGTCCAGCTCAAGATCCCATAGACTTACAGGGGACTGTCCCGCAAAGGGTAAACTGGTTGTCGATGAACTGGCATCCACGCTATCACTACGCACATCTCGATTAATTTCATTGGGATATTTGCTTCTCAAGTGTATCGGTCTTTCGTTTTGATCGTTTAGCAGTTGAGGCACTTCATCATTGTACACCAATTCATACTCCTCGGGTACACGCATGGGATTCGGACTATCCGGCGGTAGTATTGCTGCTGATCCACTTTCATAATCCTTCTACACAAGTCACAAATATGAATTTAGATTAGAACATAAGCTCGTTCAATAGCCTCTCTAAAAAACTTACGAATTCCTTGTAGGGCTGTTGCTGCTCCTTAAGGTAACCACCAAAGTTCTCGCTGGGCAACTCTTGGGGTAAAAGTTCTTGCAATTGTTGCTCAAGAAGGACATGTTTTTGATGTTTGGGCCGCTCGGTGTTGCCACCTCCCTCACGAAGCAATTGTTCTCGATTGGCCAGCAATTTCTTGAGAAGCTTTGGATGCTTTAGAGGTGACTGTTTGCCAGTGGCTGCTGGCCTTTGTGTGCGATTTAATTGCACCTCCAGATCATCAGTGCTGAACAGATCGGCACCAGGTGTTTCGATATGTCTGGCGATGGCATAAAGCTTCAGAACAGTCGACTCATTATATCTCAAGCGACAAGTATCTGCTCGGGCTTGAAGTATAATGTCGCTGTCGGGTACGAACTCATAGGCATCTCTTGCATTTGGACGATTCCGGCACTGAAGTTGCCAATGCAGAAAGAAATCACCGCCAAAACTCTGAGAAATGGACACACCACCCAGCAGGCTATTTGCCCCGCCAGCATCTAACATCATGGCATTGAGCAGCGGCTGGCCAGTGCGTCCATCTAGAATTGTCGTTTGGGAGTAGTAATAGACGGGGAATCCAGGCCCCATATTGTATTTGACCATAAAGTCCGTTACGTTATCATGATTGAAATGACCCGGCACAATGGCACTGACACATTCACTAGCCGGGAATGTGTAGTTCCACATCATGCTATAGTTTTTACCATCAAAAGCATAAACGGAGCTGTTGAAGGCGGCAACGACTACATCGGAAACTCCATCGCCGTTGAGATCACTAAGCACAGCGGGAACCTAAACAAGGCAAGAGCACTCGCACATATTGAAAGCAGTTCTTGGCAATTCCAAGAGGTAATAAAATATTTACTTACCATTAAACCGGAACCCATCTGCCGATATAGAGGAGTAAAATGCTTCTCACTAGTATGTGCCATGAGAGAATGCAATCGTAGGGAATAGACGCCTCCCGGTGTATTTTGCCCACCGGTTAGGATCAATAGCAATTCGGTGCCATCAGCTTGGGTTATTAATTGAATGGGTACAAACATCTCCTCGCGATAGGGCGTAGGAATAGTCCTTATCACCTTGCCAGTTTTCCCAGAGATTAGCTTAATGTGGCCGGCCTTGGATTCTTCGCGCTCCTCCAAATGGGCTGCGATGAGCTCTGGTACACCATCTTCATCCAAGTCCCTGAGCACATTGATGGTATACAAGTCCATTACAATCGGCGAATTCGTTTCAACTTCCAGTTCACGGAATGTCCAAATGACCGAACCAGTTCGTCCATTGATTGCATAAATCATCTAGGGAAACCCAAGATTGAGAAGATAGGTTCATGGCATAGGTGATAGATCTACATACCCCCAAACGGCCTGCGGCCACACAATCTGTGCCACCATCACCATCGATATCTGCATTGCAATGCAGGGAGAAGACGTTCGCCACGCTCCACGATTGCCACAAAGTGGAGCCATCTCGTCCGTTAAGAGCCACAACGCCGCCTTCGCATGGCACCTCGTCACCCTGCTGGGCAGATTTGCAACGCGGTAATGGAATTCCCTCGTAATGGATATTATCATCAACCCCATAACCAAAAATCACATCCTGAATGCCATCGACGTTGAGGTCCGCTGATCGCAAAGGACTCTCACTGTTCATTCTCGCCAGACTGCGAGTCCATCGCTTTTGTACGCTGATCTGAGTGCAAGGAACAAACTCACTACCAAAACTACTGCCATAACCGAAGTTTGAGCCTGCAATGCCAGCGTATTGCGGATCCTGACGCCACCAGTGCTTAATCCTTTGCAAAGGCAGGGGGAAGAGAGTCAACATGAGGGCAGCCAAACTGAGCAGGGCACATAGAACAGTCAGAGCGGCCAGAGCATAGCAGAAGGGCTCACAGCAACGACAACATCGTCGGCGCTTGTGCTGTTTCATGATGGGCCCGGAATCGGTGGAACCAGAGCTATGTTTACGTCGTGGCGCCATCAAGGGACGCTTTAAACCTTGCTCTTCACTTCGCTACAAATAGAAATCAAATGGAATAGCATTTCTCCTATACAGTGCGTAGTTCAATTCACTAACCTTGGCCGATCTGGCGTCCTTGATGAATACTTCGTCGTCCACATCATCACTGATGTCCTCATCAATTGATGAATCCCGTATGGCAATGCGTTTCGAGGGCACATATGGTCGCAGTTTAATCATTTTGTCGCAGGCAAAAGTTGGCTTCTCCCTTTCTGATACGGCAGACGCCTAAGGGTAAGAAAATTGCAGGAAATCTTAAGAATATTTCTTCGAAGTGCTGATTATATATTTTTAATGCATTTTTCTCAGCAGGAATTTTGTGCGTGTATGCAACTAGCTCAATAGGCGTCAAAGTGCTGGTGTAAAAATCAATAAATACGTCACAGCTCGACGCTCCAGCTGGCTGGCGTCGGATGAGCGCATGCGTTGAGGGTCGTTGGGTGGGCGTCCAGCCGCCCACTCCATTCCACAGTCTGCCAAGTCTCTCGTTTTGTGGAGAGGCATAGACCGCACACGTGTTTCCTAGTGGCGCTGAGGCTACAGGTTTGTTTGTCAACAATGATGCCGCCCACCTGGGAGAGGCTATCGCTCACTCTCTCTCTCTGTCTCTGGTATCAACTGTTGCTTAGTTTTTGGGAGTCCCACCCCTCTCTCAACATATGTGTATGTATACAAAAGAGAGGAAGGCGGAAAAACAAGAAACTCCCCTTATTAACATTTCGAAGCCGGTTCAATGTCCTCGCTTTGAGGGGGTTCCTATTCATGAATGAAGTGGCTACCATTCGGGAGTTAGGGAGCGTTTCCCATTCACTAAAACTTCCGTATCCTTCGTCGAATATGGGTCAGTGTTTTGTGACGCTTCTTTTTCGTTTAATGACAGATGAAGTAGTTGCTTATTAATTTTTGAAAAGATTGTGTCTGCGCGTAGGTGATTGACGAAAAGTTTGGTAGCCATTTAATACACACACATTTCAGTTTACACCACTTTATTTAATTAGTATTTTCTATGCTTAACCCTCGAATCTCATCAATAAAACTGTAAAAGTCCCTAATGCATTTGTTAAAACCTATGATACTGATTCATCCTAGTCACTAATTAGACAATTTGGGATTTCAGCGAATCGTTTTTGAACTTGAAGCTCTTACAAACCTGTACAATAGGTCCAAGAAACATTTGGTTTTGTTTTCTGCCAAGACTGCAATTAAATACTTTGAGTTTTCTTAATATTCTGTTCTTCTCTTCTTGCCAAGGCTTTTCTGCTTTTCAAATGCTTAGCGACCTTCGCTTTCTTTTTCGTACTTTTTTGACGTCACTAAATCTTTGCTATGTCCTCAAAGATATTTTTCCAAAATAAAAAGTTAGTTGGTTGTTTTTTTTTGTATTTATTTTATTTTTGAGAAAATTTCTATGACGCAACGATTGTCAAAAGCCAAGTTAAAAATCAGACAAAAAAGGAAACCTTTTTGCAATTTTACTTTTGCAGCAGCCGCAGAGCCCTGATGCTGCTGCTGCTGCTGCTGCCCTCAGCAGAAAACTTGAGAGCACCACTTAGGGGGAAGAGGAGATGGTCGATGATGATGAGGTGCTGCCAGTGGTGGCTGTGGCGTCTATAGTTTTGAAAAGCGTGCACGAGAACTCAAGTTGTGGATCCAAAAAGCCGAGGCAACCATCAAGCTCGACTGCATTCGAATAAACTATAGAAAAATCAGCGGCTTTTTATAGCTAAAAGATGAAGAAAATGAAGGAGGGGGAGAGAGGACTGTGGAACTGTTTGGCATAGGGTGCTGGCGAGTAGAAAGTGGATGGGAGGATGGGAAATGCAAGCAACTTAAGTGTGTTATTATCGCATCAGAGATAATTTAATAACGACCGAGGCGATGATGATGACGACTTGTTGTTGCTGTTGTTGTGCTGAGGCCAAAAAGGATGTGTTGCAGTGTTGAAGTAGTGCGCCAAGGCGTTGAGTGGACTTTGGTAAGAGAAGGAGCAAGACCTCATACGTTAGACATAAATACATATGCCTACCAAATGGGGCTGAGCTATTTCAAGGTTGTTCAAAATCGACCTTGTCGTTTAGCAGGTAATATTGGTTGGAGGATGACACAAGAATTTCTAATTACAAGAAAATTAAAATAATAACTTCAGAGTAGATAAGTAATACGATTATCATTATCATGTTAAAAAACATTGATAACAGATACAGCCAAATATCCTAGAAATGATAAAGAAAATATAAAAGAGAGTCTCTAAGAGAAATTAAAGAAACTACTTCAAGTTTTACTTATTTCATGGAAGACAACACAGAGCAACGATTTGGTTAATTTAAAGAATTAAGACGCACTTAAGTCTGTAAGTAGTTTAAATGGTGATCTAAACTAGCATTCTTTTACTCTTTATCGTTCAAAGATTTATTTTCCTCTTAATGTGTCATTTACAATTCCCTTTTGTCATTTCATTAACATTTGTTCTCGCTTTTCTCCATGACGTCAGCAAGAGAGTTCAGTGGATTACTGCTATGTACAATGCCCAAAGCATTCATTAGCCAACTCACTTATTCCTTGAGCTTTCTGGTGCGACAAAAAGAAACGAAACGAAACAAAATTCGCTGCGACAAAAATGCCCACTCATGAGACCCACTTGAGGCGAAAGTTGTTTCGAAACGACTAACAAGCGAAATTGATTGGAAATTTTGTTGCAACACAGGAGAACAAAAGAAGAGTCAAAGAAATAGGAACGAATGCGCCCAAAACCGATACAATTTGGTGTGTTTGAGCAAATAAACATTCTTAAATTTCTTTCAATTTTAATAATCAACAAACATCCAACCAATTTCGTGCATAAAAATGACACATTGAAGGTCCTCACATGCTTTATATTGTGCATCTTGTCGATGACGACAGAATCCCCGGCGCAGATTATGTATGGCAATCGCAATGCCAAAGTACTTGAAGAAATTATGTTAAGTGACTGAGGCAAGACAAACAGGCGCATACATAAAAACGTATCTGCTCAATGGATGCCAGCCCTGGCAGGGTTGATGTTTGACTGTCCTATATATAGACGTATTAGATATGTCTTTCCCGCATTCCATAAAAAACAAAGAATTAAAGTCATGTCTTGCCTTTCACTTTTGCTTAGTTCTCACACAATTTCATCTTCCTCATCCCCAACCCTATTCTCATCATCATTATCATCATCATCATCAGCTTCGTCCTCATCATCAAGCACATTATGCATCCTGCTCTTGCTTCTTGGCAGCTGAACTTACGGTTCACGTTTAAATTCAAATTCCACGCCTCTAACTGTCAGTTGTCAGCGAAAGTTCGAATGGTGAAGACGTGGAAAACGGTTTTAAAATACCAGAAATCAGTGCAAATAAATAATTTGTTCAAATAAATTGGTTGTAAAATATTACAACAAAAAAATTTAAAAATAAATTCTTTAATTGTTTTTAAACAATTGTTAATTTTATTTTAACTATACGCGGATTAAAACTTATAGAAAAAAAGGATACTAAAATGTTAAATGAGATATCCAGCTGATGGTTATGTAATAACCTGTGAAAATTTTCCTGCGCTTGAAAATCATCGAAAAACGCAAACATCAAATTTTCTTGAAACTTTCAAACGAATATTAAACTATTTTAAACAGGAAACGTTACGGTAAAGATAAATTTATATGCAATAATTAAATATTTAAAAACTTTTTATTTGTATATAAAACATTGAATGCAATCATAATCTGAACTCCGACTCTTAAAGTAAAATTTGAAAAAGTCTTTTTAAATTCAAGAAAGGCTTCGATTTACTTCATACGGCAGATGTGGTCCTTGCGATTATATCTCTTTTTGTAGTGAATTCAAAATAATTTAGAACTTTTTTAGGATGAAATGTAATGATCAGCAAATTACAAATCGCAAGATTTTTAAAAGTTCTGCTAATCTGTCTTTATTAAATGTATACATATGACTTATAGTCAAAACTATAACCTAATTTACGTAACTAATGTTTATGTAATGTTAGAAGGATCAAATTAAAATATAAGCTAGACTAGCATTTTTATAAGTTTTTAAGAGGCTCCATAATTTATTTTGTATCATAAAATTCTTTTTAAATTCTAGCTGCAGTTTTCAATATTTTTTAAAAATTTAATATTAATTTTTTCTTGAAATGCTTCTTTCTTTCTTAAAATTGGTAAATATTATTGAATTCTTATTCACCGTATGAAATTGACCTTAATTACTAGTTTATTTAATCCAATATAATTAATTCTAATTTGAAAATTAATGGATATTTTAACGCTAATTAAAATTTTTGATTGAAATTGAAATTTGATTCGTTCTTATTTTGCATCATAATTAAATAAAACAACTAAATGCAAAATGCAGAGAAGCGAACTTAAGAAGCATCTTGCAGACGGAAAAGTGCCTCGACAATTGTCCTTGTCTAATGGCCCTTCTTTAGCTCGTTCTCGCTCTCTCACTAGCTCTTTCTTTACGTATTCAGATTCGGATTCTTTCATTGCCTGCTCTATCGCATTGACGTGGGGCACAGAAGAAAAGCAAATGGCGCGCGTGGGGCACTTAAAGCGCGGCAGTGAGGCAGACCCGGACCCGCCTTCGAGTGGCTTTAATTGTGTATTAAGTCGGGTATTGTGTGTGTGTGTGTGTGTGTGTGTGTGTGTTGTCAGAGAAGGGGGATGGAAGAATGGCCTGTTAGGCCAGGGTTGCCAGCTATGCCAATGCCGAGGCTATAGGAGAAGAAAATTGCCTTTTGTATGTCTATTTTATTTACATCGGTAAGCAGTATAATTGTTGCTATTTTTCGCTCTCGATGCATTGTCAATGTCAAAGTGACATCGAACATTTTTGAAGGGGCGGCTTTTTGGCTTTGATCTCCTTAAATAAGAGCAAGGTCGAGGTCCATTCCGCGCCACCTTCACCAGGTGGCAGGAAGGACATCAACATACATAATCTTATGAATTGTGTTCTCAATTGCAGAAAACCTTTCACGAAATGGTTGCTCAACTAATCTTTCTAGTCATCTGCTCTATTTGCCTCAAACACTATGCCAAAGGAGAGTTTCAGTAAGTTCCCCCAAAATCTGTTTTTCCAAAAATTCATTTCAAGTTCTTTTTCGCATAGACAAAGTCTGGCCATAACCGATATTCTTCCCGAGGACATAAAACGTTATGATAAGATGCGTCCACCCAAGAAAGAGGGTCAACCGACTATTGTGTATTTCCATGTGACGGTTATGGGCTTGGACTCCATCGATGAGAACTCAATGACTTATGTGGCTGACGTGTTCTTCGCTCAAACCTGGAAGGATCATCGTTTACGCTTGCCCGAGAACATGACACAGGAATATCGTTTGCTGGAAGTGGACTGGCTAAAGAATATGTGGCGTCCGGATTCATTTTTCAAGAATGCCAAATCGGTTACTTTTCAAACCATGACCATACCCAATCATTACATGTGGCTGTATAAGGATAAGACCATTCTATATATGGTTAAGCTGACCCTGAAGTTATCGTGCATAATGAATTTCGCCATTTATCCGCATGACACCCAAGAATGCAAACTGCAAATGGAAAGCTGTAAGTTGAATTCTTTAAAACAATTTAAATTTTTTTTACCAATACCTCTCGCCATAAGTGTCCCACACAACGGACGACTTGATCTTTCAATGGGACCCCACCACCCCGCTGGTAGTCGAGAACATTGAATTACCCCAAGTGGCCCTCATACGCAACGAAACGGCCGATTGCACTCAAGTCTATTCGACCGGCAACTTCACTTGCCTCGAGGTTGTCTTCACTCTTAAACGCCGCCTAGTCTATTATGTTTTCAATACCTACATACCAACCTGCATGATAGTGATCATGTCATGGGTTTCGTTTTGGATTAAACCGGAGGCAGCACCGGCGAGAGTGACCCTAGGTGTTACATCGCTTCTAACGCTCTCCACGCAGCATGCCAAGTCCCAATCTTCGCTGCCGCCAGTCTCCTATCTGAAGGCAGTGGATGCTTTTATGTCGGTTTGCACGGTTTTCGTGTTCATGGCTCTGATGGAATACTGTCTGATCAATATTGTATTGAGTGATACACCCATACCCAAGCCAATGGCCTATCCGCCCAAGCCCGTTGCTGGTGAAGGCGCTGGTGGCGGCACCGCAAGCGCTAAGAAGGATTCGGAGGCACCTCCGGGAGGCAGTAACAACACAGCAGGTGCAAGTAAGCCAACTATGTTACCTTTGGCTGATGAGAAGATCGAGAAAATCGAAAAGATATTCGATGAGATGACCAAAAATAAACGGGTGAGTCAATCACGGAGAAACGTGAATAAATGGAATGAAATTTATATTTTGTTGTGCCAGGTTGTGACCACCACTCGACGCGTTGTACGTCCCCCATTGGATGCCGACGGTCCTTGGATCCCACGACAGGAGTCCCGCATTATACTCACTCCAATCATAGCTCCGCCGCCGCCACCGCCACCGCCGGCTGTGACCGAGCCAGAGCTACCGAAGCCAAAGCTAACGCCAGCTCAGGAGCGTCTAAAGCGCGCCATTTATATAGATCGTTCGTCTCGTGTTCTTTTTCCCGCCCTCTTCGCCAGTCTCAACTGCATCTATTGGATTGTCTTTTATGAGTATCTGTAAGATCATGCGTATATAACTCAAACCAGTTGCAATATAGTGGCCACTCTGTAAATATGTTCTAAGTCTTCTTAAAAAAGCGTTAATTGTTGGCATGTATCTCTACATACTTATAAACATATTATATTTAAGCTTTCACGCACAAGCTTTATGTCAACGAATTTTAATCAAAAAAGTATGCAGTTAGTTAAATGTTGATCCAAATGAAATGAATCCAAAATGATATAGAACTTTAATAATTATTATATGTAACAATTCAAATTCCTAAATGCTTGATAAGGTTATTAACCTATTTATCTGTCTCAAGTCAAATGTAATTTAATGTCTCTCGAACAAGAAATGCTTTTAATTGTAAATAAAAACTAGATGAAATCAATCATATAACATTCTAGAACCAAAGCTTTTTGGTTTTGCTATAAAGCTAAGGATAAGGCAAGCTTTACGGCGCAAAACAGTCGTAGCGAAGCTTTTAAAGCCAAGGTAGGTTCAATTTGCTATCAAATGAACCCCTTATCAACGCCTTACCACCTCGCTCCCTTCCTTCCTTTCTCAGCCAGCATTATACATAGTTTTAAATTTCTCACCCATTAACACTTTTTATTTGTGCAGATTTTTGTAACAAGTTTTTGTTATATGCTTTTTCTTTTGAGGTGCCAAAACAATGGGCCAAGTTTTCTACAACTTACACTTACATACCTACACTCACACACACACACTTACATGGCTCTTTCAGCTGCCGGGCCAGTTTCCAGTCAATGGAGTCTTTTTTTTTATTTTTTGTGTGTTTTTCTCTTCTGTCTTATGAATACCCAATTAATTATGTTGGTCACACGCTCCATAATGCGTTGCCTCTTTTATTTTCACGGTCGTTAGTGACGACAAATGAAAAGAAGAAAACAAAATGCTTGAAATACATATAAGTAAAACATCAAAGATAAGATTGTTAAAAAAATATAATTTTACATAAACCAAACGTACCTCAAGGATTTCTTGGGAAAACTGAACTGAACTATCCTTTAACAAAATGATAGATTATAGCTCTTTAATTTTTAACCAATATTTTGTTGATTGTAATTTGCATTTGAAGTAGGCCAACAGAGTGTATATTTCTGTTTGGGGAAACCACAACCATTCGATGATTCACTCGAAACAACAAACGAACATTTAACATTCGATTTCATTTGGGTAGGTACTCAAGAGTTTTAAAAATCAACAAAACAAACTGAAGGTTGCAAAAAAATAATGTTGGGGAATACCTTAAAAAAATTCAATATTTAGACCGTAAATGAATATGTGGGTGCCTCTTTTGGGTCCATGCGTTGTTCAGTTGGGTTCAATGAGGTTTAATTTGAAGGTGTTTTGCGAATACTACAAACTGGAAAAACTTTGAATTCCCATTATGGCCTGTCTATAATTAGTTACACATATGATCCAGAAACTTACACAAGTTTCATTAAACTCAATCAACTTGATTACATCCACATTTAAGAAGACGCATTTCTGTTGAACGACCATTTGATCAATGTAGAACATAGTTTGGAAATAATGAATTTTCTTGATCGGCTTACGTTCCATTTTTATCAACACCATTAAATGGAAACTAACTCTTGGAAAACGTAATTAAATTAGATTTAAGATATACAATCTATGCAAGTTTTTAAGTTTAAGGGTCCCAAAATTTGTAATTCAGCTTTAAATTTCTTATAATGCTTGTCTTCATATCTCTTTATTGCTTCGCTTCTCTCTTTCTTGCCTTGCTCTTGGCTCTTTTTAGACAATAACCCTAACAAAAGCATAAAGAAAGTAAAAACTGCCTGCCAGCTACCGCAGCGGCATGGACTTAAGTCAAGCCAAGTCTTTCACACACAAAACGAAACGAAACGCAGCAGCAGCAGCAGCCAACAAAAGCCCAAAAGCCCCCCTAAAGCTGGGCTTTGACGCCTCCGACAACATCAGCAACAACAGAAACAACCAGTCGTTATTTCCAGTAGAAGCGTCGACTTCAAGATACCCTGTATCCTATAGAATATGTATGACATCAAAGCTCTTCCAAGAAGTCAAACCATTCGTAGACATTGCGGAATGTCTTTGTATTCTAGGCTTTTACCATGGTAAACCTAGTACTAGTACCTAGGACTAGTAGAGAAATTGGGTTCTACCTATTTTTACCCTCACACCGTAAGAAAGGATTGAATATAGTTTTTGCCTAGAGTAGCATTACTTTTGCTCCATTCGGATATACTCCATAATGTAACTGCTGCTGGGTATGAAAGCAACAACGACAACAACTCTTGGATTGGATATGTCGGTTGTCGTTTGTCGTTTTTGTCTTTTGCCAGTTTTTAGTTTCAATTTCAGTTGAACTCGGGCAGCAAAGGCATACGGAAGCAGACGCGGCAGTAAAACTTTAAACCAAAAAAAAAACAGAGTTAAATCGAAGCCATCGAAAAATTGAAAATAATGTTGTGAATGCAACAATAAGTGAAATTTTGTGCTTTACATTTTTGATATTTTGCAATCAATTAAATAAATAATAAGACCAAACCAATTAACAAGCGTCACTTATAACAACAACAACAATAAAAAGTATTAGTTATATTAAGCCAAGGCTAAAAAATTTAACACTTTCATTTTCGTTGAGTTTTGTCAGCGTCATCATCAGTGTTGTTGTTGTTGCGGTTGTTGTTAGGCGGCGGCGACTTTCGTTGAGTGTGTTAAATAATAATAAACAAAAATACAACAAAAATATTAATGTTAATGTTTTAACAACAACAAAACCAACAACGCGCAACAACAGGGGAAAAATGCATTTCAATGCATATGCTTTGAGCCTAGGTTGGTATTGGCCAAACTGTTTACGTTATAACCAAATTAGTTTTATGACAACTAACTAAAATTAACCTCGTTTAGTTTGGCTGAAATGATTTTGTAATCCATAAATGGATAATTTGTGTGCTAATTTAAACATGTGAAAAAAATGTGAAAAACAAAAACACGAAATACACAAAAGACTTAGGCAACAAACTTGTATATTTTTTACGAACAATTGAAATGGAATTCTTAGGATGATTGGAATTAAAATTTGTTGCCAGAGTTTCAAATTGAGTTTTCTCCTATTAATAATAACAATTCACTTTGAACTCAAGTTCAATTTTGTTTTATACAACGCAAGATTAATAAGTTATTTTTATACATAATCCCCCCCCCCTCCCCTCCCCCCTCACCACGCGAAACATGACTAAGTCTACGACTGTAACTTTCTTTGGCTAGGCATTTCCGTCAAATGACGTCACGATTTGAATAAACGAAAAAACTAGTTGGTTGATCAAATGCAAATTGCAAGGCCAATCAAAAAAGTAAAATTCATTTTGAAGGCCTCGACTGTGACATACCCTAAAGAGTTCTGGAGGGTGTCAGACAAGTGCAAAAGTAGAATTCTTCTAAGAATTTTAAGAAATCAGACTAAAATTTTGAAAACCAAATTTGTAAACATTATTAAATAAATATTTTAAGCATACGACACATAACCTAATCGGATTTGTATGTGTTCGAATTTTATGTTCTTTACGCACCGTGTACCGTAAATGGTTTGGCTAAATTAATATGCTTTTCTGTCTTGTGGTTACTGGGTACCACAAATTTGCTATGCAGATGGACACTCTCTCTTGGTCGCTCCATCTCTCTCGTTTCTTGAGTTGGCGTACCACCAATTACACACACACACGTGTGTGTATGTACACTTTGAATTTTTTCTTTGCTATAAGTTGGTATTACCGCAACATCTCGGGCTTGTTCATCGATTATGCAACTGAAAGAAAAAGAAAAAAGCAACTACAAAGTATGGAAAAAACTAACTTCAAGCCGTGGCCAAAGTTGTCGCCGGTTAAAAACTTTAACAGTGTTTTATTTATGGCCTGACCATGAAGTGTACAATTTTATAGTATCTTTGTCTACTCCAAGTCCACCATCAACACCTCATCCTCCAATCGGTTGGGAAGTTATTGCAGCTGTTGCTTTTATTGTTGCTCAATTGCCATTTTTCCAAGCTGCACCATTGACATCTCTCAGCCGGTTAAAAGCTTGAGTTTAATTTTCACTTTCGTTTGGTTGAATAACTAGAAACAGCTGCTTGGCATTGGTATTGCCATTGCCTTTGGATTTTCCTGTGAGCTTTGGTAGTTGCAATTTATAAAATTTATTGCTCATATATTTGACCAATATTTGATTGAAAATTAAAAAAGATTTTCTCAAAATTTTCCCCTCGTTAAGTTCGACGAAAGTGTCACATATATTTTCTGGGTCATCTTTTTGTCTGGCCTCAAGCTCCGGGGCATTCACTTTTCATACATTTAAGAAATAATTTCTATATAAGCCCCTCTAGGTTTTTTCTTTTCGTATTTTGTATAATTGGCCAATATTTCATTGTATACAACAGCAAGCGTGGAAAGAAGCATATAAAGAAAAAAAAAATCCATTCAATTATTGAGGACTTCGACTTTGAGATACTCTTTACAAAATCGGGCTATGCTATTTAGAAGAAAGGCAATCAGAAAGTGGTTCACTTAAGAGTTGAGTTTTTACCAAATCTTTTATGACTTATATTGCCAAATTAGCAAATTTACTTTTAGATTACAGAGTAGGAAGAGCGAAATATAGCTGTATAAAAAGGGACTTGTATTTGGGTTCTCCCTCTGTTGGACACAAATGTATTGTCAATCTCAAGTACCTTTTGGTTATAGTGTATAAAAACCATTGCCATTGGTATGGGCAATTTTATATACCAAGTGAAAGTGACAAAGTTGCAGTGCACACCTCGAAAAATGTTAATGAGCCTGGCAATAAAAGCAACACACAACAAAACAAAACCAAAAAAAAAAAGGAAAAAAAAACTGTAGCAGCTTAACCCAAAATTCAGCCGAACAAAGATAATCAATTTGTGTATGTTTTGAGTTTTTAGTGAAATCTTCGGGCGACCTTGAAGTGGAAGATAAAATTAAACTTACATAAAGAATAATCAGGGAATATTGCAGGAAATGTAAGAAAGCAAATGGCAAGTCATTAAACAAGCAACCAGGCAAAACGTATCTAAAGAGATATCCCACAATAAGATTATGTCACGGCAAAGTAAACAAAACTTACAAAAAAATAACGTTAAACAAACCTTAAACGCTTCAGTTGAACACCGAAGTGCAGAGTCGTTGGTGGGGGGAAGACATTTGTATGGACGTACATATGAGAGACGACATACTTTCTCATTTAGGGGGTCTCCAGATGTGCGTAATGCCAATTTGCGACATTATACAATCGTTGAGGTTTGCATAAGCCGAGTACTGGGCGACATCTCAAAACAAAAAAACGAAGTGAGTCAGGTCAGTGCGAAATGACCAGAATTATTGTAGCCACAAATATCATATTTGATTAACATTAAAATGCTGACACACCTTTTTTACAAATTATAAGAAAATCTAGATTGAAGAAAAGCATTTAATTAAGTTACTAAATTAAATGAAAAAACATTCTCTAAAATAACATTTACATTCCGATTACATTGGATTACATTAAATCGACAACTAAGTATACATTTTAAACTTGTTTTCTTTCTCAGTTCTCGTAGCGGGCATTTTCCAAATACCGGTCATTGACGGCCTTGATGACACTGACAATGAGCAGCCGCTGCACCTAACGAACGATGGTAAGTCCCTGAGAGTGAACTAAACAGTTGACCTAACGAACATTCATAACCATTAACCACTAAGGCAGTGTCTTTCTTTCAGCCACATCTGCACGATACGCGCTTGGGTCGTCAGCTGAGCGCCGCCTTGGAGGCCAGCAGCAGCAGTGGGAGTGGCAGTGGCAGTGAGAGCAGTGCCAGTAGCATATCCACCTACGAGGATAACGATGACGATGTTGAGGATGGCGATGATATTGAAGGCTCTAGCGAGTACTATGACAGTGACGAAGATCAGACAGAAAGCAGCAGCAATGAATCGCTATCGCTTCCACGCCTGCTCTCCCAGTCGACATTCCATCGCATATCCGAGACTTTGGGTGCCCTTAACCATGTGGGACACATGCTAGTTGATATGACTAGAGGCGGGCAAGAGGGCAAGTCGGAGAACGCAAGCAGCAGCGGCTCGAGTACAAGCAGTTCAAGCGCGAGCGAGGAAACTGATAGCTCCACTTCAACCTATTCCACCACAGAGTTGGCATCGACTTCGACTACCGCTGCTCCTGGTGTCTCGGGAAAGGTTTTGGATTCTCCTTTCTCGGCCAATAGTTTGCTGCCAGCTGGTAAGCCGGCTAATCTGAGTGCCATACAGGTGCTCACCAAACGAATTGATGTAGCCAGCGATCCTGTGGGCAAACCCATGTTTGTGGAGAACAAGGAACTAAAGCAAAAGAAGAAAAAAAAAAAGAACAAGAATAAGCAGAAACTTAAGAAGCCCACTGAGGAGGGGCAGCCACAGTTGCCGGGATCCCAGCAGCAATCCCAGCAAAAGATTAAAATTCCCACGACACCTCGAACCACCACCATTAGCATTCCAGTGAGCAGTACGACAACACTGCGGCCCTTGGATCAGTTGGCCTTGGCTAGCGAAGATGCTGGTACCGCCAAAGACGTGGAAAATTACTGCAAGACACCAAGTGGACGCCCAGGGCGATGTGAGGACTTGAGTAGTTGTCCTGCCCTGCTTCTCAATTTAAGTAGCCTTCGAGAATCACTCTGTTTCAAGAGTCTCTTTGTGCCCGGTGTGTGCTGTCCCTTGTCTTCGGTTGCTGAAAGTGCATCCACAGTGCTGACTACGCAGCGTCCGCTCAAATTGACCACCAAGAAACCATTGAGCACCACGCCCGCACCGCACACCACCAAACGCACAACTGCACGACCACCCACTTCCCGACCCACAACTCGACCCACCTCAGGTCTTGTCCTAATACCACAAATAAAACCATCGACCAGCACCACAACAACGACCACAGAGGTGCCTCTGGAACCTGAAGGACTCGACGAGATTGCCAATAATATTGTCGATCCCGACGAGTGCGGTCAACAGGAGTATTCCACGGGGCGTATTGTGGGTGGAGTAGAGGCTCCGAATGGCCAATGGCCTTGGATGGCGGCCATTTTCTTGCATGGCCCAAAGCGTACGGAGTTCTGGTGCGGCGGCTCCTTGATTGGCACTAAATATATACTTACAGCGGCACATTGCACTCGTGATTCTCGACAGAAACCGTAAGTCATAGTTCATCTCATTAAGAATTATCCACATGACAGAGATAATCCTTATTTTAGTTTTGCTGCCCGTCAATTTACGGTACGTTTAGGTGACATTGATTTGTCTACCGATGCTGAACCCTCGGATCCCGTAACGTTTGCTGTCAAAGAAGTGCGCACCCATGAACGGTAAGTGATCATAGAAGATGATTCATTTGACTTCCCAAAGCATTGGCTTTAATGGCTCTCTCCATTGCAGTTTCTCTCGCATTGGCTTTTACAACGATATTGCAATTCTGGTGCTAGATAAGCCGGTCCGCAAGTCCAAGTATGTGATACCAGTTTGTCTTCCTCGTGGTATTCGCCAGCCGCCTAAGGAACGCTTGCCAGGACGCCGAGCCACGGTTGTGGGCTGGGGAACAACGTATTACGGTGGCAAGGAGTCCACTAGCCAACGTCAGGCTGAGCTACCGATTTGGCGCAATGAGGATTGCGATCGCAGCTATTTCCAGCCGATCAATGAGAATTTCATATGTGCGGGTTACTCCGATGGTGGCGTGGACGCTTGTCAGGTGGGATCGGCATAAATGAATCTGTTTTTCTCTTGGTAATTGGTTCTCTTATTTCAGGGTGATTCTGGAGGGCCATTGATGATGCGCTATGATTCCCACTGGGTCCAACTGGGCGTGGTGTCCTTTGGCAATAAATGTGGTGAGCCAGGCTATCCAGGTGTCTATACCCGAGTGACGGAATATCTGGATTGGATACGCGATCATACGCGGGACTAACGGAACAGATTGGAACCTAATTGAATAGTTATAAATTGTAGTCTAGATTAAGGTATGCACTAGTCTACGTACGTTTAATGCTTGCTCTATTTATTAACCTCCGGAAAATACTGCAATCGAATTGTTTACCATATTAGTTGTGTATAGCTCTTGTTATCTAAATTATTTTATATAAAATACAAAAAAAATAAACACAAAATGATATTTGTTAAAACAAGCTAAGCCATGAGCTGCATTTCCATTGAGTCTAGAAAGAGACCAGTAAATATCATTTGGATTGGAATTTCCGGAAATTATACTGAGCATCCGGAAACATTTTGACGTTATGCCCCGTTGTAAATTTCGTGGTATACTCGAACCAGATAATTCAATACAACTTAGTAAATATAACGTAATAATTATTTTTCCAATAACTGATAAGCCTGCGTGGCCCATTCATAAGCATTGTATATGAGATTGGGGTAAGTCAGCTGGTCGCGTTGCTTTCAGTTCTCTCAAAGCTCTCACAGCTGGCACACGCGTTTTGCCGGCAAATCGCAACAGCTCGTCGTTGCGCGGCAGTTATCCACAATAATTGTGTTTTTTAAACTACCTCAACAAGTGCAAATATAATATAAATTACAACCAGTTCTTAAGAAGATGATCCGCAATCGTAAGTCATGAAAACGTGTTTGTTTTTGGCCAATTTGATAAGATTCGCAACACGCGAGCGTGAGTACACAGAAGCCAAAGCTCTGACTCATGTTGATGTTTTTTTTCGTTAGTGAGAGTAAACGAAAGAGAGTGAGAGAAAGAATGCCCTTTAGATGAATGCATAATACTTTCTGGTAAAGGTCATGAGTAATAAATAATTTACTTTGAGCAAGACATAGAATTGAATTATTTCGTGTTATTGTGAATTTGAGAATTTGTTCAGTACTCTCTTTTAGTGTGAATTGGCCTTATAGCTTTAAGCTTCCCAGAGAGCTTTGAACTTGCTCTGGTTTAGTTCCATAATTTTCAACGCGTTTTCTTAGCGTTTTTCCAGCGATTTTCGTTCAAGTGGAAACTTGGTAAACATTTTCAGAGGTTGAGAATCATTTATTCATTCTCTGTTTTGCTATTTTTCTTTTTTGGCAACATAATAAATAATTTTTGTTTGGGTCATTAATGATATTGATTAATTGAAATCGATAAGATTTGCCTTCATACAAAAATACGATTATCACTTAAAACTTGAAGATGATATATGGTTTATGCTTAAGATAATTTTTATTTGAATTTACTATGTCATATATTAAACTGAGGGCTTTTTATTTTTAATTTAGTGTTAATCTAATAGCATGTGAATCTACTTTGCCTGTCTTTAAAGATTTCACCAGGGATATTAGTAATAAGTAGTGGTAGGGATAAAAGTAAAAAATCTAGTAAGAATGACATAGTACGGAAAAAATTGAAATTAGTTAAGAAAGCGTTCAAAAAAAAAATTGCATATGTTTCCGCCCGGGTTCGAACCGGGGACCTTGTGCGTGTGAAGCACACGTGATAACCGCTACACTACGGAAACCGTTGAGCTGCGATCGAATTAAGGCCGATCAAAAGCATTTGGAGGTAATTTTGATTTGTTTTTGATTCGAAATATAGTAAATGGGCCCAATCATGATGCCATTGAACAATTTCTTTGACTTGTCATTCCACTCTTAATTAGCCCGTTCCCGTACGTCCCACTCCTCTCCGCCTCATCAGCATGCACTCATTGTCCAAGACCATGCCGTTTTATACACAAAAGGCATTCAAGGTATTCATAGCTGGAATACCTAAAACATGCGAACCAGATTACCAGCTGGCCAAAGGGAGACGCAAAGTGTGCAAGGGGGAATGGATTGCCTGCCTGGCAACCTTTAAATAAATTTACCCATGCTGATCCTTGATTAAAATTCCAATTGTCTTTGCCTTTAGCCAGGCCAAAAGATTTTGTATCCCTCCTCCCACAGTCGTTGTTGGTTCCTTCATCCTAACGTAATTAATATGCAGGCCCAGCATTGAGCACCGAGCACCAAGCATCCAGCACCGAGAACTCTAACTGTTCTCGAGCACTTGTTATAATTACGCATTTAAATTGGCACAAAGGTTCAAGCTGCTGCTGTAGATACCTAAGTAAGAAGCTGCTGGTATGGCTAGTTCCTTGCTTCAGTGTCTTTCTCTTATTCTATGTCTCTCTTTTTCTCTCTCTCTCTGTCTATCTGTGTGTGTGTGTGTGTGTGTGTGTGTGTGTGTGTGTGTGTGTGTGTGTGTGTGTGTGGCCCATAAATTTGGGTCAATGGGAAAAACGTCAGAATTGAGTAATTACAACATAATTTTCAATTTTGCAGTTTACGTTGTAAATTAATTTGCGGTCGACATTCTGCCAACCTCGAACCTAGAAACCTCGCCCTGCCCTGGGTTAAAATGAAGCTGAACAATAATCGTGACTGGTTTTCGGGTGGGATAGGTTGGCCAGTGAATTTTTGGGGGGAGCAGAGGCAGGGGATTGCACATAACAATTATAACAACAATTACTGGACAGCTGGGCGGTCATTGGATTTGTGTGTTCGTTCTCGTGTTCCCATCCAACGTCTCTTTTTCTCTCTTCTTCTCTATGTCTATCTCCATCCCTGTTGGGGGTCATTCTCGTTGTCGTTTGTTGTGCATAATTAATTTTCCGTTATTTTCTTCGTTCGCGTGTTTATATACCGCACGACTATCCAAACGTATGTGCATATGTATGTACTGTTATACATAAGCATGTGTTAGTTTAGTAGGTGCAACTAAATCTGAGTTCACTGCTACGTGCAATCGTTTACTCTGCTTTAAGAGTGAGAATATTTCTATATGCACTATTTATTTATATTTAAAAAAACGAATGATACTTCTGAAGCTAATTCATATGTTTTACTTTAATAAAGACAATGACCTACTCTCATCTGTATATATCAAAATTATCCAAAAAAGTATAGATCCCTTTAGACATCTTAAACAGTTACCTCTTTCAAATGTTGTTGATTCGTATCTGATTTAGCATCCAGCTCTAGAATATAAAGTTAAGATAGGAGTGGTCTATCCTGAATGAAATTTGCTGCTCTTATTGGAAAATAAAACAAGTCAAGCTACTAACACAACTAAAAGTATGAAATATGCAAAGCATTGGGCAAACATTTGCAAAAAAAATCAATATCGTTTATTAGGATTGTATAAAAATAGTTTCCCAATCCAGAAAAGAAGATAAAAACATTTTCCAAATTATATATGTATATTTGCATACTTTTGAATTAAAATGTCATTTGTCTGGCATCAGTATTTGAGAAACAATTTTTCAAGGCAAACTGTTTACGATTTTCCACTTGAGCAACTTTTAATTGAATGAAACTAAAAGACAGGCTAGTGTCAACGACATAACAACAAAAAATTAGGGGGGAAAATGGAGGCCAAGGCGGGCCCAGGGCCAGAGACAGAAGCAGAAGCAGTAGCAGAATCAGCAATCGGAGGCAACGGCAGTTACCAACAGCTGCGACACGATGCTGCTGATGTATCCATATGAGTAGAGGAGGGAAGGGGCAACCGAATGTTGCTTACTACTACCATGTATACATATATGCAAAGGGGGTGGCGAATGGGGCACAAATCAGAGGAGGGGACTTGGCGTTGCAATAAAAAATTGACCCGAAAATGTGTAACAAATGTTGTGACATATTTTCGCAACGTTTGTTTGCACCACTACTCACCCCGCCCATGCGTCGCCCTTTCTTGGTGATGCCAAACAACAATTTCATACCCGTTGCCAATGATCCTGAAAAGCGCAAACGAAAAGAGTCTGAAAGGGTGCCCAGAGTAGGTCTCTGAAAAAGGAATCACAAGAGTGGGGGCGGGGTGAATTGGAGTTACCAAATCGGTTTCGGGCAACATTTGTTTTGGGCTACACTAACAGAAATAAGCAAAAATGAATACGAACTAAAGGAGAGCAAAAAAATAAGGAATATAAAAAAAAAAAAACTAAGCAAAGTGTTGGGGGGAAAATATGGCAAAAATCTGTAACTGTAAGTGCAACATGGCATGAACTTAATCTGCTGCCGATTGTTATACCCTTTAGCCATACAGTATGTCGGGTATATTACAGTCGCAAGCATAGGAAACCATTTGCTACAAATTAATCAAACCGATTCGGCTAGATAGCCGTAGAAATTTACTTTTTAATGTTTTTATAATAAATTCAAATTCAGTGAAAGCCGCACCTTTTTATAGAGTATCGCCATGTCGTATTAAAATATAACAATTTCTCCTGTTTTGGTTTTTGTTTTGTTGCTCAATTTGTGTGTATATAGTCAAGCTACTTTGGCGAGGAAACCCAAATACGGCGCATTTTCAATATTGCGGCAACAATTTTCATGGTTTTTCGTTGTTATTGTTGCTGCTCTTGTTTGGTAATAATGAAAGCAACGATTGGGGCGTGCTCAGTGGGTGGGTGAGTGGGTGGTTGGGAGGGTGGGTGGGCGTGGCAAGCGGAAGGGGTGTTCGTTTAATTGAAAACAAGAAGCGGCAGTGGCACTTAAACTGAAATCGAGAACAGATGGAAACGATGAGAACTTGCAATAAAATTGCCCCAACGTCAGGCATTTAAAAATTGACTTGAGTTTTGAGTTTCACGGAAGCAGAGTCACCCATCGACAGAGCCCATAACCGGAAAGATAAAGTTTTGCGGGCCAATTAATGTGTTATTTATAGAGGTGGCCATAATAATATAATTGACTGGGTTAATTTAACTTTTTGAAATTTAAGTGAAGTCCTTACACCAAATTGGCTTTGAAGTATATGAACTGCCGATAATTTGATAGCTCAGTATTTCAATTTCAGTTTACGAAACTAAAAGCTAATTTAAACAGAAACTTAAAGATGTTCTTTTTTTTTTTTAAAAAACTTATCATATGGCGAAGATTGGGCCGATTTTATTCCACAAATATGTCATACAAATCAATCGATTTCGTTAAATTAGCTACTAAGCAATTTGTAAAAATAAAACGAAACAAATAAATCGAATCTCTGAATTCTCTGTTAGGAAACGATCATGAAAAACTGCCTGATAAGAAAAATCGTTAGAACAAGTTAACAAGCAATCGTGAAGAGAATTGATGATAAGCATCAATAAAAACGGTTCAACAAATTCAACTAAGGAATATTTTATAGGAAAACGAAATATTAAAGATTAAATTATTTAATTAGTAAAGAAGAACCAAATTAATGCTATTAACTGAATGTTTATGTGCCGATGCCCAATCGCCCAAATCTTTTCAACTTACTTGATTTTCTGTAGGAAAGCCTAGCCAAAATATGATACAAATTTAAAGCTTCAAATTTAATCTGTTATGACTAGCAGTATCCATGTATCCAAGTTTTCATTATTAAATATCAGTTTCTGTAGTCCAAACATCGTCTCCGAATGTTGTTTATATCAATTTAAATGATATACAAATTTGTTTTACAAACAGAGCTCATTGTATGCATTAAGAGTAAAAGGGAGAATCAACAGAGAAAGAGAGAGAGAGAGATAGAGAGCAGGATAGCGCTATACGTAACCTGATATATACGTATATTTAATTTCTTTTTTGCTTGTTGCAATCTCGGGCATTTTTTCCGTTGTGCAACACATTTTGTGTTATGTTGCCGCCATGGCGACCTTTTCCTTAGAGCTACAACCAACGTTTCTTCCTTTCGAGCCCTGTGTGTGTGCGTGTGTGTGTGTGTGTGTGGGTGTTATCTTTGTTCAGATTCACATACGCATACACATACACATACATGTGTGTATGGCAGTTCTGTAAACACACAAGAAGGACACAAGGCCATGGCAGTGAACAAACATTCAAACAGTAGCCGCCCCTTTTATGTGAATGGGCGAATTGGCAAACAGGACGCAGGACACTGGACACTGGCACAAAGGAGAGCGGTCAATGCAACAGAATATTTCGTTGCGCTATGGGGAATGGATAGTATCTATGTTTTTTTTTTTTCTTTTTTCACTTACAATGGCCAAGCAAAACCAATAAGTCAAAAGACCAAAAAGGCTTAACGGACCAGCACAAAAAGATAGAAAGCAAGAAAAAAAAAAAAATAACAAAAGCTTAACGAAATAAAAAAGGCAAATGAATAGAGAATAGAGAAATTCCAACGACGATTGCTTAAGTGCTCTAAGATATTTAATATCTTCAAATAGTTGGGACCCAAGATGAATGCAGCGCAGACTCATCTTCAGCCTTAATATATTAATTCAACAATAACTTTCTGTTAGAGATAGTAACAATAAATCTCATTACTTCCAATTAAAGTCGATTGTAATACTATATTCTAACACAACCTGGTAAATTCATGTCGTCAAAGGACACACATCAGCAGGTTTGATTTATACAAATTTATAATAACAATTTGGCATGCATTTTCCTTTTTACTTAGAACTTGAAGTTTGAAATTCATATTGTTGCGGTCAATCCTTTTGAGAATTCTATTACAAATTGATTATGCCCAAGTTTGGGGAAAACAAATCACATTGTTGACTATTTGTTACCGTGATTGCCAAAGAGCAAAAAGGAATCCATTGCAAGATCTACGGAAATGACGACGACCCTTTTCCATACTCATTCCCATTCCCATTTCCATTTCCATTGCCAGTCCCATTTGTGCCAAGTGTGTGACAATAAAATGTTTACTGATAACAACAACAACAACAACAACAGCAACACCAACCAGAAGCAACAGCAGCAATGAGAAACGGGTGAAGCAATTGAATGTGGCACAAAGTTCTGGGGGATTGGGTACGGTTCAGCTTGACCATTTGTTGGTGCGGAGGGGGCTCGGCTGTCATCTATTAGAAAAGGTTGCCAAATGCCAAGTCAGAGGGAGTGTGGGTGGGGCTGGAGGTAAACTAAATGGCAGGCAAAAAGCAAAGCCGGACCGACTATTATAAATAATAAATGCTGACTGGTCAGCCAAAGTTGCCACCCCTACACCCTCCACCATCCCCCATATACACTTGCACTGGCAGTCCTAATCCTGCTGCTATTCCTTCTGCCTCTCGCACTTCTCAATTCCTGACCCAAGGCGCAAGTTTCGGCGCCGGGCTAAGCAAAAACAATTTGCTCGCCCACTTTTTTTTTTTTTGCTCTGCCTTGGTTTGGTTTCTGGTCTGGTATACTCTGGTTTTTTTTCTTGCTTGGCATTTTTTTCCAGCCTCACGCGCCCTTGGCTCATAAATCTCAACCAAGAGTGAAATGAAGCTAAAATGTAGCCTGAACCAAAGCCAGGGCCTAGGCCTGGTCCTGCTGCTGGTGTCCTTTCTGGCACCTGGCAAATTGATTTGTTGGTTTATTTGGTATGCCAACGTAAATTCCAGGCCGCCTGTTTGTGTCATAAAATACGAGGACATGAAGTGTCCTGAAGAAATGACATTACGATGAAGTTAAGCAGCCAACATAAAGCAATTTACAATTGTCCTTGATTGAACAAATTAGCCCAAGACCAGGACCAGGAACAGGCCCAAGACTAGGACCAAGACTAGGACCAGGATCAAAACCTGCACCACCACCAATATCACTTGATGCCTTTAATTTAAATCAATCAATCAATCAAGCCAGCTGCTTCTGCTTTAAGAATCAATTTTTCTTTTCTCCAATTTATTGTTTTCTGTTTTTTTTGTTTTGTTTTTTCGTTTTTCTGCTTATCTAGCCTTTTATTGTTATTAGACAGACTTTGTCTTTTGTGCGACGAATAAAGGAAAGGAAAGGGGACTGGACAGGGCTGGGCAGGGACATCAACTGATTACTTTATATGGGTAAGCTAGAGGGGAGGTCCGCCTCCGCTTCTATGATTTTAAGCAGCTTAAACCATTTTGGGCCTTTTTGGTCCCTCCCCTTCATTCGCCTCTCCTATATTCCTGTCTCACATTATCTCTTCCTACCTATCTCTATCTCTGTCTGCCTAAGCTACTTAATTTATTTGACCCGGCTTCCAAAGTAAGACAATTTAAAGTGGCCCCAAAATTGAATTCAAATCATCTCCCAGACAGGCAAATGAATGGATTGGGCCTTTTTGTTATATAGTTTTTCTCACTCTCTGCTAAATATATGATGCTTTAAAGGAATTGAGAAAATCCTCAAATAGATGCTGGTTATGTTTGTCCTTAGTAAATCGCTTTATTCTCAATATGCTTTCAGCTGCTTCGATTTCAAAGATAAATTTACATGTTCTAGAGATTACACTAAATCTCAAAAACTTCTAAGTTAAGTTTAAGCAGAGACCTGATGAAAGAGTGTACCAATTAAGCCTTTAAGTTCCAATAGTAGGTGAACTATTTATAGATGTAGGACATATTATTTGTTAGAATTATTGTCAAGAAACTTTAAATATGAGGGCGATTTGTGAGTATTGGATACACACGGAAGCAAGATTGAATTGTCATGGTATTGGTATTCGTGTTTTTGGCTATTTACCTTGCATACAGTTTGTGTTTGTCTGTAAAATTTGTTTAGCAAATCTTTGCAATATTTCATGACGCAATCAATAAGGTAAACTAAAGCAGCAGGAACATTTCGTTGGAAATGGGCCCTAACTTAACCCCAATGCCTAACGGGTCTGACATTTCGTTTACAATTTAACTACGATTCGTTTCACTTGCATATTTTGCCAATAAATTGGGCTTCGACGGTCTCGGGGCTCATGTTTGCCTACTGCCGTTATCCTAACTTTCAATCGCTATCGCTGGGTCCGGGCCTGGGCCTGTCCTGGGCTCTGGCAAATGCCAGGCTATCAAAATGTCAAAGTTCAATGTGCAATTTAAATGCAACACTGTGCAATTTGTGTGCTTTGCCATTACCTTTGCATTCGCTCAGCACAGGTGCACCTCCCCCGCAGAGGGAAGACCAAACAAGAAAAAAAAAATAAGAGAAAACTAAAAAGAAAAATCAGATGGGAAATGCGGCAAACAATTTGTATTTAAATTTGCTGCAATTTGATGGTACAGCGAGATCCTGCGGCTGTTTTTAATTGGCAAATAAAAATGCATGAAAAATCATCTGGAAAAAATATTTGAACAGAGGTATTTCTCTCTGCATATGAATGAAAAATTGCTGGCGATTCAAAATTGAAATTTATGATGGGAAATCTAAAGTGAAAAAAAATTGCACGCATACATAGAAACAGAAACACACACCCAAACACTGGGGCACACACACACACACACACACACACAGACTGAGATGGGAGCGTGAACTTGCTGAAAGAGCAGGAAGCATCGATTATTCAAAACATCCGCAATTGCCAAGGCTTATCAACAATGGCGCCATCTATCTACTGCAACCGACAACTGCTGCGCAGTTTGTCAAAAATTTATTTTGCTTTTTTGTTTATGCAAAATTTAGCAAATTAAGGGGTACAGAAAGCAGGGCATATCAAATCATCACAAATGAATGAAGAATGAAAGTCAAGTCCAGTCTTTTTAGTATATGTCACTTGGCTTATACAAATATTTCTCACATGCGTTAACTTCCAAAAAAAATGACTTCAGAAAATGCTTTTTTGAAAAACTTAAACTATAAATGCAATATTCTTAAATTTTGTCATTGAACTTTTGGCCAGCTTAGAAGGATAATTGGAAACTGTTATAAATTCGTATAGCATACTTTTCAGCTGAGCACTCAAGCTTCATGGTTTGACTTAAGCAGTTTCTAGGGTATATTCCGAATCAGTCAATTTCAATGACTGACTTGGTTTGCACATTTTTTGTGATCCCGCACAGTGTGATGAGTTTTAGTGTGTCTATTGTCAGTTAGCATGTGAGATAAACACAGAGAAAAACACACACGGAGAGAGTTGACCCTCCTAATAGGTCCATTCCTGTTCACTCTCTCCCTCTCTCTCTCATTCATATGCATGACGATGTGTCCATTTTTGTGGCTTGTCATTAATGCATAAAAAATGCTAATGGCTTCCCCCTTCACCACCATGGTGGCAGGCATGGCTCGGCATCGCTTAGCGCCGCAATCAGCCAACAAGCGACAACCAACAGGCAACAAAACAACGTTTATGTCGACGCTTTTGGCCGAAAAAAGGTGCAAACTGTTGTTGCTTGTTGACTGTTGGACAAAATGTGTTTCTGTCGTAATGCCTTTTAAATGAAGTTGTGCTCCATTTGGCATTTGAAGTTTTGGCGAGTATTTCGGTTGTTTCAGCCCAAAATTGAGTTTGCTTTTGTGGTGACTCTCATTTTGTATTCCCTCTATTTCTTTCCCTTTAGCCCTTTTATTATATTGAGGATGGAGGGACTGAAGTTGGCCCAAAGAGGGCAGCAAAGTGAATGGGATAAGCTGCAATGGTCACATTTAGTGTAATGCTAAAGGGTTTTTATGGGTAATTGTGTGTGGATGGCAAACTCGTATTAGAAGTCTCTCTCACACACACACACACACACGCAAGAGAGATTGTGTTTATTGAATAGAGTTGTATAAAGACTGCGGAGACAAGGAAAGAGGGAGAGAGATAAAAATGAATATCATATTTAAGTGTACATTTAATCAAGATTCATATGAACTATACAATAATACTAAGGTTCAGCTTGTTTAGAAAGTATTTAACTTAACTTGGAGAACTATTAAGAGACACAAAAGCGTTGTGAAATAATCTACTGATTGGTTTTTTAATTGACGTCGTTAAAAAATGTAATTTACACCTGCTCTAATTATTACTTATCACAACTTGATTTTACTTTCTACATGATTTTAAGGTAGTAAAATGCCCAGCAAAACTATATTCTCTGTCCAGTTTTTCATCAATTTTTGCATCAGATTGGAGTAACTTCTGATTCTTAAATTGTTAAAGACCATCAAATTTGCTACACTGTGCACCTATCTACCTTACAAAAGTAAACTCAACGATCCGAGCGATGCCATTAACGCAACACCCGAAAACTATGCGCAGTTCCGCATCATTCCGCTTCCCCTTTTGCCATTTCCCTTGCCTCCTCTCCTTTTGTCTGTTTTCGGCTATTTTTGCTTGGGTGTTATCTGGGCGTCAACATCAGCAGCGCGTAACGCGAAAATTTTTCAACCAATGCGGCAAAAAATACATTCAAAAACAAAAACCAGGCCAATTCGAGACCCCAAAAAAAACTTCTATAGTGTGTGTGTGTGCGTGTGTGTGCGCGTTTGTTTTAGAGCTTTGTTTAGGCGGCGGTATAGCGCACAGACCGAAAGCAAACTAAAGCCCATGCAAGAGTCGAGTTCATTTCAGAAACGCTGCGGTGAACACGAAAAGAAGGCCCGGTAAGGAAAGAAGTGAGAGGAAGTGCTAGTATAGTGGGCTGATGGAGGGGTACCAGAGACCGCAGTCAAAATGGCAATTTATCATTCTGTATTTAAGCGGCGGCAAGGTAAGGAAAACCAAAAACGGAATGGAATGAAATGAAATGAAATGAAATGAAAGGCGGCATGTGCGCCACGTATTTTTAGATACTAACAAGTGATAAAAGCCAGTAAATACACACACACACACACACACACCAATTGGATATAGGAATGAGATAAGAAAAAATGAATTAAAGGAGCGTAGTCACAATTTACCTTAGGAGGGGTTAGGATCCTGCTGCTCAATTAGACTAAAATGCCTTTGGATCAAATATCGATAAGTCGTTACATTGTGTGAATGGTTTAGTCAATGTTGAAAACTCTTTCTAAAACCTGACAAGTTATTCTGTAAATATTCCGAAACAACCAACTTTATAACCAACAAATGGAAGAATCGCTATTAAAAATAAACATGTCAAATCACAGTTGTCTGTCTGTTAACCAAAACCGATCCCCATTTGATATGTCCCTGGCCTGCCGCTCGAATGACTGACTGACTGACTGACAAAATGAGGCACCGAGGGGAACTGTGTGTGTGTGTGTGGAACTGACTGACACCTACTCGGCGAAAAGAAAGAAAGGCGCAAGACAGGCAACCTTCTGCCACTGAGCTGACGTGGCATTCCTCAACTTGCGTATCCATCAATGTCTGCCCAGTCGTCCTTTTTCATGTGTGTGTATAAGTGCTTGTGTTGTGAGGGGCTGCTGACGTGCCTGCATTAAGCGAGCGTCGCAAAAACGAACAAAAAAATTGAAAGTCTTTTATAGGCAGCCCATTCACCATTACCTTCGCCCACTCCCTTTAACCAACAGCAGCAGCTGCTAAATTTATTTTACTTTTTTTTTTTCGTTTTTGGCAATTCAATTGTCGACATATAACCCCGAAGCGTTTGCTTTTTAAATGCTTCGCGCCACTTAGCTCCTTCCTGATTCTCTTTTTTTCTGGGTTTTGGAATGAGTTTGGTTTATTAGCTGATCCCATCTTCGGTAGCTTGACAAGCCACTTTTGACGCCCGTCGTCACCGCTTGCGCCATCAGAAGAAAAACAGGAAGTCTTAGGCGGTAATTTACTTTTCGGCGCTCTACTGGCAAATTATGCAAGACTTTCATTCGTCTCTGTCGATGATGGGAGCCAAAATCATGAAGCATAAGCAGTAACACGAACAGGGGGCAGAAGGGGAGACGAAAAGCTGAAGCAGCAACCGCGGGAGAACTTCTCTGCTGATTTATGGTAAAAGCTTAAAGTTTTTGTGGATTTCTCGTTTTTTCAGGGAGAAGAGCATTAGAAAGTTTTGAATCGATTTACTGACGAAATGTGATTATTCTATCTTAAATCTGAATACTTTACTTCTTTACACATGAGTGCGTATGTATTTACGGGATGTTTTTATTTGAAATCACTCTAACTATTCGTTAATTGTAAATAACAATGGATAGCGGAAATATTAAAGAAAAATGGATTGATTACATCTTTTGCCATTTCTTCTTTTATTCGGATAGGATTTTATAACTCATGACTTCGGTTTGTTTGTTTGTCTAATTTCCTTTCCCATAGCATAGAACATTGATATTTTTAGGAAATATAATTGAGAGGTTGCTATTGCTTAAAGCAATTGAAGGACTCTCAAAATCCGCTTCGTGTCACAATTTGAAGCCTTAACCTTTTTCGGCCACTTCAATAACCGACAACCTGTGTCAGGGATCAACTACTATTTGAAAACGGCAGTCAACCTCATAATCAGGACACGTGCTGGTCTTCATTGTTTCTTTTCAAATTGTCAAAGTTTGCTTTTTGCCCCCGTCTTGGCCCCCATCTACACTGTTACGGCCCCTGCTCCAACTCCCCACTTCTAACTACTTGGCTGACATTTTATGATGCTTTTTATTTAGTCAATGACTTTGACGTCGACAACAACTTTAATCGAAAACAATTCCAGCAACAAAAAGAAGAAAAAACCAAGAAGGAAAGCTAAACTTTTATTTTTTTTTCCTCTGATTTGCTGAGGTGAGGTGTGCGCACGCGTTTTACTTAATGTCGCGTAAATTGCTTCGCAGCAAAAGTTTTGCACATTTCGCGTTATACTCAATTTACATATTTAACCCAAAAAGGCCCCCAGAGATAGACAGTGGCCGAGGGGACTACTGGAGAGGGGGGTAAGTCCAAAAATAGTTTTCAATTAGTGTTTTGTTTTTCTGTTCTGTTGTTGCTTGGCGGGGAGGATTTGCCTAAGGTTTTTAGTGCTTTGAGCTGAAATTATGCGCATGTTTATACCCAGCACTAGCAAGAAAAATGGGTATATTAGTGTTTATTAAATACATTTGCTTAAATGGAGAATGGCAGGGATGCTGACTTATTTTTAAGAGGCAAGTTTATGGACTTGTGAGTCCGATTGTGCATTTAGTTTGGCAAGAATTAAACACGACCGTGAGCAAGTTGGTCCAGGATATCTCAAAGTCGGTATTGGTTTTTGTTTTTCGGTATATTTTATGTTTAACTTCCGGATGTTCTGTTGTTTGTTTTTCTCTGCCAATTTAAAGAGTCGAAAAATCTGATCATTTCTATTTGTTATTTTCCCTTTTGCGTTTTTCTTGCTGATTCATGGAGCCTGCAAAGGGCCACATAAATTATGGCCATATTTCGTATTTTTATTTAGGCCCATTTGCTGGCCCCTTTACCTATGAAGCGACATAAAACGGAGTAAACTGTAAAAGCAACATATTGTGCATAAATCTTTAATATTAAGTAAACACATATTTGTACGCTTCATATAGATATATATATATAAATTTAAATTTATCGCCTGCTGCGCATTAGTTTCGAGTCACAAAGAAAGAAGAAAAAATCCAAAAAGAGTCGAGTCGAGTCGAGTCTGTGGTTGAAATAGGACTAAAAGTTAAATGGAAATCTATGGCTTTGTGGCTTATGTTCGTTTATGTGTGCGTTTGCCCAGTCGGAATGAAAATGGCAATGGAAAATGGTTTGGGGAAAAAAGTGAAAGATTAGCCCTTAAAAGGTAACCAAAGAGTCCAGGAATAATGCAAAGATTTTCAGATTACATGAAAATTAAATAAATAGATACGAGAAGACCGTAAAGAGAGAGAGAGAGAGAGCATAAAAAATTTCAGTTTACAAAGACTAAAAGTGACTCTGTCATTTTTTTAATAGAATATATTGCTAAGTTTTTAACCACGATTATTTTTTTTAATTTGCACCACGGCTTTTAATCATTGGATGGATTGCTTGACTCTCCCTTCGCAGGACATGTTGCAGCGACTCTCTAATCATCTCTGGTGTTTATGTTTTCCACATATCTCATGGAGAGCATGAAAAATTGCAGTTTACCACATATTAAAAAAATGAATCTGAAAAATGTGATTCAAAGGACTGAGTTATTTTTTTAATAGAATATGTTGCTAAGTTATTTACTACGATTTTTTTTTTTGTATTTTGCACTGAGGCTTTTGATCATCGGTTGGATTGCTTCACTCTCCCTTTGAAGGACATGTTGCAGCGACTCTCTAATCATCTCTCGTATTTATGTTTTGAATAGTCTTGTCTTTAATAGTCCAGTCCTGACTCTGTTTAAGCTACATTGCCATAAATGGCCGGTGAGATTTCATTACAGAGAGCCCATTCTATTGGCTTTATACTCGACAGTTCATGGTAAACTTGTTTTTTTTTTTTTGTGACAGCATTTTTAATTATGGCAATTTTTCATTAGAAACTTGGCATTTTCAGCAACCGAAAAGTGCCTTTAGGGAACCAATCAAAATGTCAGCAGTAGCTGTTAGCCTTGGTGAATAGAAGTAGTGCTCCCAGAATTTGATTTAACGTCGTCTAGGAGTTAAGCCTTGGTGCAGCTAAGAGGCAATTTGTTACATTGTTTTATTGCGTGTGTGCTGTACTCTTTTTTTTTTTTTTGTTTTTCGTTGACGAGTTCTTCCCCACCAACACCAATGCCTGGAGCAGGAACAACAATGATCGACTTCTTTGCTCTAGGTTTTTAAGGGCCCGCATTGGAGGTTAAATGTCGAAAGTTTCATTTGCAGCCATTAGCATTTGTGCACTAAGCGAAAGGTGAAAGGCAGTTTTCACATTTTCCACACATTGCCGCAACAAAAGCTTCATATACAATGCACACTTTTTGATTAGCTACAACAAGAAGAACAAGAACAACATCAACAACAACAGCAGCTTACTACAACAACTACAACAAGTTGGAAGCAGAGAGAGGGAAGCTAAACAAAACCCTCAGGTGAAACGCTGCGGGCAACCAACCGACTTTATAAGCATGTGGGTATGTGGGTAGATGAATGAATGTAATCCAAATGGCAATGGAAAGTGGGCGTGGGTGTGCGAGTGTAAGTGGGGAAGTACAGCAGATGATGGGTGTGTCCCATCACCCTAATCGCCCCCCTCTTATGGTATCCCCGGACCCCGTCACACTTGCAATGAAAATCAAATAAATAAAATAAACCACAAGATGACGTCGTCTCCATGACAATAGATGGAAGAGGCCAAGAGTTGAGCGCGGGCGGTGTATAGCAGTATAATTTTTGTTTATTCGATAAATCTATTGAAGCGTTTGCTTTTGCCTTTGCAGTTTTTTCACTTTTTTTATTTCGATTTTGGCGAGTAGTTTTAGTGACTGGCAAGCATTCAAGCTGAGCGGGCAAACTCTAAGAGAAGAGGTGTGTGTGTGCAAGTGTGCAAGTGTGTGTGCGTGTGCGTGTGCGTGTGTGTATGTGTGGGTAGTTATTATTGATGGTTTCACTTTAACTTTTAGCTCCTTTATTAAGCGAGAGAAAGCTTGTAGAGGACGGGCAAGGGGGCAAAAATATGAAGAAGAAAGTAAATTGGAGCCATGTCGGTTTGTTTATTTGCCTTGCAGGTTGCCAAAACATCGGAGCAGCAGTAGGAGCCGCAGTTATGGATTCACCAACACCGCCAATTGTCATTGACGATTCAAACGGTTCAGCAATGGACGCTTGTTTTACGGCATTCGATAAGGATGGGTAGGTAAAACATACGCTAAAAGCCAACTAAACTTAAACAATTATAACTAATGTGAATGTGGTCAAGGGAAATTAAACAAATTTAATTAATTAAGTGTCGACAACAAAGCAAATCAATAATATTAAACTAAATTCAATACTTGCAAAATTGCAGTGAACCTAGGAAATGGCTCTGAAGAGACCGTTTTCCAACAAAGAGAATATACAGTGAGTTTGTTGAAGCTGCAAACTGTGGAAAATTTTAATATACTTTGAGAACTTTCATTAGTGAAACGTTTTAAATGAATTTTTTTATAATTGGTTTATAATAACATTCAACTAAAATATTGTCTAACGTTTTTTCCGTTTTACTTTATTTGACAAATAGAATTGCCCCCGCTTTAAATAATAATAATTTATATTTTATGCAAATCAAATGCAATTTTCAAACAAAATGAACAATATTAAAAACTGCAATGCAAATATTTGGCGTATGTTTGTATTAATTTGTTAATATTAGTTATATATAATTAGCGTTGAAGTTGGTCTACCAAAATGTATCACTTTTTAACAAAATATTGGTGGGAATTTTTTTTGCGAACCGCAGAATAAATGATTAAATAAAATAAATGCAAATGAGAGCTGCATAATGCACAGTGTTAAAAGTTTGAATAATTAAAACATAAAACAATGAAAATGAAGCCGAAAAATAAAAATTTAAATAATAGTGAAATGATAAATCGCATTTAATAATATAAACAGAATTAAGTGAATTAACTGCCTCGATGGATGAAAATTAACAAAATGTAAATGAAATTGCAAGCCGCTGTCACATGTTTCGCACAATGAAAACTAAGTTAATTGATTAAGGCATGCATAAATTAAATATAATCAATTTTTTGAATTTGCCCTTGCCCTGAAAAGTATGCTTTAAATTTATTTATCAATGGCAAATCCTTACACAAACTGATTGGTTGGGTTATTTTCAATCTTTTCCCTTTCGCAGCGATGACCGCCTGAATCTGTCTGAGTTCACGTTAATCTGTCGTGCCCTATTCCGCAACGACAAGGGCCACATCTATGATGTGCCACCCGAACGCCTGGAGCAGATATTTGCCGTCTTTGATACAAACGGCGACGGTTTCATTGATAGAGAGGAGTTTAAATTTTGCTGGAATCAATGGATCAAAACGGTGAGCAAGCTAATCATAACGAAGAAAATTGCAGAACATATCAACAAGGGCAGGTCAGACGTTTAACCTAGCCATGACGTTTGACATTTGACCTGGACATTTGACCTAGCCAAGTTGTAAGCATTTAATTCTCATTAGTAAATAATTGATATAGGATGACATAAATTTGTTCACACCATTCTCTTACGAATTAGTTTTTGTCTTTTCAATGAACTCTCAGTGGATTTTAATCGTGCTATCACGCGCTCATCTCTAAATATGTGTCGTTCACTATTTATGAATTTTTTCTTGGCTGTAGCGACGTGTGTTGTATTCAGTGATTCATATCCGGGGACTCATAAAATCCAAAAATGTTATAATAAAATATTTGTCAACGTTTTCGCACACACACACACACACAGAGATACACAGAAGCGGACAATCAAACTCACTCACACATGCAACACGGCGGATTGAAATACGCAATCAAAGTAGCCGATTCTGGGATTGTGTGTGTAATTCAATCCTGATCACTCCTTGTTAGGTGTGGAGTGGGAATGTGGTTGCTTCGGTTTGGTTTGTCGCTTACAGCAAATGTCACACGTCACAAGGCTTCATTCTGCATATGGGGATTGCTTTCATCATCAGCATCATCATCCCCGTGGTCATTATCATCACAGTCGTCGTCATCATGAACATGATTCAGGCATCAGCAAACCCAAAACCGACTCCCCATTCGCACTCAGCAAATACACATTTCGCATTTCGCATCCTCATCGTCATCATCCATGCGCTGGCCCCGTCACGAAGTGTTGCCGGCGTATGCAAATGTGATAATCTGATGCTGCGAATGGTGGAATAGGCTTCTCTCTCTCTCTCTCTCTCCTTCTCACTTTGATGTCTGCTCTTTGGCTCTTTCTCTTACTTTTTCTCACTCACGTAGAGTGATAAAAACGCGTGACAAATAAAATGCCACAGAAGTTGGTAGAATCCGAGTCCAAGGCCTGGTTCGGTGCCTGCCCACCAGCCCCCTTGTCATGCCCCTGTGTTTGATTCTGGTCTCCATTCATTTGGCGGAGACTTTGCAGCATATTAAAATTCACACAAAAAAGAAGAACAGAAAAAAAATGAGAATGTTTTTCGAATAATTTTATTGTAGTCTATGCTCTCTGGGCATGCCATTTTCCATCACAACTTTGTTAGCCCCATTCGCATACAGACACACACACACACATACACAAATACATATATACAGTCGCTGCCATAAAATTGCGTACGTGATGCGACAGGAAAATATTTTTGGTCGTTTCAGACCGACTTCTTGTTATTTGGTTAGATGCTTTAAAGCCACTTGAACTTATAATAAGTTTGTCCTCTTTTAAATTCGAAGTAAATCAAAGTTTATTCAAGACATTAAGGGAAATTGATCTAAAATGAATATATTAAAAGACTTTCCATTTGTTAGTTACTTAGCACAAACAAATGACAGATGGAGGTGCACATTCGACGAGGGTAACTGAAAAAGTTGTGAAACGGCCATTTAAGGCGCTATTCATTGCTCTCTGCAGCTTACATTTTGTTATAATTGATGCTAAGAAATCGTGTTTAAAAGTTTAGAAAATCAAAAATCTTGCTAATATGAATATATTTTTGAAACATAGAGTTAAGCAAAGATATTGCGTATTCGCACTGTTGTAAATTATATTTTTTATCAGAGCATTCCATTTCTGTAAAAAAAAACTGTGGTAAAAAGCCCACGTCGTGTGTGGAAAAATCTACATGTGTGCCTCTCTTTTTTGGCATACGCTAAAAAACAAGCAATGATCACGCTGCGTATACGCAATATTAACATCCTCCGCTGTCTGCCGCCTGCCTGTTGAGCAATTTCTCGTTTGTCACGCGACAAATTATTTGAAAAAAAAAAACGGCGAAAATAATTTCATTTTTTGATATGCCATTTAAACGAAGCGTTCCCCGCGCTCCCTTTCCCAATCATTTTGCCACTTCTGCCAAATTGTGTAATATGTATATAGAGATATATATGTATATATAAGGAATTTATTAACGTATATAAAAAGAGGACGAAAACGGAAAAGTGTTTCGGCAGCTGATATTGTAATAACGGCAACACTTAAAAAAATGATTGCCCTGCCCCGTTACACACACACACACACACACAACAAACCACCGCCCCCTCTACCCCAATACACCGCATCTGCTCACCGCATCTCCTTGTCTTGTTACCCTATATAGTATGAACCGTCACCAGTTTTTCCGCTAGCCATAAAAATTGACTTTTGTTTGTATTTCCGCATGAATTGCATAAATGGTAATTTTGCAGTTTAATGTTTGCCCGAAGTCGGTGAGGCAAAAGCAAGCAAAAAAAAAAAAAAAAAATACATTTTGCATAATAAACAAATCAAAATGGTAGACAAGTGGATGAGCCAGCCAGGGATGGATGGGATGGAGGACTTAGAATTATGAGCCCAAAATGTTGATGTTGTTGTTGGTGTGTTATTTTTGTTTTTGTTCTTTTTTTTTAATATTTCGTTGCTGCCTAAATTAAATAAACGCATAAATAGAACATTAACGCCATAAATCATTTAGCATTCGATAGCGGTTTCGGGGTTGCGTTGGAGTTATTGGCGTTTGAAGTTACACAGCACGGAAACGGAAATGGAAATGAACGCAAATTTATGGAAATAATGTGAAAGCATGTCCGTGTCCGCGTCCGTGTCCAGAATATTGCACAAATCAACGCCAAAAGCAATGGTAATGGCGAAAGGTAGAACCTTTTGATGCTCTCTCCCTTTATCTTTCTTCTTCGTGTATCTCTGGGCAAATTTGTTGAATGCTCTTTTTGGCCAATTTTGATTTATACACACAAATTCAATATGACATTGCCTTTACAATTTAATGTTTTTATTATGTTTATGGGTGTGGGTGTCTCTCGGTCTGTTTGTCTGTGTGTGTGTGTGTGTGTTGTAAATGCGTAATTTATGTGCTTAAATGTGCAGAAAATGATTTTTAACCAACTTGCACTGAGAAACGGCCACGTAGAGTAGAGAGTGACGTGGAGCCAGTCTGGCCAGTCTGGCCAGTCAGTGCTGGCCAGAGAGGTAAATTGTGGCCTGAAGCATGAAAAAGCTGCGGCTTTGACAAAAACGTACCACATTATTTCTCGTTTTTTTTCGTTTTCCATTACGTTTTTTTTTTTTCATGTATTATTTTTTGATGAGGGACCAGCTAGTCGCTGGTTTTACTTAACTGCGACCTTTTTACTTGGTGGACCAAGTTAGAGTGCTTCGAATTGGATTCAGTCAAGCCTGAGGGCTTTGCAATAGCTTGATAGGGTTCTTTGTTTTATATTTCTCCTTTCTGTGTGAATGACTTTCTATAAATATAGTCTTTCATTAATTGATAAAGGTACAGGAAATATGTGTACCTTTTTGAATGGGTCCAAAAAAAGGTTAAAGGTGGAAATTATATTTACCTTCCGAATTTCCACTTAAAAAATTGCTTACACAGAGAAAAATAGAAAATAAATCAACGTTTATTAAGTATAATTTATTTTTTCAATTTCTAAGAATGTCAATTAGATTCCAAAAAAGAGACTTGAAGCAAATTCTGAAGAGAAAATGAGAAAATGTTCTCTAATTGTTTCATAGTTTTAATTTTAAACAATGAGTAAATAGATACTTAAATACTTTTCCAGACATTCTTACAATTATTAACTTCCTTCGGATGTTTGTGTAAATTTTTCATCGCTTTAAATTGCATTTTTTTTTTTTTGCTCATATAATAAATTTATAGCCAACTCACATACAGTGACTATTCTCTTATGTGCCGCCCAGCACCTGGTCGTGAATGAAAATTGAGAGAAGAAGGAAACCATTTCGCCTGCCGCACATATATCATCAGAGAGGCTCAGCTCGGGTGGTGCGGGCTGCGGGCTGCGGGCTGCGGGGGCATCATCATATAGTTCATTGAACCCCCAACCATAAAGTGACTCAAAAATCTTCAACAGCTTTAAGTGTCTTACAATGTCTACCGTTAATCTTGGGCGGGCACTTACTTATACAGAAGCACAGGGAGACATAGCATCGTTTATAATGTCTTCATTTATGGCACACAATGTGGCACATTTTTTTGTGCTCAGTTACGCACCGACACCAAAAAAAAACAAAAAAAAAACCAAAAGAAATGAAAGAGAGAGAGGGATATGGAGAGAAGGAAATTCGGGCACAGATTGGAGGCATAGAGGGACAGGAATATAGGGACATGAACTGGATAGAAGAGCGACACACTGAGTGCCAAAAGTCGCCCTACAACTTCTGTGCTCATCGAGCGGAAAATAATATCTTGCTATAAATTTTAGCTCAGTTTTTCTTCTCACACTTCTCACACTTGCCGTCTACCTTTCTCCCCCCCTTCCTTTCTTCTTTCCGTTCCACACTCTCTCTTTCTGTTCATATCTTTCTCTATATCCTCTTTTTGTCGCTTAATTTTTTACATTGCCAGTCCCCACCGGCTTTACCGTTTGTCCAACTGATGAAAGTTTAACGACCAAAGTTGACACGCTGCGGCGATTATTTAGAAAGTTAATGACTTATAACATACCGAACACAGAAAGCCCCAGTCAAAGCCCCCCGTCTGCCAAATCCGAAACGAAAGGAAAGGAAATGTAATGAAGAAATGTAGGTAGAGCCATCCCCAATCAAGCAACTGACCAGTTGGGGGAGTTGGATAACTTTTTGGTTTTTAAGTTGATTGGACATTTTTGTGTGCGTTTTATTTGTAAAGAGACACATGAAAAATGAGATTTCCATATAGATAAAACTTTCTAATGGCTGCAAACGTAACAAAAAGATGAAAATTACAAAGCAAAACGAAAACATGGAAACTCACATTTACAGAGCTTTGGCGAGGAGAGGAGTGGACATTCATTTCCCTTTGCATTCAATGTAATTTGATTTTCGTTTGTTGACGACGAGAAAGACAACATACGAAAAGCACTTTATAAATTATAGAGAAACATTGTGTGCACAATCACATTAAATCAATGCTGACAAAGGATAAATATAAACTGGCGAGTTGCAAATATAAATAAGTTGCAAAATCAATTCGAATCAAATTAATCAATTATGAATTCCATTTTTTAATTTAGATTCTAGATTTTAGTTGACTCTGTGGAGAAATACAATTTATAATAATGCATTTATATAGTGAAACAAAAGAACTTACATATATTAAAGTACTCCCGATCATCATTATTTTCACTTTGAATAGAATGAATTCCTTGGAAAGGGTATGATCTGATCAAGTCATTTGCCATTAGTTGGAATATTTTTCGTTTTTATGAACTTCATGATACTTGTCGACTTTTTTTTGTATTCCCTTTTAATTTGCACTTTTTATGAAAAGCATTTCCAAATAGTACATACGTCAGTTGTGTGTGTGTGGCACTTTTATTTATAGTTTTCTTTTTTTAAGTTCATTCAAAACTATTTTTACTCGCGACTCCCTGTACATAACTTTATTCTGTCTGCCTGCCAGTGGCATAAATTGTATAATGTAATTTTCCAGCGTTTGCCCAACCATCCATCTACCTGCCTAGCCCACAGGCACGCCCACAAATCCACAGAAACTGTCAGAAACGATGTGGATTGCCTATGCCAAAAATATATATATATACATATATAGCTTTCTATGTATGTATGTGTATGTGTGCGGCTCCTATATATATCTACATACATATGTATACGTATCTGGCGAATGCCGCCAACTTATGCAACAATTTCGGAACGGAAATTGCTTTAGCACCTGCCTCCCACCAAGCAGCCAATACACACACAATTATTCGCACATACATGCAGACTGAGAGGTTTGTGTGTGTGTGTGTGTGTGGATGGATAGACGGGTGGGTGTGTCTGGGGCAATATTTTGGGCTCCGGCCTGGGCACGTTTCCCTTTTTGGCACATACTTCAATACCACGTTCAAATTTCATTCGAATCGTGTCCTGTCCTCGTTGTCGTCGTCGTCGTCATTCGTTTAGCTCTTGCAACTTTTTTGGCACGAGACACACACACACACACACACACACAGGCACACACACTTTGACAGTTTGTCTGCCTGGGTAGACAGCACGGTTGGATCGGGATGAGCCAGCTGGAAACCCAAAAACGTCGTCGCTTTGGGTTTTACGGATTTTGAAATTTATTCGCCACTGAAATTGACTCGAAACGAAAGACGAAAGTTTCTCACTGCCACTAGAATGTACCCCCCCTCCTTCCCTCTCTCTCTCTCTCTCTCGCCAACTTTATGCCTTAGTTTGCTTCTATCTGAATTTGGCTATGTCTCTGTGTGTGTGTGTAAAATTATTTCTCTAACTTGTTCCTTTTGTTGGCCCTGACAGAATCGGGTTGAAGTGTAATTTGAATTTAAGATTTGCTGTGGTTACCATCAAAAAAGGTGCCAAGACATGCTCTCAGCCACCCAACTCCAGCTTCAACTCAGTGTGGTCGCTGAGGTTGCCCATGCATACATATATATTTACCTTTTCCCCTCCTTCCCCCCCCCCCACACGTCTCCTCTCCTGTATAATTAATTTATCAGCAACATATTTGCAACAGAAATTTTCCAGCACTTTAATCAAAGATTCATAGTTTTAGCTTCAAAAGTTTAAATTAAAACGGTTCACAGAGCCGTATTTGAGATTGAATGAGTGAGACGAAGACGGAGATGGAGACGGAGAGGGGTTGCACCCCGAAAGGGTCCACTGTTAGGTCAGTTGTTTGTATTAGCCCAAGACTAAGGCTAAGGACTGAATCGACAAGGGGGTTGGGTGTATGAGGTGCTTGTTAATTTGCCAAGAGTTGGAAGCAGCTGCTCGAGATAGCTCATAATTGGATGCCAGAATCTAATTTCTTGAGGTGTAGCCCGCCCCCCTTCCCTCACTCCAGAACACTTGATGTGCAAATGGCGGCCAAGTTGTTTTGGGATAGAATCATTTTGTGGCTTTTGTTATCGCTAGCCTTTTGTTGTTGTTGTTGTTGTTGTTGCCGTTATTGTTGACGACGATGATGAGGACTTGTCAGATGCAGCAACAACAACAGCAACTTTATACTTGCGGTTTTCATTTCGAAATAGACCGCAGGCTAAATGAAGGCAAACTGCAGGGAACTAATAACTAATATTTTTCAGAACACTAAAAATGCAATATGCAGACTAAAACGAAACTCGAAACGATTTTTGGTGCAGAAAACAGACTCGACCACCGAATAATTGGGAAAAATCAGTCAAACAATAGAAGAGAGGACTGAATAACAAGTAAATGGCCTTAAGGCTTGATGCAATTTTTCAGGTTGAACCAATAATTTTTAAATAGGTAGGACAACCTTTAATTAGGCGTTGCCAAGGCTACAATTCTTGGAAAATTTAAAAGCAAGTTGATATTTATTGCACTTTTGCCTTCGGCTAAGAGATACGTAGAAATCTCTTAATGTGCATAGACAAAAATAAATTGGGACAATAAATTTTCTCAGGAAAAGCGTAATTTATCATATTTGGAAGATTAGCTGAATTGGTCCTTTTACTGTTAACCCTGACGTAATTACCCAACATTTGCAATTTTCACTTAAGCATGCAGACACCATCTGACAGGCAGCACACATAAGAGTTAGCTAAATTGATACATTTACTACCTTGATCCGGCGCCATTATCTCTAAAGTGTGTCTGTGCGTTCGTAACATAATCCCCGAGACCCAAGTGGCCTTTTTCAGCGCCGCCTCCAGCCACCACCCGAAAACTATGCTCAAAATGTAGAGAATGTTCGCCATGTAAATGTAAATCACTTCCGTAAGAGGTGCACTGCATCTGCATAGATCCAGAAGTTGGCGATGATGTTGTTGTTGTTGGTGTTGTTGTTGCTGTTGCTTTTGCTAGTTGCATCCCCCAGTAGAAGTAGCTGAACAGCATGGTGATAAATCATCAACTGCTTAAGCGGTGTATATGCTCTTCCTTCTTCACCTGCCACAGCTACAGCTACAGCTACTCCTAGTGCTTCCTCGAGAGAGAGAGAAACCGTTTTGCATCTTCTGCCTCACGTTTTGCCGCTTTAAGGCATTTAGCTGGATGACATATTTTAAATGCTCTAACACAAATCAAAAGAGCTCTCTGCTCCTTGCTCCGATGCTCCATGTCCTCCTCCTCCGCCATGTCGACGGTATTCTGGGTAGCATTCTGAGCAGCGTCATCGGCTGCATCTCATCTCCGTTGGCCTCCGTCGTGTGTTTGGCTTCTATGTTTGCGCATAGATCATAATCATTCATAATCAGCGTGCACATAAATAACAAATTAAAAGCGCTTCACTAATTTTAAATATGCTCGAACATAATCAGCTTACTGAGAGTAGCACCAACAGCCAGCTAGACCGAGGGGAAGAGACAAGAAAGGCATGAGACTGACTGGGACAGGGGAGGCTGTTGATGATGTTGCTCCCTGTCTGCCTGGACGGGGACGGGGTCGGAGACGGAGACGGAGGGTCTGAGCCGGAGCTTGGGCTGACAGTCAAGATAGCAATGCCAACCTAACGAGCTGCTCTCTATGTCTCGCGTGTGTGTAGTGTATTATGTGAGGTACATTGAATTTGTGGTTAAGGTGAGGTTGAAATTTGTCCAGGCACCACACCAGTTGCAATCAATAAAGCAATCACAAAAGATGAAAAAGGTAAAAAAGTATCCCTTTTGAAATAAGGATTACAATCTATAATTCACAATGCCCTCTATTAAAAGAGTTCCCAATCTCCCCTGGACAGTTTTTGAAGCGTATTTCTGTAACGGCTAGAAAAAATTGTTCGAAATGTGTTTTTTGACTGGCTTTTACTTCATTTAAAACGCATTTATAACGACGCAGGAGCGGCGAAAAAAGAAACTCATCAGTAGACACACACACATTTACTCACACGCAACACTAATGCACACACATTCATGTATGTATGTATACAAATTTCTTTTTAGCTTTTCATGTTTTGAGCTCCTTATATAGTATAGAATGTACTTTCGGCGTCTTGGGCCAGCGTCTTTTGTGGTGTCCTCGTCGGCGTCGGCGTCGTCTGCTTCACTTACTTTTGCTGCCATACAAATTTCTAACAAAAATTTTGTGGCTGCTCATGTTTCATTTTATATTTTTTTTTTTTTTTTCATTTTTTTTTTTTGGGCTCCCCTTCTATCTATCCATCTATCTGTATCTATCTCCCTCTTGCAGATTGTGCGACCGGTGAACGCGTTTCTCATTGTTGATGTACAAAATGATTTTATAAGTGGTTCCTTGGATATAAGTAATTGCAGTGCACAGCAACAAGGACACGAGGTGAGTGTGTGGTTTCTTTTTCATTTTTTTTCGGTAGAGTCGGGTATACCGGGCGACCGAGAGGTGAAGAGGCGTGGCCGGCAGCTTAGCAGGTGCGGAAGACATAAAAAATACAACAAAAAAGATCCAAACAAGAAATGAAAATGAAGGCAAGTGCTGGAGTAGGATGAGAGTCAAAGTCATTGCCGCTGCTGACGATGAGAGAGGATAAGGATAAAAAAAAGAGA
Organism: Drosophila nebulosa; assembly: GCA_024703675.1. Taxonomy (NCBI): domain Eukaryota; kingdom Metazoa; phylum Arthropoda; class Insecta; order Diptera; family Drosophilidae; genus Drosophila; species Drosophila nebulosa. The sequence goes on along the minus strand of JANFPS010000004.1, from coordinate 10,482,677 downwards.
CAGGAGGCCAGGAGGCCAGAAGGAAGAAGGCGGACTGTTCTGCATGCCAGACAAAAATTGTATCTTTGTACTTATATATATATACATATATATATATATGTGGCTGTGAGTGTGTGTGTGTCTGTGTGTCGAGTGCAGAGGCGGAAGCGGATATGCTTTACTTAAGTCGCATCCGCGACTGCGACACACGCCGGATGTCGTCTTCAGTATCAGAGCATCGAGAACGCTTACCCAGACTCCAATTTTGAGTCCATCTGCCATCTGCCATTCGCTGACTCTGTGGCTTTTCCCTCATTCTCATTCTCATCCTCGGTATCTCATTTGCTCTCGCTCTCTCTGAACTCTCTAGCGTACTTGAACATGAAAATTTGTCAAAATTAATAACACGCACTTCCGACACTCGTTGTCGCTTTTATGGACTCTCCTCTCCTCCATCTTGACTTGCAGACGTGACACTTTGTGTCCATCCGCCATCTTCTTCTTTCCGCTGAATTTTAACTTAATCCAATGTTTCCTCTATTACTTTACTTTGCATTTGCATTCCGCAGATACTGGAGCCCATCAACAAGCTTCTGGACACTGTGGATTTTGACGCTGTCTTCTATTCACTGGACTGGCATCCCAGCGATCATGTTTCCTTCATTGATAATGTTAAAATGCGTCCCATGGACGAATCATCAGCGGTAAGTGTATTGAGTTCCACCATAAAAACATTTTTAGTTGTGTTGATGGCAATTATTTAAATTTTCCTTTTGCCGCGTTAGTTGGATGCTGATTCGGCTCAGGTTTTCGATACGGTCATCTTTGCCGGACCACCACCAATGAAGCAACGTTTATGGCCTCGACATTGCGTACAAGATTCATGGGGTGCTGAACTCCATAAGGATCTGAAAGTGGTGGACCATGGCATCAAAGTGTACAAGGGCACCAATCCGGAAGTCGATTCCTATTCCGTTTTCTGGGACAATAAGAAACTCTCGGATACCACACTGAATGCCCAGTTAAAGATGAAAGGAGCCACGGACATCTATGTCTGTGGCCTGGCCTACGATGTGTGTGTGGGAGCCACCGCAGTTGATGCCCTATCCGCCGGCTATCGCACCATATTGATAGACGATTGCTGCCGGGGAACCGATTTTCATGATATTGAACATACCAAGGAGAAGGTGGTGACCAGTGATGGAGTGATCGTCCATACAAATGAGGTAGGATACTGAAAACCAAAGCGAATATTTACCATGCAACGGACTCGTTATTCTATGTTTGCTAGATCATCCATTATTGCATCTTACATTTCCTTTATTTCAGGTTAAGGCCATGGCAGAGGGTCGAGATCGCCGTCCAGAATTGGGCTACAAACTAGCCATGGAACTGAAGAGTCCCGATTCCGTACTCTCTCAGCGTAATGCCTTTCGGCCTACTTATTAGACGCTTAAATAAAAAACAAACGCAAGTAAGGCATCACGCTAGGCTTTAATTTCATTCGAAAAGCATAATGACCTGGTTTAAGGGATAAAAGACAACAAAAACTTATTACGGATTTTATGTAGTTTTACTAGAATTAGATACTCATATCACCTAAACAAGTGCCTCTAGTAGTTTGGCTAGCTTTTGCTAAACATGAAACTCAATTGGTAAAAATTTGTATTGCTATTTATTGTGGAATTTTCCATGACTTAAACAAAAAAGTGCAAAGACAAAAAAAAAACAAAAGATCAATGGGCTTAAGTATTACGGATATTCATCTTCGGTATTAGGGCTCTAACTTACAATAAAATATACGATAAACTTATACATAAACAGCACCCAATCCTTCAAAACTTCTATGTTGTGTGAGTGCACCTGTTTCAATAACAAATGGCATAACATTAAACAAACAACATTGCGATACAATGATAATGATAATTATATTTTGCCCTATGATAAGCTTCAACAATGAAAACTAAATCTATGTGTACTTAAATGAAAATGCTAAATGAAAACAAAGTAAATGAATATGTAATGATGAATTCAAATCGTTTTATTTGTTGGAAATAGAATTACTCATTAACCATGTAAGAACAAGATGTAACAAGATAGATCCTTATTTATCCGGATTGAAAAAAAACTTTTTCGTATGACTTCATGTTCTGCATCCTCAGATGAGCCCTTAGATGACCCCCCAATCGATAAAGGTCATCAATGATATTCTAAAAACCGTGTCCATTCGTCATGCGGCAGGGTTTGCGTATTTTAGAGCTAAATAACGAAAAAAGAATTACTTTCTCGAGGCTTCAACTCTGCAGTACATATCTCCGCCACTTTCCTAATCCTTCAAAGGATTCCGGAGATATTCGCTTTTATTTTTTAAGCAAAAAGGTCAGTTTTGTTTAGCTTCCTGAAGAAGCTGATGATGTCAGTCTCTGTGGCTCGCCAATTACTTCAATCTGGCCAAAAAACATCCATATAGTGCTTCAAATGGCCGAGTTACAAGAACATTTGCGGTTTTTTAGCGACTTTTTTGAAATGTGAAATAAGTTTAAATCCTCCACCGACTATTCAGTTCTGTTGGACTGGTATTTTGCTTTTTGTGCGGTACAAATTTTAAAATCTAGCGTTCTAGAAAAAATTTGCGGGCAGTTTACTTAAAAAATCCAGATACAATACTAGGCCAACAGAAGTGCATAGAAGGCGGATGATTTAAAAATTTTTCATTTGGTATAAATTGTGTTGCATACTTATATGGTATTTCCATTTTTTCCCAGTTCATTTTTATTTAACTTTTGAGCAACAGCAACAACATCAATAACAACATCAACAATAACAACAACTACAATTACAAGAACAAATACAACAACAAGAACAACAACACAAACAACATCATCAACTACAGCAACAACAACAACAAGCACGCTACAATTATGTTTATAAAATTTTCTTTATTAGCTGTTAAATTTTTTGTAAGATTAGTCGCAAAAATTTCAAAGAAGTCGCTTAAAAACCACAAATGTCCTTGTAGCTTAGCCATTTGAAGGAGTATCGGTATGTCCTTTGGCCAGATTTAAGCCCTTAGTGATCCTTAGATCCTTAAGGAATCTGAGCAAAAGGACTTTTTTGCTAAGAAAATAGTAGCGAATACCTCGCGAGTCTTTCGAAGGATCAGAACGAAGCTGGCTTCAAACAACTTGTCTCATCAAGGACTATCATCTGGGTGCAGATCATTTCGATAGTCCTGCGAAAAGTTCCTCGTTTGGTACAATAGGAAAAGCGCATATCTCGCATATTTAAAAAAAATAATAATTAAACTACTAAGGTCATAAATAATCGAATTTAGTAAATTAGAAAAGCAGAATTTAATTAGATTTAGTTTATAACATAACTTTCCGATTTGATTGGCATGCCTTGCGGCTTTGAATTGAACTCAGTGAAAACTTTAAAAACGTTCCCCTTAGTAAGTGCCTCTGGTAATTCAACCGCAGTCTGTGGTCCCCAATCAGAAAACAAACCGCAAACAACAAGCATTGCGCCTAGTAACAAGCTACAAGTCAAGCAGTAACAACCAGATGCCCTCCATGCCATGTGCCATGTGCATCCTGTGCAATATATACAGTGTATATAGAGATATGTGAACCAATCCGTTGTCCGTCGATTTTTCTGGCCGGGCCAACTAGGCGACGCCTACGCAACAGACAACGAACATGTCGAGCTGAGTCGACGAGGAAAAATATGCGAAAATTTTCTGTTAAGAGCCAAACGCGAAAGTCTACCATGTCCATGCCTTGGCACATGGCCAGTCCACGTCGTCATCCACACTCTCATCCTCTCTTCCATCTCTCTTCCAACACATATGTAAGTGTGTATGTAATTTTGGTGTGTGTGAGTGTGTGCCTGACAATAATCCAAAAGTTTTACAAGCAAAACGAGAGACCATTACAAGCCAAAGGCTTGGTTGGGTGACTGAGTTCTCGGGTTGCTGGGTAGTTGGACAAGACACAGAAACAGAAACCACTTGCAAGCAATTTTCATCAGCGTTTTCCTTTTTTCTTTTTCTGTGTCTGTATGTCTCTGTGTGTGTGTGTGTGTGTGTGTGTGTTTTTTCGGCAGTTTTTCCACACTGCCGCTGACAGCTGGCAGAGTGTGGATTTCAGTGGTATGACCGCAAGAGACGCCATGACAACAAAGTCTGGATCTGGATCTGGTAAAAGGGAATACAGCGCATTATTCCTCTTTTACTTTTTTACCCGCTCTCTCTCTCTCTCTCCCACTGTTTCTCTATGGATTTTACTACTCCGTTCTCTTTCTGCTAAAAGTTCATTGTCTATGGCAAACCATACCACAAAAGGTGGGTAAACGATTTGGGAATCTAGCACCGCATATGGAAAGCTAGTGCTTAGCCTTCAGACTGGGCCATAAACCTGCCGCACACATTTGCCAAATGAAAAAATATGCTAAAAACTCTAAAAAAAGAAAAAAAAGGAACAAAAAAAAACAAGAAGTGGAGAATGTACAAAATGCCACGCCCACAATCAACCCACTTACTTTTGCTGGGTGTTAATAAATTTAAAGTTTGTTTTAGTTCAAGCATGGCACAATAAAAAAAACACGCCGAGAACACAGAAAACTTTCTTTAAACGTTGCACGGATTGTTATTTCTGTTGTTAGTCCTTTGCTTCTGTTTCTTCTTCATCCCCAAACCACTGGAATCTCTTTCTTTTAACTGGACCAGGCAAAGCCGATGGAAAACAAGGAAACGTTTAACAGTCAGCACATTTATATGGTTTGTTTTTACCAGTTTCCGCTTTTACTCGTTGCATGGCTCATCCCTTAGCACTGAATCCAAATCATTTTAAAATTTAAGAATGAAAATTTAAATTTATAGAATTTTTGTTTGTTTTTCAAAACTGTGGGAAAAATATCTTAAATAATTTAATAATTCTAATAATTTGTACTTATTGTGAAATGTGACTTAAGAGATGATTGAATATGCTCACGTAGAGTCCATCTGAACATGGTCAGGGGACAAGGCCTTTTGAAATCAACCATTTTGCTGGTGTGCGAATTACTGAATCCGCCCCTGGTGAGAAATGAACGTTAACTATAAATTTTGCAATGATGCCATTCTGCACCTTGTACCCAGTGGTTGCTAAATTAGATTTTCACTGTGCAAAAACCTTATTGAAATTATAATTTATTTATTAGCGTCAGCAGCAGCAGTCGCCCTGCATCTGGCTATGACAGTGGCAGTGGCAGCACAAAATATCAAAACCAATTTGCCAAGCCAAATTTTGTTGACGATGTGGTGGCCAGCACAGGCGGTGAGGGAGTTTTTCGGAGATACACATCCATGCTGTTGCTGATTAGATTGGATGGCAAGCGCCAAAAAGTTTTTAATTATGAATATGACAAAAATTTGCAACGCTCTCTGACGCTGTTATTAAATTTTTTCTCAGGTAAACGAAGTTTGCAAAACGAAAACTGATTCAGTTAGAAAATATGCTCAAAAGTTAAAGTCATTTTATTTGTATTAAGTGTGTGTGTGTGTGTGTGTGTGTGTGTGTGTGTATCTGGAACTAAGAATATTAGTTTTAATGCAGTCAAATGAGTTTGCCGGTTGGCAAAGTTTTTCTTTTCTTACACTCTTTCTCCCATTGCTTCTTTTGTGCTGGTGCATTTGTGCAGAGCAAGAGATTATGAGAGTTTCATGTTTCATTCAGTTTGAGTCACTGTATGGCAATGAAATGCTCTTCTACTGATTTGCAAAGTTTTGTCATTAAGCACACTCGGTGCTTAACCAACCGTTGTCAGGCATCAACTACCACTTTCAGTCTCCTCGCCAAGTCTGAGGCTCACGCATTTCTCCGACTCCTCGGATTTTGCTTAACGTGGCTTTGATTACAGTTTAGAATTTTGTAAATATTTGCTATTTGTTTTGTTTGCTTGTTTATTTGTTAGTTTTAGTGCTGACAGCGTGCTAAAAATTTTGTCGACAGTTTTATACCAAATTTCATAAAATATTTACCAAACATTTATGACACTTATGTGCATGTGTCAAAGTGTGCATGTGAGTGGGTGTGGGTGGTGGATGGTGGGTGCTAAGTGGTGTACAACGGGAGAGTCATAATCTGACAGTGAAAATATATCAAATAAAATGAATCTAATTGCTTGACTTAATTGGAAAATTGAGAATGTTAAAGTTCAACAAAAGAAATTGAATAATAGAGTTAAACACGAAAATTATAACCGATTTAATGTCGACTTTCTACACTCTTTGGTGATTTTGGATCTCATTCTTCGAGTCCAAACTGGTTTGGACCATTTGAGTTCGTTACTTCAGCTAATAAAGAAGATAAAAATTGTTTTTTTTTTTCACAGAAAGAGTATTAGCTTTTCTGTTAGATAAATTTCATTATAAGGCACAGTTTTAATCAAATGACTTAATTATCCTTATCGGACAAAACTTTAATAACATGTTATACATACCAGGAAATTGCTCAATATAAATATATATGGCCTCAAAGGCGGCCATAAATAGGCTTCATCTTAACCAAAATTGCCCTCCAGGGGCTCATGCAGCATCCGGTCGTATACGTGATATTTTTTTAATTACATTCAAAATGCTTTTTCTTGTGAAAAATGCGCGTTTTCCGCTTAATTGCCAAGCCAAACGAAACGAAATGAGACAAATTGAAACAAACTGAAATGAATAAAATTCAATTCAAAGTGCTCTTCTCTGGGGATAAAAACTATGAAAAAGATATTAAAATGGAAAATACACATTTAACCAAAATATGGAAATTATTTTGTATACTTGCAGCAAAAAGTTTTCCAGCCAGCTGTTCAGTTTGGTCTCTGTGCCTGTGCGTGTGCGGGTGGAAAAGTGGAAAAGTATATGTATTAGATTTGCACACATGAAACTAACTTGAGGGCGACTAGGGAATCATTAGCCAAGTTTTTCCTTCAATTTATAATATGAAAAAGGCTCTTTCTGTTTGGGGGTCAAAGTTAAAATTGCTCTGTAGAATTTAATTATAAATTGTCATTTATATACATTTGTGGCATTTAAACGGGAAATGAAATGAAATTAGCGTCAAAGAAAAAGGAGAAGGGGAAAATCAGTAAAAGCCATTGAAAACGGCAGGAGACAAATGAAAAGGCATTTAAAATGTCAACACGACCGCAACATCGTGTGCGAAATAGTCAGCAAAGGTGTACGTATGTGTACTTGTGTGTGTGTGTGTGTGTGTGTGTGTGTGTGTACTACGACTTTTGTGGTTTTGCACAAAGTAAAAGCCAAAGTGTGTCGCTGTTGGAGAGAGGGTCAAAGTTGAAGGGTTGAGCTGGGGCCTAGGCTCCGGGGTCGGGGAGCGCTTAAATGCTTGACCACGAAAAGGCCATTAGAAAATGGTCAGCCATGTGTGTTTCTCTGTGTGTGAGTGTGAGTCGCAAAGGCAACTCGACTGACAGTTGGAAATTAAGCAGAAGTACCCCAAAGGAAAAAAGCACAACACAAAATTTTGTGGTCACGACAGAGCCGGTTCTTGTCATGATTCTGGCCAGAGCCCTTATGAGAGCTAACTCGTTCTAAGTGGTCACAATAAAAACGTTTTCCACGATATCCAAAATAACTTAGACATCATCAGCTGGGAAATTCCAGCACTAGGAAGCAGTTGTTTTTTTTTTGTAAATCACCATTCAAAGGGCTTTCTAAACTCTTGCATCGGTTCCCATTCTGTTTTTAATCCGCACCTGCTTGCCATACTGACTTTTGCTTCAAACATAGAAACCGCAGAACGTTGGCCAGCATGTGGAGAGCTCCTGGAACTTAAAGTTTTCAAATGGCCAGGTGTGTATATGCCTTTAATAGGGATGGACGACCTATCAAAAAATATGAATTGATGTCAAATTAAAGAGCTTAATTGAGAAATAAAGCGACTGGCTGCAAAACTCAGGCAAGGCAATTTCAAATGAAAAATGGTAGGTTCCCTTGCCATACCCAATTATGGTTTCATTTCGAATGCGTCAACTTCAATTTCATTTCAAACTCATCTCTAACTAAGTTAGGGCCACCTGCATTTGGACTTTTGTGTGATCTTTTGCCGCATTGCCGTTGAATGTGTAATAAAGCACCTGACTTTTGCCCTTTTATGGTTTGTCCGTGTTAAAATTGCTTTTTGTTTTTGGTGTTGGTTTCCAGCATGACATGCGTCGCCTTGAAACAAGACCAAACAATGCCAGATACAGAAGCCGGAGTAACTCTTCCTGCAGGTTGATGCTGATGCTGATGATGATGATGACATACCAGAGCCAGGATATCAGTCAGGATAACACTAACAGCACAGCAGCAGTAGCAGCAGCAGCAGCAGCAGCAGCAGCAATAACAACAATAGCAATGTCAGTGTGCAACAATTAAACGTCAAACAGAAGCTTTTGATGGACGCTTAAAATCACTGCAGCTGTCAGCTGACACTAAAGCTGAACCTTTGGTTTTGTGGCCAAGAGAGTGTATATTGTACGAGTATGAGCATGAACGGCTATAAGGAACAAGTCACGGAACAGTCACAGTCCCACACACGGAACAGGTGCTCACAGCGTTTAAAATGTACACACACACACACACACACCCATAAACAAAAGTGCAAACAAAGCCATAAACAAGCACCGTGAGTGAGCACCTGAACCTGTACCGAAGCGAATCGAGTCGAACCTTACTCCCACTCCCGCTCCCACTCTCACTTCCACTTATATACATCCTCGTATCCTGTGGCCCGGACCAGCCGCTGTCGCTGTTAGTTATTTAGTTGGGCTTGCCTGCATTGACACACTGATTCCAAACCCATAAAAAATTAATTTCCTAATTGATTCATCGAGTAAAATAATAATTAATTTTTCACAAATTGAACACGATCGTGGAAGAGTTGAAAGCTTATCAAAAGGTTTCACCTAATTATTTGCCATAGAACTTGTATTTCTTCAAAGGATGCGAAGCACAGTTCCAAAGCAGCAGAGCACGATAGGGTAAGACCAGAGACGCGACGCTTCATTCCGGTCGCTGGTCACCAGCTCCACCATGCAGTTTGTTAGCTTTGCTTTGTGATGATGGGTTTTGGCTTTGCCGTTGCTGGCTGCGAGTGCTGCTTTACCACGAGCCCTCGCCTCATGTCATCTCACATTATTCCTCTCGCCGATTTCCTTTATTCCAGGCCGTCGGTTTTATGGGAGGCACCAGCCTTTGCCTGTCAGCGTTTTTGTTTGCCTGTTGTGTTTTTGTTTGGTTTTTTTTTTTGTTCTCTTTTGCAGTGCGCTTTGTTTTTAATACATGTACGTGGCGACCATCGTTTATTATTATTTTTTGCGCCAGGCAGAAGGACAACGGCAATGGCAAGGGCAACAAAAAAAGTAACACTGCGTATACGTAACGCGTGCGTGTGTTCGTGTATAACCCATGGGTCCATGTCACGCACACATTAGAAGGTAAACACGCATTTCGCCACACGATGCATAAACATTTGGACATTCCAGCTTCAGCTACCAAATCGAATGGCAAGGATGTACACAAAGATCCTGCGTGTATGGCATCCTTTTGGGTTAGGAACTAAATTAAATTTTTACATCAACATTTGCGCTTCATTAGAGACACGGATATGGATATGGGCCATGTGTGTGTGTGTGTGTGTGTGTGTGGGACAATGCCAAGTGTTGCTCGAATGTTGTTGAGTGGCACTCGAGTGTCCTGTGGGACAGGGATAAGCAGTCTCAGGGCCAGACAAATGAGTTGCCAGTTGTTGTATTTGGTGAGGAAAATGGCGCAAAAGGTAAACTCTAGTAAATTAGCTACTAGTCGATGGTGTGGGTGGATGGCCAATGGGTAATACGAAGGAGCCCCAGCCCGGCCTTCGTTGCATTAAAATTATCGCCTTGGCATAATGATTAAATTGATAGACTCAGAGCGTAAATGACAAGCAAAACTGTTAATTGGATTGGAGACCGGCAAACGAAGGACCAAAAGGAAGAGATAGATTAACGCAAAAATTAAGTATGTATACCATTTAAAGAGTTCAGAGAAGTACTCACAGCTTTAACGAACGGCAAAATAATTAACAGATCAAGAAGAAGTTTACTCTGATCCAATTGATTGCAGCTTATATATAAGACCATGTTCACATTCTCAAAACGCATATTTAAATATTTATAAACAGCTCAGATGCACTCACTTGGATCTTTTATGTTACGGAGAATGATAACAATAGCCGATCTTAAGCATATTTTGATATCTGCTTTTAAGTTTTACATGTGCTGCTGCAGTCAGTTGATGTATTTGACAAGCTATCGACTTCAACTGAATGCTATAAAAACAAACAGCAAACGGTAAAAAGAACTTGAAGGGTTTACTTTATGTTTCGTTTTTTATTCTTCTACTTTTATTGGAGGATGTGTTGGGATAGCTTCAATTTTCAGATGCAGGAAGAGATGAAGACGAAGCAAGCGCATGCAACTTTTCAGGCAGAGCAGATACTGACAGCTGGCACCAACTTATAACTCAAAGTGTTGTGGCTCTGGATCCAGATCCAAGCACCCCAAGGGCAGCTGCTGCGAACAAGAAAAACAACACACATAGAAGAAAAACCCAGGGAAAGAGGTGGAGCTGGGTGGCGTTGTAAAGATACAAAACTTGCAAAAAATAAAGAAAAGGAGACCAAGGAAAAAAAGAAAAGTTTCAGTTACGTGCTGTTGCTTTTAATTGAATTTTTTTTCACCACAGTTGCTGTTTGTGCTATTGCCGCTCCTAACTGGCCGCTGTGGCGAGCCAATGCTCGCCAATGCTCGCCAGTGCTGGCCGGGCACATCCGTTTGGCACTTCCGCTCCGCTGGCCTCAGCTCTTAGTCGTCATCACTAGCATCATCTTCATTATCATCATCATCACCAATTTTCTCGTAGCAGTCGTCGTCAACGTCGTCATCATCTCAATGCAGACTCTAGCTGGCGGCAGTCTCTTGTTATTTTCAACGCGCACCAAGTCGCAAGTCCTTAAGCGGTTTATTTTGCCTCACACTGATTTGGCCGACTGGCTATAGAGGTGTCCAGATGTTCACATTTCTTAAATACACTGAGAAAATGAAATTATTCCAATTACTAAATTATCGAAAGGTAATTTTTTCTAATAAGTCAATGCGAGAGACTTTTTACGTTAAAGTAAAGTTGGTTTTGTATCTTTAAGTAAATTAAATTTCCCACAGTGTATTCCTCATCTTCATTTGCCGCATTTTGACTTTTTAAGCAGGAAAGTTTTTAATTAAGAAGTTTCAATTTAACATTAACCATAGACACTTCTGCAGTTTTTCACTCTTTCTTTTTCTTTCTGAGAGAGAGAGAGAGAAAGAGAGAGAGAGAGAGAGCATTATCATAATAATTTACTAACTCACTTAACGACCTGCTTAAGACTTAATCCTACTACATTCCCTCTATGCCTCTCTCCCACTTTGACTTATCTTTCAATTTGTTTTCCATTCATGTTGGAAATTCCTTTTTGTTTTATAAATCTAAGTACACTGTTCCCATTGGCGAAACTATTTAAATAAAACGAGAGTTCCGGGAAGCAGTTGATTTGTATCAAAGTATTTTCAAATGGCAACATCCGCAAGAGGCACTTGCATTTGCCTGATTATATTGCTGATATTATTGCTGCTATTTACCGCTGTTGGTCTCTATTTCACCTTTACTAAGCCAAAGAAAATTGGTAAGTGAGTTGGTTAAGCAACATTTTTTGTTTTTTTTTGCCACTCAACGTTCTGCCATCTGCCAGTTCTGGAATCGTGTTATAAAATGGGCGGCACCTGTCTGGAACACAACCATTGCGACATCGCTTATCAAACACGTTTCATAACCAGGTGCATAATGAGACGCAAAGTTTGCTGTATGAAAACCCTACAAGTGACTAAGTCCATGGACTAAAAATAATGCACGAAGCAGAGAGAGATTTTAGCAAGAGATCCCCGTAGAACGTTGTAGTGAATTATAAAACTAATCAAATGTTTCTAAGATTTTATCTTAATAATGTTTAAAGGATTTAATTAAGAGTTTGACAAAATCAATTCCCATTAAATACGTCACTACTTAATCATTTAACCTCGTTTAGACAGAGCGTAAACGTGTAAACGATGAATTCAGTTTAGAGTCTAGAGAATTAGAGAAATGTATATACACTATGATCCATTTAATGTATCCCATTTCTAATATGAGTTGCCACTATTGCTATTACTTGGCATTACGCGAACGTATCGCAGATTCTGTATACGCAGTGTGGAGGCTTGCCTAGCGCAATGACGTCACTAAAATCAGGTCAACACGAGGCTAAGGCGGAGGCTGCAGAACGGTCTGAGGTGGAGCTCTTACAAATTATGTGTGTGTGTGTGTGTGTGTGAGAGTTTTGAGAGAGTAAGAGAGAGAGAAAGCGGGGGGATGATGTTGGTTATGTTGGGAAAGAGAAAGAGGATTGGGTAAGAGGGGGCAGCAAAAAAATAGCAACTCACTGTGGAATATTTTCAACGTTGCCTGGTCTACACTCACCTTGAGCTTTTTTTGTTTTCTTTTCGGGGTTCTCTTGGATCCTAGTTAATGGGCAGCGGCAGTGGACCGCCCGTCGTTTTGGGCCTGTTCCATGGAGGCACAGTTTATTTTCGTTTTTGACATTTTTCAATATACATATTGCTATAAAGGTCTTAAATGAGCGTGGGTGCGTGTCTGGGGGTGTGTGTGTGTGTGTGTGTGTATTCTCTGAGTCCGGTTCTTCATCTTTGGCTATTTTCTTACTGTTTTTGTTATTTCGTTTTGTTACCGGGGGTAAATTAAATTCTGATTATGCGGCTGGCATGGGCCCTTAACTAGATGAAATGCGATGAGAGGGCAAGCGAAAAAGGAAAGTAAAAGTGACTGGCATTTGTTTTCCATATATTGATTGCTTTTTAATGGATTTTCGCATTGGCCATAAGGTGGGGAAATTTCCCTGCCTAGACCATTCCATCTACTGACTACCTACGCGTAGCTACGCTTTACTCCCTACTGCCATTCGCTTCCTTATCTGGTCGAGAGCATTAATTTTATTTACATAGTTAAATGGTTCAATTGTTTGGCTGTTGATTTAGTGCTGGAATTTCAGTCAGCAAAATTAATTGTTTGATTTGTGGCTGTAGCCGCATCCATTTTTTGGTCCAGTCGAGCTTTCCATGTATTGTATGTATGTAGGTCAGAGTCTCTTAGCTCACTCTCTCTCTCTTTTCATCTCTTTTATTTGGCATTTTCTCCCTCTCCCTCTCTCCACTTACTCACTTTTGCCCTGGTGATTTACAGTTTTATTTGCACAGTTTATAAATAAAACTGTCAAGTGAGAGCGCTGACGTTGGCAGCTGCTCATCTAATGGCATTTTCCCATGCCTGTTTAAAGTTTTAGTCAGACATTTGTTATGCGGACAAGTCTGCGAGTTGCTGCTGTTTGGCGGATTTCAGCGGAGTCCAGCACAGTCCAGTGAGCTCCAATTCCAGTCGCTAGGTTAGTCAATCAGTTGGCTTGTCAATCAACCGTGTCGACTTACTCACTGCATCCCCCCAGCAGGTGAACGGAACTGCAACTGCAACTTACAATTTACAAGACTTGAATACAAGCGAAACAACGGATTGTTGGATTTTGCTCATGATACTCCTCACACAGATACATACAATGTTATATTAACTTCTAGACGCCAAAGTAATGAACCAATGAAGTCAAGCAGGATTAGAGCCGACAACAAAGTACCTAATGCGCACAAATTACATTGTTGCTGTCTATTGATCTTTAAGATATTGATTGGTTTTATATTACCTTTAAATTATATAACAAATTGGCTTGTCTGCTAGACCTTTTCCTTTATCTTTATCTTTTCTTTACATTAAATCCTGATTAGCTCTATTAAGGTTATGAATTCACAAAATGTCTGCAACAAACAAATGGAAGTATGTATATATATAATTGATCAGCATTAACAGGCAAGTCGGTATAGCCAAGGTAGGCATTGTTTTAACTAAGAGTTGAATATATAATTTTGAAATACTTTTTTCACTTGGTGCATGGTAAACCCAAGTCGACGTAATGACTTACCAACTTAATTTTATCTTGAATTAAAACTTAAAACGGTTTTAAGGGGCAAAAGATAATGGTAATTAAAAACCCCTAGCAAACATTTCTAGTAAAAATAACTTTTTCGGAAAGTTAATTGCCTGTATGGATTTTGTAGCTAATTGCCCATATCAATTATTATTTGGTTTCGTGTTTTAAATAACTTAAATTTGATTTATATTAATGCCAATTATACCAATTCTCGTATAGATATCCATGCCCCGGCATATAGCCCTTGCCTCTTCGAGGTCGAACGTTAACAAAGCTGTGTATATGTATACACACAGCCAGTAGAAGCTGGAGCAGCAGCAGCAGCAGCTCAGCTTAGCAGCTAGGCAAAAAGAAAAAAAGCCATGTAACTAGAGGGAGCGAGTGGGAGGGGGCGCTGAAATGGGACTAGGATAAAATACAACAACAACAACTACAAAAATGAAAGGGAAGCAGAAAAAACTCACCACGGTCTTGCTCTTTGGGGGCCAAAACAACTCTTTGCTGTTGCTGTTGCTGTTGCCGCTGCTGCTGCTGTTTGGGCCCTGACTGACTTGGTTGACTTCTCTTTTGGGCTAGAAGAGTCAGGCCGTCTCTCACGCATAGACATGGCTACAGAGTACTCGTGGCAGTAGCAACAGCAACAGCAACAGCAATGGCAATGGCAACAGCAGCAGCAGTAACAGCAACAGCAACAGCAACAGCAACAACAGTAAACAGCAAACGCCAGCTTTCATCTTTTTTTAGCACACGCGCCTGACTTGCTACCCAGAGCCGCAGCCCTCTCTTCCCTTTCGCATCCTTCTACTTCTATTTCCACCCACTCGTCGTTGGTCGTCGCCTGTCGACTGTCAAATCAATTTGTCAGAAATCACTGACAGCTGCTTACAGCCAAAACACACAAACATGGCCAACCGAGCCCTCAGTCTTGTTTCTCGTTACTCGTCTCTGAAGAGTTGTCATGGTAAAAATAAAAATACAACAACAACACCAAAAATAGTATAACAAAAAGCAAAAAACCAGCAACAACAACCGAGAGAAAGAGGCACAAAAAAACAGCAACAACAACAAAAATTGCCTGGGGTGTAAATTATTGCGCATATTTTCATTTCTTTCTTTCAAATTGCTTCTGCAGATTGCCACCATTTGAAAATTGTCTAAGGCATTTTCATCTTGCTGTACAGAATCGAAGGAAGGCTCCCAAAGAACCACTTTTGACATTTACAACTCATTCTTTCCGTATTTTTTTTTTCTTCCACATACACTTTTTTCTCTCTCCATTGTATTTTTTTTTTCTTGTTTTTGTTTTTTTGGCATTTTTTGTTTTTTTGTTTTTTGCCTTCGAAAATCTCTCTACGCAGCAAAAGAAGAAAGTTTTCAAGTTCGTCGACTGGCAGTCAGCAGCGGCTTTTGTTTGCATGCCACTCATACACACACACACACACACACATACAAGCACACACGCACACACAGAGGCATACATACTTGTACTCACTTACATAGAGAAGGTTGTGCCCTGCCAGGCGTATACGTAATTTAGCAGACAATGCCGAAACCAAAGATTCATAAAAACCAAAAACAACAAAATGAAAGAAAAGGTCTTTGACTGACTCAGTAAGAGTTTACTTCTTGCCCTAGCTTATGGCCGAGTTTTGGGTAATTCAGTTTCATTAAATCTTGTACAGCCCGAAACCCGAAAAATAAAACTAAAATTTGTAGCGATTTGTAGTGTAGATAAAGCAAACATTCCATATATGAGAATTCTATTGTAAAATTCATCAGTTTTTGCCCTTTTTATTGTCGAAAATTTCATTAACTATGGATTGAAGGCTGCAACAACAGCGTCAAGGGAAAAAGTACCCACATACCATACCTAATCTTTTCTTGAAACTGTAAGCACTTAAAAATAAAAAACTATAAAAACCTTGTTTTAAGACTTCTTTCATAAATTAATACAAAACTTTATTCACAAAGTTTTGAATCTTAATTTAGGTTTATAACCTTAATATGAAGGATATAATGTTTGAAATACTTGTGAACAATTAAGAGTAAAGAGTAAAATTCTCAAAGAGCATTTGCAATTCTATGTTACTCAATATTTTGCGCAACTTTACTGACTACTAAAAACAACTACGAGAAATCAGTGGCAGTGGCATCCTGTCGGGGCTTGTGTTGCTTTTTATTTATTTTTCGTTTGTAATCTCTACCCCTTTTTTGTGATTTTTCTTCTTTTTATTTTTGGGTGTGTGTGTGTGTGTGTGTGTGTGTGTGTGTGTGTGTGTGTGGCATAGATTTTGTTTGACCAACTACAACATACAAGCTCATAAATAAGTAGGCAAAGGCCCATGGCAGTGGGAAGCGGGCGAAAGAGGAGGCTTAGGGGAGACTATGCTGTGTGTGTGTGTGTATGGGTTAAGAAAAATGAAAAATGGATTTCTGTGTCAGTTGGTTGCCATAATTTGAGCCTGGTTCGGCTTCGGCTTTGGCTATGGATTTGGCTTTGGCCAATTCCATTCATTTCGTGTTGCTGCTTTGACGCACATTCATCATTTGCCATTCAGTTGCTATCTCCCCTTTTACTGTATCTCGCTTTTGCTCTCTCTCTCTCTCTCTCTTGTCCTCTGTGTCTGGCTGTCGTTTATTTAATTAATTATTTTAAAGATTTGTGCCCTTTTTCGCATTTAATTAATTTATCAAAAGTGCAAATAAAAATTGTTTTCCAAGGGTTCTTGTTGGCGTTTGTCCCTTTTTTTCGTTTCGTTTTCCCTTGATACTCTAACCCCAAGGATTCAACAGGGTATATACAAATGTAGGGAAAAAACATTTCCAGGCTACACAAGTTATTTACAGTTAGGAGCTATTACTATTGGCAAAAACAGGGTATATAGGAATCGTTGCAATAACTTGATTTACTGACTTTATTTTTACTCTTTTTGTTTTTGTCTGCTCCTTTCTGTTCCAGTTCTCTTTTATAAATATTTTATTTTAAATAAGGCAAACTTTAAATTAGCCCCCCGCACCTTGTCAGGGGCATAAGTGGGGTTAAACTCGCTGTGTGTGTGTGTGTTGGGTTAAGCCAAGGCCGAAGTTGTGAAAAAAGTTTGTTGAGCTCTGGTGTTATTTTTCTTCTTTTCATATTTTGTTGTTGCTGCTGCTGCTGTTGTTGTTGGTGTTGTAACTCTGAGGCTGATAGGTCTAATAACTTCCCCGGGATGGTGTAATCCTTTGGGTGACGTTTCTGCCCTGTTTTTGGACTAATGGACACGGCCCAGGCACGTAAATGGGGCTGATGATTATGATGATAATGGTAATGAGCAAGCCATCTACGTGTTAATTTCTACGACATTGAAAGAGAAAAAGTTCCACAATATAGAAACTAAAACTTACCTCAAAACGTATGTGTTTTATTCAATCAGTAGCAAAAGTTTTGGTTCTTGCATTTAATATTCATTTATTGCAGCATTTTCACCGACATACAAATGCTTTTTGATAAAAACGGAAATTAGTTACACAACTTATAATTAAATTCCTTCAACTGCAAGTGCCAGTTTGTATGTGTGTGTGCAACAAACTGAGCATATAAACTGGCTCTGGGAATTATAGCCGGAGAACGGAGAACGGATAACAGACCCCAGACCCCAGACCCAGACTCTGATTTCGATGGAGTGGTTGCCATAGACAACATTTAAGTGCACAAACCATAAGGACAAAGACGACAAAACACACTTTGCTAGAGGTCCCTGATTTGCCTCCTGCCCAATCTTCTGAAACAGGCGTCTTAATTAGAAACCATTTGAGGCTGACTGATTGCCGCTGGAAGGGATATGGGTGGTTGATCAAGCGTATTATGTAGCAGAACACAGGACATATGTGAACATGTGATGTGCCTGGTTGGCTTTTAGTCAGCAGTCACTACCAACAGGCAAAAGTGGTCTACTTAAACGAGATTAGAAACTGTACGTAACATAGTTCTAATATGAAAATGAAAATGTTTAACTTTTAATTTGACACGTTTAAATTAATGAAATTCGCGATCATCTGAGAATGTTACTGACAACAGATTTCTCATATTAATAACAATATAAAGCAGCCTTCAAAATTGTTCATAAAAAGTAACAGCAAATGCTTCCAGTTTAACATTTATTGAGTTATCGCAGTTTTGCTTAATTTATTATCTATCTTTATTATCATAAGTTAAATTTTATCTAATCAAACACTATTAAAAAGATATTCTATCGCTTGCTTTGCATGGCATATAAAAAATATTTAAGGTAAATTTTTAAGCTATCTCTTCAAAGTGCTGAATTATGATATTGTCAAATAGTATTTATAATATTGGCTAACACAAGACTGAATTATGTGCAAACCAATTGTTTCACATCCCTCACAAATTATTCTCCCGGGAGTCCTGATTGCACAGCGCCAAACCAGCGTGTTCTCCTCACAGATACTCGCATATGCACACATGAGTATGTATTTATAGCATTTCCGATCATTGCCTTCAAAATTCTATGTCGATTATTGAAATTGATTTGCACAATTGGATGGCATGGCGAGGACACGCATAAATCACACATGCATCAATTATTGACACATATGTACGTAGAGGTGTGGGTGGTGGAGCGGGATGGGGAGTTTGAGGTAAATGTGGGATGGTCCCATCATCGATATTCCCGCTCTTCAACATTTCCCGACATGTATTAATATTTAATATGAAAATGTGAATGTGAAAGGGAGTAAGGCGTAGATGGATAGGCGCAAGTGGTACAGCAGGAGGCGTAGTAAAATGGGCGGCAGAGCAACGGGGGGCGTGTTTACGGGAAGTTTGATTGTTTTCCAGAAATATTTCAACATTGCGTTGCGGCTGGTTGGGCGATTACAACAATTTTTGTTTTTCGCTTGCCACACGCGCCTCGTTGCTCGATCAATTATGCAAATGGGCATGGCCCATACACACACACACACACACACACACACACACACACACATTGAGGAAAACACATACACATTTATTCAATAATAAAGTGTCGCCATTGATGATGATATTGGAATTCTCTTGCTTTGCCGCAAGCATGTCATAGCATTTATTACAAGTAAATTGCGTATACGCAATGTTTGCATTCCGTTTACTGTCTTGCTTTTTCTCTCTCTTTTTCTTCATGTGTGTGTGTGTGTGTATGTTTTTTTGGGGTTGCATATGCTAAGAGGGTTGGAACAGCTGGGGCGTGTAAGTGTAAGATGAGGTCAGAGTAGGGATTAGACGACATATGTAGATTGTAAGCGAAAAAGTTTGAATATTTGAGTAAAACTTTAAATCATTTTTTTTATTTCTATGCAAAAAAAAATTGTCATCAGCTGCTTGCGTTTTTCTTTCCACGAGAGTTGGAGAGACAGGGAGAGAGACCATGAGGTATAGGAAGACCAGAAGCAGCGAAGGAATTGGGCGTCAATTACTTCAATTGCCTGGCAGCAGCTGCCACAAGTCAAATAAAACATATTACAAATGACTCCCCCTTCTCTCTTCCGCTTTTTTTTTCGTTTCCCAACTTCCCTTTGCCCTTCGCCTACATATACTCGTACTCTATTATTCAGACTTAAGAGAGCCAATGTGCCAGCAATCTGACAAATTTCGCACAAATTATGCGTCGGCCACAAAATGATGATGACGCCGACGCCGCCACCGACGACAGCGACAATGACGATGGCCAAGAAGAATAAAATAGAGAGAGAGAGAGAGAGAGACGCTAGGGGCAGGCAGGCGAGGCAATGTGGCCAAAATGCCGGCAACAAAAGGCGACGAAATTATTATTGCATTAAGTGGAATTATTAAATTTCATCGGCGTTGGCTCAGCACAAATCAAAATAAATAAATCTAATCAAAAATAAGCACACAAATAAAAATACAACAGCAGCAGCTTCCCCCGGCAAAAGAGTCCTGGCCTGGCACACTGGAAATAAATCAATAAAAAAATAAAATAAAAAGAGACAATGAGACAAAAAAAAAATAAATATATAAAAGAAGAGGACGACAGCCGAAGGAAAAGACGAAAATTTGACCACTGAAATCAACATAAACTTTGATATATTGTGTGTGCCGCAATAGGCCAGGCCACGCCAGTCCTGGCCGGGACAGGACACAACCAGGCGTTGTCCTGCGTTGATTTAATGGCTGGCAGAGGTGGCAGAGAATCGACAAGAGTTGAGGTTGCGCATAGAGGATCGGGTCGGGACGGGTCGGGGGGAGCTTTGGAGGGGCTATAGAAACTACTTATTACGAACGCTGCTTGTCGCCATTGTTGTCAATTTTGTCCTGGCTTTGACAGCAGGACAAAGGCAGGACGCCGAAGGGTCGCGTTTCGTTTGCTCGCTCGCTCGCTTTGATGGGGACATTCAAATTGTAGTCGTCGCATCATCATCTTTATGGCTATTGTGATTTTGGAATTAATTGCCTCACACACACACACACACACACACACACACACACAGATACATACACGCATTCCACTCCTTTGGCGCCAGTGCTTAAGGGATTTTTGGGCAACAGTTTTGCCTGCTGCTGTCTCCTTAGCTGTTGGTTTACTTTGATTGCCCCCAAAAGTATGCAATGCCTTATAAATTCAGTTTTTATGTGCCCCAGTCCGGCCCCTTCGCTTGCCACGCCACAATTTGCCCCTTTCGGAACCACTTTTATGACAGATCATTAAAATTTTTTTGTTTTTTTTTTTTTGTGGGGGTTTTTATTTTAAGTAGCCTGTTTGTCTTATTTTTATGACGCTTGATTCTGGTTTAGCCGTTTCGGTTTGGGCTGCAGCTTCGAATTACGCCCCTCTTTCCTTCCCCTGTGTGTCAAAGGGTGCATTAGTATTGAACTTTATTGTGTGTCTCGGTGTGTGGGTTTCTTGTTTTTCTTTGCCAACGAGGTCAGTGAGCAGACGACACCCGAATTATCTTTCAAGAAAGTGTTAATAGTCTACAGGGCGAGTGTTTATCCCCCAATGTGTGAATGATAGGCAAATTGAGATGATGCAATAAAAAACTTAAAAGAGAGCACTGAACTCATGCTTCTTGGATAAACGAGTTATTTTCCTTTTCAATGTGTGAATGAAACTGCTCAAATTGGCTTTGGGTGACAAGGTCGTTGGTCGAATGCCCAACCAAAGGATGATCTGTAAAATCAAGTAAAATCATTTTTTGGAAATCAAATTGGTAAATCATGTTGAAAAATTCAGTTGCCTTTAATATTATTTTTTTTTATTTCTTAAATATTTGGTTTGAAAGTATACCTTTGATTTTATCTTTTATCTTTGCAGACTTGTTTTTAGATTTACCCATGTTTTGGGAGAGTTAAAGTCAAGATGATCATCTTATAAGACCCTTGTTTAAATTTACAAAGTTGACTCGAATAATGGTCTGAGTTTGAAGAATCTTAATTGCCACTTCAATATTTTGGTAGCATTCAACTTCAATTGCTTCACTTCATAGCTGCTTATCTTGTCTGGCTCCCTGAACTCCAACTCCAACTTCAACTCCAAAGCCCACAGCCGGCATTTGCCTACTTGGGAGACACACATAACCTGACAACTCACTTTAATGTATGTCAAACCTCAGTACCTGGGAAACCATATCAGAAATCAGAAAAACAACAACAAGTAGACCCAAAACAGAAGAAAAAAATAAATAAACAAGCGAAATAAAATATAAAACAGCGGCCTCTTTTTGACATTTTGAGTGACATTATTTGTGTCAACAATAAAACACTCGCCAAGTGAGAGAAACGAGCAAGGAAAACCTAAGAAAATTTTCCAGAAAAGCGCCAAAGAGAGAAAGAGAGAGCAAGAGTGGAAAAGCCAAAGGCAAAAACAGAGCAGGACCTAAAGCAAAACCGAAACCAAAAGCAGAGGGCCAATGCAATTTAAAATTCAATAAAACTTCAATCAGCGTTTAAAAATATCTATGTCTCAATGTCTATGTGTAGGTTGTATGTGTGAGTGTTGCGGTATGTATGTATGTGTTGGTGTGTGTGCCGAGCAATTTAAACAAATTGAAAGCAAGCGCAAATAAAAAACAGTTTGTTGCCACTTTTCACATCAATTACGCACTTCAGCTAAAATAGACGACGACGAGAACGATGCGGACGATGAGGAAGAAGAGGAGGACGACGAGGACGCTGAGAATGAGAACGAAGACCATAACGAAGACGTTGGGATAACCGAACGAAGGGGCATCAGCATCAGAAGCAGCAGCAGCAGTCCTTTTCGTCCTGCCGTAGGCCCTCATCCTTCGCAGTTTTGTTCATCTTCTTTGGCATCTCTTTCTACCGTTCTTGTTTCTTTTGCTCTGCTCTGCTCTTCCAGCACAAAAATAACACTTGAAACTAAACGCGCATTCAGGCAACGTTGCCGCTGCTGCTATTGCCGTTGCCGTTGCCGTTGTCGTTGGCATTACCGCCTCTTGCCTAGCTGATGCCACACCCACCAACAACAATTTTCGCCTGCGTACACGGTCGTTTTTTCGTGGTAGCCCCCACAATCACCCATCATCCAGAGCGCTATCTCCATCTCCTTTCTCTTCCCCTTGAACAATTTTGAATACGTGTGCATGCCTCTGTGTGTGTGCTTACTTCTGTCTCTGTGTGTGCGTGCGTGTGTGTGTGTGTGTTTGCCTATGTTTTCGTTTGCAAAAAGCGAAAGTAAATGTTTGAAAATCGTAAGGAAGGAAAAATCAAGTAAGCATCAGGCATATACACACAGTAGATAGGGGCGGGGGGCAAACTGGAGGCGGAAAATTTTCAAATAAAAAGCAAAGCATATCCTTTTTGTTATCGAAGTTGTGTATGCACTAGCAGATCTATTCAAAAGATTTTTGGCATTGATTAATGGATATGAATACCCAGAGAAATACAATTTTCACACAAATATGATTGGATATTGAACAAAATATTTTAAATTTATACAAAATTGATTTAACATATTATATTTGGAAGTCAAAAACAAACAAATAGAACGTGCATAGATTAGATATTGAATAGTTGATAGATTAGATAGAGCTAGATTAATATAATAAATCGATTCTAAATCAGCGACTGCAAATCAAAATGAAAAACTAATCGGACGAAACGAAAAGGATTCTATATTTTGAAAAAAGTAAAAAGTGCCTGTAGAATTTGAATACCTTTCCATTAGCTGATATTTGGGTTTAAGTGTCTACTAAGGATTAACCCGCTTTCTATGTGATCTTTACTTAACACAAATTCAATTTTTGAGAAGCACAATTTTCTCAAAATTTACTAAACGCGTGATACCCCAAGCGATAAGGGTAGCAGTGGGCAAAATGCTAGTATGCTATTTTTTGTATTTTCTTTTTTTTATTTTATTGCGCGTGATAACAAGTAGGGAGGTGTGGACTAAGCGGGGTAAGGGGCAGGGAAAGTACATAGTTAAAGGTATTGCTGGGTGGATAACTGTCAAGCGTCAGGGCAAGGGTAGGGAACTTCTTTTTTTGGCTTTACTTGGCTTTGCTTTGGTGTCTGGGCAGCGAGAGCTCTTTGATGTTATTATAGATGACGACGATGATGATGATGATGATGGCGACGGGGAACGCGACAACGACGACGGCGACGACGACTGAGAAGACGTCGACGACAATCGGTAGCGGCTCAGGACATAGAAAGAGACATAGTCAATGGCAATGATGATGACGATTTCGCCTCCACTTTCGCTTTTTCTGTTTAGGGCTGCCAATCAAAGTCGCCGCACCAAATGTCTTGTTCTTGGGCATGTTCAGGTTGTCAAGGCTGTTTCAAGTACATGCGTGTGCGTGTCTCAATGTGTATCTGTGCAGATAGGTGTGTGTGTGTGTGTGTGTGTGTGTCTTGGCGGCCATTACTTTGTTGCCTAGGTGGTGCCATTATTGCTGTTGCTGCCTGTCGCTATTGCCATTGACGATGATGGCAAGTAACTTAAAGCCGACTAGATCGTTTTGCTAAGGTGATGTTAAATTATTTTAGATAGCCTAAGTGGGATATGTAATTGCGTTTGGGAAAGTACTTGAATAACAGAAATTGACTAAACAATTTGATTCAATAAAATGCGAAATGCCATTTGTTTTAAACATTAAAATAGTTCCAATCAATAGATCAGAATTAGAATAACCTGAGCATTTGTTAGTAGTTCGACAAAGTAATTCTTTTTTCTTCTACATAGCCTAGAACTTTGTCCATGCCAAGGAAAATAAGTTATCAAAATGTTTATAAAATGTGTGTGTATACATTATTAAATTTTATAAACAAGTTGATTTTTCGACGCTTACACCTTTAGTAGAAAACATTTTGAAATCAAGACCCCAAAAGTATGATGCTCATTTTGGTTTGGACATTCTCGTAGAAAGTCAAGTCAAAATTGTTTTACCAAGTCACCGTAACCATTCTTAACTTCCCTTTCCTTATTTTCCTGTAGATAAAATGTATATTCAAAGTAAACTGGAAAAACCGTTCTTAGTGTCTTCCGGTGAAATAATTTTTCAGATTGAGTGTGTAGAATAATGTTGCCTAATGACCTCAAATTTGATTTTTACAACTCTTGAATTAAAAGTAATAAAATATATATATGTGTATTAACAAATCGATAAATTGGCACGGACTTCCCTTGATGCCAAAATGTTTATGTCACTTTAAATTGTCGAAAACTCAAAACGGAGTTTAAATATTTTCTTCAAATTTTAATTCTCGACTTCATTTTCCCAAGGAAGTTCTCGGTCTCGGTTACTTTTTTTCTTACCTGCTGAGGAGGCCTGGACCAGCTTGGGATATGTTAAGCAAAGGCTCCCAAAAAGACTTTGCCTCTTCCGCTGTACTCAATGCTGCTGGCGCCTAACAATATGCAATAATAACAATTTACATATTCATGAGGTCGCCTGCCACAAGAGCGACAGGACAACAGCGACGACGACGACGGCGGCGGCGTCGACAGTTTGCATAAAGAGCAGCAGAGGCCGCTTTAAACAAAAAATTTAAATGAGAGACAGAATGGAACAAGTAACCCCTCCTGCCGACCTTTGCAACCCCCTTCCCCATCTATCAAGTCATGGATGGCTCTTAACCCAACGGTAAAACCGATTGGACAGCCCTTTTGTTAAGCCGGGGTGCGCGTAACTGTAGCTGGCCAAATATTTATATTTGCCAACCTCCTTCGCTTTGCCATGCCCCCAGCCTTCCACGCCCACTAGACACCCGACAACACCCCTTTCCATGCCTCAGAAGGGAGCATCCTTTTTGCCTCATTTATTTATTTTTCATATTTTTATGATATTTATTTTCGAGCTGGTATTTTGTTTGTGCGCTGGAAAGTAGATAGCGGAAATTTTAACCGTTAATATGAGGAGAGCGGCAGCATACAGTTACCGCGAAGGGTGCGTGGAGTTGCCTGGGAGGTGGGCGGTGAAAAGCAAAAGCTACAAGTATTATTATTTTTAGTTGTTGGGGGTCAGATGTTATGAAAAATTGTTTCTGTTTTTGCGTTTTGGCTTTGTTTTGTTGAATTGTTTTTGCTCTTGCTTTAGATATACAAATGGCGTACGTGTGTGTGTGTGTGTGTGTGTGTATGTGTGTGTGTGTGTGGGTGTCTACTGCTCTTAGTTATATTGTGGGTGTGTGCTCTTTGATGTAAAATGAAAATCAAAACAAAAGACAACAATTTGTAAAGAGAAAAATAATGAAAGATTCTTGCAGCATCCACATCGAGTCGGCGCTCTCAATTGACTCTTATTCTCATTCGCTCTTATTACTTCTCTTTGCAGCAGCAGCAGCAGCAGCAGTAGAAGCACCAGCAGCAGCGACGCCTTTGAGAAAAACTGACAACCGAGTTCCGAGTTCAGTCAGGTGCAGACAGTTGACGTGTTTGGTTGACCAAAGCGGCAAACGATTTTACAATATCATAGAATTATAATCAGAACAAACTGACACGGTGACAATTAAACAAAAGGGGAAAAATACATATACAAAAAAAAAAAAAAAAAAATTCAAATAATACCACAAATATTTGTCTGCAAAATGTTTATCAAGTAATCAACAAAAAGGAAAGATGTGAATTCAATTGGGAATCGTCTGCATAAAAAGAGGAACTTTCGCGCGCGAGTGTGTGTGTCTGTGTGTTGCTCTTTGCCTTTGGTCCAGTGAGTGTGATTGTGATTGTGTTGATGTTTGTCAAATATTCTGCAATTGTGTGAGTGCGTGCCACATATCAAAAGGAAAAACGCGCAGCTAAGCAGGAAAACTGGCAGCAGCAGCCACAGCCACAGCCACCAGCAGAAGCGGCAGCCAACATAAGGTAGGGCCTTTTCCACAGCATAACTCACCACACCCTGATCCTGCAGGATTGGTAACTGCGCAGTGAGAGAGAAAGAGAGAGAAACGCTAAAGAGAGTGTCAGAGAAAGGGTGAGAAGGGGGAAAGAGAGGGATAAACTACGAGAGAGCAAAGTAAATTCTCTCACAGTCGGCACGTGGAGTCTGTGCACTGTCAAATGCCTTCCATAACAAAAAAAAAGAAAAAAAAAGGAGAAAGAAATTGTCTAAAAAGTTAGAAAATTTCGTTTTTGTTAATTTTCTATAGCATACTTTCCAGGGCAGGTCACCCTAGGCGAAATTTCATTAGACTCGTAATTCGATTTCAATTTGGCCGTCTACCATGTGTTACACTCCAAACTGACCTTGGGGCAATGACTTGGTTTTGCAATTATAGAAACAATTTTTATGTGAGAAAAGAAATGACAAAAATAAAAACTAGGATACTGTGTCACACGCACACACACACACACACACCGAAATAGAAGGCCATGTGTACATGTAAATGACCGGAAACTGTGCTCAAGTGTTAGAGTCGATGCCGATACCTCTGCCGATGCCGACTGCTTTTGGACAAAGATGAGGCCAATTTTCCGTTCCTCTGTTCTTGAATCCTTGGCTTACTCTGATTTCATTTTTTCTCCCCGAATTTATGTTCTTGCTTCTCTTTGCTGTCATTCACCAACTTTTTTTTTTTTTGTTTGGTTTTGTTCTTTTCTCTGTAGCTTTGGCAGGAAAGCACTTCAATTGTCAAATTGTTCTTGTTTATTGTTGCAATAGTTTTGTTGATGGACAGGTTTGCCATTCATCCAACCAGCCGGCCTCTCTACTTCCTCTTCAACTGCTTCTCCATTCTGTGTCTTTCACCCAGGTCTCTTGGCTCCTTTCACTTGTTTTTAAAGTGATTTTCGCAGACGTCGTCACTTTTTATGGGCGTCGTCGTCGTCATAGTCGTTGCCGTTGCCGTTGTCGTTGTCGTCTTTTGCTAGTCGCTGGCACAAGCAAAGCAAAACAAAACAATCAACACGGAAGTATTTTTATATACACATATATTTGTATGTGCGTGTGTGTTTGTGTGGGTATGTCAGTGTGTAAATCAGCGTGGCCTAGTGCGCTGCTTGAGGTTGACGTGCGCGCGGGCTTTTGTCTCTCCTTTTTCCATGTGAGTTTTATGTATGTGAAGTGCCTTTAGCTCCATTTCAGTTTGACATTTAAGTTTCTTGCCTTTCTTTTTCTTCGTTTTTGTTGTTGTTGTTGTTGTCATTGTCGTTGTTGTTTTGCCTCCTTTTTTATTTTTTGTTTCTTACTTCTTGTTTCCCCATTTTTATTTGTCATTTAGTTTTGTTTGCTTTTGGCTAAGTTCAAAAGTCAGGCTAAGGCGGGAATGACATTTGTATATATGACCACAATTAGAGTTTCAGCATTTCACTTTTTCCAACTATTTTGTGACACCAACTGACGCAGACTGTCTCTCAAAGTGGATGTCTTTCGTCCTGGAGCTTAAGCATGTCAAGATTTCGACATCAAGATTACGGATTTGATTAAAGTAAAGATTTTCTCTCAATAAAAAAAACCCGAAATAAAAAAACCTTTAAATAGTTAATTCAGTTTTATAGTTAATTGGCAGGTGCCGAATATTAATATAGTAAGCATAAGAAAAAGAGAATAAATTTCGGTTACACCTTTTTGTCAATCTACAATTTAAATCTCTATAAATTCTCACTGTGTTAAGTATCTTCAACAAACACATAATTTATCAATATTTCGAAAATTTCTATTTCATCATGGCAAATTAAATAAAATTTCTTGAAATTGTTTAATGCACATGTCATGAATGACAAGTGGAAAATTGCATGCTGTATAGACCAAAAAAAAAAAAAAAATATCTCAAGTATAGAAAGCCATCAGTAAACTTTTGGGGTATTGTGGGCGGGAGGGGGTGACTGGAAAACAAATTTCATAAATAGCACAAAACCGAAAATGTTGAGATACTTTTTCACAGTATTGTGTATACAGATACCGATACATAGACAGCTGCAGACATCGAGATACTTGATGTTGGGGCAGACAAAGGCAAAAGGCAATTATAGAAATACAGACGAGAGTAGCAACAACTACATAAAAGCCAGTTGCCATAGACAATCACAACAACAAGAAAATCAACTGGAGCAGCCCGAGACAAGAGCAAGCGATATGGCCATAGCGATGGCGATGGCGATGGCGATGGCAATGTTGACGACAAGTAGCTGCAAAAGTTCTGCGACGTTTTGCGCATATTAAACAAAGTTCCATAACGTCGACTGAGATCTGACAATTGCGAACTGGGAGCTGGGAAATTGTGGCTGAAACTCAGACTGAGTCAGAGGCTGAGACTCGGACTGGGACTGGGACTGAGGCTGGGTCTGAAGCAGCAGTCTCATTATTTATTTGATTGCCCGCACAGCACAGCCAATGCTCGAATTGCCCCAAGGGAGCGGGAGCGGGAGCAGAGAGGGCATGGCCTAGTATAAACAAAAAACAAAAACCAAGCATAATAGTCAGAGGCATAAACGTAATTAATAAGGCAAATTAATGCAAACAATAATACAAATTCATTTTCATGCACAAATGAAACTAAATTACAACAACGTGAGCTAGGGTAAAAAGCAACAACACAAAGCAAATTGAATGCTAATTTCAGCTTAAGACGAAAACTTAATACTCTCTGGAGGGGAGAACTCACACACACACATACACAGACCCACACACACACTTAATTTGTTGTGGTTCGCCGACAAAGTCTCAATTTGCCCAACATTTTGTTAGAAAACGAAAAAGTTTTAATGAATCATAACTTTAGCTAAAAGTGAAACTAGATACAATCAGAAAATATTGCTTGATAAACAAATTAAACAAGTTTCTTTGGTATTAAAAATTATTTTTATCAAATGATTAAAAAATTTGCAACTTTTGCAACAATTTTTCATAAAAAACTTTTACTAATTACCGATTGATGCCATTAAAAATCAATAGCTTAAGGCAATAATATATCCAAACTTTAAGACAAAACTTTGCAAAGGCAACAAACAAAATTCAGTAAAGTTTATTATTTAATTATTGGCTAATGGCACTTAGGTGGCATCCAGCACTTTAATTTCCAATCGAATTAAAAGATTAGGTTTATGCTATAATTTGGAAAACTACTTAAACTGAAGTCAAAAATATCTTGGTTTAAATAAGAAGTCAAAGCATTGTTAGATAATTAACTAATTTCACTTAGATTTAGGGAAAATTTCATAATTTTTGTTATCTAACTTTGAGAATATTTTGTTGGTCAAGTCCTTTAGAAAAAATTAGCGACCTTTAGGTAATGAATTCTAAGAGCAACAATAAGTATTTAGCTAATCAGCACAACCCACACACGGCCACATACACACACTCATCCACATATACATACATAGCTACAGATGGTCTCATACAAAGAAACATCGACAACTAAACAGTTCGTCGAGCAGAAAAACGAGGAAATCTACTTAATCACGTTTAATTAAGGTGAGTTCAGAAGTACAGATGTATGTTTGTATGTATATATACATGTGTGCGTGTGTGTGTGTGTCTGTATATAACCACTTTTTTTCCTTCATTTTTTTGCGAATTGCTTTTATTGCCTTTATGGCAAAGCAGAGATACAAAGAGAGCTTGCCAGGTAATCGCAACTAACCCCTCAACACATAAACCAAACAGATTTCATGATGTGCACATAAATGCAAATTAGGGTTAAATGTGGATGAGTGTGTGAATGGCTGTACGGGTGGATAGGTGTATGGGTGTGTGAAGGTGTGGGTGTGTGCACTACACCGGATTATAATAATAAGCAAGTACTTAGCATAAATGGATTTATTGGCTGCACATTCATTAAGAGTCAAATGTAGTCACTTAGTTTATATTAGTAACAACTGAATGAAGAATGGCCATGGGTGAGATGCTTTGGTCTAACAAGGCTATGTTCAAGGGCAACTCTCGAGTGATGGTCCAGTTGAGATGAATCACCAACTTTTGGCTTCTGCTTCTGTTTCACTTTGGAGAGCTGGCAACAGACTAGATTTTCATCTACAAGATGTTGAATTTATCACAAATATTTATTTAATTTTAATTCTCTTTGATGTTGACTATAAGGACGTTTAAATGAATTTTTAAATGTAGCAAATATAATCAATATTCGACGACTATGGTATACAGCTCGAAATAAAATTATTTTAAATGAAGTTCAAAATATTATTCAAATTCTCTAAATCTTTTATCATAAGGAAATTTTGTAAGGAAATTGATTGGATTATTAATTGACTAATTTTAAAAAAGTATAACTTACTGCAAAATATTTTGTTGCCATTTAAATCTGAAGAATTCATTTTTTACCATTAATTTTTACAGAGATCAGGTCAGCCTTTATTTGCTTCACATGTAAACAAATTTAATCATTGCAATTGTGTCGATTATACGAAAATTTGTACTCTTTTTCACAACTGCTCAAAATGCAAGTTTCAAATTATATACAGCCAGCTTTGTTTAGTTTGGATGGCAGTTTTTTTTCAGTGTTTTTTTTTTTTTTTTTGTTGGCTTTTTGTTCAGTCTATATTAGTAGTTATGTTTCAGAATGTTTTTGATTGGTCTAGACCTAAACAAGAAAAAATGATACAATTAAGATGTTAGTAAATGATTTTACAACTGTGATTTATATGTAAGGCAATCCTAACAATTGTCCCTGTCACATACAGCATTGCCATTGTCGTCTTTCGGCCCAACCCCACACCAACCCCAACCCCAAAGTCCTAACGAATGTCACACATTTGGTTAATTGAAAAAGCATGAAGGCCCCTCTTCATCATTAGCAAAAGCTTCGTGACTTATGTCGTTGGCGCAGACCTCAGACCCTCAGACCTTTAGAGCGCCTGCTGCTACTGTTGTTGTTGTTGTCGTTGTTGTTGTTGATGTTACTCTTGTTCCTTCCCCACATCATCACGCCATCCTGGCACATTCTTTCCATTTATGTAATCGATGCATGTCGAACAGCAGCAAACAGCGGCAACTGGCAGTAGCAGTAGCAGCAGCAGCAAAAGCAGCAACAAAAACAACAACAACAACAACAAAGTGAATAGCATGTGTGACATGAGCTGAAACGAACGAAACAAAACGAAGCGCATTTAGAAGGCGGCAACGTGGTGATGGAAAACAGAGGCAAAGAGAGAGAGAGAGAGTAAAGAATATGGCACACAAAACAAGAAAAACAGCAAAAACCTATCAAGTTGTAAGCTCGTTGATTTCAATTTGTGAATTGTTTTTGTTGTTGTTGTCGCTGTGTTAGGGAAATGCATTTGCATTTGCATATTGCTGCCCATACGCCGTGTTGGCCCACAGCAAACAAAAATATTGTTTTTTTTAATTAAGCTTGAGCAAAAGGAAGCGTAAAACAGGCAAAAATAACAAAAGTAATGCTAAAAACTGTAAACACACACACACACACAGACACTCACAAGCGTAACGTATGATAAGTCGGGGGAATCGTCTATAAAAATTGCCAGTCTAGCTGCTTTTCCATTTGTCTCATTTTTCTCTCGTTTTTATAGCACAAGTTTGGTTTTCCTTTTCTTTTTTTTTTTTTTTTTGAGCCAGGCGTTTGCCTAAAAAGTACATAAATTTCAAATAAGTCACGTTTCCGGAAAAGTCCCCAACACATATACACGCGGACACACACACACACACACACACACACTCCCTAACACACATGCCGCTTTGTTGTGGCATTGTCTGCGGCCAGCAGCAAATAAGCAAAAAAAAAAAAAACAAAAAAAAAACAGAAAACTAAGAACACACAAACACAGATACAACAATAAAATACAGAAAAAAAAAAACTAAATCAGGCAAAATATTTGCCTCTTTAGTTTGGCCTGTCTGCGCGGAGCTCCCGTTCCTCTTGTTTTTATAAAATTGTACTATTTTTTTTATCTCTAAAGTTGCATAGTTGTTGAAGTTGTTTTTTGATGTTGCTGTTGCTGTTGCTTTTCGTGCTGTACATTTTTAAGCTGATTTGCAGATTATTATCGAAAGGAAAAATAACATGAAAAATATTACAGCAACAACAACAAGAATCAGACTAACGAATATGTGAAATGAACAAATGAAAAATGATGAAGGAGTCGATAAACACCCTATAGAAGACTAAGAATATGAAATATTTAAAGAATAAATCACATTTTTTAATTCTAGATTCACAGAGTAGTTAAGCGTTTTGCTTTGCCTTTAATTTACTATTGAGTCGATTAGAAAATGCAATTAATACGTGTTGACTACCCTTAAATTTAAGGTTTACATTGAAAAAGTAGTCTGAAAATCGTATAAAAATCTAACGTTGTGTGTTTCATCAAATTGCTATGTGCCTTCTGCACCCTATAATGTCACGTGAATAAACCCAACAAATGGTTAACAAGGAGTCACAGAGTTCCCCTTTCGTTGCTCCCTTCCAGGACCAGCAGCAATAGCAGCGACAACAACTGAGTGCTGATTTATTTGCCACATTTGTGTGTTGCCTCAGTGGGTCTTACTAGTTTTTTTTTTTCCACTTTTTTACTGCTGTCTGCATAGACTAGTATACAATGGCATGCGCCCCGTGGCCCACCTCAACTATTCTCTCGTATAGCATGCCATCATCTGCACCAATATTATACACACTTTATGTGCATATTTTTATGTCATGCTTGCCTTCTCTTTTGCACTCGTTTCGCACTTACTGTCTTCTGTCTTGCTCTCATAGTTATGGCATTTGTGTTGGTTGGCTGTTGTTTGCTCGTTTGCTGGTCGCCATTTGCCTTCCATTTTTACGACTTGAATTTGTCGTCTGTTTCAATGTGTATGTATGTGTATGCCGTGTGTATGTGTGCGGGTGTTGTATGGTTGGCTGTTGCCTTTTTAGCTGAACTTTAATTGAATAAGTTTTAAGCGGATTTCGTTGGCAGCCAGCAACAGCAGCTCGCCAGCAGCTTTGGCTATATAGCCGTAGCCTGGCTTTTACGCGAGTGTGTTAAATATTTATTAATTGAAATATGCAAAATTCTAAGCACCAACAAAGGTTTTTGCATAACAAATGCTAAGGCAGCAGGCAACAGGCAGCAGGCAGCAGGCACGGAGAACAAAAGGTGTTGCAATTTGATTATGGAATCATAACCAAAAGCAAGATTTGCATTTCTAATGCGAATTTATATATAAATTGGTTATGAGGGCGCGACAAGTTAGCATAATTACAGTCAAGTGGAAAAGGCAAGGAGGCAAGGAAAGATTCAACTCAGTTGAAATTGTATAACGAATTCAGTAAATAAATTAAATAACTTCAATTAGTTTTTGAAAGGAATTTCCACTGAAAATTGTTGTTTAAAACAAGTTGTTCTAGGAACTGGAAAACAAAAAATAATTTACATTCTCTTGAAACTTTGAATAGAAAGAATAGTTTTAACTAATATTTTTAAATATTGCTAGGTAAATTCTTCTTAAATTGATCATTAAGCAATATTGCATTGGAAATTTATTTACTAAATTATTTATTGTGAGGACTTTTACAGTTTGGAGTCTGCTCAAATTGTTAATTTCGTTGCATTCTTTTCTTTTTTTTTTTTTTTTTGGTTTGGTTTGCAAATATCATTCAATCCATTTGCAGTTGTTAAGGGACTTTTCGCTTCCTTTAAGCAGATCATGGGATATAATTGTAAGTGCATTTTCCCAACGAGTTTCCATTTCTGACATGCCTCTGGCCAACGGAAGTTGGCCATTTTCATTTCCTCTCCACGCATTTTACATAAAAATCAGCTTGCTGTTGCCTTAATGCACATTTGTGTGTGTGTGTGTGTGTATGGGTGTGCGTGGTTGTGGGTATGTGTGTCTGCTACCTACCTTTGAGTTCGCTGCGAACTTGGAGTCGCACGTCGAAATGTAATTTCATGGCACACAAGTTTTTAATTAAATTTCATGGCAGACGGTACCAAAGCGAACTGAAGCAGAAGCAGAAGCAGGAGTAGCAGCAGCAGCAGCAGCAGCAGCAGCAGCAGCACAAGAAGCCAAAGCCAACTCGTAGGCAGCCTTTTAACATGCAATCAACAAACCACTCTGGCATGCATATAGGGCAACCTATGTAGTATTTATGTATATGCAGTTGATGTTTTTTACATTTATATGCATATATAATTGTATATAATATACAAAATATGCGAAAAAACGTGAGAGAGAGCGAGAGAGAGAGAGAGAAAGAGGGAAGAGAAATGGAGAATAAAAAATGGCACACAAAACTGCAGCCTTAATGCGTTTTTCAAGTGTCAGCCAACCAGTTGCAGTGGCAAGAGCAACGAAGTAGAATTGAGAGTAGAAGCAGCAGTAGAAGTAGGAGCAAAAATGTAGAGGGTGAACAATCATCGTCACATAATTTTATTAAGCTCTTAGCAAGACAGCGCCACAGGCCATAAACGTAGACGTAGTCGAGGTCTGAGTAGCCTTCTCTGCCTTTTTGTGGTTTGCAGGTTTCTTGGTTATTGCAACTGCAACATGTCAGCCATGAGCACCGACAGTAAATTGAAACTGATGGAGTTTTTCACATGACAAACTTTAAATCGAGTGGTTTTTGATCTATATAGAGATAGAGGGAGAGAGAAGGACAGAGAGAGAGAGAGTGCTCTTGGGAAAATCTTTAAAGGACTGTGCTTTAAGACCGTTTCCATCGTGTTTTTAATACCTTTTACTTACTGATCAGATACTTTAGGTTGTCGCAAAATCCCCGCAAATTTCAGATCGTTTCTTTTGTGTAATTTGCAGTTTTCTTTTTTTGTCAATTTCGTCATTGATTCTGTTGAAAGATATTTGCTTTGATACATTTCTTTGTTCCTCTGGTTACCGACATGCTCAAGTGGTTGACTGTAATTGCATCAACTTGACCTTCTGCTCTTGCTCGTTACTTGTTTTCGCTTTACTTGTTCTTGTACCAAGTATATTGATATTTATTTCATTAGCTTGTATATTTGGTCCGGGCATATCAAACAAAATTGTGGAACGTTGTCGTTGCCTTTGCCATTGACAGGAGGCAACGCAACGACACTTTGACTTTGTTTATGGTAAACAACAACCGACAATACATACAGTATTTGGCCTTCGGGCCTTCGACCGTGGGCGTGAGTGTATGGGTTTTAACGTGGATGGGTATGGGTCGTCGGCATGGGCATGGGCGTGGCTTTAGACTAATGCAATGCGCTGTCGCTGTCGCTGTCGCTGACGCTGTTGTTGTTGTTGGCAATAGTTCTTAGTCAGACGGCAGACAACTTGGTATATGTCTGCGGCATAGTTAGACATTACATCCACACATGCTTGTGGTGAGGGCGACGATATGGTATAGATAGGTGGGCAGTCAGATTGCCGGGCGGGGGGGGGGGGTGTTGGAACGAGGCACTTACAGGGAGCGCAACAAGTTATGCAGCCGCAATTAGTTGTGGCCTGTCCCAGACCCCGACCCCTGATTAAATTTCTTGGCATTAGTGCCAAAACGAAAGGCAGGCAAGGCATTCGAACCAAGAGAACGACAACACGGACGATGAATATGAGAGTTCAACATGCTGGCACGACACACGCGGCGTATGCGTTATGCAAACAATTTACCAATTTAAAAATATTAATGATGATGACGTTAATAAAATATTTTTGCATATTCTCAACTACATCTTCCACTTAGGTAAGAGAATTATATATGTATTCTATTTTCATGTACGATGAATTTGCTGAGAATTTTTCCATATTCAACCTAGCACATAGAGAGATGAGGATAATTTTTGATTTCATTTATTATGCAAATAGTTTCGGTCAGTGTTGACCCTGTGCTTAAAATAATAAAATTTCTCTCTCTCTCTCCCTCCCTCTTTGTTTCTGCCTGTGGGTGTGTGTGTGTGTGTGTGTGAGGCAACAAATTTATGTGGCAATTATCAACACTCTCGTATGGGAAGCCAAAAATTTCGACCCAAAAATATTCATTAAAATTTCCATTGTTTGCTCGATGAGATTCGAAATTTTTGTTCTCCTTTTCCTTTTTTGTTTTATTTTGTGGGACTTATCTTTAGTGTAATGTGTCTTCAGTGTCTCTTGTGTAAATTTAGAAATTTATAGTTATTTAAAAATTCATACAGGAATTTCTCTTTCTCTCTCTCTCTTTTTCTCTTGTGCATGTTGCGGCTCTTTTGTAGCCAAATATGAATAAATTATCTGAGCTATTGTTTGCTAGCTTGAAAAGTAACCAACAACCAGAGTGGAAGCTCCGTGTTAAGACTTTGGTCACAACCAACATGGCTAGCCATCCACACACACACACACACAATGCTGTGTGTGTGTATATGATATAGTTCTGGGCATTGTCTTAACTCAAACTCGAACCCCCGAACCCTTAAACATGCTGTTGACACGGCTTTTGTCATTTTCTGGTTATGGCCAAAAGCGTCCGGAAGCCATCCAAAAGCCTTAGAGTAAAGCCAAGGCAGACGGTGATGACTTTTGGTATGGACCACGATGAAACCATGACCAACCCATTTTATTTATGCTATATGACATAGTGTCCCTTTGATTAAAACATCATTTCTAAGAATATTGTAAGCCCATAAACAATTTTATGCACCTTTTGCTTTTTCATAGAATTTACTGTAGATGCATACAAGTTTCCTAGAACAAAAGTAAATCGAGAATTCGAGGAAAAGTTCCATTAACTAGTTTCCTAGAACAAAAGTAAATCAAGAATTCAAGCAAAAATATATAATGTCACAAACCACAAGAAAATAAATGTTATTTATGTCGTTCATTGAATAATATCTTATTATATATAAATATAAAAAGTCATCAACCCAATGTTATAGACGAAGTTGTGTAACTTTCTTTTAACGAGAAATGATTTTTTAACATGTAAGCTCTTGCAAGGACTTTTGCAGTGAAACTCAATTCAAGAGTTTTAATTGGCTTGCAGCGGGTCAACTTTATAACAAACCGGGCCCCTCCTCATCTACAATTGAAGTTTGTAGTAACAATATTTACAATTTGTTCTATATGATTTAAGTACCACTATTAAAAATCGATTGCGACCAAGTTATACTCAACTAAATAAATCATTTTATTGATCTTCTTTGTGTCGTTTACTTCTTTGTTGTTGTTCACTTAATTGCTTAAGAATATGATTGCAAAAAATATTACTCAAATATTGCTGTTAATTTAATTGTAACTATTTAATTGCCTTTTTGGTTTAAATTGCTCCTCAGGAAATATAAATTAATCAATCCGCCTTTGAGTTTATTTATTTGAGTTTCTTTTTGCTCTTCCTGAGTCCTGAGTTTCTTTTTGCACATCGAGCCGAGCATTTGCCCAGGTTGAACATTTGTGTAATTAATAACGGCCATGGGGGCCACGGAAATGCCATTGGGCGACCCGCTTAAATGATTAATGAAGCTAAAAATGTCAACTTTTCCACCTCCAGCCCATTCGGCCATTACGTTTCGTCTCCCTTTCCACCATTTAATCTCCCCGTATTGCTGCTGCTGTTAAGGTGAAGTTTTTGCACCTGATAAGGCAACAGAGTCAGCGCGCTGTCCATCAATTATTCATTAATCAACACTAAATACAGTTAAGTTGATATTAATTTCCATTCGCAATTAATTAAGGGTCAAGTTGTTGTTTATATACATTTATTATACATATATATGTATATATTAACAGATGTAGAAGAAATTATATCTTATATAGAAGTTGCAACAAAATTATCAATTTGCAACAATTGCGAAACGGTCAAAAAGTTTCTCAGCAATTGCCAAGCACACTGAAAGCAATAAGCAGTTGCCCCCCTTTTGGGTCATAAAACAAACAGCCAGTTTGTAGAGGGGGTGGCCACTCCCGCTTTTACCTACGCCCAGTTGCCACTCTGTGAAAATGCAATCAAGTTGCAGCTCAAATGGCCAGCGACAGGCAACGGCAACGGCAACGGCAATGGCAATGGCAACAGCAACAGCAACAAAAAGTGTCAATTGACAATGAAACCGAAATGTGACTACGATAAGGCAGGGCGGTCGAGGGGAAGGGGGGAAAGCAACGGGGCAGAGAGAGAGGGAGTCTAAGGATATAGTGGAGAGTCTGCTCAGTCACTCAGCAAGCAAGTGAGTCAGCATGAGACATAAAAATCCCACGGCCAAGTAAGTGAGTCTGCTTTTCGGTTAACGATTTGGCCATTTGGCCAAGCACTTTTATCCGCCACCTAGGAAGCCACCAGCCAGCAGCCAGCAGCTAAAGCTTCCTTCCAACTATTTGCTTCGCACAACTTTTGTTCAATCCAAACTTGTATCCTTGTGTGTTTTTATCCTCGCGTGTGTGTGTGTTTGTGTGTGGGTCTGCGTGTTAGTATGTGTGTGTTCGCCATCAGACATTTATGTAAAAGTTTTTGGCATTCCTTGGGCTCCCGCCGGAGCGTTCAATCTTCAGAGGCTAACTTAATTGAAATGCAGCATTTGCTTTTCCAAGAACTTCTTCGGTCGAGGAGGAATGCGAATGGGAGAATTGCTGTACTTTTGTGTGTAAATGTGTGTGTTGTTATGGATAATACCAATTATCCAGCGACCTAATTGAAAAGGTTCGCAGTGCAAGATGATCAATGGCCAGCATAAAGTGTAAAACAAATATAAAAGTAAACTCCCGAAATTAGCAACTCTCATAAAACAATTTTTCTTGACGGCATAACTAGTTCAAGTCGAAATCGATATAACTGCTTAGTCCCTCTACATATGTATATATGTATATATGTATGCGTGTAACGCTGTGTCAAACGTAAAGTGATTAATCGAATGATGCCACAAAATATCTTGATTCATACTCACGAATATAGCAAGAAGTATGAAAGTTTGAACTTTGGCTAATAAAATCAATTTAAGATAGTCGCGCCAACTACCAATATTGAGAATATCTCAAACAACATTACAAAGCTGACTTTAAAGTCGAGACCGTCCATCTATGAAGTCAATTTTTGCATTTTCAAATGTTCAATTCGGCACAAAATCGACACATTTTGACTCATAGGCGATGAAGTAAATGCTTTTAAAAAGATGTTGAATGAATTTTGCATTTTGTTTTACTAGAAGCAGTTGCTTGTCTAACCTACTAGCACTCAGTTTAATAGACAATTTTATCTCAAATTTATTTTTGTTTATTTGATTTGGCAGACGATATGCTGTTTGTGTATGATGCAAATGAATTTCATAAAATTTTAAAAGTTTATTCATGTTTTAGATTTTAAATTTTGTGTTTTTCTGCTGACTCTGCTAATTGTTGAATATTCAACTAAAGTTTTTTTTTTATCGAATTTGTTTGAAAATGATTTGCTAAAATTGTTGCAGCTTAGAATACATTTTCAGTGATTACAATTGCATTTTATACGGCCAACTGACATGCGAGTGGCACATTTAACAGCACACATAGAACATGCCAACAATAACAAAGTGCACTTTGACAGGCACCAACTGCCTTGCCACCTCTCCCTCTTCCAGCCACCCTCATACATGGACACATGGACAGGCGACAACCTCGCCGCCTATCCATTGGATCACACAATTTTTAGGCAATTATTTACTTTGCTTGCTCCGCACAAGCCCGCAAAGCTTATCTTGACAGCCATTAAATGGCCGCAAAGCGTTTGGAATATGTGATTTATATGTACATGTGTGCGTACATATATGTGTAGGCATGTGTGTGTGTGCGTGTGTGTGTGTGTGTGTGTGTGGGCTGGCGTGTGCGTGCATTTTTAAGAGGAAGAAGACCCCAAGCTAAACAGTGGCAGAACGTGACCAGAGATCCCTGCAACGGCCTTCTAATCTCGCTTATCTCGCGACTTTTTCACTCTTGTTCTACCCTAACTCTTACTCTCTTTCGGGCAGGGAGAAATGCCTCTCTCGCTCTCTCTCTCTCTCCCTCTCTCTCTCTTTCTCTCTCTCTCTCTCTCTCTCTGTGTGTGGTTTTCTCTTTGCATATATGTATCGCTCTGTTTCGGTGACTGTGTCTATCATTTTTATCGCCTTCGGGGAGCTATTTAGTTTATTGACCCATTCTAGATTCTAGGTAAAAGTTTACATGCCTAGCAATTTGTTTAGCAGGCCATAAATTTTCGTTTTGCTCCCTTCTCAACAATTTTGGCCTGGCTAAATCGAAAAAGGGCAAATGGGAACAAGGGAAATTATTGAACGATTTTCATGCAAGTTAATTTCCAGTTAAAGTTGAGATTGCCATTTGGTGGGTGTGTGGGCGGAAATTCTATAAATAGTCAAAGGTTTCCATCGCATGATAGATGACTTTCGCTCTTTACACTTGGCTAATAATAGCAATACAGGCAAAACCATTCACTGGAATCCTTTGCAAGGATGCTTTCATTAAACATTTTTGTTTCTGCAGCTGCTGCTGCTGTTCATGGTGATGGTGATGGTAGTTATCATGTTGAAGCTGGCAGGGTACACAAACAATATATTGACATTTCATTTAATTACGAAAGTGGGAGAAATGAAAGCGTGAAAGATTTGACCTTTTAGTCGGGCCCATAAATAAAGTGAACGTACTGCGAGATGGGTTTGAGACTTATTTTACGAG
Organism: Drosophila nebulosa; assembly: GCA_024703675.1. Classification (NCBI taxonomy): domain Eukaryota; kingdom Metazoa; phylum Arthropoda; class Insecta; order Diptera; family Drosophilidae; genus Drosophila; species Drosophila nebulosa. The sequence continues at coordinate 10,441,569 of JANFPS010000004.1, read as the reverse complement.
GTGAATACTAAATACTGGCTTAATATCTACAATTTTGGTTTAAGTGAGGATTTATATTTATTTTATCCCTGATTTTGTAACAGGCTGAGTAGCTTGAGTTAAATCACTGTTAAAATAGGGAAAATATTTGCAATTAATACCACTTTTATTTACATAAACTAATTGTCAATAATGAAAACTATGATTGGCTAGCTTAGATGGGTAATTGTTGAAGTTGGTTGTATTTTTAGGCCTTAGAACTTTTCAAATGAATCTCGCTACCCATAAACTTTGACCTTCGCTCCATGCATCTTAACTTGCGGCTGCCATCGGAAACAGGTTTCGCCGGAAATGTCATCAACTGGAGATTCGTCTTGTTGTTTATATACATACACACACACATACAAATACTTTCTTTTTGTTTTTTTTTTGCTGACATGTATAAACAATTTTCAATGTTTATCAAAATGGCTGCAAGATGACTATTAAATGTTAAAGTTAAGTCCGCTGACTTTGACTGAGGTGGGCTTTATGCAAATCCTTGCCACGCTCGCACACCACACACACACACACACACACATACACTAAGTCATATACACACTCATACAGAGAAAAGTCTAAACGGCAAAATGCTACTAAGCCCACTTACTTACAATTTAGCAGAGCAAAATTGAGTAGGCCAGAGAAGAGAGGAGAAGCGCGGAGAATCATATTGCGAAAACGAGAGTGTAAAAAATTTTTGCATACATAAAACGACGAGCAAAAGAAGCAAAAAAAAAAAAGGAAAAATGAAACACAAAACACAAGAACAACAAAATGAATCCAGCTTTATAGCACGCACACACACACACACACACTCAGTTACTCACATATACATATACATACTTGACTTGATTCCGCAAGTGCCTTAATAGTGTGCGTGAGCGTATGTGTGTGTGTGTGAGTGTGTACGAGTGTGGACTACTTTCTTGCGGGCGGCACAAAATCCAATCAACATAACGAGCTACAAGCGCCGCTGAGCGGCATAAAACGCAAAAATATATATATATACATAGAGATATATATGTATGTGTGTGTGTGTGTGTGTGTGTTCCACTAGATATTTGTGTGCATGTGTGTGTAGATTGCACACAGCATGTTTCACACTGCGAGAAATTACATACACACACGCACAGATAGAAACAATTCAAGCTAAGCCTAGGGTGAATAAAAAACAATATAAAAAATAGGATTTGATTGCTAAAAGAATTTTCAAAGATTTCATATATATTTTACTCATTACTTAAGCCACACACAATAAATTCCATGCAATTCGCATTCTTTGCGACCGACTCGACTCTTAAATTAAAGCTCGAACGAATTTTCATCGAGCTCTTAACATTACAACTAAATTGTGGCTTACTAAAAAGATTAATTTTCAATTATTATGATTATTATAGTAACAATTAATTCTAAAACGAATTTTAATGTTTAGGAGTGCAGCAGGAATTAGCTTAAGCATTATTTGTTTTTTTTTTTTTTTGTTAAATACAAAATAGTGAAAGAGTATATCATTATATATTAACCCACTTTGTAAATGAAAGAATTTTTGATTCAGTCAATTTGTGTCTTCATTCTTTTAAGCGCTCCATCTCAATCGCTAGTTCAATCTGTTCGTTTCGAAATAAATATATTTCTCATCGGTCCGTTACCAAATATATGTATATATGCACAGCATTCATATACATACATATACACATACATACATATTAATGTTACGTTCATTCAACTTAGCGCCTGAAACGGCAACTGGAACTGCAACTGCCACTGAGGTAGACAAGCGTTTGTTTTTGTTGTTGGTTGCAGAAACTGTGTCGACTTGGAACACACAAACAAATGAAATAAAAGTAAACCCATTTACACCACATTGGGTGCAACTGGAACTGGGGACTAGAGCCAGAGCCAGAGCCAGAGCCAGGGCCAGAGACAGGGACTGGGACTGGGATTGTGGCTGTGTGGCTATGTGGCTGAGTCTGGCGGTGGGCAATGGCGCCGACTGCTTCAGCTTGGCAAACGGCAAATGTGGGACATTTGGCAGTCACAGGCGCATTGTTAACTTTCTTTGACAGCGGGCCAAAAAAACAAGAAAAAAAAAGAGAAAACGCAAAACAACAATAATAATAGCAATGGTAGTAAAGGGAGGACCGCCCGGGTCCATGTCCTGAGCTGTTTGCTATTTTTTGTAGTTGTTACTGTTCTTGTTGTTGCTGTTGTCGTTGTTGTTTTTCGTATCATTCAACAACAACCCAACTGCTCTCTTCTGTAGGCGAGTGTATCTCTGAGTGCGTTTGTGTGTGTGTGTGTATGTGTATGTGAGTATTTATGGCACAAAATTGCAGTCACAGCAGCAGCAAATTAACACAGCACGAAATACGTTGATTTCACAGCCTGTTGCCTGGTCCTGGTCCTGGTCCTGGTCCTGACCAGGCCGGCCCACCCATTTGGTCTCCCATTTGGACAAATTGATTATTTGCATAGTTCTCGAATGAGAATCGAAATGGGACTCGAAGCGGTCATGGCCATCGTACACATATACATATATACACATAAAGGAATGGGCGTGGCATGGTCCCATTTATACCACACGCACTTATCGTCCATGCACAGCACGTCGGCAACTGAAGTGCAGCAAAAATGCTTACAAAAGGATTAATTCGATTCCAATATTCCGCATACGAATTACGCATTTTGGCGAGCCGCATCCGAATCCACCCATCACCCGACCTCACTCACTCCTCGCTCCACACCCATTGGCCCCGTTTGAACGGAGTCCTTGCATCTCGTTGTTGCAGCTGCTGCATGTGAGAAGATATTTCGAACTCACATTGCCATTGTTCAATCGCATTGTTTTTAAATTCTTTCTGGCCAAATTTCAGCAAAAGGGCTTAGAGCAATGGGAAAAACCATTCGAAATATTTCCAAAGGCTAGTGAAGAGTTCCTGTGAAAGATATAAGGATAGAGAGAAGAACATATCTTTGTTGCCCCCAAGTTTCCCCATGGTTTATTTACATATACATACGTAAGCAACAATTGTTTTATTCGTGAAATTCCCACATAGAATTTTGGGATAATTGCGTTTTCATTGGCATTTAATCCTTGTCTAATTTGCATTCCATCGATTTTCAATTCACAATTTCATTGGAAAATTATACGCCTAAAATAGTATGCAGTTTAAACCACAAACTAGAATTCTAATTATAAAAATTAAATTCTAATTGATTCAACTATCCTTCTAACTGTCTCTTTATTGGCATTTAAGAGAGAGAGAGATTAAATAGACATTGCAATTTCTGTTTAGCATTGAAATGGCCCAAGAAGGCAGAACTATTATTTGTGTGTGCGCAAACTGGAAACTTCAATTTCAAGGTGTTTAATTGGAAATATGAACTTTAACTGAGGAATGAGGAAACACAATTGAAAGCGATTTAGTGAGTCGTATTAATTTCTGGCATTAATACTGAGTTAACCTTTACGTTTCGTATGACTTACAATTGTTAAAGGTAAATAGCTGGCTGAAAATGTATTAATTAATTGTTAGTTGTGGCTTTGAACGATAAAATCTAAGCAAATCGATATGCAAAATAATGACAATTTCGTCAAGGACAATGGCAAAAGGAAATTGCAAGAAAATCATGATGGATATGGAGCGCTATTAAACTTGTTTTTAATACTCTTTTAACATCTTTTCAGCTATCTCACCACACACACACACGCACACGCTCACACGCTATATAGACACGCTCACCTGCATTTTATAAGAACCACACCTGGATCGACTCTCAAAGGACTCCCTCAAGCACTCGCACATCTCTGGCCTAGCCATGGGCAGCGGACATTATTTCTTGGTGATTTTCTACTTTGCCAGTCTGTGCAGTGCTTCACTGTAAGTATCACAAAATGAGAAACTTTACCAGAAGATCAAATTAACAACAATCCACTCACTCGCATATACAAACGTACTTAATGTAGATGCAACATGTATATACATATATGCCGCTTCTATATATAATTTTATGCCATTTTAATTTCCTTTTCCCATTTTTTTTTTTTTTTTTTTTTTTTTTTGTGAAAAGCTCTTGTTATGTTTGTTTCACAATGCTCTTGTGGCCATGGACAGGCTGCTCGAAATTCAATTTACATATAATTGCCGTTAATTTGAAAGCCAGAACCACGCCCATGTTAAAAACATACACACTCAAACTCACAGACACACACACATGCATTCTTTTGAAGTAGTTGCTCTGTAGTCCACAAATTGTAGATGAAATTTCTTTTGACTTATCCGCCTTCCATTACACTATTACAAATTTTAATTTCCATTTCTGATTATTATAAACGAATAGCATTATCAGAACATGCATAATTCAAATATAATTAATTAACCATGCGCAAATTTTTGTCGGAGCATAAATTTTGGAATTATTTCGACTCAAGTCGAGGTCAGAGTCAGAGTTGCTAATAATGATAATGACTTTGCCTGGGCTAAGTGATAAGTGCGACAGTGTATAATAATGACACTTTCACTCCAATTTGTATATAACAACAAAAACAACAACAACAACATTTTGCTGTAAATTTATGCAATCAAATTCAAGTAAAAACTCACTTTTCTTTCAAGCAAATGTTTTTTCCAAAACTACTTCAAAAAAATAAAATAATAAGAAGAAAATTATAAATATTTTTAACAGATACACTATAAAGAATTTTTTCAAAAAAAAAAAAAAAAAAAAACCAAACAAACTTATTTCAAAATTAAAATTATACCGTTGCGTACCTATCCATATCCTGATTTCAGAGCAAATAATGCCAAAATAAATTTCCGAGAAAAGGAGAAAAAAGTGTTAGATCAAATTTTAGGTGCAGGCAAATACGATGCCAGAATACGACCATCGGGAATCAATGGCACAGGTGAGCAAAACTATAAAAAAAAAAAAAAAAAAAAAAACAAATCAATTCTACCAAAACGAAAACCAATTACAATATTCTATCAATTATTGGTCCACACTTATTCCTAGCTAATGTAAGTCTTATTTCTATTTGAACGATTCCACCTATAAGATAGCTTAGACTAAAGCAAAATTAATAATACACAGAGCAACAGAAACAGAAACTGAAACTGAAAAATTAAGCCTTGTTCTTAACACTAGTTAGTTAAACAAAACATAAACAAAACCAAAATCCTACACAAAAAATCTCAACTATTAAACTAAACTCTATGCCAGATGGGCCCGCCATAGTCAGAATCAATCTATTCGTACGCAGTATAATGACGATTAGTGATATTAAAATGGTAAGTTCTATTCAGAGAAAAAGAACCATCATCAAAAACAATAATCTGAATCTGAATCAAAATCTAAAACTATTGATCAGACCCACTCTGTACCCTTTTAATATTAATCTTCCTGGCTCATCATACCATTTCCATCCAAGTAGATATTCCTCATAGTTATCATATATGCAATGCATACACAAAACTAAATATTATAAATACAAAGTTCTTGTTTCAGTTCAGTTAGTTCGTTAGCCCTTATATGCTCCTTCTACTATCTACAACCTAACTTATCGCCATTACTTCTCTATAAAAACACAATTCGTTGGCTATAGTTATTATTTCGTTTCGTTTTCGCTTTCCTTTCCAAAAGAAAGTTCTGTTAAATTCATTTTACAATTTCGTGAAATCTTACAAAAAGCTTTCGCATTTATAATCGAAACTCGAATCCTTTGGTTATAAGCGCTATTCATAAATAAATCGAATGACAAGCCAAAACTTCTTTTAATTCTGTTTTGTTTAGTTAAAATTTCGTTATTTTTTCCTCCATTCACAAAAACAACAAAATCACAACACCAAAAACCATTTTTGTCTCTTTAATGTTGATACGAAAAATTGTTGCCTACTTTTTGGCTAAAAAGTTAAAAACGCGAGAATAAAATTTTTCAAAATTGAGAAATTTTTGTTCAATAAAAATTTCAAGTTTGCTCTCATTTAAATAACTGTTTATTCCCCATATTTTCAAATATCTAATTATACATAATTAATTAAACAAGATAAATAAATGTATCTCCATTTTAATTACACATAAAGTTTTGATTTCATTTCGAATCATTATTATAGTTTTTTTTTCTCTCTCTTTTTATTGTGTTGGTTGGATTGTTTGTTGTGTCATGTTGACTTTTACCGCAGCAATATGACATCATTAAAAATGTAAAAGCCACATAAATATTGAACAAAAAACGTAGACTCAACCACATATACACAATCGCACACACACACACACACACAACCAGCGGTCAATAATTATAGTAAAATTATATATCTCAATATATATATATATCTCTGTCAGATAAGTTTTAAAGCATACATATCAATTAGTAAAGCCAACTCACACACTCTCTCTCACACACACACATACACACACACACACAAACAAACTCCCCGATTAACACCATTTCATGTTCATTTATTTTATTATTCCTTTATGCATTTCTATAGCAACAACATCCGAACAACCCCTCCCCTTACACCCCTCTTATGGGCTCACTTCCACTTCTTTGATCATTCGCTTTTTTTTATGTTTCATGTTTGTGTTTAGCATCTATTTTAGCTTAACATTTAGATATAAGCTATGAAGGGAAACCTTATCTAACTTAGCTTAAGCCGGAACTAAACAACAGTTAAAATATTTATGTAGTAAGTAAGGCAAAAGTCATAAAACAAAAACGCATACGAAACAGAAAAACAGAAAAACTAAAACTTTATTACAGACTAAAAGAAAAGCCCATAAATGGAGGAAAACACACAAATGTGGTGGGCCATAAGAGAGAGTTTTTAAGTTTACCAAGGGTGTTGCCCTGCCCAGCCCCTTTGTTGTACTTAGTTTTGTGGTCTTTTTTGGTTGACTTACATATATTAAAATCGGTACAAACTATGTGTATTATCGTTCCTCCAGATGGTCCCGCTGTTGTGCGTGTCAACATATTCGTTAGAAGTATTTCGAAAATCGATGATGTAACAATGGTAAGTGCGCGAAAAGCAAACCAAACAAACAAAACCAAAAACAAATTTAACACAAAATTCCAGAAGTTCTCAATTCTCAATAAGACACTTACTCCCCCTCTAAGAGGGTGTGTCCATGTCCAGGTCGTTCAGTCTGTTGTTTACTTTGTTAACATTTCGCCCCCTGAATTTTCTCCACAACTCCATCTCTACTCAGTTAGGGCCCTCTCCTTCCCTCGGCCCGCCCCTCTTAATATTTGCCTGTCTCTCTCTCTCTCTCTCTCACTCTCTCTCGGTGAAAGGTTATTCTGCTGCATTTATATATACATTTTTATATAATATACTAACTTTATCTGATATTGGAACATACATATTAATGGTTTGACTATCGATGTGATATGTTTTATAATTATAATTTTTTGTCTTACTTTAACTAAACATTTTTAAATTAGCCTTTTCAATTAGATTTTTTTATTTTCGTTTGCATTGGAAAGTAATCCTTAGTTTCTCCATTTCGAAAAAGTAAAAACAATTATAACAATCTATACAAACAAAAATGTCTTTTTGGATCTCTCTAACGCTCTCCTCCCTTTGTCTATCTATCTCTCTCTATCAATCACTGTCTATATGTAAAAAATTAAACTTAATTTTTTCATTTTCTACAACTCTCTACCTCTCTCTGTCTCTCCATTGCTCTCCTTCTTTCTATCTGTCTCTCTCTCTCTCTCTCTCTTTCTCTGTGAATTGTAATAAATTTATTAAATTTCAATTAATTGTTAAAAATCCTCAATCGAATTTGAATATACCTACATACAACATTTTATTTAATTAATAAAAAGAAACTTTTGCTAAAATTCATAAATAATAATTTGAAATAATTTTATTTTTGATTATTGATGCTATTCAGTGTACTTAGAAAACCCTTAATCAAATGTAAACTAACAAAACAAAAATCATGCAAAATTTAAACAAAAATGTCAAGTGTTCATTTTTTATGTGTGCTTTGGACGTGTGTTGGTTGAAATCATTTAAATTAAAAAAACAAAACACAAAAAAAAAACAACGATTTCCACTTTTTTTTGTAGTTTATTTTCTCTATTAAATTTAAAAAGTTAAAAATAAACTAACTCCAAATATTTATTATTAAAATGAAACGAAAAGGTGCATAATCAATTGAAAATGTGTGGCATGCATTTTCAATAGACAAAACATGAATGGATAAATAAATTAGCTACGAATTGGTAGAGCAAAATCAAACCCCAATCAATGTTCCTAATCAAATTGATTTTTATTTAAATAAAATATGTTTAAATTATTGTAGTTACACACATAATGAAAGAGAACTCTTTCTTATATTTCAAATGAGATCCATGCAGACATTTTTCCAAAATTTAAATCATTTGATTTCTACATAAAATTGATTTACTTTTTATTTTTGTCCAAGTTGATTTTCATTATACATACATTTCGTGCACACATAAAATCCATAATTAAAATTAATATCTAAGAATTGTCTAAGGTAATTTCTAAGTTCTTACTTTAAGTCGTAAGCCTCAACTCAAACTCAACTATGAAAAAAAAAAAATTACAAACGGCAACAAATTCTCATCAAAAGCCAAATTGAATTTTTAGCTAATATGGCAACAATTGTGCAAGTCAACATGTTTCTGCGCTCGATATCAAAAATCGACGACTATAAAATGGTGAGTCCCGACTCGATCAAAAAAACTCCAAATGAACACAAAAACAACAATACAACAACAACAGCAAGAATTCCGCTTACTCACTTTGCTCTTAATGTGCGTGTGCGTGTGTGTGTGTGTGTGTGTGTGTGTGTGTGTGTCTAAATAAAAACCAACCAACTAAACTAATGGATATAAATTAATGTATGTATGATATGACTGCCAAAACAATATCGATATAAATCAAACTCTTTGTCTACATATGTATGTATGCGTGTATGTGTGTGTGTAAATCAAGAATACATTTCTAAACAATTACTCTATGTAAATTATTTTAAACTTAAGTCAAAGAGTTTGGTTGTCCACCAAATTTATTATATCGTTGCAGTGTCGCTGGACAATACGATTTGACTAAATCTAAATATAAATGTCTCCAAAATAAACCAAAAAGTATAGAAAAATTCTGTTGAATTGGAGAATATTTACTTATTTTGAACAGCCTCTGCAAGGGTATAAAATCAATATGTAAATTAATGATTGTACATTGTAAAAATTGAGTTTTTTTAAATGATTTCTGCTTTGACTTTTTTGGTTTTTCGTTTTCGCCAAGCCACTGCTGAATGAAGTCAACGAAAATCGAATAGGTTAGATTAATTTTTAGTCTATTTAAGTGAGTAAATTGTGAATTAGGTTATCTATAAGTTAGCCGCCACCACTGCAAACCAGAAAAAATATGCTCATTGAAACTCACTTCACTTTTGCCTTTCATCAAGTTTTCAGTTGTTCTCTTCTTAACACTTTTCTTTCTACTTATTATATATTGACTTTCCCAAAATCCCAAAAACAGCATCAGTACAAAAAAGAAATCTATTTGAAAACAAAAGAAAATGCTTACCACACATGCAAAAGTATCTCAAACAGAAGAACATACAATATACTTTTACATTATAGTTTAGTTGAAGTACAGAAATCAATTGAAACAAATATGAACAGGTCTAACTGTAAGTACGAATTAAGAGAAACAAAAAACATTTACCATTGCCATAACAATTCACACTCATTCGCATTATGATTCAGTTTGGATTAGCGAAAAAAAAACCACAAAAAAATGACGTAAACTGTTTTGACAGCAATGGAAAATCAATGAAAATGTCATACGCCATAAAAAAAATGTCAGTCATTTGTTATAATTATTCAACAATTCATTGGTTTACATTCGCCACTCTATCAAATTGAAAAAGAGTTTGTTTTAAAATTGTTTTTTTCCGAATCACAATTACAATCAGAAAAGAGTTCGCATAGTTAATTCATTCAAATCACTAGGTTCCATAGGAATTTTCTATTCATTTTTCTTTCTTCAAATTAGAAACAATTTTTATTTAGCTTTATTTAAACAATTTCTCGACTTTTGAATACGCATTTTTAAGCATGCCCTTGACCTGAGCATGGTTTTACTCAATTATAAGATGAGACCTGGGGAAGCAGCTCTTATAAAAATACAATTAATTCGTTGGCGATTAGTTTACCACAGTTTTAAGTTCCCAAACGTCATCGAGTTGGGCACTGAACAAAATTCGTATATTAACTTGTTTAAATTTGTTGTATTCTACCTATATTATTTGGCCTATATGAATGGTAATTTAAATTGGCAGCAGTTTACAATTAAATTTATTTTTAAATTACTTGAAGGCATTTAGGGCATTTGTCTGTATGCGTACATTTGATTGCCTATCCAACTTCACATGTTTCACATGAATCAACGAATTTTCTGTTAATAAATCGAGCAGACTTCAATGCCACAGACTTTATTGCAGTCAAGCCTTTGATGCCTTTTCAATAAGCCAACTTCGTAGATATGAAATGATTTTCGGCACTTGCAGGACCTTATTTCAATTTAGAAAATCAATCAACCTCAACAAACGAAGGCTTACTACATTTGTATTAGATTTTTGTAATGAATATTAAACTTATTTTTCCGTTATTAAAAGCTGGAGAGAATTTATTTTATTTGAAATCAAAACTAAATATACATAAATTTAATATTCAAATCGATTGCATGCAATGTCTGTAAGTTTTAAGGTATTTGCTAAGCTCTCTAATGAAATATGTTTTTAGGTATTTTCAAACTAAATGTTCTACTGTATAATCACGTACAAAAAGGAAACGTATGTATCCTTTGGCTTTGCCTGATGTTCGCTTGTCTCCTTGCTTGCCTAGTTATTTTTCGTTTTTGCTTGTATTGCTTGCCTGTTGCCTGATGCCTGTTGTCCTCCTCCTCCTGCTCTTCTTCACTTTTTGCTTCGTCATGCGAATTCTATATAAATTTTCTATGTTGTACATGTTTATTTTCTATTTTCGTCACGTTGTCCATTTATTGCTTGTGATTTTTGTATGCAACTCGTTCAATGCATCTGATAATGATGTTGATGTTGATGTTGGTGATGAAGATGCAGACGAAGCGGTTGTTGCATGCTGCATTTTGTTGCATCTTGGAGCAAATATGAAATATTTATTTGTCATGATAATAACTAACTAAACAATGGAAAAAAAAAACGACTACACGAAATATATGAAAATCAAAATAAATTGCTCAGCATTTGTTTCACTAGCAGAGAAGCTAAAATGACAAATTGTCCTTTAAACATATATCTCTATAAATATATATATATATATATCTACTATATATACAATACATACATAAACAAGTATATAAGCATTTATATAATTGCAACTCAAACTTCGCCTCGTCATGCCACGCCTTGCTCGCTCTTTTCATACCTCAAACAACAATCTCTAGAGCCCTTCCAACAAAACCAAAATAAAAAAAAAAACATCAAAAACGAACGAAAATAAATCAAAATCCAAATTCAAAAGCCCCTCGAAAACAAAATCTCAATAATAAAACAAAAAACAAAATTGAAAAAAAATAGCGAAAAGTAATCGCTGAAAAGAAAATTCCTCCTTTAATTCGACAAAGCGAAATTTGCATCGTAGTTCAAATTGAATTGAGAGAAAAAAAATCTATCATTGAAGAGAGCTTGTTAACTTCGTCTACTAATGAGAATTTGTATTTTTCCAAACCAACTCCACCCACTCCAACCTCACCAACACTCCACCCCGATATCGTCCCCCAACTCGGCACTCTGCAGGAGTACAGCGTACAGTTAACCTTTCGTGAGCAATGGACGGATGAACGTCTAAAATTCGATGACATACAGGGTAAGTCTGAACAAATGGAAAACCGAAAAGCCAAAATTGAAAAGAAATGAACTCAAAGAAAGAGAAGGCAGCACTTGAAAGGAAAATTTTAATTTGTTTTCACTTTGTTTTGTGCAGGTCGCCTGAAATATCTTACATTGACGGAGGCAAATCGCGTCTGGATGCCCGATTTGTTCTTCTCAAATGAGAAGGAGGGCCATTTCCACAATATCATCATGCCCAATGTGTACATAAGAATTTTCCCAAATGGTTCAGTGCTATATAGTATACGTATATCCCTGACATTGGCGTGTCCAATGAATTTGAAACTTTATCCACTGGATAGACAAATCTGTTCGCTACGCATGGCGAGTTGTGAGTAAAAACTTCTACCTTAGTCCAAGCGGCTTGCCCAAAAAAGTATGCTACAAATTATCCCCTTAAATCTCTTCTCAACGCATTTAGATGGCTGGACCACCAACGATTTGGTGTTTCTTTGGAAGGAGGGCGATCCAGTTCAAGTTGTAAAGAATTTACACCTACCTCGCTTTACACTGGAGAAGTTTTTGACTGATTACTGTAACAGTAAAACCAACACGGGTACGTTCGCTCTCTCTATTCACATACTACATTCTTCAAAATTATTAAATTAAATTACTAGTCCATACTCCACTATTTAACCATATAAATTTATATATTTTTTACTCTTTCATTTGCTTTACGCTAAATGATTAAACAAATTTTAGTTTCGCTTTTGAAAACTGCATGTGTTGAATACAATATTTAGTAATAAAAGTTGGTAACATATCGAAGATGCGTTTAAACAGAACCATAAGCACTTTCATACTCACACAATCACACTCGCACACACTCTCTTACACACACTCATACACATCATAAAACGATGCCGTTTACACATGCGCCATTTCAATGAGCATATCGCTTGGGTCCCCTGTTATCAATATTCCGAATCGCATAAGAACCAAGTTTTTACGACGTAATTCATGCACACACACACACACACACACACAAGCATATTTACACACTTGCACACCTGCACACTCACACACATACACCGACACAGCGACACATCGTTTAGCTTGCCAGGTTTTTATGAGCACTTTCAAATTTGCGCGCGCTTTTTAAGTAAATGTTTACCTTGGTTGGCTAGAGAACTATTCCATTGAGTCGAGACTCAAAGGCAAACGACAAACGACAATGGCAACTACGAAAACGGAAAATGAAAATGAAAGAAAATGGGCAAAAGCCGTACGGAAAGTAAATTAATCGAGGAAATTGTCTGCGACGTTGTTTAAACTTGCACAAAGACGTTGCACAATGTCGATAAGGATCATAATGAAGAATGACGACGACGACGACGACGATGATGATAATGATGATCATAATGAAGATGATGATGATGATGGTGGCAATGCTGATGTTGATGTTGTACGGCGTGTATGACGATGAAGCACCAAGAAAGCAAACAAAGAATGCAGGGGATTTTTCTACAAGTTGGCAAATTGTGTGTCAGCATATTTAGAATAGATAGAACAAACAGCAAAGCATTTGATTTCGTTTACTTAAGACTTTTCAGGCTTTCAGTTTGTTTTTTAACTTTACAAGTGGTGCTAAGTGCATCCAAGACATTCTTCGCTCTATCACAGATCTCAAAATGGATTCATAAAAACTGAAATTACACTTATTTTCCAAACTTCTCTTAAGCGAGTAAAACTAAATTCATTCCATATTGTCTCTCACGAAACTATCAGTGCATTGGTAGCCCGTTTAACTAATTTATGCGTTTACTCTGTTGAGTTAGTTGATGTTGCAGTTAAAAAACAACAGAAATTTCAATTGATTGTATTACTTAAGTCTCTCACCAATACATTCTTTAGTACAGGTTATTTACTAGACTTATAAATTGTTTTGAAACCCATTTAGTTGCATTAGAAAACCATATTTAAGATTTAAGATATTAAGACTCATCCAACCTTTCATTCGATTCCCCATTCATTCTCCAGTTCAAAAAACGATTACAGCATGAGCCTAAAAATCATTTACCCCAAGTTAATCAATTTCCATTTAATTATGCATTTACTTACTTACATCAAATTTTAGAAGTTTTGGTAGTTGTTTGCAAAAAACTTAGCTCACATAAAGTTTTTCAATTTAATGTCTAATAATTCTTCCTATGAGAACTTTTCATATGGAAATGTATGAAATACATGCATATGATAAATCGAGGAGTTGCATAAAGTGAAATGCCAGAATGCAATTCCAGCCAGAGCGTCCCAACAGATTCCAAGAGAAGTCAGCAATTTGATTGATGATGATGATGATGATCTTCATACAAATGCTGATGCCATTGATGGCTCCCGTGGGCAAATAAGTGTGGAGATTGGAGTCCTGGCCGCAGTGTGAAATCTGCCAGATGCGAAATGGAAAGCCAGGCAAATAAACCACAAACAGCCCAGCTGAAACGCAAATACAAATATAGATACAGCTACAGCTACGAATGCAGATACAAGCAGAATGCGAAAGAAAACTGAGAGAGTAAATTTATTAAGAACAAACAACAAGAACAAAAGGGAAAAACCAAAAACAAGTAAAAATCAAACATGAAAAATATGAGAATGTAAAATCATAAACAACTTTGTCTTGAAGAGTATGGAACGCTTTGCCAACAAATTAACGGAAATGAAGCACAACATAAAAAAAAAAGACAAGCAAAGGGGGCGTGGCCCCAAACTCACATATGCCTCTAAAAGAGGGGTGGGTGTGGGTGTGGAACGGGGCGTGTTTATGGCGGAAATAAGCGAAAAATACAACGACAACAGCAACAAAACACAAGCCGACGAACTTCATTTCCGTTAAGATTTTTGTTGCCAAAAAAAAGAACACAAAAAAAATTACATACACCCCCCAAAAACTCAAAACGCAAAAAGATTAAAAACAAAAATTGAATTGATGTTAATACTTTTTGCCTATGATGCAATTTCTTTATAATTTTACTTTATGATTTTCAACTCTCTGAGTGTCTCCTTCTGTCTCCCCACCCTACTTTTTTTTTGTTTTACCAATCCAATTTGGAGATAGTGCGGAATGATGTAAGCAGGAATTGAATTGAAATGATGACAAGTTATACAGACTTATATAACATATTAAACACTGTATTCCTAATTATCCCGAACCCACTTCATATTCATCCAAATTGAGGTCAAAGATTTCAGAAACTTATGCATCAAACATTACGTTTTCTTAAGCATCGATTGTTACTTTTTTCGGATCGTTAAGAACTCAAATGCCAAAAAACTTCGACACAATCTTTTCTGTATTAAAAATCAAACAACCTGATTCAGTTTTTACGAAACGTTTTTCATAAACATTCTTTACTGTGGCATGAAAATGTTAAGCCATGAAAAGAATTTGCCGAAGTTCTAGTTTTCTGAGTAAAGTTCCTGAGTATCGCTTTTTAAAAGCAAATCACCTTGTTGAGAACAACAAAGAGCTTAACCTGTGTCGTAAAGCTGGCCTGTTGTAGATAGTAAGTTGATTGAATGTTGTGGTTTAAGTCTGGTACGCGATTCTGCACCTGAAAAGGCCCTCTTATCAAAGTCAAACAGTTTTGGTTTTAAGCAACCGATTCATGGGAACTAAACCACAAAGCAAGTCAGTTTGTGTAGGCTTTTGAGATTAATTCAGTGCAGGTTCTTCTCGGAATCCCTAATTCAATTTGTTGCCATTCGTGGAAATTTCGCACTAACTTTAAATGGGATTTTGTATTCCTGTAAATACATTTTAAGCCTTATTCTCCTCACTTCCCGCGTCTTTGTGCATACATATGAATATTTTTTGGTTCATTCTTTGTACATAAAAAGGAAACTGCAAAATTTTTATAAAATGTTTATAAATGTGATTAAATTTGATTTG
This sequence comes from Drosophila nebulosa, assembly GCA_024703675.1. NCBI lineage: Eukaryota > Metazoa > Arthropoda > Insecta > Diptera > Drosophilidae > Drosophila > Drosophila nebulosa. The sequence continues at coordinate 10,425,743 of JANFPS010000004.1, read as the reverse complement.
ATTTTATTGTTTTTTTTTTTTTTTTCTTTAGTTTTTTTTTATTATGTGTTGGCAAAATTTCAAAAGCATTTTTTTTCCTATTGGATGGCATTTTGTTTATTTTTCTTGTACAAAATTTAATATTGGATATGTCTCTCTGTCTCTATCTCTCTCTCTCTCTCTCTATCTGTCTCTGTCTCTTTCTCTGTGTTTGTGCGCGTGTACATATATGTATGCATATATGCAGAAAATGCATTGAAAATTAAGAAACCAAAAACCATACAAGAAGTAAAACTCCTTCCCAATTACATTTTAAGTTTGACACAATTCTTTATGTACCTTGTATACTCATAGGTGAATACAGTTGCCTCAAAGTCGATCTACTATTCAAGCGAGAATTCTCATATTACTTAATACAAATTTATATACCTTGCTGTATGTTGGTCATTGTATCATGGGTATCATTCTGGCTGGATCAAGGCGCAGTGCCAGCTCGCGTGTCATTGGGTAAGTCCAGAACCACAACTGAAACTGAAACTGAAACAGAATCTCAAACGATGAAAATTCGCGATAAATGGATGGGAAATCCAAAAAATGCCAATATTGGGGTTATTGCCTATAATTTTAACAAGAATTCTCGTTTCATTGAAAATTCGTATATTAATTCAGTTGCATGTTGCTGCTGCTGCGGATCTTTTTGTTTTGTTGTTATTCTCGTTTCAGGTGTCACCACTTTGCTGACAATGGCTACCCAAACATCGGGCATAAACGCCTCACTGCCCCCCGTATCGTATACGAAGGCAATTGATGTCTGGACCGGCGTCTGTTTGACGTTCGTCTTTGGCGCATTGCTCGAATTCGCCCTGGTGAACTATGCCTCCCGTTCAGGTTTGAATAAAGCTAGTAATTGAGATTTGATATGCTTTTTAACAAACTAACTTAATGTATTAATCGATGGTGTTTATTATCTATTTTTTACTCTGATTTTTATCATATGTATATGTATGTATGTATCCTTTCTTTCGTTTTCTGTTTGTTTGTTGTTGGTGTCTGTGTGTATGTGTCATAAACGAGACGATATATATGTACTATTCCAATCTATAGTACATACATATGTGACATCTAAAAATTTTACCATAAAAAAAATAATGATAATGCTATTGATGATAATCAATTATGTTTGGCTATCAAACGAACGCATTAAACAGTATTTAATCGATAAGGCAATTTCCATACCCACACAGACACACACACGCTTACACACTCACACATACATACACAAAAATACACACACACATAACTAGAATACAGAAACAGAAACTGGCTCGGAGTGGCTCTACCCCACAAAAGGCTTTTTGGTCTACCAGAATTTTGTCGGTCATTTTTGTAATATACTAACGATTTTTTACACAGTAGTAGTATACGATATATAGATTATTAATTCAACTTTTCATTTTCATTGATTTTCTCAATTTTATATCTTATTATTATGAAACACAGAAGAAGAACGAATAGAACAAGAAGATAAAAGTTAATTCTTTTTATACTAATCCACTTTTGTTTCACTCTCTTATTTCATTCTGCGGCCATTGACATTCATCACACACACACACACACACACACACACACACACACACACCATACCATACCACAAACCCATAAACACACACCATACCACACCACAAACCCATAAACACACACTCACACACTTACTCATACAAACACAATCCCAACCCAACACCCACTCAACAAACAAAATGAAACTTTAAACCATAAAACGCGTTTGAAAAAAATCAAATTTAACAAATTGGTCTATCTATATATATATATATATATATATATATATATATATATTCAACTATTGATTTTATATCATTTCCGGTTTTTTTTTCCCTATGGATTTTTTTGCTGTTGTCTCAATTGTCTGTATATATATGTGTGTACATTTATACACCTATATATGCAATTACGAAAAACAAAACTAATTGCTTTGTGTGATATAAACATAAAACAAACAATTATAATTTCTCTTTTCCCCTTCGAATTTCCTCATTCCTCATTATTTTCCTGCTTTTTGTTTACTAATCAAACATTTAAAATTGTTTAATGTTTCTGTATGTTTGGCTATCTCTCTTTCTTTCTCTCTCTCTCTGTCTCTGTCTCTGTCTCTCTTTCTCGCTGTCTAACTCATTGTCTAACTGTAAAACTGTGTGCTATGCATCTAAAAACCAACAACTAACAACACAAAACTGTAAATTACAACAACAATTACAAATTACTTTCGACCAACCAACCAACCAATTCGAAAAACTTTTGTGGAACAAATAAATTCTTGTCCAACATTTTCCACCACATGCAACACATGAATATATTCTCATATATATGTATATATGATATATACGGATCGGGCCGCAGACATGCATAAGGAGAACATGAAAAAGAAACGTCGCGACTTGGAACAGGCCAGCTTAGATGCTGCCTCAGATCTGCTCGACACAGATAGCAATGCAACATTCGCAATGGTACTTACCTCTTGATTTACATAATTCTTAACCTTAAGCAATATATGTACGTCTATACATATATATGTTGGACTAGGAATATATCTGACAGGAAAGAGTAGACTAATTTAATGCATTTTCTAGTTTAGATAAGGCAACCTTGATTCGTGGCAGTTCCTTGACAATTTCATTTGTAATTGTTACAGCAGAATTTTGATTTTTTAAAATCGACGAGTATGCAGAAATACGAAAATACGATATAAAATTGTTTAATTTTTTTTAACTTGATCAAACCCTTTTTAAATGATGTAATCCAATGTTTTCGTACGATAGTTCTAACACCCTTTAGGCTATGCTATGAACGCGTAAGTTTATGAGAGCTAGCTAATTCGCTTTACTCTTGCTAACTTCTGTCAGACGAGGGACATCATTGGGAAAATAGTTAAATGCTATTGGCCATTTTCTGTTCTTTCTGTTCTAAAAAAAAAAGACTGAAATTGGCAAACGCAACAAATTGTTATGATAAAACTATTAAAACAACTTTTCCCTTTTTATATTTGCCTCTTCTTATTATCACAACAACCAAAATAAAAACACAAAATTCAACAACTTTTTTCAAACGTGCTCATCCCCAACAACAACAATATCAACAAAAATAACATCAACAAAAAACAACAACTAACCAAAAACAAACCACAAATAAACTGCAAAATGAAACTTTCTCCCCACCAACCCAAAAAATCAAAATCAACCATCATGAAACATCGCTGGCAACAACCGAACCAAACCGAACCAAACAAACCACTCAACCGGAAATGAATGAAAAATTTGCAACGAAATTAAATCAAATTACGCACATGCCATTGCATTTACCATCAATCCGCAACCCCCTCAACCACTACTCACCGTATCCACGTTAACCATCGCCACCCACTGCCACCCATTCTCATCATCTCATCATTTGCATCAACTTCAAATCGAAACTTTCATCTCAAACGGCATCGCAATTTGCACGCGGTGGCATTCTACAGAAACCGCTGGTACGTCATCCCGGCGATCCTTTGGCTCTGGAGAAGCGATTACAATGCGAGGTGCACATGCAGGCACCGAAACGTCCAAATTGCTGCAAAACCTGGCTATCCAAATTCCCCACAAGGTAAAACTGGCTAATCAGTCAAATCGATTAGTTCAATTGTGTTCTTTTCACATTAATAGTTTTCGTAGTTGATGGATTTCCTTTTTGATGTTGTGAATATTACTCTAATGTTATCTCTGAAAACTCTTAATGAATCTTTTGCTAACCACAACCACAATTCCTGTGACATCAGAGAACAATCAATTTGAAAATAATGAAAAGAAAACCAAACCAAAAACCGATATTGCCGATCCGCTTGCTTGCCGTTTATATTTTGCTCGCTATGATTTCAATTTCCAAATGCTTGCAAAAGAAATTGATTGATGATTTTTCAAGTCAAGTAAATCATTTCTATTATTTATTTTTAAAATAAAAAAATTTGCATACCAAAACATTATAGCTTAAGCCATTTTGCTTAAGCTTTCAATTAATTATTGTGTTTTACATTTTCGATTTGTTTGTTTTAAAATTGTTTATTTTTTTTTTTTTTTTTGTAGTAAAACTTTCTTCAAAAAAATTTTTGTTTCCCTTTGGATTATTGATATTAACACTTTTAATATTTTGAAATTCCCCATGCACCAATATTGAAATACATATGTAAAAACCAATATCAACAAATCTTTTGGATTTACGAAACTATTGTAAACTCTGTTTATCGGAACAGTAACACAAAATAATCATTTGTTTAACTAGGGCGGGTCAATTTGTATGCAGCGAAAAAAATGCATTCTAAGAAACATTCACCATGAAGCTACATACATAAGTAGGAGACCAATTTACATCCGATCTCAATGAAATTACGGAATAAAAATGTTCCTTATACAAGCCACGACATATCAGATCTTTACTTTATCTTATCCCTTTATCTTTGACCAGGGCTGCACATTCTTACACTGAACACAAAAAAAAAAAACAAAAAAACACTGCTTCATTCTCTCCTTTCCTTTGGACTAGGGCGTCTGCGACGTCGCCTCTCGTCTATGGCCCCTTTTCACCTGTTGAATTGACCATTTTAAAAATATTTCAAACAAAAACAAACCAAATAACAAAAAAACATTCACGCATTTAGGCTTACAGGTTCTGTTTTTCACTAAACTTCACCCTTCAATCACTGAATATGCAAATTTAATAAAATTAAAACAATTCACTTGCAAAAGTACGCGACGCCAAAATAAAAGTGAAAGCTGCCGGATAGCAACAACTAGGTCCCGTTATTAAATGTTACCCAACTTGGCGTAAAAAAAATCCCTAAGTTGGCAGAGCTGAATCCAAAAAAAAAACCCTATTAACAAAACCCGCCAAACTTTAAATTTTCAAATTGCAACTTTAAATTACCTCTTACCGCAGTCTAGGAACTGATTTGAGTCACAAAGTTTCATGGTGAAATGTTCAAAGAATTCATCTTAGATTTCGATTCTGATGTACGCTTGCGGAAAAATTAATAAAGGGAATGTTTTTTATTAGTTAAGCAGTCAGCTCAATTAATTTTTGTAATAAGTTCAACATTTCGTAATCCAAAAGTTTTATTTAATAATTGACCAGGTCAGAAACACATTAGTCTCAAATATTTGACAGTTCGATTCAAAATTTGTTTTTATTGTACTTATTAATATCAATAATCCGAGATCTCCCACATTTAGCTTAACTTTTAGTAGATCTTATTGTCCTTATAATGCCGCACACTTATTTTTTTCGCACGTAGGACTTTGAAAGATTTATTTAATTCCTTTTAAAACAAACAAACTGATAAAAAAAAACAAAAAATCAAAAATACTACACAAAATATTAAACAAAGTAAACTAAAAATCAAATCACAAATCAAAAAGCCAATCTCTAGATGATCAATTAATGTGTTTCGTTCGTGTTGAATATCTATCCAAAGACAATGTTCTAGATCAAAGAGGATTGACGTTATATCCCGCATCACCTTCCCCCTGGTCTTCGCGCTCTTCAATCTGGTCTACTGGAGTACATATCTCTTCAGAGAGGAGGAGGATGAGTAAATGCCGTTTTTACTACAAATACTTAATTTACTTTATCTTACCTTATACTCAACCAATCTAAAATATAATATCTAAATAGTAGAGCGGCCAAAAGAGTTGGCAAAAATGGATGCAAATCGAATTGTACTAATCAAATTTTTCGACTTTTTTTTCTTATTTCCTTTCATTATCGTTTACTTGCATTGATTTATCCTTCTTCTATGTACATCTTCTTCTACCACTCCTCGCTTCGTTCGGTTCCATCATGTTTCTTTGAAAAACTTGTGTTTTTTGGCGTATGGCTTGGTTGGCTTCATTTAACGAAAAAAAAAACCAAAAACCCCAAAAACCCAAAACGAACAAAAAATATATACTATAATTTCATTGAATTTTACAATTAAAAGGACCTTCTAAAGCGGCTATGTAGAATCCAAAAATGGTATTAAAATCAGAACACAAAGAATAAGAAAAAGAATAGGAATAACAACAAGGCAGAAGGCAACAAAAGAAGGCAAGGCCTTAGGGCACTTCCACTAAAACGAAACGAAATTAACAAAATTAACACTAACGAAAGAAGCAAAAAGAAAAGAAAATAAATAACTACAAGAATTCTATTATTAAATGAAATTAACATTAACTGTAAGTTAAATTGATCAAGTGTGACTGCATAGTAGTTAAATGTTATTAATTAATTAAATTTGATTACGAACGCTTTGCAGTTCGATTTGTTCCAACACGATTTTCGTTTTAATTTGTTATGTACGTAACTCGTAATTATTATTAAACCAAAACAAAACGACAAATTCAAATCAAAACTCGTTTTATTTCAATTAAACACTATTTGGCATTAATTAATTTGTACTTATAACAACATTGAGCTAAGTTAGCTGTAATTAATTAAAAACGAAACGAAACAAAGGAAACCGAAAGCGAAAAGGCGAAGTCGTAGCTAATTCGACGTTTTGTAAATATGTCATACAATATAAGTTTTAAGCCAAACAACATTAGTTTAAACAAACCAAACCAAAAACGAAAATGATTCTAACTGTATAAAGCGTGTAGATAGATTTAAGTTTAGATTATAAAAAAAAAAACCAAAGAAAAGACATACACACACACATACACATACACAACTAAAACACAAATGAGACAACGTTAGGCAAATTCAATTATGTTCACACAACACAACAAATTCAAGTAATAAAATTCAAAAAAACAGAAAACAAATCTATAAATTTCCAAAGCACACAGTTAAGAAATTTTTTTTTCTTTTATTACTATTCAATAATAGTTCAATCCAAATCCGGTGGGTATTGCAAGTGTTAATTTTGTTAACTAAACTCTCTATTAAAATTGTCACTTTTCCTATTTATCACGTTTTTTTTTTAGTAATTCCAGTAATTATTTTCGCTTGCTTATCAACCATTTCGAGTAACGAATTTTTTTGTTTTAAGTAGTTTCCAACAATTTATTATATACACATAAATATAGTAAAATCCCTAATTAGCTAGTTAGTTCGTTTCTTAAGTAGAATTATCAATAACAAGAAACAAAGAAAAATAAAAAACCATAAACCATTTAACAGACAATACCAACGGAAAAACAAAAGCATAAAACCAACAACTACAATAAACAATAGTTTATCAAGTTACGAAATCCAAAGAGAAACGCAACCCAAACAAAAAATATACTAAAAATTCTTTTTTCTGTTAATTATTTAAGTGCCTTTTTGTATGCAAAATTGTTTAAAAAATTTATCCTAAAACCACAACACCCAAACTGAAATCAATTTACAAAAAAAAAGAAAAACAAAAAACAAACTAAAACAAAAATCTTTAGATAATGAATTCTACATAGCATAAAGAAAAACCCAAGAAATATATTTTTTATTCGTAGTTCTCTTTAAATTATTATCTATAATTCACTTTAAGCTTGTTTTGTCTGCTTTCATTATGATCGAATTTTTGATTTTCTCTTCTTCTTTCATTCACTTTTATTTTTTCGAAAAACTTAAGGTAAGACAAACAAAAAGCAAAACAATAAAATCAAAGATCCATGATAACAAAAATATTAATAAATGATATAGAGACACCAAAAACCTAGCCACTCTCCCCTCCCCGAGAAAATATGATCATACATAAATAATTGTTGTCATAGCACAAAAAGAAAAACAAAAACAAACAAAATCGAATACGGAAAACCCATTAGCAAGAATAATAAATGTTGTAAAAGTTGTGCCAATGCGAAGGAAAACAAAACCAATTAAAAAAAGAAGAAAAACCAAAAACAAAAATCAAACCAAAACAAATATTCTAACTAGTCGTATTGTATATGAAAGCTATTGAACATACAGGGTTTTTAAATGTGAGCAAATAGTAAATGAAAACGATTAAATGAGAAGGATGCCTAGTAGCAGAGTGTTGATAAACTGTACTACATAAAATACAATTTAAAGAGATAACGAATTTCGGGACTGCCGATTTTGACATACAATTGCAGATCTAAGAGCCAGTCTTTCCATTCATCGTCGGAAAGTTTCAGAGTCAGAGGTCAGAGTTCAGAGGTTCCGAGACCAGCTATAACTGACTTACTTATAACTAGAAGCATAACCTTTTTTGCGATGTGATACAAAAAACTTCTGCACTCAATTATCATTTATTTTTGCTGTCGAAACGATTCAATAAAAAACATCAAAAAAGTTTTAGAAAGCCTAAAAAGCAAAGTAAAGAGAAACTTCGTTGCAGTCCTTCAAGGCACAAATCCATTCCATTTTGAAAATAATCTGCAATAGTATTGAAAATAGTGTTGGTAAATGGGTTAAATGTTTCTTCATTGGGGCTTACAATTAATTAAATGTATTTACTTAGGTTGTATGCTGCTTTTAGTTGACAACATTATTCTCAAATTTGGTCAATTATCATTTCCGGCAGCGGCAGTCCAGTTTTATTTTTAATGTAAATAGTTTAAACTAAAGAAAGTCAAGAATTATATGTATGTAAATGTCATTTAACAAATTAAGTGCACAACTTTAGAGATGCGTTCTAAAAAGACTTAAAAGTTTTGAATTAAAATAAAAATGATGAATGAGAAAAACGAAATGAAAAACATTTAAACAAAAAGCAGAGCGAAAGCCAAGAATTAGACTTAAGCAAAACAGTGTTGCAAAACGCATTCGAATAGACTAAACTACTACTAAAGCCATTCATTAAAAACACGAAAACTAACTTCACTTCACTTCAATTTCACTCAACAAACTCCACAACCCTCAAAAATAAAAAAAAGCAACAAAAAAATTAAAAAAACACTTTATCCTGCACAAATTGAAGAAAAATATGAAGAAATAAATTTATATAAATCATAAGCACATATCTTCCACAACCAAAAACAAAAAAAAAACACAAACAGAATTCTGGCTAATGATTCTAGCTAAATTCTAACAATCAAATCTTCGGAAAAAAATATCCTTTATTTTCTATTGTAAATACAAAAGTGAAAAATGCACAAATATATGACATGGAAATCGAATCAATAAAACACTACAAATCACCTTACTTTATAGAAGTTAAGTGAACACACTCAAACACAGTCACATACACGCACACACACACACCTACGAAATCACGACAAAGAACATAAAAATTAGCATACTACAATTAAGATCATGCGTTTTGAAATGAACATTGAACAACAGAACACATAATCTCCGTACACCTTACAGAATGCAACGCCAAACTAAAAGAAAAAAACATAAAAATAAAACTAAGAATTCAAATCCGGTAACAAAAAACAAGCACAATGGAGGTAAGAATGGATGAAAATTAGTAGAATAGTTATACAAAATAGTTGAAATAATTGTTGTCGCCCGAAAAGGAGAAAAAAAAGAATCATAAACAAAATGGAAAATAAATGTGTAAAACCCCGAAAAAACAAAAACTACGAATAATGTTTGTGAAATGTTTATAAATAAAATGAAACAAAAATACACAAAATGATATTAAATCAAACCACAACTTACTTTTATTCCGTTTACAAAAATATTGTCTTTTATGTGGTAAAGTTGCTCCCTATTTTACAATTGGCAGAATAATTACGTTGACCGAATTTTATATTAATTCAAAAATCAAAGCTCTGGTAAGTTAAGATCGCGCCAACAGTATTCTGTTTAGTTAACAAAACGATGTCCGTAAAGTTAGCGACGCTGTTAAACTCGAGTTAGCGACGGTCCCCTGTTAAGACTGTGTTAACTTTTTTCAATTTTTTGATTTTTAATTATTTTTTCATTTATTAAGTTTTTTAATCAAAATAAAGTTGTAGATTGCTCATAATAGCATAATCTATTGATTTTAGTGTTTTTTGGGCGGTTTTGGGCTTTGCAGGTATTTAAAATTTGATCATAAAAAATCAGCTCCCCACATTTTGGAGCCCAGCTTCCTTGAACCGGAATGTAGGACAAAACATGGCATGTCAGATAAAGCTCTATATATTGAGCTATATCTGCAACAAATTTGAAAAAAATCCGTCGCAGGGTTTATGAGAAAATGCATTATCAGTTAACTAACCTATGGTTCTGCCCCATACAAAAAGAAAGGAAAAAATTGAATTGGCATTGTTTGCTTCCTGGCGTGGAGAATATTCAATGTAGGGCAATGCATTAAATTCTTTCTTATTTTAATAATTTATTTGGAAGCTCACTGCAGAAGTTTTGAAAAAATTACCCAAATGTGTGGGTGCCTCAAGCGGTTCCAAAATAGTTGATAAGGGTGCCGCCAGCTATGGAACCGGAACCAGTTGGATCCAGTTTTGAACTAATGGAACTAATGTTCGGAACTGCGGAACTGATCAAATATACATTGCAATCGATATTCGTCGCTAACTTTTTTTTGATTGTAGCTTAATGCACGGTAGTCAATTAGGATAAGCATAATTTAAAATGTATATTAGCAAAATAACACCCCGTCTTCACCGCAGAAATTTTGAGAAATGTACATTTGAAAATATTACCGACATTTACACCAAAGGCGTAGCGGAAGGGATTAAACATGGGCGTACGTAAGGGGATGTATGGGTTAATAACACTCCTCAAAGAAAATATATATTCACACCTTGTCGACATAGTTAAAAATAAATCTTTTGAAAAATGTTAGTTTTTAATGCTAAAGCGCCACCCCATACGTCAAATGGCATTCTACCTGATACACCATACACCCAATTGGACAATTGAGTGCTAACTTTATACTGGTGTTACCCAATAATACACATAAACATAAATATGTATATATGACTATATACGAGGGAAACAATTTGTATTTTCTAAATAATGCTTGACATATACATACATATACAAAATACAAATATTGTGTTGAAAGGGCAAATAATATTTGTATAATAGTTCGCTATAATTAATAATTAGAATTAAATGCGCTTATGTGCACATTTATTCTATCATATGTATGTAGTAGGTAACCCACCTTATTATACATACATATACATATATGTATGTATGTATGTATGTATAATCATACATGTGTTGTCATACGACGTGAAAAACCGCTCTTCATATAGGGAGTGTGGCTATGGTATGTTAAAACATTTTTTTTTTTAAATTTTTAATTTAAATAATTTAATAAATTTTATTCTGTTTTTTTTTTTTTAAATTTATTCATAAAATTTCTTTATAAAATGGTCAATGTTAAATTTAACAGAAGACATAAATGATTTCAAACTAACCATTTAGTGTTAAATTAAATTGCTTGCACTGGCCACACTGGTAACTAGCAGAGTTGCCAGATCAGGAATAATGGATATTTCTGATTTTCTTTCTGGCAACACTAGAGGCGAGCCTCAATTAATTGAAATTGAAAGCTGGAATTTTTATGCAAATTAGATAAGAAAAAAAGAGAAACACATACACACATTTGGTTTTCGGATACGGCCTACAAATTGCCAACGTTGCAGTGTGTGAAGTGAATAATAAGCCAGGTTCCCCATTGGCCGGCGATGTGCAGAGGAGGAGTTCCACGACGAGCAGAAGAGGAAGAAGCAGCAGTAGTAGGTGTTCTTGTTGTTGTGGGTGTATAAAAGATGTCCCGGCTAGCCGATTACTTTGTAATTGTGGGCTATGATAATGACAAAGAGAGTGAGTGAAGCCAAGACAAGGGGTGATTGTGAGGTGGATAAAACTGAAGAATTTCCTTGCATTTGCAGAGACTGCTGGAAATGTTTGTGGCCAGGCCATATGTGGGAAAATTGTGCAACGTTTTCCCGAAAAAGACTGGCCGGACACACCCTTTATCGAGGGCATCGAATGGGTAAATATTAATCAGTAAATCAAAATCTATTCGGTTCATATAATGAATTTTATATATTCGTTCTTAATTAGTTCTGCCAGCCGTTGGGCTGGAATCTATCTTATGAGAAACAAGAACCGAAATTCTTCATCTCTGTTTTGACCGATATCGATGCGAATAAGCATTATTGTGCCTGCCTGAGTTTTCACGAGACCCTGGCTATTACACAGACCAGAAGCAGTGTAGATGACGAAGATGAGACGACAATTGGTAGCAGCAATAGGCTCTTGGGTGGGGCAGTTAATGCCAGCTCCGTTGAGGCAACGGCGGCATTGTCAACGGCGGGGGGTGGCGCTCCAATTACCCACCACAGTGTGATGTATGCTCCCAAGTGTTTGGTACTTATATCTCGCTTGGATTGTGCCGAAACGTTTAAGGTAAGGCAAGGGACATTATCCTAAACCATATACCATATACATAAATACCGAATCGGCCAACGTTAATGTTCTTTCCTTTTTTCTTCTGTAGAACTGCCTGGGCACCATTTACACAGTGTATATCGAGAATTTGCCATATGCCCTGGAAAATTTGGTAGGAAACATTTTGGGATGCATTCAAGTGCCACCTGCCGGTGGTCCACAGGTGCGCTTCTCCATAGGGGCTGGTGATAAACAATCATTACAGCCGCCTCAAAGCTCTTCGCTGCCCACAACAGGTAGTGGTGTTCACTTCCTCTTTAAGCAACTTGGCATCAAAAATGTCCTGATCCTGCTCTGCGCTGTGATGACCGAGAATAAGATACTTTTTCATTCCAAATGCTATTGGCATTTGACAGACAGCTGCAAAGCATTAGTGGCCCTGATGTATCCATTTCGCTATACCCATGTCTACATACCCATATTGCCTGCTCCGTTGACCGAAGTGCTGTCCACACCAACGCCATTTATCATGGGAATCCATAGCTCACTGCAATCGGAGATTACAGATCTGTTAGATGTAATTGTTGTGGATTTGGATGGAGGACTAGTGACCATACCGGAATCATTAACACCACCAGTTCCTATATTTCCATCGCCACTGTGGGAGCAAACGCAGGAGTTACTATCGATGATACTCTTCCCGAATTTAGCTCAAGCGGATTTGGCATTTCCCAACCAGCATCCGCCCGTTAGCAAGACCCAGACAGAGGCTCATATAGACAAGGAGCTGCGTGCCATATTTATGCGTCTGTTTGCCCAACTCCTCCAGGGTTATCGGTCATGTCTCACTATCATAAGGATTCATCCCAAGACAGTAATAACTTTTCACAAGGCTGGTTTCTTGGGAGCACGTGATCTCATTGAAAGCGAATTTCTCTACCGCGTCTTGGACAGCATGTTCTTCACTACCTTTGTAAATGAAAGGGGTCCACCTTGGCGAGCAGCAGATGCCTGGGATGAGTTATATAGCTCCATGAATGAGTTGATCAAATCGGAGGCCCAAAACAAGAATCTCGTAAGAATTGGTTGAAAGCCAACATCATTTAGAAAAAATTAACCACTTAATTTTGTTTCGTCAGATCCTCACCCATATTCAAGAACTAGGCCGCACTCTATATGAGAATGAAGGTACAGGCCATAGCGGTTATGCTCAAAAGGTGTTACGCCCACCGGAGGGTTCTTTTCAGCGCATTCATCAGCCAGCATTTCCTCGCATCAACTCTGAAAAAGTGGAGCTGATCATCCAAGATGGAATACGCAAAAATGGCCTGTCTGCCCAGCGGTTCCATGTAACCCGTAATCAGCATAGAATCATTCCGATGGGTCCTCGTTTACCCGAAGCTTTAGATGTGCGTCCCAATGCCGTTCATAATTCGGTTCGCCGACTGGAAGTGCTGCGAACCTGTGTCGCATACATTTTCGAGAATCGCATAGCTGATGCCCGCAAGTTGCTTCCGGCTGTAATGCGTACTTTAAAGCATCGCGATGCCCGTTTAATTCTGTGCCGCGAGCTTTTTGGCTATGTCTATGGCAATAAGGCCGTGCTAGACCATCAACAGTTCGAGCTGGTCATCCGCTTTATGAACAAGGCCCTGCAAAATTCTTCCGGCATCGATGAGTATACAGTGGCTGCCGCTCTTCTGCCCATGTCAACAATTTTCTGCCGTAAACTTTCCACCGGTGTTGTGCAATTTGCCTACACAGAAATCCAGGATCACGCAATTTGGAAAAATCTGCAATTCTGGGAGTCTACATTCTATCAGGATGTACAAGCTCAGATTAAAGCATTGTATTTGCTGCAACAGCAACAGCGTCGCCGACAAACGGAGAGCAAAAAGGAGGCCAATTGCATTTTGGATGAAGTTCCATTGGAAGAGCCAACAGCACTGGAAATCACTGCCGAGCAGCTACGCAAAAGTCCTACTATTGAGGAGGAGAAGAAGACCGAGTTGGCCAAGTCAGAAGAGTCCACCTTGTATAGTCAGGCTATACATTTTGCCAATCGCATGGTGTCACTACTAATTCCCCTTGACGTCAATGTAGATGCAAGTAGCAAGCCCAAGCCAGCTTTTCGTCTTGAAGAGAACCAGAGTGTTTCCAATAGGTAAGACAAACAAAACCAATTTTTTTGGTAAATGTAGAAATTTTTAAATATTTTTTTTTTTCATTTTAGTATTATGGGTTCCCATAGCTTAAGTGAACATTCCGACGAGGGATTCGAGGAAAATGATGCATTAGAGATTGGCGTGACAGTGGGCAAGACGATTTCTCGTTTTATTGACTGTGTTTGCACTGAGGGTGGTGTTACCTCCGAACACATTCGCAATTTGCACGATATGGTTCCGGGTGTGGTGCATATGCATATCGAGTCATTGGAGCCCGTTTATCTGGAGGCCAAACGTCATCCGCATGTCCAAAAGCCAAAGATTCAAACGCCTTGCCTATTGCCAGGCGAAGAGTTGGTCACAGATCATTTGCGATGCTTTCTCATGGCCGATGGCCGTGAAGACGACACCCAGTGCCTGATTCCAGCCGAAGGAGCTCTTTTCTTGACCAACTATCGTATTGTCTTCAAGGGTTCGCCTTGCGATCCACTATTTTGTGAACAGACTATTGTCCGGGCCTTTCCGATAGCCTCGTTGCTAAAGGAAAAAAAGATTTCGGTGCTATATCTTGCCCATTTGGATCAAACGCTACCAGAAGGACTTCAATTACGCTCAAGTAGCTTCCAATTGCTTAAGCTGGCTTTTGACACGGAGGTCACACCCGAGCAAATCGAATTGTTCCGCAAGACATTGGCCAAGGCGCGTCATCCGTTCGATGAATTTGAGTATTTCGCCTTCCAGTCATATGGAACAATGCTGCAGGGAGTGGCCCCACTAAAAACAAAAGAGAAATACTCGACACTAAAGGGTTTCGCCAAGAAGACATTGCTACGCACAGCTAAACGTGCGGGCTTCAAGCAAAAGCAAACAACTAAACGAAAGTTGGTTGCGGACTACGACTTGGGCAGTGCTGATGCTTTGGAGACCCACTCCCTAGACGATGAGCTGGAGGATGCCGATGAGTTTGAGACTCAAAATGAGACTCTGCCCCGCTTGCTGAGTTCTAAAGATATTGAGCGTATGCGCGAGCGTAGCTATGTCCAAGATTGGAAACGTCTTGGGTTTGATGCCGAATCCCAACGGGGTTTTCGCATAAGCAATGCTAATGCCAATTATGCCACTTGCCGCTCATACCCGGCAATCATTGTGGCTCCAGTGCAATGCAGCGATGCGACCATGACTCATTTGGGGCGCTACTTTAAGGGCCAGCGGATTCCGTTGCCTACTTGGCGCCACCAAAACGGGGCGTTGCTTATTCGTGGTGCCCAACCGAATAGCAAGAGTGTGATTGGCATGCTGAAAAATACCACTGGTGCCAACACCATGACCCATCATCATCATCATCTGCATCACCCACACGATGTGACTCATTATCATGAGCAGGACAAATATTTCATGGCCCTAATTAACACCATGCCAAAAATGGCCCTAAACCATTACACTGGATTGAATTTGTCTATGAACTCTTTGCTGGGCCATGGAGAAGATCATCATTCACACCACCATTCACAGCAACCGATGACTCCTGAGGTAACGCGCAAACATGAAGGCAAAAGCAGCACCATGAAGGGCTCTTCTGCTGCTCCACTTGGCTTTCGCAAAATGAGACTCTATGCTTTGGGTAAGTTATTGATTTTGCAGGTTCTTTCTTTTGTTTTACCACTTTCATTTCCTATTTGCTTTCGCAGGTGAGAAATCTCAAGCCAAGTCGAATTTAAATGGCGATTTTTGTGCTGATTTTATACCTGTGGACTATCCCGATATTAGACAGTCACGATCGGCTTTCAAGAAGCTTATACGCGCCTGCATGCCGTCGCACATTGCCAACGACGCGGATGGACAAAGTTTCGCTAAAATGGTAGAGCAATCCGATTGGTTGCAACAAATCTCCTCATTGTTGCAATTGGCTGGCGCTGTGGTAGATTTGATTGATTTGCAGGAAAGCAGCGTAATGCTTTCGCTTGAAGATGGGTCTGATGTTACGTCCCAGTTATCTGCTATAGCTCAACTTTGTCTGGATCCGTATTATCGCCGTTTGGACGGTTTTCGTGTGCTGGTGGAGAAAGAGTGGCTTGCTTTTGGGCATCGTTTTGCCCATCGAAGCAACCTGAAGCCATCGCATGCGAGCACAAATATAGCCTTCGCTCCGACTTTCTTGCAGTTCCTGGATGTAGTACATCAACTGCAGCGGCAATTTCCCATGGCATTTGAGTTCAATGATTTTTATTTGCGTTTTCTGGCCTATCATGTAGTGTCGTGTCGTTTTCGCACCTTTCTTTTTGACTGCGAACTGGAACGATCCGATTCAGGGATATCGGCCATGGAGGATAAGCGGGGATCACTGAGTACGAAGCAAATGTTTGGCGGTGGCGGCGGCGGAGTTGCTGGTGGTGCTGGTTCGGATGATGAATGTAATGTTTATCCATTGGATATGCGAAGTCCGCGTAATCCCACACCTCTCAATCGCATAGGCCACTCCATTTTTGATTATATCGAAAGGCAGCACAGCAAAACGGCCATTTTCTACAATTTTCTCTACTCGTCGGATCAGGATAGACATACGCAAGTTCTGCGTCCACAACATAGTTTGGCTGCATTGGACCTGTGGAGCTACTACACCAACGAGGAGCTTGCCCAAGGACCGCCTTATGATCTTGAGGTCACAAATGTTGATGACGAAATAGATTTATCGGAAATAAAGGGAAAACGTATGATGATAACTGCAGGCTACGACAACATTGAGAAATGCAATCCCAATGCCTATGTTTGCCTCCTGAGTGAGGTTAAACAGGCGGAAACGGAGCGTGGACATCTTTCTCAGAAATGGCAGCAAGTGTGGAATCAACTGGAAGTCCCTCTTAATACCGACTCATCCATGTCATCCTTGTCACGTAAAACTTCACTCAACAGCATGTTGATACAGCAGACGCACAAACGTTCCACCTTGGAAATCATTATGAAGGGACGCCTGGCTGGCTACCAGGATAAATTCTTTCATCCGCATCGTTTTGAGAAACATCCATATACTACGCCCACCAATTGCAATCATTGCACGAAATTGCTTTGGGGACCAGTGGGATATCGCTGTATGGATTGCGGCAACTCATATCATGAGAAATGCACCGAGCTATCGATGAAGAACTGCACAAAGTACAAGGCCATTGATGGGACAGTAGGTGGGCCGCCCAATGTGAATATGTCACAAGGTGGTGATACGGCCAGCATTGCCTCTAGTGCGGCAACCAGTGCGGCACGAACATCGAGCCATCACTTTTACAATCAGTTCAGCAGCAATGTGGCCGAGAATCGCACGCATGAAGGGTGAGTTTGAGTCGAATTAATAGAGTAATTGGTTATAATAGCACCTTTATTTATGTAGACATTTGTATAAAAGAGGAGCCCTGCTTAAGGGCTGGAAACAGCGTTGGTTTGTCCTGGACTCGATTAAGCATCAATTGCGCTACTATGACACATCCGAGGACACCCAACCCAAGGGAATTATAGGTAAGGAATAAAGTTAAATGAATGAATTCGCCCTAATAACCTTTTTAAAACAGAACTAGCTGAAGTCCAGTCAGTTACTGCCGCTCAGCCTGCACAAATTGGCACAAAACGCGTCGATGAAAAAGGTTTCTTTGATGTGAGTAGAACTTATTAGGGTTACTTTGTGTTTCCAACTCTTAAATATCAAACATTAATTAAAAATGAAAATCTTGCAGCTGAAGACTTCAAAGCGCACTTACAACTTCTATGCGGTCAATGCAATTTTTGCACAGGAGTGGATTGAAAAGTTACAGGCTTGCTTGCAGTAATCGAATGGGCTTCTCAGTCACTCCTTCTCTCTCTTCCCCTCCTTCAAGAATTGTTATAGTTACCGGACCCCACACTCTTTCTTGACCCGAACCTGGCTGATAAATGTGTCTTCTGTATTCTTGATTTTGTTTTTTTTCTAGTAGGAAAGTCCATTAACTTATTTGATTTCTATTCTATTTAAATATGTGTGAGTATTTACTTTGTTTCCTCCTTTCCATTTACCTGAATCTGTGTATTATTTATTACTATATAAGTGTGTAATTCCTTAGTTGATTTAGTATGAAAAGTTGTTCATATAATACATATGCTAGTAACAATTATCGCGAAAACAAAATGCTACAAAATTTAGTAAAACAAAACAAACAAATTGGTAACAGAATCGTGCGTATATATATTACATAATGAAACTAAAATCATGTGATGTGTGTTAATAATGAAGATGCGGATGGGCTGATAGCGGGCAGTGATTTCTTTTTATACATAACTTTTTATACAATATATAACTACCTACACAAATGTAGAGTACATAAACATGTACATATATACCCATATGTATATACTAGGTAATGCAACCGTAATGTATTTTTAATATGTAGTTTTCTTAAGTTTATGAAAATCGTTTAATAATTATCTGATTCGCGGTTGAGAAACAAAAAAAGCTGGGTTTCATTTTATTTTAGACTTCCCGTTAAAAATAATTGTTTTGTTAAAGACCTTTTCTTTTCTTGGATGGTTTATATTAACTTGCTTTGTAAATGATTTACGGATTTGGTTACATAACGGTTGCATACCCTAATATGTATGTTATATACGAATATATAGTAAAATACCAAAGATAATTCCACCTTTTGTTGCGCAATGAAAATGCATTTCTTAATTTCTTCCATATTTTGTTTCTTTGTATTACATACAACGCCTTTACTTTCATTATTTATACAATTTTTGATAATTATATTATTATTATATAAATAATACGTATTATTTTTGTGGCTTAAAAACTCGTAATATACATTTTTAAACAAATGCGCTTTGTATTTCATTATTGTTAAAGAAATTAGTATATTTTCTCTGATATTTTAATTTCCATTTGCCGGTATCATAGGAATGTTGTCCAATAGACAATGTTGAGTATAAAGAAGGAGAATGGAAAAAAAAAGCGCGAGAATTTGTCTATATAAATTGCAGTGGCATGTCCATGGCAGAAAGTATCATACTGCGGCTCAATGATGGACTCTCGATGATGCTTTATTATTGTTCAGAATTTATAACTATATGACAATTAAAAATGCGCAATCAAAAGGCTCACTTACCTTCAGGTCATCCATATCTGCGATATTCTCGTCGGAATAACCCTTCATTGCCTTGGTGGCGACTGGTCCCATATAATTGTTAACCACCGCAAATTCCATAAGCGAGAGAAACACAAATAACGAGCACGTGGACATCCAAATATCAATGGCCTTCACATACGAAACAGGCGGCAGCGATTGTTGAGATTGTGTATTCTGAGTGGCCAGTGTGAGCAGCGAGGTTACTCCTAGTGTCACACGAGCCGGTATAGCTTCTGGTTTAATCCAAAACGAAATCCAGGACATGACCACTATCAAGGCCGAAGGAATGTATGTATGAAACAGATGATAACCCAATCGACGCCGTAAATTAAATACAATTGCTAAACAGGTAAAGTTACCTGAAAAATCAAATGTTAAAATAAGGAACAGATTGTATATGTTGATAGGCAACTGACCAGTTGAGTATTCTATGGTGCAATCTGTTGTGTAATTATTCGATATATCTAATTGTGGTAACTCGATTTCTGCATTAACCACCAACGGATCTGTCATATTCCAAATGAAAACTAAATCCTCGACTGTATGCGATACTATATAAATGACAAATTGGTTGATAATGTAATTAGCAATCTGTTATCCATCTATTGTACACTTACAACTTTCGATCATCATGGAACAGATTTGCGTGTCGTGTGGATAAGACTCGAATTTCATAGCGCAGGACAATACCAGCGTCAGCTTGGACATATATAGCAGTGTCTTATCGTGATACAGCCAGAGATAATGATTCGGTATACTCATTTCATGGAAAGTGACTTTCTTGGCATTCTTAAAGAAGCAATCGGGACGCCAAATGCTGTGAAGCCAATCAACATCTAGAATGCGATACTGTTCACTCATGTTCTCGGGCAAGCGCAGGCGAGGATCTCGCCAGCTTTGTGCTAGAAATATGTCCGTCACATAGGTCTGTTTGCCAAAAAAAAAAAAAAAATTCTTTATATATAGTATTAGGTTTTTATTTATATATACCATCGACTCTTCGTTGATGGAATCCAATGACAGGACTGTGACATGAAAATAGACTACTGTGGGTTGACCCAGCAGCTTGGGGGCCCGATTCTTGTCGTACGTTTTGGATGGAATCGGCAATATATCCGGCAGAGATAAACTCGATTCGTAATGCGAAACCAGCTCGGCGCTTTCCGTATTGTTTCTATATTAATTGTGTTTTAAAAAGGGTTTTTTCAATTTAGATTTTTAAATCTGTTGCAATTGTTATTAGGAATGGGTAGATTTGCTGACATCTCACCTGTAACCATGAACACATTCACCTGGCAGAATCGATTTCTCTAGCACAAACAAATTAATTGTCATTGCAATCAGAAAATTATTCGGCCTCGATTGAATCTTCTCCAAAATAGTTTGCATTTTGAAACTCACAATCTAATTTGTATACACTATTTTCGAAATTTTTTGATTAAATCTGTTCAAGTTTTGATTAAGCGGAACGTTTCACGTGATGTCCAGTTTTTTACGTTTGCATTTCAATTTTAGTTTTATCTTTTTTGGTCTACTACGGCACATTATGTCATTTTCCAAATGTCTGGCATTGGCATTGATTTGGATTTCGATGTTGATTTAATAAATGCAAAGACTATTATGTAGAATTTTTGCCGATTGCTTTTGTTCTTCATTTCATTTTCAAATAAAGAGTTAGATATAGAGAAAACGTGCTATTTCTGTGCGCTACTCAAGGTGTTGTGATAAATTGATTTGCTAAGGTTTCATTTCGCTTTCATTGGCATTCCACATTCGACTTTTTCCTTACATTCGACGTGGTTAGAAAAAAATGCAAGAGACACATATGCGTAAGGCCTTAGAGAATTCTCACAGTTTTTATGATTAAAAAAAAACAATCACGATTTAGATCATATTTTTAATCAATATTGAAATTTTTGCTCCTGTCAGTGTGATGTAACTTTTCGAATTGCGCGCTTTGGCAGTTGCACTCACGGTTTGCGATGATGAAAACAACTTTCGAACCGGAACTAGAACCAGTCTCTGCTTTGAATTTTGAACCAAGCTATTATTTAAAGTTAAATCATGGTATTTGTTCTTAAATTACGATAGGTACTGCGATTTTCTGATATATTTGTGATAATAAGCAGGCATCTTAAAATAAAATGCTTTTGATCTCTGACCTAAGATTGGCAACAGCTTTAAAAATGTTTAGTTATAAATAAATGTAGATGCTTTATTTTTTATAAGAGAACTTTTGTAATTAAAATTTCTTTTTTCCATGATGACTTCATTTCGTTTATCTAATTTTTTTTATAAAATTGAATTACAGCATTTTTTATATGGGATTAGATGATTCTTTAGGGGTTTCCCATTGTGTTTTCACTACTGTTGCAAGCCTTATCAAGTTAATTCAAATGACATCAACGTCTAGGAAGCATTTTAGGGCCGCTGTAGTCTAAATAGTTCTCCATGCGATATTCTGCCAAGAGTATAAAACAATCTTGTATATACGGGTGAACAATCATCAACAACACCAATTAGAGGCGGTAATGGATATGATTCATGCATGTACAAACAATTATTTTTGTTTGGCTTGGGACAAAGAGAAAAGAACTTTGCCTTCGATTGATATCAAAAACCGTTGCCATGATATGTATGCTGCACGTTAAATTGATAAAATCTGAAAGGTTTCCATTTTTGTTTTTGGTTTTAGTTATTATCACCGCCCCGAATCGGCGGCAGACATTGAAGAACTGTCATTGTTGAGAACGGGAGTATTATTGTGTGCCGATTACCTATAATGTACCTATACCATTTCCATTATTTTGGCATTAAGATAAGGTGTGCGTGCGTTTTGCGGGTAACGTTATGGACATGTTTAATTTTCATTGTCTGTCAAAGTCGTTACAAGTCTGAACTGATAAGAGAACCAGTCTAGGAACTCAGCAGTGGGTCGAAAGCAGTTGAGGTCTAACTGAAAATTTACAATTCTACCACAATCCGAGCAAATTATCAGAAAATCCCCCATCAATCAGTTTCTCTCGGTCTCTCTCTCGCTCTGCAATATTTTGTCTCTCTTATCAACGCTTGAGAGAAATACATATGCGGGTTTTATATTTCCAATATATAGCGGCTACAATAGCACGAGCTCATTCATTAAAAATTTGTTAGTGCGAGCAGACGTGGCGGGTCCGTCCGATAAACGATAAAAATACTAAAAATATACAAAAAATACCAAACAGCTGGACAAGAAAGAAAAGAAGAAGAGAAAGAAAAAATAGGAAGAAGATAAATACACAATTCAACGTCACCGAAATTGCCAAGAAAATGTCTGGGAAAATGTGCATATAGTGCATATAGTGTGTTTGTGTGTTTGTGATATAACAATAAATACAACAACAAATCATCTTTAATTTAAAAGTCATCAGCAACGAAAGCGCGACGGTTCCAAGTAGGTTTTGGTTCTATTAATAAATGATATATAGATTTTTTCTTTGTTGTTGTTGTGGATTCAGGCTTAACCTTAATTGTTTCCTCTTTGTTACTCTTTCTCACTCTCTCCCTGCCTCTGGCACACCGGTTGATTGGTTGATTGGACGGGGAAAGAGTGTGGGGGAGCCAAGCCCACTGGCACTCACTATACATATGTATGTATGTATATTCTTAGCTAAACTGATAAGCCAAACGAACAAAACTGCCAAAAAACGAAAAAGTAAAAATTTATAACAATTCGTACGATCGCAAAAAGAAAAAAACTCAGTCAAGCATGATGACAACAAAGTAAATAAATAAATAATTAAAAATTCTCAGACTTCGTTACATACATATAGTGAAAAGCATATAATTATCTTGTGTTATGAAGTGCAGTTAGCACGTCGTTAGTGCAAAATTGTTTTTTTTCGTAGGAAAAACACGAAATTGTTTAAAGCCAGATAAAGTCAGTAACTATAATTAAAAACTATAAAAGAGGATAGACTGTAAAAATGACAAAACAAACTCAATATGTACAATATGTATATATGTATTCAGATTATCAATATGAACGTACATATGCCGCACTTTTTTAAACGTTGCAAATATTAAACTTTTAACTTCAAGAATAAAAAAAAAATGTGTGGAATTCGTCACGTTCTGTAAAATTAATTAAAAAAATCTTTTTGGAATGTGAATTTAAAACAAATTAATTGAAAACTGCTTTGAATTTCCAAGAACAGTCTTATTAATTTTATAGTTTTTCATCATAACATGTGTTTTGTTTGCAATGTGATCAATTAAGTTGTTTATTTTGTTTGTCGTTTTTTGATGACTGCGCAATTCGCGTATTCCAAAATTTGTTTTTCTATAATATATAATAACGTTTTGGCACAGTTCACGCACAAACAAAGAAAATACAGACACATAAAGAAATGTTTATAAATAAATGACTAAACATTTAAATAAAAAATTGTTTTAAAAGTGCCCACCCAGGTCAATAAAAACCTAAAGAACCAAATTGATTAAACAGTTGATATGCCGACATGTATTCTGAAACTCTTGATATAGAACAGTTAACACTACAGTTAAGAGTGGGCGTGGGTAAATCCACAACTGCGTAAATAACAATTTCCACCTGCTGCATGTTCGAATATGTTTTTGGTATTTTGTTACAATTTACCTTAAAAAAAAAATCGAACGCTAGTTGATGATATCGTGTTCCTATAAAAGGCTTCGATGTGATCTGACTTGTCTATGGTAACTTTTGGCTGTTTTGTGTTTGCTGCACTCATCGAATCAATGAAGCAATGTGGAATGATCAGGGACAGAGACAGAGCCAGCGGCAGCAGCCAAGGTAAACCACTTGGATGGTATTTCTTCATACGATTTGCTCATTGGAAGCGTCTCTTCGCTTCTCAGCACACAATATATAAGTACATATAAACAGATTTTATTGTGTTAAATGGCTCATTACACGTTGAAGTGATATAACAAATCAGCAAAAACGAAACGAATACCATCCAAATCGCCAAGTGGATAGTCATCTTTGCAGGTTATTGACTTACTTATTTTTTACTGCAACTTTTGAGTTAATTATGCAAATCGTAAACATATTAATCGACATATGTAAATGCAAACAATTTTTAATAAATGCCAACACCTTTTTTTTGTTGAACAACACCCACCTTCCACCCCCAAATCAGCTAAAATCTTAAAAAAATTACGATAGTAAATCTATCATTTGAAAACTTCTGGTTCAATAACTTTTGTAAAATTTAATTGATGTCAAATGTCGCCTGATAAAAATTGTGATTAAATATATTTGTAATTATTACTACGGTCCAGCTGGCAAGCTTAATATATAAAATAAAGTAAATAACATTTGTATTATCTAATTTAGATAATGCTAATTGAAGGGTAGAAATATACTGCATAGTGAAAGAAAAAAGCGAAAACAAAGCTCAATCAAATCAATTCTGATTGTATGCGAATTATGTGTGAATTAAACAAACCGGGCAACCAACAGCAAAAAAAAGAATACTATAATATGTGTGTATGTACATATGTGTGTAGTGTAGTATAAATAAATTAGAAGCAATTTTTTGTTGTGTTGTTTGATGAACGTTAATAAATTCAAACAATTTGTGTAGTGAGTGTAAAGTGTCGGCAGACAGTCGGCAGTGGACTGTCACGGGTTGTGAGACATTGACATCTAATAAATTTTATCTTTCCTCCTACTCTTTTAGGATGTCATCAAATGAGGCGTATCACAAAACAATCGACCCTGGAGCTGGTGGCGATAGCAGCCAACCGCAGCCGTCGGGATCAACAGGATCTGCACCTAGCAGTTCAAGAGGAAATCATACTCTAAATGAAACAACATATCTAAAACCTGCCGCCAAACAGGCCTATTTCAGTGACGAAAAGGTCCTCATTCCCGACGATGATCGCGCAAATGTAAGTAATAGAGATAAGGCATATATCCATTCCTCATTTACGACAAACGCCTTTTCTCTATCTTATTTATCACAGGTTGGCTTCAGTTTCCGCAAACTTTGGGCCTTCAGTGGACCCGGTTTTCTTATGTCCATTGCGTATCTAGATCCCGGCAATGTTGAGTCGGATTTGCAATCTGGTGCAGCAGCTAAATACAAAATCTTATGGGTCTTGCTTTGGGCTACAGTCTTAGGTCTGCTAATGCAACGCTTGGCTGCAAGGTGACCGCTCTAAATATGCAGATGTCTTTACACAATTTATACCTTAACTAACCTTCAAACACTTTTGTTCGGTAGACTGGGCGTCGTCACTGGCTTGCATTTGGCCGAGATGTGCTATCGTCAGTATAAACGTTTGCCTCGCTGGATTCTTTGGATTATGATTGAAATAGCTATCATCGGTTCTGATATGCAGGAGGTCATTGGCACAGCCATAGCCATATATTTATTATCCAATAAAGCGTAAGTTTTGATCGATTGCAATTCTCGAATTATTCTAACTAATTTCTTAATAGTGTTCCTTTGTGGGGCGGCGTATTGATCACCATAGTGGATACATTCACGTTCCTATTTCTGGATAAATATGGCTTGCGAAAGCTGGAGTTTCTATTTGGATTTCTGATCACGGTTATGGCTATAACATTTGGCTATGAGGTAAGCAAAAAAAAGTCCCCTAAGCTGGGCCAAAAACAATTGCAAACAAGTTAAACAAAGCGAAGCAAACAAATAAAGTAGGAGGTAACAAAAACAAAATTGTTTTCACAAGCACGCTTTTTTCTAAAGCCTATTAAATTGACAGTATTGTCGTAAATTGCAAATTGTCATGTATGTGTGTTTTTTTGTGCCTGGAACAGAGAAGTACTTCCCCAGTCTCCATATCTGCTTTGGTTTATTTTACAAAGTTTCAGTTGCAACAATCCCCTATCCCATTTCGACTGCACCAAAGCGGCATTTGCTGATAATACATTTTATTTTACGCCAACTGTTTTTTTTGCAGAGCAACAGAAAGATGAAGATTTGTCTGGGTCTTTCAGTTTGATTAGATAAGCTGCAATATATATGTCATGTATTTGTACATTTTTAGTCGAGAACATATCATCAGCTTAAGCGCATGATGTCAGTGCGGAAATAAAATATGAGAATATGAGAGTATTATAAGGGTTGCATTCAAAAAGAATTATAGAAGATTTTTTTTTGCTTTCAAAATTATCTTTGCCAGTTATATAATAGGGGATTTTGTTTAGGAAACAAACAAAAATTATGCACAATTTAGGGGATTTCTTGGAATCTCTCTGTTTTATTGATGACGACTTAAGAATCCAACATAGATAGTAAACACTTTTGGGGATTTTTATGTTCCACAAAGAATAATAAATCACCCAATGTGAAAAATATGTATATGTCGAGAGATTTAAATAATTCTTTTTATTTATTTATCTTTCTAGTACATTGTCTCAGCCCCGAATCAAGTGGAGGTAATTGAAGGCATGTTTATACCCTGGTGCTCGGATTGCAATTCTGATGTACTTTTACAAGCTGTGGGCGTTGTTGGTGCTGTTATTATGCCGCATAATTTGTATTTACACTCGGCACTGGTTAAGGTAGAAAGAACTTTTTCGAATTTTCAATCCATAAATCTATTTGGTAAATATTTCACTTTTTTTCGAATTTAGTCACGCGATGTGGATCGTCGAAAGCCACAAAAAGTGAGAGAAGCTAATTTCTACTTTTTTATTGAGGCGTCAGTAGCCCTGTTTGTGTCGTTTATCATCAATCTGTTTGTGGTGGGAGTTTTCGCCCATGGCATGTATGGCAAAACGAATGCTGATGTGGTGAGTATTATCGAATAAAATTGAGGATAACTACAAAAACCCAACGGACACATTTGGATTTGTTTTCAATTTCAGGTGGAGGTTTGCCAAAACAAATCCATGTACGAGGATGCACTAGTGTCCTTTGGCAATAACACGTCCATTATCGATGCAGATTTGTACAAGGGCGGTCTCTTCTTGGGCTGCACTTTTGGGGCAGCCGCCATGTACATTTGGGGCGTGGGCATTTTAGCTGCTGGTCAGAGTTCAACAATGACTGGCACTTATGCTGGCCAATTCTCGATGGAGGGATTCCTTAACCTTCAATGGCCTCGCTGGTGTCGTGTGCTGGTCACACGTCTTATTGCCATTATCCCAACCTTCTGTCTGGCCATGTTTAGTAAAATGGAGGATTTAACTAATATGAATGACATATTAAATGCTGTCATGTCCCTGCAATTACCGTTTGCTGCCATTCCCACTATTGCGTTTACCTCGTGTGCGGCTATTATGGGTGACTTTGTCAATGGACTGTGAGTAGAGAGTGAAGCAGAAGTAATTTTTTTAATTTTAATAATTGGTATTCGAATTTCCTTGCAGGGGCAACAAAATTGTTTCCATATGTCTAACTATTGTGGTAATTGGCGTTAATTTGTATTTTGTGGTTACCCAAGTAGAGAGCGCGCAAATTGAAGGCGGCCTTTTGGCTGTAGTCTGTGAGTTGCATTTAATATCGTTTTAAAGAAAGCAGCTAATCTTCTTTTATTACTTTCCTATTAGGTATATTTGCCATTTTATATATATTATTTAATATTTATCTTGTGATACATATGGCTGCCTGCATGGGTAATCAACGTCTAATGAATAGTCGGGTGAGTAACATGTGATTTTTTATTACCGAAATGTTAAAGTTGAGAGTTTGACTATTAAGAATGTCTTGCAAAAAAAAAAAAAAAAAATTGTTTATTTGAGTATAGTAAATGTTGTATGACGAATAGTGTTATATCCCATGTCAAGTAAGATTTCTATGCTCATAAATTTAGTTAAGGGTAACTTATTACTTTTTTAAATTGCTTATCAATACTTTGGCAATCACAAATCAAAATCGTTGGAAACTTTTGTCACAAGGCGAGGGAAACTTTATCTTTACGTGACTGCTTCAAAGGCTTGATATTTAATTCTAGTACAAAATTAAAAGACTTTTTCTTTTTTTCAGTGGGTCCAACGTTTTGTGTTACCAAGCCAAAATAGTTTTTCGATAAAGAATGCCAATTCAACGTATGCCAGGTATGTCGATGTTCAAGAATCGTCTCCACTCATTTACACTTGACATAAAAACAACATCATCAACAACAACAACAACAACAACAAAAACAACAACAATACCAAGAAAAACAACTAAACATATCTACTCACCTCTAATCTAAACTTTTTAGCCTTGTGACTTAGTCTACCTATACACTTTATATGTATCTGCTATCCGCTGTTTTCCTATTTAACTTCTACTGCACAACACTTGATGCTCTCTTTCCGCCTCTTTCTTATTTTTCTTCTACTAATCTTTGGTGCTCTTCCTTTTTCATGTGGTTACTTTTTTATCGTTTCCTAACCCCACATAAAAACTAATACTCAAATCCAAACAATATTGCCTTCTTAAATTATTTCACAGTGATGTAACCTTAGTTGTAGGCGATTCGACCGTTAACACTAACACAATTAACAAAGGTCTCGATACAATATCGGAGAAAGTGACTCAAAAATGAATGATCAAACTGATATATACATACGTATATAGCAAAAATAATTGTGATACTAACACTACAAATCACGCACTAACACTTATCAATCTATGTCTAAACACAGGAATATAGGGCTTAACAGGTTTAAAAATAGCGTTTTGTAAGTCTGCAAAGTGAGTTCACACAGTGTGTTCATAATACATATAATACTCATTGAATTGTTTATCAATACATTTGTTGCAGTGTTATTACCTAAGCTATGGCTTATTTAAGGTATTACAAATAAAGTTTTTCATAATATGATTAATAGTCATATAAGTGTTTCTATTATGGGCCACAATTGCAAATCGAAAAAAACTGGTTACAAAAAAGGAACAGCTAGAATTAAGAAGGATCTTGATTGCGTCTTAATACAAGCAACATGTATTTTTTATAGTTTGTATGTCCATTAGATATTAAGAATACAATAATTTTTTGAGTTACTAAATTTATAATATGGTTTTATAGAATCATAAACAATAACTAATTATACTGCTCGAGAAGAGCAAAGTAATAATTAAGTAAATATTTACATGTTTTTTGTTGGACTTTTAGGTGTGTTACTAAAAACTATGGTTTTGGTCATCAGTTAAATTTTGGTTTGGCTCACTCAAAATATGATAAATTATAATTGTTGTTGCTAATATAAATGTTTGTATTATAAATTTTCTTTCATTATATGTGCTCGCCAACCCTACTATCTGTATCTGTACGTGTCTGTGTACTCTGTGTTACACTCTCTTATACAACATACACTTTTACCACTACTCTTATACTTCATGTCTGCCACAACAACAACAACAACAACAAAAACTACTGAATCTGTCTATGGGAATTGATTGATATTTTTTAATTGAAAATCGGGAAAAATGTCAAAACAATTGTACAAAAAATTCTCAAAATTTGCACATTTTACGCACGCCACAAAATTGTGGATGTGAATGTATGTATATTGTTTATATTGGAAATGGATTTTTTGGCATTGGTACAAATTCCGTTTGTATATACAATAAAAAAAATTATAAAAAATACGCACACACATTCAAAGAATTGATCATAATATGCAAAGTTTCGATGCAATATAACTGAAGGCTAAACAAATTCATTTTGACTGATTCCCCGTTTTTCGTGCTGCCAACTATTTTGTTTCTGTTTTCTCTTTGCCTGCCTTTTTGCTAACAAATCGACTGTCGATTCCACCTGCCCACCAACCAAAAATCTATGCCTGCCTTTCCGATGGATTTCCAGCGAGCTGACCCTTAATGATAATGGAATCTCAATTAACGCTAGAAACAATACTCGACAGCATCAATAGATATTTATAAATATATTTTGAGTTGTATGCGAATACCTTTGTAATTTATGTAATGAATTTAATACGTATTCTTAAGTATGTTTCTTAATAAGTTTTTGTTTTTTTTTCCTTCGTAATTTATTGTTGTTGATGCTATCCGCAGTAGTTGTACTGTTTGATCGTCTAGATTGCTTTTAGTTTGTAGCTCTTAAGTAAACAAAACAAAATAAATGAATTTCTTAGTCCATGTAATTAATAATAAAATACATAATTTCATTGTTGGTTGTGATTGATTCTTATCAGTTTTTCTTTATTTTGTTTGTGATTTATTTCAATTTGTAGCCAGATGAGTAAAGGTTAAACTAAGCTAACACTTCGACCAACCAAGAATGTAGTTTAAAGAGTAGAAGGTACTTCAGGGTTAAAGAAATGTAAAATAAATACATACATTTAATGATAAGTGTTTTACTTAACAAAAAAGAAATAAATTTTAATATCTGTGGCAAGGCAAACACAAAACCGAGCAATTTGTGAAAAAACAGTTGAATACTAATTTGTTGTAGCCTTCTCTTCCGAACCGTCTAATTCTCTCACTTAACACCGAACCTAAGACTCTAAAAAATTGTGTTATTTTGAAAATAGTAAATAAAACCGCTGAAAATTCGGCAAGCTATTTTTTAAGTCAGAGGAGGATTTTCGAAAGATTAATTTTTATTTATTGTTCTGATTGTGTACTTAGCAGAAATGACAAGGCTAATAATTTTACATTCGTTCTCTATGAAATGTTTAGACTTAAATATGACTTTGGTAAAAAGTTTCACCAACTTATTTATTTTCCACTATTTAATGATGAAGACAAGCAGACAATGAATCCTATATTTGTAGCATACTTTGCAGTTTCTAGTTAAAACTTACATTATCTCACTTACGCACTCACTCACACATACAAAAACCACGACACCCGCGAAAAGTATTCGTCTATGAATCATTGGAACTCATTGTCGATTTTGATATCTATCTATTTACAGAATCGCCACAAATGCCGATACAGAGGGCGATATTGTGGACGGTGAGGATGCGTAGCCATTACTGCTCTGCACTGATTCCGATGGCAGTGAGGAGGTTTGTTTCAGCAGCAACAACAATGAAATCGATTGTCCTAGCAGCAATGCAAATGGACATGCCAATGGCCATGTGATCATTAGCTAGCATTGGCTCCATGCCCATCAGCACCATTCTTGTTGTCATCATTATGCTAAAGATTATTGCACGAACAAACCACTCGGCAATGGGCCAGATGTGGCAAGGTTTTCAAATACCCAAATGGATTTTTTATTTGGAACGGAAACGGATTTGCGTCCATTGTTGCTTCGGATAATTTTGTAAAGTTTTCTAAAAAAACCGAAAGGGAATCAGTGTAACATAACTAATACAACAACAAATAGAAATTGAAGAAAAGACAAGTAGAAAGCGTATTTATAAACAAAACTTATTCGTGTAATAAAATTATTTAATATAAGGCTGTGAGATCAACTGAGAAAAACAACAAGAAAAATTGTGTAAATTCGCTTTGAAACTTTGTAAAAATCAAACTAACTAAAACTAAACAAACTAAAACAAATTATTAGTGTCGAAAATTGTGAGCATTGCATGTGAATTGTGAATATTTATTATCTTAAATCCTACCATCAATTTTAATATTTTTAATGTATTTTATATTATTTTACTTTAAAATTAAGAAAGCTTGCTACTATATTCATTTTTATTTTAATTCAATCTCGGATA
Source organism: Drosophila nebulosa (assembly GCA_024703675.1). NCBI lineage: Eukaryota > Metazoa > Arthropoda > Insecta > Diptera > Drosophilidae > Drosophila > Drosophila nebulosa. The sequence continues at coordinate 10,393,512 of JANFPS010000004.1, read as the reverse complement.
AAGTTTCAAATTGTTGTGCATAAAATGTCAAATAAAAATGTCTTTAAACTTTACGTAATTTATATATCAGAATATTATTATTATTTAGTATACAAATAATTGAAAACTAATTTTTTAAGGTAGAAATCGGTAAAGATTTGTACATACGCACTTTGATTGCTTAACAAGACGGTTAAACATTTTGTAGGTGCAGCTGAGCAGATGTTACTCAATCAAAGAAACGAAATTCTCAAACCATAATCAACTAATGTTTTTTTTTTCCTATAGGAAAAAGTATTGTGAGAAAGTTGTAGTATTCCTTTTAAAGGGTGTTTCTAAATGATTTGCTTAGCAAATCAAAGGAAGTATCAATTACTTTTTTATATGCCTTTAAATCGTACACAACTGCATATACAGTCATGGCCACTAATTTAGCACATTTTTTTATTTTTTCCTATTTCAAATTTTATTTTCTCGACTCCTAAACATCTTTTCAACAATTCTTTTTGCGTTGTATTGGTAGTTTGGTAATATTGAGAATATAAAACAAATAAAGTTACTATTTATAAGTCCCAATTTTGCCTGGCCCCTAAGTATACACCTTCTAAACTAAAAGAAACTGCATACTTCAATTTTTTCATTTATCCCCATAATTCGTATTGGCGTTAATTGAAAATGAGAATTTTGTATGGATTGACGTCATTTTATGATACTAATCAATTAAAAATGCTATTTACTGTTGAACTTTAAAAGTGAATAAAAATCCCAATCAAATGAGTTACTGTTGATTAAAATTAAATGAAAATTTAATAAATTTCGACGCATCCCAAAATGCAACATTTTTTTGTGACGTGTTCTATCTTTTTAATTAAACTAAATCACAAAGAGTTATTGAAAAATGTTTTTTCAGCGTCGTGAAAATTAAATTTGAAATACGTAAAATAAGTATTCTAAATTAGTGGCCATCATTGTATGTATAATAATTAGCTAATACGTAACACCAATGGGCTAGTCAAATGACCCCATTGTATCTTGTTAATGAAAGTGAAACTTAATGAGGCAATTATTCGCAGATCATTCTATAAATTAAGATAGAAGCGAGAGCCGTCAATTCTAGTTAAAAGTGGGCGTAATATTTGTTACAGCATCATTGTAAAACTATAAAAACACCTACCCAACGGCTTATTGAGCAAAGTGTGACTGATCAAGATGTGGATTGGCTTGATATCATTCAGTGCAATCATTTCTCTGAGCTGGGCTGATCAGCTGCGTAAGCAAATAATATTTAAATATTATATTTTGTATTGTTTTTATTTGATGTGTATTTTTAGACCCAGAGATTGATAGATGTCCAGCTGGCGATAACATTTGCATTGCTAATCTAATCAATCACATAGCTCGTTCTTATCCCAAGGGAATATCTGAAATTGGTTTGGATGCCGTCGATTTCATCGATTTTGTGAATGTCATTGTTAGTGATGATAAATTAAGTTTACGATTTGAAACTCTAAATGTTCGCGGCTTTGAGAATACCACCATAAGTCAGGTTGAAGGATTCGAAAGGAATTTACCTGCTGTCTTTCAACTGAGCGGTTTTACTCCATTGCTTCGCTTGCAAGGCGCATACAAAATCCATGGCGAGCTGTTGCAGTTGCCAATTCAAGGACAAGGTCAGGCTCAAGTGCTTTTAAAGGACTGTCAATTTCGTTGCAAAGCTCGGGCCATCCAAGACCATGCTCGAAGCGAAACTTATGGAGATGGGAAAGAGTATATCAAAATATCAAAAGTTAAGTGTTTGGTGGACTTAAATAGGTAGGTAAGAGCATTTGAATGCTTTTTCAAATAAAACTAATTATCCAATTATTTAGAATGGATTTGAATTTTGAGAATTTATATAACAACAAAGATCTCAGTGATTCTATGAATAACTTGGCCAACAGCAATTGGCAACAGATTTGGCAAACAATGCGCAAGGGCATCAACTCAGCTGTGGATCAAGTGGCGGAAACAATCCTAAGTCGTGTCACCACCAAACTACCATACGATGAGTTCTATAAAGATGCAAAGTAAACAAAATTGAGATCTAATCGATAAATGTTATAATCTTGTCTTTACATAATAATATCTTAGTAACTCTTTTTTTATCTCAGAAAGATTAAACTTTCGAAATCTTGTTATTTGTGAGTTTTCCTTTATGTTAAAAATTTGAACTAAAAAATGCAACTGATTGAAATTTTTTAAATAGTAAACAGTAATTGGTAACTGCTAGTTGATCTGGGAAAATATTGAAAATTTAATGCTTGGGATTTGGAAAATTTGTAGAGTTCATTATCAATGGAAAACTCCCCACTAGGGGAAACATTCCCTACTGTACTTAATAGTAAGCATTTCAAATTAATCCCAAATAGTTTTATTTTTAATTAGACAATATGTATTCGTTCATGCAGTTGTATTTTTTCAATGAGTTTAAAATCGGTAAACGGCATATTTTTAAATCTTATGCCAAGAAACAGGATCTAATCGAAGAGTGGCCTCAGAAAGCTCTCTTGTTGGATACTAGTTTAAGCTTACGGCTCTATAGCTATCCGCAGTAATATTTAAATCGTGTTTTCAGTCTATAGAAGAACATCATCGAGCTCACTTGAGTCACTTGATCTTTGGACCATAATTACTTACATCAATTTATATAAAATATTCCCCATTTAGTCCAATCCAATGTGCTTTTTCTTTACATCAGCTGCAAGTAACGGATGTGCATTCATAGAATTCCGATCCAATATCTATGGATTGCAGAACTTACTATGAACGAAACCATCAGGCGGATTCCCCTTAAGTTGACAAATTTCCCACAATCAAAGAATTTTCAAAAAATCTAGAAGATCTAGAAGGGAAATCTCAAATCCCGCAATGCTTTTCGTTTAATCGAGGAAGTGATACTAGTTTCGCAGTTTATTCATAGGTAAGAGACTTGGAGAGTTCAACGACTAGAGCGTGTATACATAGGTACATGTGTACCTGTTGCATTGGCATAGATTATCAATTAATCAGTGAGTAATTTCTCCTCTTCATTGCAAAGCTTTGATTGTTAGGTAATTAAACTAGTTTAAGCTTAGCGGCAATGTGAATAACTATTATTAGATTCAAAATATGAACGAGTAGTGTCCAGATCATCATGGAGATCAGTTGGATATTTTTTATACTCGCTGCACTTCAATTGACGCAATGTTTTCAACTACGTAACAATATTAAGATCTTTTGTTTATATTTTTGACTTATAATGTCTTTATCTTAGGTCCCGATATCAGGAGATGCCAGTTTTCCGATGAAGATTGCATTACCAGCAGTATGAATTATGTGTTAAGACGATATGGTAAAGTAGGTATACCGGAACTGAGTCTTCCCCCATTGGGTGCTGCCGAAGTGGACGACTTGGAAGTCGTGGAGAATGATAAGAAAAAGCTCATTTGGTATCATGTAAAAGGTACAAATATGATGGCCTATGGCTTAGAAAATACGACCATAACAAAGGTGAAAACTGATTGGAGTAAAAAGTCACTTGAAATATATGGACAAATTCCAAATCTCGTGGCGAAAATGAATTACAGCATTAAAACGAGAATCCTTTCCTTTGCATTGCATTCCACGGGACATGGATCAGTAGCAGTTAAGAACTTGCGATTTATTTCCAGAAGTTCATTTATAATAGACAATCGAGGATATGTAAGAATATATAGGCTAGCTGTTGCAACAAAAATTGACAGGTAAAATCCCCAAATAAACGTTTCATCATACATATAATCAGTTTCCTTTCAGACCTGTCTTTGATTTGACATATGTTAACGAGGATAATACTGACCTCGCAATAGTGCTGAATGGGGTTCTGAATGAGAATTGGCAGGATGTATGGGCCGAAGTGTCACCAGTTTTTGAAAACATGCTACGTGAAAATTTTATCCTCTCTGCCAATAAAATATTCTCGTCCGCAACGTATACGGAATTGTTTCTGCCCGAAGATGAATGAAAATGATCGAAAAATCTTCTTGTGCCTAAATTCAACAGAAGTTCCATTCCAATTGTTATAATCGTCGAAGAAAAACAATCGTTACGGCGCCGAACGACTAGTCATAGTAAAGTATGGATTCGGTGATGGTTGAAATCGACAGACAGACTCTCAGATTGCTGTTTGTGATTAGTTTCTGTTGTTTTCCTTATGCAATTGTTTCTATTGTTGTAAAATTTATTTCAAATATAATACATTTTAAAAGCACAAACAGATTTAAGATCACTCTTAAAATCGGTCATGCAAAGTACGTTATTTGCAGTCCTTAGTAGATGGTAACTGAACAAAGGGCCAGGCCGGTGCATGGACGTTTCGTCTAAGCCGTTTGTCATAGTTATTGCTAGTGCTGTACGCTATAATTAGTTTCGTGTTGAATTCTAGCTAAAACTTTAAAGGATTGCGAGAATTGTGCTAGCGGTAGAAACTCGTTTAAGCTTTTTGTTTTGTGCTCGTTAATGACTTAAGTTCGCTGACCACATGGTACTTACACGAATCGTTGGAACAGTTAGCATACGATCATCATGGAGCTCACTTGGATTTTGGTTTTACTGTCCGCTACTCACTTGACCTTTGGACTAGAATTACGTACGTAACTTTTATGTAATATTTCTAATTTGGTTGAAATAAATGTATTGAATATTTCATGCGATTTGCCACATCAACAGCACCTGGTTTGCATAGGTGTAAGTTTAGCGATCAAAGATGTCTTGAAAATATACTAAATAAAATAATTAAACGTCTTGGTAAATCGGGAATACCCGAGTTTCAAATGCCACCATTGCAAGCTTTTAAACTGCCCGACACTCAGTTCGTGGAAGAGGATCCCCAGAGGCCATTGTCGTATCAAGTTAAAATAACCAATGCCACAGTGTATGGGTTCGAGAATACAACCGTAACGAAAGTGAGAAGTGATTTGAAGCAAAGAAAAGTCGAAATATATGGACGCATTCCAAGTATAGTGGGAAAAACGCATAGCAGTGTGAAAGCCAGGATAATTGCAGGATATTACAGTGCATCGGGTAGAGCCATAGCGGAACTACAAAATTTCCGTTTCATTTTAAAGGTTTACCTTGTAGTTAGCAATCGAGGATACATGAAAGTCTACAAAGTATTTGTGGACTCAAAAATTGATAGGTAAGTTTGCTCATTCAACTACAATTCGTTTGTTTAACTTAAACGAATCTCTCTGTTTACTTTCAGGGCCATTTTTGATGTAACCGATGTGCATACATATAATTCAGATTTCGCCATAGTCGTGAACCAATGGATGAACGAGAACTGGCAGGAAATTTGGACTGAATTCGAACCACTCATTAAATCCAGCATGAGTGCGTATTTTATTGAATATGTCAATAATAAATTGGTTATGCTGCAAGCCCGTTATGATGATTTCTTTTTACCGGAAGATGAATGAATATAATAGCTAATGTAAATTTTTCAATATGCTTATTGTCTTCTAGGGTAATAGATAAATATTAGTTGACTTCCAAAACACATACTAAATAATTGACAAAACGAACTTTGAAAGGAATCGAAATGAGAAAGGCAAAGATCATCATCTCCAACACCATCAATGTTATGTGCAACAAAAACAAATAAATTAAGGTAGAGGTTCAAGTGTATATTTATTACTCAAGAACTCTTTTTACACTCAGAGTGCTTAGTTCAGTAATTTTTAGTACCATTTAATATAAGAGGTAATAGTTAATAACTATTTAGGCGCGAAATGAAAGTACTTCTGCATTTATTTATTTATGCAAACTTGTAAATTATTAAGTTAAATTATACTAGGCCATACAAAAATGATGTCTGTACTAACTGCAATTTTAATAAAAAACTTTATCGAAATTAACTCTTGTCTTGTTATTCAGAAGTATAAGAGAGTGTATTAAAAACTTTTATTTTAAATTATAAATATTCTTGATCAGAATCAACAGTTGAGCCGTTGATTAATTACAATCAATATCTACTCGTCCACTATATTCCATAATATAAGGATTTGGTTCTCAACTTTAGGAGCCTTTGAACTTAATGTAGAGCCAATTCGGCGTGACGATTATCACTCTATATAAAAATATAACCTCACAAAAATAGTAGTTGAATTATCGCTAAAAGTGTAAAAGATTGGCTTGTACTTGGGGCGGAAACTAGTTTAAACTTTTCATTTTGTAGTCTCTAATGACTAATTACATCGCGCTTTTGCGAAAAGTTAGATCAGTTAGCATAGGAACATCGTGGAGTTCACATGGATATTAATTATACTGGAAGTATCACAATAAGGGAAGAAAGAAAGATCAAATAATACGCAAAATTTAAAGATAATTGCGGATTTTTTTTTTTTTTATCCGACGGGCCGAACTATTGAGTAACTCCAAAACTTACGTCTGAATTTGAAGTTTTTCTAGATTGCGGTAATCGTGGATACCTAAGAGTCTTCAAACTGATAGGTATGTGGGTCCGTATGCTGGCCATGTATTTTATCGTGAAGTTAAGAATTCCTCACAAATAATTTCAGAGCCATATTTGATGTAACCGATGTAAGTAATTAAAGACAACATGAGCAAATATTTTAATGAGTATGCGAATAATATTCACGATATACAGTTTTTTTTTTGTGACTGAAGGTGAATAGTGTTAATATGTAAGAATAATGTGAATTTTTTGCTTTAATCTTGGTAGGGCATATGAATAGTGAAAATATACTAAGTATATTATTTATTTATTAAAATGCGTCTTTTTAGAAATATAAAAAACGATCTTAGATTATTTCTAAAGCCCAACGAGTTTTAATTTCAATTTAAATTTAAAACAAAAACTTATGGATTAACTTTTTAAAAAAAAAGTGAAGTTGGAATATATATTTATAGAACTCAACTTAGAATTAAAATAAACGATATTATGCATTGCATACATGCAAATCTATGAATATGGCATATATATTTGGCGTTCAATAATAAGATAATATTATAATAGGGACTGCAGGTTGTCATTTCCTTCTAAAATCGTTTGCCAGCATCCGGCTTAAAATTGTGAAAAATTCTCACTATGTTTTGAGTTTATTCCAAAGCGTAAATCTAGTTTTCATAAATATTAAATAAACGGGATAATGTTTGAAAAGTAAATGTAAAATGATAATGAACTGCATTCATTTATTTATGCAAGCCCATAAATCATTAACTAAAATTATATTATCCAGTAAACAAAGATACCCTGCAGATAGAAATATTTAACCTGATGCATGCAAATCGATTTATACTGAATCGTTGCTGATTAGCGATCACATAAGCTGACCTAAAAAGAACTTTGAGTTCGGGTGTATAACTAAACAATTTATGTTCTTACATGGGCAATTGACAAGCTTCGATTATTGTTCAAACAAACTAGTTTAAGCTTTCCGCCCTAGTGAAATTCTATTAGTTTTATTGGATTAAATATGACGAAGTAGTGCCCAGATGAACATCATGGAGATCAGATGCATATTTCTTTTTCTCGCTGCTGCTCAGCTGTCTTACAGCTATCAACTACGTAAATATAATTCAATGTCTTCCTGTTTTATGTTTAACTATTGCAGCTTTTTAACATAGCTTCTGATATTGAGAAGTGTAAGTTTTCAGATGGCAAATGCCTTAACAATTTCCTGAACTATTTGATAAAACATTATGGTAAAAGCGGTGTGGCTGATATCAATGTTCCTCCATTGGAATCTGTCAAAGTACCAGATGTGTCAGTCGTGCAAGATGATAAGAAAAAGGCCATTTGGTATCAGGTGAAAGCTAGAAACATTATTGTCAATGGCTTAGAAAATACTACATTCACCAAAGTTAAAACTAATTGGGAGAAAAAATCAATTGATATATATGGAAGAATACCTAGACTTGCGGCCAAACTGGATTATAGTTTGAAGACGAGAATTATAGCTTTTGCTTTAAACACCACGGGACATGGAACAAGTGAAGTTCAGAATTTTCAATTTATTTTAAAAAGTAATCTCGTTTTGGACAATCGAGGATTTTTAAAACTATATGAATTGGATGTTAGCACAAAAATTGATCGGTATGTACATATATTGACATAGTTTACGAGTCTTAAAACTAATACCATTTGTTTAGGGCAATATTCGATTTGACTTATGTCGATGCGGATAATACGGATTTAGCGATAGTGCTGAATCAGATGTTAAATGAAAACTGGCGTGAAATTTGGCCGGAAGTAAAACCAACTTTCGAAACTATGTTACGTGAAAACTTTATTGTTACAGCAAATAGTGTTTTGGCTACTATTAAATTTGAGGATTTGTTTTTGGCCGAAGATGCATTTTAAGAGATAAGCCAATATGTAAAGTCAACTTGGAATATTTGCGATATTTGTTCTGGCAAGTTAGTTATTACATTATTGTCAAATAAATAGTAAATTAAATACTGTTTGAAAATGCTTAAATCTTGGCTTTGATTTTTGTACTGAAACAAGAAGACACTCTCCAAACTAGCTAGTTGCATATTTTCTTAACCAAATACAAATTAACTCTCCTAGAATTACTAAAATCTAAAACAAACAGCTCTTCAAAAGCTATCATTAAAGCTTTTTATTAATATGTGGAGCAAGAAAGTTCGCAAATAAGAATTAAAATAAAAATTGATCGAATTTTGTAACAACTTCAGGATACCCTATAACACAAAATTCAAATACTAAATTCCTTTCATATTTCGCTATGAGTACATTAGCACTCTAGCGCACCTGTCGGGTAACTCTGCCTTTTTGGTACTTCAGTAAAAACCATTTTACGTATAACTTTCCAACAAGCAGAAAGAAGCGTGGTAAGAAAACCTTTGTTAACGTACACTTAAGTCAAATCTAAATTCCTAATTTTATGGCTCTCCGAGTTTAGGTGTTCAGACAGACGGACGTTAATAGATGATGCTGATGAAGATTGTGTACAATATAACTGAAAGGGTTAGGAAGCGTTTTTTTTTGTATGTTACATAAAATTTGCCAACTTAAGTATACCCGATCTCTTTATAGTTAGGCAGGGTACAAATAGACTTAAAGATAAAGCTCAATCTAGGAATAAATAAATATAAATATAGGTACACATATGTGCACATACAACAGATGCAGCGCCCGAATGACATCTAGTATTCAGAGAACATGTTATGATAATAGGCGCTACAGGTTTTGATTTCCTTGTACATGTTCTAACAATATTACAAAGCAGTTTTAATCATCGAATGCCTTCCGTGAACTATGCAAGTGCACTATTGTTTGTGATCAAAATCGAAATATGCGCAATTGGTTTCAAATATTTTCAAGCCTTGTGTTTTTAACCGGTCTACAATGCCAAAAATTACGTAAGTGTTTCAATCAAACTCAAATATTATTTAATTTAATTAATACCAATTTGCACTGTATTTTAGCTAAGGCAGTTAATAAATGTCACTATGGGGATGGGCTGTGCCTAAAGGAGACAGCCAATGCACTGATACAAAATTTCCCCAAAGGAATACCGGAAGTCTTCTTGAAACCATTCGATGTGGTACATGTGCGTGATTGGGTCCTGGTAAACGATTCACAAGTCGGGGTAGCTTGGTACTATTTCGAGCTAATCAATCAGATTAATTATGGATTCGAGAATACCACAATAACGGAAATAAAAGGTTTTGACAAAGATCCTACATTGAGTAAGATTGAAATTTCTGGTAGCATACCCAAACTGATCTATAAGGGTCAATATAATGCAAAAGGACGTATGCTTTGGATGATCAATATCGATACGTCTGGAGATTGTGTTTCCGATTTTCTTAACTTTCAATTTCATTTGACTTTGAAAGTTCGAACTGAATACCGGAATAATAAGCGTTATTTGAAGATTTACGAATTGGTGCCTAGCATTACTTTGGACCGGTAAGCTCTATATTTATAATGGTGCAATTTTTCAATTTAATTGTAACAATATTTATTGCAGTTGGATTCAGTGGTTAGACGATTTCTTTCCCGAAAATTTCGATCTCACCTTAGCCATCAATAATCTATTTAATCGAAATTGGGTGGAGTTTTGGAACGAATTGGAACCGAGTATATTGCGATTATTCACTACCGTTTTTCTGGATATGTTCGAAGAACTATTCTACAACATTCCCTACGATGATTTGTTCCTACCAGATAATGAATAAATAGATATGTAGATGTAGTATAAATATTATTTTCTATGAATTCTTAAGTTGTTAAGATCGAGAAGCTTTTGGAAACCGGTTGACATGCATTCTCATTGCAATGAGTGTACTCTATATAAAAGTTTACTTGGGACTATAAAGCCAGCTACTGTTGGGGCAATTAGATGTTGATCAATAGAAATGTGGAAAATATTATTTGCAGTGCTTAGCTTGGAATTTATTTATTCAAATGTGTGCCAGAGTCAGGGTTTTAGTAAGTTAGCGGACTCTGTGAGATTTTAAATAATCGCTTAAAATTATTTATTTCTGTCACTCTTTTCAAAGACATCACGAAGTGCCACTTTGGAGACACATCATGTGTGATGAAGACAATGAATGAAATAATCAGAAGATATCCCAAGGGCATACCATCATTGGGCATGAAGCCCATCGATGTTGTCGATGTAAATAATACGGAACTAGTGAATCAAGCTGAAAACGATGGAGTTAAGTTTCAGTTTAAGCTGTACGATCAGGTTAACTACGGTTTTGAGAATACGACAATAACCAAATTAGTTGGCTTTGGCAAAGATCCAACTACCACATATATGGAGATACACGGACACATTCCCAGTCTAATACACAAGGGTAAATTCCTGGCAGTAGGACAGATTTTGCTGATTAATCTGAATGCCTCCGGAGAATCTACTTCGGATTTTCAAAATTTTCGATTTGTGCTCAAACTAAAAGTAATAATGGAATACCGCAATAATAAAAGATATTTAAAAATCTACGAGCTAGTTCCAAGAGTGGGTCTAGATCGGTGAGTCATACAACTCGATATCTTTTTGTTGAGTATCATAAATGACATATATTTCTTTTGTAGATGGATCATTTGGTTTGACGATTTCTTCCACGAGAACTCAGATCTGACCACAGCTGTTAACAGGGTTATCAATGCGAATTGGGTGGAATTTTGGAATGAACTGGAACCAGCCATATTGGAAGTGTTCACAGAAGTTTTCACTCATTTAGTAGGAGATATTTTTCAGAAAATACCGTATGATGAATTGTTTCTTGCCGACGATGAGGAAAACGATGTGATTTCAATAAAAAATTAATATTTTTTCAATGCAAAATCATAACAAAAACCACCATCTTAATGGTTATGTTAATAGGAACGGGTTTAGAGTCGGTTAACTTCTCAGAAAAATGTTTATTATGTTCTATAAATATTAACAACCATGAAATATTAGGCTGGCGCCAAGTTAAAACTTAAATGGAACAATTTCAGCACTCATGCATAATAATAAGTTGATATGTATTAAAAAAAAAGAAGATATAGAAGAGTTCTTCCAATATTTTGATAATACACCATATATACACACATATATATACATTTTATTACCATTGGAATAAACTTCAAAAAGCCTTTTCTAATTGTTTATGCTAGATTGTGATGATAGGATTACCTAATAATGATAATTCGTAAAGTAACAGTAGACAATTAGCCCATTAATTAAAGAATTAAAGTGGGATATTAGAAATAATAGTTTTTATAACCGGTTTACTTTTTAAAAATAGAGAAAAGGAGCTTTTTTCCAACCGGTTACCAGTTATGGAGAATCAACTTGTTCGATTCTCTTGCAAGTTCTGTAGAATTTTCATTACACTGCCAACTGTTGAAGTCAATAGATATAAAGATCGGTGTGAATTGTGAAATGCGTGAAATATTAGTTTTAGCATGGATTGTGCAGTGTTTTACAATTTCTGTGGGTGAAATATGGCGTAGGTAACTTAGCAAACATCTAAAATTTGTTTACGGAATTTTCACTATTTCCACGTTTTCCTAGCCAAACAAATACAAAAATGTCATTTTGGCGATTCGCAGTGTTTGGTGAAAACAATAAATACCATTATAAAGTTTTTTCCCCGTGGCATTCCGGCGATTGGCTTAAAACCCATTGATGTTGTCGATATAAAAGACTCCAAATTCTGGAATGATGAGAAAGTTGGCGCATTTTGGCTAATATTTGATCTGTACGAACAAGTTAATTATGGTTTTGAAAATGCAACAATAACGAATGTTACGGGATTTGGCAAAAATCCAACCTCTACGTATATGGAAATTCATGGACATATACCCAGTCTAATACATAAGGGCAGATATATTTCACAGGGACGGGTGTGGATAGTGGAATTAAATTCGACTGGTGAATCATTATCCGATTTTCAAAATTTCAAATTCGCCTTGAAAATGAAAGTGTTTTTGGAGTATCGAAATAATAAAAGATACTTGAAGATATATGAACTGGCGCCCAGAGTAACAATGGATCGGTGCGTTTTCTAAGCAATAAGAAAAATAATTCAATTATAATACAAATATTTTGTTATGTTTTCAGATGGGTATTTTGGTTGGACAATTTCTTTCCTGACAACTCCGATATGACGGTGGCCATAAATCATGTCTTTAATTCGCATTGGATTGAATTTTGGAATGAATTGGAGCCAGTAAATTTGAAAATATTTGCCGGAGTTTTTCGGGACTTGGTTGAGAATATATTTAATAATATTGCCTACGATGATATGTTTCTGCCAGATGATGATTAAAAAACAATTAGTTAAATGTGTTTAGTTGTTTGCTAACTTAAAACCGGTTACGTAAAGTGCGACAATCAATATGTTCGTTCGGCATATAGATGATATCGAGGTGTTTAGTTGAGATTTGTCTTTGTTGGCATTGCACGTACTGTTTATTGCTGGAATTTATTCAATATGAACAAGTTGCTTATACTAACTTTACAAGTCGTTCTTTATGAGTCTTTCTCATTGGGCGCTGAACTTCGTATGTGATTTGTGCAAGTATTTCAATTAGAATACATTAATGGACTATCATTTCAGCTAAAAATATAGAAAAATGTCATTTTGGTGATTCAATTTGTTTGATTAGAACAATTAATTTAATTATCCATCGTTATCCCAAGGGCATATCCGAAATAGGTTTGCCTTCTCTCGATGAGACGCGTTTTAACTTAGTATCCATCTTGAATAGCTCAAGTTGGGATCCCATCTGGTTGAATTTTCATCTGAGAGATAATGTTAATAAGGGTTTCAATAACGCCACAATTATACATATCGACGGATTTAATCGGGATCCCACCAAGAAGCAAATTGAGATTAAGGCTCGCATTCCTCGACTGCTACATGAAGCGAATTATGACATAAAAGGTAGATTTTTGCTCTTCAAGGCCAACTCAACTGGAAAACTTACATCGGACTTTCAGAATTTCGAATTAATGCTGAGCATAAAGGTATTTGTGGAATACAGGCAGGGTAAAAGATTCTTAAAAATCTATTCACTTGTGCCAAATGTCAAAGTTGATCGGTAAGATTCCAATGTTTACACTTGGAAGTAATTAATCACTAGATTTATGCATTTTTCTAGCTGGATTATCTGGATGGATGATTTGTACAAAGAGAATTCAGATCTTACCATAGCGCTAAACCGGACCTTTAATAAACATTGGGTAGAGTTTTGGAATGATTTAGAGCCTGGGTTACTCACTCAATTTAAGGCATCCCTTTCTGAGCTGCTCTCTGGGGTATTTGATAGAGTTTCCTATGACGATATGTTTTTACCTTAACAAGAGATTTATAGCTAGAGTATAAATTAAACAGTTCTAGTGTTGAAACAAGTTTTGCATTTCAAGTATTTCCTACATTTCATATTTTCTATTGAGAAGCTTTTAGCGTAAGCTAAAAAAACAATGTATAATGGAAATTAACCATTAAATTTAATATAATCAAAAATTCACAAGTTAATAATCTACTAAGTTTGATAAATTAAATATGGATATTTAATTCAATATTGTAATCCTGAAATTTTTTTAACACTTAATTTTTATGAACTGTTTCTTTGCCATAATTATGATATTCACCATCTGTTTGCAGCTCATCATAGAAAATGTGGTCATTATATAGTTCATCCCGATGATACATATGCTGGAAGCCCTTGGAGCTATTGCCACGCTTGAATTTTCCATGATCCGCAGATAGTTTCAGCACCTTTTGCTTCACATGTGTTCTGCCCAGATGCTTTAGCGGACTGTCGACCATAACCATGTCAAAGTTATTATCCTCATTCTTTTTCTGTTCGCGCTTTGGACGTCTGCCCTTTCGTTTCGGAGGCTTCCGCATAGCTGGCGGATCCAATGGCCGTATCACTATACGAAATGGCACCATTTGCAGACGATTCCTCTTTCTTTTTGGATCCTTCACCTTCTCCGACCACATTTCTTTATACTCATCAATCACATTACAGCTTAGCATATCCTTCGGCTTCGGGATGCTATCATCTAGTTTGGGAGGACATTGGAGCACAAGATACAGATCCGAAGTATTACCGGAATGACTGCTGCTGCTGCTCAACATTTGCTCCAGCATTTGAACTGGCACTTTGTAGTAAGCAAACTTATTCCGTTCCACAACAATGGCAGGAGCAGCACTCAGCTGTTGCAGCAAACCTAGCGCCAAGTGCCACATAATGGCAAAGACTCCACTACCTACCAGATAGTTGGTGAAAAGACAATTTATAAGGTGCGGAAACTTCACGATTGAATAACTTTCATTGCATAAATGCGGTTGGACCTCAAATTGTTACCACTGACAAATGTTGCTACAAACCCGATGCAGATCTATGGTTAAGGCCTAGGTCAAAAAGCCGCAATCCAATGATGTCTGCAAACGAGAAACGAGCAAACGACTTTGTATCAGCGAACGTAACTGATTTAACTTTAATTTTTAAAATTGAATAATAATAACAATTTTGGAGTTTCATTATATTATTTATTACAATAAACGATTATTTTTGTACTGTTTAATAAATAGTCAAGAAACTAGAATTAATCTAGTTATCTAATTGTTGAAGACAATGTGCCTATGTACATATCTATTGTTTTAAATTGATTTGTATAGCTGGCATGTGTAAATAACAGACCTTGCAAGGGTATACGCTTTTATAACGAAAATCAAAAATAATTGTTATTTGTACCAAAATTTTTTGCCTATTAATCATATATACATACATATATGTACATATGTACCTCTTTTTTTATATCAAAGTTGAATTCCTTATCTTAATATTGCAAAGCCTTCTGGCTAGCTAATATAATTTTGTCATTATAGAGTAAACTAATTTGTCTGGTGTCTTTGTCTCTTTTCTTATGCCCTTTCAATCTCTTAACTTTTCTACCTTCCGTTACTTACGAACAGAGGTAGCGAAAGGCTGACGCGTGCATGTAACGGTAAAAGATTTTGCAATTGAGCAAGCGTGAGAAGAGTGAAAAGAATTTTAAATCTCTTTAGCGAATTTTTTTGCAATCTGCATATATCAGAAGTAAATTAGCCTGGAATTTATCAAAATGTTTTATTCAAGTATTTTACTTAATTATTTCATTATGTTCATTCATTATGTTTGCATTATGGCGATTCTCATCAATCTCATGATCATTTTTAAATTAATTTGTTTAAAAAACTTAAAATTGCCCCGATTACAATCCAACTGAAAAGATTGGGAATAAAATAATACAGAAAATAAATGATCTTACTTTAAGTTTTTAATTTAATTTTTGAATTAATGGGTTTTAGATTTCTTTTAATCGTCGGGGTATACCAATATTCAGAAAACTTTTGAGAAACCATTGAGATCTAACTATACAGGAAACGAATTACAATTATAGATCATAGAATTTGGAATTATGTGTAAGTTGAAAATGAAATTTTCCCCCAAAAATAGTTTCAGTATACAGTTCGCATTAGCAACAAGAAAAGAGCTGTTCATTTCATTTTCATATCAATTGGGCTATGATCCGAAGCAATGAAAGCCGGGCCATTGGCACGACTTCAAGTGTATGCTAAAAATAGTCGCAATGCTAAATCATAAGAGCTAATTTTAGATGCACACAACACTTTGTTAAGTCTATAAATAGAGATTATTAATGACATGTATTTTACAATTGTTCATTCGTTGAACGATTGTATTGATACCGATCTTAATTTATGTAGGTAATGGGGTAGCCTATTAAGTGGCGCCCGTCACTTCCAAAAGGCCGACAAAATGTCGCACGTTTTCTTGGCGTCGCGTCGCTTCTCATCCGACGCCGCCGCCACCGCCCACGACTCTTTTTGCTTTTGCTAATTGCCAGGCAGAAGACAAAATAGTGATTATGGGTTTCCATTTCAGGTATATACATCCATATGTACCTAGGATTATTTGAACAGCAGGGCGCCATAGGGGCAGCAAATCTGATCATCAATATTCGGTTAGGTTAGCATTTGCATTTCTTTACTCGAAATGCAAATTGAAATTCAATAGAAAAATGCAAAATTCGAGTCTCCAAAGAATTGGGAACGAATGGATTTGTCTGTGAGTGGCGCCTGAAAAGTGGCGCATGTTGGCATAAATCACAGTGCGAATATCTTTATCTTTCAAATTGCAAATTTTCTTGTTGCAGGCCATCAACCAAGCTGAAGTTACACCTTATATTATACATAGATAAGTGCAGACGACCGCAAATCCATATAGTATGTACATATGTACAAACATCACATGGGTTATGACAAACTAGAGGCCAACTGTGGAGTTCCTATCAATATGTAGATAACCATTTTTTAATTCAAGTCATAGCTGATCAGCATCATCGCCTCTTTATCCTATTTGTGAAATTACTTTTTAGGGCTCTTCTCTTTTTATATTCTTGACAACAATTTCATAAGTAATTGGGAATTTCATTTGTGTTCATCAAAACAAATACATATTTTCGATTGTTTATACATTAAGAGAAAGGCAAAACCCGAGAAAAATCACCAATTGTAATGAAACATACCATTTCACTGATAACGTAAATCAACAATTCATTAATGGAATGCTTACTGCTCAATGAACTATGAGATAATCGTAAATAAGAGCCAGACGGACATTCCAAACAACAACATGGACAAAATATGAAAGACGTCTGTCGCGTCTCCATAAATAACAAATAAAAAAGGCCACAAAAATAAAAACATTTAGTAGTAAATATAATCCAAAGAAATCATCAAAGAAAATTCATAAACATCAACTCTCGACGGAGTGGAGTGAACCCGTGGCCGTCGCAAAAGAAAAACCAAGAAAATCTACAAAATTTTGAAAATAAAACAAAAATTGTTCACATATTTCTATACGTTTTAATATACCAATACATTCATAGATACAAATGTATGTATGTATGTTTGTTTGCTCTGCCCGGTTTGATGATGATGAGGAGAATGAAAAGAAGTCGGAGGAGGACGACGCTGATGATGATGATAAGCGTGTGGCGGCATTGCTTTTGCTGACGAAATTTTTTGAAAATTTTCTCCCTCAGTATTGAACGAAACGTGAACCAATTAACAGCGGTAGCCAGCATCACATTTTTGAGCCAAACAAAAATCTTTCATAAATAATTCAAATCCAAGCAACCGCAACCGACCAACAAGTTGGACAGATCGTGACGTGACTTGCCTACGAAGCTGCAAAGCTATCGATCAAACGATCGAAACAATATACAATAAATAAAAAAATAAAGAAAAAAAAAAACAACAGAAAAAAGTGAAGGCAAAAACAAAAATTATAAAAAAAAGGAAAGAAAATTGAAGCCGACAGACGACAGACGACACGAGTGTAAATCTTTTTTAGCATGAAAAAATTCTATAAAACTAACAGACACTGTGTGGTCGGACATCATTCGTGTGAGCAGACGACCGCGGCGACGACGACATCACTCCGTTGATTTTTGATATTGAAGTTGATATTGATTGATTGTGCTCCAGCAGCCCGAATCCCCAGTCGTAACTTGAAACCGAGATTGAAAATCAAAGCCGGCATATCCATTTCCATCATCTTCATCTTTGTCGTCGTCGTCATCCGTCTCAGTCGTCGGTTGACTGCAATTTCGTGCGGACTAAAGGATATCTTCACGCGTGCTCTCAGTTTTAGTTCGCATTTGAACGGCTGCTGGTGCGGATTGTGTGAATCGCGCCAAAAATAATAAATAAAATACAAGAAACAAACTCATACATACACGCCCATCAAATATATAAAAAATAAAAATACGTGTCCATTAGTTCAGTGTGACTGACAAGCCCCACTTTAAAACACATATTTGCATATACACTTATATGCAAATGCTACATATAGAACTAGTGTAAAAAATTGTTAATCATCGAAAAACCGAACGCTGTATAATTAATTCGTCTGACCCGCAAGGTTCAGCCATCGTCAATAAATAATAAAATAAATATTATTTGTTATTGTGCCGGAGACTCGAACGCGTACTCTTCCTCCGCAACATCTCTCTTCAATTAATAGAAAGAGAGTGACCGACAAGTTATAGAAACTAATATAACAAATAATATTACAACCACAAAATGAAGCTTTTTGCAGTATTTTTGACATGTACGTATTCCAACAAAACATAACTATCGAATCTGAAATAATTTAAAAAATTTATTTCCTTAAAAAAAATAACTTTCATAAGTGAAAGTGCTAAACCTTATTATTAATTTTGTATTATATTTTAAGCAAGGAACATTGTTGGGAACACCATATTTAATACGCTTATACAAATACTCAAAGTGTTAAAAAATATGAAAGTAATTTTAAAGGCATCACACTAAGATAAAGATATTTTTTCTATGAGCTAAATATTTGATAAAAAAAAAACTTCCAAAGCTTGGATAATGTCCTTTTACTAAGTATTATTAGGAAATATATTAGACTGTCGAATCGCAAAATCAATTTAAGAAATTAATATTTTACAAATTTGGAATTCTTGAAATTGTTGCAAAGGAAACAGTAGCAAACAGTTGTCAAAATTAATTTTTTCGGTTGATCTGTTTAAAGACTTTTGTCATTATGTTTAGAAATCGCAAGTCGAGAAAGTAATCTCTTTCTACACATGACACTTTGAGTAAACACACAAAATGACTCATTTATTTACTTGATTCTGTCCTGTATGTGTAATTGTAGCTGACCTATTTCAATATTAAAACAATAAGTTAAGTTAAGTTAAAAATTTTAGAAAACAAAATATTTTCTTCTGCGCTAAGAATCAAGCATCCTTTACTGATTTCCGAGCAAGCATTGAAATGATTAATGGAAAATTTTCTGAGAATCGAAATCAGAGACAGATACACTGTAAACGTATGTACGTGCTGACATGGCTCATTAAATACATTTGCAGCAGTCGGGCCAGACGCTCTGGCGTCTGAGAATGAGAATGGGTGTTCGGATTGGGGGCGTTCTGTTGGTACTCTGTTTAGGTGATATCATGGGTGTTTGATCGAGTCCAATTGGTATGCACGCAGCGATGGTAACGATAATTCTAGTGATTTTTCGCACACCTTTTGCCTAAATAAGTAACACACTTACTAAATAAGTAAAACACTTACCCATATTGATGACGATATCGTTTCTCTATTTATAGTAGCGCTCTTCGCCCTGACAGCTCTGGTGCAGGGCTTTAGCCTGCCAGACACGAATGTAAAGTGCTCCATGGAGTGTGATACACAGGAGGATGCGCTGGTTTGTGCCGCCGATGATAAAGGGACCACCAAGACTTATCGCAATGTTTGCATAATGAAGACGGAGAATTGCCTACAGAATGCAAGTGAGTTTGTAATGGGATTCACATTGCTTGCCATTTAATACTAATTCCATCGTTCTATCGATAATCTTCTTTCAGACTTCCAAAAGATCAGTGATAGGGAGTGTCCTTAGGATCCCCGAGAACTTAATATTCAATTGGAAGTAGAATGAAGCTCATTCTTATTTTCTTGCGTGGTATTTGTGTGTGATATTTTTAAGTTGTGCTTCAGCAGAATACAAAACGACACGCCTATTTTTCCCTGCCTTCCTTTACCCAGCCCCAAGCCCCTTCACTAGACCCGATCCTTTAATGCATAAATAATATTCGTATTCTATAATTATTCATAATTTTACATATTTTTATAAAATAAAAAATAAAGAAATCGTATTCTACAAACGCACATGCAAAGCTCGTTCATTCACATCCCCGATCTATTCCAAAACGATGACTTCATTTTACGTCGAAATCAAAATCAATCCGTAACCTCGAGTGTCAGCTTGCCCTTATCTTTGGGGAATAGAAGAAATTAAGTCATCAGCTGTAAATAGTTTGTTTTATTATTTGTTGATAATCCGTCCAGTCTCATCTGTTGCCAAGCATCACGTGTTGGAAATTCAGATTTTTGGTTGCGGATACGATGGGAACATTTCGGGGGGTACCAGCTGATAAAGAACTTTTCGAATCGTATTGAATGAATTATCACTGAATATTAAATTTAATTGATGATCGAAGGGTATCAGTTGATTGTTAGTTAACAATCCAAAAAATCGTTTTTTTTATAAAAATATCATGTTTGAAATATGTTAAATCTTTGGCATACTATTCTCAAATTAAAATGATACAAAAAACACTTTAAATAGGTTTCTTAACTGAATTTCCAATGCATATTTATATATTTTGGATATATATGGATATGTACTTTTAGTCGAGTTGTTTTGACCAAGGAGCAAGCCACTATTTTACGTACATAGCCATATTAAGAACAAACTGTTCATAAGCTAAATAATTGGAAAAAGAAAATAACTCTTAACTTAAAAGTTAAAAGTTGTGACAGAAATGCCAACAACACAAAATCTAAGAGTGCCACTGACTATAGTTGAATGCAAAAGTCAAGATAAGAGTATATCCATAAAGGAACCCAAAATTCCATGGTAAATAATTTTATGTGACCATAAAAATATATGCAAACCAAAACTAATATTATAGTAATATTGATAATTCTATATTATTTCTTTAATTTTTCAGCCCAGCGATATGTGTGTAAATCAGTTTAAAATCTTTAAGTCAAATAAAACTAAACCCCAAAAATAGATTTAAATTAACAGAAGCATGAGTTAACAGGTCCTGTTAAAAAAGCGTTGTCTAAATAAATATATTGCATACTTTTAGACGGCAAGTCGTTAAAATTTAAATTGTGGATTATTGACATTTAAAGTCAAACATGGCTGTAATTCTTTTTCAAAACTACTAAATTCGAATACTTTAGTAGGCAAAATATATAAAACTCATAACTTTGCGATCTTTCTAGCTTAAAAGTAATTTTTCTATATACCTACATTTTGTATTTCTCTTTTTTTTAAATTAAAATATTTAAATACTTATATATTTAAGCAAACAAACTAATGGACACAATCCATGATGTTTATCGGAGGCAAAGTGCAAAATTGTCATCACGTGAACTGGATAGGATTACTGAATAACTAGATATGACACGTTTATACTAGAAGCACGTTCCGCTTTAATAGGAGGGATAATCGTTGAGATTTTCATTGAAATGAACTCCCCCCTTCTGCAATTTGTTTTGTTATTCTACTTATAAAGTTACATCATAATCGCAAATGGGCCATTAAATCAAAAGTGTGGGACGAGCGATGAGTATGAACTGTTCAATTACATTTTGTCATCCTCACCTCAACCTTAGGAGGCGAGGAGATAGAAATGGCTGGGAATTGTGACAAAGAGATGAACTCAACGTCGCGTGTCGCTCAAATGCCTCCAATCCCATTCCTCTCTATTCAGTGCCCCCGTTTTATATCTACCCTTAGTATCGTCATTATCGTCCCGTTGACCCGTCATTGTCATCATCTCTCTGGCAAGTGCACTTTATGTTTACTTGAATTTTCTTCTATTTTTTGTTGTTTTTAATCTACACCAATTTAATTTGTATTTGGCTAGGTGGGCGATACACCTCTTCCCTATTCCCTCCTACTCGTCTTTTGTATAAACGCACACATAAAAACTGGTATATACGTGTTTCTATATCAGCTATTGTTCATGAGCTAAGCTTCGTTTGTGTGTGACTCGTATATAAAGGTGATAAATCTCTCGGTCCAGAACTCAGTCCAATTCTAACTCAACGGAAAGCCGGTTTCGCGAAAGTTTTGCTATTTATTTATTTATTTGTGCTTCTGCCTGTTTTTTGTTTAGTTGAATTCGTGAAACTTTTGACTTTAGATTCAAAATGCGTTTTGCTCTGTTTGCTTTTCTAGGTAAATAATAAATAATAAAATCAATATGTAAATGGTAAATTAAAATTCAATTCATCTGAGATGAAAAAATATATATAAAAGTTCAAGCAATGTTATCAATTTGCTTAGAGCAACAAACCGCAGTGAGAAATAATCAAGAAAGAATCAAGAACAAATGAATACACTTACAAAAAACCAAACGCTAAAACAAAATATCTTCATATGCATCCAGAAACATTTCAAAAATTTAATGGGCAATTCGATTTTTAATTTATTTCGGTCTTTCTAACTGATCTTAGCCGTGTGCTTGATGGCCTTTGTTCTGGCCAGTCCTGGCAAAACCAACACCAATACAAAAGCTAACAGTTGTGTCCGTACATGCGGCGATGACTACGAGCCGATTTGCGCCAAGGCCAAGAATAGCAGTAAGGAACGTCTGCTTACCTTTGGCAGTCCGTGTGTGATGGCCAACTACAATTGTCAGCATGCGGATGATCGTGAGTATACTATAAGTTTAATCACACATTACAATGGTTTTATAATTTTGTGTAATTCTAGCATTCGAACAGAAGAGCAAGGGCGAGTGCGGTGGTGGCGTTAGCGTGCGTCTATCCTAAATCATATCACAAGGCCACCATTTTATTTAACGATGATTTTTTCCATATCCAAGAAAACAGGTTAATAAAACTTTATGCGAACAAATATATAGAATTTTATTTTTTTTGTTGTTTTTTTTATTTATATAGTTATGCTTTAACGCGTAATTTCAATATCATTAAATATCCCCTTCTCTAACAACATTCACATTTATATTTAAAGAGATACACACTCACTTCAGTCAAGATCCATTTCAAACACACTCACTATATATATAGACTTATCAGCAATCTGTAAAGACGATGTTCTATTATCAGTAAGCGCTAACAACAGGGAAAATCCTATCTTTTACTTACCACTCACTACGAAGCTTCAAAGCGATTAAATTCTAATGCAAAAATAGTGCAATAATTATATGGTTGGTATTGTTGATTAGATTCATCTGGGCTTGTCCATTTACTCCTTCTTCTGCTGCTTGACTTTGTAATCGGCCAAAGCGGCTTTAATGGCGTCTTCGGCCAGCATGGAGCAATGCAATTTAACGGGTGGCAAACGCAATTCCTTTGCAATATCTGTGTTCTTCAATTTGCCAGCCTCATCGATAGATTTGCCCTTAACCCATTCGGTGGCCAGTGAACTGCTGGCAATCGCTGAACCACATCCAAATGTTTTGAATTTGGCATCAACAATTTTGCCGTTTTCGTCGACTTTAATTTGTAATTTCATCACATCACCGCAGGCGGGGGCGCCCACAAGGCCAGTACCCACAGTTATATCCTTCTTGTCCAACGAACCGACATTGCGCGGATTCTCGTAATGCTCGACGACCTGGAAAAGTTGTTATCAAATTAAATGTTGTGTTATCTTTGTGCGTGCCACGAGGAACGCTTTGCAATCTATCTCTAGCAAAATAACAACAATGACGATTTATACTATATTTATAATACGTAAAAGATATTACGAAAGACCTTTAAAGTGCCGCCAATTCTAAAATTTTACTTACATTTTCATGATATAGAGCAACTGGCATACTTTGCACACGCTGCAGCTGTGACCGCAGCAATCGGGATGAGTTTCGCACCAAAGACATAATTTATAACTTAGTTATAATCGATCAGAAATAAATATGAGCTCCAACGCAATGTTGTGAAATCCTCAGAATGTTGAAAATCAAAACACACTCGGCTCGGCCTACTGCGTGGTAGGAAAGTGAACAGCTGTCAAGATGAGCTGCCAGATCTCCTTTATTATCGATATTTACCTTTAAACAGTGCTGATAACTTAGCTGTTTTCCTGTCAGATCGAACTATTTCCCATAGTCAATTGCGGGAATATTTAAATTCTAGCGGCTGGCTCGAAATATGACCACCAAATTAATACAAACCATCGTTTACGTCTGTGGAAGGTAATGTTATTGATTTAGATGTCTTCTTATTTTAACAATATTCCTCAAAATCGAATTTTTCTGGATGTTTTTACAAAAAGTCTAGCCTTTTTTAAAGGCTAATACAGGTGTTTTTGCTCCAAAGAGTTGGCAGCACTGCTTGTAAATCTGCAGTGACTTTTAAGTATTGGATAACGGTGGAAGCTACAATCAAGGTGGGGGCGCCACTGTTCCTCGAGCTGCCAGCAAGAAGGGTGATATTTTTTATATTTGATTTGTTGATTCTGTCCCCAAAGCCACCCACAACTATCAGCATATTATTTAAGTTAATTTGCCTATCCCAAAGCCCTAGTCTGGAAACTAGAAAACAAATTACCTATAATGACGTCACGCAAACGAAGCGGAAGCGGCTCGACGAAGCGGCCAAAAGAGAAGGTAAAAAGTTGGAAATTCCGAATTATAAATTAATAAACATAACTAAACATATTTGATTACCCCCAATTATAAACCAAGGTTGTTTATATATATGAGCTATTATGTCGTGGCGAAGATCCCAGCACAGAAAGTCCAGAGTTTTGGAATGAGTTCTTCTTGCTGCAACCTAATTTCGAGGCACTGGAGACTGAGATTGGCAAATTCAATACAGAAACATTGCCAGTGGTCAAGCCGAATCTAAATATGCTGATACAGAAATGCATTGAAATGCTGAATGCAGGTATCACACAGCGTCATTGCCTCTAATATTCTCCATAATAACTACAATTTTCTTTTAGATGATCATCCAAAGCGGCTGTGTAACAGTCTGCAGACATTATGCTCTCTGTTCTACGGCATCTTTAAGAAAGCCAATTCGGATCCTACTTTTAACATACTCCAGGAAGTGTTTGGCCATGAGAAAATGGACGAATGGCTTAAGCTGCTGATGCAGTACTGCAATCGTATCTTATTGGGCGATGTTACCGAAAACTCTCGCTTCATGTGCCTGAAACTGCTTATGGTTTTGGTGACGGGAACGGACAATGTCAATCAGAATGCCCTGTTTGAGCCTCTCATGATGCACAGCATGTTCGATGCCTTTGTGAGACTTCTTAGCGATCCCACGTCTCGTGGCCAACTTGGCCATGACATAGTGATTTTGCTCACTATTTTGGTGAATTATCGAAAGCATGAGGCCACCAATCCTTATGTGGTTCAGTTATCCATACTGGCCGATGAGCTGGCGCTAAATGGGTAGGCTAAAATCATAATTAAACAATTTGGGACTGAATTCCATATTTTTTTTCAGATATGGACAAATGATATCACAATCTCTAATCGACTTTTGCCGCCAATATATTCAAAGTCTGAATAATGTACAGTCCTCGTCATGGTTCTCATCCCTATCGAATATTGTGGGCAATATGTTTGTCTCAGACGAAGGGTGTGAGCGAGTGCAGCAGATTAAAGCTAACAATGGTCTGCTCTTGGCTCTCTACGAGGCAGTGCATTTAAATCGAAATTTTATCACCACCTTGGCCCACACCCAGGCAGAATCGAGTGCCCCACCCTCACCCAGTAACACGTTAAGTTTAACTCAACCCACTCCCGATCTGGCCAGTGCACCTATTATCGATATTACACAGTATCCCACCAATCTTCTGGTGGCTGTTTTCCAGTATTGCTCCATAGTGATGCAGGACAATAAGAACGAGTCAAGCATTGCCAATTTGAAACTCTGTTTCCTTATACTCACTTGCATATCGGAGGATCAGTACGCGAATTCGATAATGCATGACAGCAATTTGACCTTTAAGGTCATGTTGCATCGCGCCCAAATGCGTCATCGCAAGCTAAATGTAGATCGTGTAGGCAAATCGCAGCCGCTGGCAGCTACTCTTCTGGATCTGTTGGTGGAGTTCATTGTGTCGCATTTGATGAAAAAATTCCCCATGGAATTGTATTTGCTTTGCATTGGAGTTATACACCGCATTTTGTGCTACCAAAAAAGATGTCGAGTGCGTCTCAATTATCCCTGGAAGGAGCTGTGGTCAGCCCTAATTGGTTTACTGCGATTCTTGGTGAATCAGGAGCAAACACTGGTCAAGAAGTGTAACATATTCCACTTGTCACTACAAGTGGTTAATATATTCAATTTGTTTATCACCTACGGAGACACATTCCTGGCCACCACAAACAGCTACGATGAGCTCTACTATGAACTGAATCGCGAAGAAAAGGTCTTTACGGAAATACATGCCATGGGTGAGCATTGTTTAATAATTGTTTTCAATCATTCTACAATTTGTTTTCTGATTTTCAGTTCTACGATATACAACTATGCCTGATTGCGAATATAAAGATGATGTTATTAAACTTTTAAACGCCCTGGTCAATATTTTGGCCATTGTAAAGCATTTTCAAAACAAGATCAAGGAATGGCTGGCCGAACAGGGTCTATCCACGCCCACAGAAGATCAAATTCTTGATGTGGTGCGCAAGAATTACGATCTCACTTTAAAATTGCAGGATTCTCTAGATCAATATGAACGTTACGCAGAGGCGCCATTGCATACAACATTCTTTAAGGCGATGGTTCGGGATGTGGTAAATGATACACGAAAGCATATCTATGGCTTTGTTAAGGAGGCTGTCTCTATTTTACCCGAGCAAGAGATGCTTCTAACTGGAGCAACAGTAAGTACAACAGCAACCCCAGCTGTTGCCCTTACTGCCGCATCAACCACTACCACACCCACAACAACGTCCGCTAGTAACACAGTAACACCAATAGCGGCAGCACCAACAACACCATCCACATAGGAATTGACAACGAGTGAAGACTTTTAGTTTTGTAATTTCTAAGAAACATACATACACACACAGACACACACTGAAAACTCGATGTAATCTATAAGATTGAAAAGTGCTTTCAACGAGTTCTTCAATGAATCGTTGTTTTCGTTATAAAGCAGTGCGGTTATAATAACTATATAGTTGATGCGAAGTTTCCTCATTGTCATATGGAATTGTTTGTTAATTATATAAATTCCCATTTCGAAGTATGATGAAATCTTCGTTTGAACTCTAAATAATTTGTATATATCACATATATGCAGGTTTTTTTATACAAACGTAACCTATGCATTGCGTTATTTATCAAATATTCATGTATATATATAAACAGAAAGGAATATAAAAAAATATTGCACACATTTGTCTATATTTGAAAATGAAATTAACTTCTGATTTATTCATGTGAGGGAAATGGGAAACGGGAAATATGTAACATATACTCACGTTATAGATAAATAAAAGAAAGGTGAGTCTTTTTAGTCAAAGTCTATTCAAAGACTTAATGCAGAAATATTGTTATGCTTGGTAAATAATCCATTTAATATTTTAAAAGACCAACATTAATTGAGACTTATATTTTTCTTTTGAAAACTAATGCGTTTTATTGTTTATTTCGTTTATTTATTCCCAAGCTTTCCAGGTATTTATAATCAGTATAATCATTTGTTTTTTGCGTTTAAATACAAAATAGTGTATAAATATTTGTATAATGTATGTAATATATATGTAGTTCTGGATATATCTGGATAGCACATATAATTAACAACTTCAATGTAATAAAATGTTTTGTGGGGAGGAGTCGACAAATACATTGCTAAATAAATGTGAGAAATACAATGCAAGTAAAATATATAAATTTTTTTAAAAAATGCAATATAAATTATGTAAATTTATAAAATACATATCAATACATTTTTCTTTCATGCTCGTTCGATCAATTCATTTTAAAATATACAAAATCATTTGTTTTTCTTTGTTTAGAAATATAACTAAAACCTAATTTTTGTTCATATTGTACAAATCGATTTATCAAATTGACTTTATATCATTTTTTGAAAGGTCAAAAAGCAGGGCCAATCGTTACTTAAAGGCACAATTTACAAACAATATTAAACTAAATTATTTATAACTTTTGTATGTATAATGCAATGCCTAAAGTTATATTCTCTTGTCGTAGAATTTGTATGAAACTATATACAATCGCGTTTGTGTGTTGTTTTAGGGGTTTTGTTGGTATGTGTGTGGATGAGGCGTAGCTTTATAAGTGGATAACATTAGATTAGAAGTGATCCACCTTGACAGATACTGTATGGGCAGCCGCATTGCTAGGCAAATCAATGTTATCCCATTCGGTGTGCAAATTCTTCTCGCTGTCTGTGGCCTTCAGAGCCAGACCCAATGAAGCGGTGCGTCCGGCACAGTGGGGTATATTGAGTGTAACAGGCACCAGAAACTCAAGGCCCTGTGGTCCACACATCACAAGAGGCGACAGCATTGTTTCACCTACAGATCGAATGGAATAGATAGAGAACAAATTTCAATACATTGATATCGTCAGCTCTATAGGGTGTAGCTTGATCCATTGTGTCATGTGTTATATCAGAGGGATAGTGAAGTGTTGTGAATAGAAAATAAACAGAACAGGTGGAATAGATAAAATACAATAGATACAGATAGGGCATTTAAGCAGATAAAAAAACACACAGTAGATAGAAATTATGGTAGTGAAACAGCGACATTTGTTTTGAAATTAATTATAACTGATTAAAAGAATACTTGATGAATATATTTATTTAGATCAAACTAGAATTTTAAGACGTTGAAAACTAAACAATTCATTTTTACTTCACTCAAAAGATTTTGGATCATGCTTATCCTGTTTTTTTAAATTGTGTAGAATTCGATTAATTAGAATTCGATCGCTTAAAAATTGATTAGAACATGATATGTGCAAGTCCATTAAGAACTCTTTTGTTTCGTTCGATAGCTGATGATTTCAAGAGTACAGTTCTGCTCAAAGGAAGCAAAACATTTCAGGCAAAACAAATCAATTTCTTTTTAAGAAAACGTACTTTAAAAAATTATAATTTGCAATATCTAAAGTTTAGTTCAGATGAATGAAGGTTACATGCAAAAACGGTTAGAACAATTAATTACTTTGTTAATTAATTTTGTTGTTAAATTAAGTTTATGGTTAGCTAAAACATAGATACAGCAAAAAGTACAGGTATCAACCACCATTCAAACTACACATTTAGATAATACTCTTAAAAATGCACAACTAATTTGCATTATCTGTATATCATTCGCAATCAAAATCAACAAAAAAAAAAAAATTGTTTATAACGTGTGTTGCTTGTGACTTAGTAATTGGTCTTTGTTTTTTATGGTGGAGGTTATAGAAAATGTTTAAGTAAACCAACCATTTTCCATATCCAACGGCGGACCGCCTACGGCTTGTCCCATGCGTGGATCGCTCACAGTGAAGTAGATCTCCTGACGGACTCCGGGCGGAATTGCGCCCGGCGGTATCTGCAGCGACACTTGCCACAATTTATCGGCCAAAGTGCCGCCATTGGAATCGAAGAAGCCGCGCATTGTGCTCGGCTCCCGGGGCATGGTGGGGAACGGGCCATTGACACCAGAAGCTGCAGCTGGAGCAGATGTGGGCACTGGACCGGCTATGGGCAAGGACATGCTGCTGCTAAAGGGTGTGCTGGAGGCATTGGGCGGACCCACGGGAAGACTGACTTGCGAGGTATATTGAGTTTCAATGGAAGTGCAACTGTCGCCAATGGGAGAACATGGCGGCGGCGCTGTACGTTTGAGGATATTGGAGATGTGGAAGGGTGCTCGATGGGAGCGCGGTGATGGAGCTGGCTGAAGGTCTGAGACCTGATCAGCTGCCTCGAAGACATCATCGGAGATATGTGGCTGTGAGACTTCGCTGGTCAGCAACATGCCCTCATTGTGTTGGTTATTCTCAATGGCTGTGGTCTGTTCTGTGGGCTCTCCTCTACTTTCTTCTTCTTCATTGTCTTCCTCTTCTTCGTCGTCTTCCTCGCCTTGGACAAGGGGTGCTTTGCCCTGGTTGGGATTCTCAATGACAGTGTCTGAGGATTTTTGTAGATCCGAACGACTCAGTGTTGTGTCTTCTGGCACTTCCTCCGGCTGGGCATTTATTTCCACCTCGACTTGCTGCGTTTTGCATTCCTTCTCCTTTTTCTCGTCCGTTTCGTTCTCACGTGACTGAAGTATGCTCTCCTCTTTCGATTCATATATGGGAGCAGGTCTGCCCACATCCCTCTTCGACACGTAAATGGGTTCAGCCATGCTGTCCAGAGCCTCACGACGTGTCTGATAGATTTGATCTCTCAACTGGGTGCGCGTCTTCAAGGCGCTCTCTTTAGCCTCTCGCCGGGATTGGTAAATGCTCTCCGAATTCGATCGCTCCGAGCGATCGTCTCTTTCGGATTGACTACTACTTTGTGGACTGAATTCTCGCTCCATATCGCGTTTGCCCTGGCTAATCCTCTCCTGCATTTCTCGTTTCGATTGATACAGATGATTACGTTGCATTTCCCGTTGCATTTCTCGACGGGACTGATACATAGGCTCATCTTCTCCTGCCCCTCCGCCACCCTGCTCATTGGCTGCCCCTGGATAGAATCGCCGTCTGGTCATTACCTCAGAATTGGGGGCCCTCCGCTGCTCGGGTATCATGTAGGCCCCATGACGGGTCTGATAGATCTCCTGTTGCTGTTGATGTGGATCTTGTGGGTCATAGCTATTGGCAGCTGCCATGGGTCGCCTGCTGTGGCCACCATTGCGATCCGCCGTGGTTGTGCTATGACGACGGACTATCCGACGTCCATTTCGGCTAGCAGCTGCGGCTGCTGCCTCTGCTTGGCGGCGTTCCAAATCAATGCAAGCTCGATTGGCATAGAGATCATACTGATCGTAGCCATAACCATTGTCTTGTGGTGGCTGATGTGGATTGCGTGGAACTATGTTGCCGTAAATATCCTCACTCTCAAGATTCTGATAGGTGCTATTCATCATATCCTGCTGACCAGGATAACGTCTGCTGTAATAGGGATCGTGTTGAGGTGGTGGTGCTTGTGTTGCATGGTAACCGCCTGCTGAGGGAAAGGTCGGGTATTCATCGGGATAATAGGGTCTCTGCACACCCCTCTCCAGCATGGACTGCTGTCGTCTCAGACCCTTTGCCTTTCTCTCGGGCTCCACCATGCTGTTCATGCGCCTCAGTGGACGTGTCGTCTTTATCAAGGCATTCTTCAAGGCTGCCAATGGACTTTTCAGTACCGATTTCTTTTTCTTGTGCGGCGGAAGCGCCGGCGGTGGAGGCCCCATCTCCATGCCACGATCATCATAATACTGATGGTACTCAACACGCTGTTGCTGCTGGTGCTGCTCCTGCTGTTGCTGATGATGATAATGCTGGTGACTCCTACTGGTGCCATATTGATTATAGTAATTGGGATCCTGTACATGTGGCGGCCTTTCATTGGGATAACGTGGAGCTGATCGGGATCTTTGCATGGGATGTGTTGGATGGGGATGACCACCTGGTGGCGGTGGTGGCGGCATTGCATAGTAATCGTCATAACGCTCGTCGTATGGCTCCATTTCGCTAAAGGTTTTTATATGTTTACATTTATTTATTTGCTGTTTCAGTGGTAATAATTGGAATTGTTTTTTGTTTGCTAAAACATGGGCGTAGGCTAAGGGAAACTAAGAGGTCTCGCCATATGTGATTATTTCCTGTTTAATGGGAATTGCAGTTAAGACACATTCGACAGCTAAGTAGATTCGAGTTTAATGCCTAACTTATTTGATTTAAAAATTTCAGGAAAATTGACAGTTTGTTTAAACTTTAAATTTTGAATGATATTTAATAAGTCTTTCAAATTAAATGTAAATTTATGCAATTCAACATATTCTATATCTTTCAGATAAGCAATAAAATTAGCTATATTTAAGTGCTTTGAAAAGCGAAAGAATGCCATAACATTTTCCCTTGGGTCTAAGCCAAATAATTATCTGGATTTCAATTCGTGCTACGCCCATGATAAATTTTAAAAAATAAATTAAACTTCTAATCGGGGTCTGTAGAAAGAATCCTGTTGTTTTTGCTTTGATTTGCCCTTGGTTTTTCTTAATTGTACAATTGCTGCAAAAATTTATTGGCAAAACACACAAATTCCGCAGCTGCGAAACCAAATCGTTGAATATATCGTATATATATATATATTTTATATTGTATATATTGTAGAGAGAGAAAATTAAGTACCATTTACCAAGTTTTTATTATTCGTAATTCAAACAACAATAATTAGGAGGAAAAATCTATTGATGTATTTTTTGTTTGTATGTTAGTCATTTGTTTTTATTAGAGATTTGAATTACCCAAAACCTTAGTTAGATTCAAATACCATTTTGTTTAGATCAAATTGGAATACAGTTTAGGGAAGTATGAGAAAGAAAACAAATGCTAAAAGCATGATAAGAATAAAAAATATAGGAATTTGTTTTGTTTTAAATAGAAGATCAACTTTTTGCTTAACAAAAAAAAAAAAAAAAACAAAGTTAACGTTAACCCGAAAAATGTTTTATTTTCGTTTTTATTTATTTTTTCATTTTACTTTTTACTTTAGGAATGAATTTGTACAACTAACAAAAAATAGTTGTTGTTAAGTACTCGGATATTGTTGTTGAATTGGTTAATAATTTTGGTTATGGCAAAATACAATATGATAAATTTTTTATATGCGATTTCAGTTCCTTTTTGGTTCTGTGCGTTTTGGTGAAATTTTTGCAACGAATTGTTTATCAAGTTGTGAAAAATAAAATTATAAAACATAATGACCATTAACCGCATGAATTTTTTATGGAATATTGGCATTGGTATGATTTGACTGATTGATCGAATGACTGACTGACTGATTGATTGATTGATTAACTGGCATCAAATAGCATAAATAACAAAAATAAAAACATTTTTCGTTAACACAAATGGTTGAAGGGAGCAAGGAGAGCAAGAGAAAAAGTTAAAACAAAGGCGAATATGAGATGGTTTTTTGACAGTGATTCGCTTTGTTTCTTTTTCTTTTTTTTTTTTTTGTCTGTTTTGTTCATTCATTTTTCATTGGAAATACATTGGCAAATTGCTTTTCATTCTCCTATGGGTACGGTTTGTTGGGTGGATGGTGGAATGGAGTTGGTTTGGAGTACGTAGATTATGGAAAAGTTCAGCAGACTTACCTCATATTGTGATGGTGCCCCGCTGTGGCCCCGATTTGCGGTTTCCGATACAATTCAAATGCTGAACCACGCTGCTCCCGACTACCGGCCAAATCCAGAGCATGTCGTTCGGGTGTGTGTGGGGGTAGATTACCTAAAGGGGTTAACAAGAACGAGGATATATAAGATTCAATTTTTTTTTTTTATATGTATATAAAATGTAAACGACACATTTAAAGAACTACACACAGATTAAGCTAAATTTGTTGATTGATTAACTCACCAATTGGGGGTGGCATGCCTCGGTGTGGTGCTATGTAGGGACCCGTGCCGCTTCCACCATTATAATGATGACTGTTGCCATTGTAGCCATTGGCTGATGGATAGGGCTGGGCTTGTTGCGGTGGCGGGGCCTGACCATAAGTGGGCTGCTGCGGTGAGCCAGGCGTTTGCTGCTGGCCATAATGATGATGCGATGAGGGCGTTGGTGGATAGTAAAAACCATTTGGGGATCGTGGTGAACCAGAGTCCTAGTGAAATGGAATGAGACCAATTAAAATCTGTTCATTTTCAATTAATGTCTGTGATATACTTACCCCATTTTCCCAGGGTGTGGTGCCGCCACTGCCGCTGCTACCGCCACTCTGGACAGGCGGACGATAGTTCTTGGGCTTAGGAGGCGGAACTGGTTTGAAGGGGCCACCACTGCCATTACTACTCGGCGTAGCGTTGCCATTGCCATTGACATTGGGAGGTGGAACAACCCCACTGCCATGGGGATTCTTTGGCAGCTTGCTGTAGTCGGCTTGGGTAACGGAATTGTTGCGGCTATACGAGGTCGAGGTCATGGTGGTGGTGGTGGCGGTGGTGGTGGTGGTGTTGGTGGTTTGGTATTGGTATTGGTGGTTATGGTTTTTTGTGATGTGGTGCAACATACAGAGAGAGAAACAGTCGATGTTGTTGTAGATGTGTGACATAACAAAAGACAAAGAGAAAATTCATATAATTATAAGAAAAATGAGTAAGCAAAATTGTGAAAAGAAAATTTACCAACTAGACAATACACAAGGGACTAAAATTAAACAATGAAGAGATATATGTATATATATATATCGCATATAGACATCGTTTATTGCACTTTTATGGAATTCTTTTGCTATTTACAAGAGACGGGGACAGTGTTTGATATAATTCGATTGGTTATATTGGTTTTTGTTTTTACATGTATGGGATAAGTGCAATATCGTTTAATTCGAAATCGAAATGGTTCTTTTAATCACACAATCCTTGGGCCTAGACAAGCGTATCGTATGGAGAAACACTCGGCCGCAATGCATGCAAAGGTCGGTGATGATAAAAGCCACAAGATGGGGAATTTGCAGCTTGTGTGAAATGCAAATGGGACATATGGGGCACATATAAATGATAGCTTCTAAATGGATAATACGGAAACGGAAACGTATATATAATCGATACAACATATTTACGTTGAGAAGAAAGCATGCGATATTCAGTTGAGGGCAAAGAAAAAGAAACGTTTATATCGTTATCGATAAAGTTAAGATAAAGACAGTTGTTAGTCTAAGAAGATCTAGATAGGAAGAATATCTGTATATATATATATATATATGGTTCATACCTATATTTGCCGTAATCGGTTTTCGTTTCCACCAACGGTTTGCGTGGACTGCTATCCAAACCCAAATTTGAAGGACGTTGCGGGGTTCCATTGCGTGGATCTGAACGTAGGAGATACGAAATTGAGTGGAAGAATTCGTTTATGATATTTCTTAGGACTTACCAATATTACGGGATGCATTCATCTCATGATAGTGCGGCCGGCCAGGACTACTTTGTCGATTCAAATCATTTGCGGGACCAAAGCCACGATGATCATGTGGAGCACGACCATAATCATGGGATGGACCCACAGGCGGCAAGGGACGACCACTGAAAGAATGGATAAAGAGCTATAAGTTGGAACAAGTGGTTGGGTTACTCTCGTTTCATATGCTTACCTTGCTGGCACTGACTTGAGATCATCCGGGGCATTGGGTCCCAGACGACCCAGATTCTGTATTTGTGAGTTGTTATATGAATCATAGCTGGAGACGCTGTCGTAGGTAGAGGCACCATTGACCTTGTGCTGGGCTGCATTCATGC
Source organism: Drosophila nebulosa (assembly GCA_024703675.1). Lineage (NCBI taxonomy): Eukaryota > Metazoa > Arthropoda > Insecta > Diptera > Drosophilidae > Drosophila > Drosophila nebulosa. Next base: position 10,357,954 of record JANFPS010000004.1, on the reverse strand, counting down.
GTGCCTGTCGCTCGAGAGAAGCATGTTGCTGTTGTTGCTGCTGCTGCTGCTGTTGCTGTTGCTGTTGCCTTTCAATTGTATCAACACCGTTTCCTCCGACTCCGCCACCGACCAAGGCATTTCGTGTTATATACTCAGCTTGAACTTCATCCTGAACCACTGGCTTGCCAAAGAGGCGCTCTTGGGCACTGCGACCCAAGGTGCCGCCACCCGAGCTGCCATTCCTTGAGGACGAACCCGAAGTATTCAGTGGCAAGTCGCCCGGCTTAGATTGACGATCGATTCGTGGTGGCAAATCGGGAGCATTGATCCCATATAAAGATTGCGGACGTACGGCAGAAAGATCACCTGCCAGTCCTGGTTGTTGAGTCGGCTGCGGCTGCTGTTGCTGCTGTTGGTTGGGATTTGTTCCATAGATGCTATACTTGCTGGAATCCAAAGTCTGGCGACGATTTGGAGGAGGCTGAACGCCATGATCATAGGGTACCTGTTTTTTTGCGAGTGCATCGGGCGAGGTGAGGATCGAAGATTGGATAGTGAAAATATATTAGCACACACGAGTTTGAGATTGAAAGATGATCGATAGGGGGAAGGTGTTGGTTGAAGGATCGGATCGATCGAATTTGATTTTGGAATTTTAGTAAGGCGCATGCTAAGATTGTGTTTGAGTTTGGGTTTGAGTTGGGTTTGGGTTTGCTGTCAGGAGTTGTTGCCTCTTACCGTATATGGAGGTGGTAGTCCTTCACCAATTATGTCTCTATCCCTATCCAAGTTATCCTGATTAGTGGCAATCGATGGATCTGAGCTCGCTTTAACCAATTGCGGTAAATTGCCCAAGGACAATGATGCGGATGGCCCGGGACTTAGTTCCAAATCGGATTCGGGACTTGATGCATACGATAAACGGGATGTGGTCATGGGGAATAGGAAATCATCGGAGAGGGATTCTACGGGCTGTGTTCGCGTTTTTGAGTTAGGCGCATAGCAAAGTTTTAGCGGTAAAAAAAATTACGCGTAGGCAAAATTACGTAAATTTAAATCAATTTCAAAAACAGCAACAAGAAACGTTTTTTTCCGAAAACAAAGAAAATAATTAATTTTTATGATTGAGATTCGATTGAATTCAGTTTTAATTTTGTTGGATTGCCAAGCATTTTGTATACGTAATAAAAAAAGGACAAACACAAGATATTTTGTAGGACGAGGACAATTTGTGTTTTAGATTATTGTTTGTGGTATTGCGTGTTTTTTTTTTTAGGAGGATTTCGATATTATTATAATGATTAAGCGGGAAATGACCATGATGATGTTTGGTATCGGTTTTTGGTTTGATTGGTTTTGTTTTTTGGTATGTAAATAAAAGAAACAAATGAAAACGAAAAACATTTAGTTAGCAACTTGATAAAATATGTATGTATGTTCTTTTTTTTAGCAAAAACTTAAACTGAATACTCAGTGATATGGTTTATGCTTCGACTTAAACTAGATAATGTCAATTATTGATTAGGATATTTGGTTATACATATAAAGATGATGAGGTGAGTTGAAGTAAGTGTGAGTGAGGGAGGTAGGTAGGAAAAAATTGCCATTTGTAGATCAAACATATGCTTATTGTCTTTTCCAAAGAAGTTCCGGTAAACACAGTAAGTATATTGCACTTTGGTTTTAAGAGTTCAAATTTGGTAACTTGTAGTGCAATAATGTCAAAAAAAGAGTAAAAACTTTTCGATAGATCTTAAAACTCTTTACTACAGGAATACTTGTTTACACATTTATAATGAAACTCGCTGCAAAACTAACGAGTAATTTGATCTTTAAAATATATCGAGTGAATGGCCTAACAAATGGCAATTTCTTAGTGATCATGCTTCAAGCTACACAAAAACATAAATTTTAATATGTACATAACATATAGTATTTTTTTTATAGTTCTAAATATCATGCTTTGCTATATGAATGTGTATTACCTTATGGAATAATTTTCAGTAAAAACAACTACATGCAAAATATATAACAAACAGAAAAAAAGCTTTATTTAGATTCAGTTGAGCAATTGAATGAAATCAGAGAGGATTATCCTTTCGACTGATTCGGTCCGATTCTGCTTAACTAAATTAACACCGACTCTCATGCAATGCACTCGTTACGTTGGCCAACATTGTTGTTGGAATCAGCATTATTATTAATCAGATTATTCAGATTGCTTTGATTATTGTTGCTGTTGTTGTTGTTGTGGTTGTTGCTGTTGTTTTTGCTACTTGAATTATTCAAACTGGCAATTTGATGGGTTAAATTATTGAAAGCCCGATTTAGATTGTCATTATCATTATCATCATCATCGACCAAAGTTCCATCACTATCAGTATTACCCAGCAGATTGCTAATCGAGGGATATGAGGCATACGCAGCTGCCAATTTGGCACTGCTGCTGATGCTGCCACTGTTGGGCAAACGCTGCTGTGGCTTGGCTAACATTGGATTTAGATGCGGGTTAGCTTTCTGGGCCATAGCGGCTGAAGTGCCTTGAGTATCACCAGCAGCTGGCAACTGCTTCTCCTGCTTGAGATTACTGTTCTTCTCCTGCAGGAGATTTAAACTGGAATCGAAAACGTTCTTCTGCAACAGTTCATGATAGTAATAGGGCGTGGTTCGACGCTCTATAGAGGCGGGACGCAGGCCATAGCGGCTAGCAGGAGGATTGGATGGCATAAAGCCTAAATTTGACGTGGAACGTGTCGAAAAGCTATTGCTAAGAAGATTTGGCTGGGAACTATGGTACTCAATATCCACTGTGGTCGTACTAGTGGCCATGGGTTCGGCTAGGGTCAAGCCACTGTTTTTGACAGCCGTTGGCATTGCGGGTGTGGCCGTACTAACAGCCAGACCACTGGGCATTGATGAAGCCGGCTTAATGACCGGCCCCAAGGCATACGCTTGGCTGCTGCTGCGTATGGGCGGCGGACGAGGAGGTGGTGGCGAGTGCCTACTCTCGTTGTAAGCCTGCAGCGAGAACGAATTCCGACGAGTGGCAGTATTGTAGCGAGGAACCGAGGTCGATATGGTGGGGCGACGACAGCAGGCGAATTTGCATGGCTGTGCGATATAAGGTGGGAATAGCATTTCATTGGGGGAATCGGGGAACTACATGATACGTACGAGAACGAGTGTGTATGTGTGTGTGTGTGTGTGTGAATGTGTATGTGTGTAGTAAGATTATTATTGTTGAGGAAAAATAGAGAAAGGTTAGAAAAATTCAAAATTAGAATATTGACCATAACCAAATTGAAAATAAATTATAAAATCATAAGAATTATAAGAAAAAAAAATGAGTTTAAATTAGTTTCATATCTATTACTACATTGGAATCATTCATCTTATTATAAACTAAACATTAATATAGATTTTTAAACGTGCTAAGGACAAACTATCAATGTATCATATTCCAAAATAAGGAGATCTGATTATTAAAGAAGATTTTTAGGTTGATTCTTTCATCTTTCTTTTCAAATTGTGGATCGCCTTCATAATCCTAAAATCGGACTATTCGTCTATTATATATTCAAATTCTAAAAGTAATAGTTCGAATCTTGTGAACTATATCATTTTATTGTATTCCTGAACATAGCGTAGATCCCATCACCAAGGACACACTTACAACATCGAAAATGCAGAGTTATTCATTAGAAAATTATATATCGGAAAAATATATGTGACAACATCTAGTAAAATGCTAAAGACTAACTACAATTGTTTGTTAACTGTGTTCTCACTTACCTTGGACTCGGACATCCAGACGGCTCCGCTCTGCTGCAGATCGATCGAATCGCGCAACTTGCGATACCAGGATTCCTCATCATTCAGGACAATCTGTGTGCTAAAGATGTGCGACCAGACGCGTTCCAATTTCTGGCATTGTTCAAGCAATTTCTTTGAACTCTTGTGGGCAGCTTTGGGCAAGCCATGGCGAAGTTGTTTTATGACATGCTTGGTGTCCGTTTTGAGGAAAATCACCACTGGATAGAATTGAGCATAGTTGAGACGATCTACGGCATTTGGTGTGATATCGAGAAGAGCGTGCTTGCCGCGATCCATTATGTCTCTGATGTTTGAGAGACGGACAATGCGGCATTTGCCATTTGATTTATCGTCATCTTGCAGGGGAGTTGAGAATTTATCGGGAAAATCTTTTGCCAGCTTTTCTCTGGCAATGTCAGAGACGGGACCAAAAAGCACCACGGGCCGCACAAAGCCGGGATGACGGAGCACTACACGCTCATAGGCAGGGAATTTGGAAATGCTATCGGAGAACACGACATCGTCCCAGTTCTCGCGGGAAAGACTCTTGGAGCGTCGATGAGTGGATCTGAAATAGAAGATTGTATTGGAATTATTTTTTTCATTGAAGATATTTTTAGAGGTTTACCGTCGTCTGCGGAAGAAGTTTCCTCTCGATTCATTGGCATTCATTTCCTTCTTGGTGGCATTGAATTGAGCTGTGGCCAACTCTTCGGCTCTTGACTTGTTTGGTATGACTCCCCGTTGCATCTCCTGATGGCCACGTCCGATTTTCAACACCTGCCACGAACCGACAACGCCGTTGTGAAGAGTGTCGATCACCCGAAAGACGTCACCCGCTTTGAAAGCCATTTCGCCTTTGGAAGGATTATCGCAGTGGAAATGTGTCTTTATGTGGAACGAGTCGCCCCGCTGATTGGTGACCACCTCATCGTACTCCTCCTTGCAGTACTGCACAATGAGATCAATGCGATCTTGAAGGCTGAGCAAAAAGAGCACAGCCTCCTCGCGCGTCACTCCATTCATGTCCATGTCGTTGACCTTGAGGATTTTATCACCAGGCATTAGGCCTTGCAGGGAGGCAGGCGATCCGGGTTGGACGGCAGTTACGAAAATGCCGGCCTCATTACCGCCAGTAAGACGTATGCCAACGCTGCCCTCCTTCTGGAATGAAATGAAACGAGGCTCGGCACTCTGACGCTCCTCATAGAGTTGGCGGCGGGAACTGTAGAAATCTTCCCCGCCACTGGATCCTCGAGGCGGTGGCGGACGTGGTGGCTCTTCGGCTCCGGATCGACCGCGTCCCCCATTGGTTGGTGTGACTGGTCTATCCAATTGCTGGAGCGACACCCCATCCATTAAAGGCCCACGCGAGCGTCCTCTGGGTGTTAGGTTGCTCTTTTCCTCATTCAATCCATTACCGTTTATGGCGCCAGGGCCATTGGAATTCGAGGTGCGTGTGGGAGGTTGCACATACAAGTTCTGCGAGGAGTAACTAGCTCCGCCTGGCAAATAGGCCTCGTCCAGATTGTTGCTACAACCGGAAACCTGAGGCTGATGGTGATGATGGTGACTGGCATACAGATTGGCTGTGGCCTGCTGATGACCCGAGTTATTCAGATTCATTTGATTGACCGCTGTGACCGCTGTCTGATTGGTAATATCCCTCAGCACTACAAGATTCAGACGCTCCTTGCAGCCGTCGATAATCTTTTTGGCCTCCTTGAGGCTCATCGTATCTGCACAGTTTGTGTTGTGGATACGCGTAATGACGTCCCCCTCCTGCAGGGAATAGCCATTGGCCGACAATTGTTCACGCGCCTTGGATGAGATCTCCTTGACAAACAGGCGACAGCCCAACACAATGCCATAGTCATCCTTCTTGCTGCCCTTGGTGAGGGTCACTTTGATTGGTGGTCCTCCTCCACTGACATTCTGCACCAGCGAGGAGTTTAGCGAATTCGGTTGACTCATGCTAGCGGTTTGACTGTTGCTAGTGCTGATCGCACCGCCATTCAAGCCAGCGCCATTCAGCCCGTTGCTGCCATTGGCCACCAATTGACCCACCGAACTGAGACTATGTGAATGCTGATGCTGAATGGTATTCGTATTGGCGGTATTTAAAGGCACGCGACGTTTGACGACAAGAGTGACTGTATTACCGCTATCGCGTAGCACTTGCACCGCTGTTGCATATTCCACATTTTCGAGAGATACCCCATTAACCGATATAATGCGATCGTTTACTCTGAAATGGTAAAAAAAACAAACGAAAAGTAAGTAATTAAGCTTCTCAGTCGGTAATTTCATATCTAGAAAATAGATCAATTCTTATGACCCCAGGTGATAATTCAAAATATTAATTGCACTCTTTGTTGATATAATAAAGTAAAGCCACCAACCTAATGGATAAATCGTGACAACACTCTCTAATCTAGCATTCTCCTTCTCTCTCAGTCGGGTCATTAAAAAACGACCTTGTCAGTTAGTCAGTCAGTCAGTCAGTCAGTCACTCAGTCAGTCAACAAATTGTTCATTTTACACAGTCATTAGTTTATGTCTTCCAGCTATATAATTAACGAAATCTTCAACAGTAGCAAAACAGATAACCAAACCAAAGACTGCAACTGAAATTACATTTATTTATCCGTAGGTAAGTGGATCGGTGCTTGAGTTTATGTTTTCCTATCGTTCGACATTATATGGGAGAAATCAGGTTATTCGTGGATTGAAGTCATACGCTAATAAACAGACAAAAAGCTACGGCTAAGTGGTAAGTACGTATGACTAGACGCAATTTACGCTTGGATGGAGATGGAAATAGAAATCCGAACAAAGCAGAGGACAAGTCTGACGACAGGGGAGGGAGGAACACGGCTGAACAAGTCTAGTTCCTACCTGGACAATTAAAGCGACTCAGTCTCGACTGAGTTCTCGGAACGGAATAGAGAAGTAATAATAATAATAATAGGAAGAAAAAGAAAAAGAAAAGTAAAAAAAAAAAAACACAAAAATAATGTTATATGTATTGTATGTATTGTAAATAGCACATGACGGACGAATTAATGACAAAACAAGAATGTTATAGATAACAGCAAAAACTGAAATTCTTTTGTGCAGACAAAGTGGTTTTAATGATAGAAAAATAGCAACACAAATTGCTTGTCTATAGCGGGCTGTGAACATATGTAAGTCTACACAGAGAGAAATTAGAACAAGTTACATTTCTCTAAAGTTTCAAAGAGCATCAAAAGTGTTCGAATGACAATTTTTTAAAGAACAGAAGAAATGCCTTTGTCTCCAGACTTTTAATTTAAAGTTCTTATAGATACAATTTACGATAGACTATGCTATTAGTCGTTCTGCTAAATGTGTTTAAAGGAACCTCATTAATTCATAGATCATTTAGAATTTACAAACATTTTCATCTTTCTTGTTTAAATAAATTCTCCCTACTTAAGTTTAAAGAATCTCTCACTCACTTTTTCTCAGTGTATTTACAACATAATTAAGTTGTCTAGGCTAGCATGAAGATCTGTGCCGCGTTTTACTTTCTGTTCTGATGCCTGCAAAATTGCTTCTACCGCAGACTTTAAGTCGTCTATCTATCAGCTCTTAAGCCGGGCAAAAATGCGGCTGGGAACATTCCGATAATAGGGGAAAGACAGACCACATAACAGTGAAACGAAAACTTGAGCTTAGTTTTCAATAGCTTCCATCCACATAGAGTCACACATGTTCCGCCTTCGACAAGGTCTTCTAATTTACACTTGTTGTCCGCTCGCTTAACACATTGAAGCAATGGCAGGAGAGAGGAACAGAGAGCAAGAAATATTTTTCCTGGCCCTTTTTCTTGGGATTTTTCTTTTTGAAATTACAACAGGTAAAGACGAGCGACCTGAAAAAATTTGTGTGCTCTGCTCGGGCAGCCGGCAGTAGGCAGGCAGGCAGGCAGTCAGACGTAGTGTAAATAGTTTCTTTGGAAAAAAGATTATGACAAGTTTTTAATCACACCGACGAGAAGCGGCGGACGACGGGTCTATTGAAAAACGTTTTGGAATTTTTATTATTAACAGAGAGAAATACACAAAGAGACAGAGATAAACAGAGAAAAAGAGAGAGAGAGAGAGCGGAGAGCGGAGAGAGAAAGAAGGAAAGATGGAGCGTCTAGTCGAGGCGTTGGTTTAATTATACCTTGGGTTGGCCCCGGCTACGTGAGTTGAACTTTTGAAGCGTGCCTCGAAATTATTTGGCTTTTATTTTTGGGAGTGGGTTCTTAATAGTCCAAACATAAGATTAACGATGCCAAATTTTTGACATAAAGTAGAAATGAGGGAGAGATGCAGACAATGTGGAGAATTTTTAATGACATTTTATTTTCATTTTGAGGATCTTAAATTTGATAAACCAATACGATTTCGATATATGTATGTATCTCTCTACGTATGTATGTATATCTGATAGAGAGGTTTTTCCAAATAATATATAGAATTGATCAAGTGCGAGCTTAAATGCATTTCTTAGCCCTTGTTTGAGCTTCGTGTATTTGAATTATACAATCTTAGCTTTAACCTTCGTTAAAAGCATGGGAAATGCTGCTCTTCACTTCATGTCAAACATTTCCCTTAACAACAATTAGTTTCCTGCCCAGCTGACACATCAAGAAGAGTATGAAGCATAATTAACAAAAGCCCTTTAGACTAAGAACAGCTGTTGACCCTTCCCACCGCTCGCTTCACTCCACAATTGTGTGCTTGTACTTATTTATGTCGAGTCACTTTTTTCGCCCAAGTCTTAGGGTGACCCCCATTCATTTGATTAAACTATGTATACTTACTGCAAGCGATCCTCGGCTGGGCCACCTTTGAGCACATCGCTCACTGCAATTGAGGGATCACCGTTGGCGAAATGGGGATTATCACGTCCACCGGAAACGGCAATGCCAAACCCATAGCCCGGCACTCGGGTGACCGAAACAGTGTGATATTCCCATGTGGTGCGATCGCCCTGAAAATAATTGAAAGAAACACAAAACATTAACTCAAAGTTATGTAGAAAACACCAGTATATAATATATATGTATATAAGTATGTAGGTAAATATCTTTAGTTTACTCGTTAACAATTTATTTCAATATATTTTAATTGAAATTTGTTAAGGATGAAAGAGCGTAGAAACAACAGAATCAGCTACAAAAATATAAACAATGTTTACGAGGCGGAAATGCACACATGTGACTTCCGTTTTTATTTGATTTACATACACACACATTTAAAGAGACTCTCTCTCTTTCTTTTTTAGCCATCACCCATTCATCCAGCAGTTCAATTTTATGCCCCACAGGTTTCAGGGGTTTTTATAGGTGCCCGGCTAGCTAGTTGCAAAGAATGCGTAGAGAATTGTGGTTGAAATGGTCTACTGGGTGTGACTTACTGGGAATGAATGCACCTGACTTAAGCCCTTTAGGAAAGTCAGACTACAAGAAATTCTAACCAATTATAAAAGTCAACCCATTAGAACATGGAAGAGAACATATGGCAGGAACATGAATTGAAGGTATGCGAAATGTCATTTGATCTATGACAATATTCTAAAACTTTAAAGTTAAAGTTCCTCTCTATGAAACCAATTTTTGAATTACTAAATTAATGTTTATCTGCTACTGATTTGACATATACATTTTTACCACAATTCATTATTATACACATTAAAATTTCTCCTACTCAACTTGCCTATCATCAAAGGGAACTTGAAAGGCGAAAAGATCTCTTCATTTCATGCTTAACCGAAACTCCAGACTAATTTCACTTGCAATTAAGTTCATTCATTATAATTTCAACGTCTAGTCGCAACCCTCCGAACCTGAGCATTAGCATTCAAATAAAAATGAAACAAAACAAAAACTCGGCCATGGAGTTTCATCAAAAATGGTTTTCATATAATTTTTTTTTTAGTTTGTCTTCATGTTAACAAAATGCAAGCGAAGCATAACATTTTAATGCAAATTCATGGCAGTTGCGTCTAATTTCTACACCTGCAACTTAATATATATAAGATAAATATTTATAACTTCGGCCCACGCGAACAAATTTCTTAGTTAATTTTGTTTTAGGCACACGACTTGTTCGCAGCCCACGTGAAATTTTCACATTTGTTTTTGTTTTCCGTTGTTGATTTCGAAATTGGATGCGTCGCGACTATTGCCTGGCGCCCACCACCTGAGTACCAAGTCTGGGCTTTGGGGTCTCGGGTTTGGGGTTTGGCTTTTCATCGAGAGACATGGACATATGGTACAGAGTGTCTCTGTGTCTCACAACTCATGAATGAATCATTTGGCTGGCAAAAATGCATATTGAAAGAAAGAAACAAGATTTAATTTTGATTTAATTGATTTATTTTCGTATTATTGGATTTCCATCAATTTGATTGATGGCGATTTAAGATTTGGAATATGTCTCAATTGAGTTTCATTCGGGTGAGGCATTCAAAAGGGGGCTGCTATGCCTGATTGGACTCCCCATGGAGTGGAGTGTAAAGTGAAGGCAGTGGCAAACTGTGCAGCAAATGTGATTTGGAAAGAACTTAAATGATTTGTTGTAATAGCAGGTGGTTATTTATATAAAATTGAATTTAATCGAAATCTGTGGCAACTTGTCGAGTGATAAAAAATTATAAGCTTGATTGAGTTTCTACACAGTAGGATAAAGTATTTCATTATTTTCTACAATATCAGAGGCATAATTTAAAGTTTCCAAAAGTATCTACAACGCAGGCTTTGTTGTCTTGTTTTCTATGCTAATATTTTAAATAATCAAATTTAACTAGCCAAGATCAACATTAAAATTCAAATATTTATTATCTTTAATCTAACAGATTTTTTAAAACAAATTTGTATTTGGTATATAAACAATTTTTAAAATAATTGGAAGTTGTAATAATAGTTCAAAAGATAAGACAAATACAAATGACCTTTATAGTATCCAATTAAAATCTAGCAGTAGATGCTTTACTTAAACTTTTTAAATTATGGCCTCATTTAATATAATTTAAGTAGCATTTTAATGAGTAGGAAAACATTTTAACTTGTTTTTGCTTACCAACATATTGTTTGGTACATAATCCGGAAATTTCATATTTGCTTTTTTTTTGGTTTAATTCGTATAATGAAAGGTGTTTCTTATAAAATCAACTTTGAGTATACCAAAGTGACATATTTATATAAATTATTCGAGATGAATACACGTAATTAAAATCACTGATTAGAAAACAAAAATATTATTAATAATAAATTACTAATAATTGCGAGAAAGAGGGGAAGAGGGAGAGAGAGTGTTGAGCTGATGTCACTTTTTTCACTTTTTGTTGACTTTTCGAAGCACTTGAATAGGTAAATAGAAATATTAATTGCACTTGTTTTGTGTTTTTTTTTTTTTTTTTGGTTTCCCGTTGAGCTGAGCTGATCTTATGATTTATAAATAAATAACGAAAAAATTCCTATAACCAGCAAATGAACAAAATACGAAGCTTTGATAGGAATTTTCGTTTTCTATTTCATTCTCAAACATATGGCACAGAAAGAAACCGGCAACTCGTTTTGCATAATTCGAACCTCAAGCGATATACTTGATTGAGGCGTTAGCGGATTTGCTTTGATTTTGCTTAGATATCACTGCGGAAATCAACTGAAAATTGCATCATTTCGTCTGCGAAAAGCCAATGACCAGCCACAGAGCGAAAATGTGGAGCGTCACTCGAGGCAGACGAATTGCAGCTTTTCGTTGTTTTCGTTTTTAGATGCACTGCAACACCGCAACGCGAAAGTGAATTTGTTTGCGCTTCGTTGGGCATTCACTTCAGGTATTTTTCTTTTGTCACTTTGAACAGCTGGGACAATGTAGTTTACATTCAATTTAACCATCTATTTCTGTCACTATGTATCTGAGAGATACAAATGCTCACAAACATTGGCTGCGCCGTCGCAAACCACGACGACGTTGACGGCTTGAACTACGACAGAGAACTGAGCCAGAGATAGAGTCACAAGATCCAAACGCAAAGCGGAGAGCCGGATGAAGGCAAAGCCCAAAGCAAACAAGAAGAGAACAAAAGAAGGCGAACTGCAGTAGCTACCGCGAGTCGGAGTTGCCGAGACGAGACTGTAGTAGCGCGTCTCGGTGTGACTGCGTGTATGTATGTGTGTGTGTGTGTGTGTGTGCGCGAGATACATTCCACAGATATATTCCACTTAGACAGTGAGAGACGAAGAGAGAGTTTGTGTCGGGCGAATAGAAAAATGTAAACAAAACGTGAAAAGTATACAGCAAATAGTTGATAAAAGTGTGTGCATAGAGAAAGAAGAGTTTCTTGTGAGACTTGATTTTTATGATTATGCGGGTCAGAGGAGTATCTATGAAATAGTATCTCAAAAATGAACTGAATGAAACGAAGCGAGAGGCTAAAAATGGAGGATCAAATAAAGGAAACGAATTTCATCACAAGTTGAAAGAAATGGAAGTCTTTGTAAAGAGATGAAATTGTTTGTGGATTTGGATTTTATTAGATTTATGTATTAGATCTTCCTTTTAATAATATATTTTCTAGTAAGTGTTTTTTAGTTTTATTCTGAGGTTATTGAACGTTAAGCCAATCTAATTTAGAGATAAAAAGTTTGTAAATATTCACTTTTTTCTAAAGCCACTCTCTGATGCCATTCTCTTTTTCTTTTCAAAGCAAAATTATGAAAGTTGAAAAGTTCACAACTTGATGGCAACTTCAATTCAATTAACTGCCCCTTAACTCCATTCCAAGAGCGCCCGGATCAGGCCATTACAATCACCATCAACAGTATCATCATCATCATCAAGAGCAACAATGACACTTGGTTCTCCTCCTTGTCCACAACGACTTGAAATACTAATTCAATCAGAAGCGAGAACGCTTATTAAGTGACAAAGATCTCCATTACATTAAGACGGAGAAAATTGCTATCTCTTTTACACACAGTCAACTATCTCGTATTACTTTAGAATTCTGTGAATTAAATTTTGTCCCATAACAAACTTGCAAACTATGCAGAATACCCTTTTAATGAATTAATGAAACAGCTGAAAGCTGTTCTTATTTCTTTTTTTTTTTTTTTTTTTTTTTGCGCAAAAACTATTTTTGTATCATGTACCCAAGACTTATTCATATATGCAGATTAAAAGCCTGAAATGGGAAACGGAGATGCAGATTGCAGATGTCAGGAAGGCAGGAAGGGCAGCAAGAAGCAGGGCACAAGTAGTGACTGCAACTGACATCCGTGCATATTTATGCAAAATTAAAAGCAAATCAACTAGAACTGACACCACTCCCCCAGTACAGAGAGTCACAAAAAACTGTAGTAAACGAATCTGATGCCAATGCCAAAAACAATGCGGGGAAATGTCGTCGTCTGGTATTTCTATACAATGGCGTTCCAATAGAGTCTCATGCCAAAAAAAAAAAAAACAGTAGGAAAAAACAAGGCCAGACACATGGAGAAATAAAAAATAAAACTTAAAACAAAGACAAATATTGTAGGGAAATGGTGAGTTGTTTAAATTGTTTAAAAGACGAGCTCTTTGTTTAAGTAATTTGAAGCATTGGACGACTATCTTTAAATCGATTCTGAACCCCTTTTAATTTGTTCAACACCTCCAAAAAGAAACAGTGATTTAACCTTTTTCAACATCTTCACAACTTGCACTGCAATTTATCATCGATTTAATGATTTTTTAATCTATTTTGGGTTACCCTCTTGTGTTTTTCCCATATCAATTCAGGTAAAAAGGGTCTCTCTAGCTCAGGTAACAACAACACGCGAAGACCATGTGGATTCCATTCACTTCATCTATGGTGGATGCAATTGATAAACAATTGACTCTCTGGTGCAATCAACCATAACAATTTCAGTTCAACTATTCGAAAGGGGATGATGCTAGAGCAAATAAAACTCAGCTGGTTGAAAAAAAACTTGGCAAAGATTCTTGGTGTGAATTGCCAACGAAAAGTATGAGAAAAAGAAAACTTTTGCTCAAACCTTTATTTATTTATTCAATACGGCGGAGGCAGACACGAAACAAAGGAAGAAAACTATGTGACTAAGTGTTCTTCTTGTTGTTGTTAATGATGATGATACATTCATGAGATTGAGTTGACTATACTTTGGCATGGGCTGGGCTTCTAACCCAATGATATTAGGGTGAATCGGTCTCATTGCTTAAACTTTAAATACGGCAACAAATTCTTGCAATACTTCTACTGTATATAGTTAACAAATTATCCATTTCAATATATTACTTGAATCGTAAAGGGCTTTAGTTAACCAGAGTTTAGGAGATCTAACTTGATTTTCTAACTATCTATTTCCGTATGTTGCTTCGACAGTCTGACAGTAAGAATATAAACTTCTAAGCATAAATCAATAAAATTTGATGGACTTTTTGCCTATGCATTGAATTACCCTAACGTCATGGTCATATGAGCATTTGATGCTACGTATTTCCGTATGCAAGTCAGGAGTAATGCAAAGATTCAACGTGTCACTGGCCTGGCCTGGCTTGGATGAACGTGGACGTGGAAATGGAGTTGGGGGGACGATAAACGACATCAACAGTGTCACCAAGGAGCCCAGCTGTGGGAGGAGAACCGTCCAGACAAACAACAGGTTAGCACATTCTGTGCGGTGGGGGAGATGAGCAAAGAAGGCGGAAGTTGCTCACGTAGACGGCATATGACTTGTATGATGGGGCGATTAACAAGTTGCCAGAGGAGTTAGCGTTGGACAGACGGAGTGGGAGGATTCGGAAGCTTTTCAATAACACCGTTTGCATATTGGTGATTGCCGTTTTTGTCTTTTTCCGAAGGTGTCTGGGAGCAGCTCTTTAGACATTTAAGGAGTTTTTTTTGATGGCGCGACGTGTTAATGTTGCAGTTAGCTTAAAGTATATCTATCAGATACATAAATGTTCAACTCTTTGCCTGTGAATGGAATGTGTGCTGTGCCCATTTGTCGAGTGTTTTTCTTTTCTTTGTGTGCGTGCCATGCGTGGTACGTGCTTGAACTACAAAACTCTAGATTTTTATAAATTAGGCAAATGCCATGTAGAGGAAGAGGCCTTACATATATATGTATGTACATATGTGTGTATGTATAAATGAAACCCACAGAACGAGAAGAACTATCAAGTATGTAGTCGCTGGTAATGTAGGTTGAAGTGGACTTCAGTCGGGTTCCAAGCCGGGACAGACATAATAGTGAAAATTGAGAAATTTTCATGTGTTTGAGTTATGGTGCGCATGCGTGCCAGTGCCCTTTTTTACTTAAAAGTTACACTGGAAATGCCTTCAAGTGTGTGTGACTGTGTCTGTATCTATGACTTTGGGTTTTCAATAAAAGGTATCAAGTAGAGAACCCTTGAAAGTGATTCGAGTAGGTACAGAATTCCCAATGCAGAAGGTCAAATCATAGAAATGAACAAAAATCAGATTAGACCCTACTTAAATTGAAAATTGAGCAAGACATGCTCCAACTCAAATGAGATATAAGCCCAAGAGGATTTCTTTTATTTCATTTCTTTTCATTCAAATTCCTTTACTAAAGCCCTTTAAAGTCCAACGTGATTGAAATGCTTTTGTTCTATGTCCTTCCATTCACATTGTACAACATGAGCAAGCATCCTTTCACTTGTCACACCAAGTTATTCCTGAGCACACACACTCACACCCATCTCCCATAGCCCGGAGCACACACCTACTCCATTTTCCTGTTTCCTTTTTCTTTTCGTTTTTCCCGTATGCATACAGGAAACGGGATACATATTCTAGTTTATATGTACACACTCCTCACTCGTATGCAAAGAGTAAACACTTTGAAATGAGTGTGTAATTTTCTAAGGCAAACATTAGAGTAGCAAACGGAGCAACAGCAGCAGCAGCCGCAGAGAGAAAAAAGGAAAACGACCAAGGAAAACATGTGAAGTGACAAAAAAAACACAGTGGAGGAATGTAGAGAATAGTCTTCTGACATGTTAAAATTCTAATCATTATGTTTCATTCTAATCATTGAGAGCAAGCCAAGTCAAACAAGCAAAAGAATCTAGTCCAACGTGGGGATATACATATGTATGTAAGGATATGCGGAACAGGAAATGAGAAAACGACAGAAATACAGGTTGAGAGAGAGAGAGAGAGAGGGAGAGAGAGACATTAACCCATGTTAATGTTTTATTTGGAAAATGTTGCACTGTTTGGCCAAAGGACAAAAAATGGGAAATGGGGACTGAACCTCAAAGCTGAATTCAATGAATTCGCATAAATTGAGAACTATTACCACTTTTGTAAAAATTATAAAAAAAAACTCGGTGTATAATCATATATTGCCTAAACAAATAAAAAGGTACAAGATTAAGAACTGTTAGGACTATTTGGAACATTTTAAAATAGTTAAAACCTTCTTTGACTTTACAAACGATAGAAATAATACGAATTTGAATTATTGTTGGCCTTAATACCTGTGTCATATGCATAAACAGGTATTTCTAAGGTCACTTCGATCGATGGTATGTGGATTGATAAAAAGTTATTGTGCCCACCATAAAAGTAGGGCATAAGAATGCTTAATTGACCACAAGTCCGTGCAAAAGTCAAATATTCTTTTTAGCAATTTTTCAAAGATTGTTTGATTGAAACAATTTAATTTTACATTCCAAGCACCTTAGCGGCGTTATCTGGACTATTATTTGCCATTTAATTGAAGTGTTATTTATTTTGCATATAACTATATTTGTCATTTATAGTCAATTGCTGGTTGGTTGCTGCAATTTGCATTTGCATTTACATTGGATAAGGCAATTAATTGTGAACATAAAAAGAGTATCAGAGACTTGCATGTGTTTTTGTTGTACTCACAAAAACAAAAAGAGAAGAAAACCAAAACCCACGCCATTACTCGTATTCACAAGATTTTGCTAGGGGCTTGGGATCAATAATCATAAAAATATTGATGATTATATGTAAACTATGTGGCAACGACGACAATTCGCTTAAAAGCCCACACACATATGTATTTTACCACTATAACATATTTTTGCAAGTTGTCTTACGATGGTCCGATCGATCGACCAAACAGTTGCTTTGTACTATATGCTATAGAAGAAAATTGTGCAATTCTCAACGTCATTTGATATATTTGCATATCCGAGTTAACTTTTAGCAACAATGTGTTTATGGGGCTGTGTCACACCTTGACGGTATAATGGAAATATTGTGAATGTTGCCTCAATGATTTTTATTTTTATATATGGCTAATTGCATTTTCCTGCATATGAAAGGTCGATGGGCATTCGACTGGAAAATGATATAATGAATGCATCTAAAATGGCAATGCAATCCAAGAGGAGTGGCGACAATCTAGAGATGACAGCGTGATGAAACATAAAGTAAACCTAATTAACTTGAGAGGATTCGAATTCAACACTGTTGAACTCCAATGGCAAACACTGTATTGTTTAAATTAGTGGCTCTTTTTACTTCTCATTCAATATATTTCTGTTCATTCACGAGCTAGTCACGCTGCCATCTCTCATGGTGTCTGGCTGTCAGATTTTGATGAACGAGAGCCGACCCAACTGAGCCCTAATGAGCCACCAGCGACTGCTATGTGTTGTGTGGGGATCATTCCCTACCAGTCCCTTTTAATAGACTAATTAGGCACAGTTTTACATACTCATACTCACGAACACATGCCCCAAGAGGCATATATAAATAACTATTTATGCTTTCGAAACGTTTAACTCACCTGGAAAGAAACAGAAGCAACAACAAAATTATAAGTTAATTGCATAATTATAATATGTATTTATTTTAAGAGTAAAATTACAATATGTATATGGATTCAACGAAGAACTCTCATCAAAAGTTAATAGAAATAGACAATTGATTTGAGAAATTAGTTTATAACTTCTAAACGAGCCTTTATTACATTCAAAATGTAATTGATTTCCAACAAACTAATAATAACTAATGATTTTTTTTATAGCATATCTCAGCAAAGTAAATTGGCAAGAGTATAAAAACTTCGCTTTGGTCATAAATAAAAATTTGATGCCTAAGCTATGCAGAAATGCGTTTTGCATTCCAATTTTTGTCTTGCGCTGACAATTGTCAATCAATAAATAAACCAAATATAAACGAACAATGGTAGTCATTCAATAAATAAACCAAATTTAAACAAACAAAAAAGTGCAATGCTCAAAAAATATTTATAAATAAATACAAAAGAAAATTCAGCACAATACACAATTTAATTAGGTAAACTGGCGGACAAAAGAGACCTAGATTTGAATGCCAATCAATTGTCTGAATGAATCATAAGCCAACCAAAAAAACATATCAAAAATAATGGAATCAAACAAATCAAGCAACAGCAACAAAGGGCACAATTAAACGAATGCAAAAACCGCAGAAATGGTTTAAATTTGGTCAGGTGTAAAAGGAAGGGTCGGGTGTGCAAATGATGATTATGCATGGAATGTGTATAACTAGTTGGTTCCACTTGATTTAATGTGAACAGAATCGTATAACCGTTCAGGAGTTGTACCAGTGGGTTGGGGCATAACAGTTTGAAAAAGGTTTCCACAATTGAAACTGGTTTTTGGCCAAGCGTGTTAATGTTGATGGTGACGATGATGAATCAATCTAAAGGAATGTTCTCCTATATGCATATATATTTACACATACATATGTATGCTTAAACATTGAGGTAGAAGGGTGCGTCGCTGTCAACTGAAATTGTTGTTGTTACATACAAACAATCATTCGCACACATTTCCTAATCAAATGCTTAACAACTATACAAATTTTGTTGTCTACTACTAACTTGATTTCGTAAGCCAGACAAAAAAAAAACAAGTCTTAAAATATTTGCCGCCACTTGTTTTGACCACATTTTTGTGGCCAACAACAACTAGAGGCGAATGCAACTCTTTGTAAATGCAACTGAATGAAACTCGCAAAAATTCAGTCGAACTATTTGCTTAGTTTCAGTTTCCACATTAAGTTTTTATCTAGATTGTCGTTTTAGATTTCAATTTCCATTTCAAAACGAGCTAAAAAATGCTAATAAATCTTTCTTAATAAGTCTTGGGAAGTGGCTTAGAAATTGGGGTTACGGTTTTCAAGGTGCAAATCGAATCATATCGATAAATGGAGATGTTGTAACTAATTTTTTGGGCTTGCAATTTCCTCATTTCCAATGTTCACACCTCAAAGTTTGTTTAATCTTTCTCATGTGGGTTGATTCGAACCGCCTTCGATAAGGTACGCCCAACTCTTTAATTGTATTTTCCACTCTTTAATTTAACAAAATGCCAAAGTTTGATTTCTGAGCATATTCAATGAATTTTATACGACTGAATTTCTCCAGCCCTAGCGAAAGTTTAACCTTAATCTGAGACAAGCTAACAAGCAATTTTATATGCAAATCAAACCAAGATAAACACAAAAAAATTTAAGGGGAACCCTGAATAAAACATCAGCCAGAACAAACCAAAAAACCTGGGAATGATTCGTTTCGCTCTGTTCCACGAATTTCGATTTGCTGACCATATTTTGGAAATGCCATTTGAATACAAAGAGTTAAAGATTGCTTTTGCAAATATCATTCATGTGAATCATTTTATCTAAATTTATGAAGACTGAAGTCAAAGGGAAAAAGAGTTTATTAATTGCAATGGAAAGAATCGAGACTATTCTACTATAAATTTATAAAGAGGCCTATTAAAAATCAGTCATGAAATAGATTCTTTCGACCTTCAATAGTTGATAAACATAAAATTTAGCAACACAGGTGCATAGAAAACTTAATTGTTTGTATTTTATATCTGAATACGTCCCCTGTATAATTTTGGCTGGAAAACTATGAACCAACTTAATTTATAAATAACTTCATTAAACCCCAACGCAAAACTCATCAAGGGGAAATGGCAATTTAAGCTCGGGTCTGCGATCACGTGACTAAACTGAACAATACAGAAGCTAAATTAACAATTTTACAGCTCAATCGGTGAGGGCCCAGAAAGGGTGGCCAAACAATTATTAAAAATGAACATGGCAACCCACCAGAAGATGGAGAAGTAGGTGGGTGCGGGTAATTACCTTCGAGCTGAGCCACCACATTTGTCTGATTGGGCCAGATATTGGAATAGGAACCCAACCCTTTACAAGAAACAACGAAAAACAAACAGGCACATGAAATTGTTTGATCGTTGCAGTTCATGGTCTCAACTCAATCAGCTATTAGATAAAAGAATAAAAGAAACAAAAGCCCAAGTCGAGCAGCTGCAAATATAATGGCGTTAAATTACCAATATAAATCAATGTGTTAAACACAAGAATCGAACCTCGTACCACAACACCCGCAACATTCTCAAAAATATAAAGAGGAAGATGGACGAGAGGAATACTTATATGTAAGTCTCCAAAGGGGTAGAAGAAGGGGACAGTTGGCGGTCGGAATAAACTCACAGATCAGTGAGCCAAAAGGGCGAGCCGGGGCCGGTTTGGAAAACCAGTTGAACAACTTGACTTCATTCTAAAGACTTTTTCTTTCTTTCGAAGCGAGTTTTATTTTGATTTCTTTTCATTTATTTGTATTTGTAACTCTTCTCTTCGAGTGGAATTGGCCCTTTTGCACTCAACTCAAGAGTTTGCTTCTCAACGAAACCAGTTTTAAACTTGTTGACTATGTGTGCTATTTGCTGTGTGTGTAGAGATGTATTCTTTATGGTTTTGGTCTCTTATTTGGCATAGAAATCGTCTTAAAGGATTTCCAAGTTGAACATTTTAACATAAATTAAAGAACATTTATATAAAAGCACATTTTTCATCAGTTTAAAATCAACCCATTAAAAATCCGAATGCCTGGCATTTTAGCTCCATCAGCATCATTGTTATTATATGTGTAGAGAATTTATAATCAATTTATAAATACCATTGCCATGAATTATTTTTCAATAGCGGCATAAAAAATCATGTCCATAAGCAGGTCTCGCAATATAGAAAAAGTGAATGTCTCAGCTCTAATCAAGCCACCAAGTTAGCCAAGTTAAGTCCAAGCAATGTCAAGTTTCCTATGCCAACTTATTGTGGCTGGTGGGGGAGCGCAAGCGCACAGGCTCACTCTCTCACTTAGATAGATGGAAAAAACGCAAACTAGATTTCTGCTTCTACTTGAAGTATTCACCATAAACAGAGTGCACCAGCATATGAAGGTGAGAAATTGTTAAGAATTTAGAGTGTAGATGCGGGTTGCTAAAAAATTCAGATACATTTACACTTTTTAAGATACTAAAAGAGCATTCTGCATGATGTATAGGATCCCTAAAGCAAAAATAAAGTCCAAAAAAATGTATCTGAGTCTAAAATAAAACTTGCCTATTCCATTAGTGGAATCTTCTATGTTTAAAGTGCAAATATCTCTCCAGCAAACAAGTAAACCATCATTCAAAGATATAAAAAAACTCTTAAATTTGTAGCTTGCAAGCTTGTTTGCCATTTCAATGTATTCATTTAAGATAGCATATAAATATATGATTCTATATGATTCTATTCAAAACAAGTATAAGGGGCAACAAGTCGTTCGATAAGTTGTAAAATTCTACTAAAAGGCTATGGAATCTTTGTGCTATCAATCTATTGCGTAGTCCTTTAAGGGCACACAAAAAATCCGCTATATCCACAATATATGAAAGCCTATCTTTTGCCAGCTTACCAAGAGCAAGCATTTTCTTTTCCAAAACAAAAATAAAAAAACCTGCATAATTTGTCAATTATTTCATTCCCGTTAGCCACTCAAAAGCAATCCATTTCATTCAAATTGGTTCCAAAAAAACCAGAAAAAAAGCGTCAACTCTTGAAAAGTTTCACTTTCAAAACATAATTAATTTTATGAGTACAAGTTTACTGGTTTTTATCTCTCGTTTTTGTTTATGTTTTCGTTGTTCAGTGTGCAATTTGTTGTTGCCTGGTTTTTGTTTTTAACATACTCGAAATTTGACCAACTTGATTACTCAAAAGGCGTAATGCCACAACCAATCGACATCTTAATGACAGAGTCCAGTTGCAATTTTGGTTGCTGTTGTTACTGTAAAATTATACACCGAATGTTATTTAACCGAAAAAAAAAAAAAAATGGAAGCAGGTACTAGTTTGTTTTTACATATTCGATTTATCAAGATGATCAATGAAATTGAACCTCTGGGAGGTTATCAAACTTTGGCTTCAATGCACTTTTTATTTTCTTTTGATGGCTGAAATTGCCTGGTTAATTGTTGGTAATCAATTTTGGTAATATGAGACTTCATTTTCAACTTCAACCGACAACTACTTTGTCTTTCTCTTGCCTTTCTATGGAACGATTTATGGGAGTTTGTATTGCCCATAAAAGTGTCGTCTTCTTGTCTGCCCGCTCCCCCATTTTCTCGATGCATTTTCACTTAATGCAAACAACCGACTAACTAACTAACAAAAAAAAAAAAAAAAAATGCAACTCAAAGAGTTTCTTTCAATAGTTTTTACATGTTTGCTGATGCGGTGAGAGTTTTGCTATTAAAATTGTAAATAAAGGGACGAGAGAAAGGAACCTTTGTGCGTTTGTTCAACTAATTGAATGAATATTCATATTTTTTAGGTGACCCCGACGCACACACAGGGAAAACTTTTCACCCCATTCTGAACAAAATTTCTGTTTATTAGAAATAGTTCATTAATTATATTTTTGGTGACCTTTCAATTTGAGACCCCTTCCAGATATGTATATAAATAATCCCCCCACAGCTATAGGTTGTCTTTCTTGTGCTAATGATGGCAGCTATTATTAAAGTTTTTTGCCTTTTTTTTCCTAAAAAAAAACCTGAAAAATTATGCAAATGATCAAAAGCCAAAGGGCAACTTCGGGGACCAAAACACTGAACTAAAAATCTAAAGAACCTATTAAATGTTGAGATATTTTTTTAGAACATTTAAACACATTTTACTACTGGCATATCGAAGGCAATAAATTTGAATAAAATTGTCAAGATTAATTTACAATATCAATCAATAAAAAAATGATCTCCCCCGATTGGTAATTTTAAATTGTCAACCTTTTGGGTTTTATGATACAAACTAAGGTAAAAATAAATAAATTTGGAACCTTGATTTTAAATGAGATGCAATTGTCAGTCTACATCTTCAGTTAAAAATGAACTTAATCCCTTTATCGTTGTATTTTATTGTTCTGCGAACTTAACAATATTCAATGATCTCTGCTAAGAGACAATTTCGTTTGAAAATACTCCGAAATAGTTTTAAAAATTTTCGCAGAATTCATTACTTGGGCTTTAGACGATTCGTTTTTGGTTTTCTTTTTGGGTAACTCCATAATTATTATTACCTGTTGCAACAATGATTCATGACGAAAGTGATTATTTGGCAGAACGTGTTGATTGCCCGTGCCAGAGCCGACTATATCCATAATGTTTAAAACGTTAAAATCCAACAAAACAACAACAAAAAAATTGTTTAACAAAAAATGTGAGAGGTTGTTGCTGCTGCTGTCGTTTCGTGCTATTCACTATTGCAAATTAACGGTTTGTAGTGGTGGGGTTTGAGTGCAACATGTTGCTCAGGCGCATTGTGTTTGAATAGATGCAGATTTTCTCTTTTTATTTTTTCTTGTCTGCTTTAATTAACAAGTTTGACAACTTTTGTTAACTATTCCGTTAAGGGCACATTTTAAAAACACTTTGAAATTGGGATTTAACTGCACTTTTATCAAATTTATCGAAATTTTGTATCGATCTTGTGGAAAAGTACAGGCAACGAGCGAACGCACGATCCCTCCAACGAGAGAACGGAAAAAAAATCAAGGCGCACGGCGGCCACGACGGGATACAGAAGAAACAACACAGAATTCTTCGCGTTAATCGCGTCCATTCGCCGCGGCTCCGACTTTTGAAATGGACGCACACGCTCAAGAAAGCAAAAGCCGACGGCGACAGCGGCAACGTCGACGGCAACGGCTACGGCGACGTACATACGTGGAAAAACGTTCAAAAAATATGCTCAAAAATAAAATGCCCAATACACACACACACACACACATTTAAATTCATACATATGCGCGTATGGTAGAGAGCACAGGTAGAGTTTCAGGTAGATGACAATAAAGAAACGTCAATGTAAACGTAAACTTGTTGCTGGCAACATGAGCGCAAAAATGTTGCCGAGCAACTTTTCGTCTATGTGCATGAGTGTGGTGTGAGTGTGTGTGCGTGGTGTGCCTTTGAGTGCCACCACAAAGCTACAAAAATGGGCAGCACTGGCAACGGGTTTTCAACGATTGTTCGCTCCTTTGATTTTTGTTTTTTTTTCTTGCTCTTTTTATTTTATTTTATTTTTTTTTTGTTTCGATGATGATGAAGCACAAGGAACGTGTAGCGAAGGAGTTGGCTTCGACTGCGCTGTTCAAGTTTGCAATCAAAGATAAAAAGGCCAGGCAGAAAGGAAAAACTTTGTGATCCAGTGTGTGAAGTGGTATTTATAGGAATGTGGCTCGGCTTTGTTGCTGTGAATTCGCAATGAAGTGCACTGAGCAAAAAACACACAAAAATTCTTCAAGGATTGAGTCACTAAAGTGATCGAATGAATTAGCATAAAGCTAAATGGCGTTAGGAGTGCTAGGAATGTGTGTCGAAGAAATAAAGACATACTAAGAATAAGGTGAAGTTAATACTCACGAGCAATGAAAGCATAGAAACTATATGTCGATGTACCGAAACTGTTAAAGGCTTAACCGAAAACACTGATTTAAACTAATTAAGATGGGTCCTCATTGGCAAACTAACTTTTATTAACTTATGTTTTTCATACTGCCGCCCTCTGCTCATATTTGCAATAACTACCAACACTGAGTGCAAATAGTACGTGGTCATTGAAAAGGCACATATTTACAATGAACATGGACATGGCCTAGCCCAACAAAGTCGATAACAACCTTTTCAAGTGCAGTGAGTAGACAAAAAAGAACGAAGAACTAGAAGAAGACCACAAACAAGTAGATGAAAAATCATTTTCTTTTTTCGTCTGCCACATTTCTATTGATTTTTATGTGTTTGGAATTTTCAATTAAACAAAGAAAATGTGCAGATAAATACTTTCAACTTGAAATGTTTGACTAAATTCAATTAAAAGTGCGATTTTATCTACACCAATGTGAAGCAATTGACCACTAGCACACCTCTCTGGCCCGGACCCCATCACAAAATTAGTTTTATCTACTGCGGCGCACTGTTGACTTTATGTGATTACTCATAAACGCTGAGCACGTGCAGCAGCAGCACTTTTGTTTTTTTCTTTCTTAAAACGTCGGCGTTTATTTTTTTTACCTTAAAGTTTTCTTTTTTTTTTTTTGACACAATTATTGTTCCATTGGGGTCTTACGACAACGACGCCACCTGGCTGGCTGCTGGTCATTACGATTTGAAGTTTTGGGCTTGGGTAATTTGATTTGTACACGAACCCGAGTCGAGTTGAGCCGATCCAAAGTAAGTTTATAGAGTCATATACATAATTGTTGGTCAGAAGGTATTTACGACTGAGTCAAGAGACTGTCCAAAAAAGAGATATTCACAAAGATTGCGTCAAATAAAGACAATTAGCAAAATTTGTTTCAATATAAAGAATCGTGAAGTAAAAAAGTATTCAAAACGAGTTTTTAAAATCGTTTTTCCGCAGTGGGTCAGATAGTTTGAGTGGGTACTCCCTGAAAAAGTCACATACATAATACATAATATGCATAGTATGCTCACCACTTTTGATTGATCCCAATTCGGTTTTTGACATTCTCAATAACTTGGCATCAACCAAGTGAAATGAACAATAAATCTTTTTAAAAACCACTATGTTTGCTTATTCCTTCAATTTTCCTTTGCCGGCACGTGACTGCGTTGCAACAAGACAAATCAAATGTTGTTAACATGTTACTCTGGCACAATTTTCTTTTTGCAATGCTTGGTTTTTTTCTGAATTTGGTGCCTTTTCAAGCGAAAAGCCACCGTTCTCCCTCCATGCCCTTTCTATCTCTCCACGTCTTGGAGTTTTGCTAAAATAAAATACCATAACACATGCCAGCAGAGCTTGGAGCTGTTTTCGTGCTTATTCAATTTATCAGCAACTGCACTGAAAGAGGGGAAAAGCCAGAACGGACCTACTGGGTTGCCTTCCTTTACCTCCCCACTTCAGTTGGTTCAACAGCAATGCAAATTTTTGCATATGGAAACCTTCTCTTGCTACACGCTCCCTTCCTTCACCTACTTCTAGATAAACACTCATTTGCGTGCTGCCAAGATATTTATATGAAACTTAAATTCCTTCAGTTAGGGGTTAACTTTAGTTGCAAGGTACAAATTTAAAGAGATATATGTATGTATGTCGAAATATCTCTGATTTTACTGTGTGAATATGTATTTGTTTCTAAGTGAACATTGAATCAAGTTCCATTTTTCATTTACTACTCACATCATTCCATAATCAGCGAAAGCAATTTCTCAAACTTTAAAATGCTTCAAAGAATCCAAAACAGAAGCGCATAAATTGTGCCCAAAGCGCAAAAAGAAAAACAAAAATACAACATAAAACGAAACTTAATCCCACTAATGATGATAGGAATGCGAAGGAACGAAAACCCGAATCGACATGAAACTCTTGGGCAGGCAATTTAAAATGCATATAATAAATTCTTAAAACAGGAAAGAGATTTTGTGTTTTTTTTTTTCTTAATTTTTAACTAAAACAACCCACAAATGTTAAGACAAAAGAGTCAAAGAGGAAGTCAAAAGAAAGAAAAAGGATTGACTTTGAGGCTTTTGTAAAATTGCAAAACGCAAAAAGGCTCGTAGAGTAAAGAGATGATGCGAAACCTGGAGCGATGGAAGGCGGCAGGTGTGCTCCTTTGCCAAATTAGCCGCTACTGTCTGAACCACTTTTCTGCCTATGCGGATATACCCTTCTCTCTTGACAGACTTCATTTCCATTTTACACTCTCGTTTGGCTGGCCAGCCGCAAGCGAAAATTTTGAACATCATTAATTTTAATTTTTGCGCAGACGCACCCTAGGGGCTCCCCGCTGCCATCAACTGATTCGAACGAATGCCAAATGAGTGCCTTTGAGTCTCTGTCTGAGTGGCTTCAGTGCGTTCTGGACATTGCAGATGAGCGATGGCCATTTGGTTATGGTTATGGGTTCATGATGATCATGATGATGACAATGATGATGATGATGACGATGTCGGCAACGGCGACAATTGAAATTCGTTGTCAAACAGATAATTAAGGTGAGCAGCAGCAGCAGCAGCAGATAATGGGCGAATGTAAATTGAAAATGGAAAAGTGTTGCAACTGGTAATTGCATTGCACACTGTCTGACAATTCGACAATTGGTGTGGAGGTATTTAGTTATCAACTGATGATTGATTACCTTGTAAAATTGTAATTAGAAGCTAAATATCTGGGCTTCGAATGTTAATTACCTAAATACGTAATCAGCAATTTAATTCGTAGTACAACCACATAATTTTACATATAAGTTTATTTCGGTTGCTATTGATACTATGAAGGTTTTTGCTTTTATACGTTTTATTCTTCACTTCGATATTGTTTCTAAAGCTTTCATTAAATAGATTCTTACAGTATCTGGGCTCTTTCATTTCTTGCAATTTATCTGATTTACTTTACATGTTGCACCATGTAACTCACCTTCTTAAAGCGTCGTCGTTGTGTTGACGAATGCGTGGAGGCTGTCTCCACATTTGCCCCACCATCACGTTTGGCCTGCATGGCCTGCAGAAGATCATCCACATTGCGTATTAATGGTCTGGGGGCTTCCCTTGGCTCTCCATTACTTCCACTACCCATGCAGCTGGTTAAGCTCTTATTGCCCACGCTATTGCTACGAGAACGCGAACGTGATCTCTGTTTGCCCAGCCAATAAACCTGATTGGCCAAATTGATCTCAGCGGCAGCTGTTTTGCGTGCTCCACCGCGACGACTGACAGAGCCATTATGATCCTGACTTTGCGGATGTTGTTGTTGCTGTTCATTGGACAAATATTCGCCAGCTATGTGCACCTTGGGAGTGCTGACCAACTGAAGACCCGTGGCTCCGAATTGCTGAGGAAACTCATGCAGTTCCAATGGATATCTGGGATCCATTGGTTGGCCAGGTTGACGTGGATACATATAACCATCGCGTAGAAACAGTTTGTTTGTCGTATAGATACGATCATCGATCTGATATATACCCTGGGAGCCGGGTCCATCACCACCGCCAATAATGCCATTTCGCACATAAGCAGAGGGACGATAACGCACAAGAGGATTGTAGAAATTCGATTTGATTTGCGGTTTCGTTTTGAAACTGCGACGCCGTGTGGGCGGCTTCATTTTTTTGAATATTTATTATGCACTGCCAAAAAGTAGGCAACGTTTGTTTTATTTTCAGAAATAAACCTAAAAGATGCCACAATTTATGAAGAAAAAAAATATGATTGCTTGGACTTTCATTTCCGGTTGAATTATTTGCCTACTTATGGGCGCCTTGTATGGTGTTCCCACACGATTTCTATGTTTTAAATTGGCATACAAATATGAATCAATTATTTTTTTCCTTTGAATTCGGTTCTTTTTTTTACCCGCACAGACGTTCAGCACTTTTCACGTTCGTTTTTTCACTGCAATTGTTTGATTTTATTGCACTAGAACTGTTTGTTGTCCCTCCCCCTTCTGGAAAACAACGCATCTAATCCAATTAGGCTTCTCCCCACAACATTTCACCTTTGTGGAAGGTAAGTATCGAAGGTATTGACACAATTTTATGCCCACTTCTTTTGCCTTTTGCTTTTCGCTTTTGTTTGTTACTTTTCTCTTCCTGACTAACTGAATGACTGCTGGGTGAGTGGTTGACTTATTGACTGGATGTCATAGATGTGTTCGCCGAGCTAATCTGTCAACTGAGTTGAGTTTGCTAATTAAAAGGCTTGATTTGCAAATTACTGGCTTAGGCACAGTTTCGTGGCCTGAATTCCTCGTCCATTTGGTGAATTTGGTGAGATTATTGAAACCGTCTTCATATAAACAACAAGAGATTATTCAATTGACGCCCCCTTTTTTCTTTGTTGTTGTTTTGGATATTTTTGTTACTATGGAATTGAGTTCAATTGAAAGCGAGAATTTGTTTTTGGATCAAGGTTAGGTTTTCAATTGATGTAAGATTACATTTTTGCAAAGGTTGAGCACTCTTAAACTTGGAAACAAATTCTCTAGCAAGATTATTTAAAATTGGAAAAAAACTCATTAAGTATGAAGAGTAAAATGTAAAGGTTTTTAAGATAAAAAGAGTATCATATAGAAATATCTCAGTTTAGATAAATCGAAATATCTTTTGCATTACGTTGAAGTCACGTTATTTTGTAATGAATCATTTTTACGTTTCACTATAATCCTCAAAGTTTGCATATCAAACAGAAAATTTTGCTATATTCTGTTGAAAAAAATTAAACTTCATGAAACTATCTCAGTTTTTTAATATCCGAAAAGTTTCATTAACTATCTTTTTTTTGAGTACCATAAACAAAAGACTTTCAAACACTTTTGGACACTTCACTTAATTTAGTTTTTTGGGATTTTTCGCCTTATCTCTGGCAGAGAAAAATGTTATGTGTCTGTTTTCTTACACTTCCGCCCACTCGATTCAAATTAATTTGGTATGGAGATATGTGTTATTTTTTTTTTTTTTGGGTTGAAACGCCACGAGTTACAAATGGAGACTAAACACCAAATTGACTTTTCAATCCACACAAATGAATTTCCAATGGGAAGAGTAAAAAAACAAAAACACAAAGAACAAAACGAAATTGTGATAACACGTTGGGACCCGGGTTCGGGGTCCGTGTGTGTGTGGGTTTGAGCTTGAGCCAATGGAAGCTTAAAAAATACACCCCTCACAATTGGAAAACAATAGAAACTCTTACGAGTGAATGGTGAGATAAAAGTATGAATATTATGGAAAGAGTATTTCTTTTAAAGGTTTTTTGTTGTTGTACTTACAAAAAACTCATCCTCGATAACCGGATCGGCCAGCATTTCGATAGCTTCAGTCATTGAACGGCATGTTCGATTTGTATTCTTCTTTTTCTTGAGCTTTCGACCCAAGGTGGCTGCATCACTAAATCGATGCAGAAGTTTGTCCCGTTTCCGCACCGCCATCTGTGGACTGACCGTGGAACTGGAATGACATAGTAGTGATCCATAGCCATTGGTGGTGCTGCAGGCAGCAATTGTTCCAGTATTGGCATAGAAATTCTGCGGCTGATATTGCGCTGGTGCCGTCAGAGTGCTATTCGAGTCGATTTTCTGGATGAGATTGTACTCCGATTGTGGATACTTGCTATGTATAAGCTGATTGCTCGATGCAACTCCCGTTTTGGAGTCAGAGGACAATGCACTTGGTTTGGGTGGTGGTGGTGGTGGTTCCTTCATCAGTGGCACACGACGTGGTGCTGCTCGTGGTATTGTGGCCGATTGTGGCGAAGACGCTCCACCGCCGCCCCCGCCATAGCTGACAGCCCGACGATTGCGATCGTTTTCTTTTTCTCTGAAAATAAAAGTGAAGAGAAAAGTATTTGAAAATATGAAAGAGATTTGACTTTAAATTAGACTTCAAATGGTCATTAATTTGTTTTGAGGTGCCAACCTATATCGTCTTCTTTGCATAGGCGGACTAAAGAAACAATTTGGTGCCAATGGAACAAAATATCCCCATTTGGGCGGTTGCTCAGGTCCCTCGTGATATAAGCCCAATTGTGGTGTCATTTCTCTTGAATGACTCGCTCTTAGCATTGGCATAGATGCTCTTTGGGGTCCATAGCTTCGGGTAGAACGATATTGCCGATTTCTGTAAATCTGATGCTCTAATGAGGAAGTGGTTGTGGCATCCGACTCTTGGGTGCAGTCCGATAGGCCCATATTCTCCAGGGTGCCATCGCTGCCCACATCCCCAACACCATCAGCACCATCATCATCATTATCATCGCTAGAACACTCTGGCACCGTATAGCAGGTATAATCAATTTGCGACATTTTGAGCTATTTTTGCACAGTTTTAATTATTTTTTATAGTTTGAGTTCTTTGGATCTAGTCATGGCCAAATGATTCCCACGCGTGATGCTTCTTATAAAGACAATTATTTAATTAGTTTTCTCTTGGGTAACTTTTTAACAAATGTTTAATGACAGTTTTGGAATTGCTTTGGGCAAAATGGAAAGAGAAAATTGTTGATTCTTAAAAATATATATTCTTTTTCTTTCTTTTTCTTGTGGAGCATTTTTCATGTTGCATGTCTCCTCTCCGCCCCTCTGGGCAATAGTTATTTCCTTTTTGGAATTTTCTGTGTGTCCAGTGGGCACAATTAAAAGTCGTTTTGGGTTGCTCGAAAAGCTGCTCTAATGAGGTGTTGAAGCGGAAGACAATTGTGTTTTTCGTTTACTCAGCGGAGGTAGTTAAGATATTTTCGTTTTTTTTTTAAAAGAAGAGAAAATCTAAACGATGGGAAAATGTTCAAGTAATTTTCTCAATTTTTTCGTGGAGTAAAATTAGATTTTAAGATAGAAGAGCCAAGAAAAGACAAGCACAACTAACTCAACACTCTTTATATGCTTCCAATTCATCTAACAGATTAGTGTGGCTGTATATTTCAGTAAAGAGAATGTCAAAGAATTTAAGCTTCCGTTTCCGTAGTTAAGCTCCCTTCTCCTTCTTCAGCAAAAACATCATTAACAATTTATATGGCAAAAAGCAAAAGTGTCAACATTGAAATCCATCAACAAAGCAATTAAAATGTCAAACAAATGGAACGAGAAGTAACACACAGACCAGCTTTAACCTTTCCGCCCTCTCTCATCAACCCTTCTCTCCTCACGTCAACGCTCGTGTCCACTCCTTTCCATTTGCTACACAAGGAGCCAAAGAGTTGCCACCATAATAATGATGATGCAAAAACAGAATAAAGAAGAGGCAAATGTTGAGTGCAACTTGTCGACGAGATGAGGGAGAATCCCGCAGCTGGTTAGACACAGACGCCGGATATGAAAATTACAACGGATTATTACAGCAGTTTTGCTGATGTTGTTGTTCTTGTTGTTGTTTTTGCGGCTCGATGCTTGTTTATATTTCTTCATATTATTGTTGCAATTATTTATAATTCCTTTTTTACAAGTGAATAGAGCGAACCGCATATGCGAGAGCATTGGCAAATGGGCTTGATTAATGGCAAGCAAATAATACAAAAAAAAAGAAAGGGGAAACCGGAAAAAAAGAAGTTGAAAATGATGGTGGAATTAAGAGGAAGCGAGCCTATGGCGCCGTCAAAGGCCAGAAAAATCTAAATCTTGAACAGAAAAATAAATAAAGACTAGAAATGTTTTGACCATAGAATAGGTACCGCTACTTCAAGATCTACGGAAATTCTTTTTTTTTTTTTGGTTTGTATTAATGAATTATTTCATTTCTTTACACTTGTTTTAATGTGAATCGCATTCCAAAATTGAAAAAAGTAAACAATTTTCACTATTGTGCTCTCAAAGTTCATGTTATGACTTCATTCATAACATTGCGGTATTTAAATAATTTCTTGTTAATTTTTGGATTAGAAATGATGTCAACACATTGTGCTAGACTGTATTTTTCACATTTATTTGGTAGACTGAATTATTTTTGGCTATATATAGGATAAATTCGCTTTCATTTTGCGCACAATTCCGCGAGTTATTCATATGATTTTCCGTTTTCATTAATAAACCACAAACACAAAAACAAAAGCAGGGAAATAGAAATCCCTATACGAACGTATTTTTTTTTTTTTTTTTGAAACGTTTTAATGCTATATATTTGCTTTTCTGCTTCTATTCTTGATGTTTTATTTGTTTTATATTCTGCCGAACTGACCGCGAGACATTTTCAAACTGATTTTCCCGAACGAAACTTTTCATTCGAGCAGAGCAAAAACCCTCCCTGCTGCTCATGGAGACACAAAGGGGAAGAGCTGTGGAGAGGGAAGTATACGGAGACGACATGCGCGACAGACTCGAGTCGAGGGAGAGCAAACTTTTTTGGTTGTCTCTTCTAAAAATTGCTTAATATAAACGAAAGCAAGACCTTGGAAATACCCTTTAGCTCAGTTCGACAGCTTATTGCAAGGCAGTTTTGGCCGATCGAGATGCCACTTAAAATAATCAAAAAGTGCTTTACCTTATTGATGGATTTCTCATATATATTTTCAACAAGCCTAGCATAGCTCTTTTGGACACGGGGTATTACAAGAGTTTGGTTTTTTTTTTTCATTTGAGACAATTTCATATTCTGGATAACTAGGTGGTGGACGACAAGTGTCTTCCCTTCTCCTCTACCTCATCTCCGTTTAGTTCTATTTGGGAAAGTGTGTGAAATGTCAGGCGAAAATAAACGCCAAACGTTTAAAAATTTGTCTCTCTCTCTAGTTGGTGCTCTTGGCACTTCTCCCCGCTCTTTTAAAATTTTTTTTTTTTGTTTATAAAAATAAACACTTCTCCAGCTGAAAAGACAGACACAAGATTTTTCCACTTGTCACGCATTTATTTTCCCATTTCCCCTCCCACTTGGTGCCTCCCTCTTTGTCGGTCGGTCTGACTGTCTCGCTGAATGTGTGTCACAATCTGAGAACGTTTATTCGGCTTACCAATTTGGTTCTATGTCTCCTTTGGTATTATCAATTACACTTGTTAATTAACACAGTCATTGGCTGTGTGTGTAAGTGCTGGTGTGCGTGTGTGTTTGGGTGGATTAACCCGCATTTCGAGTTTCCAAACCATTTACTGACTATGACCAAACGATATTTGATAACAATTGCATGTCTGCTCTGCACAATTGCAATTAAATCAGTTCTAAATGGGCGTGTGTGGTATTAAGGCAATTTCCAATCCATCCCTCCTTATAATACCGCCACCACCCCCTCAGTTATATGCCAAAAGTTGATTAACCCATGCAGGCATAGACCAGTCTTTAGATATATGTATATGTATATGAATTGCGAATCAAATGGAATTCATTAATTAATGACAGAGATGGAGAAGTCCTAGGGGATACTTGCCTTAAGGAGCTAAATCCAATCGTAAGTTATTGAAATTTTGTCTATAAGCCGATTGCCAATCGATGAGATAAACTCATCGTAATTAATGTGAAATCTTTAAGAGTTTAAGCTAATTCTAGGTCAAAAGCTAACTAACGAACCTAAATTTATACAAATATAAAGACACCTTTTTGTATTTCATGATAATTAATAATGTTAAACTAATCCAATTACAATTTTTATTACTATAAACACTAAAGATAACAATGACAACATTCCTCTAAACTACTAATCCCATTCGATTATATTCACCTATGTCCAAAAGGAATTCAGTGAGAAATTCATAACTCTCTAAGTCATTCAATAATGGAGAAAAAATTGCATAGTAATTATTATTCCAAACGATGTCAAATGATTTCAACCTCTTGGCACACAAATTGCCAAGACGGGAGAAAAGACAGCTGCTGCTAAATGCAATTTGCAGTTGACTTTTATGAGGCACAAGTGACACGAGAGAACTTCGCGAAAAGGAGATAAAAATTTATTAAAGAAAAGTGCAAATTATCAAGAGACTTGATAATTCAGAGAGAACTTTAACCGATTCACAGAGACGAAGAGGGAAAGAAAGGTGGAATACAAAGTTGAAAAACATAATTAAAAGCTTAAATTATTAAAGACTCAGAGTAAAATTTTTCAGCTAATACAATTTATGTATTTTGTCCCCTTCAAATAGAATTTCACCCACACCCATGCAACATGTATCTGGGCACGTGGGTACTATTGTTTATATATCACATTTGCTGAGCAGAAAATACTTAGAAAAAAAATTAACCTGTTTTTTGCTCACTTTTTGCTAAGAAAACTGGTTAAATGTGTAAAGAATTATGGGTATTATTTGAGAACTTGGAAAGATTGACGGAAATATCTTTTTCAATATTTGTTTAAGATGTTTTTCATTCATCCAGAATGCGATAATAAATCATCAGAAAAAGTCTTTCTAAAATGTGTTTCAAACGCTACTTTGAGAGAAAAAAACTAAAAGTTTTCTGACATTAAAATTTCTTTGGATTTCATTCCAAGGTGTGTATGTAGTTTATGGTTCCGACCGTCATCGTCTCTTAAGATACCCAAAAACACATTGCCCTGCATCTGTCACTATAAATAACAAGAACTATAGAAACTTATAAGACTTGGCAACCCTTTTAGCTACTCACAATCCGAAGAGTGAGTGAGAAAATCCCCAAGACAATGAATGACACACCACAACATCGACTGAGTGACTATATATATGCTACATAATTATGGCAAGACGTCGTTGTTGCTGCTGGTGACATATAATAAAAATAAATTTGCCAGCAAAGAGTTTTTTCCCCTCCCAATTCGGTTCAATCTCTTTGTCTTAAGTTTTTCTTTTTGCCACGAGCCAACGAGCCAGAGACATTTGAGATGCCATTTAATTACAGAGGCAATAAATCAAATTGGAACTCTGGTGTTAAAATTTAGTTAACTGGTTTTTCGCAATTGCGAAAATTGGTTTCTCACTTCACTCACTTTGTTTTGACACAATTTGAATGGGAAATCGTTAAAATAGTTGAAACGTTGATTATACAAAACTGTGAAATAAATTTATTTCTGTTTCTCATTATCATCAACATCATCAACATATGGCAAACAATTACTTTTATTTCGATACAAAATGCTGGTATTGATTTCAGATAATGAGAAAAATTGTAAGGGCCTGCCACTGAGAGGGGAAATGAAGTGGGGAAGGGCCAAAATGAGTGCTTAAAGATCTTTTGATGAAGGGTTAAGCGATGGCCTTCCCTGCTGTGACTTTGTGTGAGAGATTATTTTCAACGAAAAGCTCCACATGATGACGGAGTGTGAAGCAACTTACACTAAATAAGCATAATATCTGATAAACCAGTTATAATGATAATAGGTACTATTAGGTCTGATCTACTTTAAATATGTATGCTTACATAATGAATGGTTATAGATAGCTAGATACTAGATAGCTAGAACTAAAGAATAAGAATGCCAATTTACATTACATAGCCTAAAATGAATACAAGTCATGACGTTGGAGAACAAAAGAGATTTGAATATTAAGAGTTGGGTATAGAATGATTTAATTTCCTCTTTACATTGAATTCTTTTATTATGCAATTATTCGATTCTGTTTATGATTCAAAATACAATGAATGGTCAAAGTTGTTGTTTAAAAAACCTTAAATAGTATGATTTAACTCAATCGTAATCGTAAAAATTGGGAAAATACCCTAGGCAACTTAACCACTCCATATTGGAAAGGAAAGTTATCCTATAATAACGTTGGTTAACGGGAAATTAATTGATGTAATTTGTCGTAAATAAAAGTAAAGTGAAAGAAAAAGGAAATTTGTTAACAAAAAGTTATATTAGCACTTATTTTAAAATTATTTCCCCCACTTGCGGTAAGAGTAAAGCCAAGCAGCTCACTTTTTCTCTCTTATCAGCAGGCGCGCACTTTAGCGCACCTATCGCTCAACTCCTTTGATTTACTGGTGAGAAAGGCAGTGAGAAATCAGACATGGCTAACTCTGCTGAACATGTGCATATAGTTTATTGTGAATTTATTAAAATTATTGAATTGTGCACAATATATATTTAAAGCCCTTTTTGGAGTTTGTTCAAATAATTTTAGTTCCTTTTTGATTCTTCTTAAAATTGTGTCTCCTTCACAGAATTTGTGTTGCCCTAACATAATGTAAACAAAGACTTTTTAAGTACATTTTTTTAATTTTGCGTAAATTTTAATGAGCAAAATGGTTGTTAAAAAAAGTAATAACTTATGTGCATTAAGGCCAACTTTAGATTTACAAAAAATAGAAATATGAACTCAAGGTTCTTATTTGATGGATCTTTTCAAGCTTAAACAAGTTTCTAATGAGTATTTTAGTATATGCATATTTTTCATGTTTTTTTCGTTTTTTTTTTAATTTAAATTTTTATTACTTTTGATGGACAAGCATGCAAAACAAGTTGCAGACACACACATGACATGACCAAATGGGAATCGGAGTGGTAGAGGAAACTCTCTTGAAAATTGAGAAGGTGTTGAAAATAATGACATGCAAAAGCATCTTAAAACATCGCCAATAAGAAAAAATCATAATGAAACGTTTCAAAGTTGATCACGAACTATTCCCAGAAATATAAGCCATGAGTGAATGCGGGCCAATCGATTGTGAAACCCAAACCAACTCAGCGAAAACTGCTCTTGGGCGTTGCCACAAATTGCAGTCGAAGCATAGACCCAAAAAATTGAGTCATAAAACTGGGCAGAGCAATCATTTTTCATTATTATTTGTTTCTATGATTTTAAGGCATCACGAATTGACGAAACAAAATCATACAAAAAATTGCCACCGGCTGGCCGAGCAGAGAAGTCATCTAAAACCAGTGGCAATTTAATTTGCCCGTCAACCATTGAATTAATTAGGCGAAAAAACCTCAAGAAGTCATTTTGTTTTCCTTTCTTCCTCTCTCCCCTCTCTCTGAGTGCCAAAAGCGTAATGAAGCCCCCTGTGGAGTTAATCAATTGTAAGACAATTAACCGCAAAAGTTCAAGTGGAGCCTACAATTAGTAGATAGCCAAAAAGGCAGGCCAAGATCGCTCTCGATCCCCAAGTAAGCCAAAAGGCGCAGCTGCTGCTGCCGGCTGACACGGCGAACAACAACAACACACACACACATATTAAGGGGATCAGGAACCAGAGGGGAGCAATCAGTTTATGGGGGCAGTGGCAGCGACTAGGCTATATGCATGTACATCTGCTACAACGGCGCGTGTTGCCAATTTATCTTGAAGCAGCCAGCTGAGTTGCAGACTTGTGGCTTTGACTTGGTCCAACCATGACTCATTTGAAAGAGATAATCCTGTTTTTTATTTCTTTTTTCTTTAACTTTAAATTATAATCTGTCTTTTGTGGGGATTTCGCAAACCAAACACTTGAGATACCCTGCATACATAAAAAACATAAGAGAACGACTAGAACAGAGTCAGTGGTTGATTATTTGGGGTTGAGGATGTGGCATCTACCAAGGTTATTTCTTAATCAAGTAGCTACCAATATTTTTTGAAGAGACACGGCTGAATAAGCCTAAGATTGAATTGATTTGAGGTGTAAGGGAAAAAAAATTAGGAGGCATCTATATATAGGATTTAGTTATACTATTAAAACTCGGCATTTAATTTAAAGAAATAACATTTCTAAAATATTTTGTGAGCTTTACTTTTATCCTGCTATTAACCTTTTTTCACTTTCTTTTGTACAATCCGTACAGTTAGTTCTAAGCAAGGCACACAAATTTCGTCATAACCCTCTCATAAACTGTATTTTTTGTATGTTTAGTTTTTTCTATATCTTTTCGGTTTTGTTTTTGTTTGCCTTTTTGTTTATAGGCTGTTAACTTTGCTTTGTTTTATAACTGGTTCAAAGTTGGCACGTCTCTTGGCAGCAAACAAAAAAGTAAAAGAAAAAGCCAACAGCCAGGCAGCCAAGCAACTTGTTTATCTGTCTTTTCAGCTTGTCTCCCTAACTTAAAGTCCCCAGTCTGCTGTCCTGTCCTGTTCTGTCCTGAGCCGAACCAACGCAAACCAAGCTGAGCCGTCCATTCCCCCAAGTAAGAGACAGACAGGACAGACAGAGGGACAGTCAGGACAGGCCAACGCCAACAGCTGTCGTGCAAGTTAGTTTCCATCTCGTAACCCCAAAACAACTTGAGACTACAGACTAGTGTAAAGGGGGAACCGAAACAAGCACTGGGAAAACGGGAAGCGGGGGTGACTCTCTTCTTATGTGATGTTGCATGTTGGTTAATTTTCATGCAAAGCTCAATGTTAGCCAACAGTTTATAGTTATGTTTTATTGCTGTCTGTCTTGCTGCCTCTCACCTCTTCACTTGGCTCTTTTTAACTACGGCTTACATATTACATATGTATGCTAATGTCTCTTTCTTTCTTTCTTTTCAGTTGAAGTTTTGTTAGATTTTCATGACTCGTTTTTTTTTTTATTTTTATTTTTTTTTTTTTTTTGAAAACGATCTACGTGCATTTCCTAGTCATATGCTAATTTTTTTTACTTTAGCTACGACAAACGCTTTATGAATTTTGAAACGATGCTTGACTAAAATTTATTTAACCTTTGGGTGGATCAAATTATTGTCAGAGTTCTCATAGGGGTTTAAAGAATAATAGGGTACATATGTTGTAGGTAAGAAATAAGTAACAATGAAATAAGAATACTAATTATAAGCCAAATTAAATTTTAGTTACCAATTTTGATCGACTCCGGTTTTATATACATGTAAGGCGTTCTAGAGTATTGTGGATATATCACCAAAAAAAGATCACCCTTATTAAAGAGGTATATTCCAAAATTCATTGCATAATAATAACGTAACTCATTGAAACCTAATCGAAACTTATTTAAAAAACAACAATTTCGAAAGCAATCTAGAATTTACTTAAAAAAGAATGGGTATTTTAAAAGTCGACTGAATTCTTTTATATCTTGTTTCCTAAGCACTTAAAGTTGGCCAAGGCTCGTGCCGTATGCAACCGAGGACTGAGAGCAACAAAAACAAAAGGCTCTTTAACGGTTATTGTGAAAGCCAGTCAAATTTGTGCTTAGAATAATAAAAAATATACATTTACGTATGTATGTGTGTATATTTTATTATTTTTGCATAGATGTAGGTAAATAAATATGCAAACTTCGACCTCATAAAACTGTTGCATTTGTCAATGGACAATAATGATTGTAGGTGGTCCCAATAGTAAAACAAACTAAAGAAATAAAACCAAGTTTAATAAACGCCCACAAAAATTGAGCAAGTCAATTTTTGCTCTGAATGAGCGAGCATTAAAATGCCATGAAATATTTCTCTACTCTGTATTCCCCTCTTATTAAACTGTGCTCCGTCTATTTCTCTGGTAGATTGGATTTTCCGCTTTTTTTCTTGGAGGTGTTGCAATATGAAATCTGATAAAGATAAACGTTTAATACGAGAGATAAATGTATTTTCTATTGCATAGGCTACATTTTGTTTTGCTTCCTTTTAACAGTATTATTTATTGTTTTTGTTTTTTATTGTTTAACAAATAACTATTAATTTATCATTATAAAACATTTAGTGTTTCTGCATTTGAAATCAGCTGATGGCAAAACAAAAGACTTAAGCGACAAACTTGTTTAACCCATTGTCTCTGCTTATGAATTTTCATGAAAGAAAAATCATTGTATACCGTATCTACAGGTGTATATTTCGGTTAGACTCGAAAAAGGTCACCTTGATACAAAATGCCTTTGTAATTATGATCGATTGCGGCAGTGGAATGATCAAATTCCCGACTCTGCAATCATCTTAACCAAATGGGAAATATCTATAAAAAAATCTATAGGAAAAGCGATACTTATAAGAACAAATCAATTTCAAGGCCTACTTTATGCTGAATTGTTAACTTGTAAAGCATTTGTAATAGGTTTTTTTAAAGCTAAACATAAAAATGGCCGAGAATAAACCATTATTCTCAGTAAATCGTTCGTAAAACAGTCCATTAAGCTCGTGACTATTATTTCGACTCGTAGTTGATTACAATTTGTGTTTTTTTAAGGCTCTGTTCTACATATTATGGGCATACATAAATTCTTTATATTGTCTTTAAGAACCCCTTAAATATACTCAATACAAACGTCATTGCCACTAAGTAACTCAGACTTCTACTTTCATCTAGTATGTCAAATACACAACTGGGCGCATAATTACACACACTTTTTGCCACCTTTTCGAGTCTAATTTGTAAATGATTTGCAATATTTTATCGAATATTTTTACATAATTCAAAGCCAACTTTGCTCTTTAGATTGAAAGTAAATAAACAGAAAAAAAAATAAAAAAAACCTATTTATAGCGTGTATTTATTATGTTAAATCCTCTTCAAAGCCAAGCAACCTTTTGATATTTAAACTTGACTAAAAACAAACCAACAAAAAGAGTTGCTGAGAAAAGAAGAAACAAATTTCATAGTCTTGCTGTTGTTGTTACTTTTTATTGTTATTATAATCTGCGGGCAGTCGCATGGTCTGTCCGTCTCATTTTGAGGCTCATCGAACGTCACGTAATCGAGACGGGGCCACTGGTTACACCTGTTTTTTCACCTGTAATGATATGCCCAGCGCCACATTCAAACGGTTTACGGTTACAAGTTTCCCGTTTTCCTCTCCTGCAGTTCATCAAACGCATTGGCATGCAATTGATTGGGAAACAAACAAGTAAATATCCTACCCTCCTACCATAGGCTCCATAATTTTCTCACAAAAAATCTGCAATTAAAAATAAAGGCACACTAACAAATTTTTGCCAGAGAAACTTTCTCCCCCAGCTTAGTTTACTCTCTCTCTGTGAGATTTTGCGTAATAAATTTTGATTAAAACCTGCGCTAAAAAAAAAATAAAAACAAACAAAAACTGTTCAATATTCGTACGATATTTCGCTTATGCTAATTGAAATGCAAAAACTAAAACTAATACGAGAGGATCGACAGTGGTATATACCCTTGAAAATTCTATATGGACCAATCAATCGATTATGAATAAGAGAATTCCTTTATATATCCATCGCTTATAAAGGTGTCTATGTGATAATCAGCACCAAAGCTAGCTAATAACTTCTTTAAGATTTGTACAAAATCTATATACTTTTTTTCAAGCATACCTACAGGTAAAAAGAAAAAAAAACGGCAGCCAGGCGACAAATTGCCTCTGAATCGTGCGTTTGTTGACTCTTTTTTGGCCCCACAATCTTCATTTGCATATTGTGAGCCAGTTTTTCAACGATTTAACTTGATTTGGATGGATTTTGGATTTTGAAAGAAAGTGAAATCTACGAATTAGAAGGAAAGCGAATCGACGTTGTCTGTGTTGTTTGCCTCATTAAGTTGTAGGAGTTCAAATTTGTTCAATTTATCAGAAATTCAAATGACGAGATAATATTATAATCAGGCATCGGTGACTTGCCAATGAAAATGATGATTTAATTTATGGCTAAGTGGTTTCTGTTTATTTTCTATTTTTTTGGATAACTTTTAGCCTCGACCGCAAATGTTTGGCATGATGTGGGCGATATATAAATAAATTGGTGATAAAAGCTAATTCTCCATTAAAATCAATTTAACTATTAACGTATTAACGTATTAGTAGAGTTTTCTCAAATAATGTGATTTAACAGAATGGAGTTGTAATTATGATAGGAACTATAAGTCAATTATTACAAGAAACCATTTTCAAAATCTAAAACCTCCTTCGTATGTATATCTATCTGTCTAATATTCACATATGGGCTAGCAATTAGAGCGACTTCAATCTAGCCTAACCATTCACACACCCCCATATCTAAATGGCCAACTCATTAAAGAGTTAACCCAGCCATAAAAAAGAAGGAATGATCCACAGACAACAAAAAACACCAACAACTTTACTCTCAAGTGTGAATTATGCAGCAATTTTTTTAATTATTTTATTACTTGCGGTCATGAGCGCATTTAAACCATTTGTGGACTCCAATTGAACGACAACTATAACAACAACTACAACAACAGCTAGATGCAGCTGCAACACAGAGGAGATCAGATCAGAGTAGAGAGATCTCGCCAGAGTTGCTACAATTTATATGGCCAATGAACACGGGCAACTTTTCGGTGCGAGCTTCAAAAGAGATTGCGCAATATTTAATTCACTTAGTTAAGAAAGGCAGCAAAAAAAAAATATCGAAAAAACACAAAAAGGCGGCTAAAATCTCTTGCTGGTGTGGCTTAAACCAGCAACTTGTTAACTTTTTTCCAACATTTAATGGTAATTTTTCTTAACTCTCTGTCGGGCGGTGGCCTGTCCAAAGTGCCAATCGTCAATGTGTTTAATACATAATTTCCTTATCGTTTTTGGGGCTTGTTTTCGGTATATTTTTTTTATATCATTTTATTGATATGCAGTTGAGATTTAACTTCTTGAAGAGTTTAATGACTTTAAATAATTATGATATA
Source organism: Drosophila nebulosa (assembly GCA_024703675.1). Classification (NCBI taxonomy): domain Eukaryota; kingdom Metazoa; phylum Arthropoda; class Insecta; order Diptera; family Drosophilidae; genus Drosophila; species Drosophila nebulosa. Next base: position 10,314,856 of record JANFPS010000004.1, on the reverse strand, counting down.
TACTACACACATCTGCATACAGGTTTGAGCAACACTTTTACGGTTTCTGGTTTCGGTTTTGCTGCTTGCCGGTTGATGCAATCACACCAAGAAGACCATACCATGGCATAAGAAAACTTTATTAACTTCCCATAAGATATTGATTACATTTGTTCGTTTCTTCGGATGGAAGTAAGCATCAATGGACTGGGAACCTACAATTGCTTTGCACCTGAAAATATAACAGATAACTATCTACTGAATGCTTTGCGATCCTCAATTTTGTTTTATTTGAACCAGAAACTAAAACGCGACTATTTTAATTCCTATTCTATTGGAAGAATTCTTATTCCTATAGTCATTTTACTTGCTATTGCAATTAAAGTGGCTCCTCCTTTTCCCTTTTTCCCCAGTTTGGAAAAATTTTTTTTACCAAATTGTAGCTCAACAAATTTGTAAAGCATTTTTGTAGTAAGCACCCAAAGTTTCGGAATTGTCAGTTTGGGGGATTGGTCAACGTGTCGTATACACAATTTGCAATGGCAACGAACGAGTGCAATTGCCGTCACAGCCAAGATTAGTAAACAATTATGGTTTTGAAATTGCTACAAGTTAATTCCACTTGTAATTGGTGGCAACTTTAAGCAACTACCTAATTTTATTCGTGTATCTGGCTGTTTCTACGGTTTTTTTTTTAAAGGCGTTTACCGCCAACCAAGAGCAATACCAACAACGACAACAACAGTAACTGGAAAATGCGCAATTGAAAATTACAGCACTTTTGGGTCGGGTCTAGGCTAATTTTCCACTTCACTGGCATTATGCGGCGGATTTGGTGTTTTTTTTTTTTGCTTTTTGTCTCAGCTAACGCCCAAGTTTTTTATATAAATAATTGTATACAATTTTCGTTATATGCACTCACTTGTCAATAAAATCGATCGTCTCGATTTCCTTTTGAATTTTCTCCTCGCCGGGACTATCATCAGCTTGGCTGGCGTCTGAAAGAGATAGATAATAATTTGAATTTCATTATTAATTTATTCACTAATGCAAATTTAAACATGACATAAATAAATTGCATAAATCATAATTAGTATAAACTAGAATGCACATTGCAAAAACAAGATAAACTTACGCACTGTAAACATTGCTAATATTTAACCCGCAGTTTGATATATTACTATGAATTATAATTCATACGAGAGCAGTAACAAATGTTTGGGAAACTGAGGGACCTTAAAAAATTAAATTTATTGGACAATTGAAGAGCTATTTAGAAACTTATAAATCACAAAATAAAATAAGATGAAGGTAGTCAATTTTTAAATAGTTGGAAAAAATTAACTGTATGATTTTTGCAAAAATCTTCTAAAGAAACTTGAATAGTAATTTATTAGGCACCTACCAAGTAACTCTCTCTTTTAAAAAAAATAGAAAAGCCATAATTTATGAAATTTTTGTAACAATTTTGAATCATTTTAAAGCAACCCCATAATATATGACACATTTTTAAGCAAAAGTTTTTTTAAGACCCTCGCGAATTTCATGATTTATTGCTTTGTCGCAGCTAAGAGCCTGTTACAATTGCTCTATTTCAATATAAGACCTAAGTCAGAGAATGCCAGCAAATGTCAATCAACAGAGCAATGAAACTAAAGAGACCCTGAAAGACACAATGTAGTGTTTAAAGAACACATACAAGAATATGGTTAGCTGATCGTTATTTTGTTTCGTTTCAGTTCACTTCACAGCGGAAACACGTGTGAGCTAAATGAACATAGCAATCGAAAACGAAACACTATTAGATCTTTTTGAATCTAGACATACTGGCAGCAAACAGTTTGATCTATGTATGGGTAGATAGATAGATCTCTCTCCCTTCCAGTCTTTGACTTCGACAGACACTTCAAGTTCAATTGAAAATAATAAAAAATAAAAAACTAGTCTACGCTTGGAGATCAAACGTGCAAGGAGACAGAGACAGACCAACCGCAGACAAAGTGGATTTAACATTTTTGAGGCTAGGCCAGCAGTAGCACCAACGCCAGCTGGTTGGTATAGTTTCTAGACGGGTTTTCTAGTGTTCTCTAAATGAGATTGTCAGTCAGGGACTGACTGCGTCTCGATCGTGTCTCGGCTCAGTTTCTAGCATGCAAATTAGTTTTACTCTGAACCTGTTGCAATTTGTTATTCTACGGCACCTACAAAAAAAAAAAGTGCCAGCAGTAGCAAAGGCACGCTATAATGTAGACGATGACTTCTTCTACATCATCAGCGTGTTTCCTCAGACATGAATGCTAATTGAAGTCTAGAGCAAAAATCAACTCATGAAAAATAGTGCACACAAAATTATGTACGGACTTACTCGTGCATATCCTAGAGACATGCGTGAGAAAATCATCAGAGAAATTCTCACGGCATCTGCATACTTAACCTAGTAGTTGTTGTTGTTGTTCCTGGTGTTGCATGCAACAACCCAAAGCGAAGAAAAGAAGAAAAAAGGGCCATGCAGATTTCGAACTTGCACTCCGGCAATGCTAAGGCAACTTAAAACTTGTGCTTCATACTCTAAATTACACTTTAAAATGGCAAAAGGGAGGGTTGAAGTTCAAGGGGGTTGAAGTTGATGATAGTTGGATGAGTGGTTGAAGATGTGGAATATATAATGCAGTTTAACATGTTGGGAAATGCATCTACAAGGCATATTTGGCATATTTTTAGCTCATTGCCCTGCCAGAAGCATTCACTTTGATTTAATACATAGGACACAAATCAATAAACTGCTTTATGGGAATTCCAGTGATTTTGTCGGTTTCAATTGGTTGCAACTTTGGTAAAATACGACTTTAAATTAACCAATTTGACAAAAAGCGGCCAAAGAAATCATTTATTGGAAACAAATTTTTGCAGTCTTGGCTTAACCTCGCTGTTTCTTTCTCTTTTTGTGGGCAAAGTCTTATTAATTGTCTTAACAAAACAATGTTGTTTATATATAAATAAATTAGTGTACAATTTTTCTCCCTTGTATTTATTTCATGGCCAAATTTGTATGATTATTCAGCCAATTCTGAAAAATGGCTTGGTAATTTTCTCAAATAAAAAATTCTAAGCTCATCAACAATCATTGTCAGCAGCAACTGAAATATGTGTATGTATAAAAACTAAAAATCTGAGATTGGATTAATGTCTAATGGATAAAGTCTTAAGAAACAAAAAAAAAAAAAAAAAAAACAACCGGCAAAAATGAAAAGTAGAAAGAGAAGCTGAAGAGAAGATAAATTATGTACGGAAGCGGATATATCTTTGCCAACTTACGGCAATTTGTGGTTTTAATAGACTCTACACCAAGTGACGGTGTGTACGTGTGTCTGTGAGAGAGTGTGGTGTCCCAACGGTTTTATTGCTGACTGTAATTGAGAGCTGGAACATGAAACTAGGCATGCCACATACGGGGAGACAAAGCGACGGGCGTCAGAGAAAACCGAGAAGAGACACAGGGTGTCTGCCATTTAATGGCAGAACCTATTTCACAGACTGCCAGTACGTGCAACTTGACGAATGAGTCTCTTATAAAATATGCAAAACACTTACTATACATACAAAGACTTGCATCTACATATATATACCTGGATGTATGTATCTAGAGGTACTTTTTGGAGCACAAGAATAATGGCTGCGGTTTAGTTAGTACAATCTACCTGACGGCTACGCCTAAGTGCACAGCGAAAATGCACAAGTTTGTTCTACAAACTAAAGTTTACAATAACTACAGCAAGAGTAAGAAAGATATATTTCTTTCCAATGACTAAATAAATCAGCGTGGGAATTCTGTTTATTGACAAAGCAAAGATGACAAAGCAAGTGGTAGAAATAGAGAGAGAAAGGAAGAGATTGCAAGAGAGAGATAGGGAGAAACAGAGGCTGACAAAAAGCAATTATCGTAAATCTTATTTAACAAATTAAACTGTTTGCATGTTCATTCAATACAAACCAAACATTTGACTTTACCCAAAACACTCAAAGTGCAGTCAGACAGACAGGCATTGAAATTGTCGCGCCAAATTTAACTCGAGTGTCAAGTTACCCCAGACAGGCTTTGAGATCCAAGAAACGTTGCAACAATTACAACAATAGTCTTCTATATACATACATTCATACATACATATACATATAAAACATAAAAAAAAGCCGCAAGTGACATAATTTTCCATTCGTTTAGAGGCTAAGGCGATTGTGTTTTTTTTTTTCGATTTCAAAAGAGACACAGAGCCAACGAATATGTTTTTTCAATCTGTTTATTTTTTTCTTTTCAAATTAAAGAAGAATTGTGTAATTTAATAAAAACAACAACTGAACAATTGAAAATGAAAGTTAAGCCAGCCAAGTAGAGATTATATGTGTGATATATGATATGCCATGTGTGATACGCGAAGCCCAAGAGTAAACTCTGGGAATTCAAAATTAAGTGAAGAAATGAGTACAAAAAGACTAGCTATAAGTAACCAAAAGAATTGCAAATTTTGTAGTCAATGAAATAAGGAAGTATTATAGTTAAATAGAGTTAGTTTTCAAAAATTTAAAAATGTTGGATTCCTAAATGTATCGATTTTGAATAATTTTTTACCAAGGCAAGCTAACAGCAATGAACTTAGTTTGGTTCGCAAGCAATCCATCCTACTAATGACTACATTTGGTTTAAATTTAATCAATCCATCAATTAAACGATCAATTTCGATGGGACCCAGTTAAATAAAAAATAAAAATTCCGATGGCCACCCAAAATCTTCTTTTTCTTGTTATATAGCAGTGAAAATTATCATAAAATGTTTGTTTTCGATTAAATAACGCATGGAAAATTTCATATAAAGGAATTTATGGAATGCATGAAAGCCGTTCAGCCGGCGGCAACGAAAGTCACCATAATGTATTTATCGGTATTTGAGTAAGATAATTAATAAATTGCATGGCAAATGTTAATGACAATGCTGATATGAGGGGGGAGTTGGGGACAAAGCAGCCGCATTAATAAACATATTTCATAAATTTCAAGCGGATTAAATGACTGCCGCCGATGAGGCTGTTGTTGCTGCTGGGGGCATGGCACACGCGCTCACCATACATCACACGACAAATTTGTTGCAACAATTTGTTAGAGAGATTAGGCAGAGGCTTAACCAAGCACCAAAAAACAAAAAGAGGCAAAAATATATAGAAACTGTCGCAATGGGCAAATGGGATTAACAAGATGTCAGAGTGGAACAATTGACATAGTGCTAGATGCTGATATGTTTTAAATTAAGCATGCAACCCGCATTTGGCCCTGACTGACACTGAGACAGTCATCAATCTTTGGCCTCAAGTTTATCAATTTTATTAGCATTTCATTTTGTTTCGATTTATTGTTGTTGAATTCAAGTTCTGGTTCCGCCTTCCAAAAGTCTTTAAAAAAATCGGGTGCCTACAAGTGTTGTAGCACTTTTCAAAATACATCAAAAGTCAATGTTGAAGTGCCTCCACCCCCGTCTCCTGCTCTCAAGTGCGGCAACTCATCAAAGTAACGAGTGAAAAAAAAAAAATAAAAAACATTAAATTATGAATGAATGAATGAATAAGCTTGAGTCAGTTTATCGTTGACCAGCATCTTCTAAATCTGCCCATGAATGACAATGCCGATTTCCTCTTTTTTCCATAGTTATTTTTAGTTTAACGTTTTTTGTTTTTGGTTTTTAATGAAGGTCACAGATCGACTGTGATCGTGTAAAGTAGGCTCAGAAGGAAGCCCCCTCATAGGCCGACAAATTGATGAACTGACACAGACAGGGGGACAACTAGACAGACAGTGAGACAGACTCAAGTACAGAAAATAAAAACAGAAAAAAAAGAAACGCAAAGTGTCGATTAATTTGATGGCACTTCCATATTTGTAGGCATAAATTTATTTCTTGACGAAGACTTGAAACGATTTTGGTGTTCACGCAATGAGAAACAACAAAATAGGAAAAAAAACACAAGCGAAAAACAAAAATAAAACTAAATATATTTATGTACACATAATAAATTATTAACAAATTGAGCTTAAGCTTAATTCTTTTATGTGGGATATTTTTATTTGTTCTTGTTTCTCCTTCTCTTTGAAACATCGTTACGAAGAGACACAAGACTGGTAACTAACCCGAAATTATTATGTTGAAAACCAAATTTAATTTTTAATACTTAAAAAAGGGAAACTATTTTAATTGAAGATATTCCTGAAAAACAACATTTATCTATGTTCAAATTAAAACCAAAATTAATTTTTAGCAAAAAAAAAACCGAAATTCCAATTTAGCAGACTTATAAGAAAAGCTGAACTTTAGTTCCGAGCAAATGGTTTTTAATATATATTAACATTATTCGGTTGCCAATTCAATAACTCAATTTAAAATAGAAATATAATTTTTTCCAGCAATTTGTGTTCCGATTTGAATTCCCACTCATATCATATTTCCTTGCACCCCTTCAACAATTGGTCACAGACATTTGCCCTTTGGCTACAGAAAAATCTCCCCAATTTAAGGATCAATCCCCACATACACATACACACACAGACATAGAGACAGATATTGGTCTCGTGCCATTGACAGCTGACATTACAACAAGTGTTTGTGTTTGTACTTGTAATTGCTTTGCCTTGGCCTCGAATTTCAACCCTACCAACAACACACACTCCATACATTTGGATAAGTACAATCTATGTACATGGAGACACGTATATCCCGTATATGTGTACATACATATAAGGCCATATGGCAGGTGCCTGGTCCATTCTACTCTTCAATTCATTATGATTTTAAGGAAATTTAATATGCGGCACATCCCCTTCTGGCCGAGACACATGTGTGAGTAGAACCCTTTTTTATTCTCTTTTTCTATAATCCCTTTTTTGGCAAAAAAAAAAAATGTATATATATTTGCAAAAATTTGTCGCTTGCAGCTGTTAAGGCCCTTCCATTCCCCGCTATCGTCATGGTTCAGTGCATCCCTTCTCCGGTCTTCAAAAAACCATTCAAATTTCATTCCTTTTAAAATGACAACGGAAACTCTCTTGAATTTAACAAAATGTGAAACGAGGCAGTTTTTTTTCTACATAAATTTAAATTGTGTTTAGCATTTTGCCCTAATTACTTACTCTTAACTTGAAACGCATACAATATGCAATTTCTTGCTTAGCTCAACAAAAAGTATCAAAAAGTTATACAAACGTTATATTTAAACTTTTTAGCTGCTTCTGTGTAAAAAACTACTTATTGTAAAACATTGTATAAGTAAAAAAGGACTGAAACCAACATTCATTAACATATTTACAGAATTCTTGTGACATTTTAAAGCCAGAGAAAGATATTTCACATTTATCTCTAAGTGGAAAGATAATCGTGGGTAAACCATAATCCAAGGTGGGATTGACAATTACGTTTAATTATATCTCGTAGATGCAATTGTGGAAGGATTGACATATAGCCGAAGAGATCCCTTGTTCTATAAAGAAATCATGTAATTATTGTTTAGGTTCATTTCTCAGGCAATTATTGTAGCTGCATTTTATATACATATGAATATCTCTCTCTCTCTCTCTCTCTCTCTCTTTCTTTCTCTCTCTTGCAGTCTTATTCGCTGTCTGATTCTGCATTCCTTTATCAAATTGCACATAAATTTCTCTATTTACTGCAAAATTTGCAAAAGTTGCAAACAATTATGACAATTCTTAACCCACTTTCAAGATAATTTCAATGCAATTTGCTCAAGTAACCTAAAAACCCCGCAATGAATAGTCTCAGTCTCATACGAGTGGAGTTCCAGTCACATTCTCTATTCCATTCTACAGATGCAATGCATTGCGAGTAAAAGCAAATTTTCCGCTAATTGCATGTAAAATAATTTTCCTCAAGTGAACAGTTTCAGTTGTAGTTTGCGCAACTTTTGACAAAAATGGAACGTGCGAAGTATGGAGGGACAAGAGACAATTTGCTCGACGATTGACAGCCTCATTGAACTTGGGTTCAAGTCTCTCTTTAGCTATCGGTGTCTCTATCTCTCGGTTCTGACACTCCCTGGCTACTGATTGATAATTGAATCAACCATGCTTCGGAGATCGATCGAGAGAGAAAAAGAAACAAAAAATGATACAAAAATTCAACATATTGTATGACAAAAGCTTTTGGTGACTTGGTAAACGCTTTCAGTTAATTGCACTTGGCCGGTTAATTGCATTTCAATTGTCATGTCAGAAGAGACTTAAACCGATGCTCTCAGTGTCTCCTCTATTGAAGGTTGACTACTCATCTCTCACTATAAAATAAAAAAAAAAAGCATTGCATTACATAAGTGCATTTGCACACTCATCCATATGCATTCGATTTCGTGTGTGTGTGTTTATGTATACATACATACGTATGTATGATTTATTCATATGTGTTTGTGCAATTCCAATGGCATCTCTGTGGCTGTAAATGACTTTCGGAATTATTGATTTTTCACATGTGGCTAATTTTCAATTGAATTTCATTGTTCCAGCAATCACTTTAGCCAAAACCTATCATTAAGTAATCAATAAACGTAAACTATGAAAAGACAGTATCTAGTGAACTTGAAATCGGGACTAGACACCGATTGAAATCATGAAATCACAGTTTTAAAATAATTTAAACTATGTGAAAGTCGGTAAAGACTTGTGAACAACCTTTAGAAAAGTTAATTTTTAACATACCTACTCAAACCACGTTAGAAACTTTGACAGATCACTGTCAGGTCAACTTTTGTCTGTCTTTTATTTAAGTAACTTAACGTTGGTTATTCAAATCTAATCTAATAACTAATCTGGCAACTTTCTATCATCAATCGTTAAATCTCAATCTCTTTGTGTGATCATCGAATGGGAATTGAAGAAAAACTTGAAGGAGGTCATTGAGGGGTTTCGAGGGGTTGCGGATAATAAAGAAACGCTAGCGAAATGGCAGAACCAATTAAAGCAATGCTGAGGAGCACAAAAGCATCTAGACGATTCCTAGGAAAATCATTAACGAGTCTCAAGCGTAAATAATTAAAGAAAAAAAGCTAAGAAAAGAAAAGATGCGGTCAGTTGTCATAGTTATAGTTGTTGTATGCCAATTGTATGTCTACTGGTCCACACATCCTGTAGCACAGGGAGACAAAGGACGGGCGGGGGAAAAAAGGGGGAGATCGTAACTAGTTTTTACTCGCAATTAGATTTGTTGCTGTTGCTGTTGCTGCTGTTGACATCCCGCATTCAATCTCTCTCAATCTCACCTTAACATTTTTTTCTTTTTGATGCGGTCTCAACTCATTTTATCTCTCAAGCCTTGGGAAAGTTAACCTCACAGATACATTTGGATATCGCATATCCGGTGCGGTTGTTGTGGTTGTATTCACAAATGCGAGAGAACCCCCAAAAGAGAAAGAGATACGAGTAAGAAAAGCAAAAAATGAATTAATGGCATTGAGATAAAAAATCTCATTCTACGTTGGCTACCACACATTCGAAAACAATAAAGCAGATATAACTATATGAAAAATAATATATAGCCGTGTCCCAAATATTTATATATCCACTTAGTGCCAACTTCTAATGCACCAAATAAATCAGTGCAAATATTTAGCATACAATTTTTACTTGACTTCAAGTTGAACCATTCTACATACATACGAGTACCTACAACTTCTCCTCTGACTCACAAACTTGTCTCGGGGGCTTGCACGCTCCCACATTTGATAAATATTTAAACATTTTTAATCTCTAGACTCTACACACACACACACACACACACACATACACACGAACAACACACGTCTATGGCTACTGTGTTTAGCTCTATGGATAGATATTGTATTGTACCTACCTACACTCGGCTAAGCTGAAATTGAGGTGCGCTTGGGCAAACATTTCACGTTCGAGTATTGTATGAGTGACTACATAGAGACATATTCACGCAAAGCTTACATACATATGTACATTTTAACAATATTTATCGAATGTTTAACGAAGTCAAATGTGACTGAGAAATCAAATAGTTTTGCAAATCAACTTATAGGAAAATCGACAGTAAAAACTGTCTGAAAGGCATTTAAAAAATGATTTTTTAAATTAAGTAATTCATATAAGAGAAACATAAAACGAAATATTTGAAGTCGTTAAATCGATTTATGTATTTGTTGGTTCTCGGTTCTTACTAAATCACAGTTCGAAATATCGTAGCTTTTCTGATTACATTTGTCTTTCAACAGAATATCTTACATTAGCAAAATGTATTGATGACTATGCACAATTAAAGAAAAACTAAAAGATCAAACCCTTAGCCCTTGGCAATATTAAAAAAAGAAACACAATTTGAATGGTGACTCAAGTTGTTATCTGATTTTTGACATACTTGACAAAATATTTTGACTTGGGAATTTCCTTTAACTTATTAAACTCCGTTCATGATTCGCTCATTCGTTTGACATGGCAATTTAAGCCTCACCTTTTGACTATAGCCATAACTTAACATTGCATCAGACATATTTAACTTGTATATGCCAAAAATGAAGAGAAGTTTATTGTAATCTGTGAAGGGCATAAAAAAAAGTTTGACACTTTCACATCAAACAATTTTTATGGCACTAACGCGAACCCAAAGACCAAACCCAAAAACCGAGCCCATAGCCTCATCTCTGCACGAGAAAACAAGACAAAAACCTTGTTTATTTGATATTTTTTATGTAAACACCGGCCAAATTGAAAACTTGTCATTCCTGTTCGGCCGATCATGTTGTTTGGGTCATTAAATAAGTTTTACGTGATTTCCATGGAATCAACTTTAGCACATCGATCATACAATACGATTTGCTCAAACACAACTTTTAACTAATGATGCGAATTTGAGAATTCATTTTGCATTTTTCTATGGGCACGCGCAAAAGTCATTCCAGCCAAAAGCAGACACAGAAAGAGAAGAAACACAAGTAGAACCAACAAAAAACTTAACACATAACCAAACACCTCATAAATTTTATGGAGCCGAAACTCGACTCATTAGCAGCAAAGAGAGGCAAACACAAGCCAAAAAACTAAAAGGGCTGGGTCAATTTGGCCAGATGGCGAACTTTGTATACCCTTGGACGAGTTTCTTTAAACTAAGCAGTATCAGAATATCTGTAGCATTTAGTCACTCAACAAAGGATTGCCAACTTTTGGGCGTTTCTATACTTCTAAAGACTTATTTCCCTTGTTGAAAGAGTATATAAATGAATGTTACAACTTTTGGCCTGTCGTGATTTTATTTCATTTGCATTGGGGCAGAGAATGAGAATGAAACGTTGTTCTTTTGTGACCGACGTTATATATATACACATACATACATATGTATGTATAAAGTGAACGTGCTGGACAGCCAAAAATAATATTTCTTAAATCATTTTTTGGTCTGGTGACTGATGAATGGACGAGCGGACAGACAACAAACATCAGTGGTCGGCGCGCTCTGTCACTGAACTTCACCCACATAAATTACCAGAATTAAATTTTTTTGTTTCTGTTGTTCAACCAAATGAAACTTCTGGAAACAAACATTTAAGGGCTTTACAGAGGAAAATGTTGCAAATGCTACTTGACTTAAGTCTACTATAATTCAATTTCCGTTCCTGCAAACGGCGAGTCATTTAAAACTTTTGACCATATTTAGCTTACTAACTAAAATATTTAGCTTACTCAACTTAATAATAATATTATGTAAACAAAAATTTAAGAACTTTTGATTCATAACTAACAATATTATATTCCAAGTATCTTGTTTTAGTGGCTACACATTTTTCTATTCTCTAGTCATGTTCGAATTAAGAATAAACATCTGTAGACTTTTACTATAGCCATAACAGATCAGAGTTTATTTCCACTACTTTTTTGTTTAAAATTTAGAAGGAAAAGGAATAAATTGTTGCTAAAGAATCTCTACATTTTGTTTGCTGACACTATAGTTAACTTTTTATTATCCCATAGAATTCTATTGAAAGACAAACAATTAGCAAACAATTTCATTTGAATCTGTTTTGATCATCTTTTTGTGCTCCTCTCTAATAGAAGACAAAAGCCAGGCTATCTGGTCATAAATTTGCATTTTTATTTCGCTTATAAATAAATTATCATTTGGCTTGCTAAATTACTAATATTGTTGTTGTTTTTTTTTTATTTGTTGATGCTGCTCTTTGCAAAATTACTATTACAATAGCTTAACACAGAAGTCATACAAAGTGCTTTAAAATGGTTTCATTATTTTGTTAACGTTTTTTATTGGCATTTTCGTTCTGCTGCTGGGAACCCAAAGTCAAAAACCTTTACACAATCATTTTTATAAACTTTTTTCTTTCCTTTTTGAGTTGGCATTGTTGCTTATATTTAATGATTTTTTGGCTTTGCACGTGTTTGAGTTGAAAAGAAAAACGTTAAGTGTTATAAGACGAGCGAGAGACAGGGGCGAGAGACGATGGGGCCAAAGGCTAATTTCGAGTGGCTTTGCCTTTAAAGTCAAATTTATAATTGACTAAACTCTAAGGCTTGAAATTAAAAGCGGCAGAGCAGGAAAGAATTATACTGAGTTAAAGAGGGAGAGTAAGAGCGGCTTAGAGACTTGGGCAAAAAAAACAAAAACTATTCGCACAATTAAACCATCAAATATTTAACCATATCTAATAACTATATCAAAATGTTTTTCATGTTTGTTTTCATCGCCCAATTGTCAATGTGATCTCTCACATTACAAATTGTTAAATAACAAATTGTTTTTACTATATAAAGTCATCCCAAAACGACGACATAAACAACTGATCATGGTAATAAATCATTTTTGACCAATTTCAGATTGCCTTTCCATAACTGTGCAAAAAGTCTCCTAACTATGGTTACAAATATATGTGTATATCTATAGTTTTGGCAAAAACCAATTCATCAATAGGCCAAATAATTTTCATTTTTTTGCAGCTGTTTTATTTTATAAGCCTTGTTCAAGCTGCCAAATATGCCAAAATGCAGGTGGCAAAATTAGACAAAAAACATACAGAGAAACACAGAAACTAAATTGGGAATGCCGTTTAAAAATAAAGACTTGAAGATACCCTTCAATACCTACCCATGTCAATGTTAATCAAGAATATGCCTACTTGTGGCTAAACTTACAGGGTATTTAGACAAGAAAAAAATGGTTAAAATATTTCTCACTGCGGAAAATTGCGCAAAATACAGAGAAAAATTGACAACGTCGGCGATTTATTTTTCTTGCTTTATCAGGAAAATTCTTGGTAGCTCTGTGCCAGTTTTATGTTTACATACAATTTTGGGCGCCGCAAAGTCTTGCCAACAAAATATTCGCCAATTGTGTTTTTGGCAAAAAACAAGAAAAAAAACTAAAATGAAGCAGCAGCAAGAAAACAAAAGGGAAAAACAATAAACAACATAAATTATAATAAACACAGTGGTCTAGGCTAAAATCAAATCTAAATCTGTCTTCATTAGGTCTAATGACATCATCAACGGCATCATCATCATCATCATCATCATCATTATCATTATCATCATCAGTATGATCGGCATCGAGCAAAGGCAAAGGCAATGGCAAAACAATTTAACGCCTTTTCAGGTGCAACGATGCAAAACATTCCATATTTTCTGTATGTCTCGTACACAAATTTATCGCCCCATCATGTGGTTGAAGTAATTGCTTTACAATTTTGCCGGTCGTATTTTACTAATGTAAGTGAAAAATATGTATTGTCCATATATACGACAAAAAGTTAAATAATAATCAACGCTCTTGGCATACAAATTGTTATTTTCTCTGTATTATATTACACCCATCTGATCTGCGTTTGTGTGTGTGAGTGTAGGAGATGTCAGGTGTGGCTGAATTCGTTCCTATTGATATATCAATTTTCCAGCTATCTCTATCTCTATTTGAACCTGTCTCTCTCCCTCATGCGATGTCTAGTCTTCGGTTGAATTATAAACATTGCTCGAGGTGCTGAGAACCCCCCACCACCCTGAATAATATAAATGGTTTATGAATTCTACGGTTTAATTTATGAATTCACTAAAACTTACGTTCACCAATCACGTATGCTAAAGCGAAAATTATAATTAATTTCAACTCAATATTATGGCACAATTTGCTTTGCTTTAATGTTAAAAATAAGCAATAATCAAAGCATCTATGAAATCGAACTTTACTGTTGATTTAAGATTAAAAAGTTGATAATAAATTGATAAAATTCCAAGATAAATGATTTGCCAAATCAATAATATTGATGCATTATCGATCTTATGATAAGCTTACCGTCAACTGTTTTCATAATTTAAGATTAAGCATACATTTTTTTGCATAGCCTCTTTGTATGTATAATATATTGATTACTATTTAGTCGGTTTATGGAGTTTTACGATCTATGCTATATAACCGACCCAATGGATCCGTCTTGTAATCCTCACATTAACTGAAAACCAACGATAACGATATATATTTAACGACTTAATTGTCTGACCGTGATATGTAAAAACCAATTTCAAAAAGACACATCGACGTCAGTTGGAAATCACTGCGATTTACTGCCAACAGAAGTGGCAGAAGAATATCAAACAGTTTCAAGATCTTCGAATGTAATTCACTTAATAGGAGGGGAGCCAATACACAATTTAACGGCAACGGCGGCGGTCTATTAAATGAATTTCATGCAAATGAAAATAATAAAAATACAAAAAAATTAAATTAAACGCTTAAATGAGTTAACAGTGGTCAAAAGCAGAAGGAACTGACCATTCGACCGGCCAATCTACTAACCAACCGCCCAACCACCCGCTCGAGAGCTCAAGTCATGTGTGCGTAATGAAAAAATGTTGTTTTGTTGCGGTTGTGTGGATTGGATTGTGTTGAGGTTGAGCTGACTTGACTTGGTTTGACTTAGCTTAGCTTTAGATTGGCCTCCTCCTTGCCATATTTGTACAAAATGCTCATGCGCGCGTGCCTCACTTGGCCCGGACTCGGCTCAATTGTCTCTGGCACTGGCCGTCTGCCTGTTAGCCTCCCTGCCTGACTGTTTTTTTTTTTTCTTCACTTTGAGGTAGTATTCAAAGCACGCGCGTTTACAAATTGAAAACTTGTTAAGTGCTTGGGACTATTTCAAGAGCTGGGGTGGAGTGGCGTGGTGATATCTCATGGTTTCGGTTAGCAGGTGAACCAAAATGTTCAGAGGTGGCAAGTCAAAGGGGTAAAAAAAAATGGCCAAGTTACTTGTGTAAAGAAGCACAGACCGTCGTATTCTATTTTTGTGACCCCATGTGGGCATGGGCTTATTGGACTCTTCTTCTTTCAAAATACATGTAGCTGTTTGAAATTATTTCAATTATTATATTCATAAGACTTATTTGCCAGATGAAGATTATAAAAAAATGTTTGGACAACGACATATTTAATCAAAAGCTAAAAATGGTAAGTTAATAAATTTAAAATAAGTGGGAAAATATTTTCTAACCGCATCCCATTTAATGACACTCATATTATCTATTTTAAGTGGAGCTAATGTTTGGCCCACTTGATCTAAATGATTCAAATTTTACTTGCTTATATTTTGAGTCTCGAAGCGCAAACCTTTAAATGAAGAATAGCCAACACCGCCTCTGGTATTTGGTTACGGGTCTTTGGCTACCTGTTGACAGATTTGTGTTGGCAATTTTTGCCACAGAAATCCTCAACCTCAACCTGAACTGCAACTTCAACTCCACGATGCTTGATCAGTTTGATAGAGTTGTTGACATTTGGTTGGGTTTTTGGCTGCCGCTCAAATCCCAAAACACTTTATGCAAATTGGTTGCTCCGTTCGCTCGTTTGCCCCTCCATTGCACACCCACAATTTATGGGCATTGTTAATACATACCTGAAAATATACATAGAAGAAAAAAACAGAATACAAAATGCATTAGAAGGGAGAACTTTAACATTGTATTGAGAAATTTGGGTTAACGCATTCTTTGCGTAAACAAACGAGAAAAGAACACTGAACACTGACAAACCGTAGATCGAGTGTTTGAGAATTGAATTCGTTTTACCTGACTTCACTTTGATTTTGATTTTGGTTGGGTTCTTTGAACAAATAAACATAATTTTTGGGCTAATGGTATATTTTACTTTTCTTTTTGTTGTTTTTTGTTTTCTTTCCCCAATTGACCCAGATTACAATGGCTCCCCTTAATCGATCTATATTTCCACAGTCGATTAAGTGAAAGAAAATGCATTTAAATGCAATGGCTGCAAAGTACTTGAAAAAACACTTGCTATACAAATTCTGGTTTCTCTTATATAAACAACGTACAAAAATGCTTGGCTAATGACTCTTAAGAGAATGGAATTCAATCTGATTGCGATCAAATTACACTTGTTGGAATTGCTTAAAAAAAAGTATAAACAAAAAAGTTTGTGTTATAACTAGACAACTGTGTAAGTACTTAAAAATAGATTTCAACTCCGTTTGAGTGGGCCTGTTGCATTCCGATTAAGTAATAAGATTAAGTTGATGAATTGAGAAATATTTAAGACGCATTCATTGCATTCATCATGCATTTGTCTTTAATAACGTTAAACTCAGAGTTAACTCAGAATTTTTAAGTTAGCTAACATTTTATTTTTACTTTCAATTGCTATCAAACCACAAAAATAAAAAAAAATTGGGAAGCAAAAAGCCTCAGTAAAAACCTCAAAGCGGCATATTTATTCCATTCTTGAACGGATCAATGGAGTTGAAGGGCTATAGCTACTCTACCACTAGCTCGCTCTTCAGCACACTCGTTGTCAACCACTCTCCGCCTCCTCCATGTCTGGTTACACTACACAATTTTGCTTGTAAGTGTGTATGTACGTGTATATGGGAACACTGTGTGGTCGGCCGTCTGTTGGACAAAGTGGCCTCCGTCGAAGTAAAATCCAATTGACACTTGAACGTCGTCAGGCGGCGCGACGTTGGCTCGTTGTTGGGCGTTTGCAAATGGCGGAACGACCCAACCACCAAGCAAACATATAACCACCATAGGTTGGGTTTGCTATAGTCTGGGATGTGGATGTGAATGTGGATGAGAGGATGACGTTTTATTTGATTTTACGCTTGGTTGCATTTTTTGGACACTCGATATGGGCATCGATTTTAAAGTGCCCAGGAGTACGAGTAAGAGTACGAGTACGTGAACGTGTACGAGAACGAGAAACGAGACAAAGCTGCATAATTTATAACTATGACACCAGAAGCCCAACAGCAGGAAGAACAATGTCTCCACCCAAAAGATTAATGGCCTAAAACCCAAACAGGATGTGAGTATGTCAAGAGACAGCACAAGAGAGCAGCAATATTTTCTAGCAATTTTCTTAAATTTTTAATGAGAAAGATGACTGGCTAGTTTTTCAGTGCTCAGTTTGCAGTTTGCCACCACTACTATGACTTCATTTGACATATCCAACACCTGGTCCCCATTGTCCACCCATTGTTAGTGCCCCGCACTTGACTTTTCTCTCTAACAGGATTATGCCTTTTGTAATCCTTTAATGCCAACGGGTCTTCAGCTTTTATTTTTGCTTTTTATTTTGTTTCTCCAAGCAAGACCAGCTAGCTCCACCAGCAACAACAAACAGAATGCAAATTTATTTATTTACTTTTTTGTGCTAAAAATACTTCAACAATACTGTATGTGTGTGTGTGTGTACCTTTAAAAACAAAGGCCATGTGTGGCATATGGTGGAGATGACAGCAGGCAGGAGTCTAGGCAGGAGAAGTTGCGTTGGCAACCTGGCAAATAACACGCCACAATGCACCCAGGACAATGACACCAACTGGACTTAAAGCACTGAAGCCAAAACAACAATTGGCTCAACTAGAAAAGGCCAGAAGGCTTAAAAAGGATTTGCCAAAGATCAGGGAATGGCATTGTTAACTGAACCCAAGAACAATAAGGTGAACAAATAAAACTGCTTAAACGATGATTGTTCTATCTCTATGCAAAATAATTAATTCAAATACATAGTATATTAAAAACCATTTGTATAATTGTCTTTTGCCTGACCAATAACTTCTATCGCGCGCCTCTAGGATCTGAAATGAACCACTACTATTTTTGCTTAGTATGAAACTATGCAGCCAAATGGGAAAATCCTTAAGGATTGAAGAAGTAGCTTTGGAACATTACCAATGTGCTTATTGAAAAATTATAAATCTTCAATAAAAACCAATCTCTTTTCCATGTCGTTCTAATTCCAAACTAGCTCAAAAAACTATTGCAAAATTTGATCGCTCTTTAAACGGTGTAATATAAATCATCTTCCTCTCAAAACGATTCGTCAGCGTCATCCACAGCAAACAACTTCAAAGTAAACTTTCTGCATTAATTCAGTTTTCCGAGTTGCTTGTTTTCTATTATTGCAACTGGAACTTTTGCCAAAAAAAAAATCGTGGATTTTCATTCAAATCAAAACAAAACCAAAAACCGTCTACTCATGGAAAAAGACGGCAAAAAAAAAAAAGAAACAACTCCAATTGAAAATCGAAAGAAAATGTAAATGTAGCACGAATGAAATTTTGAAATGTGCACAAAATGCATTTAAATGAATGTTGCATATAAAAATAGACCCAGAAATCAAAAGAGAAAGGAGCGGAGAGGGAAGTAAAGGGTGGATACGGGCAGCGGATATATTTATACACACAAAAAAACAGTCTGGGAATTGCTAGGGAATTGTCTGCACTTGTGTGCCACAGGGCAAATGGATGTGATTTTGATTTTGCATTGTAAGAGACTTTCGATTCGGTTCACCATTGCGATGCATGCCCCAGCCCTTCACCATGCGTCTATCTAAGGGCACGTGGCCAGGCGCTACAATTTCCCCAAAAAAAAAGGGAAACAAATGCATTTTATACAACGACCCGCATCTGTTTGCATAAGTGCAACATCGTTGCCATGGAGTCGATAGGGCATCTGTTTTACATACTTGACAAATTAATAATAATTACGCTTTCCATTTCGATTCAAACTTATGGGGGTTTACCACATTACTTTTACTTTGTCTGATGCCCTCTCTTTGATGTGGCTATATGACTTCTTCTGTGAAGAATCAAAAAAAACTCTACATAATGCAGACTATCAATACCCAAATTAAATTTAGTTTTTTAGCTTAAAGTCTAGAGTATTAGGTAATTGGTAGCTTTGTAAGCTAAGCAAGAATTTTTCTTTTTTTTAATTTTAGGGTATTAAATCCTCGGTGACTCTCTAAGCACAACAAACATGATTTATATGCATTTTGGTTTTGGCTTTGGTGAGTAATTTCTACTCTGTTGTTATTTTGATTGATCTTGAAGCATTTGTTTCAATCTTTAAGGCTATGAGAAAAGTATAAAATAATTTTAAGTTATGTGGGAATTCCAAAAACTTTCAGAAGCGGAAGAAGTGCTAAAGGTGATTCATGTGAATAACAAGCAGTTAACTGGCTTCAATTTTAAGGACTGAAAGTTCTCTATTCTGCAGCAGAATATATTTTATTTTGGCCAACTAAATAAACTGATATGCATCTGAGTGAACTGGAGTGAACTCCAACTGCAACGGCAAACGCTGCAATGAACGTGCAATTTATACCACACTTAGGCAGTAAAGTTGTGCCATTAAAGCCAAAAAGGCGTTAACCTGGCCAGCGGAACCAAAAAAAAAAGAAGCCAAATGCAAACGAGACTTCGCACACACAAACACACACACCCCGAGCCATCGGCCAGAGGAGTCTGCAAATGTTTTATGTGAGACCGCCAAACAAAGAGAAAATAAACGTTAAAAGGTTTTGTCCAAAACAACAAAAAATAAGAGCAGACCAGGCAAAGCCTGGACAGTGGCAGCACAGGACAGTAGCTTTAACCCTTTATCCTGGCCATGCAGTTCTCTATATAGAGGAGATACATATACTTTTATTCCTTCTCTTTGGGGGTTTCTGTTTCGGCCAACATGCAAAATGTTAATTCATTTTCGAGTCAACTTTTTGTGGTCCCGGAAGCCATCGCCGACTGAACCGGATTTTTATCTCTCTCACGTGCTCAGGCGTAAGAGCGCGTGGGAGTGTAGTGCTATGGCAGTAGGATAACCAGGAGTGCCAACTAAACAGAAAGTTATTTAGTGCGCACATCAGCACATTTTCTTTGCCCCTGTTGGCAATTTTTAAAAACGCTTAAAAAAAGATACATTTAATGCCTCAGCATGCAGCCAAACAATATTAATTTATTACAAATTTAAAAACTCGTAACATTTTCTTTATTTTTTAATACAATATAATATCCGAATTTCCGTCATTTAGCTTCAACGTAGCTTAAAAATATTGTTTTTTAATAAACTGACTGCCGGTGGGCTTATATGGCAAAACCAACAGACGAACAGCAAACACTGGGCGTAGACTAAATAAAAATTGTGTTTGCTGTTTTAATTTAATTATTTTGATTTTGGAATTCAATTATTAAGTATTATTCAATTACCAAGTGGGAAATTGTTTAATTTTAATGGGGTAATTTGAAAATTAAAAATTTTAACAATTATTTTATTATGCAAATTGAGCAATAAATAATGAAAAAAAGGGAATCTACATTGCCTGAATTATGAATATTTAGAAGATTTTGAACGGTTTTTTGCATTTTAAATTATTCATGTGAAAGAATATCAACGAAATATTAAACAATACCTGGCTTTTGTATTAATTGTCTAAGTATGGTAAATTATTGATTTGAATAAATATTTATTAGATGTGAAAAAGTTACTTAACCATAATTCTATCAATGCTATGCAGTGCCATAAGAAATGCAAAAAATTTATGAATTATTTATCATGTTTTCAACTTGGTAACTTATAAAACCAAATTAAAATAATCTAAAATTGACAAGAATGAATTAAAGGACTAAAAAAACAAATAAAAGGACCACACAAAGTAAAACCCACATTCTAAATGGATATGACAAGTTGTTCGCAATGGTTGAAAGTTCATTAGTAAAACACCTACAACCAAACCACTGTTTCAAGAGGCCAACACTGACCGCCGTTCCATGTTGAGTGCTTGGTTTTAGTTAAACATTTTAACATAGTCAATGTTAGCGGCACAGTGGCTTGTGGCTTGGAGTGCAAAAAAAAAAACAAGTGTGGGTGCCAAACAACATGTGTATGGCCACAGCCACGACGACAACCCAGAACTGATGTCGTTGTCGATGGGTTGAATAGGTAGGAATGGAAATGGAAATGGGAATGGCAGTTGAATGTTTTTGTTGTGAGCGCCCACTCTCGGGTAAGTTAGAAATGGAAATGGGAAGTGAGGGGAACCCATATGTGGACATATACCAGGTAACTATCAGACGGTGAGAGCATTTACATGACGCAGCGAAAGTGAAACGAAGCCAAAAGCCGTGATTAGATGCAAAGACTTGGGGCCAGCTGACAGGCAACAGCCAACAACATCCATTTGACACTTGTGTTTGATTGGACAGGAGACAAGAGTGGAGCAGGCAAGAGGTATGAATAGGAATAGGAGTGGGAGGAGGTGGTTGGTACTGACCGCTTTTGAAATAAAAATCAAAGTGGGAGTCGTTAAAATGCTATACTGTCGGCAGGCAGCAGGCGCAAATTATGCTGCACCAAGGTGATGGCTGTTGCTATTGCAGCGGAAAGAGTCAAGTAGCTGCTGGGGATGAGGATTGGGATGGAGTCTGTGCCTGATGAGCCGACAAGGCGTGCCTGACAGCAGACCCACGACAAGATGCTTACAAAGTAACGGCGGACGGCGGGCGGAGTGCTGTAAAGAGCAGTCGCTCAATCAGCTTGAGCATCTGTTGCTTCCAGCAGAAGCAGCGGCAGCAGCAGCAGAAGCGGCAGCAACAGAGGCAGCGGCCACAACGTGACAGAAATGACATGAAGGCGGAGCGGCACTTTTCTTCTTCTTTTTTGCCGTCAACTGATGCGCCCGCAATTTGCATGTACTCGTACAATACAGAAAAAAAAGCGACAAAAGGGGGAACGTTAAGAGAAGGAGTGGTTGTTGTTGTTGTAAATGTGTAAACGGGCAACTAACAAACGCCTTGGGAGGTGAGAGTAGTTACTAGGCTCCTTGCAAGGGAAACAGATCAAACATGTACACGATTTGTCATCTTTCAGATCGAACAATAGTTACCCATTTTGTCTCTCTCTGTTGCCATTTTGAAGAAAATATCCATTAAAACACCTTTGGTAATCTGATTTCCCGATTACGCTTCACCGAACTAATAAGCATACGGGTTAAAGTTGTACGACTTGAAAATTTTGTTTGCTATCTAGCTTGATGAACCGAAATGTTGCTCTTGAACTAAGCCAACCCACTTCCGAATCGAATTTATTTTAATTTTAGTTTTTGTTTCCTCAGAGTTTCCTCAATAAAGCATCTGCCTCCTACTTACTGACCATGTCAATGACCAATTTACGAAGACAGCAAAACACTGAAACCGACTCTATGTAAACCTTGCGTTTCACGCCTCCTACATGATTTGGACTTGGTACTAAACATAAATATCAGTTTCAAAACGATTATAAAACTTCATTAAAAGCGCTAGTTAAGAGAACTGCCGTGCAGGAGGGAAGTGAAGGGTGATATGTAGGTAGGTATGTATGTTTTCTTGTTTTTTTTTGTTTCCCATATTTGTGTTAACTGGTGGCCATTTTTCATTGGTTTTGTCTTATGATTGGCAGCTGTAAAGAGGTTCATGAAGCGCTAATAACCAGATATGTAACACAAAACTTACAGCAACAACAACCAGAAAAAAAGAAATATAAATTACATGAAAATATTCCAAGCCACGTTGCGTGCCAGAAGAGTAACGCCCCAGCAGCCTACACAAGGGAGTGGGTCGAGTGAGTGGGGCGTGGCTTAAGTGCACTGGCTAACAAGAATCAATGTAAGGCTGCAAGAAGGCAATTAGAAATAAATCTGGGAATGGAAATGGCTACAAAACCGGGACCGGGACCGGGACCGACTCCGTTCCTAATAGTTGTATAAATTACCAACAAAACATAATAAATTTCATTTCATTTCGTTTTACTTCTCTTGTGCTCCACACAAGCAGCAAATGTAGCGTAAAATCTCAAGTGTTGCATAAATTAATAAATTGTTGTTGTTGTTGTTGTTGAGGCGAATTTGCATATCAGCAGGCGTGGAAAGCAACAACAATAACAACAGCAGCAAGAAAAAAAAAACATAATCAACCTAAAACTGCAGTCAAAGCACAAAAGAGAACAAAAAAGAGAAGGAAATTGCTATAAATTACATATATGCCATTGCATTTTCATGCCTCAGTTGATTTTCGGACGAGGGAGAAAAAAAATATCCGAAGAAATATTTAGAGTGCCATCAAAATTGATGAGCTTTGCTTTTTGATGAGGGCGGGAATTGGAAGCCATGAAGTGTACGAGGAGACTAAGATTGATGACAAAAAAAGGAAGTTCCAGAATAATTTAAGAACGTTATCACAAACTAAAACTATCTCCCATGAAGAAGAAGAAAAAGCTATATATGATCAAATATATCAGGCAATCTTCTTATTGTTAGACTTAGCTGATAGCCTTTATATGAAAGTGGATTAAATTAAAATGTTTGTTTCTTCTGGGAGAGAGCAAGACCCTTGAGACCTTTTTAAATAGTGATAGTTAATGACTTGTAAATAAAAGCTAACTTATTTATTTACTTAACGCGTGTTTTGAATGAACTTAACCTTTCATTGTTTTTTTTTTGCCTGCTTCGCATTTCTAGTCTTACGTGTGCTCTATTTTACCATTTCCCTAATCAACTCTCAATTATTTTCAAATTACTTGAAAAAAGCTTTCCCTACTCGTGCATTAAAATCATTATTTTTAGTTGTTGTGCCTTTCCTGATGAACGTTTTTTAAATGGAGATACAATTGACCATGTAGAAAACAATGACCAGACCACAACGCAAATTGCCACACAAACAAAAAACGAAAAAAAAAACAAACTCTAATTTTGCACAAATACACAAAAACTTTCTTTTTTTTCAACTATTAAAACAAAAATTGTTGTCATTGTTGTTAGCGTTGGATTTAATTCAACAGTTGTCTAGTACGAGTGGCGGGGCGAAAGGACGGGGGCCGAGTCAGTGTCAACAAGTCAAAATACAAATGAAATTTGCTACGGTTTTTTGGTTGGCTGGCTACCTGCTATCAATTAATTTGAATAAATCATTAACCTCAAGGTTAAAAACACCCAAACATGCAACAAATCAATTAATAATCATGAAAAAAAAACTAATTTAATTTAATTTAAACATTGAAATCGACCAGAAAAGCTTATATAAATGGTTTAAATAAAATAAAAATTTGACCTACGAATAAAATGCATAAAAACTCAGAATTAGATTAGAAGTGTGCAGGCACAAGTTCCGGGATGATCATATATTAAAAAAGTTACCAATTTGCCGAAATATTATTTATACATATATAAATTCCGTTAATTTGCCAAACAATCACTATTTCGGTAAGCTTCTAAAAATAAACTGGAATGTCACTTTACGTTAATTCACTTAGTTGACTTTGGACAGCTCTCAAGGTTGTCGTTCGAGGGATGCTTCAGGTAAGTAGCCAGTGGGCGTCAACGGCAAGCTACTTGCAAAAAAATCTCAAAAAAGATCTCCAAAAACAGCTCAAAGAATATGAAATAAAATCGCAATAAATTTGCATAAACTCTCGGTTCACGAAAACAACAATAAAAATCTCATTGCAATAATTTAATCAGAAGCGCACAAAAGCAATTCACTTTCTACATGGATTGATGCCCACAAGACGCCAGTAGTTACTCTCCTATGGTCTGCCCTGATCTTGATTAATATAGATCAAATCAAAGCAGAACAAAAGGCATACATATATAAGAAAGCAAAGGAGAAGAGAAGAAAGAAAACCATGTCTGAGACGGCGTCTGCCATCAGCTGAACGGCTGCTTCAATTAAGAAATTTCATTAAAACCAAAACCCCCTCCAGAGACACACCAGAGACAAAGGGGGCACACCAAGATCCAGATCGAGTCCGAAACCGAGACCGAGAGAGAGAGTGCATGCGTGTGTGTATGTGTGTGACCAGCAGGAAAGGCAGATCATGGGCCATGGATCCATGGTCAGTAACTACCATCACTGATGATTGAGATAAACAAGGCCAAGCATGTCTCTCTCTCTCTCTCTTTCTCTCTCTGGCTTACAACTGTTCGTTTTCTTTTACTTGCCGGAAGCTGCTGCTGGCGCTTCTCATATGAAGTGTTCATGACTTCACTTGTATTCATAACTATAATTTTAGTTTATATGTATAAATGCACATCTGAAAATTTATTATTCATTTTGCTAAGTCTGACGCCTTTTTAGAGTAAGATAAATTGTGAGTCCCCTTAGATTAGCATCTTACTACTCAGAACTCTAGGACAAGAAGTAAGCTTTGTACTTATTTTTAGTTAATAATGATTGATAATCTCCATGTACTAGGCGATGCAGGTGAAGTGATTTATAATGTCAATGGCTAATCATAGAGAGAGAAAAATATAATAATTTATAGATCAATCGATTTAACGATCTTAATTGTCAAAAAATTCCTATATAAACAATATTCATTTATATTTTCCATATTATACAAAATAATATGAAACAAACTTCAGCTATGCCGAAGCTTTAATACTCTTGCAGTCAAAAAAACCGTTTGGTTTCAAATTTAAGACATCAATCAAATACATGACCATTCAAAATTCGATCGAACAAAAAAGTTTATTATGCCCTTGGCAAGGGTACAAACTTTAGTACCTATTTTAAACTTCCAATCGAAAATGGTTTAAGTTTCGTAAAAACTCTGTAGAATTGGAAAGGTCTATAAAAAGAAGAAACTGGCCGTTAATAAATTAATTTATCAAGCCTATAATAGCAACCTTTGGCATTATTCGCATACAAATGTATTTTTTTTTTTTTTTTTCATTGCAATCTTTTGATTATTACTTAGTTTTTTATTGGACCTTTCACTGATGACACAAAGGTCACAATATTAAATATTTAACAGGCAGTTGTCAACAAAAGTCCATTAAATTTATCCACAGAGACCAGAGACCATAAAATAAATATCGCGCCTCTCAACAAATCAACAAAAGCCGCAATAAGACCAGACCAAATAAATGTATGAAAATAATTGTGCGAAATTTAATAATCAATTGCAATAAATAAGTTATGCGGCTGTAAGTTGGCAGACAGTGTGCGAATGCGAAATGCATTTTCCCACAGGATGAGCAGCGAGTGAAAATGAGGAGGGGAGAGTAAAGATAGCGAACAAATGTGTCTGGGGCATAAAATTGCATTCATCGGCTTCCGCCCCGAAAATGTATATATACATACGTACGAGAAAAAAAGGGAAGTTAGCATTTCCGTTTGGCCCAAACTGGACACGTGCAGAGAAAATATTTGCTTAGCTGCCACATGCATTCAGCACCAGTACCAGACACCCCTTCTCTCTCTCTCTCCTCCTTTGATCTTTCCCACATTGTGAGATATGTATATAGTTCCTATGACGTAAAGCCGCCTAACATGTACCAACGAGTCATGCCACGCCTTTGCAGCAGCAGCAGCAGCCATCTAAACAAAATCAACAAAAAACTTGATCTCATTTACCCCACATTGTTTCCATTTCGATGTCAAATTGTATTGCATTGAATTTCATTCAAATGGCTTCCAATCAACGCGTCCATTTCAATTGGCTTTATTTGTCTCTGCCCGCCGAGGCGGCAGGTGCAAAATTATATACACACTCTCACACACACACACACACATAACTCTCAAAAGCCGCTGCTAGGCATAGGCTAGGTGGGTGGAGATGGAGATAAATTGTCTAGATGTCATTTCAAATGTACTAAATGTATCAATATCTAACATATGTACAGTAGAACCCCGCTACTCCAGCCTTCAATCAAATATTATACCACACACATTAGTTTAATCTTTGACACTTGAAAAAACTTATTAACGAGATTACCAACAGTCAACTTTTTCCTCCAGAAACTCAATTCTTTATCTTCAACAACTTTATCGAAAAATCTGACTATTCTTTCCAAATACATTCCATTTTATCACAAGTTTCCCTCTCCCACAATATATTAATTAGAAAAGGTTCTACTGTTTTTACGTCTATTCAAATAAACACAATTTTTATAGGTTTCATATTGAAGAAAAAAAACTATTAATTGTCTACAGTTGTAAATATGACTTCATTTGTACTGTACTCCAACTGGAAACACGAAGCAAATGAAAAATTTACCCTAAACATTTTATAGACTTAATTGTATTTTAAGAAATTTTTATATTATTCCCATGATTCTTTTTATGACAGACTAAAAGAGAGGTAGACTAGAGATGGATATGGTCCGGCAGTCGGGAATGTGCTAAAAACCAATCGAACGTGAATTGGCTTTGTTTGGCCCGGACTTAATAAAATAATGAAAACAAAATATGACAAAGTTCTCCCGAAACAAATATTGCCAAAGTAAGTTCTTAATATGTAATTTACTTTATTTTTAGAATGGAATTTCAAAACAAATTTACATATAAAGTTTAAAAATTAATTATTGATGCAGGAATCGACAATTGGTTACACAACCAATGTTAAACAGTCCTGAATTCATTTTTAAAATACTTAGGAGAATATTTTCTCCGTTGATTGGTATAAAAATGCGCTATACTTGGAGACTTCTGATATGGGTTTTAAGAAAGCAAATTAAATATTTATTTTATATTCCTATTATTAATTTAATTTTCTGGAAAAATCAATTAACAAAAGTCATTAATAAACACTCCATTAAACCATAAAATTGTTTATTTGAGTCCCCTTTTAGAGTAGCTCATAAAAGTAATATGATATTGTTATCGAAGAAGTTGTTATATACTTTTAATGAAATCGAAACAACAGAAAAATGACATGATTTTTGTATTTGACTTGTGTAAGGGCAGAAGGCCGAAGAAGGGCCATATAAGAAGGTCGTTGCCCAACGACACGATGGAAATGCCAGCGGGTTCATCTTTAATTGGCAGAGAAGTCAGAACCACAACACTCCACTCCGAGTGTGGATTGTGGCATATGGAGATTGGCCATTGACCGCTTAGATGATTCTATCATCTGTGTGTGTGGTCATCATCAAAATTTTGTAGAGTTTTCAACTCTGAATGACACATGACACATGTGGAGATATGTGTACACACATAATGCCTAGAGGGTCGGATCGGTCGACTTGGTTTGGTCTTGACTTCTTGAAGGCACTCGAATGCTTAATAGAAACTGCTTTTTTTTGGATTTGTACAAATAAACAGAAATACGCCAAATTTTACGCTGGGTGTGCAAAAATTATTTATGGCTTCAAATTGTTGAAAGATGCGAAAAGAAAACAAAAAATATTCAATATTCAGTTTATTTGTTTATCATTGCCAAAATGTATTAATTGGAAATTGGCCAATTTCTGATTTGTAGATAGTCATTAAAATGTTTTCCATGAATGCGGCTTCACGCTGGTTTTTATTTGTCAACATTGATTAAATGGAGTTTTTGGTAGAAAATTTAAGATGAATTATGTTCAAATTAGGTGCAACATGACTTTTTTTACAGATAACAGCCAATTTATCATTTAACAAGGGAAGAGAGAGAGAAAGAGATTTTAAATTATCAATTATAAATTTCTCCATATCTTTTTCTTCTTGTCTTTCTCTGTCTCAACTATTAAATGAAGCGTTAAATCAAATATTTACCCCAACGACTTGTCGATTCATTTCGATCAAACTAATCAATCATCATTTCAAAACAGACATCAATACTCGCAATGTTGGCGAATAAAGTTAAATTTGAAGTTGTAGTTGAGGTTGACTTTCAGGCGACAAGAGGCCAATGGCCCACGATCGCGCAGCACAAACGATAAACGAATTATAATAAATGATCAAATAAGAGAAACAAAACTGGGCTAGGCCAATCGGGCCTCGTCTCACTGGCGATCAAAAATCATAAAGTAAAGTTGCCAAGAAAAAGGGATTGCAGCAAGTTTATGAGGCAGAACGGAAATTGGTTGGAAGTAAACCGAAACTATGAATGAATTTAACCATGTATATTTGTAAATTAAAGCTAATGACTTGTAAAAATAACACACCGAGAGCAAAAAAAAAAGGAGAAAGAGTGAACAAATAATTAATGATAAGTTTTAAAACGGCAGAGAGAGAGAGAGAGGGACCAAGAGAGAGAGAGGCAGGTCAAAATGCAGTAAACACAAACAGTTAAAACGGAATTGAACACAAAAAGTTGCAACTACAACTGCAACTTCTTCTTCTTCACAAAACAGACGCCACAGTCTGTGTCAGCATCAAGTGAACGGTGAACAAAACACATGAGTCATAGCTTTTTTTTCATCTTTGCTTTCAGAAAGACGTAAAGAGGGGTACCAAACTGGTAGAATTGGTAAACAGAAACCCAAAAACAAGTTACCGGGAGTTGGTCTTGGAGTTGCAGTTGTGTTGCGTGATATTTGTGTGTGTAAGCGGCTTAGTAGATTGTGTCTGTGTTTATGTAGCTCAGTCTCTGTCTCTCTGGCTCTCTGGGGAGAACTTCTGTTCTTCTGATTCCCTATATATTCTCGGCATCAAAGTGAATAATGATTTAATAAGACATACACAAAAAAAATTATGTAGTAATCACTAGATTTGAACCATTAATTGGGTTATGGATCTAGGCTACATTAGCTATTCAGATATTTTGACCACCCAGATGAAGTTATTTGAATAGAGTAGAGAGAAAATAGAAAAATCAAATCACAAATTTATAAGACAAAATTCTTTTTTAAAAGTCTTCCCATGATCCAGGCTAGTCGTCTTGTTCTTTGATCTATTAAAGACCAATTGCAAGTTTAACGATTAGTTACTTATTCTAAACATAAGTTCAATGTACGAATAATGGATTGATGATCGAGTACATAATTGAATTCACAGGGGAAAACTTACTTGAATAGACAACGCATTGTTGACCACTTTCAAATACTAAAATTGTCTGCATGAGAGGTTTAGGAGTGTTTTTTTTTAAAGATAGTATTTGTACAAAAATCGAAATTTTTACCAAAGACAAGTGAATCAGAGAAGAAGCCGCAACAAAGTTGCGAATACGCAACAATTAAGATAAGATAGACGAAAACTAGACAAGTGAATGACCCATTTCCATGCTGTAGACATAAATTTGCGAACCATCTACAATAGCGCCGGGCCAGGCCAATATGCCAATAACTGGCTGGAAACCTACTTTACCTGCAGGAGGTACGAAGCGGATCAGTGCATGCAGGGAGAAGAGTTGTGAGAGAGTAGAAAAACCAAGTAGGACAAAGTAGAAAACAACAACAAAAAACAACGATCGGTCTTGGTCACAAAAACAGGATGCGCATGCGCAGCAGAAGACCAAACCAAAACGAAACGAAAACTCAAAAGGTGAACTTCATTATGATGAAGGTAAAAAAACAATACATACAGACATTTGTGTGTATAGATGGCTAGATCTCTATGTGTGCGTGTGTTTGTGTAAAAGCGAAATGAAAAGAACTCGAGAAATAAACATAAAAGGAAACGATTCACAAGAACAGACAGAAATGGAAGAAGCAGCATGAAACAGAACAAGATAAGTAGCGATAGCAATGGGGAAATCTATAGGGAAAGGGAGGTGACAGTGGCAGAGACGGGGGGATGGAACAAATGGCAAACGATAAACGTCATCGAAAGACTGAGATTATAATGCATAAATTATCAAATGCAAAAAGGCAAAGCCGCCAAAAGAGGGGCGACGAAAACATGGACAAGCAAAACGATCATGGGCGTAGACAAAGTCTACTTAAGGGAGGATCACCCGATCCTGTATTTATTTAACATGATCTTTTAAGTCTTTAATCAAGGAAATTATTTTAGATAAAAAACTGTTCTTCATTCGAAGAGGATAATGTAATTCGGCATAGTTTTAGACCCCCTGTCTGACTCCCTACGACCATGACAATTTGTGAGACAAGGAGCGGCAATGGCTGTAAATAATTGTAATTTACGTAGAAAGGGGACTGACTCTCCACGATGTTTGTCTACCTGAGACCAAGTGCGCGGCAAAGGTAAACGACGAAGACGATGACGACGACAAAGAAAAAGAAGTCGAAGAAGAAGCAAACAAGAACAGAGCACGTACAAGAAATTAGCAAACACGAAGAGAGAGAGAGAGAGAGAGAGAGAGCTAAGAACTTGAACTACTCCTCCTCAGGCCCAAGTTGTAAAAAAAGCCAAACGGATTATGATGTTTGCTTCTAAAGATCATGATGATGAATGGGATTGGTTTCTGTTTCGGGTTCGGCTTCGACTTGAGTCTGGATATGTGCTTCATCTATGTATGTACTATACGTCGATGCCTGCGGGGGCAGTTGTACAAATGGAGTTACACACACGTCGACATCAGCTTGGACATGGACATGGGACACGGTACGTGGATGTGGACATGGACCACGCGTAACGCGTTTTATTTCTTCTTCCTCTAACTCCCTCCCTCCCTCTGTGTCACTCGTGTTCGCTTACTCTCAGTTTTTGTTTTTATTTTGTTCTTTCTGGTTCTAGTAATCGTGGCCGGAATCGTAAAACGTGATCGAGGGCTTCAAAATGTATACAATACGTTTTGGCCATGGTCTGTTCTGTTGGTATTATTTTGTTGCTGCTTTCGGTTTAAATACTGTTGTTAGTTTTTTTTCGTAGCACATTTGAATACTCTATAAATAGGTTTAATGAAAAAAAGACAACTTTGTATATTAGACCATGGAGTCCGTGTCACCAAAAGAAAACCATCCAAAAAATTTCTCTTCATATCAAGAACACAATTACAATAAGATATTCAAATCGGAGTTATTGTGGTTCTAGAAAGACTTCCTTTGCTAACCCTAAAAGTTTCCTAAAGAACTTAAAAACTAATCAAATTGATAAGCTAGTTAGGGAAAACCACAAGCTAGTTTCATGTAAGACGCTTATTATCTAGGTTATTATCCAATTATGTAAAGTTTATCATATTTCAGCAAGAATATGATTAGATATAATTATCTTTTCGCTGGTGATGTCATTTAAGTTTAGTCTCATTTTAAAGATGATCTTTCTAACTAATTATAGAATAGAGTGGGTAACCAGTTTAAGAATATTTTGAATACATAAAGAGCATCCATTATTTATATGTCTGGGCAAATGAATTGCTTTATCCTTCTTGGCTTTGATTTGATTTCTTCTTTACATTTTGGCCAGACAACAGAAAGTAAGGAGAACGAGGGCGATTTCTATCTATGATTACTTTGTTTTTACAACTATTTTTTTTTTTTTTATCATTAAGAAAATACGCAACAACAAAGAATAACAAGAACAACAACTACAATAACAAGTTGAGGCTACTAAAAATTGAAGTTGTATTTGTTTTTGTTATTTTAGCTGCCTTTTTTGTGGCTCTGATTCTGATTCTGTTTTTGTTTCTGACTCGGGAGACGGACTGAGAACGTCTCTTCCTGTCATCGTTGTTGTGTTGAGGTAATTTACAAGTCTGGAAGATGGTCGAATGGAAAAGGGAATGGGCAACGGCAACGGAGCTGCTCGGAGTGGGGGAAGGCAACTTAAAAATTTACATGCAGACAACATGTTAAGGGGTTTGCTGTGGATTTGCTTGGCTGGATCTGTGTAAATTATTCTTGTGGGTCAATGAATCAGCTCGTGGATGCCTAAACAGCTGTGCAAATTTCGCAGAGAAAGGAGAACGAAGAAAGAGGGAAACATCTGCTGCAAACCAAAAAAGACGAAGCAATTTTTAAAATAAAAAGACTGTGACATATCCAAATGTCCGACATATCCCTAGTAACGCAAGCAGGAAGTTTAACAGTGACGTTACCTATACAAATTCATCTTTGAATCCTAAAAAACATATTTAACATTAACCAAATGTTGCAAAAGTTCAATACACATATATGTAGATTGATTGACCAAAATATAAGAAATCCGATAAACATCTCTGACCAAAATTAATACATATGTACATACATATGCCTTTTTGAAAACGTATGCAAACTAAGCGATCTGGAAGCCCAACCCATACTCTCATAAGTTTGTATTAGTCAAATGTATTAGTTAATATGGCTTCGCATAAACCAATAATTAAGTGATTAACAAAATTCATGTGAACTTTTCATCTACACAACTTAATTTTCTTTTTTGTTAATTTGGATTTATAATATATGTATATGAAAATATTAGGGTATTCTATGATATCGGTTGTCAAATTTTTCCAAACTTTGAAATTATTTTTCTTTTAAAGTAAATATTTACATATATATGTTGAGCTTAGTTTGAAAATTGCTTAAGTTTTTCAAGTTTTTTTTTCGGCTTTTTTTAAGTATCCCATTTATACATATTTGGTTCTTATCAGTCACTTAAATTCAAGTATTCTTATGACGAGATGTAGACAGACAGCTGCTGATAAGACTTATCATGGAAGCAGCATAAAGTAAAACAAACATGCCTTTGAAAAAACCGAAAAAGCACTAATAATACAAATGGAAATCAGAACATTTTGCTTTAAGAAAATAAAAACAAAGTATACGAATGATTTAATATTGTCACTTCCTTTTTTGGGCTACAAGAATTCTGGCACCTGCTTTTTTAGCATTACGCCTTGAGAATGATCTATAATAATGCCAATTATAATAATTATCGTTTTTATTACAGAGACAGAAGGAGGCGTCAACTCCCACGCGCCTACTTCCTCCAAGAACTCCCACACTTAAACAAGAGAGAACCAAACTAAAGAGAACGAAACCAATTAGCAGCGACAACAAAATTTTAAGAACCGATCGCTGGCAATTTACCTGCATAATTTAGCATTCACAACGAACACCTGAATCTTGATGAACCGGTTTAGAATATTGTTTTTGTGTATTTTTTCGGGGGTGACTGAAACTTACCATTTTTGAGTCGATCATTAATTAAATCCTCGATCAGCTGTGGACACTCGCATTCGATGGCATAGCAGAACTGTTTAAATTTCTCGAATCCATTTTTCGCTATTATCTCTATGAGATTGGAGCACTGCAAGCGCAGGAACTCTGCATCACTGGCCACAGAGGGCGTTAGCGAGCGATTGTCGCTCTGGGCGTGATCGTGATCGCCATTGACACTGGCACTGCGCGACGAGCTGGCCAAACTGGAGCTATAGATTTCAGCGCCCATGGGCACACTGGCTCCACTGCCACCGCTTCCACCACTTCCACTGCTCGCCACGGCACTCAGCTTACGCTTAGTTTTCACACTCGATGGAGCACTACCCGTGTCCAGGTGCGATCCCGTGCCCATGGCAGTGGCCTGATAGGGCTTCAACAGCATATCCTCTTCCTCCTGAGTCAGCACCGAGTTTTTGACCAGCACCGCCAAAAGATCCGTACTCCCCAGATCAAGCATAATGCGTTCCTGATGCCGCGAGAGCAACGATCGCACCTCCTCCTCCTCTTCGCGCGTCATCTTTCTTTCTTTTCCTTTACTCACACACAAACACTCAATTCAGTTGTTTTGCAGTGCACTTTTATTCTCCTGCTGTTGCTGTTGTTGTACTCTTAATGCACTTTTCTATCTTTCACACACTCAAACATTTTGTTGTTAGAAAAAATCGCGCGCCATTTCGGAAATTTATAAGAATTTACCGTTGCACTGCCTTCTATTCGCCTTTAGCTGAATTAAGTGCTTAAAGATGCACTTTCAATATTATATAGTATTATTTACTACACAATCGGTCGCAATGCATCTAAGTTTTTCACTTCATTTTACATAAACAAAAACGGCGCGCCTACGCAGCAACGAAAACCGCTCTTAAACAACCGCTCACGGCAAAATCGAAAACAACACTCAAACAAAACAACAATGATAAATAAGATTTAATTTTGCCCACTGTGTCAAACAAGGTTGACGTTCGACGTAAATCCCGGTATTACCACTTCCTTTCTCTTTCGCTCCAATATACTAAGCCAACAAGAAATTTTGTCCCACTGTGTCACACAAGCTGAAGTTCGAACTATCTCCCACTATTTTCATTCGAACATCTCTGTCGAACCCTCCAGTTTCCCTGTATTTAATGCACACAACCCGCTATTTGATGCTACATCCCTTTATTTGAGTCCAATGCGAGCATTGTGAGGCGAGCTCAAATAACACAGCGCCAATTCGCTCTGCCATACTGTATATTCGCCGGCGCACAGTAGCTATATTTGAATTTCTATAAAATAAATAAAGCAAATGCAAATTTAGACTTCTTGATTTAGTTTTAAATAAAGAATGGTTTTTACAAAAATATAACTTTTTTACATTTTATCTATCTACTATATGGACAAATTTCGGCATGTCTTAAGATAATATAAAATGACATTTCAATCAACTTCATATCAAAAACATTTTACCTGCTAAGATGAATTAATGGCTATCTCAAGATTATTTTGATGAATCAATCAAAATCGGAAGCACATTATGGCTACCCTAATTAGTTAACAAGTTTAATTAGACAAAGCTCTACTGGGCCACACAGACAACGCATATTTTCCACCTGAAAGAAGTATGCCAATCAGGTAATAGTTAATGGTCTTCAGATCACAGAAGGGTCTCTAATTACACTTCTGGATTTGCAGAGCGGAAAAAGTCGACTTCTGTCTGTGTTTTTGTGATTAGGTCTCGATAATACCAAATTATAACAGATGTTCACTCCACAGACAGGGCGAGCGGATAACGATGATTAAAGGAAGTGCGTGATGGTTAGGAAAAAGAGAAAATTGTAACGAGAAAAAGAACATGCATGTGTTTAAACTAAATGGAAATTCCTGGCATACTTCATATATCAAGCATCAATCAACAAATTAACAGGTGGGTGACTGCACTCACCCACTCAAAAGCGTAAACAATTTGTATGCATAAATTGATTCGATTTAATAATTGCCCAACCAATGCAAAAGCAACTTGATATAACCTCGCTGCCGTATACAACAACAACAACAATAACTACTCCAAGGTGGAGCGGATTGGGGTGGTTGGAGGCAGGTCTATACCATAATTTATGCGAATATGTGGTTCGGGCCCATTGCAAAGTGTCGCTCAATTTAAAGCAGTAAATTGTCGTCTGTCTCCACAATGCGCACTCACTTTTAATGAAAACGTACAGAAAGGGTCTTCAATCAGAGGAAAGTTCTATGAGAGAAGAATGCTGGAAAATTACAGTAATTCGCAACAATTACTCAATGATGTGGAATGTCCACAAATATTTAAGCAAAAAGATAAACAAATTGAATGAGGCAGAGTATACTTCAAAAATGTGCCGGAAGACCACTGAGTGTATAAAAAATTGCAGTCCCCTTAAGGTTCTTGTTTCAGAATTGAAATATTAAAGTGTTTTATAACGATAACGATCTGGTTTAAGTAATTAAATTTAAAGGATTTTCCCTTGCTTGCCCAATTAAAATGATTATAATGGACTACCTCCACTATAATTAGTTGATATCAACCATAAATCATTATAAACGGTCCCTGATATATGTTTGTATATATGTTTATATATTTAAATTTGCATTTATCGTTGAAGTAAATAAAGGAAATTTAAGTAGCCTTCCATTTCCATACTGCACGTGTAGAATTCTCTTAAGTTGGTTTGATATGCTGATATGTCGAATCGTAGCCTAATTGGAGTATGTATATACATACATACATACATATGTAAGAAATAAGATTTTCCAATTGCAATTTCTTTAGTATGCAACTTCACTTACCTAACAAGTATTCAGTTATCCTATAAATACTCTTTTTTTTTAAAGAAATCTTTAATCAGTTAATTAGAATTAAAGTTCTTCTCCGGCTTGGTCGTTATTTTTGTTGTCAGAATGGAAAAGCGAATAAACTTAATAAAACCCAAAAATAATCTTTATTTTTAATTTTTCCCTCGAATTCAATGTTCACCAATATTTTTGCATAATATGTATGTATATGAAAAAGTTCCACTAGGAATTGTAAGTTGCCTGGAATACAATTTCTTGCTAAATAAATCGCTTGTAAAAGGGATTACACTTTATATGTACCAATCCTCTTACTACAATTATTTGATATGGTTGGTCACGTCTCCGGAGCTTCCTTTGCAATTAAGCGGAGAGCGTTGTTTGTGTGTCCAAGTCCAAGTTGTGTCTGTTGCATTTCCTCGTTTTTTTGCCAGTTCCTTTGTTATAGGGGTTAGTCCGCCAAACCAGGCCGATTGGGGGTGTCTTATAGACAATTCATCAAAGTCATCAAAGTTACGCTCCAACCCCTATAAGAATATACTCGCTCCTTCATCTTTTTCTTGCTCTTGACGTTTTTCCAGGTGCAATCGCCGTGATAACCATCTGGGAATTAAGTCAATGGCAACTTCACTCCATTTCGTCGATTGCCTAGGAAAATAGGAAGCACGTGGTTATTCTCAATGGATTTTAATGATTTCGTAATTACTTATACGTATTCACATTATCTTTAAAGCAAATAAAGATTAAATGCTAAAGAAAAGCTATAAAATTACAAATATGAAAAACATGCCGAACTTAAAGTAAATAATAAAGAAAAGCAGGTGATAATTACATTAAATTTAAAAATTCAAGTACTTCTCAAGAATATGTGGACAAACACCGAGACGAAATGTTATTGACTGAAGTAGAAATTTTTTAAAAAACAACTTTTTAACAAGTAAGCCAAGTTTTTAAAAAAATATAATTTTTTTTTTTTAATTATTATCTCAAATGCTTTAACAGTTGTTTTCCAATATTGTTTTAATATCTTCTAATTTTTGATAAGTGCAATTATGTAAATCTGCTGCAATATCTGGTGATACAAGACTTTCATTTAAATGTGTTCATATTTTAAAAAAATATTTTAAGAAGTCAGTTTTTGACAACTTTATAAAAACACAGTAGTTTTTCCCTTTTTTTTTTTTTAATTTTACTTGGTTTTAACATTTTTTTTGGATTTTACATTGCTTGTTATAGTTGGACAAAAAAAAAGATCACGATCATGACATCACATCACCACATACAAATAAACATTTAAACATATAGTTGACAATAAATAAGTTTATAAATAGAACTATTAAATAGAATTTATACAATTGCAATTGTTTAGAATATCTATTCTTGAAATTTATTTAATTTTTTAATTTTGCTAATTTAACCTACACTGATAAAATAATATACTTTGCGCGCATTTTTATTTTTTGATTTAGCATATTAATCGAACAGTGTAAACTCTATTTGTTTTATAAACCTTTCAAAACAAAAACGGAAATACGAAAAACAAATGCTTCCACTTCAAATTGCTTAAAATAAAAGAAAATCAGCCGCGGCGTTGATTTTCCCTAAGCTTGACAATGAAGTGCAGCGAATTGCATTTTCATGGAAAATCTGGCAAAATATAAGAAACAAAACTCCAAATGTATAAATCAGAACCAGAAAGTTCCTATATACATGAGCTTGGTTTATATTCTGACAAAACAAAGAAAAATGAAAACAAATTATAACATTGCAATGTTACCGCAGAGGTCTCAAAGATATAACTAAAGAAAGTAATTGATGGGGAAAAATTATGTTACAAAAAAAAACAAAAATCTTTTGGACTTACAATTCATCGAAAAATTTTTATGCTAACTTTTTAAAGAAAGCTGCAAAAGTTGAAGACAAAAATTTTGGAGAATTGTAATCAAAAGATTTTCAATAGAATATTAGAACTAACAAAAAACAAAAAACACATAACATTTAAGGGACATTAAGACAATTACAGACAAATACAATACACATTAACATAAAACACATTAAAAAAAAAAACATAAACATATAGAATGTAAGACAATTAGATTGGAAATTCCTAAAACAGCGTGCCGTCATTTTTGAAAATGAAATTGATAAAAATTTTCTCCTTCTCATGGTGCCAGACCAGTCCTCAATACTCCACATTCGCCTCAATCATTTGTAAAACGCGTTGTCGTCCGATCTTATTCCAGAAAACATAAGGTTCCTTGGAACCAGTGACAGCACGAGGACCACTAAAAAAAAGGAAAAATAATAAAGTGTTCAAAAAATATATTTAGAAGTAAAAGTCTTTCAGGAAATCAGGGTTCTATACCTAACTTAGATTATATTTTCGAATCAAACTCACTTTTGATAGCAATCGAAAAGCACTATGCCTTTATCGTTGATCAGACACGAGTGAATATCAATCACCTTCAAATGCCTACACTCTTTTCTTATGAACTTGTTGAAACGGTTGATTTTCTCACAAGTTTCCCGGTCGTGCCGGTAATTGGCCAAGGGGGCCAAGGTGGTAATTACTGGGATGAATCTTCGATTATGCATTTCCTTTATCAGCTGACGAAAATCATGTTCAATCTGGACCAGAGGTTTGGCGCGCATTATGTCCACAGAACCAATGTTGACAATAATTTGTGTTCGTTCTGGTAGCTCCACTTGTCGGATGTTATGACGGGCAGCATTAATGGTTTGTCCCGATATACAGAGACCCGACTGAAGAACTTTGGAGTATTTCTTGAAACGACATTTCAACTCCATGCGGGCGAGATACAAGAGAAAATCATCACCCAAGAGAGGAAAGTCCAGCAAGTATGCGTCATAGTCTGAGTTGATGGTAAAGATGGAGTCCGATTGCGAATTACTCGAGATGGTGTTGGTAGGAGTGCGTGAAAAGACACGACGTCCCTTACGGGATGAGGCCTCGGATTGGCTGGGCACCGATATGGTAGAAGGAGGAGGCGGAGGCATTAGGAACTGATGAAGTGGTTGTGCAGAAGGTTGGCAGGGTGGCTGTTGTTGTTGCTGGAGCTCTGCAACTGGTGGTTCACAGTATGACAACTGCTGTTGCTGTTGGTGTTGCTGCTGCTGTTGCTGATAATGATTATTTAAATGATTCCAGTTATCCTGATAACACCAGTTAGCTTCTCCCACAGCCTTGGCCAGTTGCTGGGGAGTGGTAACTGCAGTTTCCACCGTCTGTAACTGAATCGATTTAGCTACCATCATCGCTGGCATCTTTTCATATTCATTGAGATTGTTCTCCAAAGCGTCCAGAGCACATCGCTTGTACTGCGATCTCCAGGAACGCGGTGGCTGCGGAAAATTGTGCTGCTCCTGCTTGGACGCGATGTCATTGTGATCATTGCGTTGCCGCTGATTGACCACCATCTCGTGCAAGTGGCGAGTTTCCTTTCTGGGCTTGATGTTAAAAATCCTGGTGCCCGTCTCGCGGCACTCGGCGGTTACATTTGGTATGGTTAACAGAAAATCTGTGATGTTTTCATACACGGGAAAAGGATTGCCCGTCAGAGTTCGATATTCCCCTAGGAATACAAAAATTATAATTATAATTATCTAAGCAACAAGATTACTTTAGCGTCTATTCTGAGTAAATCTGGGTCTTAAATTTCAAATTATTATTTTAATTGAAAATGTGCGATTTTGCGAAATTATTTAAAGGTTATGAAAACATTAGGCAGCTTTGAAAAAAACGTGGATTCATCATGAAAATGAATAGCGATTTACGAAATTTAGTAAGAATTTAGTAGGTGAAAAAAATAATTATTAAATTAAGACACAGGATGGATTATAGTGAAAGACTTACTTTTGATGCTCGATATCGTGATTCCATTCTGAGCATGGGCAAGCAATATTCCACGTATTTCACTATCAATGTCCGGATTTTCATCTCGAACATTCATGTACGTGCTCTCCAAGATGGTCATCTTGCTATTGCAAATGGACGTTTCGTTGGCTATCAATGTGGATGAAAATAGTCTTGCCACCGTTTCCAGCTGGAGCCGGTGATGATGGTTCACTACTATTTCAGGCTGGTATTTCGATTTAGGTTCCAACTTCTCCTTTCGGTTGGAAAAATATTTTCTCAGTTTTTTAATGTAGGTGGCCTTCTCGCCAAATATTGAATAATCGGCTTTAATGAAGATCCTATAAAATTGGTTCTGTCCCTGCCCGTTTTCCAATATAGGTGATTTTTGTTGAAAATTTTGGCGCAACTGCTGGAAACACGTGGTTAAACGTTCTCTTAAAGCCAGCAGACGGTGCTGCTGATGTTGATTCTGATTCTTAGTGTTCGGCACGCTGTTGAATTCACTTCTGAATATCGCCATCGCTTTGAAGAAAGTGAGAGATGACGGAGAATGAAAATCCATGTAAGCAAAATTTTATCTCTCCATTGCCATTACTGTGACTGTGTGGGTGGAAGAGAGATGGTGGTAGAGGAGAAGATAGAAATATAACTGTTTTAAAGCTTCTTTGCTATGCGAAATTAGAGTGGACTTTTTAAAAATTTTAGCAAGCATCCGCATTCTGTTTTTAGGTTTTTAACTTTAATTCGGTTTTATTATTAAAAATTTCGTATTCGTTTTTTATCAATCAGGGGATAAGTAATTGAACAAATAATAATTTAAAGTAATTTACGACTGTGCTCTACTTTAACTTCTTTGAAATATACCGCCAAATGGATTAAGCTGCGAGGCTGCCGGACTGTCAGCTCTGATAGAGTGACCAGAGTTTATCGCATATCGTGAGCGACGTGTTTTCGTTATCGCAAATCATATGTAAATTGTTATCGTGAGTAAGTTGTTATCGTCATCGCTGTCGATATATAAGCCACCCGAAAGAAAATAGTAGGCTCTTTGGTTAAAATCGAAACGAAAAATAAACTTATTTTATTCACATCTCGTTTTTAGTATCAGCAAAATGGCTTCATTCTTGGCTCGTTCCAGTTGT
This sequence comes from Drosophila nebulosa, assembly GCA_024703675.1. Taxonomy (NCBI): domain Eukaryota; kingdom Metazoa; phylum Arthropoda; class Insecta; order Diptera; family Drosophilidae; genus Drosophila; species Drosophila nebulosa. The sequence continues at coordinate 10,272,929 of JANFPS010000004.1, read as the reverse complement.
TCATTAATCGAATCAGTTAAACCAAAAACAGTTACAAAGGTGAGTAATGCAAGGGAGGAAAAAGTTGCAAAATGCTTTTTACATAATAATGGCACAGCAGCTCACTCCCTCACTTGCCACCTGACCGACCGTTGGCAATTTAAATTTTTGATTGTGACGCAATTTGGGAGACTTATCAAGGGAGAGGAGTGAGACCTTGAACCCATTCTTTTTATCAATGAGAACGTATGACAACCTGTTGTTCTTGTTCTTGTTGTTGTTGCCGGGCCCACTAATTAAAAAATTGAGACTTAATCTATGTGAATTAGATTTGGTTATCATTGTGACTGTTAAACAAGATTTCTGACTTCGTATTGTTTATTGTTAATTATGATTCATCTAATTGTCAGCGGGTTTCCTTTTGCAGATCCTCAACTATGCCCCGGTTGCTCTTCAACAATTGAGGAATCTGAATGTCCAGGAGCACGTCTCGTATACCCTGCTAAACGAAAGCGATATCCCAACACCACGGTAAGTATCACCACCCAAAGACGTCTGTAGGGTCTTTAATCAGTCCAAAGTCGAATAAAAGCGCCGCGTTGGACTTTGCCTCTAAAACATAATTGTCTCTGTGTAGTCGTCTACTTTGTTTTAGTTCGCATCAATTAGCAACTTTGGTAAACAAATCAGATAAGATTATCACTTTAATACAATTGATTATTAACTAGCAAAGGTCAGTGACGTTGATAAGAAATTGCATTCATTTAAATACGGCTTATAAACATTTAATATACCTAACGCTTATTCGCAGTAAAAAATAACCGGTAAAAACCCGAAAACCAGTTTCATCGAAACGGCGATTTTAATTTTATGTTTTCCAAGGTCTTGCAAACGCTGTAAAATGAGTCACTGCTCCAAAGTATTTATGGCGTTTGTTCCCCTTGACCTAATTCTGGATAAAATTAAAGAAATGGCTTTTAATTATTTTCTTTTTTTCAGCTTTGCTGTGGCCAAGAACGGAAAGGAAGCCCATGATATTGCAACAAAATTGAAAACAGATAACTTAGTGCTGAAAGCTCAAGTTTTGGCTGGTGGTCGTGGCAAAGGTGCCTTTAAGAATGGTCTCAAAGGTGGCGTGCGTGTGGTCTATGAGTAAGTGAAAGATAATTATGGATAAAGAAAAATTTTAAAAAAAATTTACAATTTTTCTCTAGCCCCGAGAGTGCCGAACAAATCACCTCTAAAATGGTTGATCAACTCTTAGTCACCCGACAAACTGGAGCCGCTGGTCGTATTTGTAAAAAGGTCATGGTGGCCGAAAGGAAGTTTCCCCGACGTGAATTCTACTTTGCCGTGATGATGGAGCGTGCCTTCAATGTGAGTAATCCGACAAAGAAATATGTAAAAACTGCCTTTACCTGTATAAACCTTTTCAGGGCCCCGTCTTGATTGCCTCTAAGGAGGGTGGCGTTGACATTGAAGAAGTTGCCAAAGAATCACCCGATGCCATTATCTATGAGCCCATTGACATTGCCAAGGGTCTTACCAATGAGCAAGCTGCTAAAATTGTGAACAAAGTTGGTCTTGGTGGCGATAATGCCGATGAGCATGTTAAAATGTTGCTCAATCTCTACAAGCTGTTTGTGAAAAAGGATGCTTTATTGGTGGAGATTAATCCCTATGCTGAGGATGCTATGACCGGCTGTAAGTTCAAGCCATCTTTTTGTATGTTTATTGATGATAATCCCCATCTCTTCTAACCCATCCTTACTAACTATTCATGGTATTCATCTAAACTTAACTCATTTGTGTTGTTGCGTACCAAAGGCTGTAAGTATAACTATTTTTTTCGCTTAAGTCGCTTTAATTTATAAGACGAATATATATCTGCAATATTAGAAAAACTTTTATATTTTTAATAACCAAAACTCGCATATTTTCGTTAGTCTTCGCATTGGATGCTAAGCTGCGTTTCGATGACAATGCCGAATTCCGTCAAAAGGAGCTCTTCAGCCTTCGTGACTGGACTCAGGAGGATCCCAAAGAGGTGGAAGCTGCCAAGTATAACTTGAACTACATTGCTCTCGATGGCACAATCGGATGCATGGTGAATGGTGCTGGTCTGGCCATGGCCACCATGGATATTATCAAGCTGTATGGCGGTGAGCCAGCTAACTTTTTGGATGTGGGTGGTGGCGCCACAGCTGAAGCTGTCAAGGCTGCCTTTAAGATTATCACATCCGATAAAAAGGTCCTTTGCATATTGGTTAACATTTTCGGTGGCATTATGCGCTGCGATGTGATTGCCGAGGGTATTATAGCCGCTACAAAGGATCTGAACCTCAATATGCCAGTGGTTGTGCGTCTACAGGTAAAATCTTTATTTAGTCCATGGATTTTCAGTTTCGTATATTGTTTTTTATTTATTTTTTTTTGTGTTTAGGGTACCAAAGTGAAGGAGGCTCGTGAGTTAATTAGATCTTCGGGTCTCAAGATTCTGGCTCGTGATGATTTGGACAAAGCTGCCGATTTGGCTGTGCACTTGGCACAAATTGTTAAGCTGGCCCGTGAAATGAAAATGGATGTTAACTTTGAGATTCCCGAAGCCCAAAAGTAGATACAATTGATCAACCAATTAAACTATTTAAACAATTTTCTCCTAAGTCAACACAAACAACAACATAGACAACATTTAAACATTTACTCAACATTAGCCACAATGTAAAACAAGAACAAGAAGAAACGCCCATCGCTTGTAGTTAGTCTATCGTAAACGATTGGTCGTACTAATGCTAAAACAAGTTTTGCAAAAATAGTTCAAGTTAAAAACGTGAATACATCGTCGAATAATCTTAATAATCCTTCGAGTTTTGCACCGAAAACCTTTTTGTAAATGATTGTTAATGTTAACTCTGCACCGAAAATGGAAGAAAAACCATCTATGAAATATTACGCAATTTTTGCAAAATTTTATTTATTTTATTTTGAAACTGCTTCAAAAGTAGTTGGAGATATATTGTGTATTATGCCAATTTAAATTAAACAACATCCAACACACATTTAATACCGATTCAGTTGTTAAGTTTGTTACTAACATTTCATCGCCCTCATCACCTTATCCCTTCGCCAATCAGCAAATCAAGTGACAAAGATAAGAAGACCCAAAAGAAATGTGACGAGCAGAGCGCCGAAAAGGAATAGAAGAAGAAATGCAGAGAGTAGGAGCAAGAGGAGAAATGCAAAAAGATTGCCCAAGAAGAAGAATGCAAAAAAAAGTAAACCAGTTTGACTGAAACGTTTTTCGAAATCGCTCCAAACCGGCCAAGAATGTAGACATTAAAGAAAAATTTTCAATTTAAGCTATCAATCAAAAGTTTTTAAAATTTAATTTTAATTAAATCAAAGTATTTTTTTTTTGAGTTTTTCACCATGGTTTATTTTGATATTACAATTAGAAACGGTCAACTAGCGACAAAATGTGGGCCTGTTCCTGTTCCCGCCAGTCAATGTCGCCATCACCCAGATTGCCAGCGTATTCTGAAAGATAGATTGCGTCTCATTAATACCTTTCCCATCCTATTACAGTCTTTAACTATATGTACATACCTCGCATAATGCTTCTAATCGTTTTCATCGAAGCTCCTCGTAGATTTAGTATCTTTAAGACGCGCTGTTTGACAGTCTCGGACGTGGCACTAACCTCTAGGAGTATGTAGTCAATGCGCTGGAGTGTAAAGAGTCCACCAGTCAACCGTTTGATGTAATTGTTTTCAGCCTCTTCATCATCATCAACAGAGGGATCCTTAAAGGAAAAATTGAAATATTTAATTCAGTTTCCGCTTTTGCTTAGATTTTTAAACAAATTCTCAAACCTTAGTTTGTTGATCGATCTCTTTATCGATGGCCTCCACTTTGGCCAAATATTTTAAATGCAATTCCAACAAACGATCCACTTTTTCATGATCGTTTTCAGAGAATTTGGCCAACATACGTTGCCGATGTGTACCCTTGCAGTTCCTTAACATAGAGGCTATGACCGAAGCGACATGCTCTTCGTGTTCATCGGCGGAAAGTAATCGCTGCTTATTTCTTTTTGGTGTTTTCATGAAGAGCGGAAAAATGGTCCTAAGGCCAAGAATTTCCACAAATTTGTTACAATTCTCGCGGCCATCGGGTCCGGCCATGGCATGATCCAACACTTTAAGAGATCCGTTGCGGGACATTTTTTTCTCGCGAAGCATAAGATTCATGAGCTGCAGCCCCTCACCGTTAAGGAAACGATCTCGATTCTCGCGTGCCATCAGAGCCGAGCATATGCAATTAAAAAGATTCTGCATAAATTCCTGTTCCTCATTGCTCGAGGGATCGTGCCGTTTGTATACAGCCAATTGCTGGAGCAATACATCAACACCATCCAGAGAGCCCAAGAGTAGGCGATTCTCATTCTCAGTCTGAATGAGAATGGATAAAATTTCACTACAATATAATTTATTCGGATCGAAGGGACTTTTGCCCTTCAGACGTTTCAAAAGCCATGCCAGAAGACCCTGCTCCGCGGCCTCTTTAACGAATGCTCCCTCAATCTCAGTCAGATTTTCCACTATGGCCAACGTATTGTGTACACCATCGGATTCTTCTTTAACCGCCTCGTTAAGTCTTTCTAGATTTTGTACAAGTAAAGCACAAATTTGCTCGTTTCTTAGAGCCTCAATTAAGGCTTCGGCTCCTTCGCGACTTTCACCCAATATATCCACGTCGGTTACTTCTTGTAGAAGGTCCACCACGGCGACGGCAATATCTGTATTTTGATGGGAAATCAGCTCCAATAGACTATGTAAGCCATGGAGCTCCACCAGCAATGGATAAAGATCAGGCACCGTGGCCACTCCCTTTAGCTCCTGTATAACACCATGGAGCTCCACTTCCGAATCCATAAATTTCTCTGGATTATCTGCGAACTTGATGCGCATTTCCTGATTCTTTAGATTACGCTTCTCAAACACCAAGATCAACTTTTTTAATCCTTGCTCGTCCAAAACATCGCCATCGGCTTCTTCATTTTCCACATAACGCAGAATATTTAGACGCTCCTCTTCAGTCAGTTCCGGATCGAATTCAAAGCTGCTGGTGGTGGTCCCAGAAGAGGAGCCGGCCAGCTGTTGACTGTATTTGGCGGTCTCCTTTGCCTCGGCAATGCGACGCATACGTTTAGCCTTGTCATCCCGCTTACCCTCGTTGGATGCTGGTTCCGAGGGCATGGCAAAGTCATCGTCTTCATCTTCATGCGGTCTTTTGGGTGTCTGTTCAGGCTGTAATGAAATGGTTCAGTTAATGTAATCCAGAAGGGGAAACAAACACATAGCCGGGAATGAAAAATGACCAAAGAGTGGAATTTCATATCTGGGAATAATTTCAAAATAAATGCGAATCGTTAATCTACATACCTTAAAAGCCAACAGCTCGCCTATATCCATTTTGTTGCTTAAGTAAATTTAAAATATTTCATATATTAAAATGAGTTTAAAACTTAAGTAATAAACAAAACAGAACGGGTCACGGGGAGGTGAGTAGTAAGCGTGGTGAGTATTTATTAAACGGATAAAGCATAACCCAGTAAGCATTTAATATTTATATTGCATTAAAATTAATTAGTATTAAAATGCAACCTATTTTGCTTAGCGCATTTTTTGAGTTGGCATGCAATTTACCCACAGCTTAACCTGCTTATAAAAGTGTTTTTTCTCACTATTTTGGATCTAGGTATATGATGGAACCATCGATACTATCGACTATTCAATATATCGATAAATGCTTGTCGATATCGATGTATCTAATTTATTAAGCGGCAAATTAAAAAAATTCGATTCTTCATATTCCCACAATCTTTTTGAGCAATGTTGCCAGAGCGTAATTTGAATTTCCAAAAAAGCACCACTGAAAAAGGTATAATTAAAAGACTTGTCAACCTTTTTTCAGTTTGTAAAAAATTAAAAACAAATAGCATTATTTAATGGTAATTTTAAGCAACTGGCGGCTCAATATTTTATAACATCTGACGTTGACCCAAAAAAGGAAATTGTGGTTTTTAAGACTTTTTATTACCTTAAGCTAATTTTTCCGGGTGGACCATAAATTGACCTCTTTTGTTTATTTTAAACAAACAAACCCGGCCAATATCTGGGCTTTTACCCTTACATGTACCTTTGCATTTTTATTTATTTTTTTTTTTTGATTTTGTTCACTGGGATGCCATTATTTCTTCCCTTTCCAAAATCTGTAGGATCGATTTCCAGTCCCATAAATGTCACGTGCACATCACATCAAGGCCAACCGCACCGCAAACCTATTTGAAATGCGATTACAGTGCACATTCACATATTTTGGGACGTTGTCGCCATGTCCGCCTCAAGAAGGCAAGGTGTCTACTTGCTGAAATACCCAAGCCAAAAAACAACACATTAATTTGCTTCTGGAACTTACAAATAATTTTCGTATTGTATTTTGCAATTAACAATTCAGTAAACATAATTTTTTCGTTCGTTGGGTGGCGCTTAGTGATGGGGTCTGGTCAGGTGCCAAAAAGTTCAACTTAAAATTTATACACAACAGCCTTGGCCTCCAAAAACCGAATATGCACAGGTTTATAAATATTTTTTGGTTTACCTGCTAAAGCAAGTATTTTAGAAAAAGTAAAATCCAAATTTTGGCAAGTGCAATGAGGTTAATGGGAAAAAGATAGTACAGTTTCTGTTCTATGAAAAATTTTGAACTTTATATAATTATTATGGATATAATATATTGGAATATTTTTAAAACTACATAAATTTATGTATAAATATCTTCTGATATTTTTTGTAGACGATTTTTGAATAGTCTTCAATACACATATACTAAAAAATTTTTAAATATCTTATATATTTAAATTAACCTAAATGTAAAACTGAATTAGTAAACAAAATACGCATCACGTATCACGTATTTTTTCTTATAAACAAAACACATTAAATTGTAACATAATTTATATTACTTTATCTCAATAATAAATGTAAATAATTTCATATGGACACGAACAAGATCTTAGGCAACCAACAAACCCAGTTCAGTTTAATTATAGTAATATATACATACATAAGTCTGATATCAGAAAACTGTACGCACAAATGTCAATATAAATATTATGAGATAAAAAATAACGAAATTACCGCACATTTACGCAATGAGTTCCCAGACATAATCATCATCATCAGAGGTTCCCTCCTCTCTTCTGAGCCAGGTAGGCGGCCAATATTACCGATGAATTGGGTAAATATTAAAGGAGAAAGTGCCGACATCTCAACGAAAACAATTTTTGCACAAGTTACATATATTGTTTAATTATTTGCACAAGAGAAAAGTAAGAAACCAAGAAGCAAAAGAGAGCGTCAAAGGGTGCAGTTTTGTGTGTCCTATTTTCACAAGTGTGTGGATAATTTATGCAAATATTTATAGTATTAGAGGATATGCATTGTGGTTTCGATTGGATAAATGGATTTCCCTATCTGTCAATGTCAATTTTTGATTACAAATATTTCACCTTAGCCACTTATTATTATTTAAGTCACTGACAAAATCTAACAATTAAAGTTTGCTTTATGTTCCAATCGTGATTTGAGTTTTAATATTGATTTTGGTAGTTTTATTGGAACTAATAATAATGTTGACTTTCTGTGAATATTTTGCATTGAATTTATGCTAATATGTAAATATGATTAAATATATCAATAAAAAAAAACAGAAAATTCCCACTATGGATTAGGCAATTACATGAACAGAAAACTAAGAAATATATTGTAAGGCAATTATGAGTCCAAAAAATTTTAAATAGAAAAAAACCTTTTATGCAGATAGGTAAAAGATTTTTAGCATTGGTTTTTAGTTCTTTTATGATTTTAATAGCTTGAACCGCCCTCGATAAGTGTTAAAATGAAATTTCTTAGGCTTAACTTTTGGGCATTAATATTTTATACTTTTTCCATTGGCTTTCTTCACTTTGCATACAACTCCACCTGATATTTGACAGATGATGATGTGCCCTTCCCTATGCTTCCCCTTAGCTTCAAGTCATTGCATAATGTACCCATAAACAAGCCAGAAGATATATGTATGTATATACCATACACATATTTATGCCTGTCTCTCTGTCGGTCTGTCTGTCTGGTACCTGTGCCATTGCATAAGCATAAAAAATTACAAATCTCGTTGGGCATCTGCATTATTTTCACCTCAAACAATCAAGGGGACACGGTGGAGCACCAACCCAGCCCCAGCAACAGCTTCACATCTTCAGATCAAGGTCAGGCACAACGATGTCGATGAGGAGTACGAAAAATTTCACCAGTCGAAAGTAAATTGTACACGATTTGTGTATCTCTGACGTTTTAACGCATTTCAACATGAAAAAGTCGATAAATTTTTTTTGAAATTTCAGGTTTTTTTTTTGTTTTTTTTTTGTAGATTTGTGGTGTGGGCATGGTCATCACGTGCAGCAAACCATGTCGACCCAAAAAAAATAAGATTTTTGTCGCTGTCTTTACACACTTAACATCACTTTTTGTATTATCTTATTCGACAATCAGAAAGAAGTGCAGTTTGGTCAGGTGCCTCCCTCATTACCACAGATCTCGCAGGGAAGTCATACGGAACTCGTTGGGATTATGTACAAACATATCAGCATGCCTCGCCCATGTTTGCGCATGTTTTAGTGAAATTTATTTCATTTGAAGTACTCAAACAAATACTGAAAAATGGTAGACAACTGTTTTCGAATTGTTTAAATCTAGGAAATGCAAAAATATTCGAGTAGCTAAAGTTAAACTCACATTATTACAGCTTAGTTGACTGACTTCATATAAAAGAAAAGAAATGGCTTTCCCTTTTGAATTGTTTTCCCTTTAGACTAGAATAAAAGTTGACTAGATTTATTTAAGTGATTTTAAAGACCTTTCCAAAATAATTTTACTGTGCATTAGAATTTCAATTATCGGGATCAATTAAGTATAAGACTCGATCTGAATAATTGCAAATGAAATAAAAGCTTACACATTTTTTGAGAGTTTTTCTGCTGTATATTTATAAATGTTCTTCTTGTTTGTAAACACCTATTCAAAGGATCTTTACAGATTCTTTTTGATGACAGTTCTTCATACTCACTAATATTTACGTCTGAAATCGAAAAGTCATAGTACGTCAGTGCACAAGTTTATCAAAACTTCGTACTTGTACTTGGAGAATGCTCTCAGCTAAAGAGATTCAGAAACCAATGGCCACAGGATAGTGAACATAACATCCTAAAAACATAACATCCCAAAAACAACCATCTTGATAAACCCCAATATTTACCACAAAGTCTAAACAAACATAAACTAAACTCTTCCAAGGAACTTTATTTCTCTTAAACACAAAATGCCCAAATAGCATATAAAGATGTACATAAAGTCTTTACACAACGTTAAAGTATAATTTAACAATTTTTAAATAGCCAGCAATGCCAAGAAATTTATTTCATTGAAGCTTTAGTAGCTTTAACTACATTGTATAAAGTTTGGTCGCAATTACCACACTGGAAATAAAAAAAAATTCTAAGCGAAATATTTTTGTATCTATCACTATCCACTATCATTTCATCAGTTTATAAACTGTTAAGTGTTTCCTACTTTCGTTTCGTTGATTTGTGATAAATTCGCCAACCATTTGACTATTTAGTTGTGGAATCCAAATTTGGCTGGGCATACAGAAAATATGTCACTCGGAGGCCTTTGTGCAAAATAAATTTGGTCAACAATTTAGTTGTTTTTTGCCCCTCGAAATTGTAGTTATGTAAGTGATCACATAAACCAAAAGACAAACACGCAAAGCCAAAGCAATAGCAAATATTGTATTGTTTTATTCCAAATACTGAATAATGGTCAGGTAAAGAAAACAGCAACAACTACAACAAAATGCATAAAATTATGCAAATTTATTGTCAACGACCGAAAAAAAAACAAATTTTGCTAAGATATGAGTCTTGAAGATGATTTTGTTAAGAAACAAAAACTCGTGCCATGTTTGTATAGCTAATTAGATGGGGAGTAAATCCAACAAAACGAACGCCCTAAAATGTCCGGAAAAAAAATGGCCAACTTTTAAGTGTGAAGCCAATTGGGTGGGGGAAGCGTTTATCTTTACCACCCAAAAGCAAATTTGTTTGCCAATAAAATCAAGACAAAGTCAAACTAAACCACTTAAAATTCAACAATGCAACTGACCAAATTTTCATATGAAAACCCGCTCCACTGAAAACAACGATGCAAAACCGATTTTAAATGAAGGCACGAAGTGAGCTCGTTCAACATTAACTGAACTTCGTATATAAAGCTAGGTGATCTTTAAAATTTTGTGTCATTCCTCATCAGTCGGTCGGACAAAACGCGACGAATCGGACAATAAACGAAAGTGTACGCCGAGTGAAAAGTGCTAACCAATCGAACAAAAATATAAACAGTGTGACGAAGCTCAAGATGAAAGCTTTTATTATAGCCGGTGTTTGTTTGTTCAGTGTTTTGGGCCTGGGATTGGCCCAATTTCAGAATGGTCGTCTAGAGCCACCAAATCCTCAGTTATGTGCCCAGCGCGTCATACACGAAAGGACACCCGATGGCAAAGGGTGAGTGGATGAACCTTTAAGTGAAAAAAGTGCGTTTCAATATTCAATATTTGCTCTACTCTTATCTAATTCTTAGCTACTTCTTCTCATGGCGTGACCCCCAATTAAAGGGCGTTGAGGAGGATTGGTTGACTGCTAGGAATTATTGCCGAAGGCGTTGCATGGACTCCGTGTCCTTGGAAACTAGTCTCGAGAATGAATGGATCAAACAACGCGTTGTGGGTGAAAATGTAAGTGCATAAGGAAAATTACTAAATGGACCAAATTTTTGTAAAAATTCAATATTAGACACGGGTATAGGTTTTCAAAAACATTAATTATAAATTTATTTAGATGCAAGTTTTAAGGACATTATATACGCTTCATTCTTTTGTTTTTGATTATGACTTATGGAAGAAGGAATTCGACACAGAATTTATTAAAAATTAATCAAATATATTAATCAAAAAAACTTAAATGAATTCAAAACCTTCAAATTTGTTAGATTTTCTGCTCATCCTTTCCTTAAATCTTTCTTCAAATCCATTTTTTTATTTTTTTTTGTATTCTCCTTTTTTTAAATGATTTATAAATATTGCAATGAGATTAGAAATGAAAAAAATCTTTTAGTTTGAACAAAACTAGCCGTGGCAATTATAGGGAATACTTTTACTTGAATGTAAATACGAATAGCTTTTGTGTGATTAGAACTGTTTTATTTCAAGCCTTTTCTGATGCCACTTATCTTAGTCATTCTAGATTTCAAGCAGAGACTAAACAAAAAAATGATTTACCCATATTTCTCTTTACTGGAACTTTTACTTCACCTATTACAAATAACAACAGGTGCACTTTGGTTGTACACTTTGACTTCCGCAATCATTTACATGTTTTGTTTTGCCCAGTTAACAATTACAACGTCCAAACAAAAACCCCGAAAACAATCAATGTCCCATAAATTGTTAAACTTTCCGCTCATTGAAGTTTTCCAAAAGGGCACACAAATAATTCCTCTATCTCTATCTCTCTTTATGCTTTTCTCTCCCGCTCTCTTTCGTCAAAAAAAAAAAAACGTATAAAAAATAACAACATTTTATGGCCCATCAGGTGAAAGTGACTGCGGTTGAGCCGGGTCTGGCCATCACTTGAATTGTTGACAGACTCAGCGATTCGGGTGCGGCAGAAGGGCGCGACTTGCGGTAGGGAGCTGACTGAAAGAAGGGGTAATGGGTTCGCTTTCAATGGCAACAGACAACTAACAATAGTTGTTTTGGGCGTGACAGGCCAAAAAATGGTGGCTTAGAGCTGAAGTTTCTACAAATTAATGACAAAACGCATTTCCAAGCGTAGGTTCAGCAATCTGACATCGATTGAATGTAAATGGAAAACTTTTTCAGCACCTTTAAAACAAAAGTGAATTGAACTAGAAAAAAGGTTTCTTTATGTGTCAAATTCCAAGAATTTGAAATCTTAAAAACTGAATTATTCAGAATGGAAAATATTCTAGTCAAGCTTTTACTTTTGATAATTTAAAGAAAATAAGATAATACAAAAAAATTTTAACGGATTTTGAAGCAAAAAAAACCAAGTTAAAAATGATTGTATATGAAATCTTCTTAAGACTTAATTAATCAAAGTTGTGTTATTTCGAAATTTTTGTTAAATTCTCTTGATCCGACATTCAATGGCCCAACACTATAAAACTGAGCATAAACAAAGAAGCCTTAATGAAAATATTTTGTAAGTTTGTGAGCATGCATGCTGCCAAACAAATTTGCCATCGATAGTGTGATAATTGGGAAATACTTTTCGTATACCGAAGCGCTAAGGAAATGATTGCAATGGAATGAACCTTACAGATTATCGAAAATTTCCGGCAACATGTTCATTCATTCAATCAAGTTCGTTGCCAAAGTCTTTCGTTTATCACCTAAATCGGTTTTTGTTTCCTCTTCATTTACAATTTACAATTGGCAATGGCCTTTTCCGTTTTTTAATAGTTGTTGTGAAGCGTCTGCTTGCTAATAGTTTAATAAGTTTTATTTCCGTTCAAGTTTTTCCTCTTCAACTTCACCCAAAACTTTCGTTTTCATTTACCTGCTCAGGCAGTTACTCAGACAATTATTATTTTTATTGTATTTGTTGCTTTTTGCAACGTTTTTCCCACGTAAGAGCTGGATGAGTTGTCTGTTTACCACAGACGTCTCTACACGTCCTCCATCTAAAATTGACACTTGTTCATCTCTTTCTTTCAAGCGACCACTGCGGTGCGTCGCTTGCATAAGAGCAGAAACCGATGTGAGAAAGTTTTTGAACTCTGTGCCAGAAGAGATCAACTTATTTTGCATTAAAAATTAAGGTCATTAAGTTTTTAAATCTTTTTCATCTCACATCATAAATAATTTCACATATGATTAAGCTGAAAGTTATTTAACCTGTCAAATCCAATGTGACATAATGCTCATATGAACCCTCACGCAGACTTCATAAATTATTGTCAATTCTCTTTGGCATTTGGGGCGGTGGTTTTTTGTGTTTTGTCTGTCTCACAGTCTAACATATTTTTACCTTTCGCTTTTTTTGTTGGTTTGAAAAGGGTTTAAAAATGGACAACTTGGTGATGAGTTTGCATTTGCTGAATTATTCGTTTAAATTTGAAACAGGTGCAGATTTAATTTGCATACTAAACCAATTTTACTTTAAAGTAAATTATGTCAAATTTAAATTTCGTGTTTTTTCCACCACTCCCTTCAAATTATAATTATATCAATAGGAATGTGAGCTAGTTTTAGGTTATTTGTATTATCAACAGATGTAATATTTGATTTGCGTTTTTTTATCTTTAGGTAAAATACATCTGGACCAGCGGTCGCTTGTGTGACTTCAAGGGATGTGACCGTCCCGATTTGCAGCCCACCAATGTCAACGGCTGGTTCTGGACCGCAACTCTCCAGAAGTTAGCCCCCACCACTGAGCGTTCTCAGGGCGATTGGTCTCCCACTGGCGGCATTGGTCTGCCACAGCCTGACAATCGTGAATTCAAGCAGAACGGCGCCCCCGAAAACTGTTTGGCCTTGTTGAATCAGTTCTACAACGACGGTGTCAACTGGCACGATGTGGCCTGCCATCACAAGAAATCCTTTGTCTGTGAGGAGAACGATGCTCTATTGAAATATGTCCGCTATACAAATCCCAATCTGCGCATTTAAATTTATGCAAATTTTGAAAAATTGGCGACAATACTGAAGTTGGGATGAACTTCAAATGAACCAAAAATGATATTTTAACTTTTTTAATTGTGCGAAAAAGCAACGAAAATCTGATATTGTTCTTTTTCTGACTGCATGTCTTTTGAATTTTTGATTTGTAACATTCTCTTCCCCCACTTTCTGCTCGACTGCCTATGTCTTCATCCATTTTATGTAGTTTAATTTTATTAATTTTGTATTAATTTATGATTTTGTTTTAAATTATAATAAAAAAAAGAAAACATTCGATTTGTATTTCAAGATAATGTTGACTGCACATTTGGAAAATGCTAGTTTTCCTTTGACTGCTATATACACAAAGTATATAAGGAGCTGTATAAGCTGTATACCAAATTTTTATTAGACGCAAATTTTCAATACAATCCCAAAACCAACCAACCGCCATTAAAACCAATAAGACATGCAATTATTACAAATAAAAAATTTCTTTGGGGTAAAAAAACTAGTAGCAATTTGCATGAAAATAAATTTAACAAAACAAACAGTTGTTTAAAATAGGATCGGGAGTAACAGGTATACTTTTCTGATAGGTTTTCTCATCACAAATGTAACCATTTGAGGGATTTTGAGATGATTTTCCGTACTTTTACAAAATAGGGTTCTTTGTATCACTCGTCGTCTGTTTTCATTAACGACAATAGAAATAGGTCTGCTGAATATACATATTCAACCATATATTTACGTTTTCATATAATTCGTCGATACTTTGGTATATCGAATACAATCGTCTTGCAAGGCAATCCTATCGATAGTATCGATAGACAATCGATCAATATGTTTTGCCAGCACTAATATAAAAGTAAAAAACGAAGCGTGCGTGTGTAAAAATATTTGGAAATTGCGTAGCTACTGGATTTAAGCAATTAGAAGGACTTTAAATACACAAAAATGGGCCGCCGGTGCTGTGTGGCCAATTGTCCGTCGACGTCGCGTTTGTTGGAACACCATGGCGTCACTTACCACTCATTCCCGCAGGACCCAGTCATCCGAGCCATTTGGATAAAGAACTCGCGGATTGGTCTGGACAAGCATATTACAAAGAGTGTACTCGTCTGCTCACGGCATTTTCGGCGCTTGGACTTTAATACGATCAGAAATGGAAAGTACTTGCTTAAGGCTCGTGTGTTTCCCACTGTCTTCCCCTGGGGCAAGATGGAGGCGTCCGAAATCGAGGCAGATCACAGGGCACTGCAGCAGGCAAATGTAGATGCAAACACTGCGGCAACAGGAACTAGTAGTTTCAATAGCGAGGACGTCATCAAGGATTCGGTGGATTCCATTGTGGCGAAAATAATGGCGGAGACAGCAGAGAGAAACGCTGCGTTATCTGCAGCCGACGTTAAATCTAAAGAGGGGGCAGAGAAAAATAAGGAACAGAAAAGGGATCAGGGCATTAAGGAAAAAGTTGAATTAGAATCGACCGCCACTTCTAGTGTCGATGCCCCAACAAATATCGACACTGGGTCGCCTCTGAGCACGCCCTCATCGCCTCCAAAATACAGCAATCCCACAAATCTTACCATTGGAGCCCGCCTTGAGGCCCAATCTGTCGATGGCGCCTGGCTTCCCGCTCGTATCGTAGAGGTCAATGAGACGGAACAAACTCTGCTCGTACGGTTCGATAAGAACAGCAAACTGAAGGGAACTCCTTCGTCTAGTGGCAGTTTTCAGGAATGGTTAACCATCAAGTCGGATCGCTTGAGGCAACGGCTGCAGCGTGTACTCCCGCTGTTTGCTCTAGAAGAGAAATGCATGGCCCGTTGGTCAGGACCCAGAAAATTCCCCGGCACCATTAAAAAGCTTCTTGGCAATGATACCTATGAGGTCCTCTTTGATGATGGTTATGTAAAGAATGTAAGAGCCGTTCATATTAACAAATTGCCACGCCAGTTGGGGGCAGTTGAAGTCACTTCCACGGCCACCAGAGTCGAGAGTCCTGTTTCCGCATCCCTGCAGTTGCCCCTCAAAAGATCTAGTACTTCAGGAGCAGTAAGTGTCAATTCCAGTACTGGTGGGGTTGCTCCCTCAAGCAGTAAAAAGAGCAAATCAACGCCACAACGAAAGGATTGGCCATTGCTTGATATGGCCAATTTGGATATTGGTAAGTTTTTTGTTCCTTGTGAAATTTCGCTTATCCCTTCCATTTGATGCTTTGGAGGTATATTTTGACCGAAACACTTTTTCTGTCACCATTACCCGCATTTATTGTGTACCCTAGGTCAACTTCTTTGAACTCTGGTCTTCTAATAGAACATTTCAACAATACTTTCTACTGTATTTGGGTAATTGGTCGAAAGCCAACCTCAAGAGGAAATTGTTCAGATAGATTATTAGTAGAATTTGGCAACCAAGTCTTGATAATTAGAACTCGGGAAATGACCACTAGCATATAACGATAATTATGAGTTTCCGATTTAGTGGAAGACAACTTAAGTGGTTTTCCCAATTTAGCTGGCTGGGGCTTAAAATTACTTAAAAGGGCACGATTTATGTGCTCTACATATTTGTTTTGAGAGCATTTTCTTAATATTTTAAACATTGTATAATTGCATCCTTTGCATTTGATCTCATCCAATTTTGTTAAAATAATAAAGATAAACTGGACTACTTTAAATATAGAGAACCATAATAATACATTTTTTATTGATTCCATTTTGTGCGTAAACCATAATAATACATTTTTTATTGATTCCATTTTGTGCGTAAACTTTAAACAATTTAAAAGACAAATAATGCAAATTATTTATAGCACAGGGTTGTGCGGCAGTGCAGATGCATTTGAGGGTTGCCGATATTTAGGTGACATCACTGGGCACACTAGAATAAAAAGAAAAGCATTTGGCATCAGAATGAATCGCATTAGTAATAGATTTAGAAGAAATAGCGAAAATAATCTTACTTGAACTTTTGTATTGTTGCAGCCTCTCTATGTTTGCCGGAGATACCAAAGGATGGGGAATGGACTTGCCATTGGGTAAACGATCAACCTATTGGCTCCGAAGGATTCCTTATTGTGGGCGAACATCAGAAGCCCACGGTTATTGTACAGGATTGGCGCCTGCCTCCGGGCTGGGTGAAGCACATGTATCAGCGTTCCAATGTCCTTGGGAAATGGGATGTTATATTAGTTTCGCCCAGTGGCAAACGTTTTCGCTCCAAATCGGATTTGAAGACTTTCTTGGAATCACAAGATTTGGTGTACAATCCAGATGTCTATGATTTTAGTATTCATCGTCGTCGAGCCAAGGACATTAATGCTTATGTGTATACCCACGATTACACTCCACAACAGCCCTTAAAGACGAAAGCCACACCAATGGATGTCTCACTTGACACATCGAGGAAGTCGACCATTTCAGCCACTGCTTCGTCGACGCCAGCAACGCCTCTGAGCTCGACGAGAAGCACTCAATATATGGAGACACCAGTGGCTACATTGATGCCCCCAGCTGAACTGATGTCACCCCAAGCACAGACCAGTGAAGAAAAGGCACTGACAAAACCAGCAGATGGCTCAGTGTCTGCTGACGTTGAAGAACCTGGCTCGGCCGCCGTAGAAAACGGATTTGGTAAGCATTCAAAATAAATTAAAAAAATTTTAAAATAAATATTTTTACATTTATTTCTTTCTTGATTTGCAGCCTATATCGGTGGCTTAAAAGTACAGATAATGGATAATCTATTTGTGTGTCCTCGTGAGGGTTGTGGCAAAACTTATCGCAAGGAAGATTTCCTTCAGATACATATACGTCATTATCACAAAGAGTTTGCCGAGTGAGTGTTTAAACAACAATTCAAACTCGGACATATTTATTTGGTAAAATTACTTCTTTTCTAGATATGTCAGTCACTGTCCAAAAATGCAGGAGTTGGCTGTGAAACGTACCCATGCCTCATCTATTGATGCAGTGGATCAGGTTGTACCCAAAAATCAAATACCAAATCAACAATTTTTCGCTAAAATGCATCAGCAGGATATCCAGCTGTCTAGATCATTAAGACGACCCCCCGCCGGTACACCAATTGCCGGTTCGAGTTCGGGTGAAGGTGTAGCCGTTGCGACATCTCCTGCAGCGGGACCATTGGGAGTACCCCCAAGCGATTCACCCGTTAAATCAATGGTGGAACAACCGATCGAAACAAAGCCAGTTGTAGATATGGTTGCAAGTCCAAGTGCTGTTAACCCCTTGATGCCACCGTTAGAGACACATAGTTCATCACTTAACCGCTCCTCGGCCAAAAGGTCTCGTCTGTCACCCCCTAAGCGCACATCGGGTTCTAGGAAGAGCATTCGTCAGCGTTCCATGCGTCCTTCTGTGGCCGAGCGCGATCCCGAGGAGACACGTCAATCCACGCCAGATGCCTCGAAGAAACGTCGTGTGCCATCTACTCCCATAAGTTCTATAGATTCCCCTGCTACGGCGGACTCCATATCGACTCCATCATCGAATGATCATGCCGATATTAATGCGGCTTTGCCACCTCCGTTGGAACAGACACCACAATACATCAAAGAGAATGGCGAACTTATACGTATTGTCCGAATGCGTCAGGAGGAGATTATCAATTGCATATGTGAATACGGCGAGGAGGATGGTTTAATGATCCAATGTGAACTTTGCCTCTGTTGGCAGCATGGGGCCTGCAATGGCATCAACAAGGAGTTGGATGTCCCTGAGAAATATGTGTGTTACATTTGCCGTAATCCCCAGCGGGGTCGAGATTCCATGCGATTTAAACATGATCAGGATTGGCTGTACGAAGGAAAACTTCCAGTCGCCTCCTATCACACAGCCAATCCTCAAATGGCCAAGCAATTTGACTTGCTTAAACGATCGCACACTCTAACCGGCAATCTCTTGGATGCCAAGCGTTCGATGCATTCGTTAATGGTGAAAATTAATATAGCCCGTAATCGCTGTCATCCCAAATTGTATCTGTGGGCCAAAAAGTGGGATGAGGATAAACTGGGAGGCGAAGCCATCACACCTGTTAAGCGCCCCAAACTAGAGCAGCAGGAGCAAACCGATTTCCCAAATGTACCACAGCCAGAAGCAGCCATCGATCCTGAAGAGTGTCAATATCGTTTAATCGATCATGTCAAAGTGCAACAGCAATTGGTCATGAATCGCCTTAAAGAAATTGAATCGGAAATGGATGGTGAGTTTTATATTTAAGCGCTCCTAACTATACGCATATTGACTTCAATCTATTTTTAAGAATTGGAGAAAGAGGATTCTTTGCCGGACTTAAAAGATTGCGATATGGCCACTACCAAAGAAGCTGTGGCAACATTTATTAAGGAACTGGAAACACTTAAGCGATTGGCCAATCTCAATAAAGTGGCCAATATGAAGCAGGCTCTTAAAGATTCTGCTATTATTGCCAATGCAGCCAATCCACCTCCAACGATATAATGAATGTCTTTAAAATAATTTTATTCCGGTTTTGTTGTTCACATTCTTAATTCAATATTTGTATTACTGATCTTAACATTAAAAGAACCATTTGGAAATTTTGATTTCTTCATTACATATTACATATTTGACTGCTGAATACTGTTACAGGATGTTCGTACTTTATGTTTTGGAAACAATTTGTTTAACGTTGATCAAAGTAAATCAGTGTTTACATGGAACATAATTTTAAAAATTGAAAATACCGCCAAGTAAAGCCAATACAATTACGTATGTTACGCAACACTTTTTTGGCTTAAAAAAGTAATTTTAGCTATTTATCGAACTTTTCTCGCTAAAAAAACTAATATTTTTTTTTATAAATACATAAAAATCGCATTAGCAATTCTGTGTATTTACAGACTTCCCTTTTGTTTGCTAATAAATTTATATACAATAATACAGTGTTGGGCCCGAGAACGTCAAGTAAATAATTTCCAAATACGCAATATTTTGACATTTCTCAAAAACTACCATCTCTAGTCGCTTTTTATTTTGTTTTGTTGACGTTTAACTTTTTGGCCAAAATATCAAGCAATTTATAAAGTAAATAATGGACTTGTTCCTTCTTGTGGGCATAGCCGTTGCCCTGCTGGTGCTACTGGTTACCCTGTACTTTCTGCAGAACAAGAATAAAGCAGCGGGCGGTGAGTTGCCATCTGCTGTATAAAATCATTACCATGTTACAATACTCTCTATTGCAGAGACAAAGGCAGTAGCAGCAGCCCCACGGCAACGTGGCGTGCCACAACGGGCTCAGGAAGGAATACCACGTAGAGCTCAAATTGCCAGGAATCAACGCAATCGTCTTCAACAGAATGCTGCGGTTGTAGCACCAGATGCTGTCGCCCAAGCAGCTGGTGGCGATTCAGATGATGACGAGGAAAATGGTGGAGCTGATGGTGCCCGTGTTCCACAAGGTGCCGTCTTAAACGAAAAAATGGGGGCAAAGAAAAGGGCAAAAATGGAAGCAAAAGAGCAGAAACGTTTGCAGCGCGAACATGAACTGCAGGAACGAGAAAAGAGAAAGGTTAAGGAAGCCAAAGAAGATGCCGAACGCAAACAGCAGGAAGAGCTAGAGGCGGAAGCAGAACGTAAGAAAATAGATTCCGAACGGTTGGCCAAAGAAGAGCGTGAGCGAAAAGAGCATGAGGAATATCTTAAAATGAAAGCAGCCTTCAACGTAGAGGAAGAAGGCTTTGAAGAAGGTGATGCCGATGACCAGGAGGGTCTGTTGGCTAATTTTATTCAGTACATTAAAGATAACAAGGTGGTCCTGCTGGAGGATTTGGCCGTTGCATTCAAACTGAAGACACAACAGGCCATTGAGCGCATTCAAGAGCTGCAGGCTAATGGCTCACTTACCGGAGTGATTGATGACCGTGGCAAGTTCATATATATTTCACAGGAAGAATTGGCTGCCGTGGCAAAGTTTATTAAACAGCGTGGTCGTGTGTCGATAGCTGAACTGGCCGAGAGCAGTAATAATCTGATAAACCTAACGCCTGTGCAGACAGCTGCGGGAGGAGAGTCCTAATCAATCGAGATTTATTAGCCATTTGTATGTTAAATATATAATTAGTTGCGGATTGGATAGGGAATAAAATAAAAAACTGTACAAATTGAGAGCCAAAACTCAGTTCTTGTTAACGTCCTCAGATAACTCGGAAGCCAAGCAGCCATTTTAAATAAGAGATCTAAAGTCCAATTTATAATATATATATTACTCTCTTATATATTTTACAACAAAATTGATACTTGAAGTTAAATCTAGTTCATTTCTTCTTCATCGTCATAGTCATCCATTTCGTCGTCTTCGTCGTCTTCCTCATCGCTGGTGACATCAGGATCTGAGGCTTGTGCACGACACTTGGGACACTGGCAAACAAATATATAATTCCCACAAAGAATTTTATGTCTTGAATGACGACTACGTTCCAATTGGCACTCGTCTAGATACGATATACAAATCTCATCACCCTCCTGAATAGGGGTCAGTGCCTTGAGAACTACAATATCGTTGGAATAAGGGAACGTAGAGCAAGCATTGGGTACGCAGCTATGATTAATTTTACTTTGAAGCAAATACAACCCAGAGCCCTCATTGTTGAGAAATTCGCCAGCAACTAAAAACGAGTAAAAAGAACATTGGTTAGAAAACATATTTTGCCTTAAAAAAAGCTACTTACATTCTCCCACTTTGGCGTACAAGTTATCAATCTCCTGGTCCAACTGAACTTTTTCCGGTTCGGATAGCGGGAGATCGGACACAATGGTGACCCATTGAGAGAGGACACTTGTTGCTATACCCTGACTGTTGGTGCCCATGATGCCCATTAGAGTTTTAAACGCATCCGGCGTGGTGAACTGTGGATAATGGATATTTTTAGCGAGTTAAGTATGCTTTATTCCTCTTGCCTACCCTGGCAAAATCGTCGCCCTGAAATGCATGGCAGAAAGCTCGATAAAGCTGCTCCATTTGCTGCTCGAAATTTTCGCCCAGCATTTTGTGATAAATCTTTTGCTCACGATTTACAATTAAGGCCTGAAAGGATTGCAATTGTTCGAGGAATTCCTCCTTCTTAGTACTCTGCTGATACATTGCCATTAAGCGGACAATTAACATAATGGTTAGCGTCTCTGGAGGATAGTGCATTTTCTTCCATGTCTCATTTAAAACATTTATGGGATGTGTATCATCCGCTCGAAAGGCTCCCATGCAGGCCACGCGATGATAACGCTTTTGTGCTTCCATTAAGCAATCCTCCGAGCAGTAACGAACCTTACACCTAGCACAATGTGTGAACTGATTAATCCACGATGCAGTGGGATCATATTGCAACAGTGGCACATCCACTTTTGGATCACTGGCCAAACGTCGTACATTCTCCAAAACTGTCTCCAGAGGACGCATGCAATGATCACAAGCAGCATAGCCGTAGGCAGCATTCCAAGAGAATTGCCTGGATACGAAGGGTTCCTCCTCAAAGATAATTTCATTTGTTTGAAAGCTTTTTGTGGCTACCATGGCCCGACCCTTTGGGAAAAGAAGATATGACAGTTTAATGATTTCCCTGGGCTTAAATATGAAGTCCTACCTTTCCGGGTATTTCACGAATCTCAAAATGGTTCATTTTGCAACTAACAGCATTTAAACAACATAGAACAAATGCACGTGCAGTAATATCGCATATTACAATTAGAGGTGGACAACTTTTAGCTAAATCGAGCCATCACATCACTAAAATGCGATAAAAATCGGTCCGTCCGATTACATTTGCGGAATATTTTTTCACACTGGTCGACTATCCCATATCTGTCAATAGCAAACTGAACGAAAAAGTGAGTTGTTACTTAACCAAATTTTTTTTGCAAATTAAAAATCTTGCAATATTTCTGTTTCTACTAGCCATGTTGCGCATTACAGCCGGTAAACTCGCCAATGCCATGCGTGGCACCATTGGAGTGACCTCCTCCCGGGTGGCTGCTGTCCGTTGCCTGCATGGAGCTGAGGAATCTGCCGAGGAATTCGACAAACGTTACGAGAAGTACTTCAGTCGCGAGGGCATCGACGGCTGGGAGATCCGCAAGGGAATGAACGATCTGTTGGGCATGGATCTGGTGCCCAGCCCAAAAATCATTGAGGCTGGTCTACGTGCTTCTCGCCGCGTGAACGACATTGCTTTGGCCATCAGGTGGCTGGAGGGTTGCAAGGACAAGTGTGGCGATCAAAAAGCCACTCTCTACCCCTACTTGCTGGAAAAGATCACCCCTACACTTACTGAACTGGGTATTCCGACCATTGAGGAGCTGGGCTATGACAAGCCCGAATTGGCCCTGAAGTCCGTGTACGATGCCTAAACGGGGCAAACTGAGCGATCAATGTTTTTCTTACCCCTTTAGTTTAATGCAACACGCAACACAAAATACAAAAACAAAGAAAACAGCAAACACGAACCTCCAAAAATACAAATCTAATGTATGGTGCGGATGAACATGTTATTGGATTGCAAATAAAAAGGAGATTGGAGTAAGGCTACCAAATAGGTGCATTTTTGTGTTTTTGTTATAGTTTCTGGTGGTGGTGGGTTATGTAACATCGATTATTGTCCCTTAGGTTAAACATATGACATGGTCACGATTGGCGGTTAATTTGAATCGACAATATTAAGAATATGAGACTATTGTGAATTTCTACGTCGCTAGTAAAGAATTCACAAAACGGCCTTTTAAACGAGGACACGTTTCTTAAAAGACCTACGAAGTTATGAGGAGTTTATAAGCTTGCTGCCGCTGCTTTGTAATGTCAGACGGTTTTAAGATTGTATACTTCTAATTTAATCCACCATATAATTAAATAAAGATTTAATTCAAACGTGTAAGTCCAACTGCGTTGAAGATAAAATTATTGTTTTTAATCAAATAAAGGAAAAAAAATGCAATGCATTCAAATGTATAGAAGTTAATGGAAAATTGTGAAAAGTCCGAATGCAGTTTAAATTATTTAAACATCTGAATGACGAATTTTGTATATAAAACTATAAGGATATGGCATTTATACACTTAATTGAATTTCCAAATAATCATGCATTTTATATAGTTAATATTTAGTGAGCAAATTGTTTTACTTCCACTTCTGAAGCAGCTCGGCTGCTTTGTTCAGATTCTCTTGTTTTTTAATGAAACAATAGCGTACAAAATCCTCACCCAAATGCTTATTCGGCTCGCTATAAAAAGCACTTGGCGGGATACCCTGTAGACCCATATTCTTCGTCATCCATTTGGTGAACTTATAGTCCTTATGCTTATCCTGTTCTGAACTAAGATCAATTTTTTTGGCAAGAGGCGACCAATCAGCTAGCATAAAATAGCCACCTTCGGGTATCGTTGGCCTCATACCAGCTTCGCTTAAGAATTTCGCCATAAAATCACGCTTCACTTGCAACTCACGCGGAAGACTTAAGAAGTAGCTCTCAGGTTGGCCTAATCGCTTCAGTTCTAACTCAAAGCTCCGCGCCACACCCTCCTGCAAGGGCGTGGGACAAGTGTAAACGGAGTTCTGATGGACCATTTGAAGATTCCGAATCAAATGCGTTGGTCCGTAAGCCCAACCGATTTTCCACCCAGTGACTGAGAAGGTTTTGCCAGCTGAGCCAATTGTAATGGTACGATCAAACATGTCAGGTAAGGTACAAATGCGTATATGTTCGGCACCATCAAACACCAGCCACTCGTAGACCTCGTCCGAAACACACAAAACATTCCATTTTCGACAAAGTTCGGCCAGTCGTTCTAGTTCATGACGTTGAAAAACCTTGCCAATAGGATTATGCGGCGTATTCAAAATAATCATTTTGGTTTTCTTATTAAAAAGCGATTCCAATTCTTTGTCGTCTAGAACCCAATCGGCTGAGCTTATCGGTCCCTCAGTTTTACGCTAAAATTAAAAATGGGATTTCAATTGAGAGGGAAAAATATGGTGAGTCCAAGATCCATGTAATTTACCAATTTTAATGGTATAAAACGTGGGACACCTCCAGCCATCTTTACCATGGGCTCATAGCAGTCAAAAAAAGGCTCAATAATTATAACCTCATCGCCCACATCCACATGTCCCATTATAGTGGAATATAAAGCTTCATAAGCACCGGAGGTGATAAGAATATCGCTCAGTGGATTCAATTCCCGTCCAATTAATCCATTATATAGGTTAGCCAACGCCTGAACTAAACGCACATGTCCCTGGGAAAAACACATGGATTTATGACATCTTACTAGGAAAATGTTTTGACAACTCACATAGCCTCTGGTATACTGATGCAGCAATGGATTCTCATCATAAGCTATATCGGCCAGCGATTGAGTCACATATTGAGGAGCAGCATCATCTGGAAATCCTTGGCCCAGATTCAATGGTTTATATTGCATGGCCAGAGCAATATACTCATTCCAAACACTTGGGGTGCTGCCCTGCAAACGTTTTGGCAGATCAAATTTCTCCATTGTATGTGGCTTAGTTTGTTGGTGTCGGATTTGAATCTGGTCGCAGTTACTTTTTAAGCCGTTCCAAAGGCGACGGGAACTTCTCAGCATCTAAGAATAAATAAGAGGTGGCTTTAGCGATCTTATCAACGTGTCTTAATTGCTTGTTTATTGTTACTGATAACCAAAACACGACGCACTAGTCTCATATGCGGACGAGACTTGCTTTAATGGTACCTTGCAATATCACAATTTAAATGCAAGTGTTTCAAAAAACTATGCGCCGTGCAATGACGTTGCATAATAAAACTGATTTTTGATTAACTAGTGAAATATATGCGATGGAAATAAGAACTTTTAAAAACAACAACAAACATACGCACAATAGAGGTGAAGAAACATCGATGTTTGCTACAATCGATGTTTTCTTTGAGTAGATATTAATCGACGGCGATGACGACAACAATTTATTCCTGATTTGCGTTGACGATAACAACACATTCGCGGTTTACGACTACGACAACAATGTACTCACGATTTGCGATAACGATAAACTTTCACTTAAGATTTTGCAACACATGTGGCGGCATTTGATCTGTTTTTAAATATGAGCCACAGCCCGATAGTGCAAATTTCTTCCATATTTGAATATCAATTTACGTAGGGTGAACATTTGGGATCAACGTCATTCCGGGACGAGTCGGTGACTGCTATTTTTATTTGTGTAACTTATATACATGCATACTTTATTTTTATCTTTTTCGAAATCAATGCTTATGGGGTAAATTGATATCATAAACATTCTTTTAGCTGGGTCGCATATAAGGTGTCACTGTTCCGAACTTTATCTTTCCGGTGTTTCACATATATCAGAACAGACCCATTTAAATTTCACTTCAATTTTACTTCACTGATACAATGGGATGAATATCAATTTAATTTATTTTAACACAATAAAAGTTTGGACAAAAATTAATATTTGCATTAACATTTCCCCCAGGAATTCGGATATTCCCATTCTTGGGACTGCGTGACTCGTATATCGGCGCAGATCATCCGCCAGGCCAAGGAGGAGACAAAGTAAATGCTCACTGGGTTACGTGACTGCCCACCACTTCATGTTTCGTGTTTTCTGGTCGTGTTTTTCGTGCTGGCATCCGAGCAGAGTTGTTAGTGTTCGTTTCGTATGTCACGATTTAATAAAAACTAAAAAAAAAAAGAATAAGCATAGAATCATTTGCAAAAAAAGGTAATTAATGCCAAGATACTTGTAGGTAATATATTTACCAAAGTGTTTGTGTGTGCGTGCGTGTGAAAGTTTGAAAAATTGTTTTCCTTGATGACGAAATTGAAGAGCGAGTTCCAGTTCCAGTTGTTCTCCATATGTGTGTCTCTACCTCATTGGAGACTTCACTGTTGTTGTTTTTTTCCTACTTTGGAGACTTTTCCTTTGCCAATTTCTGTGTATTTTCCAGTATCAAACGAAACGAATTTTTTGTGAAAATGTTGACAATTTATTGATACAGGTGCACCAAGGAGGCCCAATAAAATTGCCCTACAAAATTTGACGTGTGTGTGTGTGTGTTTCTGTGCTGGATTGTGGTCTGCATAATTCTTTTTCGCTATTCTTTGTTGTTTTATTTCTGGGCAAATAGTCTTCTTGCTCACATAGTATCTACATGCATAAATATTGCACTGTATGGGAGAAAAAAGAATTAGAATCATCAATTCCTCTGCTCACGTTCTTGTCCCTCTAATCAAAGCTAAACGACAAAAGCAACAACATTATTGAAACAAGGTAACTTTTTTAGGGCGAACATTTTAAAATGCCAATGTATGTACATACATACGTATCTACAAACATATTTACAAGTGTTTTTACTGATTATGTCTCTTTGAGTGGATAATCTCTCCCCGTGTGCAACAATATGACAAAACTAACAAACTTTTTACCTTCAATATAGAGAATATATACATATGTACTATGTATTTATGTATATATGTAGATATTTGTAATGTCTTTGTATGTAAATTAAAGTGGACTCTTCTTCAATGACAAATGAAAATAACTGAAATGTCAAGACTTTTCCATCCACATTTAAAATATAATTTTAAGGGTTTAACCCGTGGAAAATGCTTGAGAGCCCTTCACATTACATGTAAAAACTTAAGTCATTAAGTCTTAATTCTTTAGCATCTGAGCGAAGAAACCAGTCTAAAATACTAGTGTTTTGATATATACATACGTTGTACCTATAAACATATATAATCATTTCAAAGTCAAACCCATTTACAATTTTCACTTTCCGTGGTTGATTTGATTTTCTTTTTAAACAAAAATTAAGCATACGCCATATAGGCTCAATTGGGAGTGAAGAACATCTTTATGAGAAATCTCATAATGTGTAGCCATGAACATAGATTACATATTTAATGATTTAGTCTCTTAATTCACATTGCGTCAAGACCTTATAACATGCTGCATAGCACTAAACCTTATAAATTTAATTATGTATATGATAATCTATGTAGCTTCACATATGATAGATACATACATATGTTAATTCATAGGTTTAATCAAACTAACTTTACTGATCCCAGGATCTTATTTACAACAAAGATGTTCTTCTTAGTCCTTTAAATTATTAATCCGTTTATCCGGTTATCGAAGATCAGATTTTTTCGAGCAATTTCGAATAATACGGAAAAAATAGTTTAAAATAAATCTCTATTGCTGCTATATCCACCTCTTCACAATACCTCAAAAGCCTTTTTATATAATATTAAAATTATTAAACCTTAAAAAAGGCCTATTGAACTATCAAATATTTATTTGTTAAGGGGACGCCATAAATTTAAATTAATAGATCACCTTTTGTTCTTATGAAGATGCTTGTCTGTATAGCTTTACTACTGAACTCTCATCCGCAGGCTTGGGTAACGATGCCTCAACTCCATAGCTAAAACTAGTTGCGAATTACAAACTCTGTTTGTATAAACAAAAACTTCAGTAGATAAGGGTAAGATCATCTTAATCTTGTAATCGTCAGTCTTTAATATAAAACACATGACTTTTAACTTGGTGAAACAAAAACAGTCATTTAAATAAATAAATGTTGCTTGATATTCATAGTCGGTTCATCGACTAATTTTGTTACAAGTACAAATATGCAGCTGATACCGTCCTTAGTATTGGCCAGGGGCTTTTTGGTCCTTTAACTTTTAGTACTAAAAAAAAAATTTTTTTTTATCATTTTCAGAACAGCTGCAACAGGCCCGGCCACATAGTGGTGAATATTTAATAATTACCGCAGCTGCTGACTCGCAAGGTGCAGCCCGCTGCTTTCACTTTCGATCATACCTACACCCACACCTACACACAACACACACATACACGCACACACACATTCAGACACAAACATACATACACACACACATACACAGACATTTACATATACAGCCGGAGTGAGTGAAATATCTGCTGCCTGGGGGGAAATACGGCAATATGTTTACGGGCAAACTGCAAATTAAGGTATGCGAGGCAACTGGCCTGCGTCCCACAGATTTCCAGAAGCGTCACAACTTAACATTTGGTAAATTGGCCGATGAACAATTGATCGATCCGTATGTGTCAATTGATGTTGATGAGAGTCATTTCGGTAGGTCCTCTTAAATCTTATAACGAATCAAAAATTGAAAATTGAATACTAAACGAATAATTTTAAAATTGCATTCTAGATCGCTCTACTACACGGGCAAAGACATTCGATCCGGTATGGAATGAGCAGTTCGTCCACGATGTGACCAATGCACATAACATCAATTTGACTGTTTTTCACGATGCGGCCCTGCCGCCAGATGATTTTGTAGCCAATTGTGTGATACCATTTGAAGATCTGATGCAGAATGAGGCAAGCGTGTTGGATCTTTGGGTAGGTCTAATTCAAATTAGTCACATTGCAGTAATAATAAATTAATTGTACTTGTTATTTAAGGTCAATTTGGAGCCGCAGGGCCAAATCCACGTGATTATCGAGCTAAAGAATCGCAGTGGTGAGCAAATCCTTTTTTCAAACATTTCTAGATTTCTGCTATAAGTCAATCCCTATGCCTTTAGATCAAGCCAAAGCCGAAGCCGAAGTGGAACACACTGTGGCCGTCAATAAGGAGTTCAAAGAACGCGCCGGATTCAATCGTCGTCGAGGTGCCATGCGTCGACGTGTTCATCAGGTAAGACTCGAATAAGCATAGTCTTAACTGATTCTAATGTTGTGCTTCTCTTCGTTTCCACCAAAAAGGTCAATGGACACAAGTTCATGGCAACATTTTTGCGTCAGCCCACCTTCTGTTCGCATTGTCGCGAGTTTATTTGGTAAGTGAAACAACGAATCATATACCAATATATAAATATATATTGACAGCGCACACATTATTCTGGAACATCAACAGTATCTACCCAAATCCTACCTACCAAACTACATTATTATTTTTATTAAGTTGTTTTTTATGCAGTGATTAATACTCTATATACTTTATTTTATTTATTCTTTTATTCATTCGGGAATTGACTTTTACTATCTATCACACACATTTTTTTGACTTTAAGTATCCTCTTTTTTATAATTTGATAGATCTATTATTTTGCATAATTTTTATGTTTTATGTAATTCCTCTATTGTATCATTAGCAATCAACCTATCATAAGTCTTTTCATTATCATTAATTTCTTTCTGGTATTTCTTATATACATATGTTTTTGCAAAAGGCGTTTACTAATTTCAAATAGTCAAGTCCAAAATTGTCTGACTAAATGCCTGTCACAGTTTTTAAAAAGAAGTCAGGCAATATATTTTATTTTTTTAAAGTTTAATGGAATAAGTTAAAGTAAATGAATTTACTCTGCCTAAATAATTGTTATTTTAAGAAAGTTTTAGTTTGGAAAGAATCGTACATTTATCTCATATTATTAATTTTTATTGAGTAAAATAATATCTGAAGCCTATGTAAACAATTTAAAACGCCAATTTGCAAGGTACATACAATCTTTGGCATAGCCAAAGTTAATTAGCGCCTGATCCTTTATTTCCTCTCTTTTATATTCGATTTTTGAGTCTTTTCCTGACATCGTTGGGATCTCGTGACTGAGTTTCATGGGCATTGCTTTGGTTTTTTCACATTCATCAATGCATTTTACACTTTTTGGGTACTGAGCTGCGGTTTCATCCATGCATCGACTTATATTTAACATTCGCACACACACACAACCTCATACACAAACTTTTCACCCCAAAAAAAATTATATCTATGTATACATACAAATAGCCATGGAATTTCTTGCCTTTTTGCAGGGGAATTGGTAAACAAGGCTATCAATGTCAAGGTATGTGTTTTGCTTACAAATTTACCAAAAGGACTGACTAGATCCCCCAAACATCACTCTGCATACAATATACAAATTAAGAGAAAAAAAAAGAGACCATAAATCTTTGCTTGTTTGGTTTGTTGTTTATACGTTCGTTTGTTTGCCGTTTGCTGTTTACTGTTACTTCTAATTGAGTCTCTCGCGATTAGTGAGAGATAATCTAAAGAAGAACTACATATGACATTTGTTCGTTTGTCTAGCTGCATTTGCATTTTATTCCGCCGACCAGGAATGACATTAAAAAATA
Source organism: Drosophila nebulosa (assembly GCA_024703675.1). Lineage (NCBI taxonomy): Eukaryota > Metazoa > Arthropoda > Insecta > Diptera > Drosophilidae > Drosophila > Drosophila nebulosa. The sequence goes on along the minus strand of JANFPS010000004.1, from coordinate 10,241,911 downwards.
TGATTTTCCTATTCATTTATTTTTCAATTAGCGTGCCTCTTGTCGTCAACGCCAATTCTAATCGCATTTCATCGCATCAATCATTGTTTCTTTAAAGTCATCTATCTCTTCCTCTTTCTGTCTTTATGTTGTCCTTGCACCACGAATCATCACTAATCAAAGTTGACTACATATTAAACATAGTTATATAGAACTAGCAAGTTCCTGAGCGATAAATTTTTTTTTTTTTTGTTGTTATCATTAATTTGGCATCTGAAATTAATATCATGAAAGTGAAGTAAAATATAGTTTTTTTACGTGTCTACCAAAGTGTCTACTTTGCATATAAAATTCTGATGTTCATGTGTTTAAAATTGATTCAAGCGTAAACGCTAATGTCTTTAATTTATTGTCGTGTTTAAACGTAGATGTAAGAAATACTAGTCATTAAAATAAAAAAACGCTTCCGTAGTCATGACTACTTCGTTTTTACAAAAACGAAGATTTTCGATTCGAAATAAACAAAAAAATAAAATACCTGCCAAAGGAACCCAATCATTTCAAACAACTGAACAACGAGGATCCGGGTTTGAATCCCAGGCTAGGGTATGGAATGTAATTTTCATTTAAGCCGCTGGCCATAGTTTTACTAGTGCTTGTATAGTTAGGTTGATAGTTTAACACTACATTCTGTAGTGGACTTAGATTGCTTCCAGATCTTAAGACTTCTGAAGAAAAACTTTTAACATGGAATTTAAGGTGCTGATTTCTTAATTTTTTAAGCTCTCTGCTTAAACGGTATAGATGGTTATGAAGAAAATTTTGTTCATGAATCTCTCTGGGTCTTAATCCAGCAGAAGAATCTGTATCGATTTTTTAATCGATTTATTAAACTCTAATAGTAATTTGTTTATTTTGTCATGAGGATTCTACATATAGAAATACCATTTGTTATGTGCCATTATTAAATTTGGATCAATGTTGTATACTAGACAATTTTGGTATTATTATCGCACATGGTTATACACACAGCACACTCGGAAACTTGCACGTTACATGTGTTGTGATTAAACACACATTTTCCTATTACTTACTAAATTTCACAATTGTCTATTTTGCACCAAAGTTCAAAGTAAAATGTGTGTTCCCTAATTGGTTATACTAATTATGTTTGAAATTAATCGAATCCCACTTAAAACACAAACTAAAGAATGTCTTGAACTAGGAAAAAATACAATGTTTCCCGGACTTGGAAGGCTAACGTCATCTCCTCTAAATGAAGAATAACTTTCAAGGCTTGGAAACATTGGATTAACCCATAAGATCTGACAAAAAGTTAAAAAGTTTATGTTGAAATTTCAAAGAAACATCACACATTAGTGTCTAACCCTGAATGTTGAACGAAAATTCAAAACAATTAAAAACACATAATTCCTTCTTAAGAAGGACACGCACAATGTACATACATAAATACATATTTATGTAGTTTGTCTTCAATATCAAGTGCAACTTAATGCAATCCTTCGATCCGACAATCAGTTTATACAAATTTTATAACTCCAATTTCGATTTGTTGATCATTTCTAGTCTGCACCTTAGTTGTACATAAGAAATGTCATCTGTCTGTGGTGTCCAAATGTCCAGGGATGCGAGATGAGGTAAGTAGTTTCCTGACTGCGATGCGAAGCTAAATGTGTATCTGTATTAAACGCTTGCTTATTAACCTAAATGTAGAAGCAGCCCAAAGTGGAGGAAGTGCCGGCCGGACAGCGGTTTAATGTGAATGTGCCGCATCGCTTTGTGGTTCACAGCTACAAACGATTCACCTTCTGTGACCATTGTGGCTCTCTGCTCTATGGGCTTATCAAGCAGGGACTGCAATGCGAGACCTGTTACATGAACGTCCATAAACGATGCCAGAAGAATGTGGCCAATACATGCGGCATTAATACTAAGCAGATGGCCGAGATACTTAGCTCCTTAGGCATCTCGCCGGACAAGCAGGGCCAGCAGCCGCGTCGTTCCAAGTACTTGAATCAGCAGGGCGGCGAGGATAACTATGGAGCTTCATTAGGGGCCGATGGAGATAATGTGGCTGGAGCCTCGTTTCGTGGTGGTAATCTATCGGCCGACAGCCTGGCCACATCCACTACCACGCTCACCAGTGGGTACAATAGCAGCAGCTGCATGAGCTTGGCCGTCGGCGCTGGCGGGGCAGGCGATACTCGTCCTGGGAAATGCTCGCTTCTCGACTTCAATTTCATCAAAGTGCTGGGCAAAGGCTCCTTTGGCAAAGTGATGCTTGCAGAGAAGAAGGGCACTGATGAGATCTATGCCATCAAGGTGCTCAAGAAAGATGCCATAATACAGGACGATGATGTCGATTGTACTATGACCGAGAAACGCATCCTGGCCTTAGCTGCCAATCATCCCTTCCTCACTGCGTTACATTCCTGTTTTCAGACACCGGATCGCCTGTTCTTTGTCATGGAGTATGTGAATGGTGGCGATTTGATGTTCCAAATTCAGAAGGCGCGTCGTTTCGAGGCGGCTCGTGCCGCCTTTTATGCAGCGGAGGTTACGTTGGCGCTGCAGTTCCTTCACACCCATGGGGTAATTTATCGCGATCTGAAGCTGGACAACATACTTTTAGATCAGGAGGGCCATTGTAAATTGGCTGATTTTGGCATGTGCAAAGAGGGCATCATGAATGGCGTACTGACCACAACATTCTGTGGAACACCGGACTACATCGCCCCAGAAATACTCAAAGAACAGGAGTATGGTGCCTCGGTCGATTGGTGGGCACTGGGAGTCCTAATGTATGAAATGATGGCTGGTCAACCGCCATTTGAAGCTGACAATGAAGATGAGCTTTTCGATTCGATTATGCACGATGATGTCCTGTATCCAGTATGGCTATCCCGTGAAGCCGTGTCCATATTAAAAGGTAATTTACGATAGTGAAAATAAATCAACCATTTGGTAATTCATTTTGTTTGTAGGCTTTCTAACCAAGAATCCGGAGCAGCGTTTAGGATGCACTGGCGATGAGAATGAAATACGCAAACATCCATTTTTCAATAAACTGGATTGGAAAGAGCTGGAGAAGCGCAACATTAAGCCACCATTCCGACCGAAAATGGTAGGTGCCAAACGCACAGAAGGACCTCTATGCATGTTGAGCATGTAACTCAATTATTTATGTTCCGTCTTTCATAGAAAAATCCACGAGATGCCAACAATTTCGATGCGGAATTCACCAAGGAGGATCCGATACTAACACCGATTGGTAATGAGGTCATAAGATGCATTAACCAGGATGAATTTGCTGGCTTCTCGTTTGTTAACCCCAAATTTGGACCAGAGCGTAAAGTCTACTAAATCAATTGGATAAGAGAACATTTATGGAGAACATTTTCACTTTGGGCGGTACGCTCATTAGCGTACCGCGGCAATTTTGATGCCGTCAGTTTTGAAGTTAAGTAATGGGAGATGATGATAGATACAGACACAAAAACACACACACACATACATACATAAATACACAGACCTTTATATGTATATGAGGATGACCTATGCTAATTAACTGTTAGCCTATTTGTATTCCTATTTTCCCTTTCCCATTTCCCGCTCCCTTTTCCCTGTACCCTAAAGCACTACTACTATTTAATCTGTTTTCGTTGAACAAATCTATGAAATGCTTTATTGTTGTCTGTTTCCAGTTGTGTCTTTATTTCGTCTATAAGTTTTGTTTGTTTATTAATGCGAGAATCCAAATAGAAGTTCGTTCTATATAGTGCCAATTTGTGAATAACACACACTACTACATACATAAATTATGCTTTCAAAATGCTGTGCATAAACTCTAAATGAAAGCATTGCAAATTTGTATTTTAATTAACATTGCTATTTTTTTGCTTAAAAATGTAGATTGGGAATGCTTTTAAATTCGCAGTACTAAGCTTAGATTGTTGATGCTTTTTATCGGTGCGATAAGTTATTATCGTGATTATTACCTGCGGGTAATTAAAGTCGGGAAGAATTGCAATTCCCATTTGATCTGAGAATGATCATGCCGATAATAAGCGAGGTCATATAACATTAGATTGGATTCTTAACTTAGGCGAACGATATAATGTTTTTGTAGGCGATTTGATTGCTTACGAAATTTCAACAATTCTAGCCGCAACCTGCCTCATTAACAATAGCATTCTGAATGTGATTGCCATATATATACACACACAAACATATTTCTCCCCACCTCCCCGCATTCTAGTCAAAATGTTAAATGTTAGCTGCAATTGAAGTGCACAAAGCATTTTGTTATTAGTTTTTTATTGATTTTTAATAATGATGATGATGATGTTGTGCCGTCGAATCTCAAGTTTCGCAAAATTAGGCACTTGCTCCAAGCGAATCTCAAGGGAATATCTGAACACAAAAGCCAACACCCACCCAAATACCACACAACACACACAAATTATGATTTAGTTATATAATTTCAAATTGCACAACTTCCTTCTCAAGTATTAAAGCGATATTATTTTGTTTAAATATATACATTGTTATGAATCATATTTATAAAAAAAAACAAAAAAAAAAAAATACAAAACACACAAAATGAAGCCAAAAACTAATTAAATCACAGCTATGAATACAACAAAAAGCATTATACATAAAAGTAATCATAGTAATAATGAACAGCAACACAAAAAACTGTATGATTCTTATTATTTTATGTTAAACACAACAAACCAATACAAAAAATGTGTTTAGTCTGTAAGTGGATAAAACAAAAACCCACAAATAATATATATATAATAATAATAATAATAATAATAATATAAAAATAACTTATATTAAATTGTGAAATTAACTATGAGTGGAGATTTATGAGGTGATTAGCAATTATAAGATTTTGAAACGCTTCAAAGATTTCTTCTCCGATACACATTCACACTTATATATATATATATATATATATATATATACATGTATATAGATGAAATTTATCTATATACGTATGTATGTATATATATATATACATATATATATATATATATATACATATAGCATGTACAACAACATAATATAAATTCTGCTTATGTATATATATATGTGTGTGTTTATATAACTACATATATTAACCAATAATGTGTTGATTTTAAAACCAAAGACTCAAAAACCATCAAGCAAAATAATTTATAAATGCAGCGCAAAGAAATCAAACAAAAACTAAATTTACAAGCATCGAAATTTATTAGTTTTCATCTATGTTTAATCTTAAAATGAGAATTTATTTTGTTGTTATTCATTTAATCAATTTTGCGCTGCAGTATGGGTTATAAATTATAAAAATAAAAAAAAACACACATACACAAACACAGAGACACACACAAATTTAAAAGCAAACCTAGAAGATTATATTAACTTTAAGCAGCATTGTTACCTAAGTGAAAATTTAAACTGAAGAAAGCAAACAACTTAATGAACAACAGCAAACAACTGATACTTTCTATGTAAAGAAGTCACAAAATACCCAGTGTCTAACTAAATGTATATGAGAAATAGTAAAAACCCGGCGTAAACGCTAAAATCTCCCCAAATGAAGATGGAAGAAAAGAACAAACAAATTAAATGTTAACCTAAAGTATTCTCAAAAAAGCATTTTACCAAAAAAGCAAAATGTTAAACAATTTTAACAAAACTCACACAAAGACACACAAAATGAAATCTATCTTTTAAATGTCTTTTAAGTACGATCGCTTTACACGTTACCAATGTTCACCACTAATTCAAAATTTTTAATAGTCAGCTCTTTAAAAACTAGCCTCTGACTAGCTACTTCTTGTTTTATTTTTTCAAATTGGTTTAATATTTCATTGTACCATGCCAGCACGGTCTTTTAAAGCGCTGTTTTTTTTTTTTTAAATCATTTAAATTTTAGACCGATTTGATTGAAATTGTTCGATAAATTACAATTTTGTTTTCCCTACGTAATGAGAAGATCGTTACTTAAAAGCATTATTTTGAGTGTACATGCTTACATATATGCATAAAAACAAAAACATCCAGCCATCATATGTGCAACATTAAGTAATTATATTAATTAATCTCTTCTAAATCAGGGAATAAACATGCAAAATAGAAACCTACACAAACACACAAACTGTTGGTTGTTCTAAAAGAAAATTAAAAAGATAAAAACCAAGAAAAAAATTGAATTGAAAATTAAAATTAAAATTGAAACAGAAAAAAACACTGTAACGCGTACCCAGAACCTGAATGAAACAAAATACATAAACCAAAATGATAGCTACAAGCGAAAAGCTTAACGTATCTTAATCTTTTGCCTGAACCGAAAACCACAAACTCGCTGTACACTTAACCAAACTATCAGTAAGGGGATGGATGTATGTACATATATGTATACATATATTCATATATGTAATAAACCATCCTCCGTGGATTTTACATCCTAATCTCCACCAAAAGATTTTGAGAATGATTAAAGCGTAAAGTTTCGCTTACCATTCGCCAACCACATTTTTTTTAAGTGATCAACAAATCTGTATTGTACAAGACACTCGCTTAAAAAACATGCATATATATACCAAACACACATACACTCATACATACAACAAACACACTCACACCTGTGCAACTTTTTCATGTACCTTTTTCATCTTAGATACTAAAGAGAAAATACATAAAAAAAAATTAACAAAAAGGTTAGCCAACGTAATTGTTAACCTGATCTTAAGTAAAACTACTAAGAGAATAAATATGTATGTATATCTGAATCAGAATATTTGAAAATGTTATAAGCTGCAAACAAAGTAAAAGTATTGAAAACAAAAAACAACACATACACACACAAAAAACCAATTGAAATTGGAGATGAGAAAAGCATAAATAATATTTAAGTTATGTTTAAACAAAATAATAAAATAAAAAATAAACAAAAAACAAGTAAAGTCAAAAGTCAACAGTTGATATGTTGTAAAATACAGAGAAAAGAACAAAGAAACCAACAAAAAAAAAAAAAAGAACTATGGAAAGAAAAAGTGAAGGTTATTTGAAAATACTTAATATAAATGGTAACAAAACTGTACGAGAGTTGAAAGTGTGGAAAGATAACCGAAGAAACCAGAAATTGCAAAATAAAAAGAAAAAAAAATACAAAGTAAATTGATTCATAAAATTAAGCGAAAAACTAAATAAATAAAAAGAGATGACGCAAAATCTATTTAAAATGTAAAGCGGGCAAATTTTTGAATTTCTATTGGGGAACTAACGTTTCTGTTAATAAACAGGCTCAAAAGTTGCAGATAACATTTCTCATGAACTTTAACAGTCTCAAAAATGAGCGTCGAAATATAAAAGAACAAAAGTTTCTGTTAGCTAACAGAAGAATTTCAATGTTTTTGTTTTTCACGTGGTTTTTAAAAGATTCTTTAAATATTGAATTTAGCTGAATTATTATTTATTAAATACTAAGCATGCCAAAGGTGAAAACAGAGAAGAAATCAAGAGTACACAATGAAGTGCAAAAACAGGGTAAAAAGAAGCAATAATAATTTTTGTTTTTGATAGTTTCAAACATGCGGATTTGATTCTACTTTTAGGCATTGTTTTTAACAAGGATTTTGGACAACATATCCTAAAGAATCCCCTAATCATTACCGCCATGCTGGAAAAGTCCGCACTGCGTCCCACCGACGTGGTACTGGAAATCGGTCCTGGTACGGGCAACATGACCGTTCGCATCCTGGAGAAGTGCAAAAAAGTAATCGCGTGCGAAATAGATACCCGCCTTGTTGCCGAGCTCCAGAAACGTGTTCAGGCAACCCCATTGCAGCCCAAATTGCAGGTGCTCATTGGTGACTTCCTCAAAGCTGAACTGCCGTTCTTTGATCTGTGCATTGCCAATGTGCCGTACCAGATAAGTTCGCCGTTGATATTTAAACTATTGCTACATCGCCCGCTCTTCCGTTGTGCTGTGCTGATGTTCCAGCAGGAATTTGCACAGCGTCTGGTAGCCAAGCCGGGAGATAAGCTTTACTGCCGCTTAAGCATCAATACGCAACTGCTAGCCCGCGTCGATATGCTGATGAAGGTGGGCAAGAACAACTTTAGACCTCCACCCAAGGTGGAGTCAAGTGTAGTACGTCTGGAGCCAAAAAATCCTCCGCCGCCAGTTAATTTTACCGAATGGGATGGCCTTACCCGCATTGCGTTTCTGCGTAAGAATAAAACGCTGGCGGCTACCTTTAAGGTTAATTCTGTGATCGAAATGCTCGAAAAGAATTATAAATTGTATCGTTCTCTGCGAAATGAGGTGAGCACTTATTATTTTTATTACCAGCAGTGTGTTAAATGTTAATTATTAAAATTTTCAGCAACTTGAGGAAAACTTTAATATGCAAGCAAAAATCATTAACATTCTGGAGGTACTTAACATGGCCACGCAACGCGCCAGGTCAATGGACATTGATGATTTTATGCGTCTGCTGCTGGCCTTTAACTCGGCGGGCATACATTTTAATTAATTAAAAAAGTTATTCTTCAATAATTTAGCATAAAATCATAAGTCATTATAACCTAAACACTTTAAAACATACAAAATGTTATTAAAATTTATTTAATATTCAATACGCATCGAATTTAGTGAAAGGTACATACTTTTTTGCAATGAAATGAACCAAACTATAGTTACAGTAATGCACTGATTAGGTGGAATATTTTGTAGAATCTTTTTTGAGTTAAAAAATTTCGGTTTGGAATTAAATTAAACCGGTATTCAGGCTTAAAATTCTGCGATCTAGCGCACATCAGCTGTTTTTCGTATTCTTGGTAAAATCTCAGTGGCAGTGACAGAGAACAATAGGGTTTCCAAGTGGCTCGCTGCGTAGAAAACAAGTTATACGAAAAGCTTAGAGAAACACAACAGCCAGTTGCAATCTGATTTAATGGCAGAGCAGAGCTTGGCGGAGAAAATGTTGACGAAATTGCTGATTACATTAATCAGTGCCTCAGCGGTGTTTGGCCAACAGCCAGATCCAGTAGCCGTTGAGTCGTGTAATCTTTTCAAGCGTACAGTCTTTGAGAAAAAGGTAGCCACTAGCTTCTTCTTTCCCAATGCTCCAATTGAATGGGATATTGTTGATTCTTGTGTTGGCTCTCGGCCACTGATTGTAGACGGAATGCCGGCTGATCCCAAGGAATTTCCAATTGCAGCTCGCTTGGGTTACCGGAATAAGGCTGATAATACAACGAAATGGTTTTGCGGTGGCACATTGATTACCAATCGCCTAGTTCTCACAGCCGCCCATTGCTTGTACACGGATATGTATGTAATGGAAATAGTTTTTATTTCATATTTATATATTATTATAAGACATCATTTTTTAACTTATCGTTAGTGGTCCGGTGAACGTTGTGCGATTGGGCGAATTGGAGTTTGAAAACGACAAGGATGATGCCGATCCTGAGGACTTTGGGGTCCTTAACAATACCGAACATCCGAACTACAAATATCCACTTTTATATAATGACATTGCTTTAGTTCGATTAGATCGTGCCGTAAGCTTTAATGTGTACAAACATCCCGCCTGCTTGCCATACGACGATGGCGAAAGCCACGAATCTTTTATCGCCATTGGCTGGGGCCAGCAAAAACTAGCGGGAAAGCCGTCCAATAAATTGCTAAAGGTCACACTCAAAGGGTATGGTAGGAAATGTCTTACAGATCTAGAGGCAAATAAGGAATTACCGACGGGCTATAATGCCAGTACCCAACTCTGCATTGGTTCAAATGATTCTAAGGACACATGTAATGGGGACTCCGGCGGACCAGTGCTAAGCTATCACAGCAAACATCCGTGTATGTATAATGTAATGGGTATCACTTCATCTGGCATTAGCTGCGATACACCAAATGTACCATCTATTTACACACGGGTTCACTATTATATGGACTGGCTAAAACAGGAAATTGCTAAGGCCCACTAAAAATTCGAGGAATTGCATTGAATATTGTATATTAATAAACAAGAAATGTATTTGCATATAAATGAGAGAGTTTATTAATGCCATTAATAGCTGTTTTTACGCCGAAACCGATGTGCAATGGATTATCTAATGCGGCAGAAACGTCAATTAAAAGGGAAGGGAAGTTCGCAAAAAGATTAATTAATTGCCCCTGGGGCATTTCCAGAATTTCACTTAATCTTTGTCAATCCTCCGAATCAAATGTTTAGCCTATTGCACTGCACCTAAAAGAATTATATAAATATTCCTCTCAGTGTTTAGATTATAGGAGGGAAGTTGAAAAGAAAAGAAGAGCCGAGTGGCTAGTTTAGCGTTACAAGAGTTAGGAAGCTGACAAAAGCTTTTGCGATTTAATTAATGAGTAATACTATATACAAAACGTTTTTCGACGTTGTTCGATGGTTATCTCAATACTTAAATCTCGGCGTTCAATAATCTGTGGAAATGAAAACCAAACTCGTATTCGAGAAGCTTGTGTAGCGTTTATTGCGGTTCAGTTGCTCAATAAACATCGCATCGTGTGAATCATTAACATAAAATGCTACTTCTTTTCACAATGAATATTGCACTTTTCACATTATTGGCACTTCAATTGATATCTGCCCAAGACACCGAATTGGTGAATGGTAAGTAAAAACCATATACCGAAGGAAAACAGGGAATAAGCACAATGTCGTTGCTAACAGACTGCACCAGCTACAAACAAACGGTATTTGAGCAAAAGGATGGCTATAGCTTCCTGCTTCCTGGTGAACCGATCACATACAAAGTTCTGGACAAATGTCGCAGCTATACACCACTTATCATTGGTGGTGCTCCGGCCGATCCCAAGGAATTCCCACATGCTGCTCGCTTAGGTCATCGCAGTGAGACTGATAACAACAATATCAACTGGTTTTGTGGAGGCACTTTGATAAGCGATCGCTTAGTCTTGACAGCAGCCCATTGCCTCTATTCAAATAAGTTAGTTCGAAAACATTTTTGCTCTCTAATTACATATATCTGAATTTCGTGCCTTCTAGCGGCGATGTGAATGTAGTACGTTTGGGCGAATTGGACTTTGCTAGCGAGAGTGATAACGCCGATCCTGAAGATTTTAATGTAACTGATAGTAGAACACATCCTGACTACAAATATTCACTGCTATATAATGATATTGCCGTGATTGAACTAAATCGATCGGTTCATTTTGATACGTATAAGCATCCCGCCTGCTTGCCCTTTGACGACGGCGAAAGTCATGCGACATTTATTGCTGTTGGCTGGGGTCAAATGAAACTGGTGGGCAAAAACTCAAATATGTTGATGAAAGTTAAATTGCACAATTTCGGCAAAAAGTGCGTCGAGACTGCTGAGATTACAAAAGAGTTACCCACAGGCTATAATGCCAGTACACAACTCTGCATTGGCTCCAGTGCGCACAAGGATACATGTAATGGTGACTCCGGTGGTCCCGTACTAAGTTATCACAAAGATTATCCCTGTATGTACCATGTAATGGGAATTACTTCAGCTGGCATTAGTTGTGATACACCAGATTTACCATCAATGTACACACGAGTTCATCACTATCTCAAATGGCTCAAACAGGAATTGACCGATACTCGAAAAAAATATTCAAATGAAAAACTTTTCTAGAATTAAGACATTCGCTTTCTAGCGGTAATGGGAATTTTTTGTTGGTAACTGTATCTCATATTTAATTAACAAGACTCAATTTACGTATTTGCGATAAATATTTACTCAAGAGATGTTCGAAGATTTCGTTAATTTTAATAAAGACTTTAATCTTGAGTTAATAGTGAACAGACCCACACACACGCGTCTTCAATTAGAGTTTGCTCTATCTCTCTCGCAACTTAACTAGTAAGCCAAGCTCAGAGGGGCCAATCTTTTTTTCTATGGGGCTCATTCTTGAATAAAAACTCGTTCCCAGTTGTGCCAAATTTCGTTTCTTTTTTGCCCAACTTAACAGCGAAGTTACACACTCATAAGTGATGGAGATGTCATTGATGCCGGTGTATTTTCTAGCGCTGCTCGCCCTGGGAGAGGCTAATCTTGCAGATATTGCAAATTGTAAGTAATGTAATTTAGCAATGAAGAATATTCTAAACTAGCTAAGCGTGTTTATTAACAGCTTGTACCAAATATAAGAAGGACATATTTGAACAGAAAGTGGCCTACAGCTTTCTATTTCCGGGTGCACCAATTGAATATAAAACAATCGACAATTGCCATAGTTATACACCGCTCATCGTCGGGGGTACTCCTGCTGAGCCCAAGGAATTCCCCCATGTGGCCCGTTTGGGTGTTCGAGCAACCGCAAGTCGACTTCACATCAATTGGTTTTGTGGTGGCACACTTATAAATGATCGTTACGTGCTAACCGCAGCGCATTGTCTAGAAGCGGAGCAGTAAGTGTTTTGGATCGGAATTCTGAACGCAAATTTTTTAAAATAATTGTGTCCAGGGGCGAAGTGAATATAGTTCGCTTGGGCGAATTGGACTTTGATTCGGAGTCGGATGACGCTGATCCAAAGGACTACGAAGTCTCCGAATATATAGTTCATCCAAACTATACAGATCCAGAGCTGTATAATGATATTGGACTTATCAAACTCTCTGAGCCTGTCAAATTTGATCTCTATAAGCATCCGGCGTGCCTACCTTTCTCCGATGGTCGAAACTTTGCAACCTTTATAGCCGTTGGATGGGGCAGTACAAGCGACGCAATGAAGCCTTCACCAAAGCTACTAAAAGTTAAGCTCGACCGCTACGCAGATGGGGCAAGTAAAGATGATGGGTTAATCTATTCCACTTCACAGTTGTTAACTTTATTTACTCCAGATTTGTAATCAGGTTGTGGGCGTAAGGGACGACTATCCTCGTGGCTTTGAATCTATAAGTCAGATGTGTGTGGGTTCGGATAAGCCCATGGACACTTGTAATGGCGATTCAGGTGGTCCAATTTTGGTTTATCACCAAAACTACCCGTGCATGTATCATGTTATGGGAATAACATCATCTGGAATAGCGTGCGGCACTCCAAAAATTCCTAGCATTTATACGCGGGTATATTATTATAGGGATTGGATTGAAAAAATCGTATCAGAGAATTAAAAACAGAAAGACGTTAATCAATTGAAATTTAATTTTAACAAAACCAGCAAATACCAGCATCTATTCCAGTTCATGGATAAATTAAATTTTAACATATTTATTTACAATTAGTTGTTCGGAGAAACGATGTTTTGTCTTAACTAAGAATTAAATTAAAAAAAGGAATTTTCCTGAAAAATATAATATTCCTACATACATATGTATGTTTTCCTTCCCTTTTAAATCTCGTTTTTATTCAATTTTTTACTGCACGTCCGACGTGCCGTTTCAAGAACATATCCAATTTATATTCCAGAACTACTACTGATCCGAATTTTAATTCCAATTTATGATGGATTCCGGGCAGTGGCAGTGAAGTAATTTCCTTAAGGTGCGGGCCTTCAACAGACTTACGGTACATAAATTAGGTATCAAAAGATGAGAAACGATTCTCCGAGTACGATCTAATGGGCGTCTTGGCTTAAATTTATTTAGTTTTTATTACAAATTAAAAACACAATTTAGAATTTTTAGCAGTAGAAAACATATGTGGCTCAATCTATTCTAAAATTTAAAAATAGTGCTGGGAAATAGTGTAACAAATATATGGCGTTGCCAACTGGTAAATTCTGAAAAGTGTTTTATGTATGCTTCACAGCGTGTGGCAACGTCTGCGGTAAATGAATATTAGAGCTGTAATACTATCGATGCCTCCATCAAAGATTTCAACTTTTTAAAACTCAAATTCATTCTTAACATTTTACCTTGAGAAACGAATGTTATTACTGCCATGACAGTATTAAATTTGATTTTGATTTCAGCTCTTTTATCAATATATCGACAACAAAAAATTTTAATTGGTATATCGCAAAATTTAAGTTCCATCGGTACTATCGATGGTTCCATAGATGGTTTTCCCAGCTCTAATAGTCATACTGTTGTTTACCTTTTTTTGTGTTAAAATGCGAAACTATATGTGTTTTAGTTATATTTATAATCAAGTGACATATATGCATATATAGAAATATTTGCAATCGATGAGCTGAGCAGACTTGTTCCCGCCATCAACTCGACTGACGAAGCTGCAGGCGCCGATGCATATAAATTAAATTGGCGGCCATAAAAATCGAAGACGAAGACGAGTTTCCAATGATGGAACAGGATGAAGTGGAGTCGCTGTCGCTCACACAGCAACTGCAGCAGCAAGATGTGCAATCTTATATAACTCGAGCGAAACTGCAAAAAAATCCGGCAAAAAAGGACAATGAGAAACGACGGCGCAAGGATGCAATGCGAAGGGTAATTATACGCAGACAAACACATACACACACACATGTGCACATGAGAGTCATTGCTTTGTTTTTGATTGTAGGTCTCGCTAATCCTGCGAAAGTGCGATTCACTGCGAACGGCTGATGATAGACAGTTTCTGGACAAACATCCGGATTTGGTAAAGGTCACCAAGAAGCGTCGCGAACGCGTTGAGATCTACAAAGAGCGGGTAGCCGAGAAGGAGGATGCTACGCATGTAATTGAGGCTAAGGTAGAACAATTGGCCAACATCATTTCACAAGCGAAGCATTTAATCTGCTATACAGGCGCTGGTATTAGCACTGCGGCTCTGATACCAGACTATCGCGGTAGCAAAGGCATCTGGACTTTGCTACAGAAGGGAGAAGATATCGGAGAACATGATCTATCTAGCGCCAATCCCACCTATACACATATGGCCCTGTATGAGCTCCATCGGCGACGACTCCTTCGTCATGTTGTCTCCCAGAACTGTGATGGCCTGCATCTAAGATCCGGCTTGCCGCGCCACTCGCTGTCCGAAATCCATGGCAACATGTATATTGAAGTGTGCAAGCATTGCAATGGAGTCTACTGGCGTCAGTTCGATACTACAGAGATGACAGCGCGTTACTGCCATAAGACACATCGGCTATGCCATCATTGTTCAGAGCCTCTGTACGATACCATTGTACATTTTGGTGAGCGGGGAAATCTTAAATGGCCTCTTAACTGGTCAGGAGCCACCCAGCATGCGGAACAAGCTGATGTCATACTCTGTCTGGGCTCTAGTCTAAAGGTCTTGAAGAAATATACATGGCTTTGGCAGATGGATAAGCCGGCTCGGCAGCGTGCTAAAATCTGTGTAGTTAATTTACAATGGACACCAAAGGATGGCATGGCCAGCATTAAGATTAATGGCAAATGTGATCGTGTGATGGCCCAATTGATGCAGTTGCTGAATATTCCCGTTCCTGTCTATACAAAGGAGAAAGATCCAATATTTGCCCATGCTACGCTCCTGATGCCCGAGGAACTGCACACATTAACTCAACCACTGCTCAAGAATGCCGACGAAGAGGAGGCGTTCACCACCACCACAGAAGAGACGCAGGATTCAACCATATCGACCGAGAGCTATACGTTAAGTGATTTACCTATTGGAAAAGGGCCGAGAATTCGCACGCCCATCAAAAATGGCAGACGTATTAAAACTAATCTGGAACTTAGACAAAAATATGTAAGAAGCAAACCGGTACAGTCTAGGGAAGTATCTCCCGTTAAGCAAGAAGAAATTAAGGAGGAGGAGGGGCAAGTAAAAGAGGAAAGGGCTATTATTAAAGCCGAATACAATGAGAGGGAGCAAGATGAAAAGCTACTTACCATTATGAAACAGGAGATGCAGTTACTTCATTTGTTGCCCAAGCTAGAGCCGTTGACAATCAAGGAGGAAACGGAGGACACACCATCCCCACCACCACCGGCAACGAATGGCCTGCCCAAACTGGTGGCGATACAAAAGTCTGTCTCAGCTTGCAGTGATTCTAATTTGCCCTGCCCTCTGCCCATTGAACTAAGATTAGAACCGGTGCAACTGCCACCTTTAGTGCCAATTGGGGCGCCACTTTCCACACCGTTTATAGAGCCTCAGCAAGTTCGTTCCCTTAGCATAAGCAAGTGCAACAATGGCGCCATCACCGCGTTATCTGCGGATTCAACCACAGAAAACGATGACGATGACTCGAACGACGATCATGAGTTGGCACAAATGGATCTATTGCGTCTACATAATGATCGGGAGTTGCTCCGCCAGTTGCCCAGCTGGTATGATGCCAAATACGCATACTCTGGACTGCACAGCATTCTCATACCGCCGCCGGCCGATCTCAATATTTGGAACTCGCTGGTGGTGCCCAATTTTGCCATGAATCGCTCGGCTGCTGGCTGTGAGTTCTGCTTCGATCGCTATGCAGAACTTGAATGCCAATTTTATCGCCAATGGAACCTTAATCACCGCAAGCACAAAAAGCGGGCACGTAGTGGTCGTTTTGTTGTCTGCGAATGCTGCCCCACCACAGACGACGATGACGATGACTACGATGAGAATGTGTCATTGGCCCACATTGCTGCTGCTGAGACGGCCAAGCGGCGTCAACAGCTGACCTCTAGTTTTCCACGCAAACTAGCCCGCACCCAGGCTGGCTGGTATGGCAAGGGCTATAAGAAGGGTCGAAAGCGTCGATAGAAAAACCAACAACACCACGATTAACCGAAAAGATTTGTCACTTCAATAGTATTTGTACTTGTAGGATTAAACAAAAGAAACCAATTAGATTATAGTTTATAAACTAGTCTAGTATTTGCATTTAATTTAACTAGTTTCACTCTGTCAACCGTCTTTTGCATACATTTTAAATTATTTATATTGTCTACCATGTGTAAGTCCAATCTTATTTGTGCATTTCATTTCATTTATTTCACACAAATTTATTCCTCAAAATTCCAGATTTACTTGTTCTCATTTCTCATTAAGTACATATAAGTTGAAGAATAAACTAAAAATCACTTCTTAAATTTTTTTTAATCAATGGGAATTGCTTTAAAATAAACTCTGAATAGATTTTTTTTCAACAAGAAAAGATTCGTAAAGACTTTAAGCCATTTTTAATTTTTTTAATTAACTCATTTACTTAATCAAAACTTGTATGTTTTGTTATTAACGATTTAAAGACTTCTTTATGGGATGATGGGCTGGGCTGATGAAAGGTAAACCCAATTCCAATAATATCCGGATGATTGTGTTTAGGAAAGCAAATCTAAAACGACATATTCTGTCTTTTATAGAACCAAGTTTATTCATTAACTTAAACATAATAAAGTATTGCTAATCTAAGTTATAGTTTCTCAATTTTTTTTCTCTATGAATGTGTGGTTATGTGTGTTTTTAAGGTAGTTCAACATCCACGAGGTTACAATCCCTGTGTTCCCACTGTCTGAGTAGGAATCTCACATGAAACTTTACAAAAAATATATATTTTCAGGAAATTATAACAAAGAAAACTCACAACAAAAACAGGCTATTAGATAAAGGTGGAAACTATGTGTGGGGAAATCAGCAAACAATTTTACAGTAGACCTATTTGATATGAATAAAGGAGGATGACGGTTTTTGGGAAGGCGGGGGCTGGGAGGGCGGCACCACGTATTACAAAATAATAAATAACATAATTTCTAAAACTATGCCGATTAGCCAATAGGCAATAAATATAAAAATATGAAGATTTTATTATTTTTCACACATAATATAAGCAAAGCGAATTATGTATTCTTGTTTCTTTTTGTTTAAAATATGTGTGTGTATGGGTATTTTGTTTTCCTCTTGTGAAGTTCGAAATGCTGTAAGGACGCAATAAGAAATTTTTCGATGGATCCAAAATCCAGTGAGATATTTCGACGATATTGCTTAGAGCATTTCGTCAATATTGAGATTAAAATTTGCTTGTGGCCATGTGGGTGTAGGGGGTGGTAATGCGAAGGAGGAAAATAGAGAGAACTTGTTAAGGGTAGAATGGAGGAATGTCATAGGACTAGGTCGTGCGCCGACCCCAATTAGGCCACGTAAATAAACATATTAATATCATCATCATCTCGCCTCATATACTTATGCTCGATGAGCCATTCCAATTGTTCCTTGATCATCTTCTTGGACGGCAGGAACATGTTTTTTAGTATATCAATAAGTTCACCCTAGGGAGAGAGAAATGAGATAAGGAGTGCCATTAGTTAGGTTATTTAGATGTTGATATAGAATTGGAAATAAAAAAAAAGCCTAAAAGAAGCACATTAAGGATTATTTCTAGTTTGGATTTGCTTTAACTAACCTGCAATGCTGCATTGTTCATTCGTTTGCGCACTTTCATAATCTTAATGATGGCCTCCTGCGTGCGTAGAATGCGCAGCTGCACTATTGACTGATTATCCTCTTGCTGTGAGCGCTCAGTGCTTAGCTGGAGACGACCTATCAGATTGAGCTGTGAATGCAGATGTGCATTGAGATGTGTGAAATCATTTCGATTGGAATAGGTTACCTTGCCGCGACGCTGCGATTTGCCATTCTTGACTATGGCAAACTCCTGATTAATATAAAACAAAGTATTTTCTGCAAAATCTTTTGGCGAATTAATTGCCGATGGTTCCATAAGCAAAATTTGCTTTTTAATTTTCGGAAAAGCAACCAACGACCACAAAGTACGTCTCAGTTCGGGGTCTAGACAAGAGCGGGATCGGCAAGAGACAAAATTTAATATAATATGAGAGAACGGTGAATTCGCCTTTGTACTCACCCGGTAGCTCGGTGGCCAGACGTAGATTTTCATAGGAGATTTTATCGTGCTGTCGCTGATTCCAGGCAAAGAGGACGGCCATTTGGAAGGTGGTTACATCCAGATCGTAGCGACCAAAGTTATTGACAAATGTGATTGTGCCATTGCTCATGTGATGATACCATTGCAATTTACGGCCGGAATGCTTCTTTTTATAGAACTCCTCAACATCTGGGATATAGTCCTCCAGTTCGATCGGTAGTGATACTGAGACACGCTCCGAGCAGCGTGCCCAGGCGCCAGCATTGAGTATTTTGATATTGATGGCGTCATGCCGACTGATCGAGTTTCGGAATTGAGTATTTAGATCCTCGCTCACCTGGAAAGATCGCAAGTTAATTTTGGCCAAACGAAAAGTTAAACAATTACTCACTTTTATGTCCTGGAACATGCGAGCCAAACGATTGACATAGTCCGCAGGCATGCCCACCTCGCGTAACCATTCTACAATGTCCTCCTCCTTTTCACTGTCGGCACTGGTACCCAAAATCAGTCTGTAAAACAAGCAAAACGTTGATTGTTTGTCTTAAATCCAATTAACTGTTCTTTATTCCAAACTAGATCTTACCGCCGCGTTAAATGCACCTTGTGATAGCGCATGAACACATCCTTGTTATTGACATACTTGAGCACGAGCAGAACATCTCGGAGACGGGCATCGATTTGCTCGCTAGTCAGACGCTTGCTCAGCGGCGTTCGACGCAGCAGCATGTCACAGTAGTTGGCCAAAAGCTCGGGGCATTTGCTTTCTGGTGCAGTGTATTTCACGCCACGATTGGCCATGCTTGTAGGTAGCTCCATTTTGAACACACTGGTGTCGTTGACCACCGTCTTAAAAGCAATGTCCCGGGCGGTAAGGAAGCGCGGATCGTCGTTAAAGGCGTTGCGCACCAGATCGCTGAACTTGTTAAACAGCTCTAGCAGCCGTTCCACATACTTTTCAGAGTCCTGGGTAATAATTTCTGAGGCGGAGAGCATATCGGCCAGTCCCGCCGACATAATGTGGCGCTGCAAGTCCCCCATCATGGCCTCTACGCCGACCCCATGTAGGACGCGATCCATTAGTCGGAACATTAGATTAAGGCGCTCCGTTTCATAGTCGCGTATAAGCGCCGGGCACTCGGCAATAATGGAGTTAAGATGATCCACAATTAGAACCTTAACCAGCGTATATGTGAGTATGCTGAAACTGCTCGGCTCAAGGTATCGTTTGGCTCGCACCTCTTCTTCACGCAACTTGGCATCGGCATACTTCATGTAGGCAAGAACTCCGTTCTCCTGTTGCTGCTCCGTCGACTTGAGACGATAGAAATCGGCTGTAGCCTTTAGGTAAGCCATCTCAAAGTGCTCACGGTATATCTCTAGCTTATCCTCCGCATTAGATGAGAGATTCACATAGCTTTCACGAACCCCCACAACTAGTTGGGCATCATAGGCGTCGCCATTACGCTCGGCATGAACAATCTTCATGGCCGACTCTTGCAGGCGATCTTTGATATCGTGGAAAATGTGCTTGTTCCACGAGTCGAGCATAAGTTTACGCACTGGACTGTCCTCAGTGGGGCTCTTTTTTGATCCTGAAGCAGTCGCAGAGGCAGTATTGCTACTTGCAGCAGCCGCAGCGGCTGCTGCTGAAGTTGAGGCTTTGGCCGAGGAACTACTTGATGTTGCTGCTGTTTGTTGGTTGTTCGCAGAGGAGGACGAGGCGGCTGCTCCAGCAGAGGTGGATGAACTGTTGTTGTTTGAGGATGATGTGGCTGAGGAGGATGAGGGTTTCACCTGAGGCGATTGCTCCAATTGGCGGAACGGTAGGGGCAGATAGTTTGACTGTGTAAAGAATTTTCGCCATTCCACTATGTAGGTGGCCAGAAGGGCCTGTTCCCCTCTTTGCGCCTGCACCTGGCTCTGGGCCTGTACAATGAACTCAACTATATCCTGTTGCAGGCAATCATATATTTTTGCCGCCCCTTTTTCGTCCCAGAGGCAAACGAAGTGCACGCCAAAGAACAGATCCTGCCACTCCCGCTGCGAAACTGTGTCTTGTCGCAGCAGTTTTAAAACAATTTTCCTCTTATCCGGCCAAACTTCATCAAAGATCTCTTTGTCGCGTTTGATGGCCTGCAAATTGCATTTATTAAACAATATAAATGTAGGTTTGGATAGGTATTTGAAGCTTCGATAGTAGTTTTATTTTCTTTTTGTTTTAGTTCGTTTACCCGCAGCATTTTGAGTGTTGTATTTTTATTGTTGTTGCTATTTCTCGCTCTCTCTCTCTCTTTGTTCTTGCGTCGCTGTCTGATTGCAAATTTGCATTTAATATATTTTATTGTTATTTTTTTGTGTTGAGCTGGAGAAACATCGATGACAACATTGATGTTATCGATATTTCCGCAAAACGATTTATTTTGCAATTATTGCAATGTTGGTGTTGGAAAAATTAAAAAGACTAGAAAAAGGCTAGATTTTAAGGTCAATGCTGGCAAACATGAGCATTGTTTTTGAAATAATACAATAATATTTCGATCTATTTTATTTAGTTTCAGTCAATATTCCTCTACACTATTTAGTTTAAGAATGTAGGGAATATTCGGCCAAATGGCCCGGCTGCGTATGGCACTCCAGTCTTCCATTTCATTGAAAACTGAATTAACCTAGGAACAATTATTATACGATAAATGGAGACTAACAATTGAATTGAAAATTTTAACATCTGGTAAATTTGATTTGTTCTGAGTCGCGTTCCTTTTCAATATTTCTCCATTTTGAATATAACTAACATTGAATATAACTTTCCTATCTAATTTTTGTATGCCTGTAAGTGATATTAAAAAACAATCTAGGAACTAAACAAACTTAAAAATTGCGCCTTTTCTCATGATCTGCGAGGACGATAACAATTTACTCAACCAAATTAAAATCAAAGTTGAATATGAATCTTTAAAACATCGATAACATCGTGGTTGTCATTAATGCCATTTTGTACAACCGATGTTACCTAGGCCTTGTAATCGCTCCGAAGAAATTGTTTTTTATTCCCAACACACATGTTGAATTAAACAATTCATTGTTAATTTGTTATTTATATATATACAAAATGGACCGCAGTATTCAAAAGCAATTATATGGATTATCGCGTTCCCGCGAGTCTGTTTCGGGTGCGCGGCGTAGCATGCCGGCTTCCGGTGCTTCACCGGTTGGCAAATCAGTTTTTGGCGGTAACGCTAGTTTCGTTCCAAGTCCACTTTCGGGAGGATTGAGGAAGACTCTGCATAATAGGTAAGTTATATGAATTACTCGTATTTCCTTACGTTTAAACCGTCTTAATTAGTCGCCTTAGTCTGTCGGTTCGCTCGACGCAATCTATACCGGGAATACGCTCGGACTATAATGCCGTAGAAAGTTATGGCTGCCCTTTGCCGGTAGTTGTGAACGAAGCCTTAACTTTTGCTGGGGCATTGCCGGGCACAGTATCAGCAAAAGTATCACAAAATGGTTGGGCTTGGGTGAGTATTTCGCAGAATCTTTATATTTTTTTGTAACTTATGGCTTTGTTACACACTGTTACCAGGTTGTTCAAGGACGTCGATTGTTAATTTGGCAATACAACGATTCCACAAAAGTTGGATCACCCCCTCGTACTGTCAAACATCAAAGACGTGGTGGAACATTGGCGCAATGCCGTGAACTAACCCTGCCCTTCAGTGATTTGGCTCATAAAAGCGGCCTAATATCAGTCTTTCAGACAGAGGGCCACCAGACTGCTTCCTGCATTGCCGTTTCCTCCACTGGCGATGTCCGCTATTGGTCATCAATTGCCCATGATGGTAATTCCGTAGATCTGTCCATTCTAGCGGGACAGGAGTTTGTCCAACTACTTAATTTACCCACTCAGCAAGGCTTCCTAGCTGTTACTTCGACCAGCAATCTGGTATTCCTGCGCGTGGCTTTGGCAAAGGGACGCCACACGTTGCATCATAAGATCATCAAGCCAGCCACAAGCCTATTAGGGGGCTTTGGCAAAA
Source organism: Drosophila nebulosa (assembly GCA_024703675.1). Taxonomy (NCBI): domain Eukaryota; kingdom Metazoa; phylum Arthropoda; class Insecta; order Diptera; family Drosophilidae; genus Drosophila; species Drosophila nebulosa. Next base: position 10,219,083 of record JANFPS010000004.1, on the reverse strand, counting down.
AGTTTGCATCTATACTAATTGGCCACACTGGTGGCGAAAAAGATCAGGTGAACGGAGGGATTAATTGGCACACTCAGTATTTTAACTAATAAAAATAATGTTTTCTCTTCAATAGTATCTGGTGCGTATGTGTTGCGAGAGCAATTCTCCGGATGGTGAATCTATTGTTTCTGTCCTAACGGATCGTTCTATCCAACGATGGAGTTTGTCAAAGAAAGGTAATTCCGAGAATCTTATATACGAAGATGCGGATTTAGTGCGAAAAATACGCGAGGAATTTCAACAAAAGTTCTGGAATGTAAGACTGCCGGCAGATAATGCGGAGATCGATTTACACCTACTAGACTATTATGTTACCAAGGGCAAGGCTTATATTTTGGCTGGAGCTGTGAATCAATCCCATGCACCCCAGATGTGCTATGGCGTCGGTAAGTAAGAGCCAAATTCGCAGAGCTCCTTTCTAACTTACTTCTTTCCAGTGGTGGCCAGTCCACAAGTAGAGTCCATGCACCTGGACTCATTTACACCATTGAAACTTAACAAATTTTTCAGCCCAAAGACGGTACAGGATTGTCTTTGTCTTCGTTTTATTGTGACCAGTAGCCACTTCTATTTGTACACACCGAAGACCGTGTATCCGTTGCATTTGTCGCAATCGGTGCCCACATCTGAGGTTGACGCCGAAAAGATTGAGTTTCATATGCACGATGACCGCATTTTGAGTGCTGCCGTATGTAATCGTTTGCCGCTCTTCTTTAGTCGAACCCATGGTCTGGTTTGTATTACTCCGGGTGATTTTGATAGCACCGATATGCTTAATGTGAGTTCCTGCCATACTCCGGATCTCTTTGCGCCCACATCGTTTAATGGCAGCTTTAGCGCCAACGTGGAACAGTCTATCCAGTTATCCAGTTCAACCAATCTTCACATGTTCGATCTAGATCCCGATGAAGTCTACAATGAGTTAAATGATGAAGTTGGTCAGCTAAAGGCGGCCTTTTTATATTCCGTTAAAGGCAACAATAATATGGTTAGGACAATTGTTGGAGAATTGCTGCGTAGTGTAGCCGAAGCTGATCCTAATGGAGCACCCTTAGATGCCTATAAATTGGATAGGTAAGAAATTTTAGTTGAAACCCTACTCCTGTCGACTTACCGTTATTCCCTTTTTTTCAGAATTGTTATCACTATTGCCGAAGATCTAGCCGAAGATCTTCCTATTGCCGATCCCCGCTGGGAAGATACTATTGAGGAGCAGCAGGAATCCAATCGCCATGGTTTAGGTAGCTCCCGTTCTATGCAAATCATCAATCAGCTGCGCGATAAAGTTGTTGCCATGCAACACTTCATTGAATTTCTTCACTCCAGCGGCGTTTGGGAAAAGGTTTGCAATAATTTGGATATGTCATACAAAAGAATATGTAATTATATTAAATCCCTTTCCCAGCTCAACGCAATTCCCTGTGGCAGTAATGTGCTCAAGCCCACCGGCTATATTTTGTCTGATATCAGTGAAAAAATCATCGCAGCCCTCGCCCTTCGTTCGCTGCAAAGCAAAATGCCTAAGCTAATCGAAGAGGCCATCGATTCCACTGTCGCAGTGTGGGAGGAGAAACCATATGGCAATCTAACTACCCAGGATATATTCTATGTAAAAATTTGCAACATTCAATGCATTTTTGAAACATTGGCGGACATTGCAGATGAGCGAATCGCTGCCCAGCATCAGACGACCCTGTCGGTGGCCCACTCAATCTGCGATATTAATATAACTGTGCTGGAGACTCTCGACATGGTGTTTAGATATCGAGAACAGCACTCCAATAGCTTTCAACTTCACAATGACAAATTGGCCTCTCATGAAAATCTACCTTGGACAGCCATGTCAGGAAATGCCGGTGTACGTGACACATTGACCCGCCTCATCGATTTATCCGTTCGCTATGGGACTCACTGCGTCAGTGAAACGGAGCTAAAACAGCAGCTTTATCAACAGATAAGCGAACTAGTTGATATTGTGCTGGAAGGGCGCAAAAACTATCTCGAAAGTGTGCGTGAAACGGAAAAGTTTAATGTGCTGCAACAACAATTTGAGGCGCAACGTCGTGACCTGATCTCTATGTTAAGTAAGAGTCAATACTTTTTATTTTCTTTCCAATAGAAGATACCCTTATATCTCTTATGCAATTTTCAGTCAAAGATCAACAGTACGAATATGCAGCTAAGCTGGCCGAAAAATATCTGGATTTCCAAAGTCTGGTGATAATCTGCGACGAGACCAAAGATAAGGATCGTTTGGATGATTACACCCGCAAGTATGAGGAATATGATTTCTCTCAATTCGCCATCAATTGGCATATGCGTCAGAATCGGCATGGCGAGGTCTTCGAACGCTTTAAGGGCAATCAGACAGCATTGGCGCAATTCATGCGCGACCATCCGTCTCTGGGTTGGATCCAGCTAGTATTGAATGGCGATTTCGAGAGGACCGCCAAGGTTCTCGACGATCTGGCCCAAAATGAAACAGAGTTCGTTTCTCGCAAGAAATCAATGTTGTCGCTGGCCAAATTGGCCGCCTTAGCTGCCAACGATTCGGACATGACCGCGCAAGTGGAGAAGATAAATACCGATCTTACTATTGTCGAGTATCAATCGCATTTGGGTCATGATATATTACAGAACTATGGTTTCGATTCAACCGACCAGAAGGTGCTTAGAGTGGATGAGATTATTAATGTAAGTCAACACAAATTCAAATTACCACGTAACTAAATTAACTTGTTCTTTTAGTTATACATTGCCGAAGAAAATGACACTGCGAGTGAAGCTGAATTCCGCAAGGCTCTGGAGCTCTTAAACTATGTGGAGCACCCTTACGAGATGCGACGCAAAATCTGGTGTGCCGCCATACGGCGCGACAATTGGTCGGACTATGATCCAAATAATGCCGTAGAATACATGCAAACTATGCTATTCTTTCGCATCATTGAAATCTCTCAACTGATAGGGGAAGAGGGCGAAAACTACCTGCCTCCCATGGAAGAATTTCTAGATTGTGCGGAACTGGGCGATTTGCCACAACAGAAATCGTTTCAATATCTTTTAAAGCTTACTTACGAATATGCAGCTAATATGTTCAAGAATCCTGAGGAAAATATGGAAGTTCAATAATAAAAACTTATATTTTTAGCATTTATTACAGTAGAAGTTAAGTGAGTTTTCGGTTTTTGTTGTTGCTGTGGCTGGCATTATAAAATATTATACACTAAGTAAGCTTTGTCAGCTTTGTTGGCAGCTCAGCCGGCGAAAGTATCTCAAGTGTGGCGGCGATGGCTCGTGGAGAAGTGGAAACCCATCAAGTGCCACCGTTTAGAGCAAGTCAACAACGAGACTTGGTTGGCTCGCATCAGTTGTGCTTCAAACATGACGGACGAAACAACACCATTGACCGCGGGAAGTTCGGGATATGTGTTACTGCCTCCATATCAGGGACCTGGACCTGATTATGTTTTTCCGGGCGGAGTCTCACCGCGTTCACGTCGCAGTAAAATGAAACGGTTGCAATGTTGCATGGCCATTACCATTGTGTAAGTGTCCTATTGCCCGCTACTTGAAAACGTTTTGTCAACTAATTAACCACAAAACGATTTCACTTTCTTGCCTCGCAGTGTCATAGTTATTGCCGCATTGTGCTTGGCTTTGGCATTCAGCAATTCCCTTGGCAACGATGACGGCAGTCCCAGTTTCTTTTTCGTTACCACAAACGAGACATTGGAGCTGACACCAAAGAGACCGCTGCCCGATGAACCAGAGTCTGAATGGGCCTTGAAATCCAGATCCGAGACATTGAGTCGCCAGGAGGGCGCCCAGGCAGTAAGTGCTGGCATTAAGGCACTGGGAGACCGGGAAATCTTTGAAGAGGGCCTTCAGCCGAGCGCTGTAAACACACCAGCTTTTCGCCACTACCGTTCCTTAAGCACCAATCCTGAGGCCCGTAAATTGGCCCGACGGGGCTATGTGGAAAATCATGCTACTTTTGATATTGCCAAAAGGTTTAACTATACCAAGGATCCGGGACGCAGCAATATCGGATGGGGTCCACAGATTGTGTTGCCCGACCCGACTGTCCTGCGACTCGACTGCGATTTCAATTCCCGTTATAGACGACCCACTGGTGTCTGCAACAATAAAAATCATCCTCGCACTTACGGTGCTTCAATGATTCCCTATCGTCGAATGGTTTCCCCTGATTATGCAGATGGCATTGCCAGTCCACGGGAAAGCCATCACGGTCGCTTACCGCCGGCCCGTCAAGTCTCCTTGAATATCCATCGCTCAAGCTACGAGACGGATTCAAATTTTACTGTGATGCTTGCTGTGTTTGGTCAATTCATGGATCATGACATAACGGCCACTTCGCTAACCACTTCTCAGGAGGGCGAGTCCATTGACTGTTGTGTGAAAAGCACACGCGAACAGCATCCGGAATGTTTTTCAGTCGAGATTCTGCCCGATGATCCCTATTACAAACAATACAATCTCAGTTGCATGAACTTTGTACGATCGGCTCCAGCACCCACAGGCAGATTTGGTCCCAGAATGCAGCTTAATCAGGCTACCGCCTTCCTTGACGGTTCCGTGGTATATGGAAATCTGGAGCAGCGCCAGAGCCAACTACGAAGCTACTCTAATGGTACACTACGCATGTATCTAACCGATGATGGACGTGAACTCTTGCCCATCTCATCGAATCCTGATGATGGTTGCAATCGTGTACAGATGACACGCCAGGGAAAGTATTGCTTTGAATCTGGCGACGATCGGGCCAATGAGAATCTTTTGCTCACTTCCATGCATCTATTGTGGGCCAGGCATCACAACTATCTGGCCAGGGAATTGCAGAAAACGAATCCGGACTGGGATGATGAACGTTTGTTCCAAGAAGCTCGCAAGATCGTAGGAGCGCAAATAGCGCATATAACCTATAATGAGTTTCTGCCCGTTCTCCTGGGTCGTAACCTAAGCGAAGCAAAGGGTCTACTCCCCTCCAGTCATAATCTAAATGAACCAGACACCTATGATCCTGAGGTGGATCCAACTATTGCTAATTGCTTTGCCTCGGCTGCATTCAGATTTGCCCATACTTTGCTGCCAGGACTATTTAATGTCTCGCGTGATAACAGTACTCCCGAAGCTATAGAACTCCATAAGATGCTCTTTAATCCGTTTTCTTTGTGGAAAGAACACGGAATCGATCATGCACTTCTTACGGCAGCCAATACGCCAGTGATGCAAGTGGATCGTTTCTTCTCGCTGGAAGTCACCCAGAAGTTGTTCGAAGGAACTGCCGAGGACAAGGTGCCGGTGTGTGGACTGGATTTGGTATCCCTCAACATCCAGGTGAGGTGTACAAACTTCAAAAGGAACTCAAAGTTTATTGGTTTATCAACGATTTAGCGTGGTCGCGATCACGGAATTCCTGGCTATCCGGTATTCCGGCGTCACTGTCGTCTGCCGCCAGTCGACACTTGGGAGCAGATGGCCCTGGCTGTAGACAACTTCACTCTTGATTCTATTAAGGAAATCTATGAGTCCCCCCAAGATGTGGATGTCTATACGGGTGCCTTAAGTGAGCCGCCCATGGAAGGTGCAATATTTGGGCCTCTTCTCAGCTGTATGGTCTCGGATCAGTTCCTTCGCATTAAGCTAGGCGATTCGCATTGGTATGAGCGCAAAGTAGGGCCACAACGGTTCACGAATGGTGGGTCTAAAGACATCATTGAGAAACATGTTTCATGATCTTTCTCTCTTTTAGGCCAACTGGCGGAGATCTATAAGACAAGCTTGGCAGCCATTATCTGTCGTAACTCGGATGGAATAACATGGGTGCATGAACATGTTATGGAACGCCTACAAAAGAATGGCAATCGCTATGTAAACTGTCACGATCTGCCTGGCTACAATTTTGACTTTACGCTTTGGTCAGAGGCTAACCAGTATCCACACTTGCACAAGGCAAGCCTTAGTCGTCCTATGTCCTTGGTGCGGGTCATGGGACCGGAACATGGATCACTCGATAATGTTACTAAATCATAATAATGTGAAAAATCTTCGGAAATCTAGGACTAACCGTTCATGTTTTCTGTTTCAAAATCTAAATACAATTTTACAAATTTTGCCTAGATATTGTTATATTTTTTGTATTACTTCAAGAGTCGTCTTTAAAGTTTATGTTTTAAAATTAAAACTACAGCTGCGGAAGTGCATACTTTGATTGGATTTTTTCAAATTTATCCGTTATACAACGGATGATGAAGTAGATAATTCTTCTAGATTTATATGTAGCATCTTGACGTTAAGAACGTAAGAAATTGTAAACAAATGAACGATAGCGTACGTAGTGGTATCGATATCTTGGCAAAATAGCAACCTTGCGATAAGTCCTTGAATACAACAAATTTCACCACCAACGTCAAAAGTGCGGGAACGAAGTGCTGTAAATATAGAAGCCACGCGTCTCGTGAATTGTGAAATTTTAGCAACTTGGCTGTTGCAACATCCATTTTGTCAGCGCCCATAAAAAGTGAAGTTTTCGTAAATTATTGTCCGTATTCGACGTATACGTTTCAGTCCCAATTTATGCCCCTTTTTTCTCTACCTCTTTTTGTCTACGACTTATCGATAACTATCTATCGGCATCGACACATTCAGCCATTTTCCCTTTGTTTGTCGGCGGCGGTGCTCGTAATTTCCACTTTTCACGGCCGTGCGTAACAAATAAAAGAATTGCAATTTATTAAAAATTGGAGGAATATGCTGAAAAATTCGTAAAAAATGTAATCAAACTGAGTGCTAGTGGAAAAGTGTTGAAACCATTGCGGAAATATGCGTAAAAGGCGAGCAACAGCAACAACAGCGAGTTGTGATTCCTCCGTTCATTGACGTGACGCGCGAGTGTATGTGTGTGCGTGAGAGTGCGAGTGTGAGTGAGTGAGTGTGTGTGAGTGTGTGCGTGCGTGTGCAGCAACACCAAACAAAACACCACAGCACATCAAAAAAGAAAATAAAAAAAGAAATAATAATAATGCAATATTTATGCCTGAGTGTACAGCATCAGCAGGAGCAACACCCAAATGAAGCAATCAAATTTAGTTAAATTTTTGCGTTGAAGTCAACATTTTGTCGTCTCTTCAATAACTCCATCCTCACCCCTTAAGAAACGCAAGACAAGGCGCATCAAATATTTTGCCAATGAGTCGCAGACAGTCATTGGATCGACCAGGTGAGTGAAAAGAAGTCAAAGTGAAAGAAAAAACAAACGAGAGAATCGAAAAAAAACTGATGTTTTGCATTCTATTATGTGCGAGAGAGGGAGAAAGAGCTATCAACATACAGTTAGATAGCGAGAGAGCTAAAAATAAAAAATTCTCTCTCGTGCTCATAAAATGCTGCGCAGCTGCTCTCCAACATTTTGTAAACAGTTGCAGCCTCAGAAGGTGCAACAACTGTTTAAACAACTGAAACAAAGATTCAAAATGTCAAAAAAGGTATATGAAAATGAATGAATGTTTTTCGTATTTGATATTGATGCTCACTCAGTTCTATTTATAGACCAATTCAAAACCAAAAAAAAAACAAAGAAAAGCAAAAAGAGAAAGTTGAGCACATTCAAAAAACGAAATAAAACGAAACGAGCAAGGCAAAGCAAAGCAAAAGAAACAAAATGTAAATGTAAATGTGGCTTAAACATAAAGAAAGAAAGCAGTTAAGTGCAGATAAAACTTTTAATCAAATTGAAACCAGCACATTTAAAGAGTGTGAGTGAGAAAAAAAAGCGAACGGCACACTGGGTCAGTGTTTTTATTAGCAAATTAATTAAAAATATATTAAACGATTTTAAGACATTTGACTTTTGTTCTTTACATCCGATAAAACATCTGGCCCGTTGTGAACACAGAGAAAAAAAAACGAGAAAACTACAAAAAGAGTGTGATTAAGAGAAGAGAGAGAATGAGAGGCATTGCACGTGAAAAATGTTAAATAAGTTATCTAATCAACTAAAATAGTCGCGTTTAAGCATTACAAGGCAGCAAATTACCGGCCCCGGTTCTGCTATACCGCCCCCACCCACCACCATTTCTACTTGCTCGACGATGGTGGCAACCCTTTAATTTATTTATAAAATTCAATGTAAACTCGGTTAAAGCGGCAAAATGCAAACCGAGTAACAACAACAATAACACTACTATGAGGGGTAACAGCAATCGCGTTTTGTTGTTGCTGCTGATGCCGTTTTGTTTTATTTGCCATTTTGTAGGTCAGGGTTGTCGTTCGTTGCCAGCGTCGTCGTGTGTAATGCAAAACGTGTGCCTGTGCCCGTGCCCGCAAATTGAATGAATAAGCGTGGCTGCCTTCGCCTGCTGCCTGCCTGTCTGTATATATCATTTCAAGTAATGCAATTACAACAGCACCAATAACAACAACACAAACATTGACTAGTTAAAACATTAATAACTACACTACAATAAACATTTCAGATTAAAGATCTCAACCTGCCAGTGTTCCCACTTTAGCAACTAAACCTGATTAGGTGTCAACTCTGTCAAGACAATATTCCTTGTCTGCTGATCAAGCCTTATCTCCGCTTTTCCAGTCCGATTGAACTATATTCTGTTATATACATAAGTACGTTCACGTTCCCGTAATGGTTGTAAAGTAAAGTCAGTATAATTTTAAATCGTGTTGGAGTTGAAAGCTGAAATTTTTTGTGGTATGTGATTCAGTGATGAATATAAATGATTTAAAACCGAATCAATCGAGTGAAAAAAGTTATTTCTAAACGAAAGTGGAATCAGATAAAAGATTATGAAACATTTATTGAGAGTCGCAAATCAGAACAGGCAGAAACAGAATTATATGTTTTTTCCCTAATTTGCTATTAATTTTTAGCAATTCTCGCATTGCTTTGATGTTGTATGTGGAGCAAGAGAGTTCAGCCTAGCTACATATGTATGTACATGCATACATACTTTTACAACTCGTGACCAGGTGTCATTGAGTATGAATTTTAAATGTCAAATCGATTTACCCTGCCAAGAGACACAACAAAAAAAGATCTTTTTGTTGTTAACAATTTCGCAATTGGAAACAATAAGACTTTGTGCAAAAGGATTTAGCTCACTGATCCATAATGTTCACGTGTATAATTATTTCAACATATTATTTGCATACCATGTAAAAAATACATATTCACCGATAAGATAAAGTTTAGTTTACATTTCAAGTACAATACTAAGGTAACTTTATCTAGGGGTAATTGATAGGTTTTAATAGAATCAAATATGAAAATGGTGGAGTATGGTAATACGAATGCTGACTAACAAAACGGGAAATTGATAAGATACGGGAAGATATGTTCCACATATGGATTGAAATGATAAAGAATAATAAAATAATGGAATAAATGTGTAAAAATGTTCAAGAAAATGCGGCTTATATTGAAATTACCATAACTTAAACAATGAGATACAACTTTCCTGTTTTTTTTCTTTAATTTAAATTTATTGCATTAAAAGTAATGCGGTGGTATTGTATGGGGTTTTAGGTTGTTTTGAATTCACAATCATTAAAACTTGTTTGCCACGGATTCGATATAGGATGCCCAAAACTTTGGTTGATTTAATTATTCACTGAAATCTGTACATCCTTATTACAAGTATTTTACTTTCCTTCTTTTACTTTTAAGAAGAATTACACATGCAGATTTCTTTATAAGAGAAAATTTCTTAATAAAAAATCTTTATTATTAATAATAGAATAAACAAGAAATACGTAGTAAGATTATCGCTAAAAAATATATATATATTAATGGAACTCATTAATTCTAAGGAATGCGTCATGGGAAGAGGAGGGGGGAAAAGTATTTTACAGTGCTACACTATTTGCTTATCAATTGAATGCCGTCTATGTGAGAGAGTGGGAGCGATTGAAGTTCTCGAAATTGACCTGGACACCTTACCCTCTCTTTATCTCTCTCTTTCTCTTGTAAATGTCCATATGTTTGCTCTCTCATGTACTCTCTCACTTATGCATGCATAGGTATATGTGTATACTAAATATCGCGTACATATACATATGCTCACGCACAAGTCTTTTGGGGCTTATCATCAATGCATTGTTGCGCCTAATTAGTCGTTGTTTTCCTAAAACAATTTTTGTTTTCTCTCTCCAATTTTGGCTTGGGGTGAAGTCGACTTGCGAGGACATAATTAATCTTTTACACAATAAGGTCGAAAAGTTAGGAAAAAGTTACCAAAGCAACACATAGGTCTATTGACCTCTCTTTCTCTTTCTATATCTCTCTTAACTTTTGTTGTTGTGGCTCATGCTTTTGTTTTTACCTCTAATGAAATTGCTTTGATTTTGAGTGCCAAGACGAGAAAGTTTTCTGATTTAGGACAAGAAAAGGACTTTTTTATTGGCTACGAGCAGCAGGGCAAAAGGTGTAGGGGTTTTTCTTTAACTTACACAACTCTTTGTGGTTAAGAGGCTGCTGCAACTAACGTGTGGGAGTGTAGCAGTCGTGGGGATGTATGGTAGACTGTGTAGGATGGGGGTTAATTGTCGGCTGAGATGTGTATCTATCTATTAAAAAATGCAGAAAACATAGCGAGATGAGTTGACGACGATGACGAGACGATGATATCGCGAGACTTCACGACGTGTATCGTCGTGCTCTCAGGAAATTGCCGTTGTTGTTGGAGATGCAAAGGAAATTAAAAATTTCTTGTGCATTTCTGAAAAGTAGGCAATGATATTTTTAATGCTAGTTATCAACATTAAAATGTAATGAATAGATTTTAATGCCTCCTAACGAATCATTTTACATAGACAGAGTCATCCAATCGACCAACTTTTTTTCTGTCTGTCTAGCCTAACTTTGCAATGGGCATAAATTATTTTTGCCGCCCGAATGTCTAATATGGCGGCAACGGATGTGGTTATATGTACATATCTATCTCATTCTAACTCTCCCCTTTTGAGTGCTTGTGTGTGTCTCACACATAACATTTAATCGATTTGGTAACAGTTGCGCTCCCTCAGCTATTGCTATTGCTGTTGTTTTCATTAGGGGTTATTCCGGTTTGATCTGAATCCAACAATGAGCATTTTTTTCAAGCAGGCGGTGGCGTACCGAAATGTAAACTGTTCTTTTGCTATTCGTTTTACCTTCGTGCCTTCTCTCGTTTCGCGTTCCCTCGTTCCTCAGCCACGTCCACGTCCTTAGCCTCGTCGTTTCATTTGTCATTTGTTCCGGCTGCTGCTCTTGTTGGCTCTCAGGAGAGTCAGAGTCTTTGATTTTCGACATGTCGCTTCTGTTTTTTGTTTTTGCCAACTTCAACCCTTTTTTCTCTCGATACGCACATACACATATACATAGGTGCACATGTATGTATGGAAAGTTTTGCATTTTTATTATAGATAATTTGTGTACAGGTTTTTTGGTTGCCGCGCAAACTCTCAACTCTCGACTCCTTGTAGCCTATAACTGGATGCTGTATAGCAACCGTGAATGTGTGTATGTGTGCGTGGGCGTATGTAATTAATTTTTGTATAAAGTCAGGCAACGTTTTGCAACGAGTAAAAAGTTTCTTGCTCTTAAGTTGATTACTATACAAATGGATACAAAAAATATATTTCAATTATTTTCGTAATAGTTTGACTTGACCATTGCCTAAGTATTTATATAATATTAGAAATGGGACAATTATATTTGGTTGCAAAGTTTTTTGTACAGATGTGCTATTTTAATTTTGAAAATTGTAAAATTCTAAAATCTCACACAACAATTTTTCACATGTCTAAATACTAAATATTTTCATAATGAGCCACACTTTTATAGACGATCGATGGCGCATCACTCATCAAGGTTTTGCTATGGAAAAAGAATGACTTAGTGACTTCAAAAGTTAAATATTTGTTGCATTTCTTAAATGAATGCTGTTTTATTTAAGAAATTCTACAAATTATAACAAAAATTTTGGAAGCAAGTTGTCTTATATAATAAATAAAATGTAACCAATTTGTCTTTTGATTAAAAGCCTTAATAATAAATATTTAATTATAATGTGTAAAAGTGATAAAAGGCAACACAAAGATGCAAAAATCTTGTTGTCAATTGTTAAACCCATACTATCTTCGAGGTATTATTATTATCAAGGCTTAAATACATATTTATAAACTCAACACTTGCTTATTTGTACATTATATATTTGCTATTTGCTCAGCGTGTTTCCTATTTCGACAAATATTTGCACAATAGAACATGCATTTCCTTTACAAAGTTGTGTTTATGTAGCTCTATGCGTGTGGGTGTATTTGCATTATTAACAAATTTTACCGCCTGTCGAGCTTTCAAAAGCATCTTATTACACTCAAATGATTTTGTTTTGTGTTCAGCCCCAGTTCCTGGCCTCTCTTTTCTGCCCCCACCTCGTTTTTGCCTGAAATCAGTCAAGTGTGGACTAGACTTTGACAATGGCACCTCACATTCATATGCATATTAAAAACCTATAATGCGCACAGTAACTAATATTGAGCTAATCGGAAAGGTATCCAAATTTATCACAGTTTCTAAATGTAAGTATATCGAGTTTATATGTATATAGTACATACATATATCATGCATAAAATATCTGCCGCCGGTTATTTGGAATAAACAATGTTCGTTATATTTGAAAGTTTGTTTTCGACTTCTGCTACGCTTGATAATTCCTTGCCTCTGGGTTTCGACTTGACTCGCACTTCTTGCTCTGTTTTCATTTTAATTTAAAATTCATATGATAAATATTTATACAAGTGTCGCTGGGTTCATGGGTTTATTTTACTCGCATTTTTTCCTTGGTTTGCAATTATTTCTTCCTTAGTGGTGTCTAAACAGAAAAAATTCATGTTAATTGTTGATTAACTAAAACTCTTTGCGTACTGCAGCCTGGCCCAACCATGTATGTTAGTATATGTAGGGGGGGCTTATTTTTAGTTTCGACTTTAAAACTCTAAATAAGCCAAATTTTTTTTTTTTTTATTGTGTTGCCACCCCTTTTATATCATTTTGTTGATGGTGCTTTTACTCTTTGTCTACTTAAAGTAGGAGATGAGAAATTAATTACTTGTTAATTGGCGGTGTTTATGTCTAAAACCCGATTTACAGATTAATCGTTGAAGTTATCTAACCGCATTGATTTACGTGCGCAGTTGTCTTTTATTAACATAGGAAGAAGTATTTCAGTTTTCGATATGACTCACTTTAACAGTGCAGAAGTAAATAAACACGATGACCTCAAGCTAGTAAATGGCTTTCAAATAATTATTTTAACTTTTCTTGCATCATTTTAGTCTTTCCCTTCCTATAGGTGCCCAAGCGAACCAACCTTTTATTGTAAAAGTAATAAGGCGGAGTAAATAATAAAGTTATTGATCTGAATCTATATTTGCGACCGATTTTTGATTAATAACTTGTAACACAGTCGTTTTTGTGTGTATTAAATTGAGAAATGTTTATATTTTGCAGTGGTATCAGTTTAATTGTAGTTTTTAATTTTGATATTGACAAAAAAAAAGAATAATGGAGTTAATCTGAAGTGGCTTTCTATATAATAAACCTAGAAAAATGTTAACTAAGTTGTACATGCAAATGCAGGACTTACCAATTCGGGCATACGCCAACATGTAATGGTCGATAATGATTACAAGAAGAGACACAATATGGGCGAACAGACCATCCGTAACTGACTCACGAACAGTTAGTGAGAAAGAGAGAGAGCGGGAGGGAGTTAAAGCAAAACCTAGATGAGGGCGAAGGTTGTGGTAAGGCAGAAACAAAAGAACACAACCATCTGCCATGGATGGCCGGCTGACTACTGCTTCTTGTACTGACGAGTTTACACATATACATACATACATACATATACACACATATATATATATATATATATATATATATATATTTATACATATATATATATATATATATATATATTTATACATATATATATATATATATATATTTATATATGTATTTATATATGTATATATGTATATATATATATATGTACATATATGTATGTATGTATAAATAATCTAAACAATACCTGCTGACCATTCCATCAACCAAAGCCAGTCTGTTGCTGCTATCGCTGCTGTTTGTTACCGTCTCTCAGCAGAAACAAGAGGAACAATAAGAACCAAAAAAAAAAAATGCATAAAAAGCGAAGAGAAGCTTATTGACAAAGAGAATGCCAAAACCAGGAAAGGTAGCGACCAAAAAGAGAAGAGGGGAACGAATACACTCACAAACACACACACAAGTACAAACACACATATGGTTCTCTGTTACTTACAGGTAGTTCAACTGCATTTATCGCCTGGAGAGAGATGAGATGAAAAACCGAAATTGATCCCAGGCACTTAGCCATTCTTTGACTTGGCCAATTTTCAGGCATTTGGCAGCAACGTATTACCTGTTGTAAGAATATATAACAGATACACTCACACACCATCATTCTGCAGTTCATTGTATTATTTTCACATCAGAGGGGGATAATCGTCTCTGTTTGCCTTTTTATCATTATTGATTACATTTGTAGTTTAACTTTTGTCTTCTATTTAGCTCAAAAGAGAGGAAAATACGTCAATTTGGGTCAAACTATGAACGAATCTCACGGTTTAGTTATTAAATAGAGTGAACTAAGTTATATAGATTAAGATACCAGTCGATTATTAGCTCTTCTATCTGCCGTAAATTATTTTGGAGTCCAATGTTAAGCTATATAATCTTAATTATAAAAGTTATCGAACTTATAGGGCACACTCATTCTTTTAATTTCTGAAATGATCACATCTTCACTACCAAAAAAAAACACCAGCAAAGTTATTCCATCTCTGCTTTTCAATTATTCGCGTTATCCGGTCGTCTGGACTGTTCCAATCTTAATTTTCTCAAACATTTCCTTCTCACATTAGACGTTGCTATTGTTCTTGTTATTATGCATCTGCCTCTTCTTCCCCAGACACACACAAGAGATACACCTGAAACTTATTTCCATTGTCCATTCCGTTTGTTGTTGTGTTTCTTCTTTAGCTGTACCATAATAGCCCTGAGTGAATATGTGTGTATCTGTCATTTAGCCTCTCATTGTGTTTGGTTAGACTGGGTAAAAGATGAACAGAGATAGTGAGTGTGAGAGAGAAAGAGAGGCCGAACGAAACTGAGCAAGAGAGTGAAACTAAAGTATTTTTTTTTTCACTAGACCACCTTCACAGCTTTGTTTGAACTTGTCTTGTCTCTCTCTCCCTTTTTTCTCTTTGTCTGGGGCCTCTCTTTATGTTAAGTTTTCATCACTTTTGGCAATTGTTCGACTAAAACGGGCAAATCTCACATGCCACTTCAACTAAAAAGGATATTGTATTCACATTTTCGTTTTGGGTTATCATAATACGCGCTCTGCTTCAAAAGTTAATCCAGTAGTCATGGTTCTAGGTGAGTTGAAGAGAACGCATAATATACCTTCGTCCTCTTCTAGTGTAAATATTACTTTAAAAGGATTTCAGTTAATTTCTGCATTCTTTAAAATGCTATAAAGTGAATGCAACTTCAAATTCACGTTCAAATTACATAAAACTGCAGTCTATTAAACAAACCATTTTCGGACAAGAAGTTTATAATGTGTAGATGTCTTTAATAAATCAATCTAACATTATTTATGGAAATTATGCCAAAAAAATTTTTAAATTCATTAAAATATTGTAGAATTGTTTACTCAATCTGTTGGTGTAGTGTGTTGTGGTGTTGGTGCTTTATGTCATCTTATTATTTTGCACTGAATTACTGAAAATGATTTAAATTTCTAAGCACAAATCTTGAATCTAGGTTTAATGACCCCGTTCCTAACAACACGTTTATAAAAGTAATAAACCCCATTTGTAAAAAAAAGCCAAAAATACATATTTGCCATTAACACACAAAAATGTTAGATGGGGATCAAAGGTAGAGCCACATTTTGTTTGAGTCAACGATGGGAACGATGGAATGAAATGCGCGCGCTTACAATGGGAGAAAAATAGTCTCAAGATAACTTTAAAGCTGAGCAATAGAGGTTTTCAAATGGTATTTTAGTGTCGCACGTGACAGGTTAATTGACAACTTGGCCTAAAGAGTTTTGCGGAGTAACAAGTTATATTTATTTATTTATTACGGCATCAGAAAGGCCCTTCAAAGACACGATAAAACATAAAATTGGCTTCATAAAAATCTGAGATGCGATGCGCCTGGCGTCGAAAAGAAGAGAGGAAGTGGATTAAAACTAATTTCCGACGCAAAGCTTTTGAGGCATCATCACACACACACACGTACACCCTATATACATATATGTAGAGCTGGCTGCGGCAGTCACTCAAGTTGCCCGTTTTTGGCCCCAGAGAACGACACAAAGCAATCAAAACGCAACCAACTGGGCGAACCAACCGTCTAACCGACCAACTTTCCAGTTCCTTCACTCGCTCCCGCCGTCGCCGCTGCCACCTACGCTCTGAGCTCTCTGCTCTGTGTTGGTCAACGAAGCAGAACCCAAAACAACAACAAACACCTATTAAATGAAAATATTGTATAAGGTGTGAGTGAAGCCCAGAGAGAGAGAGAGGTTAGGAAGGTCCAATGGCGACAAGAGACGACCGACTTGCTCTGTGAAATTACTTTGAGTACTTATAGCATACAATTTTGTATGTATGTTTTTTCATTCCTTACGTTATTAACATTTGCTTTGACATTTGTGGGTTAACAAAATAATTACCCCGGTAATAATATGCACAACAAAAACTGGAAATAAAACACACTTTGGTGAGAAATATTGTTACAGTTTCAATAGCGTCGTAAAATGGTTTCTACACAAGCATCATAAATATAAAGTCAAAAAACATTTGTAAAATTATAAAATATTTGGGAAGCATTTTTAAGTATAGTAAAACCTTAAACCTTTTTAAATTCTATTATAACCTGCGCCTCTATGATAAAAGACAATTAAACTTATCCAAAAACAATTAATCTTACAGTTTCTTATACATATGTATGTTCGCATACACTTTTTGTGGACTTTTCCGATCCTTTACTTTTGGTAGGATTTATATTTACATATATTGAGTTTGCCCACTGCGTTGACTTTGACAAAATTCTTGTTTGACCGGGTCCAAGGTAAATCATTGGCCACTTGGATTTTATGTGTGTGGGTGTATGTATATGAAATGGCTGTTTTGCATGTTCTAGTGGCAATGAACTGACTCTTGAATAATGGGGGGGGGGGGGGGAAGTAGTTCGCTTCTGTTCCAAAAATAAATGGTTAACAATTAACTAAATATTTCAGGCTCATCTTTAAATAAATTCAGATTTCTATTCCTTCGTTTAGTTCATGGGAATTCAGATATTGATATTTACAAAAACAAACATTAAAAAATATTTAATTTATGACACGTACAGCAGAAATGCATAGCCAGCGGCATGAATGGGCCGCTTCGAAATTTATTTATAAGTTTTGTGCGAAAAGCTTTTCATTTTTTTGTTTGTGGCTATTGTGTTTTTACTTATTTATTTTTGCTTGCTGGCAGCCTTTTATTAGGCCAACTGCAAAATAATCTTCATGACTGTCAGCAATATTTTGGTTTTTTTTTTTTGACACCACCCACCTGACCCATTGAAGAAAAAGGCCTGAAGCAACGATACAAAATTGATTGCTTTGCTTATCATGTATTTTCATAAAGGGTGAACATACTTAGTTTAAATGTTTGAATAACCCAAGCAATGTAAATAATTATTTCAATAAGCTAAAATGTTCATACATATATGGATAGATATTTAGCTAAAAGCTGCCTGGCTGCTGGCA
Source organism: Drosophila nebulosa (assembly GCA_024703675.1). NCBI lineage: Eukaryota > Metazoa > Arthropoda > Insecta > Diptera > Drosophilidae > Drosophila > Drosophila nebulosa. The sequence goes on along the minus strand of JANFPS010000004.1, from coordinate 10,201,153 downwards.
GTAATAAAGAATACGCTCATTAAACTAGCCAACTAAATTAACTAAGATTATTAAGTTCTAGATATGGCTTTTTCAGTTAACATTGCGTTTTCACTCAGTTTCCTCTTCTCCAACAATATTTCTAAAAACAGTTATCTGTTTATTAGGCTGGGCTTTTTAGAAATTTATTAACTATCAAATGCAATTAATTGACGTTGAATTCACATATGAATTTATAATATGTGTGTATGTATATAGAAATGATTGTTATAATATTTCTGGTGACGCTCCTTGAAGCGTTTTGTGTGAGTGTGTGTGTGGCTGACTGTCGTGCGTGTATGTTTCCATGGGCTGGTCTAAATGGAACACAAACGCTATGTTATAATGTCCTTTGTTGTAGCCTAGTAGGCATCCCTTTGTACTGTTGTTTGCGGTCAACTGCCTGATGTTGCGTATACGTCGAGTTGTGCAACCACCAAAACTGACGAGATGACACATCGACACGAAATTGTCGGCCGTTGTATTGACATACATACATACATGGGAATTCAAATTATTTGCCCTGCATTTAATTAATATCCTTTGCGAAAGGGTGTACTTTGGTTTGGTAGATCAAACGTTAGCCCTTTTGGTTTTGGCTATTTTTTCTCTCTATCGAAATTGAATACGGGCCGGTTTCATTCATTAAACTAACATACGACATGAATGTATCTATTCCAATTCCAAACCAAGATTCAGTCAAGCAAACATAATGGTCATCTAAAATGAAGTGAGAACCAACGGCTTCAGCGGCGACGGCTACTTTGCGCGGTGACAATATAAATACATGCCTGAAATGTTTCAAGTGACTCTTGCACAGGCCCTGGACGTCCTATGTTAGGACTTGACGTAAAAGGTGGTCGAAAATTCCTCAGCCCAAATAAAAAATAAATTATCATCAGTGGAATCATACGATCTTCGATGTTTTGGGTTTTCCTGAGGTAGTAATAAGCCCCTTTCTTACGGCCATGAAATCACAAATGTTCCAAATTTTTTAAGACCCCCATTCCCCTTGTTTGTATGTCTTTGAAGTTCCAGTATATGCTCAATGTAATTCATGGAATGAAATTGATTAAAATGGAATGAATGAAGCCTCAAACACGAGCGAAGGGCGGCAAAAAATAAAAAGCTACTCCTGCCGAATCATATTGGCGTCCGTTTGTTTTATTATTAGAGACGTAGATTCTTCATTCCCATTCGGTACGATGCGTTGCCCCTTAACAGCACGTAATACTCATAACACGCAGACCAGCAAAATCCACGCTTTAAAACCAAACCTTATTGACATGAAATAAACGAAATTATTGGTAAATTAGTTAGTTGGTAAATTTGTTTGTTTTTCTTAACCTTTTTACACACCTTATCGAATATGGGACAGGTATACTTAATCCACATTAATCGTTCCTTTTTTTATTATAAGTTTTAATTTCTAGAAAATATTATTTGTAATGACTTGGCTTTAGAACTTTTCCCAAAGCACTGTCCCCAAAAATCATAGATGATAATAAAAAATGCATCGCACGGGGACGTAAAATTCCCAGTTTAATCGACAATTCTGACTTCAATGCGAAGGCAATTTACCCATTACACCAACATTAGTTACAGCTCAGGGACCACCACAAGAGTCAATGGCAAAGAGGAAAAAATCAATTGGCCATATATGTACATACATATTTATGTATGTATGTATGCACATATGTATGTATGTATGTATGTACAACGACGAGACTCTTCATGCCTTTTATTTATTTATTTTTTATTTGATTCTCTATGCGCAGTTGAGAAATTGATCCTACATGGTTGGACTTTTGGTTTTTAGCTAGCCAACCTACACGCACAACAATAACAAATTAACGGCAAATGGTCGATGGACCACTTGACGACTGAACACTGTTTTTGTGCAAGTGCTGGACCTGTTGGTGCATGCACCAACGGGTGGGCCCTTTTTTTCTCTCCCTCTCTCGGCAAGAAGAATTTTTGTGCAAAACTGCTGCGGCGAAGCTTAAGAAGAGGGGTGGGCTAAGAATGGGGGGTGGGTAGGAAGGCCTCAGTCGGTATGTTCCAGTTCGTTGACTTTCATGTGCGGCAAACCATAGGTTTTTATGCGAGAAACTCCCGTCCACCTACCTGGGTTACCTTACCTGTACCCGCCCGAGTCTGTGTGTGTGTGTGAGAGAGCGGGAGTACGCGCTGTTTTGTACATAAATGACAATTTTACCGTTTTGTGGACTCTGTCTGTATGTCTGCCTGTCTCTCGCTGACTCTCGATTTGTCTGCCTGTGTCTGTCTGTGTGTGAAGTGCTTTAGCAGACGGATTGTCGTTTGTTGTTGTTGTTTTGCAATTTGTTAAAGCTGCTGCTTTTCCCCTCTAAACTGCTAAACTGTGTGTGTGCGTGACTCTCGCGGGAAATTTTTATTATGACTTTGCTAATGTCAAGTGCGCGGCAAAGTAACATTTGACAAGCAAGTAGCTTACGAAACGAAAAATAACGATGGCAATAGCATTTAAGATTTCTTGTAATCAACATAATCAAAACAGACACAAAAAAATTTTCACTAAACATCACACATAAATACTCACGGACAAAATAGCCATTTACTTATGTACATATGTATATACATATATGTACATATATAGTTATATGATGATTTGTTTTACATTTAGTGGTCTCTTGAAGATGAGTTGTTACGCGGATATTCAAAACACTTGTCTAACTGTCTATGTGAATTAAATGACTGAAATAATTATGAAATTTGTAAAGCATGATCTAATATTAGAAATAAAATTTTTACTAAAATTCTAAAAAAATTTCTTTTGATTTGACCACAGGCTCTTCCATTCCAGTTAGAAAAGGAATAGTCAATTAATCTCTTTGACAGCCTACATATACATATATATGGAAAAAAGTTGTAGATTATTGCAAGTCTCAAATAAACAAAAATATGATTTTACAAACTATGTTGCCGGTCTGATAAATATTATTATCCCTTGTCAAGATTAACAGTACAGACAAGTATTACTTTTTAAATGTCTGCAAATTATTAAAAAATTTCTTGTTACCTTTTATGTTGGATTCGCAAATAATTGAGCATGATGGAAATTGGAAATTATTGAATAAAAATAATGCAAAATTTTAACAAAGTTAAGTTTCATAAAATAGCTCTAGTTTGGCACAAAGTCACATCTAGTGAGAGAGTGTTTATGCACGCATTTATAATGCCTCAAAGATCAAAGAAAATAAATATGTAGATATGTATGTACGTGCATACATACATATGTCTGGCATAAATCTGGATACAAAAAACAACTCCCCATCCCTTTCCACCGCAAATGAATGTCGATGAGGAATTGTTTGTTACGTATTTGGTTGTATTTATTTGAAATGCACTCACATTGTTACTCCAATTTGATATGCAGTATTTAAACAAAAATATGTATATATACATACATATACAATATTACATAACCGATGCAGACACATATGCACAGCAGATGCAATGTCTGCCCATTTAGATGAAGTAAAATGAAAAAGGACTCTTCTCTCTGTGTGTACATATATGCAACCAGAGAAATTAATTAATGCAGACAGTTGCAGACGGCAACAGACAAACAGCGCATTGAGTGGGAGATGCAAAGAAGTGGGGGGAAGGGGCTATGAGGTGGGAATATGCAATTGGAAATACCTCCGCGTATCTCTTGGAATAAAACAAGAATATAAGGATGAGAAATGGGATCGGGCGCCCCATTGTTGCCACTCCTTAAGAAGACTTCTAATAACAATATTTGACAATTTTTAAATAATTTATTTTCTGGTTAATAGAGTAGTTTAGGCTTAAACCAGCGTTCCATGATAAATGTTAAATTCAACTCCCAAATTTATCATTAGGATATTTTCATTTTGTTTCTCTTATGTAGGCTCGCTGGAAAATCAAAGTAGAACATCTGACAATGTTTATAAATAATGTTGTTATGTGAAGTTGGTAAACCAAATAAATTGTATCGAGCGTCCACTGTTAATTTTCTTATGAGAGTTTTTGATTTCAATGCTACCGCCCTCCACCACTAACATTCCGCTGATTGCCAGCCTGCCTGCCGTCTGCCTATCCCCTCTTTTTACGATCCACTTTAATAAAGTGTTCACGTTTTGATTCGTTTTGCCAGACAGCCAGACGGGGGAGATTGAGCCAGGCCAGTCCCAGTCGCAAGCTAAAAATATAATTTCTCATTGCGTTTTAAGCACAGGCTTTTACAGACACACACACACACACTTCACTGGGCTCTGATGTATGTCAATTAGTCGACAAATGGATTGCTCCGCTAAAAACTGGAACTGAAACGACGTCGTTGTCGACGACTCGGTGGCCCTTTTATATGTAGGAACATATGTTTGTATGTGTCTCTACATGCGGACTTGTGTGAATGCAGTTTCTATGGTCAGACGGACTTTCACCCTAATCCCAATCTTTACAACTTGATTTCAAGTTAATTTTTAATTGCACTTAAACAGGAAATCTCAATTGCATAGCACTTTTTCGAGATTCAAACGATTTAACGTGTCTTGATGCATTTTTCGCCGATGCGATATAAAACCGTGCCATTCTGAGCGAGAGACACTTAGGACTATAAAAGGTTATTATTCATATAAAGTTTAGATTCCAAACGTTTAAAGAGTGCCTAATTGATAAACATGGGACAATTTCGAAAAAAAAGTGACACCAAAGTCTCGACAAAACTCGTTGCTGTGACACTTTCTGGGATCTAACTTATGACACAAATGTCAACTTTAATTATATTGCATATACGCATCGAATGCAACTTATTATCACCACACTTCAGCCTCACCCTGCTGCTGCCATATAAAGAGTTGTGTTATAATTTTAATGCTCTCTTTTACTTTTTCGACCAACTTGAAACACTTTGGTGCATCGTCATGACAAGCATCATCCACAACTAGCATATTTTGTTGTTGGGTTTCTTAATTCTCTTGACGTATGTATGTATGTATGTATCTACACACGATACGCTCACATACATGTCTATCTGCTTGTATACCATATATCTTTATCTCTATTTGGTAAAGCAAACACCACAACAACAACCAGAATAATCGAGGTATGCTTGTGTGTGTGTGTGTATGGGAAAATATCTTAGTTTTGGTTTTCGTGTTGTTGTCTTTATTGACTTTATTGAGATAGTTTATCTTATACCTGTGCATGGTAATCTAATAGTGTGCTGACACGGATACAGTAAAGCAAACGTGAATGTGTTAATTGTATTTTGATTGAATGGCGTTGAAATATTTACTTTGCATATGGAAGAACATTTTACCTAAAAAAAATTTTTTTTACTTCAGATGAGACACAAATCAAGTGTAAAAAAGGAGAGGAACGAAAGGTGCGATTTGGGTTGAGAAGGGGTGTGCGGAAAGGGGAAAGATCTGCCCATTGCAAACAGGTTTTGTTTGAAAGTCTTTACTGAATGCAAATTGCTTTTAACAAGCAGGAACTCTATCTTTCGTTTAACCCATCTCCCTTCTTTACGGCATCTTTTTCTCTTTCTCTCTTAAAGAAAAACATATCATAGACTTTTTACCCCCCGTGTCCCCCTTTCTTGACTACTTCGTGTGTGTGCCCCATTTTTGTTTTTTGTTCTCGTTTTATAAATTTTCTTTTGTCGGATAATAATCCATATCCATATTTTGATTTGTCAGTTGACTTTATGTTGTTGTTCTGATTATTTCTGTATACAAATTTTCGAGGGTTGTTTTTGTTACTATTATTATTATTATTATTTTGGTAGTAGTAGTTGAAGAAGAGGAAGAGAATACTTCGTGTTGGTGGATGCGCACATGAGAAAGTTTTCTCTCTTTCGGCGAGAGCGAGAGTTTTACTCTCTAATCTGGGGATGTTTCACGTGTTTCGGCTTGACAGAGTTGTTTTTCTTCCTAATTTTTTCTTTTTGATTAGTAAGGCATTTATTCTATTGTTGGCAGCCTTGAAAAATGTTAATCATAACTGTTTCAAATTTTGTTGATAAATTATTTATTGCCTTTGTTTTTGAGTTTTTTTTTATTATTAAAGGGAAAGCTTTTTTTTTATTATTATTTTAAATAAATACAAATACGTAACTTAATGGCCAACGCAATCTTATGTAGAGCCAATGGACGTTATCACTAGATAAAAATTGTTCTCATCATATTGCATCTTAGTTTCCAGATAATACTTGGTGACAACGGACAAATTGTCCATTTCAATTATCCCTCAAGTGTTTAGCAACTACAAACCACCACCTGTTATAATGACCAATTTGCCATTGTTTCTTTATCATACCCACATCTGGCAACGCTGCCAAATGTCCTTACTGAATCTTTCTCTTTCGCTCTCTATCTTGTGTTTGGGACTAAGTGATTTTACGTGTTTGGTGCACCGCACACGTCTAAGCCTCTTCTTGACTAGCCCATCTCTGACTTGCCACTTGGTTCCGATTTTTTTCTTGACATTTGGTTTGCCACCCTCTCTCTCTCTCTCTGACGAGCTCCTCTCGCATTATTTTTTCTCAACGCGCTCTGTTGTTTTCGTTTTATTCTTGGCGCGCGAAGCCACAGCGACGATTACGATGAGGACGAGAATGAGAATGAGAATGAGAATGAGAATGAGAATGAGAATGAGAACGAGAACGAGAACGAGAACGAGAACGAGAACGAGAACAAGAAACGCGAACATCGCCGAGTTCGAGTACGAGTATGGTATATCTATATGTATATAGATATTTAGATGTAAGAGATGGGGGATATAAAAATGTTGAGTGCAATTCGAGGCGCGACGACTAGTCTTACGTATGTACGTGCCGGGGTCACAATGAAATTCATGTCCTGCTCAGTCCTTTCCGTCACACACAACGCTTTTATTGCAGAGAATAAAAATTAATCAACATCAGTGCGTTTGCTTGTCCCTGCCTACTGTGTGCGTTTGGGTGTTTTAAATAGTGTGTGAAAGCAGCTATAATCAAAAGTTCAATAACTTGTTTCTGATTCTCTCTCTCTTTCCCACTGTGTGTGCGTGTGCGAGCAAGAAATACAAAAATTTAAGTGTGACAACATCGGTTAAAGAAACGACTCAACATAAATTTATTACATACATCTTGTAGAGCAGTGTGTAAAACGCAGTCAAAATTTTCACCATTTATCCGCAAATATTTAGTGAGTATCTAAAAGATGCCTCTGAGGCGCCCCCTCATATACCGCTATCACCAAATGCTCTCCTCCGTGTGGGGCCCCCTTATAAAACAGCACTGAAAGAGCACGCGTGCAAAATGATGTTTGGCCGCTGTTCTTGTTGTTGTTTGGTGCTGTGGCTCGTTTTGGGGCGCAGAAGTGTAAAGCGCACGTCTTTGGGCCATACACACAAATACATCAATATAGAGTCAGATACACACACACACACACAAACATATTGACAACGATGACTACGAAAATTGTCAAGAAATGCGCGCTCGTGTGACCCGCCAACTACCAACTTACACCACCCTCCTCTTATCCACCGCCCGTCTCCCGCCTTCTTACCATCGGAAAAGAAAAACAAATAAACATATAGATACATTTTTCGTTTCGTTTTACCTTTAATCAAAAAGTGAAGAGAAAAAAGTACAAAGAAAAGTTTTTCTACATACACACATCTGCTCACCCAAAGTTCATGCTTACTTAATTCCTGTTGATAGTATTTGAATAAAGAGCTCGTTCTCGTAAAATCCAATTCTAAAATGTGGTTAAATCTAAACAGCACGAAGCACAAAACAACAAAAGGTCAATTTGTACAAGTTTTAACTTGTTGGTAGGCCTCCTGCTGCTCTCCTCCTTCACTCAATATTTAAACTGTATATATACCTTTTTTATTGTTGGTAATCTGGAGCCTATCATTACTTATGTGCTACTGGGGGGCAGCTACTAACATAGCTACTAAATTTGAAAGACAATCATAAAATTTTATAGTATTTATAATTGATTAATTAACATGATGACATAAAAGATTGGCATGATATGTCCCAACCATTCTATAATTGTACCTATGCAAATTAAGAATAATGGGCGGCGAATCTTTAAGTTGAATTATTCCAAAAGACTCTAAAGTGATCGTAAACTGAAAGAAATATTGATTTTGAAAACTGTTAACAAATTCTATTTAATTGAAGTGTATGTATTAGTGTTGAAAGTAGTTTGTAGTGTTGAAAGGAAGTAGCTGTGTCACGTATTAGCATATCAATCGATTAATTGGAAATATATGTATAAAGAGCTATTTGTTCGCCTGTCATGTTCGTTGCATGGCCGCTTAATAAATATTTCATTCGTCTGCGTTTAGTGTAATTGTTCCAAGCGTACAATTGTTGAGGAGCGACGGCGCCAGCGAGGTAAAGTTTTGGGTGGTTCTCTTGATTCTCGCCAACTGATGGTGGGGTTCAGAGGCATTATTCCAAATGACCATGTGTCGATTATTGAAATTACATTTCTCACTAGCAGAACGGAACGAATTTAACTAGTTTAAAAATGTTTTTGTTTTGAATTAGACAGAAAAGTCGGATAGTTTATTTCATAACGTGAATGGGTAAATACATATGTCAGTTAATTACCAAACAAAACTGATCGTTTAAATTTTTTTTGTTTGGCTCTAATAAGTTCGGATTCCGCTTTGATTTGACATTTTTTGTGATTACAGAAGATCACAAAAAAGCAGAACTGGCAGTTAGTAATTTGATTTGGTGTTGAGCACGTTTCTAAGAAAATTAACGACTTAACATACAATTATATGAAACATACAGACAAACATATTAATGCAAGTGTGTGTGTGTGTACACATACAATCATCTAGCAAAATCATTTTTGCCACTGTCGTCTTCTCCATTCTTCCTCCTCCATCCATGGAAAAGATGGCACCATCCATACATATGTACATACATACATATATAAACGTGCCTCTACTTATCGATTTTTATTTCGTTTTTATCCGCTCCACGAGGAGCCAGAAGCTCCAAGCTCTGTCTTATATGCCTCCCGTTCGCCCTTGCTTCCCCTTTAGCCATTGCCTGGGCATTGTTTCTTTTTCCATTTTTTTTTTTTTTTCACAAACATTTTTTTTTTTATGTGCTTCTACTTATAAACGCGTTGGGACTGGGCAAGAAGAGGATAAAGTGGGAGGACTCGATTTTGGGAATGGGTTTGGGGTGGTGGTGGTTGAGAGGCTGTAGTCAGGAGGCAGCAGCACCGACATATCGCCATAACACCATCAACAGTTCATATACCAAGAAAGAGAAGAAGGGGCGAGCGCCTTGTTTTTGTTGTTATTCGTTTACTCGGATCCTTTTTGGAGTCCGATTCGCGCACGGCTGCTATTGTTGCAAAATGTGACAATAGAACGAACAGCAGCCAAGCCAGACTACTCACCCGCGTCATCCCATCTCCCGTTCTGCCTTTACACAGGATAAAAACTTCAAAACGGCGGCGCTTCTAGCACAACTTCTACTTAGCAGAGTAGTCCTCTGGCAGCGCCATGCAGTCAGTCAGCCAGTCAGACGATGGAATAGAACAGAGCAGAACGCGACATGAACCGACAGGACGGTATGGGACGGAATGGGACGCCAGGCTGAGGTCATACCAGTCAACCAAATAAATGAAACAACAAAGACAAACGCATACACAACAACGATACAACACACACACACACACACATTCAGTGATACATAAAATATGCGAAAGCATAAGGTGGGTCTCCCTCCAGCCAACACTTTTTGCGTTGCCTTGTAGTCAATGGCAACGATGTGGAGGCTCTTCGGTTGTCTCTAGAGTGTCCTATGCCCACAGTCTCTCTTCCTCTCACCTCTTGTGTGTGTTAGTGTTCGCATATAAATAAATATTATTATTTTTCGCTCTCTTCTCTTTGACATAAAATTTAGTAGATAAAAAAGGGAAGGACAACACAACAACAACAACCGACTAACTTGCCTTGGCAGCTGGGATCTTGAGTGTTCTTAAGTCAAACGACATGATTATGGCGCTTGTTCATCTCTTTTCTTTTATATCCAAATATCATTAAATAAATGGAAATAAAACAGAGACGTAAATTCAAGATATTTGATTTAAATATAACAATCTTCATTGGTAGTTTATACCTTAAACCTGCTACTGATAATTGTTTAATTTTTTTTCCTGAAATAAAGTGATTTGTATGTATGTTTATTGAGTCCCTTTTAATTACGTTCTTAAAACAAAATAATTAACATTTTAATCGATTTTTATCGAGTTAAGTAGTAATCAATTGGTGAGGTCAGGTTATTTTAATTAGGAGTCGATCCATTAGTGCAAGGGCTGCAACTAGATTTCGCTTAATTCAAAGGTAAATTGCCTCCAACAGAAAGTGCAACTTCAACTGCATGAGTCGAGTAGGGTAGAGCGCAAAAAGAGAAGTTCATAAAAGGCTATAGGAGTTGTTAAATGAGAGAAAGAGAGAGGAAATGGAAGAAGAAGCCAACTTTTTTCGCTGCCTTATTCCACTTCACAATTTTCTTTCGTGAGTGCATCTCTCTCTATCTCTCTCTCTCTCTCTCTATCACTCTCTCTCTATGTGTGTATGCGTGTGTTTGTGTCTGTATACACACAGTTTCAGAGTTGTGTGCCTTGTAAATAGGATTCATCTCGCGACGCGGACAACTGACGTTTGGCTTCTGCACAAAATGCAAAATAACGTGATCTACTACTCAGCACTCTTTTGCTTTCCCCCCTCCCGAAACCTTTAGGTCACCGCCATTGCAACTGCCTCTCGCTGTGGCTCTGTGTGTGTACATGTGTGCGTGTTTTTTTTGCGCCAGACACTCAAGTAAATGGCCATCAAGCAGCCAGACCTGCAGCAAGCCAAGCCAAGCCGACCCATGCATCTATCCATCTGAACAACCATCTCGTCGTCGACATGTATCCATGTCAGCAGCCAAAAGTGCGCTGCTGCTCTTTACATCGTCGCCGCCGGTCAGTGTCTATTTTTGCTTTAGTTTTTTGCCTCCTTTTGTGGTTTTTCATTTATCCACTAACTAACTGTACCCACACATTGATAGCATTGAAAACTGTGTAATTATAGGAGAAAAAATTTAACAAGTTATTGTTTGATTTGATTAGTTTTTAAATCTTGACCAAATACAAATGTTGTCAAGGCAAGGAATCGAAAGCGAAAACAGTATTGAATGTAAGCCCTTTTTTTGGAGCCATTTTAAAATATAGTTACAACATCGTTAATTAGCTAAAGACCTTAAGATGAACAAGTGAAACTAAAAAAAAATAAATTATATTGATGGTAATTAAATATGGTGCTAATTTTATGTTTTGTAGGAATATTGTCTCCTCCGGGTCCGTTTTTGACGCCCAGTCCATCACCATCGATCTCAGCCAGCCCACGTCTGCAACCATCACCCTCGCTTTCACCGTTTCCACAGGATGTGGTGCTCGTAGCTGGTGGCAATCAATTGAACGTTAACAGTAATCCTCAGGACCACGTAAGTTTAATTAAAATTAACATTTTAATCAATTTGAAGGCCCACTTTAACCATTCGGTTGTTATTTTTTGTTCTTTTTTTACCAGGAGCGCAAGGCGGCGACGCCTGGCAGGCGACAATCTATACATCAGTTCACCAATGGCAGTCCAAATGCTGGTACAGTGGTGTTTCAGCCAAGTCCCTCTCAATCGCCGGCGGCAGCCACCACGGTTATTGGCGTGACAACTGGTGGTGGTCTGATAGCCACATCGGGTGTCGGGGTGAATGTTGGAGCGGGAGTTGGCAATTCGATTGGCAGTGAGCTGAATGCCACTCTTGTGGGATCCAATAATATTCAGCTAAACAAGGTAAAGTTATTTGCACAAACTCAACAAAATATATATTCTTAACTAAATTTTGTATTTTGCAGAAGGGTAACAACAAGCGGATCAACAACAATAACAGCCAGCAACAGTTGTTGCAACAACAGCAGCAGCAACTACAACAACTGCAACCCCAACAGTTGACACATCAAATCTTTAGCAGCAATGCTGCAGCACCCACCTCCATCTCCACAACGACAGTAGCCGGCGGCTATGGGGGGCCGCCCACTTCGTTTGCGACAGCAAATGTGGCTTGTAGCCCAAAAGGTCAAACGAAAAAAGCCACCGCACAGACCACACTGATGAGCCAACAGCAGCAATTCCACCACTATCAGAGCAGTAGTCCCCTGATAGCGGATAGCCCCATACCAAGTCCTAGTAGCTCGATAACAGCAGCAGCTATTAAGCCACCAACGCCGCAGCCACAAGCCGTGCAGATGTTACCCCAGCAATTCACAATTACGGGCGGCACCCACCAGCAACTGCAGCAGCAACAGCATCCGCAGCAACCACAGCAAGTGTTTCAGTTTATTCAGGGACCCCAAGGTCAGATCATAGCCACTGCTCCTCAGCCGCAACTGCAGCAGCAAACACAGCATCAGCAACATCACCCACAGCAGCAGCAGCAGCAACGCTTTGTCACCAATGCGGCGTCGGCCATTGCCCTACCCACCACAACCACCAGCACCACCACAAAGTCAAGCAAAGCGCCGCAACAGATCCTGCCCAAGCCACAGCAGGAGATAACGACGCAGTCAATCCAGCAACAGGCAAAAACAAAACCACACATCTCGCAGTCACCTCAGCATGTTACGTCCAATGCCAGCAACCAGGCGGCCAATGCAACGCAACAGCAACAAATTCTTTTGCCGGCGACAAGTGCCCAGCCGCAGCAGTTGCTCCTCAACCAAATGCCCGTACTGGTGCAGCAGAATCCGCAGGGCGTCCAGCTTATTCTGCGCCCACCCACTCCACAGTTGACAGCGACGCCTTCCCTGGTCATCCAGAATCCGCGGGGCCAGGCGCAACTGTCTCAGCCGGCACAGCAACAACTGCTCCGGATTGTGGGCACAAATGGGGCTACCATGCAGCTGGCTGCCGCGCCCACGTTCCTAGTATCTTCGCAGGCGAACCTCATTCAGCAGGCATCGGCCGGTCAATTCCAAAGCGCCATCAAGACGGGCACCCAGCTGAGTGGCTTGCACGCGGCTCTGGCACAAGCGCAGGCGCCACGATCTCAGCCGTTCGCCACAACGGCAACCATTAACACCCAGCTCCTAGGCCAGAGTGTGGCCGCCCAGTTGCAGAACCTGCAGCTGGCAGCTGCTCAGATACAAATGCCGAATGGGTTGACAGCTATCTCTCAGCTGCCAGCTCATCTGCAACAGAGTTTAGGCGGGGCTACCATCAACCTGAATCAGCTGAATGGAGCCCATATCCAACAGATAGCCACTGCTTTTCAAGCGCCGCAGGCTCCGAGCGCTGGGATCGGTGGTGGCACTACGACAGCAGAGCTATTCACGCAATCATCTCCAGCGCATGTCCCGCTGGCTGTAACGCCGGAACCACTGCGTCAATCGACGCCAGTTCCTGTCCTGCAACAGCAACAACAACAACAGCAGGCTGCCATGGCCACGATTCAGTTGCAACACCAGCAACAACAACAACAGCAAGCACAGATTCAGCATTTGGAACATCAACTTCAACAGACACAATCTCAGGTGCAGCAGGCCCAGCAGCAGCAGCCACCGCCAGTCGAGGGCAAAAAGAAACCACGTCCCCGCAAGAAAAAGCCTCCGGCGGCGGCCGTCGTCACCAGCCAGCCAGTTCCAACCACTACGACCAACCAGCCACCACCACCGATTACCTCGACATCCATAGTGACTCCGCAAAAGATAGCCATTTCGACCACACCCACGATCACGACCACATCGATGCTGCAACAACGAGCAAAGTCACCCTCACCCCCTCCAACGCATATTCAACGTGCCAGCAATGGCAAACTTGATCTCGGCGATGTGATGAAATTTTGCGGCATCACCGGAGACGACGACGATGATGACGATTACGGTCTGGAAAGTACAGGTCTGATGACATCTAGTGGCGGAACAGATGAGACAGTAACGGCAACGCCAGCGCCAGTCACAGTCCCCGCAGCCAGCAACCCCAATGATATAATGATCTCTATACCGCACCAAAACGGCAGCGATGGTCTTCCATTCACACTTACCATACCAGCGCCTCAACCGTCACATACGCAGCCGCCCAATGAAGCCACCGAAATACCAAATATCCTCATTAAGATTGATCCGAGCGATGCGAATGCAGCCTCCTCCACAGTGGGAGCGGCTTCAGCTTTACCACCATATACCCTGTCGACACCACGCTTGCCTACAGCCGAGGAGATCCAAAAACAAGCTCAACAACATTTGGCCCAACAGGCGGCAGCTGCCGCAGCAGCAGCAGCAGCCAAAATCACCACCACCGGTAGCACGCTGCAAACGACGATAGGTGGAACGCCAACGATAAGTATTAGCCTGCCAACAGCTCCAGCAACGGCAGCCACTCCTGTGCCTGTTGTTGTTTCCACTGCATCGACAACAGCTGCAGTAAAGCCGCGTAGAAAACCCGCCGTACGAAGGAATACCAAAAAAACGGAGACTATCAGCAGTCTGCCCATGAGCATTAATTCTGCGACGCCTACAACTACAATTAGCAACAGTAGCATCAACACCTCCGGCGCCGCCGTTATATCAAGCACTGGAAATACAGTCAACACCATCACACTAACCACCCCGGTGGCAGCTCCCATGAGCACCAGCACCACTAGTTCCACTTTGATGCTGGCTCACGGCCTAGCCACCAATACGCCAACCGCAGTGCCCAGTCAGATAGGCAATATACAGATCTCTCAAGTACAGAATCATCATCAACCAACGTTGCCCATAAGCAGTGCCGTTGAAAACAAGATCCAAATCATGCCCATTCTGCCGCCGGGTGCCACTGTAATGGGCGGTACACCCGGAGCACCAGTAACCACAAATCCGTCTCAGCCACAACAGACGACACAGCTGGTGTTTCAGCCAACACAAGCAGCTGCCGCTGCCGCTGCCGCTGGTGGTGGAGGAGAGTCATCCACTACAGCCATAAAATTGTCCAATGATGGCCGTCAGATGCAACTGGTGTCAATTCCACAAGCTACGCCGCCTTCTGCTCCTGTGCCGACTCCAGTTGTGGCACCTGCTCCTGCTTCCACTTCCATGTTGCCACCCCAGCTAACGGGAATGCCCGGAAACCTATCCATTTCGGTGGGATCACCAGCCACAGCAGCTGCTTTGGTGCCTCAACTAACTGGTAGCCTTACCTTGGCCGTTTCGGAGCATTGCGAACGTTTAATTCTACGTCATGATCCCAACAATCCGCAGGATCATCAATCGCAGTTGATTCTGCAGGCGCTTTTAAAAGGAGCGCTGCCTAATGTAACAATCATCAATGAGCCGACGCGAGCAGATGCTAATAAGCCAACAGTTCAGACGATAGCTCCACCCCAGCAGCAACAGCCTACGACAATGCATGCCCAACCAGTGCTGCAGCAGTTGCCCAAAGTTAGCCCCGCCCCAAAGATCGAAGTAAAGGGTAAGTTTTTACGAAACAGTGTCAGAAGTTCATTCAAATCATTTAACATTTTACCTTGCATTCTTTTGACAGTTGCCAACAGAAGAATGTCAACTTCGGTTCACCCCTCGAGCACCACAACAGTTGGAGGAGTCACCACCATAAAAGCTCCGGCCAAGGCGAGTGAGGCTACATTGTCTTTTCCCCAAGTACCGCTGACATCGCAGGTGCTTGTCCAGCAGCAGCAACAACCGGCGCAGACTTCGCAAGCGCCACAGAGTACTCAGACAGCACCGATAGTCAGCAATGGACAACAGCGATATATTGCTCTGCCACCCATTGATCCAAGTACGCAGCAGCTATTCTGCCTAAACAGTGTGACGAATCAAATAACCGCCATGAGCGCAGGGCAGACTGCAGCTTCCATTGGACCCACCGAGCGTCTATTGATAGCACCCGCGGGTATAAATGCGCAGCAACTGGCGCAGTGCTTACAACTGGGCCAGTTGCATTTTAACGATGTCAATCCCCTACCAACAACACAGACGTCCAACGCCACCACAACCACAACGACGTTGACCCTTCCTCTGCGTCCACAGCCTCCGCAGCAGCAGATTGTACATCCAATACAGCCTATAAGTAATGGACTGGCTATTACGACGACAGCAACAACCACTTTGACCACGAGCACCAGCACAACGTCTAGCACCACCACCACCACTACAACAGTTACCAAGCAGGTGGCCAATGTGGCGCCTATTATTGACCAAAGCAAGGCGAAACTGGAGCCAGCAGCGAAGAATGCAGCGGGAACGGGTGCTGCCCCCAGCACTGGGGCTGTGGTCAAGAAGAAGCCAGTGCGAAAACCCAAGGCCACATCAACAGCCGCCGAGTTGTCGAATCTAAAAAATGCCAGTGTTGTTAAGCCAATGCCCAAATTAGATCCGTTGTCACAGAAACCCAACAACAATCCCGTTCAAATTGTCCAACCCAATGTAGCCAGTGGAAAACACATGATAGTTGTGGGTAGTTCCGTTTCCAGTCAAACTACTACGACAACTACAACCACAATGAGCAGCAGTATTCAACCCTTTCAAACGACGAGTGGGACAAAACTTGTCGGAGTGACGGCGCCGATGCAACAACAACAACCCATTTCCGTGGGGTTGCACCATCAGCAGCAGCAGCAGCAGCAGCAACGAATTAACCTCAATACGGCACTTACCACTTCATCGGGATCGACAGTGGCGGTTGTTAGTACGGCTCCCACAGTGACGGTTCCGCCGCCCGTGACTCAATTGCAGGTGTTGCCAGCTCAGCAACAGCAACAACAACAACAACAGGCCAAGCAACAGCAGCAGCAGCAACTTAGCACAGTTTCCCGTGTCCAAGCTATTCAGGTAACCGCTCAGATGCAACAGGTGCTCAAGCAGGTGCAAATGCAGATACAATTCCTTAACATCAAACTGCAAAATAAATCATTCCTGCCAACATTGTCCACAACATCGCCAGACATGGATCCAAGCGCAATTGCTGCATATAATAAACCGATGACCGATGCAGAGATTAATGTGGCCCTCCAGCGGCTTTTTGCCGAGCAACATCGTATCTTGGCCTCAGGCAAGGAGGTGCCCACGCCAGAGGGCATATTGCCCACACCCAATGGCAATGGCAGCTTCAGTCTGATGATCCAACAACAGCAGCAGCAGCAGCAGCAGCAAATCACTGACCCAGTCAAAACAGTTGGCAATGCAATAGTCATACCAGCCAATGTGGTGCAGCCAAATAATCATTCTACAACAACAACAATGGTTGGCTCAGTGGCATCAGCAACAGTTAATGTACAGCAGCAGCAGAATATTGCCCAGCGCATACACATCTATCCCATGCAGCATCAGCAGCAACAACAGCAACAGCAGGTCAACAAACAGAAACCGGTACAGCAAAAAGTAGCAACATCAAACGTGGGTCAACAGCAGCAGCAGCAGCAAGGACCGCAACAACAACAGCACCAGCAACTAAAGCCCAAAGACTCGAACGTACGCAGCAAACTTAATCCGACACCTGCTCAGCAACAGCAACAACCCAATGGAGCTCTCGGTGTGTTGCCTCAAAAAATGAACTTGTTACCAGTGGTGACACAGCAGCAGCACCAACAGCAACAACCTCCTATTATCAACAATAAAAGCGGGCCACCTCCGCTTATTTTTGCCAGTTCATCCAGTAACCTGATGGCCAATAGCAGCAGCAACAACAGCAACAATTCCAACAGCAACACAGTTATGCCTGTTGGGAACATGTTTCCCATGCCGCCATTGCAGCCGCAACAACAGTCCACACAACAGGCAACACAACAGACAATTCCACAGACAATTCATCAACAACAACAGCTTTTGCCGCCGCCGCCGCCGCCACCACCACCAGCAACGGTTCTAGCACCAACACCAGTCATGGCGCCACCTACGACGACTGCAACAGCATTATCAACTAATTTACTTCCTCCTGGAATTAGCAATTTGATGCCCTCATTGCCAACGGTGCCCATTTATATGCCAGCCAAGTCGGATGAGTTGCCCACACCAAAGCCAAAAATTGCACGCCTCTCCTTGTGAGTAGTTGGTTGAAAAATGCCCATTTAAAGAGCCCAATAAACGAGACACTTGGAGCAGTTGAAACTCCTCCTATTCCCCGAATCAATAACACTAACTGAATTATCTTACACAGATTTGTGCGCCAATTGGAGGTGGACCAGGAGAGCTGCCTTAAGCCTGACTATGTGAAACCATTCCGCACTAAGGATGAAGCTGTAAAACGTTTGATAAGGTTAGATTCACAAAAAAAAAAATCTTTAAAGGAAAAGTTTTTTAATTATATATATCGTAACGTTTATAGATACCATTGCATGCACGAAAACGATGTGGACTTGCCTTCTGACGAGGATGAGTTATTTGAGGCAACGGCTGTGGGTTTCCAGGATAAATTCCGCCAGCTCAATGGTAAATTTCAAGAGATACTTTACCAGGAATCAACGGTAAGTCAATTGTTTCATGTTTTAAAGCATAAATTTAACACGAATAATCCCTTTTGAACAGTTACCTCATCGCACATCAGAGTTGTTGCAAATGCAACAATTAATGATCGAAGATTTGAAAGGGGAAATTAATGACATTAAGGATTTTAATCAGCAGTTGAAAGAAGTGGTGCAAGCCAACGAAAAGGTTACGCCGTCGGATGTAGCTCCATTAGATACGAAAGTGAAAGAGGAAATTAAATTGGAGCCAGAAGATAGAACTGTTGCTTCTTCAGATGGCGTAGTGGATAAGTTCGATTTGCTGAAAAATAGTGCCGATGTGAATACGGCCTATAACAAGCAGCAGCAACCCCCGCCACCTCTACCGCATCCGCAAGTGCAGCAGCAGCAGCAACTGAAGCAAGAGGAGAATAAAACCGACATCCAAGAAACAGTAGTTAAAAGGGAGCGGGAACGAGAGTCATCCAACAAGGGCCCAACAAAACATATCAAAAAGGATTTTGACAATTTTGATATTGAATCGGAGCTGACGCCCAGTTTCATTATGAAGAAGGTGGAGCACAAAATGGATGAGGATAATTGCTATGGCGAGAAAGAAATGGTGGATCAGACCCAACCCCAGCAACAACAATCACAGACTCAACAGCAGCAGCAGCATCAACACCAAGAACACCAGCCGCAACCACATTCACATATCAAGACAAATGAGGTAGCCAATGTGGATCAAGAGGATGGCTGGTATTGCTTGCAAAATGAGCTCAATCTGATAAACAATGAGTCATTGCCCCAAGACAATGGCCAGGCACAGCAAGCACATCAACAGCAGCAGCAGCAGCAACAACATTTCCTCGATAATACCAATCACATGACCGATCTCTTTCCCAATGGCTGCATTGACAAGAGCAATCAGAGCATTAGCAGCAGTAATAACAGCAGCTGCGCCAGTGACCACAATGTGGCGGTGGCGACTGTCGCCAACAATTTGGAAAAGAACTCATCGTGCAGTGAGCAGCGACAACAACCTGTGGCTATGGTGGAAACGGAGCAACAAAATCAACACCCGGCCATCAGTGAATTCTTCAACAGCGACTCTGATGTCCAGAAATCAGTGGAAACGCGACTTGAGGCAATGTTTGGGGAATCTCCAGTTCATCTGAAAAATAGTAGCGATACTCATGACATTGAATCTAATTTGGATGAAATCTTTGGTGAATCCAAATCACCGGCAAACGGTCATAAAACTAAATTGAATATATGGGCACCAGAAGCGGGATTTATGCAGCAGCAGCAACAACAACAGTATGCCACACAACAGTCGCAAACTGTTGTTGTAGCACAGCAGCAGCATCACATTGAACTCAATTGCAATAATAATCCGCGTTGGATGCAAAGCATGGAGGCTCACTACAGTGATTTTATGACAGGCAGCAGCACTAGCGGCGGCACTGGAGATGGCCGGGCGACACAGAATCTATTGGTGAATGGCACTGAATCGCGCAAGCGAAACTGGGATAGCCAATTGATGGGGGGCTCTAGCAGTGACTTGGAGGACGACAATAGCAGCAAGCGTCTATGCACAACGTCGTCGTCGTCGTCCTCACCAATGTCGTCGCAGCACCATGTACAGGTGGGGCAACATGGACTTTTGGATACTGATATGCTTGGCTTACATGATGGTCTGGCGGCTGTGAATGGATCGGCTAGCTGGATGGACCAAGAACAACAGCAGCAACAACAACAACAACAACAACAACAACAGCAGCAGCAGCAACAGCAACAACAAAATAGCTTTGCCAATCATCAGGCCTATTCAAGTATGATGAATCCACAACAGCAGCAGCAACAACAACAACAACAACAACAACAGCAGCAGCAGCAGCAAGAACATCATTACCAACAACACAATATGCAACAACAAATGCAGCAACAGCCACAACAGCATAATCAACAGCATATGCATGTGAATCACATTGGTGGAACATCTGTAGTTACCGGAGAGTATGACGATGACATAAGTCGTCATGTGGCCAGTGCCATTGATAGCATACTCAATTTGCAAAACAGTGGCGATTCGCTACAGTTCTCGTTGGGATCGTTTTTGGGAGACAGCATTCTTGATGATCAACGGCAAGCGGCCAATTTGCCTAGTTGCCAGCAGCAGCAGGAGCAGCAGGGTGGTAACACACGTCGCCGTCCGTTGGGCGACGAAATCGGTGATTGTCTGATAAGCGGCGCTGGTTCAGCTGCATCGGCGGTGACCGACAATGGAGGCAATCTCCTGCTGGATCATCATCATCATCAATTGCTACACAATGCTCACAATGTTGGCCAGCAGCAGCAGCAACAACATCTGCAGCAACAGCATCATCATCACCACCACCAACAACAACAGCAGAGCCTAAGCCAAGCGCAGGCTCAGCATATGGGTCAGATGAACGACTTTAGTTGTGTGGGCGCCGGACTAGATGATCCGGTAAAGTCAATAATGACCTCTTGACTTGGGCCAGTGACGGCTACAGTTGAAAATGTTTCCAATAGTCTTATACTTGAGTTCAATGCAACCACCTTATGAGCAGCAGCAACTGCTAATTGTACAGTAAATTATTTTTAGTTGACTTAAGTTGTTGTTACTGCCTTCGCCTCCGCACACCCATTACTAAATAAGATGAGTTCCATTTACCTACATTTAGTATCCTGCTCTGTACAACGTTATTATCTACCTAGATCTAAGTTAATTCCGTAGCATGAATTGTTTTTTATTTCTTGTTTGTCTACTATTTTGTTTAGTCCAATGAAAACTCGATTGTACAAAACTAATGCGAAACAACAATTTTTAAGTGCTGCTGGCGAATTGTAAAGTAAAACGAAAAAAGAGATTGAAAGGAAACCAACTTTAACGACTTAACCTTAACCGATTGAATGGAATAGACAAAGACTAATGTGGGCAAAAACAACTCTGTAACAATAAAAAAGCAATTGAACATGGAGAATTGATCATAAAACGACGAATGACATTTAATGTCACTACTAAATTGAGAAACTAATAATATAATGAATAAATGATGATCTAGCTACAATAACAACTAAGTGAAAACTTTAGAAAATTTATTCAAATAGAACGCGCAAAATGAAAAATTGGTTGTACGATATAATTCATAAATAATTAAGTTTTTACACCCCATACAAAAGAAAAATCATGTTGCCAATTTTGTTAAATTGTACGTGTATCGTGCCCGAGAAACTATAATAATAATAATTGAATGCATGCAACACAAGCCAAGGCCAAGTGAAAGGCAACAACAGAAAGGGAAACATATTGTAAATAATACTACTTGATAAATTTTCTCTAACTGCTAAGCATTTTTATTGTAACAACACACAAAATCTATGATTTAAAGCGCTTTACAAATGACTGCTTCGTCTACTGATATTACAACAACAAACAAATGAAAGAAAAAAAAAACATGAAGCGAAAGAAAGAAACTTAAATTAATTAACGTGCTCAATTCAAAGATATATGTATGTACATTTCGTAGGTATGTATTTCGGTATTTCAGTATCATCAAATACGAAATGATCTTAGGGATTTAGGATGACGAGTAGCATACAATGGCAAACACAACTACGAAGCAAACCAAAAGCAGTTCAAAAAATCACAATTTTAGCCAATTTAGTTTAAACCATTTATAAATTATTGAATTAAATGTAATATCTTATACATAACGAATCGTATCAATTGTATCTTGATCTTGCGACAAATCTGACTTGTGATTTGTGCCACGTTTTAAATATATATATATAGATGTCTGATTAGCTTGTAAACAAAAAAAAAAAAAAAAAAACAACAAATCTTAAATTAAATAAAAACTACAAACTTTATCCAAAAGAATTGTGAATTGTGTAGACAGACCGACAGACAGAAAGAATGAGAGGCAGACAAACAGAATATTGTGTCCTCTATGACGTATTTATTGAAAAACCTAATTGAAAAACCTAATGAGTAACTAATACTTCAATACCACCACTATTACACACACTACGATACGTACTACTACCAAACTTGTATTAGGTGTAGTCAGTTAGTAAGATGTGTGCTTAACTTATTCAGGCCACCGCCAAATTCCATGACCACAGAGATATGATACTATCTGTAAATGACTCGGTGTCTCATTGCATGTCCATCTCCCGATTTCCTGTTCTTGTTTCTGCCCCCATAACTGTCCAATGGAAGCGTACACCAGACAAATTAAGGTTTTATGTAAAAAGAAACATAAAATAGCATAAACTAACTAAACTGAATGATTTTAAATTCAAAACCTTGAAGCCGGATTGTTGTAAGTTGTATTTAAAACCAAATTGAAACTTTATTTAAATGCGGAATATTCGAACGCCTCCTCACCCTACCTATCCTTTTTCCCCCAATATATACACACAATGTCATTGTAATAGAAATCGTTCTGCTAAATGTATCTAAATGTAATTAACAACAAAAAAACTAAAGATTTTTAAAATGACACATTGCGAGTTTTCATTACAATGTCTCAGCATTAAATAAATAAATCAACAAAGAACAACAAAATCGAAAACTTAAAAATAAATGAAGGAAAATCGATCAAGTTTAATATTTCATAGTTTATTAAGCCCATCCATTCATAGTCGTCATAAACATTAAGTACATTGAATAAAGACAAAAGAAAAAATCCATAAAACATAAATCTCACTGAAAGCGCAACAAACAATACCCAAAAATTAAAAAAAAAGTGAATAAAAACAAAAAATGCAATCAGATTTAATTAATATTTCTTTGGGTAGAATACGGGAATTGCAGTTTAAAGAAAACAAGGCGTCTAGCACATGGTAAGTACTGCTGCCAAATCTTGTTAGCTAATGAGAGATCGCTTTTTGATTTGACCATAGTGCCTGGCCTACCGGCCATGTTTCACTAACATTAATGTCTTTGCCGATGGTAGTTAACTTATATAGATTTTAATTTATACTTCCAATTATTACACAGGAAATGACTAAGTTTATTTGTAAAGCGATTCAAACGCAATCTAATTTCTCTTATTTTTTTTCTACTTCAGTCGACTTGGCCTTGATAATTCCACAGCTATGATCTGTTATCAAAATCACCTTTTAAGTGTGTTAACTATGTATTATATTATTTTTGAAACTAAAATTAAAAATGTTTTTTTATTGACGACTTTTATTATCGAGTTGGTAGAATCGCACATATTTACTTCAAGAAGTAGACATGTTGAACAGATACAAATTGTGTTTATATTTAATTAATCTAAAAAGATTCCACAGAATATGTTTGTATGTTTTAAATTTGTAAAACTTCACAAAACTTCGTGAATATTTTACAAGAAATACCAATATTATAATTCTAAACTAGTATTGGATCGAGTTTATTTTTATTACATAATTTAATCTTGTTATTTGATTTTTTAACTTACATTTAAATTATAAATAAACTAGTTGAAAGTGCAGCTACAATTAAAAAAATGATAATATCCGTGTCTTAAACCCAATTAAAACAAAAAACCCGTACTACGTTAGGAAATTACAATTAATGAGATAAAACTATCAACACTGCCGCACAAAGCATTGCAGCACCACAGTTAAAACTTGCTACAGATTGATCTTATGTGGGTGCTTAGCATACAAAAATAAATAATTACAAATTAATAACAGCTATCAGTACAAATATTATATAGTAGACGGTTGTGTATAGGTGATGGTGTGTTTGTGTATGGTGTGATTAGGAAAAGGAAGTACTACATTGCTTCTATTCTTTTTGAACACTTATCCGAAGCAATTCTAGCTTAGCGTAGTATTTGGCGTTTGCGCTACACTTTAAGTAAAAAAGAAATAATAATTGATGCAATAAACAATATCAAGAACTTTTGATATCGAAATCTGATTAGGATCTGCACAACTCAGTTGCGCAAACGGCGAAACGTTGATGAAGACAACGATGATCACGATGCAGACGGGTAAACTGGCAGTGGGTGACCTTCCGAGTTAAATACCCATTGTTCCAGATCGATTTCTTTGCGATTGTCACTAAACAACAAATAGAAATATTTCAATGTTTCACTCATCCAAAAGCTTTCCATAAGATCACGCATGCGAGTGTTCTGCGTGTTCTTCACATTGCCCAAAGATGTGTAACCCGCCTGGACTTTGGCGTGCGTTTCGAATGCTTGGAAGATAAGCCAGCCCATATCCTGATACGTACGATTCCCGGTTAATGCGTAGAAATAATACAAACTCTCGATAAACTCGGGCCGCAGTAGATTGTGAGCATCGTTGGGTTTCACGTACATATCCTGCTCATCCTTATCAGTTGTGGCAAAGTATGTGATTTCAGGTGCCAAGTGGGTTGGATGTTTAGTATAAGTCTGATAGCATGTATCCATTAAATCCTTGGCTAATATCAAATGGGAATCGGGCATGCCGTTTTGATGTCCCAATAACAGTGTGCCAGGCAAATAGCACGTTAGATGATCCATTTTCGGTTTAAAATCCTTTCCATTTATCAATTCGCCAATGTAAACCCAATGTTCCCGTGGAGTTCGTCGCATTAGCTGGGTAAGCACACCATCAATGGCTTGCATATAATCCAAGATGAGACTAAGGAGCCAAAGAAATTTTTTAAATACGGCTCAAAAGTTGCAGTTTAAAGGTTACTTACTTATCGTTATCCTTCCGGCCCGTTTGAATCCATTGTTTTAGCAAGTACTCATAATAGGAATCACCGCGTGCTCCCAATGAAATGGTCGCATAGTTTCGAAACGTGCCAGTGTTTGCATTAATAAATATGGGCACTAATCCATGACTCTTGTCTAGCGAATGCAGCTTCTCATTTACGCCGCTGGCCATCTAAAATCACAGTAAATTGCAGATTAATTTTAAGATAAGGCTAAACAAGGCGTATCTTGACTTACGCGTTCATAAATCGATATATTCGTGGAGCGACTAAGATCGCGAAACTCTAGTTGAATTGTGGTAACCTCACTTGTTGAGCTATCAGGTGACCATTTCGGCGAGTGGGCCGACAAATCGCCAAGATTTACATCCGAAAATGGTATGCCGGACGGCGAGAGAAAGGCAGGCAAAAGCCGGTTGCCCAGCTCGGCAGATTTAACAAGAAACATTTCATCGCCACTTAAATGGTAGGCCGCCAGTAAACCACCCAAGACCCTTATAGTAACCTCAAAAAGATTCACATCCCGATTGGTATTGAATTTCAACGAATTTTCCACCCAATCTCTGGCCTCCTTAAACTCTGCAAAGATAAAATATTTATAATAAATGCTTCTAATTGATGCTGCAGCAAGCATACCGTCATCCAAACCCATTATGTACATGGTGTCAAGGGAGTCGACAATGCTCAGACCTAGTCCGAACCATTCGTGTGAAGTTTGCGACACGGGCTTGAGATTATCATGGCCCCAAGCGTACTTCTTGTAACCAGCCCACGAATGTTTAAAGGCAGCCACCACCGCCGATTGGCGTTCATTAGACGCTCCATGGAAATGTTGTTCTTTGGCCAGTAGTGGTTTAATTTTTCGTAAGTGTTCTGTAATGCTTACACCGGCTAATTTTAACGGATGCTGTATAGCCTCGTTCAGTTGATCGTTCAAGGTTGTAACTGTCTCATGCTGATTTTCCACAAATTCGTTGTCAACGTTATTCGTCTCATCGGCCCCATTGTCCACCAACGTGCCATCATCATTATCAACAGCGGCGGCAACAGTCTCTGGCAACCTCACCACATTCTCAGCTGAATTAGGTTCGCCGTAGTTCGCTACTTGCTTATTTAACTGCAAATAGAAAACAGATAAATTAATAAAGATATCAAACACACACAGTATGTAAACATTAAGTGTTTTTTTATGTACATAAGTCTTATTGGGCCACGTATTTTATTGCCTTATCTTCAGCAAAATCAAAATTTTTAGGGTTTTGATTTTTTGGGTGGATCGAAAGTTGATATTTTTTGCTGGGAGGAAAAACTTTTGTTTGTTTTAATTGATTTGATTAATTTAGTCAAAGATAAAGACTAAATGGGTTTACCATATCGTATAATAGTCTTACCCCTACGGCAAATAAGTCATAGCTGATAAGCCAAGTCGACTCTGTGCATCCATTTTAAGCTACCTGTCATGCCAATTAGCCCCGTATCTTATCTTTATTGCTTTCATTTAATTGGAACTTACCTTATCATTGCCCCCCTCCGGTTCTTCGACCATATTATGATTTATTAAGGTATCTGCAAGACGATCCACAACTAAATGGGTTTCTGTTACGTCTTGGGATTGTGTATCTTTATCAATGTTGGGATGATGATGTGGATTCAGTGGTACATTATCCCTGCGCAACGGCAATTGGGCTGTTTTGGACTGCCCATCAGGTATTATTTGTTCGCCGGGAAAATAAAGTAATATCATCACGCAAAATGCCATTATGCCCAAGATTATTAGATTTCGTTGACAACGCGGCAGTTGATTCCAAGTCTTTTTTGGCATGCAAAATAAATCCGAATTATGTATGCAAATTATGTATGTGTGTATATAAATGTGTACATATGTATTTATGTACACATGGATGCTAAAAGCAAATTAATTACCCGCCGTAAACTCTTTCTGGCTCGCTCATCGTTGGAGGATAATGTTATAATATGATCGTTTCCCATTTTTAATTTATGATGAGACAGACGAGAAAGAGCCTTATACAATTTGCGATCTTATATGGTATTGAAGTTACAAAAACACCAACAAAAAATCAATGAACGACAACGACGGAGGAGGATGACGTCGCGTAGACTAACTAAACCATGTGGCTGTATATTTCTTTAAATATCTTCACATATTTCAAATAAAATGTAAACTAATGTGGACTATTGGCATAATTCCATTAACTTTTTTATTTTTTTTTTACTGTAGTCGATAAAGTTATCGATAGAAGACTAGAGTTGCATGTGTTGAACGCTATCGAAAGAAAGCGCTGATAATTTACAATTTTAAAATATTACGGTGTTTTTTATTTAGGAGAATAAATACATCGCTAATTCGTTGAATGCAGCAATTGTATTGGATTTCCTTGTATAAAGATACTATGTTAGAGGATCCCAAGGAATGGAGACAATTGAAAGACAAAATAATCTCGAATGTTTCATCCAATTCAATAACTTATCGACAAAATTTTTAAAAATATTTTATTTTGCAATAATGTAATCCTATTTTCCAAATAAAATATCGCTTCCGTTTTGTTATCGATTGATATCTAAATGTTTCTTAAGTTACTCTTACAGTGTAAAGAAAACCGTTAGCCATTTGAAAACATTAATAACGTTCTTTATTTATTTAATGAGCACACGTAAAAATATAAAATTTTATGAAAGCACACAAACAAATTTACCAGTTTCTAGTTATGGGGAATGTGTGTCCTGGCAAATGTCTTAAAATATGTATATATATACAACATTTATATAATGCATACAAGTTCGATATTTTTTATCATTTAGCCGCATAACAGGCGTCACATACGCGCACGGGCTTTCCCGGCTGGCCCTGGGTATTGAGCAGGGGTAGAGTGTGAACCGAGCAGGTATTGCAGAAGATTTCTCCACAACTGCGGCAATGATGTTTTCGACGTGTCAAATTGAATTCCCTCGCACAAGAGGTGCAATGTGTGGCTATGGAATCAGGTGCCCAAATACCCGGATTGCTAAGCGACTCTGACATTGCTTGCAGCGACTGCGATGATCCGGACATTAGCTGTTGGTGACGTTTTTCCTGGTCCTGCAGTTCTGAAATTTTAAGCTTGCTCATACTTAGCTGAATGCCTAATTCCTCCAAAGTGGTCTGCGCCTCGGACCATTGTGTGCGTGCCTTTTCCAAGTCAAATTTAAGTTTTTCGTTCCTTTGCTTCTCCTCTGTCAGCTCTTTGGAGCAGCTTTGGTAGTTTACCAATTTGTCTCTTAACTTTTGCTCTTTTTCTTGCAGCGAGATACGCCATTCCCTTTCAATACGCGTTTCGGCTTCGGCTCGAGCAGCACGCTCCTCGCAAGCAGTAACTTGGGTGGAAAGAGTTTGGGATGTAGTCTTTAATATCTCCCCCAGGTTGGTTTTGTCATGCGTGTGTCTGTTGGAAAAATAATAAAATTTGGAGATAAATTTCAACAATAAAAAAATCTTATTTAAACTGTTAAAAACTAGCCCCAGCTAGGAATTATCATGTCTGTCTGATGGTGATCATAGGTGCTAACCTATGATTGTATTATGATTATGATTGTATTTGTCTTTAAACTTAAAGATCGCTGACCCCAGGTATTAAATAGTTAAGTAGTTTTATTCGCTTTTAGTGTAAATAGACAGTTAATAAATAGTCCTCAAATAGGTTTTATTTTTTTTCCTAACCCTCGAAAATAGGATGATATATAGAAAGCCGTATCTTACTTTTTCTCTAATTGTTCAATTGTACTAGACATATCTTCCTTTTGGCACTCCAATTTGTTCATTAGCTCCGTTTTGTGAGTAAGCGAGGCATTGCAGTCCTGTCAATTAGATAGAACAAAAAGACTTTTGTATGTCTCCGCATAAAAAGATACAGTAACGTAATTAGTTAGTACCAATTGAAAGACTTGAGTTTTGATACGATTTATTTTGTTATGACTTGTTATTACGTTAGTAGCATGAAAGTATGTTAAGTATGTTATTATGTGTTTGTATGTATATACATATATGTATTCCCTTAACGCATTAAGATTCAGTTACATACAAACATACAATAGTTATTGTAATTTTATTAGTATTCCACTAGAATGCATTATTTTATTTTTGGGTTACAGCTAAAGCGGATTTATACAGTTAAAACAGAAAGTTAAATTTAATCATTGTTAAGCAGGCGCTGAGGAAGGCTAAGGGAAGGGGTAACAATTTTCTCAAAACTGTCAACAATTTAAAAGTAAATGCCTTTCCATGTTATAACATAATAATCTCTGGCCTACCATAGTGTAAAGGCATATTTAATATATATAAATATATAGGTAGTATATATATTTAGTAATATTTGACAGGAGGAGAAAGGCAAATACTATGACATAATATTTGGAAATAAGTATAAACTACTTGTACTACGCGATAATCCCTATAATTTGTAACGAAAATCGATTGACTGAACTATGCACATTTTATATATTATTGTATACATGTAGTTTCTGTGTACGAAACGAGCGACTTAAGAATCAGCAATATCCGGTTCTGGCAGCTCTCTGGACAAAACGTAATCGCTGCGGGAAACATCTACGCCTCCGCCTCCTCCCTTAAAGTGCTGGGTGACTGCAGCTGCTGCCTCGGCTAGTTCATCGTTTAGAGATTTGGCCGATGTCGGGGTTTTCAACTCTTTGGAGTCCGCTTCCGTCTCTGCATCCAACTCCTGGCGCTGTCCAGCGACTGCACTTGAAGGTGATTTGCGATAGTTGTTTGGATTAAAGGGTGGAATACCCTCCATCTTCAAGTGCATTCGTTTCATTGGCGGCCCAGTGTCGTATTTGTGCTTCTTGGTGAGAGCCTCGAACTTTTCCAGATTCTGTTGACGCCTGGTGTTAGGGGATCTATCCCCACCTCCGGCTGAGGTATGTGGTTGCTGGTGATGCTGCTCGACGAGCTTTGACTCATATTTCTTTTCTAGCGATTGTAAAATGTTACCAATTTGTGAGGCTTTCGTTTGTAGACGAGAGACCATCTCGCCCTTCTGTGTGAGTTCATCTTCACATTCCTAGTTGAATTTCAAACGGTTTGTTGGATTAAGACCAAATTATTTGGGTTTCACAAATTTTTGTTACAAAATGAACAACCGAAGTCAAAAAAGGGCAAAGAAAGAAACTAATAATTAGGGATGACTAACGACCAGATGACCAGATGAGAATGTGGGCAGATGAGTTTTGTTATGTATGTGAAGAAGTGTTCTGTACGTACCTGAAGTTTGCGATACATCTCAAGATTGATCTGTTTGATGTCGTCCAGTTGGCGGCGCAGTGATACAATTGTGTCCTGCTTGTCGTGAATATCCTTCTCCAATAGTTTCATAGCCATATCCGATTCAGCCTTCAGGGATACCTGGAGCTTGAGCTCTTTTTCGAGTTCCGATGATCTTTTACGTTCTTCCGTTAGCTCAGTAGATTCCACATTTTTTTCACTGCTCTGAGAACCATTGTCCGAGTTCTGTGATGTTGGTTGGCTGGATTGACGCATAGCCTGATTCTCAGCCTGAAGGGCCAACAAACTATTTCGCGCAATGGCTAGATCCTCCTTCATCAGCGCATTAGTGGTGGTCAATGACTCAACTTTGGCCTGCAAATTGCCAACAGTGGCGCTGTAATTTGTGTAAAAGTCAGTTGTTGAGCCGAGCGAATCTGTCTTTTGTTATCGCACATACTTTAGATGTCTATTTAGCTCCTCGATGTAGTTTTTTTGATCGAGGACCGCTATCATATTACCCTGTCCAGTGGAGTCTAGCAAAGCTGGTGCATTATTGCCACTGGCATTGCCATCATCGGCGACATCAGCATTGCGGGAGCTAGAGCGAAGATAGAGTGAGAAATCGATAACACCCTGCTGGGAATCCAAATCCTCTTCCTTGACACATAGGTTGCAATCAATCACATTTAGGCCAACCAGAATGCCCATTATAACGACGATCTGAAGATTGAGGATGGGGAGAGAATTATAGCCGCTTAGTGAATTTTGGCATATTGCAACGCACCTCGTCACTCATCATGAGAGCATGTGGCTCATAGTAATCATACAGAGAGTCTTCCCGATGCTCAATCAAAGACTGTAGATAGTCAGATAGCTTCTTTTGCATTAGAGCAATGCGTAACCAAGCCCGGGCCCGTCCAATGTGCGTGCGCACTGTAGGTAAATCCCTCACACTAGCGGTAATGTCCTGCGCCTCGGGGCAATAGGTTTCTACACTCTGCAGCAAGTCCCAGAGTTCCTTGCGGGGTCCAAGTAGGCCTTTTTTGGTTCGCAAACCATGACCCAGCACATGCTCAATGACAATGAAGAAATGCTGTAACGGCAAATGGTCCGAGTCCAGCATGCGACCATATCGTAAGGACTGCTCCAGCAGCTCCTTGACGACCAGCTTGCAGATGTTCACCAAATTACTTCGCTCGATCTCGGCAGTGTCGCGTGCTGCAAGAGGAAAGGTCGTGACCACGAAGGATGAAATTCACATATCCACACCCATGTATCCCAGTTCTTAGGGTAAGTACGTGCGATTGCGTGCTAAGTCTATGTGATTTCAGTTGACTACATCTACGATTAAGATTAAGAGTTTTGCTTCAAACTAATGACATTTGAATAAAGTAATGAACATTTATGTACTCTTCTCGTTGCTCTTTTTTCTAGCACCCGGTGGCTGTCCCATGTACAGCATTGATTTATCCACTCTGGAGGTACCGAATGATTTTCAGAACGAGTTGACGCTGCAATCTATGCTGAACTCTGAACTTCATCAGTATCGAAATAAATTGAATCAAAATGCTAAAATCAATGTCCGATCCGCCTTTACGTCCCCCCTGGAGCATAGAGACGGGGTATCGAAATTTAAAAGTATCGGCATTGATAATACGGTCCCCTCAGAGGAGGAAGAAACAAAATCCATACCAGCACAGACGCCGAAATTCTCTCGCAGCACAAATGAAGAATCGAGATTTCTCGGAACGAATCTATTCGGTAATTATCCAAAAAAATGCTTCTCTACAGAGGACTTAG
Source organism: Drosophila nebulosa (assembly GCA_024703675.1). Lineage (NCBI taxonomy): Eukaryota > Metazoa > Arthropoda > Insecta > Diptera > Drosophilidae > Drosophila > Drosophila nebulosa. The sequence goes on along the minus strand of JANFPS010000004.1, from coordinate 10,168,804 downwards.
CCCTAATGTCGGCACGCAAGGACTTCGAGAGCCTAATACCAAAGGCATATCCCCGATGCCTGCTCAGCGACAGCGTGGTCTACATGCTGATGAAGTACTTTAACACAGTCAACCAAATCGTCAAGCACAAGGGCGACGGCGAAACAAGGCGTTGGCTGCAGCGCGCCTACTACGATGCCTTGGGAAGCTATCTACGACACTATCTATTGCCAGTGGCCCAGTTGTCGTACTACGCTGGCCGTCTCAAGCTGTGCACCGTAGAGCGACTTGTGGCCCTTTATCGGCAGTGTAAGATAGTGCTCAATACCAATGGGAACGGTTGGCGCACACCACTTGCGGACATCCTGGGACAATTGCAGAGCACCCATATTAGTCCCATCAAGATTGAGGCCTGTAAGAGCAGTGAGAATGACGCTGCGAGCTGTACGCTACTCGACCAAAGCTATGTTTCCAAAGAGGCGGATATTACGGTAGATCAGATGATTGTAACACTGCCGCATCTGGAGTCAGTGGATGGCAGTGGGTTTCTTGGGAATATTTTTATACCTTTTCGTCAGCGACGCATCTATAATCTGCAGTCACCCAATTCGGCGTTCATTCTGGTGAAATTCTTTAAGATCGTGACCAATTGCCATCGGTTTCAGGGACTGAGTCAACGGACATATAACCTTAAACTACGCAATTGGATACGCGAGAACTTGGAGGTGCATTACAAGGATGAAATATTTTATCCCGGACTGGGAGGTATTTTGCAAATCTACGAGACTCTTACCTGCCCAAAAAAAAGCAAGGATTCAAATGGGACTGAAGGGCAGGAGTCACTGATGGGTGGTGAGGAAGATTCCAAGGATTATCAAATGAGCCCTGATGAAATGAACATTGAAGGTGAAAAATGTGCTGGCAATTCTCGTGGCAAGAAAATTATTCAGAGCCGCAAGCAGAGTCGTTCGCCCAAACAGAGCAAGAAACACATAGAAAACGAAGTTATGCGCCAGGATCCAATATTAGGGAAGACAAAAATAAGGAACGATGACGAAGATTGTATTGAATGCGACGATGAAAGGTATGTGGCCTATGTGGCGGCCTTTCTTGCTGTTCTTTTGCTACTCCTTTTGCTGCTCATTTGTCTATGCATGCGAAGGTCGTCCAAAGATCGTAATCAACGGGTAAAAGCAGCAAAAGCGGCGAAGCCGGAAGAAAAGCCACCAGAAAAAGAAGAAGAAATACCGCCACCTTATACTCCCCCACCACAAAAAAATAAGGGCTGCTGGAATTCAATGTTTAAAAAGAAAGACGAAAAGCAAGGAAAAGAAAAAAAAAAGAAACATCGTGAAAAGCAGCCAAAAGGCATGGCTTTACTAGATAACCGAAATGATTACTATACCCGTCCATTAGGATTTTCGGATTCAATTTCCCGTAAGACAGATAGGATCAGATCTGATGCGGAGCACATTGACTCATTATCATCGACTTCGTCACTGGGCTGCCAATTCCCGAGAAAGTGCATCCCCATTAAATTGACTCGAGAGAAACATGACGAATACTATACGACATCGGAGAAGACGCACTCCAACTCCCAAGCTAAACAAAAGGAAAAAAAGCGACAGCGTTACGTTGCCTTATCCGATGAAACCCAAGATCGTTTTATAGCTAAACCTCACGGTATTTCGGAAGACCAGTCATCGCCTGGTAGAAGAACATCTTCGCCAAAGAAATTAGTAGACCAAAAGCGTTCTAAATCAAAACATCGACTGGCCTCAGAAGGGGAAAGTAAGTCAAAGAAACGAAGACATGACGAAGAAGCAAAAATTCAAACAGAAAAAAAACCACTTCGAGAAGAATGTGAAGAGTATAAGAAACGCAAACAAAAGGAGGAGCTTGACCGACTCAAAGAGAGCGAGGTAAGTCACGATTTGTAAAAAAATGACATATAAATCCTATCCTATCCTAAATTCTATCTGTTGATAGGCGAAAGTTTATGAAAGCGAGGACAAAACAAAAGAAGAGGAGTTACCCAAGAAGAGGGGCAACAAAACCAAAACCGAAGGTAAATCGAATTACTATTCACCAGATCGAGCTAAAGGTGGCAGCACTGTAAGCAAATTCTTTAAATATTTCGAAAAATAATCTATTGTTATACCATTCTCTCCTCAGTCAAAAAACTCTCTTAGTTGGGAAACAACTTTTGATGACGATAGTTCCTGACGCACACAACATTCATTTTACTTGTTTAGTTCCCTACTTATTTTTGCACTATATTTTGTTAATATTAATATTGATTGAACAACTAAAAGTTTCGTAAAGCCAAAGCATGCTAAACCAAAAAAAATCTATAAGAACAAACTACACAAACTCACGATACACAGCCAGAAGATAGCTATCCAAGTAACTAGACGATGATGGTTTAGAATGATGGTCTTTGTAAGCCTAATTCACCCTGAGAATAGAAAGAGGTTATGACGACCAAATTTAAAAAGATATTTTCACGATTGCATGAACAGTTGAAAGTAAATGTGCGTTAAGAGGAGCTCTATTGCTTGTTCGTGATCTATATTGGTCATAACAAGCTTTCGCCGCTATCTTCTGTCTATGTACCATGACAGAAATCAGAACAAAAGTTTAACGAAACGAAATGCTTGCAAAATAATGGGGCAAGAAGCAACCTACAGAGATGCGACCACTCAGCAAGTGTGCCGCCTATAAGGCCGACATTCTTGTGCTGCGACGCATGTGCATTCGAGCGGGAGGCTGAACCGGAGCCTACAATGTCGCCAAGACGACGACCGATAAGATATTCAATTGCCATAATACCGTTATCCTCAAGTGCTCCACCGACACTGGCCGCTGTTAGCCCGGAGAAGCGTTTACTGTGGTTGCTCCCGGTGCCGCTACTACAGCTGCCATTGTTGCGATTTGAATTTCCACTGCCGCCAGAAGACTTGATGCTTATAGCTTCAGCTGCACCGCCGCCAATGGTATGAGGACCGCCTGGTACATCAATATCCTGCAGTTCCTTAAGGCACAGCCATTCGCCATCAACGGAAACACGAAAGTTGCACAGATAAATGGTGTCCTGAACGCCCCCAGCCAGTTCTTCGCTTGTGTTGGCGTGGGACGCTTTCGGCAAGGCAATTGTGTTGCTATTGTTGCTTTTTTGTTGCTGTTGTTGTTGCTGCTGTTGGTGTGCTAACTTCTGCGTTGCCGTGGGTGGATTATGACCCTTCTGTGACTTTATTGTAGCTGTGGTCGCCACCGCTGCCCGAGTCGTGGTGTTAGTTGTTGCAGCTAACTTCGTGCCTTTGCCGACTTGTTGTTGCACACTTTGCGGCGCTTTTTTGCCTCCTGCTGCAGCTGCTGATGACGTCGTCGTCGCCGTTGTCGTTGATGCCACAGACGTTTTATTGAGGCTCCTCAAAGGTCTGGAACTGCTGGCACTTGCAGCCGTTGTTGTTGTTGTTGCTGATGATGGCAATGACTTAATACGTCCACTGGCCACAATGTTATTATTGTGCTGAGATAATTTTGTCTTTTTCGAATCCTCGACAAGTCCACGCATTTTCCGATTTTCTTCCAGGTAACTGCAGCCCCTGCATATGTGCGTAGGTGACATTTAAAAATAGATATATGTATACATTTTTATAGTAGGTCAGTCGACCGAACTCTGACGACAATAAAACAAATTCTCGTTGCCTCTATACCTTTAATGTAATGGCGATTTTGTGTGTCCTCCAGATCGAACCAATTATTACAATAAAATGTGACTAATACACAAATTTCCCTGCTGTACAATAAACTATTCTGTTATCCTGCTATATGAGAGTTGAGTAAGACTGAGGCGAAATTTGTGTATTGATTTATCAAGCATGTTGTGGATTCATTGCAAAGCTCGTTTCAAAAGCTTTCGTTAAGGGTGTTCGTGAGGACTGCTTTCAACTTTTTCCGCCAATACGCGACGCGTCAATTCATAACATAAGCTATAGAGAGTAAAAAAAGGTTTCAAAAACCTTTCAAAAAAAAAACAATATCTAATTCTTGACAATTTAAAACACATAAAGGAATACTATGTATATGTGAGGTGACTTTTTGAATTCTCTATTAATAAATAGCTTAATGCAAATCAAATATAAAATTATGAAATAATTCCTACTGTTATTTATGAAATACTTAAAGTTTTTAATGTTATTTTTACGCATTTAAAACACTTGTAACTAACTAGCTAGATTTTTGTAGCTAACCCATTAAACAAATACATTTTAAATATATATTTACATACACCCAAATCTGAAAATACCTCAAGGAAATAAGTATATGTATGTGCATAAAAAGGTTTGTCGGTATCTTTATGAAAACAAATCGCACATTTATTTTTGCTACACACAATTTATGATAAGAGCCTACAATATATTTTTTTGCAAAGTTCTTTCGTCACAATTTGTAGTACCATACAAGTTCTAAAATTCACGTTTGTAAGTAAAACTGAATATATAAATAAATTTGTGAGGGCAACAATTCAAAAATAGACGTTTGCGTTTTTTTAAGGTATTTAAGATTGTTTATTATATAGTATGCTTCGATTCGGCCGTGTTCTCATGGAATATATAAGGGTTGATCAATTAGTAACCTGATAGGGGAATGTACTTAAGGTTGGACACTTAAAAAAACAGCAGAAAGAAAGGACGTGACTTGATTAGGTTATTTTATGTCCTTTGAAGATTTCCAGTGGTGCAAAACACTTTTAAAACTCCTGATTTTTCACTGCAGTCTCTACAAATTTACTAAGTGTTCCAAAATAAGGCAAATCCATGTTAAGCCACCTTTTAGGGTGTTCTCTAAGACTTTGTTTATCTTTTTCATGGCAATAAAAATGGGAGCATAGAAATGTGAAGTGGTATCAAAAGTTTGTCACTACAAAAACAAATCTTTAAACGAACCGAGGGCACACTTTGCAAGTGTTTAAGCCTGCCGACATCCTAATACTAAACTCCCTGTTCATTTTGAAAGTTATTTGTTAATAATTGTTTAAATAACAAATAATTTGCTTTTAAAGAAGTAATATTTAGAATCCATCTTAATCATTTGGTTTGTTTCAGATTATGGATAGTAGATATTAGTACAGATCTTACCACACTCGTGTAATTCAAATATTATAAAAACTCATTCCTAGATGTTTTAAAGCATTGAAACGAATTTTTGAATGTGAGTAAATTTTTAGTGCACTTACTGCTTTTCCTTCGTTTGGCCTTAACGGTAGTAGATGGTAGATTTGGTTGAGATTGTGTAAATTGAGCAACAGGAGTGGTAGTGGGCGTAGGAATTTCTGGATACGGGTATGTTGTGGTTCCATCAATTACTTCTGCAGCAGCAGCGTTTGAGAATTGCGTTGAGATTTGATTGAGTATATTTGAGGAGATACTCTCTGTACGGCGGAAGGTGTTGCGGAGGCGGCTGAAGGAAGAGCTGCCAATGGGCGTAAGCGTTGGAGTCGTTGGGGGCGTTGTATTATGCGATGATCCCTGGGTCTCTTCACTGTGCGTACGCACCAGCAAGCCATCTGTGCTCATTTTGCTTAAATAATAGCATTCACTTGCACACGCGATCGCACTCAAACGAATTTAAATTCCACCAAATAAACAAAGGACACGCAACGAAAAAAATACAAAACAGCTGTTGCATGCAGGCAGTGTTGCCATTTCAGCATTTTAATGCCATATTTCCAAAAGAAAATGCTAAAAAACATTTCTCCAAAAATATCTCGCTAAAATAAGCTAGATAAAGTTATATTGTTTGTTTTTTTTTTTGGCTTTAAAAAATTTGTAAAACACGGTCAAGTTTATGCTTCGCTTTCGTCGATATTTTTAAGGATTGTCGGTGTGTTTGGTATTTTACGGTTTCGATTATAAATTTCGATAACAAGCTGAGCATGTTGAAACTGTGGAAAACAACAGTTTTAGAATAAAATAAATCACTTGTCACATTGTGACAATCGATTACTTGTTGGTTTCCCGCCAAAAACATTACAAACTTTAGAATTTTTCTCTTGTTTTCTTTTTTGCAAATTGATTGGTTAAAATGGATGCAGAGATAAAGCAACAGTTTGACGAAATGGGCGTGGAGCCCACTGAGGCGGTGCTGGACAAATGCATAGAACTGGCAATAACATACAATGTGAACGATGCCACAGAATTTGTCGAGCAATGGATGGCCTTTAGTTTGTCCCATCTGCACGGAGATGAGCCGTCGCCTGAGAATCTTTCCGAGTTTGAGCGCAAAGTTTTGCAGTTAAGGCGTGACAAGGTAGGCTCACGGCAAAACACGCAAAAGAGCAGATCCAATCAGCCCACTCCAGCACTGAAATCCGGCTCCGTCATCGACGCCAGCTCTTTGGCTACATATGGGGTCATTGAAGATGAATCTATGCTGGTACTTAATGACTATATTGCCGAAAGTGGAGTTGACTCCGCAACGATGCACACACCAAAGGCTAAAAAGGATTCCTTACGCTCCACTGGTCTCAAGAGTGGGGGTCTATTTAGTCCCGCCAGCTACACACCGCAATCGGCCAAACGAACGCCGGCATCAACGGACACAGTGGTGGGACGTCCGGGTGATATTGTGGACACATTTGGCCATCCAAAGCTTATTTCCGGCTCTTCATGGCATGCCCAGTTGGAGCACGCCGTGCCTGTGGTCCAGAGACTTCTGCACAACGATTCCCCATTGACAGTGGGAAATTTGAGGTACATGCACGATTTACTTGGCGAAAAATGCAATGAATTGCACGATCGATTCTTGGATATTGGCGAAGGGTTGGTCGAGAAGAAATTGGGAGCTGAAGGAGCAGCTGAATGCAACTGGTATCCGCAAGACAGGCACACGCTAGAAGCATTGCATATGCTTCATGCAGTGGGTATGGTGCATTCAGAGGATGACGGCCCCCTGGATCCGCACTCAGCCCTGCTGGCAGTCTTAGATGCAGATGAGAACAACTTTCTCACCTTAAATTTTTCTCGCATTAAGTCGGCATCTATTTTTCCGGGTCAGGTGGTACTTATGAAAGGATTTATACCCAAAGGCAATACTTTCGTCGTGGAGGAAATCTATACGGAACGTAAGCTGACGCCACCTTCGCCGCTGAAGCTGGACCGGGAACTGCAGTTCGTCGTAGCCGCGGGACCATTCACACATAGCACCAACTTATTTTACGACCCACTGCACGATCTTCTTAAGTACCTCAAGGATCACAGACCTGATGTACTTTTGCTCACTGGTCCATTTCTTGAGGCGGAACACAAGATGGTCGCAGAGCTGGCCGAAACCTTTGAATCCTTCTTTGAAAAAATGATAGTTGGCCTAATGGAGGTAGTCGGCTGTCACACCCAGATACTAATGGTTAGTAGCCAAAAGGATGCCATGACCCACTCTGTGTATCCAACGCCTCCACCGGCGCTGTGCAGAACTTATGCGAACTTGCACTTGCTACCTGATCCTTCAATTGTCGATCTGGACGGTATTACAGTGGGCGTGACCTCAACCGATATTGTGGACCATCTCCTGAGCCATGAATTTGCTGTTAACGCTGGCGAGCGATTGCATCGCGCCATTAATCATCTGTTTAATCAGGGTTCCTTCTACCCTATGTATCCGCCGGGCGATGAGAATATGTGTTACGATTCCCAGCTAGCCCAGAAGCATGCCCAACTCAAGCAATTGCCAAATATTCTAATACTTCCGAGCAATCAACGGCATTTTATACGTTTGGTCAGCGAGTGTTTGGTTATCAATCCAGGACGTTTGAATCACCCAAATGGCGGCACCTTTGCTCGATTCCTGGTGACACCTACAGCTCCAACAGCTAACGCAAAGACGGTGAACATGTTTAATAGTGCTGCGTGTCAAATCCAACGTATCTGAGCGGACTTACAAAAAAATTATTATCAAAATATTGAGGAGGAATCTTAATGTATTAGAGACGTTCTTATATACATAAAATACTTTTATTGTTATCAAATAAATGTAAGTAAATACATCGTGGATAATTATCCACTCGGTAATTTCAGATGAATACTGTTTTCTTGAATAAAAAATCGTTTCTTTGCCAAATTCCATTAACTGGAATCGCTCTATATGGGATGATAATAACGCTAACAAATGTATCATTGTTAATTTTCTAACTAAACGTCCAGTTTATAGGCAGATTCCAGAAATAGATCTCAAGCTAATTTTATAGAAATATTTTGTGTAGAGAAGCAAATTGTAGGATTTTTATTCGTCGTTGTAGCCTGTTGAATTATGTAGCTTATGCAGTAATTTCTATTGTTAAAATAAGTGTTAAAGCATTTATTAATTTATGTTTACATAATAATAGTTTACAGCTAACAGTAGGAAATGATATCTAAATGTATTTATATACTCGCTATACTGTACGCTTGATGTAATTTAATTGTTTATGTGTATTTACCTTTCTGTATGTCTATGCACGCACAATAATTATACAAATGTATTATAGTATTCCACACTATGTCGAACTCAATTCGTTATCAAGTGAAGGAGGATCGCAAAATAACTAAATTGTTAAATGAAACTCCAATTGTATATTTGAACTATACAAACCAAAATACTGTTTCTGTATCTGAATCTGCATGCTATGTATGATGTGTTGTTGCCCTATAAAGACAATTCAATCAGATCCAAACCGATCCGATCCATAAACTGACCGAACTGGCGGCCCATGTTGTGTGTAGTAAGTAACTATGTGCCACTCTTCTTTTTGTTTTAAGTATGTCCTCGCACTGGCCCTGGCCCTCTGCTCGATGATCTAAAACCGCGATCACCACCATCGATGTCATTTGGAGCTGCTACTACGACCGCTTGCAATGGCCGGCGGCCGTCCAACAACTCGGCGCTGCCCGGGCTGCGTTCAGTTGTTGGGCTCCTGCTTGTATTGTTATTGTCGATTGCTCACACCCTCGGGATTATGAACACCGCCTGCGCCGCCGCCGCCAGCCAAGCTATGCTCCATGTTCTTCACAATCACATAATTGGTGATGTGGTTTATGGCCTCATCCTGCAGTCGCTCGGGCCAGCGTCTCATGTACGATTTGATGAAATCACTAAAAGTGTCCACCTTATCGGGTGTGCTCTTGTGGGCATCGACAATGTTCTTTACAATGTCAACAAACTTATCATAATCTTCGTGGGATTTCTTAATCTTATTATAGTTGGGTACACCGCCATTGGTGTTGCCTCCGGGTCCGCCAGAACTGGCGCCCGCAGCATTCATTTGCTGTTCCATATTACTGTCCGCTAGGCGAGCGGAAGCAGCAGCAGCCACTGCCGCAACAGCGGCCGATGAGGCCATAAAGTTATCCACACTGCCCGCATTGGGTGGCGGCTGGGAGTGGTCCATAAAATGGCGATGCATGCCGTACTCCGTTCTGTAGAGTTAATCCGGATTAGATTTATAAGTAATAAAAATGATAATTAAGGGACTCACTTGTAGAACCCCTCCGTGTTGTTACTATTGAATTCTTGCTGAGACATTGGATTTTTCCAAACTGGTGATTCTGATGTGGATGGTAGGCTGCTGGCACTCGATGAGCTCATACGCTTGTCTCTGCAAAAAGATCGGGATGAGCGATAAATGAAGATAGAAAGGATTACAAAATTTAATTATTAGTGAATACGCACTTGTAACCCGTATGAGATGCCAGACTCTTGAACACATCATCCACTTGACTGTAAAACTTCCAGGTGCTAATTATACCTGTGGTCTCTAGTGTTTTTTGTTCCTGTCGATAACGTTGCGTCAGATTATTGACTTTAAAATGCACCTCCAATGCGGTTACAGGTACACCAAGCGAAGTTAACTGCTTGGCCATAGCCACATAAAGATGGCCATTGCGTTTAATAGTGCGCAACTCATAGGCGCAAACTTTCCATAGTTTAATTAGTTCCAATACACCACTATCCTCCCATTGTCGACGCTTTTTGTTGAATTTTTCATACTATATGGTGGTGGGGTGCAGAAATTGTACTGTATTAGGAATGAACCCTTAAGATTGAACGATTGCAGATATGATACTTACAGGCATTTCACATGGGTCTCACTGGCGACAAATGGGTTTGCCCAACAACGTTTGTCTGCCGTTTAGAGCAGAACATGGAGCGTTTTATTTAGCATAGATTGGAGAACATTTTTGCACCCAACATCCGCACACCTAGAATTGTTAAACATGAATAGGTTAATACTTTCCTTTTGTAGCCTTAAATTTAAGATTAAATATGCGAGACGTACTACGATACTACTTGGACCCAAAACATATGTCGGCTTAGCTAATTAGACATAAAAGTTTATTATATTATATTGTATATATTATTTCCCTTTAGGCAATACTAACAAAGTTGTAAAATTGTGCAAATTATAAAAATTTAATTATCTCATCAATAATTTAAAAATACAAATTAAACCCTTTTTCCAATTGCGGTTTCCTTTCTAGTTCTCAAAAATCAAAAAGACACCTAGTCTAAACGCGCCGAACAATTTCTGACTTTTTAGGAAATGAATCTCATAGTTTTAATGATTTGTTGGACTCCTCTTTATTATAATCAGATTCCGTGTAAATGCCGTTCCACTCCCATATGGATCGGAAATATATTAAAATTATTATAAAATGTTCCATAGTTAAGTACAATTTAATTACAATTTCGGATGGTTAAACATCATTAAGCCGGCACACACACACATACATTAACGAATTGTGAATCGTTAAACAAAATGCTAATACAAAAATCTATCTCTGGCAAATGCGCCTTCGACCCCTTAGTAGCAGCGACAGCGGTAGCGGAAAAAAGCGAAGTTAACGCGACGTTGGCTAAAATCGTACTGAAGCGGTAATTCAAGTGTACAACAGAGTTCCACCTTTGGGGCAAAAAGAAGATGCTCCATCAACGAGAACAACAACAGGCAGTCGACAGCCAGAGCACAGCAGCGTAGGGCAGAACAAACGTGAAGAGACGTGGAGAGGAGATGAGCTGTGTAGATGGTTACTTTTCTTCAATACACACACACACACACACACACACAGACGTACAACTTTTTCCCTTTTGCAGAGATACACACAAACACACACATACACTCATGCGCGCAGGTACATACTTTTCCTTGCAATTATAATAAAAGGCAAATTATTGTTTGTTTGCAATGGTTGCGGCTGCGGCAATAACTACAACCATAACTCAGACATATAAATACGAAACGTAATAATAAGTCAAATAATTAAACTTGAAAAACGATTCAAGAGGGAAAAGAAACACACGCAAAAAACACAGTTCTTCTGTTCACTCGCCTACCGATACACCGATATATTAAATTATCGATAGATGTAGATATCTGTATATCATGGATGAGTAGCTAAAAAATGGCTAAAAATTTTGATTCGATATTTTACTTTTCCGCGGAATATATAAAAAGGCTTACGTATAATATTTATTTTATTTTTTGTTTATTAATTATGAATTTCTGAAAAAGGCCAAGCACTTACTGCAAGACAATTTCTATAGGTGTGGAACGATGAAATTGAAACTGAAACAAGCTGACAACCGGCTCGAAAAACTGAAAGTACGTTGAAAATTTAAAGAATACTTACCAACGGCGGTGGTTAGGAAAATGAAAATATTTATATGAAAATGTGCAGTCACGGGCTAGCCACGCCCACCCCACCACTGGTCACTGATTTATGCTCAGGTCTAGCTGAGTTTTTGAGGCCTGGCCATGTAATTTATCTTATGTAGCTTCTCCCACCTTCTTCTCTATACAAACTCCAACAGCCAGCTTCAGCTCGTTAAGAGCAAAGCAAAAGCAACAAAGCAAACGCATTATCATCATCATCAGTACATACCCCTCCTCCATCTTCATTCCATAACCATCCCTCTGCGCAACTGCTTTTGTTGGAGCTCACACACAGCTACACAAACACACACATTGATACACGCCGGTCATCATCATTAGGTTTGGTTTGAGCTCCGGCAGCGGCAGCTCCAAATGTGAACGTCATTAGCGAGCGTCGGGCACAGGCAGCAACAGCGCCGGCAGCCCCCAAATGCGAACGTCATTAGCGTCGAGCTAAATAACAAAAAATGATAATGATAATGTTGCTGCGGCTTTGGGTAATCATCATTAAATTGCACATCAGCATCGTCGTAGCGTTGCCTCAACACACGGAAGCCAAAAACAAAGTCACCCACACATACAAAATACAAACAACAAGGTCACCAGTATCATTCAAATTGATGTATCTCCATATACATACATATTTTTACAATATTTGTCTGCAGCTTGGGTGCTACCAACTATACTGTTCTGAGCCTACTTCAATATCCATTTTATGCATAACCGAAATCTTTTCAGCTGTTGTACCGCTCGTGAATTTTTTTTCGTAACTCACTGATTTAAAAAAATTATTAAAGTCAACATTGGGTGCAGAGGAAAAATGCTTCTTTCCTTTGAGTACAATATATATAAATCTTTAGCATAATAATTTGTAATTGTAACAATATAGAGAGATAAGGAATATATGGTACATTTCTACGTGAATGAATTCTTTATTTAGTAGGCGAAGACTTTTTAAACGTTGTCATCAGTTTCTTTTTTTAATGAATATATTTATCTACAGTACATCTAAGAAGAGCGGTAGTTATTAGTTTTAGAAAAATTTATTTATTAAAAGAATATAATGGTATGCTCTGAAGAATACTATACACAGAAATTCACCTTACTCCTTGCCCACAGTAGTATTACATGCTAATTGTATCTTAGATCGAAATTCGTATACCTAAGGTGACCTAGTTTATAGTCAGTTATTTTGGCACTATTTCCGTTAAGGCCTTACTCTTTTAACACCAATGATTTTTTCTATTCGGCAATTAAACTAAAGGGTGATCCTGATATATGTTCCTCCCCCCATTTTGCTACCAAAAGGTAAGCTCCAGATTCGCTTACACGATAGACTACACGATATACATTGCTTCCCAAATGTTTTACAAAAACCTCATCACAGGGATGTCCTTTTGGTCCAAGGATTCCCACAAAGAGCATGTTGTGCCCAGCTTGACTGGCATCCACAGTGAATTCGTTGCGTTCCACAAGATTGATGTGACTTAGACCCAGTCCACGACTCTGAACTTTGCTGGCATCCGACTGAAAGTCCGCCAGCTTGCAGTTGGCAAGATTTGTTCCCTCTCCAATGACCACGATGATAAGTGGCGATCTGGGCAGGGGAACGGAATTGCATTTAACATGGACCTTATAAAGGCCTGCTCCCATATTAAGATTGCTGTCAATCTGGAAACGTTCCGGATCCAACTGTTGCTGATGCACTGGCACTGCCTGACCACTGGGTCCCTCCAGACGAACATCGAAATTGCCCTTCACTCCATTCCGTTTAATAATAAAATTTAACGTGGAGTCAACACGCACGGCGCCATTGGGAAAGTGCATCAATTGCACCTTGCTCGGATCGGTCAGTTCGGGTGCTATGTAGACGTGTGGCGGCTCAGAGGGATATGCATCTGTAGAGATGGCGTAGGGAGCCATAGTAATGGTAATGGAGATGGAGTGCGTGTATATAAATAGACATTTCCATGTTTACTTCCTCATTGGCGATCGGCCATTTACTCACCCGCCTCGGGCGTACGCTGGTACCGCCCAAAAATTCCATCTTTCTCCGGATCCGGAATGCCCGAGGAGATGGAGGAAGATACACTCCCTGTCGCATTTGTATTTAAACGTATCTCCTGCGACAGTTTAAACATGCCAACATAAAACAAATCCCCTTCTCGCCACAATCACTTTTATCACTTCTTAAATATTTTTCCAAAATTCTTTCACAACACAAAAATAATGATGGATAGACACCGTAACACACTGTTGCTGATCCTTATTCTCGTGGCACTGAATCGAGTTGCGGGTGTGTTCAGCTCTCTTTTCTACAGATATAGATTTCCATAGCAAACAGAAAATGGGAAAATGTATATTTATGTATGTATATGTATATGTGTGTGTTGGGCAATATTTTCAATATTCTCCTCTACAGTTTGTCTTCTCGATGCGCGCCAAAAGTTATAGTTGGCGTCCAAATGTAAATGCTTGTGATGCTTGTTAATGGGCACACTGCCAATATTGTATATTCAAGTAGTAGTACTAGAGAAAGCTTTGAAAATGGACAGATACAAATTTAACCAAATAGTTATACATATTTAAAATTCATTTAATAAGTCTCACAACACTTTTAGGCAACCTTTGCATTTTTTTTTTGGGAATAGGATTTTTAAATTAAGTTGGATCTCAGCATATTTAAAAGTTTAAAAGTCAAGCGGTGGTATTTTTTTACGCCACAAACGAAATGTTTATAAATTGATTTTACCTTGAGGTAAATAAAATTTGAAATATAATGAATTTGAAAAGTTGTATCTATTATTTGGAGAAGAATCGGGGATCTCGTAGAAGATGCATTCAGGCATTGACCTTAATATCATGGCCATTTTGTACATTATGATAGAGATGAGGATAGACAACCATATCTGTATTGGTCAGATTTCCGGACTCATAGAGGGTTGAGAAAACCTAGGAAAGAAGAAAAATGAAAATAATTGACGTTGAAGACTTTAGAAGTCTAAATATTTTATGTACGTTTTCAGTAATCTTCATGGTCCGTATGGCTTCAGTGCGCATTTGAAGCCAGGTGTGACGCAAACGCTCCTCAGCCTCCGATATAAAACCGGGCGTCCAGTTCTCCTGTAATCGATTGAAATGCATGCGGTTCTTTTCCCGCACAGCTCGTGGCAACATTGTGGATAGACGCTTGCGAACTTCCCGCTTGGGGCGACCGTTTAGCATTTGCATTTGCTTGGCTTTCTTCTCCTCAATCTGGATGCGCATTTTGCGGGCTAGATCTTCGCGTTTCTTACTGGCCGCTGTTTCGGCAAAAATGGATACCTGATTAGTCTGGCCATAGAAGCGGGTATAGTAATTGATCTTAGCCGGGTCTGGTGGTGGCATGATGCGCCTAAAATTGCCCATATGACTTTCCTCCCAGGCAATTTGTTGGGTCAGCGAATCGATCTCTGGATCACCAGTGGCTCCATCATTTGGATTTGGAAAAGCCTCAACCCTAGATGTACCGGTCAAAAGACGAGGTCGTTGCAACCTGGAAAAATTAAGAAAAATAAGTTGAGGTGCACAAAGAACGTAGAAGGTCATCCTACGTCTCGCCCTTGGTCTTTAGCAACCGCTGTTTCACCCGTTTACGATCCTCGCGCATAATCTGCTTCTTATCCGCCAGCACTGTGCTCACCAGGGTCAGTGTATCGCGTATTAATGGTCGCTTGACCTCACGATCGACCTGCTCGTTGGTGTGAAAGCTGGGCGAATGATTAACCTCCAGGATATAGGGTTTCAGCTTCCAATCCACCAGTATATCAAAACCCAGTATCTCGAAGCAGGCCTGGATCTTGTCATGGCCTGGAAAGCAGGCATGGTAGTTATGCTTCAGCACTGGCCACGCACTGAGAACCGTCTTAATGATTACATCGTCCACATTGCTCCAAAACTCTTCTACATTGTAGCTATGACGCCTCATCCAATTGTTAATGGCACTCAACTTTCTCTTGCTTCCACAGTCGTCGTTGTCGCACATCTCATACTGGGAGTTCCGCTTGTTTACCGAATAGTTGGTGAGATGCATGTACAGATCGTTGGCATTTCCAGGCGTAGGCTCCACATACTTATTGGTGGCAAAGCGAGCCAGGCCCTCATTGTACACGAAAATACGCAGGGGATCCACCGAGGTGATGAGCGTGTATACTCTCAAGTCGAACTTATAGCCATCAATAAGTAAAGGCTACGAAAAATAAGATGGTATATGCAACCAAGGGTAATAATCGCTACGAGTCACTCATATATACCCACTCGATGTATGTAGGTCTGACAGATAAGACGTTCATGTGCGCCAATGGATTTTAAATCATTCGTCAACCAAATGCCGCGTCCCTGAGCCCCCGAGTCCGGCTTCAGGATAAAGGTGCGCCTGTGAATTAGGGCATAATTCATGGCGTCGCCATAGCTACAAAATGGAGAGCGCCATATAGCAATAACGTTTCAATTGAGATCTGCACTTACTCCGCCGGGAGCATCCAGGTCTTCGGAAAGATCTTGTAATCGTGTGGATAAAACTTTTGCATGCGATTAAGGTTTCGCGATAGCAGATCCTTGCGACAAATCTCAATCATGCCCGGAAAATGGTTGATCTGCTGAAAACGTTTCATGTTTTTAAACAGTTCCACGCCTGGAAAAGAATCGGACCAAAGAATATTCCACAACTTGGACTCTTTCACCAGCTTGTAGCCGAGAGCTTTCGATATTTTGCCAATCATAGCGTACCGGGAATTGGATACACAAATTGTGCTCTTGGTGTCGCTGTGCAGGTCAAGGATACACTTGAGCGTATAACTAAATATATAAAACTAATTACAAATTCACCTAATTGAGCGTTCTTCGTCATGCATCGAGGCGCCATCTTGTCGGCCGAGACAGGCCACACGAAAGCATTTCTGGTTGAGCTGTATAAATCCCTCCAGCTTTGCCTCCGTATCTGAGGTGGCCACTTTCACAGGACTGGAACTTGCCGCTTGGCCATCCTTGGTGCGGTAATCGTCATCGGATTGGTGGGTCATCTTCTTTTTAACCTTCAACTTTTTGGAACGACAGCAAGGTGGGGACATCTGAGTAAAGGGGATTTTAGATGTTGGCGAACTAGCCCATTCCTCATCGGAGGCCGGATTGGGACGCCGCTCGCTGAGCGCCATATCAATAATACGAGTCACTCTCGAACGTTGCTCTCGATCTTTGCGTATCTTCTCCTTCGAAAAATGACGTAGCTCTTGGATTCGTTTATAAAACTTGGAATTTTTTAAATTCATTTCTCAAAAGCGCTCTTTAATAAAAAACAAATATAATTGGCCCAAGGTAAAACTCGAAATATCAACAAAGGTCAATGGGAAGAGACTGGAAATATTCTCAAATATAACAAGGAACGGTATTTGTTTGTATTGTGTTGCAAAAGGGGGAAAGAGCCTTAACTGTAATGACGTTAGAGTCAATACGAATCAGTACTGAAAATCTCACATTCATTCTCTCTGATCTTAACGCATCAAGCATTCTATAGTTTTTAATGTTAGTTTGTGCTATCTTTTCCAATGCACAATTGACTTTTTCTTTGTTCATTCGTCGTAATTGTCATACTTCATTGATAACTTATAAATGTTAACCGATTTGCACGAATCTTCAGTAAAACACAATAGACATATCAATAATAAAGGAATGTAATGTAAAAATACGTATATAAAAACACAATAAAACAATTTGTGTAGATTACAAAAATAATATAAAAGTATCAATAAAAGTCAATGCTTGGAGCTACTCAAAATTCGATTTGAAATGACTTGAAACAGTTTACAACTTCTTGCATCGAAGGTCTCTCTTGTGGATCGAGGGCGGTGCAATTTAGTCCAGCCTCTATGGCCCGCAAACAATTTTCCAACTCCTTGCCTATGGGTTTTACCAGATGCTTATCGAGAAGCTCCAGGCACTGTGGTTGAGACTCCAGCCAAATTTGTTTAACATAACTCAACAAATCTGGATGCTCGCGATCTGTTACCAAGTGTCCCGTGAACACCTCAAGCAGCACAATGCCAAAACTATAGATATCAACACCAGTGCTCAGTTGTTTGGAACTAAGAAATTCTGGTGGCAAATAAACGCGAGTGCCGAACAATTGCTTCACTTGCATTACAGCATTGATGCTTTTCGGACCTTCGCGGGCCAGGCCAAAATCGCCAATTTTCGGTTGTAGACACTGATCAAGCAAAATATTTGCTGGTTTAATATCGCCATGTATAAGGGGAGTGCTGCGAGCCGTATGCAAAAAGTAGATACCTCTGAAAAAAAGTAATAAAAATAAAAGTAAAACAATTAGTCCGTGATCCAAATATTCGCAATTCTTAACCAAAAGATTTCTTAAACAGAATTTGTATTGGAATTTCAAAGCTATTATACTGCTGTTTGCGTGCAAAAAAATTTATTAATATATTTGCATAATTAGCATTAGTTCTTGATGACTCAATTTGGCAGTGTAATGAATATTGAATCACGTATACAGAATCAAATTAAAGATTAAAGCTTTGTTTTATATGCAAAATTTAAAATTCTTACTTGGCTGTGCCGAGACATATGCTGAGACGCTGCTGCCATGTCATGGGTGTCATCGATTGCCTAAATCTGGGGGCTTTTAGCCTATACTCCAAGGAGCCGCCCTTCATCAGCTGATATACCAGACATGGGTGTTCGCCATTAATGCTATACCCGTATAGAGCTAAAACATTGTCATGTCGAATGGTATTCAAGTACTTGAGCTCATTGTAGCTCTGCTGCAGCTCTATTTTGTTCTTATCAATATTGGGATGACGATAGTTCATTCTCTTTATGGCCACATCAAGTTGCTTCCACTCGCCCTTGTACACTTCTCCAAATCCACCATGACCTAGACGATTCTCTGTCGCCCAGTCCCCGGTGGCTGTTACTAGCTCCATATAGTCAATTTTTAATAAAGATTCCGCCGCCCGCTGCACTGTGCTGAGATGAATATTACCCAGAGATTCCAAACTAACACTCGGATCTGTGGTTGAATTTGAGGTGTTATTATTGGAGTTACTAACACCCGAGGATGAGGGATACGGAGGCCCGTTTACGATTTTAGCGCTTGAACTTGGCGGAGCACGCAACTCGCTAATTGTGGGCGTGCTGCGTGGAATGTATTTATGCAAATTCTCGCTAACATAGTCCTTAATCAAACGCATGGCATTGTGTAGCTTCATTCTGTAAATTAAATTGAAACTTATGAGTGTCAGCAATACTATTTGACTGGCTCATACTTCTTAAAAAGAGCAAATAAACTTTGCACTGTGTGATTGTATTGGCCACCCCAAATAATGAGAAACTCATTGGTCGGTGATTTGCCACGTCTTTGTTGTTGTCGAATCTGCTCTATTTGTCCCGGATACAGTTTGACAAAATTGGCCATCTGTTCCCAGACATCCAGTGTGTCCAGGTGGTGGCATAGCTCCAGGGCTACTGCAACAGGTAACAAGCGAATGGGCAGAGTGTCATCTACCGCATTTTGATTAGATCTTGCCTGAGACGAAGACTGAGATGCCACTGTTGAAGTTGTAGTCGGCGTTTGCGTCTGAATTGTTGCAGCTTGTGCTTCGGCTGTTGCTGCAGTGCTCATTTTGTGGAAATTTGATTATTGCTGCTGATTCATACAGAAATAGCGTCAATTACACACCATGCACATTACAAGTTAATGCACCAGTTTTTTCAATAATTTTTGAATGTGTTCTCAATTAATCTGTAAGTATCGGATTAACTTTTCACATAAAAGATTATCTTTAGTAAGTATTTAGTTGATTAACTTGTCGTATTACTTTCTCTTTAGTGCAATTCCAATTACTTCTCATCTTAAATTCAACCAGCTGTCCAGTGGTTTGACTTGATAGTGCAACAGGGCTGCATAAGCGATTTCAAGTTCGATGACCCAAAAACAATTTGGTAACACTAAGGTATATTGTACAGTTAACCATCTCTGGTCATACTGAACTAAATAGTCACGGACTGAAGACCATTTTGTTACCATTTCGTTGGAATTAATTATTAATACGACTTGTATTGTATAAACACGCTAATTACACTTAAAAATCGTCAGATAAGGCTTCAAACTGGCGGAGAAAAAAGTTCAAATGGCTTTATGCCAAACGTCAGTGGTAAGTCAAAAACAAAATGCTCAAAAAAAAGCCAAATAACGAAAAGCACCAACAGCCTACTTTGCGTAGTTCAACAAGCCAAGGTAGAAAAAAAGAGAAATGTTTAAACATGCTGTTGGCATATGTTAAGGCAAGGAGTATTTGTTCCTGCGGCGTTTCCAAATAAAAGTGAAAGTTTCGCCTGAGCATGAGCAGCATAACTTGCCGCAGCACGGCGACATCAAGTCTGTTGCATGTGTGAGCGGTGTGTCCATCTCTTTCTATCTCTCTGTCTCTCTATCTTTGTGTGTGAGTGTTTGTTGCGTTTATTGGTATTGTTGTTACTTATTTTTGGTGTCACTTGCATTCTTTGACCCCCTCCACCACCCACAAAGAAAGAGCCGTCCGTCTTGTTTTAGCATACCAACGAAACGAATGTGTGATGTATTTTACAATCTCATGGACATGCCCACCTTATCTGCTGCTGATAGTAAATGGCTCGTAGTCCCGAACTAACCCGAAATAGTCACAGCATCTATGATAATAACAAACTGAATAACATATTGCCGGGTCGAGTTTTTACTGTATGTGTATATAAATGTTCCTCTCGTGTCGATGATTGCTAGTTGGTTGTTTGGTTATACTTATTTCAGTATATACTTTTTTGTAGCTGAAGGTCTACCATGCCGTGATAGAAGATGTCATCTCGAATGTGCGAGATGCATTCCTGGATGAGGGCGTCGACGAGCAGGTGCTGCAGGAAATGAAACAAATTTGGCGCAATAAGTTAATGGCAAGCAAGGCTGTTGAGTTGAACCACGAGCCGAGCGAAAGCGGTCCACATCCACCGCCAATAGTGGCCAATAATCCAAAGGTAAGCAAGGTGTGCCATCGTTGCCATCGTCATTGTATGTCTGTTCTTGTGTATGTGTGTGTATGTCTATTGCATACTTGTTTGTAACTCTATGTAACTAAGATAATTGATGCTTTATTTTCAAATGCCTACAACACAACAACAACAACTACAATTAATGCGCCGCTTTACTTCTTATCTGCATTCCATACAACCACCAAAACATTCTATCTCTACACATCTCATTGCATAAAATTGCAACTTTAGAGCAACAAGGTAAATGGCATAGTAAAAGTCACCAATTTGCCATACTAATCGTTATATTTGGGTTACCCCATACATAGGCCGCCAATGCCAAAGCTAAAAAAGCTGCCGCAGCTGCAGCTACATCCCAACAGAATAACGCTAGCGGAACTAGCAGCAGCGTGGGCGGCGGTGTTTCCACAATAGCCCACACAGATAGCAAAATTATAGCTAAACCACCAGCCTCTTCATCTATGGGCAGCGGGCCAAAGAACGGTTTGGTTGCAATCAAACAGGAAGTCACATCACAGAATCCGCCACCGCTGCATCCAACTGCGGGAGCACTACTACAAAAACAGCAGCAGCAGGCAGCTGGCTCTGGGGGTCAGGCGCCTATACCAATTGTTGCCTCGCTGGATCCCAACCGGATCATGCCCGTAAATGTAAGAGAACACTATTATATAATATCTTTAAGCTAATATATGACTAATTCACACAGATTACGCTACCATCGCCACCAGGATCCGCCAGTACGGATTCTCGTGTGTTGACTATACAAGTGCCAGCATCTGCATTGCAGGAGAATCAATTGACCCAAATACTGACAGCACACCTGATATCATCGATTATGACGTTGCCAACCACACTAGCATCGTCTGTGCTACAGCAACATGTAAACGCCGCCCTTAGTAATGCCAATCATCAGAGTAAGTGCAATCTCTTCTTATTACCAACTTATTGTTCTATAACCCGTTCAATCCTTATCATTAGAGAGCCTGGCTGCCGCCAAACAGTTGGATGGCGCCTTAGATTCATCGGAGGAGGATGAAAGCGAGGAGAGTGATGATAACATCGATAACGATGATGATGATGATCTGGACAAAGACGATGATGAAGATGTCGAGCATGAGGATGCTGCCGAAGAAGAGCCATTAAACAGTGAGGACGATGTTACCGATGAGGATTCAGCCGAGATGTTTGACACAGAAAATGTGATCGTTTGTCAATATGATAAGGTAAACACAATAGAAACAATTTCCAGATTTCAAATGTTTCAACATTGTTTAATACTTGCAGATCACTCGCTCACGCAATAAATGGAAATTTTATCTCAAAGACGGCATTATGAACATGCGTGGAAAGGATTACGTATTTCAGAAATCGAACGGCGATGCTGAATGGTAAGGAGTTTACACCCGTGCCCGTGACAAGATATACATGAAAAGACATTTAAACAAAGGAGCCTCATTTAAAAAGTAGTTCCATACACCCATTTATGGAGCGCGACCAAAACGGAGCAGAGCATGGAATTCTGGCAATGTATCTTATTTTTAGTTTTCAACTGATACTAAAAAGTAGCTCAAAACCCCACACACACCCACACAGATATATAAGATTTACGTTTCGTTTTCATCTATATCTCTATTATGTGTATATTGTATTTATATATAAATAGTGCCGCATATTTTTGTCAATAAATTGGACTATTTGTCAAGATTATTACCAAACTTTTGTGAGAATTCATTCCACCTAATTTTCCGCTCCAAAGTTTGTAGGTCCATTTTCCCTATCAAACATGATTTATGAATAACTGTTCCCAAATGATTTGACGAACATTTTTATGACTATCTCTAAAATTTAAACATTTTTGCTGTTACTGTCGAACGGAAGGAAGTGGAACTATTGCTGTCAAAAAAAAATAAAAGTACTGGTGTTTGTCCAACTAATTCTAGCCACTGTATGCATTTCATATTAATATATATTTACCGGTTGTTGTAGTTGTTAAGGAGTACAGCATTTTACAAATAAACACTTTCAACAGCATAGCTAATTGTTTTTGTTTTTAGTTTATACTCTGTATTAGTATTTAGTAGATTTTCACTTTTCATTTGTTTTTTTAATGTATTAGTTATTTACTTCAATTTACATGCACTTAAAAACGAAGGGGCTCTCTGGGTGGGCGGTCTGGCAATCCTACTTCTTCTTTATACGTGTAAATATTTTTTACAATCTAAGAGTAATGACTAAAAGTGTGTTGTTATCGGTTCAGAAAAGGGGCTCTAAGGGGCTGTGTTTTGTTGCATAACAAAGTTATTGATTGGATAATTGGATTTATTTAAGGAGTTTGGGTGCAAGTCGAGATTTGTGGCAAAACTATATATATGTATATGTGTGTATAATAAAATTGACAATTTATACAAAAATAAGAAATTGTTAGCAATGCAAATGAAATCAGGAAAAACATGAGTTCAATAAGATTTAAAACAACGATTTTATATGCAGCAGAACTTGGCGATTCGCGACCTTACTATGGATCAACTCCAAAGATGATTCAACATTTTAGCTCTATTTGGTTGTGCCTGCAAACAAATTCGTGCTAAGCACCGAGATGAAGGATATACATACATATATATTATTTATATTGTTAAGTGTGTGTCTATCTGTTCATTGTAAAACAAGCCTTGCACATATACACTTAAATATATATATATAAATCTACATACATAAAGGTGTAAATTATCATCTGCCTAACTAAACATTAAGTTGTTAATAGTGCTATATTGATTTCCTTAACCATTTTTACTCGATGCAACATCCGTTGCAGAGCATCCTGGCCAAGAGCCTGTGTCGAGTACCAAACTGGTGAATCGGGTACACAGGAGCGTTCCGGTTGCAGATAGAAGACATCATTACGTGTTTTTACGCTCTCAGGACTGCAAAACAAAGTATAAAAGGATTGAATAAATATATGTAAAGAATTCTCAATGCCAGTCAATTTATTTACCATTTGGAAAGATAAAACTCATAAAGTCTCACCGGACACCTTAGTGGATTCTCCTCATTTTCCTGCTGTTCATAGACCTTTTTCTTACGCGGATTGGCATCTGTTTAATACGAAAATTTATGTATAAATAGAAATAATATTCCCTCAAATAAACTTACCGAGACCCGCCTGTGGTGGATAGAATCGTAAAAGGACATTCCGAGTACCTGGTACCTTGGAGTTTTGTGATGAGCGTTTCCAGTGTTTCATTATGTGTGAGAAACTTAGTTGCATATGCTCTTCAACGGTCTGTAAAATGATTATTGATTAACATTTTTAAATTACAGCTAAGTCAAAAAAAAAAAACATACGGTTAGGTTAAAGTGTTTTGTGTTGAAGAACATCAGTGTACTGAGCAAAACATGCGGTGAATGGGCGCCAAGTTGCTTACATTCCCACAGATGCTCCTCCTCCACGCGGGTAACAATATATTCTAATTAATTGAAAACAAATTAGTTGTGAAGAAGGTCATGTGGCAAGAACAGAGCTGGCAGCTTACGTGAATCATTATATAGAACGGAGAACTTGCGAGCTACCTCATCGAGGCATTCCGTAAATCGTTCATAGTATGGATCATAGAAGATATTATCAATCCGGCCATTTACGTAAAGGTATTGCTGGATACCTGAAAACGTTATTAATCGAAACTCAATTTTTTAGAATGAGAAATGTGAAAGACGTATCTTACCCAACACCAAATAGTATATGGTATCCGGAGCATATTCTGTGCCATTTGGCTTGCGCACTTCCTTGACAAACAGGCAAAGCGAATAATTCAATTCGTCTGCCGTCATTTGAAGCAGTTCCGTCTTGAAGGGTCGCCGACGCATTGAACTCTTCTCGATATCCGCATTCTTTGTCATAACCCACTGCTTCCAGGCGTTCACACCGAATGTATACTTAAGGAACATCTGAGCATCGGGCTTCTCCTGCGGCTGTTGGGCCTGCTGCGACTGTTGCTGCAGGGCTGAATGATCCAAATCCCCGGGTCGTTGCCTCTTTACCGGAGAACGGTTGTTACGGGCGGGTGACTCAAGGATGGCGCTACGTTTACGACCACGTGGAGAACTGTAAAAGAAACCAATATAAAGAGATTGAGAGAGGGTTGAGACTTATTTCCTTTCGAAAAAATTACCGCTGAGAGGCATCCAGCATGTGATGTTGTTGATCTAAATGATGGACACTCATTTGGGCCATGGAATCATGCCCCATTGGCGACTGATTACTAATCGTATTAGCTGTCATGGTGGATTCGAGGTCCACTGTCGTCGTCTGATGATGATTATCGTAATCGCCGGTGGCCATTTTGAGAGCTATTTGGAGCATGTCGTCACCATAAGGATTATGGCCCGCCGCACTAACATCGACCACTTGCTGGTGTTGCTGCTGCTGGTTAACCGCATCGAGGCTATTTTGATACTGCAGGGTCACTAGACCCGGGTCAGGTTTGATTTCATTGTCTGAATCCGAGTCCGAGTCATGCTTCTCCTCAGCCACCATTTCGGCCATCATAAGCAGTTCCGCCTCCAGCGGATCCTCGGGCATCTTATCTTGGATCTTTTTAATCTCTTTCAATATGCCCTGCGATGTATTACGTGTGGTGGGTATAAATATTGGCACTGGTATGGGCAACGGAATGGGTACGGGTACAGGAAACGGTGCCGAATACATGTACATTGGCTGCGGCACAAAAATCGGAACTGGCACTGGGATCAGCACTTTGTTGGAGTAGTCCTTTTCAGTCTGGGTAACACAATCTCGCACTGACGGTTGGCACTGTTCGCCCTGATTGACGGTCATGGGTTTACAGCTGATATTGACGTTGCGCACAGCCTTTGGATAAGGCGGCACAGTGATGATTTTCGTTTCCGTAACGGTATTTGTTCCGAAATCGTTGCCAGTTATGGTACTTCTTCGACCACCTGCCAGAGCCGAGCCTGGCAATGGCGGTGGCGAGGGTGATCGGGCCACATTGTAGTCCACGTGCTTGCGTGGCCTGCCACGACCCAACGCAGTCGTCGTCGATGGGGTTACCGACATGACCAGCGGCGGAGGCGAATCTAATTTGCGGCCTCGTTTGCGTCGCACTGTTAGGTTGCCAATGCGGGCTTCGGTCTCACCGCTAGCCAGTGATTGAACAGTTGATATAACCGGGACCACAGTTCCTCCAGCTCCAGATTTCTTGTTGCTGCCAGCAGCCGAATTATGTTTGCCACCCTGCCAGGAATTAAAGAGCACATTTTAGTTATTATGTAATGACTGTAACCAATTGACATGCTCAAAAAAAATATATATATATCTGAATTTTTGTAGCAATTGAATTTCAAAGTGTTTGTCATAAATTTAAACATTTCCACTGAGTCTACTAAGAGAGCCTAAACTACGTTTACTTGAAACTCACCGTCTGATGTAGCTTAAGTTTCACACGCTTGGGTAAGCCAGTAGGAAATGGTGCTGCATTCTTATTACCCCCCCGCGTGGAGGCCGTACCGGATGAAGACTGTTGGGATTTGCTACTGCCACTGCTGGTGCTGGGCAAGTCGCTATCTAGCGTAAGGGGAGCACGGGCGAATTGATTTTGGAACTGCATCACACACTGATATGTACAGAAATTGCGCATTGAGGCATCCGACATGGTTAGATGGTATTGCGGGGTGCTAAAGTTGCTGCAGTTGTCGCATTTGGTCACAGTCCGTGCGGAAATGTTGCAGCTAACACCATGCATGGTCAGACAATTAATAGAGCAGGTGAGTGTCTCCTGGTCGCCTTGCTGCTGATAGATCATATCAAAATTATATTTCTTCACCTTGCACCACTGGCAGGAGACTATATGACGATTGACAATGATGTACACGTTGATGCAGATGCGTGAACAGAACATTTTGGGGGCCTGCTGCTGGTCATAGTAGATGGTGTAGGCATCGGCGCTCTTGCGCTCAAAATACTTGGAGCACATGGCACAAGGATCGGCATTTACATTGCTCACAAACTTAAAGGCTGAGAAGCAGGGATTTGAGCAGAAATAGTGCTCCTTGTCCTCCAGCAGCATTTCCACACGCACGGGCTTTTCGTGATTGCACACGCCACACATGTCGGTGCGTAATTTCTTCTTTGGATTGCACATGCTGTCGTATCTTCGCAAACAGGCCTGCGAGCAGAAGTCTTTAAATTGATCCTTATCCCCCACTGGAGCCAAGAAACCCTCCTGTCCACTGCTGATGTCCTTCTGGCAGCAAGAGCATGTCTTTAGGCCCTTCTTAAAGGTATTGAGACAGGCGGCACAGCAGAACTGCCTCACATCGAAACCAAAGCGAACACAGTACTTTCCCAACGCTGTTGAGCTCACCTCCTGCTTGCAGGTCTCGCAGTTGGCGCCAATTGTGCGCTGATAGCTGCCCAGGCATACCTCGTTGCAGAAGTCCATAGTCTCCCAAACTAGTTGCTTGTCGTTCATTGTGATCTCCGAGTTACAGTCGGAGCAACGGCGGCGGAAACTTTCCATACGGTCCAAACGTGCTGCCTCTGCCTCGGTATTGGTACGGGCCACCACACTGCTGCTGCTCTCGGCCCGTTTGCTGGGCGAACGTATTGTTGTTGCTCCAATGTTCCGCACGCGTATGGAATGCCGTTTAAGTTTAAACTTATCCGGCTCTTCGGCATTTAACAGATTAAAACAATCATCATCGCAAATATAGAAAGATTCCTGTTCCTGACGCAGGAAATACTTGCATTTCTTTTGCTCCTTACACTGCAGACACGTCTTAGTTACGTCTCCAATGCTGCTGCTCTCTGTTTCTTCTCTAACCGGAGCGGCCTCTTCGTCGTCATCTGCCGCTGGTGACGCAGCTGCCTGATTGTCATTGTCACCCACATTTAAAGATTTTAAGGCATTTTGGGGTAACTCTTCAACCAAAAATTTCTTACGCCTTACAAAATATTTGCCGGGTTGTTCAGCAATGAGAGCATCACAGCAGGCTTGATCACATAAATATTCGTAAATGCTAGTTAATGCTGTCTCCTCTGATGTACCTTCTCCACCATCTTCGGTTTCTGCCGCCGGACGCTGCTTGCAACGGAAACCACAATTTTTCTCATTGCCACATTGCCGACACTTTTCTGTCCTGCCCACAATCCAGCTAATTATCGTTTTGCTAGAGCTGGCTCCTTCTTCGCCCGCTCCTGCAGTTGTAGTTGAATCATCTGCTGTCGCCTCATCACCATCTCCATCTGGATCACCATCTGCCTCTGCTGCATCACCAGCTTCATCAGCATCCGGATCCGTATTTTGGGTAGTTGCTGCATGAAATTTAAAACAATCATAAATATAATCAAACAATCAAATAAAATAAAACTGTGCACAGCAATAAATTTAAGTTGGTAAGTTTAAACTATTAGTTTTTCGAAAAAATCGAGTTAGAGATGACCTGATGACTGTCATTTAATACATTTATTCAAATAAAATTCATAATAAATGAAAATGTATAGTCATAAATTGTTATATTCCTTTGGGTCATTCTATATTCTACTTCTGGCTTATAGAAAAGGAAAATGTAAATTGAATCCGAGCTTTAAAATGTGTGCAGTAAATAGAAGACTACATTCAAAGTGTCAGCACTGTAGTTTTAACAGTCTAAGAGGAATTTGTGTCGCAGACGGACAGACGAACGGACGGACGCGGCTATTTAAACTCTTCGTGCTGACCAAGAACATCTTCCGACCAAAATTAATATAACCTTTTTGCAAGGGTTTAAAAATATTTATTCTACGGCACAGCGAATGAAATGGTTTAGTTTCTTTGTTGAGCTTAATGCGCTCACCTGCAGCAGCACTTTCTGGCGTTGCCATCACCGCTTTAGCTCCAGCTTGTGAATCAGCTTGAGCGTCTGCTGGCCAAAAGATTGGAAAGATTGATTGTTTGGCAGATAGAGATAGAAAGAAGACAAATAGTAATTCACTTACCATCTGGTGTTGCAGTTTTTTCCGCCTGTTCAGAATCTGTTGGTGCTGCATCCGACGCGTCAGTGTCTTTATCAGCAGAATCGTTGGTAGCATCTGCCTGATTCGCAGGCGAAGCCACTTTGGAGGCGGCTTCTGCTTGTTCAGCCGCTTCCTCTTCGACGGCAGCTTTTTCAGCATTTTCGCGGGCTAACTCTTTTTCAGCTTCGGTTACTTCTGTTTCGGGATCATCGGGTATGAGACAAACATCTGACTCTTCCGGCTCCAAGACGTTTTCAACGGTTTCTATTAAAATAAATAAAGGCAGTTCTTTGTAAGATTTTTGAAGCCGGATACAAAAAATTCATGACTCCAACTAACCATCGCCATGCTCTGGTTCTGCATCATTCTCGCCTTCAACAGTATCATCTGCTGCAGCATTATCCTCGTCTTCTCTATCCTCTAAGCTGGTATCAACTTCATCTCTGCCCTCAGCATCGAGCGCTGGGGCATCAACATCGGCCTCATGGTGGGAATCTCCTCCCAAGGAATGCATTTCTACATCGTCGGAAGTGGCTGCCACCGCTGCACCGTCAGCTGTCTCCGCAGCAGGTTCTTCATCCACTTCCATTGTGTCATTTGAGGTCGGCGGAGCATCAACTGCATCCTCTCCTTCCACCTGCTCCTGCTGAAGAGTATCTGATTCACCTGTCTCTTCTGGGTTACTTGTTTTTGTATAGTTGGCGTTCTCTTCCTCCTGGGCAGCCACAGGTTCCTCCTCAGTGACTTCCGCATGGTGAGCAGAAGCCGTGTTATCTTGCTGCTCTGTGCTAGCCTCGGCTTCCGTATGTTCACCTGGCTCCTTTTCCGCCGACTTGTCCGTTGCTTCTGTCACTTGTACCGAATCTGTATTTGTCTGCTCTGGTTCGGGTTTGTCTATCTTTCCCTGTGATTGACTCTCATCCACATCTAAGGAACCTTCAGAGATTTGCTCAAAATCATCTTCAACTGCTTCCCCAGCCACCTTCGGCGCTGGCTCGACATTTCCGCCAGCATCTTCGGCTGGGGGAGACGCCGGTGTATCACCCTCCGCCACAATTGCGGCTTGTTCGCCGGAATTTTCAATTTCTTCGTCAAATTTTGGCGTCTCCGTTTCGGGTCTAGCATTGGAATCGGCGCCAAACGAATCTAAGCTGGAAATTTCCTCCATTGTTGGACTATCAAGTTTTCGCCTTAATTTTCGGTAAATTTTGTGCGTTTGTTGGTGTTTTGTTTGTTCTTCCTCCTAGACATGAACTGTGTGGGTAAAAAAAAGCGGAGACATAAGCAAAAAACATCACAACAAAGGTCTATCGGGCTGTTTATCAATGAACAAAGTTATCGATTGTTAGCGACTTGTCGTTATCGCCCCAGGCCAGGGCCTCACACCATTGCCGCCTAAAATGTGTACACACACACTTACTCACACACACACATAATCACACACACACGCATACACTTGGCCACACTGTACCTGCACCATGGTACAGTGAACGAAAAAACAAAACATGCGCCAACAAATGGAAACCCATGCAACAATTTTATGCACACCAACACTTATTTATTTATATGCATTATTCACATACTTTTCTAATGCAACACAGTGGTCAAGACTTGGCAACAGCACCAGAGAGCGCTTCCTTTGCTATAACTTTTAAGAATCGGATTATGGACCGACCACAACTGGCCACAAGGAGAGTAAAGCGCACTGAATGAACAATAACAATTAACTGCCTCTCATTGCTGCGCCATTCAAGCACTTTACTTAAACCACGGCACACACTTTTACTTGCTGCTTGTAACTTTGCCAGCTATTATTATTTTTCTGCACTTTTGCAAAATGCAATTTTGGTCTGATATCTTGGGGCCACTGTACTACACGGCTTTTTATTATAATGAAAATGGCGCAGATAGTGATGCTGGTAAAACTATTTTATAGCTAAATATGAATAAGACAAGTGAGTTGTTGCTATATAAAGCTAAATAGCCACAAAATACATTAAACATATATTTAAATTTTTAAAAGTCTTAAAAAAGATATATAAAATTTGTGAAAAAATAATAAAAACGAGGAAAACTGAAAAATATTACTATATGTATTCATATAGCTATACATAAAATAAAGGTTTTTATTTTATAGAATAGGCACAACATTTTACTCTCCATTAGTTAAAGAAATAGATAAATCTGATACCAAGAAGATAAAAGTATTCGAGAAAATATTGCTTAAATATGATTTTAAAAAACAGAGTTAGCTTTTTTCTCTTGGTATGGCCGCATCTGGGTTTGTCACTAAGAAGTTCTGAAAAAGAGTTGGCAGTCATCATAATTCGAAATGAATTAAAAGTATCGAGTATCGAATATTGCTTAAACAATTTCAATAACGGTATCGTTTGGGGCACATTTAAAATTCATTATTTAATTTTACATTCTCGGATATTTGCGTATATAAGCAATACGTATAATAGTTTATAATAATACTTAATATTTTGTAATTATGCCTTCAGCATCGAGAAGGACATTGGGAAAGTACTTAATGATCTTTGTGAAATGTGGAAACTTTTGGGAATTGCTAAACTTAATGTCATTGGCTTCCTGATACCTTTGCAACAAGTGAACAAGGTCGTTGGGCGATAATGCTTTCGTAACCAGCCAGTGTTGGATCACATAGTTTAAGGCGTAGATTTGTATGTTCATGATACTCGGTTGTTGAGCGAGCTCAGCAGCGTTTTCGAGGATTTTCTAAAAGTTATGACAATTAATCGATTAAAAACGTCGAAATACGGCATATACATATTTACCCCTAAACAAGCGTGCTCCAGCTCGACAATGTTGTGACGAAAGGCTAGATCAAAGGCCGGAAAGATGCCTTCAAGAGGCCATTCCTTTTCCTTAAGCAGGTCGGAAAACTTGACCATAAGTTCGGGCATATTATAGGCACAGGATAAGACGAATATATCACCGATAAATTGTAGCTGGACATTTGGCGAGCTCATCTCAAATGTATAAATAAACTCAAGAAAGATCTCAACGCTTTCCGGGGAGACCCCATTGATTTGTAACACACCGTTCCATTGTTTATTCTGATATATATCCTGCTCCAGTTTTTCAGAAGCGGTTGCCAGAAAAATGCGGTGACAGGGAAATTTTTTATAGCATACGTTTCCGCTCTGGATGTCAGCATCTGCGCAGGTGCTTTGGACATGAACCTCGCAATCGGCGGAGATCCCACTGCGAAAGTATTCGAGGCGGCGCTTTTTGCTTGAACACTGCACCGAATCTATATCCTCTTCATTAAACTCCTCAGGGCTGGGGTCCGGTTCTAGCTCCTGGTGTTCCTCATCCAACCTTGAGATGAATTTGTCTTCAGGCCCATTTTCATCTGCTTCGGATTTCTTACGGTCTTCTTCGGTCGTCAACGGATCTGACATTTCAGCCAAAGTTTCTGATTTGTTATGTAGTACTCAAAATTTTTACAAAAATAAACATAAAATAAAACAAATTGAAATGAATTGCAAACTACGTCGCCTCGACCTGCTGCGAAATAGCAATAAATTACCTAAATCGGATTGTGAGCTCCATGTCTGGTATGTGGACAAAACAAAACGCTGTTGTCGCCAGTTTCACTGTCATCGCATAATGCTTGTATCCGCCTCTAAAGAATTCGAAGACATAATCAATGCTCCAGAATTTGAGCAGAATAAATGTGTGATTGATGTGGATGATGCGTCGCCAGATGCCTACGAGGCGTTGCTTCTCTATATTTACACATATGAAGTGTGCAATGCCATCAATCTGGATATGTACAGCGAACTACTTCATTTGGCTACCAAATATAAGATGTATGACTTCGTCGACTGCTACATTGAAAAATTGGCCAATCAAGATTGGCCCATTGAGACAGTACTGCAAATTTTACATCTGGCCAATAAGCACAGCAGCCCAACCATTATGAATCCTCCAATCCATCCAACTTCAAGTTTTTGATTTTTTTTATTGTTGATAGAAAATTTTACCGATTGCCACCCAAGTGCTGAATGACAACTCTTTCCTTCTGCTACGCGTGGAGGAATTGAAAGCTCTAATCACGATATTGAAAGTCCAGGAGATTGTTCCCGATGATGATTTGTTGAATGCTCTAAAAAAATATCAAGTATCGAACAATTTGCGATACAACAACATGGAGAAATTCCAACAATTTGTCGAAGTAACGCAACTATTCGATGAGGTTCTCTTTGAAGTCGATGGCACGTTGGCCGTAAATCATCCAGAGGTTGAGCAGGACCAAGAAAATGAACTGAAGGACCGGCAGACGTCGTCTGCAAGAGCAAGTAACAATTAAAGAATTTGTTTATTTCTTTTATTCAAAGGTTCATTCAGAGCTGTGAACAAAATCGAGGATTCAGCTTACAGGTAATAAATACTAAGTTTAATTACATATTTATATATAATTTGTAAGTTTAGTTATATATTTTGGTAGTACCCAATGTATTCATCCAGTGGAAACAAACAATCCAACGCAACAATAAAAGGGGAGCAAAAAAATTATATATAGAAAAAGAAAATTAATCAACGATAGTGGAAAGAAAACCTAAATCTAGGATGATGCCGTAGCCATAGGCATGCGGATTTTCAGGGGTGCCATTAGCACATCATCCGAGTCATTGTTGTTGTTGTGATTGCTAGTCAAGCTGCTATTGCTTGGCTGGACACTAAGAAAATCCTCATTATCTAGCATCACATCGTCATCGTCCTCTTTCGTCGCTGCATTCTCTTG
Source organism: Drosophila nebulosa (assembly GCA_024703675.1). Classification (NCBI taxonomy): domain Eukaryota; kingdom Metazoa; phylum Arthropoda; class Insecta; order Diptera; family Drosophilidae; genus Drosophila; species Drosophila nebulosa. The sequence continues at coordinate 10,135,282 of JANFPS010000004.1, read as the reverse complement.
GTCACAAACGTTATCAATGCCATTTGTTTGGCCCACAGATTCATCTGACTGGAAGCCACACTCCTGAGTAGATTTCACATCTGATGGCTCCCGTTTTGGAATCACCATCTTCTTGGCTTCATTTACATTTCTTTTGCTCAGACCCGTTGAGGTAGTGTCAAATTTGCAGACCACAGCAATGCGCAGATTGACAATCAGCGAGAAGAGTTTCACCGCCGAACCAACTTTAAGTTTTAGGTGTTGGGACAGATCGTTGCGTCCCAGCATGAGTAGGGCCCGCCCATCGATGTCCTCCTCGAACATGCTCTTGGCTATCACTTTCGAGTTGAGGGCACGTTCGACATATTCGTAGACATCCCATTTGGTCCAGTAAAGTGGATTGCTCTTAATCTTCTCCAGATCAAAGTCGCAATTTTTCTGCCACAGGCGATAATTGCGTTGGAATTGAGGACCATACTCATTAACGATGGTCTTGGCTATGGCCATGGAGCGAACATCTAGCAGTTTTTCGCCTTTGCCCGTCATTTTCTTAACCTTGGTTTCCGCCTGCGATGTTGTTTTTGGCTCAGTTTTGATAGACGGTTTTGACGGCGGTGGAGCCGGAGGAGATAGCGGTGCCACAGTAACACCGGACTTCGAAGGTTTTTTGTCTGGGGAACGCTTAATATTCTCAGGTGACACCCGTGCTGGTTTCACCGTTTTGGAACGCCACTGTCGCCAATTTTCCGGAGCATAGGGGCAACAGTCGCGCAGGGCATGAACATTGAGATTGAAGCGTTTGGCGTTGCCAAAGCCACGGCAGCCCTCCACATCGCAGGGCATTTGGGATTTGTTCTGTAAGAAACCGGGCGGAGTTTCTAGTTCGTGCGAGGTGGCCTCACACCAGCCAATCGGATGCAGATCCGGGCTATCGTCCTCGAGCCAAAAAAAATACTCCGTAGGCCAGCAATCCATATGAAGCTGAACGCGATAGCCCTTGCGGTTAACCACTGTGCCAGGTCGAATTAGGCAGGGATTGCGCTGATCGACCACCTCCAGTTTCATTCGCGACTGGAACTCCATGGGCAGTCGTGGCTTAAATAGATGAGCAGGAGCGGCAATGCCGCCCGACTCTTTAATATATTCCGCCCAACTGAAGACCACATTCTGATAGTCTGGAGGTACAATTAACTGCTGGCGTCCCTCGTGCCAACCGCAAGGATGTATGTAAGGCGAATTGATATGGACCCAGAAATCGTAGCAGTCATCCCAGCCATCAAAATGAACGCGTATACGCTCGTCTAATATATCCGCCACAGTGGCCACGCAAATCTTGCCCGTATCATTCAGATCCTCTGCCTCAAGATGCATGCCCACACTGAATGCATTTGTCATCGACGGCTGCGGCGACATATTCAAATGGCCAAACAGGTGCCTTGGTGCTGGCTTACCATCGATCTTGACCAGATACCGCGACCAGCTAAAGCGATCCGAGCAATAGCCCTTTGGAGCTTGTAAAACACGGCCAGTGCTGTAGCACCAACCGGGCGGAAAGATATCCATAGAATCAGCATTCACGTAAAAATCATACATGCTGGCATAGCCATCAAAATGAAGCTTCAATCGATAGCCACGCACCTCGACTATGGTGCACACACAGAAAAGCGAACAATTCTCAGGATCGATAGCCTCAACTTTCATGCCCCGCTGAAAGCCATTTGGATTTATGGGAAACGGATTCGAAAACAGATGTATGGGTGCAGCAATATCGTCGCCCTTTTTAGATAGATACTCGCTCCATCGGAACTCTTTCTTTACTTTCTCCTTGGCATGCACGACTTTTCTAACATCAGTTGAAGCAGCCTTAACCACTGCCTCAGAGACTAGTGTGGCTGCTGTTGCTACTGCTGACGCTGAAGCTGAAGTTAAAGACGTTGATGATGATCCTGATCCTGCTGATATTGCCGCTGACAAGCGACTTATCTTGGTCTCCACTTGAGAGTTGTTGCTACCAAAAGGCAGACGTCGTTTTTGTCCTCGTCTCACACAGGAAAGAGAACAGTAGCCTAAAGGAAAAATTCATATTTAAAGATTTCTAAATTTAATATCCAAGTTAGGGCATTCCATTTTGATATGGAAACTCATTACTCACGCGGTGCTAAAAAGTCAGCTGCAGGTCCATGGCAATTGCAGCGCTGACACAAGTAGAGCAGAGGATCGGCAGTAGCTGACGGCCGACGATCTGGACGATCGTAAAGGGAACGTTCAAAATAGTTGGCAGGTCCCTGGCGGGGTTCACATCGCTCATTCAGTTGCAGCAAATTTAGGCGATTTAATTCGAAGCGCAGCGTCGAATTGGGCAATTGTCCTGGCTGCTGACCACGCCAGCGTACCATGGGCAGAGTTTGTAATACGCTTTTTTTCAAGTTATTCAGGATTAGGCTGGGTCTGCCGCCGCCACCGTTACTGGTGACGCTGACGGGGTCATTCGCTTGCTCGTTGACGGTGGGTGCTGGTGCTGATGCAGGCAGGGGAGGTGACGGTACGGTATTCTTATGCTTAGGTTTAATCGAAACGCTTGAGGAAGAACTGGACGAGGGAGACACTTGCTCATCGCAGCGTAATGAACGCTCAAAATCCTCGTTGGACAAGTTTAAAGTCTCCGCTTTTAGAATGCTTATACTCGGCATTGCAGCCGATGGTTCGTCTTTCTTAAATTTCTTTTCACTTGGCACAGAGATCTCTTCTACATCGCTGCTGCTGTTGCTCCTGCTAATGCTGCTCAATGTGCTGGCACTGGCTGAGGAATTCTTGCGCGATGTTATGGGTGTGGCTGTGGGTGTAGGTGTACAATTGGGTGTTGCTGTCGTTGGGTTCAAGGCTGCTGACTTATTTATTATTGCCTTTTGTGGTTTCTCTTCTTGTTTTTTCTGCTCCTGCTCCTGGTCGCTGTCATCGTCGTCTATGGTAATGGTTTCAATTGTCCTTGGCTGCTCAATGACATCCACCTCTTTAGCCATAATGGCAACCGAATGGCGACGTTCACTGCCTGTCAAAGCTTGCTCGGTGCCCACAAAAGATTTAGAACGTTGCAATTTGGGTGGAACATTTTGAGCGGCAACACCAGCTACAACAGCTGGCAAATCCTTCTGAACCTCTGATGGAACAATCGTGGCCTTTTGTACTTTCATTACGGTCAAATTAGGCAATGCATTGGTGGAGCATGCAGGTGCAACAGCATTAGTAGCAAGTGTGTCAGTAACAGCGGAAGTTGGAGCCGGTGGTACAGCCAGAGATGGAGCCGGGGGAGCAGCAGGATTCGTAGCCGGTGGAACAGCAACAGAAGAATTGGAAGCGGCAACTGAAACGGGAGTTGCAGCTAGTGGTGTTATTCCAGGTCCAGGTACAGTATCAGGTGTGGGGTCAGGTTTCGACGTAGTTTTAACAGGCATTGGCTTGATTTTGGGCGGATTATTATTATTATTGTTGTTGCCATGATTTTTACTGTTGCTCAATAGAATGGCATTGGGATTGGCTTTGGCCTGGTTGAATTTCATCCTCAGTTTGTCCACAGCCGCCTTGCTAAGAATAACCGGTGCCCGTGAATTGGTTAACAGCGAGATTTGTCCACTGGGCACTAATGCATTGGATGATCCCTTAGTTGGAATAGAACCAGTTACAAGAGCAGAGGCAGGTGCAGAAACTGAAAAATAATATACACGTACATATAAAAATATAGAATACAGATTAATGAGTCACGTTTGCCCAACTTGAAATATATTTTTCAATCTTTTAAACTATTACTTAAGCCAGGCTCATCATCTTTTCTTTGCTTTTAATTTTCGTTTTTCATTTTTATTTCAGTTTCAATGCAGCTGCAAAAACCTGATCGTCATCATCACGGTCATTGTTGTTGCTGTTGCTGGTGCTTGGCACCCCGCCCGCCTTTAGCATATATTGATAAAAAAAAAATAAACGAAATAATGTAACCGAAATAAAAAAAAATTACACTTTATTAATAAATAATTTGATTTATTTACCAAATAAGCAAGAAAAGCGGGGGAAACCAAACTTAAATCAAAATGCCATCAACAGTTTTCCGTTTTCCAAAACGTTTCTCATTATGAAATGTACAAGAGTAACAAAAACAACAGCAACAACCAGGGCCGGACTGGACAATAAAGTTCACTGACGGGGCCGACCTACTATTATACAAAGGGCAACACTTATGAACATACTTATGTGACGTCAACAATTTTTAGATATAGAGATATTAGATAAGATATTTATCAAAAACTTAAAACATTACTATTTCTTTTTTAAATGAATTTTAATTAAATTTGATTAGGAATACAATTATTATTAAGAAAAGCAGCCGACGTATGTTCTTTGGGATACATGTTCAGATTATCTATATGTAATTGATAAGTTTTTATTGTCTCGGCAAGAAAAACCAGTTTAATCATTAAACAAACTTTTAAGTTGGATCATTTACATGGAATTTGCATCATTTTGCAATCATGTACATATGTATGTATCGTCAGGTGGAAGAAGAAGAATGTGACCGCATTATTTTTACTTTCACTAACCCAAAAATTGTTGTTTCGGCCCCTCAAAATTCAGAATGCGGTCATGACAGCAACGAAAGTAAACTATACATGTAAAAATACAACAATTTCAAAAAGAACAACAACAACGAAATTAATCTATATATATAAGTTTCGTTCCGACGACAGTTCAGGCATTGACACTAGGCATGGAACATGGACACGGAACATAGGAATTACACCTTCAGACACCTTTAATGAAATTAAAAGCAAAGCAACCTAATAACGATCTAAGAAACTATCTGGGATCTAGGCATTATAATTATATAACTTCAGATGCGACTTACCCGTTGTAAGCGTACTCGTTGTCTTAGTCTGGCCGGGATTACCATTCAGCTGCTGCTGCTGCGGTGACTGTGGCTGAACAACTGACGATGCGGCTGCCGAACGTATCAGCATTGGCTGAGCATTTCCCTTGGCCGAAGCACTTATTAATGCTGTTTTGCCATTGGGCGTTAAGATAGCTAATAAATTCGAATTTGACACGTTGCCAGCTGATCCTACTCCAACTCCAGTTGTCACCAATTGTATTAAAGGTGGTGTAGGACCCAAACCCACTGTTGTTGATACTGGCACTGCTCCTGGACTTGGCTTTATGGACAATGGTGGAACCACATTAATTGGCATCAGTTTCGGTTTTATGGCTGCATTGTTGTTGTTAATGTTGTTCTTGTAGGTGCCTATGGTTATATTTGAGGATTTACTGGAACTAGCCGTGGACATGCTTGTAATGGGCACAAAACGCAACTCGTCTTTTGGTATCGACAGACCGCCGCTGGATATGTTATTCATCATTTTAGTGGTTGTCAGTTCCCGCTTCATTTCTCCGTTGGTTGGCAACATTTTGCCCGTTTGCCAATTTCTTCAAGGTTTTTTCAAAAAACTATATTCCGTTTTATCAACTCACAATTCACAAATCGCGTCCTAGTCTCAACTCTATTTAACTGGAGGACACAATATTATTTTGTACGTTGCGCCGTATCAAAGTTTCTGGCATTTTCGGCTTCGTTTTTTAGTGTTTTGGTATTTTTTCAGTTTGCTAACTTTATCTAGATAAAGTTTATTTGCTTTTCAGTTTTTTTCTAAAAACTTTACAGTTTTCGTTAGTTTTAACTTATATCTCGATGAATTTTATTTTTGTAAATCGATTCTTTAAATTTTGGATATTCTTCTTACTTTTAAACTCGTTTGGTATATTTGAATTTATTTTGGTATTTATTAGCTCAGAGAGTTGCCAGATTGGTGTTATCTTAAAAATTGGCAGTTCCGTTTTCTTTCTTTTTAAACCATTTAAAATGCGATGATTATACAAAGACTGAAAATTTTAAGAGAAATTTGTTAGTTATTCAAAATAAAGCTAAAAATTAGAAAGCCCAAATTGAAAAATTATAATCCAAATTCTCATGGCCTACATTTGACTGGCTTGTAACAAACAGGCGGCTGACGACTTACATGTGTTTTTAGAAAAACTTGGTTATTGAGGTGTACCTCAGATTTTTATATATTTTATCTTTATATAAATAAATTAAAAACCTCTATCTATAAATGTAAAACAACACTACTAAACAGGCAAATTTAAGTTGATTTGCAGAAAAACTTTGTAAAGTAATTGCAAAACATTTTGCTCTTGCACAGATAGCCAAAAGCTACTGTTGGCACGCCTTGGTCGGGTTTTAGTTTACTTTTTATGCATTTAATTAATGTATTTATATTTGAAAACATAACATTCAAACCTCCGCAAACGCTTTGGCAAAGGTAATTAGTATTTTCTCTTTTGCCAAATGTGCAAGAAAATACGGGCACACTGGTATTGAATATTGAATTTTGATACCATTTTTAGTTATGCTTTGAATTTTATGATTATTTAGAAATTGGCTATATTTTTACATTCTTTAGAATGAGTTAAATATATGTAACGTTTTTCTTTTTCGCCTTTTGACGACCAGCAAAAAACTTGTATCCAGACACTGCGTTAATGTCAATGTTACGTAGTCTTATGATGCCTCAACGTCAATGCCATTATTACTCTCTTATCTAGGCTGGCCAAAATATAAATTAATTTCTATTTATGTTTTGTTTTTTAATAAGTAAAACAGAGAATTCACTTTTGTTTTTACCTCACGTTTAAAAGTTAAACAGCAGAAACACTCATTCCCAAAATCAAATCAGTAGAAATCGAGTATAAGGGACAGCTCTGGAACTGATAAAAGTGACAAGAGATTAGCCATTGGATGTAAAAATGAGCCAATGATCATATGCTCCTTGTTTTGGATACTAAATTTGGATTCAAATTTAACTCACCTGGCAATGATTAAATCCGTTTTGGCTTTAGTTGTAATTGCGAGGGTGTTTATATGATTGACCCTGCAGTACACACAAGCTGAAACTGTTGTGCACTTTATGGACACAGCCTAACACAAGTACAATTGTAACTGTTTTTTCAAAGTACAGTTAAAACACCGTTTTCATCCACAGCACACTTTATATTTTTGATAAAATACTTAGCAAAATATTTGTTTTCTTTGGACAGCAACTTTTTTGAGAAACTGACATGATATGTTGCAAAAGCATGCGTGTGTATTTTACTCATATACGATCAATTAGGTGGCAACACTGCAATCAGTATTCGGTTATTTTTGAAAAGCAATTATTTTATTGTTCATTTGTTTCCATAAAACCAACTCGAAAGCTTAAATGTATTTGGGTATTTAGCAAAAGGCACTTCAATTGTTCTAAAAACGGATAAAACGTTCTAATGTCAACATTTGTGTTTTACCGTCACCCTTCACAAATTTAAGCCGGAGTATTATTTTAACATAATGCAATGCAATTACTTCCGAAATATATTCTTAAGGTAGCTAAGTGTGGACCACAGTAAGTTTAAAAGACTTTGTTTGAAAAAAAGTAATTTCGTTTAACAAAAGCAAAAAACACAAGTTACTTTTAAATTTGCTCTAGTATTGGGCAATGTGAAAAGATAGCAAATTGGCGATGGAGAAATGTCTTTATATGAGACAATATGAAAAATAAAAACAAAGTATCAACAGGTTGATTATTAAAAACTATTTTATGAATGAATCATTTTGTTGTAATTTTTTGTTTTATTTTATTTCGCTCAGGTCGTGTCGTGACACGCTTTTGCCCCACCGATATTTTATTTCTTCAGTGTTGGGTAGAGAGTGGCAGCAAATAAAAATAGAGCACTGTGTGTGGATATTTAGGAAGAAGCAAAAACAGAATTCAATAAAACCATTGAAAAATTTTTAATTCAAATCAATTTCAATCCAACAAGCATTACCGAAGACCTCATTATGTCCTTTATTAACAATGATGACAGCATTATGCCCATCGACGAAGACCCACAGGGTGAGTGGACAGAAGAAATGAGAGTGGGCGAGGGCGAGGCCAATGCAAATTAAAATGTTATAATTTTCTTTGTTGGCAGTTGTCATCAATGATGATGAAGCATCTACAACTACACATAACATGCCCAATGGACGCTCGATGGATTCGCTGCGCTCCTCATTGACTAATCGTAGCTCAACGCCCGACTCCTCGCATAATTCGCTGGACGCCCTCGAGATGGCCCAAGATGATCGGGAGGAGAAGGCACGGCTAATTACCCAGGTCTTAGAATTGCAAAACACATTGGATGATCTCTCACAGCGCGTGGACTCCGTAAAAGATGAGAATCTCAAATTGCGTTCGGAGAATCAAGTTCTTGGTCAATATATAGAGAATCTTATGTCAGCCTCCTCGGTTTTCCAATCAACCAGTGCAAATGCTACGAAAAAGAAGTAGAAACTCTTTCCTTTTTATGAATACTCTCAATGATGGCCTTGTCAAAATGAAGCACAGACATAACAGGTTGCTCTCCATTCCGTTTTCTAGTTGACTGCATTTTTGTAAAAAAGATAGAAGAAAGACTACTAAGTCTGCTTAAATGATTTTAGTGGTTACCCTCTATAATTTAGCTAAATTAGAATCGGGAGCACCTTTTATAATAATTATTAACGTTCTTAGCTTAATGCTTAAAGTTAAATGTGTTTTGCTGTTCTTCGAATTTGTGCACCATATGATTAATGTTATTATAAGCTTAAAATAGGCATGCATAAGTTAAACATGTACTTTATTTATTTAACCATTCATATATATATAAAATATATAGGTAATTAATAAATCAATATTCAATCCACCGCAATAAACATGGCTTTCGCCTGTTGTGAATGTTAATCCTGTCTGGCAACGCTGTGTCGATTACTATCGAAATTTCAGGAGTGAATAGCTGCCAGCTGTTTGAAGTCTTATAATCGCAATAACAAATATTTAGACAGAGATAGAGCTAAATACCTTCGAATTACAAAACGAAGAAAGCGTGTAACAAATTGTAAATCCTGTGTTCAACATTAATCAAACAAACTAAAGTGGCTGTAAAAACAAGCAAACTAAACGGACGGACAGGTGTCTGCGGATCTGCTTTAAACATTAATTTCTTTGCTGGCCAGGGAAAGAGATAAGTGATTGCGAAATAAATGGGAAAAACAAACACAAATATCATCAAGCAGGTGCGTAAAACGAAAATAACATAAAAGTTAACAACAAGCATTGTGTTCGTTGAAAGGTGTTTGCATTACCCACTTTCAGTGCATTTTAAATTACAAAGCTATACTATGTAGAATGTCTTTGTATGGGAGACTTTCTGCCCTTCCCCCATTTTCATCTTGCCAGTGTTGAGAAATATTCTAAACGTTCGTGCTCCCTCATACTTATACACCCACACACATGCTGATGTTTATATCAAATTGGTTGTTTTTGTTCGTATTATTTTTGTATACATATATTTAAATAATTAAAATATTTACGCCTCTTCTCCCGATGCAATGCAGGCAACATAAAGGAGACCATCGGCCATCGGCCACAAACTCGTATCAGTAAAAGTACGTCAACCTACAATGCGTATGGCAGAGATCGTAGCATCAGCAGTCAACAAAAGCAACGGCTTCTATTAAGAACAATTAAATATGTGCTGACCTCCAGATTGGAGCACTTTCTGCTGCTTCTCTGTGAAGTTGTCTCTTTTCTGTGCAAACTATAAAAACAATATCCATTCGCGCCCCCAATCGCTACACAATTAGAATTATGTCATTCTCGGACTTTGATGCCATCTATGAAGATGAACAACTTGAAGAATTGGAACATTTTCAGGATCAAACAGTGGCGCCTGTGCCCGACCCCATTATCATTCGAGGTGCCGGCAATATGACTGTGTAAGTTGAACAGCGGCAAGAATAAGCTGAGTCGAGTCGGCCTATTCAAATTCAAATGGAAGTAAAGAATAGTCTTACATTTTTAACTTATTTAAATAATGTTGGTATTTAAGTGTTATGAAGATAGTCCAAAATCTCATATAAGAAATTAGATTGCAATAATAGTTATCTTCTGTTTGATATAGGGTATACAGTAGGACACGGGATCAAAAGGTTAAGAACATATTTACAACAGAAATGTTTTGTCAAAGAGGTTAAAAAGCGAACATTAAATTTTTAGACCACCAATACGAGAAGCTGATTAATATCCACTGTGCCTACGAAGAAACTTATTTGCCTAGAAACATTTATATACCCTTCGAAATTCAAATGTAGTTTAGGGGTCAGTCGCCTATTTTGCGTATGCAGGAGAAATATATGTAGATATTTAGGCAAGCGTTTCATTTGTTGTTATTGATAGGGCTTGACCTCGTTTACTTGATGACACGACCCAAAGAGCTGTATGCGTAATCGTACTCTATGCGCTCTATGCGCTCTTGTCATATTGTTAATAATCATTTCTTTACTGGCACTTCCGCAGCTTTGGTCTAAGTAATCGCTTCAACACAGAGTTTCCATGTGGCCTGTTATCACGAGTAGCGCCCGAGGAGTTCAAGGCAACTGTTGGCCGTATCAATGGAGTATTAAAAAAAACCCTGCCCGTTAATGTCAAGTGGCTGTTTTGTGGATGCGTTTGCTGCTGCTGTACGTTGGGCTGCTCCCTCTGGCCGGTCATCTGTCTTAGTAAGCGTGTAAGTACTCCAAAGGCTGAAATCTATATTCCGAGCTATTGTACAATTGTTATTCTCTCTTTGCAGACACAATTAACTTTGGATAAACTATTCGAATGGGAGAATAATCATCTATATCATAAGCTGGGCCTACACTGGCGACTGCATAAGCAACAATGTGATTCCAATTCCATGATGGAGTATGTAATTTTAATTGAATTTATACCCAAAACTCCAATTTATAGGCCCGATTAAAAGGCAAACCAGACGCTTATGGGTATTGGTCCGGACTGGGGCGGGGGGTCATCTTAATGGTAATTGTAAATTAAAACACTAGTTGCTAATAATGTTTGCTTTAGACGTTTACTCTTCGTGCAAAAAAAAAAAAAAAAAACAAAATTGAAAAGAAAACAAACAAATAATACAAAGAAGTAAAAGCCAGATACTAACGTAAACTAACATAACAACAATGGGCATTAAGACTAGTTTAATGCACTCGCAAGTTGTCATTTTAAGCTAGGTATACGTACATTTAGTGCTTAGTCTAAACAAATTTTTGAAAGAAACCTACACATATGTATGTAGTTAGTAAGCGTAATTATTTTTTCGGATATTTAGGGCGGTTTATATACATACATATAGATGTATGCAAATATATATCTATATATATATTGTATATTTTGATTTTAGCTCTATATTGCTAATTTTGTTTTCAATTCATGCAATATTAAATAAATTTCTTGTTAGAAAATTGAATCCGGGAATTTTATTTAACTTACGGGCAGCTGTTTTTAATTCGAAAAATAATATAACATACGCAGTTGAAATATAAGCACCAATTGTATCAATTTCCGGAATTAAGGCTGTGCAAATTGCTGAGATTTAAATCAATAGATTAAAGAGAATATTAATTAAATAACCTTTCTGAAATTAATAAGGACAAGTTGAGAGTAGTATTATAAACCAGGTCATATATACATGTAGTGTTGAAGCACTGGCTAAAAATTTGCTTTTGGTTCTCCCAACACACATGTACTGTTGACTTTCAAATAATGGGTAAGCATTACCTTATTCAGTTTACATTTTGAAAAAGTAATAGTCCCATAATACAATTTTTACTATTTTCAATCATTTCTGACACAAATTTTCTACATCAAGCCTGGCGTATGAAATTATTTTATAAAGCTACAGCCAAGACATCTGATTAACTGTAAGATATATACTCTTGATTCGCTAGAATTAATTTTATTTCCACTAGCAGACCAAACAAAGTTCGCGTAGGATTTTATATATATGTATATATTTGTATGCATATGCATTTATGTATTTTTGTTTGCTGTTTTAATAACTTTTCAGATGAACAAAAAATACGATCTATATTTTTTCAAATACATTATTTGTGGTTAGAAGTTGGTAATGTGTTAAAGCTTATATGATAATCAAGTCTTTTTTTTAACAATGCGGGTCTTTCTCTAGGAATATTCTATTATATAATTTGCTCTTTTAAAAAATTAAAGAATGTGATTGGAATGATTGGGGATTAACAATATTATTATATCATTTGTAATAATACTTAATATTGGGATGGAATAAACACTATTAGACATCGGCATTGACGCCGTCGTCTTCGCTCACAGCTGATGCAGACATTGCCAGCGTGGACATATCCATGTCGCTTTCATTACTGGCATCCAATTGCGCTTCTTCGTCTGGCTCCTCCTCTTCGTCTTCAAACAGAGCCCCGTCGCTATCAGTGCTTTTGGCACCTTTTTCTGTGACGGAATCATGTTCTGGGAGTTCGGTTTCTGCCACATCTGTAAGTATTGTTTTATCAGCGCATGTTGGTCCATTGATTTTAGTGGATTCGCTACTTCCACTTCCGTTAGTTGCCTTGCCAAGCAATTCGTTAGCGGTGCGTAGAAGAGTATCTGTTTGCCTGCGGAGCGCCTGCATTACCAGGGTGTCCTGTCTCATCTGGAATTCGTGCTCCCGGCGCGCAAACTCCCTCTGCTGCTCAAAGAAATCCTCCAACATTTCCTTCTGAGCCTCTCGCATGGCTGCGGCGAGCTGGCTTAGCTCCTTGGTGAAGACTTCGTCCAGTTCCTGTTGATGCTGTTGCTGCATCCGATTGCGTGGCATTTCCTCACTAGTCGGTTTTCGCTCTTCTTCGTCAAAGAGGCCGCCAAGTGTCGTCTTGGGAGTTTCCCCATAATGTGTCGAACTGCGCTGCAGTTTGACAGGAACCGGCGGGCTTTCCTGGGCCAGCCGACGCTTGCGCTGCTGATGCTGTTGGTTCATTAGCTGCGCTTGGCGACTAGTGGAGGCGGCGTAAGGTGGTAAGCTGTATCTGGATGGCTGCTGACCTTTAGACAGCAACGGTTGCTGATTGTGCGTTGCGTTGGTTGGCGAATGTGGAGGTGAAATGGACTGCTCTAGATCTGGAATATTGCGTTCTGGTCTAAGTGAGTAGCCCGTGTCCCTAATAGGCACTGGCTTGAGACGCATGCCAGCGGGTTGGACACTGATATCACGAGGTAGTCGTACGGGTAATTTCCTCGGCAACATTAGCTTGCTCGTTGGATGTACAAAGTTAATATTACTAGTGCTCTGGAGTGGTAGCGAACGATTTAGTTTGCCTCTTGAGAGAGCAGGAGGATGTCGATCAGTCCCATGCATGTTGCCATGTTGAGTATGTCGACGTAAGCCATAGTCAGCACCCTTGGCAAAGGACGCCACCCTTAATGGCGGCATTGTGCTATACAGACCCTCATCATGGTGGCCATCATCGCCATGAGCAACTGGTGGTGGAGAGGGCGATGCTGGCGCTGTGGGTGGCGGGGTGTTGGTGCCGTCCATGCCCAAATCCATTTCAGGTTCATGCTTAACTGACACAATAAATGGCGTATGATTCGTCAAGTCACTATGATCGGAATGTGTAATCTCTACACTTGGTTCATAGTCAAGAGTTTCCCTTGTATCCTGTTCAGACATATTATCCGGTACCCTCAATACCGCATCATATCCTACAAGAGAAATGAATTAACGATCCAACCAGAAATCTGTGTATAGACAAACTTACCAGTATCAAGTGGTTCTGGCTTAATGGGGCCCAAACGGAAACCAAATATAGGATGTTCCACGCCGAGGATATCCTCTTTTGCATCATCACCGAGGGTTTTCGAACTATCCATGGAGTTGCCACATTCACTAATATTGCTATTGCTTCCGCCAGCACCCGAACCGCCACCAATTGATCCTCCATCGCTGCTGTTACTCAGCATACGGCAGAGTACACGATAAACCTCCTCCGGCACCACTTTGGGTATACCGGTGCCATGACGTGTTGTGGTGTTGTAGGTGGACTTTAGGAATTTCCACTTGGTCCATATTTGTATGCTCGATTTCTTTACATAGTTCTTACTGCGCATTATTTGCTCGATTTGCCGAAAAACATGTTCACTCTTTACATTCCGATCCTTTAGTTGCTCCAGGGCGTTTATGTTTTGCATGATGCTCAACATTTCCAGCATCTCGGCGCGACTCCACAGGTTGCGTTCCGCTCGTGTCTCGCCCTTAATTGGGGCAGCTGCTCCACCATTACTACTGCTAGAGTAGGTCTGGGGCTTAATGCGCATGGGCGTAAGTAGGCCGTCATCTATGTCCACATCACCCACAACACCATTGCCAGTGGCTGCTGTGTGGATGAGCCTGTTGACGTTTTGATGATGCTGCTGTTGCTGGTGGTGGTTGTGGTGATGACCTTGCTGATTTTGACGCATGTTTTGCTCCACTTTGTTTAGCAGTCGCATTTTTGTATGGGCAGCCACTGTGCTGCTGCTGCCACCGCCGCCACCACCGCTGCTTTTTCTACTATTTTTACTGTCAGCTGCTAGTTGTGAGTCAAACCTAGGACCAGATCCTGCTGTTGATGGAGATGCTAATGTATCGTTTTGGCTCTCCAGATTTAAATGATATGGCGGCATTAACATGGGTGTAGAGCAGATATAGTCAATCTATCGAAATCTAAAAAATGCATGTAAATTAAAAATGTTCTTTAAAACAATTTTCTAAATTTTAACAAATTTTTCAATATTTATCGATTGTTGACAGTTTTTGTGAAAAAACTATCGGTCTCAAGTTCTAACCCAAAATTCAAAAGGAGCAAAAATATTATATAACCAACGTTGGCTCATTCACTTTGCAACTGTTCAACGCATTCCAAAACCTATCTATAATAGCATTCACACAATCAAACATACATACATATGTTAATTGTATATATGTATACAAGTATTTAATTCAATACAGAGACATAAAATCTTAAATGAGGGGGAGAAATACCTACATATATGTATATTGTTTTATCGATTTTGATTACGAATTTCAAAACGAATAATAGGCGACAAAGAAAACGCAGAAACCGAACAACAACAACTTAAAACACATCCAAACACACACTCGCACACACACACTTACATCAATGTTTCAACAACTTACACGTACAATCCAATCCAATAACAGAACTAATTTTAGAGATAGTGAGTAAACGATTTTCAACCAATTTGATTTTGGACAATAACAATACATTAACAAAAAAATAAACCTATTAACAATGCCACTACCGAATTTTGTCGATCTTTGACCTCAGAGCTCTATCACTACCAATCAGTAACATCTTAAAACACACACATACACATATAAATGTAAGAAGTATACACATATACAATGGTGGTCACTAATTTAGCACACTCTTTGTTGCCCGTATTTCAAACTTAATTTTACCGACGCCTACACAAGTTTTTTTTTAAACAATTCTTTCGGCGTTGTGTTGGTCGTTTTATTGAGAAGTTATACATAAGTGTTGCCATCTTTAACAATTCCCAAAGAGTTTACAAATCTAAAAAAGTCACAACACTTTTGGTATTTCTTCTTAATAAATTGACCAACAAAAATAATTGTTAAAAAACTATCTTGGGAGTCGAGAAAATTAAATTTGAAGTACGGGAAAAAGGGTGCCAAATTAATGACCACCACTGTATATATGTATGTATTTTCAAGATTTTGATTCGGGTTTATTTTTTTGTGGAGTTCAAAATTGGGAGCGCCACAGTGGTAAACAGGTAATTGATAACAGTTTTCAAATTGATTGACATTCAACGCAAAATAACTCATTTTTGATTTAAATCCAAAAACATTAACCATTCTTGCCATTTCACTAAGCCTTGAAATTCCATTTATTAGTTAAATTTGTTTTTAGCTGAATTGGGGCCCACTGTAATGGGGGGTAAAAGAAATGAATATGACAAGCTGGGAGAGCCAAACAAGCATAGAGAGAGTGCCCATGAGAGCAAGAGAGGGCATGCGCTTCCTCTCACACACACATTCACACACAGGCCAGTTGAGAATTTTTTTTGAGCAAAATAGAATAAAACAATTACAAAATATTTTCCAACTTATTCACATTGTTTAAACAAAATGAAGAGAATGCTCTTCAACAATTAGATCGCCAATTGCGCGTAGTTACTTTGGTTATATTCATTTTTAACGCTTAAGTTTTTTTTGTTTGAATTTTCGTTTAATGTCAGCAGATTTCAATAATATTTTAACTATTTTTCAACACACACACACACATACACGAGCGCTCCATACATACACTAACTTACCAACAAGAGAGCGTATAGAGAGCCGCCCCGAACCAGTGTCGTTAACGGCGATTTCAATACTGATTCGAAACTCAAAAAGCAACGTTCGGCCTACAAAAACAAACTATATACAATACAGATAGATATACCGTGGACCACAGTTTATTTGATTCAAGCGTTTTGAAAACTTTAATTGAGCATAACTTGTAAAACCCAAACTTGTTATAAATCCCTGAATGTCGAAAAATTTTAATTAAATGATGTAGAACTTTTATCTTAAAATTTTAAATGAAAATCGCAAGAAAACTGCTGCGGATCTCGGTACAAATGTTCGGTTCCGGTACTACTGAAATAATCGCTGAAAAGATATCCCAGCACAGACATTAAAGCTAATGTTATTAAGAATCTGTATGTATTTAAATGGAGAAACATTAAAGAACTTTATGGAATCAACTTAAATACAAGTGTAGTAAATATTCAGAATATTAATTTAAATAAATAAAATTGATTAAAGCTGACTTCTCCACTATTCGTTTTACATTAATCATTTTGTAAATATTGGTTATGATTTACTTTTTTTTATATAAAAGAGGTTTTTAAAATGATGTGGTTCAAATAAGCCGTGAGCCACGGTATATCTATCTGTTGTGCTTGTCAATGTGTGTAGATGTGTGTGTATGGGTATATATTCATATTATGTGTTATATTTTTTTCGGAAAGGCAAAAGGCACGAAAAAAAATGGTTATGACTACACATAGTTTGGTTCTTATTTCTATCTTTTTTATATTTTGAGATTGTGAGCGATTTGGAGCGACTACGAATCTTTTTTTTGTTTTTCTTTGGCTTTTGTCATTTTTAAGAAATGAGGTTATATCACTTGCTATCTACATACTAGCAGTGTATGACATATCTAGTTAATTCAGATAAAATTTTCAAATTGCTTTTAAATAGCGAAACTTTTTATAGATATGAGCACTCATGAGTATGTAGGGATGTATAAACATACATACATATGGATTGAAACTGAATGTATGTATGCATATACATACATATGTATCTGTATGTTTGAACTTATCTTTGGAATGCATATTATATATACTTTTTATGAACAAAACGCGTTTTCTTTTGCGTTTTTTCAAACTTCCGTGGCCTCTTTTTTCCCCTCAGACAAGTTGGGGTGGTTTTTCTTTTACTTTTGAAAAAAACGTATCATATATGTATGTATGTATGTACATAGATTTGAATTTAAATATAATATGCATAGGGGCGGCACTTCTCAAATACAATTTGGTTAACAATATAGACTCGGCTTTTATATACCCTAACGTATAAGTGTAAGAAGTACATACCAATATAATAAGCAGGAGAGAATGACAGCCTTCTTCAAATTTTAGAAAAAAACCTAAAAAGCCTTTTATAGGATTAAAAACACTGTGATTATTATTCAGAGTTTTTTAGGAAACCAGAGTCGCTTAAATGCCATATAGACACTGTATATGTAATACCTAATTCATAGACTTTCAAATGAATCAGAAAAAACATGAATGATATGACTCATAGTTATACTACAAAGTTACCAATTAAATATCAAATAGGCAGCTAAAATCAGCGAGTCAGAAGTGTTCCAAATGGAATCAATTTACCTTAAATTTAATGGAATTTTTTTACAAAAATATCTCAACTTGTAACTTTAGCGATGTTATACTGTATAACCAACGGGCATTGGTCACTAACTTCTCAATTTCATTTTTTTTTACTTAAATTTTTGATGTTCTAAATGAGCAGTTACAGAGAAATTTTTAAGTAAATGTACATACATATGTACTTAAATGTACGTATATGCTTTTAATAATTCATAATTATTTTTTTTTTTAAGGAGTTATAAGGGAAAACATTTCATTATGCATTTCTATGATGAATAAGTTTTGGTATTGTTCAATCTATCTATGTACATATGTATATATTCTGGTCTGTATATAAGTATCTGGTCCTGACTATTCAAATGCAAACAAGATTTACAAGTATTCAGCATACATAGTGCTATGTATCTTTATCTATGGGAGAGGAGCTTGAGGGTGGGAGACGCTAAAGGCGAAGACGAACTTAATTGCAAGAACAGGAAACTTGAACTCGTTAAGCTTATAAGCATCGACACCAAAGAAAAATGGTAAATTGCGGAAAATCTTATACAAATTTTTGTAAGTAAATTGAGACTTTATCTACTTTACAATATGCATACACATAAAGTCACACAAGTACATATACATCCATCTATGTACATATGTATATACATGTATGTATGTGTGTAATTTACAAACTTATTACTGCTGTATAATATCGAAGCTTGAAATAGTTTTTTTTTTATTTTTTCCACTTGATAAAAAAGTTGTATATGAAAGTTCATAGATACACACATACATAGGTACACCATACCGAAAGACATTAGCCGAGTCGCTCTGGAAAAGTATCTTTGTATATGTGTATGTACATATAATTCATATATGTATATATAAAAGAAATGAAAACAAACTAACTCTCACGAAAGCCAAAACCGATGATTCATTCGGTTTCGAAATTCGTAAACGTTCGTATCCCAACTAGCAAGAATCCAACAAGCAAGGTAGAATCACGAATTGAAACTGAAACTTGCGAAAAAGAAAAACCAGAATCTTCTTCTTGCCCGAAAACAAAATTAAAGTAGCAACAACAACAATAAAAATTTTTGCGCATATATTGCTGCCGCCTCCTTTCCTCTCTCTTAGTTGCCACTCAGCTGATTTGTCGCAAGGTTTTGGGAAAAACAATAGCAACTACATATGTACAAGTATTTCAATATCATGCGGTGGAGATTGAGATGAGAACCTCACCTGAACCGAATGTCGGCTCACCGGTTCGAATTTTACAAACACGTACATGAGAAGCGGTTCTATTTATACATAAATGCTTGTTTGTGTGTATGTGAATATATGCATGAGTGTCTAGCTGTGAGAGCTTAGTGCATGAGTGTGCAGGGGTAACTAAACGGTAATCGCTATTCTGCATCTATGTGTGTGTAAGTCTGAATCAATTTTTGTTTGTTCTTAAGAAAAAAATTTTTAGAGGATTTAATGAAATACATACTTACATAGTATGTAGGTGGCTTATGCGGGCTTTTGAAGAGACTATGGAAACTTAAAATTTCAATTATTTTTGAGGTACAACGGAGTATTGTTGTATTTTTCGAAACTACACAGACGGACAATCTTTATCATTTATAAATTGAAAGTGTTATTTTAACTAAAAAAGATGTTCATAACTTTTGTTTAATAATAGTATGCGCCGTTTCAATTCGCGGAAAAAGGACATTTCAAGTAAAAGGTAACGTCATTTTTTATGATTTTAAGTCCACTGTTAGGAATTTTTATTGTACTTAATCGACAATATAAATTCCATCGCAATTCTTTTATTAAAATAAATTAGTCCGGCTTGGTATTACGGCTTTGTTACTTTCGTATTGTCCTATTCTTTAATTGTTGCAAAAAAGGTATATTAATTTTGGTCAGAAGTGTGCAACGCATGGAACAAAACATCTTCGACCATAAAAGGTACACTGCTATGGCAACCGAACCACTTCAAAACTTAATTTTTTTTTTTGGAAATTGGACTGATTAAAATTTTTAGGGATTTTATTGGAAAGAGGTAGTGGAGTAAAAAATTGGTTTCCTGGGATGTGTTGGTTTTTGCTTCGAAAAAAATGCAGATAATTTTTTTTTAAATCAATGTTTAGCGGAATTAGTTTATGCTTTGGTGCGATTTATTATTCTGAACTTATTTAATAATTGAAAAAGTAAATTTAAATACCAAATTTCATTAAGATAGGACTACTACTCAATAGTATATTGCTCGAAATTCAGTTTTAGTCTTTAGTTTGTCTTGTGATAACGGATTTTTTACACAAAAGGCTTTTGTCACAGTGGGACCTTCAGTTCAGCAAAAAGTAACACAAAAACTTGCATTTTACTCGGCCCTCTGGCTTAAATATTAATTAAAGTTAAAATTATATTATTTTTTGAGGTGGTATATAAAATAATTTGACTCCTAAATTTAATATATTAATATTAATTTAAAGTCCATTCGGAGTATAATATTTACGTTTAAATTTATTAATTCAGAAAAAAAATCTTAAGAGTCCAATGGAATTGGTATATAAGCGTTGACCTTATCAGTCTGACGTTGTGAAATGCATTCACATATCCAGATGATATTTCGGCACTCCAACTGCTTTAATTTGATATAGGAGTAGAAGGCACCAAAATGGAATTGCTGCAAATACGACTGTACATGCTTCTTGGCCTCGAGCATAAGAAAGCGGTCTTCCAGTGTGATCAGACCATCAGTATCCCTCTCGATATTATCAAACATATAACTATATTCGAGAAAGAAACTACAAGCGGCACGTACAGCATCATAGTCCAAAGCATTGGCAAGAGCCATCAAACCATCAGCTGAAATGTTGCCGCAAGTGGGGAAAAGATTAAGACGATCACTTGGAGTCAAATCGCTATTGAGGGCATTTACGGCAATAATGATAGAGCGACGATCGGCTTCAAAGGCCAACAGATTGCACATAACATCGGCAGTATTGCCACCCAGACTCTTACAATACTTGTGAAAATCCTCTAAGTAAGCTCTATTCAGAGTACCGCGAAGTATCTCTACATCAATATCGTAAAAAGAATCCTCGTCAAAACTTTTTGGCACAAATTTGGCTAGAGGAGTATCGATCAAAACGGCATTAAAGAGTTCATACGAATTGACAGCCACGCCAATGGCCGCCAGTTGGTCAAACAGTCCCAGAGGATGACACATTGCCAGCAGTTTTCTAATAGGTCGTCTATTGTTAAGTCCTGAGACCAGCAGGCAAACATTGTCGATCATATGGGGGTAGCGTATATACTCGAGAAATGTGGATAATGGTTCAGTGCTATGATCTCGTAAGTAGTTGTATTCCACCAAAAGCTTCTCGCGTAAACGCTTCTCTATCACATCCACCCGAATTGGAGATTGATCTTGAAGAAATATATTACCATATTCAGTGCCTTGAATATTTACTTTAATGTCGTCCAAGTTTTCGCATTGCGTTAAATTCAAGTAATCCGAATGCCTTAGCATTGCATTCTTAAAGCCCCGTGTTAGCCCTTCTAGGTAACCGTTCTCTGTATTAAATTGGAAACTGTACGTCATTGTTTTTGAAAACTAACGCACGAATGAATGACAGAAAACTCGTTTTACTCAGTTTTAAATTTTACGCACTCGCGTCACATTGATTTCAACGGCTCATATTGAGTATTGACAGCGTTTTCATCACTGGGAAAACCTACCAGCTTGGCAGCTCTTATATGTTAATAGCAGACTCAGAAATAAACATTCTGTTAATTAACAGCTTTCAAATTTCGAAAATTAGCAACGTGTGGGAGCGTTTTTATTTGCAGGCTCGACATTTATTTACAGTTTAGTTTCGAACGAACGCTGAAGAAAATAAGAGTGTCTTTTAATTTGTTTTGAAATATTATTAAATAATTTAATCTTTCAAACAAAATGCACAGCAAACTATTGGATGAGGTGCGTATACATTTAACAAAATTTAAAAAAGTGAAGGATGTTAATTTTTAAAGTGACATTATTTTCAAAAACAAAGCTTATTATGTTCATAAAATTGTTTTAAATTATATATTTTTCTATGGTGAAAGAGAAAACAGATATATCCTAACACTGTAGAGAGAAGGCCCTGTGCAAAAAATGCACCCAAAAACTGGCTTTGAGCTAAGAGAAACCCGAATGACACACTGATTAAACATATTTACATAAATAGTCGTGGCCTAAACAATAGAATTATACTACAGTCTGCAAGCGTATAAGAATAATCTTCTTCCCCCCTGAACTTTTGTTTGTTTTTATTCGTGTGCGATCTATTTTTGTAGTCATTGATTACTTAGTCATTTGCATGATCTTTTCGACAAGATCTTTTCTTTAATTATATTGTGGTTTGAGTGTCATAAGTAAAAATCCAACGATGACAATTGGTGCGAAAAAGCCTTCCTATTCTTTGTTTCTTTGACAAAGATGACTAAGGAAATTGGGGAAACAATTTTAATTATTGTTTTTATTTTGGAACATTTCCAGAGAGCAACACGAGCGGTTCATGAATATTTAATTTTTAGCCCCGAACAATGTAAATTATGTATTTGAACTGGTTTCACAGTTTTGCAAACAATATGAGAGCTTATATTAACTAATGAAAGCAAAGTAAGGCAAGAATTCTCGTTAAGCAAACTCGATTTACCGGCTATATTACGAAATGTTTCAACGCCCCCAGTAAGGCACTATATCAGCGTCAATTGACTATACAGTATTATCAAATCTGTTACGATTATGTTATGACACTTTGAAATTAAGCGTCTGACCCTCAATTCTCATTCTACTTTTGTAATTTTCCATGCACACGCTGCCATGTACTAGACCTACATACATTCATAATTGTCTCCTGATTTACCCCCCAGCTGACTGACGTTTATAATTATTTTTTTCAATAAATAAAATTGTACGAACACCTAAAGGTGGAGCCAGCTGATCTGCTTTCCGATCACTGCAGGTGTATGTAAGGGGGCCGCCGTCGCTTGAGTCACAGGAACTATTTTTACTCTCGATTTTCATTTTTATTTCATTTAACAAACACTCAGAGCGGGAAAAACGCACCCCCACAATAATTTTCGAACCAGACGAGAAAATCTATTAACGCATTTAAAATACTCTTTTTTAATTGATGAGATCTTGATTCATACTTACTGATTTTTAGCAAGAAGTTTAAGAAATTAAGAATTGAAAATGCAAATGCTTAAAGAATATTTACACTCAACTAATGCAACTATTGCGACCAATTTGTTGGTATAATTTTAAACATTTGTTTAAATCTACCTTTCATTTTGTGCTAGAAAAAATGTGTGAATTTTCAATTTCACGTTGAGTGATTTCAATGAATGAGCACGAATTTCGGTTTTATTTGCTGTATTTTATGCATGTCAAGTAGGATTAACATTTTGACATGCATAGGAATTTGTTAATTAGTTAGCAACATTTGAATGGCAAACCAATCGAACAAAAAGTATGCTAACTGTAAATGAGATAAGCCAAGTGCCGCGTGTGGTCGGGACTGTCCGTCGGTCAGTCGATCAGGCAGTCAGTCGGTTCAGATAGCGCACCAGACTAGACGACGCGAAGATAAGGGGAATTAACTATATAGTTTATGATTTAATTCCAAGACCTTCACCCGCTAAAATAACAATTTATGTAATTTATCCTCACAGCTCAATGAGAATGGCTACATTGTCATCGAAGATTTTCTGACACCAGAAGAGGTCGACTCCCTGTATCAAGCCGGTCGTGCTTTATGCATGGAGGCTCCACAAACCAATCGGAAAATCTTCAGCACCATTAAGGCAGAAGATGCTCACAGCAAGGAATTGTATTTTATGGAATCGGGTGATAAAGTGCGCTATTTCTTTGAAAAAGGAGCCGTGGGCGAGGAGGGTCAGCTGCTGGTGGATCCCACGATTGCATTAAACAAAGTGGGTCATGCCCTGCATGTGGAGCATGCATTATTTAATGCCGTGACCTTTAGCAATCGGGTGCGTGAGATTTGCTGGCAATTGAACTTTAATCGGCCGGCAGTTTGTCAGAGCATGTATATCTACAAGAATCCTGGCATTGGTGGCGAGGTTATTTCACATCAAGACTCCTGGTATCTGCACACAGAGCCCAATTCCGCGGTGGGTTTCTGGTTTGCCCTAGAGGACTGTACCCTGCAAAATGGTTGCCTTCAGTTCATCAAGGGCTCACACAAAAGTGGAGTACATCGTCGCTATGTGCGTAATCCCGATAAAGATGCCAATGAACTGATGGTCTATGATCGTGCTGCTCCCATCTACCCCCAGTCCAGTTTTACTCCCTTGCAAGTGAGCAAAGGTAAGTAGGCAAATGTATTTGCCAATAATTCGAATATTATTAATATTTTTGTTTTTATTTACCAGGCACTTGCATCATCATTCATGGCAACGTTGTCCACAAAAGCGAACCAAATCGCTCCCAGAAGAGTCGCCATGCCTACACGTTCCATGTGATTGAGACTGAAAATAATGTAAAATATTCAGAGGATAATTGGTTGCAGGCGCCGCAGGATAAACCCTTCCCCGTACTGTTTGAGCGTAAGGACTAGTTTAAAACGTTATCGTGATCGTTTTTGGTATTCTTTCAATATAAGATTAAAGTGATTTTTAAGCTGATGTACATGCCACCATGTATGTATGTATAACTACTCATAAATAAAGCATAAAGCAACACTGACACTTGAACTTGAATGTACAAATTTTCTACAGGAGTACACCTTTTCTGGTTAAAAAGAGCTTTTTCCAACTTTCCAACTCCAATTTATAACTGAAGATCTAGTTGATAGTGTGGTTAATGTTAAGCGAGGGTCAGGTGTACTAGTAACTGCTACAATGCCTGTGGTCTGGTTTGATTTTCTGGTGTACACTAGTGTGTGTGTTACCCCCTTGGTTCAAATATAAACTTTAAAAAAATGAAATATGCACACAATAATATATGCACACACACAAACACAAGGATTTTCTTTTCTTACCTTTAAGGTTTAAATGTCATATTTCAGATGTTAAAAATCGGGAACAAATATGTAGTTATATATACATTTGCAACTGACATTTAATATTCACGTGAGACTTAAGAATTACCCCAAAATGAGAAACTTTGGCATGCTATAAACAATTCAAGATAGCTTAAAAAAAGACAAAGAGGTTTTGTGCTATATGTAGAATAGCTAAATTTTAGAAGAAAGTGGTTCGCTGCGGTTTGTGTTGCGCAGTGTAAATTGTGTTTGCAGTTAATGAATTAACTTTTTAATAGAGTAGTCCTAAACAGTTTGAAATCCGATCGAGGGAATTTCTTATTTACAATTTTTTGTTATAGTGTTCTGTAAGATCATAAAAGCAAAAATTATGCGTCCGGTGTTAAGGGAAATTTATTATAAAATTAGGTCAGTAAGTTTTTAAATAATCGGTATGAAAATGGTCGACTTCACCATGTAGATATGCAAGCCTTTTACTGTGATAAAAAAAGTCATAATATTTCTTATCTGACCCAAAATGCACGCATTAACCTTAAAGATAGACAACACAGACATTTATGAATAGGATTTAAAATCTTTTCGCTCACAATCGCAGAGTGTAAACATATGAACAGTATAAAGAGCGATAAGGTAGTGTTGAGTACAGTAAACGCTTCTAATGTGGAACACTTCACTACTATGGTGTAAGGCAGGTGTCTTTAAAAAGCAGCGTTAACTGTAACCCAAATTGCCTATCTCAAATGGACGGTCTTTATTTTAAATAAATTTGTAAGTCCCACAAGTGGCAGCAAAAATTTTAAATTTGATCAAATTATCTGTATCCGTCAACGCGTTGGCGGTTACAATCATAAAAGTAAATCAATTTTGCTAAACAGCCGCAAAGCAACAACAAACATGATCAGTTCAGTAGTGTTTGAGCTAGCAAACACAACGGATCGTGAAATATAAAGAGCCGGACAGATTATCTTGGAGTATTACTATGCAAAATGGCTGCCAGCAAATGGGAATCGAATGAAGAGTTGCAGTACTTCAGGGAGTATCTGCGCATACCCAGTGTCCATCCGAATCCAAACTATGGTAATTATTTACATGTTTCATTGGACAGCTATATCTATATGTATATTTTGGTGCGTTCTAGATGGCTGCTTGGAGTTTCTACAAAAGCAAGCAAAGCTTTTAGATTTGCCTCTGAGAGTTTATTATCCGCTAAACAAAGAAAATCCTGTGGTCATTATGACCTGGTTGGGTCTCGAACCTGCTTTGCCTTCGGTGCTGCTCAACTCTCACATGGACGTAGTTCCAGTGTTTCCAGAAAATTGGACACATCCACCATTTGGAGCGGATATCGATAAAGAGGGTCGCATCTTTGCACGCGGAACTCAGGACATGAAGTGTGTGGGCATGCAGTATTTAGCAGCCGTTCGATCCTTAATCCGCAATGGAGTCCGATGCAAACGCACTATACACATCTCCTTTGTGGCCGATGAGGAGATGGGTGGTCGCCAAGGGATGCGACCGTTTGTACATACAATTGAATTCCGTTCACTAAATGTGGGCTTTGGCTTTGACGAGGGCCTGGCCTCGCCCACAGAAGAGTTCCCCGTCTTCTATGCCGAACGCAGTGTCTGGCGTAAGTAAAGTGAGAATTAAAAAACTTCTTTGAAGCTTAATCTTTTTCATATTTATAGGAGTTTACTTTAAGATAAGTGGATCAGCTGGTCACGGTTCACTTTTATTGCCAAACACTGCTGGTGAGAAGCTAAACTATATTCTGGGCAAAATGATGGCACTTCGCCAAGTGCAAGTTGAAACGCTAGCAAATAATCCAGAGTTAAGCATTGGAGATGTGACCACAATTAATCTGACGCGTATTTCGGGCGGGGTACAGAGTAATGTAGTGCCTCCACAATTCACGGCAGGATTTGATTGCCGTTTGGCCCTGGATGTCGATCATCAGGAGTTCGAAGCTAAGGTATGCCTCCTTAAATTTTCCGATATGGTGAGTCTAATTTCATTCATTCTTTATTTCTCAGCTCCACAAATGGTGTGAGGAAGCTGGCGGCGGCATTGAACTGGAGTATGAGCAAAAACAACCTCGGGTACAGCCAACTTCAACTGACGATAGTAATCCCTATTGGTTGGCCTTTAAAAAAGCCACCGACGAGCTGTGAGTTAGCATCACCATTTTCACATAAACGCCTTTCAACAATATTCTACTTACAGCGGCCTGGTGATCAAACCGCAGATCTTCACGGGTGGCACCGATAGTCGATATATACGCCAAGTGGGCATTCCTGCCTTGGGCTTCTCGCCCATGAATAATACGCCAGTTCTGTTACATGATCATGATGAATATCTTCAGGCAGATACCTACTTGAGGGGTGTGGAAATCTACACAAAGATTATAAAAAATGTGGCTAATGTTTAGGAACACTCTTTAATAAACAAATATTTCTATCTCTTAACGATAAGACATAATCACTGACTTATTATTAGACTCACTATATTCACTGTCTGTCAGTTATCGCTGAGTGATTGAGAGTAGCAAACGTTTCTGCAGATAGTTAAGATGAGTTTAAACACTTGGGAGTCCAATGAGGAGTTGCAATATTTTCGTGAATACCTGCGCATACCTAGTGTGCACCCTAATCCAAATTATGGTTGGTAAAGTCAAAAGGTACCAAAAAAATTCCTCTTAAATATATATTTTCCGACCGAACAGAACCTTGTTTGGAGTTTCTTCGAACCCAAGCCAAGTTGTTGGATTTGCCCATAGAAATGTACTACCCCATCAATGCGAAGGCCCCTGTAGCTGTTCTAACCTGGCAAGGCCTAGAGCCACAACTTCCTTCAGTGCTGCTCAACTCTCATATGGATGTGGTGCCAGTTTTTCCAGAAAACTGGACTCATCCGCCGTTTGCGGCCGACATTGATGAGAAAGGTCGCATCTTTGCCCGTGGGTCTCAAGACATGAAGAGTGTGGGAATGCAGTATCTGGCAGCTATTAGGGCTCTAAAGCGCAATGGAGTTAGGTTGAAGCGCACAATTCATATCTCGTTTGTTGCAGATGAGGAAGTGGGCGGTCGACTGGGAATGGCTCCCTTTGTGGCCTCTGATGATTTTCGTAAATTGAATATAGGTTTTAGCCTAGATGAGGGACTGGCTTCGCCCACGTCTGAAATGCCAGTCTTCTATGCAGAGCGCACAGGGCGATGTAAGATTCTGAATTTCAAATATTACATTAATTAATTAACTTTTTTCCAAGTGGTCACATTTAAAATAAGCGGCCAGGCGGGTCATGGTTCACTTTTACTGCCCAATACTGCCGGTGAAAAGATGAACTACATTTTGGACAAGATGATGGATTTTCGTCGTAGTCAGGTTGAACGACTAGAACAGAATCGCCATCTCACCGTTGGTGATGTGACCACAATTAACCTCAATTATATCAATGGTGGAGTCCAAAGCAATGTGGTTCCCCCCATTTTAAGTCTCTTTTTCGATTGCCGAGTTGCCCTTGATGTTGATTTGCAGAAATTTGAGGCCGATGTGAGCTTATGTAGTATTTCAAACTTAATACGTGTTTTAACCTTTGTATTATAGCTGATTAGATGGGCTGAAGAGGCTGGTGGCGGAGTTGAAGTGGAATTCAATCCTTGGCACAGGAGGGAGCATACCGCACCCACAGTGACAAACGAAACGAATCCTTTTTGGATGGCTTTCAAGAAATCCATTGATGAATTGTGAGCTCTCTATTCCGGACAGTTAATAAATTTATTAATGAATGCATCTTTTGCAGGGGTCTCACAATCAAATTGAAAGTATTTAATGGAGGAACGGATAGTCGTTACATACGACAGGTAGGCATACCCGCCTTGGGCTTTTCACCGATGTATCATACCCCGGTTTTGCTCCATGATCACGATGAATGGCTCCATGCTGATACCTACTTGAAGGGTATTGAAATCTACCAGAAGATCATAACAAATGTAGCTAATGCATAAGACTTTACCGCTTACTTTAACCTTAAAAGGCTTCTTCTTAAATAGAAGGTTAAAATTTATGGAATTTGAATGTATGCAACAAGTTTCTATAAATTTAGAATCATGCAATCTGTTAATATAACAACTTTTGTATTGTATATCGATAAATAAATACTAATATCCTATCAGCTCATATTTCAAAGTTACGTTTGTATTACAGACTTTGTAATTCAAAATAAAATATTTAGCAATCTAATCCAAATGGGTTAAATAAGTATGTAGTCGTAGTTTTCCTCGTTTATTCAAGTAAATAGTAAGGGTAAAGACCTACTTAAAGTGCTTGCACTTAAAGGTCTCAATTTATATCATTTCTTATTTTAATTGAAACAACACATATCTGGGTGATGCAAAACAAGCCTCTAGTATGTATACTTTTGAATTTGGCGCCAAATGTAAAGTGCAGTTAATGAGATATTGCTTATCCAACACCAACAGCTGACTCTTTGCTCAAACGCGGTCAACACTGGCAAAAAATATAAACAACAAAAAAAAAAAACAAAAAATTCAATAAAATTGTGCTGTTCTTTTAAACATTTTGCAATGCTCAAGTTGCATCACTAGAGTACAAGTAAGTTACAGAGTAATTTTTATATAATTCGTTTATTACTGAGATACAAATGAATGCATGGGAAACCCTTAAATGAATTTTCTTAATTCTGATAAAATAATTATGTTTATTAAGCTGTTATTTTAAAGCTGCAATTAACCAAAATTTAATTGTTAGCAAGTATTGATAAGCGTTGACGGATTTCTAATATTGTTGTTGCTATCGGAGATGTTGCTGCCGTTGACGGATGCACGGTGTTGCTGCTGTCGCTGCCGTTGCTGGTCATCAATGTCAACATAATTAGCATCTGCATGTCTCGGAATAGTTTCAATGCCCTGCGTGTTGCTCTTAGGGGTTATCTGCGGTGGAGGCGGTGGCGGTGGCAAAGATGGTGGAGGTGGATAATAGCCCATGCCCACACCAACTCCTAGAGCTACACCACCCCTGGAAGGCAGCATGGTGGGCGTGTTCGTTGCTTGACCCATTATAGAGCTCATAAAACCATTGGCCACGACAAAGTTCCTGAAAAATTGATTACATCAAAAACTGTAGATAATTTCAAAGGACAAAGATAGTTCAGATGGATCGCACTACAGTGGGCCAAATTCGAATAGAATAGCTCATTATGCTCCTCAAAATTAATGATTCTACGTAATTGTAAATATACATCAGTTCGCTGACTTGTTAGTCAGCAGATTTCAAAATTCCCTTAACTCTGGGATAAACTGCTCTTAACTATAGTCCACTCATTCCACATCTTCAAATCTTTCTCCACTAAATTTGATTGGTGAACAAGTTGATAGTTGACAATTTTGCCCACTGTTCGTAAGTGAGTTGCCTATCTAATTGGGTCTGTGTGCGCGTAAATGTCGTAAAATTAATTTCGTGTTAATTTTATGTGAGTACATCAATTAAATTTGTGACATTTCCTTAAATTACTTCCGTTGCAAAGAAATAAAAATTGAAAGGGTCCTTGGGGAGGGAGGACTACTAACAAGATAGGTGAGTAATTACCTGTAATGTTGATCAATTTGAGCCTTCTCAATACGTTTATCTTTAGCACGACGATTCTGAAACCAGATTTTAATTTGCGTCTCCGTTAGACCCAGCGTTTCGGCCAGCTCAAATCGGCGACTTCTCGAGATGTATTCATTGCGATGGAATTCCACCTCCAGGCGTAAAGTTTGCTCCGTGCTAAACGTTGTCCGCTGTCGACGCTGACGCCCTTCCTTACGACGTCGTCGGGCCACTAGAAATGAATAAGCATTTTGAAGGTTATCATCATACTCTTGTTCAAGCACAATAGAGATGTTAGAGCAAAAT
This sequence comes from Drosophila nebulosa, assembly GCA_024703675.1. Classification (NCBI taxonomy): domain Eukaryota; kingdom Metazoa; phylum Arthropoda; class Insecta; order Diptera; family Drosophilidae; genus Drosophila; species Drosophila nebulosa. Next base: position 10,104,426 of record JANFPS010000004.1, on the reverse strand, counting down.
TAATTTCACATTAGGGTGCCACCCCTGACGCTTTTTCCCATTTATATCGTAAATGTTCTTAAATGTTCTTGCGTGTCGGCAAGTTAAACAAATAATTAACCAACCGCACAATTCTTTCATAACTCTCGCGTTGATAGTGCACATTAAAATGCATTTTACACATGGTTCTTCCTTTTTTTAGATCTATCTTTTGCCGTCTGTCCCCTGCTACCACTTCAGCCAACAATCTTTCCTGATCCGGGAAAGTTTTAACAATGCCCGCAGCTGGCAGCGGTTTTCTATTCTCATTTTTGTTGTCCTCATTGTTCGCTTGCATCTCTGGGAATGATGTACATACAATGTACATACTTACTTACATACATACATAGGTACGTCAACGTCGTTAAAACAAGCTCAACCAACCGCACATTATGCCGCCCACCCCTCCCAATGGCCCGTCATTGTCTGGGCCCTAATTGATGTAACAAGGCGAAGCTGACAAGTTGAGTGTCGAATGGGAGATGGATTGCCATAGTGCGGGGTAATCTCTGGTTTTTGCCCGATTACCCTTTCGCCTAACTACTAAAATTAGAAACTGGCTTAAGTTATCCGATTCGCAAAACGCATGTGTACCATGTATCCACGTTTTTTTGTTGTCGTTTTTTTTTTTAAATCACGTGTGAAATTTGATATACAAGTGTCCTTTGATAATTCAGGTGTAAGTTATGCTGTTTTTTTTAGGTTTCCTGTTAAGCTCAATTACAATCTCCTTTCTCCCCTATGATTTAAGAAGTTAAAAAAATAATAATTTAGTACATTAAAAGTTTTGTAAACTTTGAAAGTTCTTCGGCATAAATAAATAAATGAATAATAAATAGTTATTTGCTTTTGGGAGATCTTCGAACAAGGGATGTATATATTTGACTTTCTTTAACCTTTGAATGATAATTTTAAGTTCTTTCCATCCGATATTCCAGTTATAAATCCCTTTGCACAGTTAAATTTGCTTAAAGTTAAATTTAAATCGTTTTTTTTTTTATATTCGCTTAACTAGGCTGACCTCTGTATGTAGGCGTATACAATATATAATTCGTGAAACCAGGCAATAATTAAGGCAAACGCATATTTACCCGACAAAGCGTTCAAATTAAGCATTTGCTTGACCATTTAAAACACCTTAAGCGAAAAGACCGCAAGCAAACGAGAATTTTTACAGCTCAATGCATTTTAATCTTTTTTTCCCCTTATTTTTTTTGCCAATTTCTTTTCTTTTGGTATCCCATTCTTGTTCTTATGTTGTACTATTGTTTCCTCTCCTTTGGGTTGGCTTGTTGGTTGGTTTTTTCATTTAGTAATTTTTACAAAATCCTGACAAGTGAGCTGCAATGATATTTAATAGCCTAACAAGTCAGTTTTTTCGTATCCTTTTGGACTTTTTATGGTTCCTGCGGAACTGAGTTTTTTTCATGCTCTCCAAGATTGGTGGAGCACCTGTGGTTGCGCAGGCGTGTGAAATTTGTACCACTTCCTTTTTAGAATTCGCTTTATCTTTCAGATTCTGGGTGCAATGCTGGCTCCCCTGTGCTTCAACTGCCCGCGATGCATGCTGCTGAGACGTGGAAGCAGTGCCCGACCAGCGATCGGTAGCCTGGCCAGGTATCTGGCCGATAAGAGCGATAAGGACATTGTGGTAAATGTTGGCCGTGATCTATATGTAAATTACTAACAATTTCTCGTTTATCAGATTCCTCCTGAACCAACAACTTGTTGCATGTCCGGCTGTGCCAATTGCGTCTGGTTAGACTATGCCCAAACCTTGTCCAAAATACTGAACGATAATGATGAACGTGCTCGTGAGATTGTTTTGAAGAAAATCACTGATCCCAATCTAAAAATGTTTTTAAGCCTGGAGCTGCGAAATCTTAAAATCTTGCGAGATACATCCGCCGATAATCCAACTGAAGATTCAAATTCGACGATAAAGGACTAGATAATGTTTTTTTTTTTGGAAACTTGGGCTAGCACAATTTATGTAACTAGCATATAAGGACCGTTTAACCTCATAAATTGTAAGAAATAAACCAAAACTAAAAAATCTTGCCTAACAAAATTATTGTTAAGCTTGATAAAAATTATGATTTATTATCCTGTCAAACCAGATAGATCAATCCAATTGCGAAATAGCTCCTATAGAATAGCTCGCTTAAAAAATATGATTTGTTTTTTTAAACTATTTTAATTGAACTGACCTACCTAATTAACTGATGAGTTTTCATTTAATAGAAGAGACCCGAAAAATTCGTGTAAATAAAACGTGGTGCTGTAACGTGAAACTTTTCATTTGTATTCGAGTTAATAAGGTGTTTTAAAAACCACAAAATTTTACAAGTTTACAAGTACAGAATAGTAACTTATAAGGGGATAATTTATGACAAGATGAAAGTCATTTGTGGAATCAGAAAAATCAAAACAGCTCATTGTTTTGGGACTTATGACTTAACAAAATAATTTTGAAATTTACTTTTTTCTCTTTGAGCCTTACTAATAAATGAATAAGCGGTTTTAAAAGTTTCATGTATCGTGGAGCAGATTGTTACGTTTGATTCAATTAAATCCTATTTTTTAATAGCATAAAATTCCCTGTCAAGAGTTTGTATGTATGTGGCCTGATCTTTGTTAAACAGGGCTGTACACAAAATTCTCCTGGACCGACTTTATAAATCTTGAAAATCTTAAAAAGATCGAAATGTATTTAAAAAGTTTTGAAAATTAAACCTAAAGTCCAATTTGAATGCTTGTGGTCTCATATTGAAGGCAGTTCATTTAGCCACAATTGTGAAAACATAGACTTGAAAAATTACCAAAGAGTTTCTAAAATAACGGTTAAGCTTTTAACATGGTAGGATTTTAATGAAGTTTAGTGTTATGCTCTCGGTATAAATGATTAAAAGTATAAAGTTAGGTTTCTAAATTTAAACTGTAGACGAAATGAAGCGGTGTTTATACAACCGCTTTTCATGAATTTAATTCCTTTTTAATAATGTTTTGTAAAAAATAGCAAGAAAAAACAGTAGAAATAATCGAACATTATGACAAAATTATTATTTTTAACGTCTAAAAACCTACTAATAAGTGCTGATGCAAAGCTTTAGCTTTTTAGCTTTGACTTATCACAGAGAATAGGTAATATAAAAGAAATTTAATCATGTAACTGCCGTAAATGCAAACGGACATGTTTTTTGGAATTTTACAAACCGAAGACATTAAAGGGATTTGCTTTATGCTCTATATGTATGTAGTTTTGAAGTTCGTTTATTATTACCGATGCCTTTGTAATTACCGCTTGTTTGTTGTATATGTCTCTCAGATTTTTGGTTTCTGTTTTTTGTCGATATTAGCAAATTCTTAGATATTTATTGATTTATATATGGCATCCCATTTTGTGTGTCTTTAATTTTTTTGTAAGTCAAGGTGCACTTTTAATATTCTTTTTTTGTTGTAACAATAAATAAAATAAAAAATAAGTTGTAAGTTGCAGTTGCCGTTCATTGAACAAATATTTGTTAAAGTTAGTAACATGTAAGTACTGAGAACCGCTCAAGAAGAAAGGGAAATGAAAAGGAGCGTAGTTTGTCGAGAACCTCGAGCAGGTTTAATTTTAGAAATGCATACTAATTTGTTAAACTAAGTCCTCTAAAACCCTAAAATATTAGGTTGATCAGAAATCTGACATTCATACTCACGAAATGCGGAAAATCCAGCGCTAAATTGTGAGTCACATGGAAATCCCGGATATGGTAAAGCTGGAGTTGTGTTGCCTGTCGATATAGGTACCGCTGGGCTTGGTGCATAGCTGTTCTGGTAATCCACTTTGGGTGCATATATGTCAAAGGCGGTTGGAAAACCAACTAGTGATACATTCACACGGTCATGTTCATCACTGATTGAGATGTCCGGCGAAGACACCGACCCGCCATCACTGTGATAGGGCGTTTCGCAACTGGGCGATTTGTGGGTGCCGGTCACAACATCGATATCACCATTGTCACTGCTCCGGGTCTCGAGATGCCCGTAAAGTCGTTCAAAAAATTGACGCGGCGACGACGGACGTTGCGGAGTGGTTACGGTTACCGTTACATTGGCTGCTGTCGATGTCCCAGTCGGACTTGGCGACTTAAGAAATATACTGTTACCACGATCTAGGCACTGGTTTTGTGAGGGCAGCATTTGGGGACACGAACTAAGTGAACTAATCACTTGTGTAATCGGTAAGCGACTGAAATTAACATTACTTCCGATGCCAACGCCAGGCCTCAGGAATGGGCAGCGCTTCCTTGCTGGTCAAGCAATGGCGCTTATCCAACGCTGTCACTGAAAACAAGACCACAAGAAAAACAAATACTTTACGCGTCACAAATTATTCGGCACATTAAAATTAACAGGCAAGGCAAAAAAAAAAAAATAAATAAAAAACGCCATCTGCTACACCTGCAGCAGAGGCTGCCGCATGCTGATTGGGCGATGCACCACCGCCACCTTCGCAATAAGGGTAGCAGGATCTTTTAAACAAGCTCCGCCCATTTGGCGCCACTAGGACAAGTAACCAGTTCCAAATTGCGATGGCGCGTATTTTGAAACGTTTGCTAGTTAAATTCTACAAATGAGTCCTCTGTTTTAAACGGATAACAACAGTTGGTGAAATTTAAATCTAAAAATTGCGGATTACAGTCTACATTGGTATATGGCAGCATTGGCTATTGAGAATTTGAATGTGTTTTAGCTGTCGCGATCAGTACAGTTAATGTACCTTTAGTATTATAAAATTATTAACAAACTTTGAATATATATAATGAATATTAAAAACAAAGAATAAAAATAGGAGAGTTGTAGCACGTTGATGTACATATTTACAGAGAGAGATGATACTTGTTTTTCTATAGTTTTTTCTAATGTTCAAAACTGATCACAAGATTTTGATATCCTTGTAGTATAATCTTAAAAGTCCATCAAATCATATAAAATCCGTCTTTGGCTTGACGCTCGCCACAAGCTTAGATATTCAAGTAGCAATATTATTTTAATTTTTTTATTCATTTTGTATTCTAATGAAAAAATCAATAGAATATGCTTTGCTTAACAATTTACTACTTTTTATAGGTTAAAAAAGTTAATAACAAGAAAGAAAGAAATCAGAAGTAAACAATAGGCTAACTCGTGCTTAACAGCGTCGTTATCTTAACAGACTTGAGATTTTAACATACATCTGCAGAAAGGCAAATTATGCGACTTATGTATATCGATTAATGAAACATTTTTCTATCGATTGTTTTTCCTACTTCTTAACACTGATTATCTGGCTTTGCGAAGAACGCTTTTTTTTTGTAAAATTTACAATTTCTGACAAGATTAAAGAAAAGAAAATATTTTCTTACAAATAGCATAGCCGTGGCCATGTCTGAACATAATGGTAGGTTAACTTATGCCAATTAATCCTGGCTTAGTGTCTGGGCAAAAGCCATTTGCAAAAATTTGCATGTTCTCGTTTGCGTTTTAATCATGTTGTGGCTTTTGCACTTCGATTCGTTTTTCAGAAGCGTCAGTTGAATCCAACTGCTTCCGCGGTGGGTTCACCTTGAAGGCGTCACGATTGGGTGGCACAGTGCTGCGTCCGGCCGTTCTGGCACCATCCGTGCTGGGCTCGGGCACTAACACATCCACATCATTAGCCGGCACTGGATCTGTCAAAGCTGCTGAAAGGACGGCGGATAGGGAAAACATGGCAAACAATCCATTCTTGCGTGAATCTAAAGACGAAGAGGAGGACGACGAAACTGTGCAGGTGGTGTCTGAAGCCGAGTCATCAACTGAGAAAAAAGATAAAGACGACGATTCGGATGGGCGGCCGGATCCGCTTACTAAACTGCGAAGCAATGGAATTGAACGTTCCAGCATGTTCACTGCAGCTAAGACCAACATGCCACATGTTCAGAGCAGTGGCTATGTTTTTGGGCAAAATGTACACGAGAGGGTTGTGGCACCACCAGAACTGGCCTCAACAGATCCACACAGTGTAGAGTCAGCCCCAGTAGCGGCAACTTCTTCCTCCGCCACATCTTCCTCGCCATCGACGTCGTCTGCGCCACAACTGCTATTTTCCAGCGTTATTCAAAAGGCTGATGAAGAAGGAGCTTGCTCTAGCTCCAGTGCTGCCGCCAATAACAACAGCAAAGAGGTACCCGAAGGAAAGAGTCTGACAGATGTGGCGCGGGAGTATGAAGAAAGTCGCGCGCAGAAACGCAAATATGAGGAGGTGGAAACTTTTACTGGCGAGGAAAACGAACTAAACATTGCCGACGTTAGTTGCAAGCTGTTTGCGTTTGTTAACAGCAACTGGGAGGAACGCGGACGCGGCAGCCTACGCCTTAACGATGGCAAAGATGGCCGCGATAGCTCCCGAGTGGTGTTCCGCACATCAGGCAACTTGCGACTGCTGCTGAACACCAAAGTCTGGGCGGCTATGGTAGCCGAACGGGCAAGTCAGAAGTCGTTGCGACTCACGGCGATCGACAATAGTGGCTCGGTAAAAATATTTTTGGCCATGGGCCGTCCTGCTGATATAGCGCAACTTCATAAAGCATTGAGTGAACGAATTGCCAAGCGCAGGATTACACATCCCGAGGAAATTTCCACGGAGGAGACGAAAAATGGTGTAGCCACTGAAGTTGCAGTTAGCTTGCAGCCTGAATCCACCACCCATGATGATGAGGACGATGCTGATAATGGCACCACAACGACGACCACATCTATAGCCGAGCCGGACAGCCATGAGCCTAGCCCAAAAAAGAAAGCAGCGATTATGCATCCAGACAGCAGTGCTGATCTGCCAGAGGCGTCAGTAAAGTTGCACGATAATGAAGATGGGGAAACCGAGGCCGAAGCCAAGAAGCAGAATTAACAATCGCACTTAGTTTGCTTCAATTTTTCACATTTTCCTGTCTTGATAATGAATTTTCATGAATAAAATATGCCGTGAATTATTATAAATTAATTCTAACAATTGCAATAATTTATTAACAATATGAATTATGAATGAAATAAACGAACTGTTGATTTGCCAACCTCTTAGCAGCTTAGTCTAAAAAAAACCAGCTTAAGGTAGTTCCACCTGTCTTCTTGACTTTCTTTGGTTTCCTATTACCACAGAAATCTAGCCATTTATTTTTTTTTTTTTTAATGTGCATTATAGTCTTCCGTCTAATTCTTAGGTCGTAGATCGAATATTGGATATCTTTTTAGACTCTTATTACAAAAACTAGAAGCTTGTTTTTTCTTGTATTACGTTGGTCATTAGAATTTGGGCGCTTTTTTTAAAAGTTCCATATTCTATTTAATTAGTTCACGAATTCATAATCCACTGTAGATTAAAAAAAAACCGAAATATATTTATTTTATAGCTCCAAATCAAAAAAAAACTTATATATGCAAATTTTATTATTATTTCGAGTTTCCGGTCCATGTCGGTTTGACATTGAATTGCTTAACTCTTCTTCTGTTTGAACTAAAAAATGTATAATTTTCAAATGTATATTTATAACGGAAGGTAATTTCTAGAGTTGCCAGACCTTCTTCTGAGTACAGCTGAAAAAAATAAAAAATTATTGATGACGATAAATCGTCGTAAAAAGTCGACAATTATCGATATATATCTTCGGTGCAGAAACTCCGTCAGGCCATGGAGGCGATGAAATATCTTTAATGCTCGCTGGGTTACGTACCCTATGACCAACCCTCTACGTTTTTCGTGTATTGTTTCGTGCTATCGTTATCGAATGTTGTTTTATTTAGAGCGGAATCAAGAAACGTAGACGCGTATATTTTATCCAAAACTCCCGGATCCCAGTCTACAAAACTGTAAACTACAGAATGGGGAATAAATCGTCATTGTTCTTGCTTAACGAGGAAATAGCACAAATACAGGATGAAACAGGCTGTGAGTTACAAATATAATTATTATTTCCAGCGACCTTGATGACTGACAGTAGAGTAACACTAAAAGCAAAGTTATTTATATTTTGAAACTAAATACGCAATTTGATAGGGATGATAAAGCTCCCATTCACATATTTCTGTTAAGATCTTTTCTATTTGCTGGCTAAATATTTGCGGTACCATTGGGGCAATGTGGTGGTAGAAGTGGTCGGCGAGGGTATTGGGAATTGTTGTCCGAAGTGATTAATAAACATGAATGCCCCAGCACGATATTTTGCTTTATATAATTACCGACAGTGCTCAGGCATTTTCCAGATATATTTGCATTGTACTTGTGTTTATTGCACCTAGCCCCTATCACTGCCCTTGCCCGCCGTTTACCACCATCCACTGATTGAAGTCCATTCTCATATCAATAACAAATTGAAGTCCATTATCTAGTGTCCGAATATGTGTAATTTTATAATTACCGATAAGCTGCCTACCAATTTAGTTTGCTTTTAGTCACACTTTAAAAAAGGTGTATCCAATGCTGTTCAACCACCAATACAAAAGTTTCTGATAATGTTTCTTTATCTTTCCCATTCGCAGTTACTCCCAATCAAATTGAACGCTTATACTCGCGCTTCACCTCACTGGATCGCAACGACTGTGGCACACTCTCTCGAGAGGATCTGATGCGCATACCCGAATTGGCCATTAATCCGCTGTGCGAGCGTATCGTTCATTCCTTCTTTGCCGAGAGTTCCGATGACCGAGTGAACTTTCGCCAGTTTATGAATGTATTGGCCCATTTTCGGCCGCTGCGTGACAATAAGCAGAGCAAGCTGAATAGTCGTGAGGAGAAATTGAAATTCGCATTCAAAATGTACGATCTAGATGATGACGGTGTGATTAGTCGGGATGAGCTGCTTTCCATACTGCATATGATGGTGGGTGCCAATATTAGCCAGGATCAATTGGTTAGCATAGCAGAGCGGACCATATTGGAGGCGGATTTGTGCTGCCAGGGCAAAATCTCTTTCGAGGACTTTTGCAAAGCCCTGGATCGTACGGATGTCGATCAGAAAATGTCAATAAGGTTCCTCAATTAACCTCAGCTAGGAAGATGATGATGAGCAGTTCGTCTTAGTCAGTGTGTACCAAATAGTCTAGTAGCATGGAGTCCAGAGGCATTCAAATTGTATTAGTAGTTGTTATATCAGAGAGATCGCTCTATACCAAGATGCGGATGTTTGACAATATTTCCATCGCTATGTTATATGATTATCTCTCTTAAGAACAGCATATTTTTGTTAATTGCTTATATTTATATGCTTATTTTGCTTGTTGATTCATTCCGCTTATTGTAAATTTCGCATAGCATTTGTTTTTTAATTTTTTTTTTTTTGAAAAGGAAATAAACCAAAAGAAATATAAATTAAACAAATTTAACCTAGTGCTAACAACATGTAAATGTTAAGGGAATGCAATAAATTATTACAAATACTTTAGGAAAATTTAGATCGACAGGTGTTCCCTCTCTACGTTAAAAATGCGAAATGGACGAGATTTTTGAACATAGTTTGTATAGTTTATTGTTGGAATATTTTTTATGTATAATTGCTTTGCCATGGTTTCGATTGATTCCATTTTATGTAGTAGTGGACACGGCCAACTTCTTAAGATGCTCCATGAACAGCTGCAGCGATACGTCATCCGTGAGAACGGGTGCACCACCATCCTAAATGAAAAGTGGGGGCAGAAAAACAAAAGTTAGTCAGATGATGGGCAGGGTAGGGGAAGATTGGATAGTGACGGGAAATATGTGGGCTAAAGCGAATCCAACACCCAACGTAAAACCCAAAACCGTAAGCAACTTAAAAAACGAACAAGAAACCAAGTACAAGTATTTAGACTCGAATGAAACACAAAATAAAGGTACTACCGTGGTCTGACCAATGGGCGGCTGCGCATGACCATAACAAGAGGAGAGCGGGCACACAGGGTGGACATAATGAGAGTTATACGAATTTACGAATCAAATTGGAACGAGAGATGGTCAATAAATATATAAAAAATATGACAAAACCATAAAATCACTTGAGATTGAGATGGAACTTACCTGCCCATAGGCATACATGTTGTTGTGCGTCTGCGATGGATTGACCTTGGAGAGCAGGAAACGTGCTTGTGAGCCACCATGTTCAGTGTCTATGTAACGCGGCATGGGAAAACGGGTCTGTAATATTTCCTGGGCATCGTCTACGGGAGCCTGCAGTAGTTGCTTGAAGTTCTCATATTCGGGCATATCCTGATACTTAAGCGCACGCCATTGGGCAATTGTCTCGCCGTGGTAGATGAGTATCTGGAAAAAGGTGTCCATCAGCAAGATGCGATCCGCCTGAATCGAAGCCGTGTCCAGTAGCACAGGCTCTGGTGGTCCATTGAACGAATAGCTATAGAGAATGGGTTGAATCATGATCAGCGACTGGGTGAGGTCCTCGCGCATCAGCATGTGTCGATAGAATGTGGTCTCGTCGGGCGAATTATTGAAGACCTGCAGAAACTGCGAACGGCGCAGATGGTACATAAACTGTGGGAATAGGCTAAAGTTTTGCGACAGGCGGAAGCTGTTCGGATCGTCCTTGGAATATTCTCCAAACTTTTGGCACTATTAAGTAATAAACCAAAAAAGAAAGTTAAAGAAAGTATTGCCTCTTTAACCGGTATTCTTACCAGCCGAATAAGTTGACGATCCACCCACCGCAAAATGTCTGGCCCCTCATCGGTTTCTGCGCGATAGACAACCATTCGAGCCATAAGAACTGCAGCTGCCTCCTGGTCGAACCCAGCGCTAATATGATGCACATTAGAGGTAGCATCTGCCCAGCTGTAAAACAAAACAAATTAGATTTTTTAAAACTAAAAAAAAATTACTTAAATTTACTCACTTTCTTGCCAATGTGGTGACCCTTATGCGACGCTGCCCACTCGGGTGCTGATATTGCGTTATGAACTGAATGCAGCCGCGCCCGCCTTGAGGTATGGGAGCTGCATGTTGATTAACCACCTCAAAGAAGTAGGCCACTGTCGAACTGGGACTCAGGGTGCAGAGCTTCCACTGTACCGTGTTTCCCATGCCGATCTCCACATCCGACACCGACGGGCTCTTCACATTCAGCGACACACACGAGCCGATGCCGCCCGAGATTTTCAGCTCGCGCGAGCACTTCACCTCAAGCGTGGCATTAAAAGCCATTTTCAAATCGTTTCGACTGTCGCGAGCAAACACGCGTTGGAAAGTTTGCTTAAAAAGCGATGAGTTAAACGAGTCACCCATGACCATGTGACCGCCGGTGGAGTTGCAAAGCTGCTTCATTTCTAGCAAGCCGGTCTGATCGAGGGCGCACGAATAGATATCAATGCTGTGACCATTTGTGGCTGCCCTCAGGGCCAAGGCGTCATAGTGTTTAATAGCTTTCTTCATAAACTTAACGTTATCCTTGTGTATGTCATGGTGGGAGCGTATGGGATGCTTCAGCTCATCGTCGACCACTTGGCCGGGTCCCTGGGAGCAAGGGCCACCGACAAATGTCATAATGCGACCGCCCGTATTTGGGTAGGTGCATTCCAGCAGACCAACTGCTATAGAAAGAGCAGCGCCTGTGGAACGCAGGTAGCGCTTGCCCTGCGGCACCGGCCAAGGATCACGTTGCAATTCACTGAGCAGGTCACCCAATGCTGCATCGCACTGACTGATCGGCTGCAGGAAACGATGAGCCGGCGGCATCGCAGCTCCACCCGGAGCATTAGGACGCTGCTGTTGCCCCGGCAGTCCTGGCTGAGCACCAGCCGGCTGATGTTGCCCTGAAGCAACTCCGCGTCCAATGCCTAACATATCCTGCACTTGCTTTGCCGTCAAATCTTTGGTGCCCCGGAACACATAGCTCTTAGAGCAGCCCTCAGCACCAAGTTCGTGGACCTGAATCATTTTGCCAAAGGTAATTAGTCCAACCAGAGCATTTGGAGGCAATAGACTTAGCGACATTTGTAGCGAATCTTTGAGAGCGTCTAGTTCCTCCTCATCCATGCATGTGTCCACCAAAAATATAAAAACCGGTGGCATTGTGGGAGCACGGACGATGGTGTACTCAATGGTGCTAAATCCTGGGATGAGCTCAGCCGGCTGATGCTGTTCTGAAATAGCCGCATATTGCGGAGGAAACTGAAAGCAAAGCCCACCACTATAAATTTAAAGGCACACCATGAAAATTCCATTTTTCAACTTACAGGATTACGCTGAAAGCAAAAGTTGCAGACCCACAGCTTTGCTCGATAATCCACCTGACAGAGAGGATTCAGAATCGCTCGACAATTGCTGCGTGTGCAGAGAACGGGCTCATATTGTATGGGTGGCAAGTCGGGCCGCTCTTTCAACGGTTGGTAAAGACATGCCAACGGTACCACCAAGCGACTGGCGTCGATCCGGCTCGAAGGCCACACATTCCACGTTAAACGCACTCCATCACGATCCTCGTTTTGTTGGATGAACTCCTCGTAGGTAGTCATCGTTCAAACACCTAAATTATCTGTTTATTTAACTTGATTACGAACTGAAATTATATTTTTCCTCTGCTTATTGGAAAATCGCTGGCCACGTCACGGACATTGACAGTTGGTCGCGTAGCAAGCAGCTTGACAGCGTCCTCACAGCTGACACAATAACGAAAATGCTAAACAAAACAGAACAAAAATTTTGTGGTACTATAAATTCAAAATACGTGTAATATATGTAAATTCAAGCCTACAAACTATTGTTAAATAGTGTGAATTGCTGTTTTTTTTGTTAAAAACAGTTTTAATGGCAAACCGATATATACGATATACAGCCGGGCTATCGACCGGTGTTATCGATTTCTTGCCGTTGCAGCTGTTTACTCGCCGTTGTGTGCGTGTGTGTGTGTGTTTGGTGTTTCTAAGATGGCGGAAGAAAAAACGCGTCTTATGTGAAAAAAAATGCAAATGCAATCATAACAACTAATATTAAATGCTAATTAAATGTGCGCTAATCCCGAATAAAACAATTGCAAAAGATTGCTAAAGAAGTGCCGAATATTGTACATGTGAAGGTTTGGTGCAAGGTGTAGTGAAAATGGCCACAAATATGTATCGAGTCGGAGGTGAGAAAATTTTTTTCCATACTCGCTTTTCTATCATCTTCGTTATCGGCGCCCGTGCTGTGCGGTGCCTGTGCCTGTATGTGTTTGTGTGTGTTTTTGTCTGAGAAGACTTAAAGAAAATTCATAATGAAAATGCATTTCCATTTATCATGTTGTATTCAAATATTCCCCAACTCCCACGTATTTATGTGCGTGGTTATCAATGATGTGAGAAACTGTTATGAAAATGTTTTAACTCAATGGCTTATAAGCAGCCTACTCACATTTAAATGCATATGTAAATATGTATGTACATACATCCATACATAGGTTTTAATGGTTGCTTGCCGGAACGAAGCGAGCTTTAAACAACGCAACCATCAGCAAGCAAGCCACTAACAGATTGTGGGTAAACGGGGAGGAGGCTCTACTGAGGGGGCTTGGGGGTTAGGCATGTGTGTCCAACGCTATTGTCACAGCTGCAGCAAGTGTTCCCTTTTTTCTGCTTTTCACCGATAAGCATTGTTTAGTATGATGAAATTTAAATGGAATTGCATTTTCCAATTTTGTGATTTCTATCTTGTTTGTGTGTGTTTGTGTGTGTGTATCTAATTTTTGGTCTGCCTTGTTTTTTGTTGTTTTCTTATGGTAATGAGCTTGCATGTTTCAACAGAAAGCATCTAATGGTTTTTTCGCCATCTTTATCTCCTTGTCCCCCACGGCACTCCCTACTCTAATTTTTTGTCAACTTGAATTTTGTTACTCATTTTGCACATTGGGCCTACTACTTGCTTTCTCACTCCCATTTGTCTTAAAACTTGAAAGAGGTCTAGAAAGGGAGGTGGGAGTACATGTACGATTATGATGACGTTCACCTGCCTGCTTATTTGTGTGTATGCCAATCGGCGTTGTATGTATGTATGTATGTTAGTTAATTCTTTTCTTTGCGTGTTTATGCAAATAAATCTTCAAGTGCAATACCTTAAAACAATTATTAATACACGATGAGAGTATACACTTGCGTATATTGATATATGTATATAAATGCAAACACTAAAAATTTTCATTATTGCTTTTTCTGTTTTGCCATATTTATTAGCCACGCGTATTCACATATACACTCATACATGCAAACTTTCTTTTTCATCTTTTTTTTGTAATATTTTATCATGTATGTATGTAGTTTAGCTAGCAATTTTCTCTTCTATCGGAATTCGTTTTTGGTGAGACAGGTTCCAAATTGGAACTTCCAATTCATCTAACGGTTTTGTTTGATGCATTTAGATGCCCACATTTGTATTTAATTGAGCAACTCGCATGCCTTTTGCCTAACTGCAGACATTTGTGTGACTATTTGTATATACATACATGTGTGTGTGTGTGTGTGTGTCTGTGTAATTAAGGTACACATACATACACACACTTTCACGAAATGTAGGCTTTGCAATGAATAGTTAACATGTTCCCTTACTTTGCCTCTTTTCCAGGCATTTGAAAAAAGCTTAATTTTCCTTTTTGTTCCTTATTTTATTTGCAGACTACGTCTACGTTGAGACAACGCCGAATAGTCCCTATCTGATACGCCGTATTGAAGAATTAAATAAAAACCAAAACGGCAATGTAGAGGCGAAGGTCAAGTGTTTCTATCGGCGTCGTGATCTGCCCAACCCTCTGTTACAGCTGGCCGACAAGCATCAACGTAAGTATCTTACCCCATATACGTTTAAGATTTTTAGGCAATTATTTTCATTTTGATTTGGATTTAAATTTTTTGCCCAACAAAGTGAGGTTAGGTTACAATGTGTTGCATTTTTCCTATACCCCCTGGCCTTAAAATGACAAAAATTAAAACTCCCCCACCTTGCTTCTCTTTGCCCCTTAACCAAAGGTCCTTAAACACTGAGCACTAAACTTGCCACAGAAAGAAATAAACCAAAGAAAGCCAACACCGACAAGTATGTACAAACATATGTTGTATTACATATATGTATGTATTTATGTGTGTTGTATAAACATACTAGATGTACATATATATATACGGGCATTAGACTGGCTTTATTTCATGTCAGTAATCGCAATATGATATTTGAGAAAATGAGTTAGTACTATTCTTGGTTTAAACCATTTATTCATCGATACAATGTGTAAAAAAACCATAACCCTCTTATCTTAATAATATCTATATTTTTTTAACATACTTAAAAAGACCAGTCGAAAGTAGAAGCATACTCATTCACCACCACCACTCCCCAAGCTTAGTCGAGACATTGCAATGTGTTAAGGCATGCGCCCGGCCGCCCAGCCGCCCAGTTTTACCCCATCATCGCATCGCCTGCCCCTTGGTAAAACGCAAGCCAACATGAAGAGCAACAAGAACCGCAATGACAACAACTGTAAAACACACTGAGGCGGCGGCCAAAGCCAAAGCATAGAGAAAGCGGAGTCCTAGCATCCGTCCCATCCATCCGTAGGCAACAACATGAACATAATGTGAACTGTACCCCCCTCAGTCGTTGTTGTTGTTTGGTGTTGGTTGAATGTGATACTCTCTCTCCAGTTTTGGAATCAGAACTAGGAGCAGGGGTTAGTAGGGCTAGTGGTAGGAACAGCAGGTAGACTTGCTTGGTGTCTACTTCGGTGAGCGAGCGAACGAGTGTGCACGAAAATTTTCATGAGCGCTACGGTAGGATAGGGATTGGATGGCGTTTGGGGTGGCGGCCATGCCAGGGCAGTAGAACAAGGCAGCAAATGTAGAGAGAGGCATCGCTTTTGCATTTCTGTATACATACACACAGCGAAGGGTATCCCGAAAAAAGCAACAACAACAACCAACCAAAAACACAACCACCCTCCCACTCACCCACCGGGCTGGTGGGTGAAAAAAAACCAAAACGGGCTGGAGCCGGCTTGTGTTGTGCTTCGACCAGTAGTGTACCGCCCACTTGAATTCAATACGTGATCCCAACGAAAATGCGTTTTCCGTGTGCCCCCACACCACACCAAGCATGTTACTCTGTTTTTCTACCACCCCCAAATATCAACTGTACGCACAATGCGCCGGGAAAAGACCATTAAGACCACCTCCACACCTTTTGGCAACCGCACCAAAAGTAGCAATTGGTAGTTATTAAAGTGTTTTTAATGCACGGTCGTAGGTCATAACTTTGTCAATTAAAAATTAGTAATTATTGTTTTTCTCCAGCCTGTACCATATGCACACATAGAAAATAAAGAAAAGCTTTGAAAATTGTGCCGGAATCCAACTGATGTACATAAACTAGAGTACAAAATCTAAAAAGTATGCCGTGTATCGAATGAGTAGATACCATACACTACTCTAAAATGCAATATCGTTAATATTGTTGGTTGTATTAACTCAGTTATTATAAAACTATTTCGTACCCTTTAAGCTTTACAGAACAGAAACTCACACGTATAAACAGAAAGCAGATTTTATATTATCACAAGAAACATTTTCATATTCATTAGGATGAACACAATATTCCTATTTGTCTTAAGAGGTAAGGAGTATAAAACGAAGTTAATACTACGTTGACTACGATGAGGACGACGACAACGACGACGTTGCCGACGAAGCTGGGGCGCACAAAAAATTGAAATGCGCGAAGCAGACAAACCAACAGCGCCACCCGCACTCCCTCCCACCCCCGGCACAAATTGTGTGTGTGTGTCATATCTATGGGCACCGAACCAAACAGCGCCAGCCCAGCCACTCCAACGCTCGACTTAAAGCCGAAAAACCCCTTCTCACACACATCTACACCCACGCTGATGCACCCACAATCTCATGTAACTGTTTTGTTGGTGGTTGGCCGCTGGGTGAGAAGAAGCATTAGCCAACCTACCACCCATTCACCCACCTTGCTTCTTTGCTTACCCCCACCCATTAACGTAACCCCCGTTTTGATGGCAACGTTTTCATGCCTCTCTGTTTGTCGTTGGGTATTAAAAATAAATTCCAAAAGTTTCTATTTATTCTTGTTTCTTGTGTAGCGCAAAATTCTTGCGCTTCTTTTTGACTATATCTACCAGTCGTCTTTTGGCCCCGCCCCGTCCCATTTTCGCGACAAGACATATTTTAGTGTAATTACTTTTCGTACTTAACCTCACTTTCAGGTGCGTAAAAGTTGTTACATTTTTTTGTTTTTGTATTTTATAATTTAAGTTTTGCATAAAAATCATTTGTAAATAAAACTCATTTCCGTCCAAAAAAAAATTCCAATGTGCAATAACGCAGTGGCTACTGCCGAGGATTCACCGCTGGCGACAAAACTGAAGAAAACCTGGCTTAGAACACCCGTGGGCGAGGAGCAGGCGGCGCAAGCTGTGCTTGATCCTTCAATAGGTACACACACATACATTTGAACACACTCACACTTAAGAGAATGCTGTAGCTCGAAATAAATAGTTTTAAATGTATTTTATCTTAGTGTTGTATGTAGAATGGATTGGTTGATTAGTTCGTAGTGGAAACTTTTAATAGTGCTTAAAAAGATTAAATTTAATTCACAATGGTCGTACTCTTGCAGCTGCCCTCGACGAGGAGCGCACCAGTCCGACAACTCAAACGGGTAGCGGTAGTTCGACCAGTGGCGGCAATTCCAGCGGCGGCAATAATAACACCGGTTCTAGCAACAACAATAATAACAACAACAGCAGCAACAGTAATAGTAGCAGTGGCACTGGAACTGGCACTGGCACTAGCACTAGCAGTGGGATCGGTGATACTGAAAAGGGTGAAGCATTAACCAGCAAGCAGCGCTATCAGATCAAGCATCGCGAACTGTTCCTGTCGCGTCAAGTTGAATCCATACCCGCCACACAGATACGAGGCAAATGCTCAGTGACGCTGCTCAATGAGACGGAATCACTGCAAAGCTATCTGAATAAAGACGTGAGTCGTAGTTGGTAGACGCAACAATTGATTATTTAAGCTGTAATTTTAAACACAGTTTTAACGTGTCTTTATTACTCTCTATTTTTTTTTTTTTGTTTCAGGACACATTCTTCTACTGTTTAGTCTTTGATCCGAATCAAAAAACGCTGCTCGCCGACAAAGGTGAGATACGCGTCGGTAGTCGGTATCAGTGTGATATACCTGCTAAGCTAAAAGACATCGCCACCGATGAGCGAAAGCTGGAGGAATTGGAGTCGCTGGTATGGACACCGGACCACAATTTAACCGATCGCAGGATTGATCAATTTCTGGTTGTCTCGCGTTCTATTGGCACATTTGCCCGAGCCCTTGACTGCAGCAGTTCGGTAAAACAGCCTTCGTTGCATATGTCAGCAGCAGCCGCAAGTCGGGATATTACACTGGTGAGTAAATAACAGAACTGTGTAAAACTTGATCTCTTAATCCAATATCTATCTTCTATTATGTTTTAGTTTCACGCCATGAATATATTACACAATCATGGTTATTCAATTGAGGAGTCAATGTCCTCATTAGTTCCTTCCACTGGGCCTGTGCTCTGTCGTGATGAAATCGAAGATTGGAGCGCCTCAGAGGCAAATCTGTTTGAGGAGGCACTCGACAAATATGGAAAAGATTTCAATGATATCCGACAAGATTTTGTAAGTTGAGAACAAAACGGATTAAAAGAGAACAAACCAAATTATTAAATCATTTATTTGCTTAACAGCTTCCATGGAAAACGCTTAAACAGATCATTGAGTACTACTACATGTGGAAGACAACCGATCGTTATGTGCAACAGAAGCGCGTAAAGGCTGTTGAAGCGGAACTCAAGCTTAAACAGGTCTTTATACCGCAATACAATAATACAGGTGTTAAAGGCAACGGTGCGAATGCTAAAGTAGGCAGCTCAAGCACCGGTAACATTTATAATGGCACTACTAATGGAGGCACTGATTTATCCAACACCGGTAAACCCTGCGAATCATGTGGCACAACGAAATCATTACAGGTAAGAACAAATAATGCAAAGACAAATAAAAAAACATTCTTAATACTATCCTTTTATCCATCTCCTTAGTGGAACTCTTTTAATAGCGGACATTCTTCGTGTCGATTGTGTCAAAACTGTTGGGATTACTGGAGAAAGTACGGCAGTATGAAATCGGCACACAAGGGCGATATAAGTGATGGCGAAACAAAGAAAAAGGGAGCGCTGCCGGTGGCAACAACACCTATACCAACTGTAGCAGCCGCTACGACACCCACCGCAGTCGTTGATCTTAATGATGAGGATAAAATCAGTGATCTAACCAACCGTCAATTGCATAAGTAAACAGAATAAGTTAATTGTTGTGCTATAAATGTAAAACTAATTTTCCTGTTACCCACAGATGTTCTATTGTCAATTGTGGTAAGGAATTCAAGCTGAAGAGCCATTTCGCTCGGCATTACGCCCAAGCCCATGGTATCGCCATCAGCTCCAGCTCACCCCGACCCATAATGAAGACGCGCACTGCCTTTTATTTGCACACCAATCCGATGACGAGAGTGGCGCGAGTTATATGTCGAGGCATTGTGAAACCCAAAAAGGCGGCACGGCAAAGTGCCTACGCCGTCAATGCCCTGCTGGTCAAACAAGAATGTGAGCAAAACATAAATATGGCTTATATCGTTTTTGTCTACATTGTATTTGTGGTTTTTAGTTACGAATCGTATTAGCGGTAAATCGCAAGCAGAGATTAAGAAAATGCTCTTGCTCAAACCAAAGGATCGTGGAAGTGTCACCAAAATCGCCAATCGTTTGGGTGCTCCTGGCAACGGTCCACACGAATGGCTGGTGCTTACGCCTAAGGATAAAATTCCACAGCCCCTTGTTGTCTCATTCCCTAAGCCGCCCAAAGCACCCGACGGCAGCTTAGTCTACGACCGTGTGCCAAACAAATCGCCCGATGTTGTTGCAGTGACGGTTGATAAAGAGCTATCGATAATTCCAGCGCAAGCCACATCCACGATAAGAAAGCGTGCTCATGAAGAGCAACCGCTAAATGGCACAGAGGGTATGGGCAAAAATATATAAATTTTGGAATTTTAATAAGAATACTAACAATCTGCATTTGCTATTAATAGTAACAATCGTGCCTAGCGGTCCTCCAGCAAAACGACCCAACAAGGACCCGATGCCCTCGCATTGTCCCAGCCCCGAACAGTTTGCAGCTATGATGGCGGCATCGGGTCAACCGCTTTCCAGGCATCATGTAAGTAAAAGATTTACTGCATTATTTTGATAATAATCAAATATCAAAAAATAATCAAATTTGTCTTGTTTTTTAATTTCAGCTCAATGGCAAACAAAAGATTGCACAAATGGCTCGTGGTGGCAATGGTAGAAAGCAGGTTATCAGTTGGATGGACGCACCAGATGATGTATATTTTAGAGCTAATGAAGCACACAAGTAAGAAATGCAAATGTTAAATTCAAAACGATTGTTTAATAATTATTATTGTTATTTTTTTTTTGTTAAGGAAAACACGAAAAATACTCCCAGCCGTGGATTTGCGTCGCGCAGCGCGTAAACCGTGGCGCACACTGCCTATTCAGCCTATGGTTCCCGAGCCAAGTAGTAGGCCTATTGAATCACAAATCGTTATACTGGACTGACCGTCGCCGGCACTCACCACGTATGCAACAACAGCCGCAGCAGCTAGAAAGTTGTTGTCGTCTTCAGCAAACAGATTCGAGCAGCAGCAACCTCCATTTCCATACACCATGGATGCACTGCTTAATAAGTGACCAGATTTTGGTTTTAATGGCTTGCCATGTACATAAACTCTCCAACCACCCCCGACCCCACACACACACACAAAGAGACATACAAAAAGCTACCCACAAAAAACTATCCACATACATAATATGTTTTATCTTAAGTGTACGCAACAGAAATACAGCATCACTGTAAAGGATTGGTATTTGTGGAGTTTGACCACCATACAAGAGCAACAGTAAACGAAGGGAAAAACCACTTTACTAGCGCCTAAATAGATGTCTTTTTTAAACAAAACACAAATAGTAAGATAATAAGTGTTAAGTACCAGTAACGCTAAGCAAGAAAAAAGTTAAACAAAAAATATTTATAAATATTTTATATATTTTTTTAAACTTAAAATCTCAATATACCCTACACAAAAAAAAACACAAAAAACACGAAAAAAAAATTGGTACACTGCATGAAACTCAAGAAACCCTATTTTTGTTTTATGAGTTCATTGATTCATTAATTTTCAGCATGTATGTATATGTATTGTTTCAGTTTTGCCTAGATATATATTCTTTTAATTTGTTTAAACTCTATAAACCTAGCGAAAAACCAGATACGTAAATTTGAAATTTAAAGGCCTCTGCAATTTAAAAATATTTTTCGCTCAAAAATTTGAAATGTCTTATTAACTGACGAAAAGAGTTTTCAAATTGTTTAAATGCTTTAAAAAAAAAAAACAAATTGAACACAATAAATGTAAAAGCAAAATCAAGATCTAAAATTGTTACTGATATTTGACACGTGCAAGTTTATTTAAAAACAAAACAAAAAATTAACTAAACTATTGTTGTACAGTTAAAGGAATAAATTATTATTCGAATAAAATGTATTTTCATAATTTATATAAACAAACAGCGATGCAAAATAACCACACACAAAATGAGCATATAATGTACTGTATATTAACCCATATAGAAATATATACATTCATATGTGAATGCATGGGAAACTAAACTTCATTATATACATTCAAAAATGTACAATTTATAAGAAGGATTCACATTAAAACATGGAATGTGTAGATGTAGAGCAGCCAGACAAACGCATGAAACAAGCAACAACATCAATTTAAGCAAAAAAAAAAAAAAAAAACAACAAAAAAGGAACATATTAAATATAAGCAAATTGTATTTGTAAGCCAATACTTTTAAATTAGACGTTAAGTAATTTTGTAAAATAAATGAACTCTTCAAATTAAAAGGTTTAGTTAAGCCAAAACAGATATGGAAAGAAAGCTGCAACTAATGTCAAATAACACTATCTCAAATTCAATAACACTCAGCAGCAGCAGGTGCAACACGAAATCAACAGTTTCAAAATCGTAAGAAACGTTCTGTATCGATTATCGATATATAGAGAGGAAGACAAGCAACAGAAGCAAATCAAACAGAGCTATATACATAATTATAAACCTAT
This sequence comes from Drosophila nebulosa, assembly GCA_024703675.1. Classification (NCBI taxonomy): domain Eukaryota; kingdom Metazoa; phylum Arthropoda; class Insecta; order Diptera; family Drosophilidae; genus Drosophila; species Drosophila nebulosa. Next base: position 10,082,143 of record JANFPS010000004.1, on the reverse strand, counting down.
ATATAAATATATTATATATTATATACAGACATGAAACATAACAGTAAATAATTTTGCGCATTGCATAATGCACTTCGCATTCAACATTTTTACAAAGCCAACAAACGACGACGAAGATAGAATATATAGTGTGAGACAAGCAACCGAAAAAGTTTTCCAAATAAAGTTTTAAAACTAAAAATTTTTCCTAAAAATAAGTAAAGAGTTAATCAATTTATTTGTCTATTAATGCACAACAACAATTGGGAACACTATGTCAGGCTAAACCCCTCTGTAACTGGCAATGCATAGTGAGGCATTGGTGCCGCCAAAGCCAAAGGAGTTCTTAAGAGCTATACGGGGTCCCTTGTGTCCCCATTCGCAAGTTTCAGTCACGACATTAACGTCCACATCTAGCTGTTCGATATTAATTGAAGGAGGCAGTTTGTTTTCGGCACAGGCATGTACCACAAATAGCGCTTCTAAGTTGCCCGATGATCCCAGCAGATGTCCGTGTGCGCCCTTAGTTGAAGATACCCGTACATTGGGTGTGTGTTCGCCAAATACCCGACCAATGGCGCGAGATTCAATGCGGTCACCAGTTGGCGTGGACGTAGCATGTGCATTTACATACGTAATTTCTTCGGGTGTAATGTTGGCATCCTTGATTGCTCGTTTCATTGCCAAAGTGGCGCCAGCTCCATCTTCGCTGGGGGATGTGATGTGATGAGCATCACCTGACAGGCCGTATCCCAAGAGCTCGGCTATGATGGGTGCTCCACGAGATCGCGCATATTCTAGCTCCTCAAGCAGCAACACAGCCGCCCCTTCGCCCATTACGAAACCATCGCGTGATTTATCAAAAGGCCGTGAGGCCACAGCTGGGTTATCATTAAAGGCCGTACTCAATGCACGTAATCTGCAGAAACCAGCTATCGATAGCGGATCTATACACGCCTCGCCGCTGCCAGCCAACATGACATCTGCATCGCCGTTGCGTATGAACCGTAGGGCATCTCCAATAGCGTGCGCTCCTGTTGCACAAGCTGTAGAAACACAATGATTGGGTCCTTGCAAACCATGACGCATGCTTATATGACCACAAGCCATATTGGGCAAAAGTCTTGGAACAAAGTATGGACTAACACGGTTATAGCCTCTTTGTAGTTGCTGCCAGGCTCCATAGACTTCGGACAAATCAAACATTCCCATACCGACGCAGACACCGAAGCGCTCTCGTTGCTCAGCACTTAATTCACTAGGCTTCAGACGTCCAGTGGCTAGAGCTTCATCTGCAGCCAGGATCGCTAGTTGAGTCGCCGGACTCATTAATTTAATATCTGTTTTGGTCAGGTGTTTGTCCAGTTGCAAGGATTGTCTAGATATTTGGGCAGCTACCTGACATGGCAATCCTTTAAATTCCGGCCCCAGCTGCGAGATTGCCGAATCACCGGCTAAAATCCGCTTCCAGGATTCTTGTGCATTGTTGGCCAGGGGTGTAACGGCACCGCTTCCAGTTATGACTACTCGCCGCCTAGGTGCCTGCGTCGAGGCATTCCGTACTTGGGAAATAAAGTTGGAAAATAAGCACAATAAGCGCATCTTGTTGTCAAGTGCGTAACCGTCAATCGTATTGTGAATCGATAAATAATTGGTCTATCGATACGTTTAATAAATGACACCTTATCAGCATTAAGTATTTCGTTACAACATACGCAGTTTTATTAGTTTTAAAGAGAGGGAGTAGCTAAAATCTCGTTTACGCTACGCCCATGATGTTTAAGGTAAATTCGGAAAGCATTTTATCAGATCGATTAACTTCATCGATGCTTAAAATTGTAGCGCTAAAATACAAACTGTTTAAATATATAGACTGAGTAAGAAATTTAATAACATGATGCTAAATACAGTGAGTTGCAGAATCTGATGAAATTAATATTATGGGAATTTTCTGGATTATCTTTTAACAGCAAATCTAATCTATATATTTACAAGTTATTTTGATTTTGGTGTAGGTTATAAAAAAAATTTTTGGCTTCAAGTTTTTTCAATATCCAATTCTCCAGCTTTATCTGATAACGACCAATTTCACACCGTTTGCCTTTGGCTAATGCTATAAAAATCAATACATACCGGTTTTCTTTGCTTGGTTTCTCCGAGAGATTTCTCTCGTTTGTGAGAATGGAGTAACAAAACAAACAGGGGAGAGCAGCAATATAAAGGCCCCACTCATTTGCTGATCGTATTTAGTGCGGTGCTATTCTTCATTTAACAATGTCTGGAAAATGTGTGTGTCCCCGAGAATAAAAAATAATAAAAATATACGAAAATAAACGTGATTAGAATAAAATGTTGATAATAAGTTTGTTTTTTTTTTTTCGTTTTTACAGCTTGTTGTGTTGGCCTTGGTCCCGGTTATGCAACTCCCCTAGATGCCTACAAAAATGGACCAAGGGAGAAGCTTTTGTATACCGTGACAATTCAACCCAATTTGGACGAGCCCCATGGAGACTATCTTTCGACAATTGATGTTGATCCCGAGAGCCACACATACTGTCAAGTAAATAATATTATTTTTCCCTTGTTAATAGATAATGGACTGTTTTTAAGAGAAAGCCCCTCCCTTTACATACAATATTTTATAGATAATACATCGCAATTTTACGAATCGGATAGGCGACGAGTTGCACCATTCGGGTTGGAATGCTTGCTCCAGCTGTTACTACGTGGACAAGAATGCGAAGAAGGTACCCAAAAGAGATCGTTTGGTATTGCCGGCAATAAATTCGGACTTTATTTACGTACTTGATGTGGCAACAGATCCAAGAAAACCGGAAATCGTTAAAGTAATCGATGGCGAGGTACTGAAGAGTCATAATGTTACCGCTCCACATACCACCCATTGTCTGGCAAATGGCAATCTAATGATATCTACTATGGGTGATGCTGAGGGATATGCCAAGGGCGATTTTATCCTCTTTGATGCCGATTTCAATTGCATTGGGACTTGGACTAAAGGAGAGAAAAAGGCACTAGTTGGTTATGACTTTTGGTATCAGCCTTACTTTGATGTTATGGTCGCATCGGAATGGGGAGCCCCCAATAAGTTTAGACGGTATGTATATATTATAGTGGTGAATATGAACATTTAAATGGAGGTACATAAAGTTTTGTTGTTTTTTCTAGAGGCTGGAAAGTCGAGGACTTGGATGATATGACCCAGTACGGGTGCCGAATCAATTTTTACAAGTGGTCCACGCAAACCTTATACCAAACTATAGATCTTGGAAAAGAGGGTACGACACCCTTGGAGATTCGGTTTTTGCACGATCCGAAACGCGCCGAAGGATTCGTTGGTTGTGCCTTGTTCGCGAAAGTCTTTTACTTTAAAAAGAAAAATGACTCAGACGAATTTGAGGCAACAAAGGTGATTGACATAGCCGAGAAAGTCGTTGATACTGGAAATGGAATAAATGAGATAATGGGCGGCATGATATCGGATATTATTATATCCTTGGACGACCGGTTTCTATATGTGAACTGCTTTAGGCATGGTGATGTTAGACAATATGATATCAGTAATCCAGAGAAGCCAAAATTAACGGGCCAGTTGTTTCTGGGAGGATCCATTTGCAGTGACTTGCCCAACGTAATTGTAAAAGAGGACAAGGAATTAAGTGTAAGCCAAAAGCCAGAAAATTTATATCTATGAATGTTTAATTATTTTTTGCATATTTAGGAACGACCACCGCCTTGTTATGTAAAAGGACGTCGCTTGGAAGGTGGCCCACAAATGATGCAACTTTCACTGGATGGCAAACGTTTATATGTCTCATCATCGCTTTATTCGCCCTGGGATAAGCAGGTAAGCAGATTAGTTTTCATGCCTTTGCAGATACTGAATTGTTAGCTTATCATAATTTTCAGTTCTATCCCAATATGGTGGCAAAAGGTGGACATATGGTTTTAATTGATGTTGATACCGTAAATGGTGGCATCAAACTAAATGACAACTTTCTTGTAGATTTTGGAAAAGAGCCCTACGGTCCCACTTTGCCACATGAAATGCGTTATCCTGGCGGAGATTGCACTTCTGATATTTGGCTGGCCAACGATGCTTAAATCTATGTGGTCTATGTTCATGTTGAACTATCGTTACAAATAAAAGAGTTGTTTGCATTTTAGAACTGTCGCTTGCTTTAAATTGTCCGCCCAATGCAAAACCTGCTAAAAAGAGAAGCAGAAAAAACGAAGTAGCAGAAAAGTTTTATCGTCTCGCCCTGTATGTATCTTTACTTTACCCGTTTCGCAGCAATGATTTACCAAAGTCTATTTCAAGATTCAATAAACAAATTTCAAATCAAATTAAATCATACTATGGAGATATCTCCTACCCGACTCAATGAACGTATATTTATAATTTAATGAACCAATATAATTTGCATAATCGTGATATGCATGAGTTGGTACCATTTTTTGTGCCTCTTTATTAACTTGCCATAGTTTAAGATTAAGTTTCTTTACCAAAATGGCATAATTGGAAATTTATTCACCTGAGACATTATAGTGTCTACATCGGATAATTTCATCAAATCGAGTAAACGCTGACCACTGGAATTTTAAAGGGACACATGTTAATTTCAATCGTTTTCATAAAACCAGGCTAATCATTTTAGTGCGAAATTGGGATTAAGCTTTAGAATTTAACTGGCTAGTTTCAGAACAGGTATTAAAATAAAGAACAAAAAGTTTTCAAAGAGGACAATTGAGAAACATTTTACAAAAATAGGATCTATATATATATAAATACTTATATATATATACTTACTTTTGATCGCAGGTGCAGTCTATAAAATTCCTGGCCAGTGTATTTAGACATTTTTCGCGGTAGAAGAAGATATGCACTAAATATGCTAAATTACAAGGTATAAACAATTTCGCCCATGGTATACTTTTCAAAAGAACCAATACGCTGCTATTCCCGCTACGTTCACAGATCTGCAACCAAATCACTTGTATTGCAATAACGACGGCAAAACTCATAAAAGTTAAACGGTTCAGAAAGATATAAGCGCTCCCACTTAAAAATCCAGCCACTAGATTTGTGCTTTCCAAGTCAAAAAATCCCTTATCCAGAAGCAAACATTGCACCAACTGGAAAGAGCGTTTTTCCTTGTTATAGAAATGAGCAAAAATAAAATAAGAGAATTCGTGTACCTTAAATATTCCTATATAGGTTCCCAAAAAACCGGTTGTCCTCAACTTCCGTAGTGGTTTCAAGTCTCTTTGCGTCAATGCATTTACCATATCCAAAGCTAATCCAATACCTAAGTATGTGCGTAGTTGGCTCACACTATGTTTAACTCGTTTGGCCAGTGTCCATTCGGAATAATCTTCAGGCGGAGCAGACGGTTTAATGAACCAAAAACCGGAGTACCTTCGCACCTGCTGAAAGTGCAACACCACCAGTGAGCATATCATAAATATGAATGTTTGACCGAGTCGGGAGTGAACTAAACCAACATCTAACTGGCGCAAAATGCTCTCCAAAGCCTGTCAAGAAAATAAAGAAGATCCAATCATAAATCAGTTTTAATTAAACTATCAACTTACAGCATGAGTAATTCCCGTGACGTAATATTGCAAAACTTGGGGTGGCATCCACCAGCAGAGTTGCGAGGATAGCCAGTTGGACAAATATGGGGTACAGCTACAAACGAATCGTCCATTAATGCGTCTTCCAAAGCACATAAAGTAAAATGTGAAAGCATTAATGCATGCTGCAAAGCTTGCGGATTGAGCATAATTTTTGATTATATCCAAAAGGACACTCCTGCTCAGTCGATGCCGCTTAGTGAGCAGAGGGAACTGTAGTTACAAGTGATTAGAACCTGGTCGCTTATCTAACAGATTTAACATAAATAGCTTTTGGTAGGAGAACTATACGATAAGTTCATAATCATAATGTTATGTAAATTTATTTTAAAAGAAGTTGCAGTTAGAATAGAAGAATAGTACTTATCACAGAGTTCTCGAAACCAACGTTGGCCCATCTCACCAGCAACAATGGGGAATAATACTTTGCACTAGATACATGATTACGAAAAATATTCCAGAGCAAAGCCTGTGTGCACGTTTGGTGCGGTCGACTATGTAAAACCTGAGAACAGTGAAGACGATTCAAAGGCCATTCCAGCAGTTTACTAGGTGCGACCATTTCCCTGAAACTACACGATGCAGACTAAAAAAAATTTGCCGATTGCTCGAAAAACCAGACAAGGCGAAGTCGATCCAAATTAAGTCAAGGGTTAATTAGGAAACAAAAAATTCTAGTACTTATATGTAGATATATATTTCTACACTTAGTATGCATATGTGCTTTTAATCGACTATCGTTGAGTTTATTGCAATTGGAGCAAACGTTTGTTAATTTTCAGAGCGCTGTGAGAGAAGAAACAAACGGAACTTGCAAATTATTGGATGAATTTCTTGGATTCGAAAGACTTACTAATTCGCCGTTGTGTTATTAATGATGGCAGCGGCCAGTCCACTAACACTGTGGGGATTGAGGACATAGCTGTGTATAAGAAAGGCAAGAACAACGGGGAATATCACATCACTGCAGCCGTAACCGCATTTGAAGGTAGGTTTGTATCTGGCCCAGAGTGAACGAACGGCCTCCAAAAGTCCAAAGCTCAAAATTGTTCGCTTTGGGTAGCACAAAAAGCTAAGCCCAGCCAAGAAACTTGCTAAAACATGTTTCTGTTTAATCCTGTAATCCTTGTTGCGTGTCAAGTAACAATGTGTTGCCTAAAGTCATGATTAAATAAAATAATTGGTTAACGTTTTTAAATGTACGATTTTCATCTTCTTCACCTTGTAAATGCCAATATAGCACACCAGCCAAGATACAGATTCTAAGCTCAAGTGATTTAGATTCCATTGTCCGCTTTTTGTGCAGCTAACCAATGCTTTAAACACATCCAAAGCGAATCCAATTAAAAAATAGTTACCCATTCCTCTCACAATGTGAAGAACACAATTCGGTTCCTCGTGGGCACAAGAATTCGCTTCACTTTGCGGATCAAGGGGCTCGGGCTTTAAAAACCAAAAACCCTTGTACCAGCCCTTTTGTTTGCCCTCTATAATTGCGGCACTACAGCACATAAAAACCAATGTCTGCAGTGGCAACGAGGAAAATAATACTCCAGTCATAGGAATTTTCCTTTGTAGAAGTAGAGTTTCCACTAACTAAAATAAATTCGGACGATTATAGATTATCTTAAAAATTGTCTTCTGTATTTTTGTATTACTCACCGATTGAAAGATTCCCGTGTGCTGAATATGCTTAACACGTTCTGGCAGAAATATTGTAAAGACGCCGCCGATAATGGATGGTAGGAAAACTAAGGAGTACAGGTGGAACTTTCCAAGCATGTGCCTGGGTAATACTTGTTGTAAGTTATGTTTCAAACTATTTTCGGAACACTCTCCTACCGCAAAGCACACATTGTGACTGAAATTATCCAGCCGTTCATCAGACCACCCAATGCCAACTGCTGTTGGTACCAGATTGCATCTCTGAGTATTTCGAAGAAATTGCCACCATCTCGTAGACTCTGTTTGATCAGATGAAGCACGGCCACAGGCAAATAGTACTTGCTATTGGAACAGCAAAATCGCCAAACGTTCTCCAGAGTTGCCCGCCGGCAGCTATTTGGATGCAGCAGCTCATTGCAGCTACGCCCACTAAAATGTTCCTCAAACAATGTGCTCAAGACCGCCATCAAAATTAAACTGAATAGGAGAACCGAAAAATTTGTTGACCGGTCACTGGTATAATCACTTGTTAATTTATTTGGAAATACATATTCAAAGTCAGACAATACTGATGAATAAATTGATTGTGAGATAATTCTGGGGCAAACAGAGACGGTGAGTTAGTCCACCTCTTCCACAATTGGTCCCTTATGCTGCTTAGCCTTAGCTTGCCCGCCGGTAGGGGCTGCGCCATGCAACTTGGACATAATGGGCCCACAAACGCGTTGACTCTCCTTAAGATGGTGCTCGTACTCTTCCTTCTCGGCCAGTGTGTTAGCGTCTAACCAGGAAGTTTCCGAAGCACATTTATCACGCACTTTTTTGCGATCGGAATCAGTCAGGGTTCCGTCGGGTGCATCATCTACAGCTTGTTTGCAACCGTATACATAACTCTCCAGATTGTTGCGTGCCTGCACACGTTCTCGTTGGCAGTCGTCTTCAACCTTGAATTTTTCCGCGTCGGCTAACATGCGATCTATTTCGGCCTTAGACAGGCGACCTTTGTCATTGGTAATAGTGATCTTCTCCAATTTTCCAGTGCTATTGTCTTTGGCACTTACATGCAGAATGCCATCAGCATTTACGTCAAAAGTCACACCGATTTGCGGAACACCACGCGGTGCGGGTGGAATGCCTGCCAGATTAAAGTTGCCCAAGAGATTGTTATCCTTGGTCATGACGCGTTCGCCCTCATAAACCTGGATAGTCACAGCATTCTGGTTGTCACTGTAAGTGGTAAATATTTGCTGCTGTTTGCAGGGGATCCTAGCATTGCGCTCAACCAATTTGGTCATCACCCCGCCCGCCGTTTCAATGCCCAGCGAGAGCGGGATAACATCTACTAGCAAAAGATCCTGAATCTGTGAGCTTCCAACGCCCGTTAATATGGCTGCTTGTACAGCTGCCCCATAGGCCACCGCCTCGTCAGGATTGATGGACAAGTTTAGCTGCTTGCCACCAAAAAAGTCCTGCAAAAGGCGCTGAATCTTGGGTATTCGCGTAGATCCTCCCACCAAAACCACATCGTGTATGGCCTTCTTGTCCATCTTAGCGTCACTAAGGGCCCGCTCCACCGGCTGCATGGTTGAACGGAATAAATCCATGTTAAGCTCCTCAAATCGGGCCCGAGAAATCTTCGAATAGAAGTCGATGCCATCATGCAAGGCATCAATCTCCAACGAAGCTTCAGTGCTCGAGGAGAGCGTACGCTTAGCACGCTCACAAGCTGTGCGCAAACGGCGCAATGCCCGGGCATTTCCCTTAAGATCAGCTTTATGCTTACGCCTAAACTCTTCCATAAAATGGTTGACCAGACGGTTATCAAAGTCCTCACCACCCAGATGTGTGTCGCCCGCTGTAGATTTGACCTCGAATAGCGAGCCCTCGTCGATCGTAAGGATTGATACGTCAAAAGTACCTCCACCCAGATCAAATATAAGCACATTTCGCTCTCCCTTTAAGTTTTTGTCCAAACCATACGCTAGAGCAGCAGCTGTGGGTTCATTGATGATACGCAAGACGTTCAAGCCAGCGATTGACCCGGCATCTTTTGTGGCCTGACGCTGGGAATCATTGAAATAGGCCGGCACTGTGATGACGGCATCCTGAACTTTAGAACCCAAGTAGACTTCAGCCACCTCGCGCATCTTGGTTAAAACCATTGAGCTAATCTCTTCCGGAGCAAAACGCTTGCGCTCGCCCTTAAACTCGACCTCAATTTTGGGTTTGCCACTCTCATTTACAACCTTAAATGGCCAGTGCTTAAGATCTTCCTGAATTTTCGGATCATCGAATTTTCGCCCGATCAAACGTTTGGCATCAAAGATCGTGTTATTGGCATTCATGGCAACCTAAAAAAAGGAGATGTAGTCTAAATAAATGTATATTAAATTGATAAGACTTACTTGATTTTTGGCCGCATCGCCAATCAAACGCTCCGTGTCGTTGAAGGCTACATAAGATGGAGTTGTGCGATTGCCCTGGTCATTGGCTATAATCTCAACTTTACTATTTTGCCACACACCCACACAGGAGTAGGTGGTTCCCAAATCTATACCCACGGCTGGTGTCTTCACCATTTTAAAGAAATTTTATGAATTTTGTTTCTTAATGCGGCATTCGTTCTAAAATTTGCGTTTGCTTAATAAATTTCTGTGTTTTATTTCGTTCTACTCAATAGGTTTTTATTTTTTTTTTCTAAGGCCAAGATTTCAATAATTTTGTGAAACCTTCAGTTTGGATATAAGATTGAAGACTGGGATTTTTTCCCAGGTAAAGTAAATATTGGATATGTGTCCTAATGCTAACTGACATATTTTACACATGTGACTTTAACTTTATCATTAAAAAAAAATTTTTGAACTGGGTAGTTTTCCTCAAAGATCAAAGCAAGTGGATGGGGCTCGTGGAATAAAAGAGATTCTGAGAGACGAAATAGAAGCCAACAGGGCTTTTGAGTATATGTCCAAGAATGATAATCGATTGGGACTACGATAATCATTTAAATTAATCATTATTATCAATAAGGCCAAACTACAACAATCTGGTTTCGGGAATAACACCCGATTTTGATTTTGTGAGCGTGATAGTAACTGATGATATTTCTTAACATTATTGAAAGAAAACATCATTAATTTCCTTAGCGTTTGCCCTTCTTTTTCTTCTTTTGTCCATCTGGCCAAGCAAATCCACGCGATTTGAGAACGTCCTGTAGTTAAAATCACAGATCTTTTAAAAATGAATAATCTAATAAATCGATTCTCACCTGAACATTATGGCACACATAATAGGCATTCTCCATGGCAGCATCGTTAAATATATCGCAACCGATGGACTTGCCCACACCCCCCTTTTTCTTTCCACCTCCACCACCTTCTTTTTTCTTCTTCTCCTCGCCTTCCCCACTTCCAGCATTACTGGATGTGGAATCTTTACTATTGCGTTTTTTTTTGCTCTTGCCGACCATTAAAAAAAGGATATTTCTGAATTATATTCAATACATGTCCTTATCGATTTAATGAAGAAGCAAGAGCGACGTTGCCAAGCAACTAACTAAATTGAAAACCTTAACAGACAACTTATCAATATGGCAAAACCCAGAGTTGTTGGTAGAAAATTTCTTTTTCCTTACGGAATTATCGTCTATTGGAATATTCGCTATAGTAATTGGGCCAGACTATAGATGCAATCCAGTCAGTATAGGATGAAACTCTTGTATAAACGCCTGTTAAAAGTTTTTTATGTTTTATTGACTCCATTGAAAAGGTGAAGCCCAGTTACTTACCTGGAAACTCGCTGCGGCAGTAAGTGCCGTAGGATGTGATGCCCACAAGATAGTATCGAAAGCGCCTTCGATTACGATGGCGCCGGCGTCGACGCTCTAAATTCAGCTGCAGTGGTCCACCGGAGTCACCCTGTTTGGAATAGATTGGATAGATATGCATTACCCAGATTACTTTTACTCACCTGGCATGTATCCCGATTCTTTTCATAATCATGGGCACATATTTGGCTAGTAAGTATACCTTCCGGTGCACTCTCGTCAGCGGGTAACGTACTATTGCACTGCTCCTGCGGAACTATTGACAAATCCAACTCAGTTAGGACATTGGTAGGTGCCTGAGCGAAGCCAGTAGACCCATAACCCATGCTGTGCACCTTGCCGTAGGGAATTTCGTTCATCACCCATAGCCGTGCAGGTTTTACGAACCATGTGTACTCCACTGGCCGATTCAACTCTATTAGTCCAATATCATGATAATAGTATGTGTCGTTGTATAATGGATGCAAATGAATCTTTGCTACTCGACGCCGCTGGGGAGCAACATCATTTTCCCACTCCTTCAATTTGATGTCCCCAATTTTTACGACATCTGGGGCAGTGCTATAGAAAAAAGAAAACACATCGTCAAAGGATATTCGTTTGAGAGCTCAATTTCCGGCAAATCTTACCCGTGTGTAGTCAAACAATGAGCTGCTGTTAGCACAAATATTTCGCTTATCAAACTGCCTCCACATTTGTAATCAATCTCACCATTCTCATTGCGAAATCCCAGAGCGGCCTGTAATCAAAAGAGAGAGAAAAAGAGAGACAATGTAAGAAGAGAAAAAGAGCAGAGGGATATAAGCTGCAAAATCAACGAGACTTAATAACCGTTATCAGACACCGAATCGGATGAATCGTTTATGATAATCAAGCCGTAGTTGCCACTGTACTGCCGACCAGCTTTTAGCGTCGATTTGCAAGATTCCGGTTTCATGTGATTTTTTTTTTTGTTTTTGTTTGTTTTGATTTACTAACCATATGCGGGTATTGCCCTGGAGCAACAATTGATCTGCCATTGAAATCGTCGTGCAAATCTTCAGTTTCTGCCGATTTATTGTAGTCATTCGAATCCATTTTTTGCTCCATGTGGTGGAAAATAGCTCCGAAATCCCGATAATGATCTCGCGGAGGTGGACGCGGGGCAAACCTGTGGGGTGGACCCCTTCCGGGTGAACCCCTTCCCGGTGGACCCCTTCCCGGTGGACCCCTTTCTGATGGGCCCCTTCCTGGTGGACCTCTTCCCGGTGAACCCCTTTCCGATGGATCCCTAACCGGTGGACCCCTTCCCGGTGGACCGCCTCCTGGTGGACTCCCTGGCGGTGGACCTCCTGGACAGCCAGGAGGTGGCCCAGGTGGCGGAGGTCCTGGCGGTGGCGGTCCTGGTGGGGGCGCTCCACAAGGCGGAGGGGGTGGCCTATAATATGGGTTAAATTCACCTGGCCATTGATTGTAATCCCATTGGTTATAACCATCGCCCCACCTGTTTTGCTCCGGCTGCTGATCCGGATATCGGAAAGCGCTTCCACTGTTCTCTTCATTCCCTTCGTTATTCCAATACTGACCGCTGACATTCACTCCGATTAAAATCAGAGTAAAAAAAACGGCTGCCTTATAATTAGCTATCCGCTGCGATTTTAGCTCCATGCTATGTCTTGTGAGCTTGACCGATCAATTTCAACTGTTAGATGCGGACGCTATTTCTCTCGAACCGTTTGTTTTTTATTAATACTTAGTGGAATTTTAAATTAGGCACCAGCATTAATTAATAAGAAATACATTGAAATTCGTAGGTACCCACACACAGACAGACACTCAGACTAAATAAATAAATATGTATACAAACAGAGAGGTTTGTTATTGGTGTCTACACAATGCGGGTCACTATACTATGTCCATCCTTTACTTAGTGATTTGGATTATAGTCTTTAGTTTTTTTTTTAAACCGAAAGATCCCGAAAATTTAATCTTTATTAATAGATTTCCCAAAAAGATAATAGAACAACTGCCACAACGGAGAATACGTTCTTTTCCGGCGATCCACACTTAAAAGGATTTTACCCTTTATTTCCAGCAAATTTTAAACAAACAGGAGTCATACACAAAATATTTTTAATTACTTTTTAAGTTGATTTGAAGTTTTTGAGTCCAAAATATATTTTAACAACAGTTAAAAGTTGTAAGTTGTTGACGAGTATTTAAAATAAAAACAACCATCTGGGTAAATACTGAAAATTCTCAAGCTTTTTATATTCTTCATTCGAATCTAGGAATGGCCGCTAAATCGTTGTAAATTCAAACAAAGTTCAATGGTAACGGTAATTACTCAAATTTGGGTCATTAAAATTTGGGAACAGCTGATCGTTGAAGTCCAATCAGCTGGTAATGCTATTTTCATAACTCCTACGATTGGCTAACTAATAACGCCAAAATATGCAGTCGATAGAAATTTTATCACTATCACAAAACGATGGACCATTGTTCAATAATCAACCATTTTCACCTTCAATTGATCAGTTTTCAATTGGTTTTTATTATGAGACCGCTAGAAGGTAGGTTTTCATCATTTGGCGATTTGCCGTGCTCTTTTAATATGCTGCATTTCGCCAGCTTTTGATGCACTAGAGATTATCAACTATCAGACAACTAAATTTTGGTCGCAGGATCCTGCATTGCAGAGTGACGTGGAAGAAGTGGCCAGAGAGAGTAACACCGATGTGGAAGAAAACTATTTCAAGTTTGACGATGACACCGAGAGGATAAGTATTGCTCCAGCAGCCGAGCACCTGCATGAGGGAGCCTTCTGCCGACGAAGCTTTGATGGACGCAGTGGATACTGCATATTTGCCACTCAGTGCCTGCATGTTATACGTGAATATCGGGTACATGGCACACGCATCGACATCTGCACCCACCGTAACAATGTGCCCGTGATTTGCTGCCCTCTGGCGGACAAACATGTTCTCGAACAGCGTATAAGTGCAACAAGTAAGTTACTTTAAATAGTTTAGTTTGGTTTAATCCTCTTATATTTTGTGTCCCCCAGAGTGTCAGGAATATAATACTGCCACCAGACGCCTCAAGCTGTCAGACTTTGTCCGCTTTTCAGGAAAACAATGCGTGCCCAGCGTACCCTTAATTGTTGGTGGCACACCAACACAACATGGCCTTTTTCCCCACATGACCGCCTTGGGTTGGACGCAGAACAATGGAGAAATCAAATGGGGATGTGGTGGCACACTAGTGAGCGAGTTCTATGTTCTGACTGCAGCCCATTGCGCCACATCAGGTAGGTAAGTTTTGCAGTCCATTGAGTTTAACTTTTATAGCACATATGTCATTCTATCGTTTCTTATAGTAAACCGCCAGATATGGTCCGTCTAGGTGTTCAGCAGCTGAATGTTAGCACCTTCGCTCAACAGGATATTAAAATACTAATAATTATCCTGCATCCCAAGTACCGTTCGTCGTCCTATTACCACGACATAGCGCTGCTTAAGTTGACAAAACGTATACAGCTCTCGGAACTAGTGCGTCCGGCCTGTTTGTGGCAACTGCCGGACTTACATTTTAAAACGGTCTTAGCAACTGGCTGGGGTCGCACTGAGTTCTTAGGCGCCAAGTCGAATGTTTTAAGGCAAGTCGATCTAGATGTGATATCTCAGCAACATTGCAAGCAGATCTATCGTCGAGAACGTCGTCTGCCTCGTGGCATAATCGATGCCCAGTTCTGTGCAGGCTACTTACCTGGCGGCAAAGACACCTGCCAAGGCGATTCCGGGGGGCCAATCCACGCCATACTGCCAGAGTACAACTGCGTTGCCTTTGTTGTGGGTATCACGTCCTTTGGCAAATTTTGCGCTGCACCTAATGCCCCTGGTGTGTACACCAGGATATATAGTTACCTCGATTGGATTGAAAAGATAGCCTTTAAGGACCGCTAAGTGTTTACAATATACGCTAATAGATTTAAAAAGACATATATACATACATCGATTGATTTACTAACATTATACTAAGAATGATATGAGTTCAACATAACAATAAATAACTTAGATCACCGTCCTTTAATTTTATTTTTAATAAAAAAAAGGAATTTTAATTTATAGATTTACAGAAAATCCAATCATGTTGTTACAAAATATTGCAAAGCCTATCAATAATTATATTTGAGTTATATTTTGAATGTCTATTCTTAAGGCTTTATTCGTTGGACTGGAGGCAACATAATTTATGCGAAATTGTATGCAGATTACTATATAACTGACCACTCCGAAAAGAAACTAGAAGCAATAAAAACGTTTACCAAAGTAAACTATTTAAAACATATTTTCCAGGCTCACCTTGCCCAACATTTCATTGTTAATTAAAAGGAATCCACCTGCACTAAATTGACAGCTCTCCTGTTTCAACAGCAAGTTGGTTCTAAAAAGTCCAGATTTCAACTGATCATTTGGGCGTTCGAGTGCGACGTAATGGTGAAAAAGTGATCGAATTTT
The DNA here is from genome assembly GCA_024703675.1 of Drosophila nebulosa. NCBI lineage: Eukaryota > Metazoa > Arthropoda > Insecta > Diptera > Drosophilidae > Drosophila > Drosophila nebulosa. Next base: position 10,066,522 of record JANFPS010000004.1, on the reverse strand, counting down.
GCGCTGAATCAGGTCGCAGCGAGTGCAAATAAGGCAGGGTACCACAATTTCCATCAACTTACAGAACTCTTCTGTGATGCAGTCTTTAAAACAAGCAGAAAACAAATTTAATAAAATATAAGTTAATGAAAAATTATTCTTACAGCGTTCAGTGGCGACATATCTGGGCTCCAGAATATTCAAATACACCCAGTAAGGCAAAACCGTAATGTCCACAGTGTATTTCAACAGAATTGTGGTCAAGCTTAATTCAAAACTTCGTTCAATGTTGCGAGCAATTTGCCATAATTGATGATGGAGCTCCTGTAAAGACTCCAATTTATCCACGATTAAAGAGCTTTCCAGGCACCTTTCAAATCTAGGTCGTCGTAGCTCGTTTATGAGGCCAGAGGTGACCTCAAAGAGTTCGTGATAGAAGGCCAATATTATGGCCGTATATAAAGTGAATTGGCTAAACCGCACCATTAGCACGATTTCCGAGTATAGCGCGTAGACTAATAGTTTCGACGTTGTTGTTACAAAATCGCAGTACATAGTTACAGAGATCAGGAGAAAAGATCTAATTAACAGTGAGCCAAAGACAGCAATGGAATAGCGACAAATCCTTTGGTAATTCATCTGCTTTTCCAGTTTAGACTTTAGCTCTTGGCATAAATTCTTAATTTCTTGCTCAATCTCTGCACTGCGATTTCGCCAGAGTAACTCCATTACCACGGCGAAGTGTGACCAAACTAGAGGTACAAAATTGATCAGATCGATGAAGCGAGAAAAATGATCGTGGTAGAAATCATACACCAAGTCGTAATTAAAACTGAAGCGCCAACAAAATAAAACGCTTAGATATACTATATTTAAAAAATTGTAAAACATTTTGAAATGAAAATCAAGTCTAGGTGGTATTAGGCCAATCCACAGTGTAAGGACGCGCATTCCCCTCAGGGAAAAGAAAACCGATTCACTTGAAATGTAACACATGACTGATTCAGGTTTACCAAGGGTATTCGGAAATGCAATTTAATTAGCTAATTAGTTAGTCTTATCCAAAGCCATCATTACCATGCAAAGTACTTTTTTAGATAGGAGAATTTTAAATCATATATGTATAACACAAATTAAGCCTTTATAAAAATAAAATAAATTGTTTGTTTTTGTCATTGTGTAGACTCGCTTGAAGGTTATTAAGGATAAATAAGTATTTTTTCTATCTTCAAATATTTTTATTATTAATATTGAATAACTGAGAAACTTTGAGTGCCACAGATCACTCCAAGTCATCAAATGATCTATATATTGTAATAAAAGCGACATATTTTAGAAATCATGGACAAAATCTTATTTATTTCCAAACGCGTCTTTCAATCCATGGAATATAATGCGATATTCGCGTATAAATACCGGGTGCTCCACTGGCGCAAATTCCACCCAACGAGGTTATACCTATTACATAGGGTACACGTTGCTGTCCATCCTGTTGATGCAAAACCAATGGCCCACCTGAATCGCCCTGGACATTAAAAAAAGAAATTTGTTCAAAGCTAAGTTACTATTAAGGGGGCAAATTATATTAACGCACTTGGCATGTATCCATGTGTCCAGAGTAGTCACCAGCGCAGAGCTGTCCTGGCCCTATGCCATTTTTTAATTTATCAGCTCCTTGTAAGAGATCAGCACATCGTTGATTATTGAGTGGATACAAATGGACCTGGAGTAATTCATTGGATGGCGGTCCAGCTGAAGAAATTGCATGTTATGTTGAATCCCAAATAATTCTTTAATTCTTATTAATTCTGACTTACCAAAACGAGTCTGTCCATAGCCCATGGCAGTCAATGGAAATTCAGGCACGGCCTCATTCGCCCACAAGCAAGCTATTGTTTGATGTGCTTTCTTCTCTAATTTGATTATGGCCAAATCATTGTAGATACTTTCATCGTCATAATTCGGATGAATTTCAATCTCTTTGATTCGAATAATCTGACTTGGCTTGGTATTGTTCAAGTCAACACCGCCAATTAATACAATCTCCGGGGACTCCCTAAACGAAAAGCTCATTAGTATGTACACGTTTTGAAGTTTAATATATTATCTCCGCCTCCTTACCCCCCGATCTTGGCACAGTGAGCTGCCGTTAACGCGTATTTGCGTTTAATAAGCACACAGCCACAATTGTATACATAGCGATCGATCTTCTTGGCTTTGGCTTTACCTTTGTTGTTGGACAGCCAACCAAGTGCACACTGAAAATGTACGCCCAAAATCACCTTATCCCACAAGCCGCCACATTTCAACCAAGCTTACCATGTAGGGATGCTCATCTGGCTGAGTTAGTCGGCCACCAACCACTGCTGTGTTACTAAAATTAAGCCTTCTTATAGGTGCCTCGATGACCTCTAGGTGATCGGTTGTCCGATGTCTATGGCGTTTGTGGGACTCCCTTATATACGCTTTCCAACAGGCTATACCAAGAATTTTTGTTATTTTAAAAATAGGGTTATTTAAAAATCATACCTCTTTCACTTTTGGATTGCCTTTGCTCCGGCACCGTATATCCTCCATGAGGACAACACACATACTGCTCGTGCTTTTTAGACGGAAACGGACACTCTAGAGGAATTACTTCGCTTCTTGCGTGAACAGCACTGATGCAGTCGCTATATTTCACACAACGTCCAACCAATGGACGATCATGGGCATAACAATTTCCATATGCATCGATCGTAAGAGGAATTGGTTCCGACACTTGAGGCACATCCTTATGCTTCTTGCAATAGGCAAAAAATGTGAACATTAAATGAAGGCATAGCAACAAGACAAATTTAGTCGACATCTTTGCGGACACACTTGCTGGTGCTTTCGATTCTGAGCGCCAACTGAAAGTTAATGCGGAACTCTTGAACATTAATATACGAGTTTCCTTTGTTATATCTTTTTGCTGGTGCTTTTTGTCTAGTCATTTGCTTGTGTTTTTAATTGAGTTACCTTTCGGTTTGATATTTTGTAGAATATATATAAATGTTTAAATTGATGCTCAATTAATATTTATTAAACAGAAAACAATAAAAATATGTATTGTAGTATCATAGTATATTCTTAACTAAAGTTAATGCACTTTACGTTTGAAACTGTCTGTAAATCATTTTTACGGCACAAGATTCCATGGCGTGTAGGTACCTGTCTCTGGCATTTTAATCTGAAAGAAATACATGGGTTTATTGCTTCCTAATATACATTATGGTTAAACCTACCAAATTGGTAAAATCGTCTTCGCAGGCCATGCGTATTCGCGCCGAGGTTAATGGTGCCTCAACTGAAATTTCTGCACTCAAGCCGCGATCCTTGCGGGCAGCTGATATTGCATCCTTGATTGCAAAAAAGACAGCCGATCCAATGAAAAGCGGAGGTTCTCCGACAGCCTATAAACAATTTTTTTTAAAAAAGTCTTACGATTTGGTCCATTAGTAACCTACCTTTGATGAGTAGACAGCACGTGGATTGGGGGCACCAGTCAGAAGGCTGACATTGAATTCCCCAGGTATGTCAGCAAATCCTGGCAGTTTATACATTCCCGGGCCACGGGAATACAGTACTCCCTTCGGCGAGTACATGAGCTCTTCGAGCGTGAAGAGACCATATCCCTGCATAAAAGCACCCTCAATCTGACCAATGTCTATAGCAGGATTAATGCTCGATCCTATATCCATGACAATGTCAGTGCTAAGAATCTGATGGTCTCCTGTAAGGCAATCGATTTCTACTACAGTCACGCCCACCCCGTTTGTGTAGTAGCTGTAGGTGCGAGCATTGGGATTTGTCTCTGGATGATAGCCAATATCGGGAATCGCATAGAAACCTGTCGCAGATAAACTAATCCGCTCGAAATACGCCTTATTAACCCACTCTTGCCAGGTACCGTTGGGAAAACGTTCCTTAATGGGGGCCAAGCGCTTGTTTAGCTTTTCACAGGCATTAAGAACAGCCATGCCATTCAGATCTGAGCCCACACTGGCCGCTGTAGGCGATGTGTTTGGCACCTTGTCTGTGGAGGTCTCCGAAATGTGAATCAACTCAATGGGAATGCCCAAGGCACGGGAGGCACACTGTATCATCTTGATGTTAAGACCCTGTCCGATTTCAACTCCGCCATGAGAAAGCAATACTGATCCATCGGCGTAGATATTGATTAGAGAACCGCCCTGATTCAGATGCATTACACCAAAGGCTATGCCATATTTGGTGGGCACCACGGCTATGCCGCGCTTGCGCCAACGATTCTCTGCGTTAAATTGTGCGATCTGTGCACATTTTTCCTTGTAACGAGACTGCTCAAGGCAATCCTGAAGACAGCGCTCAATGGGAAAACGTTCCAGCTGCTGGGAGTAGTGTGTAAAGTCGCCGGTTTTATAGAAATTTAGACGCATCACATCCACCACATCCCGGCCCACAATCCTGGCCACATCTCTAATGATGTGCTCTCCAGCATACATGCCTTGCGGTCCGCCAAAGCCGCGAAAAGCCGTATTAGAGGCAAGATTCGTTTTGCAGATCCATCCACCGACACGAACATTAGGAATCCGATAACAGTTCTCAAAGTGAAGCATAGCTCGATCCAAGACCTAAAATAAACACTGACATTAATCGATAAAAACTGATTTAAATTGGTTCACTTACAGAAAAGGACAAGTCCATTGACCAACCAGCATTTAGGTAGCACTCAATGTCACAGGCGGTGATTAGGCCCTCCTTTGTGAATCCCACCTTGTACTTAAATAGGAACGGGTGGCGAGTGCCTGTCATTAGCATATCCTCATCACGATCCAACATACAGCGTATCGGACGACGAAGTCGGTAGGCCGCGAGGGCAACAGGCAGAGCCACCATTATACCCCGAGATTCCTTGCCGCCAAACCCACCTCCTAGTCGTTTGGCTCGACAAACAATGCGATGGGAAGGCAGTCCAGTGACATGGGATACTAGTTTTTGCACCTCTGACGGATGCTGGGTCGAGCAAAACAACTCCAACTCATCACTGTCTCGAGGCATGGCCACAGCTGCATGAGTCTCCAAATAAAAATGCTCCTGCCCTCCCATGCGACAGCCGCCCTCGTAAACATGATCCGCCGCGGCAAAAGCATCTTCCACATTGCCCTTGGTTACGTAACGCGGACTTTCGGGAAAATATGATTTGTGTTCGATGGCCTGCTCGATGGAAACTATTACAGGAGTCAATTCTTCATACTCTACCTGCACCAGACGGGCTGCCCGCTGGGCAAGAGCCTAAAACGAAATTTAAATGAAATGATGAAGTCTTAAAATAATTGAGTCAGTTGTTACCTTGTTTTCTGCGACTATAGCTCCAACCACTTGTCCCACGCAATGGACCTCCTCATCTGCGAAAACATGCTCGTCATGAAACACTGGACCCACTTGGTTCTCGTGCTTTGTCATATCCGCTTGGCTAAAGAAGGCATGAACTCCTGGTAGGGCAAGAGCTTTGCTGGGATCCAATTTGGTGATCTTGGCTCGTGCCTTGGAGCTAAGCACAAAGGCCAGATAAGCTTCGCCATCCATTCGGGGAATATCGTCCGTGTATATGGCCTCTCCGGTGGCCTGCTTCAAAGCTGACGAATGAATCTTGGGTCTTCCGATAGGATCGCAGGTATTCTGTTCGCTTGAAATACGCTCAAAGAGTTGGGCACTACGCAGAACGGGAGTGTGAAACGTATCGGCCCCACTACGGTCTTCGGGGGCTAATGAATTTTCTGGCATAATGCCAGCATCGCATAGTTTTCGACTAATGGCGAGGTATGCCTTGAAAAACAGGCTAACAACCAAAGAACGACGGTAGGCGATCATTCCACCTGGTGCAGTGGCATCCAGCGGAAGCTCACCGCAAAGACTCTCTGTCACGCGCTCCACCAGATTTTGGTTCCATTCCTGTTGAACCATTAGCTCGGCGGTTCGAGGCGCCAGGACAGTTGTGGGTGCCATACCACCGAAGGCCATGCTAATCTCCTTCACCACAATCGAGTTCGAAGCGAAACGAACATTAAAGGCAGCATTAACAATGGCAATGTCGTCGTCGCGCCTTCGAGCCTGCTTAAAGGCCACCACATGTTGATCTGGAGTGGTTTTCTGAAAATGTATTCCCAGGAGTACCTCGTGAGCTTCGATGACATTGCGACGATAACCAGTAAAAAAGCCAGTTCCCATGTTAACAAAGCGTTCTCTCGGCTTACCATCTACTAAACCGGCTACTTTTAGGCAAGCTCCAGCTGCCGTCAGTACAGGATTCATATCGGATATGGGACTGCCTGTCATTATGTTGCCACCTAAGCAGGCAACATTCCGAATTTGTTTACCGGCAAAATAATGCAGCATATCCACAGCGCACTGAAATAACCGCGTCTGCGATTCCGGTAGTTCTTCAATGCGCTGGCGAAGATGGTGATCAATTTCCATTAAGCTAACGGCAGCCCCGAAATATATGCTCTCCTCAGATTCGCAAATCTCCAGCAGTTCTCGAACTTGGATAGGATTTATGAGAACCGGATAGAGAAAGTGCTTAAACTTGACTTCCACTCCCACTTCCGTGTTGCCAACAATTAACTTAGCTGCAGGATGTTCAGACTTAAGGCGAAGTAGTTCCTGCAACGTTGTTGGACGATGCCAGCTAACTCGGTCCGAACGGAAGAGTAAACTCTCGCTGTCATATGACGATGTTAGCTGCAACTCTGGGGGAAAGATTGGCTCCTGAGTAGCATCAAAAGGTTGAAAATCACTTCGCTCGAATAGTTTATCTTCAACTTTATCGTCAGTTTCGTCCCCCTGACCACGCATCCGGCAACATTTGTCACCCATGCCACAGGCAAACTCCTTGGTAAAGGTCTTATAGCCCTCAAGAATAGGACGATAGCCTGTGCAGCGGCAAAGATTTCCCTGAAATGCCACTTCAAGGTCATGCATAGAAGGCTGTGTGGCATTTCTTAGCAACGCATACATGGACATCACGATTCCCGGTGTACAGAAACCACACTGCGACCCATGGGCCTTGGCTAAACGTTCTTGCGCCGGATGCAGACGTGTTCTAGTACTACCAATTCCTTCCACAGTCGTAACTGCACAGCCATGCATTGCGCATACGGGTGTTAAACAAGCATTAACTGCCAAATGGTTGATCTTATTGCTAACACGATCCAGTCTCGATATCATCACTGTACAGGCTCCACATCCTCCTTCGGCGCATCCCAGTTTGGTACCACACAAGCGCAGATTCTCCCGCAGATAGGTCAGAAGTGTGCATTCTGGATCAGGATTAGGATCTGTAACCTGGGATTTATAATAATAAAGCATTTTACACCTTATGGTTCATTTTTGAGGATGGTTAAATTTTCCTTTCCGCTGTATTTGTGTATATATGAGGGATCCAAATATGAGCATACAAGTATCTAAAAGTCGGGGGTAATTTCAAAAATTCTGTTGATAGCAAATCGTTCCATCCCTGGTGCAATATAGCCTGCTATCTACGAGTATCAAGTAAACAAACAAGGCAAGCACTTCATTGTAATTCCTCTCGTCTCTCTTGCCACGGGCTTGGCACTAAGCGTAAGCCTTATTTATTGTTTCTAACACGAGATGCCAAATTGGCCTGTATTATATAGGTGTTAGTTTTATTAACATTTATTTTTATAAGAACATTCCTATACTGGTGAACTATTCACACGCACGGATAAGAACATTTTTGTTCAAAAAACTCTTAAAAGAACTATTAAGTTTCAGTTTTTATCGTGTTTTTAAATTACTCTATAAATAAAAATAATTAAAAGTTGGCCAATGGAATTTAAAGCACTATAAAAAACATACATAGTAGCTTATATATCTTATTCATAATCTATGTGATTAAATACTGTCTCAACTTATAGGTTTTAAACTATTGAAAATTGGGCAGAATTGGTAATAAACAAACCTATAAATTGAGCGCCAGTCTATTAGATAAATTCTGTTGAAACTATAATTCTGTTTAAAAAAGTGCAAAAAATTCAGCCCACAGCACTATCAATCCCTATCAGCAACTAACAGCACGTCATCGAAATGGCGGGTATACAATAAAAAGTTGTTCAATAAAAACTTGACCAATTTGAAGGCGTGAGTTGTGCGCTGATAAGCTGCAACAAATAATTCCCTGCATGGGAGGTCAATTTTTATCAGCCCGCATATTTGACATAAATAAAGATAAATATGCAATAGGTTCATCGTATATATATTTATTTTTATATATTTATTCAATTGATCAATTAAGCAAATTTTAATAAAAGCAATTAACTCAAAGCAATTTTCAAAATCAATTGCAGGAAAGCGGGCTTGTATTCATAAGGTCGTTTACCTTGAGTGGTGAGTGTTAGTACATAAATATGTACATATACCAAATGTTTTTCAAAACACGCAAAGGTCGAAAACCCCAATTAATAACACGGCGACTATTTCATTTTTTTTGGCTACTTACCTTCTTTCCATTCACAAAAAATACCAGTATTGAATTCATGGCCTTGTTTGACATGGTCCCCCAGTATCTTTCAGTACGCGCAATTAGTTTTACATCAAAATTTTGTACATATACATGTACTTTTACAGGGAATGAAAAACAAGTTTGTAAAGACCGAACCCGCGTAAACACAACCGTCTCGCCTTGCTAACGAAAACGTTCTAAATATGATTGAGAACGAACATTGTCGACACTCGTCGCTGTGAGATAAGAACATCACCAGAAATTGCAGCCCACCAGGATCGAATGTTTGAAGACGAACGAAGTGAAGATGAAATCTATAGATTTCGCTGTGTTTTTCCACTTTTGCAGTAAAATGTAAATAAAATTCCATTGTTGAGATATCAATTTTAAAGTCATTTAAATGCGTTTTAGAATCAAATACTTGTTTTTTTTGCACTTGTCAGCTGTAGCTTAAAACCTTTAATAGCAGTTGATTGAACACAACTTTATGAAAGAGTTACTGGGTCATAAAGCATGCCAAATTAACAACAACTGTTAAGTGTTCACTTTATCTGCTTTGCAATAGGTGAGATCTTAGAAAATCCAATTAATTGGATTTATGTGCAGTGGACAAGAGCTTCTCTAATACCTAATGAAATTTAGCGTATGTAAGCGACAATGTGAGCTCATATAGCTTATATATAGTTTAATAGTTTACACAATCATCAACAGAGATAACAACTAGAGTGATAAAAAGAAAACTTCTAGAGAAACTGTTGTTAACCAAAGAACTCTCTCTACCTGAGTAGTTCATATAAAAGTACTACATCTGTTCAAAATATGTCCACATGTCTGAGCACATGTATGCTACGCAGACTTAAGATCTAATTCCCGTTCCTTTTCCGTTCCTTCGTACATTGCTTGCCGGCGCATTGCTTCCCGTAACTGCTGCTGCTCGAACCGGCGTGCAGACCATTGATACCTAGCAATGCAAAAAATGTAATGACTACGATTTTGGTATTAACTTAGGCAACATCAATTTACCTGCAAGCCATCCAATATGCAATTGTGCCGCAGAAAAAGGAGCCAAAGCCCACGTGAGTAGAAAGATGTGTGCGGGAAGTGCCCAAAAATGTAAGCAGTCCTATGCCTATACCCCCGCTGATACCATATAGAAAACTGTTACGAAAGCATGGTATCTTGGCCACATCGCGGCCAAATATAATAAAGCTCTGTTAAACGAGAATAAAAAAATAAGTTAGCATTTCATAGGATTTTCATGTATACATGCCTTGCTTTGGTCCTCTAAATCGTCATCCATGACTTAATTTTGTTACAGTCTTAAATTTTTGAAATTTAAATGAATTGGAGTCATATACGCGAAATCAAAACAACTTTTAAATGCCTTGGACAGCTGTTCGCTGTCAGTGTTGAAAAGTGCTCGTAGAACATAGGGTTGACAGCATGCAAATAAATGCATCACGGAAGCTTCGTTCTTTATACATTGTTGTGAAGCCTGTTTTAAACCTATTTCCATTAATATGTAATACTCTCATCCATAAAAATTCAAACAAATATTTTCCACAAGTGCCCTCAATCAAAAATATTCAAATATAATAATACTTATAGCTTGCTTTATTGAATTGGCTGGATAACGGCAGGGCTGTCGAATTACAAATGGTTGCCTCGTGATTTCGGTGTGACAATTGAGATATAAAAAAAAGGCTAGATTTCAATTATCTACTCAAATGAAAAAATCTTCTCGGTATTTCGTTAATTCTAATTGTAGTAGGGAAATAAATCATTTTACTAACCCTAATGGTAAATAAATCTTGCAACCAAACCTCTGATACCATCACAGTAATACGCCGCGAGGCCGCCTTAGGTGTTGTGGCCTTCCGATTTCTCGAGAGGCTTCTTGTCACCGACTAGCAGCTTTTGTATTTTTCTGATTTTAGCTAGACAACACTGGTTAGCGTCGCGAAGAAGAAGAATTTGCCACAGTCACAATTTCGTTTTAGTTTTTTGGGTTTTTATTACAATTATGTATATGCACTGAACGAATTTAAACAAAAGCGAAACGAATCCAAACAATTAAAACTAAACTAAAATTTGTGTCAATTATTTCGCCTCTCGAATAGAAGATTACAGCAGCAACAAGAGCAGAATAAAAACTCCCACGCCTACGACAAATTTTCAGGTAAGATAGTAGCAGCACCTTGCTAAATGTTTCTGGCTTATCTTCAAATAAAAGTAAATTGATTTAGCTCTGATTTTTCTATCACACACAAAACAAAATCCCCAACCCACAACATAGATTCGGCACTTGGCCAACAATGTACACGTATACAAAAACCAAAACCATTTAAATTTGCTGTTAAAGAGAGACTACAAACGCTTCATTCAGTCATAGTCATTGAATATATATTATCTCTGTATATATTTCTCCCCTAATCGCTCTTTAACTTTTGCACCTCACAGTTATTTAGCCGAAGACGACTCACATTTACACACACACAGGGCAGAGCAGAGCACAGATGCCATGCCAAGATCTAGCAAATACGTGGATGAAGTCTGAGAATAATTTGAAACCGAATTTCAATAAGTAACCGATTCTTCCAAGCCAACTGTACACACACAGCTGCTGCATCATGGATTTAACAGCCTCAGCCTCCAGTTCGTTTGAGTCGACAAGTGACACCGAGCCGAAACAGAACAGCTCGTTGATAGGCGATGGAGATGGCGGTAACGGAACTTTATACGACAGTGCCCTGGATCAGCTATCAACAACGACCTACAAATCCTGTGACGGTGAGTTGGCCATGAGCATTCATTCTCTATCGTGTCTAGGAAATGGAGAATATCTGATAATGAATAGAAGTCAACCTGAGCAAGACCAATCGACATCAGATGATTATTCGCTTTATAACTCGAACTCTAGCAAGTTGACAAAGTATAAGATGGTGCAGGATCAGTCAGCAACTCTTGGTCAGCTTGGTGCCCGCTTTCACGACCAGAAATGTACTATGCATGAAACTGGCAAAGTCAGTAACCAGTCCATGCTGGTTTATAATAATGACAAGCTTAAAAGTGACCAGGCGGAACTTAAGCGACAGCTAAATTCCCTGAAACTGCGCACGTCCGCCCTGCAAATAGAAATCGATCATAATAAGAAGCAGATGGAAAAGTTGAGAAACCAAAGCGTGGAGAAAGCGCATCTGAGTAGGAACATTAAAGCCACACTTTTTACCGCCGCGGAAGAAGTAATCAAAGCCCAGACACTCGACACTTCTCCTTTCGAATTTCTTTCAAAGGTTTTTGCCATATTTGACAAAGACCCAAAATTGAAGGAACATTTCAAAGATTTGGATAATGAGCTAAGCAAAATTATGAAAGAACTTTGCACTGAGGCAAATAAAATTCAAAAGAAAAACTTGGACAAAATGGTTAAACGTAAGCTAGCCAAACTCAGGGAAACTCTCATTCAAAAATATGAGAACCAGTTGAAAGAATCAGAGGAAAGGCAGCAATCGAATGGGTTGGCTATGAAAAGCAGATGCTTTGATGTGCTGAGTGTCTTTCTAAAGAACAATGACAGTCAATGCGAAGATTACTTGAAGGAACTAAAGTCATTATACAATCAGGAATCTGAAAAACTTTAATTTTTATTTTCTATTTTTCATATTGAATATATTTTTGGCCAGTTCTTATTGAGCGTTGGGCTCAGTTTATTTGCTTTGCCTTTTTTTTGCATTTGTAATCCATTATACTTTTTTATTTTGCCATCTATATCCACAGATATTACCATCAGTGATCTGAATCACAGTTCAATGAGCGCTAAGCCTGCACAATTAATATCCCCAACAGACCGTACTGCTCCCAATGGTAATGTGTACACCTCTGCTACGCCAGCTATTAATGCCAGCATGTTATTGATACAATCTGAGAGTACCGATACGAATACCTCGCAAGAGGAAGTGGATCCCAAATCCCAGTTGGCTAATAAGACAATATTTAGGACGGATAATCCCAATTTGTCAATTATAGAGATAAACGATAATTCAATAAAAGAGCAGGACCTCGAGAAGGAGGTGGTACTGATCGAGGGAGAGGAGGTGAAGAGTATTTTAAAAAAATCGCCCATCAAAGCACCAGCAACACCAGCCGCAGCTACGGTGGATACTGCGCAGGCAGACAAGCGACGTCGCAAGACAGAATCGCTGCTGCAGTCAAGCAAACAAAAATTGGATATTTCCATAGCCGAGGCATCTGCAGCTGCTGATGGTGGTGATGGAAGTCTGGTGACTGTTAATGATCAGCCGCAGACCAAACGTGAGATTAAACTCTACAACACTTTGGAGGAATTCGAACAACACTTGCCGCCCACAGTGACGGTACTGAATACTCCATTTGGTAGCAAGGTTTATCTTGTGGGCACGGCTCACTTTAGCGAAGAGTCGCAGGATGACGTTTCTTTTGTAAGTTCTTGACCTTATTCAATTCCTTAATAGTACTGAACCAAAGATCTCATTAAACTCCGATGTTGTTACAGGTCATACGTAATGTCCGTCCAGATGTGGTCATGGTTGAGCTATGCCCATCCCGAATACATATATTGAAGCTTGATGAGAAGACTCTACTGGAAGAGGCCAAGAATATCAACATACCCAAGGTGACCATCAATTTGTCAGATTTTGCCAAAACTTTTAGTTTAATATTTTTGTGTTAATATCACCTTCACAGATACGAGGCATTCTGCAGACACACGGCTACATCAATGGCATTTTCTTTATACTGCTGCTTCAGATGAGCGCACAAATCGCCAAGGATTTGGGCATGGCGCCGGGCGGCGAATTCCGACGCGCTTTTGAGGAGATACGCAAACTGCCAGGTTGCATTTTGCATTTAGGAGACCGACCAATACGCATTACTTTATACCGTGCTCTGCGAGCGTTGTCATTGTGGCAAACCATGAAGTTGGTGTGGCGTTTGACTTTCACCGATAGTATCAGTATCGAAGAAGTCGAGGAATGCAAGCAACGCGACTTGCTTGAGAAACTCATGCAAGAAATGGCAGGAGAGTTTCCAGCCTTTTCCGATGTATTTGTACGTGAGCGGGATTTATTCCTGTGTCATTCCTTGCAATTGGCCGCACTGCCTCAGGCCGCGCCCGGAGCCACACAAGTTCGTCCCGTACGCGTTGTTGGCGTAGTGGGCATTGGTCACGCCAATGGCATTGCAAAGATGTGGGGTCATGTGGATCCAGAGAAGATACCCTCAATACTTGAAATACCACCTGCCAGTCTCGGTCAGCGAGTCTGCAAGTACACCCTAAAATACTCGCTCATCGGTCTGGGTTGTTACGCCGCTTTTCGATTTATGCGACCGCGTTTAACACGCCTATTTTAAAACGGATTGTCGTGTTTCCTAAGTTATTAAAATTTGTTTCCTCGGGAGAGTTGGCAGCGAATACGAATTGTATTAACGTACAATATTGTTTTTGATAGAATTCATTTATGCACAACAACATATGAGTATGTGTAACTATTGATGTATATACAAAAAAATGAAAAGACCTTTACAAATATTCCTGGTTTTAAAAACCCAAACGAGAGTGTAAAGCTGCTGCTGATGAATAATACATAGGTACAAGTAAATTTTACGCTCATTTCCATACAGTTATACAAATTAACTCTATATATGGGCTTTTGTTCACATTGTTCTTAACGCATATTAAAATCAGTCTTAGAAGTAGACTTTAAGACAGCGCTTTGATACATGTACGAGTATATTCTAATGGTTTCCTAGCAGGCTTGTTGCGGGCTCTGATGCCCCTCGTGGTTTTAGGCTCAAGAATGCAACGTAAACATTATCAATAATTATTATTAAAATTATTAAATGTAGCTCTAAATGTGCCCGCGCTCGAGCCTATCCCTTACAGTACAGCAGTTATCAGACTTTAAATGTTCTAATTCCTACATGTAGTTGTTGTTCATTCCAAATTAAAAAACTCCGCATTTGTTTTTAGATAGAACTATTCATAATTGAGTGCAAACGTGATGGACCTTCCAATAACCGTGTGTTACATTATACATATTACAAAACAAAACAAAAAAAAAAACGAAACTTTACAAAACAAAACCGAAACAAAACATACTAACCTATGTATGTATGTCTTTATTAACAATATCATCAGTACGTTCAAAACGTACAAAACTGTTTAAGAAATATGTGAATATTGATAAATGTATTTCTATTTAATAGCAGTGTAGTTTGGCTCATGATGTAGCATTTAAAAAATAGTAAACCACCAGATAAAAATCTAAAACAAATAACCTGTGTATAACAGATTCAAAAATAAATGTTTTTATGCCTAAAAACCTTGTTATCTTTTGGTGCTCAACGGTTTCGTTGTGTATGTTCGTTCATGTTGGCCAAAAAAATATGGTATTGTATTATATTTTAGATTTAACTAACATCAGCTAGCTCAGAAAAATGGATTGGGACGTTGAGTCGAAGTTTTTTACACAGTTAATTTTTTTGATGTTTTTGTGCAAAGATCTAATTTGATGAAGAATCTTATAAATGGGAGAAGTTTCCGTAAAGATATTTTTAACAGAAACTAATTCTACTAACGGTAATGTTGGCCTAAGAGAACCCGCAGTTGCCATTTTACATAATTAAACTCGATTTGGAGATTGATGTTATATTTTTTTTAGTTTTTTGTTTTTATTATGTATTTTAAACGTATCTTAAGCACTAAACGTCTCTCTTGTTTTGTGTTGATTTTTGTTTGCCATAATTGTTTTCTCTTTTGTTTTTACTTTTAATTAAAATTTTCCAACATTTTTGTTTGTTTTTTTTTTTTTGCACTTATATGTAATAACATATTTTCACTTACAATTTGCTGCAATACAAATAAAAATCTTATATTGTAACTGTAAAATTCTAAATAGTTACAAATTAAAGTCTAAATATGTAATTAAATTTGAGGCGTGTTGTGTGTAATTAAGGGGATTTTTCGTTTTCTTTTTGTTTTAAACGTTCTGTGTTGTTTTGTTGTTATCTTTTGTTGGCTTTATGTTTTCTATATATTTTTCTCTTTTCGGGGGGTTTGTAATGCCAATATGTATTGTATTTTTGTTTTTTTTGTTTTGTTTTTCATTTTAAATTATAACATAGAAACTTGGAAAAATTCAAATCAAGGGATGCAGTGGCCTTGTGGAATCCCTACATTGACACAGGACAGACCGCCATTTTATTTATACCAATATATATATACACACATATATAAATATACATATATATATATATATATATATAGATAGATACATATATATGTAGGTGAATGCATGTATGTTTGTTGTAATTTCATCATTTTGCGCGTGGATACTTGCCGACTACGATCTAATACAAAGTTTGTGTAATTTGATGTCAAATATATGTATATATCCATTGTGTTAAACTGATCGCCTCTGTTTTATGTGTATACAGTCTATTCATATTTTGACTGTCCATTGTCATACCAGCTGGATCAGGTCGGCATCCTGTTATAGCTGGCCACAGCACCGTAGAAGCCTACGGCGCCTCCGATGACTCGGCCTTCACCTCAGTTTTTATGCTCGATGACAGATGATTATTAGGGTCTGGCGCACTCAGGGGCTGGAAGTAAGATGCCAAACGATTAGGGGACCACATTTTTTTGTAATTATCGTAATCTGTTAGTTAGGAGACCCTAGCCTAGGCCTAGTCAAAACAACTAATTATCAGCATCAACAGCAGCAGTAACAACAATAACGAAACATAAACTAAATATGCTGGCCCACTGCACACATACACATACACGACTACCACAGCACTAAATAACCGGATATCTTGATATCTGGATGTCGGTCTATTTCGGGTATATGTGGGGGAGAGGGAATGGATAACTGGCAAACTATCGCACACACAAACACAACACAACAGAGGTACGTGTACCTACCGATTGGCTACTCACAATTCCGAGCGGCAATCCACCAACTTGCGGCGACAAATGCGGCACAGTTGGCACAGCGTTCGGGGGCACCGGTGATGGCAGGAGTGCTGCAGCCACAGCGGCTGCAGCAGCGGCCACAGAGTTCGGCGGCGGTGGAGCCAGAGCAGAGCTGCTGCTGCCAAGATTTGTTGTACTGTGGGGACCATCGTGCGATGTGGTACTGTGTGCCCGATGATGCAGTGCGCCTGTATAATAGCCGCCATTTAATCCTGTTTTGTATTTCGATTTTTGGTTTGTATTTTTTTTTTTTTTGATAGTTAGGGTATAGATAATGAAATGTTGCTGTTCTGTTGGTATATTTTATGTGAGGGGAGAGGAATTGATTGATATTGGTTCTGAGTATGCAGAATCAATGTTCTGCATTTTGTTTTAGATTGGTTGCGTGTGTTCTAAGAAGAAGTGGCGACTATGAATGTAATTCTTCTTCAATAACAAAGTTAAGAAATATTATGTTGCGATGAGATAAGAAGGGGCGACCCAAGGCAGACTGGATATGTTTGGCTGCTTATGATGTTGCTGATTGTCCTTTTATTCCTTAGGGCTAAGCTAAGACTGACTTATATCCCATGCATAAACCGAAACTGGCCTTAAAAATATTTAATTAACTGCATTTTTAAGTAATTTTGCTCAAAGGGTCTTAAATTATTCTATTGTGATATTATTCTTATCCGTAAACGGTTTATGAACGTATGACTCGCGTTTCCAAATGCCTAACATAAGGCTAGAATGCAACAAGCCTTTTGTCGGTGGTGTTTTTGAATTTTCAAAAGGATTACTAGAGAAATAATGAGTCACACGTTTTCACAAACTTTTTACGCGTTTTTCGCTAAAATGATTAATGACTTCTCATGTGTTATGCTTAGATAAAACCAAAACACAATTTGCAATAATTTAAACTAAAGTTAATTAAATATGTCTAAGGTGACAGATTCGGTTCATGATCTTTACATATTGTCTAACACTCTAGGGAGTTAAAAATATCGGCGTCCTGCGTAACGAATGGTTTTACCGTGTCAAATAACTGTTGCTACTTTTGAGAGCTTAATATTTCTAAAATTAGTTGTAAATTTTTGTTTAAATATTAAATTTAACTAAAAATCACTCTTGCTCTTTGCTCTACTCTGCACACAATGATGCCATCATCCCAAAAAAAGGCATTACATACGATCTTGCAACACAACTGCCACACAAAAAGAACAGCAACCAATTAAATAAATGGCTCTAATGGCAAGATAAAACAATACAAAATATTCATTTAAGATGTTGTTTTATTTCTTTTCTGTTTTCTCTTCCTTATCATTCTTTATGCATTCTTCTGCTCTTTTCTTCATTTTTGGAAAGGTCTTGTTGGTTTATCAATTAACTTTTTAAATGTTGCTCGTCGACAGCGTTAATTGTTACGTTTCTTTTTTAATTTTATTTAGCTTTCACAGTTATTAAAAATATTTTTATACATTACAAAATAACAGTATTTTATTATTTTTTTCTGTCTCATTTACTTTTACGCTTAGGCTTATTTACTTTGCTCATTTTTTTTGTTGCAGCTTGCTAAATAGGATTTTGAGTGTGAGTGTGTGTATGTGTGTGTGTGCGTTGCTTGCCGCATTGAGTATATTATTATGTTTTAGGTGTGTGTGTTTGTGGGTATATATATATATATATATATATATATATATATGTATGTATGGTGTATGCTTTGTGCTTGCTTGTAAATTGTCAAAAATTATGTTAAAAAGTTATTTTCTTAAAAAAAAATAATTTAAAAAAAACAAGAGGGAAATAAAAAGAGAAAAAAAATTGGAAATGATTTCATTTGATTTTTTGCATGTTGGCTGATTGCTGTTGTTCGTCTTGAGCATCAAATAATATAAATAAATGTTAATAATAAAAATAATGGTGAAGAAAATAGATACTCTGACTCTAACTGCTTAAAAGCGTTTTTAGTTTTAACTCAAATTGCAAACTTGTACAAAATTATACTCTCTCTAACAACATTTGTTAGGCTTTTCATCTCTACGTGTTATTCTCCCTTTTCCTTTGTTAAATGTAAATATATAAATTTTTCTTTTAGTTTTTTCTTTATTACACGCTAACAATAATTACTGTGCCACTCTCGGGGTTGTTGTTGTTGTCGATAAACTTATTTAACTCCCTTTCTGTCGTCCTTCCAATTTATCTTTAGGGTAAATCTAAGTTCTATAATATTACATAATATACTTTTCTTTTTTCTCTTTTTTTTGTTTGTGTTGTGTTTCTATAATATAATTTTTGTTATATATTGTATTTTAAATATACATAGACTATATATTTTAATTTTAGTTGTTTGCTTTGTTTTTTTTTTGCTGAAGATGTGGTTGCTGATTTTCACGCGCCGTGTTGTTAAAGGTTTTTGATTTTAAATTCATACCTTTTTTGAAATATTATTTTCATTTTAAAATAGTTGTTAAATCTTGACATAAGGCGAAAATAAACTCGGATGATGAGATCATTATGCATTATAGAGCAGAGTGTTTTGTTGAGCAAAAGATATTATATTGATTATAAGAATAAGTTAACACAATTTTTTATCGGTTAAGAGTCAAAATGAAAAATGTAAAAAATCAATTCAGAAATCTTAGCATAATTATGATCGTTTGCAGTTCTGAAACTTCCTATAAACTTTTTACACATAAATAAATGTTTTTTTTTTTGTCTTGTTGTAGCTGTATCTATTTGAACCCTTTTTTCTATTGTTTTTGTTTCTTTTGCTGATGTTAGTAATATTTATTACATTGTATAAATACAGTAGATATATATAGATAATGCTATAGGTCGCTCGCAAGATAATTTTGTGGAGAAAGTAATGAAAAATTTTTTTTTTTACACAGACGCATTATGAAGATTGATTTCTGATTTGAGTTATGCCGGTCAAAGTGAGTGAGGAAGAAAACGTCATTAACAATAATCTATCATATTGTTTACTTTCACCTTTTCAATTCGATTTCTTTTTCAAATATTTTGTTATTTTTTATATTATTAAGAAATTTATTTATATATATTTGTATGTATATTCGAAAGGAAAACCAAAATTTGAAAACCAAAATAAAAAACAAATTAATTTGAACTTAAAAGAAGCGGTACTTAATTTGATGTAAGAAAAAATCTGGAATCTACACTTTTTACTTAAAGGTTTTACTTTAAAATGTATAGTCTTGTAACAACTTTTTACTTTAAATGTGGCAAATGTACCAAACGAACTCAAAAAAGAGCTTAATTTATGAACGAAATTGGACATCTTCCGGTAAATTTTTTGTTTGGTTCCCTACATAGACCATTAATCAAATTGATTATATACACATACATATATATATAATTATTTAGTAATAATAATCATTTCAACATCGGTCGCGCTCTAGTCCTCCTCCTCATCATCATCGTGGCGTCATCGTCGTCAAACTTTCTGTTTGCGAAGCGGCTTCAGCCATATCAAAATATATATATATATATATATTTATATATATATATGTATATATACATATTTATATATATATATATATAAATTAAACTTTGTAACTTATCAATTATTATAGCTTGCTTTCTTGGATGTAGATAGACGACTTACATTTCTCGCTCTATATATGTATATATATATACATATATATATATATATATATTTTAAAAATGATTCAGAAAAATAGAAGCATGTATGGGATGTTCGAATGAATGTATACATATAATATATATATGCCTGCAGCATACACATGCATACATATACACGTATGTGTGTCTCTGTGTGTGTGTGTTTGTGTGTGGAAAGGGTGCGGGTGTGGTGTGCCGTGGTATGGTATGTTGTGCTATTTTGTTTGGTTTTGTCTGCATACATAATGTATATATTATATATATAAATATATAATATATGCATTTTTGTATATAGTATATAAAGTATGTCTGTGGTGTTTAAACGATTTCTGGTATTATTTAATTGTTTTTGCTTTGTTTTGTTGTTTCACTTGTAACGCTCTCGCTCGCCTGTCTCTCGCTCTCACTACTTTTCTTGATTTGATATCATTTGTAGTTTACCTTCGGGATAAACAGCCGCCGCTACGCCACCAGCCGCAGCGGTTGGCGGCGTACGCATAAAGTACTCCTTGTTGACACAATTTCTCAATACGTCTGGAATATTACCGACAATCGCTCGTCGAATTTCAGTTGCTGCCATCTCGCGCAGTTCCGTGGCGGACGCATCGCTGAAGAAGGCGGCATGTGGTGTGCAAATCAGATTTGGGGCATCTTTCAGTGCTCCCTGCAAATATTAACGGAGTAAATAGGTTAGCAATGCCTCTTGTTCAATGTAGGCGCGGCTTCTACTCAGATTGCGTAAAATGTCTCGTTTTACAACAATCTCTTACTTGAAATACATTGTATGGTTCATTTTCATGTACGTCCAGTGCGGCGGCTCTAATCCGTCCCTGCTTCAGTGCCAAAGCCAGAGTCTCGTCATCGACCAGACCACCGCGGGCAGTGTTCACCAAAAATGCACCGGGTCGCATCTGTGATTTAAAATTGATGATGAACAATGTGGGCACTAATAGATGTTTAGCATTGATGATTGTATGCATCGCATAATGCTCAGGAGAGGACTACAAGTGAATCTGATAGAGGGCTCTGTGTTATGATAGATTCGTAGCTCATATTGGCGTTTTTTAATGTTTGATAGTTGTTCGGGTAACGCGGAACAATGTTTCGGTGTTCAGTAAAAAGACTTTTTAATGCACTTACTTTTTTCGGATAAGATACGTGAGGAATATTGTCAGCACGGACATGATAAAGGAGCTGCAATAGATAACAACTAAGAGGTAAAAGTGCCTGATCAATTTGAGGTGGGCACGTGGTCTTTAGTCGCACCATGAGACTTTACGGGTCATAAATAAGTTATATTGAAAATAGTACATTTCCGGAAATTGTGCGTTTAGTTAAATGAACTCTGATTAGTGCATTAAGTACATAGGGCCCAGGTCCCCTAAGCCGAGCAGGGCGTCCAGCGACACAGGCGGGCGCTCTAAGGCATCTTCTAGATTGGCCGTGGCAAGCTGGTACAACATTCAGTCAAAAACTGTCGTTTATTACACGCGCTGTCTGGGGGCATCAATTAGGATATTTGTTGGGAGGGTACCATTCGTGTTTAATTGAGTTTACATAGGCTTTAATTGGGATTAATCCGCGGTTGAGTCAAATAGATAAGTGATGTCTAGGCAATTGAATGAGGTTCAGGTAGGTTCGGATCGGGTTCACTAGTCTGTGCAGGCTTTTTTGTGAATTTTGTGCCATCTAATTCCGGCCGGTCATATCTTGTTGATCCCACTTGTTGATTTAGATTATTCCCTGATATTTTCAACGCTCGTAAATGTGGAATTCGCTTCATTAAGGTGCCCTACTAGGATCGTTGTACCGGAACATTTAGGTAGCACCGAATTAAGGAATACGAACCGGCTAGTTTATGGATGGGTTTAATTGTAAAAATCAAAAATTGAAAGCAAAGGACCTTTTCTATATACAGAAGGAAAGACAGAGAAACGACATGCATGAAACTCGGTAGGAATGCCAAGAATGTAACCTAACAGACAAATATGGAACCGGGAGTGACATCGAGGCGATCAGCGAGGCTGAGGGGACCCAGGAACCACAAGAGAATGTGGGTGGATAAAGTAGTAAATCTGGTTTTGTCACGCGACTAAGACTTTCCAAATATTGGAAAGGGTAGGAGGTGAGCGAAGCAAGTAACGTTGATAGTCTCTGAGACAAGTGAGATCTTAGCAAAACTAATAACTGGTTTTGTACTAAGATGGACAAAACGGTACAAAGAATATTAGAGAGTTGTGTCAAACATCGATAAAGAAAGTTGTTGGATTAGAGGAGTCAAACTAAAACACTGGGTGCAAAGAATATTGCTTAAGGAATACAGTAAATGTACACCTAAAATAATGGGATCCGTACGTGAGCAATGTGAAATATTGCCTATGTTTGCAGATACAATTAATTTAATTATTGGATTTGGGGAACGTGGGTAAGTAACTTATATGTCCAGCGATTTATGCTTTGAGTATATACATTAGTTGAGATCATACACATTAATCTCGCATATATTGACTGATTAGTATTATAATCTCTAACATCTTAAATTATTTTATGGGTTGATTTTTAAAACAAGTTCCACTTAAGGGAACAGTTTAGGATCGTAATGGTAATTTCTACTTTCTTTTTAGTTTTTGAGTAGAATGCGACAAAAAATAGAACGCTCAACTACAAAAAAAAATCTTATCACACCACATTACAAAAAGAATCAAAAATCTAAGAAATAGCGGAAAAAATATGGAGTTGTAGTCTTGAGTGAAGCCGAGAATCGATTCAATGGGACTGGTGTCTATGAATAGTATAGTGATCACGTATTGATAGCGAAGAAATTATGGAAATAATGTGGTTACCCAAAGACAGAATAAAACGTGAACTGAAACAAAACAAAATATACACAATCATATAGATGTAATACAAAAAGTAGTCGCTGTTGAGGGGGAATGAGTGAAAACAAGACTGATCATTCACCAAGATGACAGTGAAGTATAGGATCCGGCATCATGGGGCCAGATTGGAATTGGTAAGAATAGATTATAGAGACGACTGAGGACCAAAGCGACCACGTAAAGTGCGGTGCAAAACTAAATGAATTAACTAGTAGACAGGTCAAAGTAAAGATGAAATCATTTTAAAAACAAAAATAAAAATAAATTTAATTGGGAAGTGCGTTTGAATTGGCACGTAAAAAAACTATTGAAGAGAAATAGAAGCCTATCTGATACGGTGTAAGTATGACTGTATATGCCGTGGATAAGGTGCTGGCAGAAATCGCACTCGTCTCGTTAAAGGGATCGATTAATATCTGAAGTAATTAATCAATTGTAACCTTTGTAGATTTTCGTCTGTTAAAATAAAAGGAAAATAAATTTATAATTTATAATAAGGGGTTTGTTTTCGTTTCATAGTTTGATGAGAGCCTATGAATCTAGGAACAACAAAATAAACGTGCGTCACTGAAGGTTTGCCGAGGTCTAAATGTTTGTAGAGTGAGGGTATGTATACAGACCAAAACAAACCGTTTTGCCACATTGAAGCACAACTGAGCAGGGTAATGTTTAATGAATTGTACCAATAATGTTTCAATCTATAAGGTAGAGAATGCAGTACGATCGCGGGTTACGATTATTGGGTGCGGCCGACTAGACACGGTGGACAATCGAGGAGAGACAAGCGAAAAAAATCGTACATAAAATCAGAAATTTCAACTTGGTGTTAGCACACATATAGAAGTAATACCAGACAATAGAATAAAAGAAGGTCGCATATGTCGTTAATAATCTCGTGGGCCGAATGTTTGGACCAACACGCTGTCCACGGATAGACCACATTGAGTCACGCCAAAAACAAGATATGTTAATGTTGTTTTTGAGCGAAGGTTGGCACCGAAAAATGTAAATGGAATGCAATGGAATGTCTTGTGCTGTATTGTTGAACTGTCGCGCGGCAAAGTAAACTCAAGTAGTAACAGTACAGCTGGTTTGTGTTGCACGTATTACATATAACAATGTTGGATCCGACGGAGCACGAGATATCCAAAAAAAAGATTGACGACTTTCTTTTAGTCAGTAGACAATAGTTGTACCTTTTGTATCAGGGAAATAATTCAATATTTAGAAATAAATGCTAATATCTATAAAGAATCGCCCGGGTTGGATCAGAACGAGCGCTAGGATCATCGTTCATTTGATGATGACAAAGGATTTCATTAATTATAGAGCCTTGATTTACAATGATGCCTTTTGAAAAGCGAGCTGTGAGCGATTATATGAAGCAGTTTATATAATAGGTGGATGTGCGAAGGGCAGGATTGGGGCCCCGCGTAGAAAGATTGAATTCAGATCTGTCTTAAAACAGTTTATGGTCGTCCTATTGGTACCGATAAAATAGATGTGGAGACCAATTAATTTTGTTGACGGTAAACATAGAATAGCGTTATAGTAATGTGAATTTTAACGAAATCATGTGTTTGAGATGATAGTGTAGACTAGTGCAGCTATAGTACATCCCCCATTATATCGGACTGGTGCGTTATATTTGTTTATTTATTAAAAAAAGATAAACAGTCTGAATTTCCGACTAAGCCACATTGAGTCTGCCGAAACGACTTGTTGATCGGGGGATGTGCTATAAGATAAGCATGGTGGAGTGTAAGATCACGACAGTAGTACGGAAGCAAGTTAAAATAAAAAAAGGGGGGTATCATATCTCATTCACTATAACACAACGAAATATATGGCCATTGGTTGGTCAAGAGACAGGATGCAGATAACTATATATATAGAGAATTGGTGCAATTAGTGAGCTCTTGATAGGGCTAGAGACAATGGGAAATGTTATTAAAATACGAGACCAGAATAAATTATAGACTATAACGATAACATATAGGACATATGTATTTGTTAATGTAATGAGTAATAAAGACGATGTACATGATCACAATCTAGTTTATGGAAAGTGGACTTCAATTACTAGTCTGAAGCGATTTTCGGCGTTGCCCTGGCCTTTGGATGGCTAATGGCTAGACCATGAGCCAGATGTGGCCTTGTCTGACAAAAACCTGTGAAAGTTCTTTGTGTGAAAGTCATCATAACGTACAGCCAAAAAAGAAGGCAAAAACTGCATTTATATCCAAAAGAGTATGGCGGCAGTTTGAGTAATGAGAGAAAAGAAGACATGGCAGGGGAGATAAAGAGGTATCGATGAGAGAAATGGATTAAAGGGTGAGTAGATTGATAAGAGCAATAATCAGACGGAGACGTAAATAAACGGGCGTGTATGCTAATGATGACAGAACAATCCGAACTGGGACGGAAAAGCCGATGTACGTGTACATTGAGTGCACTTTTTAAAGATATGAAGCCAGGGTGAGGCACGAATGCCAACAACAGAAAAGGTAAATAAAAACACAAAGAATACGGCAGGTTTATGCGATCAAAAGGAAACAGAATCGATAAGACGACAGCGAGACCAGCTCAAAGAGAGAACCGACGTCACGATATAAAACAACTTAGTTCCTAAAAAAATGAGTTCAGACGGGGTGTTGGTGGAGTCAGATACAGATAGTAGCCCGAAACTTCGAAGGAGGAATAGGTTAGGTACTATTATATTTTTTATTAGTTTTCTTATTCTACCTTTAGTTTAATTTCTAGCGTAATGTTCTTTTGAGCATTAATTTTTCTTCCCAATATTTTGTATTCTTGACCAAAGACCAGACAAAAGAAGAGAGTGAGACGAAGGATTTCAGAGTGACACAGAGAAAAAAGTAACCATAATAGTTCCGTGCATTTCCATAATTGATATTGTTGAGCTATACATGTTCCACTGTGTGATGACACCCAAGCAAGAATAATATGATGCCGCGACCGAAATCGAAGAGACGGGCAAGCCTTTGCGAATGGGCGGACATTACTCACAACGGACGTTAATAAGTCATGGCGGCATTTTGAATTGTTTGTATCTGTGTGTGTGTGTGTATGTGTGGCTTGGGTACATACATACAAATAAAACGAAGAAGGAAAACTTTTTAAAGCTACGGGTCATAGGGTGAGGGGGTGCAGGAGTTCAGTAGTGAGGGAGGCTGTTGCCGTCGGGGGCGTGAATTGGGGTGTGCTGTGAAGTAGTAACTGCAACGATTTAAAACTTTTCAACTGAAAGCTACAGCAGCAACTTGTTTTGCCCAGTTTAACGGCTTCTTGCTTTAACTTTATGATGCGATGCGATGTATTGCGGTGCGTTGTGTCGCGTGTGTTGCATTTCCCGCGTTTTCGCATGCCGGCAACGCGCGACATGCTAAGGAATGAATTTGTTGACAGATTTATGTAAATCTGTTTTCAATTGCGCAATAAGATTCTGTTTATGTAAAAACAAAAAATTGAATTAAATAATAAATTTTGTGTACATTGAATTAAATACTAAATTTTGTATACATTTTGTAGTATTCGTACTTTTGTTTTGCTTCTTGTCTATCTTTTTCAGGCCGCCCCATTTTGTATCTCTATATATTGATTGGATTTGCTGTTTTCCCCGTCTCTGCTGTATGACGCAAATTGAAAAACTGCAGTAGTCAGCAGAGCAAAAGGCAACAATATACATACATACATTTAAATGTATTTATATATGTATACATACATACATATATAAAATATTGCCCTTGCACACTGGTACAATGTTTATATTTAATTTTTACTAAAAAATATACAGTTCTGCGTTCTCTTGGTTAAGCACAGAACATTTTCGTTAGATCAGAACACAAAACAGGAAAACCTAAAAATCACAAAGCATATTTTCTTTAAATGGTAATTTAAATTTCTTTTTAACCACTGTGCTCCCGCACGCTTACAAATTGCTGATATTGCCATTAAATGTTGCTGCTGTTTCTGTTGCTGCAAAAGGCATTTTGGCACAACAATTTGAAAAGTGTGTGACTGCTGCTGCTGTCTGTTTTTATTTAGACCGAAATATAGCGTCAGTGAATTTGCCCCACAGATCGATATACACAACGCAAGGCACCCCAGCGATTGATGTTATATGAATTCATTTCTTAGCCATTTAAATATAAAACGTTTTTCTATTTTGGTGCTGCGGTCATTTCGCATTGTTTTTAGTTTGCTGCTTTGTCTATCTTTTGCTCCCTATTTCACTGTCTCACTCACTCTCTCTCTCTCTCTTTTAGTTTTATTTTTGCTTGAAAGTGTGAAATTCTTTAAGCAGGTGTGCATTTTTTATTTCATGTACACGCAGTCAGCAACAAACAAGAAAAAAAAGAAACAAAATGATAACGACATGCTAGAGTCGGAAGGGGGAAGTGGTTAGCCGTAATTCGTAGTATAGTGATAGCAGTAGATAATAATGAGCATTTGTAGGAAAGCCCGACGAGCTCAAAACGACAATCAAATTTATTATTGCCCTTTAAACACACTCATCATAAATGGGTTATAGGAAAGTTTTTCATTTGAAGTATTTTTTTTTTTTTTTTTAGCAACAAAATGCAATTGTAAAAGACTAAGATCGAAAATCTACATACCCTTGCGGAGGTTTATTTTCAAAATTATAGTTTTAATTGACTACTCGATTATAGTATTTGAACACTCGACACTTGCATATATTTACATACGATGAGAAAATAAAGTATAATTCCTTCTATGACCTTTTTTTCTATAATTTGGCAATTTGATAAGTAACAGACAGCTCGAACAATTCCTAATGCCAAGAGAGTGGAAATGAAAGGGGAACACTCCAGTGCTTCTATGTTTGCCTGCATATCTGTATCTCTCCGTGTATAAGTGTCTGATTGAGTGTGTGTGTGTTGGGTACAGGCACGCCGCCCAGTGAAAGGGCGAAACAACGACAAAAACACGAACACGACAAGCGCAAAAAATTGTAATAAAACTAGAAACAAGCGTCAATTTGAATGGAAAAACAGACAAGACTGTTTATGTGCGTGGGAGGGGTGTTGGGGAATAAGTAAGGGGAGTGGCATGTATTTGTGTGTGGATAAAATATTTATGGACATTGACAACGGCAACTTTATGAAACTCTTTTTTAACATGCATCTATCTCATTCCATCCCGATCCATCCGAATTCATGGCATGCCATACCATTCCATTCCAATCAACAACAATGCAGTACAACAAATGTAATTCGAATATGGCAAAGAAGAGGCTGATTTTTCAATCAATATGCAGCAGTCGCAAATGCTATTTATATCCCCCACACAAAACACTCATCAAGGCTGGCCAGGATAGGGAACAGGAACAGCAAAAGATGAAACTTTAATGCGCACACGTCATGAGCAAAATATATGTACATATGTATATGCTTGTATATAAGTATGTATAAAGGCATGTGGGAGAGCTTGCGACTTTAAAGCTCTTTAAAGTTAAAGTGGCGGCTCTCGATCCCGTTACAGTTATAGTTTGGCAAAGTAATAGAAAGAAGAAGACAATATCCAAAACTCTATTGAAACTAAAGGAAAACGCTATAAAAAGGGAAACACAAACACAGTCGCAACGTCGCACACATACACTTTCACCCTTTAAAGGATTGCAATTGCTTGAAATGTGTCAGCCATGGGTTCTGTTTCTGGCCTTTGGCTCTTACACACTTACACACAGACACGAACACTAGCAGTCATGCAAATACACATACATACATCCGCCTACATACGGTTGGTACTCGTTGAAAACAAAATAAAATGTTAAGAAACTCCCACAGAACTACACAGATTGTGTTAAGTATATTAATAATTGGAATTTCTAAAACGTATTTCACACAAAACGGCGCACTAATTTTTCAACTTTTTCTCTCGTTTCTTTTTGGTTTTTTTTTCTCTCTTTGTGGTTGGTGTTGGTTGGCGGCAGTGGCGGCGACAGCGGCGGCGTCTTTGCGATTCTATAGAATCGACCGAAATTCACGTGTCATACACATAATTCAATTGAAAACACTTGGCCATTTGGCTTATGCATCATTTGCATTGAATTTTAAACAAATTTGTGCACTTTTTCAATAGTTTGCAACAATTTTTTACCAGCAACGCGTCCAAGTTCCACTCGCAGCTTTCAAAATGGCGGAAAATAATTTTTTTTTTAGTTTTTAGTACAGCATGACGCGATGCTACTCAAATGTGAAGTAGAGTGCCGCGATGCTACTCATTGCGGGTTTTTAACGTGCAACTCGTATGGAATACAGCGTTTATTAAACACACCTGGTTATTGATATCTATTTTTGATTAATCACTGGTGATTAATTTTGGAATTGCACTTGGAAATTATACAAAAAACTGCTTTCGTTTCTTTCTATCTCTTTCCACTATCTTCTAGAGCGCTATCGATTCTCGATGGGACTATCGATAGTATCGCCATTCGCATGTTTGCGTAATGCACGCGGTATCGATAGACACAATTACTCATTTCGACGGTTGTTGGAGTTCGAAGCTCAAATGTTCGAAGCGACTACGAATGCTCGAAGCGGGCTCCGAATGTTCGAAGCGGCTGAAATATTTAAGAGCCGGGATTTAAAACAAATAGGCCAAATACCTGTGTAGGAGTGAAAGGGTGAGAAAAATGAAGCGGTAAATGGTCAGTCGAACTCAATCTTGCTGACACAGTGGGAAGAATTTAAATATTCTTCTGCAAACTGGAAGAGTGCTGCCAGCTTGTTTTTTCGCCGATGGTGGCAACTCCAAGAATTCCTGTCGTGACGAGAGGGAAAATAACGAGAAAAAAGCATTTACTAAGGCCAACAAAATTTGAAATTATAAGCAAATCGCAAAGCTAAATGTCGTCTAGAAGAGCTACCCACGCCGGCAGCTGGTACACCGACTCCAGTAAGTAATACATTTATATAGTTATCTGAAATGCATTATGTATGCACAAAGTTGCATTGCACAGTGGTCTGTAAGAGCCACTTGTATGACAAGGTTTATGCTGACTTTTAATTTGCGACGACAGATACAAATGTGCGGAGTAATGGATTTGTTATTTTGCATGCAGTCTGGCTTCTTCGAATTAAACAAAACAAAATCGGAATATAAATAAAAATATTGTTAGCTTTTTGTCTTTGAAGTCTGCATTTTAAAGAATTCACATGAGCTGATAAGATATCTAAAGATAGGTGATCAAATTTGTATGCAGCAAAACAATTGAATGATGAAATGTCAAATTGTTCCACGGTGCTTACTGTTTTTGTTCTTGCCATTTAAACTTTTTCATATTTCTAATTGATTAACTTAAAAATTAGTGTCTGGCTTGGAGCCAACTGCATTGCGAATCTCCTCCACTCGATCATAAGCTATCTCCGTGGCCCAACACAAACGCTTTTCCAGATCGCTGCTCCGGCTACGCTGCTTTTTTAGTGCATCCAGCCCACGCTCCAGCTGTGTGCAGGCCTGAAGAAATCTACTCAACTCGGGTATATCACCAAATTCTCCTGGATGACGCCGAAACCCCTGACTCACATCCGACGTCAGCTTGTCCAAGCGATTTTGCAAGTAGCGCGTCTCAAACATCTTCTGTAGCTCCAAGGTGGTCAGTTTGCCCATCTCGTTGTTGGAGTTGCTTAAATGCAAGTCGCGAATGCGATTCTTGAGGCCACTAAAGCTAATAGACTCAAATTTCTCGCCAATCCCTTGGAAAAGTTCATAGCTCTGCTTAAGCTCCAATTGCATTTTCTGCATCTCATCGTCAATGCTCTTGGCTGCTTGCGAGTCCATAAATTCGACTCGCAAACTCGGATCCGAGGGCAAATCCCAATTGATGCTGCCGCCAGCTGGTACTTCAGAAGACGTCCCTGACGACAATGTTGACTTTGTCGTCTTCTCGGATGAGTGAAGATTAGATGGTCTTATGTTAATGGTCTTGCCACTATTCGCCTGTCTGTATGATGCACTTTTAATATAAGTCGCCGATTTCTTCTTACCACTTTTGAGCAGAGTGTGAGTGCGTGGCAGAGGATTCGGTTTCATCAGCACTTCATAGGAAACCTTCCTCTCTGGATCTCCCGTTGCCCTGTAAGAGATGTGTTTCTTATCCATTCTACATTATCGTGCTATAACTTACTCCTCCTCCAGGATAGCAGTTAGCTCGTTTTTTATACGATTAAGTAAATCATCGCTTAACTTATTCTTCTCCATTTCCAATAAAAAAAAATTACTAAAATTTTAGTTAAATTCAGCCTGTTTTTTTAGTTGTTGTCAGCGCAGCGTGTTGTTAAGAATTAAAAGTGAATTTCGTTTATTGTTGTCTAGGCAACGCAAGGCTTACTTAGGTTTCACTTTAGATGATTAAGCATTGATTGAAATTTTGAAAATATCTCTTCAGGCTCAGATTTATCCAGGCAATTGGATCGTTGGCTATCGGCTGCTGAGTTATCACACGGTCCAGCACGTGCCATTATTGCACCGTAAGTTTGTGTTTCGAAAAAAAAAAAAAAAACTAAATTACGATTACTTGCATTTTTTCAGACATGCTGGCTATACGTACTGTGGAGCCTGCGGTGCCTTTGCCTATCGCCAAGTGAGCCCAGTTGTTGTGTAAGTTAGTCCTGTCCAATTGGAAGCCGCTCAACTATATCTAGCGGTTTTTTGGCATTTTTAGGAAACGCATCTTTATATTGGGCCCATCCCATCATGTGCGACTGCGTGGGTGTGCATTGTCGGTGGCAAAAAAATATAAAACTCCATTATATGATCTCAAAATTGATACTCAGAGTGAGTTACTTACCCCTCAAGTTTTTTTTAAATCTAATTAAATAATTACTATCTAAATTTTAGTTAACTCCGAGCTAGAGAAGACAGGTCATTTCACTTGGATGGATATGAAAACCGATGAGGATGAACATTCGATTGAAATGCATTTGCCTTATATAGCCAAAGTTATGGAGGAGTAAGTTAACAATTTTTTGTATACAAGAACAAAGTTCAAAAATATTTTTATACTCTATTTGATCAAATATTTTCTGGAATTCACTTTTACTTTTGAAAAAGCTAAATGCTTAACAAATTAGTAAATTTTTTTTGTTATTCTATCTTTTAGCTACAAGGATCAATTCACCATTGTACCCATACTTGTGGGCTCCCTTAATCCCGAGCAGGAGGCTCATTATGGTAGCCTTTTGTCATCATATTTGATGGATCCAACAAATCTATTTGTGATATCCTCCGATTTCTGTCATTGGGGACAACGCTTTAGTTATACTTACTATGACCGTTCATGCGGTCCTATACACAAGTCCATCGAGCAGCTGGATAAGCAGGGTATGGACATTATTGAAACCCTCACACCGTCCGCTTTTACGGAGTATCTGCGTAAATATAATAATACAATATGCGGCCGCCATCCCATCGGAGTGATGTTGGGTGCCGTCAAGGCTCTGCAGGATCAGGGCTATAATAAAATGAGCTTTAAATTTCTTAAATATGCACAGAGTAGCCAGTGTTTGGATATGGATGATTCCAGCGTTAGCTATGCCTCCGGTTCGCTCGTTTTTGAAGTTTAATCGTCAAAAATATTTGCAGCATCTTTATCTCTTTGGAATTTAAGAATTAATACATTTTTACAATTTTTAGCAGAGAATTAAATTGAGAATAAAGGAAACTATTATGAACATTATATATTAACTTCCATTTGAATGAATTCGTTTATTTTTTTCCGATTTTTTGTTGAAACATCGAAATTGACTTCTAAGTCATTTTTAATGATTTCTTGTGAGTTTTTCGTTTTCATTTTTTTTCCTTTTTTTTTTTTGTATCTTTTTTCATTAATGAAATGTCTGCGTAATGTGGGCGCAACCAGCGCACTGGTGAATGTGAGGAGGATGTGTGTGATTTGTGTTTTTTTTTTGTTGGCAATGCGACCAGCCAATCTTGTCATGTGATGCAGCCGCCATGACCTCTCACTCTCCAAATATCTCTGGCTAATTTACCACCAAGCGGAACTGGCAGCGCCTCCGCCTGCCGCATCAGCCACAGCCGTATCATTGGGGACTCCAGTTCCATTGAGACGCGAACAGTGCTCGGCATCGCTCGCGGCTGTTTGTATCTCGATTTGCAGGGCGCTCATATTTTGGACAAAGGTCTCCAAGGCAGCATTCTCGTCGGGACTATATGGCGAAGTGCGTTGGCTGTGCGGGCTGCGACGTAGGAATTCATTTAGATCGCTAGCCACGCTAGCTGGTTTGGAGCCACCCGCTGAATCAAAGTCATAGGCGAAGGGATCTGGTGCCGCCGTTGGTGGTTGCGCTAGACGTGGCATTATGCTGTTCGGCACAAACAGGTGGGTATCTAGGGAAATTAAAGCGAATTGAATATAAAAAACACTTTTTTTTTCCCACATCCCATACTAAGCAAGACTTACCACTGCTGTAATCTGCAGACACATTGTCACAATAGCTGGCACTAGACTGCGAGGACTGCTGCTGCTGCTGTTGTTGCTGCTCATAGGCATTAGAGGAACAAACACGATTTCCAAATACACTGGTTATTTCAACGTGATGCGGTGACGGCGATGTGTTGCTGCGCACAAAGTTGGACTCCGTTATGTTATGAATGGAGACCTGAATAAAGAAAAATATGGAGTTTGATAGTTAGTTATACCAGCTCCTTGTACATGTGTTGCTTAAGATCTGTTTCTATTAACTAAGCATCATTAAGGTAAAGGCTGTGGACCACTGCTTGGAGTTCCAACATAGATGTAGTGTGGTCATAAGCAGAGTATTATTTTTTAAAAAAAAAAATCTGTCCAAGTAGGACTTTATTTATGAATTATTTATTTCCCGCAATTAGGAAGAAAAGTATGAGAAAAATGGAGATATAAAATTCCCTTGGTAATCTTGAATTGAACGCCAGTTGCCGTAATGGTCACGAACCTCGTTGTTAAGATGTTGACCTGGTATCAAGTTCTTAAGGAATGCCGCATCATCATAGCGAATGACGCCCGTATTGGGTATACCCTCAAGGTAGGAATTGAAACCGGTGATTGTTGGTGGTGGTGAATCATCGCCGCAATTATGATGCATATGGCAATCTCCAGGGCCTCCACCGCCAGCGCTGCCACCAGATGCCGCCTGTGAAGCAGACGCGGAGAACACTTCAAAGCCATTGTAGTAGCTAGACTGCTGATACTTTTCCTGTAACGCGCTGCCACTTGATGATGATGCACCAGCACTCGGACCATAATCTGTCGGCTGACCAAAGCTGGACCATTGACTGTTGGACGAGGAGGATGAGGGTGGCATTGGATAGCTGTCTTTGGTCTTTTGCTTCATTTCACTGCCAATGGCGGACAAACACTTTTGAGTCTGTTTTGGACGGGCAATAACGGCTGCATCACCAACCAAACGACCGGGACTATTGCTAGAGGTAGACGACACACTCGCACTGGGAACGTTTGTGCAGCTAATACTGATATTATTGTGCGTGCCGTTGTTACCGCCACCGCTGCTAGCACTGCTGTTTGCCGAGGATCCACTGGAGAAATACGAGAAATTGGTGGTGGGTGCTGCTGCCGTTCCCACTGCAGCAGCAGTGGAATTACTATTGCTCGCCGCTGCTGTCGCCTGCTGTTGTTGTTGCTTCAACTGGGTCGCCCGTGCCGCCTCAGCTACCGCTTCTTGTGGCGTGTAATAATTTACATTGCTACCAAACTGACGATATCCACCCATGGATAGGCCATTGGTAACCGCCTGATGCAGGGCAGGATTACGAATGGTGAACATTCCGTTCTCATTCTTAATAATTGCGGCTGGTTGATCCATAGCCATTGGCGGTGCAATGGGCAGGCCACCGCCACCTCCTCCATAACTTCGAGCTAAAAAGTCGTATAATTAAATTTCGTTTTATTTGATGTTTAATTTCTTATGACTCACCTGGGGGCAAAGGAGTGGGATTTGGTGGCATCATGCCACCAGCCACAGGTCCATTGCATTGATGAAACATGGGATTTCGAAGTGTTATGATGCTGCCACCAGCACTAGTCTCAATTGTGGCCCCAGTTGATACTGGCGCCGTTTGGCTATCGGCTCTGCCTCCTCCCGATCCCGTTGCTGCTCCACGCTGTTTGTTTCCGGCTCCACCGCTGCTGGCACTACCACTGCCAGACATTCCACGATTGCGTCGACGTCTGCGTGAAGATTTTCCACTTGCACTGGCAGCTGCGGCAGCTGCAGCCACATTGGGAGCAACGGATGATGCTTGGCTTATGCGATTGGGCCGCGGATTGGCTTCCACCATAATAACTCCACTGGGATCCATGCCAGAGCCAGCTATTGCTCCTTGGTAGCCGGCCATTAGATGATGCGGCTGGAATGCCATCTGATGCTGCTGCTGCTGGTGCTGATGTTGCTGCTCGGCCAGAGGCTTGGAAAGTAGGCGAATCGATTCGCTTTTCTGCCGCAGTTGTTCACTCTTGGCCGGATCCACCTTGGTTAGAGTAATGCCTGGCGGCAGTGAGAGATGTTCCACCTGCACGCCGCGGTTTAACTGATCCATGATGCTGCAGTTGGCTGACTGATGAGCCGTCAGCTTTGAGGAGTTGCCGCTTATGCGTAAATTCTGCATCTGCTGAGTCAAAGTGCTGGCATAGCTACCGGCTTGCGGTGTCATGGCCATTGAAGGGGGCGGAATAGCAACTTCGTTGGGATTGAAATAGCCCATGTTGTTGGGAATGCCAGATAAATCCTCTGAGAATGAAAAATAGTATTCAAATAATGATCGTCAATAGCTAAATGGATAAAAACGTACCCTGTTTTTGCCGATGACTGCGTTTGCTACGCTGCGATCGTTTTGAATCGGTTTGGAGATTGGAGGTGTTAGAATGGTGTTGTTGCACCTGCTGCTGCTGGTTAACGGCAGATTGCTTAGAACGACCATTTCCACGTGAGCCACGAATCTGTTGTTGTTGTTGCTGCTGCGCAGCATTTCGATTTGTTTCTTCAGGTTGACTTTTTGGCTTACGTGCCGATTCCGGCGGCATACGCTGAGACTGATTCTTGGCCTGAGCCGATTGCTGATGCTGCTGCTGAGATTGTGGAACAGACTTGACAGTTGTTTTGCGTTGATTGCTGGTCTGGGTCGTCTGAGCCTGAGTCTGACTTTGTACCTTTTGTGGTTGTTGACTCGATTGTGTTTTGGGCTGAGCAGTCTCAGTTTTGGATTTTTTGGTTGAAGCAGCAGGTGGCGATGGCATTGGCTTTAGCTTTCCCAGTGCTGGAGGTGGCAATTTTGGAGCAGGTGCAACAGCCTTGGGCTTCGCGGGGGGCGGTGGTGCCGGCTTTTCAACACTCTCTGCTGTGTCCGACTCGCTTCCCGTTTCCCATTCACCCTCTGAAGAATCTTGCATATGCAAAGATTTGAAGGGATTGTTATCCAGTTGACCCTGATCGAGTTTCGACTTGACGCGTTTTTGTCTTTTTGGCGGGGCGCTTGGTGCCAGCGATGTCTCTACCTTTGGCAGTTGCACTCCAACGACACTCTTCACCTTTTTAATCATTGACGTAGTCTTAGACTTGACCCTGCACTCGGAATTCTCTCGCGTGTTTACGGCACTGCTTTGAGGAGTTTGCGTTTTGGAGCTGGTATTCGATGTTGAGCTGGACGCGTTGGCAACCATTCCAGATGTCTTTGACTTCTTTTGTGGCTTCTTGCTTTTCACACTATTGGCTTTAGCAACTTCCAATTCAGCGGCAGCTACGGCGGTGGCGGCTGCAGCTGCAGCGGCAGCTTCTGCTCTTCTAGCCTCTTTTTTCTTAGCTTTAACACTCTTTTCTGGCACAGGCGCAGGAGCAGGAGCAGTGACTGGAGATGGTGGTTCGTTTTCTGGCTGGGTCGAAGCCACCATATGGCCATTGACAAACGTATACAGCAATTTATCCTCATGTGGTGAACTTCCCTTGGCCACCACGGTTACCTGTTGATCTCCTCCAGAGTGTGGCATTTGAATGCGTCGAATGGTGACAATGCGTTTGGAGGGATCAGTGGTAATGGCATTGGCGGCTGTCACGGCGGCAGGCGTTACTTGTGGTTGAGGCTGTGATTGTTGCTGGGGAGGAGCATAGCACACTGACGAGATGTTTGGTGGATAGAAGGATGTAGGATTACTATAATCTGGATGTCGTTGCGGGGCCGGAGTGGTTGTTGTCGTTGTTGACGGTAACACTTCTGTAGTAACAGTCCCACCCCCGGAGAAACCTCCTCCGCCTCCACTGAGCAACTCTTCTAGCTGAGCCATCTTGGCCAGCTGCTGCTCTTTGGTGGGTAAATAGGAAAATTTAAAATCGGAATTCGATTGCTTAACGGTTGCTATTAGCTCCAGTATGACCGTCTCCACTTTGCCCTTGGCTCGTTGCAGGTTCTTAATGTTCGCCTCCAGTTCGCCAATGCGTTTCTTTTCCCGCTTCCGGCCGCCTGCAGCCGTTAAGGTGCGCATTTCGTATTTGCCAATGAATTCCTTGAAATAAATGTCAAGAAACTGACTACGCAAATCCTCTAATTCCTTGATGCGTTTTTCCTCCTCTTTGCGCTGCTTCTGCTTGGCCTTCTTGGCAGCTTTCTTGGGATTCGAGGTCTGAGGCTGCTGAGTTTTACCCTCAATAAAATTCAGCGTCTCGTTGATCCAACGTTTCTGATCTTGTTTACGAGAATAGCTGCCCAGGAATTCGGCAAAATCTTGCATCATATCCTCCTTGCTGTAATTGCCCAACTCTTGAGGAACATTGCCTCCCTCGCCACCTTTAACACCAGCCACAGCGGCGGCAGCAGCTGCCGCATTGGCCGCTACCGTGGCATCCGTGTGCATTTGTATGCTCTTGCACAGGCTGTCCAGACAAAGGAGACTATTATCACATTCCTCGGCTATATTTTCGCCCATGTCATTAAGAGCTGCTGCAGCAGCGGCTGCGGCAGTTGCTACTGCTGGCATTTTACGTGAGGCAGACGACGACGATTGCAATTGCGCGGTGGCAAACACTTTCAGTGTGGGCGGCTGAGATTGCTTGCTGTTCTGAGTGGTAGCCAATGGTTCCGATTTCAGCAGGCGTTTCGTTGAGGCAACTGCAGGTGGCAGTTCAGGCTTGGGTCTGCTTGTTGCTGTCGTTGAAGCAGTTGCCGCCGCTGCAGTCTCCTGGGCACTTTTACTCTTACGATCGTTCACAATCTGGGTAAGCTTCTTGCGCAGTCGATCACGTGTCTCATTGAAGCGGGCATGATTGCATTCTTTCTTTACGCGTTTCTTTGAATGATTCTCCTTACACGGCTCACCAATATCCGCATAGTCCGCACAACCTTAAGGTGTAAAAATTAGATAACCATTTTACATGCTTTGATTTTTGCACTTACATTTACGCATCTTCTCCTTGCACTTCTTGGGATTGCCTGTGTCGTTGTTGATTCCCGCACCTGCCGTTTGCACAGATTCATTGGTCTTGGACTTGGATCCTGCCATATTGGTTGTGCTATCCGGCTTAGTTCGTTTGCTGCTTATTAAGGGACGAGTTAATTTAATTACAAACTGTATATATATATATATACGTGTGTGTGTATAAGTGTGCTAGACAAATGAGGCAACTTACATTATCTGCGAGTCATGCAACATCATTAATTGATCCACACCAAACTGCATTTTTTCTATGTTCGTATCGCCCAGAGTGAAGCTGCAATAATTGATAAATGGACAGTTTAATTATTTCTTAGGTTGAGTCTATCGAGTTCTTCGAGTTCTTTTAACTGATGTCAGTTTGATATGCACAGGTCAGAGCCTACTTTAGTTCCAAATTTTGACACTTTTACCTGTGTTGCATTTCTAGGCATTTGTCAACACTGTAAAACACTGGCTATCCATCTATCAAATAGACTTGCTATCGATTCAAATAAATTTAAAGGTGTTTAGTCCTTGAAAAAATGCTACTAGAAAATATTTGAAATCAAATATTCATCAATTAATTATGTGCACTTTTTGTTATAAATGTTGGTAAAATTGTGTAACAATTTTTTCATCAGTTAGTTTTCTCTCTAATACTTGAGTCTATTTGGTAGATCGGCAGTGTGTATATAAAATTTAATTAAATAGATTTAACTTACTCATCGGTAACCTTAAATGGTGAATATCTGCAACAAGTTTAAAAAAAAAGCTTTTTACTTAAGCCTTCTTAGTTTTCAGGGTTTCGTGCTTACCCAATAACCTGAGCCAGAAATTGCTCAAAACGCCCATCATCCTTGTCACCCACTACGCTATTCAGACGCAAACGCAAATCTCCCTTGACCAACTCCAGATGTTTGAAGTCAGTTGAGCTTGAATTGAATTTAACAAAGAAATTGGCATAGATGGAAAGTACAAAAGTCCAATAAGTCTTATAGACATAATGCTGGTTTTTAAGCTCTTGCAACTCAGCCGGAGTGGGAGCCAATTTGCGATTGAAAAACATCAAAGATGGAAGGGTCGAACGCAATTCTTCACGTGTAAAGGATAGCGGTTGAAAGCAACGCAACAGATGCTTGGTTAGCGGTGGCGACAACTGATTGGCGAGTATTTTACGTGCCAATTGGCATGCTGAGACACGGCAGTTCTCTCCGCAAAAGAATTGCGATTCGATAGTATCATGACGATAGCGTTTTCTCGTAGTCAGATGTTGAAATACTGCCCAAGCGATGTGATATGTTGTGCGCAGGGTCTCGGTGGTCTCTTGACGACGAAATACAGTTCCACTAGTACCACCATTCCCACCACTATTTGGTTCATCCACAGCCTCCGTAGTCTGCAGTCGCTGTTGAACGGCCGCTGTCGCCGAAGCGGCATTATGTTTAGCCTCGTCGCTAGTGCAAGTGCTGAGAATCTTTGATTTCATCAGCTTGGCATCCTTCTCAACAATGCCGAGTGTTGTACACTTGGCACAATGCCCGGCTAACCGTGGTCTTAAAGGAGTACCGGCTATGGAACAAGTGATGCATTTGCAGTTCCTAAAATACAAATAAAAAAAATGCTTTAGTTTAATCTTATCATTACAGTTTTATAGTGAATAAGTCTTACTCGTCATGATGTTCCAGCAGCGAATTACACTTCTTACATACGTCCTCGTGCACTAGCCTATTGGGCGGATCGTAGAAGCCATCAGGCCATTTCAATTTGGTGAATGCCATTATGTTCTTCCAAGCCAGCTGGCGATCGACAATGCGCTGAAAATCAATAAACTCATCATCGCTAATATCCGGCAGAGAAAACGATGTGGCATCCATGACAACTTTATCGAATATGTTATACACATCCAAGAGGCCCATGCGACGATCATGTTCTGTTGGCGACAAATTGAATTTGTTCAACTCAATCCAAATGTCCGTCCAGCGGCGCTCAATGGAGTGCATATGCTCATCAAATAGCATAAAACGCTTAATTAGGGCTGTACTTTGGGTGGATGGGGCCGTCTCCTTTAGCGAAAGGATGCAGGCCAGCATTGTATCCCCAAGGGGACTGAACACATGTTGCTGAAATAAACGTTGGCATAGTAGCACCCACGAAAGTTTGAATTTTCGTAGAAAATCATTTTCGAATGCAAAAAGGCTGAGAGAGATTTTTTGAGAAATACAATTCAGATCGGAGTATCCATCCAACAGATCTACGAACAAAAGAAAAATGTTATTAATAACAATTATAAATTTCAAACCCAAATGTTAAAAAAAAAATGAAATAATTTTCATTTGAAAA
The DNA here is from genome assembly GCA_024703675.1 of Drosophila nebulosa. Taxonomy (NCBI): domain Eukaryota; kingdom Metazoa; phylum Arthropoda; class Insecta; order Diptera; family Drosophilidae; genus Drosophila; species Drosophila nebulosa. The sequence continues at coordinate 10,025,705 of JANFPS010000004.1, read as the reverse complement.
ATGAAAACTTAACCTACATGTCAGCATTCTCTCGGCGGAAACCTTTTCGTTCTCTTGCACATTCTGAGCAATTTCGATCATGCCCTCGGAGAAAGCCTTAACAATGCACTCCACATTATAGGCGAGAATTTGTAGCAGTAGCATTGGATTATTGGCCATCAAGCTGAGAGATAGCGATAAAGAATAAATATGTGAATCAGATACGTTAAATAAACAAACAATTTCTTAGCTTAGGCTTACATGGCGCTGAATAGCACTAATATCATATTATCAGAGATCGCTGTATCATCAATAAAATCAAGATATTCGGCATTCTTATCGTAGAGGTAACCGCTGGTGATCCAATAGATTTCCTTGTTGCACTCAAGCAGTTTCTCAAATTTATTATAGGCAGCATCGTTTCTATAAATAAAGACAACAACAATTTTGAAATAAAATAAGGATTTCAGAAAAGATTTGTCCTTACTTCAGCATGGGACTGTAGGCTTTGATAAGGACATCGAGTAACATGACAACCATGTGAGCAGCCTTAAATTGATCCATCATAATGGCCATGATGGTTTCACGATATTCGAGACATTCCTTACAAGAGCAAAATGTAAAAAATTCCCCCTTGCGATGTTTAACAAATATAAAGGCAAGATTCTGAAAATAGAGCTGCAATGGATTAGGTTTGAGTGAAATAGAGTTGTTTTTGCCGTTAGCCAGTCGGCTAACGAACGCACCGTAATTGCACGCAACTGTCCATCGGCATCTCGCAGCGGATTTTTTGGATCCTCGGAGAACAAACGCATATTCTCAATGGCCATCTGAAAGCAAAAACGACAACTTGTCAGTGGAATGATCTTTAAAAAAACAGAAGTTTCTTATATGAATTTACCAAATATGAACGCGTCTCATCGTTGGGATTATTGCTCTTATGCTCGCACTCGTGTAGCAGTTTCTCACTCAACTCCAGCTCAATGGCGTTGTCATCGCGCAAGCTCCACTGCATCAGGGAGATAACCTCCTTGTATGTCGTGTCCGATTTGGCGGGTGGTGCATACGGATCGAATGGCGGTAGAGCCAATATCGTATGAAGCGTATTGATTATATTGCCTTCCGGAAAATTAAGACGCTCCAAAAGCTGACACGGCGGCGTGCTACTCTGTGCTGGCTTTGCCAGCTTAGCGGCCACGTTGGCGGCATTGGATTTGGCGGCAGACGTAGTATTAGAAGCGGAGCTATCCCCCGATTCACTTTTCACTGGCACCATTTGTGCATCTGCGGAATCCTCATGCATGCTCATGTTTACGTGGTAGCATGAGGCATCCAATTCACCATTGACAATTACAACTGATTCGGCCCCAATATCATCGGGGTCGGGATCTGGATCGGGCTCACCACCAGAGCCAATGGCCAGCATTTGTTGATGGTCTTTTAAGTGCTTGGGCAATGCATTTTCCATTTGTTCAGCCATTTTCAATTTCCTTTACTTTCCTCGAGCGTCTCTGCTCCACTCCACTGGTTCTTTCCTCCTCGCTGTCTATTTTGTTACACTCTTCCTGTTTTCTTTTAGACCGCACTTAATCTTTGGCGTAAGCGTAACAAAAGTTTGCGTATGCGCGACGCATTATTATTATACAAAATCAAAATCACAGATAGAGATGCACTTCCGTGAGGGAGAGAGACACTTTCACTCGTCTTCGTCGTCTGCGTGTGTGTGTATTCACTTCAAAATCACACACACACACACTCTCACGAAAATGGGGAAAAAGAACGCAACGCGCGCGCCTTCAGCAAAAATGCTGCGTTCCCTGGTTGCTCCACTCTTGATTGATTTTATTCAATTTCCGTAAGTTGCTGAGTCAATATCGATTGCCCTGCTAACTCTATTGTTTAATCACAAAGGCAATTGTTTGTAATTTTTCTACTTTTTGCCTTACTTCGTTTTGTCCGTGCTCGGTGCATTCGCCTCGTCTCTTTGCGAGTCAAATTGCGCGTATGTGAGTGTGTGTGTGCGTTCAGTGTTGCAGTGCACCCGAATCATCGATAGACAGTACTATTAGTATTTGTCGTAATCGATACTATCGATACTCAATCGTCTGTTACAAAAAAATTCTTTCCACTGTATCATGCAAGTTTGAGTTAACGATAGTATTTCTCGTAGTCGACACTAACAAATTAAAGTGTTTTGATGCTATCGATGGTTTTTGAGCGGCCTTGATATTTTTTAAAAACCTCCAAGGGATTTTCACTTGTTTTTGATCAGCATAACTACTGAGTGAATATTTGTTTTTCTGAGTATATATAATCAATTTCGGTTTTTTTTTATACTATATTTTGTGACGACTTAAGTGGATTAATTTAATGTTTTGAAGTTTAAATATATTCAATGTTTTAGAATTACCACTAACCCACTGTGAAAGTCCATATATTTTCACATATTTGAAAGTTTTGGCGGTCAAAACTGACTTGTCGGAGACATTCAATTTAAATGCAGGTCAAGTAAAATTTATTCATTTATTCTATACGGTCTCTGTAAACAGAATCTACACTTACCACTTGTAAGTGTCAGGCCGAATGTAAATGTAGCGCAATTTATAGCGCAAACTGGTTTCAGCATTGCGATTGGGAATCTCTCATATTGGCAAACAATTTCTCCTATCAATTGAAAAATATCTGCCGAAACCTCTCCGTTAAATATCAACCTCAGTCTTCGTTAGGCAGCTTTATAGACTAGTACTTAGCAGTACTACGGAATGTTCGGAAATCTATTTATGGTGTGCCTAATCTGTTGGCTACAGATTATTGTTGTGCAAGGCGAGGGCATGATTGAGGTTTTCAAATGGAAGCAGATGGACTTTCATAACCGCGGCGATAGGTCAAACGGTCCGGTTAATGGTCCGTGGAGAAAGCCTGCTCCTTCTGAAGATTTGCCCATTGTTTTTCCGAGTAGGGCTGGACGTGATCGTAAAAAACGTGACGTGATTACCTCTCGTGATGTCACGCCCATTGGTATTAGTTCGCGCACTATTGCTGGCGATGAGAACGCTCCATACATTGCTTACAATAATGTACCGATGGGAGCAACACATTTCCAAGGACGTCTGTTTGTCACAATGCCTAGAAGGCGGGTGGGGATACCCTCGACTTTGAACTACATTGATGTGCGTCGCGATGGCAAACATACCAGCAGTCCCAAATTGTACGCTTATCCGAACTTTGAGGTGAACCAATTTAATAGCAGCGCACAGAATTTGGTATCCGTTTACAGGACAACTGTCGATGATTGCCAACGTTTATGGTTCATTGACACCGGAATGCTCGAGTACCCAAGTTAGTATCAATATTAAAATATGCTTCAATGTTATAAGTTTATTTTAAGCTTATATTTTTTAATAGACAATCGTCAACAAATCAGGCGTCCAAGTATTTGGATCGTGGAGTTAAAAACCGACCGAGTAATTAAGAGATTCGAAATACCTGAAAGCATAGCAGAAACTGGACGCGGTTTGGCCAGCCTAACCATCGACATCGAGAATAAGCAAGATTGCAGTCGCGCATTTGCTTATATACCAGATCTTGTCTACCGTCGCTTATATGTATACAGCCTCGCACAGAATCGTATATGGTCGTTCGAGCACAATTACTTCAACTTTGATCCGTTGGCTGGTGATCTAGACATTGGAGGTCAGACTTTCCGGTGGGATGATGGTATTTTTTCAATCACATTGGGACCTCATCAGGATGATGGCAGTCGCAGTGTTTACTTCCATCCCATGGCAAGTAATAATGAATTTGTCGTATCCAATCGCGTGCTGCAACGTGAGTCCAATGCTGCTCGTTCCGATCATGGAAATGACTTTCGTGTTTTGGGTAGTCGCGGCGACCAAAAACAATCTACCATGCATGTCTACGATCCTCGCACTCAGGTGGTATTCTATGATGAGATACAAACCAATGGTGTGGGCTGTTGGAACACTAAGAAACCATTTTCAGCTGCTAATCATGGAACCGTTGTGGCAAATGCCAGGGATATGATCTACCCAAGTGATTTGTCGGTTAGTAACATTACGCTGCCAATTTGTTTAATCGAATTCAAATTGAGTTTCTTATCCTTTTTTATAGATCGACGCAGATGGCACCATTTGGGTAATGACAAATTCCATGCCCATTTTCATTTACTCCACATTGGACACAAATGTTTATAATTTCCGCATCTGGAAGCAGAATGTGTACGAGGCTAAACGTAATACTGTATGCGAGTAATTTTACAGGGAATTGCTTTAATGATCATTATATGCTTATGCTTATGGTGGAAACTTACACGTATATAAAACAAATCAAAAAGCATTTACAATTAAAAATGTTCATTTAAAAATTGCCTAAAATTTGAGTACTTTTTTTTATCACATCCTAAAGGTTACGTAGATGTTTCCAATTTTTGTTTTTATATATCTTTGTTAATTGTCTTTTTTTGTCAACATAAAACAAGAAAAATGAACATAAGAGAAACATTAATAAACAAAATCAGAGGCACTCTAATATTGCATAAGGATACTTAGTTGCACAGTTTGTTGTATAATACGTGTTGTAGTACAATTATTAATTTTTGAAAAATAAAATATTCAAACGATCAGAAATTCATTGCATTTTGTAAAACTTTTCAATTTCTCATTCGAAAAACGCGCTAATTCGAAGTGTACATTTTTAGCTATTGGATTGGAAGTTGACAGCTATTAAGTATTTATGTATATATATCTATATAGATTCATTGTATATAATATATGTATATGTATATATATATATGTATATGAGTTTATATAAAAATTTGCAAAAATATATAAAGGGATTTTTGTTTTCATTACATTTGTATATGATTCCTCAACGCTACACCTAAGACCGTTAAGTAGTAGTATTCATAATATAGTTTCGTATGTATATAGCAAAAAGTTTCTACATATGTATTTATGTATATAAATGAGTTGACTATGTAGCATGTCTGTTCAATTTAAGTAAGATGCAATTGGAATGATTACTGGGCCCCAGAGTTATACAAAAGTAATTCGAGTATAACACAGCATATAACAGTTGAGAGTTTGAATTGTTGTTTACCCGGACTATATCACTTTTCAAGTCAGAGATTGCAGGCGATTATAACTACTGCACCAGATAGTCCTTATAGCCACGCAACGACTTTAATTGCTTTTTCAATTTAGTTATTAAATCCGAAGGTTGCACCAATATCGATATATCACGTCCCACCGAATTAAGACGATCTCGTATCTCCATATCCTTAAAGAACAAATTAAGTGTTCGCCCATTGATCTCTGTGAGCATCCAAAAAGTCAATGTACTGCCATCACATGATTGAGTCTGCAACAAATGTTATAGTAAGTGATTTGGCAACTCATTTAATGTCAATTTCAACACTCACTTTGGGCGGCAATCCATGGCGAGCTGCTAAACTATTGGGCACCACATCGACTATTGTCGAGGTATTTCCATCTCGTATTAGACCCAAGCATTGACCTTCCCGATCTCGACGTATAGCATAGGCGCGTCCGAATGGAATGCGACGCAGTAATATTTCGACCTATGATCGAGTGTTTGGGTTAAACTAAACTCAAAATGACTTACTATAAAGTTACTCACAAAAAGTGTATTAGTATTGCGTATGACTTTATTTGCTTCCGATGCACTGCTTATGCTTACGCCGGCAATCGAGAGTAATTGGTCACCAATATGCAAGGCATTGTATAGAACCGGATGCTCCTTTTGTTTCCAGCCAGCAATCCTAGAAAATAATTAAGCAATTAGGTAAGGAGTTAGCAATGGGGTTTTTATAGTTACCAAACGCCACCGAAAGCATCTACCCAGGCAATAGATCCGACACAATCCTTACGACGTAAATTTAAACGTACACCCGGATGCATAATCTCGCGTCTTAATTGCATAACCTGTTGTTCGCGTAATGTTAATCGTTTACTGGGCGACGACTGTGGTGGATTAATTGGAGGTGCTGCTGATGCCACTTGGGGAGGCGATTGCATGCGAAATACGTTTCCAGCACAATCATTGTTGTTGGCACTGCGTTGGCTGCTTTGCTGCTGCTGCTGCTGTGGTGGCACAGCGGTGGCACGTTGTAGCGGAGCCTGTGCATCAGATGTTGAAGAGCTACGCCTGCGCTGCTGCTCCAAGCTCTCAGAGTCTGGTACAGTGATTAAATGATTATTGCGTGCAAGAGGCGCAGCAGTGCCAGGGCGGGGCGTGGCTTGCTGTTCGATGTTGTTGTTGGCAGCACTCGACGTTTTTTGCATTGATGATGATGTCTTAGTTTTCAAGGGCGTATTGGGCAGCTTAAGATAATGAAAATCTCTTCGACTAGGCCGCGTACTGATGACCAGCTCAGTCAGGCCTCGGGTTAGTTGCGGCATACGTCGTCCATTGGTGGGCGACGCCAGGCGACGTCTTGGCAATGCTGGACTACTGGCAGTCGGAGCTGGACCACTGCTGGACAAGCTCCGTTCGGGTTCCTGCAATCTAGTTGGACTTCTGGTGTGGCTGTTACTATTGCTAATGGGTATGCTGGAGGAGAGGAACACCTTCTCATAGTGTACATTTCCAGTAATCACAGGATCGCTGTCCTGCTTATGGTTGACACTGATGCTTGTTATGCCTGACGTGTTGGCGCTTAGTATTATCTTCTTACTTAGCTTTGGCGTCTTTGGGTTGGCTGGTGAGGAGGCAATCCCAGTGCTACAACTTGGACCTGCGACTGTTTCAATGGGGTAGCAGGTGCCATAGACAGCCACCGTTGTGGTGGCAACATCGCTGCTAGTACCTTCACCTAGTACTTGCACCTTTGTTGTATTTGTATTGGTTATTTGTGGAAGATTTGTTGCAATGGAAGCATTTGATTTCACTGGCATTGTGTAGGGATTACTGGTACTGGCGCTACTGTTGCTGTTGCTGGGCAGCACCTGTATGGTACTTGCATTGGACGGAATGATTTGTACGTTGCTTTTATAATCGTGATGTTGCTGCTGCTGTCCAGTCATCGTCGTCTTTGTCGCTGTCGTCGTCTTTGACTTTACACTTATCTCAGGAAAGCAAAAAATATCGGCGACTACATTATTTGTTTTGGGCGGCAATTCGGGCGGTTGGGATTGACCATTTGTTGTCGCATTCGGCACCTGTATAATTGTGATGTTATCCTGTGGACCTTCCACAGCTGCTGAGGTAGTTCCTCCATGAGCCTGCTGCTGTCTTCGAGATGGCCTTCTGCTTTTATCAGCCGCTCCAGCGGACATTGAACGTGAAGTTTGTGGTCTTAAAGAGTTAAATGAAAATGAAATTTAGCTGAAAACAGAATTCTCCCTTACACCTCACTAAGCAAGCCCTTATTTCCTGGATATCAGTGTAAATATATATTATATTTTTGTAATATGGAAGACTGCAAATTTTACCTAACCGAGGAAAAGCTGGACGAGCTGTTTGTCAAGGAGGTAGACAGTGTAACAAAGTTAGTCTCCGAATTGCCCAACAGGGACTTGATTATGCCCACATGTATACGCTGGTTTCAGATATTCCAGCAGTCATCAGCCGACGAGAAATTTGCTCGCAACTGCATGTTACTCGAAATGCACAAACAGCTCAACAATCAAAAAACTTTGGGATACCCCTTCACAGATGGAAAAAACTGCAATATCGATCTATCTACACTTCATCAGATAAGCATTTTTAGGTCCAAGTCTCAATTAGAGGCAAGTGTCGATAATGAAGACGACAGCCAGACGCATGATAGCGGCGAATGGGGATCTATGGCAACGATAAGTTCATTAAATCTTTCACGACGTTTGGATGTTGGCCTCGAGACTGCCAATCGGCAGTTGTTTGAGGAAAATTCCGCTTTAACCATTGAGCTTCAAGAGCATCAATTAAAATATGAACGGCTGCAACAGCGTCAGCAGAAAAACCTAAAAATCATTAAATCTTTAACCAATGAGAACAAGTATTTTGACAAGGAGCTGGGATATATAAAACAAATCTTTTGTTGGTCGGCCATTACATCGACCAAACTGTTGGCCAGTGCCCTCACTGAGACACCTCAATACTTTGTTACCCTCTTTAGTGTATTGTGCGAGACCAAAGAGGATACGGATGGAGCAACGGAATTGGATAAGCAGTTTAAGAAATTAATAGATTGCCATATCAATAATTTTTTACGCAAAAAACGTGGTCTGCTGCTACAAAGGATTAGCAAGGAATACGATACACTGAGAGCAACCGTCAGCCAACGATATAAAAAAGTTTTGCGCTTGCAGCAAACTGCTCAAGAAAAGGAACTCTCTTTAATGGCTATGAGATATCTTACTTTGTTACGAATGATATTCCTGTCCAGCTACAAGGGCAGTAAAACAACAAAGAAGGCAACACTAAAATTTATTCATGAACGCTATAGCGAGGTGGCCCAGGATTTGTAAGTAACTTACCTGGGTATAAGACGTTCGCATTGAAGCATATGTTCCAAGTTCAATACTGGATCTGCAAATGAAAAAAAAAAATGTATATGTATATTTATATTGTACATCGTTTTGTAGGGGAGGAGAGGGGGGGGGGGGGAATGAATTGTAGGTTACCCGCAGAGGCTCGTTGAGCTGTTGCAATCACAGCGCCCACATCGAGGCGAACCCCATTGTCGGTTGGTATGCAAGCCTTTCGAAGCAATGGGGATAGAAATTCATCATCGGATAAGTTTAGGTCATCGTTGTCGCCAATGTCATAATGTTCCACAACGCCGGCTTCGTTGGGAACTGGAGATGATGTGGTCGTCTCGCTTATTTGTTCGCTATATGTACTTATGGGATCCGAGAGCAAATTAAGAAGGTTTTGGCTTAGCGTATTTGACATGGCTGTTGTTGGTGGAGGTGGTGCGGAAGCCGCTACTGAAGCTGCTGCGGTTAATGGAGGTAGAGTGACTACTGGAGCTGAAGTGACTGCTGGAGCTAGAGTTACTGCTGGAGCTGGTGTTACCACTGGTGCAGCAGTTGCGACTGCAGTTGTTATTACACGCTCTACTCCTGGCACCATAGCTGCTGGCACAGGTGGTGGAGCCGGCAGTGGTGATGTTGGATCTCTTGTTGGCAGCAATGGAGCCCGCACTTCAGGTAACTTTGTGTAGAGGTTTTCGCGCGGCGAGAGAATTTTCATTTCGCGCAGCTTGGACCTCAATGTTTCCACCCATTCTTGCATAATTTCCCTGCAAAACGAAAGTAAAATGCATTATTGCGTGCCGCAGCCGCAATTGGCGAAGCTTGCCCCACTTACCAAGAAACGGCATGAAAACGTAAGACCTCATTGCTAAGCGTTACAACAAACTCAAACTCATGCGAATTGGGTATCAAAGCGTGCGAAATATGCAGCGTTTCCCGTAACGAAACCGCCCATTCGGGCATATGGGCCGCCGCCTGCCGTGGCTCGGCATAACCTTCCAGCAGAGCCTCCGTATCATCATGTACGCAGAAAACAACCCAGCTGCATTCCGACTTCTGCACACATATGGAAATGTATTAAGCTGAATGCAAATTAAGAATTGAGATATTACCTTGGGCCCGACTGTTAGTTTTTTTCCATCTGCCGTCAGTCGCTTCAACCATGTATTCTTGTGTATTTCACGGAACTGCGCGCCCACTGTTAAAGACCCAATGGCAGGTGCATTTGCGCTTTCAGGTGCTGCAGGTGTAGGTGCTGCTGTGGCCGCTGCCATTCCACTTCCTCCCTCTTCTTTATTTCAACCACCACCTCCCAGGCTGCGCTGGTTTCTATGTCTGATGTATGGAACGCGGGCGGATTGCTGAATTTGCATCGCCCTTGCATAAATTTTACATCTCAACACGGACCTCGAATTATTCAATTAAAGTAACTAGTAACTATGCGCTTTTTGTAATTACTTCGCTCTCGAAAAAAAAAAACAATAAGCACACGCACGGATTCGCTTAGCTAAATTGAATTCGCTTGAGCCATTTTGAATTCGCTTCCTAATCGACTGTTTTTAATATTTACCGATAAGTAGCTAACGCAACGTCGATACTTATCGGTAAATACTCGAAACAGTCGATTAATATCGACAATGCGTATACGTAGATTAATGTCGACATTCAAAAGGATAATCGTTACATTTTTATATTTGTTTAATTTTTTTGTGGTAATAAAATAGTAAAACGGCATGCAGTTTAAATACTTTTGTTTGTCTAGTAAAACATTATGTTATAGTTTTTTTAAAGGAAACTGAACAAGAAGTAGGAGACTATTTTTATTTTTAGTGGTTCGACTTTAATTTTAAGCACTTTCAATAGGCGGCTAATGGCAGCCTTCCGTTTAACGGCTTTAAGTCCGGTCTGTAAATGGATCCAAAATTTCTTGCCCCACCTCTCTGAACTGACCATTCTGAACTTTATGATTTTTGTTGCCAGCGTTTTTTTTTCGTTGTCAAGTTTACTTAGTCACAGATTCCTGCCTGAACAAAAATGATGGATTTAAACGTGACTTTAAACAATATACTCATTAATTACACTTTAAATACTTTTATGCTATAATACTTTTTTTTATTGAGACTTTTTAAATCATTTTTTGATATTTTTTTGTTTGGATTTTCTTCCTTTTATCTTTATATCACACACAACGTAATTTATTTAGTAGATATTTTAAATGTTGTCTTAAATAAGTGACTAAATCTAAGCTGATTGGATGAAAACAAAACTTTGTTTTAATTAATAAGCAAAACTAAATGGTTGATCTAGACAAAAATGTTTGTATACAATAAATTGTGCATTTAAATTACTGGGGGCAAACAAGCGAAATTTGAATTCGACCTTAAAATTACGAGAAAACTATTATTGCAGCGTTTTGAAGATTAACACTAAGTATGTAATTATGTATGTATATATGTATAATCGTATAAAGAGTTTCATCCATTTAATATTAGTATCTCATGTCGTTTTTAGTTACTAAATTACAAGTATGCGAGTCAAAAGGGTTGAGGATAACAAGCGCTTCTCATTAACATAGGTAAGTTTGTATAGAACGTACAACGAGTTAACAATAGGGCAGAAAATATTTATAAAAAAATATCCAAAAATAGGGAAAACATTATTAAACACACATAATAGAGTTAAGAGTGTAAACAGTCGACAATGGTCAGGGCAGGGAGATTAAATTAATTACAAACATAAGTTCTAAATTACAATTAAAGTCTTTGAACGAAATTTCCATATATAGACAATGTGACGACAAGAGAATATACATTTATATATTTATATTCATAGTTTCCGGGTTTGTTTTCTAGCACAAATCAAGTCTCGTTTGCAATTTTGTAACCTTTTACAGGAAACTGGCGTTAATACATTCTATCGAACTTGCAGAGTCATTGGTTTCGGATTTTTGTACGTTAGTACGAAGGTTTTACTAGCTTCAGCAAGCGCCTGCGTCTGCATTTGTATTGGATTATGTGTTTTTACAAATATTAGAGGAAATTGAAAAGTTACCGACATACTACTGCTCCATATATTTAGTATAGTTGTTAATTTACGTGTTTTTTTTGGTTTTTTTTTTTATCGTTTCATTTACTTATTTAAAAAATGATTTGTGTATGTGTCTTATTGATTTATGTGTTGTTTTTGATAACTCTTTTTTTCCTTGTAAAAAAAAAAATTATTCGTTTACAATTCGGTTGCCAGCATAAGTTTTTGTTCTTTTTTTGGGGTAAGTAGAATTTAGTTTTTCCGCGTCTTTTTCTTTTGTTAGTTTTGTTTCTTGGCCCACTGAATGCTGATCATATCTTTCATAGGATTTTCTTTGCATACATATATGTGTTATGAATATGTGTGAAGGACTTTAGGAGGCTGGGAAGTCCATTAGATGACTACGGGGTATAAATTCATCAGCCATAGGATTTAATATTGACTTTTCCACATTACATTGGCTTTTTGGCAGGGCCGAAAGCGCCGTGTTTTGCTCTTCAGTTCTGAAATGGAATCAGCTTTGTTTCTGGCAATGTATGCTAAATAAAAAGTATTTGTACTTACTTGGCCTTCTCCCACTCATTGATTTGCTCCTCCAGTTCATCTTCGATCATGGCCTCAAAACACTCTTGCATGATCTCCTCTTCTTCAAGGCGTTGGAGTTCCTAAAGTAGAGTTAATACAACAATAAAGAAAATGTAAAAATGTTTATAAAAAATGTATTTACGTTCTTGTCGAACTCCTCCTCGTTTTCCATCCACATATATTCGGAGAAATCTGGCTCATCGTCAATGTCCGACAGGGATTCGTTATCTTCCACCACATAAATTATTTGGTCCGTCCAGTCAACAGATGGTACTTTTAACAACATGATATGTAATCGTTTTGCTAAAATAATAAATAAAAATTACACAGTTTAATATATAAATAAGTTTAATATACATAAATCACTCCAATTACAGCATTTCTTTTTTTTTAATCAATTGGATTCATTAAAATTTTTAGTTTAGCCCCTTTTAATAAAATAGGTCAGATATTTGTAAGGCAGAGAAGGAAGCGTTTCGGACCCTATAAAGTATACATATAAATCCTTGATTATCATAAGAAGCCTAGTCAATGCACCAATGACCGTCTGTTTGTCCTTCTGTTTTATATACGATTTTTATTACCATAGGCAGGTTAAGTTGAATGGCCCTACTATTTTAAGCTTTTTTACTATGAGGAAGTTATTACAATAGAAAACTTTTTACAGGAATATAATTTATATAAATTTATATGTAGTTATACATATATTTTTGTTCGTAAAAATTTTGCCGGCTGCCACCTCTATATATGTATATGTATGAATGTATGTACATAGGATCGCTATATTTTTGCAAACCGGTGTGACACTGTTTGTTTTCTTTTTTTTTTATATCAAACAAATATATACAAAGACGCAAATACTTAATCACACGATATATGTACATATATGTATTCATACATTTGTACATACATACGTATATTTGGTCAAATTTTCTCTTTTTTTTGGCGCAACTGAAGACTTTGTTTTTGCGTTGTGACAAAAACCAAAATGTTTAAAAACAGAATGACTAAGCTCAAAGTGCAAGAGTAAAAGAGAAAAACAGAGTTAGCCAATCAAACACGCACATATACATTTAAGTAAATTACATATGTACATATATAGGTACACATACATATACGTACAGGTCAGCGCGAATTGTTTATAAACAACTGCCAGCGCCTTAAAAATGTTAATATGTACATTTTACTGATAAGGATTAATCAAAACAATATAAAATACCCCTTGATACACGTTCTTAGCATTTTATAGCATATAAGAATATGAAAAAAACTTATGGTTATATTATCAGCTGTTTGGGGCGTGAAAGCAACGAATAACTAGACGTAAAGTATTGAACAATTTATGCAAAAACGCAATAAGCAAACGTCATCAGCACTGACATAAGAAAACACAAGAGAACCGATCATGGCGAGTTTTTTGGGCGTATTTAATAAATGTCACAACAAAACATTATTTTCATTTAGACTTTAAGCAACTTACAGACATACGTATTTCTATGGATGAGTACTTATTTTTAATACTCAAACAAAATTAATGTTTACCGAATATAAGACATATATATATACATATATGACTGACCAAAAATATGGCTAATAAATTTACAATTTCTTTTAGCCTTTTACGGCTAAAAGTGAACAACACTGACACAAATGATGTATAAGTGTGTGTACCTGCTCACAAACAAAAATACACGCACACTTGTTTGTATGTATATGTATGCATGTACTTGTTGGCTGCCATATTTTAGTTAAAATTGCGAAAATTAAAATGTATTTGCTCAGAGTCAATCCAACAAAAAAAAATACAGGCACATTCAGGTGTTAAACAATCATACGCGAATACATACGCATACATATATATGTACATACATATATATGTACATATATGCTCGATTGAATGAACCTCCATCAACCCAGGCCTCCACAACAACTGCGTTCTTTTTTCAAGGTAACAAGTGTTTAAAATATTCGACAATGTGAATTAATATTCACTGTTTTTTGTACTTAAGCAACAATAACAAATTTAATCAGGTTACACACACTTACACACGGCACGTAGGCTACCCCCTAGCCTAGCCTCTCCGACATACACACACACACAATTACAATTCCTAGGCTAGCCTTACTGTTGCCTTTTTATTGATTTATCAAAAAGGAACTACTCAAAAGTTTAAACTCACGGAAATGCTTTTGGCCCGAGCAATTATAACCAGGAAGTATTTGGCGCTCGATTTCCGCCTTTCCCGTTTTACTCTCCCGCCTTCTTACACAGATGCGGCAACAACAAAATAATAGTTACAAATACATTAATCATATGCTACTCCTGGTGAACACTGTCGTTTTATTTTTTTGGTTACTCACTTTACAAATCCGTTTGTTAGTTCTGCGAATTTTACGTTTTTGGGCTGGCCTCTGGTCACTTTTTGTAAATTACTACTTTTGGATTGCGATCTTCCACTGAGAATTTTGCGTGTTTGAAAGGAACACAGACAATTTAATGTTGCATCTAGAAATAATCCACACGAAAAATTTTGATATATCTATTGCGAAACGTATTTAAATATGTACTGTGTGCGCCGGAAATACGTCCGTAAACGTCAAGCAATCGAATACAAAGTGACTTTTAAACAAAAGCCAAAAACAAACAAAAACATATGAAATATATAACAACAACAAACACACCTACGAATCTCCAACAATTACACGGAATTTTGCACAGTGGAGACACCGTTCTCTTCGCTGCGTTTCACAATTCGCTCTTCTTTCGCGAATTTCGCTTAGTCACAGTGATGACTCTCTTAGGCGGACTGCGATCGTCGATAATATTTTGGCTTATGTTAGGCAAATTTATAAACTATTATATTTTTTCTTCAAGATGATTCAATAATTCTTGAAGACATCCAGGCTTCTTTTTGAAGGATATTTCTTTAGTAAGCTTTCACTGTATTTTAAAAACTGCTTAGCATGGCAAGTGAATTCGCTTACCTTTACTTAATTCGCTTGTTATTCCGGAATTCGCTTCGTTTCTGCAATGGAAAATCTAAGGGAAACGGTCTCACTAAAATCGATAATTGATAACATATATTTGTTTAAAATTTGGCGCGCTCTTTAAAAAGTATATTAATTTTATTTTGAGTTAAGTCGGAATCACCCGTTGATGGCGCTTGGCTCTTTTTGCTTTCCGTAATACTTCTTGGATCCCAAAGTTGCAGTTTTGTGCTACTAAAAAAGCAGAACATAATCATTGCTAGGGCGTTGAATACAGCCAGTGTAATGAGGACCGTGTTCCATTCCGTTTTAAGTCCCTGAAAAACATGTAAATATGTGGATTATGTTTATGTAGTCGTAATTGTTTTTCTACTTACAGAAGAAACTAAAGCGGCTACAATATACGGCGCCAGAAATCCAGATAAATGTCCCAAACAGTTGGCCCCTCCCGACAAGAGGCCAGCGAACGAAGGGGCGAAATACAACAAAGTTGGCCAATAGCCACCACTAAATCCCATATCACATACAATCCCCAATAAAACGTACATCATAATAACTAAAGTCCTTTGTTCACAATTGGCCAAAACAATGGCGCCAACAAAAACGATACTCAGTATCATGCAGCCAGCATAAAGCAAGCGACGCATACAACCCAGATGTCTGCCCGCGCGGCGTTCAATATAAGAGCAGCTCAGAACGCACATCAGTTTGGAGCACAAACTGCCCACATATGGAGCAGCGGATAACAGGCCTACCTCAGCCAGGCTAAACCGCATGGCTTCCCGCATAAATCTTGGCATGACCAGTGAAAGCAGAAGATAGCCATAATTGTGGAATATATGCGTTAGGATGAACGCGTAAACAGGCACTGAAGTAAGCAAGGAGCTCCAAGGAATGGCCTCGAGCTGCAAAAAAAAACACTAATATTAGGTCTTTGAAACTTAATGAATGATTGGAATTATTTAAAATTATTATATGCGGTAATGAGTTTGTTAATTTTTAATATCAATAAAATAAAAGTGGAAAAATTATGTTAATAATTGTTAATATTTAATAATAATAATGTTAAATATTTGACATATTTTATCGGTCATTAATTACATTACTGTGAGTAGTTATTATTTTTACCTACCGGCGATGTTTGTGGGTTAATTTGTAAATCTGGCTGCAAATAGGTCTTCTCTTTAATGGTTAGTCGTGGATGCTTATTAAGGTCATCATAGATAAGCCAGTGGCATGCTAGACCATATAGAAGCACCACAGCGCCAAGCATGTAGAATGGTATCTCCCAGCCAAATTGGCCTAGATAAGTGGCCACAGGATAGATGATAATAGAACCCATAACAATGCCACTGTAGGCAAAAGACAACAGAGCCGTACGCTCTGAGGGATGTGCCCAGATTACAAAGAGTTGGTATATCGATGGATTACCGCAGCCCTACTGAAATGCATTATTGTAGTTGTACGACTTTGCGAATACTCTACAAATCTCTTACCGCAAACATGCCCGTAATCACTAAATTAGCCGCAGCAGCAGCAAAACTATAGTGAGCCATGACTGGAAGCAGCAAATAAGTCATTCCCTGCAGTGTCAGCGATATAATGAACAAAAGTTTACTACCGAATCTATCCGACAGATGACCGGCCAGTGGCAGCGTGATGACGTAGCCATAGTAAAAAATTCCAGGAAATGCAAGCTCCTGATTTCGTGTCCAAGGTAAATCTCCACCAGCATTCTGCAATTAAGAAGTTTCAGACAATGGACCACTGACTAATCGACCTGAGCTTGCCTCAAAAGGCTGCATTTGTGCATCACCAAGCAAACCAGATCCACATTGAGATTGCTGCGTTGTTAGATTAAATGTGGATTGATTTTGTTCCGCCTGGTAAAGCCTGGCATCTTCCTTACGATGTTTGACCATACTTAGGATTACCAAGCCCAGCATACTTCGTATGGCTGTGTGCAAAATCATTGCCAGAAAGGCACACACCGTGTAGGTGAGACGTACAGAGCCCCACAGGGAAGAATGTGAGGAAGAAGTGGAGGTCGCTGCCATTGCCAAACTTGGCAGATTCCATGACTTGTGGACCATTTTGCCTATCTACTTCTTTACTTTGGTGTTGTGATTTGGGGACAACACGCACACATACACAAACACACAAGAAATGCACAATGAAAATATTCGATCAGTTCAGCTCAAATGCCAGAAATTGACTAACCAGATGTAATAATGAAAATAAAATGCAATTTGTCACGACTCTCTCGAAGTCAAGCGGTCATTTATCTTGTAACGGTAATGCAAAAGCAAAACAGAATAAAGACAGCAACAATAAGACACATACTGGCAACAAAGTTGCGATAAGAGACTCTCATAAAAACACAAAATTTAGGAGTACTAATTCACGAATGGAACCCAAAAACCATTTGTTTATTATGCGAAAATGTTAATTAAAACATTTTGATACTCTGACAGCGTTATGTTTGCCAAGGTACATGCGTACATAAATATGTATATATATATTCGTAATTAGTCTGTCGTTTGTAAGCCACTTTCTTTGATAAAAATTCTACATAGATGTTCGAATCAGCCTCATGTTTGCTCTTATACAAAAAACAAAAAATAATTTACTGCTAATTTAATATGAATTTCTTAAAGTCTAGGAGACGCTTTCTACCAATAACAAATTATTCGCTGATTGTTGCAATTCAGCCCTAAGAATAATAACTTGCAAAAAATTTACAAAATTTTAAGTTTTGTTTGGGCGAAATAATGGCCATGAATCTTAATTGCACCTTATTTTGGCTCATAAATAAGTGTCTGTATTTAAGTGAGTAAATTTGTGTGTAACTCATATTTCAACCGTAATTAAGGCAATAATAATTTTCAAGTATTATGCCCAGTTTAACCTCGAAAACGTTGGCCAATTAGCTTAATTGAAGTTTAAAATCCGAGGGTTTGGATAAGTTCAACCACTCTAAGGTTTCAGTATTCTTTTAAACCATCATTCTTATGCATTAAGCCGTTGGACTAAGTTTGAGAAAATGTATGTTAAATAGAAACGTTTTTGTACTAATTGTTATTTATACTTTTTAAAAGGTGGGTTATGTGGGTTTTAGAGGATCAACCTAAGCTCTTTCAAACAATCTTTAAAAATGTAAACATTATATTGAAATAGGCAAACACATAAAAGATTTATTTGGGAATTAGGATATCTCGGAAACTACAAATTTATCGAGTTTCCAAAAACTAAACTTTTTGCAATTACCAGATGTGTTGGGGATCCACACTAACACACAAACTAAACAAAGAAACAAATATTGAATTTTTAGTTTTTGGCGGCGTTTTGAATCAACAATGACAATTTAATCGTCAAATTTTCTACTTAATTAATTCGAATGGAGAGGAAAAAAAGCCACCATTAATCCACTCCCTGAAGAAGGTTATAAAAAACTAGTGTGACAAATTTGAACAATTTTTTTTCATAACTTTGTAAGAATCTTGACTATAGATTTTCAAAATCTTGCGACTCCTTCTACTGCTTTGCTCCGATGAACGGAACTTCCAAAGGCTATATCCCTTACAATTTCACTGTGATCAGTTGGAAGAAAAGAAGATGTCAAGAAGTCAATTCTAAATCCTACCTAACCCTTTAAAAAGTTTTGAAACCTATTTACATATTTTACTTATTGTTTATTTAAAGTTCGTAGTAAAATGGCAGCAAAAAATCAGAAAGTTAGATTTTGCGTGTTGATGGACAACGTGCAGTCCTCGAGCCCAAGTCATGCCCACAGTTTAATTAACAAGACATCCTGTTGCCGTGTCTGCCCGTGTCCTGTTCGCGCTTTATCTGGCCCGACGCATCGTTGGGGCCAGTAGTCCAAATGTGTTCTATTTTTGCGGCTAAGTTGTTGCACTATATTTCGATTAAAATTTTAAATATTTAATAAAGCTAACTGATATATGCGGCACGTTCGTTTCTAACTCATTTGGAATGTATATCGGCCTCGTGGCTTGGCTTGGCCTGGACTGGCATTTTGATTGATTTTTTATTTATACAACGCATATGTCGCAGTGTTTTTTGTATACTATTTTTCTGTTAGAGCTTTCCATGTTTTTTTTTTTTTTTCAATTGGAGCATATGCCGGCACAGTTCTCTCTTGGGTAAATGCATTCCACTGTTTGCATTTGCATAGAACAGTCATAATGGTAATGGTTTACCCCTCACCTTGGTCGACTGCTTTGGCCAGAAAAACACTTTGTTTAGGTCTAAAAATAGCTGAGGCTTGCCGCATGGGAATTGAGTATGCCATTTGCCATGTAATAGGGAAATTCGAACACATTTTTCGTTCTACTCGTAAAGCTGAATTAAACAGTATGACAAATATTAACACCAAAGTAAATGAAAAAAAGTAAATGACATAAAAGAAAACATACGAGTACGTATGTATATTGGGAAAATCTATGTACATATGCCTTTATTTGGAGAAGGCTCTTTATTCTCTGTATTTATGTGTGTGTGTGTGTGTGTTTAATATTTAAGTATTCATTGGTTTCACTTTTGTTTAAGTCATTATTGTGATGCCCTCGTTTGCCATCTGTCGCACTTCATGGCACAAACGTCATAAAAAAAAAGTTAACTACAATGTACTGACTTCATATGTGCATTAAAAGTATAGTGAAAACTCTCGAGAGCGGTCAGTGTGGTAGGAAAAGGGGGTCCTGTTAAGCGTTACGATAAGTTTGGTAGCCCTATTATTTGAGGTGAAACTTCTTTAAAATCAATCGATAGATATTTCTGACTACTTCAATTTCTACCCATTTCACGGAGGAAAAAATAAAATAATAAGAATTGTCCATTAAGCGAGTTTTCACTGTATACGTATACGCTTAAATACTTCCCGCTTAAATGTTTCCCGTTACCATTTTACTATACATTTTTCAAGTACCCTTTCGCATATTATATTGGACTTTCCATTGTTTTATTCTAATTTGAAATTAAACATGCTTTTAATCGAATTACATAGGTAGTCTACACTAAGGTGGTCTACATAAACTGAAAGATGTCAACAGAGTAAAGTATGAAATTACTGCAAATATCGTAGCTGATCAAACAGGAATAATCAACAGTTTAAGCCCGTACTCCTTTGATTTTTCCTACAGTCCTTGCCGAATTATTTTGCATGTGTCCGTGATGTAACGTAATAAGCAACAGCTCCAAAAAGTATGCTACCAAATGCGTTATCAAAATTTCAACGAAATAGTAATGGGGAATTACCCTAATTCTTGAGCGGCATGTATATGTATGTAGTTCATTCTATAATAGAACCTACTAAAATTGTCTGACACTTGCTAGTCATGCACTCACACATACTTAAATACGACTACATACATACATATGTATGTATATGCATAGTTCAACATGTACTTACAAACATGCACGATTCTTACTGACCAAAGACATTAGCTTGTCGTGCTGTTAGTTGAGTGGATTACCTGGTTTTGGTGTACACCAACGACGACTTCTACCCATTTCATGTAGTTTTTGTTCTGCCCCTCTTCAACCAAGGTTTTTGGACGCAGCTTTCCGTGTTATTGTTGGCACTTTGGCCTTTTTTTTCGGTAAACCACTTCCGAATCCTTTTCCGAGCAAAAGAGAGGGCGAAAGAGAGCGAGAGAGAGACGGAGAAAGAGAGAGTGATAGAGAACAAAAAAAATACTATTTGAAAAGGTTGTAAGTTGTAACTTAGTTGAACTACTATGCGGCCACTTGACCCAATTTTGTTTACTAGAATGACCGTTTGGATTTCTGGAGATTCTAGCCAAAATAAGAAATATCTTTACCATGAATTTACAGTACAATTAATGTATGTATGCAAAATAAAAATGACTCACTTTCTGCCAGCTAATGCATATTAAATGATTTTGCATTTTTTTTTTTTTCGTGGTAATTTTCTAAATATTGCGAGTCCATTTCAAAGCATTAAGTTTTTTTTATTACCAACATTTGCGTTTATTATTTTTATTTTTATTTTCATAGCATAGTTTTTCCCACTCCCACGCACACAAACAGGCACGCGCACACACAGAGACATACTTTCAGAAAAACTGTTAGGCGGAAAATTGTTGCTTTTTTTTCACAACGTCAACTTACTGCAAGTTTGATTCGCGTAAAAATTGCTCTCTCACTCACCCACACTCTCTCTCTCTCTCTCTCTCTCTCTCTTTCACTCTCTTTCGAAGTCTTCGGCGCTTCTCGCTTACCGGCGGCTCGTCTCGTGCCGCCTAATGTGCCGACAGGCGAAGCAGGCATTAGGCCAAAAGGAATCGTGCTAACAGTCGCGCTAGCTGGCTCACTTAGTAAGGATCGAGCCGATGACCCGGCGTAAATTTATATTAACAAAATTTCGCGTCGAATATGCAGTGATATTTTAATGAGCGATACATTTTATTTATGAAAACAAAATAAAATCAATAATCTTAAGTCTCAAGTGTGCAAAAACGAGTAACTGTGTATTATATTTCGGTTTATGATCCATATAATAAAATGTGTACAACTGTGTGAAAATATATTTTACAAATTCTGCTTAATAAGTATTGTACAATATTGATTAAGTGTGTAAGTGTCTGCTTGTGTGTGTGTGTGTGTGTGTGTATGTGGGTGTGCTGAGAATTTGGTGTGAATAAAACAAAAGGTGTACTGTGCCAAAGCCGTGTCATGGAGGTCATCAGACTTGATGCGTTGTCGCTTAACTTAAGCTAAACTACTTGAATATTTCAATACAAAATACATAGACATATGAATGCATTACAATTGAAGGATAACTTGGCGCGTACACCATTAAAGAGCAACAATATTTTAAAGAGTTCAGTTTAAATACGATATGGATTAGCCAAGACTTTAAAGCTTGCTCATTGTAAATAGCTTTTGAAGATATCGGCAGAAGTGAGCCACAAGTCAAAAGAAATTATAATCTTTTATGTTTTTTGCCTTTTTGACAAGTTTTTTAAGACTTTAAACGGAGAGCAACCGAGGCGCTTTTAATTATTAGATTTGCTTTTGAACTAACACCGGAAAACTATGAAAAAATATTGTAATTTTAACCAGTAACCTAGTTTAACTGGGCCCAGAACTGAGAATCCGAATGAAAGGCATAAACTTACGGGCCTATGCACTTTCTAATATTTTGAAATTCACCTCCAATTATGCATCCTCCATTTGCCCCACCCTATCGACTATTAATTTTCATTAGATGCCCGAAATGCCCGAAAGCTTGGATAACTCTAAGCAGAAACCAAAGAAGGTTAGGAGTACCCTTGATCTATGCGAGAAATCAATAGGTTAATTAGATACTTTTAAATGTCTAAATTATAGGGTATACAGTATGTTCACCTACTTCAGGGATAGAGGTTACAAAACTTATTTTAACCCTCTTTCAAATAGCGTCAGTTAGCCGTGTGTTCCACTTGGTACGTCATTGGATAAATTTATTAAGCTAATGGCAAGCACTATAATTATAAAGACATTATCTTGGAGACAAATTGTTAAAGATTCCTTTTGAAGATTGAGAAAACCATATACAAATGAAAAGTATTAGAAAAAAAAAACATTTTCTAGTCATATTAGAAGAATGAAGTTGTTTCGATTTTCTATGACACCATAAATTACATATCGACTGACATATACAATTATCAAGTCAAACACTAAAAATACCAATTCAAAGTCATACAATTGAATAATTAATGGTCTTAATCACAAAAAAATTGATTGAAATTAACAAAGTGGTTGCTTAACAGCGATGGGACTAGTTTGAGCAAGTGAAATAGAAATTAAAAAGTGTCATTTATATGATGATGAAAAGTAACAAAATGAGAAAACAACAACAATCTGCGCACACATGATTCATTCGATAATGCAATAAAGGATAAGAGGGATACAATAACAATTCCAAATTATCACAACCAGGACTACAACCACTTCAAGTGCAACCACAACAACTAGCAGACAACAAATGTGAGTAAATGTAGTCAAATATTGCCACAATGGCCATATACACACTTATATATGTGCATACATAAATATAATTGGCCAGATTAATAAGCATTTGTTGTGATCCCACGCCAGAGGTTAATGCCATCACTATTTATACCTAATCAAAGAGCTTGAATGATGCCTTCTCGAGGCGTATCCTTGCACTGTCTAACATAATGCTATATACTTATGTATATCACATCTATATAAGATATACATACATATGTGGGGCATAAAACACACATGTGTATATATATTTATTGGTGTATATGTATTCCCTGCACCTGTCGCTGTATTATTTTCCTTTTTTTTTTGTTGTTGTTAATTTCATCGCGTGCGTGGCAAAGCATTTTTTATAGCCACAAAATGTCCTTTAACGTAATGGTGTAAAGAGAAGAAAATGGAACTAAAAATGAAAAAAAAAAAACAAAAGACAACAAACAAACAAACATAAAAATATGTGTATGTATGTATTTGTCGTTTAGATAAATTCTATATGACTAGGTAGTATATTGGGTAATTCCCCATATTTACACTGAATTCCCAGTTATCCTGTATCGATTTCTACATAATACTGACACGTGGCTTAACTATATACATATATGTCTACGTATATATCTCATCGGATAAATTCAACATTTGTTTGGAATTTGAACACAGGTGACATTCATCTTGTCCCAAAGTTTTCTAGGCCAACTTTTATTAAATAAGCAGCTGTATTTATTTACGTTGTTATTCTATTTTTTGACCTTGCTCATGAAATGATTTCAAGGTTCTTCATTGTCGCGACGTTTGACGCCATTTTGATACACTATTTTTACGGCATAATTTATATTAAATTATAAATGTAGCGATTAGTAATTTACAACCCGATACGGGCTGACCCTTTGGTGCAAGCTGACGACAGTCAGACAACGGTCAAGAAGTGGATTGAAGGTTACACGCCAATATTCATGAGTAATTAATGAGTCTTTAATTAGTTTTTGTGTTGAAAATTTGTTTATTATGCATTTATTAATTGATTGGCTTAAAGTGCATCAAATACACTCCTAGAGATTAAATTTTACAGAAGAAATCCTTCTGAATATGAGACTCCAATTTAATAGTTTTTCAAATAAAATTGGCACACCGTTTATTAGCAGTGGCATGTATGTCAGCTTATACAATTTAAAATTGTCTTAAATCGGTTTTTTTTTTTGGCGAAATTTAGAGAAATTTCTCTCATTTTAACTTTCGTAGATTGCTCCTTTGTATAGAAGTAGGAAAAACCTCCCTTTGAAGTTATCTTCAGCACTTACATGGAGTATTTTAGAGAAATTATTTCGAATCCAATTTACTCAGAAGTTGTAGGTGAAAAGTTTGTTCCGGTGAATCTGTTAAACAATAGTAATGGCAACACATAAAACTTTCAATCTGTGAATTAAAAACTCTTACGCTTAAATACTCTAATAAATGAATGCAACCAAGGAGCATTTCTTGACATTTAAACTGAAGAATTATGTTTTGGACTGCGTGTAAATCAGATAAATCACTGTAAATTACTGAAGTTAGAGGTGATACTTCAGTTTCAGTATTTAAAAGTGAGACGTGTCTAATTAAATTATTTGGTAAACTGAAAGTGCTTAACAGAAACTCACTAAGGGGGATCTCGTTTAGAAGGGGCGGATAACAAATGTTGAGAGAATTAAATCTTCCTATTTAATTAGGACCTCACTAAGCCCATACCAGAGCCACTAAGTCTCAGTGTCTTACATAGTATTGTAAATATACTTTCTTCTTTTTGAGTTTTATTAGCCAATTGGTAATGTTACCCTACCTTACCTTACTCTGTTTAATTTTTGTTTTATTTAAGCCAAGACACTGTTAACACACACCAAGGGAAATGTATTGGCATACCTACATACGTCTTTTCGTGCTAATATAGTGAGTCATTAAAAAATAAGCTGTACGACTAGGCAAATGTCTAATGGCTAATGGCAAACTAAAAAAATGATTAACTCTTTACTACACTCAATAAATACATATTTAACTCTATTGAACAGGTGGATGTAGGTGGCCAGGTGTTTAGATACAGATAAAGTATAAATTTCACTATTGTTAGCCTTAAGTGGCGATTAGTATAGACGGCGCAACGGCCCCATAGACGAAGAAATTTTTGATTGTCGATTTGGTATATGGCTAAAACTCTCGGAAACAATAACAACTCGCTTTCTGTTAACTGTTGCAAGCCTAGTTTACGGATTTTCCGGTACCTGGCTATCAGTTATCGCACTTAAAGTGCCATGTTTCTATGGTAGCATATGCAGATAAGATTAACCTAATCAAACACTTGATACCTTTTGCTTAGAGCTGCCGTTGGCCACCTGCCATCTGCATTGTTAGTTGCCAGTTGACTTGGTACCCAAGCAGTTCATTGATTTCCAAAAAAAGAGAAAGAAATATTTATAAGAAATGTTTAATTGGAAATCTCTTGTGGCCCTTGTGGTCCTTTGTGCCATAGCTAACTTAAAAGGTAAAAGAAAACATTTATTTACCTCAAACTTATTTTGCGAGCAATGTCCGGTAATTGAATTAAAGCCGACGCCGTCTCCGACGCCAACACCAAGGGCCGGTGGGGCAAGGAGTGGGCTATCAAATGGGTCAAATTGGTGTACAAATAGTATAAAACGGCAGCAGTCATAACATTAAAGAAACCGAAGTAATAAGTGCAAACACAATCAAGGTCAAGTGCTTTGTCCTATTGACCCAAACCCTGCCGACTAAGCCCCCTCCCTTTTATTCCCAAAACCGCGATATCAGCCACTCCCAAGGTCCTTTTGGCAGGCCACGGAAAATGGAAATTAAAGTGGAAAAGCAGAAAGAGCGATTTTTTACTATTGTTGTCGGAGGCACAACTGTTTTGCATGGAAATTTCTATAGTTCATCCGGAAGTTGTTGGCGTATACGTAATAAATTTTACTTGGACACTTGCGTGCCACCGCTAAATATGCAACAAAAACTTGAGAATGGAATTTCAGCTTCTTTTATTTCTCTCCCCCTCTCTCTATCTTATTCTCTTTATTTCCCATGGGCGTGTGTATTACGATTCAGATTGTCAAAGGTAGCGCCGAATCAATTTTAAAATAATTATGGTAATTGTAACCTTTTTTAATTATTTAAACTGAACAAAGGTTTTTTTTTAAGCCGTCATGCATATTGGTTATTGACGCAAAATGATTTTGCAGATTTATAATGAGTTTTGATGGCATAATGACCTAAGGAATAATTGCAAAATGTGAATTTCTAACATTATAGGCGGCGGCGGCGTTTTGGCCGTATTTTGGCCATGTGAAAGTCAAGAAGACTGCACAGCTGACGGCTCCATTTGTGATCCGGACGTAAGCCAGTGCACTTGCTCCACATTTGATACAGTGTTCTCGGAGAACTTTACGATATGCCTGACGACGTCCCAAATTGGTGACACATGCAGCGATTCCGTTCAATGCAATCTTATGCCAACTGGAGCAAATTGTAAAGCGGGGCTCTGCGATTGCGCCGATGGCCAAACCTATCTGCGTGGCAAGTGTAGGCCATTAAATGGACTTGGCGAGTCCTGCGATACGGTATGTTTTCCTCCTCCTTAACCATCCTTAATTGCATAGCATCATTTGGACATTTAGGACTTGGACTGCTATTTTGGTTACGATCGAGCTTCGGTAAGCTGCCAGGAAAACGTTTGCGCCTGTGCAAATGGCTATTATAACAGATATGGCAACATTTGTCGTCGCAAATCAATGGGTAAGTTTGGAATTTTAAATTTCTTTAACACTTTCTTTTATAAACGTCTCCACTTCTCTATGTGTTTTAGAAAAAAATGAGGCCTGCGTCGTGGATGAGGATTGTGATGTACTGGGCTCAAATGCCGCTTGCGTGGGACTAGTTTGTACCTATGAAGATGAGACGACAACCACTGGTGTCGATGACCCCACTACCGAAACGAATGAACCGAACACCACTGAAGTGACCGAACCAACAGAAACAACAGAGACACCAACAACAACAGAATCATCATCATCGTTATCTGCAGCAGCAGCAGCAGCTGCGCATCGGTCCGACATCACCTATCCAAGAATATTGCAAACCAAAGCCTTTGTCCATTCCCCGCCACCGCCTAGATATATTGACGCCGGCGCCCAGGCTTCGTTATCACTGCCATTGACCAATGGCGATATAGAAGGCCTGATATCACCGCGCCGCCGTTCACACGAGATCGCCGTCCAGACCAGCATCGAGAATTACGAACTAAAAGATTTAGAACCACGTAGTGTGAGAAATGTTGGCACCACCACCAACACGACCACAGCCTCGACGAGCACCAGCAGCCGTCGCACCTCAACAAGAACTCTTCACCAACGACGACGACGATTGCCCGCCCTCTTGCACTTTGATGACGAAGATGTTAAAACCTATTCCACATTGGGCTCAAGCCGGGACGATGAAGATGGTGATGAGAAGAAATGTAAGTGCTCCAAGGATTAATGAATAGAAAGGGCTAGAATTTATCCAATTTATCAATCCTGAGTAGTAGCCGGCTCAAGCTCTGATCTGAGAGTAAGATCATAAGCATCCTAGGTTGTAATCGCAAAGGTGAACGCTTTGTTTGCTTTTTTCATTTAGTATGGTTATTGAGAATTCAACAAGTTTTAGACTTAAAATTCAAAATTTTGCTCATGGCATTGAGTTCTGGAAAGCTAATAGCCATCTTTAAAAGCTTTAAGCTGAAAACGACGAAATCTAATTAAATATTCAATCCAATTTATGTAGTTTTTGTTTGCCAAGTGTTAATTGGCAAATTGGAATAACTAATTAATTCAAATTGCAACCATTAAGAAAACACAGTTTAAACAGTTGACATTTTCTTCTTTACACAGATGGCAGCAGTTGCACAGACAATGGTAAATTGTGCACCGGATTGCCTCACTCAATTTGTACGAACAAGATTTGCCTATGTCGACAGGGCTACTATGCAAAGAATGGCAAATGCTTTGCAGGTGGGTAGAGCAATGATGGAGAAATAACCTGAATTTACTTTAATTACAATATTCTTATAGAGCTGGGAGAGATAGCCGAGAGTACAGACGAATGTGAATACGAGTTCGATGATCTTTCCAAGACTTGTATATGCCAAAAGAACTATTTCTATGAACGCGATCTTCGCAACTGTAGGAAACGTAAGTGGCTCATTGTCATCGCCGATCTCAACTGAATAATTATGTTAAATATATATTTTATAGCAATTCAGTATCACCTGTCGTGCACTTCGAACAGCCAATGCAGTCCGTTTGGTGCCGCCTATTGCCATCCCGAGATACCCAGACGCTGCACCTGTGAGGAATACGCCATCTATGATGCAATTAAACAGCTTTGCGAATACAAACAGGGCTTGGGGGCTGAGTGCGAATCGAATGATGGGTGCCCCGTGGATAACTCCATTTGCTCAAACCGCTTGTGCGTCTGTCGCGAGAACTACATCGAAAAGGATGAGACTTGTGTGGCAGGCATTGATGCCGAGTGTCTGGAAGATGACGATTGTTTAGCAGAGAACACTGTGTGTAATAGTAAGGAATCGGAGAATCAGGAAACAACACGCTCGTGCCAATGTCGAAAGGGCTATGTGCACTTTAAGGATGAGTGTCTGAAAGAAGGTATGTGATACCTCTGCTCCAGCACACTCAGTTTACATAACACTTAATCTTCGATTTACAGCCGAGGAACTGGAGGACGAGTGTGTTGAGGATGAACAGTGTAAGCCTCTGTTGGCCAGCTGTAACAACGATGGCAAATGTGCTTGCACGGATGAGCAGCACGAAAAGAATGGACGGTGTGAAATAAAGCGCGGTTAGTAGGCCATTTTTGCGAAACAAAAGATTTATACTAAAGCAACTCCATTTTATATAATGAATTGCAGAACTGGGTGAATCTTGTGACAAGGCTGTCGAGTGCTTTGTGGAGAAGGATCCCGAGAATGTTGAGTGCCGAAATTCCGTCTGCCAGTGTAAAGTTGGTTATCAGGCAAATACGGCACAGAATCAATGTATACGTGTTATACCCAATAAAAAAAGTAAGTGCACCTAAAGAAGGCTCGTCGTGTTACCATAATATCCATTTACAATTTACAGATTCTTCCGGTAGACCTAGCGCTCTTAAAATCATCACCTTTGCGCTCATTGGTTCCGCATTTTTGATCACTAGTGCTGCCATCAAGCAGGCCTATTATTAAAACAAGATCCTTGCGGATCCAATCCTCTTGATAATGATTCTTGATGCCACGACGTACCTAGTCCTAACTGATAGGAATCAGTTTTTGTTTATACACATACATATATTTAATTAATAATATCGTTGAAGCTAGTAGTATTAGCCAATTGTGAAATGATGTTTGGGCCAATTAACCGAGCATGGATTTCAAGTCCATGCACACAAAGTGAATATATTAATGAATAAATTTAAGCTCATATTTGAGATTTAAAGCAATATTCATACAAGTATGAAAATTGGGGACAAGTCAGTGAGAAATTTGCTTTCTAAAATACAAAATTATAAATTAAGTTTAACTAGTTATTGCTTCTTAGTGAGCTAAAGCAATCAGTTTATGAACAAATTGTAAAATATACTATATATAAAATAAATAATTCATACATATATACACCTAATGATGCTAATAAATAAGGATAAAGCAATTCCACATATGTTTATTTGTCTACACCAAGTGAATTGGCAATTTTAAAGAACTTTCGGTTTCTATAGAACTTTTGAAAAATGTCGTTAAGTTTTCGCAAACTTTTAATAATTGCAAATGTGTTTTTGTTTGGTTTACATTATAAAATATTATTTGAATTAACATTTGATTTTATAGCCAAATTTAAAATAACTATTATTTTAATTGGTTTAAAAATAAAATCAGCTAAATTTATTTAAATTTTAAATTTTGAAAACAAATCGTTCTACATGGCTGCAGTGCAGTTTTTGACATTGGAGGGAAAATCCGTGAAACTGGCTTTCACTTTGTCAGTGGCAGTGCCAAAACACTTATTTGTATCTGAGGGTATCTTTTTAATCTGCCTCAGAGTAGACTTAATTTGGCTGCGCAGCTTTAGGACTGTCTTCACCAGTTGACCAAAACATTTTTTGGGCGTTGACTTTTCAGCATCAGATTCATCATCATAGTCGGCATTATTGCAGACATTGGAATTTAGATGAATTATATCGTTGCAAGTGGAAATAATGCTTTTGCATGATTGTACTACTTTGGCAACACTCTTGGGTATTTCAACGCCACAAGCATCGACGGCATCGATGTATTCGGTGGCTGCATTTAGAACCTCCACAACAGCTTTAACGATGCAGTTAACACCACGCAGAGTCTTCAGGGCCTTCTTCAGAAAGCGAGCGAAGCCTCTAAAAATTCCAAACTCTTCAATCTCCAGATAATCGCCCTCAAGTTCAGCACTCAATAATTCCAGTTGTAAGTCCAAGTCATCAAAGCTAAGAGAATCAAGTTCCTGCCCACTAGAGACAACAGAGTTGGCCTAAATAAGGAAAGACATAGTCCAAATAATTAAACCGCGTATCCATAAGTATTGAAAGTTTTAACTTACATTTATGCTTAGCAGACAACTGCCAGTGACCAAGACTAAGAGACACAGAGTTATGACCTTCATACTGCTGACGATTTGAATTTCTTGCTAAGTACTGTCTAGTTAGATGGCTGTGTTTCGCTTTTATAGTTTGTTCTTATCACTCAGAGTCAAGTGTACTCAAATCGGTTTTCATTTTTACTTAAAATTAAACAATTAAAGATTATTTTTTAGACCTATGTATATGTATATGCAGGTTAGCACATAATTAAAACTTTTCAATCTGATTTTATATTTTATTTATTGGTCGGTTTCTAAGGCAGACAATAAGTCAAGTTAAAGAACGTGTTTGGGCAAACTTAATTGATATTATAATATTAATATTAGAGCATAAGGTACTATCTCAAAGTTTTTGGAGCTTCAACAACCGAAGTCTGGGCTGACGAATGTAAGTAAATAAGATTAAATGGTCTATTTAGAATATTAATTCTCATAGATTGTATCCCAGACATGAAGGTAGCGATAGATAAGACTGAATCTGTCGCTTCTAGCAAGCACATCAACTCATTGAATTTTACTAATAAGAATCATTAAGAATCAAGTTATACACGAGAATATTGTCAGAGTTATCAATGACATATTATACTTTGAATAGGAATATTTAGGACGATCAAGTTATAACTACTGAATTACAAAGTTTTCTGTAAATTTGCAGTCCGAATATGTCTTGCTATAGCAATACTTATAGTTGGGATCCAAATGTTGTAAACATGTAAGTCGTTGCATTTCTTTTATCACCCTTGAAGTTTCAAAGATCTTTTATAAATTAGGAATAGAGCAGCGGAGACTGACGACGCTAAGATCGCAAAGTACGCTTCATTGGAGTTAGCTGCTTGCCGCGCCGAGAATTGGAAGCTGAAGCAAAAGCTAATGGAATATGAGACTACCATAAGGAATTTAGAAAATATGGTTACTTCTATAGCCGACAAGCAGCAACAGATTCTGAATGAGTTGCGTGAAGAGAATCGCAAATCGCCCGTATTAATGTCCCAGATGCAGGGACCCAGTATGCCCATTTTGGAAAATGATGATGGTGAAATGGGCGACGACGAGGGCGATGATGAGATTCTGTCGCAATCGTCAACGGTGCCCTCAGATCTAGAATCGGAAATGGATGACTCTGACGATGATGAGATTCATGATGATGAATCGGCACACAGCTCAGATGCCGACAGTGAATTAAACTAAAGGGATTCTAGATTTCAAATAAGATAGTAGCATTAATAGTAGAGAAACATTAAGTGTTAATTAAATATCTTAATGATTGTCCACTCTTTCACATCCATTCGTTCATAAGATCATGCTTACAGTTACATATTTATTGCAATGGAGTAGAAAGATGGAATTTCATTGGTTTTAAATAGCTCAATCTCTTGTAAATTAATTCACTTGAAAGTTTAAATCCAGGTAAATTACCTAAAAGTTGCCAAGTTTTTACATTCAGAAAGCACAAAAAAAAGGAAAGAACGTTTGCCCACATGTCCCAAATAAAGCTTTACACATAGTCTTTTACATTTCATAATCATACCCATCTTTTACTATATATGTCTATATAATCAGGTAATTGATTTTTTTTGCAAACAGAATATTTTTTCATCATGCATCCGTGTCCATTGTTAAACTATTCTTTCTTGACATATGTTCACGTTCATGTTCCGCTGTCCTCACCAGACACTCTTCGTATGTCCATTTGGGGAAGACACGCTTATATAGATACATAAAAGCTGTATCGTATGATTTCAATTGGCCATCAAAATAGCATTTCATGTGGCCATGTGTGCCCAACGATTCCTTAATGTGTCCCAAACGTCCGCATTTGGTGCGTAGTTTCACAGGCTTAAAGTATTCCACATCTTCCTTGTAGAAGAACATGTAACGTATGGTCGCCGATTTGCGATTAATACGCATGGGATGACCGCTGAGGACAACACGTTTCAGTACTATACGATCCGGATTGCACGAGAGCAAGCGTCCGCGAGCTACCAAGGCCAAACTGGAGTCGGGGTTCACTTTAAACGCCAAAACAGCCGAAGGTGGAAACTGTATGGGTGCATAGAAAGTGGCGCAGACTGTTTCATGCGGACGGAAAAAGCGCTCAAACTAAAAAATAAAGATAATAGTTAGATTAAGCTTGGTTTAAATCTAGCTTCGTCTACTTTATGCTTATCCCCATTGGTATGTTGACTGTAGATCGGATTCACGACAAATCTCCGATAGCCACACTGAACAATCAACTGCTCTTTGGATTTTAAAGGCACTTCTGAGTCGGGCAAACGTTGGAGCACCACATTCATAATGCACATCTGATGCTCATGGGGCAACATGCCATAGACTATAATGCTATCCAAAAGACGGGCTGATTGAAAAGCTCTCCAACGGCTTAGGGGCACATTGATCACATGCAAAGTAATATAGAGACCAGGCTGAAAGAGGAAGAGTTCAATTCAATATATTGGCATAGAGAATTTTTGTATGTAGTCACCTGTATGCCATCAAATTCCTTCGACTCGGCAAGAATTCTTCGTTTGGTGCGATCGAAATTCTGAAATTGATAGATCCGGGCATAATCACTCGGTAGATTTTCTTTCGCATCCCAGGGTGAAGTGCGAAATGATTCAAGGCCGCGATATTTCTGGAATCTCTCATGAGCGGGCACATCCAGAGGAGTGTCGATTTCATCGGGCCACAATTGATCGGTTCGTGCCTGTTGAAGTTGTTGCATTGTCTCACGTTCCTCTTGAAAATCCATTTGCTGATCGTATTTTTCGTCATTCAAAGCAGCCTCCGAGGCCACCGAAACGCTATCCAGATATTCTTCGGTTTCCGAATCGCGTTTCTCTAGTTCATCCTCAAAGGATTTGTTGTCGCAGGACATGAAGTCTTCATCATCCTCCTCGCCATCATCATCATCATCATCATCATCATCGTCGTCGTCGTTATCCTCAGCTACCTCTTCCACTTCTGGTATCCAGGCAGCTTGGTATTCACTGTACCCTTTAGGCACCCGCTTAACTAGTTTCATTTTCTTAGTCTCCTGCTTTGAGGCCTCAATCTCTTCTTCAGTCGGCCAAGTTTGTTCGGCATCCATTGGATCAGGTATATTTTCACTTTGTAGTGATGTCTGCTTGACAGGATCACTGCGCGCTAGCAGACGAACTTCAGCAAGCTCACCATCACGAGATTTATCCAGCTTATACGGATCTGGAGGGGCCACCACTTGACCCAATTGAAAATCACCCAGGCCAGGAATATGAACCAGGCCATTCACATCCAGCGATTGTCCGCGCAGAAAACCAGTGACCTCCAATGTGCCCAAGTCGTCATCAGAATTCTTTTTGAACTCTACAATTTCACCAAACAGATGAGGCCGATTGGACACATTGTGGAGAGTGCGCTTCTTCTGGCCACCAATGCGACGCATAACATTCAATCCCTCGCTGGACGTATCCAATTTCATAAGCTTCTCCTCCGGTAACAATTTCGATATGAATTTTTGGGCTGCCTGCTTTGCCTGTGTCCGTCTGTTGGGATTCAGCGACTCCAAATCCATAAGGGCTACCACAGGCGTGGGTATTCCTTGGGCAGAAATCATATTAAAAATACGTTGACCCCATCGATCGAAAATCTCGTCATCGCCAAAGGCAGCGGATGTCAATAGAACTGTTGTATCGCATACTTTGAGGTAATCCAAGACAATTAACTCGTTTCCTCGACCAACTGGCGGCACAACGAAGGCAAAACGTTGCTTGAAGCGAGGTAAGTTAATGTAGGTAATACCGCTCGGGGAGTTCTCAACTACCAACTCGCTGTCGCAGCCCATCAGTATGTTCAAGGCGGAACGCCCGTCAATCTGTCCATGCATAGGAAGCAGGCAGACCAGATGTGGGGCAGTATTTTGGCCACCCAATTTACGCTTCTCTTCCAGCACATCATTCCTTTTGTTTTTTCTCAGTTGATTCAGTTGATTACGACGCTGATCCTTGCTCTGTTGCTGCTTCTGTCTATGAGAAATTGCCTTGAGACCGACTTTACCTGCAAAAGTGTATGTGGTTAATTTCGGTTCGACGCGTTGTCTCTTAGAGTCTTACCTTTTAGCGCATTGTCAATGGCTCCTTTGGAACGATGCCTTCCAGTTTTGTGGGCCTTATTGGTTTGTTTCAGTGGCCCAGGCCGATGAAAAGCATGATCAGCCATAGTTGGAGTAACAATATTTTAATTTAAAGCAATTTTTTGGCTCAATATTCCGTTGTTATTTTCTTTCCTCCGTGTCAGCAAGAGCACATGTTTCTATCAGTGAAGCTAATTTAGCTTGAACATGTTCAGAACTAGCTATTATGTGAAGTCTAAAATTCATGTGCATGTGCCACTTCTATATTTGACGAATACGTATACAGGAATGGAAAAATACAAAATATATTATTGCATGCGGTGTTCAAACTGTGTGCGTTTGGTTGATTTGGGAATGATCTTTATATACATTATATAGCCATTTCGGCAGCAAATACTTGGCATCACTAGCAAACTCAATTTGAGCAAACAGAAGTTGCCAGATCTATACGATTAATTCAAATTCCAATTTAAAGCGGAAAATGCCACAATAAAGAAATTTAATTAAAAAATATCTCTGCAAATTTGATTTGTCTGCAAATACAATTAAATTGATATGGGGTTGTCCACCTGTTAAATCTTTAGTATACTACCGTTTTAACAGGTGTCGGTACAAAACTTTGATATTTCCTCTAGTACCCCTTGGAAGTGATAATTATTTCCAATAATTAAGCTTTCTTGATCAAGTATATGTGTTATAATATTAATGATAAGAAGAGTAGCGGCCCAAAAATACAACGGGTACAATTTCTTTAGCGTCAGCAGTCGTTTGACACATTTAGTTTATCTTAATCTAATCATTTTATGGATTCCGGTTGAATAGTTTGTTTGCTTCAATCCTTTAAAAAATAGCAAATCGAATGCACCTAAACAAAATTTTAAATAAAAAGTTTCAAAACAACAACACTGCTCAGTTACTAATTATAAAAAACGTCTTTATATACCATAACATTTCAGATTTTCAAAGATGTTGGGTCACATCATGGGTTTTTTGAGAGAATTAAATTCAATTATATACATATATCATTAATCAGTCGATATTTAATGCTGACGCTCTTCAAGCTGGACCCAAAAATCTGGAGGTGTGATAATTAAACCATTGAGATTTTTCGATAAATCGGGTAACTTATCGCCTGGAGCTAGAGTAATATTAAAGTTTTGGCACATGGCTGCCGTCATGAGAAAGAGCATATTTCGGGCGAAGGTTTCACCTGCGCAGAGCCGCTTGCCGGCTCCAAAAGGAAAAGATACATCGAGCTTAAGACAAAGTTTTCCCTGCTCATCAAGAAAACGTTCGGGCCGAAATTGTTGGGGATCAGACCAGATTCGGGAATCCGTATGGTAAGCATAAAGACTTGGAATCACAACAGTGTCCTGCAAATAGATGATAAATCGTACAGTTTACAAATAATTCAATTGCTGCTCTCCTCTCTTACTTTGGGTATGCGATAGCCCATTAGTTCCGTATCCACTAGTGCCTTGTGGGGTACATCTGAAGGTACTAGAGTCTCGATTCGCATGCCCTCGCGTATGGTTGCCTCGGTATAGGGCATACTTTTGCGATCCTCAAGTGTGGGCAAGCGTCCGCATCCGACCACTTGATCAACTTCGTCCTGCATGCGCTTCATAACATTAGGATAAAGCATTAAATACTGCATCAAAAATGAAAGTTGCACGCCCACAGCCGTAAAGGCCGGAAACGAAAAGTCAATGAGACCCATTATAAATTGCTCGCGATTAAATCCATTGCATGGACATCTCCTCATTTCGGTTATATACAGATCCAAAAAGTTGCGTTCACTGGACTCATCGTACGTTTCGATATGGCGGTCAACAAAATCCGCGAAATATTTGTATATGAACTTATTTGCTTCATTTAGCTTCCTGAAGCCACTCCACTCGGGCCAAATATAGCGTATCCAGGGTATTATGCTCAATAGTCGACCATAATCGTCCCCATTGCGCTGAAATTGTAGGCCCAGCTGGACGAGTCGAATCAGTTTTCCCATTTCAGCTCGCGGCAGGCGTTCATTGTACACAATATGAAATACACTATTCGCCGAGAATGGGTTGAATAGCAAAGGCAACTGGACTCGATAGCCTCCTGGCTTCACTAAATGATGCTCGTGTTCATAGCGTGGTCCGTTGCGTATCAGATCCAACATATCCGTTATTTGTTCCTTAATCACCAGCTCCAGTTCATTGAAACGACGTCCAAAGCCGAAATCGCGCAAATAGCGAAGGATAAAACGACGTTGCTCCTTCCAAAGTAAACCCTCCTGAAAGAATATGCCTATTCCGGACAAAGAAAACAATATTTGAATAGGAAAATGGGCAAAAAAATAATCTGGACTCAATAATAACGAGTACTCAAAAAGATTGATAAGAAATATTTTTAATTTCAGTTATAATTGATAATAGCTTTATCAAAATCGAACCTATCGTTAGTAAGAAAACCACTTTATAATCATTTAACGATTTGCGAACAGATGTGAAGGCTTTATCATTGAATGTCATCTCAATATATTATATGTTATTAATAGTTTATAGCTCTAATTAAAACTGACCCTACTATTTAGAAAATGATAGCACTGATTAAAACTGACCCTGCTATTTAGAAAATAATAAAGCAGACAACATGGAAATGTGTTCTACGTCTTACCTCTGACCTCGTAGCAGGGATCACGCATAGCGGCAACAAACAGAGCTGGACGTCCGTCGAATGCTTGATTGGTCAAGACTTCGCGAACACCTTCACCACTGTGGATCACGGCAACTGGAAATTTGCCCACATACAAACCGATAATATCTGACTTGTACCATTTGCTCAGGGTCATGGCGGCCTTATGAAGATATTTAAAGTTGATAAGCATCAGGAAGAGATAGCTGCCAAAGACGGGTATGCGTGGTGGTCCTGAGGGAACACAAATCCTTTTAGTTAATGCCAAAGCTTGCCAAAAGATGGCAAGAGACTAACCTGGCGGAAAGCCATCAGGTCGGGTGAAGGCATATCTATACGTTAGATATAGAAAAATGATGGCACAGATGCCAAATAGCAGCACGGTGAGCATTTCGAATGCGTTGCGCTGAAAGTCCAGACACTTTATGGGCTGATCGATGGCGAGGAGGAGAGTATTTGTAGAAACCGCTTGACCGATAGCTGCTGCTGCATACATACATATAAAGAAATAGGGGCGCGATGCGAATTAATAATATACAAACATATAATAATAATAATAAGTACACGGCACTTCAAATACATATCGCTCTTAGACATTAGACATGGTTTATTATTTTTTTGGGTACTTGTTTTTCTTCCAAGAATATAATGTACTTAGTTTAGATTCCTTATCGCCCTTTGGCTGATGACCTACCTAGACAGGAAAGCATTGTGAAATTGAAAACAAAATGGCTCTATTTGGTATTAGTGGGTGAGGTGAGATCAATTTCAATTATTGAAGTGTCAGGCCTATTGACTTTTCGAGAATTCTCCTTGCTATCTTCCACATCATGGCCAGCTGGTTGGAGGAGGCTAAGCCATTTATCTGGATTGCAATTGCCACCGCAAACTTTTAGAACTTTCTCTAGCGGATATTCACCGCTGCCTCCTGGATGATCAAAGGGTATACATCTGTCTTCTACCACAATGATCCCTTTCTCACGATCGGGCAATGCCTCATGATTGATGTATGTGCCAGTAACCTCCTTTAATCTGTGCATGCTGTGTGTATGAGACCATAAACAAAGCGCACGTGCCGTATGGAATATAAAAATGCATTAATGTGTCATGTGTCATGTCATATTTGTCTACTCACCATTCCAATATCATGTCATTGTGTTGCTTTCGCTGATCCAAAAGTTCACGTTTTTTTGCATTGCTCTTCCTTGTGGCGTCAAGAGACGCCTGCAAATGAGCTAAAAAGGACTCACGGTCTTCGACTTCCTGTTTGCGTTCCGCTACAATTCGGACATGCTTTTCTATTACTTGATCCTGTCTTATTGTAGCCTCTTTGGCGTTTACTGTAATATAAAAAATTTTTAATTTGCAGTTTGGATCGGTCACAAAGGTATCATACAATATTGTTGGTGGACTTTCCCGCTTCTTTTGGCTAATTTCGTCTCTCTAGTTTCAATTTCAATCTCATTCCTAATTAATCGACGCATGCGTTCAACATAGTTGGGATGACCCGTTTCATTTAAAATAGATTTCATGGTATAACTGGGTTATTCAAATAGTTAAATTTAGGCTTATTTGTTGATTTATTTTTAATAATTTGCGCGTTCTTTTTGGTTCTCTAATCTCGGCCTCAAAATTTAACAGCCATCATTTGCGAGTACTGTTAAAACTTTGTTAACAGCATCATTTAGTGCAATTTATTTAAAACTGTGGAACCAGTTCATTGGCAGCCGCTCCCAATTCCGATGTACGTATATTAAATAGTTGTGGCCAATGGAGCATTTCACATTAAAATGCGACTTAAATTCTGTCTAAAATTTGGTTAAGGTACAGCAAATAAGAAATCAAAACACTTATAAAAAATTATATGCGGAACTAGTGCAAAGGGATGTGAAAGTGTTGGGTAATCTCAATTTGCGTCAGCCGGCAAGTATGTTGAGTTTATTTACTCAATTTGGAGAACATTATTTTTGCATTGTGGCGAATTTATTTAGTTCAATTTTGTTTTTGTTTTTGAGCTAACGGATAACTTGTAACACCACGCCGGCTTTTTCTTGCATCACAAAAGAAAAAGAAAGCAACTAATTTATTCCACGGTACCTAATTAATTACAAATTATTGGAACATTTAAGTAGCAGCTAATTGTTTAATATTAATGCGTCTGCTGGACACCGCACGGACTTTACGCAGTTTAGTTACTCGCACCTTCAGTACAAGTCGTCGTCTTAGCAAGGTGAGCCCCCTCCCACCTCCAGTGGAAATCCAGCTAGTTATGCGACACCCATACAGGGCAACAACCAAAGCTTCAGATTCGTTTTATTTTTTTTGTTGCAGAAATTCTAAAAATAGCCCAGAATAAAGAAAATTTGCAAATATAGAAAAGACAAAGTCATCAACGCTATCTAATACACCGCACCAGCAGCTGCAATTCACTCACCCCCAGTGACCAACCCCCCGCAAAGCGTTCAACGACCCACTTGTTGTTTCCGGCCTCAAGGTCACGAAACGTCGGCGTCTAATGATGACGTATTGTATTGCCGATGCCGGCATTATTTATCAAAAATCGCTTATCAATGAGAGAATTATTATAGTAATTTTAAAATGTGTGTTGATTTTTGGCTTCCATAATACACGTAGTGTTTAGAATTTATAGGTTAACCAGGGCCGGTTTATGAAAAATTAAATTGGAGGTAAAGGGCCGCTTTACTGTTATATTTTCTGGATTCCCCTTCATCCCCAGTAGATTCGTTACTGCACTATTTCCTTATACCATTCACTTTTGGTATTATGATATATTAACATTTTTGGGTTAGG
This sequence comes from Drosophila nebulosa, assembly GCA_024703675.1. Classification (NCBI taxonomy): domain Eukaryota; kingdom Metazoa; phylum Arthropoda; class Insecta; order Diptera; family Drosophilidae; genus Drosophila; species Drosophila nebulosa. Next base: position 9,985,323 of record JANFPS010000004.1, on the reverse strand, counting down.
CCTACACTATACCGTGCGCTCCTGAGATTAGCTTGAATCTTTGTCATGTGGCGGATTAGTGCTTGTATGTACTACGAACCCATTGCTTGATAAGAATCTTGAATGTTTTACTTTGATAAGATTTTAAATGCGTTCGATAAGCCGTTTTTATGCCAGTTGTCTATATTATTCTCACATTCTGTTCTTAACTCTTGCCTTACAGATGGCCACGGACATTCGATTTAATGCCTCGCTGAGTGGTAGCGATCCGCAGGTTCATCCTGTTCTGATCATTGGCCAGCTGCGCCACTTGAATTTGGTAAAGTTTGATCAGTTGGCAAGTAAATTGCAGCCACGGGTAACCGAGGAGACTTTTCGTAGTGCTTTGGCTTGCCTGCATCCGGCTCCCACGGATAAGGTCTCACTCTATCTGGATGTAGCTACAATGGCAGCTCTCCCTTTAAAGGCATCACGTCATAATACCTCGTCGCGTGCCCATGCCATAACACGCCTGGTGAAGAATCATGTGCTCAATGTGTCCGAGGAGAGCGTGGTGTTGGTCTGTGAGCGGGAGAATCTATTTGCCAGCGCCTGTGCTGTGGTGCGTGCCTTTCCCCTATACTCCCGCAAGACTGGCGGTAATGGCCAACAGTTTCAAAAGGCTGCTTCTCCAGAAGCAGGTGACTCTGTGGATAACGCCGAGCAATCAAGGAATGTTGTCAATGTCGAATTTATTGTGATTGACAAGGATGGATGCATTGAGACTGATCCCCTAACCGCCGATGAATTGAAGTGCCTAAATGAGACCACTCGTGGTATACGTTTAACAGCTCGCATTGTGGACATGCCGTGCAACGAAATGAACGTGGATCACTTTATCCAGAACATTGAGGAGCTGGCCAAAGAGTTGTCACTGCAGCCGCAGATCATACGCGGCGAGGAGTTGCAGGAGCGCGGGTTTGGCGGCATTTATGGAGTTGGAAAGGCAGCCACTGTTCCCCCAGCTCTGGTTGTGCTCTCCCATGAGCCTAAGGGCGCCCAGGAAACAATTGCCCTGGTGGGCAAGGGCATTGTCTATGACACCGGTGGCCTGAGCATCAAAGGAAAAACTGCCATGCCAGGAATGAAACGGGATTGCGGCGGTGCCGCTGCCATTTTGGGTGCTTTCTATGCGGCTGTCAAATGCGGTTTTAAGGATAATCTTCATGCCATTTTCTGTTTGGCCGAAAACTCTGTGGGGCCAAATGCCACACGGTAAGTGTTGCTAAAATGCTTTCAATGTCGTTCCCCTCCAATTCCGATTAATAAAATAAATTTCATTGCATTTAGTCCCGATGATATTCACACTTTGTATTCGGGTCGCACTGTGGAAATTAACAACACCGATGCCGAAGGTCGTCTGGTTCTGGCGGATGGTGTTTGTTTTGCCAACAAGGATCTTAAGGCGAACATCATTCTTGATATGGCCACATTGACTGGTGCTCAGGTAAGATTAAAAAGAATCTATTGTATCTAGGCTTTTATTTCGATGGTAAAGGATTTTATAGTGACAACTTTATGTTTAAAACGATAGTCATAAAATATTTAATATTTCTAAATAGAGTATGTTTTAAATGGCTGTGCCAAATGTCAAGATCAGACTACTCGGAGAACTTGTTAGTAAACAGATTAAAAAGGCATAGCTCTGCTAAATTTGGTCAAAATCTAATTAGTATATCAGATTGCTTATAGAATCGTAAGGTTATTGGTTGGTTTTCTTTAAGCATTCGTTAAGAATGTTTTCTCATTCTCAAGAGTATCTTTAATTTTTATTCTTTTGCCTGAACCATGAATTACCATTCATTGCATTATTTGATTTCTTTACTCTTTCCTTGTAGTAGCAACCCATATTCCTTTCGCATCTATTTCTTCTCCTTTGTGTGGCATACAACGTCTTACGCTTCTTTCTGTTTTTTTAATGCGAAAGAAATTTATGCCAAGTACTTTTTACCCAAAAGTCACGAGGTTAATTGGAAAAATAAATTGCAAATTTTGGTTCCTCTGTGAAACCTTTTCGTTAAACAAGCAGAACAACAAAGGCTTCTGTGGGCAAGTGAAAAGGGGATGAAGGGAGTTTACAGGGAGAGACTGGGACTCCTTTCGATTGCACCAAAAACCGAGAGAGCAACAGTGAACCAACGCGTTGCGATGGCGCACAATTACCATAAATCTTGGCTGCAATTTGCTTAAAATATGATGCCAATTTACGTTATTTGTGGTTCGATGGGAAATAAATCGAAACTGGTTATGGTCAATGGCTGGAGTGGCGCAGAGGGTAGAACAGTAAGGGCAAGACAATCATGGCAAAAATACATAGTTCGTGGCTTCCATTCAGTTCGTCTTAGTTTTTCAATTTAAGAATGCCGCGCCTTGAAGTGGGCAACACTTTTTGCTTTTTCAGCAGTTTTCAATTTTGTTTAGAATTCGTTTTTGGCGCTTGTTGTACTTAATTTCATTACACACGCACACAAACAGAAACACACAGACACGCATACATATACATAGACAGCATGCAATAATATTAATTGCCAACATTGGCGCAACTGCCACTGCAACAGCAACACAACACTTTTTCGCTTTTACATTTTATGTTGCTGCTGTTCGTTACACCTTTTGTTGTTGTTTTCAATTGAGTGTGTCTGTATGTGTGTGTGTGTGCCTTCATTTGTCCGACTGCAGTTTAACACGTGCCATGGAGTCCTTGGCTCGATGTTGGTCCTGGCCCTGCTGTGGTCCTGGTCCTGTTACTTGTTCTCTTCCCTTCTCTCCTCTTCGCCTGTTGTTTTGGTGTGCTTGTGCTAAATAACCTTGCACCTTTTTATTGCTAGCCGCGTCGGAAGCTTGAAAATTTTCGTTTTTCCTTTCCTTCCCCTTTCCCGATATCCCTTCACCCCATTTAGAGCAAACTTAACATTGTTAGTTGGTGTACAGTTTTATTGCTGGCATTTTGTTGATTGTTGCTAGTTTTTTCTTTTCTATCAAAATCCACCCAGATGGTCTGGCATCAACATTTAAAATGCTATAGAAATTAGTTTCTCTTTATCTTACATGGATGTTATTTTAGTTCTCAAAAGTTTTTTGAACGCAAATTTTTTTTCCTACTTTTGCAGAAGTTTACGATTATTCGATGTTTATCAGAATTGGCTTACATTAGTAAGAGCTAAAGGTGAGACTCCAGACTAAATTTTAATACTATTTAAATTATTAAAGCTAGGATAGACAGTCTCTTTAAAGGAGTGTCTCATGTTATCTACAAGTTTAGTGTTTTTAGGGTTTCCAATAAAAATCTTTTAACAAATTTCAAATTTAAACAAATTTTTCATACTTAATGGTTTGACTCAAAAATTCTCTAACTATTTGTCTTCTTCATACATTTTCAGGGTATAGCAACTGGCAAATATCATGGAGCCGTATTGACAAACTCGGAGACATGGGAGACAAAGTCATTGCAGGCTGGACGCAAATCCGGCGATTTATTGGCCCCCATTATTTACTGCCCCGAATTGCAGTTCTCTGAATTTGCATCGGCAATCGCAGATATGAAAAACTCTGTGGCGGTAAGTAAGAAATTTGAACATTAAAATGCAAGCATCACAAGACCCATCAATATAATGAATAGAATAAACATGCATACAAAGTATTTTTCAGTAAGTCTAATGGATTTCTTTTATGTAATTGCTTTTATGTAATTTAATTTATATTTAAGCAGATTATGTTTTAAGAGAAGCGTAGTTAATTAATTTAAATGAAGTTTCATTGGTTCTGCTAATATTTTACAGACATTTTTAATTAACTTTATCGATGGCAGTCAACCGTACATATCTTTCTCTCTCTCTCTCTCTAAATGCTTTCTTGTTGTCCATCGCTTCTGATTTTTTTTCAAGCGACCGCAATGTGGCGAAAAATGATGAACGTTATGTTTGGTTTAAAGATTGATTAGTATTACTGTGATTTATGCCACATCCATGTAAGAACATGTCCAGCCCAGCCCAGCCCAACCCCCTCTTGGCCACTTGCATGCATGTATCCAAAAAAAAAAAGCGGACACAGAATGAAAAACTTTGGTGTTCAATCTATGCTAGCCAGCCACTTGTGCAGCCATTACAAAATGGGTACTCCATAGCTGGGAGCAGGCGCAACCCCGTTGTTGTTGCGACTCCGATTCTCGGCCATGTGCCCCTCAAGCCAGGCCACAGCAGAGAACCAAATCGAGTTACCTTTATTGTGCTACGTCTAAAACGCTTCGGATCAATGGTCATTCATCATTGTCACGCCGTGGGCGGTTGGACAGAATGGTGCGTATAGGTGGCAGAGGGGTCAAGTGGCATGGCAATTTTGGCTACCTGCCATACACACACACACACACACACACTCTCACACACACACACACACACACTCACACCTTCTTTCATTTCCCTTCCGCCTGTTGGCTGTTTGATTTTTCGTCGTTTCTGGTCTCTCCCAAAAACAGAAAGTAAACCAAAACCAACAAAAAACCAAACAAGTCAAAATATCACACCATTTCTGCTGGTGTTGTTGCTGCTGCTGCTGGTCCGGTGTCTGTGTGCCACCAGAACCATACTATACCTCCTGCAGTTGATGTGACAGCGCCGCGCACTTTGTCAATCCTGTGCCCTGATAAAGTGTTTTAAATTCCAAATGCATTCAACGTTAAATGCGAAAAAGGTGAAATTTTCAGCCAGCTTTTGGCCAAAAAGAGGAAAAAAGTTGCCCGCTTTACGCCCTTTTTTTTTGCTGCTCAGCTTTTCAGGTTAAATTCCCATGCGTTGCGTTTAAATTACACGAATTTTTTTTTTGTTGGCCCGCTCACTTTTCGTAGTTGCTACTAAATGGACGGATTATGAGTGTTGTTAGTGGTCGCTTAACTCTGTTGGTCCTCCACATTTTTTTTTGTCTACTTGTTTTTGTGAGTTTCGAATGAGCCACAGCTCATTTTGGCCGGCTTTTGGGTGGATCTCTGGGGAGATGATTAATTTTGGTTTCAAACCGCTTGCAATTCATTTTAGCTTCAATTTTGATTTATGCTAGGACTGTTCAAATGATTAGTAGTCGAATTTTAAAACTGTATATACGTCATTTCTTTTTTTTTGGAATCTTTGAGACCTTTCTCTATAGTTATAATAGTTGATGTTTATTGCCTCTTTTTTTTAATTATTTAGATTATTGTTTCAGATTGTCTTAGTTTTAGTTAAGATTCTTTTTAAAGTGGAAAACATTAAAACGCGGTTTGGCGTATTTTATATTGAATGTTTGTTGTTTTATTTGTTAAAACAATAGTAAACTATGAGTTTTTTTTTTTTGCAACTCGCACATCTAAGTTGCTTTTTAATAGCTCGATACTTTTCGTTACTAAACTTTGCTTGGAACGTCACTACACATCTACTTTAAGCACATGCCAACAACACAGTCCGACGTTAACGACATTTCCTAGGATTAGGCATCATTTCACAAAATTTTTAAATTTAAAGCAGATAAAATTAATGCGGTCCGTTAATATCCTTGTCATTGCTTTCGATTCATTTAAACGAAATTTTCTTTTCTATTTCGGTTTAGTTTGAATGACTTTATAGATTTTATTTGTTTTCTTTATATTTTTTTTGTTTTGCTGTTTTTTGTTTCTTTTCTTTTATTGAACTCTGTTTGAATTTTCATCTTCCGCTTCAACGAGCGCAACATAAAAACGATAAAGACCAAAAAATTTCTTAAACTTTATGACCGAATTTTGGCCTAGACATGGACGACACGATGAACTCACCGTTCCATGACCGCCAGCAGCTAACTTACTTCGCTTCTTAAATCAAATGTTTTGGCTTCTGTTTAGCATCGATGCGCGTTCGCAGGAGAGAGGGAGTGGAGTAGAGTAAAACATAAGAAACAGAACAATAAAATTGTTTAAAAACATTTCTCCCAATTGTTTCTCAATTTGGGGCACGCTCTGCCTATCGCAATTCTCCTCCTCCACCGAGACTAAGTTCCAAAAGTTACTCAAATTTTATGACTGTGAAATTTTACCATTGTTGGTAATTGATTTTTATGTTAAATCGTAAAATGTGTGCGGTAGGAGGGAAGCATGAATTTTAGATAAATCCAACTCCACGAAGAGGCGGCGGTGTCGGTGTCGGTAACAACAACGTGTTGCAATCGCCCGGGCATATGCGTAATTGTTTTTCTCTTCTTTTTTTTTTTGGCGTTGTCTGCCCTTTGTTTTTTGCTCCTGTGAAAGTTGGTAAATTTTTATTAAGCGCCAACATTTTACATTCAATTGTGTATCACGTTGAGTTTTTTTTTGCAATTGTTTTTTTTTTTCCAAATGAATTAAATTGAACTTTTTATGCAGCAAAGTTTGGTTTTTATGGTACGACCTCAAGGCGCCAAAAATGTTTTTATTTTATTTGTTGTTGTGTTTGCATTTTGGATTAAACCAGTTGAAGGTCCAGTTTAGCAGTCTATATAGATATAAATCTATATGTATCGCAATGTCAACTTTAAACTTTCACTCTCATCTCAGATTCTCGTTCATAGGTCACGTAATTCGCTCAATAGCCGCGTCTTCCGTTGCCTACTTACGGAAGGGGAGTGGAAATACAGCGGCAAACGACAGCCAGCTGACTTCGTTGTTAACACAAATCTTTCCGCTTGTTGTGTCTTGGTTTCCGTGCAACTTTTGCACGTCTCTCCAGACTTTAAGCAGCTCGCCGTCATTGAGACTGTCTCTAATATTTATATATATATTTAGAAATTGTATCTATAAGCACTTCTGGTCTCCAGAAGAAGTTTTCTTACCCTGTAAACGAATGATATTTAAAAGACTTTGGTATAGAATAAAATATAAACGACAGAAATAACTTTTGTTTAGATATCAGAGATCGAGATTTCACAAATAATTTATTAAGCTTAGTTTTTCTGGGCTAAGGCAACCCTTTCTTTCTTTGAAAGTTTGACAACTAATCTCTCCTTTTAATCATTACACAAAAATATAAATAAATTGTTTTTGATAAAATAATAATTACAAAATTTCTTCGAAAAGACTATAGCCAGGTTTAGCTCTCACTTCATTCTGCGAACTGAACTTTGAAAGATTTAAATTTTACCCACAGGATTTCTGAATAGTTCATTATTTCTTAACGCAATTGCAATAGCTCTAAATATTTTTTGTATAATATATATAAGTGCTTACTAAAGGGTAACCTGAAGTCGGTACTCCTAGTTAGTTGAATTTTTTCTTGAAAAACTCGCCGACGTCATTGGCAAAATTGAATAAAACCGTTGACGTTTTTAGCACCAGCTAGAGTGTTGGGCATCACAAGAGGATGATGGCTGCTGGCGAATGAAATTGTAATTGATATTGAAACCAGTCAAAGGCATTCAATATTAATGTGGATACCAATTAATGGAGATGTGGGGTCTGTACGGACTGTTGGATTGAAAATGTTACACCTATCAGTTCTTTTTTGTGCATTTTTTTTATTGCTGCTTCAATCGAAACCGGCAACGGGTTGTTGGTTGGTTGGTAATTTAAATTCTTGTTAATCGTAAATGAACCGCATGGGTTGCCGTCATGAATGCTGTTGCATCAAAAGTCCATCCGCTCCATCCTTCTGATCTATCTGACACTTGTATTGTCACACATGTGACAATGTGCGGGGAGATAGATAGAAGGGGGGAGCATGGACATGGGCATAGGCATGGAATTGGGATTGGGTTTCGGTCACGTTCTAAACCGCAATTAGTTGTTGCGTGCAGAGTGGTTGGAGAAATGTTGGGGCGTTGGGACGCTTGGATGGATGGAGGGTTGGCTTGGTTATTTACAAACGGCGGAGAGACAAAATCAATGCCTCGGCTAATGCAATCAATGTTAATGACATTATGTTGACAAATGTTTGCCATTATTGATGAAAGCACGCGCTGGCCCGGCATGACTGAGAAATTGGTTGGGGTCACTGAAAATAGGTCTCCCTCTCTCTCTCTCTCTCTATTTGTGTGCACATGTGTGTGAATGTGTGAGTTGTTTGCATTTGTGTGTGCCTATCCTGATCACATTCAATGAGCAACCATTTAACTTTTAGCATGATTTGTAAATTTAGTCTGAAAGTGTCGAAAATTGGCTGTTTCTTTGTTACATTTTGGGCAATTCTGTTTGAAAGAAAAGTTTTTTAATTTCTAAACTTAAACAATTCTTATAAAGTGATTTTTAGTTAGATTTGAACAGGTTATATATCTTTACTAATTTAATAATAAACAAATTGTTTAAATACGATAGCATAAAGCTCCATGATCACGCGGTCGGAAGTTACATATATTTCTCATCTTGACATAGGAAATTCTTCACCAAATCAAAATTAGTTTTGTAGCGGATGAGAACAAACCAAAAATTTATCCATTTTCACATATTAAGCAAATTTCTTCGGGTTTGTGGAACGTTGCTGTTCATAAACAGAGAACTCAAGTTTGAGAAAGTCAATCTGTATTACCACATCCTGACACATCCTGATTGAATAACATAGAAAGATTGCATACTAGACACACAGTGCCTTAAAGTTTTGCCAACTAAACTGATTTGGGGGGATTGGCAATGGCAGCGGCGACAGCCGTAAGATTCCCGACAAAAGCATCACTTGTTATTAGTTGGAAGAGCCGTCAAATGCAGAGCTGGGCACAGAAGCAACAACTGGGTAAAGAAACTCTAGGAAAAACAACAACTTCCACGTTGCCAACTAGTTTCGTCAATGGACATTTGACTTCCGTTGCAACGACGGACGATGTTTGCACCCTTTTCTACAACACATGATGCTGTGTGCGTGTGCGCGTGTATCTGTGTGTGTGTGTGTGTATCTTGAGAATCAACTCAACGGGGCAACGCGCGTTGTCATGCAATTTGGACAGTTTGCTGTCTGCTCTAGTCTGTTGCTGCAACGCGTGCTTTTGGTGTTGCTGCTGTTGCTGTTGGTGGAGCTTGACAATCACCTCCTTTTTTGGCCAACTGTCAGCAGGCGTAACACGCATATGTAAGATCGTCTGTGTGTGTGTGTGTGTGAGTGTGGCTCTTGCCTTTCTTTGGTGCTGTGTAAAGTGTACTTTATGTTTGGCATTTAAGCGCTACAATTTCCGCTCAAGTTAGTAGAGTGACTGCTTCCGCTATATGCAACTGCCTCACTGCATGGCACACAATTTAGGCATTAACACGCCAAGCCATTGCCCAGACTTATACATTGTATATATGTATTTATATACATTTAATCGAAAATGAAATCTTTATTGAGTTTTTTTCCAACCATGCACACAACCAGGACAGCGTCATGACAAAAACTGTGCTCTAGCTTGGGATACATATTTACGAGAGTCTCAGTCTAAAATACTTGTAGGAAAATTTTTTAAACAATTTTTTTTTATGAGCTTTCTCTGGTGGTGGCCTCAAATTTATAAATTATACATTTTTCCTATTTATTAATTAAATCATAATTATTTGGCCTACTAATACTCTTTTGTCTTTTTGATTGTTTTTATTCATATTTGGCCCTCGCTTAGTACTTATACGTTTGAAAATTTGTTCTTTGAATTAAAAGTTATTTAAATTGTTAGCCTTATGCGTTTTTCTTGGCATATATGTATAGCCCGACAAACATGTCTTTTCTTGTTAGCTTACTCAAGCAATTTCAAAATATACATAACTTGTTGCATATTAAAAATTTTGTATTATGCCAGAGAAGAAATGATCATTGCAACTATAACAAAAAGCTAAAAAATGCATTAAGACCAAGATTAATTAATTAAAACACTTGCGAAATTTAATTTTATTTGGTTCAATGGTGACCAACATTTTTTCATCTTCATATTATGTTCCTTTATTTTTAGGATCGTCAAAATGCTCAATCATCGTGCGCTGGTCTCTTCATAGCTGCTCATTTGGGATTCGACTATCCTGGCGTTTGGATTCATGTCGATATGGCCACACCGGTGCATTGTGTAAGTGATTGCTGATTGCTGTTTCCTGTAGGTTATATATATTTGTTTCTTATCTTTTTATTGTTTGTTTTGATAGGGTGAACGTGCCACTGGCTATGGTGTGGCCTTGTTGCTAACACTTTTTGGCAATCATACGAACTCAACGCTGCTGCAATCGATTGCCCCTACTTTAGAGGAGCCACCATCGAAGCGTCTTTGCCGCGATTAAGAAATGATCAAATTTCAGGTCAAGCCGTATTCTCTTGCGCATTTCAATCAACTCTCAAGATACACAGACTTATGCCAATTTTATTAGCCGACAGGCCCTAAAAAACATTGAATCAGTGGAATAAGTGAAAAGACTTTAATGAGCCTTTGTTATATCAATAAATTGCTTGAGCAAATTAATTCAAAATTCTGTTTCACGTTGAATAAAGTGCAGAAACAAAAAGGGTTGGTGGCAGGAGGCTGGAGGCAAACGACTAACACACATAAGTACAGACGTTATTTACTCATCCCTTGGCTGTTAAATTAAAGGACTATCCTGTTGCTGACTTCTCACAATTAAGTGGATTCATCGTCATCATCATCATCATCATCACAGGCAGTGCAATTGTGTTGCCAGCAACAATACTCACCGACAATACAAATTAAATTGCAACATCATTGTGCCACGTCGTCACCGTTGCCGTCTTTGTTGCCTACTTTTGTGGGCGTGCATGTGTATGGGTATGTGCCTGTGTATGTATGTGCTGTCGGCACTCGGGTGTTTGTCAGCTGTCAGTGCCAGAGTGTGAGGCGTGGCAAGGCCCACACCCTTTTTGCTAATACCATGGCACCTACTTGTGCACTTTCATTTCCCTCTCACACTTTTGCCGTTTTTTCTCTTCTTTTTCCTTTCCTTCTGCTTTTTTTTTACCCTCGTTTTCTTCTTTCAATTTGCGTTACCTTCGTTTTTTGTTTTTTTTGCTTTTGGGGCTGCGCACTCTTGCGCTTTTATTGTTTAATTAGCTTGAAATGCGTTTATTTTCATTTGTAAGCGCTGTAAACAACAGCGTCAGGTGAGACTATAAGAGTGAGCAGGTGATTTGTTAAACCTCGAAATGTAGCGCAAGTAATTGTCCAATTGCATTAGATGGTATAAAGGCATGCTGTGTGAGTGGGTCGGTCTGTCTGCATTGCTTAAGCCAACAATTGGAAATTGTATTAAATTCTCAAGCAATTGCTGCATTTGGCAGACGTAGTTAAGTCATTGGACCTTTGGGTGCACATTTGTTAATATCCATTTACGCGTTTTCAATTGATAATTACAATAATGAGAATGTTTTCCTTTTGTTTGTTATTTTAGTGCTTGAAAGCGTTAAAATATGATTATGTTTTACGTACAAAATTGATTACAGCTTTCGAGGTTTAGGTGGATACTTGAGATGTAGACTCTTAAATATTATTAGATGAAGCTAAAGTTAAGCCTTAATGGTTATTCTTAATGTTATTATAAGCTTTTATTTTGACATGGTGTTTGCTCATTTCTCTAGTTCCTTTTTTGTAAACTTATTATTATTATGTTAATTTAGTCTACAGTCGAATTTAATTAAATTTAAATTTAGAATTTTTTTTGATTGTTGCATTTAAATTGATTTGCTTCCACATCAATCAGTCGGCTACAATTGACCTCGTTCGCATTGAAGTTTTAAGCCTAAATGGCTTAACCGAAGCAAAGCTCTTAAGTCAAGTGGCCAGTGGGCCATAAATATCTTCACACTGCGCCTTGTATACACCAGCAGCCTTTGACTTTTGTCGCATTGGCGCTTAGCCCCAGCGGGCCAAGTTGTATAGCTTTAGTCTTGCACACAACTCAATTTGAAGTCAACTGGCCTGGTCGGCTGGCCGGCTTGTGGGACGGCCGCTTGGCCGGCCACATTGCGTGTCCAGGGTAAAGAGTAGCAATAGGCGAAAACAAAAGCAACAACGAAAAAAGAAAACCTAAAACAAAAACAAAGACAAGAGCAAGGATAACAGCAACAGCAAGAGAAATATTAGAATTTGTTGCTGTGCCATGCGTTGGGAGTCGACGGCAAGCAGCTTTTGTGGGCATTCTCATTGTTTTCCTGGACATCCGCATCCTTGTTGGTGTTGGTTAGCAAACCCCCAGAACAGCAGCATTTAAGCTTCACAAGTTTCGAACAAATCCCGCCCAGATACATAATTCTTTTTCGCACCTCAAGTGACAGAGATCTGGCTTAGTAGTTGAATTTTTTGTGCAACTTCTTAAATTATGCAAAAATTCCAAAGATTTCCCTATTCAACCTATCTCCCATTATCCCCCTTTCCTACGCATCAACCAGTTGGGAATATGAAAAATAGATAATAATTTTAACGCAACACAAAAGAAAGGAAACAACAGAAGCCAAGAAGAAAAAAGAAAAAGAACAACAACGAAATTGTCAATTTATAAAGTGAAAGTTTTTGTCAGCTAATGGATGCCAAAAGTTTAATAAATAATAAATTAACTGAATTATGTAGCGGGCGAAAAAAAACCGTAGCATAACTTAAGGCGCACTCTCAACGGAGCAATAGCTGTCATAAAAACGAAGAAAAAAAAACCGAAAATAGAAGAACCAAACTGGAAAAAAACCGTTGGCAACAACAGTAACAAGATGAGCCATAGGTTTAAGGCCTATGTGGACTCTTCCTTTGTCTCAAAACCGCAAAGCGATTGGGGCAGGGGGACGGAGGGTAGACATGGCCTAAGGCCGGGTGACTGCAGGCCACAGGGCAATAGCTTAAAATTAGCTATAAGCAAAATTACTATAAAATGGTTTAAATGAGTGTAAAAGCAAAATGTAATAAGCCCAAAAAGCAGGCAAAATTATCAAAAATAAAAACAACAAAATTATGGTAACATTGTATCATCGAAGTGCATATACTCTTACGCTATAGCAGATGTTCTTATTTAAAACCCTACAAAATAAATAGATAATAGACTAATTTACTAAACAGTAAACAATTTAAGACATATAATTACAAAAAAAAAAATATGAAATAGGACGACGCCAGTGAGTTTTTTTCTTAGAATGAGCAGCGTTGCCATACTGGTTGCATTAGAGAAAGCAGTGATGACAGGGCTACATACACAACTGATACTTTATATTTAGATGATAGTTTTGGGCGAATATACATACATGCAACATTTTTAATCATTTTTAATTTTAAATTATCACATAGAAGGTATAAGCATTTTTGATATTACAGTTCTTGAGAAAAAAAATTTAGCTATATTCGAAAAGAAAATTGGCTTTTAATAAATGGCATAAAACACAATTGGACCTAGCCCGTTAATGTTGTTTTAAAATATATACACACATACTTAAAAAATATATTTGAACAAACTCTGAATGGAAGTTAGCAAACCCAAGAATAAGGTATGAAAAAGGGACAGCTTCTGTTCTCTAGGGTCCGAAACAAAAAAGCCAAAATAAAACAAAAGACATCGTGGGTGGCCGCGCATCCCGTAGGGCGTTCTGTTAAATGAAGAATAAGGCAACAGCAGATACAAAGTCTCTCTTCTTCTTTCTTACCCTGTGTCTATGTACATTTGGGTGTGTTTGTGTGTGTGTGTGTGTGTGTGTGTGTGTGTGTACGAATCTGTGTCTGATGGCAAACATATTTTATGAGCCGCTGTTGTTGTTGTTGCCACTGATAATAAAACTTTGCCGCTGGTAGGGAAAACACCCGCTGGGACCATAATCGAGACTTTTTGCATTTGATCAGGCAGCGTACGTGAATGTGTGTGTGTGTGTGCAAAACGCAGCTTGAGTTCTATCTTGTTGTCCATATGGGTAAATATATTTTGAAATGTTTCTACATATATGAAAACTTTTTAATTCGATACAAACAGCGTTGCACTTCTGTTTACACTTTTTTTAATAACATTTTAAAATGCAAATTAAAAAAAACTATAGATTTTTTAGCTACTAAAACGCTGTAATTCCAATTTAAATTATTCAAAAAATCGTATGTAATCTAAATTTAAGCCTTCCATTAAATATCCAAACAGTATACAAGGATACAGTCGAATAAAATAATCTTTAAGCTTGAATATTTGTTAATTTTTCTTTTCAATTTTATTTATTTATTTTTTAATAAAGATTAAAATTTCAAATGGCATACGATAATTTAACTCTTTAGAAAAATAAAATCAAATTGAAAGACAAACTCAAAGTACTCGAGTGAGTTGCACTTCTGATCTGTATAAAAAGAATACATATTAAATGTCCTTTACATCAGCTCATGTTGCGTTGTCTTAGGTCTTGGTGGAATTTCCTTCTGTACCAAAGAAAATTGAAAATGCGAAAAGTGCAGATGCAGTTGGCCAACCCGCTGGGTGAGTTCCAAGGAAAAGTTCTCCAGTGTCCTCATTGCTCATTAAACATTTTAAAATCTATGTTCTTTTTTCATTCTGTTCAAATAATAGCTAACAAGCCACAAAAAGCCTGAAGACCAAATATGCATTATTATCTTTGAATTTTGTAGTTTTTTGTTCGGTTAGTTGATCGCATAATGGCATCAACTTATGTTACAGCTCAATATACGAAGCAGAGGCAAAGGGAAAAGCTCTAAGGCTGCGGCAAACAAAGAAGGACATCCAAAAGGATTGACATGGACATATTCAAATTGCTTTCGGGTGGGTAATAAAATGCTTGTAATCAATGGATGGTTCTGCCTTGGATGTTGTATGGTGAATTGGTGGAAACTTTTCACAAACTTGGACATGTCGGAATAGACGACACAAAAAAAAACCCCCAAAGAAAGAACAGGCAAAATAAAAAAGAGAAGCAAAAATATATATGTGCCACTTGGATATGCATGAGCAGTAGCTTATGCACAGCAGAGTCCTGCAGTTGAGAGCAGAAGACGCACGGCTAGTACACAAAGTAACTAAGCAAAACAGTCGCTGCTACTAACTTAAGGCTAATTTAAGTGACTGAATCTCTCTTTTCCTCCACTTCTATACGTGTGCCTGTCACTGTGTCTGCGTAAGTGCTGAGTGCGTGTCTCCCTGGAATCCTTTGGCCCAACTCCCTCTGTCTCTCGCTCTTTTTCTCTCTGTTACCTGTCCCATACACTGGAGCTACTGCAACTCGACATCATCAATGAAAATGCTCGTAAATTATGCAAGCCTAAGAAAATAAGCTGCACTCAAGTGCGCTGCTTGAAGCTAACGCCATCAACCTAACCATCAGAGCTTCGCTAAGATTTTTTCAAGTTGTTGCCACTACACTCTGAAGTATTTGAACACTGGCTTTGTGGAATTTAAATAAGAATCACAACTAAATAACACAGAAAATAGGAAAATTGTGCTTTGCAATAATTTATACTTTGGTGTATTGATCGGAATTTCATTGATTTTTATAAAATTTTGCCTAATGTCTCGACTGTTTAGCATGGAATCTTGCCTTAAGCACACACTTTAAATCTTTCAAAGTCATGAAAAGTTTGCCCAAAAGCGACGTCAACACTTTTTGGAACTCAACAAGCTTTGACGATGACACAGAAAAAAATACGAGTTAAAAACATATTAAAAATCTTGTGGCATATGTCAAGAGAAATTTATTACACCATAAACTGAAATACATTGGCAACTTTATTAATTACATACGCTGATGCAGTTTTATGGCAATTTAATAAACACAGACAGCCGACCTAGATGCCAATTTAAAGTGGAACTAGGGTAGGATATGTAAAATTTGATACATACAATACAAAATCACCTTCGAAAGGTTTTTGCCCCACACCGAAACAACGTCACGTCATTAAAATATAATTAAAGTTAATTTTATTTTATTTCTAAAATTCAGTTTAAGCAGAAATGGAAGTTAGAAGTTAGCTATTTTCGTTTAGTAGATAATAAATAATAAATTATAGAAAAACTTTAAATTAAAGTTGAAATTAAGAAGTCTTAAAATTATGTTTTGCACACACGGCAAAGAAATGAAAGCGTTGTAAAAGTAAAAACAAAAACTTTTCTAGCCGCAAACTTGAGACACAACTCGAAAATCACACAAGACCTTTACAGTCGTTGTGCCACAGTCACACGCAGACAGACAGACACACACACACACACACTGACATACATGTAAAGTAGGCGTTACATGGTCGAAAAACTTGGCTCACGTACAACTTTGGCCTATGGAGTTTCGTGGCGCTTACCTTGGCCGTAAACTTGTCCCGGCGAGTTGTTGGCAATTAGTGAACCTTTCACAACGTCGCTCTCCCTTTCCTTGACTGTGTGTGTGTGTGTGGGAGTGTATGAGTGTGGGCGTGTGGACCTGGTCGTTTAATTCATTTTCACCAGCAGAACCGGGTCTCGACGGCCTGACATTGTCGCTTTTGCACACAATTTCTCATTCAGAAGTTTTTGTGCGCCGCTCGCGCGTACAAGTTTGTAATTCTTAGCCTGTTAACAAAGTTCATAAATACTTGCGAAAGTTAAGTTGGTTTGTCCTGCAACACAGAGAGCGCCACAGCAACAGCAACAGCAAGAAAATACAGGCAGAGGCTATGCACATTTACAACATCCTTAAGAATTGTAGATCCTTTTATGCCTTCTGTTTACTTCTGTTCTGTTTTGTTCTGATTGTAAGTGCTGTTGTATCTTGATATCTGTAAATTTATTTGCTGTTTATTATTAACTGATTGACAAGTCGACAAGGCAATCAATATGCTACGTCTTTGCTAAAAATTCCTGGCAATAAAATTTCATTGACCATTTGCAATTCTCTTTATGGCCAACTAACTGCGCTTAAAACTACCAATTTTAATGGCTTTCGACCATTTTGTAAGTGCCCAGCTATTAAATAGAATCAAGCATATTGAAAAGGGATATATTATCCGTTCAGTGCCCGCAGAGCACAATTCCTCTCTTTTGGCAACAGCAACAACAATGTGCAATGTGAAATTTGTTGCACACTCGCCACCAACCACTTGCCACACTCCTCCACATTCTCCTCAAAAACCATCAGTATTAATAGAAGCTGCTCTGGCATCGGCGAATCCAATTCGTTTTGTTACATATGATTGTTGCTCAGTTGCTGCTTCCCTGATTCTTCTCCATTCTTCTTCTTCTTCTTCTTCTGGCAAGCATTTGAAATTTTAATTATAAAATATAGTTGGTAAAACGTTTCTGTGTGCAACGTTCGACCTGGTCTGATGTTTCCCATCTCATTCTATGGAATGTTTGCCATCAAAGGGCATAGCCAATAGTGGTACAGTTGCTATTTGACAAATGTCTAAAGAGCACATTCCATGAGTTCATCAGAACTAAATTAGAAAAGCCAACAACATTATTCTAACTACGAGTTAAGCATTGTTTCAACTTATCAATGAAAAGTTTTTCTCTTTGATAAAAGCGAAACAAGCAAACTGGAATTTATCGTATATATGTATAAATTCGATAAATATTTTGCATTTAAACAAATCAATTAACTAAAAGATGTAAGTAAAATTTCCAACTTCTGATGAACCAACTTTTTAGGCATAAATTATTTTTATTTATAATCTAAGAAACGAATTTTATGTATAGTAAATATTTTAACAGCTTCTACACATTGTCTAACAAACATTATATTGATGGTTTGTTATAGTCAAACCCTACTGTAAAAATGCCACTATTTGCAATCATGTTACACACTGTCCATGGCATGACAGAGGGCAGCTGGGTTTGAGCTTGAGGCATTCCATCGATGGTTCGTTATCTGGCATTTGGAATGATGCTAGATCAATGTGGCCCAGGTGAGAGAAGAGTGGTATATAGAGAGGCGAGGGGCCTTTGCAGTACTTCAAAAAGTAATTGTTTGCGATTTGGAGAGTGTGGCGTATGTCAGCAGCAGCAGCAGCAGCAGCAGTATTACTACTACCAGCAGCAATGGCAGGATGATTATTAAGGGTATGGAAGGAGAGGAGGAGAAAGAGAAACTGAAAGCAGGAGTGCTAGTGCATTCAGCCAGGCTGGCGAGACTCTTGAGACATTTGAGTGGCAGTTCGGTACGTTGACAGCAATGAGTTCCAGTTAAAGCTGGCCTGGACCTGGGCTGCCTTGGGCAGCAGCAGAAGCTTTGGATTTGGCTTTAGCTTTGGCTTCGGCTTTTGGGGTCCAGCGACAAACGAGTTTATTTGCAGTCGAAATATGTCCCCAGACAGCAACAATAGCAATTAGTTCATTGTCAATAGTTTGCTTGTTGAAAATTTCAACTCTAGTAAGGATAAATGGCTTATGGGTAAGGGCAGCAAGGACAATCGGTGGAGGCAAATTTAACTAAATTGTAATCGGAATATGCGCATGCAAATGGCATTAGCTAGAAATGCAAATTACTTTATGTCAGTGCAGTTGAAAGGGCAAACGACGAAGGATAGCCAACGATGAGGACGACATGAATGACAAAGGATATTTTGCCTCCCGGCATAGTTGCAGTCAAATTGCAAGCGATTAAGAGAAGTAAGCTAATTAATTTTGCATTGTGTACGAGCAGTCTAAGTGATGGCATTGGTTTGCCTGCCTCTGTAATTGCCACACACACACACATGCATCCACACACAGACATCAATACACACACACCTATGTACATACGCTAGAGCAACTCTTTGTGTGAGCCCCGATAAAAGGTCGCCACGTCGTCTGTTTACTTTTCATTAATTGAGTTGGTAAAAGTCACTCATAATTTTCGAGAATGCCACCACGGCTGATCCTACTGCTGCTCCAACAGCTCGTTAAACAATAAGTAGCGCACAAGGCCAACCCAGAGGAGAGCAGACCATTTAAGGCACGGGTAACCATGGCGTCATATCGTTTCGT
Organism: Drosophila nebulosa; assembly: GCA_024703675.1. Lineage (NCBI taxonomy): Eukaryota > Metazoa > Arthropoda > Insecta > Diptera > Drosophilidae > Drosophila > Drosophila nebulosa. The sequence continues at coordinate 9,966,491 of JANFPS010000004.1, read as the reverse complement.
TAATGATGTCGTTTCGCATCTTACGCCAACAACAATTCTCTTAAGTTAACATTATCACCGACATTTGCCATTATGGCCTGAAAATGCATTATCCCCGTGCATAAGGGGCAAACTTTATTGCTTCAATTGAAAATTTTCAGGTGAGAGAACATTGTGTATTTCAGCAATTGTTCTCTAACGAAATATTTATAATTAGGACTAACCAAAACTGGCAGACTGAAACACAGTTCTATAGAAACCGTTTGGATTACCAATTAGTAATTTGTGCCAAACAATAAGAATATTCATTTTCACTTGAGCTCTGAAGGCTATGGGTAAGGAATAACTTCAAAATCTCCTAGCAAGTGCAAATTGAATGAAGTAAAATTTTGCAAAACTAACAATTCATAGGAGAAATGATAATTTATTTGTGCTTATTAACTACATAAATAATCATCCTCCAGACACGAATATAAAAATATTATATAATTTTTAGATATACTCTAAGGTAATTGTAGAGATTTCAGTTGTATCGCCTCAAAGAAAGGCCGCCTATAATTCTTATAAACTAGAATGTTGTTGAAACTGAATTTTAAAATATATACTTATCGAGATATACAAACAAATTTTTAATACACATAAACATATCATAAGGCATAAATAGTATTTTTAAAAGGGTTTAGTGTAATGTTTAACCGCTCTTTTTTCCAGGACAACTGTCTGGTTTATATTCATTTGCCATTCAATATTGTTGCATTTTTTGAAATCATTTGAGGGTTTTTTTTTCTGTTGGTAGTTTGCATACTTTATTCCTTGGCTCAATTTGTCTTTGTTGCACATCTAGCGAATTTCTGCCTCATTACATTTCCAAGAACTTTATCATATTCTTTTCTTCAATTGGCATTTTTTGATGCTGTTTTTCCTTTTGTTTTTGCTATTAAATTGGCAAAACAAGGGTAAAAACAACAAATAATTCAAATGTTCTCTACCACATTTGGAGGAGCAAGACGACAAATTGAGCGAATGGATGACAATTTCGATTTGTGTTGTAAAAACTGCAGTAAAATGCAAAAGCAAAGATATAAAAAAATATATACATATATGTATATACAAACATACATGCATACATATACATACACAACAATATAGTGAAATAGAAAATTGCAAAAGCAGTGTGTGGCTAACTAAAAAAAACTAAATTTTCAGGATAATTTCTATGGTGCCGAAGTATCGTTACTCTTTAAACTTAACTGAAAATCAGAATAAATTTTTTTTTTTTGACATTTGGATATTTAATAATAACTGGAACATTGTGAAAAAACGCCATTTAAAGGAAAAGTAATATAAGAAAGATAACATTAAGTGTCCGCTTCTGTTTTTTCTTTTTCCTTGAATTTTGTAAGTAAAACAACTAGTTAAGTGTCATACATTAATGTTTGAATATGTTAAAATTTATTTTATAAAAAAGCAAATACAAATGATAAATAAGCCAAAGAGCCAATGGGAATTAGATGGAATTTGATATCTTGGCTTTCTGTAGAATCATCTGAAAAATAGTAGCAAAATGTTATTGTTAATAAAATTTGTAGCAGTATTTTTAAATTAGCTGATAAATGTTTATTATGAATCAATTACTTAACAATGAGATCTGAAATTTCGTTTTAGATGTCTTATGTTTTTGTGTTCTTGTTTGTGTTACCAACTTGACGGGAATATCATATACGAATTCAATGGACAAGGGTATATAAATGGGGGACACCTAAAGGCCACAGGGTGTTTTGGTAAACCACGGAGAGTGGGGCGGTGGGCGGCGCGATGCTATTCTCGCATGTGCATAAACATTCGCTTGTTATATGTTTAACTTTTTCCCGTATAGCAGCAAAACATTTTTATAGAGTTTTGTTTTCATTTTATTTGCCATGTTTGTTTATTTTTATTTGCTTGCTCGAACGGTTGGTTGTCCCAGCTTCACTGTCGGGTTTTCCACTATCTTTAGCTATTTTTCTTATATTTTGTAAATTTTTTTTTATTTATTTTGTTTGCTCCTTGGACGTCGCCCGTTGTCTTTGCCATGTTTGGGTGCCCTTTTTTCGGCTTTTTTTTTTCTATTTTGTTTTTTCATCACATTGGGCAAATGAAAAATAAGCTTTCAAAACATTTTGTGCCATTTAAAGAACAACATTTTGTTGCTGTCTCTTGTTGTTTTCCTTCTATTACAAGTTGGTCTCCAAAATTGCTGGACATTCTTGTTGCCATTTCTTGTGTGTCCAATTTGATTTCTATACGCCGTTTGTTTTTCTCTATTATACCCAGTATTGGAAAGGTATATAAAGTAGTACGAAAAGTTTTTTTTTACCCAGTTTTTGAAATACGGATGTCATCGAATGATCTTTGAAAATACAGATTTTACGCCTCATTTGACCTCCGCTGATGCCGCTGCTTTTATACCTCTGAGCAGCATATTTTGCAATCCCGAAAACTAAAACTTATGTATGTATATGCAGTAGTCGGTAAATCACTCACCTGTTTTTCAATCGATTGATGATTTGCTCTCAAATATTTATTTTCACTTCGAACTTGTGCGCTTACATAGGTTTTGCTGAAGTTTGACAAGATCTGAAAAAAAACTTCCAAAATTAGTATGAGAAAACATATTTATAAAGTAATGGATTGATATGGCTTACTTTTTACTTCAATACATAGTTTTATTTGGATTCCACGAAGACCTATGTTACAAACTTGTGAAATTAAAAATTATTCAGTTAAAGAATACAAATTTCTGAAAAAAAAATTACTTTCAATTTAACACTGATCGACCGATCGAGGCGACGCTTCAGCAGCAACTAATTTGACTTTTACCAGCGCTGCTGCTTAATCCCCTCAGAAGCAGCGAGCAGCTACGCCGACGCTCTCCCACTCACAATACTCTTCTGCTCTTCTGGGTGAGTCCGCTCGCGTCCGTGAGCGAGAGCGCCAGCGTAACTGCAGCGTTGCAGCGAGCAGATATATTGGCGCTCTCCCACTAACTTACTCTATTGCTCGCGTCCACTCAGCATGTGTTAGCTCACTGGAATACTGTTTCTGCTCTACATTTTGGTGCTCTGCTTTATTTCCAGAAAACAAATTATTCCTGTAAACTAGTGTTATCCGTGTCAAATTATTTATTTCGAAATTTGAATTCATTTACTTTTATTCATACTTGGTGTAGGGTAGCTTAAAGTCGGTCCTTGATATTACGATTCAAAATTACGTTTTGTGGTTTTGGGTCATAGATGAAATGAGTTTTTGTTTCCAGTTGATGTGTTTAATGGTGTTTGGTTTTACAACTTTCTAATTTTCCTTTAGTTTTCTTTCGTTTTTTTGTGTGATGGTGTTTCCTTTTCATTGGTTTCGGCCTGCATATTTATGCTAATTTTTTATTGTATGTGTCACGAAACAGAGAAGGGTTCCCTTAATGATGAGAAAGCAAGAATCACCTTAAAAGGGAGAGACAAAAAAGGGAATTGAGAATGTCGACACATTGTACAAACAAAAACGAAGGAACAAATCTCACTTGGTTGCAGCTGCTTTTAGTGTAATTAAAAATGCAGTCTACAAATCTTGCAACACACTCTCTGCCTCTTACTCGTTGACTGGTTATTTTCATTTGCTTTCTTCTATGGATGCTTCTTTTACTGGGTCGGCTCCGTTGTGGTTTGTTGCCACGCGGTGCTTTCGGTTGCCCTTTTCTTTCATTATTTTTTTCTTTCTTTCGTTTTGTGGCATTTGCTTCTGCTTTTAAAGCGCTTTAAGACAAAGTGAAAATGATTTAATTTGCCGCATTTCGCAATTAAAGGCCAGTCCTTGAAATGAGCTGAGGAAAACACTAATTGCATTTTTTCACGCCATTTTTAGCCATGTCTAAAAGGGAGAGAGTGATTGTATCTAAGTGTGTGTGTGTGTGTGTGGAAGATGGTACAGGCAGAAACTTAATTAAACGCCAGTGCCAACTGCCTACGGTGCTGGTGGTGAAAGAAAGGCTAACCAGAATCGGAGCTAGAACCAGAATCAGCATCGGAATCACAGCCAGAGTCAGTGTTGTAGACAGCATTAGAAACAGCGACAGAATGAGAACTGGCCACAGAATCTTTAATAAAGCGTTTGCTGAAGCCAACTTGGCCGCAGGTAATGAAAATCCTGATGACAATTTTTAGTTGTTGCAATGAAAACATTTCAATTGCGGCTGCCCGGCGACGACGTTGCGGAAGTTAACGTTGCGCCTGATTGCCAGTTCCAAGACCTCCGACCCCCCTAACCCCTTTTCATCAGGACGCGTTTGCATTGGTTGGTGTTGTTGTTGTTGTTGTTGTTGTTGCTGCAGCTACAAACAAAGCGGATAAAGTCAATTCAAGTAAATGCTTTTCTACTTTGCTTTCATTTCCCTCCATATTCTTCCATTTAGGATTCTTGCCCTTTTTTCCGCTTCTTTATTCTGCCAGCAATTGCAATTGTCATTACTATTGTTGTTGTTGTAGAATTTCTTCTTTGTTGTTGTAATTGCAGCACTTTCCATTTTGCAGCTTTGTTTCTATTTATTTTTTTTTTTTTTTTTTTCTGCTGCCTGTGGCACTGGTGCCACCTGGCGCCAACTCCGCTGCCATTCACAATCATGAGCATTTCCGATTGCTTGCCGTTGCTTTACTGCAAAAAAATCTTTCAATTTTGCTTGGAAAACTTAAAAAAACAAACCTATCGACTTGTACTAAGGTATTCAAGATGAAATATTCAATCTAATAGGAATATTAAAACTCTTTGTAATACTTTTCATATATTATCATAACTTGTTCATTTCATTTATAATATAAATAAAGAATTCTCATTTTTAGCAATAAAAATATTACTTTTAGCTCACCTGAGTATTGAAAATGACTTAACACAAAATCCAGTTGACCGATCGTTTCGACGGAACAGCTGCAACTGACACTTCCATGACCATTCCTTCTCTTTAAAGTGCGATGGATTTAACAGAACTTTGACATACCCAATGTAAGCAGATTGTCGACGGACTGTTAAAGGAATAATAACATAACTGTAAAAGAGTTTTGAAATGTTAGCAGAATGTTAATCTTAAAATAAATATTTAACAGTAATTGTTAATCTTTTTGTGCCATTATTAAAGTAGGTGTGGCTGAAAAGTTTTTCAAGGACTTTTGTTGTTGGTTGAGTTTATATGGGTTCAAACATAAACTGAGCAGATTTTTTGGAAATCCTTGATGTTCCATTTTGTTAGTAACAGGATGAGGCGTATAAACAAGTAATGTGTTTTTATACACAAACTTCACTTTTTGCACATGTTTGCTCTATCTTAAATAATTCTATTACCTTTTCTTACTTACTTTTGAAATAAAATTTGTGTATTAACCTTAAAAAAATATATTGTATATAGGATTAAAAAAGACTTTTTATATAATATATAGTCGTCTGTAGTGCTTGCAGTAAACAGAAGCAGAAATATATGCATGTATTTTTTCCAAAATCCTAACCATTCCACTCCTTGAAGTTTAAAAAAGCTCCCAGAGAGATATTCCTTTCTTTGTGTGGCTAAACTTTCAAATTTACATACAATCGTTAGAAATTTGATAGATCGAATTTCGTTGTAAGGGTTTCAGTTTTGATGCAGTTCAATTTCAATGAACTGAGTGAGTTTACTTATTTATGCAATGGATAGGTGGGAGTGTACTGATATCCACTCATCTCCTGGCAATGGTTCATTAGTTGTGCTAGTTGGCTAAGAAATGTGCTGCCAAAGCAAATTGTATGCAATCTCAGCATCTCGGCTTCAACATCAGTAACTGTAACGACGAAGGCATCAGCCGAGATGCCTGGGGGCACCATTTTTCTTAGACTCGCTTTCTGGCTTCAATGTTAGTTGCCGAGCAGCTTAAATAAATAATGCCAATATGTCTTTTGTTTGTCGACAGATCAGCTGATGGAGTCGTTTTTTTTTTTTTTGCTGTTTTGCTTTAGCAATGTGAGCCGTCTTTGAGTAGCTTTTTTTTTTTCTCATTTTGCCAGAAGCAAATCCTTTGGGACTAGCGCTTGTTGTCTCTTAGTTCAAGCCATATAAATGCATTAAAAACAATAAATGTGCAAAGTAGAGCGATGCAGCGTTGAAATGGCAGTAAAATGGAGCAATGCGAGACGAGAAGCCATCCAGCCAACCAACCGATGAACTGGCCAACCAAGCAACCGGGCAAGCGGGCAACCGGGCGACCAGAGGAGTGCGAAAATGTGGCTAGGGGTTGGCAGTATGCCCACTGCTTGCCACGGTCATTGCAAATTAATGGCCTTCAAAGTGGTTAAGAAGCAAAGGAAGAAAAAGGAGATGCAGCTCGTTGGATTCTCGTTTTGCCGGACGCCGGTAGTTCATTGAGTCCACAAAGAGCAGCAGCAAATTTTATGAGTTTCCACGGTAAAATAAGAAATTTTGCACAAAATAATATTACTCGGTCAAAGTGGAATAGGGATGGGGATGCAGAGGAGATGTGTGTGTGTGTGTGGCTATGGGAATGGAAGTGGGAGTTGGAAAGGGACAAGATGCTCCTTGCTGTTACTGCTACTGCTGCCTTTTCCGTGTTGCCATTAAGTGCAAAAGGATTTTCATTCTTATGCGCATCCTGTGCATAATACAGCAGCCGCCTCGGCACACGCAAAACTCATTGCCATTGTGTATGTCTGTATGTCTGTCTGTCTGTCAGTCGGTTTGTCTATCTGCCGGTCTGTCTACATGTCCGTCTGTGCGTGTGTGCTTGTGTGGCTGTGTGTGGGTATGTTTGCAAGGATATGCCAATTTATTGCACACACGAGTGCATTAGAGTGCCAGAGTCCTCGAGTCCTTATGCTTCTGCTCCAACTCCAACTCCTTGTTGCTGCTCGTCTTTGCCTCTCAATGCTGTGCTAAAGTTTTTGTGTTCATTTGGCGATTGTGGCTGCTGCATGTCTGGCAGAAATTACTTAATCCTTGCGGTTTCCTCGAACAGCAAGCGCAGCAGCATTCTCTCAGTCAGTCAGAGTTTCCTTCACTGGCTATTAAAGCAGTTGTAATTGACATTTGTTGTTATTAAGGCAGCTTCCCAAAATTATTTATTAATCCTTCAAAACGTGCACTCATATCCCCATTTAATGTGCACGACTTTAAGTCCAGCTGTTCAAATTGTCTGCCTCAAACGGCCCCCGTAGAGCAAAATGACCACTGCCCATTCAGTCCGTCTTGAAATATTTGCTTTAGCTTGCTTTTTTTTTGCCGTCGATTCCTCCAGCCGTTTTATGACCCCAAGAGAGGAGCGATATCCTTTCATCTGCTGCCCACTCCTTCTTCACTTTATTTCACTGCAGTTCGCTGCTGGTTCCCTAGCTAGCTGCATCATCAGCAGACAGCACCAGCAGACAAGCCCACCCGTCCACGTTGCAGATTACAAATAAATTATCGCTTAATAGTCTTTTTACCCAGCTTGTTGTTTATCCTCCATCTTCTCCTCCCCCTTCTGTTATAGCTGCTTCGGCCCTTTCCCAGCGTCAACACTTTTGATCTCTCATTTTTATATGACTCAGTGTGTGTGAGAGTTGTTTGCCGTTTCCTGCAGGTCCCAGTGTGGTCCTTTTACTTCTATATATTAAAGACATTAAATATTAGATAACGTGCTGAGATTTTACTTGATGTGACATTGACGAAAGTTTGTTCACGATTGCAGGAAAAAAAATAAATATAGAGTAAGCCAATTTATAGAATAACGCATATATATTAATATATTGAAGACATCGAGGAATTAATGGAATGCTATTTAACACAGACGTTAGAACGAAATAATATGTTATGAGTTAATAATTAATTCATCGTTTTTAAATACCCTCTGGCACAGCAGTAAATATGTTGTAGTTGCTATGGAATTGCGAAAGGATAATAAATTTAATATACATATAGATTTATCATTATTTTATTTTACATTTATTTAAGGTCTTTTATTCAGGAGAGTGCAGACGGCGCTTCTACCCCGGGTCCTCTACAAGAAAGGGGAACCACAAAGGCCATTTCCGATAACATTGTAAAAGTATACTGGGCCACCCCCAAGTAAGTTCTTTAACTTCCAAAGTCCGGCCCTGCATTTATTCCGTATACTTATGGCATTTGATTAGATTGGAAATACTTACTGTAATTTCTTCATACAAATCGTTTTCCCTATTTCAATTATGCTTTGCAAACTTACTTTTCATGCTTATATTTCAACAGCAAACTTGAAAACTGATTTCAGTAACTGCGTGAAAGGCAACTATTACATGAAAAAAAAAAACAAATATTTCTATGCATGTGTAGGTAGATGTGTCTAGGGGTAAAGAATGTTGGCGCTTGTTTGGTGAATATTGAATATGGTTAAGGGGTGCTGAATGATGTAGGCGCTATCGACACATGGTTCGCATTTTCACAGCCGCAATCTTGTGTATGCAAAAGGGAATTGCAATTGAATTCATTGAATTCGATTTAAAACACACAATAAAAACGAGGCGAACTGGAGGGCTCTCACAGACACATAAACTTTTACATACATATGTATGTATACATGATATACCCCAAAGGATGGGAGCAAAAATAACAAAAAATTTTAAATCAAAAAGCCAAGAACATATTTAAGGGAAATTTTGTGGTCATGTGGGAGTATTTACTCAGAATTCCGACAAATGCACAAACAAAAAATGGACACTAAATGTTTGCATACTGCAAGTTTATTGATGGCTTTACGTAATTTTATTGCATACTTTTAGGCTATTTACACAGTTTGCTTGCCTTTAAGGGAGTTTTATTTAGTTTTTCTTTTCGGTTTCTGTGACATTTATTAGTTAATACCTTATACAATACTTTTCCATAATTTTATATTATTTTTTTTTTTTGTTTGTTGTAAATTCTCACGTGCATTTCAGTTTGCTTAAAGCTAATAAAACATACGTTCTAACAAACATAAAATACATATTGAAATACATAAAACTAAATAAAATATTACAAACTAAGTCAGCCTAACGGCGCATCGTTGCTGTTGCGGTTGCAACTGATGTCATTTTGTAGCGCGTTGACTTCCGTGTACCGTATTGAAATGTCAACGGCATCAAGAGTCGCGCTGCGGTCGTAGCGACTGCCATCAGCAGAAGCAGCTGCAATTGCAATCCATATCCTGGTAGAGCCATTCCAGGCGTGGCCACTGCAACACGAGGATAGAGAGAAAGAGGGAGGGAGAGAGAGAGAGAGAGAGAGTGGAGAGAGAGAGAAAGAAAACAGAGTGCACTTTTATTTATTTGTGTTAAAAATTGTCCAAATATAATTGTGACCGCGTTTGCCTGTCACTCCGTTTGAAAATGTATTTATTTTTAATTAGCGGCCGCTGCAATTCTGCAATTGCGGTTGAGTGCATTAAAGGCCGCAGCAAAGTAAAGTGAAGGCCATTTTCAATATGACGTTGAGGTACTGAGGTTAAAGTCATATTGCCAAAAATATATGTATGATACATTCAATAAACTTATTGCAAAATGCAACTTTTTTGCAAATACAAACAATGTTTAAGAATAAACATGGTAATTTCTAAGGCTGCGATGTGTATAAATGAATATACTTAAAATACAGAACACATCGTCAGTAGAAATACATAAATGTAAACAGTTGTAACAAAAATATCCCATGCACCACACATCAAGGTACATAAATATGGTCAATAACCAAACATCTAACGACCAACGGATGTCAGGTTAAAAATAATTTCAACCCCCGATTGATATGACGCGACCTTTTAGCGACCGTGTCAAGCATTAGAATAAGTTCCCCCGACCCTAAGAATGTCACCCATTGAGTTTAGGAAACACTATATAAGCAGAGGAATTTTGTAAATAAATTCAGTTCAATATTTGAATTCACCTTATGAAGATTGGGTTTTTATTTCCTCTCCCCGGAATCCCTATTCAAACAATGCCAAGAATTTATAAATATATCGATTAAAATGTAGTCCCTAAAAATAGGGACAAATGAGTCCAATTCTTTAGTTTCTACTACTTTCTAAATTTATCAAAAAGTTATGAGACGATCTTTTTGAGAATCTTGTTTAAGAAGGACTTAAAATAATTGTCTTCTCTTCCTTTTTATTTTAAGTTTTTTTTTTCAAGATCCAACAATTAGAGGAAAATTTCATGCAAAATTGCGTTTCAAACTGATGGAAGATATTATTCAAAAATGGTTCGAAAAACTTACTTGATTTGGAGTTGATTAGTTTCTGATTCTTTAAATCGTTATCATCACGAAATAGCTGTGCATACATGGTCACCTCCCGCTGTAATTGCGGATATCTATCTATTTCGGCCACACATCGCAGCTCTAGGCCAAGTTTTGGTGGTGAGATGACGCGTTTATGTTGCTGTCGCTGGATTAGTAATTCTTGGATTTGCAACTGATGGAATCGCGGATCGTTCGCATAGAAATTCAGTTGAGAGACAATGCGTCGCAGATTGTATTCATGAGCAGTAATTGTGGTCTCAATGCTTGGTAGCAGATCTATAAGAAATACCTGCGAGGGAGGGATAGTTAAACATTTAAATAAACGAGAAATTTTAGTCTTACCTTAACGCCATTAATGTACCATGTAACTTTAGTGAATAAACTGGAGAAGTCTGTGCTGCAATTAACCTGAACAAAGTCATCAAAGTGATACATCGAATGAAAGCTGCTAATGAGGGGATTATTTTGGGGCAACGCTAGAAAGAAAAGGAACAAATGCAAAATGCAATTGCTACTAAATCAATTTAAATTTATTTATCTTAGATATAATTTCTTTTAAAACAGAATTTATCTTTTTGTTTTAATGTGCTTAAGTTTTGGAATAATTTAAATTTTCTTCCACATTAAAAACTGTTAAACGGAAAACTATAGCAGGAAATTCAAATTTTGTTTTTCTGTTATTTGCTGTTGTTTTCGCGTTCGGTGTTGCTTACTTTACAACTTCTTTATTTGCTTTTGATAAATTTTTAAAAATATTTTAGCTAAAGAAGTAAGATTCTTCCCGTCACACACCCATACACATACGCATCGTATACACAGATATTTATTTTATATCAGCAGAAAAATAGATGATCATAAAACACATGCAGAGAAACATCCTCTGTGTGTGGGTAAAAAGTAAAAGCGAAAACAGAAACAAGGAAAAATGGGAACCACGTATGTATGTGTGAAGAAAGAAAAAGAAACAGAACAGCGGTAGCGGCACAGCGTGGAGCGTGTTGGATGGAGAGGGAGTGGCAATGGCAAAGGCAACGGCTACGGCGGTGGTAGCGGAGCTTTTCATTTTAGCGATATCCTTTTTAAGCATAAAGTGCTGCCGTAAATCACAGAGGCGCGCACAGAGATACACTCGAGTAGATGGTTGTTGTATGCGGGGGTGATGGGATGGCAATGGGAAAGAGGTGGGAGGGGCATTGGGGTAAGCGCCATTCCTGTGCGCTATTTCAGCGTCCTTGTAGCAGTGTGTGTGTGTGTGTGTGCGCGCGTTTGTGTGTGGTTGGCTGCCTTGCTGTGCGGATGTGAATCACATGCATCTCTTGGTTACATTTTATGAACGTTCGCTGTTCCATTCGCGGGAGCATCCGTGCCGGCTGCCTGCAGTCGCTGCCTGAATGCATTGCTTATCCTGTGCGTGTGCGTGTGCCATTGCCCGACTCTCATCCTTGGTCTCAGCAGTAGCAGCCACTTTGCCAGCTCGTCATATATGCAAACGGCTCTGCATGTTTCTTGCAGTTTTCCTCTCGTGTTGTTTACTATTAAAATATCACGGAAATTACACATTTTACTCTGTTTATGCTCTGCAGGGCAACAACATCGGCAAGGGAACACATACTCTATATGTGTACTTGAATTTACCATGTAGCGGAAAAATATTTGCATTTACCCACACACACACACACACTTATATAAATTTTTAACCATTTACTTTAATTTAAGAGTAACAATTGAAATCGTATTACTCATTACTCAGCTTTTAACGAACTCAATAACAAACACACTTACCTTCCACGCTCATGTTGGCAGCGCGTGCTGTCAGCTTGAAATGTGGCGCATCGCCGGACACTTCACACCTGTAGACACCGGACGATTTGATGCCCAATAAATTAAGCTCCACACGACAAGAGGATTCATTGCATTCGTTGCCATCATCGATCAATTGGACGCCCTGTACAGGGAAACTCATGTAAACGGGCTGCATTAGTGGTGAGTATCTAGAGAGATAGAGAGAAGGTGATAGAAATGAGCGTAAAGGAGAGATAACAGCAGGCAACAAAGTGGCCCCAAATTGCTTCAAATGTGAAATTTTCTTTTTCTAATTCAGTTTTCATTCTTTGGGTTAAAAGCTTTCAAGACCTAAACGGCCAAGTAGGCCAGGAAACGGAGATTTTACGTTTCAGACAAGTAGCTTAGATGCACACAATTTTAACGGATTGGCAATAGTAAGCGATGGGTAAATGATGGTTGGCTTACATCCCTTTAATTTTGTTTCTTGATATGTTATTGTTGCTGTGTTGTGCGTGTGTGTGTGTGTCGAATTGATGCTCATTAATCCAGCAAATACTTCAAAACATGTAAAAAAGAAATCGTCTACAAGAGTGTTCAAGTGGAAACTTGTCCAAACACACCCAGGCACTAGCACACTCCACACACCCCACGCATATAAATAAAATGGCTGTCCCAATCGAATCCCTCTTAGTCCTCGACAACAACCAAAAAAAAAAAAAATGTTGCCCACTTTTGTGCTTTGTGCTAGTGTTGATAAGTCGCTTTGTGTGTCCTATTTGTTAATAGATGTTTAGGCTAGAAAATGGCCTAGAGTGAGGCAATCGGATGAGGTCGGACAGTTAGGCATTATTTGCGGCTTAGACCAGCCAACAACTGTGGCAGCAAATCAGCAAATTTGATAAGCAATACAAGGGATTTGTGTGCCTTTCCCTAGATGTAGATGGTGGCTATTCGCAATGGGAAATTACGAAAGAGTAAATGTTTTTAAGAAAGAAATGCGAGTCGAGTAGAGACAAAACTTCTGCCGTTTAAAGAAGGTCCAGTTAAAGAACTTTGTTAAGACAAGTTCTTCGGAATGTTGGATTTAGTCGAGTAGTAATGACCTTACACTATGTACATTTAATTGCCTTTCTTTCATAGAACACAACTTTCAATTTGTTAAACTTTCTATATTTGTAATTCTCAAAACATATTATAGAATGATTTTAAAGGTTAGCGATACATACTAGCATAGATAGTGTTAAATAAACGTATTTATTTTGTCCCTTTGAGTGCGCTGAAGTTAAAACTCTTGCTTATTATATTTTGTTGCCTACTTTAAGTTGTATTTATTTATTTACTTTCATTTGCATTGCAAGTTCAAGTCAAATTGCAATTTGCTTTTAGTTGACTTTTACGTGCTGCTGTCTAATTAAAACTTTTCCTTCTACCCAAAGGGCATGGGTTTTTCGCCCTCCATTTTACTCTTAAGTATGGAAGTATGTGTGTGTGTGTGTGCATATCTATGTGCTGCTCATTTTTAATTAAGCAAAACGCGAAGCAGTCACTTGAGATTTTTCATTATACTCAAGTTGAACTCCTTTAGCCACATTCACACATATTTATGTGTAGATATGCATTTCTCTCTGTATTCATGTATGAATGATAAGCCAAAGTGCTTGCAATGCGAAAAGTCTGTACCCTTACATACTCTCATTTTGACAAAAACAGTTATAGATTAAAGATTAAATTCTTCGCAAGGGTACAAGAACAATCGAATCAAGATCATCGAATTGAAAGCACTTTAAAAACATTCTTAAAGTCAAAAGAATCCGATCAGCCCTAGAGGACCTAAATACAAATTTGGAAAGCAAAGTAACTGTTGAGATAGTTGTAATAAATCCATTACATTAATGTGCTTTATTGATAGTACACCTAATTAAAACAATTATGCCTGTTTTACTAGGATATCAAAGGCCTTGAACTTGTTTTTGCTTATGGCCATTTAAGTGAACATTTGTGGTAAGTAGAGAATTAAGAAACATTTTATTAGCATGTAAAATATTTTGCCAAAATATCTTTGTTATTGTTGCTTTGTGAATAAATAAATGTCACTTAATAGTAAAGCTTAAAAATTAGCTGGGTAACAAGATGGACACATCCACAGTCAGAAAGCGAGAGAGAGAGAGAAATCCCATTTTTTTTTTTTAATATGACACAACATTTAAATTAATTTGCCATAGCACGCAAATTAAATTATTTAATAATTAATTGAGCAAGAAAGTCGCAACAGCCGTCGCTGCCTGACAATGAGCATATTTATGTGGCAAAGCTTACATAAACTACCGCCTCTTCCTCTTGCCCATCTCGGCTATCCTTTTAACTCTCTTTACCCTTGTTTGCTAGCCAAACGATGGCCATGGCACAGATTTTTCATGCGTTCGACAGATGCGAACTGAAATAAAAACATCATAAATTATGTGCCCACACAAACAGACAGACAGATAGACGAGAGAGAGAAAGGACCACACATCCAATATACACACACACACACACACTCACAAGAGAATTCATGCTGTGTACTTACCTAAAAAACTCCATTTCGTTTTTGTACCACTTAACCGAATTTAACGTGTGACCACTTATGTCGTAGCTGCAGGATAATGTCACGTTATCACGAAAATCAACAATTTGTGGCACATTGATGTCAGTCACAAGGAGACACTGAATGCGCCGCATAGCTGCCAAAAGAAGGAGGGAAAGTGAGTAAGGGTGAATGGAAAGCAACGATGATAAAAATATCAGATAAAATGATGAAAAATGTCACAAAAATGAAATAAAATGAAATGTATAAAATATATTTTGCATTTGCAGTTTTGCTTTTAAAAGGGAATACTACTGCTGCCACATCACCAAGATTATTATAGCTCCCCTCTGCTGTACAAAAATAAAATAAAAATTTGTTGGTTTAAATGCAAGCGTACCTAACGACCTAGTAAAATAGTAAACAAATTGAAGAAAAACTAGCAAATTGAATTTTCTTTTTCAATACTAATTGGCCCTCCGTAAAAGGCTTTACTACTTCATTGGTTGAAATGTATCTCCAATGATTCGAATATGTTTTGGGATTGTGCAGATGTTTATGTTTCATAGCTTATTTTTGTTTCTGCCAATCAATTACAACAAAAAAAAATTATCATACATAAAAATGAAATTGAAGAAATGTTCGCAAAATTTTTAAACTTAAACTTTAGAAAAGAAAAAAAATTGAATAAAAATCTTTAGTAGATATCCTTTTAAGATTACTTTCTATGTCTCTTACAAAGACACCGGAACAGTTCGGCATTGCACTCCTGTTTACAATTTTCACAGCAAATTAAATTCAAGTTTTCATTTGTATTTTCTATTTAAAGACTGCAGAAAAAAATTTTGACAAAAAAAGGGAAAAATTATAGAGCAAGCGAAAAAACGAGAAGCAGAACTGCTAATTGAATGAACTTGTAAAAGTGTTCAACATTAAAATGAGACACAAGGAAAATGGTTAAGAAAAACTGTCAAGAGGGTTGTACGATAAGTAACGGAAATTGGTCTTATGAAAAAAAATAAATAAATTAGGTTATCAAAATATATTTTTGGAGACCGTGTTAATTCAATTTTTCAATTGCCTCTATATACTTTTGGAAGAAAGAAAGATAGAAAGGTCTATAATAATTGATAAGTTTTTAAATCGAAAGAGGCTATATACTATGATTCATATATTGTTTTCACTTGAAATTTAAAGCATTCAATCAATGTCTGATAATTTGCCGGTGCTTAACCTAACTTATCATGCAACCCATGCAACAACTGCTAAACGTTTCGTTCAGGAACAAGAGAAAAAACAAAATGAATAGAAAGTGGGGTGGGGGAAAAAACCGCTTGCTCGGGTTTTTACAATTTGCTGAACGTTTTTAAGTGCAAACAGACAGACAAAATGCAAGACGAAAAACGGAAATGTCGGAAAAAATGGTTAATATCATTAGCTGCAATGAGTTTGCTGTTGTTGTTGTTGGTTGCTGTCGGTTGTGAAGTTGTTGTTTTTGTTGGTATTCTTGTTGTTGCTCTTTATTGCACTAAATGCCGACCGCCATTCTCGCTTTTTTCTTTCACACTCCCAAAATGGCGCATGAAAATTTCCATAATCTTGGTTGCACTTGAAGTACTACTGCTGCATGATAAGCAAGCAAAAAAAAAAAAAAAAAATTTAAGCATGGCAGCAACAGCTCCGGCCGGGACAACAACTTGTGCATAAATTTTGTAAATCGCATTAGGTAACCAGCGCCGGCAAACAGCAGCAGCAGCAGTAGCAGCAGCGGCAACAAGCAAAATAGTCGTGAATTTAATTTGTTGCACTTTACAGTTGAAATAACTTGGGGACTATGTCAAAAGTTCTATTTGCCCAGAGCAGTAACTTTCTTTTTCCACAGTCCACTCCCATATTATTTTGCCTTTCTTTGCTGTTTAAATTTGTGGGAGTTTAGGCGCATTTTGATTACCTTGCAACAGCAATGGAAAATAACTCGAACTCAAAACTGCAGTTGCAGCTGTAGCTGCAACAGATGGGGCAGGAAAGGAGCTCGTGCCATTGTCAGTGGCAAACAGGATGACAGACAAACTGCAAACTGCAAACTTGTTTAAAGTTTCAATAGACAAACAAACAAGAGTACCGAGTGCCTAGAGGGCTTTGATTCTGACTCTGACATGGAGTCTTTTGAAGCATGTCAAAGCTGTCGACCAACAACAACAACAACAATAGCAACAGCAGTAAACAAGTAGAACTACAATAACAACAACGTAAACATCAAACTTCAGTGACAACAATGGCAAACACATTTGCAAATGGCAGCGGTAACCGCAGCTTAATGACAAGGCCTGACGACAGTAAGTACCACACAAGGCAAAAGGAGTGAGCCAAAGCAGATGGAAAACTTCACCTGCTCATGTACGAGAGTCTGTGTGTGTGTGTGTGTGTACCATGTCTGTATAAACATACATATACTTACGTACATATATGCAAATAATGAAAAAAGCAAGTACATAGAATACAGCATACAAAACTTTTGGTTTCTTTCTGCCGTTTTTGATTTTTTTTCCTTTTACTCGGCAATCAACGCACTTGAGTGAACTTTGCTGCCTAACAAATAGAACGCCACGGCAATACATGAATTGGTTGCTGTACGTGTAGTTGGTTAGTCCCTCCATCTGTCTCTCTTTCTCTCTCTCTCTCTCTCTATCATCTTTTTTGTCTGGCTCTGTGTCTCTTTGCCTCTCTGGCGTGTCTGTTTGCTTGTCTGATTGTAGTCCAGATGTTCGCTTGCGGTCTGTAAAACCGCTCAAACAATGAAGTCGGCGAACCAACATCTTCGTAATTCGTAATGAAAGCCAAAGAAGCTCAGTCAGGTCAAGGGCAAGAGAGAGTTTATCGAACCCATAATAGATTAAGGAAGAAATTAAATTAATAAAATACAATATCAAAGCGGTTACTTGACGGTTAAAAAAAAGCAATACAAGTATTCCTTTTCATTGTTATATCCTAATAATGAAATTTCTACATTTAAATTTGTTAGGAAATATATAATTTCGAATTGATTTTAACATCTCTTTCACTACTTACTAAAGTTAATTTTATTATTGATATATAGTAAACATAGCCAAAGACTATGCATTCGTCCCCGGATCGTCTTTGTTTCATGCTAGAAGTTGTCTTTAAGATGGATGCCTAAGCAGTGCTTGAGTTAATTCAAATTTAATTGACAGAAGCTGCCAAGCAGTCAAGCAGTGCACAAAAAATGTTGCCTACTTTTGAGGTGACAAATGTCTTTGACTTATTTCACTTCTTGATAATCATTTAACTATTACGAAGCTGACATATCGGCATAGCACGATGTTATCAGTTTATTCGGTGTGTGTAGAAACCATGCCATAAGTTTATAAAGTAGAATTTAACTAGAATTTAACTTGGCTGGCATAATCGTTTGTTATCCTGGCTGCCAACTTTATCTATTCCATAAGTTTAGTGGCCATTTTTTGGAAACTACATAGGCAGGCTATACACCCACAAATTTGCCAAACTGGCCCTTGTCTGCTTTCTCGTTATTTTCTTGTTCAATTTAAATCCGCTTTAAACATTTTCCGCTCCCGATAAATGCCACAGCAGACAAATCTGCTCTGAGAATGAGGAAAAGAAAAGAGAATGCAAAGAAAAACGGAAAATAAAGAAAAAATCAACGTCCAACCGTCTATAATTTGCATATAAATGCGGGGGCCAACGACAACCGTGCCTAGAAGTCCGGGCGACTGTTTGTTTGGATTGAGTTTGGGTTTGGGTTTGGTTTAGTTTGGTTTGGGTTTGGTTTGGAGTTTGTTTTGGTTTCGTTTGGGGGCAAGTTGCGTTAGCTGCGCTGTGGCAAACAAACACAAATAAAGATGCTAATCTCGACAAAGCGCAGCATCCAGCAAAAACAACAAGAGTAGAAGCAAAAAAAAAGTGAAAAAAAATGAAAAAAATTGAGCAGCTAAATGGCACACAAAACGAGCAACACGAGAGTGGGCCAGGCCGAAAATGGCAAAAGATGGCGGCCAACTATGCTGAACTGAGCTGAGATTCTTCAGCTGTCTCTATTGTTGTTGCCATTGTTATTTTTGTTTGTGTTGTTGTGGGTGGTTGTGTTGCTGTTGTTGTTTTTTGCTATTGTTTAAATCCCATTTGGTATGCAGCTAAAACTGAATGTTGAAGCAAAATGCGAAAGCAAAAACTGTGCAAACGCTGAAAAGTTTAAACTTGATTTGCCGCATTGACTTTAGCTTACTTTGCATGAGACTTTGGCTTTTGTCTGAGCCTGGCAAAACACATTAGTGTCAGTTTGCCTGCCCATATGATGGTAACAAACTCTTGCCATACGCTTTCGATTTTTACTGCCCTCCCCCAATGAACTTGAAGTTTGCTAGAAGTCTCTGCCCCCTGCCGAACCCTTTTCTTCCATGACTGCTCCTTACAATATTCTCGAACAAGAGTAATTTTCGTATGTGCAAATATGGCAGAGACACATAATTTACTCAGCCACATCCTTTAGTTAAAGAGGACTCTGCTAGTGCTCTCCTTGGAGAGCACATAACGCACACTTACTAAAATTGAAGACACTTATAAAATCGGCAATTTGTTTAAATAAACTTTATGGCACTTGAACTGAGCACAAAAAAAAAAAAAAAGGGGGGAGAGAAGGCGAACCTGCTGCTGAGATACTTGCTCCGATTCCCTGTTTGTTGGCTCTAAGTTGTAGCCAAATATTTATTTTCTTAGCACAGCAATTGCCTTGGCCCACCCAGAGTCTGTTGCCAGTAAATTTTTGAAGACGTCTATAAATTTTAGAAGAGAGCAAATAATATATAGCGCATCGCAAATCCTTTAAGGCCTACTCTGGAAATGGAATTGTCACATTTATGTTTGGTTTATGCAAATTTCTTGTTCCGGTTAGGCAGTTGGGCATTTGTCTGACATTTGTCTGTTTCTTGTGCCCTATATCATTCCATTTCACTCTCTCACCACATTCATCATTCCAGAAACACAACTGCAACCTTTGGGGTAAAAAAATACTCGTTGTGCTTTAGTTTAAATATTTACTTATTTCTGGTATAATTGTTAAAAGATTAAGTGGTTGAGTTTAAATTAAATTGTTATTAAAAATCTAAAAACATAAATCAGCTATGTTCCTAGTATAATTGAATACTTTTTGTATAACTTATACGCCGCATGGAACAAAGAAAAGACAATGACTTGCGACTGTAAAAAAAACGTTTACTAGAATTACGCAGATACATAAAAAAACAAATTTTAATTATTTTAAAGTGTAATTTTTATTTGTCTGGTCCATTTTTTTTGTTGTATTTTTTGATTCCTTTTACCTTTCATTGGGCAATAATGAAAAGTGTATTTAAAAAACAATTATTTCTGGCATAAAATTTACATAAATTTTTGCGGTCGAGGTCAGTCAGACGTAGGCGACACCCAAACAAACCAAACAAAGAGCAGCAGGAGCAACAACAACAACAAAAGGAACACATTTATTGCTATGCTAATTTCGAGTAGAGTTTCGGGTCACATATACTACAAGCCACTGGTTATGGGGTCACATCCAGCTCGGGCACGGGCAGGGGCATGGGCACGGTCACAGACACAGAGGCAAAGGCCGAAGGGATGGGAAGTGCACAAAAGCGCAAAGCGGAAACGGAAATGCCTAAATGACTTTTCATGGTGTGAGGCAAAGGCAACCGCAAAAGTTGCCAACATTGTCGACTTTGTCGTAAAAAAGGTTGCGGCCGCACGGAAAGGATTAAAAGCAAAAGGCAATAAAATAAAAAGTTTCAAATATTTTCATTATTATTATGGGCGTGGCGTGGCGTGGAGCAAAAGGCTTTAACTTACCCAACAGCATGTGCACGACCAGCTGCAGCAACCAATTGCCATAGTCCATGGTAACGAGACGCCTTTTAAATTTTCCTTCAACGGTTTTTTGCTCGACCTAAGTAAAACTTTGCTCTTTCTTTTTGCTGGCGTTTTTTTCTTTTGCTCCTTTTTTGGTTGTTCCTTGTTGCCGGAGGAGCTCAATGCCCATCTATGTATATTTTCTATTAGTCCAAACTTCTTACATGCAACTTTTAGTTAGGTTTGGGCGTTTGCTTTATGATTATGTTTGAATATAGTTTCGATATCGATAAATGCCATTGACAGGTCAACAGGGCAATGAGCTAGAAAAAAATAATGATGGATTCTTAGCTTGGCATGAGTGGCTGGGGGAAATGCTACACTTTGTTTTAGGGTCATGAAATTTGAAAACTTTTCTCGCCCTCATTCCGCACGTGTCTGCATTTTACAAAGTTTCCCTCTAACATTTTTCCCTTGTTTTTTTCCTCTTTCGTTCTGCTTAGCCAGTGCATTTGTTTATTGTCATTGTCAGCGTTATTTAAACGTTGACAGTTTGAAAATTTCGATTGTTAGCATCACAAAAAACAACAACAAAAACAGAATGAACAAAAAAAAAAAAAAGAAGATAGAAAATTACAACAACAGTCAGTCAGTTAGTAAGTTGCGACAACTTTGTCTAACCATGGCCAACGTTCATTTCGCCAGGCCAAGTTCCACACTGATGCCCCGACATGGCGCTTCGGGCTTTGTGGCGCAAAGTCCTTTAATGCTCTAATCAAATTGTGGTTTCTTTTTTGTGCACTCCCCCGAGTCCAGCTTCCCCTCTAGCCAAACGCCCGCAACTCATGTTGCTGCTGTCGTCATTGTTTTGGTTTCATTGACGCGTTTATTAAAATTACCGTGGTAAAGTTTTGTTACGGCAAAAGCGTTTTATTTTTAATAACAGTCTATGGCCAACAGAGGGACGAAAGGTCAAAACTGACAGCGGAGAATTTTCTTTGACTTGAAATTTCAGCAAATTTAAGTTACTTTTAATGCCATCAGAAGACATTCTTAAATGCAAATTTCTGAATTAGGTATAGTTAAGCAAGAGCTCGAATTTATTAGTTAAAATTTATGTAAAAGTAAAGAAAGAGGATAATTGATAGAGGATACTTGATGCAGATGAAGTATTTATTTTTCATTTTAAATTTATATATATTGAAAGTGAAGTTGGTTAGGATTAGATCAAATCATATGAAAAGAATGCTGATTATTAACAACTATTAACCTATGATCCTTTAATTTAAATGAATATCAAGAATATAGTTTAGACATTGATCTGAATAGGCAATGAATGACAAATGACCTCGAAAGTTAGTTAAGCTTGAGACTGAAGTATACACTTCTAAAGCGGAGTTTCATTTCAATCTCTATCCGTGTACTAACTTTGTATATACTGAATTAGTAATTTATTGTTTATAATAAATTAATTGTATAAATTTCAACTAAATTCTGTTAAGTTTGCTTTTTTTTGTTACTTTTGTTTAATTGAATGTGTTTTTATTAAGCGAAAATGAAGAAATTTAATTTAGAAATGCAATTTCATTTAGTATACATTGTTGTCAATCAAAATGAAAAAAAACTCTTGAAACAATTCGTTATTCCCAAATGCTTTATGCACTTTGTTATCCAACCAAAATAGCCAATAACAATTTGCTTTGACTCTTCTAATTAAGTACCGATTTGTCCCGATATATGTATCTCGCTTGTTTGGCTTGATACACATTTGTGGAATTTGTGTTTTAAGGGCAAACAGTAAGTGCATCTTGATTTGTTTGGCATATCAATTTGTACGCAATTTGCCCTGCATTCACATTGCTTATACGCCATGTGCGCCCCCAATCGACCGGCTGCGAAACAAAGCCATATAGAAACCTACAAACACACGCACACATTGAAACAGTTGAGCTAAGTTAATTACTTAATGGCAATGTAATGTATACACATTCATAATTAACAAACATTTCATTCACTGACTTAAATGACACACTCCTGCAGGCACACACACACACACAACACACACTGTGGCATACAAACACACTTAATCAGAGTCTCTAAAATCCACATTGAGCACTCGGTGGCTGGATTTTAAATATTTACGACCTTTATGCATCAGCAACAGACAGTTTGTTGTTGATGGTCGTGTGTTGTTGTTGTGATTTTTTTTCTATCTATGGCTTGATTTGCATAAATGCATAATTTGACGCACACACACAAAGACACGTTGTCTATTATTTTGTTTTTATTTATTTACCAACGAATAGGCTATGCGCTTTCGTCGTTTTTGTCATCCAGCGTACCATAAAGCAACAAACCGCACCACACCGCACCGCTCTCTGTACCGTGCCAAGCAAAAGTTGCCATCTAACTGACTTTTGCTACATGCCCCGGATGCCGTTGCTGTAAGAGACGGTAGGCTACTCTATGGTCGCTCCCAACTAGAGTTGCCGGCTGAGAGCTCTGGCTGCGGATGCTGGCGTAGCAGCTTCGTTACCGTTTGACTTCGTGTTGCGACAGCCGATTGCCAATCGAAGAGCAAGAGATGAAAAGATGTTAAGAGAGAGAAAGAGTCATTACTGAATTACTACATGGGCGCGCCTTCTAAACTTTGCTCTATATATCTTGAATTCTCTTTCGAAAAGAGCGCCTCTATTTGACATGTGGAGCCGTGTCCTTTATTACTTTATGCCATTTGTTGCTTTGTCGCGTCTGTACGCCAAAAGAGATGTTAAACTTAACAGAGTGTAGAGATTTTAGCAGCCTCTGTTAATGCCAAGTTTATAGAAAAGGCTTACCATAATATTTCTATTTGATGCATCTCCCTCATATAGATTTATTGGTTGTTTAAGAGACTACATGGAAATTGTAAGCCGGGCTTCTAGATTAAGCCAAACGTAAAAAAAATGATTATATTTCTTCATAGATTGGATTCCAAGAACGCATATCTTCTCTTTGTTTTAGAAGATTTCTTACCCCAAGAGAAGGTTAATTTCAGTTTCAGTAGGTGGAAGACGCTGAAAACATTAGTTTAACAAACTATGAACCGATTGACCGAAAGTCTGCAAATTTTTGGTCCTTTGGAACTTTCAGCAATTTGCTAGCAAACAGTGTTTTATTTGGATCATGAAACTACCGACAAATCCGTACGAAAAAAGAAGTACCTAAAGCACTTCAAAAAAAGGTGAAACACAGAAAACATCAATTAGTTTTACGAAATGCCAATCTATTGATATCGTCTGCCGGCTACATTTTTTTTTTCCCCCTGACATAAAAAACAAAACTTTTTACAATTTATTATTTATTATTTTATTATTTTAGTTTATTCTCTAATATAAATTAAAATAACAGAGGCTAGAGCCATATCTTGTAAGACCTATGGCTGTTTCATGTTTAGGTTTTTATTTTTTTAAAGGTTACATTATATACTTAGTTTTAAAATGATATATTTTAGGGAATTTAATAAATACGCTTTTGCTTCATTCTTAAAAATGGTGCTTTTATTTTGGTGAAGCTTAACTATTTGCATGAAAACCTTATTTAATTCCTTGTGAAATAAGCTAAAAGAAATTAAAATTACCAGCATTCAATAACCATACATAACCATCTGCTGGAATTCAGCTTTAAATATCAGTAAAATACCATAAAATAAAAGCATTTTAAACAGTTTACATTTTTTGCCTTTCATTTTTTTTATTAAAACCGTTAGGCATAAGAAATATTTAAATATTAAATTAAAAAATTTTTTTTATTTATATATCCCAATCATTTTAATTGCTTTTCCTCAGAGTAGAGAGCGAGAGGATGGAGAACTTAATATTTAGGCTTGTATTTTTTATTATTATAGTTAAATCAATGTTGTCTTTTAAGATTGTGTTGGCAATTTATTTACATAATAAACGCATTTTTACCTGTGGTTTGTATTAAGAGTAAACTTAAACCAAGACAATCGATTTGTTTTTGTTTAACTCTTAGAATATGTTCATGTTTTTCCCTTTTTTTCTGACATCCAATTAAAATAGAAATGCCACATATTTGGGTGAAATAAAATATTTCATTGTTAACTTTTATGCTGTATAAAATTTCCTTCATTTTTTTGTTTTCGTCAAAAGGGAAACGAACAACTAGCAACTGGCAAGCCGCTTAGTTTCTTATCGATCTAGCCCTGGCCAAGCCCCAGCCCAAGTCCCAGACACAACATACAATAAAGCTGAGGGGGGCTAACAGACAGAGTGGGGGACAGTTTTGGGTTACATATTGCAACTGGCTGCACTTATCAGTCAGTGGCAGTGACGCAGCTGCACTTGCCTGGTACCCTCGTCTAGTTGCACTTGACAGCCGAGTTGATGTTAATGCTTTGTTATGTGGCCATGTCTGGTTGTTGTTGTTGCTGCCACTGCTGCGAATTTCACTGCCACAAGTCATTGCAGTGGCAGACATTGGAGCCATGTCATAGACAAAACAATTTTTCTTTTTTTTCTTTTGCTTTTAGTTTGAATATGTTGCATTGTATTGTAAATCCATTAAAATTTTTAATGACCATATTATTTTTTCTTAGGGAGCTTATTTTATTATGCTTTGTTTTTATTTTTAGTTGAGGATTTCTTTAGGTTATTTTTTCAAAACATCGATATAATAGTTTCAGTAGTTGGCTTACAACTCAACTGCTCAAACCCATTTTAGAGAGAATTGCAAGGTTTTTGTTCGAGGTCACGTGCTTCGCTTTTTATACACTTTTGTGGCAGGGAGTGTCCTTTAAAAGCAACTCTTGCCGTAATTCCAACTTCATGCAATTTTTTTTGCATGCTTTAATTTTTAAATTGACATAAAATAATTACATGATTCGGGAGCTGTGTTAATTGATTCCGTAATTTGATGCTGTGGCCATTTTAGCTTGTTAAAAATCAATAAAGCTTATAGACATTTAATGAGCCTCAGGATGCCAGCAAAAGGACGCATGGGTTCAAGAGTTTGCGCGAATTAAGCTGTTTGCAAATAAAGGAGGATAAAGTTTCGACAAATGTTGTATGTAATATTTTAATATATTTAAATTAAAATATTTCAATAATTCCATTATCTCGTTAATAAATAAAAAGAATGTGATATTATGAAAAGCGATAAACTTTTTATATTTTAACAATTTATTTAATGAATATACAATACTGATTAATATGTGGATTAAGGTATGCCAATTCAAAATGCAATTCACATATGTGCAGAGCATATATGACCAAAATTATTTCCTTTTTTTAAACAGGACTGCATCTGGTGGGTTATACATTTTCCAAAAGTCGCCAGCGATGCTTTTGCGGCAAAGTTTTTGGCAAGCAACAAACACCGCACGTGAGTTTTGCTGCAGCCAGCGCATGACTAAGGAACTAATGGCACTCAAACACACATACACGCACACATGTCACGTGTTTCGACTACAACAAATATTCAAAAAATGTGATGCCAAAAGCCAGCTACGCCAGCCATCTAGCCATCCAGCCAGCTAGTAACAACAAAAAGGCTTGGGTTTTGCATTTTACGGCGACCAACGCCGCGAAGCTGCTAAACTTGGCGCCGTTTGTTGTCATTTTGTAAAAATGTGGGCAAGTATTTTAAAAATGTATTTTGTTATTCCAGTTGCCGTTGCTGTTGGTGTTGGTGTTAGTGTTAGTGTTGGTGTGGATTTCGAGAGCAATAGGTACAGCACGTAGCAGCACCAAGTCACTAAGCATTTGGCTTTGCGGCGCATATAAGTATGCTATAGTTTGTTCATATCTGCGTGTCCTCGTCGCTCGCCGGTGTGGGCGAGAATGTGTGCTGGTGTCGTCTTGGGTCTCAGCGGGCTAATAGAGTTTCAGGAGACGTGTCGTGTAGGTGGGTAGTAGATGGCTGGATCCCAGCATGGACAGCTGGCTCAAACCCTGATAGACTTCATATTTTCAGCTGGCAAAATTTACATCGAACAAAAGTTGTTGGCTAAAAGTTGTTTCATTTTGCAATGCATTTTCAACTTTTCACTGGCTCCCTAACCCTCCTCCACCCCTGCACCCTGCCCACTGACTTGACTTTGTTGTTGACTTTCCGTTGGCTCATTATGCAGGGAAAACCAACAGGGATGGAGACGCTGAGACCAAAGGGGTATCCGCGGCCACTTGGCTACCAAAGTTTCAGACGTTGGCCGTTTGCTACAATTCCAGGCAAATACTCGAATACAACAACGTAGCTAGGCCACCACAATGGCTTGGCTGGGCTGCGTTTGTCGTTGCGTCCACAGAGAGAGAGAGAGAGAGAGAGTAGGCAACTAAAATGGCGCCCGCCTGTGACGGTCCGGCAAGTTTATTAAAAAATTTTCAAGCGCGCCCTGCGCCTTTTCCCCCCTCCTTGTGTATGTGATTCCTGGTCTTTTTATTTTGCTTGCTTTATTTCATTCTTATTTTGCAGTTGTTGTTTCGGTTTCTACTCGTTTTTTCTCGTTTTTCTGTGCCACTTGGCCAGCGCAACATGCACTTGTGTTTCATATGCTTGTTTTTTGGCCATGTCGGGCAATGTCAGAGAGTACATTAAAAATAGTAATTCGCCCACTCCCCCCCCCCCCCACCGTTTCCTTAGCCCTTACCGAAAAGAAGCAAGTTTTCTACATTCCGCTATAGAGGCGGAAAGGCAAAACCGCAACAAAATGCAGCTATTCCTTTTTCGTTGGCCATGTTGATCTTATTTTTGCTATAGCTTACTTTGTTAAATTATGTGCAGCATTTCCAGAAATGGTATCGTTTTGCCAAATATGTCAGTCATTGTAAATACTTTTTCTAATTGGCTAGTGCGATCAGAAAAATGATTGAAGATAATAAAGGACGTTGTTATGGATAAATTATCCATTAATTTTAATTTTCCATAGTTTACAGAAGAATAAAAAAAGAGAGAGAGAAGAAGATTATCCAAGTATGAATAAATGTTATACTTAAACTAGTACAACACCTAACGACAACCGTTGGCTGGGTATATTTTAAGTTGCTTTCTTTTTTTTTTCAAGGGTCCCAAGGCGATATCCTCGGAGATCTTAAATGTGCCCTGCGGCTCTGGCCTTAAGCCGTCTATTAGAAAATTTAATTAAGCATCCTTACAGAGTTCTAATTAGACTAAAAGTCAAAGCAAATGGAAAAGAAATACCCGTCAGGTCCTTAGATCTGAATTGAAAACTACAAAAATTAAAAACTTTTTTTTATATCAATTGAGATATATCAGGCGGAATTATTGATTTATCCGCATGCGCAGTACCCAACTTAATCTATGCATTTTCATTGCGGAAAATGGATCTCAACTAATTAACATTAAATTACCATTGGGACATTGTTAGGGCTAAAATGATTTAGCAACTCAAATCATTCAAAAATAAGGATTAATGCGGCTTGAAGACCAGGATATAAAGTAAACAGATCTTATTTTAAGGCATAAAAAGGATTGTCATAAGACATTATATAAACAAAATTTGCAACATATTTCAAAAAAAGTATATTCTTTTTTTTCAGAAGTGTATTATTAGCGTGACATCAAGCTGCATGGCGAGTGCGACAAATATATATTCAGTTATATTTATAGTCAATTGACATATTTACGGCTGCTTATACCTAAATAATTACGACTTTTTTTTAAAGCCGTTCCAAATCGTTGACTCTCTGCAATTAAATTGATGTTATAGCTTGACACCAAATCAATAAAAATGCATTGTAGGGGATATAACTTTCATTTGACATTATCAGTGGGCGAAATACAATGGGATCAAAGTTTTGGCTGCTTAGTCTCATCGTAGTGGCAAATTATGCCCTTCAAGTAAGTTTTTGTGCTATTAATGACTAATATAATAAAAATTCCTATTGTTTAAGATCAACTCTCGGTATGAGTTTACAAATATTAAATGTGATAGCGGCGACAATAGTTTTGGGAATTTTGAATATTGTCTGATCAAGGCAGTAAATCGAACTTACAAATATATTTCCCTGAAGTTAAAATTGCAGGAGACCATAAAAAAGGCAAAGGTATCGCGATTTACCCATTAGAAAGTGTTTTAGCTTTGAATTAATTTGAATTAAAATCGTTTTTCTAGGTAAATATTGCCATGTGGAAACGTTTAAATGGTTACAAGCCATTTCTCTACAACTATACAATTGATGCTTGTAAATATATGGAACATCCAACACGTAATCCTATAGCTAACTTTTTCGCCGAGCTTTATATGCCCTTTACGAATCTCAATCACACATGCCCCTATAATGTGAGTACACAATATCTTTCTATTTATGCCATTTATAACTTTTTTACCCTTTTGTTTCGTTTAAACAGCACGATATTTATCTGGAAAAGCTTAATATTGAGTTTTTGAATAATAAATTCACAAATGTGTTGCCCTTTCCCAAAGGGGACTATGCCCTCTTCACTAAATGGCTATTAAATGATATAAAACGACTTGAAGTTAACGTCTATGGCACGCTGTCGTAAATCTAAAGTCTCAGACGTATCTAAGCAGTGTGTGTAAGTCTACATTAGGTATAATCTATGATATACTCAATATATAGTATTTGTATTGTAAATTCAATGAAGATAACTATTGAACATCTACAAGTGTTTAAATTGGAGAAAGGACTTCACAATGACAATATGAATTACAGTTAAGCGGCATAGAAACTAACTTAGTTATAAGGAAAAAATTTAAAAGAAAAGAAATAGGCCAAAAAAGTCTTTGAAGTATATTAAGCTATACGTAATGGGGATTTTATATAGGATGAGATAAGTTAAAGCATACTTCTTTTTATTTTGCATTTGTAGTTCTTTTTGATAGGTATGTATATGTACCCATTAAAAGGCGTTTATGTTTCAATTCCAAAAAAAAGTAAAACCTATTTTTAATTTTAAGTCGCTGTTAAATTTACCGCTACTTGTTTTAAACTCATTAGAATTAAAATCATTAAATTTACAATATGTAATTGATAATCGATTTTATAAATCATAGTTATGGCAGATATAAATTTAGATATCTGGTTAAAAGAGAGTTCATAGACCATTTGAACTACAATGTACGCTACGGGATCATTTAGCCTGCTCTGGTTGATGGTCTTAGGCAGTTCTATAGTGAAAGTAAGTTATCGTCATATTCTTTTTATAATTATTGTCATAATTTCCCTTCTTTAAGATCAAATCCAGGGTTGAATTTACAAATATCATGAGCAGTACTTTAAACAATGTATCGATCCTATAAATATATTTCGCTTACAACGAAATTATAAAGTAAAAACTGCAAAGGTATTAGAGTAATGAAATCGTCTTCCTCAATAATAATCAACTTTTTTTCAGGTTAATGTTGCGATACTTAAACGATATCATGGCTATAGTCCATTCATCTATAATTACACGGTCGATGCTTGCAAATACTTGCAAAACCCAGATCTTAGTCCCATAGCTAAGTATTTTGGACAATTATATTTATCATTTACCAATCTTAATCATTCGTACCTAACTTTTGCAGTCCGGGTAAATACTAGTTTCTTTTTATACTTTTATAACTATTATCGACCATTGTTTGTCCGCATTTTTTTGCTAACCAATAGGAGATTCTAGAGTGTGAAATAATGTGAAATATGTACATATATGGGTGGTCACAACAAGAGGTTTCCAAGCGTAGAACTATTTTATAAACTGTTTACCTGGATAATCGGGCTGCCAGCAATAGCAGTCACGATTTGTTGACTTGTTTTCCTGCAATTAAATTTATCAGTAGGCTTTTAACCGACTCAATGGAGCATTATGGAAGCTATAAATTCAGCTTTTCTTACAAGGGAGTTTACTAAACTATAGAAAGGAGAACTACAATGTACTTCAAGTTAAAAATCCTCTGGTTCTTTATTCTAGCAAACTGTGTTATCCAAGTAAGTTTTTGTTAAATAATTATGACTCAGCTTTTCAAGCTATTTCAAATCTTTCAGATTAGCTCCTGGTTAGAATTCACAAATATCAAATGTAAAACCTTAGACAAAAGTATTGCGGAAGTCGAATATTGTTATATTAAGGCAGTGAATCGAACTTACAAATATATTTCTATTAAAGTGAAACTTAATCAACTGCCAGTAAAAGCTGTAAAGGTATGGAAGACAAATTCGAGTGTCTTTAGAAATAAATTGATTCGCTTTTCCAGGTTAACATCGCTTTACTGAGACGATATAATGGCTATAAGCCATTTCTTTATAATTATACAGTGGATGGTTGTAAGTACTTGGAAAATCCCGATCGTAATCCTATAGCTAAGTATTTTGGAGAGCTATTTCTGTCATTCACCAACCTCAACCATTCATGTCCCTACAGTGTAAGTGAAAATGTCTGTTAGTGAGTTTTGTTATTACTTAGTCATTAATCAACAGCACGACATTATGCTGGAAAAACTTAATATTGAGTTTTCGAACAATCACATGACTAGGGTCCTACCGTTTCCTGATGGTGACTATTGTTTATCAATGATATGGTATCCAAATAATGCTAGAATTTTAGAATTTAAAACATTCTTTGCTGTATCAAAAACTTCAAAATGATCTACCTATTAAAACAATAAATGAAGTGATAAACTCCTTTTGTAGAAATTGTTATGTTATTGTAGTTTGAGTATCTTGGCAGCTATTTTTAAATTTTCAAATTATATTTTAAAATTTCAAACAGATCGGTTAGAGCAAACTCCTACAGTCAGCAATATGAAAAAACGGGAAGTATTTTAAAGGCCTACCGAAAAGAAAGCGATACGGCCATAATTACCATTAATGGTCTGCGATGGTTAAAAACTAAACTTTATCGATGGTTTTTTTTGTTATCTTTATATAATGGTTTTTTTTTATTATTAAATTATTTAACATAATTTCAGCCCTAAAACCTAAAATAAAAAATGGGGACTTTGATAGAAAATATATAACTATGGGTTAACAAAAATTAACTTATTTATGATGTACAACTATTGTATAAGTTGTTAAATTTTATTGTCACGGTCTTCGTGTTTTATTAAAACTTTTTAAAGCCTTAAAAAATGAAAGGTATATTTTCGCTCCAAAGCTACCTAAGCTTTGAGGTTTTATGTAGTTTTGAGTTTTCTTTATTTTCAAATTGGCTTTCGTCTCTTAGGGCTGGGAGCAAATAAAACATTAAGAATGACATTAATCATCTTAGCGACTTTAATATACCCTTTTAGCCAAAATATACGCATAAACAGCAGAAGGGCTAAATGGGCAAAGTTGGCCGCTGGGGGCGCTCGTTTGTAGGAGCGAATTTACAAATTTAGTCTTTTTGTTTTTCCCGGTGCACGGTTTACTAAATTCGATACGACGACTCAGTGTAAAAAGATAATCTATATATGAGCGCCTAACTTAGGCATTTCAAAATAAAAGACTATTTTTTAAATTGTTTACTCGTACAACTAAATTGATAGTAAAAGCCGTCACGAATCGTTGGCTGTAATTAAAATGATCATTAAGCTTTATATCGATTCAATAAATTGAGATTATGATAGGTATATATTCACATTTATTTATTTAAGAGTTCACTAAACAACACGCAGGTGAACTACAATGTATTCCAAGTTTGGAGTCCTTCCGTTCATTGTGCTAGGAAGCTTCGTCATTCAGGTAAGTTTTAGTTAAATGAGAATTAATTAATATTGCAATTATTCCTAATCCTTTAGATCAGTTCCTTGGTGGAATTCACAAACATCAATTGTAAAGGTGTCGACAAGAGTGTTATGGAATTTGAATATTGTTATATCAAGGCTGTGAATCGAACCTACAAGTATATATCTCTGAAGACGAAAATTCATATACTGCCGATAAAAACGAACAGGGTATGAAAGAAATATTGAAAGTCTTCTTAAAAAAATCAATTATTCGCCTTGCAAGGTAAACATCGCTTTACTGAGACGATATAGCGGATATAAGCCATTTCTTTACAACTATACGGTCGACGGTTGTAAGTATTTAAAAAATCCAAAAAGTAATCCGATCGCAAAGTTTTTCGGCGATTTATACCTACCATTCACGAATCTAAATCATTCATGTCCCTACGATGTAAGTACAATTTAACCAATTTAATTGTAATCTTTTTCAAAGTATTCTCTCTGTATTAACAGCATGACATTATTTTGGAAAAACTTCATATTGAGTTCCTGAACAATTATCTTACTAAAGTCTTACCGTTTCCTGACGGCGATTATTGCTTGTCAATGATATGGTATGGAAATAATTTAAGGATTGCCGAGGTTAAGACGTTCATATCTCTAACGAAAACTTCAAATTGATCTGCAATAAACAAAGAGATAAGGAATCCCAAGAGTTCATATTTAATTTCAATGTTTTTTATTTGTTATATGCAAATATTAATCTATAGAATTGCATAGTTTAAAGTATATATTAATGGGTACTAAGATAGAAAGACCTTTAAATTGTTTGTGAGGTATTGATGTGCTGTCGGTTATTACTTTACTATTTTTGTATTCCGAATAGTAAACAAACCGTGATTATTTTTATCAAGATTAGTTTTTAGCTCGTTAACTTAAAGGTCACCCCTAGTATAATGGCCTTTAAAGTTGTATGAATATTTATAATGATTTTGGCTAAAAGGTGTGAGTGTTTTGGAAATTGTTTACCTGAACAATTATTTTGCTGTCAAAATCTGTTTATAAATAGTTAATCGTTTTCCTGCAATTAAAATATTATAAATTTCGATTAGTCAAACGCTGTAGAGGTATTCATATATTTTCAATTTACCAAGCGGGTGCTAGAAAGCCAATTAGATCAGACTGACCAAATTCCTTCGTAAGTTACATTTTGTGATATTATATGATTAATGTATTACAACCAGGCCCGATCTCGTTTCCGATTCAGAATTACTTTGTAAAAATCACATTTAAAGCCCGCTTTCAATCCCTTCTCAAACCACTTGGACTTTAATCGTTTGGCTTTTAGTGGAGAGAAAAGTAATCTTTGTAAGTGGAGAGAAAAGTAATTGTAGTAATTTTCTCATTACAAGATCCAGATCATGTGTGGCAGGCTGTCTAGTTTTAATGGAACGATTAAGTGTGTAAAGCACACGTTGACTAATACGGTCTTTTAACAGAGCGAAACTAACATAGTTTGTAAGAGAAAACAGAGCAGAGAGGGAGTAGATCAGCAACCGTCACAAGAATCGGAGAGAGACTACAAATATATTCACACGAATATTAAGTTATAAGAAACGTGTTTTTAATTAATACACAAACACCTTACTTTTATTTTTTTTTATATTAATCTTTGATTTGTTGAGAGAAATTCTTGGCATGAATTGGTTTTGGGGCCAAAACCAAAAAAATTTGATGTAAAAATCGTTGGTATAATAATGTAATAAGAAGCCAATTTATTTGAAAACCCATTATAAACTACCCCTAAGAATTGAGAGCAACAAGTTCCTGAAAACTGAGAAGAATCTAAAGAGATTGACCTTTGCAGACGATTCTGAAACGAAAATAGGCCTGTACAATTGTTTTCCATCAATTCCCATAGTGTTTTTAATTCCTTTTTTTTTTAAAAACCCTTCGTACATTTTTCAAAAATATTTCGTACTTGCCTACGCTATATATTTACTTGGGAATTTTTTAAAATTGGTATAAATTTTAAAACAGTTTTTTACTTTAATAGTAATTCGCTTACCCACAAAGACTGAGAAAATCTGACCTGTGCTTGGTGATTAAAGTTGCACAGTTTTTTTTAGCTGTCGGTGGTTGTCGGTTTCAACTAATGAGTTTAAATGGAGTGCTAGCCCATTAATCATATATCACGTGTGTTTTGTCAGCGTTTAATTACAAGCAACAATTCTAATTTAATTTGGGGATTACAACTAATAAAACTTTTTCATTTCGCTAACTTGACGAGGGCATCCGGAGAAGAAGCTTGCCCTCTCACACACTCCCCTTCTTCAAAAAGCATTTGTTCAAACAAATGCATGGCAAAATCTTAATTAACCTTAGGGTGTAGAGCATAAGCCAGCACACAGTCGTACTCCTCCTCGTACTCCTTCACCCACAATTCCGCTTACACTCATTGTCTATTACGCGAGCATTTCAAATGAATAAAAGGAAGCTAAGGCTAAGCAAATAAAACTACTTGTATGTGGAAATGAGTGTGTGTGTGGGTGTATGTGTATGTGTGTATGCGAGTGTATGTATGTTCCCATATTCATTTCGTATGTTGCGCACTTTATTCCATCTATCTCAAAGACAAACCATTCAGCTAACCAGCCCAGACTCTTCTCATCATTCTCATGCCCGTCCTCATCTTCATCTTCATCCTTATCCCATAAGCGGAGGTCGCTTGGCATGTGAAGCGAAAATTTCGCTGCTCGGGAATTACATTAAGCGTTGGGCATAATAAATTATTCCGTATGATATGATTCTGGTACATGATAAGCGTTTGTAATTTTAACTGTCAGTTAAATGAGTAAATGGCTCACAGAATGTGTATGTGCGTGTGTGTGTGTGTGTGTCTGCATGTGTGTAAAGGTGGGGGAGGGCGTGAGTGGATGTATGTATGTACAAATGTGTGTATGTATGGGCTAGATGGGCGTGGCATGCCAACGATTTAGAATACTTCATATTTATCTTTTGTTGGAAACTTGAACATTTGTTCGCGTAAATAAAAGTTGAGCGTCAATATTTGCCACACAGAAACACACACACACACACACACATACATTGAGTCTCTCTCTCTAGCACACAGATATATAGTTACATATGTATGTGTGTACCTATGTACATTCTATATAAACACACACACACACACACACACATACATACATGTATAATTACAACTCTGAAATGGGAGTTGACGTTGCTTTGGGTGCGTGACAAGTACGTGACTATAATCATCGCGATTTTGCCGCCTCATAATCTGCTATTCGTTACGCCCCATACCGCCCATTTGACCCCATGGTCTCATACCCAACGCCCCAACACCCCAACACATACACACCCCCACCCACATAACACACATCGACCAACTCTCCCGTTTTGATATTTGCTTTGAAATTAAAAAACTTTTCACTCTGCTATGTTAGATTTGGGCTCTGCCTTGATTTACATGTTAAATAATTTTATCCCCTCAACCCCTGCCCCAATCCCCATTCCTCGTTCCCCATGGCGCCATTTGCACCGCCTACATCCTCTCATCCTCTCACCAACCGACATTAAAACTGTTTGAAACGCACAGCACAGCACAGCGTAAAGCCAAATATGAGCAGAATTTGTCAGTTTCTTTTTGGATACCATACAATATTTGCCGCCATTAAACATTGTATATGCACTGCCAGTATCAACGAAAATCTACTCACTCGCATTTGGCCAAATCAACAGTTCATTAAATCACGTAGCACAAGCACGAAAGCCAAATTTAGGGATCCTCAAAGTTCTGAAATGAGAGGCAGTGACCGCTACTTGCAGGCGATGTACCAAAGAAGCGTGGGCTATCTCGACAGTGACCTTGGCAAGTTCTTGCTGAGTTCAAATGGCAAAATTAGTGATAATCTTAAAACAGAAATCGATTTAAATCTCTTAATTATTATCTTTTAATTAAACATATTGCTTGTATATGAAAGCAAAAGCTATAACAGTAGTAAAGATCCATATTTAAAAGGTTCTAAGTGTCTCTTTATAAATTTGTATTCCTTTGTGGAACTGGGGACTAAAGAATTATAAATCTGTTTTTATATGGATAATAGATATACATATAGCATAAGAAAATTTTAACATAGCGTTATTAGGATTCTAAGATGATTAGCCAACTTAACAAGTTAGTTTAAAGATGAACGATTTATTATTTACAAAACTCACTCAAAACTTAACTAATTTAACGAAAAATTTAAATGCATAAACTCTTTATTTGTTTATAGTGAAAGATGTATAAAAACTAAAGGAATTGTTTGTCATTTAACTTGTTGCATCTGCAGTTTCCTTTTGGTTTTCCTTGTTAGGGTGGCGGATTGGACCTAGACTGTATAGGCCCACGACCAGGACGTGTCCTGGTGCATACGGATCTAGGGCGATCTGCTCGAGTGGCTGTAACTGCTCCTGTTTAAGGCGCTTAATCTTACTAGCAATGGTCTCTCCCTGTACAGCGCTGCCCTCGATGGCATCGACGGCCTGCAAAACTATGGCAAAATGCCCGCCCGCCTTGAGAAAGTGGCGAGAATTCAACAATAAAGTACGGACTTCATCCAGTTGAGGTGTATCAATAAAAATCATGTCAACACAATCCGCAATAGTCATACGATATTTGTAGGGCATTGTGGCATCATCGATAATGGGCACAATATTGGAATATCTGCGTGCCAGGGCTGTGAGCTCCCTCTCTGATCGGGCGCCTTGATCTACGGCATAAACAGCACCCGATTCGCCCACAATGTCGGCTATGTGCGTTATGGTACGGGCGAATCCTGGGCCCAGGTACAACACTTTTGAAGCGTTGCCAATGTGTATATTGGAAACACCGCTCAGCACGGCGGCGGCCAGTTTCGATTGGAAGGGCGACCAGGAGCGATACTCGTTGCCTTTCCCTAACATATCGGCAGTGAAACGCTGTTCGCTATAGTCATCGTTGCCTGGAGCAAGAGTACGAGTGAGCAGCATGATGGCATCATCTCTGCTGCGTGCCAAAAATATTCCACTGTGGCGATGTGGCTCAATGCTCACCATGATCAGTTGTTGCAGGCTGCAGGCCATCTCTGTTGTCTTTTGTGACTCTAACTGATTGGGATTTTTTGTCTTGACTCCATTTTTAATGGGCTTACTTTTAGATGCATTCGCTGATGGGACTTTGGTGGATGACAATGGAGCCTTGCGCCCATCTCGGCCCTTGGGCTTATTCTTCGATATGGAACTCTTTCCCATTACACAATGTAAATTATATGTTTTTCGATAGGTTAAGCTACACTATACATTGATGTTGATTTCCCAGGCAAATAAAAGACAACAAGTTAATACAATTTCGAAAAACATCATGTAGTACAAATTAGCCTCAGTATACACATACATACATACACATACACATGCATGTATTTGCATTATGTTTTAGTGTATTGTTGCAGTTGTTTTATCTGTATTTATTGCACCAATGCTGAAGGACCTGCAGCTAAAATGTGAAATCTGCATTTGAGTTGTGTTAAAAAGTTCGCATTCGCATCGCACAAAATGGAACAATGGAACCTAAGCGTGGATATATTGTGGCCCCAAGCATAGAATAGTATGCCGTTCCCGGTCCCGGTTGCGGTCGGTGCCTGGTGAGGATTTTGCCAGTTGAAAGCAAATCAAAGCACAGACACAGGACACGCTAAGGATGCGAATTTGGGTTGGCATGGCAATGCAAAACAACTTAAAATGTCATATAAAATTTGTAGCATTGCTGATTGCGCGTGTTAAACAGCCAAACGAGTGCGAGAAAGAGGTAATATAAGAAAACCACCACAGCTCTCCCACTCCCACACACACACACCTACACTCGCCCAATATGTAGCGCGTGAATCCAGTCACGCCCAGGCTCTAGGGGGCGTATACATACATATGTGTAGGTGGCTGTATGTGTGCTATTTTGGGGCGTTCCAAACTAAAAACAAAAAGCCACGAAATCCTGGCATAGCCGAAAGCGAAACGTGAAAAATAAAAAGCAAAACGAAATGCGAAAAATCACAAATTCCACAAAATCTTTAAATCCCACGGATTTATGCATTTTTACGTTGCATTTGCTGCCGTTGCATGTGGGTTGTCTATCGACGTGGCTGCTGCTGCATTTATATCCTCCCCAGCAAACCCATAAGTCCTACGACTCGCTCACTTATTCTATGTGCTTTTGCGATTGTGAAAATGTCGCAAGTGAGAAAGAGCGAGCGAGCAAGACCAAACGGTCCTGGGCTGGGCATTCACGTTTATGTGATTTCTACAGTTTGCCAACAGCGCCTCAAGGTGTCACTGTGCACTGTTCTCTGCAATGTCTGTTGATTTGCCATAGAGTGGTTGCAATTCATAGCTATTCGCGCAGTTCATAGAAACTGATCGAGTGCTAGAGGACATAGTTGGTATTAGCACCAAAACATTTGAGGCAGGAAATAATGCATTCATATACTTATGTACATCCGATCTCAAAAAAAAAAAATTTAATTTGATTTTAACAATAGATCCAATTCGGCTCAAACAGTTTAGAAATTTTCATAAAAATTTATCTGAAAAATTAATTATAAAAATCAGAGATAACTTTCATAATATCTTGTGGGTTGTTTAAAACTAGCTCTACCAAATTACATATATACAAAATATAAGAATCTCATGGAAGCAAATTTCCTACTATTCCATTTGTTTCTACTCGCAGGAGACACTTATTCGATTTAGGTTTTAGGTACCAGCCTAATGCACCTACCATATAAGCAGTCATTGATGATGCTGCTGCCGGTGCACCGTGCGCCTGTGTGTGTGTGTGTGTGTGCCGCTATCAGGACGACGACAGCAAAAGTTCTACCGACCCTGTTTACGGCCCCCCGCCCATGCAGACCGACACTTAACGCCAACGAAAACAAAGAAAAAAAAGACACCCACAATCGATTGGCGCTGCCTCCATCTGTGCCCATACTCAATGGCAAGAAGGGGGATGGGGCATTTCGGTTGGATATTCTGGGTTAATCCTGTTGTTGCTTTTGTTGGTGCTTTTGTCGTTTTCCGTTTTTATGGCACGCTGCAAACTATCTGTCGCTTTTGTTTTACGATTCCTTTTGGGCTTGATGATCGTCACCGTCACCGTTACCGTCGCTGCCGTTGTTGTCGTTGGTGCTGTTGCCGTTGCTGTTGCTGTTGCTGTTGCTGCTGCTGCTGCCTGTTCCTGGCTCTGCATGGCCATCGGCGTAATCGTGTTGCTGTTTGCTGCATTGGATGTTTGTTTGTCTCCATTTCTTTTGCTCTTTGTCATGGCAGTGGGTTTCATTTTTTCGCATTGCTGCTGCAATCTCTGTGTAATATTTTATTTTCAATTCGCATTTAGTGCAGCCGTGGCAGCATCTAAGGGAGGAATAAATTGTATCTGACAATTGGCAATTGGCCTATCCGCCTGTTTGATAGTGAGCCAGAAGCCAGGAGCCACGAATAGGAGCAAAATCAGGCCCATGCACATTGGCAAAGCCATCATGCTCAAGCTCAAGCAGTCGTGGCTTGCCAATAAATCCTGGTCCTGGGTGCGGCTCCCTTTGGCAGTTTATGCTGAATCACGAATTACATTAGACAAGCCTGGGATTTCTGGGTTTTCCTTTTCTGTTCGTGTCTTTTTTCTCCTGTACTATTGCCAATTGGATTAGCACACTTAGCGGACTTTGTCATGAGAGCAAACCACGGGTCAAGAGTTTTTATTAAGTGTGCGTTTGGCATGTTTTAAACTGCTCCATCAATGCCAAATCAGCTGCTACGCACAGTGGGGCAATAACTTAAAAAATGTTTAAAAAAATACGTGTTAAAATTTGAATAAGAAACTAGTTTAACAAGATTTTTCTTTTGGACGTCGTTCGTCTTCTAAGCATGTACTGGATCTTTTAAATATAAGGCTATCCTTGATTTGGCACTTTTCATCAATGATAGCTGCTCGTGAGGGCTTTAATTGATAATTGAATTGAAAGTATCTTGAAGAATGAAGAAGAATCTACAAAGATGATGTAAATGCCCACAGTGCTGTGATAAATGTCAAATCAGACACGAGTGTCCCTCTTGTCGGACTGGGCGAGAAATGCTTTTTAAGCACTCACATGAACCGATGTCCATGTTGAGGGCACATTACGAGCAAAAAGCAAACAAAAATGTGCGCTGTCAACTAAATGTCAGAAAAATGGTTTGGCAACGCTTCTTTCCTTGCCATTGCTACTGATTCTGGGGTGCTGGCTGCTGGCTCCTGGTTGCTGGTGTCAGTGTTGTCCTGTCCCTGGCACGCACGCACTTGATCAATCATGCGAGTGCGAGGACGACGATGCCATCGATGAGGCTGATGCTGACAAGTGCGCTGCCGTTGTATTTGCATTGATGACAACTACACGTCCGCAAGCGATTATGGAGCACCGTTCACCAAGTGGATTGGATTTGTGACGCCAGTAGATATTCACGGGAGAAGTAGGTAACGCGTTTTTTTCTATGTCAACTCCTTGACTTCGTCTCTTCACCTTCTGCATATTAATAAACCGTTTGTCAGACTTCCATAATAAATGGCCAGCCCATTCATCTTGCACAACCAATCGACAGCCATTAGCTGACAGACAATCATCCAAAACAAAACCCAACAAATTCTTTGTACTCGTTTAACGAAATTATTGCAAAGCGAGACAAGCAAATCCAAACAAATGTTTAAGCTTTTAAATGGGATTATATCGACACAGACGCCATATTTATGCCCGTCATTTTTCTTAAGCTTAGAACGAAGACGCCGACCGCCAATTGTCTTCAATTTTGAAATGCAAATCGATGTAGTTATCAAAAAAAAAAATAAGTGTTTAAGGTTTTTTTTTTATACGCCAAAATAGTCCACTTAAAGAGCAGATATTTCAACATTTTGTAACCATCTAAAGCCATTCGCAGCGGTTTCGCTGGTCCACTCTCTAAGTCCCCCGCCCTCTCTCTCTCTCTCTTTCACTCTCTCGCTTGTGTAGACGACTAATTGAAAATGGATTAGCGGCGAGTTTGGGATGTTTTATGCTCGTGCACGTTAGCGACAATCTGGATGGGGATGTTCGGATCCGGAATTAGGGTGTGAGTGAGGGTGGCACGTGTGTTTATCCAACACGCAAATACATTGAAAATTAATTAAACCGCATGCTGAAACCATGTTAACAAGATGCTTAAAACAAAAAAGCTTCCATTGAAAAACAAATGCCAGCTCTCTCATTCCTTTGCCCTTTTTTTTTGGCCCCTTCGGAGTTTGGTGGTTACCTACGATAACGTATACGCAGTGTGGCGCGTGTGAAAAATACTTTAGTAAAAGTTTTCGGGTAGACAAAATTCTAAGCCTAAAACCGGCAAAGGTTCACAAAGCCCTTTTTTCATTAAGGTGAATGCTCCCCTCCCTTCCAACTGGTTTAATGGAGAAAAAAGAGCCAAAGATGAGATGGGCCTTTGCTTAGACCAACACTTGAAATTTGTTTTTATTCTTTGCCTCTTCTTTTTCGTTTCTTTTTTTTTTGCTTAACTTTATCAGACACCCAATTAAAAGGGCTTTATAACAATTAGAGCTAATAACACGCTTCAATTGTGCCAGCAACACCCGAGGGTAGATTCACAATTCCACAAAAGTAGCACCCAACCAGCATCAAACCAACATCGCCACCACGCCCACCCGCCCCTTTCAGAGCAAGGTTTTTATTTTTATTGGGCACTTTTTTATTTTTTTCTTTTGGTTGTATTTTGGTTTTTTTTTTGGTAGCTTATGGTCTGGTGTTATTTTGTAGAATTGCGGTTGTAATTAAAGGGAAAACCACAGCAATTAGCAAATTGACGACTCGATTTGTTTATGCATTACTATGGTTTAGGACTAGTATTTTGCCGTTGCTGTGTTGGACAGACATATTATGTACTTATATAATTGGAAAATATGAGAATTATTTTCGTTTTTTTTTTTTTTTTGTCTGAGCCATTGTTCTGGCATTTAGCTGGCTGCTGGAACGCAGAGCTGTAATCTAACCTAAGCCAAAGCCGTGCCCATTGCCCACAACTCAAACAGAACAAATCTCGGAAATTTGATAAATTAGTTGTAAAACTAAAAACTTTTAAATTTTTCTCTCG
This sequence comes from Drosophila nebulosa, assembly GCA_024703675.1. Lineage (NCBI taxonomy): Eukaryota > Metazoa > Arthropoda > Insecta > Diptera > Drosophilidae > Drosophila > Drosophila nebulosa. The sequence goes on along the minus strand of JANFPS010000004.1, from coordinate 9,924,131 downwards.
TTCGCGTTCTCGTTTTCTCTGCCTGTCTCTCTTACTGTGAGCGGCTTATTCGTCTGAGTGAGAAAAGTTTTGTTGGCCAAATGCAAAATCCAATTTTTCGAATGAAAAGTCAAACATGAATTTAACTTTTGATCCGTTTGCCCGGTTGTCTAAGCAGTCAGCAGAAGTCAACACTCAAACACTCAAACAGTCAAACAGCCAAACACAGCCAACAAATTTGCCAAAACTCTGGCATCAAATGGGGATCGAAACGGATTCCGAACAAGCGAAAGAACATCTAAACGAATGAATAAATTGGAAGAGAAAACCCATCAACAAATTCGAATCGATAACAATTTCAATTTTGGGCACATTTTTAGCAACTAATTTGCAATCATGCGAGTTTTTGTTAATTTTAATTTGATTATAGCTGCTGCTGATGCTACTGCCTCTGCCTCTGTTATTGGCAAATGATAATCATTAAAAGCGATTTCATTCATTGCCACCCATCATCATCGTTGAAAGGCATGCCGCATCGAAATAATATTTGTTGATTTAAGTTGGCAGCTTATGCATGCATCTGCCAATTGATGCATTTTCGGCATCACATTCGTGTTCTATTTATTTTCGCTAGCAAATAGCATAAAATTTTCAAATTCAAATCTAATTAACATTCACAGCAACAAAAATGTTTATAATACGCTATTGCATTCCGGCGGCGAAATTTCTATTTTAATGAGCTTCAATTGGCATTAATTGCGGACGAATGGCGAAAGGTTGCGGGGGTGGAGTGGGAGGATGTCTCCTAATGACAGACATACAGCCGACTGAATTATTTACATTGGTTGTAATTTAATAAAAATTCATGGGTAATATTTTAACATTATCGCATTTCCAACAAAGTTCAATTTGAAATCGAGTTGCATTATTGACAATGCCGCTGCCTTCTACCATCATTCTATGTTATATCGTTTTCCAACCATAAGTGACAATGCAACAAGCAGCAAGAGCGCAACAATGCTCACACAATGCATCAGCACACATACACATGCCACTCCCTCTACTCACACACACACTAGCACACCCTCGTCCTGTGAGACGAAAAGACAGACGTAGAAGCATATGCATGTGCCGCTGCAAACACATGCTCAATTGAATTGAAATTGAATTTGCAATTCTATGCGCTGCAGCTAACGCCATTTTCTTTGCCGTGCGGCAACTCTGGCATACATTTCAATTTTGTTTTTCTATTTTTTCCACATTTACCCTAAGCATAATAAGCATGTTGGCACTCTAAATCAGTTTGTTACATTAGCTAAGAAACCAAATAGGAATTATTTTCACAAAACTTTGAAACTTTGTAGGGGGAGTAGGAAATAAAAACTTCTAGAAATTTTTCTAGAAATGGTAGAGTATTACCTATTCCATGGGATTGTCATAGAAAATTGCTAACATACTTTTTACCTCGACGGGCACTTGGCAGTTTTCTGTTCGCTTTTGTGCCGTTCGATTTGCTTTTTCTATCCTCTTCTCTCCATCATCTCTTTCACATCGTTGTGCGTATTTGAGAGTTTGCTTTCGCTTTTTGTCGTATTTGCATTTCGTTATTGAGCCTGAGACAAAGCAGCAGGAAAGGCAAAGAAAGAAGAAAAGAGGATCTGCCATTGACGTGGATGCCACTGCCTCTGCGGCTGCGGCTGCGACTGCGACTGCCTCTTCTGGCTGCATTCAGTCATCAATGAGTTTTTGCATTTTACACTTTTCGCTTAGCTGCTTGTATGTATCTGGTTCGATAGATTTTGTATTTACCATTTTGTTTGGCCCAAAACGTACGCATAATTGTGCTATTTGCCTTTCATGGGTCTCTTTCGGCTTAGTATGTCCGCCAATGCAACGGCAAACAGTTCTTTGATTTATGCGATTAATTGTCAAAGCGCTTGCTAGTTGCAAAAATAATTGAAATTCAAATATGTACATTCGATGTTTTTTTTTTTCTGCTTTTCTTGTTTGCCAATAACATCTTGTTGCTTTTGCATTTTTTAGTCTTAAAGGTAAGTTAAAAGTTTTCCCTCGTCATACATAAAATATGTATTTTTCCATTTCGAGTTTGTTTCACTTACATTACTGCGATGCTCTCCCTCTCCTCTCTTTCTCTCTCTCTCTTGCTTCTCTCTCTCGTTGGCTCACCTACTCGTCCCCTTTAGGCCAGTATCCCCACTCCGCACTCAGCAAAATGATTTGTATGTCAGACGGAGTGCCGAATGGGCACAGGCACATGTTTGGCATGCTAAGCGCCACAAAGTATGCCGCACTTTTTGTTTGACTATTGAGGTAAAGTGTGGCGCTTTCTTTTTGTTGGAATTGTGGTTATGGCTGTGCTTTTGGGCAAAATGCAAATGGTATTTTGCAAGGACAAGTAGACCAGCAAACAAAACAGAGCACTGAGAAAGGGAGTGCCAGAAGAAAAGAGGCAAACCAAGTGAAAGAACAAACAGCAAATTGCATATAGGAAAAATTTTCCTCATTACATAAACGAAAAATAAAAGAAACAGAGGGACAGGAAAACATAAAATAAAAAATAGTTTTCCTCCTTTAAATATAAACAAAAATGTTAAATGACAACATATGCAGGCACAACTAAAAATAAGTACAAATCATAAAACAATCAAAAGTTACCACATTGTAGAAATGTCATTATTGTTTGACAATGGCGTCATTGATTTAGAACTTAGAAAGAATAAATTTATTTACTTAATAGATCATTCTAAAAGCCTCAATTACAATAGACCTTGGGTGAATTAAGGACAGTTCCATTACGGTATTTGCGAATATGCAAATTAGCATGCTAAGTTCCTTATACTTTACGACTAAGGCCATGCCAATGGGCCGCCTTGGCTTTTGCCTCGGCTCATAGCGATCTCAGCGAATTTGCAAAGATTTTTCAACGGACGCGGTGGCAAGTTTCTTTAGCATTTTTTTGTTTTTTGTGTTCGTTACGTGCACTGTCATAGTTTGCCAGGTACTTTTTTGGGCTGGCGTTTTATGCAGCTGCATAAATGTTACTTCTACTTACGTAAATTACAAAATAAAGTTATTATGAAAAGTAATTTAAGTTAAAAATTTTTCGTATGCCAGGGCGAAAATGTGCAGCGAACTGGCAATTCCATGGTGCAGATGGGGGCGGATTGTCGGATGGTGGGGCATGTCTGCCTGCGGTAAAATCAGGTAACAAGTTGCATAATAGTTTTTTTTGCCGACTTTTCGCCCGGTCTTAATTGTAACTTAAAGTTGCTGCAAAAATTCGTTTAAGCCATTAACTAAGTTAAACAAAAATGAGAGAGGGCAAATCAATTTGCATTAAGGATTCAAAGCCAAAATGCATGCAACACTAAGCAGAGCACATGCGAGCTAAAAGTATGCAACAAAAAGCAGCAGAAGCACACATAAAGAATGCAAACCGAATGGTTTTAAACTGAATGGCCAAATTTTTAGTTTGGCACACTGCCTTGGGATAGGTATGGCCAGCAGTTAACCACTCGCCAACTTGGCCACGCTTAATCAATGGCCCAATAAACAAGTAAACAACAACAACAACGAAAACAAGAGCGGGAACATACGAGTATCGAGTCTATTGCACCTGCAATTGCCATTTGCAATCATGGACACACTCAATGGATCGGTCAAACAAAACGGTTAGCGATTGCCATCCGTATAATGTCATCGTCGTACCGCACCGCACCGCAGCGTTGGTTGTTGCAAAATCAAGTTGAAACTTCCTCGACAACTTGAGGTGCTAGTGTCGTGTTTTTTTGTCCCTACCACCCTGCTCCATCCCTCCCCTCCGAGCACTTTCTTTCTTTTTTGTTGTCAACGGACCAACGGTAGCAATTTCCGTTTCCTAGCTGACCCAACGTTGATGTACAAGAGAAAAAAAAGGCAACAAAAACGAGCCAACGAGTCAACTTGTATAAAAGTTTAGATTACGAATTCACATACGTCCTGTGCAGCAGTTGATTTACTCTCGTTGTTGCTGTTGCTGGTTTTCCTACCATTTCTTTTGGATGCTTTTTTCCTTCCTTACTGCAGGGTTAACCAGGCGCATGTTTTGTGGTCAACTCTGTGTATTGCAATTGGGTCCGCATACCATAGTTGCTGTTGTTGTTGTTGTTGTTGTTGTTGTTGTTGCTGCTGTTGTACTTTTTGCCATTGCCACTCATGCGTGCCACGTGCTATGCTTTGATGTGGTGCTTTCTCTCTCGCTTCATGCGCTTCACCTAAATAAACTTAAAAGTAATAAAAAAAAAAAAAAAACAAGAAATACAAACTCGCACTTGCACATTTGGGCAAATTGGACTCAGCCAAAAGCCACATACTCTCACACACACAAAGACCCTCGTACATATATAACTTTGTAAATATTTTATGCATAAACACATGCAGAAGAAGAAGCGCAAGGTACTAAGCCTGAACCACCTGCAAATGTTTTTCCACACAACATCAAATAATATTTACTTTACAGGTGCACACACACACACATACATGCACACACACACACTCTCATACTTGTGCATACTTAGCATACACGGTTCATTAGGCCCAAGAGTAAGTTGTAACTCAAAAGTTACATCTCAACTTCATCTTGCGGTTGCTCATTGAATTTCTTAATAATTACTTGACATTAGCAAGTTTAAGGCTAAGTTAAAACTGAGTAGATTCCTGAAGAATCAGCATTTATTTAGCTATATATTATCTAAATCAATATCTTTTTAAATCAAGAAGAAATTAAATTACTTGCATCAATTTGATTTCGTTTTCTGGTTTAAAGCCTTACTTGGAAGCTTGGATGAGATATACATATATAGAGGGAGACATTACGGTTCAAAGTTCTTTTTTTATTTCTCAAGTTGCTTTATGCTAATTTTTGGATGCCTCAGTTTCACTCATTGGCAGCTTAATCATGCATGTTTACACGCAAGTACAAAACTCAAACACCAAAAGACAACAAAATAAACGAATGGTATACAGGCATAAGAATCTCAGCCTTATTTTTATTTGCATACCCCAAGGCGTGGCAGCATCAACGGCAACGGCAACGGCAACGTATGGTTTAGGTTCATACATGACCTCGCATCAGGCTGTTAATCAACGTACGCAAGCCCAAAGTTAAACATTTAACTAAATTAAGATTGTTTGCAACAATTTTTGCATAAATAATTAGAGATGCAAGAGATTTTTGCGAGGGCTGTCAAAAATCTTTTCTTATTGGCCCATCCCACAATAAATTCAGGACTTCTTATCTTGTGAATGTCAAAAAGCACCTTAACTTTAAAACGACTCAAAAAATATTAAATATTATTGGATAACTTTTGGGGCTGCTCTCGCTGGTGAGCTGAGCTGGTAAATATCCGGAATGAGCCAATCTAAATTTGAGAAAAACCCGACCACACTTTGCCATGCTTTTCCATCAAGCTTATTAAGATGTAGGTGATTATATGGTAGGTCTCAATGGGTACAAATTTGAAGATAAATTCAAAATACTACAAGGAACAGTCGTTTAAGTGTTTTAAAAAGAGTATTTTATTAACTAATTGACTACCAAATCTTCTACTTTTCCTGTATTCCAATCTGCATGGATATTCTTTGAATTAATGTCAACAAAGATGAACCACACTTTTGTAGTTTTTTGTTTTTCATAATATGTATAATAAATCTACAAAAGTTTTAATAACGTCGAAAAGTTTTCACTATTTTTCTGTCGTTTATCCTTGCCACAGATGAAGTCATGGGCACGTAAAATATGCCCCATAACAATGTGAAAATAGTGAAAAAAACTTTAACTTCTTGTTCTTCATTTCTAGCAATGTTTCAAAGTATCCCATGCCGATGTTTGTTTGGTTTCAAGCAAGACTTTGTGTTCATTATTTTTTGCTTAAGCAAAGAAACTTTTAAAATGCAAAAAACTTTCGTCAATTTGAGTTTTCCTTTTATTTGCTTAATGTTTTAAGCCTTAAATAAGGAGGATTTTAATAAGTAGTAAGGCATAACAGAGTCTCAAATATTACCTGTTCTGTTAAATGCATTACTTAGTTTTACATCAACTCAAAAATAGTGTGCAAAGCAGAGGTCTCAGTGCCTAGTGATGGCACAATGCAATAATCGATTATTGTGCTTAAGCTTCCGATTTAATTGTATCGAAAAATGCATTTCCCATTTACTGACTTTTTGCGTGTCGCGTCTTTGCTTGCTCCATACCATCTGCTCCAAAGGGGTTTACCCGTTTTTACAGGAATTTTTGTATTCTAATCAATTCAGGATGAGCTCCACTTTTTCTTAAATGCTCCAGCCTTGGAGTTTAAACGAAACGCCACGGCGTCAATGCCTGGGAGAATATTTTTTCATGTCCTGCTTTTTCCAAAGCAGTCGCTGCTGTCACTTTTCGTGTTTCTTTGATTAACGAATTGATAAATGCCTTACTTAACCTCCAAACTTCAAGGCCTAAATTCCATATTTTTATAAATCGTTGGCTTGGCTAATGAACGAATTTTACTTACTATATTTCGTTTGAGATAAAGTGCTTCGATACCCAAATTGTATAATAATTGCTATCTTTTTTGAACTGGGTTTATCGTTATACGCCGTTGAGTCCTAGAACCGTTTATTAAGAACCTTCGAGCAGATTGGAAGCATTAAGCCTTGATTAGTCTAGTAAAAAACCTAGTTAAAATGATTAATAAATTTGTAATTTTTTTGTTAATGTTGCTGACGATTGAGGTATGTTGTTCATACCAGATTTTGAATTTAAAGTTATCGACAAATTATACTGAAATTGTTTAGAAGATTGGAGGCCGCGTTGAGTTCATAAATCTCAAATGTGAATCCTTTGATAAAAGTTTCGCAGACTTTGAATATTGTTACATAAAAGCTGTGAATCGGAGCTACAAATATGTTTCGTTAAAAGTGAACTTATTTCATATACCCATAACTAAAATAAAGGTATCGCCTGTTTTATACGTGGTTCTTTCGTACTGCAATATGTAACATGTGTTTTCAGGTGAACATGGCTCTAATGAAACGCTTTAATGGATATAAGCCATTTCTCTATAACGTCACCGTCGATGCTTGCAAATATTTGGAAAGCCCGAAGAAAAATCCCATCACTCAGTATTTGGCAGGACTCTTTCTGCCATTTACTAATATGAATCACCCATGTCCATTTAATGTAAGAGAAAGTCGAATATCTACCTTATTCAACTTTACAAATCAAAAATATGTATATTTTTCATTCACAGCATAGCCTTTTGGTGGATAAACTGTCTATTGATCATTTGAACAATCAGTTTACTAATATATTGCCATTCCCTCATGGTGACTATGCTTTATGCTCAAAATGGATAGCTTATGATATTAATCGTGCTGACGTTAATATATATATAACACTTTCATAATTTCATAAATAATCTTGTTAGGATTCGAGAACTTGCCAAAACTTGGCTACACTCTAAAAACGGTGATGGCTATTTTGTCAAAACGTAGCGACTATTAATTTTTGATAATCTGTTAAAAATTTCGTCACACACTATTGGAAACAGCACTTAAAATAATGATATATTTAATGGCCTTGTTTAATGAATCTGTTCAATAAAATTACATCGTGTTCAGTCAATTTCAAACTCGTCGCGATGAATGTAACATTTCGTCTGCTTTGTTTATTTTTCTCAGCGATTGAAGTTCGTGTGGTGCGTTCCTTGTAGTGGCTTATATCTTAATATGCATAAAGGAGTTTAAAGACTTTATTACAGCTTTATAAAACTTTTAAAGATTTCAGGTCATGTGGAATTTACGAATGTCAAGTGCGATCCATTGGATAAAAGCTTCGCCGACTTTGAGTACTGCTATATCAAAGCTGTTAATCGTAGTTACAAATATGTTTCCTTAAAAGTAAACCTATTTAAATTACCCGTTACAAAAGTAAAGGTATTCTTCAAGCCAAACATATTTGCGTATAAACCAATAACTAATTTGTTTTGTGTTTCTTTAGGTAAATTTGTCACTGATGAAACGTTTTAATGGATATAAGCCATTTCTTTACAATGTCACGGTGGACGCTTGTAAATACCTGGAAAATCCGGGTAAAAATCCAATAGCCCAATACTTAGGGAGCCTCTATCTACCATTCACTAATATGAATCACAATTGCCCATTCAATGTAAGTGATAAAAAATGAAATCCATTTCAATTCGCAACGAATAATCAACAGAAGAGGTTCTCCTTCTTCACAGCATAGTCTTGTCCTGGAAAAGCTGCCCATTGAGCACATTAACCGGCAGTTTACTAGTGTTTTGCCCTTTCCACAAGGGGATTATGCTTTCTGCACCAATTGGATCGCCTATGACATTATTCGTGCTAATGTTAAAATATTTTTTACGCTTTCATAAATTTTGGAAACAGTCAAAATGAGTGTATGTTTTGGGTAGTAATTTTGTGAGTAATACACCAGATAATTACAGTTGATTCCATATTTTCCTGTTGTCTTAATGGGTTGATCTGTTTATTTTAGATAAAATAGATAAAGTCCCTTGATATCAATATGCATACAATTTACGAAAACCATTTGATTTATTGGAAATTTTATTATCACACACCGTTGGGCCTTATTTAGTACTTGCCCTAGACTGGATGTATTAAGTATCGATTGGTCGAGAGAGAAACTTTGAAATGACTTCTAAGTATGTCAGTTTTTTGATAATGTTACTAGCGATTGAGGTACGTTTTTGTAGATCCGATAAATTTGAATTTGAATTCACTCAAATTGTTGTAGGAGATTGAAGGCCGCGTTGAGTTCACAAATGTCAAATGTGATCCATTGGATAAAAGTTTCGCGGACTTTGAATATTGTTACATTAAAGCTGTGAATCGAAGCTACAAATATGTTTCTTTAAAAGTGAACTTATTTAAAGTTCCCGTGACTAAAGTTAAGGTCTCGTGGAGTTCATTCGTTTCCATGTATTATGTAAATTAATAATTTTCACTTAATCTTAGGTCAATTTTTTGGTAATGAAACGATTTAATGGATACAGACCATTTCTCTATAACGTCACTGCCGATGCTTGCAAATATTTGGAAAACCCGGAGAAAAATCCCATTGCTTTTTTTTTGGCAGGGCTCTTTCTGCCATTTACTAATATGAATCACCCATGTCCATTTAATGTAAGAAACGACAGAAATCCATGTTAATTGGCTCTGAGACATCAAATCGAAAGAGTTTTCTATATCCACAGCATAGCCTTATTCTGGATAAGCTCACTATTGATCATTTGAACAACCAGTTTACCAATGTATTGCCGTTTCCCCATGGAGACTATGCTTTATGCACAAGTTGGATAGCTTATGATATTAATCGTGCTACGGTTAAAGTATTTTTCACACTTTCATAAACTTTGTGAACTGAAAGAATGAGTACAAATAATGTTGTTATCCTGCGAATGCCTTTGAAATAATGAAACTATTCATATTAATCATTATCAGTCCTTTTAAAATATATATACCTATTTTTAAAGAATTTTTCTGGGTGACTCATTTAGGTAAGCCTCTTTCTCGTCCCTTGACCAAAAAAAAAAAAAAGAAAGTAGTAACAAAAAATTTTAAGTTTCTTTTTAAAAGAGTTGCGTAAAAGTACTAGTTTGCCGACTATGTATTTGAGCCACCTTTTACAGGGCCGAAACAAAACTCGGGAAATAACTGAAAACTCTTTTATACTTTAGGTGGTCGGTGGTGCTTCCTTGATGTGTTTAATTACAATTAAGTTTTTAGTACACTTTATACTTCTAATGACAGTCATTTAATATGTTTGATGAGGCATTGAAATGGTTTCATTTCGATGACTCTCACAATTGATGTGCAAATAGAGTTGCGTGTTTCAAAATTGTCTAACGTTGACCAAATTGAACATTATTATTATTTTTCACAATTATTTTGGTGAAGTTTTAGTAAATTAGTGTTGGTCTACGATGTATTTCAACTATCATTGGCTTTTCTTTGTTCTTCTCTCGGAAGTTTTCCATCGAGTAAATATTGTAAGAATTTTAACCAACAATCAGAAAATAGGTTATCTTTATTTTGTAGGTCGACCCGCGTATTGAGTTCACAAATATCCAATGCAACACCCATGACAAAAGCTTTGTGAAATTCAATCATTGCTTCATTAAATCTGTAAATCGAACATACAAATATGCATCATTAAGAGCGCATTTATTGAAACTTCCAGTCGATGGTATAAAGGTATCATTTTAAATTGAAAAGAGAATCTGTTCATGGGTTAAGTCAAATTTCTGTTTTAGGGAAATATCGCTTTATGGAAACGGCTAAATGGATATAAGCCTTTTCTCTACAACGTAACATTTGATGCTTGTAAAATGTTGGCCAATCCGGGAAAAAATCCGCTTATAAAGTATTTGAGAGGATTGTATTTACCCTACTCTAACATGAATCACACGTGTCCATATGTTGTAAGTATGAAACGATCAATCAATCTCTCTCAAGCTCACAGCTTGGCACAATAGAAAGAAGAAACTTAAACTAAGCCACAATAACTTAATGACGTCACACTATTGAGTCACGAAAACAAATTTCATAATGATGTTTAATGTGAGAGACCAAAGTTATGTTTTCTTTGATATTTTTGAACTGCTTCCATAGTTTAACAATATTATTTACAGGGTGACGTTATAGTAGAAAAAGTACCGATTGATTTTTTAAATAATCAATTCACGAATGTGTTGCCCTTTCCGGAAGGTGAATATGGATTTTTTACTCGTTGGTTTGTCCATGGAGTTCATAAAGCTGATGTTAGAGTATACGTCAAATTAGAATAAAAGCGCTTTTAATATGTTTTTTTTTTTTTATTTTGTTGGTTTTCTAGAGATCAATTAAGTAAACAAGTTTTGAAAATTAAATCATTCGCAAACTGTATTACGTTTTGCTTCATACACATTTTGCCTCCAGATGCGAAAATTGTAGTTATTTGCGTCCAGTGTAGAATAAATAAAAATTGGCATGGAATTGGTTATAACCCAAATGTTACCTTCCTCGTCAATCTATTGGAAATAGAAACTTATGGTAAGTGACAACTACAACTGAGTGTTTTGTATGCAACCAACCGTCATGTCACTTGGATAGATCATTTCCTCGGCATTCGAGACAACTGTGCCATGATTCTCCACCGAAAATGGCTTATTAGTGTTCCAACAGCCCACACCATTGTTTTGTACCTCGTTATAGAAAAGAACGTTTGTCTTGGGATCGTATTCGTGAATGGTGGACTGCTTCCTTTCTCCGCGGTAGCCTAGCAAACGGAAATCGTTGCCGTGATCGGACCGGGCTGCATTCGGCTCGTGCTGCAGTACTCGATTGGAGACCACAAATTCATTGTAGCTGTCCATGGGATGGAAGAAGACATTGCGGCTGCCATCCGCCTGCCGCGGTCCCAATGTCGTCGAAAAGATGCCATCCGGCCAACGGAAAATCTGACCTCCAATGTTCAATTCGCCGGTCAGGGGATCGGGGTTGAAGTAATTGTGTTCAAAAGACCAGATGCGATCATCGGCCAAGCTGTAAACATATAACTTGCGATTAATCAGATCCGGTATGTATGCAAATGCACAATTGCAATCTCGTTCATTCTCAATGTCGATGGTAATGCTGGCCATGCCTCGTCCGATTTCTGCGATGGTTTCAGGGATTTCGAAGCGTTTGATAACCCGGTCTGTGCTGAGGTCAATGATCCAAATGCTGGGTCGTTTGATTTGTTGACGGTTATCTTCGCAAATTAAAGCAAATAAATATTTACTTTGTTAGTTTTAGAAAGTTTTATATTCTTTCTCACTTGGATATTCCAGCATTCCTGTGTCTATAAACCACAATCGGTGGCATTGATCCAAAGAGGTCCGATAGACTGACACGAGATTCTGGGAATTGTGATTATATTGGTTTAACTCGAAGTCCGGATAAGCCCGCAACTTTGGACTTTTGCTCCACTTGCCATCACGCCGTAGATCAATGTAGTTTAAGGTTGATGGTATGCCAGTTCGCCTTCTGGGCATAGTGACAAAAAGTCGTCCTCGAAAATGTGTAACACCCATGGGCACATTGTTGTAGGCGATATACGATGTATCAGAGTCATTGGTTATCGACATCGATGCTCTATGGCCATACCGACTATATCTTTCGTATCCATGTGAAGGGTGTGCTTCGGCTCCTCGTCTGTGATAGTCCATCTGCTTCCATTTGAAGACTTCTATCATGCCTTTTCCATGAGTCAAATTGACTAACAGCCAAAAAACAATGCAGCTTATGAACTGATATTTCCACATTGCGAACCGAACTCCCAAACTGATGAGCAAAGACTAAAACTGAAACGCTGCTGAGCAGCTGATAAGCCAAATTTTTGCTAAGATGAGAATGTGGAATTCCAGTATATATATATATATATATATATATTTGACGATAACAAATCGCTCTATGAGACAGATTTGGGCGAAGAGATTTTCAGCAGTCTTATAAGCAGTCAAGCATTATCAACAAACTTGACAAATCTGAATTTGCTTCATATGCAAACATCTATGCCAAATTGCATGAAGATCAGACTACTTTGACATATATCTCCCTTAGGAACGATCGATCGAAAGTTTGGTCTTATTCCAATAACTTCCTTATTCTTTAAGCGATTTTCTTACAAATTTGTTAGTTAAGCATACTCATTAATATCTGCGACATTAATTTGGTCAGGATCGAGTAACTATATCATATGAACGATTGGCCAGAAAAACCAATTTTGGTCAGAAAAACAAACAAAAAAAGAAGCAAATGCGCCGACCTTTGTTTTTGAATTTTTACATTGAAGGTTTCTTCACTTTTAAGAGGAATCGATTTGTTTTGGATTTTTTTGCTTTGAGTTTTGTAAAAAAAATAACAGTCATTCAAGGGTATAAATATCGATAAATATTTAATGATTATATTGACAATTAATTCGTTGTCTGAACTGGAAAATTCGTTTTACAACGTTGGCTTTCATAATCATTTATTTAGTACTATTAAAACGCCCGTAGAACAGATTTGTATACTAAAAATTTTAAAATTTTTACAACCAAGTGGCGATGAAAATTCTAATTTATTTATTTTGGTTATCATTGATATTGGTTGAAGTTTCTGAGGTATGTTTTTCATTCTGAATTGACTGTATTTGAAAATTCGCAATTGTGTTTAAAGGTTGTAGGTCGTGTAGAGTTCACAAATATTAAATGCGATTCAGTGGATAAAAGCTTTGCGGATTTTGAAAGTTGTTACATTAAAGCTTTAAATCGTAGTTACAAATATGTGTCCCTAAAAGTGAATTTATTTAAGGTACCCGTTACAAAAGTAAAGGTAAAATGCATTTGAATAGTTAGCTGGTTTCATAAAGCAATAAATGACTCTATTCTATTAGGTGAATTTAGCTCTGATGAAACGTTTTAATGGATATAGGCCATTTCTATATAATGTCACAGTGGACGGTTGTAAATATCTGGAAAACCCAAAAAGAAATCCAATAGCTAATTTCTTGATTGAGACCTTTCGACCATATTCTAATATGAATCACTCATGCCCGTTCAATGTAAGTAAGGACATAAACTTCCAAAACTAAACGAAGTAAAATTGAAAGAGCTTTCCTTATTTACAGGATAGCATTATACTAGACAAACTGCCCACTGGCTTTATAAATAACCATTTTACAAATGTTTTGCCATTTCCCCTTGGTGATTATGCTGGATACTCGAATTGGTTCGCTTATGATATTCATCGTGCTACAGTTAAAGTATTTTTTACTCTTTCCTAGATATTGTTAAACCAATCAACAAAGTTTTAAAGTTTGTTGATACAATCATTAAAGTTTTTGGCTACATAAAAGTCAATAATTAGCACAAAAGTATTTGAGAGATTTCCTAAAATAAAAAGGACGCTTTGCGATGCAGTGGCGGCTGCTCTTGCTTGGCGGACGCTCAATGCTCGTAAAACGTCCTGACAATGTAGTACACCATCCATCAACTGTCAATTGTATGCCAACTGCCAACAAATCAAGTTGTCAACTAGCTTCAGCCAGCCGGCAGAGCGTTCAACCAGAGCAAAGTATTTCTGGAGCTCCATATTTGAAATTATGTCACTGAGGCTGGAAAGTGAACACTGGAAACTTGGTGTAGTGAATTTGAGAGTTGGGAGCAATAGCGCCACATTCTATGTATATGCTATATGTATGTTGGCATCCTTTCTATCTATCTAGTTTGTGTCTCGATGCAGCTGTCAGCGCTCCATTTTGCAGTTCATCATCATTGTCAATGACATTTTCGAGTGGCTACAATGGCAAACAGTGTCGTCTAAAGTAAGAAGAGGCAAATGACGTTTCCTTGGCATTGGTTTCGATTTATTTGCGACTGAAGGATTTATTGCGAATAGGATACATGCCAAATTGCCATTTGCTTTGGCCCTAAATATGAGTTGCAACGTTTTCACCTCAGCAAACACAAGCAATTTAATTCAAATACAATTAAAATGCTGAAGCAGAACTAGGTAAACCGAAATTTCAGAATTAATGTCAGATTTGAATTTATTTAATAATTTATCATAAATAGGGCCAATTGTCACCCTTACAATAAACGAATATTCGTTTTTTTATTATATTCAAAACTGTTTATTTAATATTAAGCGAGTTAGGCACTTACATATACGAAACTAGATAAAAGATCAAAAGGAAGTTATTTGAACCACATAATAAATAAACGAATACTTAATGCACATGGGCCACATGCCTTTCGTATCCGGGCTTAATTCAAAGCCAAGGGCCTTTAACATAGCCTTGAATATGGCCGCCAATGGCTTCCAACACCAATGGCAAGAAGTCTCTCCATTTTCAGCTAATATTAGACAGGGAGATAGTAGGGGGTTGTTGCCATGTCACCTGCGAATCTGGATTTGAGTTTGAATTTGAATTTTGGGCAAGCGGAAATTGATGCCATTACGCTTTTGTCTACCATTTTTAGTGCACGGAAGTCGCTTGAGGCGCTATTTTATTTAAAGAAAATGCCATTGGGGCCAAAAAGTGAGAGCAAACGAAGCGGAGATAACAGAAGCTGGTCATTTCTGTGGAGCCAGACGCATACATCAAACCGGGTGACAGCCAGACAGACAACCAATGGCACCCACAACACATCAGTCAATTTATCTCCAGTTGTGTGTTTGTGTGTGTGTAAAAAATTACGCAATTTATACAAGTATATGGGGCCGGCATGTTGGTTTGTGTGAGAGTACAGACCCAATTGAACTTTAACTGCCAAGCCAGGAGAAATCTACATATTGATAAATGACCCCCGTCTCGATTGAGGCATGAAAATCGATGAATCGAATGCCACTTGACATTTTAAAATGCGCTCTCAGTAAATTTATGCGAATTTACTTTGTAGCCAACGCAAGCGAAGTGGAAATTGAAGTCCAACTTGTATTAAGTTCGGTTACGATTTCATTTAATCACATTGGCCGCGTTAATTGTTAAGTTGGCAACGTCAAAATGCAATAAACTTATGCTTCAACTCTTTTCCCGGGGATTTAACAAAGTTGAAAGTAAATTTTATTATCCATATGCGACAGTTGGGTTAAAAGGAAAGACGACTTCATCAAAAAATGCCATGCAAATTCGTTGAGTGTACACAGCGGCAGGGAAGTGTAAAATAATTACTCGACTGGGCTACTTTTGGGTTTTTTTTTTTTGCCGCATTGCTTCTGTGTCTGTGCACTTTTTGACGCACTGTTTTACGTAATTAATTCAATAAGCGCCTTGGACCGCAATTGTATTAAATTGCTGGCTGCATTCTCACCACTGAGATTGACTTTTCGGTCTGACTTTTCAATTACTGCCAGCAGAAGCAATAATTATTCAAAGTGAACGTGAACACAGTTTCTTCGCCTGCCAAATTACCAAATTGAAAGTTGGCGAAAATGCCAATTAGCATCTCCTCGAAATAACATTAACACGGGCAGCGAACGGGCGAAAATCTTGCTGACATCGGTTCCCGTAGAGGTAGATACTCCGATTGCTAATAAAGATGCATCATTTCTTCTGGTTCAGACTCATGCTCATTATATTAACATAATATGCAATGTTGTTAAGTATTCCGCCTAGAGATACACACAATAATGTGAATAAGTTTCGAGGACTTGGTGGTTGAGAACTTTTTATTACGTTCTCCTTCCTCCTCTCCTTTTTTTTCATACATTCTCATTCAGAATGCCTTTATAGAGAAAAGGGTATGAAAAAATATTCAAGACACATGAAATATAAAAAGCGAACATTGCAAAAAGGGGTTTAGATTGCTATCTAACCTTCTTTGTTTCTTTCACAATTTAGAAATTTAATATTTGTGACTTTTTGTGTGAGTTAGTAGGAAGACTGCATAGGTGAGAGTTTGAGTTGAATTTGGCCTGAGTTTTAACTTGACTTCTAATTGACAGCTAATTGAAACATTTGGCAAAAATGGCTTACTGTTACCACACATTTGTGACTTAGGAACACTGATATATAATATTGTTTCTAATTAGTTTACACAAATTTTATTTTTACAGGGCAATTTATAGTCTGCCAAACTTTGTCTTGGCTTTTCTGTATGGTTATTATTTGTGCTGTAGTTGGGATTAGCAAACAGACATTAGGCTCTTGTACTTTAGCATAATTGAAATAGCTTGGTCAAGAACTGCAAGTGAAATGTTTGCTCATAATATTCAAAATGTCATTTACAGGGCAGGCCAAGGTTATGCAATTACGGCTTGTGAATGCAACCAACTACATAAGAACATATGAGCTTATGTATGTATGTATATAAGCTTCCTTATTAATTGCCAACCAGGCTCGGAATGCAAACTGTTACTGCCACATTATGGAGAAATAATTTGTAGCAAACCGCAGCATACACACACACACACACACACACACACACACACACACACAGATCACACGCATAAACACACACGCACACACACGAAATTATTACGTTTAATTTTTAATTATGAATGTTATTAACATGCATGAAAGTTTTCGCCACAGACAAGCGCCGCCAGTTCAGTGCCATGAAATAAATGGGAGAATAAAAGAGCCAGTTGCATACATTTAAAAGCAGGTAAGGGCAAAATAACCCATAGATAGCAAATTTTTTTCTTAAATTGTGTGTCGTAGTTATAACACTTTATATTGCAGACACAAATCTGCAATTGTGCTCGTTACTTTTCGAAAATCGCCGGAATCAAAAAAAGTTGTATTTCATTATTTTAAAATACAAATGGGAAATTAATTGATAACATCTCGTCTAAGTATGCGAGCAGAAACTAAGATTATCCATTAGAGCTAATGGAGCTGCCTCTTTTATGCAGAATAACGAATACTGACAGACATATGAATATATAGATCCCGTTACCTGATGCAGTGCCGCAGTGGTTTTAATATGCTCGTCTGGCAACATGCCAGTCACTGGAATGTAAGATATACATACATATGTATGTATGTACTAATGTACAATTTGGCATTAACCGTTCGAACTGATCTGTTCTCTCCACTGCCTCTCTCACTCTCTCTCTCTCTCTCTTCACACCTCTTACTCTACCGCCGTGCCGTTGTTCCTGCCTCCCACAATCCCACATACACATGCAAGTTCCCTTTTGTTTTTTTGCTAGCTTGTGCCAGAGTGTGCAAAGTGGTACAGAGAGCGGATTGGAAAGAGAGCGCTTCTTGCACTTGTTCAGGCAGAGAGCTATTCTCGCATACTCTCCCGTTTTAGCTGGGACTGAGCTGCAACTGAAGGGGGTTAATTGCTCCGTTTGGTTGTCGACGTTCCCATTTCCAGTGGCGTAATAAGAATTTTTAAACTGATCGTGCATATATTCGGTAAGTAAAGTATTTTAGTGTACTAATTTTTGTTCATTGCATCCAATTAAATTTTTTCACTTCTATTAAAACCGTTTCAGTGCTAATTAGTAGGAGAAACCTTAACAGAAAATCTTTTTAATCGGCACACTTCTTATTCTTTTGATTGGCAGCCTCTAAAATGTTTGGTACGGATCTGCATCTTTATTATTGATTTTCTCTTTATGTATTTTTTTTGTTTTCACTTTTTTTTCAGATGCTACGCAATATTCGTTTGGTTTGCTGCTCTGTACTAGAATGTTTAATCGTAATTGGGACTGACTCAACATTAACAAGTTATCATCTATTACTTTGATCACTTGTTAAACCTTTTAATTATATTTTTGTTTATTTTTTCGCACCTAAACAGATAATTAATACATATGCCTTCAAAATCGTTCTATATGTTCAACACGAACATGCCAGAGCTACAGTGGGTCGTACCGTACCCTTTTGGCATGTAGTTTCTCGCTTGATTTATGGCGACGCCAGCGAAATTTCAACCTTTGCACTCGTTTGTATGTGTGTTGGGTGTGTCCTGTCATTTGCAGTGCGTTCAGTTCAGTTGGAATCGCTGCTTATTCTGTGGTCACGCATTGGCTTTGTTTCCACATTGTCTTTCATTATTTATAAAAAGTTGTATTTGTTTGCTGTTTCGCTATTTTTTGTTGTTTGCGGCCACATCGTGTTAATGCAAAAATGCGAATGCTTTTTATGCATGTTTATTTAAACACAGGTATTGCAGGTGTCGATGCATTATTAATGGCATTTTAAATGCCGCTACTGGTTGGTTGGCTTGCCTAAAAATGCAGTTTTTCAAAATGCTTTTCACCAATTAATTTGTCATTTAATTTTTAATTATATTATTGCCAACAGGCGAATGCCTTTTGTATCACGCACACGCACACGCACACTCACACTCATGAACATTTCACATTGAACTTTACCAACCAAATTTATTGTAATTTACTTGAAAGGCGGCCAAAAAGCCGTTCATTTGCTTGTAATGTGCATTTTTAATGACATGTAAATAAATTGATGCCACAGCATATTAAGCTTAATGGCTCCAAATACAATTAACAATTGGCAAAAATAGTTTGTGGCATTGAGCAAAACGAACTTTAAATGGTCCGAATGAGATTGCCAGCAATTTATGGTTAACTATTTGCCAATTCTCTGAACGCTCGTAAAGCTATTGACGGGAAGAAAAAGGCAAAGCTTTTACAGAATTTCGTTTTGGTTTAAGAAGGTTTGCCTAACAGGAAAATTATTTCAATGTTTACCACAAATAAAAGCCCTTATACTTAAAATTGAAATACCTCTCTCAGACTATGTATTTTAAATATATATATAGTTACGATGACAAGGCAATCGACAAGATGAGACATCAGGTGGCTTGCATTATAGACAATTTATTGCCAATAATGGACTAAGACTTTTAGCAATTACTTGTAAGCCATTTCTTTCATCATAGAGCTCTCGTCTCAGTGTCACTTACTGTTTCTAAAAGTGTGCAGAATTTCTGTGGAAGTACGAAATTGAAAAAGAAACATTCTTCTTGAAGTTCTCACCAAGCCTATGGCATCTACATATGTGTAGGGGACGCCCCTACGTATATATGTAGTTGGTCTGCCTACTGGTCATGCTGTCTTTGCTATTGTCGGAGAGTATTTTTTAGCGTTTTTGGCCAAACACACAGCGTCAATAAAGACAGCAAGAAGCAAACAGTTTGATATTCAATTAATTTAAATGTTAATTCGTTTATCACGTTTTGTCAATGCAAATGCCAATCCAGGCTTTTGCCGTAATTGCCAATCAGAGACGAGACGCAGCACTCTGTTCCTCATATCCCCTCTTTAGCAGTGCTTTATGTTATGAGCGAAAAGTCAATTAGTCTTTATTAACCAGCATTGGGCAGTGGCAGCAGCAGCAACAGCAGCAGCAGGCAAGGTATTTGCCTGGATTGTTGTCCAGTAATGCAAATGTTGTGTCCTCTGGTCCATAAAAATGCAACCCAGAAAACTGTGCACACACAGATACACACACACACACAGACGGTAGTCAGATACAGATACAGATGATAAAGCAGCGTTAATAATAAGCAACATTTACAAACAACAAAAGGCAATTTTAATGAAATAACCATGTGCGTGCTGAAAGAGCCGAAGCTGTAGCAGGAGCAAGTGCTGGATCAGGAGGAGCTGGTAAACTGGTGAAATGGCTGTCGGGCTGGGCGGGCACTAACATGCGTACAAGATGAAATCATTAAAGGAAATGAGTTTTTTTTTTCCTTTCTTTTCCCCATCGGGTTATGACAAAAAAATGCGTTAAAATAAATTATTTTAATGTAGTTCTCATGTCACTCCTGTGCTTTGCGTCAGTGTGCATTTGTGTGTGTGTGCGCGCGCCTTTTAAAAAATTCATGTAATCACAAAAGTACACATGTAGTAAAAAAGAGAGCAAAAAGTATGCCAAGCCAAAAGAAAAAGTGAAAATACGTACTCAAAGCGCGCCTGAGTTGTGTGCAAATGTTTGCCGAGCCTACAGAGTCCGCAAATATGCCAAAAGTAATATGCAACGCGCCCACCAACACTTCCAAGACATAGGTCAGAGCCAGGAGACACTGCGGGAACTCGGCACCTTACGATGGCAGACTGGACAAAGAAAAGTTGAACAATTTACTGAAACTTGACGGAAAGCTTAGGCCAAGTCACATTTCAATTAGTCAGTGTACATAAAACCTGTTTACCTGTTTACCTTCATTAAAGAATCTGACTTTACAGAATGTTAGAGTTGGTAATGAGCTTTCCTAGTTTTAATATTGGCTAAAGTTCTCAAATATATGTTCACCATATTTGGAAAGGTGAAACTGATTGACTGAAAGCAACCAAAAACCACCGTCAAATTATGCTTTTAGGTGTAACGTTGCGTATGATTCATATTTCAACAAAATTCCAGTTCCCTTCTATGGCGGCAGTAAGTGAGGGCAAACTGAAAGATTAACCCAACAATTTAATGTTGGATACGATGCACTGACTCGTGCGTGCGCTGGCCAAACAAAAACGTATAAAATTAAAAAAAAAAAAAATATGTCGGAAAAAAAACAACAACGAGAATCTCTCACACAGAGGCAGCCGCAATTATTGAAAGCATTTCATGTTTGTGGTCTGGCGGCTTCTGTTTCGACTGGTGCTGGAGCTGTTGCTGGCAGTGGTAATGGTGGTCATAGCCACATAGAACTCGGTTACGGTTAGATGGCCACAACAAAACACAAAAGTCCATTTTGCATGTGCTATTATTTGGCTTAACATATTTTAATGAACATCAGAACAGCAACAAAAGCGCCCAATTGGCCAGCGGGCAAAATTGTTGTTGATTAAACCATTAGTTAGTTAAGAGAGTGGGCGGTTAAAGTAACCATAACTAATTAGCAGACACAGGCAAAATACATGTTTAACAAATCGATGTTAGCTGCTACAAAATCTAAAATGCAAAATGAAAATTGTGTTTATGAAGCTTGTAACCAAATCCACATTTAGGCGCTTCTGTATTCCATTTTAATTATCGCATATTTTCAGCCTATCAATACGATATGCAAATCGTTCACACTGCATCAGGTTAAATGAATTGCTATCAATAATAATATCAAATTCAATTAAATATCATATTGATTGCAGCACAAATAAAATATATAAAATTGCCATTTTTGATTTAACAACAATCCATAAAACGATTATTTGTGTGTGTGTGTGTGTTTGTTTTTGTGATGAATTTGTCAAATAGCACCAATTAATGGTCAAAGGTTGTCTTAGATCTAAGTCGATTTACATATAACTATCTTCCTCACACCTGTGTGTGTTTAAATTTGTGTCCTTTTGTTATTGATACGCTTTGTCAATCTCATTGATTTAGTTTTCATTTAAAATTCAATTAAGTAAAATCTCATTTATGGCTTTTCTACTGCTGAGCATTGCAATTAATAATCTGTTGAAAAAATGTATGAGATTATTGTTGTTGTTGCCACTAATATAATTAAATGCCATGGCAGAGGCATAAAAAAAAAACAATTATAATACACAGCATTCCGGGTCTAATCACTTCAGTCCGAATTATGCATGCCCTTTTTTGAACGGTTTTAAAAAAGGGGGAATAAATTCATTGATTCATTAATAGTTATCTTAAACTTAATGATGAACAACACCCAAATAACTTGCAGTTTCATTAAGAATACTCGTTTCCAAAATATAATAATTTTAAGCTGCAAGCTTTAAGCATTGTTTAATTGAAAGTTTGGCCAAATTAGTATTTTTGAGTATCTTAAAAAATTTTCGAATTATTTAACAGTAAAGCTAAAGAAGTTGACTTTTTCTTCATTCACGTGGAAATGGCATAAATATTTTCAATTTTTAAAACTGGCTTCACAAAATCTAATCAAGATTATATTCTTCATTTCAAATCATTAAAAAAGATTTTCCTTTTTGAAATTTATTTCTATCCAAAAACATATGCAAATACATTTTAAACTATGTATGTGACAATGTTTTGACATGGGCATTGCATTTTAGAGAGTTAATTTATGTTGAAAAAGGTTTTAAATAGTGTATACAAAAATAATACAGCATTAATATGTCAGTGTTAATTTGAGTTTGATGTTCATTTTTGTCATGACACATAATTAATTCTAGTTTTTTGATTTAATTTAAGCTTTACTTGCTTTTTATGCAATAACACTTTAATTGGAATAAATTTTACCTGCTGTGTGAAGAAATTCTTTAAGTTGCCGCAACATTCAGCATAGTTGTAAACACACAGACATTTGCCAGCTAAGCTCATTACACACTCATCCCAGATTCCAGACCAATGCCTTACCCCACATATAAACATCAACACACACATACACCAAGGAGGAGAAAGATGTTGGCTCTGTTTGTTTATTTTACTCAGGAGTATTTTTACTTTTGACATTGCCGGGTCTGCTCATAAATATATTTACTTTCGCTTTTCTGTCTTTTTGTGCTGTTGCCTTTTCTCTCTCTTATGCAGCTACAGAAACTTGGCCTTTTGTTGCAGCTACAAATCTTGGCGGAAAGTGGAAACAATGGCGGCTGGTGGCAAAGGACCTTGCCCTGCCATGAGAATGACATCGACAACAACTTAAATGACAGTTTATAGCTCCCACGTTGAACACGTTGGGTAGCACAGCGGACCGACGGACCGCGGACGAATAGACGGATGAATGAATGGAACGCCGGATCGACGGACAATGGTTATTAAGCTGCAGCCGACCCCAGAGTAGGAGCAGCCCAAAACGGCAATGAGCGGATTTGTTGGCACAGGCAGCCAGAGCAATTTATTTCGAGCGAAACCAAAAGCGCAAAATGAAGAGCAAACGAATTGGAGCCTCTGCCTAGCAAAGTGTGTGGCTCTTGGTGTTGATGTTGGTGTTGGTTTGTGTGTGTTTGAGAGTGTGCGGCGTCAATTTGATGTATCGATGCGTGTGGTTACCTAAGCCTCCAAGCCACCCACCATGCAACATAGTCCATTTGCAGGAACCTAGCCAACAATTGTCCATTTCATTTGGAGTTGATTACGCATTGCTGGCAATATTCATCATACGCCGCGTGGCCCGCTTGACCCGCTTGACGGCAAAACGAATAGATACATAGATATTGCTGGCATGGTTTTGTTAGTAATTTTTCCTTTTTGTTTTCGTTCTTGGCCCACATCGTCTAGGGGCTTAAGTCGATAAAATGGCGTTAAATAACTTGAAAATTGAGTTTGGGTCCCCAGACAAGCATAGACACAGAATAATGGCCAAACAATTGCAATGGGATGGTCGGGCGATTAGTTTAAGCCAATTGTAGGCGCCGGACATCAATTATAATCCAAATGAGCCGCACAACAATTGCCGAGGACCACCACAAAATCCGCCCTGCCAATAAAATAAAACAAATTTGTCCCTTCTCTCCCATATAAATACCATGCAGTAAATACGACTCGAAATTTGGTAATGGACTATGCGTAAGGGCATTTGGTATCTGGCTTAGCTCTTCAATCGCTTAATCGTTTTGTTATTTATACATCTAATTTGATCCGAAATCGGGTAACGGGAGACGGGAAATGAGAAACGAGAAACGCCCACAACAACAGGGATTTTCGGGTGAAAGGAGCATTTGACTTGGTTTAGTTTCTGTCTGACACATGACACTTGTAAGCAAGCTTCTGTAATGGAATCCATGTCGATGCCGATATTTCTGTTTATCGTGTGTGTGTGTACGAAGGACGGGTTTCTGTATTTGTATATGTATCTATGTATATCAGTGGTATGTGTATGTGTGTGTGTGTGTGTGTGTGTAACATTAAGCTGGCTACATAAAATACCAAAAATTATTGAACAGCGATTACAAATGTCACAACAAATTTTTGAAAATTTCTCTGTAATAGAATGGATTTTATGGATTTTCATATCGTTTTTGCTTTCTCTTTGTTTTGCAAATTGTCTAACTAAATAGATATGTACATATTTGACAAAATATGTTTATGTTCTCATATTTGGCATTAAATTCATTCCTTAGAGATATCATTTATGTACTTAATTTATCATTTCCCTCGGCATATCTT
Source organism: Drosophila nebulosa (assembly GCA_024703675.1). NCBI lineage: Eukaryota > Metazoa > Arthropoda > Insecta > Diptera > Drosophilidae > Drosophila > Drosophila nebulosa. Next base: position 9,899,557 of record JANFPS010000004.1, on the reverse strand, counting down.
AAGGTTGAATTCATTTCAATTTATGGTTTCATTTTGCTTTAATCATATGACTACAGACACATATTTTCGCTGTCAGTAATCCAATTTTGGTCATGTGTGACACTTTCGCTTACACATAATTAATGGCATTCCAAATTCATAACCCGTGGTGCATTAATGTGATATACCGGTTCAAAAAAGGGGTTTTCTAAGCGAGCATTGGATCTGTCTGAGATAATGCTAAACGCATAATTCAATAACGATGGCGATGGTGTGAGTAGGCATCCCACAAAAACCCCAAGAAGCTTACAATTTTGGTATGGAATAATTGAAATCCGGGACAGACAAACACAAAGACACCGACGGCATATGGCGGCGGGCACACCTACTGTTAGCTTCACTTGTCTTTCGTTCAGGCCCTTTTGCAGGCAGTGCTTTCGATTGAGCACAGCACGCATTTAGCACAACTTCATTTATCTTTTGCATTTTCTTTTAGCATTTAATTAAAAAGACAAGTTCCATTGTCGGTGGCGGCAGTCATCCTGCTCTAGACATGATGTTGGCTCTAATGTATGTGTGTCCGCCTTTGTGGCAGGCAGACACAGCAGCAGCTCCAACACCAGCAACAACAACATCAGCCATAGGAGACATATTTGCGGTTTTTGCGCCAACATTGTCGTTGTCACATACATATGTATGCCAGACCCGACCCAGACCAATGCCAGAAGCTAAAGCTGAGCTGAACCAAAAGCAGATACCAGGTATTTTGGTCTCTGCTTATCTCATACTAACTTGCTGTCTCCTGTCTTCTGCCTCGTGCCCAACTCACCTGCCCATTAAAAGCATAATCATGTAGCTGTGATAAATGCCTACAGTCATTGCTATGGCCTTTGGTTGTGGCACATTTAAATTAACGCCCTGATTAATTAAAGGTGCAACGGATATCGCACAAAAGTATGCAATGGAAAATGGAAAAAAAGAACAATGTTAAATTCATAATGCGAAGTCTCTTCACCACGTAAAAACAGCAATTAAAGAGCATATATACACACACGCACACATACACATATACACACACAGAGTGCGTGTTACTCGTGAGTGGGGGGGAAGGCAAGAAAAGAGGCACTCAAGTGCCCTCGACATACAGACAAAAGGCAAAAAGCTTATTAACATTTACACAAATCTGATTGCGAGACCGAACATGTCTGTATGTGCGTGTGTGTGTGTGTAAGTGCGAAATTAAATGACAACATATTTGACACTGATTCTTGTCACATGACAGTGTGCAGCATGTCATGAAAATTTATCAGCTCTTGCCTAAATGCCCTTCAGCCGTAGCTGCCAGTTTGCGCGTGTAATTTTTCATGTTTTCATCTCTTTGTTTTCTCTTTTTTTGTTTCTCCTTCTTAAGTTTGCAAAAAACTCTTCAGGCAAGCTTACCTCACTTCATTTCAATGGAATTATAACGAGGGCATGTCGCTTTCACCAACCAACTCTCTTCTACTCCCTCCTTCTGCCACGCTGCTAGAGTCGAAATGTGTTTTTGCTTAAACTTTGGGAATACAAAAGAAGCCTCCTGCACATTTGGTGACAAGCCTCGCTTAATTATAATTTACATTCAACATAAAAATCTGCATAATTTATAATAATTTTTGAAAACGTCATGAGAATTAGTTAATGCTGTCGCGATTATCGTCAATATTAATTTAGGCAGATATCTGAATTGAAAGGGTCAGTTAAATTCAGTGAACTTGGGGACCTAAGTAAGTAAGAAATGTCAGAGTTAGCCTTCGAATTTTATCTATTTTAATTTAAATTCAGTAATTAAAATGTAATACGGTAAGCATCCAGTTAGTCAATATTAAATTCGCCTTCAAGTACTTCAAGATTTGCTCAACAATGTGCCAAGTTGCCTTTGTTTGTGTGCACTTACAAATAATCATTTAACTTTGACAAATACAAACATACACCAAGATACAGACACAAAAGGCAGCAACGGATAAAAGGGAATAAATGGTAGTAATGAAAGAAGTTTGCTTGAATGCGCCCCTTAAAGCTGAAGGGGAGTGGTAGATTCACAGACATTCCTATACCTTATATAAAACTAACTATATACATATGTATGTATGTATGTATGTTGGGATCGCTGCGTGCATGTGTGTGTGTGTGTTTGAGGAAACACCTAAAAACATTTTCGTGTGATTTTGAAAAGATGTCAACAAAATTTATGCAAATGATATGTTAACGCTACTTATATGGAAATTAGTATAAGGAGTCAGAATGCGCCAAAGGCAGACGCAGCAGCAGCAGCAGCAGGCAAGGACGAACAAAGACGACAAAGTGTCGAGAAACAGGCACACCCAAAGCAAGGGCAACGGCAACGGCAACGGCTAAAGAGGCAACAACACTTTCTGCACTTTTAGTCAAAGTTTTGATTTCGTGTTACATGTGTCAGAATTTTAATGATGCTGATAAAAGTTGCCCTCAAAATTGCTTATTAGGTGCCTTAGTGTGTGTATATGTGGGTATGAGGGTGTAAAGTAAGTCACAAGTGTGTGTGTGTGTATATTACTAAATGTGTTATCCTTTGAGCGCCTTGTTGGCCCTATAAAAAGACCGTTCTTAGAATACCTATTTAATAAACATTTTAAACGAAACCCAAGTAAATCTCTAATAACTATTGGTTTTTATATTCTCTACATTAAATAATTATCTAAATACTAAACGAAAATGTGTATATAATAATAAAATGTAATCTATTTACTATTGCGAAAATAATGTGATGTGATCTTTTTGTTGGCAACTAAAATCCTTTGTTTTCGTAGTGCGGCTTTTCATGTAAATTTCCAACTTCATGACGCAAATAAAATGCGAAAGTTTAGAGTGAATAAACAAGAATTAATGCTCATGATAATTACCTGAAGCCAAGACGATTTTCACCAGTTAAATGCCATAATTTAGCATTTAATTTCTGTGTGGAGCAACGCAGCATGGGCCACCAAAATGGCGACAACAGAAACAGCGGTGGCAACCAGGGCGAACTCGAATGCCTTACAAAGGGCCAACTGAACAAAGCCACTTGAGGTGCGCTCGAGTACTTTAAAGCCTTCACACGCACACACATAGAAATGTGCTGTGTGTGTGTGTTTGGAGCTGTTTTAACACCTTTTAGCAAGAGCTAGGCGGACCTGCGTGTGGGCGTTGAGAACGAAGAAGGACAACAACGTCAACGCCGCTTACCGTGGCTGTTTAAAATGTTAATGAGCTTTTAGGGTACCTAGCTGTTACTCGATGTAACTCAGGTTGTATGGAGAGGGTTTAGTATGAGATGGAGTTTGGATGAGGCGGCCACCGGATGCGGTAAGGCCGACTTCCGGTTTGCTGAGTCTTGAGCGCCAGCTACGTGAGTGGTGTGCAAATAGTTTCAATTGCGGCTTTTTGCGTCGTTTGTTTTATTTATTTTTATTAAAACATAAAGAAGTCGGAGTTTAATGGAATGGTGCTGCTGAAAAATGAATGACATTGACTTTGTTCACCTTGCGTTAAATTGCCAGCTCCAGCCACGTCAAAAGCGGGGGAAACAGTTGGCTAGGGGGCCAGCAAACAAAGAGAACTTTGCACAAACATTTGCGAACAGAAGCAACAATGGCTGCTCGAATTTCTCCCCCAGAAGAAGGACGCACTGACTCACTCACTTGCACTCACTTTTATCAGTTGTAATTTTGTCAGCGAAGACAATGAGAATATACTCGAAACTTCTTTGGTAAGTTCTATTCTGGCAACAATTGTCGAAACTTCAATTGTAAGCGCGATAACAGAGCGAATACAAACTGAAAAGAAACTAATCAGCAAGGCGCCAAAACACACCACGAACACGAAGTAAGTGAAAATGAAAGGAGAGTCTATTAAAAACACTCGAGTTAAAGAGTTAAAGCATCCAGATCCAGAGCCAAATCACATGCAATAAATTTCAATGTTTTGCAAATGATAATAAATGTAAAATAAACGCAAAATTCAACCAGCAACAGCATACTAAAATTAAGAACAAACTTTCTGCACAAGAAGTCAAAACAATAACAAGGACAAACATTTTGTGTGTGTCCTGCTGACTGAATAGCGAGGGTAGGTCCATCATGTTTGACCTTTCGTATATAATTTATTAGAATTAACTACATTTTAGATTTCAGCATCAGTGACAGCGAAGTAACTATTAAAAATTGTATTAGAAAACATTAGTTATATAAAATTAACTTCGATTGAATAATAATCTGTTTGGGTTAGCATTTGTATTAGCCCTCTTAATGTAGGCAAGCTGCATTGTTTCGCTCTGTGCTTTTTGCACATGATTTTTACTATTGCCAGTTGTGATAATGTTTATTTTATCGGCCACGACACATTCTGCTGCACTTTTGGCAGCAGCACTTAGCACAGAGACAGAGACAGAGCCAGAGACAGAGCCCCGAGACAGGCCAGGGTCAGAAGAACATGAAGCAGAGTACAGTACAATAGAGAAGGAGCAGTTTTTTGTATATCTATATATATAGTTTTGTCCATTAAAAGTTAATATCACTTTGCAAAAGTTGCAACTGGCAACTTTGCTAGCAACTTCTCTACCTCTTCCTACGCCTTCTCAGAAGAGTGCAGCTCTTCTTTGGTCTGTATGTCTGTGACTTTCAGTTTCGGTTTGGCCCGCAACTTTCTGCCAGCGACAATCAACGATTTTCATAGTTAGTTGCACATGTAAAGGGGGAACGAAACAAATAAAATGTAACACGGACATACTGACTGACACTTGCACAATTTGCTTATGCCAAGTGACTGCTAATTTACGAGCCAAGTCTCAGTCCAAGGTGAAAAGGTGCCAGTAGCAATAATTTTGTCTTGCCTTTAATCCTTTGGAGAAACATTACTTAGCCACGAAGGGCGCGGCATTATAGCCGTTAATCATACGCACCGTGCGCAAAGTGAATAATAATAATGATAAAAGACCTTTAATACTTTTATTGCGAACGATTGTGGCGTTGAAAATCCGTTATAATCCACACCAAGTGACAATAAACGAAGATGTACGAGACAGATAGAAAGCATAAGGACTGGTCACGGCTGACCAAACGTGCAGCCCTGCCCATAATCCTAACAACCAATGCTTTCATCTGCGCCTTCTGCCTTTGTCCTTGCATGTTGCCCTAAGTGAGTTAACAAGTGGCTCTCTCTCTTACTGGGTGGCTGTAGATTGAGACAAGCCTATGGTGAGGTTTTTGGTTTTGGTTTCCAATCAGCAGGTACAACTATACCCACCATGCACTTAAAACCGATTAAGCACGAATATGTGCCAACTACCTACCAATACTTGATGCTTGACTATGGCTTCGTTAGTTCATGGTAAATAATGAAAATATCTTGCACACGAATGATATTGATGTGGCACATTCATAGAACGAGCAACAGACACGAAATTTACATCACAGGCCAAACAAAATATGTTGACAAACAGTTTGTATAGGAAGAGGAAGGAAGGAAGCAAAGTCTTCTTATAGCTTTTTTAATATTACTAATATTGCTTTGTAAAGGTCAAAACAACTTTCACTCGCTGACAGTTAAGCTGCTTTTTCGTTTCTCCTTTTGTTAATTTTGAAATTTAATGCCATGATTTATTGCTCAATGAAAATGCACTTATATTCCGTTTGAGTTTCAGACCCAGATGCAATGGATATGATACAGCGGTAGCCTCGTCGTCTTGACGCTTCATCCCTGGCGTCGGGAAATCAATAGCTGAGACTCTGAATGCCACCCCGTTGTGTGGCATATATCAAAGGGGGGGCCGTTATTGTGATGGGTCAGAAGGTGGAGAGCGGTAAGAAGGGGGCAAGAGGGCAATGCTGGTGGTTGGAAACGTTGTTTACGTATGCGTAACGCATCATGCGGCCGCTAAGCTGCAAATCTCTTTAAGATGATACTTTGCAGCATTTACAAATGTTTTAGTGTCACTGTGTATGTATGTGTGTGTGTGTGTGTGTGTGAGTGTGGGTGTGTATAGGATGTGGCGAGGGTGAATCTTCATGTGTAGCTTCGTGTGAGCGTGTGTGTTGGTTACACTCTGTCTGTGATTAGCATTCCAGGCATATCTTACATTTATGCTGGATGTTTCCGTTGCAGCAAATATGTGCCGCAAGAGGTTACAGCAGGGAGAAGGGCACACTGAATATCGGGTAAGGTTACGGTTACGGCTCGTTATGCCCTTTTGCCGACATTAAGCTGTTACTGCTGGTATTTGTATGGCTGTCTGTCTGCTTCACACTCACACACTGTCTCTCTCTCTATGTCCCTGCATCTGTGTGTCTGTGTTTTGAGTCTGTTCTCTTTACCCTTCCTGCTTCTCCTCCTCCTGTTGCTCCCCCTCCTCCTATGTTCTGAGGTATGCTCAATGTATATATGCATGGTTGTGTGCATTTGCAAGCCCATTTATATTTGATTTTGATGTTTATGTCTACTGATGGGTCAATGCTGTAGGATTCTTCAAACCTTTCGTCTTTGGCCCCTTCTCTATTCTCAGCTGCTTGTAAATAATTTGAAAATGTTTCTGCTACTTGTGTGGTTAACCATTTATGTGTGGTCGAATTGTGATTTGAAGTCACGTCTATTGTTGTCTCTATCCATCTGGATCGTTCACTATAATTAAATTTAGTGCACTTTTGGTCAGTAGCAAAAAGGGATAACTACCACACATACGCACATGGACCGAAAAATCCCTCTTGACTCCTTGCAATCATTTGTAAATGTCTTGTTTCTTGGCACGCCCTTTGCTTACTTACTCCTGGATGTAGTATATTATAGGTGGCTGCGTGTTGTTTTTCTTTCAGGTTTATTTTTTGTTTTTGTCCTCTTTCTTTTTTTTTTTTTTGCTGTTGGCTGGCATTATATATAACCCTCTCTAACAGAGAACCACGCCTCTTACCCCCTTGCATTGTACCTTCAGGCTGCTTCTGGCTTTTAACTTTTGCGCTTTCTTGCGTCCAAGAGCTGTGAAAATGAGATAATGGGTATGTGTGTCACATTTTGTCGTACCTTCCTCTTGCCATCATCCAAAGCCCTTTGGTGCCTGCTGCTGCTGCTGCTGCTGCAGTGCTGTTGTTTTTGCCAGAGACCTGAAATATGTTACCTTCACGTTGAGCTCATAAACTAACACTAACACCTTGACATGTACGCTTTTTGCAGCCAAACACACACGACAACACACACGCACACACACACACACACACACACATAAGCAGATATACTTTTATATATGTGTATGTAGTATATATAAATGTCATTTAAATTGCAGTAAGAGTTTGGTTTGGCTGGAATCGGCTTGGCTTGAGCACGACTTGGACTTGGCAAGGATGAATTCTCCTGTAGACAGGTGTGTAATATGATTTCAGTCTTTTGCGTCTCTATGGAGTCTATTCTCTAACAGAAAGCCTATCGATAATTTCCTCAATAAAAAAATTCCATCACAAATAAAAATATTGCCTACTTTTTGGAGTCATTAAAAGATTCTCTTTAAATTGAAAGAAAGTGATCGCAGAAACTTGCATAACTTAAAGGGTGTCGCATAAGTCACTACATTTTTTATAAATTTCTCTAGTTTTGCCAACTTGCAATGTGTAAGAATGTATAAGTGTGTGTGTGTGTGTGTGTTTGTGTGCGCGTTTAGTGAATAAATGCTTTTGTTTGTTTGTATTGTTTGGCTGGCGGAACGGCAGTTGGTTCCATAAGCGAGCACCAGTTGATTTATTTGTTAGCTAAAAACGTGCTTAATCATATTAGAGTGCATTTGTGAGATTAAGTGTGAAGCCGAGAAAGAGAATGAGCAAGAAACAAAGATTGAGTTCGCAATGGAACGGAGAGAAAGGCAGAGAACATGATGATGGACGAATCACATATTATCGTATCTGCTTAATTGGACAGCTAACATAGTATGACAATGACCATGGCAACTGGTAATTTTCATCTCTTTGCTTCTAATCAGCATAAGCCACAAGCTAAATGACGAAATTCAATGAGCGTAATATGTCATAAATGCTCAATGAACATTTTGCTGTTGATAATCTCATTGCGATTGAGTTGAAGCTGAGGAAATGAATGTGAATTCCATTTTGTGTAGCCGTCATGTCTCCGCTTGTCTCTCAACGTCAGCGTGTGTGGGTGTGTTAGTGTGTGGGTATGCGGTTCCGCTGAGACTAAGCCTGTCAACGTCCCGGACACTGACCACAGCTGATAACCAGGGGCGGTACGGGAGGTACATACGCAGACACACGTAATGCCTGAAGTGGGCGGTTGCTACTCGTTTTAGTGCTCCTTCGCCACGTCCCAACTCATCGTTCTGCTGCACTTTCTTCATATTGCTTGCAACCAGTTCGTCTGTGGCATGTGTGAATTTTTCATTAAAATTCAAGTGACATCAAAAGGGTTGACTACAGCGCCCAACACCGACAATTCATACAAACATACATTGCTGTCTGTCGGTGTGTGTGTGTGTGTGTGTCGATAGTGACAACTGTGACGACATACTTTTCCCTTGTACTCTGTCAAATGCACGTACCCACACCCAATATACACCCACACACACACGAACACGGACACGCACACACTTGCATAAGTAGTTAGCTGTCGTCACTTAGTCAGTTGTCACTAAGCTCATTTGATGGCCTTTAATTGCCATTCGCTTTAAAATTGAAATAAATGTTGCAGAAAGCCTTGACATATCGCCCTCATACCCCGAATCCATTAAGACCAGATCCCGCTTGGGTTGGCTCATCTATTAATAAGCATAATTTATTACAAGCCATTTATAAAATGCGGCAAGGACATATCTCTCTGCCGCCCAGTTGCCCTGTTCGTCGTGCGGCTGCGAGGCACGCAAAAATAATTAAATTTAAATATTGAACATCTTACGCGTATTTGTCAAAAGGAAAAGGCGAAACAAAAAAGCACAAAATGATTCTCAGTAAAATCCGCATTCACGAAGAAGCAATAACTCACCTAAGAACCGCATCCGCATCCGCATTGCCAAGCAAGAAACGCGGATACAGATACAAATATTGCTACAAAACAAATACAATTCTTGAGGTCTCACGTGCTATTCGTGGAGCTTTTGGTTTGTCTAGTTTTTTGTTTGCCTATTTAAGGGCCACCCAATGACTCTGCCCGGCTGCTGCTGACTTATTTAACATTCAAGTTTTTGATGAAGTGGCCAAAGAAAAATAAAACAAAACAAAGTAGTAAAAGAGAAACTAAAACGTGAATCGATATTAATTTTTGCAAAGTAACGATTTTGATATACTCTATCTCACAACAATGATATTGTTAATTGGATCATTTAAATTGATGCAAATAAAAAAAACACATTTTTAAAGTTGAATTAAATAGTATAAATAATTTTCAAAGATTATAGTTTTAGTTGTTTTTGCAGATTTTTCCTACGCTGCAACTTTTTGTCATTTATTCCATTTGCATAGTTGATTTCTGTTCAAATGATCTCACGTTCTAAAATTATATTATATATTTCATAGCATTTATGAGTTTTCCATAAGGATAATTCATGAATATGCAGAGCCGGAGATCAAATTAAGAAATATTCTACTCTATCCACGAGTCCTTTTGGCTACAACCGTTCGTTATCGGTTGAACAAAAACACAAAGAGGCAGCTAGCTCTGCCACAGTTATTCTTACAGATGTCTCTCTCTCTCTCTCTCTCTCTTGGCGTTGAAGATTCTCAGTCAAGGCCAACAGCAAATAAATTGTGGGATGGAAGCTGGGGCAAAATAGACTTTTGGTTTTTCGTCTTTCAACCAAATTGTTTATGCAAATTTTGAATAAATAAACAAGATTGTTAATTTAGTTAAATATTTCATTTTTGTGCCGTTCTCATCAGCACGTTTCGAAGACCTTTCATAGAGAATCCTTGGAGTCCACCATTTACCATCCTCTCTCCATCTCCGTCTACATCTCAAACTCCAACTCCATCTCCATTTATCTGTTTCTGTTGCTGTTTCTGTATCTGTATCTGTATCTGCATGTGTAGGTGTGGTCGGTTGGTAGGCGGGCGCTGTCATGAATTTTGATGCCCAACTCTCATTAGGCAACGAGAATGTTGACGACGATGAGGATGACTCTCTGGCAAAGAATTGGCCCTGGCCCTGGTCCTGGCTCTGGCTCTTGCTCTGGCTGATGATGTCGATGCCGTTTGCTTTTGTTGTTTTTGTTATTTCTGTTGTTTTTTGTTTTTATGCCAGAGGCGCATAAAATATTTTTGTATTTGTTTGTTTGTTTATATGGAACCCCCTGCAAGCAACGCACCGCACCGCACCGCCACGCAAAGCATCTCACCCCATTACCTCCATCATTTTTGTTGTGTTTGTGTTTGTGTTTCTGCACTTATACAAACACATGTTAATTGGCCGTAATTGTAAGTTTTGCCAACGCACCAACACAACACAAATGCACAATGTAAGCAAGTTTTTAAAGCAAGAACAACAAAAGGAGACTAAACTGAAATTATCATAAAACTTTTGCCAAATGTTTGCTACAGCAATAAAAATTTAAATATTTGGCCACACAGTGGTGTTAGATGTCTCCCAATGGGAACACTGTGGTGAATGGGTAAAAATATGCGGGAGTGAGGTGAATGGGGCGCAATGGCAATCGCCCTGGCCTCGTCCACATCCTATTCTGAGGGTGAGGGTCACAATATTTATGGCGACGGGCGCCACATGACGTTGAACTATGCGTATGACTAACCGACAGGCCGTTTCTTAGGTCTCTACCGGCACCTCATTCCTTTCTCGCCCTTGGTCTACACTTCTGTACCTCTTTAGTCTCCCTCCCTCACCGCTTCCTGCGCTGTAGCCGCCATTTTAATAAACTTCATATGTCGCATGTCGCCATTTTTTCTTCTTTTTTTCACGTTTCTTTCCATACATATATATTTCGTTTTTTTTTGTGTGTGTGTGTGTGTGTGTCGTTTCTCTTACTACACTCTTGCGGCTTTATTAGTCCGTGATTTATGTAGTCCAAGATAGTGCACAGCTAGTCGGTCGCACTGGCTGCTTCATGTGGATGTCCTGGCGAGAAATTTATACATGTGCCGCAAGTAGTCGGGCGTGGACAAATGAATGACATGGCACCACTGGGTTTCCCTTTGCCTTTCGTATTCTCTTTTTTTTTTTTTTGGTAGTTAAATTGAACTAATCGCCTGGCCAAGATCTGTTATGCAGCTTTATGACTAGCAGGCAATTTAAAAAGCAAATTATTAAGTGCTTTCTATTGACTGCACACAAACATACACACACCCATCTACTAAGGGTGTATATGAATAAATATATATATCCAGCTTTTGATACTCCTCGGTTATTGGCATCATAGTCACGTATTTGACGCAACGTTTGCGCCTTTAATTCGTTGCGCTAAGTCGCGGACTGCGAACACGTCTATGTAATTATTTACGTTTTGCGGCAGCAGAGAAATATAAATAATAATATAACATATTGCTATAAAAACACATCAAATGAAACACATTCGTATAATATGTGTTATTTATTAGGTTTTTTTGTAGAAGATGTATTTGCTTTTTTCTAAATCTTTATGACTTTCCAGGGTCAGAGAAATGAATATGTTATTAAGTTGTCGGGGAAATATGACAGAAATCTGAATGAGGACACTGGCTAAAAGATTCCATTGATCTAGATGGTGTGCCGATAACGAATATATCTATGCGCGGAGATGAGATAAATAGAGTTAATAGAGCTAATAATATTTAAAGTTCAGCCCACAAGTATGCAATATAAATTTAAACATAGTCTTGCCATGCTGTAAGACCAAGAAGTCAATTTCATTTTATGACCAGTCAAACGTTTTAAGTCTAATGTCAATATTTTATGTTTATCTTACTGCATAGTATTTACGTATTTCATTTAGTGTAAATTTCCTATTTGCATATGATATAATTTGTCTTGAAAGTGTTGCAGACATTCAATTTGCATGGAGATTGATTTTCGTTAACCAAAGGACTGCGGCTAACCAACATTTATACTCAATTAATAGAGCCAGCCGCACAGCTCATGTGTACACTATTGTGGTTTGTGATGACGAGACGATGACGGCGGCAGCAAAGTCTCACATCATGGCATTTATTCATTTTATCCATCAAAATGTTGCCCATGGAAATGCATACAAATGCATTGGCCATAGCCCAGATAAAATCATCATGCCAGAGGCCCGGGAAAAGCAAACATGGCTGCCTACCAAGGGGAAATGTTTTTCATTTCAATTACAAAAGTATCGGCTTGGTGCAACTGAGATACCGGGGGACCGAGGATGAATGTGCAAGGGTTTTCCACTGTTTTCGAGTATTATGAAAATTTAATTTTTCATTTCAATGCATCGGTCCATCGATACGACAGACAGACGATTTTGCTATTGCCATAGCTGCCAATGAATGAAACCAGAAATATGGTTTCAAATTATTGCGACTGAAGCAGGACCAGTCTTGGTCCTGGTCCTGCTCCTGTTTGTGAATTGAAGAGTCAGACGCTCTGGTTATGGTGTAGCTCCTATTGAATAGTGTAAAGTGCTTAACTGGAAATCAATGTGCCCAATTGGTAGAAATTTAACAGTTATATCCTCGTTCAGGACATGGACGTGGTCAATCACCAAGAAGATTATATGTATGTGTGTGTGTGTGCATGGGTGTGGTAACTGCATTTGTGGCATTATTGGCATACGAAACGCAATTTAACATTCCACTGAGTTTTCGAATTCAAGCCTTTGATATCAAAATAGATATTTTGGCTTTTGTTACACAAATTTAAACAGTAAAGAAAAATAAGTTAATTTCTAAATAAATTACATAGCACCAATGTAAAAATTGTGGAATAATATCTAAAAACTTACCTGGAAAATTCATTACTTTCATTGTATTTTTTTACGGATCTAAAGCTCTCGAAACTCAATAGTGTTAAAATATTTATTTTATAGATAGCTTGACTAAATTGCGCTCAGAAATAGGTTTGCTTGGGCGTATTTATGGACACGCCCTTTCTGGAATTGATCGTAGAGCTAAACTCGTTTTCTCTGACAAGCTTTTATGGGCCAACATAAGCCGAGCACTTTATCCGCTCGCAATGTTTATTAATGAAACTGTTTGTGATTTGCATTTTAATTTATGCAAAAATAGAAAAATACATATATTTAATATGTGCCCAGAGCAGCGGCGAATGCGAGTATGAATTTTACTTCTGCTGGTTGGCAAAAAAACAAGAACAAGTACAAGGACGAAGGAGCCCCTGACTGGAAGGCACACAGTCAGACACATGCGAAGGGAGGCAGGCAGGCAGGCAAAGGGAATGGGGCTTCAATTGAAATTCAAAGGCAAGCATACAATTTTTAATGTTCTCTCCGTTGGTATTTTACGACACTGACGATGGCAGCGATGGTTGGCCAAACTGAATTGATAATTAACAAGGCAAATGCGCGTGTAATTAGCATTCAGTGGAGTTGCCTGAAGCCGAATCATGGGGATGATTCTTTTTGCTGCTGATGAAGGTGATGGGTAATGGAAAACTGGTTGGCTGCTTGGCTTTCTTCCCTTCAAAATTCAGTGAAAAATTCTTAAATCTCAATCAGAAATCCGCTTGACATTTACAACAATCCATGCCGACAACAGCCAACAATGCTTATGCTTTTAGTTGTGTTTATGCCGTGACTTGAAGACTGCTGCAACTTTCGGTTCCCATAGCCCTGTCTTGTCCCATTGTCTAACTGTAATCCTCTGACTGCCACTCAAGCGGCTTCAAAGTCACTCACTGGATGCGTCTGAGCGTAAACTTTATGCGCTCGAATGCATCGCATTGCATTGCATTTCATTTCATTCCAAAGCAGAAGCTAAACAGAGTTTCACAATTTGCCGCAAATGCAACCAACTTCAATTTGAAAGCGGCGAGCTTATAACAATGGCAATTTGTATTGTTAATAATTTTGCTGCCTTTGTTTGTTCCGATATTGCAATTACCTCAAGTTGGGGTCCTTTAAATTGACAATAGTCCACCCACCTTTCAATTAACTATTCTGTTGCCAAGCAAGTACGTGCTGGTACATACTTAAACATTTGTTTTTAGCGCGACTTGATTGGATTTTTCAGGGCGTTACGTTTGTTTATGTCTTGAGTGTTCTACTCTTTGTGAAAAAAAGTCTTAGGACTAAAGTGTTTAAACTGGCCTGATCTACGCTTTGAAGAGTTTCGGTTGCATTTATCTACAAAGAGCAGCATACTACAAAAGCAAAATAACGCCCTCTTAAGTTCAATCAAGTTGCGCGAAAAAACTGATTGTAATAAATGCCAACTCACACTAGCTTGGCTCAGGCATAGTTAATTAAAAGGTGACTTTAAGAAATGGCAATATCTGCACAAACAAAAGCAGCAAAACAAAGGTGTAATAGTTTAAATTTAGTGCCCTGGTTAAATTGAATTACTCTAGAATATATATATATATATATCCAAATATAAAATTATGACGCATTCATACGCAGCGTATGCCGCAAATCCACAAAATTTATCCAGAAGCCATCAAAAGTTGCCAGTCTAAAATTGCCTGCTCTCAGAATGAAAATAATAAGGAATAATAAGGAAATTCCAATAAAAGTTTCCCATTCAATGCGAGTAAACTTGTGTTTATTGGCTTTGTTGGCTCAAATTTGGGCCCTAATGTCCAGTGGTATTTACGGCTAAGGGCAAAGGCAACTGTCAACATCAACGTCAACGTTGGTCTGTGGACCTTTTTGTGTCGAGAAAATGTTTTGCAACTTGTCTGCAACAGTAATTGCAGCTGCAACTGCAACTGCAACTGCATTTGAAACTTTCTTTTTTTTTCTCTCTCTTCTTCTCTTTGTGCCTTGGGCAACCGACTAATTGTCAAGTGGGGCAGGAATGCACACTGAACCCGAATCCGTTTATTTGTTGCCACACAAGTCGGCAAAGCCCAACCCACGAAAAGATGGGAAAAAAAACGTTTACCACACAAATTTGTGCAGACGAAATGCATTTGAAAGCCAATGCGTTTGTGCCATCTGTTGACTGATTTTAGAAAACGATCCGAATGCAGTTGCAGTAGAGGTTAGAGTAGGGTTTCGACTTTTCAAATGCACGCAGCTGACAATAGAAATTGGCCAGGGACGCTGTCAGTGTGGTTGGGTGAGTTAGAGGTATTTGGCAATAGCCAAAAGTGGCCAAGTCCGTGTTCTGTGTCCTGTGTCCTGTCTCCTGTGCCTGTGCTCGGAGTCCCTAGCTCTGCATTGCGTTTGACAATATGCTCAACATGATGCTCCAAAAAATTGTAAACTATACGCACACACCAACTCACACACACACACACATAGGCACACACGTTCGCAGTATGCACGCGGGAATTGCCTCTGTGAGGGATGGAATGGAGCGGAGCGGAGTGAGTGGCATGTTGCAAATATAACGTTGACAACTTTTATGTAGTACTTCTCTATTTCTTGCCACTCGACAGATGGATGTGGATGTGGGTGGCCGGGCACTGGGGCGTCCCATGTTGCGGATGCGTTGAATGCGGCTGTGGTTATTTATGGCAATTAAAGGACTAATGATGTCCCTGTGCAACCAGTTCGTACATGACGTTGCTGCGGAAACTAAAACTACAAGACCAACAGCAACTATTTGGCTTGTGGTCGAGGCATGATTATAGTCCGAACATACCCTACAAATGTCCCTATAGACTCTCAGATGGTTATATTAAGCCAAGGCATTTAAAAGCTATTGCCTAATTTCATGTCAGTGCATTTAGATTTCGGCCATAATATAAAATTTCTCGCTGCTTTCTGTTTTAGTTTCACTGCTGTTTGTAACTCTTCTTGGCTCGTGAGGTTTTAGGTTTTTTTTTTTTTTTTTTTTTTTTTTTTTATGTTTGGGTTTTTGCTTAACTTTCGGTATATATTCGTCCAATATTTTTTTTTTTTGTATCTCATTCCTCGGTTTTATTATAAAAATTGACAACATTTTACCCTGGCCAAGCAAAAGTTGCTTTAAATTCAATTAATTTGTGTGCTCTACAACTTTCGTTGCGTGCCCCATGCGGCAACGGGGCACAGAATATTTGTTTCAGTGTTGGTGTTGGACCTATGTCTTGGTCCCAGTCTCCTGGCTGTACAAATTAACCATGGGTTTTTTTCTCCTCTTTTGTTTTTTTTTTTTTTTTTGATGCGTTTTCCTGGTCTTTGGCTAATTTGGACGGCGACTGATATGCAGCTGACATTGCTACACATGTATCTACAAATATACCAAATGTAACCAAGGCAACCGAAGAAAAGTTGCACCACCAGAGACATTTCCATGCTGTAGACAATAATTAGATTTTCGGCAACCAAGAGCAAAGGGGAAAGAAGAGACTAAAAGTTTACGAATCAATTAAATAGACAGAATTTAGTCGGCATAGGCTCGGGCCTGGGGCATCAGGGGCTTTTCCTAGGTATGTATGTATGTTGTGGCTGAAACTGATTAAATTATCAGTCCTCATAAAGCTGGCTGACCAAGCTAACCAAGTGGCAAATGATGAGCCCAGTCACAACAATAATGGAGAAGGGTGAATGGAAATGTTTAAGCCATATGGGGGCAGAGGTTAGCAGGGCAATGATGCACAGAGAGCGCATCTCATGACTGCACGCTCGAATGCTCATTTTAAATTGACTTCAAACGTTGCTGCGTGATGTGCCGCATGGACACGGAGTCGGCAGGATGCCAGGACACTACTGCAAGCACGCACGCATTTTGATGCCATGACGAACGTGGACAACGTGGGCTCTGCCTCTGACTATGACTCTGACTCGGTCTGGGGTCTAGCCAACAATATGGTTAACACTTTGGGTGAGACAGAGCGAATGCATTGGCATTGGTTTTAATTGTGCCACATCATTCATGAGCTGATGCATGGGGCAATGAATTGATACCTCCGAGGATAACAATTTAAATTTCATTTAATCTTTCTACCATCTAAAAAATTACTCTGGAATCTTAATCAGTGAAAATCATCAAGTCCGCTAGCCATCTGCTTGTGAGATAAAGAAAATGGAAAAGTATATACACAAAAGAAGGCAAAAGAAACCATAAACAGGCATGACCAAAACTGTGCAAAGAAAGCCAAACTTTTTGATGCTTCAAAAAACTCATTAAAAAGGATTTGACACGTGAAGTGCAAAAACTTTCTATTTTTATATTATTTCCCTTTTACATTTTTATGGCAACGTGTGAAGAGACTGACTGTGTGTGTGTGTGTGTGTGTGTGTATGTGTGTGGGTGGAAGGGGGTTGTTGGGTTGTGTGCGTTTGATGTGTCCTGATTGCCATCGCCCAAAAATGAACGAGCACACACATCAAACTCAGCGTGTGAACTTTCACTGTGTCGTCATTGGCGTTGCTCGTTAGAATTTGCGGATTGAATTTCAATGGCGATTGATGATGCTTGCCTGCCTTCCTGCTTTCCTGCAAGTGTGTATATATATGACAGTGTGTGTGTGTGTGTGTGTGTGTGTGTGTGTAGTGAGTCGTGCAACAACTTTGCCAAGACTACGACCAAGAACGAGACTCTGTTTCCTTGAGTTTCCTGGCTCATTTTATGATAATGTTCAAACCTGGCGTTAATGAGCTCTTAAGCTTAAATAAGAAACGTGATTTAGTTACTAAGTAAACTAGGAAATAGTCGGCCGCCAATACAAAAATTGAGTGCGACAGAGAAAGTGGTATAAAAAGACAGAGAGAGAGTGAGAGAGAGAGAGGGAAAGAGAGAAGGCGGTGGAAAGAGATTTGTTAGAGAGAGAGAGAGAGTTGAGCGAGTGCAAGTTTTGCACAAAATCTGCGCTTAATTTGAAAAGTTTGACAACGTGAAGGCAACTCCACTAGTTAGGTGAAAAAAAAAAAAAAATCACAACCCACTCCCCTCACTCCCGCGGACTTGGGCAAATACATTCAGATATTCACAACTACGACTATCAAATGATGCGTATTTGCACAGCGGAACGGAAAGGGGCAAATGCCAACTTTTTGCATACATTCTTAATTGCCAGCTATCTAAGTCGGATGGCAAAACGGCAAGCTAATGAAAAAACTTTGTGATTTATTTCAAACATTCCACTGTCTATGACCAACACGTGGCCATCAACCATGTCAGTTTTAATAATTTCGAACTGAACTCAACTCGAACTAATCAAGAGTCAGTCCAGCACACTACCAGGTCTGGGCCACACCCAAGTCCAGGCTGGGTTGACATATCCACAGCTAAATCGAAACCAAGCCGATAGATAAATGCCCTAACACAGGCAAAGTGAACGAGTTTGTCAACTGCATGATAAAGTCAAGTATAACTCTTTTTGACAGGACATTTGAAAAGAGAAAAACCCTTTTCATGAAATTTATGCAAATCTGTTGAAAATTGAAATATGCAGATGCTCGTTTCGGTAAATTAGGACAAAAGCCAAAAGAAAAAAAAAAATAATAATAACGTTAAAGCAACAAAAATGTATTAAAATGTATTTCACATTTTATTAAATTTGCCAACATGATAAATTCTTTGGCATGGAGTTCTGTCAGGTCTGTGTGGGTCCCAACTTAAATTAAGTAATAACTTTTATGTGCCTTGACCTCAGGGGTTCACACGCATACACACACAAACACACTCACACTCACACTCACACAAACACACTCAAAGATACAAGATACAAAAGCGGGAGATGTACATGTGTTTGCCTGTTGACATTTTCTTGGTAGACTTTTGCCTTTGTGGTTGAAAGGTTGAGTGCGTGAGTCGTACAGGCAGATTTTCTTATTAAAATTATATAGATCTAAGAACCTAAACTAACCCAAAATGGGAATGTAAGGGTGTGGGGGGTGGTGAAGGGTAACGAACGGTCTTTAGGGTTAATTTTCTTAGCTCATTCAGGGCCCGATCCCGGCATAAAAGTTAATGTGATTAATGTTTACTTAATGAAATGAAGTTATCAAGTTGATTTTATCAATTTACACACTGGCAGCCGGCGCCATTTCAAACAAAAGGTTTTGGTAGTGGGGGCGGGGGCGGGTTGTGAGGCACCCAGTATCTGTCTCCAGAGCTTTGGCCTGTCAAAACTGGCGCCGGTGTGATGAAGGTGCTCAATGGAATTGGAATTAGTGCATGGGGAGGAAGTGGTAACCTTTTTTGGTTAGATTTGCTCAATGTGTGCGCCGAGTGAGAGGCATATTAGTTAAATGTGGTTGACAAGTGGCTGCTCAAGTGTTAGCCAGGCAAATATTTGAAAATCCTTTGAAGCCCTTAGCCAAAAGTCACGCCGGAAGTGGGGAATTCAAGCCATGTTCTGTGCGGTTTTTTGCAATCAGTTGCTTGGCCAAAGAATAAAAAACAAAAAGACTCCAATAAAAACAACTGCAATTAAATGTTCTTGAGTGGGATTTTCTTTTCTGTCTGTCTGTCGTTTCGTTAATCAATGCGTTTAACGTTTTCAATCAAGGAAAACTGGCAGAAAGGCATCAGTAATGGTGGACTAGGGCAATGGGCTGGGGGGAGAGTGGTTGGATGGGGAAAACCGAGAGGAGAGACAGCTCAAATTCAGTTAAGCATTTCACTTATTTGCATATAAATTGATTAAAAAGAAAATACATGGCAGACAGTTACAGAGTTGAGTTTTGAGTGTGTCAACAGCGCAAAAGGACGAAAGGGTCCCGCCGCCATTTTCAATACGTCTGCCCCATGTCGCCATTTCAGTTCGCATATCTTTGCTTTCTCTCTGTCACTCTTACTTTTTCACACTCTTTCTCTTTCTCTCTCTCTCTCTCTCTCTCTGTCTCTCTTCTCCTCTTTTGGCAATTTCTGACACTTCAAATGCGTATGATTGTTTTCCTTTTGATCAGCGAATTGTGAAGTGATTCACTGATTGAGTTCAGGTTCAGTTGAGATGCGTTGACAACGTCAATGCCCAGGCACATACACACACACACACACACACACACACACACACACACTTATATTCTCTCTTTCTCTGTCAATCACCGTCTTTTATTCAGTCAGTCGAGCAAATGTGCCGTAGATGGACGACAGGATTTGGTCAACTACCTATCCATGATTCCCCTTTTGCTCTTTGTAAAGCAGTTAATCAATCTGCCACAGGATCTAAGTAAATAAAACCATAGTCCGTCTTCAGTTATCGTCAATTTTATCCCACTAGTAAGTTTTATTTATCTTCTATAAAAAAGAATTTGTTGCCTTGACCTTCTTATTGATGTCAGAGCTTGCGACACATTTTTTATTTTAGTTCATTGCCTTTATGCCGTGTGTTGTGGTCCCAGTTGCCTAGTTCCAGTTATTACACTCGTTGCCTAGAAATTAAATGGGCTTATTAAGTTGGCTGAAAATAAAAGCAAAACGCCAGTTGTCCCTTTTAACTGAGGTTGGCTTATGTTATTTCTTAGAAGGGCATTATCAATCAAATGCCAAGTATGACTTTATGAAATAAAAACATATTAGAAAACCGAAATTAAAAAACAAATTTCACTTAGGTTCTTTTTATGCCTGGGTAATTATAATACAAAAATTATTTATTTATTTTTTTTTAAATAGTTCATTTAAAATTAGATTTAGATTAGATACCAAATACTTGAAGAAAGCCTACAAAAAATTCTGCTAGTTGGAAGTATCTAATCAAAATCAATACTTTTCCCCGAAGTAACGAGTATTTGGCAGTCGGATAGTTTCGACTTGACTCGTCTTACCAATCCCACATTGGGTCAATGTTTGGCGGCTTCAATTAAGTCGACGGCCCACCAAGTTCAGTTCTCTTTCTATTTGTGCTCTGTAATGTTGTTTAAGGCCGGGCGCAGGCAAAGTTGGCGTCGCCATCAATCGGTAAATGTTATGAATTAATCAGACAAAATGTCCGCACTCACTGAATTCAGTGAAGTCAATTATTATTATTTTGTTTGCAACATTTGGGTCACAGCAAATGACATGGTAAACCAATTCGAGATGTTGATTTTAAAAATGCAGTTCGAAATGGCAGAGCAATTTACAAAATTATATGTCCTTGTTAAATGCAAATAGATTTAGACAGGTTGGCGTGTCTGACAATATTATTTAAACAAGAACTAAAGTGAAATTGAAAATCAATACTATTATATGTGGCAAAGTTGGTATTATTCGATTTTCAAGGAGGTTGCACTGCCTTGGCAGTGAAATGACACGTGGAAAAGTAACCAGCACATATGCATATATAAAAACTTATAAATATATTCTTTTGTAGATCTTTTGCATATGGAAATCGATAGGAAAGTCAAGGCGATTTATAGTCCACTGATGAATGTTCATTACTGAGCTAGAATATGACCTAGCAATTGCTCCCTCTCTCTCTCTCTCTCTCTTTGTCCTTCTGGCTAGATGTGTGATATCAGTTATGAGTAATTAAGTGACATACGCGAAAGTTGTTTCTAGCCCTAGCTCTGTCAGTTTAGATGGGTAAATGTGCTGGAGCTGGATTCGTGTTTTTAAATTGCATATTTAGCTTGTAGCTGGCTGTTTTTAGTTGTCATCGTGAACATTTCGAATCACATACTTTTAGGTGTTTTCATTTTTATCAGTTTCAATTTATCAGGGCCTCGCAGCCGGCAACTTGTTTTCTTTTTGTATTGGCTGGGCCATGTTTGTCGTGGGTAAACATTTGTCAGAGGCCTGGCACGAAATTGCCCCGGACTCGGGCCCGGTGATGTGCCCGGTGGTCCGCAATTTTCTACACTTTAATTGAAATAGAATGTTTCCCACACACACACATACATACATAGATACATGGGCCAGCGGGGGGAGTGAATGAAATGAGTCACATTGGAGCAACCCACTGTCTGTTCCATATGACTATAAATGTTTTCTCTAGTAACTAGTTTTGCCCTGGCTACGCTCTTCCCGCCGCCCCCATCAGCCGGCGCTAGTGGGTTGCCCATATTTCATTTCCATTCCATTCCAAGCTGCTCTCTTTCTCTCGCTTGCTCCCTCTCTCTCTCTCTATATCTTTATATCTTTGACTCATTCCCTCTCGGTTCGCACACTTGAATGTTTATTCATTGCCGCCGCTTTATTTTTTTCGCTTTCAGTTTGCATTTCAAAGCCGCTAAAGTAACAAGTATCTTGTAGTTTATCTATTCAGTGGAACGGGTAAAAAATAAAAAAATAAACATCAAAAAACAAATTTTCGTTGTGTATAAAATAGTGAAAAGCGCCATAGAAAATAACAACTTTTGGCTCGCTGCAATGGAAGTAAGTTCTTGTGCTGGCTTTTCGCTTCTTTTTGCGAGTTTACTCTCTTTTTTGTGGGTTTTTATTTGTGTGGTTAAATTTTGGTCCAGCGACCTTCACCTTGGGTTTCAATTAGATAAATTGCAAAACAGCTTTTACCCAAATGAAACCTTTCCTTTTATACTCTCAGACAACTTTACTTAATTGAAATCATAAGCTTGAAGCTTAAAGAGGAAATTACATGTGAAAGATCAGCTGAGGCAACTAAAATGATTCATCGCGGCTTAAAATGCCCTCAAATCGTTACGGTTTTGAAAGTCTTTGTGAAATATAATTGTAAATAAAGTGGCTATTTTTGGGATCTTAATACATACTTATACAACGTTAGTCATGTTGTTAATTATGTGGAATCGCCATAATGTGTCTTGTGATTAACACTTTAGTTGGAAAGCCATTTGCGGTAAACATTTAAGGCATTTATTTAGATTACCACAATTTCAGGGAAACTGTAAGGTATTAAGTAACCTTAAATGAATCTTTTTAGTCTCCAAGTTTTTTATTACACATATAATATTGCAACGGCATTGATTGGATATTGAATTTCCAGAATTAGTTCTTACTTCGAAATGTTTACCACAACTCGAACAATTTTTTTACTCTATGTGCAGTCCCCCAATGGCGACCTCTATACCCTTGAAGCCAACCTAATGAACAAATCGCTACGTGAACTAACAGATGGCGCGGACAAGGACCCCATTACCAAGCTACGTTTACTTTGCTTTAGCCGTGGAGCAACAGGCATTCTAGGATTGGGCAGGTAAGCGACTACACAGGAAAACAGGAGACAATCATTTAATTTTCAATAATTTATTTAGAGCATTTCGGGCGATGGATGACGATGGCAGCAAGGCACTAAATGAGGAGGAATTTATTAGCGGTATTCACGACACGGGCCTGGATGTAACTGACGAGGAAATCAAAGAAATGTTTAACAAGTGAGTTAAACGAACGCGATTAACGATTCATCGACTAACTATTTAGTTTCCCATGCAATTTAGGTTCGATGAGGATGGCAGTGGTTCGATTAATATGACTGAATTTTTGCTAAAGCTGCGTGTAAGTAAATAAATAAAGTCGAACATTTTTCAATTAATATTTTGATTTTGTTTTCAGCCTCCTATGCCAGCGTGTCGCTTGTCTATTATAGATTTGGCATTTGACAAAATGGACAAGGATAATGATGGAGTTATTACCATCGAGGACCTGAAGAATGTTTACTCGGTAAAGGAGCATCCCAAATATCAAAGTGGCGACATGAGTGAGGATGAAATTCTCACAGAGTTCTTGAATAACTTTGAGGGTGGACGTGGCAATCTAGATGGAAAGGTAAGCGCAATATCAAATACCATTCTATTGACTACTTACACCTTTTTCTTATCTAAAGATCACTCGCGAGGAGTTTGTCAACTACTATGCGACCATCAGTGCATCAATTGACAATGATTTGTATTTCGATTTGATGATGCGTCGGGCCTATGCCATGTGAAAACCTTTTGAAATCTGAGAAATCTCAATTAGTTTTGCTACTTTGTAATACGTTTGCTAATGTTAATCTATATTAAACAATTTAATCACTATTGCAGTCAATACAAATGTGATCGTACATGGGAAAAGTTTAAAATTTTTATTGTTTAGTTAACTGAAACTTGTTAAATATGCAAAATAAGTAGTAACAAGTTTTCTTCAAACATTTGCTCCCAGTTACATGCATTTAAGTGAGAGCAAGCGGCTATGGCGGCAATCATTGCAAACATACACACAGACAGACCTACGCCCACACGCCCAAACCCTAGTTCTGCACCTGCCACTGCCCCTGCCACTGCCCCTGGTTGCCTGCCAGTCTCAGCAAATTGTTTGGAATTGTCAGCGCAACATCGCCTCACTGTCTATGTGCGAATCTTTATGTATGGAGGTGTGTGTGTGTGCGTGTGTGTGTGTGTGAGTTGGTGTGTGTATATATTTTGGCATTTATCACACAACCAGAGTCGGAGATGTGGATGCTGAGCGGCGGCAGCCTAAATGTATGCTTTAAATTATGCAGACACCAGCTGAGATTGTCGCCACATGCACATGTATATTTGTATTTGTGTGTGTGTATGTGTGTGTGTATGTATGCAAGCATAGGCGTTGCAAAGGTGTAGTAACCTCCAGCCTCAGGCGATATACAAATATTTCAAAGAGTTTCTTTACAAAAAGTGAATTAGATGCAGTTCTCGAAGACGGAACTCAACTCAGCCTGAAGACATGAAAAAATAATATTCGATTATTCTAAGAAAGGGAAGTCCGTTCTAGCGCCTACGTCTATGTGTTAATGTGTGTATGTGTTTATATATGTCTCTGTCTGCAGTAGTGTTTGTTTGTGCGTGGCAAGGCTCTGTGCACTGATTGCAGGCAACTCATACAAAATTTTAATTGCCAATGTTGAAATTACGCAGTCGGTAGAAGAGAAACTTGCTCCTGATGTAGGTATTGGCTGGCTTGGCTGGTTTGGGCCGGGCTGGGCTGGGCTGGGCTGGTTTGGATAGTCGAGACAGACTTGGCTAACAAACCAACTGCAATTGCAATCGTGTCTTGCCATCGTCTGCTCTGTAAATCACACACTCACAACTTTATCGTATCATTTCATTAAATTTTATTTACAGCCTGGCAACTGCCTGACAACTGCTATGGCTTTTTCTTTTTCTCCAACTTCTTTTGTACATTTTTGCAACTGTAAATTTTGTAGTTACTGAAAGTTGGACCAAATGTTCTGCTAATCAAAAATTTTCAATTGCCATTTGTTTGGGTTTTCTGTCAACTTTTACGTACACACATTCATACACATATTCATAAACATACAACATTACAAGGAGAAGAATTTCAGTAAAGGCATTTTCAATTAATTGCCTTAGCAGTTGGCTTTGTTTAATGTTTAAGAATTTTACCAACTCTTTTCACACTTCGCTCTGGCCCAAGATTTATGTTTGAGTATATTTCTTTATAACTCAAAATCAATAAAAATCTTTTGCTAATGAAAATTCGAAATGCAAAGGCAAAAGAATGTTGCGGAATTCCTAAGACAACAGGAGTCCATTTATTACAGCTCAATTATGAAAGTAGAGACAAAAAGTCTTTGTCTAGCTTCAATATGTAAGATTGGAAATACAAATTGATTTGCTTGCATCGGTCAATGCAAATGGAGAAATAAAGATTTTTTGAATCTAAAATCTTTTCAGAATCAAAAAGATTGCATAATATTTTTTATGTGACTCATGAAATTGGTTTAAATTTGAGTTTTTAGCCAACTAAGTTAAACAAAATTCGTTAATTTGCAGTAAGCTATTTTAGATTATTTTATTTAGCTCCCTGCTTAAATAGGGTATAAATAACTAACACATCAATATGCCTTTTACCACATTTTCTATAATAAATATTTTTTTAACATGAAGGTCAATGCAGCCAACGGAAATGACATGCAAGCAATTTCAGATTTGCATAATAAACCAATTTTAATCATCTTTAAAGTGACTTTTCGTAGGTCAGTTTAAATATTTTCCGATTTAAATAATTTTAAATATCAGTCTGGCATTTTTAATGTGCAATGTTGGAAATAAAATAAATGACAAAATTTGTAAAATTTATTTTGTGAGTGTGTTCTGGCCATCCAATTTAATTGGTGTATGTAAATGCACTAGCTGCGGCTAGGCAATGGCAATAGGCTAAAATTATGGCCAACATTAACACACACATTAGCCAGCAATTAGTTGTGCATTAAAAATGTCTCATCGATGGCAAGTTAATTGGCCGAATATGTCTGTCTATGACAGGCAAAGTGCTTTTTGGGTCAGTTGTCAACTGAGTTACTAGATTTGCTATCGCTGCTTTTAAGAACGAGATAACAGCATATACCATATATAAAACTATATATATATATAACTTTATATGCATGTGACTATATACAACTGCAGACAAGCAGAAGGCAGAAAGCAGCAAGGACTAATGCATTATTTAAATCTAGTTAACACTTGGCCATTTGCTGCTGATTGAAAAAGGCAAAAGCAAAGGGACCAAAGCAGAAGCGAAAGGCAAAATGGAAACTGGACAAATGGAGGACCGACACATAAAAATAATAATAACAAAAAGGCAGCCGCAGGCGAACAGGCCTCGGGACATCATTGAGAAGGAGTATTGAATAAAAGTCATTGCATGCCGAATGGAGAAAAATGGCAAAAGCAAAGGAAACGTTGGTAAGTGGAGGCGGTGCCGGAACGGAGACTGGAATGGGCTTGACAGAGCACAGTACGAAGATGGGATAGGTTGGGGGAAGATGGGGGTAGATGGGGTAGGTAGGCATGGCAAGTGATGAAACTGCAAAATATTTCAGTCACGTTTTAAATGTAAAATCTCAATCACGTGATCGAAATGCGCGCATTCAGTGCAGAACCAGAAGGAGAACCATAACCGAGACCAGACAGGACAAAAAGTGTGAGTGTGAGTGTGAGTATGAGTGTGGGACTGGATGGGTATGGATCTTGGGCACTTGGCCAAACTGTAAATCGAAATGAAACCGAAAAGAAACAAACCGAAAAACCAACGGGAAAAAAAATGAAATGCGGCAAAAGCCCTTAACAGGTACTTGTTGGGTTCGATGATTTAATGTCGCCAGTGGGCGCAACGAGACTTCATCTATCTAAGGATGATGATGATGATGCTCAGGTGGATGATGATGGTGTTGCTGTTGCATCATTTGTGGCCGCTCAAATTGCATAAAATATGCAAAACGCTTAACAAACTGCGCGCATCGTTGATTGAAATATTGAAATCAAGTGCCATTTGCAGAGCCACCACCTTTACACACGCACACACACTTACACACACAACTACATATACATACTCACCTGCGGACTGCTAACAATGTGCTACAATTTCCGTTTCCTTTACATGCAGTCCGTATGATTTTTACACCGTTCTTCTCATTGATTGAAATGTTCGCCATGTTCGTTACTGTATCTCTTTTTACCCCTCCCCCCCACTGCACTGATTTAATTTTATTGTCCGAATAGGTTGACGTATAGTAGCTCTGGTTTTAATTGCGAGTCATCAATACTGTAAGAGCTCTTATGAATTCTTGTAATTCATCAATCATTAATGCAGAAACAAAGCAAAAAAGTGTTGTATTAAGTTTCTGTGGTTACTTGTTTAACATGATTTTTTAATTGAGGTAAATACATTTTCCTTTTCTTTTTTTTAAATTTCCCAAAACTGCTACATATTTACCGTTAGTTTGCATATATAGATATATCAAATAGCAAATGCCAAATGTTAATTTCCCAGTTCGCTAGAGAGCTTTTCGATATTCTGTTTTCTGTTTTATGTTTTTCCATATGAAATTTCATTTATATACATTTATTTGTCGATTGAATGCGAACAGAGCGGAATGTTGCATTTCATAATGGATATTATTCGCTATTAAATACATCAGGTGTGTCTGTGTGTGTGTGTGTGTGTGTTGTATGTGTGTGAGGGGATCCCAGTGTGGTTTTCTATGAACACTTCTCTATATATATTCAATATATGACAGCATTGGCAACAACAAAAAAAAAAAGAAAACAATTTGTAAATGTTTTTAGAGAGAAGCCACGACAGCTTTGACATTTCACACACTTTGGGGCGAATGCAGTGACCCAGCTCTTGTAGTTATGGTTGTGTTGTATCATTTTCCAATATTGCCGGGGAAAAAAAAAGAATAAAGAGAGGAAAGGAGAGGAAAATACGAAAAACTATAGCTAGCCAGTCAACTGACCCCATTGGCAGTTGCAATGTTCGTTTTGTAATTAGCGCTGCTGCTGGCATTTGGGGAGTTTCTGACCTCAATTACTTTGTCACCATTTCAATTTGCAATTTCAGCCATTAACTAGTTACACTCAATGCAATTAAACTTGCACTTTTCCATTTTGCAGTATTGCGATGAGTGGTAAAAGGTGGATGTATTGCAAGAAGCACGCGAAACTTGCTTGCCCCATGATGATGGCGATGACGATGACGATGACGACAACCATGAGGATGATGATGCCACCGCAAAAGAGCTCTTCCTGATGCGATTGCTTGATGCTGTTGTTGTTGTGGACTCACTCACTCCGTGAGTGAAAGTGCCCAACAATCGACACAGACATAACCACGCCCACACTTGCACACACACACACCTCCCACTTCCCATATATACGCCCAGCTGCATGTGCGTTCCATTGGAATAATTTGAAATTGGAAAAATGATTTTTTCGCCTTCATCTTTTCATTGAGTTAATTGCAAATTGGATGAAATTGTAATTTTACACTTCATTTCATTCAATTCATGGCTGATTGACAATTTAGTTTTTCATTAAGGTGCATTGGCAGAAGCAGAAGAACGACAACGTCAGCCGCTAGTTGCCGCTCCCTACTCCCAGGAGGAATGGTGACCAAAATTGAAAGATGCCAGCCAGTCAGTCAGTCAGTGTGTCAATATGGCATATGTGTGCATGTGTGTGCATCGAGTTAGGTTTATGGTTTATTCAATTTTGGCTGAAACTTTTAGTTGTAGCTTTAAATTCATGCTACAGAGTTATATATTATGTGGAGGCTAATCAATAATTGAAAACCGTGGAGCAGGGACCGCGACAAGTTTGTGCAAACGTTACACATACGCAGCGTTGTAGCATGTTATAAACAAAAGTCATAAAGCAAACTTAAGGTTATGAATTTTTAAAATTTCTGATTTATTTGTACTGAAAAACTTTTCTGCCCCACAACGGGAGGTAAAAATGCAAGTTTGGGTCTGTGTAAGCTAGTGCAACACCAGAGAAGTTGTGAAAATTTTTTATATATTTTTATTCTTGCATTTTTTGGCAAGTTTTTTCATGTTTTCTTTTCTTTTTTTTTTTTTTTTTGAGAACGAAGTTTGTATGTTGTCACGTGACTTGCGAAGGAGACGAGAGAAATTCACATAAAATAAATAGCAAGCAGATAGTAGGATGAGAAGTGGGCGGACGACGAGGGGGAGTAACTGAGAAAGAAAGGGCCAAGAAGACTGACGGTCCTCAGGCTGCCAGCAGGTAGATGCTATAAAATGGTCTTGGCATATGTTTTAGATCTCCTGGCTTGGATTCGACTCCTAGATGGTTGCTGGGTGGCAGAGCAAAAAGCACCGGAAATGGCATTTACAGGAGGGGCGGGAAGTGTGTGTGTGTGTGTGTGTTAGGCAAGGGATGGGAACGATAACTTCCATCTCTTCCCGGAGACTAGAAGCTGTAGCATATGCAAAAGGCGCTCAGAGCTTTTGTTTATTCATATTTTGGCATCAAAAATTATTCGTTAAAATTAAGTTGCTTTATGCACGCATTCCAAAAGGCAGACATAGATAGAGAGAAGGATAAGGAGTCAAAACGAAAGAGAGAGGTAGAGATAGGAATAGGGCAAGCAACGAAGTGAGCTTAAAAGGGAAGACCGGGAAAATGCTTTGAATTTAAAATCTGCAATTTTCTGTTGATTGCCGCACCCATGCAGGAGTAGCAACAGCAACAGCAACAGCAAAGTGCAGTTATACACTAACAAACAACAGTAACAACAACGACAACAACAACATCCTTAAAGTGTTGGCGGTTAGGTTACTGGCGAAAAGAAGTAACAGCAGCAGCAGCAGCAGCAGGAGCAGCATCATCACAACTTTTGCGTAAAATTCCAGTCATGTGTCCCTAACAAATCCCTGCATTATTCATGAAATGATAAGATGACTTTGTGCTGCCATCGTCGTCATGCCGCTTGTTTCTCGCCCCTCTCCCATCACTTCTGTGGTGCTTTTTCATCGTTTTCTCCAACTCCCACTCCACCCACTCCCTCGTTCTTTTTTTGCTTGCCCATCTTCTCCTATTGCACGTAATATTTTTACATGCAGTTGCAGCTTCTGCTCTGTTGTTGACTGCATTTAACTACCAACGATATCCGTTAACTATAAAAGTTGAAAAAAAGAAACCAAATGCAGGGAATTTGCAAACTTAGCATACAACTAAAAAAAAAAACAAAAAGAAGGAACACCCGCCTTAAAAATCAAAAAGAAAAGAAAACTAGTTGGCCAATATGAATATGCTAATACCTATGACAGGTAAACTGCAGACTAACACCAACATATTATTATGCATAATGAGTGAGTGAAGGGAGGGGCTAATGGGAGCGGGCGTTTGCCATTAACAGCAGCCATGCCCACTGTAAAGTACCACTGTTAATCACAGGATGTACCACAAAGCTACAAAAATCCTCTCTTAGATGCTCAGCCTCTCTTGCTCTCTCTTTGAGAGCAGCGAATCTCTTTCGTCCTGTAACAGGCTCAGCTGTCGTGTAAACGAGCAGCCGAGTCAAAGGATGCTCAGCAGTGGCAGGATAACCCGAGCCAACGACGACTCTGACTCTGACGACGATGCTGCCAACGACCACAACGACGATGACGACGACGACGGCGCAGCACAGAGACCGACTCCGAGGAGAATGATAACGAACTTCGTTGGACCGCATCTCGCGTATTTGCAGCTTCAGATTCAGTCAGTTCGTAAGCTTGAAACCGCGTGGAATCATTTTGACTGGTAGTGCTGCGTTCCGTTTGGTTTAGTGTGCCAAATAAATAAATAGTTAATAAAAACAAAATGCACATTTATGAAGACAAGCTAAATGAAAATAAGTGAAAAATGTTTCTTAAATAAACAGAGTGATTAAGCAAGAAAAACTGAAATAAGATGTAAGAATACAGAAGGAGTTCAATTAAACCAAATGTTATTATTAAAATTAAGCAATGAGGAAAGAATTATGACTTTAAAATTTAAGAGAGAAACATTTAAGTTTTATTAAGTTTTGTTTTCATTTTTTTTTTTGGGCGCCACAATTTTTAACTTATTTCAGTTAACTGCAACGACAAAAAATAACAAACCAACAAAATGAAACAAAAAGACTTGGTAGATAGCCCACCAGAAGTTGGCGTGGGAGGCGGCGGGAGTAGCGGTGGCAGGTGCAGGAGCTTGCTCAAATATTAAACACATGGATTCGTTTGAATTTGGCATTTAAATTATTTAAGTTAACACAAACGCACACAGACTGATGCTGCCACGCCCACTCATCTGGTGCTGGCCATATTTACCAATTCTTTTACCCTATTTAAACCATGTGCCCCTTTCCGTGTGTGTGTGTGTGTCTGTTTTACTTTCCATTTCCCTTTCATACATACGAGTATGTTCTTCCTGTCTTCGCTTCGTCCTGCTTTCTTTACCATTCCTCGCCTCATCATTCAATTTTATTCTTTTTCTGTCGTTTTACTCTAACGTTTGTTATTTATTTATAACGACACTGCCAGAGCGTATCCTTTGAACTTTTCTGCATGAGTTTGTCGCTCAGTTTATTTATTTATATTCCTTTACTTCTGTTTCTCTCTTCTCTTTTTTTTGGTGAGTGTTTTTTTTTTTTTTTTGTTTTTGCTTGTTTGGTTGTCCTTTGACTGGTTCTGATGTTCAATTAATTGAGCTTGCCATTGAATTGGTTGTCATACAACTTGGCTAAAAGAGACGGGCAGGCATCTCTAATTCATTTCAGTTTCTGTTTCATTCAGCATCTGCCACTGCCAATGGAAAACCTCTTTTTTTTCCGAGTGAAAAGAAATTTCTGACTGAAGCGACAAAAAAACCATAAATCAACGACAATAAAAACAACAACTTTAAAACAGAGTCCAAGCTAAAGCCAGAGCCGGAGCCGGAGCTGGAGCCATAGCCGAAACTCAAAACTGCCACAACGATAGCAATTATTTATATTCAAAGAACTTTCAACTTAAACCGAAAATGGATTACGCCTGGCTACTCTTTTTGCTTTTGGCTCTTTTAATTGGTAAGTGTGAGCATTCTGCTACTGCAACAGAATCGATTGAAATGGTTTTTATATCTGCTCTTAATATACATAGCACATGCATATTTGTTCGGTTAATGAAGCGCGCACCACGCCGCGTATACACAATCTACTAAGCCTCACAAATCGCCTTTACTTATGATTGCGCTTGTTAAATGGTTTTTTGCTTTTGCCTCACTTTTTCAATCGTGTTATTATTATTATAATTGTTATTGCCGTCTGCCTTTGAACGGCAGCAACCGCAAATCAATATTGACAAAGTTTCCGCCAGCGGTTTGAACTGGCCTGTTTTCCTGCCCTCTGCTCTTTTAATGACTTTTGCCATAATTTCAGCTGTTGGCTGTTAGTGCAACTGCAACCCGCTCCCGCTCCCCCTCCCCACTTCCACTTCTCGTGCATTTGTACAATTTCATCCCTTTTGGCACTTGGTAATTTCAACTGCCGCAACTTTTGCTGCCACTGATGCTGCACATCTTGAGTGCAGTTTAAACTTAAATTGTATTTTTGAAATGTTCGCAATTAGGCAGACTGCCAAAGGCATCGCCCTCATCTTGCCATGCCATGCCGTGCCTTGACTTGCCATGCCTTGCCTTGCCTTGCCTTGCCTTGCCACTCTCGCTTGCCTCGTGGCACATAAATTGCCAATGGCAATGGGGCAATTAATTTGCAGCGCATTAAATGAGCTGGCACTTTTCTAACAAGAACTAGAAGAAGCATTTTCCAAACGCGAGATTTTACTCTCATATAAGTTTTCATTGTATGTGTGCTTATGTGTGTACATATATTCGTTTAAAAAGTTAACTAAAATGCAGTTGCGAAAATTGGCAACGGAAATAGACGAATCAAATTTACTCTTGCCAATTGTCATACGGGCTTCTTGTAAACTCAACTTTCAAGTGAAGTTTTAATTAAGAAATTAACACATTAAAGCACAAGTTACTAGTTGAAAGTGAATTTTATTAGAATATTTCACACAAATGCTTAAAACTTATTTGTGATTACCTTTGAAGAGGAACACGTGCACAGGCAATTCACTGTCATTTATTAAGTTATGAGTGACTTGGTAAACTTCTTTGTGTTAATTTTAGTTCATTAATTTACTCACTTTGGTGTACATTCTTTTGTTTTGCGACTATGGAAACCACCAAAAAAGAGAAACAGTTCCTTTAACTCAAGCATACTTGAAATAATTACCTTTTGTAAGATTATATAATATTTAACTAAATAGACTAACAACGATAAGTTAGGAAATGCTAAAGAAAAACATCTTTGCTTCCGACAATGTGTCGTATGCGTGATGGGTAGTCAGAATTATTAATTTAAAGGGAACATCATTTTGAAAATGGGACATATATATTTCAAGTTAGAGTTCATATTTGCGGTTGCTGGACTGTGGCTGACACATTTTACTTACACACCTCTGAGCACATTCAGACAGGACCAGCAACCATCCATTCAGCGGCATTACAATGGCTCCATTCACATTCTTACTCGCATATATTCTCGACACACTCACATACAAAATAATTGTGCCAAAGGAGTTGCGTGTGTGTGTGTGAGTGAGTGGGGAAAAGTTTTCTGTAGCTTCTGCACGCGTTTCAATATTTTGCTGAATGTTTGGTCTGTCGGCCAGTTCAGTTCCAACAATTTAACTTGCCTAATGGAATTAAATATTGTCCATTGTGCAATTTCAATTTAGAAAGTCGCAGGTAGCCACAGAACACAAAGTAAATAAATACTATAACGAATAGCTTAGTCGTGTTTATTTACATAGGAAATTAGTTCACAACTTCAACTCAAATTGTGTGTGTGTCTATCTTTGTGTGTGTGTGTCCTAGCAAATGCAATTAATTTAATTTAGAATGTATCACACATTCAGACACATACACACACACACATCCATGTACATTTTGTGTAGGCCACTGATTTAAATATATTGTCATATGATATTCTCTTGTAGATGTCTCTGTCAACAGTTTGTGGGTTCTTCTGAGTTTAAATCTTTTTGCATAAAGTACAACTGAAATGGTATAGCCAATACATTTTTAACCATCTATGCATATGTGCAATGCCTGTGTGTAGGTGTTGCCACAAAGGAAACCAAAACTGTTTGCACACACACACACACACACACACACACACACACACACACAGATAGCAACATATTTGTATGGAAAAAATACCACAAGGAAAATGTTTGCTTAAATATCTCGACATCTCTAAATGAATTTATCACTAAACTTGGTCGGAGCTTAGTTCTTTTATGTGCATATATAAATATGTCTGAAAAGAAAAGTCAGACAAAAAAAGAGAGGGAGAGAGATCATTTACAAATTAAACGTCCACAGGTTAATTATAAGCATGGTTTATTTTTTAGGGCGGCAGATGTAAGCGTGTAAAAAGCTTTAAGATGACTAACAATCAATTTTTTGCTGCCAAGAAACTATTTATCTTTATTTATGTGTCCCAAATATTTGATAAGTACTCATTTTTTAAAAGTGTGATTTGTTTTAGAAATGCAATGAGATATTATAGATACATAGACAATGTGGAAAGGCATTTATTGCAAACACTTAAAATAACTTCAAGATGGAAATAAAACATTTATGATTTGATCGTTGTGTTTGTGTATGGTATGTACACATAACATAATGCAGTCTTATAAAATTGGCATCTCTCATGTTTTCGTTATAAATGAAATATTACTATTACAAATATTGTCTATCTTTCAGCTGTTGCTTTACTTTTGTATTACAAAACTTGTAATTTTTAATAAGCTTTGTCTTAACTCAACTATTCTCTTGCAAATCTTCAACGACCTATTCTATCTTTATCCTCTATCTTAATGTATGCCTTCAAAAATGATCTTCAGAAAATTGGTATTCCAAATTGTAAAGGCAATTAAAAGAAATTATTCTTAACTCTATTTCAATACTTTTTAAGTTAGTGCTTCCTAAAGTCTCGCCCTATCGAACAGATTTTCCTCTTGCTTTCATACAGATTAAATTATATGCAGTATTTTTTTATGTTTATCGTTTGGAAACAAACTAATAGCAATCTGTCTGTAATTTTATGCTTAAGCATATGTTCTTATGAGGTCTGCAAAAATATTTAGGTGAAAAATGTTTTATTTTTGGTAGGCATGTGATTTTAGTTTAAATTGTTGTGAGTAATGGAAGAGCATTTTTTACTTAAGTTTTTCTTGTTAATTCTTGGCTAGAAAGCGAGTATAAGCCATTTAGATTGTAGCTGGAATAAATTCTCGTGTCGGTTACATATGGCCAGGCTTTTTGTCATTCCTCCTCTCTGTCTCTCACGCATCAGGGTTGATGCGTCCTTTTTACTCTTGTGAGGATTCAACATGCCTTCTTACCTATGTCGAAAACTAACTGTTTTGCATATTCATTTCATGAAATTTTCAAATTTATTCGATGTGACGCATGTGCCAGGCCAACCAACCGTGCAACAAAAGCTGGTCAGCCCACACAAAAAAGGGTCACTCACCTGTGTGGTTTAGGAAATTTCGCACAAAATTTGACATAAAATATTCCGGCACTTGCTTTTTGGGATATTGCATTCGCTATCTAATTGATATGATGTGTTTATTTTCATATATTCATATATTTCGGGAGATATTTTACAAATTGGGCGATTCTGGTTTCTCATTTGTTTTAGATCTGCATGGGGTTCGTGCATTGTTTGTAACCGATATAACTGTACCGGAAATTGTGGATTTTCGGGATAATGTCACGCTAATATGCAACTACGATATGAGTGGCCACACCCTCAACTCGGTGAAATGGTATAAGGATCATCTGGAGTTCTTTCGGTAAATAGCCCAAAGCTATAATTAATTTAAGCAAAACTAACTGACTTTTGCTTTAAAGATATACACCTCTGATGCATCCGGTGTATATAAAGTTCCCAGTTACCGGACTGCAGGTGCTGGATGGCTCATACCATTGCAATGAATCCAGTTGTCGGCTTGGTTTGAGTTTGCAGGGAGCCAAGTCGACAGGCGTTTACAAATGTGAGGTTAGCGGCGATGCTCCCCACTTCAAGCTGGCGGCCAAAGAGGATAACATGACGGTGGCAGGTGGGCAGCAATCACATAGCACTTGTTCCATACTGCTTGGTAACTAATTTCTGGCATTAATTACTCCTATCGTACCCATTAGCTCTGCCCCAAAGCGACCCGCTAATCGAAAGCTTCAATTCAATGTATCGCATGGAGGAGTTTCTGAGTGCCACCTGCTCCTCGGACTATTCCAGCTTACCCACCCGACTCACCTGGTACATCAATGGCGAACAGGTTAGGCAAAGGCCATACAAAATATTCCAACGATTCCATTTCGCTCTTCAAATCTCTTTTTGCAGCCGCTGTTGGGGGAGCTGCAGCCCACCATAGACACTAGCATTCCGGCCCATGATTATGTACTACGAAGGCAGCGCCTGCAGGTCCATTTCTATCTGCAGGGGCAACGATTCTATCAATCTGGCAAAATACTCGAGCTAAAGTGCGTGGCGGAAATTGAGAATTATCCAGAGCTCCGGCGCGAAACGTCGCTTAGTGCATCGCTGTCGCAATTCGATAATTTCAACAATCAAATGCTGAGACATGCGGGCACAAGTAAGTATCTCAATCTCATGCTCATGTTTTTTTTTTCCCCCCCTTCCTGTTTCCAACCACAACGAAAATCCCGTCTTCTTTTTGAACGTGAAACCGGAATTCGTTTCGGTTTTGTGTGCGCTTTACATTCCATATCATGCAATTAACTAACTGCTCCGCTTCATTTCTCCCCCCTTTGTGTGCTTTTTTGTACCCCGATATTGCCATGCTCAAAGATTCGGCTGCTGCTGCCACACAAAGGAACTGCATTTTGGCAAGGACGACGTTAATTTCCGTTTGTTTGGTGATAATTTTGTTAGCGAAATGCTTGCAGCGACCATCATGAACAGTCACATGGGGAATGGGTGTCAAGGAAACCGTATCCAAATTGCTTTGGATGGCACTTTTGCCAACTATATCAACATATTAGTTAGCTAGTTAGTTAGGATAGCAGACAGCTCGGTTTGAAATCAGAGATTTAGTCCGTAAAGAGAGTGTGACAATTGCCATTTGTACATAGCAATGTGACGAGCAGAAGAAAGAGATGGAAGCCGAATCTCGAACTTAGATCCTTTAAATATGCGTGAAAAGAATTTTAAGTGAAGTACCTACACAATAAGCAACTTTCATTAAAATCTCCTCACAAATTAAAGTTTCGGTTTAGAATCTTAATTCATTGAATTTAATTCAATATTATTTTCAGATTGAGCAATAATGAAGGACACTGATTGGTTTAGATTAGGTTTTGTACTAAATAATATTGGTATGCGGGATTATAGAGCGATGAATCGTTGTTTAAGATGTACATATATAGTTTTCATTTCGTTTTACTCAGATTTACTATATTAATAACGCAATCCAATTACTTATACAGGATCGAAAACACAAAAAACAATTTATTGCACTTGACACAGGCAAAAATTCTGCTTGATATTAGCCATAATAAGTGAGAAGAGAGAAAACCGAAAACCAACCACGAATTTTTAATGTAAATATATATATTTTTTTCGAAATGACATTTTTGTGCACATTTTTCAAAAAAAAATTATACACACACACACAGATACACCCAGTGACACAAACATAAACACAACAAATGCAAAGTGATTACCATTAAAAAAAAAGAGAAGAGAATACAAATCGATTAACATGAGATGTTATCAATAAAATACTATACGAGTGTGCAAATGCTGTAAAAACCATTATTGGCATAGCTATAACTACAATAAGTGTTGTTGTATGTCATTTGCCGATATATACAATTAAGTGTAGCAACAAAAACAAGTCCCAAACATTAACAACAACAACAATTGCTGTAAATACAATTTTAAACATTATAAACAGAGGCGATAGGCAAACACAACTATGAATCATGTTGCCAAAAGCCAAACCAAACTCTGCAAATTCTATCTAATTGTAATGGAATGTACTTTAAGTCTAACTAAAACAAATATGGAAAAAAAAGAGTCAAATAAACCACAACAACAACAACAGCAACGACTTCACTGCAAAACTAACTGGAATCAAGTGAGAGAATGCAAAAACAAACAAAAAAAATGAAAACAAATAAATGACATTAATGTATGTATGTATTTATCTATGTATGTATATTCGTAAATGGTGAACACGACGAGGTCAATGTCCCATTAACACAATAAGCTGCAAATCATTTGAAGGGCAATTCACAATTACACTCCATAAATACGATGAATAAAACTAAATAAAAATGAAAAAAAAAAAAATAAAAAATAAACCATTTCACTAAATAAACGAGTGGAAAAAATGCTTGGAAAAAATTATTCGCCATGTCTTCTCATCTAAAAAATGGAAATCGTAATTCTACTGAAACATTATTAACAGGTTGATATTGGTTTTTAAAACTTTTAGTCCAATTCTTTCCAATTAGTATAATAATGCAAAAAAACATAAAAAAGGCTTGAATTGGTAAGGTAAAAGTGTAAATTAATTCACTTATTCATTCACATCTTTCATTTGAATAAAAAATAATATGAAGTTGAAAATTAAAAATGTATTTATATAAATTCATAGATTTTTATTGCTTTATCATTTACATTGCATGCTCATTAACAGAACGAAAAGAATATATATAGTTGTTTTCTTCTTTAATTGAAAATTTTAATAGAAAACTAAGACCAAAATATAGACGATATATATAGCAATATTTTGTCTAGATATATATGTCTAATACTTAAAGCTTCTTGGGACTAGAGCTACAATCTTGTAGGGCAAGTCATTAGGCAAACAACTTAAGTTTAGATTTTAGTTAGATGGTTACATTTTTTTTTTTGCTATATTTAGACTTTTTGAATTTTCATTAAAACCAGAAGAGCTATCTGAAAACAATTTGTGTGAGTGGCAATATGTTTGCAGCTGCCAAATGATGTCAGTGGTTAAATCAGGATTAGTCTCATTTGGCAAAGGATTTTCTCCTGCGTTTCTGTGTCTTTTGCACTGCTTTTAACCCACAGTTTTACAGGGCATCCTGGCACAGAAACTGCAGTAAAATGTATACAAAATAATATTTTGCAATATACGGCGACAAATAAGACGAACAAATAATTCAATTTATGGATTTGTATGCATTTATTGACTATATAGATAGCAAACACATACTTGCTCGCTCACACACCTGGCCAGGTAAGCCTTTCTATGCATTTCAGATGCAAACGCCACTCAATTTATATGAGCAAACAATGCAAATTTTTAATTGAAAGTTGACGGCCGGAAAATGGGCTTTGTATGGATAAATCATATTCTGTGGTTCGCTTGACATGCAACCAGATGCCAGGTAAATTAAGTATTTGTTGAAAATGCGGTTGGACTAAAGTCATGGCTGTTGCAAGCCTTTAATGCCTGAGGATTGGAAATAATTTTAAGTGATTTTGGCTTAAGTTGAGATGAGTTGAGGGCCAGAACGAAATTCCAAAGTGCAATTTGAACGTTTAAGTGAAGTTTAAATGGTTAGCCACATTTCGTTTGGGCTCATCATGAACTAATGAAATGTGTACTCGTTTAATTTGAAATAATAACTTGTTTAACTACGTAAATTTGCACAATTAATTATGCTAATGAGCCTGGGCAGAGGCCAAGAACAGCAAAAGGGTTTGGGGTCGAAAAGGCAAGCGGTTCTGTTCCCAGCTTAAACAATAAAAAGGGTTAAATAATTAATTTCAATGCTGCTGCAATTAGTTGCCACTAAATTTTGCATGAGCTGGCTTCTTCGGCTGAGAGTCATCAAAAGAAAAGCGAAATGATAGGCCCACGACATAGAGGGCTAAAAAAAAACACAAAAAAAAAGAGAGCACAAGTCGGAAAGGAAAGGGACTGAGTGCGTTGGGAGGAAAGGAAATGACTGACAAAGGCCACTTTCATAGCAGGCAATAGCCAAGGCCGTTTTAATGAGCCTGGCTAATCAAATTAGCTGGCCAACAGACTCTTGATGATGAATGCGAAACTTTTTCGAAATTGCTGCTCCATTTCGGCAGGCTGCCACATGGCGTATGCGTAATTTATGTGCTTTTAATTAGCAGGACAACGCCTCCTGTCGTCTGTCTGGCTCTTGCCTTGTGTCCCTTGTTGCTGCTGTCCACCGCCTGCCACTCACGTGCGTATGACTTATGACGCATAGCTGTCATATTCATGTTTCGGCAAGTGCTCGTAATTGAAATTAATTTTGCATTATTTTTTAGCCCGCCATTTGGCATGGAATTTCAAACATTTTCAATTAAGCAAAGGCAAAGGGACGGATGCGCCGCACATCAACTTGAAGTTCCATCGGGGCAGGGCCAGGGAGCTCCCTCTCAGCTGAGTGGCATCTAAGTTACCCGAAAAGAAAGCGGGAGATAAAGAGGCGGGCGAAGATAGCTTCGAAAATAAAGTGAAGTGAATTTTTCGCGCTTTGGCATTTGTCAAAGTTTTCCCGGCCATGCTCAAGTGTCCCTTTGCCCGAAGTTTTGGAGCTGCAGCCTCCATCGCTGGCATCGCTGCCATCGCCACCGCCGCCTCTCGCTGTCGTTGTCGCCTGTTTGCGTTTCATTAAAATCCATTAAAATGCTGCAAATCAAATTAAAAGTTTCTACTGTTTTTTTTTTTTCCATGCTGCCAGCCGGCTTCATTGTCATCGGCGGCATTTACTGCCCGCCCAGGCAGCGTTCGGGGGTCTCTTCTTCATTTGCAACCGGAACATTTTTAAATGACAATTGCAAATCTTTTTCCCCCCTTTCGAACGGGAAGATTCACCGCTTGTTTTTCTATTATGCAGAAATTACTTTTTAATTTCTTTGTTAATTCTTTTTGGTTTTGTGTTGTTGCCAGGGAACTGAATTAAGCAGCAGCAGCAGCAGCACGAGCATGAACGACTGGCCAAGTCGATTTTATTGTTTATTAATTACAGCATTTACCATATTGAAAGGCATCAACAAACAAATATCGCTACGAATCTCTGTTGTGGCGCGTTGACCTATTGACAGGCTACGTGACCCACAATGGTTCATTTATTTGTGACCCGAGCAGCAACCTCAACCTCAACCTCAACCTCGTCGCTGGCCATGCCAGGAATAATAAACAGTTGTTTTTGTGGCACACGCAGAGAGAGAGAGAGAGAGAGCAAGAGATGTTGTCAACTTGGAGTTGGTTATGGCCAAATTGATATGCAAATAGCAAATGCCATCATCATCATCAGCAGCAGCAGCAGCAGCAACAGCATCAAATAAAGAAATGGAAGAAAAGAGTGAGAGTCTGTGAGTCCTGTGAGTTCTGCGACTTCAATTTGGATTCAACAGTTTTGCATTATTTTTCAGAAAGAAAAAATTATGAAATAAACAATGGAAAAATTAATTCATATTCAATGAATACACATAAATAATGATGCCATACTTCCATACACATGAAAAGCTAATTGATAGCAAATTTTTACAAATATTGAGCTCTAATTGTATTTTCCCCATTTGGCATTAATTCTATTGTTAGTAGCCTTGATTACTAACTAGTGATACTCGGAACTCTTCGAGCGGAAACTCAAGGTCTCTGACAACCAGGAATAGCCACTGTTGTGGCACCACTAATGTGGCACCTCAATGACTTCCTTTCGTTGAAACAGAAAGGCAGCGCTTAGCAACTTTTGAGCAAAGAGAATCGATCCTCAAATGGCAGAGTAGAGTGAGATGACCTTTAAGCTGGTCTACTGTTAACCCTTCTGCTGACCGTCACTTTGCCACTGTTTTTTCTCTATTGCTGTCTGAAGGTTAAGGAGAAAGGACTTAGGACTCATGATCAGGAATAAGTTAATAATAATTTAAATGGCTTTGGGTTGACTCAGATTAGACTAAGATTTTTAGACCTTGTTATTTAGCCATTAAGCCAATGGCTGCTTTAGCGCATAAGAACTCACAGAAGACCCTCAAACCAACTCAACAAGCCGAAAAGCAACACCGAAATCGGAATGTAAAACGGTTTGTCAGACAACAATTGAAAGGAATTACCTTCAGTTTACGCACCCATTCAGCCATCTAGCCACCCAACCATTCGCACACGAACATGGGAAATGTATCTTTTGGCATTTTCGGCTTCTATTTAGGAGAGCAACTCAGGACCATCAACATACATCGGGCTTGGCATCGGCAGGAGCATCAACCTCAACATCAACGCAACGCATTGGCAACGGCAACGGCAACGGCAAACGTAAACTCTTCAATAATTGAACGTGTAGTCATGAGGAAGCGATAAAATCGAATTGCTTCCTTAATGTGTGAAATTGATACAGGAAACAATTTTCCACATTGTTATGGGATGGATGGGAGCACATGGTGCAAAGGGAGTACATGGGATCGGCCATAGGCCGCCAGCGATTTCGATTACAAAGCGCCAGCCGAAAAGTTTAGTCATCGCGCGTTCAATTTTAAGTGATTCAGCCCTCTGGCCAGGGAAGACCCAAAGCCAAAAGCCTGTAGCTTATGTCGAGAAGAACCTAACCATTTGACGCCTTCTAACTGACTCGTCGAGCAGTGTGAAAGAATATTATATTACAGAGCCGGCAGGCAGCTCCATCTCTGCCCCGTGACTCCTTTCCGGCAAAATGGTGGCATTCGTGCCCATTGCCCCATCGTCTCATGCAAATATGCTTTTGAATTGGTTTACGGCCATTGAAGCGCACACATTAGGAGGGGTTGGGGGTCTGGTGAGTGAGTTCTGACATAAGTAGAAGTCTCGTTCGATTGCAAGCGCATTTGTTGTTCGATGGGTATCGGTTTCGGTTACGGTTACGTTTAGGGTTTGAGGTTCTTTAGAAGCTTTTGCTAATGGCGTGGCTAACACGATTTGCGGCTGGCCGCGAGTTGTATTGCGGCCGAAGCTCCTTGTGATGTGCACTAGATGAATGGGAAGTGATGAGCAAAATGCAATGCCTGATCAAACATTCCGTTTCGGTTGCCAAGTGAACCATTCACCATTCCATTCTTCCTCAATGTCTTCTCACAGTTGACCCTCGGCTAATGTTCCTCAATTTCAAGCGGCGTGCAGGCTGAGAATTTTAACAACGACTACAACAAAATTGTTAACTCGGTGCGCCGTGTGCCGTTTACATAGCTCAGTGCACCAGGCCGGGCCGCGCCGGGCCGGGCCGGGCCGGGCCTGTTGAGGGAGAGTGTCCTCGGTGAAAAGGAAGACTACGTTGCGCGACAATTTTCCGCTTGAATTATGCTCCCAGTTCATGCTTCGTTTGCACAAGCCAAGAACAAGAGAGAACCAATGTAAGAAAAAATAAATAAGCGGTGGCAAATTTCCATTTTGCCATGGCACACGCATCTGCACCTGTGCGCCACACGACAGACGACGGACTACGGACGGCAGAAGCGACGCGACAATCGACGGTTTGTTGGTGCTTTTGGTGCTGCGTAAATCGGTGGCCCCCTCGATGGCCCCACTCTGGGTCGGGTTCCCTTTGGACCCCCTCACCTATTGCCATGCTCTTGCCACACTAATTCTTTCCCAGGAGATCAGCTCTACGCAAATAATGAAAAACTATAAAAACTCATGTGCGGCCAAGCGGAGAACGTAGTGGAATCTGGTTACCGGCAACGATAACGACAACGACAACGGCAGCCATGCCGAAGAAGAACAAGGAGCAGCGTTGGAAATAATATTGGCAAAATAAAAATGTGCAAAAAGGCGGAAAATAATTCAACTAAACAATATACACGTATTTACATAAATGGATATACTAGCGATATTCAATTATCCAGCTGAAAATGTTCCTGTTAACTTTAAAGTGCACGGTTCTATTAGCTAATAGGGCAATTTTTAAACAAGAGATAGTTAACAGCAGGCGGTAAGTCCTTGCTCCTTGCTCGCTGTCATATAAAATGATGGCAAACATTTACAAATATATTGAGACTATAAACATTTTAAAAGAAACGAAAAAAAAGACGAAGATAACATTTTCGAAATCTAATAAAAATTTCCATTTTTCTATGCGCAGTTAACTTTATGCGACATTTATGCGTGTGCAAAGTGTTAAGTGCACACACACACCCCAAAAGACAGTGTGTGTGTGTGTGTGTGCGTGTAAGGGAGAAAAAGTATTGAGTAGACCACATGCAAAAAGGGCAAAGTTTTGTTGTTGCGGGAGAAGCTATAAAGACTCCAGTAGGCACGCACCAATGACAATGA
Organism: Drosophila nebulosa; assembly: GCA_024703675.1. Taxonomy (NCBI): domain Eukaryota; kingdom Metazoa; phylum Arthropoda; class Insecta; order Diptera; family Drosophilidae; genus Drosophila; species Drosophila nebulosa. The sequence goes on along the minus strand of JANFPS010000004.1, from coordinate 9,855,007 downwards.
CGCACAGTGGTCTAAAACATAAAGAACACTTGCTCATACTCAAATCGTTTTCAGTAATAACAAGTAAATATACACACATTCTAATGATTATGGCAGGCTATATCAAAATTTTTTAATTTAGGCGGAAACTTTTTGACTAAATTAGTTAGTTACAGACATGAATTCAAATCCAACTTTTAGCATATCAGCTCGTTAGGTCTTTTGTCTAATTTGGTGTTCTTTATAGTATCTTTAAAAGAAAGACTTTTAAGCATTGTTGAAAGTGACCAAATTTGAGTAATATTTGTTATAATTCAGGACGAAAAGAAAAGAGAAAGAAAAAGCAGTTGAACTCCCGGCCGATTGCAGACAAAAGGATTAAAAACATTAAATAAGGCTAACTAAGAGTTAAATAGGAGAAGAAAGAGGTTTTCAGTATAAAACAAACTAGTTTAAAATAGGTACTAAGGACTTGGAAAGGTTTATGTAAGGCTTAGTTAGATGAACAGCTTTTAAAGGATAAAGAAATATAATTCTTGCTAGGCCCCAACAGTACACATAAATTTCATTTAGTTCAAGAGCTGAGGAATCATAATTTGCTCGAAACTCTGTGTATTCTTTCTAAATGGAGAACAAAAATGGATGCATCTTTACTTCACTTTCACTTTTAGGAAAAGTCATTAGAATTGAAATAATAATGAGCCCTGAATGAAATGATGTAAAAGCTGCTTTTGCGTCAGTGTGCAATGCCGATGTCATAGACGTACTGTGTGGCCCAGACTCGTAAGGGGTATTTGTGCAATATAAATAAATGTATACACTCGTAATAGGCGCATACATATATTTCGTTTATCTTGAGTAAACTTTTAAACTTTTCCTCTTTTTCCAAAGCGCCAACGCGCCAAAGCCCGAAACGAAAGAATGCCGAACAACCCGTTTGCAGGCTTTGTTTTAGAAAATGGTGGCCAAACGCATGACCCACCCATACCCACTTCCACTCCCCTAACCATTCGCGTTTGCCTTTGCTGCTGGTGGTATTCGAAACTCTGTTGAATCGCATTTTGCACGCTGGCAAGTGGAGTTTTGGTAAAGAATATGGCCCAGAGCATTGCATAAAGTAGATGGATGGGGTGCAGCTGTGGAGCTGGGCGCGGGGCGCGGGTGATGTGGCTCTATGCGAAAAAGTATGTGCAAACTTTCGTAATTTATGTCATACGAAGTGTTAACCGCATGATGGCTGCACGCCGGATTGGATTTACATTGCTAAAAACTCCGGCAGTCGAAACTTCACCGGCGCCGGCCATGGCTCTCCCTCTCCCCCCCCGCCCCCTTGGTTATGGTTCCGGTTATGGCTTTGTCCAAGCAAGCAAGGCACAACTTTTTGCCTTGGCAACTACTTTTCATTGGTGTTAACTTGTCTGAGGTTGGCACTGCCACTGGAAGGCAGGGAATTTGTTTTATGCGGCCAACTAATTGTTTTCCATTTTATGACCAAGGCAAATATCAAATTAAATTCTCCCCTATTCCGGTCCAGGTTCTCAATAAAACAAAAAATAAAAGAATGAATCTTCCGGTTTACCCTCTTCATGGCTGACTGACTAATGAAAGTTGGTTAAATAAATAAATGCCCATTTAGTTGGGACCCTGTTTCGTGTTTATTTCACTGTTGGCAAAACCAAATTCCTTTTGAACTTGCTTCAACATTTTTTTGCGGTCCTCTCGAAAACGCCAAAAGTCATTTTTCCGGACGCCATGGGCGGTTCGGCGGTTCGCTAACGCATTTTGTATCTCATTTGCAATCGACTGTCTGTGATTAATTGCCCCTCAATTCTGAAATTATTTACAGCAAAAACGTTGGGAAAAGTCCAAGGGCGACCGCCCTAAATGTGTTCGTATCTGTATCCAATAACATTTGACTGGGCCTAAAGTTTTCTTTTTCGTCTTTTGTTTTCCTATTTCGTTTTTTATTGTACAAAGTTGGCAATTTGTAATTTTTCTTAGCTGGTTTCAGTTTTTGTTGTGTGTTATTTTAGAGAGGGGTTGGGTAATAAAGAAAAAAAAAGGGACTTTATGCCAAATTTAATTAGGCGCAAAGCAAAAGCCAGACATGGCTTTCGAATGTGAGTGAAAAACGAGCGGTCGACTTCGATTTGAAATGTTGCCAAAAGCGCCAAATTATTTTTAGGGCTTCTTCTTCGTCGTTGGTTTGAAAAGGGTTCCACTGGGTTCACTCACATCCCTTGGCTTGGCAATAGAAAAATGTGCTTAAAGACCACATTAATCAAATGTTAAGCTAATTTCGACTGTCCCTCGATCGGCCTTTTCGTTTGAAAACTCTGCAATTTAGCATTCTACCATTTAGCTGACAAATGAAAAAAAACTCAATAAATTACCTCTCAATTGTGTTCATAAAGTGAACACATTCTGATTTCTGATTCTCTTGATGGAATGCATATTTACGCCCACTCTGGCTTGACTTTGACACATTGATGCATGCGATTTTGTGTGAGCGTGTGTGTGTGTGTGTGTGTGAGTGAGTGGGTGCGTGAACAGGTGTAGGGGCGTGGTCAGTGCAACAACACTACAGCATTAAATTGCTAGCAATTACGTTTTTATTGTGCTAAAATGCACCTGTGCATATTCCTGATGGCGCAATTTCGAACGAAAACAAACGATATCAGAAAGAACAACATTGCATGCCTGGTGAAGGCTGACGGAGTGGAAAAGGGGTGGCATGTGGTTGGGGCATAAAGAGGTCGATGATGGGGAGGGGGGCGGAAGGCAGCAAGAAAACCAACAAATGTGGTAACAGTAGAATAACAGCAGCCAGCCATCCAGCCAGCCAGCCATCCATCCAGACTGACGACCGCCTTTCCCCTGTGGCAACTCCAAGCTCAGTCGTCGTTTGTATGAAAGGTATTAGAAACGCGTGCCAGCTCCACACACATTGACTCTATACATACCTGTGAATCTGTCTGGTTGTGTGTGGCTGTGTGTGTTGCCAATATTAGCACAGGTAAATGTCCAAAATTAACATTGAACTTTCCAAAATGGGAAGCAGCGGGCAGACAAGCAGGCAGATGGGCAGACAGATAACAGGGGAGATTGCGGCAAGGGTGAGGTCCTTACATGTTTCGGTCTCTGACAATGTTATTGCAATTTTCCAGGCCCTGCATTGGGCTTAGTGTTAAACTTAATGCCATAGCAGACTCTCAGATAACGGTATAACAACTACAATTGCCAGCCCGCATATGTCCAACCGGGATATGCATCACTAGTTAAGCAAACATTGCACCGACCGACGGACGATGGCCCAACGACAAAGCTGCAGATTGAGGTGGACTGAACTAGCCAACAGAATTGCACAGTGGTAGTCGAATGGGATTAGTCTGTGAATTATATTATTGTATATTGTATATGACAATATATATATTGGATACCAACGATTTCAAAAAGGATACAAGTTAATCCGAATGGAGCAGGCTAATTGTCGCAATCAAAGTTAGACATGTATGCATTAGATATAATGTCACTTAAAATTCACTTGAAGAAGCTACAGTAATTTTTAAAAATCCTTAAAGAATAAGCGTCATAACATGAATTTTTGAATACTTTAGCCTTTGCAATCGGTGATCGACTTGTTGTTATTTTGACACCGCAATAATTGTTCAAACAGCCAGTCAATCAATCCCAGTAGGCATGTTCTTGATTTGTGGTGTCGGCTCAAAAGGTAACCGCAAATAGCGTATTATTAATTAATAGTTGCCTCCGGCAAGGTTTACCCAATCCAACGCAACTTTATCGTCCACCCACTGAACAACAGTTGCAGACATAACCGCAGAATTAACAACATTTGCGGTGCGTTAAGTAAGCAAATAATGCTTAAAGTTAACGTCCGAACCTTTTGTGGTTTGTCACTTGGCCAAAATGCACACACAAACACCTGAAACTGAAAGGCTTCATGCCTGTGAGTGCGTGCGTGGATGTGTGCGTGTGTGTGTGTGTGGAGGGAGAGTGTGTGGTTTGTCTGCTCAATGCTTCATTTGCTTAACTAAATGTGCTTCGGTTAGTTTACTTTCGGTTTATCTGCCTACTACTTATATTCTATATACAGACAGCTCATAATTTAATACTGCGGCAAAACCAACTGGATTCTGGGTCCTTAATTTCGCTCTTTACATTTTGTATATTCGCAAACGAAGCCCATGATTCAGTTATTACGATGCCAGTGCACAGCTGCCGATAAATTCATTCATCGTATGACTGTCACGGCTCAGCTGCTAACCTAATACCTTCTAAGGCCAAAGAAGAGTTAGTGGTTGTGAAGAGTAGCATGCAATGTTGGTAACTGTTAGAGAGCCGACCATTTGGTTGGCTTAGTTTTCTCTATAACATTGTAAGTCACTCGATGTTGCAAGGCGGAGTGTAGGAAAATTATTGAAAGCTTATTGCAAATAGTTTATTTTAGAGATAGTGCTTCCATATCTTATAATATTATTATACTTATGTCATTGATCGCACGTGTTAAGGTGAGGAGGAAGAGCTTTTCACCGCTTGGCTTAGTAATTGTTAAGTCCTCTCTGCAAATCCCACCCATTCAAAGTAGGCGAATTTTATGCACAGTTCTAGTGCTTCTACTTATTATGCTTTCAGTTAATGCCTTTTGTCATGGCAATGCCCTCACTTTCATTTGGCATCAGCTGCTTGTTTCAGCCAATAAAAGGGAATAATGTATTTATTGCATAAATTGCGACGGAGGTCAGCCAGTGGACAAAATGGACAAATGCTGAACTTTCAATCGGACGCTTTTCCATGGCAAGATTGACAGGTGAACAGGCACACACACATACATACATATGTGCTCACATACTTGGCAGTAAGTACCTTTGTCTACCTTCCTTGTGCAGGTTTAATTAACTTGGGAAAATAAAATAGAATTAGGAGAAGGGAATGGGTAAGGCCGTAGGGGAAGAGGCCATTATGTGTTGAAATGGTCAGTCAGCAGATGGATAGCCTTTACTTTACTTTACTTTTTTTTATTTTTATTAACCTTACACATTAAAGGAGCAGGGGTCAAACTTGCCTTGTTTGGCCGCAACAATAACTGTAATTTCGCTTTATGACTGCAAATCACAACCGAAACATAAAGTCAGCCGAAGGACAAGCAGCCCAGAACTGATGATGGAAGAGAAAGGAAAGGACAGAGCAGCAACACAGTGAGTTGTGTATATTGTGCACTGAATGGGCAAGGACATTATGAGAGTTCGAGAGTCAGAGTTGAAGTCAGTGACTGCGTATACGCAACCTTTTCTTATGGACAATTGATGTCTGTGTTGTTGTCGTCGCTGCCGCTGCCGCTGCTGCTTCTGCTTCTGCTTTTGATTCTGAATCTGCTTGGAATTCTGTTGCTCCAGTTACGGGACATGGAGGTTGCTGTTGCTGTTGTTTGCCCGCCGGTTGCCCGGTTTGACCGGCTCGTTTGTAATGTTGTTGTTAAGTCCGGAACATGACATTAGCCATTAACTCGCTGCATGCACTTGCTCACTGGCTGTCATCCATTCCACCTTCCTTCACTCCCCCGACCCATCATGCAGCACCATTCAGTTGCTTGTCTTTGGTTTACATTCGCAAATAAAACACAGGCAGAGACAAACACAAATACAAAAACACAGCCAGAGAATCACAGTTGAAATAAAAATGTATAAAAAAGGACATTTGAATTGGACTTATGGGACCACAACACAACACAACACAGAAACATTTTATTCTTATTACACCACCGGGGAGAGGGTGGGGGTGGTGGAGTTCAAGTTGGAGATGGAGATGGAGATGGTGGGTTATGTGAAACAACAATGTGCGTTGTAATGTCTACCCAATTGACAGTGGCTTAGCAGGGAAGGGGTTAAGCTAGAGGGATAACTGTTGCCATTGTGATTTTCGGTATCTGACCAAGAGAGATGGAGACTATAATGTTTAACAATTTCATTTGAAAATCCAACTCATTGTCAGATCACAGTGTGTCACAGTGAGTCATCCCTGTGAAAATTCAGTCAGTGCAATGGCAAAAGCATTCTGTGTCTAAAAATAATAACGACTTCACAAATAAAAACCAACAGTAGCAAACCCAAAGTGCGTGGGTTGGGTTAGGTATGGGGGGAGAATGATGAGAGCTGTTTGGACATTCACACACACACACAAACACACACACACACAAACACACACTCAAACACACGCTTTCAGGCAGTTAAGAAGACAACAACGTACAATACCAAGACCGAAAGACATCGTTTCGGCTTTGGCCGAGTTGATTTCTTTTTGCGTTTTAGCCTGAAACCCTGAGTGGATGCGTTGTCCTTGTCTTGGCTCTGTTCCCAGACCCGGACACAGTCCCGATCCCGGTCCTAGCGCTGGTGCTGGTGCTGATACTGGCTACTGGCTACTGGGTCCTGGGTCAGAGCATCGGCATTGCTATCCTTGGCTGATGCTGAGCTGCTACTGCTTTTGCTTGTTTTATAACCTTTTCACTTTATTTCCCTGGGGGCAGATAAAAAATGAAGAAATCCTTATCACAGCGTGTCAAGGATTTGCTTTGTCCATTCCATAGGACAAGCAGCTCCATAATACGCTTATTTGTAACGCGTTGTGGGCGCGGCCAAGGGAGTGATGTTTGCTCTCCACCCGCTTCTACCCCTGTTCAGGAGTTGGGGGAAGTGCGCAATAATGTGACTGGCAGCAAAAACAAAAAAGGAAAAAGGAAAAAAACCGAAAAAAAATGGAGACCAACAAATAAAAAGTTAACGATGAGTTTGGTATGTTTATGTAGCCAACGAACAAATGGACCACATGTGAGCAGGACACAAAAGAAAGCGAAAGGGGCAGCAGACACAGTGGCTAAAAGAGAGAGGAGACGAGAGAAAGAGACTCCAAAAGGCAAGACCCTGACCCAGCGACCAAATAATCAACGCAAATTTCACGACAAAACGTAAAAATGCGTAAATAAATTTTATGAAGACTCCCCTCCGAAATGTTGTGTTGCCTTTCCCTTTTTGGATGGTTTTTTTGCTGCTTACTGCATAAAAGTCGGCTCATTTATTGTTGCCATTGTTGTTGTGTGGCTCCCTTAAGCATTTTAATAAATAATGGCAAACAACTTAAACACATCAGCTTTAATGCTGAAAGCCATCGCATATGGAAATTAATGTGCAACTCGCAAATGGGGCAAACATTTTGAGAGTGTTTTATATCAATTCACTTTCAATTGCCGTTACGCTAAAATCCAAACACACTCACATCTCTTTAATTAAGAACATTTGCATTTGCATATTTGCAGAAAATAAACAGAAGCTGGGCATGGGGAAATGATGTCAAAGTTGTTATGACTGCGGAAGTTGCTGCACTGCCGCCTGGATAATCAAGGATCGGAGTGGTGGAGAGTGGACCAAGCAAACATCATCAGGCGACAACGAGGACGTGACTCTGACTTTGACTTTAACATGAGATGTGGGAGATGAGGTCCAGGATGCTGTCCACTCCGGGAGAGTGGAGCCTAGAAAACTTTGCTGTCAAAACTAACCAGGAAAGTATGCCAAGTTATGCATATGTGTCTGTGTCTACAGACGTGTGTGTGTGTGTGTGTGTGTGTGTTACTCCTCTCTGATTATGACGCTGAGATGCGTTGGCAGACAATGAAGCCAATGACGCTACCAGCTGATAAAGATGTCCATCCTGTTGGCGTCCCAAACTATGCAGAACATGTTGTCTTTGGTTACTTTCGCTAGGCGGCAACTTTCGCCCTTGGCCAGACCCACACAATCTCCCCACACCCACCCACGCACACACACACTCACTCACACTCACATACATTCATTGGGCTTGAGGCGGTACATCCAGATCACGTAGGCATCATTACGCCATCAGCGTCAGCTGAGTGCATGGTTTCAAGGCACGCTTTCATTTGCACAGTGAAGCAAACACTTTAAATGACTTAAAAAAATCATTTGCCACAACAGACAAGATAATATCGCCGAATTGGCCTACCAATTATAAGTACTTATTGTTTCTTGTTTTTGTTTTTATAGAAAATTGTGATAAAGCAAGTTTGATGTTTTCATACCACAGTTGGCTTTGGCTGGTTGACTGTGGCACAAAATTTTCGGCTGGCTTTGGACTCCAAATGTTGCAAATAAAAACATGACCACGCCTACTTAGTCCTTGCTAGCATTGCGTCTGCTTCTGGTGCCTTTGATGCTGCTGATGACTTCATTAGTGGCGCTCTATCAGTGCAAATGGGGAAGCATTATCCCCATTTCGGATGAAGGGATGAAGTACTGAAGACCGCAGAAGTCGTTGGGGCAAAAGCCACACTGGTCGGCCGGCCATGTTGAAATGGTCAACAGTGCATTAGGCGCCGACAAGTTCATTAGCACAGGGCTGAGGGTCATTAGGGTAAGAAGGGGCCTGATACCATTTAAATGAACTCAAGTCTGGTCTATAATAGTTCTTTAGAGGCAGAGAACTATTTTCCCTTCTGTTAGCCTAAAAGAAATGCCTGTCGCAGTTGTGGCAAATGCAACGCAAATTGATTGACACGCTTCATTGACTGTAGGTTCTCTATATACGCCCTTGCTCCCTGCTCTTAGGTTCCAGCTTACAGTACAGACTCACGTGCTCCTAATACGCCAAACATGCTTACGCCAATAAGTCGTCATCGTAGTGCACATTCTGCCGTTTTTCCCAAAATCTTGCAACGAGACAGGGCATAGACATTTGGGCCAAAGGATGGGGGGGGCCAAAGGAACGTTGGCTCTGCTGAAAGCAATTTCATTGATGCGGCTCCTCAAGACCCTCAATCCCCTTCTGCCACGGTGGATTGGGCCAGCACTTTTCGATAACTTCTTTATGCAACTTTTTATCTATTTGCAACTACAGAGAACATTCTGTTCAATTTTTTTTTTTTTTATATTCTCTCCCTCTTCACTTTTTTTCTCTTGTTAGTCGCTTTCAACCTGCAGAATTTTGCTGAGGAATCAAACGCATTACATACTAAAGAAACGAAGAAAAAACCATACCAAGGATTTCAATGATTTTATTTTTTGCGCATTTTCCAGTTTTCGTTTTTTTTTTTTTTTTTATTTTTGGAGGTAATGAAGGATATTGAAAGAGCTTTTTGGTTAGCTGCTCTGTTTGTCGAAGTTTTGCCCCCAAAGGCTAGATGTGGATTGTGATAGCAGTGAATGAATAAAGAGAAAAAAAAAAGAAAAATGAAGTAGAAAAAGAACCAGTTACCGGTGGTCATAGCTTGTGTGTAGGGACTTACCCAACAGGAACGAACATTCGATTAAAGTGAATGAAATTGTCAAAAGCAAAGTGGCCAAAAGTATAAAAGGTACAAATAAATTTATTAGGTATTTTTCACAAGTTTTAATAAACAACTAATAAAATATATACATCTCAAATCAGTCTTAGTAAATATTTTATATTTCCAAATTACTCCAAACTCAACTTCGGCCAGGCCAAGCCATCAAGCTGATGGATTACTGCAAGAGATACCTACATGCATACGAATACATTCGTGCAGCAAACTGTAAAGTCCATACCTAGATGCGGTATGTGGCTCATGTGTGTGTGTGTGTGTGTGTGTGTGCATGGATATGTGTATGCTCAGCGGCTTAGACGATGGGGATTTTAAAAAATTAAGCGAAACGGAAATATTTCTTTTTACTTTGTTGTGATTCTGCTGGCGAACTGAAGCGCTTAATTAAAAATTAATGCCGCCAGAGAGTTTTCTTTTCACTTGGTTTTATCTCAGCGCTTTTTTTCCACTGCCCGTTTCTCTGTCTGCCATATTGTGTAAACTCAGATTGCGAAACTCTCTGTAGCTTAACTTGTAATAATTGAAAGGATTTCAGAGCATACACTAAGCCAAGCTTTAAAGTCTGTGAGTAAGTCTCAACCTTTATTGTGGGTAGCTTCAAGAGTGGATATATTTGATGGCTAGCATCATCTAAATCTTTTTATGTGCTCGAAACATAATAAACTGAAGCATTGGTGAAAATTCTTGATAAAAGTTTATAGTTAATCCAGTATGTAATCAGGCGACTAGATTAAAGGCTCGTTCCAGTGGTTAATTCGGTTGATTTGATTGCATTTGTTATGTTTTCATGCGTGCCATACAATTAAAATTAATTATATGTCATTGTTGTGTGTTGAATTGACTAATTGTTAACAATTTTACCATTGAAGTGTGAGTTGCCATAGCTACGTTCGGGAGAGCTTGCATTTAAAATGGTTTTCTAATTAATTTACATTGCGCACACGCTGAAGTCATAACAAAGGGATATATATCTACAAGAGGGGGAGGACAAAAGAGAGAGAGAGAGAGACAGGGAGATAGAGAGGTGACAGCTGGTTTAGGAAGATTTGCTAATTAATTCAATGAACGCCAAACATTATTAATTATTCATAATCAAATATGCAATTTTGGTGTTTGTCCCTGCTTGATGACAGACTCAGGGTCGGGCAAGGTGAAGGTGAATGTAGGGGAAGTGGAGCCCAGATCACTGGGGATGCATAAACAATGAATGCTTTTTGGCAACTGCGGATGTGTGCGCTAATATAATAGCTTTTTTTCCTAAATCAAATCCATGTTAAGTATATGTGCGTAAAATATTTTTAAGCTGTCAACTTAAATGGTTTTAAAGTGCACCAAAAAAGTGAACTAAAATAGTAGTAGGCTCTACTGGGGCTGGTATTGGTAACCCTTGACCAGATGCAATCTAACCATAAACCGTGCACCAGAAAACTGTACCGGTAGCGGACCCGACACCAATGCCAGCTGCTCGAAATACCGCAACTGGGCCATGCTGCAACATCTATGTATATATGCGTGAATGCTGCCCCTGTCTCTGTCTGGTTGCGTGTTGCAGTTGCAATTGTTGTCGGTCTCGCCGTTGTGCAATTTATGCAAATTGCCTTCAATTTGCTTAGTCCATTGCTTTGTGTGCGCCAAATTGGACCCAGCCAGCCAGTCAGCCTGCCATTCCGACAGCGAACTAAAAATGCTATATCAACGTGTGTATCCATACGCCCCGAGGACCAACAGCAGCAGCAGCCACCGAGGCAGCCGCATTTTGTTATCACTTAAACGCGTCAAATTAGGTGTACCGTGGCATATTCTACATTCCCAGACCGAATCCCCGGTTGGTTGGTTGGTTCCCCCAGCCATCGTCTCTAGCCGTGTGAATGCAAATGCCTAACTACAGTGGCGACGTCAATGTTGATTAACTGCAATTTGACTCGACATTGAATCAAATCGAATCGACCAGGGATTTATATGTATGTATCCAATCAAAGTTCCCTTTACTTTGTCTGCATGTCGATATGTTTGCATTGCAATGGCATATTGAATGCAATTGAAAAGTGAATTATGGGCCTGTGCCTGTGCCATGAGGAAATTTGATTTTTTGTGGCATTTTTAATTTTTTATTCTCCTTTTTTCCATTTTCATTTTTATTTTTCGGTGATACAAAAATGTTTCTTTTCCACTATACACAAAATGTCAGCTGCATTTGAAAATGCCTACAAATGGCAACCTTACCGGTCACTCACTCATTCTAATCTCTCTTTTTGTCTACCCCCCCACAGTCAAAACTCTCTCTCTCTCTCTCTCTCTCTCTGCCTCTCTCTCTTTCTCTGTGTCTCTAACCCTTTCTCTGAAAAGCTGTCACTCTCTTACATTTGTATGTGTGGAGAATTTCAGTTTTGTTACAAGTCAAATTTCCGGTACAACAGGACAACCCACTGGCAATGGTCCCCGCCTACATTCACAGCCACACCCCACACCCCATGCACTGCATCTCAACATATTCACATACAGATACACAGGGCAGGGACAGAAGTAACCGGCTTTAATAAAGCCTTCAGCACCAGACAATCAGGTTCAGGTGTGCACTAGGAGGTGTGTAGCTGTTACAACTCCGTCTTCCGTGTTCTCTAGTTCATGTGTCATGATTACAACTATAACAAATTTACAATTGTAAAGCGCTCAATTGTATGCTACAGTTTTTCGTTTGGCAGAAAAACCTTTTATTTAGCTATGTGAAACTGAATATTTTCAATTAAAAGTAAAACAAATTTTACATTTTCCAAACTTTAAAAAGAATTGTCCCACCTCAGGCTGGCATAAGAAAATATGCCAAGAAGTGTCACAACTATGCGAAAAATGTTTGAGGACCTAAAATTTAGTAATCTATATCATTGAAATTGAATACACGTCAAAGAAAATGAAGGGCAGAGCTTGACATCTTTGTTAATTACGCAAATGAAAGGAAGTTCCCTTGGAGTGGATTACAACTGTTAAGCTTGCACCAAAAAAAGCATATTAACCACACCGCCGCCAGCCTTTGAATAGACCAACCCGCTGAGTGAATAAAACCTGGACAGGCAGGTTGGACTCCATTCATTCTATTGGCCATTCATGTATCTTTCATAAAATTTCCGGACACAGTGGTAAAAGCAGCATGTTGCCTTTACCTTTTTATGCCATGTCCTGTTGAAATATTTGCAAATTGCTGTTAGCTTGACAATAACTTCGATGGTCTTGGCGTACAATGAACCATGTGAAGCTATGCTATGCTAGAGGGTATTTAAAATGCACAGAAAACGAGCAGCTTTGTATGAACCTCCACCCACATATGAAACTGAAGCTGCTGCTGCAGCAGAATCTGTCCATGGCTATAATTTATTACTCTGAGCAGGTATTTTAAGGTGTTATAGCAACACACACACAAGCATACACGCAGACATGCTAGCATATCCTTTTTGCCGGAACATTCATTAAATAAAATAAAGTTAGGTTGTCGTAATTGTCAACGACAGTTTGATGTTTTTGTGAAATATTGCAAGTAAATTGCTTTTGTTGTTAGCTGCCCCTGCAGACATACAGATTTTCGATTACAACATTCATATTATTCCATTTTGTAACTTTATTGAGAGTGTTGCAATTTGCTAAATTCGATTACCTCATGCATATGAAATGGCCGACATTGTATGATGTATGGCCCAAACAGTTAGCAGCCATGATTAATGATTTGCCTATGCTGAAAGTGAAATAGAACGAAATTATTTTGCACAACACACCAAGGAACAGCAGTCGCAGCAGCAGCAGCAGCAGCAGCAGCAGAACAACAATAGAAATCTTTAATTAGGTATGCGGCAAGGTCAAAAAGCAGAGCAAACTTAATTAATAAAAAGCAATGGGCAAACAGTCAACATCGACGACCACCCAGCCATCTGTAGACCAAAAATCGCAGCTTTAAAGTAAACTTCCAGAGCTCAGCAGTCGAGAGGAATGGCCTTGGTCAGCTGTTGCTTGGCACCCCCATGCCGGGCGGGGGGGTGTGGCATGGTAGCAATTCCACTAATTAAGTAAATATTTGTATCGTGCTCTCCACTTGCCTCAGTTTGGGGCAAGTTATCTGGAAATAGCATTCGCAGACAACTCGAGGCTGGGGCGATAGGCCACAATAGAGACTAAGAATAATTCCATGTCAACACACTCATAAATAATGAACTGACTAGAAAGCAGTGGATGGCATTTTCATCGTCATCATCACATTCAAGTGGCCCAGTGGCCCTTCCAGGTACAAACAAAAGCGAAGGCGGCAAAGTATTTATCATAAATAAAGAGGACTTTGTTACAAACATTATTTGCATTGAATTGCTAATACCCTGCAAACGAAAATATGGAAAAAATTTAATACATCCTCCCATTGGTATTCACATTTAGTTGTCTCAAGACTAGAATTTAATATTCCCCAGCACTTAAATTTCATATTTGTTTCCTAGGGTACTTAAATGCTGTGAAACATTTTGATTAGACAACGCAATCAGTACCACAAAATGAGTTTCGTTGGTACTGACGCCCCCCCCCTGCATACCTGGACAACGATTTGTCATCTTTTAAATTCAACAACAGCAGCAACACGAACAACAATGGCAGCAGCAGCAACAACAACAACAAACAGCTACAACTTGATATTACCAAGGAGCCAAAGCAGCAGAGGACATGGCAATAATGCGTCGCAGCATAAATTTTATTTATTTTATAAGCGCATAAAGCTCTCGTCATCGTGGCCCAAAGCAAAGAGGTAGCAGCTACTTGTCGGCTCCCTCGCCCCACAAGTTTCTACCTCTCTCTCTCCCCCCTCCCCACCATCCACCCAATGGATGGCAGGCAACTTTGTTGTCTAATGCCTGAGATGCTTGGCCAACACTTTGTCGTTTGCCCGTTGTCGGGCATGGTATTCAAATAGGTTTTTAGTAGACTACCGGTGACAATGCAGCGCCAGCAAACCGTTCCAACATTAAGCGCCACGCCCACGACCAGCATTATGAATTGGCGTCGCTAGCGTAGCCATCCCGCTGAGTGTGTTGGTGTGTATGATATCAGCTCTGCCACTTCATGTCAGGCTTTGAACGTAATTTTTCTCCAAAATGAAAAGGAGAATATACATAAAGCGAAAAAAAAAAAAAATAAAAAAACATCTTGAGCAGTGGCAGGAGTAAACGAGCTTTTTCAGTTGTCCTTCCCGTGCTACAAAGGAGGTGCAGAAGCATCTTGGGATGGCCCCGATGTCGTGGCAACGTTGTGCTTGTAAAAGTTGAAAGATTTGCATAAGTAATTTGACAAAATGTAGTTGACAGTAAAAAGCGTTGAAGTGGCAGTGAGTAACACACACACACACACACACACACACGCACGCACACACACACACTCACACACATGTAATGGTAGTGACAAAATGATAAGGCACTAGGACAGCCAACTGGGGAAAGAGGAATTGTGAGGGAATGGAAATGGCTACGGGGATGAGGAGCAAATGCAACAACAAACGGGCCGCGTAAAATCTCCGCATGATGAAGCAATTTTTCTTACTTATACGCACGGACGCATGAGTGCAGAAATGTCATTGCAAATGCGAAAAAAAAAGAAAGTAGTTACAAAAAAAACCAACATTTAATACATTGAGAAATGCATGAAAAGAAAAATGATAAAATAAATATATATTAAATGGGGTAAATTTATATGAATCCGTGAAGCAATCCGTGCCCCTTTAAGTCAATTCAACTTGGCGTTTAAGGGCTCTAATTTTAAATCTTGTTAGTGTTATTATTAAACATAAAGTTAGCGCATTATATCAGCAATCAAATCATACCCACATTCAGTCAGTCAGGAATATGAAAAGAAGGAAGTACGAATCATAAAGCGTACATCAATTTGGCATAACAAGACGCCGATATGACAACATAAATTTTATGCACTTCGACACCACAAAAAAAAAAAAAAAAGAAGAAACGGTAATGATAATGCCCGTGTCGTGTCATAAAATGGGAGCTCTCCCTTTCCCCCTCATTCTGCTGCTGCGTAAAAAAAAGGTGAGACATAATAATCATACAAAACAAAGACTACAGATAGGGAGAGTAGAGAAAGAGAAAGGGGAAGAGAGAGAGAGAGAGAGTAAAAAACGTAAAAGAAAATGTGGCTAAACAAAATGCGACAAGCCACAAAAGCTCAGTGGCAAATGTATCTATGCATTTTGTCAATTGGCAGCCAAATGTGTGTGTTGCTAAGCTTTCTTTATGCCCCAGCTGTTTTTGGGCATTAGTTTTATAAGGACGCCGCTTATGGCATGGGGTGGGGCATCAGCAACAACAACAACAACAAAATAAACCTAGCTGCCATGGGTGAGTAGCTGGCAGACTGGTTCAGTCTGATGGAGCGGCCCATTCGTTGCCAACTCTCGGCACACGCGACACGTGCTAGGTGCGTGCCAAGCTAAATAGTGACTGTGAAACAGAAAAATAAAAGTTATAACAATTTTAAAAATTAAAATACAAAGATTTATATAAAAAGAGACATATAAGAAGTACTAGGACACACACACACACACACACATACAGATATCAAGGCAAGGACAGCTGCCACAGCAGAAAAGGTAAAAAGTATGTCAAGAAATAATCGACATGTCTGTTAATTATTGTGAAAGTTGTCCTCCCAACACACGCACAGAGACTGACACAGTGACAGACAGTCAGGCAGGCAAACAAACAGACAGACAGACAACAGAAAGCGAAGAAATACCGCCTGGAGGAAACCAAACCCTCCAGCTAGCGACAGCTTGCGGTGTCAGTGACAGGAGCCAACTGACACTGAGCTTGTTAGTGGAACAAGAGGAATGTCATCATCTGTGTCTATATCCCTATATCCTGGGCACACACATAAACTTATTCGCGCTACTGCGAATGTGTTCCATGTCATAAAGACACGCACAAATCATGCTTTAACTCCGTCATGTCGGCTGGGGGCGACTGGTCCAGGTCTGCTGTCCCATGTCCTGTGTCCTGTGTCCTGAGTCCTGCTCGTTGCCTTTTGCTTAACTCGCAATTTATGGTTAATCGATGTTGTCTTTGAACGTGACCTATTTGCTTTATTTCGTCGCACTGTGTCCTGTGACGCCATTATCCCAGTTTCTTCACTCGCACTCAACGTCCTGCTGACGTGTTAAATTGTCTTTTTGTTTACCCTTACCCTCAATAAAGCCATAATTTATTTTTCATGTTCTATCGCACAGTTCGTTATAGTCCGTCTTCTGTTCTCGGTTTTCCCCTTCGTTAGCTTCCTTTCCTACTTTCCTTTATTTCGTATTCTCTTTTATGCACACCAAATCGTACTTTTTTTGTTGCATACTTGGCATATGAGTAATATACATATATTATATATTCTGTTGAATCGATATGAGATCGACCTTGACTTCCGGCAAGGATGCTGGCAGTCTTTGCATTGCAGTCACTGCAATTGTTGCCTGCAACATTTGTTGCCAACTACCCAAAGCTTTACAGTTTTGTACTCACTGTGCGAAAGTGACTCGAAATGCGAGGGTGACGGTGACGCTGACAGTGACTGTGACTGTGATGGTGATTGGACACTAAAGTGTCGCATGGGCATACTAATTAGAGCACCGTCTCATTACTCAGACCTTACTCAGTATAATAAGCGTGTCTGTGAGCTATCTAATGGGGTCATCAATGGGGCTTTTAAGGTGTCCCCCAGGGCCTAGAAAATGTTGAAATTAAACTTTTTGCGGTTGAGCTTATACCACCAGACTATGACATGTACGAAACGCTTCTGCATGGTTAATGCCTTATGATGATTTCATTTGCTTTCTGTCTGATTTATGGCCACCCATTTTGCAATGACTAGGCATGAGACTTGTAAGCCAATCAATAAATGAAACATTGACAAATCACGCAAAACGAAGCCAAGGACTGCAGTTATTTGAGGGTATTGAAATGTTTTTCCACTATTCCATTCTCTTAATGTACTGAAGATCGCTTTTAAAATGAGGAAGCTCTGAGATATTTCATATATTTTAAATCGGAATGGAATCGATTGAATTAATTTGAACCTAATTAGATGGTTTATTATTTATTCAAACAAAAGCTCATTGGCATGCAAATGTAACTTGAATTGGTTTCTTTGCTTGTGTGTGTGTGTGTGCATGTGCATGTGTGTGAACTTATTATTGTTATGATGTCATGCGTGAAATATTGAGGTGAACACCTATTCCTATAATATTTCTATGTATGTATACTCCTCACCCACCTCACCTACCGACTGGAGACCTAATTAACTAGTTGAACCTCAAGTTGTTTCAGTTCATTGAGCAAAGTGCCAGTTGGTCATAGTTCACCACAAGGGCTCATTGATAGCTCCACACAAGCACACATTCACACACACACACACACACACACACACCGACACAAATAAAGTCAAATGTGCATAAGTGAACGTTTTTTATTTGCACTCTTCAGTTTTTCGTAAAATATGTAAAAAAGAAATTACTATTTACTTATTCGTTTATTTGCTAGAACTACAGAAATGAAATCAAATTCTACTGCACTTTCTGTTCCATTTGTGCACTGTGCACAAATTGAAAGTACTCATTTTTAGGGTATTCCATTTTAACATATTGTTCTTGGGTGGAGTCACTCATGCAACATTGACTCATGTTTTGACTTCATCTTGATTCTACATATTGCGTAAAGTCATTATTGGCAATTAAAGATAACGGTCTGGCAAACCCTTTTCCCGAGCTCAAGTCAAATTGGGTGCAGTGAACCGTGAAGTGATGAGCCATAAGTGACAGACAGATAGCTGGCTACCATCTACCTTATAGCATATTTGGCAAAATTCATTTAAATTTAAAATAAACAAAGCCACATTACAAATTTGTTTCAAGTCCACTCCCCGTTGCTTGGGCCCTGCCTTTGACACTCTGGTTTAATTAAACGCATCGATTCTTCGAAAATCTCTTTGAGACAAAACCAAATCTTTTCCAGAAGGTAATAGCCTTGAGCTATACGGATATAAGCCGCGCGCATAGCAACCCCCGTACGACTTGCTCAAGCACCTATTCATTAAAGAGACAATTATTGCAGATATCAACGTAAATAGGCAGATGAAATATTAAATAAATTGCCCTAAAAAACTGGCCTTAGGCCAATTGATGAATGGATTATAATTAACTGGGAACGCCACCTACGAAAATAAGCAAAAATAAAGCTAATTTAAAGGTCCATGCAACTATTGGAATGTTCTTGGTATATGGAAAAGCAGCAGCAGGCTCAATTCTTAAGTAATGCAGGCTGAAGTTTCAAAAAGTGAATATACCTTCCGCGCAAGAGTATACTGAATCTCATTCAATCAACTTCAAAGTGGATAATTACAAGGAAAACAAAGAGGAAGAAGCAATTAATGAAATAGTCAGATCTCTGAATCCGCATAGTAGGCTTATTTATTTGAATAAATAAATCCAAGCAAGCCTTGAGTTTGATTTTTAGAGTTATTATTTTACAAACATCTCCTATAGCTCAGTTACTCGTTTGGTGTTCTTGAAAAAACAAGTGCGAAATCACAGAATTTTTATATTTTATACGTTGAGAAATTCGATTTTCTCAATTTAGATTTCGTGACCAGCGGGCGACGCCCTTGCAGATTCTTTATCACTGCCAACTACTACATTTTTATTGGAAGTTTTTGCATTCAACAATCAGGATGTGCTCAAAATTTTCTTCACCTTACGGTGATCGAATCGTCCGTCAGAAAAAAAGTGTTAGTGAACTTTATACCTTAAACCCCACCACAAAGTCAAAAGCAAATGCACTTTATCTATTTAACTACTCGTTTGTTCTGTTCTCTTCTGTTAACTAGATGCAACGAGAGGATGCTTATACCAAAGAGGCCACTCTAAAAAACCAAGCCAAACGCGAGCTGGCCAATGGCATCGACAAGGATCCAATTTACAAATTGCGCCTACAGTGCTTCAGTCGCGGTGCCACAGGCATCTTGGGTCTATCACGGTGAGTATTTGTCTATCCATCACTTTGGTGAACGAGTTAACTTTGAGCGTGGCATTCAGTTTGCCGTGCATCATTGCGGCAACATTACGTTAGGGGATCTTTGGGCGGTGGTGGTGGTGCCGCGTTTACATAACTTTGCAGTATTGCTGTGGTGAGAATAGTTGCTCTGGCGGTGGTTTTTATTGTCCTATGCCATTGCCTGGTCTCAGATTAACTTTAAATTTAATTCAGGGGCGTCTCTGCCAGTCATTTGGCCTCGCGATGTACACATTGTGGGCATATGTATGATGAAAGAGACAGACTTTCAACTGATGACTGCTCTTGTAAAGCGCAACATGGCGCACTGACTTTGGGTTGAGTGTATTAAAATGATGAAAACGTCGAGTGTTGAATAAGTGGTGAGCGGGACCTGGCCGCAGTAGGCAACTAAGACTTTGATGATGACGATGATGATGATGATAATAACAATGATGATGAGAGAGTTTAGGTTCAGATTTTGCTAGGCGCATGCAAACAGTGCACGAGTATGTTGAGTTCGAGTGCATGTTGAACTAACATTCTCGAGGGCTCTCAAGTATATGTGTGTGTGAGGGTATGTGTGTGTGTGTGCAAACCGGCAAAAACTGTAAGGCTCTACGATGAGAGTCGAAGCGGTGGCAAAAATCGCTGACTGAATGCAAACAAACATAATTGGATTTCTCTAGTTGATGCAGTGCACCATCAAACCCATCAAACCCACTGAACCCACATAGTGAAAGGCGGTCTGCGCCCTGCGTTAGTTTTTATTTCAATTTCATCTCACACAACGAACTACCTTCCGTTCGTTCGTTCGTTCGTTCGCCCGTCAGTCCCTCCATCTAACCATCTGTCCATCTGTCCCTTAACAATTTGCCCGTTTTGAATATATATGTAGACATTTTGTACAAAATCCCCAGCTATATATCTGCAGATACAGTTACATATGTATGTAGGCTTCCTTAGTTGTTTGTATGTACATACATGGACCGCCTATTGGCCTGGCGAACGCGCATTTTCATTTGTATTTATGCAATTTGTTTGTTTGCCAACTGGAAAATTCGATGCATTGAATGTTGAGCAAGAGAAGTTTCTATTTATAAGTAGATTCGTCCATATGCATATAGATGATTCTATCAATGGAGCTATTCTTATTTGCTTGTTGGCTTTTAATATTATTTTTACCTTTTCGGTTTGCAAATTAAATTCACAATTTTCATTACGTTTTCCAGGGCATTTCGGCTTATGGACGCTGATGGCAGCAAAACCCTTAACAAAGAGGAGTTCAAAACTGGCATTACCGAGATGGGCTTAGAGCTGAAAGACTCGGAAATCGATGAGATGTTCGCTAGGTATGTGGCCTAGGGCCAATCTGAATTCAACTCCATCTAATCTCCATCTAATTCTGTTTATTGCAGTTTCGATACTGATGGAAATGGAAGCATTAATATGACGGAGTTTTTGGTAAAGCTACGTGTAAGTTTTATTGCAAACACAATTACGGATTTCTTTAGTTCGTGTAATACCCTTTCTTTAATTTAGCCACCCATGAACAAGTGCCGTCTGAATATTATCGATAAGGCCTTCAAGAAAATGGATCGTAATGGGGATAATCAGATTACAGTTGCCGATTTGAAGAACGTTTACTCGGTGCGCGATCATCCCAAGTATTTGAGTGGCGAACTGACCGAAACGGAGATTTTGACCAATTTCCTGAACAATTTCGAAGCCGGTGCCCCCAATCCCGATGGCATTGTAACTGAGGAGGAGTTCATCAACTATTATGTCACTATTAGTGCTTCTATTGATAATGATGCCTACTTTGATTTGGTAATGAGACGCGCCTACAAACTTTAGATGTTGTTGCACCTTCAAGTTACTCCAAATTTTGCAATTTAATTAGAAAAATGTTTTCGTAATGATTCTATACAGTTACATACCATTTGCCAATGTTTCGGTACTTTACACAAAGACTCTTCAAAATTCCAAACTCAAAATAATTTGCTCGAATAAACTAGTAATTTCAACAAGTGTTCAAAATTAAACTTAATTTCCATTTATTCATGGACATCAAATTGCATATTAAGGCGAATCAGATAATTGTAAGTTTAATGAGACAATTTTCATATCAGTTGAGCTGCTGACTACTCCCGCTCCTTTTGCCACATTGATTTCCACTCCAGTTGGTGGTTGTCGTCTCCCCTAGGCCGCTGCTGTTCCACGTAGTTTTGGGCAAAATAATGCGCTATAATAATTTATTAAATTAAAGCCGCGTACTAATTAGCATAAAACTAATTAGATTACTTGTACATGTGAAGCCACAAAGCACAACAACGCAACAACACACAGCATAATAGGCTAAGTGAGTGCAAGGGAGGAGGAGGCAGGAGAGGCAGAGAAACTGTGAACGCAAACAGAGTTAAACATACGTGGCGTATGCGCAATCGGTTGCTGTTGCTTTTGTCGCTTTTAATAAAAGTCATGTTTGCCAAAAAGTCACACCACACCCAAACACACAACCCACTAGCCCGCTGGCCCACTCTTCCCTTCTTCTCTCACTGCTCTCACAAAACAAATAAGCCTGATTAGCTTGTTTTTTCGTTTTCATTTTAGATTAGAAAAGGAGAGAGAGAGTGGGAAGACAAGTGATTAGGCTGACACCGCCAAAATGATATCACCATCAAGTTCTCGTTGCTTTTGTCTTTTGAGTCAAAATTGTAGGCATATTTGGCAAGTGCTGATGCCGCCCATGTTGCCATAATTAGAAGCTTATTAGAGGCAGTCCAATGGCAATTGGCACAGCTCTAATTACATTCATTTCACATCAATGATAAGAATTTGCTAGTCCCCTCAGTCACAGTTGTTCGTTCAGTTCAGTAATATGCCATGGTATCATCCGAAATCAGGCAAAGTAAATGTTTTTACTTTGGATTATGAGGCGAAAGTTTTTCGTGTTTGCCATGTGTAGACAATGTTAAAAGTTTGCCCAAGTAATTAAATCACTTCGATCTTTGCTAATTACAAGCCAAAAGTAGGAACATACTCGAACAGACAGCAAGCTATAACTGCAAACTAAGAGGAAGTGTGTGTGTTAGCTTGTTATACAAAGCCGCCTGTCGTTTTCAACATCCTCATCAGAACATGCTTTTGCAATAGCAACAGCAACATTATCATCATAGACAACAGCAACAACAACAGGAACAAAAACAATGACAAGTTACCTGCCAAATTAATGCAAACATGCGACGAGGGGCAACAGGAATATTAATTAACTAGCTTCTCGTTACACTTGGCGAGAAGTGGACATATGGAGTATTCAGTGATGAAAGTTTCCCATCGCATGGAATGCATTATTATTTGTGAGAATTCTCTCAGTGCAGTCAGCCAATACACGTGTACCTTGAGAGTGTTGGCAGTTGGCACTTGGCTTTGTTAGATTTGCAAAGCGCAAGGCAACATTCCCGGCAACATATTTTGCCATTTCGCTAACTAACTTGATACCCCGCCTACATACTATGTCGCTTCTCCTTGGACCGCAGATGTATTTCGGTATGTCTGATTGTTCGTTTACGGCATGCAACGGTTCGTATGAGCAATTTGCTTCTGCTTCGGCTCTCACCGCTGCCAAGTGGCGTATGATTAATGAACGTTTCATTAGCGAAACTCGCATTACAGTTTGACTGCCACTCGACCCCTACTGCGACCCAAGTCGACCTCACACACCCATACACACACACACACACCACGAGGGATAGAAACAGCGATATATATACCCAGGACGCCGCGTAAGTGATTCAGCTTCGGCTTCAGCTTCGCTCTATTTGCATTTCAGCAGGTTGCCGAACGTGATCACAATATTATCTCTTCATCAGAGCCAAGCCTCATCCTGGCAGGACATGCAAACATTATTCTGTAGAGAACGAGACGGGCTTTCTACCTTTCCTGCCGGAGGCATCTCCCGTCGTTCGGCTTGTCGTTGAGTCCATGTTCAACCGCCTTTTGCACGTAGCTCGTGTAGTTGTTGCTTGCCCCGTTTTCTCATCCTTCTGACACATGTCCTTGGGTCACAGGTTAAAGTTTTCCTGGCCGGGGCATAAACTCACGTAGTTCTCGTTGCCTCCCACCCCGCTCACCAAGCATCCTCGTGGCCATGGCAGCTCCGCAACTTAACGAGTTACAATGATTTTCGTGCTAATTAAAATGGTTTTTGCATTTAGTTCACCGCATTAGCATTTCGTTTAGCTGTTCCACAAACACCTGCCCCTGCCCCTGCCCCTGTTCCTGCCTCTACTCCCTCGTTCACTCGTTCCCTTCTTGTCTCACCAGATTATGCTTCCACACATCTCTTTATGGAATGTTTGCCTATCTATCCATAGCCCTAGTCGTATCCGTATCCGTAGCCAACTGTGTGCGGCATAAATTACGCATACGCAGCGTAACCAACGCTACTGAAACGTAAACGTTGGCCAAAAAGTCTGTTTGTCAACTGACGCAGCTGCGCCTAATGAACTCAAACTGCGGGCTAACACCGCACTTTCTTCACCCGGCAGCCTCTCTCCCTTGCTCCTCCTGCATATTTGCTTGATTTTTTGTCAGTTGCAAGTTTGGATTTCACATGCTTGGCTGCTGTCTGTAGCTAAGCCTTAATTAGATGTTTGATATTTGACAACTAAGCAAACCAAAATTGAACTCGTTAGTGGTTTATGATTACAATCACAAAACGGCATTCACATGCATATATCTGCTCATAATTAGTGAGTGCGTCATTATAGTTCCCTCTCGAATTAGCCGTAAGGAACACGGTAACATAGATGTGTAAAAAGCAAACAGAACATGCAACTGAAAGTTGACAGTTTTTCTAAAAAACTTTTTCATTGTTTAAAAAAGTTTTTTATACCGAAACTTTAAATAGGAAGTCAAATATCAATGAAAAGAAATAGACAGATTGTTTTCTCTTACATTTTTGATCAGGTTGTGCTTGGATATTTTGGAATTGTTTTTGAAATCAATCAGTTTTTCAGGACTAAGTATTTGTTTTACTTAAAATTAAGTGTTGCAGATTGTTAAGTTTTGGAAAAGAAAGATTATAGCTATGGGTTAAGAATGGCCTTAAAATTCTATGCCTACAGTATTCGAACATAAAACACCAAAGGCATACAAAAAATTAGATCTGGCGGTAAAAATGCTAAAACGGCAACCCTAAAAGGCAGTTACTTCGACCGTTTCAATCTTTTGCTTACCTGGATAAGAGTCTCATTATGGCGGGCGTAAGTCCTATTCCTCTCGATGATTCGTTCATTAAATGACCGCCACACAAAACTTTCAACTGGTGTTTTTAAGCTCTAAACTCCAACATTCAAACATAATTCCAATTCCAACATTTTATATAATGTACATATATGTATATATGAATATATGTATATATGTATATATACATATTCATATATTCTTTTGAATACATGCTGTTGCTTTGCCTTTTGGTCTACAAACTATTCTTCATACTGCTTTTCAATTTCGTCGATTCATAATAAAAATTTCAATTTCATTTATATAAGATTTTTAAGCTTTGCTGTTTTTCATAGAGTCCAAAATATTCTGTGCATCTGTGCGCATTTTCAATGTGTTTGACCAGTTTTCTATACTACTCGTATCTGGTTAGAATAATCTTACAATTAGTTTACAACTTCCGCAAAACTATTCCATACATTCTCACGTGTTGGTAAGTTTTGCTTTTGGTTTTTGGTAGTTTGAAAGCTGCAAATAAACAAAATAAAATGCACATTGCCAAGTATTTTCATAGTCTTTATTATATGACATTTTGTTGCAGTTTTTATTATATCTACATACATACATACACACACACACACACACATGCAGACACACAAACCTAATATGGCAACTGTAATGCTGGACACGTGTTAAAAGTTCAGTTTTAAACACTTGTACACAAAATGTTGTTGTTGCTTTCGATTTTTGAAACGATTTCGCTTTTGTTTTTGTACGAATCACTGTAAGGAGTTTCCTTACATGTGTATCTGGGTACAAATCCCCAGAGCGAGGAAAAACTTTTAGTTTTCGTATCGCCCACGTTTACTGTCAATAAAACTTTGCTTGAGCTGGGAAAATACAATACAATACAGGATGGAAAATAAAAAATAAAAATAAAAACACATCAACAACTAGCAAGAGAGAAAAATGAAACGAGAAAACAAAAATGGAAACAGCATAGATTATGTACATAGAGGCGGAAAAGAGATTGGAGAGGGCGGGCCATTGGTAAGTCTTATAAAACATGCAAATGCAATGAAATTACATGTTATGTATACGCCCCATGTTGCAGAAATACAAGCAAGCAAGCTAGCTGGCAGGCTCGTTGGCTGGCTGGCAAAGAAGTAAACCGACATAGAAAAGGATTATGCAAAATTATGCAAAAAATATATAAAATGTAAAAAGCAAAATCCACGCACATTAAATTAAAGTGCTTCCAATAAAGTCAAATCGTGACTTTTGCGCTAATGATGAGTACCAAAGTCGACTGGAGTTTTGCCTTTGTGAAAGGTAAGAAGCAAAAGACTAAAGAATGGGGAGACAAATTCTTTTTAGTGCTTGACAAATTGACTTGCAAATCATTTCTTTTAGCGCTTTTTACACAAAATGTTCAGGGCCTGCCCTGAAATTGTACCAAATTGCGAGTATTTCATAATTTTGCAAAGAACATAAGTAGAAGGATGGGGCTAGGGGCATGGCCCACCAGTTGAGTGAGCAGCGGATGCCATACTAAAAGGGCACTCAGCTCAAAAGACAACTGGCGGAAATCGTTGCTAGAAATGGTAGTAGAAACTGCAACGAATCTACAGAATCAGAGTGTGTGTACGTGCCATATGGACCAGATGAATCATAAGCACAGCGCACAGCAAATGGTGGCCAAAACCGACAATGACCCAAGACCGCGACGGGCCAACGAAAAAGCCGCAAAGACGCCAGACGGACACCATTTGTAGTGAATGGATTTGGATTTTCGGATTTGCGCACAAGATAATGGGCTAGGGCCTGGCCGCTGGATCTGGATCGTTGCATGTGAACACATCCCAACCCAGTTCATCCCATCTCATCCCATCGCAATGCCTCTTATTGCATCGAGCTTTCGGCAATGGCGAAAGAGCGGCTAAGCTAAGCAGCTCGAATGCAACGGAAATAGTTTTGTGTGAGATTTATTACCACTCTGGAGAGTCATAAAACGGAAATTGTACACAAAATCCTTTCGGATGCTCGTTTAAGTTGCCCATCTAACTCCCCAGCCCCCGCTCCAGCACACCACACTAGCCCACTGTGTGTGTGTGTGTGTAGATTTTTATGTGTTGTGTCATTTTTGTTTACTTTCTACTGCTGTTTGCTTGTCCCAATGTTTATGTAAGTCATCGCTTCGTTTGCGACGCTCTGCCCATTACCAGCCCGACTCTCCCCGAATCATCTTGGCATATCCTATTTTGAAATTATATTTTTGCACATTTTGTGCAAATGGTTCTACTCCCTTCATACCCGCCCGTCCGTAGCAGTGGCGACAACGTTTCACTCCATGTTGGCCGCCTGATTTTCTGCTAACTTTTAGTTGCGTTCTTTGCTTTGCAATTTTAGTTTATTTATTTTATTTACCACCCTTTCGGAATGCCTTTGACCAGGACTTGGGTCAAATGTACAGCATTCTATTCCAGCAGCTTTGGCTGCTGCTCGTTGGCTCCTTCTGTAGCTCCTGCTCCATAAATTTCCATGGCAGAACCATTGCATTTGTCGCAGAGAGATTAAAATACCCACTTTACTGAATTGGTTTAAAGCAAATCCTTTTGTCTCATGCAATATGGAAAATTGCAAGCAACTTTTAATGGCCACCATTGAAGTGGTGAGGTGGCCAAGGCAACCTTCCTTAATTAAGAATTTTTGAAGCTATTGACGGTTATCATTTTTTTGTTTTTCCTCCTACCCCTCCTCTTTCTTCTTATTCCCGTTTTATATGAATGTAAACAAATGGATATTTTATTCAGTCAGTAACACAGCAGATTTCATGGCAGTTTATTAAAATTTTGCCAACCAGTCAAAAAAGCAGAATTCGCATTTTCGTTCATTTCAATTTCGAATCAGTTTTTGGCCCCAAACTACAACTTGTTTAATCTTTAGCCTCCTCCACCTTGGTACGTATCTCCCTCGTCGTTTGTCGTCGTTGCCGTCGTTTCGAGTAATTTGGCTAAAAACCAAAAACTTCCCTTCTCTCTCTCTCTCTCCGCGTCTCTGTCACGAGAAGAGTACAATGTTCATCTGCGAATGTCTGCTCCGCGGCTTCTGGCAGTCATTGCCTTTTTGATGACAACCCAAAGATATCGGTAGAAAAGTGGCCCGGCAAGCTAAAGTTACGCAGTGGCCATGAAGGAGCCATTACCATATATCTAACGGTGAACTATATCCTATATAGACCGCACAGTTTAAGCTCCTTGTCTAAAGCCAAACGTTGGTGCTCCGCCTGCCCCACGTCGTGTACTCCTTCCTCATCTTGCGTAAACAGCAAATTCGGCGTTAAAAGAGAGTATTGGGACTGAGACTGGGATTGGCTACGGTTATCCACTCACTCTTCTCTAGGTGCACTTTTCAATGTTAACATAGCTATCCCTGGTCATTTCCATTTCCTTGGTTGACAAATTTTTGGCAACCGATTTTCTGCTTATTTTCTACAAAAAAACAAAACGATTCCAGCAACAGTTAGAGATGCTAACTTATTTCGATACCTTTCGAGTCGATTAATCGATTCAATTTTCAAAGCTCATTTGAAATTATGAATTTGTTAAGCAAATATGTATTGGATAGGAAATTTTTCCATCTTTGTGATAAGGAAATGTAAAATTGAAAACGGATCAAAGCGACTTAATTCATATTTTCTCCAGTGCTTCAAAATAGCCTTAAGTATATGATATTGTTTGCCATCTCTAACCTTTTGGCATGCTAAATTCATTCCATTTCCTTTAATAGACTCGGTCAGACTTAGCACAGCTCACCACAGCACGGTGAGGCTATAACTGGAACTGGCATTGCAGACAGCACGGCAGGATAATCATTTTTTCATAAAGTCATTATTGTTGTGGTTGCAGTTGGTGCGCCAATGTGCTCACTCTCCCATCGCCCTTTTCCCATCCCCATCCCTACTCCCATTCCCTATTCCTAGTGCTATTGCTATTCCTATCCCCTGGCAACTATTGTTCTCAAGTGTTTGTCGTCGACTGTGCCATGACGAAATTATTTTGCTGATGGCCGGAGCAGCCGCAGCAGAATGAAAACAATTTCCATTTAGAACATTTGCTTTGTGAGTAAACATTTATTTTTTTTTTTCTTCTTTTTTTTGCGGGTGTTTTCTCTTGTTTGTGTGTTTTCTTTTTAAATGCGCCACGGCGTTTTATTTAGCGGGAATGGCACAACGTTGGCAACAGCCTAGACAGCCAAATGAGTAGAAGATGAGATGAGAAAAGACGGAAATTTTCATCTGTTTTCTTTGCATCTTTCTCACTTTGTCTCGTCGAGTGCGCCGACAATTAACTGCGACCATGATGATGAGCTGGCTTAGTGGCAGCAGCTTCGACTTTAAGGCTTAGTCTTCAAATTAATTGATCGACCAGCTTTGGCTCAGCCAATAACCATATCACATTTCAGACAATTAAACTGCCATTTAAAATTCCCCACCCCACCCCCTGCCACACGCCCTTTGTGATCCGAACTATGTATACGTATATATTCATTTTGACTCATTTAGCCCAGTCAAAATTCTAATAGGGTCAATTGCAATAATATCATTAGGAAAATTAAACACGACCGACGAACGCTGAACGGCCGCAAAGTTTTAGCCGTCGAGCAGCGACACCCGACCAAGTCAAGCGTATTATGCCTAATTGGGCACTGCCAGCACCAAAGTCAGCCAACGGAGCCCTAGGAATGAAACTGGAAAGCACCTACCACCTAGCTATCGCCATCTCCAACTCGGCACCAGCAGCAGCCCCAACACCATGGCCATTCCCCAACCACTTGAGCCATCTCCATCGTTGCCTTCGCCTTTGCTTTGCACGTTTTGTCTACGCGAGTAATTAACTTTAATTGCGGCCATTAAAATAAATTGGCAGATACCTTTAAATATTGTTATTGTTGCATACTTAGGGTACGAGAAGTGAATGAGGGAATGAGTGGGCGGGCAGGTGGGAAAGGTGGGCGACACAACGGCGTGGACCAAAAAAAAAATTACATAAAAATTCTATTGCATACATTTGGGGGCGGCGCCAAGGCATAGTGGAAATTATTCTTAACTACAAAATAAAGAAAAAATTCTACAATAAATATTTATTGCATCAATTTGAATATCAGAACGATAGTTTTACAGTTTCTATATATACTTAGGCTATAGTTCGGAATCGATCCCATTGGTAAATTGATTATTATATTAGAAATATTGGTTAACAATGATGGATTTTTGCTTTCGACAGCTTACTTTGAAATCAAAGCAAAAAATATTTGTAGAAATTTATTGCTACATGGTTTCATCTGAAATCCTGTCACAAATATGCAAAATAGAACGTTAACAGAGTTAGAGTAGTTAAAAAATATATAGAAATCATTGAAATTAGTTATTGAGCAGAACAGAATTAAGTTCGTTTTTATATTGGAACTGCATATTACTTTTCGTTTGGGCACTGATAAGAAAGTTAAAGATAAACGTTAATAGTTCCTACATTTTCAATTCCATTTTGTATGTGGGTATGACGTGACAACCCTGACTTCTGTTTTAATGGCATTGCCATCAGAGTGACTAACAGACGCCAATTGAATATGCATGAGGCAAGACGTAGGATGCCAGCAATTTTGTTGCATACAACTTTGGATGATGTTCCGCTTCAGTTGGCAAAAATGCCTAAGAATACAAACATTTTGTATATGTTACGTTTTTGATATTCTGCTCTGTTTTCTTTCCTGCCATCCGATGGATGGCAGACGATGGTACTGAGAAAAATTGCAAATGTAAAACTTCTTTAATTTTGTTGAAACGCTGTAAGCCAGGATCCGGCTTACTGAGTGAAACTAAAAATGCCTGGCCTACGGCAATAAATGTCAAACAAAAGTTTCGGCGCACTTTTTTTCAATTAGATGAAATTCTTTTGAAAAAAAAAAAAAAAAACTGTAAGAGAAGGACTGCATATCAGAGAAAAAGAGTGTGATGGCCCTGAAAGTATACTATTCTATATGTGAGTTTAACAAAATTCCGCTGAGTGACAATCTAGAAGACAATGTGTAGCAGAAAGCAAGGCAAAGATAAACAACCGGAAAATAAGAAAAAATACAGCGAAGGGTTCTGTTTTCAGATAACCTTTTTGCGCATACGACTCTAAAATTTATTTGTTTTGGCCAAGACAAATGTGACTTTTAGCTGGCTCTGACTCCGACTCGGGTTTGGACTCGGGCACGGACATGTTTAAGGTAGCTTCTGTGCTGCTAAAGCAAACACCAAGATGAATGTGAAATACGCAACGCACGCACAATGCGCCGCAGCCGCTGCTGTTGCTGTTGCTGCTGCCTCTGCTCTTCGTTCGCTGGTAAACTTCCGCTTCCGCTTTTAGTTTTTTGCGTCCGCTGACCGAACCACTCGAAAGCGAATGGAATGCCGCAGGCGCTAACTTGATATTTACTTTGTTGCTGTTTACCTATACCCACATCGACTTAGTTACTCCACCGCTTCTATCCATCCCCCACAGGCGCAAAGTTTCTTGGCTCGCTTCCGTCTGTCCGACCGTGCGCCCATCAAACTTATAGCCGAAGTACGCTTGACCAGCAAACTACTCAGCATCGTTCTGAAAATGTTTTCGTTGATGAAAAAACTTTGTCTGCCTTCAACACTTCTCAACTTTTGTGTAGTTTGTCTGGCCTGTGTTCTCTTCCTATTCTGTCCTCAGCATCGCAACCCTCTGTTCGGTTTTGTCTCTTTCTCGTTTTCTATCTGCCTCTTACTGGCTATTTTCGTTTCCCCGAAAACCCTGACCATGATTCATTTTATCATTTGCTGTTAATTGTTTTCGTTTTCATCACAAAACATATATTGAAAGGCCATTAATGGGTCAGTGGGTGGGTAAGGACGAGAAAAAAGCAAAATCTTCTCAATACTCATACGCCATGTTGCCATAGCTTGTTTGGCGCCAGCAATAAACCGAAGATGAACTTCCGGCATCATGCACTGCAAAATATAAATCAGTTTATATAAACAAAATCTAACTAATAGTTTTCCCATTGTTCAATGCATATACTTCAATTGGTAATTTCATTTCTCAGTGTAATCTCTGCCCAAGTAAGTGCGATTCGGAAATGCGCTTAATCACTGCTTCAATGGTAAGATAGAAGAGAAAGGAAAGTAGAGCTGTCAGCAGGTCAGTCTCCAAGTAACCGAGTAAATAAAACCAAGAGCTTCTCTTCTCTTCTCTTATCTCCTCTCCTTTAGTACCCTCTTGTTCATTTCCTCTATAGACAAAGCCCCCATATGCAATGTTTGTTTGTGTAGCAAAAGATTCTGAAACTATGCGCATAGAAATTGAGAGAGACACTAATTGCTTTTCTTTCCAACCAACTCTTTTTCTTTTCTAATTACTATATACATATATATACACAGATGTGTGCGTATGTGTCTGTGTGTGTGTGTGTGTGTGTGTAAGACAGACTCCTGGCGACTGGCGACACACATTCTGCTAAGTAGGAAAATGATAGTTTGAATGCTCTCCAGCAAACGAGACGACGTCGAGAGGAGGAACTTACGAAGACAACGACGCATTTAAAGCACATAATTCGGTTTTGATTATGTTTTTGGTTCTAGCCATCGTCGCCGTTGCCACTGCCATTCCCGTCGTACTTCTGAAGTTAGCAACTTCATTATGGCTAAAACCCCAAATGTGTTGGTATTGCGGTTGAAGTGGTCGTTCCTATTCGTTGTTGGGGGTTTTGGCCAAATGAGTGCTGGGTATCCATGTGTGTGTGTGTGTTTTTGTGCGCAAATATGAGCATTTCCGATTATTTGCAGCTTAAGCCATATTTACCGTCAGATAATAGAAGTGAAAGATAAAAGAGTTGGCTATCCTTCGAGTCTTATTCATCCGAAGTGAATGGCACAGATGCATTTCAGTTTTGAAATGAGCTTCTCATTTGTCCGCACAAATCTTTTGTTAAGCTTTATCGTTCAGTGAGTTTACAAAAAAAATATTATACTCTTTATGCATATGGCTTGAATGAACCTTTTTTTAGATAGATATTGGTAATTATTTGTCGCTGTTAGATAAAAAAGAAAATGAGTGACACTTTAGCAAAATCGATTATCTTCTATCTTTGAATAAGCCATGAATCTATTATTATCAACTTTAATTATTAAGAAATACTATTTAAAAAATAATTTTTTTTTCTTACCAAGATTTACAATTATTGTTTAAGTTCATTTCACATTCTTCGTATTCGACTTTCTGAGTATTTGGCTTCTCTTATTACTAAAGCCCTTAACGCTTCGTTGCCTCGCACATAATTTAAGCTGTTTATGCGCAGCTTTTGCTATAAATTATAAAATAAAAGCCTAGGCAGCAAATCAGCACATAATTTTGGACACACTTAAACAACATCATGGCCTCCAGCCAGCCTGCATTCCCAGCGGAAGTGCGTAGAAGTCGCACACAGGAAGTCAGTAAAACAAAAAGTTTACCCAACAGAAAAAAAAGCAGAAACATAAAACTGGAAAAAAATAAAAGGGTTAGGTCGACATGGGCTAGGTTTATTTTGGCACAAATTTGGCTAAAATCAGAAAACAAAAAAAGGCACCAAACGGAAAAACAAGAACAATTTAACACAACAGAAGCAAAAGCCAAACCGAGGTCGTGGGCGAGCACGTTGTGACTATGTCCCCAGGACAGAGATGCGACGCTCAGGGATCACTCCAGACGCAATGGGATGCAGCAGGAGAAATAGCGTCAAAAAGGGTACGTGGTAATAATCAGCGACAAGCGAGACTTTAAATATTTTATGCTGCTCAAATTGCCGGCTAAAGAAAATAACAAAAACGCAAACAAAACGAAAGAAGAATGAATCTGCACACCATTTGCTGGACCTTGAGATACCCAACAAATGATTGTTTAGCATACAAATTATTTAATGGACTCTGCATTTTTCAATAATCATCAAGCTATGCCTTGAGTACAAAAAAATTAGTTACACTTTTTGCTCCGGGCAATGTCATTACCAATATGCCCTGCATTTCGCTAGATATTCTGGTTCAAGTTTGACTGAGGCTGACAACGAGTGATACACTCGCACACACACACACACACACACACACACACACCCACACACTTTTTCAGTTCCAGTGGCTGGCAGGGCTGGCAACTTGAGCCACTTTGATTTTTGCTCAAGCGTAATTACGAGTTAAATGAGGCCAGGACCGCGGCCAAAGCTGGGACTCTGGTGGCTAGGCCACCAAAAACAGTGTCATCATGCGGAAGGATGCTCGGCTGGCAATGAAACGGAAGGAAGGAAGGAAAGACGAGCGGACGCAGACGGACGGACGCAAAAGCGAGAGCCTGGATGATGTAAAGGCGGCGATTGCAGGCAAAACCGCGGACATGGACATGCCGACGCTGTATTTTAGCCACCAAAGCGCTGGCAATGAATGGAAAGGGATGGTCCGATGTGATGGCTGGACCTCATCCTCCCACTCTTTCTCTCGATGCGCCTCTGCCTTTATGTCTGTCCTGGGCTAGAATGAAAAATTACGCCGGGCGACGCAAATGTCGACGCGGCGGACTCGGACTCAAGCTTGTTTGGCATCCTGGCCGCATGGTGACGTTGTTTGTCCTGCAAAAAGGGAACGTAGCAACAGAAGGAAGTATGTAGAGAAAAAAACAAAGCAGAAAAGAGCAGAGAAACTTAAAACAAAACAAGAAATAACGAAGCGCATAACAAAAATTGCGCAAAACAAACCGCATTAGCGAGAAAGCAGAATGACAGAGGAAACGGAATTGGGGTAGAGAATGGGGAAAGACGGATCTTAGGATGGAATGTCCGTTGATGGAACATCACGTCAACCAACAATGATGACAACGAAAGTGATGAGAATGAGGGCCAGCCAACTGATGGTTCAGTGCTGAAAACATTGTCGCCGGGCGTCTCGATGGACATTGCTCGGCCTGGCATTCCGCTTGGAATGGATTCGCTTGGACAGGAAACGGCAGATGCTGTTTGCTCACTGCCAACCCGCTCCAACCCCAACATCATCAGCGTGGAAAAGTTCATTTTGCAGTAATTAACAAATTGTAAAACGCACGCGGAGCAAAGAGGCTGACTTCAGACGGCAACCGGCAACTGGCAACCAGTGCATTCTCTGTCCAAGTTTGTTTAAGTGTAAGAAATTATAGATGCTGATGCCCGATGGCTGCAGCTTTGCCTCTCCACTCAACTCAACTTAACTCAACTCATCTTCAACTGCCCACACCAACTTCCTGACCGGCTTTTCGGTTTCCTTTCCTGATGATAGTCAATTGCAAAAGTTCGCTTGACTATTAATATTTTATCCCATTTCAGTTCTAGCCATCCCATGGACCAGAACGTTCCATTGTCATCGGCACTTGTTGGGTTTGTCAAGTGAAAACTTTTTGCGAAACATAAAAAAACCAACAAGAAAAACTAGAATAAGCAGCAGGACAACCGATGAAAGCTGTGAAGATATGCATAGAACTGAATTCTGAACAAATTGAAGCAGCAAGCCAAGTTTTGATTAGTTTCACAGCTTATCAAATATACTACAACAACAATTTTGATTACCTTCAAGAACGTCAAAATTATTAGAAAATGCTCTAAGTGAATTGTTGGCCTTACACTTTTCCCAAGTAGACACGCACATATACACATTAAGTCAAAAGTAGTTGGCACTTTTTGTTACCTCTTCGTAAAATGCTCACAATTAAGCGACAAGTTGCAACTGACGAGTCTGACGGTAAATACCGCCTTCAAAAAAAAAAACGTAGGAAGAATTCCCCTTCTACTCCCTTGGGACTGGAGTTGAGAGGAGCGGAGATGATGCAACTAAATGCCAAATGACAGATGCCGCGGCGTTGCCATCAGCTTCACACTTTCACACCCCCATTTTCCCGCCCATTGGCATCCTCATGCCAATGTCAGCCCCATGTGGCACATCTACTCGCATGTGTGTGGGTGAGTGTGGGTGTTTGGGTGGGTGTGTGTGCAGCGAACAACATGTGACAGCGGCTGCGACAACGTTCGTAAAAGCCGTGTCAACAAAAGTAGCAGCAGCAGCAGCAGCAAAGCAGAGCCAGCAGGCAAGGAGATGCCTTCAATTTGACGCGCCACCACCCACACGCCTATCCACCCACAAGGCTCCCTACCTTAATCCATCTCTCTCAGGGTGATTCTGCTTGTGGTCTCCTGTGTGACTAGGTGGGAGCTTCTTTTGAACCTAACAAAGCCTTTAACCAAAACCAAAACCTGGTGATGACAGTTAGAACTTAGCATTATGGTTTTAATTGCAAGTGACTGGCCCTAGTCAAACCACAGACGCTTTGAAAAACAAAAATTAATTCAAATTACTAAATATGCACTGTTAAGATTACAATAAATTGCAAGTGACAAGCAAGTCTTGACAGATTGCAAAGTTATGGTCAAAGGAAGAAATTTGTCATTATAATTAAATTTTACCTCAGTTTGTATCCGTTAATACGGGAAAACTTCCGATTATTACCCTTATCCCTGTAATAGCTAATTGTTTATTAAAAAGAAAATTATCATTTATATATAATTTGTGTAGCTTTGTATTTAAAAAGTTTTCAGTATACAGACTGATTAGGGACTAGTTAGGACGAGTTTTTTAAAACAAAAGTGCATAATTCGGATGAGAGATAAATTTATTTTCAACCTTTTTTGTATATTCCACAATTATCAAAAGTCTTAACTATTTATTACCTCTAGATGTTTTTCTCTCTTGCTCTCACTTGAACAACATGTCGTATGAGTGATGATAGCAATCTCAAAGCAATCGATATTCCATAAATTTCACTAAGACAGAATATAATCAGTCAATAAGCAATTCCAGACCATTCCTAGTATATTATATGCAAAGATTTAACCACTCAAGTGCGTAGAGTTGATTATTTATAATAAACAAGTGAGAAACAAACTTTAATGTGAATTTTATTTTCCAGATGTTGCACTTGCAACTGGCTAATTTATTTCTTATTTGTTAACTAACTTTTTCAACTAAGTCGCAACAGTTTGTGTTGAAAGTTTGCAAAGAACTTGCTAACGCCAACACCCAAGATTGGCAAAATGTTCCGTTTCATAGGCAGCAGCATCGGCAGTATCAGCGACAACGGCAGCATCAGTGGAATGAAATAAGAGATATTTGCGGTGGTGGGCACAGTGGTGCAATGATGAATTTTGGGCACTGTTCCGCTGGAAGCATTGCTATGCTGGCGCCCATCAATTTGCATGGCTCGTCACTTCAGCAACGAAATCTTCGCGCATTTTGCATTTTAGTTGTTTCGCTTCGTTGCATAAATAACTGAAAGCATTTTGCAAAGACCCGCTTCCACCCACTCAACTGCAGCATTTTATTGTTTCAATGCCCCATTTGCATATATGAAAGCGGAGCAAAGCTGTCCCTATGCCTGTCCCAGACTCTCTCTCTCTCTCTCTCTCTCTCTGTCTCTGTCTCAGTCTCTGTCCCGCCTCTCAATGGCAGTCCCAGTCGTTGCACAATTCTAAGCGCAAACAGATTTTTGTTTGCAAAAACTTTATGGGCTGTGGAAGAGAGAGAGAGGGAGAGAGGGAGCGACAACTAGAAGCTGAAGGACTTCGAGGAGACACCAAGCGACGAAGACAGTAGCAGCAGCAGCAGCAGCAGCAGCAGCAGCAACGGCAGCAACAGCATTTGCAGAATTTTTCTGCTTGACTCGGCAAAAGTGTCGTAAATTTTTGATTTCATTAAAATGCGTGCAGCTAGAACAATCATCCAACCACCCACTTTGCCTCCCTATACAAACGCCACTCCCCCAATCCAATTGCCTCTGAGGCCAATTGGAGCATAAAATATGCATTGTACAATTATCATCATCATCTGCATTCTAGATGCTTACAAGAACATAATTAAAAAATTATATATATAAATGTATGTACATTGTACACTCTTGACTCTATATATAGTAAATCTCTGCTCTATATTGGGGACATCTAAAATAAATCAAGGCAACGGCAATGGCAACCTTTTGCAAACATAAATTTGTCAATTATGCACTCGGCAGTTGGACAAAAGTTCATTTGCAGTCAACCGGAATGGGAATGCCAAGGCAAAAGATAATGCAATTGCCAAAAAAAAAGCTCATGGCAATCGTTGGCATTTGGCACTGGCTCAAACTTAAACTAGTTAATCGGCATATATGTGAACTGAAATCGACCAAAGCCAAAAAGTGCCAAATAAATGCGGCTAAAAATCAAATATAGAAATTATTTTTCTTTCTCAGCATTTTTTACTTATCGTTTTTTCTACATATATGCTCCTCCATCTTTAGCTTGCCAAAGAAATTTGCACTTGCTTATCGGGTTTTTGGTGGCACAAGCCATGAGAAAATATGCCACGTGCCACGCCCCAAAGTCGTAGAGAGTTGCTTAACACGCCTTCGGGTAGCATTTTGTTGCTATTTGGCCAACCAAGTGCAATGGCAGTGATAAAGATTGACGGCGTTGTAAATTCACTGATTTTGTCACTTCGGAAATTGGCAAAATTTCCGCATAGCTTCTGTATAGCTTATTTCCAAGAAGGGCATCCCTAGATTATGGCCACAGTAAATAATATTTAGAAAAGCTCATAAATAGAAATAAACGTTAAGCAAATACATAATATGAAATCGAACAAATAAATAAGTTAATGTAATGCCGATTACAAGATTTCATTAGTGCAAATCTTTAATGTACACCCGATCTATTTCTACAGTTAGACATAATTAGTGACTAAATACATCGACGTTATCGTTTTTTGTCGAAGCAAAATTTGCTGTCATAACTTTTAACATCAAATTCTTGTTGAATAAAAATAAAAGTTGAAATACTAACAAACTGCAAACAAACAAACAAAGAAAAGAACCAACAATGGCAATGACAATGCGACAAGGATGAGAATTCCCAAAACAGAAACGAGAGCTAACGTATGTTTCGGGGTGTCGCTGGATGTTCTGCTGGGTAACTCCAGGACCAAGGCGACGAGGCGTCGAGCTTTTGCGCCAAAGTGCAAATAGAACAACAACAATAACAATTGAAAAGAATTTAAATTTGCATTTTGCGCAAAACATAAGAGTGCTCCACGACAGGTCAGAGCAGGCCAGGGCAGGGCACTGCAGGGCTGGGCTAAGGGTTAGGGGACAGGAAGAGATAAGGGCGGGGGCCCGCATCATTAAAGCCAAGGAGTCCAGCTTGGTCCACACTTGAGTATAGCATTTTACATTTGTATCACTTCTTCTCTTCTTTCATTTTATCGCCATTTAAATGTAAATCGTAGACAAACGGTGCGGCATGGGGTAAGCTGAGGCGGGGGGGTTGAGTAATGGTAAAGGACCAAAGAGAGGGTCGCTGGCAGTTTATGGGAGTGCGACGACTTCCGACCGCAATTGAATTTTTTAAAAGCGCTGAGCATTGATAACCAAAACAATAAAAGTGGGGACCATACACAGACACACACACACACAGACACACCCAGAGGCGAACAGACAACACTCACACACTCATACAGATATAAAAACACACGGGAAAAAAGAGTAACAAATGTTTTAAAAGCGCTTAAATATGCAACAAGCCGGAGAATGGGCAAAAGAACAAAAATACAAACAACAAATTCTTGCAGTCAACTTTTACATACCCTGTAATAAAAAAAAAAAGTGTTATCAAGAATAGCGAAGACTTACCACTCACTTATCTTTAGGTTTTCCATCTGTAGATATTTGCAAAATTTTATTTCTTATACTTGTTTTTTTGTACTCGATTTAACGATTTGACCTCCATTAAATTGTGAAAATGTTCGTTTATGTAGACACTTTCATATGGTTTATGAACTTCTTGCATTAAAAGGATAAAATTAGCCAATATGAAGGATTCACCCTAAATAAAGAACTGACCAAGATTAATAAACGATCGACAGACACGCATATAAAAAAGTATATCAACAAGATTTCCAAAAAGATTAAAAAACAGAGTTATAGAAGGTTTCAATAAGTTCGTGGGTACTTCCCAAAAGGATTCCCTTGCCAAAATACCTAAACAGTGAATATGCCCTTTCTTGAAGAGGGCTTAAAAAAGATATGTTGCAAAGGCACAAAGCGCAAATCGGCCTATAACAAAATATGTGTTCGGCCAACATACAATATGTCTGTGTGTGTGGCACAGTCTCCCTTTTCTTGCCCTCTTCCTGCTCCTTCTGCTCTCTGGTACTGTATGCCCACCCATTTTGTTTGTTATTGTGACAACAGAGAGGCATTCATTTTGTATGCGCCATTGTGAA
Source organism: Drosophila nebulosa (assembly GCA_024703675.1). Taxonomy (NCBI): domain Eukaryota; kingdom Metazoa; phylum Arthropoda; class Insecta; order Diptera; family Drosophilidae; genus Drosophila; species Drosophila nebulosa. The sequence goes on along the minus strand of JANFPS010000004.1, from coordinate 9,814,995 downwards.
GAGCCGTTAAATTTTATATGCATTTTACCAAAAAAAAATTTGTTGAAATTAACAATAAAACGTGACCGGGCAAATATTTTGGGCCAAAAGTCAATTGAATATTTGATACTTACAAATTTGTATAAGAACGTATATAAACAGTGATGAGAAGACGAAAATTTCAACATACTTTTTAAATTAATGGAAATTATTTAATGACTGATCCGGACTGATCTGGTGTGTACATAGAAAGTCGACTGAATTTAGTATTTAAAATTGTTCAACCAACTTTTGACTTGTACATAATTTAATTTTTAAATAATTAAGTATCGAAAATTCACATTTAATCGCATTACAAATCTCAGCAATAAATAAGCTGCCAAAAATAATTATTAATAATTGTTATGCATAATGTGCATTAAAGTACAGAAAAGCCCCATACAAATGCAAAAAGGATTTGAGCCAGCAAGCAAAAATCTACAACAAATTAGACTTTAAATACCCTGTAGCACATTTAGCCAACTGATTGAACATTTAAGACAATTTAGGCAGAAGCTAAGCTAACACATTTAAAAATTTACTTAAGTTTTTGAACTTTTTCCTAACGATTGGGGACAACTACATAGAGAAAACAATCAAAGGGCATCTAAAAGTCGAGTACTCTAATTTACATATATACCAGCATTTTTTTTTTTTAATTTATGAAATTATCATTTTTAGGTTTCCGTTTTTTTGCCCCCTATATTTGTAAAATTATTTTAAAACTAGAATTACCAAAGGCTTTCCAATGCTGTTGCCGTCTCTCTCTTCGCGTTGGTTGCCTTTGTTGAACTTGGCATTAAATGCGGCATAAATAATAAAACCCAACAACTCGATGGCGACGTCGACAGCGACATCGGCTGCAGTAGCAGCAGCGGCAGCGGCAGAAAGCATTGTGTAATTGTCAGCTGGTATTACATTTTAAATATGCTAATTTGCATTCATTTGATTTTTGGTTATTTTATTTAAATTTCATTTAAATGAGGCTTTTTTCCCTCCCTTTGCTAGCAATGCTAAACAAAAGCAGTAATTAATGGTTGTTTTGGCAGAATTATGGGGAATTAAATTATCTAGTCAAAAAACAAATTCCGTAAAAACCAACTGTAATACGTAATTAATGATTGTGATTTAAGAATTATGGTAAAAGTTTTGGCCGGAAAACTGTACTAAGCCAAAACTTAAGTGAAGATCAACAACAGCGAGAGCTGTCCAAGTCAGCTGACGAAGTCAATCAGCGATCAAATAAAGGAATACCCTAGGATCTTTAATGTGTCAATCAATTAATACGCAGACAAATTAGTTGAACACAGGCAAAAAAAAAGAAAAACACCCAATAAACCAAACAAATGAAAAAATCTATTTATTTGAAAACATCAATTCAAAATTCGCTAAGTCGGTAGATGAATTTAACCCATCAGAAAATTCGACATTCTTGTTTCTCCAACTCTTTTTTATGTCTCACTCTATCTTTTTCATTTATCTACACTTTTTGTCTTTTTTATTTTATTTCTTTTGGTTTGCTTTGCATTTGAAAGCTGTCAGCGTATTTTATGCTCTTTAACAATAGACGGACAACACGTACGTGGCCTGTAAATGAAATAAAACGATAGAACAGAACAGGACCCGAGAAGATAGTATAGAACAGGACATGACAGAGAGGTCAGAGGTCAGGGATGAGGGTTTGGCAACTCCTTTGAGTGGGGCAATGTTAATTGCTTATCTACGTGATTTCTTACCAAATTAATTTGGCCAAATTGCAAATGGCAAACGGCAGAGACAACTACTACTACCAAATGAAATAAATCAGTTAAGTTGCTGTATTAACATTGAATACATTTGCCTAATTAAATATGTACGGACATATGCATTAGAAAGAAAGCAAAGAAAGCTTTTCGTTTAATTGAAAACCGTTAAGCTTACGGCTTGTTGGCTTTCTTTTGAGTGTGTTTGAATTTGCTGTAATTGGATGTCCCCCCCCCCAAATGTTTTGCTTTTATGATTTTGTTTAACTAAAAGCGACACATGCGCGCAGAGAATGGCAAACCAACAAAACTAGCATTAAAATCAACATACGCCCTAGCGAAAGGTCGGCAGCGCTTCAATGTTTGAATAACGCAGCATCATACACACACAATCACCCTACACACACACACACACACACACACACACGGACATTTTGCGGGTCAGAGCCTGGCATTTGTATGTAATTCGTTTGCAATAAATTTTGTATATGAACGAATAAAAATAGGTAGCTCACTCGCTCGATATGAAAGTTGCATGATGTTGACAAAATGTCTAATAAAAACATTTACCCTTCTGCATACACACACACACACACACACACACATATAGAAATGCGCGTTTTGGTGTATGTGTGTGTGTATACACCTAGGGCCTAGATGCTGTGACTGGGCGCAAAACAAACATAACATAGCAAGGACAGCCAAACGGATAAATAAACAAAACCATGGAAGTAAAATTATTTTGTTATCATATATGTGCTATGAAAATAAGTAATACACATGCGAATGCGAACTTCCGATGTTACTACATATATAGAGAGACACATTCATATTTATGTACATATATAACCATGTGACTTTATGATTTACCAGCTTGTTAAAGAGTTTGAAACGAGTGGACCATGCAATCTTAATAACTCAATTCCTTTAGGCCACTCAGGCTTTAATTCGCGTCCTTAACTCTTTTTTTTACCTATTCATTTCTTTGTCGCCTTTTGAATTGTCTTCTCTTCGTTGTCGTCTTTTTTCTTCTTTAAAATTTTGTCTTAGGTAAAGTTCATTTAACGTTCCACACTGCAAGTGATAAAAAGAAATTGACTTATTTAATTTAGCTTAGTCCTCTCATATAAAAGTGAATTTAATTTTAATAAATCTCAAGTGAAACGTTTAAACAATTTCCCACGTCGAGATGAAACAATTTTTCACTTGTTTACTTCTTCTGTTGGTAAGTAGATCAAGTGTGTGCTCCATTTCACTTTTGAGGAGTACAATTGTGATGGCATAACTGGCCTCTGTCTTTCATTGTTTCAGTCTCTCAAGCTTGCCCAGGACCCATTGAGTCCTGGTCATAACAATACAGTTTCTATAGCATACTTTAGAGCGCAATACTTGACACTGATAACACACGTCAGTAACGTCTACGAGTACGGCTGTGCCGCATTAAATGGACAATGGACAAAGGTTTTACTTTTACCCAGTCAAGGACTTAACATTCTGCAGCCAGTTGCAGTTGCAGCTTAGCCCCATGATGCTCTCTCTTTCAACCTTTACTGCCGGCATGAATGCCTTTGTGGCGTCTTCCTGTCACATTCTGCTCTGCTTACTGAGATTTGTCCAGCCTGTCCGATTGTCTGTCAGCTTTGGGTCGTCCCCTCATCCCGGCTTAGGTTCTTTTGTGTGTTGGCTGTATTTATTTTACTCTCAGCATTTGCATTGGCATTGTGCGGCTGCTGCACCGCGTCTGCAGCTGAAACCTAATTTTCTGCACTTAATTGTTTCATTATGGCGCCGCATAAACAAAGGACTTGGCTCGATTCTGGCCCGGCTCAGTCGCAGCTCAGGCCAAAGGAGATTTTCAAAAGGAATGCTGAAAGAGAAAGGGAAGGAAAAAAGAAAAGATTCGAATATAATGTAACATGTAATGTGGCTTTGTCTTGATTGGTCTGGCTTTATTGTTGCTGCTGCTGCTGTGGTTGTTGTTCCAGCTGCATGTAACCTACTTTGTGTGGCCATTGTTTGTTTTTAATTAGCCGCAATAAACGCATACAAATGCACACACATAGACATACACACACACACACACAGGTTTCCGTGGCACGTGCAATAGGGCCACTTAAAATAAACAATTGTAAATGGCATTTCACTAAGCAATTGAATTGAAGCCAAGGCCTTGAAACAATTTGTTTACAAAATGTGAAAGCAAGTAGAGCAAGCGAGCCTCTGTTATACGTATGCAACTGACTGGCAAATACCCCACAATCACCCGTCCCATGGACACGGCCAGTCTCTTTGTGCTAATTAACTTGCACAACATGTGCGCCTAACTTTGAATCTATTTCCATTTAAATGCGTCCCTTAGTATGTATGCGTGTGAATGTACGGGTGTGCGAGTGTGTGCGTGTGTGTGTGTGTGTGTGTGTGTCAATGGCAAGTTGGCGGCTCAAAATCAAATTAGCCAGCCAGCCAAGCGAAATATAAATCTGCTGATTTACACAGATATAAAGTCCAGGCAGCCATAAAAACAAATTAAGCCAAAATGTTAAATAAATAACTTTTGCCGACCCGCTGACAGTCATAAGCCAGCGGTTGTCCGCCAAACTCAGCCCTCACCCCCCCAGGCCACCCATATATGTATAGACAAAAGTTATCTTATTAATTCCTTGCCACATACCCATACAGACAAACACCCACCACTCCCCGTCCCATCAACATAACATTCGCTGCCGATGCTGATGCCGATGCCGATGCCCCTGCCGCACGCCCCACTAAACTCTCTGTTAATACGCACAATCAAATGTGATAAATATAACGAAATATTGTGTGTAGCATAATTTTGGGCAACTAAGCCGACAGAAATAACACTTAGGTAAATATTAGGAGAAAGAATGGGAGCGATATTGAGCAGGAGAGGGAGAATGAGATGGAGAGGCGGGGCCTTTGCTCAAATTTTTTGGCAAAATGGTCTATTCCTCGCCACCCACACATTCATACACACTCACACTCGTCCATTTTGTTTTTCCATTTGCCTGCCTATTAAGCAATGTTTGCTGTAGCAATTTCTTGTGACCGAGTAAGTGGAATGGGAGTCATCTATGGATGTATGAGTAATCGCTTTCATGCTTGATGACCAAAATGATTAATGGGTTTTGGGAATTGAGCCAAGTCCAAGATTAAACGCAACAGTTTCGAGCATTGATCATTTGTTACATGGCCCTGGGAAAGCGGACACTTAAGCCTTTGCGAGCGAATGAGGAAATTGATATAGCACACTGAAATATCCACTTTGCCACACCAAAAATATTCATAATTAATTTCACAAGAAAATTCAATAAGACTTTCTTTCCCATCTTGTTTTGTCTTTAAAAACTATCTGCAATAGAAGTGCCAGAGCCTTGTGAATTATATCTACTTCCGAAGAGGCGACGCAAATAAATGTTTTATCTCATGCACGAATCAACAAGCCATAAACAAGCCAAACGAACAGCACTAAAAAGGATGTGCGCGTACGCTGCTGTTGTCCTTGTTGCATCTTCATTTTCTTTTCCTTTTTTTCGGTGTTAGGGTTACATTTTTTTTCTTTGCCTTTTTGTTAAATTTGTGGAGCTCTTGCTACTGCAATAGTCTCGGGTCTAGGTCCAGTTGTTTTTGTCATTGTTTTTGGCTTGGCATTTGCCTTTGCCAGTGCTATCTGCCCGCAAGGATTAATGGGGTCAATTTGGCTATGACACGCACCCGCAACTGCAGCAGCAGCAGCAGCAGCTGCAGCAGCGACAGCACCAGTAGCAACTGGGCCCATAAACAATGGCCACGAGATGCGGCTCATTTCATGCGAGGCGAGTGCATTTTGTAGTGAGTCGACCAAAGATTTCATTTCAATTCGGCTTGTAAATGCAAAAACTTGTATGTGGCAGCTTAAAGCAGGAGAAAACAAAAGAAATAACCATTTCCTCTCAACTCTCACTCACGCACATGCTCTTAGCACGCAACAAGAAAAACAAATGAAGGTGGAGGCACAAAAACTTGAAGAAGTTGAAAACCTGCTACATACAACGACAGATTCAACATGTCAGCCATTAGAAGCAGATGGAACAAGCAAACAAATGTTGGAGAAAGCGAATGAGTGGGAGCGAGAAAGAGTAAAGCCGTCACGAAGATGAAACTATTATCCATGGAAATTAGCGAGTTCCAATGACAAAAACACATGAAATGCAAAAACTTTTCACCCTCCAACTCAAGCTCAATTTCTAAATTGTTGTTGACATTGTTTGCTCTATGCATGTAACTGAGTGAGTGTGTGTGTGTGTGTGTGTTTTGCCCTTGTTTGCTTTGGCCCACTTAATACTGACTGTGAGTAATATGTACTTAAAGCTCCATTATGCTTGGTATAAGGTGATGAACTTTAATCATTGTTAAAACTCAATATGAAAGGGATAATTAACATTATTTACAGCTTGCAGTGAGCGAACTAGACGACCTTCTGAGCTATTAAACGAGTCCAAAACTTTATGATCCTCAGCATTCAATTGGAAATCGAATATGTTAAAGTTCTCCTCAATGCGCTGCGGATTGGATGACTTTGGTAAGGGTATAGTTCCGATTTCAATCAAATAACGCAGAGCTATTTGTGCTCGAGTCTTTCCATATTTATCGGCAATTGCCTGAACCTTATCGTCGAATAGGAAATCGGGTTTCCTTTTGCTGGGATCTGTTCGACCCAGAGGGCAGTAGGCCGTAACCACAATATCATTTTGACGACAAAACGCAATCAATTTCCTTTGATTGAACGCAGGATGGCACTCGATCTGAAATGCAATGTGAGAGGCGTTAAGCAAGTATTTAGCTTTACAATGGCTAAGACCTACCTGATTATGTATGGGCTTGATCTTGCAGTTGGCCAATAAACGTGTCAGTTGCTGCGAATTGAAATTGGATACACCAATGTTCTTAGTCAGGCCCAAATCGACCAGCTTTTCCATTTCCCGCCAAGTGTCCAGAAAGTCCACTTCGCTGCAGTCATTGAAAGGTCATTAAAATTTATTAAGATCGCTTTAATTTCAACTTACGTCAACTCGACTTCTCCTTTATCATTTTTGGGTATCGTTTCGTTATCCCCACGATATGCATAGGAGTAAGGAAAATGTACCAAATACAGATCAATGTAGTCCAGACCAAAGTTCTCTAGACTTTTGCGGCAAGCATACTCGACTCTTTCTGGCTCATGGAAGTGACACCAGAGCTAAAGAAATTTCGTTAAATTTGTTTAAAAACGCTTATTTAAATCAGCTCACCTTAGTTGTAATGAAAATATCCTCCCGCTTGATGACTCCTTCGGAAATCTTTTGATTCACAGCTGATCCAATTTCAGCTTCGTTTTCATAGAAAAAAGCACAATCCAAGTGCCGGTAGCCCACGTCGATGGCATGTAAGGTAGCTCGCTCGCAATCCCCACCCAAAGACTGAAATGAGGTGGAATTTCATAAGATTATAAAATACATTTACAGGCACTACAAATTGCTAACGTTAATGAATGGATTGCTAACGTTAATGGGTGACTTGACTGAATACAATCAAGCAAAGACAGTCTCCCGTTGATCTTATCTTATCAGCTGGAAGAGAAACTGACCAGTGGCGTATGGAATGAGGGGAATCGGATTAGATTTCTTTGAATTTCTTGAGCAGCATTTGTCTATTCACTATCTTAGTTGTTTTGCCGTTTTATTTTTCCTCCTAAGCGCGCCCCTGTAAACTACGTTAATGGGCCTATGTTACGTTAGAGGCAATAACCTCTAAGTGACGTATGCAGTCAAGTATTCTGATTAAATTGTTATATTATTTACCTTGTAGGTGCCCAGGCCTATAGATTGTATTTGAGTGCCATTATTGTGCTTGACAAACGGAACTTTAGAGGTCGTCATAATCAGAATAATCTAGTTGGCTCTGCTCTTATTGCAAATATTTCACACACTGTTTGTTGGACGACTTTCAGTTGGCTTTTTATACGCACAGCTTATCAATCTTATGCATTAAAGTTAAAACAAACGGGAACCCACATACAAAAAAGTGAAATCCATTAAAGATTGTGTTTTGTATCTATATTTATGTATCTGCAAGGGCAACAACATAAAATTGCCTTTACCGCCATTTTTCGTTTGACTGTGGGGTCATAAAAAGCCAAAAAGGCAAAACGGCAAAAGCAAAGCAAGGCAAACACAAAAAAAAAATGAGACAAGGCACATAAAATATGCGTTAAATATACGCAAAAATAGTTGGGTCATCTAATAGCAGAACATTCTCGTCCATGTCCATGTCCAAGTCCAAGAGATAATTGCGCTAGGACTACTTTGTCCTCTCTCTCTCTCTCCTTCTCTCTGTTTTTGTGAATCACTCGACTGGGACGGCATGGTCGCCCCATCTGAAAGATACACTCAAAAATTTTACGATCCCAAAATGGCATTAAATATCCAAATGTACTTGACGCGACTTTCTTGGCTACGTGAAGTGAAGTAGCGAGTTCTTGGCATGAGTTTGGATTTAGTCTGGTCTGGTTTAGTTTTGCCTAGTTGCAAGTGTACTATATATGTATATTTGTACGTACATAGTACAACCAAAAGTAGGCGAAGGAGGGTTAACTTTTATTGCCGGCCATCAAAAAATGTTAAAAGCACGATTTCCATGGCCATTGTCTGGCATCTGTAATTGCTTTGCCTTTCGCCTTTGGCCTGGCTGCTGAAAATCTGAAATTCTTATTGCTCTCGTACATAAAATAGAAATTTACATAGTTAGCATACCCGATTCTTCAGTCAAGTCAATATAAGCGACAATGTAGTAACAAAATTGAAATTAAATAATTATGCAGCCGAAGTAAACATAATTTGCTATGCAGTTCAAGATACTCAATTCTCTTTGTCTAAGTTGAAACTTTAGAACTAAATTAAACCATTTAAAACACTTTAAAAAAGTTTCCACAAGTAGCTTGAAAACATAAGGAAAGGTAAAACCTCACCGCATCAATGCTGATCAAGAATATATATAGATTTCCAACTAATGCTAAGTCCAGCTAAGCTAAGAAAAGTTGCCAAAACAATGCTTGGCAATGTAATGTAAATGCTCTGTAGACTTAACAGCAAATTGAACATGCAACTAACATTTTGTGTAGACTTTTGTTAACAGAGCCGGCAGTAATAACAGAGCTTCATGTATGTTAAAAATATAAACACGTCTGCAAACAATGCCAAGACAATGTATTTGAAAATTGTGTATTATCTTAAATAGAAACCAAATGGAATTTATATAATTATGGGATTAGTTTTGCCACTTAACTGTTTGGTTTTTTTTCTCTTTTGGCCCGCAACTGAATGCTGTAAACTTTTCACATAACTGACCTAAAAACGTGTCCTGCGCGTCTAAGAGAATTTGGGCCAGGCGACAAAGCGACAGAAAAGTGAAGAGTACTTGTAACCAACACTCTTTCAATGCTGTAAATGCTGCGACTCGTTCGAGTGTTAGACTTCGTCCTTGATTTCGGCAGCAAGTTACTGGCCATGCGACAATATGTTACGCTTTCTGTAGCCATAGCCGCATGACTGACTGGCTTCAGCTGCGAAATTGGATTCCCCAAACGAAGATAGGAGCAGCATCAGCCAGACACTACTTCAACGGTGTTGCTGGTGTCTAAGACTTCGTCTTGTCATGACATCAGCGAAGCACTTCGCCTTTTGCTGCCATCGTCGGCTTCGCTGCCAGCGAAGGCGCTGCTCTGCTTTGCGTTGGGCCACGGCAAGTGGCGCGTATGACTGGACCCAGCATCGCCATCATCAGTCTCGAAAAGCCTTCTGTTCGTGCAGAGGTTGTGAACGCGCGACCGTGCCACACGCGGCGTTTACGCAACATAACCGAACCAAAAAAATAAAAAAGCCAAAAAGACGAAACTTGACGACAAAAGCGACGTAAACGAACGAGCTCAAAAAGTGAGTGCCCCCAGTGTATGTATGTATGTGTGTGTGTGTGTGTGTGTGTGGAGTGTTTGCCTTTGACCACCACCAATGAACCATGCCAGAGGCATTGAACTGTGGCTTACCATGACTGGACACCGGGTTTTGCTGCTGTTGCTGTTGCCGTTGCTGTTATTGTTATTGGAATAGATTGAGGCGAGAAGCAAGCTGAATTGATGCCCATTGAAAAGTCTTTGCAAGTGCAAAAGGTGGAATTCAGGCAGCCCTTTCTTAGCATTATTCTGGCTTTGCATGTTTCTGACAGTTTTTGGAGTTTTTGAGTTTCCGAGTTTCCTTTGCACCGTTTCGCACGCACTCATTTGCGGGCAGAGGTCAAAGTTGAGCGCCCGTTATGTTCACTTGTCTCGTCGAGTGTTGGCGAATTAATTAACATGACAATGACGAAGGTGAATTGCCAGTTTCAAATCAACTCTTCTCAGCCTCAAAAGTGCCGTGTGATTTTTCGCTTCTTTTATTTTATTCATGTTTTTTTTTTTTTTTTGGTTTTACAAGCTTTTAATTAGTCCTTTACCATCCCTTCTGTTGAAAGAGAGGCAGAGAATTGACAAATTGCTGTTTGGCAAACACAAAAATGCCCTGTAATTAATTGTTTATTGTAGGCGATTTTGGGGCTTGACTAACAGGCTATTTAGTCATAGGCTTAGGACTAGAGAATGCCGTAGCTAAGGGTCTTGGTCTCCTTGTCATGGTTGGAGTGTTGTGCGTGATTGAAGTCTTTTGATTGGGAGCAGACCTAATCATCTGCAATTGCTGCTAAGTGGAACACTTCAGCCTAAGTGGAGTAAGTTCCAACCACAATAATCACAGTTGGAATGAGGTAAGAACAAGCTTAACTTTGCTGTGAATTAGGACAGCTTTCTACATATGTCCACAAATAAGTTGGCTACTAATAAGCAAGATCCAAGATGAGCTTATCTTATTATAAAAAATATTGTACAAATATTTTGCTCAAAGTAAATTGAACGCAATTTAGTTTCAAAGGCTCTGAGAGTTCGAAAAATCCGCCCTTCTCTAGCTAACGCAACATTCTGTAAAATGTAAATGCTTACTAGCAGAAAAGTTGAATAATTGTAATCCATAAAACTTACATAATTTTCTGATGCTTTGTCAAGTTAACTTTTTTCATGTCTTCTCCATATGGAATTTGCTTTAAAATTATGTAAATTTCTAGCTCTTCTAAGTGGGCCAAATGTTGCTTTAAACTTTTCCCTTAACAAGTTTAAGTTGCTCGTCATGTTCGAGTTTGAGGAGTCATAGCAACAATATTCCAATTTTTTGCTTACATATTTGTCTAGCATTATGGGGGAGGTTCAAGTGTAGCCACTTAAACCCTTTTGACAATGTCAAGAAGGGCAACTCATGACTGAGATGATGACAATAATGATGATGAGGATGCCAATGATGATGATGATAATGATGATGATAATGGTGCTAGAAATGATGATGACAAAGTTGGTAATGTTGGCAATGATGGTGTAGCTTAATTGAAAGCATTCGTCGAGCATTTCTTTGTTCTTTTTTTCCTGGGATAAAGGGCCTTAAGTATGATATATGAGAAAACTCCTTCAAATATTAATTAATGGTTAATAAAGCATTCAATTTTTTGACTTTCCGTTGTATTGTTTGGTTTTGTCTTTGAGCGAGTACAGGATTTACATAAACAAAATATGGCCAAAAACTCATTAACTCATAAATTTTTTAAATAAACAGCCAAAGGTTTGTGCGTGACAAATGTGTGTGTGTGTGTATGCTGGAAATTGAAAATGTAAAGCATTTTCAAGTGGCATATACCCACACACCCCACACACACACACCAGATGAACACACAGAAATCATGTACATAAGCGTTTAGGAGGGAGGCATGTGAATATTTTTCGCAATAATAATTTATAAATGAATGAATAAAGGGCACATAGCCGGGCCCAAGCCAACGGCAAATAAAAATAAATAAATAAAACTGGCAATGCGGCAGAAAATGGGCCCCAAAGAACCAAGAGAGCAAGCAGGAGAACAACGGATATGTTGTAGCTGCGACGCGTTTATTTTATTGCGTATACGCCGAGCACAAAAGTAGGCAACAATTTTTGCCATACTCCTGTGTGCATGTGTATTTGGATGGATGGATGTACATATGTATGTGTGTGTGTGTGTGTGTTTATTTGTTCATCTGTGTGTTTGTATTTCATATGTGTTATATGGCCGCCACAGCAGCGGCTCAACTTATTTTCCACAAAATTAAACCATCAAAAATTTGCCAACAACAATGTTGGGGTAATTTATTTGACTCATGGCATTTTACTGGGTTGTTTAGAAAACGCCAACCAGCCAACCAGCCAGCCAGCCAGCCATCCTGCCATCTAGCCCGCCAACCAGTCAACCAGTTTGGCCTGCCAGCATAGAAGCCACATAGGCAACAACATCGTCCTGCAGTAAACAAAACCAAGCAGAAAAAATAAACACTCACTCACTCACACACACACACACATAAAGCAAACACTCACACTGAGGCACTTGCATATGAGAAACACAGAGGAACATTTGGCGCTAGCTGCGGCTTTTGGTTATGCTGGTGACGATGGCTCTCTGGCAAAGGGGGCTTGGACCTCACGCCAGTCAGCAGTAACTCGTTCTCTTGACACATACGCATACAAAAAATCTACACATACATACATACACATACACATAAAACATCAACACTGTGAAGAATTTTGTTCTTTTTTTTGCCCTAAGGCCCGACTCTTTTTTGCTGGATGAAATTAAATAAACTGAGCAGTCGAGGCTAAAACTACGCTACAGTACCACATCCTGGTCGCCACTTTTCCGTTCCCCCGTCATTCTGTGATGATGAATTGATGATGATAATGCCCCCAGGGATTTGGCCAAAAACAAAAAAAAAAAAAGGAAATAATATAATGCAGAAAGTCGAGCCGCGTTTTTATGCCTCGACGAACTTGGCTTTGAAAAGAGTTAAGCATTTATTTATTTACATACATTTTGTTGCTGCCCGTTGGCTTCAGTTTATTAAGTCTCAAGTGGCCGGCTCCCATCCTATGTCGTTTCCCATGTTAAGCACAGCCAATTTCATGCAAAGTTGAACGCTGCTCGGCGCTCCATGTTGTTGTCTTCCTTCTATTTGATGGATGACTTTTGACGCCAGCCAGCAGTCAGCAGCCAGTGAGTCATTGAGTCAGTCAGTGCTTTGGCGGCCAATTTGATTTGCGCCTTTTTCTCATGCCTCAGTCATATGAAGCAGCCAGTTAGCTAAGGGTAGAGGGGAGTGGTCGGTACGTCTGCTGTCGATTTGTCAGCGGAAATGGCTCAGGCAGTACATTACAGATTGAGTTTTGAATGTTGGAAATTTTTGTGTATTTGCAGAAAATGTTAACCGGGAAGGCTTTAACATTTGTTTGAAACAAAATTCACTTCAGGTAAACGAAGGGGTTCCATAAAATTGCATAATTAACTGTTGTTGCATTTTAGTTCATATTTCTTTAGAGAATCTAACGCCAAAATGCACACATCTATTCTTGAAGCATTCGAATCATTCGAACCTAATTTGACTCTCCAAATATCATGACTCTCTGAGGGAGTGATGGACGAGCACATTTCTTCAGAGAATCTAACGAACAAATGTACACATCTATTCTCGAATCTTTCGAACCCAATTTGCCTCTCCAAATATCATGACTCTCTGATGGAGTGATGGACAAGCATTAGATGAACGAGAATACTTGTCGGCTATATGACGTAAAAGACTTACCTGATTGGTGCTAAAGCTTCCGACATCTTTCATTGGGTCTTTGCTATACATTGTTTCCTCTGGTTCTATCCTGAACAAAAGTTAGCTTTGTGTTGTCTTATGTTTGATCAACTTTTCTGTTTTCATTTGTTTACTCTCTGTCATAATGCCAGGGCCAACTCGCATCAGAAACACACACTACGGAGGCACACATACCACACAAACACTAATACACACACAAACTACGCCAGTGCAACAGTCAGCTGTAGTCTCCACTCTTTTGTTAGCCAAGCGCTGTCTCGACTTTAAGCCAAAGCTAAAACTGGTCTTTGCCAATGTCTGAAAGTCGACGAGTCAGACATAAATTCTCAGAAATAACAGCGCCAGCAACGGCAGCAACAACCAGAACCAGACAACAATAAATCTTGAACGTGGATTTTGCATGTAAGCTAGCAGAAATCTTGGCTATGTGATGATACATGAGCCAAAGCTAGAAAATTTAATAAGCCAACTCTTTGTGCACAGCGAAAGTGCATTGTTAATTTTTAAACAGTAACAGTAACTTTGGCAACCAAATGGTAATAAAATGTTACCAGAAGTAAAAGGATACCCGAGAGCCAGCCATGAGAAACTAGATCCAGTGCCATAAACATTATCAGCGTAGAAGAAAAGAGTGTAGAATAAAAAAAAAAAATCATCGACTAAGGGAGAGAAGAAATAAACAAACGCAGCAGGCAGTGTGGCGTATTTAGCGGCAGGCCCACTTCCTGCCATCCCCATGCCCTTTAGCTCAGCTCAGATCCTTCCCAGGCCGTTCTTCGTTTAGAGTCGCAAGCATTTCCGTTTCTTATCGCGGCAATGTAAACGCGTTTCCGTTTAATGCCCGACATCCACATCAGGCAGCCAGCAACGACATTAAACTAGAAGCTCACTGGCTCAGGGCTCCGGCATCTGGATTACAAGTAAATTGGAAAGGATTTAACATGAGCGCTACACCAAAGACGGGGACAAGGACGAGGGTGAGGGCGGAGGCGAGGACGACCCCGTTGCAGCTTTTGCTATGCCTGTTGTTTGGCTCCCTGTTTCTGGCCGCATTTAATGGTAAGTACGTTGAATTTAGCCCCTGATATTTATGCACATGATTAACAGTAAACAGTAAACTGTTGCCGTTCCACCAAATTCCATCACCTCACCTCACCCCCCACCTAGCATCCTTCTCCATCCAGATGGTCATAAATGTCATAAACGTTTGCCTATCGCAAGAGCCGCGATTTATTTTCGCTTGCAATTTATTTACACAACTATTTACGAGTGTGCCGCATCGACATTGGCATCGGCATCAGCAATAGCAACAGCAACAGCAACGGCAACAATTCAATACTATAAATGCTACAATTTGCACCGACAACAACAATAAATTTATCTGAAATGAACAAACATTTTGCTTGCAGCTTTGTCAGCCCAACCAATACAATGAAGCAACATAAAAAAAATTTCAAAAAAACCATCAGGAAAATTAAAGGCTTATCGTTGCCACAAAAGGCAGTAACAAACAATAAGAAAAACTTCAGTGGTACTAGTGGATGCTAATGAAAAACTCTTTCTTTTTCACTATCCCTCTCTGGCCCTGTAGCCATTCTGTCTGTCTATCTTTTTCTCACGCTCTTTGTTCAACAATGACAATGCATTTCAATTTTTGTACAAACACAAGAGGTCAAGTACAGAAAAAAGCAAAAAAATTAAAAATTTCAAGAGTATTATTTTCGTTACACAAAATGAATATATTCAGATGGACATATAAATTACAGTATTGCCACCTAGCCATATATATTTGTAAACATGGCAAATATGTTGGAAGTGGGTTTAAAATATATATATATATATATTGTTTTTTAAGTAATGCAACATATTAAAAATATAAAAATAATCCCCAGACAAATTGCATTTGTCGACGTTTCAATTCTCTTGCAATTTGCTATAACTTTTCAATTGGGTATTACTCATTCGGTGTGTTTTACTTGAAATTAGGAAGGACATTTTACCATTTTACATTGATAGAACTAACGACGACCATTTATTGAATGTTTTTAAAAGCGTAATGGGGCAATGAGCTACATCAAGAGATTCTTTTATCAGAACTAGTTAATTCTCTTCTCACTGGGCCAAGACGCCGCAAAAGGTGGCATAATTTGAAATATTGCAAAACTGAAACTTTTTATATGTGAAACCTTAATATTTAAACAAAACCTTACCCGACCGTCCATTCCATCATAGCGTATACGTGATTAAAAAAGGAAGTTACAAGAGCTTACAATGCTAAAGAACTAAAATGAATCTTGTTATTTAATCAAAGGGTCGTAAAAATAAAAATGTATAAAAAATATTTATTTATTTCAAATGAACATAAAATGTTTCAATCAACAAGCAATCAACATTACTTTCTTATGTTGTAATAATAAAAAGTCTTCAAAGTCAACAAATTTAAAAAAATATATATACTTTGAGTTGTTTAAGCTCTTTTGATTTAGGACAAATAGCAAATACATCAATCGGTAGTTCGATTTTTCTTTTATTCAACCTAAAAAACAAAATATTGAGAAACATTTTAAAGTTTTTCATGTTATCATGGAAATTCACCTCAAACACACTAACTAAGGCTGTTACAAAAAATTTGGGGGCACATTCAAAATCATTTAAAATATGCAACAGTAAAATAGTTCATTTTAGTTATGCTACGTTATTTTAGCGAAATTTATAATCAGTAATAATATAAATTAATTAATATAAACCTATTAAAATTTGTTCACTGTAACATTTTTTTTTCAAACTGAACTGAAATGTTGCTTATGCTTAAGTTATTTATACAAAAAGGATTCTCCGATTTGATGCATAAAGTCCTTTAACTAATAACGAGAAAGCTCTATGGAACAAATTATTAAATTATTTTCTGGCTTATTTACTTGCTGCAAATATCTGAAATATTTTATTGTTTTAAAACAACTTTAAGAAAGTTTCATCAGTTTCACTTTATAGAGTTGTCCCGGATGAAGCCCCGGAAATGGAATGTTAACTGATTGATATTTGTGTTTATGAATTGTTTATAAACGCTGGAAGTATTTGCATCTTCAAATGAATGTATAAGGTCTTAAGCACATTTCCTGCCAATATTCCATTGGCGATATGTGCATTATTTTGATTTCGCTCGTCTCTGGCATGGCGAAAGACCTATAAAAATATGTCAAATGCAAATTATGCGCATAAATATAAATAAATATATGAATCAACAAATAAATATGTCACATAAAACGATATGCACGCCTGCCGCAGACATTGCCTCCAGCCGCCGCCCTTCTACCTCCTTTCTTTCCTGCCGCTGTCTCTTTTCATTATCTCTCTCTCTCTCTCTCTCTCTCTCTCTCTTCCTCACTCTCACACGCTTTTGCCATCATCTTTGTGTAAAAGTCAATTTGCAGTCACCGACCAAAAGTCGCGAGTGTCATAAACATGGCGAAATGTGCGTGAAACCGCAAAAGCTGCCAAACAGCAGATGAAAATAAATAAAAATTGTGAAAGTTATTTCCGATGGGGCAAAGAGGCTTGGTTCGGTGGACGGAACGAGGATGATGGCGGTGGCATAATAATTGCATATTTATGTGGAGTCAATCATTCAAGCAAAATGCGAGAGAAGCCATCCTTCCACATTCGTATGTATATCCAGGAAGCCGTGAAATGAGCATTGCTGTTGCTGCAACTTGCAACTTCTTGTGGAAGACGCAGAACGCACAAGCAAGTGAAAATTAATTTCGATTAAATACGAAATACATCTCTGCAGGGCAAAGGTTTCTTAAGCTTTAAAAAGAGATTACCAAACGGAGCAAGCAAAACGGAAGCTAGCAAAATGCAACTCAAAGATATTTGAACGCCCTTCTAAAGGGTTTCTCTCGTTGATTCAAACATTACTTATTGTTCCGTTAAAATTGTTGTTCTTGCTGGAAACAATAACAACATTTAACAATGAAATCGAAAGGATTATTGTGTGGAGTGTATTGTTTATTTTGAAAGTTGAAAGTTGAAATTCTGCATCCGTACTTAAAATTATGAAAAATAATGAGGAAGCTGCTAATCTTAAAAATTGCATTTAAATTTTTTATTCGTTAGTTCAGCTCTTTAAACTAAAGACCCGCATTTGCAATAAATTTATTAAGAATAAAAACGAGGTCACTTGATTTTCTTAATGAGCCGTCTATTTTATTCCAATTTTCTTTTCATTCAGCATCTGTGTGGGCGCTGAAAATACCAATGAAATAAGCTAAAAATCACTCAAGAGAATGAATGCCAACGTTTTATCTTATCGTTTGTCTTTTTGTGTTGCGCCGCGGTAACGGAAAAGGAAACGCGTTGATAATGATTATAATAATAATAATAAGAATAATAATAATAACGAAAATGATAATGAAGCCAACACTTGGCTTTTGTTTCGGGTGCCAGAAAATAACATGACACTTTAATGGGACAGAATGCGGAACTGAACAAAACCAAAAATCTGCGAAAAACGGAGGCAGCGGCAGCTGTTTCTAATGAAACAGTCAAGGACAATAGCCAGTCGGCCGGCGGAAATACAAAATCTCCCTTTCCCTTTCCCTTCCCCATCCCGTTCAACGTCGCCTTCCAACCATCCAGCAATCTAGCCATGGCATCCATCCGGCCGCCCATGCTGATAATAAAAGCGGCAAGCGAAATGCTGTCCAACGGTACGGCCATTTACAGGAGCATCAGTTACAATAGCTCTGCGTCCAGGGAGTAGGAGAAAGGTTACGCCGGTTGGAGTGAGTTAGGAGGGCTTGTATGCGGCATTGTAATAAATTAAAAATGAGAAAGTGTATGAAAATAAACAAAAGCAAAATGCCAGCGGATATACAAGAACAAAAACCATTGATAAAATTTATAAAACATAACGAAAAATGAAAAAAAAAATAACCTAAGAAGCAAAAAAAGCACATGGCACCAAAGTCAAAAACAAAGAAAAGTTTGTTGTCCTAGGTCATGATCCTTCAAGCCAAAACGTTTGGCCACTTGGCCACTTAATTTACGTTTTACGCATTTATCCTAAAATTTAAGTTGTTGTTGCTGCTTCTGTTGTTGTTTACTTGAATTCGCCATGCCAAATTCAACGCGTTCCACAAATTCGTGGGATTCGCGTATTTGGGAAATGTGTTTTATGTGTCGCAGTGTCCTTCTATATTCCGACAACCAGCCACTATGTCCGTTTTAGCTAACAAGGACAACAATGCCTCACAGATACACACACACACACAATAAACGAGTGGCAATTGTTGCAGCCATGTAGTACATAGTTGCTGTGCTCCTGATGGAATTCACAACAACAAACCCCATAAGCAATTGAGAGACACGACTTTAAGTTACTCAGTATATAGGAAGAATTCTTGGGAATTTCACTTTAACTATTTCTTATCATACCATTCAACAATAACGAAAACAACCATTTATTTAAAGAATATCTGAAAATTGGTAATATTTTTAAACAGTGTCTTTAATATGAGAAGGATATTGCTCTGTGTTTCAGAGAAAGTAATGAATTGAAATAATTTTATAGCAAGACAGATAGAGAAACTTACTTTGGTTGGTATACCTTTGCATGGACCAATAGAACTCATAATTTTTCAAAGAAAAACCCTTAAAAGTTGTCGTGAGCTTGTTGTAATTCTCCAGAAACCGAACCAATTGGGTCAAGAAATAAAGGACCCTTAAAAATGAATCATCTTGTCGTTTTATCATACCGTTTCATGGGCAAGACTCCAATAAATATAGTCAATTCAAAGATGTATGTGTCAATAAGTATATCTCTTTTTGTGGTTTTGGCCGATGTTATATTAGTCTGATCTGGTCGAAAAACAAACAGAGCGGACAGATAGACACTAATGAATTTTGTTATGCTTACAGTAAGGGAAAATAAATTTTTTAATACTTGATTGATTAGCTAAAGTTAAGCAACATATAATAATCTTGATGGCTATTTTAATAATAATCAATTGAAATGAGAAAATTGTGCATAAACTGCTTTATGCGACCATAACTTGAGATAAATATTTGAATTATTTCATTATTGCCAATAATGAAATGTTTATTGGCAGACAGATGGAGGTATATGATAATTTGTAAATTTTTTCAATATTTAAATATGCAATGAAACCTGAACAGTAAACAAACAAAATTCAATTACGAACGGCTTTGGGTATTTCAGCAAATTGAGTTGACAAACAGCTATTGATTTTGCCATGGCAATTTCTCTTTAAAATTCTTAATGTAGAGAAATAGAGAAATTTATAGACCTTACATGCATACATATATTTACTCTTTTAGCTTATTTGGTAGCTCAGCACGTCCACTTTGGTCTGTTTTTTTTTTTTGGGATTCTTGGACGCTGTTCCAGCTTGCGTCTGCTGTTGGCTTTATTTTTAGCTTTAGGCATTTGTTGAAATTAAAGATTATGCACAAGTGTTGTTTTTTTTTTGTTGGGGTTTGTTTTGGCTTTTTTTTTTGGGCTAGTAACCAAATGAGTCCAAGGGATTTTATTAAAATGACATTTTATAATTTAAATATGTGCACAAAGCTTATCCGAAGGCCCATCCACATGGCGTTGAATGAATTTTGCCTGTGTGACGTCAATGTCACACAGTAAAAGGGCATAAGCAATTTGACTTCGCTTGGGCTTGGACTCTTTAAATGCGAGGGTTAGTCAAGAAGTAAGGATGAGCCATTTTTAAACTAGTAAGAGCTTTACCTAGACCTAAAAAAGATATAAATAGCTAAGTAGGTTGCAAGGAGTTAAAACCTGGCCATCTATCAATAAATCTTATTTAAAGAGGATAATAAAAAGCTTTTAATGTTAGACCCAATTAATATTTTTAAATACATATGCTTCTTTCCTTTCAATATATTTTAAAAATTGCAATCCAAAATTTACTATTTGGTTAAAAAACATTATTGATCAACCCACGTTTACTACTCCTATGACATTTATTCGTTATTAAGGTTTTAGGGTCGTTTATGTAAACAAGGACATTTTTGCTAACATGGGAAAAGTTGCTAACACGGCCATGCCCACACACGCACACACACACACACAAAGAGAAAAACACATAATAACACAAGCACAATTATAGTAATCATAATAATAAAAGGCCATTTAGCACTTTTCCCTCTTGTTGTACTACTTATAATTCATATTCATATTGTTAATTCTTTGACTTGCCACTTCATCGTAGCCGTAGCCGACTGTTGGCCCGCGGGTGGCAGCTATAAAAGCTTCATAAACATTTTACAGCTTGCAGTTGTTGCAGGAAACTGCACCAGCAACGGAAACAGTGCCAAGCTCCTACTCCATCCACCAACCACCTCCGCTCTGCTCCCCCAAATAGAGACCAGCAGCAGCAGAAAGGACACTATAATTGCTGGCAACCATTTCGCATTTCAGCTAGTCGGATCCGAGGAATGTGAATGGGATTTAAGATGAGGGCAAGGCAAAGGCCTTAAAAAATTTAATGTGACATTCATTTTGTTGGATGGGTTTCTTTTTGATTTATTTTTGTTTTCTTATCTATTTCTATATTTGCTGAAAGAGCCAATCAACCATAAGCATTTGAATGTTCCACTTAAGAAATGAGAATGTCTCTTTGATCCCCGAGAAAGTATTTGCGATGAGAGCTTTTCTAAGAACTCTGATTTAACATATTGAAATGAGTTTCCATTTAAATTTCTCAACACTTGAAAAATTCTTAATCAATTCAATTTGTAGTAATCACTTAAAGGACTTGCTTTAAATCTGTTTGGGTCTTTTTATAAAAATAATATCATGTTACCATGGAATCGAACCCACATTGAACTCAATTCAGTTCGTGCTTGTTAGCTCAGTCGCCTCGGGATCAGCCTCAGGTGTAAATTACAAATCTGAGGCAGCGCATAATGAATGAATCAGGCCGAGTTGACTGGGGCAAAAGAGGCAGCTAAATGAAATGAAATCGGAGTGAAAACGCTTTCATTAAACAAGCCGTTGTTGGGGTGGATGGGGGAAAAGTTTTTCCACGTCGACAGCGGTGGAAAACGGCGACAAACTGCGGCCAAGTTGATTAGAAAGCGGTGTCGCCTGGGACTGGCAGGCAGCCTAATGAAAAACTTGGAAATTTACGGTCAACGAGTTGTCAAAGCGGCACACAAAAGGACAAAAGAGGAGCAGGGACTTTGTGGGGGCCATAGTTTCCGACGCCAAGTCAAACAATTAAGGTCCAACCATGTTCCAATGGGGGGCAGTTTAAATAAATAATTGCCATCGAAATTAAGCAATGAGCAGTGGGGCAATGGGGCAAGACGACGAAGAAGATGAAGACAAGAGGTGGAGGTGGAGATGGAGGTGGAGCTGGAGCGGGAGTTGTAATCTCACTGGTCCAGAACATCGACGACAACGTAATGCGCGCACACGGAAGTGACACAGAACCTCCTCGGCAACGATGGGGCATGGCAAAGTAATGACAGGAAGCACTGATAAAAGAGACAAAGAAAACGCATGCATTAACGCAGATAAGAGGCGCAAACGAGGACAGAGAAAAGCGTCAAAGGAGGACAGAAAGGAGACAAGAGAAAACGGCTGACAGTGTAAAGCGCTGAAACACTGTGGAAAGTTCATTAGCGTAGATCAAGAGTGGTTCCTCCGCAGGGACGTCGGAATTTGGTAGGCCAAATGGGCCAGTCTCAGTAAAGGAAGCATACAGATTACACTGGGTTGGACGTTTGCCAAAAATCCAAACTCTTTTTACAATGTAATTTACATGTAACTAGTTTTATTTAATAATGATTAAATTCTAATCAAAATTGAGCTGCAAATTTAAAGTTAACCACAAAACCATTTGAACAATTTTTGCAAATTACAAAGCCAAAAAGGCTCAACAAAATAAAACGGCAAAAGCCGTTTGTGCTAAAACGATTGAAGTAAATTTCAAATTAGAAACTTTCACCTAACTTAACTTTTAACCTTTAAACGATAATATTTAATTGTAAAGTTTAAAAAGTCAACCATTCATTTGACTTCAAACAAATTATTTTGTTAAATTAGCTATTTAAATTAGAATACTAAGCCACTTCTGGTTTGAAATCGATACCCTTTTGGCTGGTCATGTCAATTATAATGCCCCAAACTTTGCCAATTGTCAGCACTATTTCTATGAGCTTGCCCATCTGTCACGTGCTCATCTCTATGTAACTAGTGTGTGGCTATTTTTGGCGACCCAATCTTGATGCCATCATCAATTGTCAAATAACCAACTGTGTGAGATTTGCGCACCAGCTGTGTGACCAAAGCGTTGAAGCATTCATGGCATGGCAAATCAACGCACACTTTCCCGCCCACACACATACATAGACAGTTAGATAGATAGATGGATAGATACATATACATATATGCACATGAGACTGGGATAGCTCTCACCATTGCTTTGAAACAACTCACTTTGTGGGTTATTTGTTTTGGTCATACGCTCATTTTGCCTTTGCCAAGGCAATCGAATGCAAAAGTACCCAGAAAAAAAATAAGAAGAAAAAACTCGTAATGGGAGCACAACAACAACCAAACACCAAAAAAAGGGTTCAGCAAACGTATCCTTGAGCACATCTAAAGAAATAGGAATAGGAAAAATCAAACGATTCTAAAAGCAGCAAAACACAGGAAAACAAACAAACGAAAAGGGGAACCGCAAATGTACAACCAGGACCGGCAACCAGGCCATGGGACTGGCCAAAACGAAGGGATCCACAAAGGAAAGGTTGCTGCCAAAAACCAAGCATCAGCCAACGAACTGAGCAATCGTAAATCTTCTTATGTGCAGCAGCATTTTAACGATAATTTGCTTTATTGGAGCAGTTAGAGATTTGGCCAGTAGAACGGGCTGGACAACAACGACAACGACGACCACAAGTCAACTGACAACTGGAGCGAGCCGAACCCAAAGTCATCTCCAGATACCATGTGTGCTGTGATTCTGGGACTCTGCTTCCTTGCTTTTTGTTGGGGTTGTTGACTAGTTTTTGGCGATGCCTTTTGAATGTTTCAACGTTTCCGTTTAAATGGTTTTTATGGCAAATTTATGTAGAGGAAAAACACTTTTAAGGTTGACCAAAAGGACGCACGCAGAAATCCATAAAAATTGCTAACAACACACACACACACACACACAAACACAACAGTCGGCTAACCCCAAACCCCCAAGTCTGCTGCCCGCCCAATTCTCCGTATCGTCTGAGGTGTGAACAAAGATTTGCCACTTTTGCTGGTCATTTGGCAACGCTTTCTGGCTCAATATGTACCATGAATAATGGCAGAGCAAATTGCACACCGGCCAGAGTTGAGAAGCTAAGCGAGCAGCTTCCTCCTGAACTGCACTAAGAACGAAATTGCCCTAGTTCGGCTGCCACTGCAGTTGGCCATTTGTCCCTTACCATTGCTGTCGACTATCGATTATAGACCATTGACTGCTGACTGTTGCCTGTGTTGGTTGTAAAAAATGTTTTACCAGCTTGATTCCAGGTAATTACTTTGTCATTTAACAATTGACTCTAAAATTGGCATTTCAACTTGGATAGTTTGTCAGTGAGATAATTGCGAATGCACATTTGAGACAATGGCTCTGCCTATAAGTATATCTTGAGTGTGGCATACACTTAAATAACTCAATTCGTCTCTTTCCATGAGTGCCACATTTAATTAAAATATTTCATTATTTATTTCAGATGGCAAAAGGTCATAAACAATGTTGAAAAATAACAACAATAAAAGCAATAAGAGAGCAACAGCAACAAGAGTCAAGTATATATGTATGTACGCATTCGGACATAAAATAAATTCCTTTATAAATGCAGACTTTTGCTTTATTTTTGCCAGCTTTACTGCTGTCTCTTTCTCTGCTTGGTTGTGCACTTTTCAACCATTTATTTAAATTAATAAATAAATTACGATTTGACATTAAGTTTACCAAAAGAAAGAGAATAAATACCAAAAAGTGTTCAACAATTAAAAGCAAAAAATATTTGAATTACGTATACGCCCAGTAAGGCGATTTTAAGTGTGAAACATCTTTCAAGCAGTTAATTTCTTCTTCTAGGAAACTTACATATATTATTTGCCGCAGCTTACTCTATGGTACAGCCCCAGCTGTGTCCGGTTGTTTCATCTCTGTTGACGCTGTGGGCTTTGGCATTAGATTATGCTAAGCATTTTGCCAAGAGTACGCATTTTTTACGCAGTCTTTAGTCCGCATTCCAGTAGAGGAACTGCCAGTTGCGAGGGCGGTTTATTAAGTAAGATAATGTTTAGGTCTTGCCATGCCTTTATATAACTAGTTTTATCTCTGAAATAATGATGGCTTTGCTTAAAAAGGCAACACGCTATGGTTTTAATAAGTTTAAACGATATACGACAAGGACCTTTAATTTCCCAATAGATTTTAGTAATATCTGTTTAGATTTTCAAGCAGAAATGTATGAAATTACCCTCGCAGGACAAAGCTGATGCAATGTTGGCTGCCGCATTGCCTTGAGGCTCTGGCTAGGCATGGCATGTGACATTCGCTGGCATAAATGTCAACAACTGCTACTGCTGCTGCTGTTGCTGCTGCTCTAGCTGTTGCTGTTGCTTATGCTTTCGTCATTGTGGTCGTTGGCTTTGTTGTTGCTGTTGTTGTTGTTGTGGTTGCAAGTGTGACTGCGGCTTTGACTGTCAACAATATGACGTCCATGCCATGGGCTCATTGTAGCACCCAGGCATTTCCTTTTCAAAGCCACTTCAAGTTCTTCACACACAACTGTTGCTGCTTGTACATACTTGCGACATGTTGCCACCGTAAAGCCATGCCAATGGGGCAACGGGTCAAATGGGGCAACGGCAAAGCCAACAGCAGTTGTGATTATAATTATTTTTGCTGTTATTTTCCGATTTGTTAGCCCATTAGGCAACAGGTTTTACTTCTCCCTTTGCTAGCTTTCATATTTCGACTCTCACCCCTGAACAAAGGCAAAGAAATAAGAGCCATTTACATTAATATTTATGCCCCGCAGCTGAGTATCATCATATCATTTCAGAATATGAGAATTTGCTAAAATTTCCTTCATTTTCATTTTGTCTGGCTTTCTCCTTCGGCAAGGCATAATTAAATTCATTTATGCTCGCCAACTTTTCCCCATAAAAAGCCAACAAAAATAACCATAATGATAATAATAATATCAATAACAACAGGCATTACTTGCCAATAGTTGGAGGAGGTTCATAAAAACCAGCTGTTAATGTTTTTATTTCCATATCAGTGATAGACGAAGAAAAACGAAAATTAAAATGAAAAGCCACAAAGTTCGCCGTTCCTTTTGCAATACTGCAAGTATTAATGGCCATAAAAATTGAATTGAATTTGAACCCGAATGTTTTCCAATTGATTCATAAATAATTACTCGATTGTCTAAATAGGAAAAGGATGACAAAGAGAACAGAGAAAAAATTACGGTGAATCATTCGATGTGAACAATATCTCCTTACGTATTCGAGAAGATTCTATTCTTATAACTGTTTCCTATTAAACTGTTTCATATGCTTCGTTTCTGCTTAAAGTTGTTCTTATCTATTTATCAAATTCCCCAACTTATTCAGTCGCCTTTTGCGAATTATGATTTATTTGCCCTGCGGCGCTTGACTGCACGCTGAAGGCAAGACAAAGAGGGCAAATTCCCCTTTGCCATGCCCATTTAAACTGTCGAAAGTTGTAAGTGTTGCCAAAGCAAAAATCGAAATCGAATGCCGTCTTAATGGCCCCGGGGCAGACAGACAATACGCATAATTTTACAGAACGAGGCGGCAACAGGACAATTGGACAGATCGGATCGTTTGTCTGGCCCCTACTAGGGGGGGCCAACTACTGAGTTTCAGCATTCTTATTAGCAGCTAAAGAAATTTGAAATTATAATGCCGTTCGACAAAGCGACAAACTTTCTCTTCGTCCTTGCCCTTCAATGCCATGGCTCAGTTGGCTTTGGCCATAAATATAAATTTGATTTTTATATTGCGCTTTGATACATACATATATATTATAGCGTGTGTGTATGTGGGTGGGTTGCTTGAAGTCGAAGAAACTTTTTTACCATTTCGTTGCCTTTCCGCCTCGTCCCATTTTACAATTGTAAAACTAAGCTGGCTTTAAGCTTTAAATGCTCAAGTTTTATAGTAAGAAGCATTTCGATTTGCATTAGTGTCAATAAAATATGTGAAAAGTTTGGCCATAAAACCAAATGCCTTAATTTAAAATGTCGTTAATTTTGTGTGCTGAGAGTTTAAGAAACGAAAATAAAAACGAAGTCGTATTGGACAGCAGTAAAACATACAAAGGCATATACATATATATTTTTTTTTTTATGAGGATTCCGATTCGTATGTAATTCCCATTTTAAATCTATTGGCTTACTAATTGGTTGACTTGTGTTAGAAAAAGAGTTTCTAATGTCATTAAGTTAGTTCGGTTTATGTAAATAAAAGAAAAACTCTTCAATATTTGGATTCCTGTTCAGGAATGCATGATGGACGCTCCCAAAAAACTTATTTATAACAAGGACTTTTAGAAAATTTGACCCAAAAACGATTTCACTTTGAAACAAGTCAAAATTATAGCAATTTTTTTGTAAAATTCTCAATTTTTCGTTTCATCTAACAGTAATTCTCAACAAATTTTAGCGCTAAAAAGGTTAATTGGCATTACATTTGGTCAGATGAAAGAATTTGCTAGTTTTCAAAATAGCACTAAAAAGTACTTCGGCTTCACTTTTTCGATTGTTTAATGACGCAAAATATTCCAACTTCCGAATTTCAAAATCTTTTATTTTAACAAACGAAAATTAAATTCGTTATATATTCCGTCTTCTTTGTAAATATCCAAGTGGAAATGGTGATTGGCCATTGATGTCTTCCGCCTTCACATGGATATAGAAGCTTTTGTTAATCCAAAATAAGCTAATGTCCCAGAATATAAATCTATATATTTTTGTACCTATAAAAAAAAACTGTTTAAAGTCAAGCAAAGTCCCTTTAATTTAGATTATAATTTAATTTTCTTGAGCATAATCTTTATAAATTCCCCGTGGCACCTTCTTTGTGTCTGTGTGAATGTATGTCTGTGTGTGTGTGTGTATGTTTGTGTGTGTCTGTATCTTTTTGGCCATCGGCATAATGCACACTTCATTTTATCTGCATGTCAATAGCTGTGAATTTTGATTATAAGCTTTGAGGCTGTCGGTGACAGTGATTTGGCGTGTGGGACCAAACTTTGCCAGCATTAGAGCCCGCAAGTTGCAAAAATGTCAGAAAAATGTTGGCCCCATCATATGAGTTGGGCATGGGATGGCAAAAGAAAATGAAAATGGAAAAAAAAACTTTTTCATTACGCAATTTTTGCGCTCGTATGCACCTTAACATCTCATACTGTGATATTTTACATTTTTTTTTTCTGTTTTTTTTTCCTTTTCTTTTCGGTTATTTTTTTGTTATCAAAATCACACTCATTCATATTCAGCTTTGCTTAAAAACTTTTCTAATTCCATTAACGTTACGCACATGCAAGGCAACTGTTCGCTGTTCCTTTATGTCCTGCTTCTGCTTCTGGTCCTGGTCCTGCCAGAGCTCCGCCTGGCCTTGTTGTGGTTGGCAAAGTCAACGCGTGGGACTCTGGTCAGAGGGGACAGATACTACATACTACAGCATGACTTTTCAAATTCAGTAAACTCACATTTCTCACTTTAAGAACTTGGAATTTGGCCAACGTCTTTAATGAGCTGTAGTTGTATACAGATTTTCCTTTTCGCCACCACAAGGAAGCGTCCCCTCTTCCTGTCGTGGGAATGCTGTTAAGTCTGTTTCATGCTTGGGTAATTTGACTTGCGGGGGGAGTGGGCCTTTTAAATTTTTATTAATTAAAAGAAATTTAACTTTTTAGCTATGACGAAATCGCATTTGAGTCATTCATTAAAATATCTTGTATACAGAAGGCCAGAAGGGTATATTTGAGTTGCCAAGACTTTTGTCCTTGATAAATATATATTTCTTTATTTTTAACAAAGTAAGTGACAGGGTATAGAGTAACACATTGTCGGCTATATTCTCTTCACTTTTTCTCTTACTGCTTTAATTTTGTTTAATTTCTGTTAATAATTATTTAGACTTTTTTGGGCTTTGCTTGCGGTTGGCAGCTTTGGTTGCCTTGGCAAGGGATCTCAGTTAATTAGTTTGTAATTATTATAAATTGAGGATGAATGCTTGTGGCAAGTTTAATTGGATATTTGATGTTTTTAAATTAAGCAAAAATGATGGCAAAAAGTATTAGCGCCAGCGGAGTAAATTATTTTTTAATGCTATGACTTTGTCATTTCGCTTGATATTTATGTTAGCTACTGTAGTTTCTTGCACGTGTCATTGACCGCTGTGCTTTGTCACACGTGCCACGCCCACAAGCCCATATACACACACACACACACACACAAGGGGGAGTAAGATAGTAAGAGAAAACAATTAATCATAATCTCTTGTAGTTGCCTGGCAAGTGCTTGGGCCACGTACAAAGCAGGCAGAAGGCAGAAAGCAGCAGTTTTTCATAGAAACCAACAATAAATTTCACATTGCGACACCAGAGACAGAGAATGGCAATACAGAGGATTGGAATGAAATGGAAGAGAGCTGAAAGGGGGAGGGTTTCTAGTAGCATCTTGAGCAGCCATAACTTTGAATCAAGAAAGCAACTCCGCCCAGCTAACCATATGCAGCGAAATATGTTTAAATTTGCTTTAGTTTCGCCTCACACAGATATTGTATATGTATTATCATTTTCGAGTCTACAACCAGCTCCACTCCCCGCCCAGGCCAACTCCACCCCCATCACACGTAGCTTTGCAATAATTTATGATGAAACATGGCAGTAACAATTGAAGCAGGGAGCGAAAAGTACAATAAGAAATTATCTATCTTAGGAAAAAGTTACCTAGAAGTTCCAAAACGATTCGAAGGGCAGAATAAGCTTGTGACGTAGCAATATCTCAAAATTTTTAATATTTAAAGGAAGTCATTTCTAATAATATGCATCTAAAAAGTTTGAGACTCATTCCGATTGCCATATTTCGTTTTTCCACTGAATTCCCCAAGCCATTTGCGATTTCAAAAAGTCAAAAATAACTTTTATTTGTATATAGATACGTGAAATAGAAACTTGGCTATTTATATATTTACTTTTTTTATTATTCTTCCACAAAGAAGACTTTAACCTTTGCCATTTCTCTTACTGGCAAATGATGTACAACTGTTTGTGACTGTGTTACTGTGCGTCCAGCCATGTGCAGAAGTAGAGCTCAAGGCAACCACAGTTGCAACTTCAACTTTAGCTCACTCTACACACACACACACCCACACACACACTTCTCCCTCCACAATCTTTAGTTTTTGTTGTTTCCCATTGGAAGTCGAAAATTGATTCTATTGGCTTTGTTGTGATAAGGTCAAAAGTTAATGTAAATGTTGTGGCTTTTTAGGGAATTGAGACAGTTTACCAAGAAGTTTTTAAATTAAAAGTTGCAAATTGTTTTTAATGGCTCATTCACTGAACGAAGATAAGAATAAATACTATAGACTTCGATACTTTGCTTAAATATTAAGGACTAGAATCGAATATGGTAGTAATAAAGATAGATACTCAATTTTGTAACGAATTCTATGCTTATAAAGGTTAAAAATTATGTTGAACTTGGTGTTTGAAGGACATTTTCAAATGGCTTCAAATGGTTTATTTAAAAGAAAACTTAAGCTGGTCTTACCTAATTACTTATAGCCATTTCTATAAATTAAATTTAATAATTGGAAATCAATTAAACCAACGAGATTGTTTATTGATCACTACCAATTTAAGGGATATCAATTTAAAGTTTCTTCTTATACTCTTTTTTTGTGTTCAACACAAAATTGAGTGCCAAGCGAGTCGTGTCATTGTTGAAGTCATCTGCACAAACCCCAAGCTCCAAAAAAAAGTCCCCAGCCAACGCTCCATAGTAAGCCATACCTTCTCATTCTATAGATGTGTGAGTTTCTATATGTGTATGCGTTTGTGTGTGTGTGTGTGCGTGTGTATGTGCTGGCAAAAACTTTTCTGCGTTGCATGGAAAAAACTTGGATAAATTTACAGTTGAAACAATTACCATGAATTTTATCAAAAATGATACGCGCTGTTCGTATCCGACCATGCAGCAACAATATTTTTTAATGCACTTTGGGGGAAAATGAAACGCAAAAAGCGGATGGAGGAGGAAGGGGAACGACGAGGCAAAACTAAGTCGATAAAGATCGAGATGAAGGCAGGCGAACCAAGAGGAGAAAAAATAAGCGGAAATGCCAACAAGAACAGCATTCAGTCTGCTGACAGATAGACCACGACCAAGACCAAGAACAGAACCAGGAACAAGTGGCTAGAGGGAGGGGAGCAGGAATAGCAACAGGACTGACTACCCGTATAGCCAAAAGGGGCGTGTGGTAAAATGTAAGCGTAAAATTGCTTGAGAAAACTTTCTCAACTTTTCAGCTAATATTTGACTTTCACAAAATAAGGAGACGATGTGGAAAAACAACGCCAAGACGACATTGCATCGAATGGAGTAAAAAATTTATATATTTTCTTAAACATTTTGCGGAAATGTTCCTCCATAGACAGACACGGAGCACATATAGTACATAGGGGTGCATCAAGTCGTGGCATCTGACTATTCTAGCGCGTTGCATGTGCATCGGAATGTTTAGTAAAGTTAAGCTTATTGATTCTCCTTGTGCCGTAAAGTTTGTTTTAAACATTTGCAACATTGATTTTGTCGTGAATTGAAAATTAAAATTGATATTTACTCAACTTCAATTGACAAGTACAACTTAAATGTTCTGGAAAATGGACAGAAGGAAGGAGAAAACTTTTTAAATTTGTGTAAACTTAATATTTTGCTATTATTAGTTTCCGTAAGTGTCCAATGTTGTTTTCGCATCTCGTTTTTATTCAATCTCTTTCGGTTTTTTTTTTCTCCACACCCTCTCTCAACCTCCCCCTTCGTTTATCAGCCAACTCAAATAGATTTTGAGTAGCTTTTCAGTTTGCCTCAACGTTAAATGAGAAAAGTTTATCCGTAGTGTTTGGTTGCACTTTTTGGTCGTGTAAGGTGGCACTTGCCTAACTTTAACACTCCCCCTGCCTCCCTCCTACCCTCCCTTGGCACTTGCCCACTTCTTGCCGCTATCATCATATCGTACCTGTTTCAAGTGAGGCAGCTAAAAGGGTGCCATTAATGGTGATTTTTATTTGGTTAACCGTTTGCTGTTGCCAAAAGGTCAAGTTACTTTCACTTTTCATAGCGACTGGACCAGAAACACTAAAAAACTTAAGCGAGAATTATACAACAACAAATTCTGCAGTTTACTATGAATGGTTAAACTTTAAATAGTTGAACTTATGGCAAAACAAAAAATAAACATTTAAATAGTCTATTGAAAAAAGTCTGACCAGAGTAGTGCAGTTGGCACACTTTTCAAGTACTTCGGCCAGGTTTATTCCCCCGCTATGTTTGGTCCAGGTATCCAAATTTTTGTCGTTCGGAAAAAAATACTCTTGCAAAATTCTGAGAAGGATTATTTACTTAACGACCTCATTGTTGCTTCTAAAAAGAAGCAAGATTCAGAAACAAGTCAATTCTTCTTTTTGCCTAACATAATTTTTACCAATTGACTCTATCCTTCTCATATCTCAATGACACAAATGTCATTGTTATAAGCATTTCTCTTCGAGCCACTGTTCTCATTTTCTTGTCATTAACACTTGGGGTAAAATATAAAATTGGCAAAACTTATTGGTCTAATACTCTTGCATTTGATGCAAACCTTAAAGACCAACTCGTGACGTAACAAACGAGAGTGTGGTCTATTGTTCATATAGTTTGTTAGTTTCTATATGCCACTGCCTCTCAATATTGGCATCCAAGCCCCACCAAGTTTACTAATTTTAGTTTGGCAACTTTTGTTGTTGAAATACACAATAAATAAACGCTAGCGTCTACAGAGACTGAAGAACCACTAGCAACAAAAAAAAACAGCAGCAACAATAACTAAGAGACGTGGGAAATCTACTAGTAACAAAAGCCACGCCAATGCCAACAGCAAAAAGCAACAACAAAAAAATAAAATAAAAGAAAAAAAAGGGGAAATTCTATGGAAAAGCAAAAAGAGCAAACGTCGCGTTCAGCCGAGCATATTGAGAGTTCGTTTTAATTAAAAGCAAAAGGAAAAGCCAGAGCGAGAGTAGATGAAACCAACAAAAAGAACAAAAAAAAAAAAACGGTTAAAGGGCGTTGCCTATGTACAAAAATGACTCAAAAAACTAAACAAAAAAAATTGAGGTAAAGGTATACTCTTTTTACTCTACTCTCTTAGAGAATGAACTTGAAATTTTGATCCTTATCAATTTGATTAAAAATTTGATAAATTTGTTATATTTCGCCACTAATCATATGTCTTTTTCCAATATCCAAAATAAGCAATATGATAAAGTACGTCAAGTTCGATACATCTTGGCAGTTTAATTTTCTAAGTAAAATGAAGGGTATAAAAATAAAACAACAGTAAAAAATTTGGTAAAAAATATTAAAAAAGTTGCCACAATACAAACAATCACCAAAATCGCAAGAGAGAAAAAATATAAAGCAAAAAATATAAGAGTTGGGAAACAAAAATAGTGAAATAAGAGACAGATATTGTTGTCAGACATACAACAAAATAAAAGAAACAGAGGGAACAATGCATTGCAGCATATTTGCATTGCGTATACGCCATGTAATAAATAAAACACAAGCTAACAAAACTGGGGAAGTTACAGGAAGGGGGAGGGGGAACACTAGAAGGGTAACTGCTACTTGAGCTGACTTGGCACTGTGAATCAGTTTCCAACTCAATGGCTTTATATCTACTACAACTACTACTTCTTCCAGGCGAATATACGCCACAGCTGCCAAGGATAGGGAGTTTAGCCAGAATGCTTCTCCTCTTGCCTTTTCCCTAATACTTACAACGTCTCGCCATCAGCAGCAGCAGCATCATCATCATCATCATCAGCAGCAGCAGCAGCAGGACCAGCAGCTTGCAGCTCGTTTGCGCCAGTTTGCCCGTTTACAGGCTTTTACCTGAAACTATTACCTAGTTGCCGGCTCAGTTGGTCGATCCTTCGTCCTAACTGTTGAATTCTCTACTTTCTGCAATCAACTGACAAGCGCCTGCAACGTCCCCGTCTTTGTTTACCCCTCCAGTCGTCCAAGTTATCATTTTATAAATCTCTTATGCCAGAATATTTTGTTGAGCATCTGCAGATAGTTGTTCATCTGATTACATATTTATTCGCAATTTATGCATAATTTTCTAATAGTTTCATTGTGGACTTTGGACTTTCTGGCTTTAATCTAGACAGAACTTTCATAAGCGCTGCAATAGTAACAGCAATTTGGGATTGTGCAATAATTTTGCATGCCACAATGCTGGGGCACAAAGGCAATCCATCAATCCAGCGTATCAACCAGAAACCAGCCAAAACCTTCCTCCTCCTACTCCCTCAAATCCCTAGTGCATAAAACTGTCAGAACATGAACTGCCATTATAGTTTCGCTTGAAGCTGAATAAGGCTCGAAATAAAAAAAAGACTAGATTAAAGTAAATGTAGTTATCGACTTTATGATACCCTACAAAACAATATACCCTACAAGATACAACCAACATTCAGCTTACTTAAATCAAGACCAAACATGTCACTTTTTACTGGGTTTAGGATTATTTAAATCTCCTTAATCTTAGGTGGATTGTGATATGCCCAATAAACCCTTTTAACCTTTTGTTTCCGTAGGGTATCGAGAAAACAAAATATACTGATAAAACCCACACAAAAAACTAGTCTAACAAAGGGCATGGAAAAAAGATGATGAATCTTCTTTCTCCTGGAAATGTTAACTAAAATGCAAGAATGTTTTTGCAAGACAAAAGTGAAAGTACTCCCCTCTCAGAATGATGAAATGTGATGCTCCATTTCTCTAACAATAACATAAGGGCGGGAGATAGGCCAGGAAATGATTAAAGTGGTGCAGGGAAAGCAAAAAAAACCCTTATGGTTGCCCAGATGTAGTAAACTTTCTATGGATATATGTACATGAATTTTAGGGCAAAACGAATATAAAATACTCTAGCATTTCTTCTTCTTTCAACTTAAACTTTCAATTTTCTTAAGTTTTTTAAAGCTCCCAATGCCGTTTCATCTCTCTCTTCCACCCTCTGTCTTTAAGAAATCGGCGAAATTGATGCTTTTAACATTACGCTCCTTGTAGATAAAGTAACTAGATGGCCAGGCAAAGCAAAAAAAAAAAAAAAGAAAGAAACAACAACAATATAAAAAAGGAAAAATCCAACCACATGTCAATGTCAACGGCGATGACAAAGACAAATTTACCTATCAAGGCTCCAGGCAAGGAAACATGGCACAAATTGTGTATAAGCTGAGGTTCACGTGAAACGCTTTTTGGTATTAAAATTTAAATTAGCAAATAGTCGTTGGGCTGTTTTCTTTAATAGAAAATTCCAATCTTTCTGTGGTGAATTTAACGCACCGTTACCCGAAGGCTGAGACGCACACATACCCACACACACACACACACACACACACACACATAGAGAAACTGCTCCATATATAGAGCAAATGGCGCCAAATTCCGTCCGGCAATCAACTAAATTCAAAGCAAATTGTCCGCACAATGGACCCAAACATTGGTTGTTAGCTTCGAGGCCAAGCAAATGCCTCATTATTTTGCGCTTGAGAAATTTCTGTCTCGTCACTAATTCATCATTGTTTCGGCACATTAAATCCTTGAACGTCAACGCATTCATTATCTCATGTGAGAGGGGCAAGGTTAAGGAAAATGTATTTGGCCAACTCATCGCCTGCTCACATGGTCCCCTGTCTGTCTATCTGTCTGTCTGTCTGACTCTCAGTCCCCCAGTCATTGTGCCCTGTCGTCGCCAAGGCATGTTTGAGTGATATTAACTGACCAACAATCAGTCAAAAGCAACGCAATAGCAGCAAACAGAAGCAACCAAAGAAAGAAAGAAAGAAGCCAAATACGAGGACCAACAGGACTTAGGCCAGATTTAGTTCATGTAGCATACTTTGCGGCTGGCCTTTGAATAGTCTTCTCGTCATTTGCCTTGGTCCACGCAAATCCTTTCAAGTTTCTATGCAAAAAGAATTCACGTGAATAAGTGTGTGTGTGTGTGTGTGTGAGTATGTGGGCGAGTGTGGACCCGTGTGTGTGCTTAGCATGTTAATTGCTTTCTAAGCTAATCGATTTTTTTGCCTGTCATTATGAGTAATGTGTAATATGCCTTTGCCTGGCATTAAGCAATTTGTCCAGAATTACATTGTTGTGGCAAATTGCTTTAAGCCAACAAACAATTTAAACTACTTATACCAGATTTATTGTCCAGATAATAAAATCAATTCCAAAGCCATGTTAATGTTTTGTCGATTGAAAAATACAAAAAAAAAATTAATAAAACAACAAAGAACAACAAAAATAGCCGCCCGGCATAATCGCACATGTCATCTGGACTTCATTTTGCATGCAAATAAAAAATTATTACCCAATAACGAGCCAAAAAAAAACCACACAAAACAATAACAAGTAAAAGAGCATATAAACAAAATCAGACAAATGTTTTAAATACTGTAAAACACGAATGCTCTTAATCGAATCAGTAAATAAATCTACATTTCAGCTCCATTAATTTTTGTAAATTTCACTTCAAAAATAACAGAATTCATATCTATTTTTAAATTTTTACAGATACACACAAATGTACACAAATGTATGTACAACGAATGTGAATTTATCCTATATACACACATTTACATGGTTGATATGTCATATTTATTGATGTTTATCAATATTTAATGATATTCATTTCGAAAATATTGAAGTGTTGTGATGTGAAATATGTTATTTAGTAGGTTTGGCTATGTGCACTTTTATAGGAATGTTCCGGCGCCATAAAAGTAAGTTGGCAACGTCGAATATAACAACTGTGTGGCATCTTTAGTACGATCCGGTTGCAAGCCAAGTCGTAGTAGAAAGAGTTGTCGATCGTGTCAAGTCGCAAGAGTCATCAGTCATTTCAAAGTTGTCAAATCTGTTACCTAAATAACAAATATCAAAACCCATACAAGAATATATAATAAAGCAACAATCTCTATTGTCATGTAGCTCAGAGGCGGGTGATCGGAGGGTTTTCTCCTGGTCGCACTGACAGGAGTAATTTTCAGTGTTTCTTGTGTACGTTTTCAATCTGCATCATTTTTTTCAGGTCTTTTTCTCTATATCTATTTCTATTTCTCGAAAACGTCTTTAATTGAAAAAAAAAAAGAAATGTCAATTGACAGCTTAAATAATTCAAATAAAATTTTTCACAAATGTGTTTCTGGAGTTGGGTTGGAGTATTATCAATTGAAGTTTTTTCACCCAAACTTAAAGCTTGAATCATTATGCCTTTATTTGGGCTTAAGTATTAAACTAACGGAAAAGGTCATATAATAGTCTTAATTTATATTGCACATAAGTTAATTTCTGTTAGTTCTGTTATTTGTTGTAATTAGTCGACAACGTCGAGTCCCTTGTTCCTGAAGCTATTAAAGGACTGGCCACGAAAACTCGGTCACATAAATAATAAAAACCAAACAAAAAAAAAAAAACGAAAACGAAAGCAGTAAGGAAGAATTGTTGCTTCCGCTTGTTGTGTGGTAAAAGGATGCTGAATGAGGACAGATTCGCTGGCAGATAGACAGATAGAGCAGCTAATTATTTTGTCGGTCAGTTAAAGTTCATAGTTCAGATATAAAACGCAACAATACAGCTTTCCCCATTCCCCGATACCTTGTCGCCATCTGTTTTATGTAATTTTTATTATATCAGGCTTGAGCAAAATAAACTTAATTAATTCGCACATTGTGTACGAGTAAGTTGGCTCTGGACGTGGCATTTGATTCATGGCCTGCATTCATGGCCACGGCTTAAATGCAATAATAAGTGTGGAGCATTCGAGAGCAAGAAATGTTAAGAAAGGGGATAGGTCCTGTATTTATTTTTTCGATATTTACCATGAAAGAGTGTGAAACTGTTACAGACTTAAGCCCTATCGCATTTAACACTTGGCGATTATGGACAGCTTTATATGATAAATCCCATTTGAATCGTTACTTAATTCATAATATTTTCATTGCAGCCGATGCACTGCATCTATCCAGCCTCTCCGTCCCACGTATTATTGATGTTGCGCAGAAGGCAAAGCTTTTCTGCAGTTATGAAATGGGCAATCGTACACTGAACTCTGTTAAATGGTATAAGGATGGCCAGGAATTTTTCAGGTGAGTCACACACACACACACACACACACACAGAAAGAGAGAGTGCGATACAGGCTGCTGTGGCCATAAAGCAAATAAAAATTGTCATAAAAATATATTTTTTTGGGCATTGGCACGACTCGAAATAATAAAATGCCTTCAATGCCAGAGTATGCCGGCGCATTCATGCAGATTTTATGGCGCAAATTGAAAATGTCATGAAATTGCAACTGTGGATGCAACAAAGTGCAGCAAGATACGGCGCATCGGTGTGTGGTAGTGGCGCGGAGGGGTGTGGCGAAAGTGTCGCAACTAATTTAAATGCTTAATTGAAATGGATTTTTATGGGCGCCAACAATCGCAACCAGGTGTCGTTGCGAGTTCGGTCTCAAATATGTGTGAAGCGAGCTTTTCATTTAACTGGCTTAATTGTTGCACATTGCCGGAACCCAAGCTCAGCCTCCTCCGACAACTGAATGCGCTTAATGGACCCCTAAATTTCGACCTCCTTTTTTTTGTTGCTATTTCCATGTGGTGAATTTTTAGGAGGACCAGGAGCATGAGGAGGAGGAGGAGGATTGGTCCGAGTTATTGATTTTAAATCCATGAACAAATATGGCGACAAAAAAAAAATTATTTACGTCAACTGCCAAAACCATTAAACGGTTTACGGGGCTTTGCCAAATGGACTGGCCACGCCCACAGGCCAGCACTTTCCAAAAAAAATGCATGTACATTGGATGCTAAACGCATTTGACCACATACGCAATGGCATTGGCCATTTTCACCCATGCCAAGTTATTGTTTCTGACACTTGTCCAGCGGGCCAGAGTCAACTAACTCCACCTTCCATTCCTTTACTCACAGAGAGAGGGAGAGAAAGAGAGAGAGCAAATGGGAATGAGTTGGCTTTTATCAATTAAGCTTTGTGTGGGATTTTTCATTGTGCGGTCTACACTTATATTGAATTATTTATAAACTTTTGACACTGTGGTTACTTTCAAATCACAACGACAACAAAAAAAGAATTTAAATAAACTAATATTTAGAAAATGATCTAAAATAATGAAAAAAGAGGCAATTTTGAACGTCACTTTTAGGCTTTAAATTGTAGTTCGATTGCAACGTTTTGCAATATACAAATGACTTACAGCCGAGAATATGGACCTTATCAATTGGCATAAGAATTGGCATTATCTTTAGACCAAGAAAACTGATCTATTCCAGGTAATACTTGGAATTGTAAGAGATTTGGTCTTCGGAATCAATAGTCAAGAAATGTCGAAAAATAAAAAACCGATTTAGGCAAACTTATGCTTTATAACATTCTCTAAGGAGTAAACAAATGATATTTTTTCTCTTCACTCTTCATCCATTTTGAAAGAACATTTAGTGAAAAAAGTTGACAGTGTTTTTTATTTTTTGAAATTTGAATAGATAGTCCCCTTTACCGCAAGAGACCTAAACTCCCATGTCCTGGTAGACTTTCTATTAAATATTCAAACCACTTTTTAAGGGATAACAAAATGTTACAGCTTTGCTGTACCCTTTGCGCTAATTGCTATAATCAAATGCAACATTTTGCATCGATTTGTGTGCATGAGCACTTGGCAATTTGAATTCAAATTTGATTGTGTTTTCAAGTTGCAGGAGTGCCACAAATGGCAGTTGCATTGCATTGAAAACTGGCAACTATTTTGGCATTCTACTCATAATAAAAGTGGCTGCAAATCGATGAACGTTTTATTTGCCGGCCATTTTTTTGTTAGCTCAACTTTGACGCAAATGCAGAATAGGAAAAGGAAAACCTCGAAAAATCTCGTTTTCTTTTTTTCATTATTTTGCATACGCTCATCAATATTTCATGGTTTTGGGCTCTGGTGCAGTACTCCAGTTCAAGTTGATATAGGCTTTCTCTCTCTCTCTCTCTCTTTCACATACACACTGTTTGCATCTCTGTCTTTGCAGATATTCGCCAGTCACACCGCCAACAACAAATTGGTTTCCCGTTAAAGGTGTCACCATAGCCGATGGTTCGTCGCATTGCAATCAATTCATCTGCAACGTGGAGCTAGAGAAACTAAATGTTCACTCATCGGGCCAATACCGTTGTGAGGTGTCCGGCGATGCACCTGAGTTCAAGCTGATCGATCAAACGGCCAATATGACAGTTGGTGGTACGTACATAACTACATAAATTCCCCTTGACAAATACGTATTATATGATGTGAGCAATTTCTATACCTCCACCTAGAAAACATTAAGTAAGTGTGCCGAAAACCATCTATCGATTGATTTATTTGATTTAAATACCTTTCGAACCTTTACTGTGATGTTTAACTTTAAGTTCATGAAAGTTTGTCGTTAATAAAGGACTTCTTATTCTTTCAACTCAGACACACATAGCTAGTCATACTGACTACTAAATAACAACTACAATCAAATACAAATAGATATAGGACCGCAATGATAATTCAGATTAAACTAATATTAAAACTAGTTTTAAAAAAAATCCCATTTTGGTTTTTAGGCAAATTTATCAACATTTTTGTTTTCTTTGTTTTGCTTTACCTATATAGCAAATACATAGAAGGTATCTGGTTATAATTTTTGCCCTCTATGATTTATGTTTATCGCACAAAGACAACAAATTATGTGCAATTTTGCAAACACTTAATAAAATTATAAATGGTCTTTGCACGGCCACCAACCCTGAGGGCCAAAAGCAGTAAAACTCCTTTTCATTTATCAATGCCAGACAGGCACCGAAACGAAACGAACCGAACTGAACCGAACCGAACCCAACTGAACTGAGGCAAAGTTGAAGCAAAATACATAGACCAAATAAAGCGAAGGCTGGGGTAGGGAGCCAAGCGGGGGGGGGGGGGGCACGATAGCCCCATAGGCAGTTCAAAGGGCGCCGCATAAATACTGCAAAATTGTGACACGCGTCAGCCATTTGTATGAGTAATGATTGTTAATAAATCCTCACAACAGTCGCGTAGTCTTGCCACACCTACCCACCAAGCACCTCGCACCTGCCGCCTCCGCACACCAGCCGCACCAGCAGCCAACAGCCAACAGCAGAACAAATTCAACTCAATTGTGAGTTTTGTACGAATCAATTTATAATCTACAATGCGCGGTCGTTGGCGTTGTCACGTGCTGGGCACACGCAGTTCCGAGACAACGCCAACAGCCAGAACAACACCAGAAACAGGCACCAGCAGCCGCCAGGAGCCAGGAGCCAGGAGCGGCTGCAACAACAAGGCCAACTCGTTTGTGGGACTTGTAGTTGGGTTTGTTAACGTCAACGCCGCCAACGTTGCCGCAGTAGAGGCCGCATTCTAGGCCGCCATTTTGATTTCGCTTTGATTGGCAGCGTACATGACGATGATTCTCCTCTACACTATGCTCCTGCGGTTGATTGTGGCCAGAGCAAAAACAGAAGACAGGGTACAGGGTAGGGCAGTTGAGGATTGAGGACTGGGACTGGGACTGGGACTGGGACTGAAAGTGTATGCTTTGAAATTCAAATCAATTGATTTTGGTCCAATGTCGATTTGAGGCTAAAATGGAAATGGCCTGCTTAAATCTTTTGTTCTATGTAGTTCTATGCGGCTCAAAATGATTTATTTGTCGCAATTTTGCCGCTCAACGATTTGTTTCTTTGTTGATGTAGCTCTTCTCCCATTCCCATCTCTCCACCTCTCTCTCTCTCTCTCTCTCTCTCTCTTTGTCGTTGGGCTTGGCTTTATTTATTGACATTACTTTAAGAGTATTGATTTGCATAATGCGCACTTAAGCATTTGTTTACGCGTAACAATCAAATTTGAATTCACATTTTCGCATTTGTATTGCGCCTTTAATTGGATGTTTGGTTCGGTATTTGTACACCTAAGCCCTGCCCCTGTCCCTGTCCCCGTGTCTGCTCCTGGTCCTGGCCCAGGCCGCCTCTAGCCTTTCTGCTTGTTTGTGTGCGCCTGTTTGCTATTTGCATGTCAATTTGACTTTTATCTATTCAACGTACTTAAATAGACAAAGTAAGCCATACTTAAGTTTTTTTGTTGTTTCTGTGTTGTACATGGAAATAACAATGACTAGATTATGTACAATGAGTCCAAGGACTATGACTGTACCTGAGGATGGGTATCATTTAAATGGTGGAGCTTAGTTAGGTGGTATTTCATGTAGCCAATTATGCATTTACTCAGTCCGTATCTGTGTAGTCCATAGTCCATATTAAAATATTCGTATTCGATTAAGTTTTCTATAGAAAACATAGGATATTAGTAATTAATATCAAAATTTCTTAAGTCTTGCGGTTCTCTTTGTCTCTGACCAAACAATAACACTGAGACAATAGATGCATTATTTTAATAAGAAGAATTAATTGGTAATTAAGTTTGAAAATTCCGCATCACGAAAGGAGATGTCGATATCCAAACAAGGCAATGCATCACCAAGAACTGTAGCGTTTCCCTTTAAGAAAAGCTTAAAGTAAAGTTTTATAGATTCAGCGCCATCTAAAAAAGGTGAAACGTGCTCTCTTTCCTGGCCTTAACTAGCATATGAGAACGTGTATATGTATGTGTGGGAGTTGAGCTGTAAAATCGGGGGTCGCCACAAAGAGAGTTAACAAAAATGATCAATGTATTGGTGCGTTCAAAAGTAAATGTCAGCTGCTTTGTCCTAAGCAAAAAAAAAAAATTTTGAGCAACTAACACAACAGCGATCAAAGGCAGTAGAAAGATAAAGAAAACAAGGCAACGATAACTTTTCTCAAGTGTAGAATCAGAGTTCGTTTTCAAAGCTATCGATAAAAATAAGTCCGAAAAATTTTAAAGCCATTTAAATTGCAATACAGCTTAAATATTTTAATTAAAAGCAACGTAAAATAATAAATTTTTAAATCGACGTCTGAGAACCATACTTTTTTTTCTTTCTTTTTATCAACAAAGTTTTCCTTATCATCACAAAAATGACCACGATAAACAAAGAATATATTATTTGTATAAAATGACTGTATTTTCATTCTCTGTTGAGGACATTACTATCCTTCTTTGACATATGCCAGAAACATTTCGTCATTTTAATTTATATAGATGAACATATAAAACGTATATAAAGTATAAGCCATAAAAAATACAATGGCCAAAAAAGTCAACCACCATATTCATGTAAGTAGAGGCAACATGACCATCCCAGGATGCCAACAGGAACAACAACAACGAGTATTAAACCAACTAACCGACCGTTCATGGTATCAAACTTCATCAACAAGCAAAGTTTAAACTTCCAGCCAGAACAATGTGTCCACTGTGGACAACAAGGAGAACACGAACAGGAGAATGAGAAGGAATGACCCCGAGGAGGTAGTGGTAGCTGCACGTAGTTGGAAAACCAAACCCTAATGCCCTGCTGTTCAGTTTTTTGTTTCAATGAAGGCAAAAGCTGTTGACAGACCAACAATCAACTTGGGAATTTTGTCACTGAAGTACCATCGCCATCGTCAACTCTACATACATCCGTACCTATATATCCATTCACCTTCCAGAAACCAACAAAAAAAAAAAAAAAACGAAAAGAAAGACAGCAAAAAAGAGAACTTTGACATAGTCAGTTCGAGATCTCTAAAGCTCGATTTTCTCTAAAAACAGCAAAGTCCTCACCTTGTCCTCTTTGATAAGGACTTGGGCCAAAAGACTTGAGGTTTGGGTCAAACTTTTGTCAGAGCAAATATTTTGCCGCTTAGCTGAGTGCCGTATGTCGACTCACTGATTAACTTTGCCAAAATGTTGTCCAGCACTGAAGGGTGTGGTTATAATGGGGAGATGAAGAGAGATTGAAAGGAAGCCTGAAACCTGGCCCGTACGTAATTACTTTAGAGATTTTTGACAACACTAAGGTACCAAGATTGTCACATTTTCACACTAATTTTACATGCTCTTACTCTTGCTAGTAGTGTAGCGATGCCTTACTGTTAAGTCCATTTAGATTTGGAGTTACTTTTCTATAGGCATTGAACTTGTATCAGACGAATCCGTTTTAGGTTTAAACCAAAAATGCGTCAAAAAGAAACTCCTATTCAAATGCTTTAGATCTTGAGATCTATTTAGTATATTTGTGATGCTCAAATCGTGTATAAGGAGTTGTGTAATATACACAG
Source organism: Drosophila nebulosa (assembly GCA_024703675.1). Taxonomy (NCBI): domain Eukaryota; kingdom Metazoa; phylum Arthropoda; class Insecta; order Diptera; family Drosophilidae; genus Drosophila; species Drosophila nebulosa. The sequence continues at coordinate 9,770,782 of JANFPS010000004.1, read as the reverse complement.
TTTGTATATGTGTATATCAAACAGGAACAACAAATACAAAATAGAGCTCTATATGTAGAAAAAAAAAGAAACTGCACTGTCAAGGTTCTTCACTTTATTCTGTCCTAATTGCTCTTTTATTCATATTCATATTCGTATTTGACATTTCAATATTATGGGTTATCATTTGCGGTTAGAGATGCCAATATGATACCATAAAGACATTTCCAAATTGTTTGGCTTACCTGTTTCTTTTGCTTGCTGCTGCTGCTGCTGGCTTCGTTTAGCATTCAAACCGAGAGAAGCGTAATTTTCCATTTCCCCGCCTCTCCTTTCAAATTGCCCCACCAACTGTGCTTGTTGTTGTTGTTTGTTCTTGATTTTTGTTTTTTTCAATCTTGTTGCTTTGTTGTTTCGTTGTGTTTTACTGGTACTTTTGGTATTTTTGGTTTATTTACCCGAGTTGATTGCTTTGTTTTCGTAAAATTTCCAAGTGTGGATGTGTGTGTGTATGTGTGTGTGTGTGTGTGTGTGAGTCGTTGCCAATGCAAGTCACAGTTCCGGCCACCATATAGCCATTGGAGTGGGGATTGGGGTATTTTGGGCAACGGGCAACGGTCCCCAATGGTGCAAAACCGGCACAACATGGCCGCAATCATCAACTTCAACTCTGAGCTACAAGCTCCAACTTCCGCCTACCGCAGTCGCCTCAGTAAGTTGTACTTGAAACAGGTCAAAAACTTTCCACCAAAGTGGTTTGTATTAAGTCAATTAAAAAGTTTATAGTCCTGCCGACTGCCTGACTTTTGATGGTAGCGGCGCCTCTGTTTCTCTTTCCACCTGCCCCTTGCTCATGCCAATATCCAAGCCTCTGTCTCTCTACTGGCTTTGGCTTTGGGTCCTTAGCATATTTCACAAATTTTCAACAACAACTCAGTCATTTGACTGAGACAGAGTTAGAGAGAGAAGGAGATTCTAAGAGAAAGTGAGACAGCGACTTTTGTTCTTCATATTATTGTATTTGTTATTGTTGTTGCCCACTGTGCTGCGGTTTGCTGGGGATTGGAGTTACGCTGTGTATCTGTATGTGTGTGAGTGTGTGTCGAGGCAATAAACCAAATTACGCTTGTTTTCATCAAAAAACTTTATCTTGGCAATTATTTATAAAGATTAATTAACACTTCAAATAAATATTTGCTAATGGTGAGTTGATAATTACCTGAGTGTTTGCACCTGACATTTAGTTGTTGTCTAGGTATGCAAATATTTTCTGGTTGCTCAGATCATGGAAGGATGGTTTCTAGTTTCAAGTCATGACTTTGGGTCATTCTAGCGAATATTATTGTTTGGCCTTAATAAATATTAATTCAACGAGAATTGCTATATATGTTTATAGACCGGACACAAAGTTTGCCAACTACTTTAGAAAGGCAAAATCACAAATTTATTTAATTGTTTTTCTAATTGATAATTGGCTAAAGGGTAAGAAATTTATAAAATCTAAGCTTAATCTAAAAGCTATCTAGTTATAAGCCAATTTTAAAAATATTTCTGGATTCTGTTTTGTTTAAAGATAAAAACAGTCGTAGACAAAGGTTTTAAACTGTTTTGATATCATGACAAATAAACAACTATAAAAATCTATAATATTGATTATAGATATCTTTAGGTTTGTAAATGTGTGTGTATACTGTTATAGTGACAGAATGATCTTCTAAATCCAATCTTTTTTTTATTTTACTCCATTTTATTTACAGTTTTACCCAAATTTGATCCATTCATAACTGGAGTACAACATGCTTATAAATATCGTGACACTTTGGTGGCCAATTGCAGCTCTGAATGGTCAAGTCCGGCGGCGAAGCTTACTTGGTATATTAACAATAAAACGGTGAGTAAAAAAAAACGCATTAAGCATACGCACTGCTGTGCAACAATTTGTAAAACGTATCAATGGTGGCAAAATCCATGCACACGCACATTCTCCCATACGCACACGCACACACGCATACACACTCACACTTAGTGGCAACCGCATTTCATATGTGTGTCATGTCACAGGCTGTTGCAGCCTAGCCACAGTCACTCAGTCGAAGTCACTCATGTGTCATGCAGGGCATCAGGGCCAAGTCAAACCCAAATGTTGACACTGAGCTCTTTACTTTGGGGCCTCTGGGTCTGAGTCTGGGCCTGGGCGATGTCATACTGTGGGTTGGGTGAGTCTGGGTCGAATGGTGCCAGACCCACCCGCATGTATTGGTCATTGGTGTTGATAGCTTTAACGCTGATGTCGTTGGTTTGGTTTTGTTTGTGTTTTTTATTTTGCAGGCACCGCTGGGCAGTCTTGAACCGCAAATCAATGAAATCACACGGAACATTCAAGGCTTTACAGTATACGCCAGCACTCTACAATTGCGCATTCATATTGAAGACCAGCGTTTCATCCTTAAGAGCGAGATGTTGGAGCTACGATGCATTGCCGATATCATGGGATTGGCCAGTTTAAGACGTGAGAATCGTGTGCGTACCACAATTTTGGCTTTAAAAGACACCGGCTTCAATCAGAGACTAATGGAGAGTGGATCGGTTGCGAGAACTGCAGTCGGAACAGGTGAGTATCATATTTTACCAAGCATTCAGCCAGACATTATGAGTCATTTCTTATAGTCAACTGGCTGGTATGCCTCTTCGTCTTCCTGCACTGGCATTGCTTGCAGAGTTAGTCACTGTCTTTCTAAGGGCCATCATTCTCCAGCAAACCCATTGGGAAGCTCTTTGCACCGTTCTCACACGTTTATAGAAAACATAAAGTTAACAAGGTAACCGTTGAATTTGTATATAGTCGAAATCGAATTAGTCTAGGCACATGAGAAGATCATCCAATAAAAGTAATGCAAAATTTATGTGTAAGCCAAAAAACAAAACGAAAAAATACCTAACTAAAAATACATACTACATACATACAAATACATAAAACAAAACGTAAATTGAGAATATCATACATAAAATTTACTCATAAATATTTCTGCACGGAAACTGAAACACACACAATCAATGGCAAGTAAATTTAATTAAATACTGTATGTGAATTGTTAATGTATTAAATGATATATGAGAAATAAATATATGTATGTAAACCAACAAAAAAAAAAAGAAGAAAAACGCACAAATGCACAATCTACCATAATAACAGGAAAATCAAAGTGAAGGCGTGAAAGCATAAACCAAATTTGAGAGATAAATTAATCTATGGGTAAGTAAATTAAAGCCACAAATATTGCCAAATCGATTGGAAGCCAGTTAAGGCAGAGACGGCCTAAAATGTCACACTTGACAGACAGTTTAAAAAGATTTCCAGCCGAAAACTTAAATATGCAGAGATAATTGCCAGAAACAAATTAGAGAAGCATGCAATTATCTATCTAATCAGTTTTGCTATTGTATCTGTATTTTAATCAATTAAGACAATTGGACAATTGGCTAGAGCTGCGCAAAGGGTATAAACCTAGAGATATATGGAAGCATTTACTATTGAATAGATTTCCCATGATAAGCAATATTTTTAGCAGCTAAGTTTTTATAGAATTATAAATAAATTTAAATAAATTGGTCCTTTTGATTCGTTTTCAAGTATTTTTTTTTTTCATTACAAATAAGAAGAGTCGAAAATTTACTCATTTATCTGGGAAGCCGATTCGAAATTTTTCCTCTTCAATATAGGCATTCTCTTAAAGGTTGTTCTTAATTTTAAGCTTGACTTTCACATGGGAGAAAAAAAGGAAAAATTTCTAACTGGTTTACCAAGTTCCACTATAAGCACAAGATTCAATTCCGTTTTCTAACCAATTTCCAAACTAAATAGCTAACGGTCGTCTATAATTCGTTTACCTTATTTTACAGCAAACAGATAAAAGAGTAAAGGCAAACGAGATAAAAAAGAACGCTAACAAAATTCGATTTAACAAGTACCACAAAAAAAATATAGAAAAAGGCAAGGACAAGCACTTTACGGGCTTCTTTTTGCTGCTGTGAAATATTCAACGCATTATGACAAATCCGGCCAAAATCTGCAGCCGACCAATGGCCGCAGGTAAACTGCCAGGCAACGAACAACACAAAAAAAATGACAACAATAATAACAGCAACAAACAAAGGAACATCAAGCCAAACGACGCCCACAAAATTATGCATAAAATGTCCTCGGGCCTTGGTACAGACACACAACAACAACAACAACAACAACAACAACTAAAAAAAAAGGAGCAAACAAAGATAAATTCCACTGTCCTGTCAATGTGCCGCGGGCCCATTAAATGACGGAAGTAAATAAGCTTGACAAATTTCCACTCATCATTTTTGCATTAATTCTGGCTCCTTTAACGCACACCGACAAAAACCGGCAACAACAACAACGACAACAACCACAACAGCAGCAACACACAAAAAAATGTCCTTTGATTAATCAAAAAATTTACCACAGAGGCGCCAGCGGTGGCCAAGGCGCCAAACACAACACATGAGAAAGATGAGAAGAGAGAGAGAACCGAGATAAGGTTGGCAGCAAGAGGGAGGCAGGATGTGCGAGGGTCGTCCAAGATACATCTGCTCTCGTGCTCGCTAAAACATTCAAAAACGAACCAGAAAAAAAAAACCAAAAGATTTCACAGATTTTTGCAAGCGATTTGTCAAGCTGACATTTCCGCCGCCATATGCACAGTGGTCCAAACCCGATTTGAATTTACGAAAAACCTATCTTAAATCCGTGATACGACATTAGAAAGACAAAACGAAACCTTAAATCTAATTTTTATTAAAAATTTTGTTGTTTTTCGTTACGTGCAAAAGTAGAAATTGTTTTTATTTTTCTGCTTAATCTTTGAATGCTGCGCCAATCTATTAGATGAATCCCACAGATCAAAAATGAATAAAGTAAATCTGAATATTCAATTATATACACTGTCAAGAACTTGATATTCACTCTTTAAATTTGTTACTTCAATATGGAACGTTCTTAGCTTCTTAAGATTATTGGATCTTGGAAATCTACAAATTTTGGATTATTAGTTTCGAACGGACTTTTGGAAGTTTCAGTGAAACAGATCGATTCAATTTATTTATAGGTTTCCAAAAAAAACATTCAATAGTTGGAAAATTTACAAACCTATTTTATAAAAAACTTGGAACATTTAAAAAAAGATCTAAGACATATATATAAACACTAGCAAAAGGAATACAGTAAGCTCGAATGACAAGCCGAAAATCAAGAGAATCTTCTTAAGTGTTTTGGGGCCTTCTCTAAGAAACTGACCCACAGTGTGCGTCGTTGTTGGCCCTATTGCCCAGACGACGTCGTCATGGCTGGGAATTGGAATTGGATTTTGAGTTTTTGTTGCCACAAACGAACTCCGGCAAACCCAGCATAGACACCAACAACAACAACAACAACAACATCAACAACAACAGTGACAACGACAACCAACATCAGGGCAGTCCAAGTTGATTTAGTAAGTCACGTGGCCGCGAAACTGTAAATTGGCTCATCCGGATCCTGGGTAGGGGAGCGTGTGAAATAAAAGTGACGCTTTTGTATGTGACTGGCTTGTATTTTGGGTTTTCTTATTTGGTTTTTATTTCCCCCCCCAATTCTTGCTTTTGTGCTGAATAAAGGGGCGGAGCAGGAGGGAAAAGGAGGTGATATATATTCTCTAAGCCAAATATTTTTGCACCCAATTTTTTGGTAGGGAAGGTAAATTTAGCCTCAGGCCATGAATAATGTTAGGTAAGAGACAAGGACAATTTAGGCCGATATAAGGCACAAAACACAATGAGTACAGTGAATCTTGGCTATGGGTGGAAGCATTTAAGCTAAGTAAAAATTATTTTCATTTTAGTTAGACATGACTTTTTGTGATTTTATAATTTGGTCTAAGAAAATATTTTAAATTAAATGAAAACAGGTAAAAAGGCCATGAAAATTCTGGTCTCCTTCGTGCCATAGAAGGAGCCATGTAGTTTTAGGCAAATTATATAAAAGCAATAGCCGACCATCATCAGTGAGTAAGTAAGTAGATTTTCCACAAGTCTCCCGCCCTGAGGCTAAGTAATTTAAAGCCATAACTTTAATTTAATCAATTGAATGTCTATTTTCCCATAACCATCATCAGGAGTTATCACTTGAAAACAATAATACCAATCATCGACATTTGCCTAAAATGCCAATTGAATGCATCCCTGACCCCAATTGTTGAATATCAATGGCAAATGTACATATACTGACACTGATTTAAATTAAATATTTGTCTACTGTCAATCTGTTGGCATGATTTCTCCCCCTCAGAAACATTTAATTGCATTCAATGCTGTCCTGGTTCTGGTCCTGGTTAAAATAACTAAAATTTTAAATAACATTACAATTTCTATGGATCGGAGGCTAGTTACCCTTTCATTCATCATTGAGACCATTCAATTTCTGGCTTAATGAGTTTAAATTTTCATTGGTAAAATTCCCCTTTTAGGTAAATTCGTTGCCAATTTGTAAACCGATTTGATTTTCCCATCTTCAAGTGACTATAGTAAAATGTGAACGGCTTTAAACAATCGAGTCACTAGGCCAACCAAATTTAGTTTTGCCAAGCTTCTAAAATACTGTCGGCAAAACTTCAGTCAACCGTATTGGAAATGGCGCAAACTGGCTTTGCAAAATCATCCAAGTCAATGTCGATGTGGAGGGAAAAACAGAGAGCGGAAAAGGGAGAGAATTGCATTGATTTTACACTCTGAGCCGTAGCTGTCAATCAAAGTGTTGCGAGCCATGACAAGGCACAACTCTCACTCGCTCACACAGTCACTCCTCTGCTCACTTGGTAGCCCCCGGAGCTGGACATGACATGCGTTCAACGCGATGATGGCAATTTAAACATGCACAGGATTTGTGCAGTTTCCCTCCCATTTGCCGATGATGGCCATGTCCGAGGGCTTAGCGTGTAATTGGCCCAAGTTTTTAGGCAGTGCAGCCGAAGTTGGGTGGGGTGGAGAGCTCTGACTTTGTTGTAATTAAAAACGCAATTGTCAAAGGTGTGCATGTGGGAGGAGTGTGGATCTGTGTGTGTGTGTGGGTGTGGTATGTCGCTAGAGAAGCTCCAAGAGCAATTTGCTTAAAAAGAGCCAGTGGCATAGATCGTCTTGTCGCCTAGTCGCCTGAGTTTTGACTGCAGCTGCTGCTCTGTCAGTCAAGTCAATGAGACTTACTTTTTCCTCCACATTTGGGCTTCTGTTGGAATATTTTTTCTTGTTCCTACAATTGCATTGACATATTGCTGCTATCGGCTTGGGGGCATGTGCCTTGTGACTGTCAAAATGTCGCGTCACATGATGCCAGCAAGCAAATGGCAATTGCAATTCAACCAATCCGAATGCCAGTGTGCCCTATGTCCTTGTCAATTGTCCTTGTTGCTGTCAGTTCCGGCAAGCCTTTTGGCTTTAGGTTTGGCATTAAGTGGACTTGTAATTAAACGATTTGCTCGCTTAATCGTGTGCGTATTTATTGTTCATTGAACACATTCGATTTTCGATTATAAGCTACATATGTATGGAGCATCCACACAAAATCACTTGCCAATTATGATAACTTTGTAATGTCAACTATATAACTTTTATCATATCTTCCATGAGTCCATGGCAAATATCCCACATGGGTACCATTTAAGCAATATGTCATATGCCAGCCAAGATGCTTAACTTTTTCCCTTGCCCTGTCTGTCTTGCGCCATTTTTTATGACTCTCGCTCCCCCTACCACAATTCCAAAGGACTCCAGCCCAATCCGGCGAACAACAAAATATAAATGGGCAACCAAACAGGCGTGCAAAATGTTAAGAAACCTTATATCTCATAAACCATACACATACATACGTATAAAGGTATATCTGTAAGTACATAGGCCTAACAAGCGACACAGGAGGGTTGAGCCCGTGCCCAAACTGAGCGACTTCGCGCTGTAGTTATGAAAAAAAAAAAAAAACAACCAAACACCACAAGAAGAAGAAATTTTTATCTTAAAGCGCCTGTCAGTTTGTCTGTCTGCTGATGAAAACGAAGTTGACAATGCGAATGAGTTTCTTATAACACCACACAGCAAAAGGCCGTCGAGGATGGAAATCTTGGAGTATGGAATATGGGGTAAAAACAAAATGAAGCGACAGCAAAAAGTGCGAACGTGCCGCCAGACGAGCCGTGATGACGGAATGAATATGGCTGGAAGAGACATGAAGAGCTTTCACCTCATCCCACCCCACCCATGGGCATGGGGTAAGTATAAGCACTTGGTTTTGTCATTCCTTTCTTCCTATGCAAAAGAAAAGAAGTGAAAAATACGAGAAAAGTCCAAAACCAACATTTATATGCGTATGGTTGTGCCTTTACAGTGGCGTAGAAGATATCTGGATACACTTGACTTTTCCATCCCGATTGCAACACCCATGTAAATAAATGAGAGATATGTACATATGTATGTGCTTGTTTTGTTCTGTCGGTTCTGTCTCTGGCTCTTGCTGTGTTTGTTAACGTTTAATAAATCAAAATTACTTTTTATTTCTATGACAGTTATAACGGGGCCTTGCTTAACATTTGGCTTTTCATTTTTATACTCTGGATATCAATTGATATGTCATAGGGTATATCGGACTATTTGAAAAGGAGCTCCTTTCCAAACAGCTAAAGTAAGCTCATTACATCTGCGCTGCTTGCAGCCCAATTATTTGCCTTAACTGATTTAATAAGGTCTATAAACATTCATTCTGCCCAATAATGGCCATCAAACTAAAATCGTTGTTTGGTTTTCCCATACTTTTTGCCATTTGTGAATGGTTTTCTCCACTATTCACAGGAGTTTCCCTGCATTAGATTCGAAAAGAAGCGAACATATGAACAAAAGATGGCTCTTGGGCCTAGAAAAGTGAGCAGTGCAATGCAGTTAAGGGAAACTGTGAAGCACGCTAAAGTATAATGAGTTTTAGAGTCGAACTGAGAACAAAAACTCTAGGCAGAAGAAGCTGATTATTTGGAGCGTTTAGTTTTCGAAACTGTGAGGAACTTTGTTTTTAGATGAATATACTTTCGCTATTGATTTTTCATGAAAATCGCAATTGAAATATGAGGTAACAAGAAGTTGGACCCATGACTTTAACTTAAAGAGAATTTCCAACCTTTTTTCTTTCTCTTGTTTTCCCCTTTTTAGCAGATGAAATCTCTGCGTTAAGGATTCTTCTCAGTTTGTTTCTTTCTTACTTTTTTCACTTGCCACATACTCATGCTTTAAGCTTATCGTCTGCCAAGTGTGTGTGCGGATGGCGGGGGCGAGGTTGTGGTGTGTGGTTGCGGGTGTGGGTGCGGGTGTGGGTGTGGATGTGAGTGTGCACATTGTTGATTTTTATATTGGGTGCTAAATTCAATGCGCTCACGCCCCCAAAAAGGGAAAGAGAAACAGAAACAACAATAAGAAAAGCTCAAAGAAGAAGCAACAACAAAAAAGTGTCATTTAATTTCTGGCACCCCACCTACAGAGGAGGTCCTCTACACTCGCACACAGGATAACACCAATTTCGCTTATGACAGTTATTACAAATGCTTGTTGTCTGTTCCTTGGCGCAGCAACAAGAAGCGCTGCCACTTTGTGCTTATCCTTCAAATGAAAAGTTATTGTAAGGACCTTCAGACCAGCACCCCACACCCACCACTCCGCACCCAACAGAGCGCCAATGATGTCTTAAGAATCGATTGTTGCCGCACAAAAAGCACATTAGTGCAGTCTAGAGTCAAAATCGACATTGACTTATACTCTGGCAGCTTCTTCTTTCTCTCTCTCTCTCTCTCTCTCTCTCGCTCTCTGTCTCTCTCTATGTCTTTCTGTCTATCTGTCGGCTTGTCTATTTATTTCTTATATTTTATTTTTCATTTTGTTTTTATATTGTTGCTGCCGCTTGGTTGGCTCTGCTGCAATTTTCATTGAATATCAAAATGGAAAACATTTCGAGACAGTAAATTAATTTTTCAAAAATTGGCATTCATTTCATTTTTATACATATATAGTTCTCCACTGCCAAATATAGGTATATTAATTCTAGTGAGGATTTCCCTTCCAGATAATTCAACTTCAACTTTTTCACAAAGTTGCTCTTTGCTGTAGAAGCAGCTAGGCCCAAGGACGTTATATTTTTTTTTTTTTGTAAATGCTTTAGGCTATGACCAAAAGAACTTTCTACATGCTTGCATCGCCAGTTCTCCTGGCCTAGTCTAACCATCATTTAAGGGTATACAAAATTCGGCTTTTTTATTGCCTGGCTCTCTGGTTATCATTTCTCCAGCTCAGATGTTGGGTTTATTGCTAACGCATTAAGCAACATGATTTTGATTCCTTTTTCAATGTTTTTTTTTTTGGTTGTCCGTCCTTCTTTTTTATTTTATCTCTGAACGCTTGTTCATTTGTTATTATTGTTATTTATCGTTCCACATTGTTTGGCTATTACGATGTCTACTCATGGAATTGAATTATTGACAGCCAGAATTGATCATTTCCCAATACATGGCACAAGCAAAAGAAAAGAGAATAAGCAAGTAAGAATAAGAAATGAAAACCAATTCCGAAGTGCTTCTATTATTTTGCTTTACAATCTACACAGTGGCACAGTTAAATGACTTTCCATTCATTTTTGCTTGAATAGAAATGCGACTTAATTGGAAATGTATTGAAAATGCGAATAATACTTCAATAAATATACTAATTTTGAAATATCAATACAGTTTATAATCAAATTATTGACATAAGTAAATATTAAAAGGAGAGGAGGGTATAATTCACTTTTGATTTGAGTCAACATTGGCAGACGCAAAACAGTTTCAAAAGGCTTATTATGCTAACGACAAATAATTACTTATGGCAACAACACAATTCAACAATTTAGACTTCAGAGAAATTTCAGATGCTTTTGTAATGAATTTGATTAAGCGATTTTTATCCATTTCTTACCTACTTGGATTGGCAAATTGCTGAAGCTAATTCACTCACTAAATATGCAAGGAAATGAATTTACTAGAAGCTTTCACAGAAACAGGACGAGCTGAGGCTTTAGCTTTAGCTTCTTTCCTCACTTCGACTTTGTTATAGCCGGTTGCTGTGGGGCATCCACGTCTTTCGTTTTTCATGTAAACCAAAAATAGCATCACGTTTTAAATTGCTGCTTATCAAAACATGTTCCTGAACTGTAATCTGTTTTTGCGCTCGCGCGCACGTCAAGGCAAGAAAGAAAACGAAATGAAACCCACCTTTACTTCACCCCCACCCTTACCTTCACCCTCACCTTCACCTGGTTGCGAGGACTTAGCCAAAAGCCCAAAAAGAACCCATCAAAGCGGTAGCCTCGAGTGAGCAGCGGCGACGAAGCATAAAATGAGTGAAACCAAGTTGGAAATAAAAACGCAGACAGCAACACAAACTGGCACATCATTTATATCCTTAAAAAGAAGGAAAACCAAAGTGGATGGAGATTTGCGCGTATGTAAATTGAAACGAGGAAACCTGCCGAAACGATATCAGCACCACGACCAAGACCAAGACCAAGCCGACCCTCACCTGGCTAAGGCTTACTTAGCCAGCGGTAAGCATAAAATATGTACAATAGCACGAATGACTAAACGAGGTGGAACTTAGCTACTGTGACAGCTACAGTTACATATGGATCTGGAACGCTCACCGGGTTAGTCAGCAGCCACTTGAGCTCAGACCAACCATCCACCCACCCACTGGCCCAGGGACCAATCTCTGCTCACTCGCATCCATGGCAATCTATCATCTGTGCTAGCTGTCAGCGCTCCATAAATTTGTGACACTTTTCCACGAATTTATTACTCTGAATAAATCGCGAGATGCAACCTTGCCACACACAAGCCTGCATGCTGATATGATGATATGGTCATTTGGTATTCATTAGACATGGCCCAGTCTTACCTTTTTGGCCAAGTTAATTAATTGATCAAGACTCGGTAACTTCAAATGATTGTGTCAAGCTGACAGCAGCAAAGAGAGACCCACAAAGAGGGGAACTTTAAATGGATTGGTTTACGCTCCCCCTCTCTCTTTCATTCTTTCTCTCTCTCACACACTTTTTGCCAGTTATCTCTGTTGTTGTCTCTCTTATTGCCAAAGGATGACACCTCAACAATATTGTCCCTCTGGTGACATTGGTGTTGATTTTTGAAATTCCTTGGCACTTGAGAATGCTTAAATGGGCCCTAGTGTCTCTGTGGCTCTGTCAACGTGAGGGCCATGGTTGAGCAAGAAAATAGGAAATGAAAATGGCATGCCAATGCAAATGGAAATCGAAATCGAAAGAGGAAAACGACAAATTAAAAAAGGGCAAAGGAAAATAAAGTAACAGGCCATTCAAACCAATTGTCCTACAAGCTTGATAAAGTAAAGCTTATAATTCTATTTGATATCAATTTCAGAAATATTTCTTTTTTAAATATTCTTGTACTTTCTTTGTACACTACACCAACTATCAATGCACATTTGAGCTCAAAATCTAGTTGAAAGGGAGTAAGGAATTATATCTCTTGATTAACTCAATTTCTTTATCAAAGCAATAAAAGTTACTAAATTTTTCATTTATGTCGATCCTCACTCACATTGTATTCAGATTCGGTTGAATTGGTTCTATATTTTATCAACCGTAACCACATCGTTTGCATTCCACATTAAAGTTAAATGCTTTCCATTATCAAATAATCCCCTCAGACTGCTTTGTAAATTCCAAGAATCCCAAGAGCCATGCAAAATCTAGGTTTAAGGATTCACAATTTGTGTAAATTTCAGCAAATTATTAAAGCAGACTCCATGACAAATCCAATTTTTATCATATCCATATTTCTTAGCAATCTGAGTGCCCCACAACGTTTTACTGTTTCTTTTTGTATTTATTTATTTATTTATATTTTTTTTATACACACACATTACGTATACGCCGAGTGGCCGGGACGAGTCATAAGTTAGGTCATCATTATGGATAAACGCAATGTATGTGGGTTTTATGTACTTAACACTTCAGTTTCTGTTTCAGCATCACATCCAGCCAAGCAATGCCAGCAATGAGTTCAAGTCCTGCAGACCGCTTGACGTGGTAGGGTGGGGGAGGGGTGTTTAGCGATGAGGAGAGGGTGTTTAGTAGGTGGGTGGGTAGCGTGCTGGTCGTGGTCGAGGTCGAGCAGATGAGCAATTTATCTCGCAGCTGTTTACTGTTTCACTTGCGTCGCCCTTGGCCACCATTGCCTCACGCTTGGCTAAAGCCACTTATGCCCATACCAACAAAAATGCGTTCGTGTGTGTGTGTGTGTGTGTGCGTATGGGCGGGTGTGTGTAGCTGTAAATACATAAACACATCAAAATAAAAAGAGACAGTCAGGCCAGCAAATGCCGAGTGTCCTTGCAGTCAACGTGTTCGTAGTACTAAATGAGCAAAAATAAGGCCACGGGCCGTCTACGAAAGTGAAATTAAAACTAAGTTGAGGCAAAAAGGAGCTACGTTCGCTCGTCAATTAAAAGGCAACCCCATCGTCTCATACCTATCATGCTGTTTGCATTTCATTTTGCAAAAACTTGAAAAAAAAAGACATAAACGAGGGCTAACTAAAAGTTTTTCCACAATTTACAAATTGATAACAGCAACCAAAAAAGTGTTGACTTAGTTACACAATCTTTTATCAAAAAATGTCAATATTACTATGAACTTTTCAAAAATATGTTTAAGATTGGGGTCAGACAATATGCCAGAATATCTTTGATATCCCAGAATTTAGTGTCTCAAACCCGATTTCGTCTATTTCTAACTCAGATATCAAGGGTCAAAGTAAACTTTTTTAATAGATTAAAAAGTTTATTATATATGCTATAATATTCAAAACGCTATATCTCAAAACATGCTTTAAAGAAGTGTTTATCGTTTTTCCACTGAAGCAAAGTTGTTGATGCTACGTAGATATTTTTAGGTTGAAATATCTTCTTAACGCAAGTTTAAACCATCAGACGTTCGGATCTATAGCACTATAATTTGTTAGAAAAGTTTACTCTATTGGTCTGGTCTTTGGCTTATTTTTGTCGGCTTGTGTTATTTCCCCAAAACGAGAGCAATTTAAAAAAAATTAATAGTTAAATCGATTTTTCCACATTTCTTAAATTTTTAATTGATTTCCACTATTGTATGAACTAGGACTAGGTTATTGCAGCTAGATATTTTGCTTTTTAATGGAATTACCCTCGCAGTTGTGACCACACATACGAACACAGCCAAGTGACAGTTTTTGCAGTCACTACCTCACACGCATAACGTATGCATACATATATATGAGTATATACATTCACGATCTTGAGCATGCTAAATGCAACATCCACGCCCACGCTGACAGACCACCCTGAATTCCCCCCGCACTTGTTGTTTTTTACTCATTTTTTCATTTTTTGCTTACTCGTTGACGTTTGTTTGTTTGTTTATTTTGTTGCCTGCTTTTTTTTTTGCCATTGCTTTTATAAGCGCAAAGTGCTCTTCATTATGCGCATCAAGTGTAAGGATAAGTGCAACGAATGCACACACACACACACACACATACGCACATACATAGAGTCACATATGTTATGCCTTTTATGCTTTTCAATAGCCAGCAAACAAAAAAAGACACCATGCAAAATTACCTTAAACTGTGTGAAAAGAAAGAATGAAAGAACGTCAAGAACGTTGCTAAAAGTCTAACTACTAACTAAAAATGCACATGAGTCAAGCTATAAGTTAGAAAAATGTTCAAAACTCAAAAAACACTCATTTTCTTGTGTTTTTTATTTTTTATTCCACTGTAAGTTAATTAGGGCAAATCGAAAGCAGTTTTAATTAAATACTTTTTTTATTATTAATTAAGATAAACCAACTAACTAAACATAGTTAGTCCAACCTTTATACTAAAGCCTTGAACAATGACTTGAAATTATTCCCAAATGAATACCAAATATTTCCGTGTCTGTTAACTAAGTAGACTCTAATCTCATGAAGTCAGTTACTCAGCTTCTTCACTTTAAACTTAGAACCCTATAATCTCACGAGGTCAGCTCAGTCTTATCTCAGTGTGCACTGATGGTTACATTGTTAATTAGCATTGTAGTATGTAATTAACAAAATCACAGAATGCTCTATCTAAGCTATGCATACAATTATATACATACATACATATACCACAAATCGCATTAACTTCAGATTCGAACCCCTTTTAATTGAAATTCTCTCATGCATATGTACATATGTGTGTGAGTGTGTGTCTCTATTTATGTGGCAGATGGGCGTGTCAATAATCCAACTTATTGAGCCCAAAACCGATTACCTCACGTTTTGCAATTGCCATAAAAAAAAACGTATAACATAAAGTTGACCTGGGCCAGCCCCAGGAAAATATCCGCAGCCAAATCAAGTGACACAATTGTAAAACTCTTTTTGGGCCTTGGCAAATCGATTGCTTGTCAGGGTCAACTGGCAGCGCTTAGCTTATGACACCCTTGCCGACCTCCCATAGCCACATACACAATCTACCCGGAGAAATCGACGCTGACTGCATTGTTGTTCAAAGGCTTTACGGTTTTAAATTATGTTAGACATGGCCAAGCATAACCAGGCAACGCCGACAAACCGATTTGGAATTTTTCACACAATTTTCTCGGTTACCATGAAAGAGATGGTCGTTTTTGTGGGGTTACCAAAGTCTTTTTCCTCCTTTGTTATGCCCTTTTTAGAATGAGGGCATACTTGTTCTGGTAACAAAGGCGTTGACAACTCAGCAAATTCATTTATCATACAATTAGTTTCTCAATTTCAAAGAAGCTTTCTATATGCTAAATTTTATCAAAGTCATTTATGCAAATTTAAATTATTGTAGAAAATAATTTATGAATAGTTTGTGGCAAAGTCCTTTGATTTTTGAACATATTTGGACTGTTAAATCAAAGCAAGGGTATACAATTTGTAGTACATGCAAAATAAGAATGCCACTGACGTTTTTTTGGCACGCTTTTATCCAGTTTGCCATTGACAGGAGGCAGACAGACAGACAAAAGGCCTGTGACACCTTTGTGTGCGAGTGTGTGTGTGTGTGTGTGTGGCAAATTATAATGTAAATATCTGAGTTATATAAAGTAAATTTCTCAACCAGCTTAGCAGCACACAAGCTTTAACGCCAGAATTCTTTCTTTCTCAATTTTGAAATGTTGAAATTTTTGTTACTATTTTGGTAAATGCGCAGAAATTCGTAAAGTATATGCGCATAAATAAATATATTTCATATATTCTTATGGTAACTCGACCAAAAAAAGAAAAACAATCATTTCGCCATAATAAGCACTAAATATGCAGACCGCAGAGATCCACCTCTTAAATGGTAAATCATCTACCTACAGCGCCATTCACATTGAGAAAATATTAGTTAAAATATGAATAAATTGTGGATGAAGCAAGTAAATACATGGGTGGATGCCACCTGAGTGTGTGTGCGTGTGTGTGTGTGTGTGGGAGTGTGGGAGTGTGTGTGCTTAGGAGGTGTGTCGACAATTCGCCGAATGTTCCGATGTTCCGTAAACATAACGAGCTGAGTAAATTGATTGCATGACGACGCAATGAAGCGCGTCCTGTAAAACCACTTAAAACATGCCCCAGTACATGCCATAAACTCAACAACATTGGTAAACCATTCTCCCCAAGATGGGTGTGCCTGTTTGTGTGCTTGTGTGCGTATGTGTGGGAAAGCAAAGCGCGAATCCTCATAGTCGTCCTGTGTGCCTTTCGGTTCTCTTTAGCGTTCAGCGTACGCATGCAAAACCGGCAAACATTTAACCGCCGGCTATAAAATTCGATAAATATCGACAAGAGTTCTTTTTTCTGCTTAACTTGTTTGTTGCTTGCTGCTTGGAGAGAGAGTCGAAGACGAGTCAAAGAATCGGCAATTCGATGAGAGTTTATTAAATACAGGATATAGCCTTAGCATAAAAGGCGTCAAACTTATGCGCACAGTGGCGCAAAAACCATACAAACCAATTTGATTATAGTAACATCTGTTATGCGACACTACCTACTTAGTTAGTCATCAAGTTTTTCTTTTACTTTTGGAATAAGTCAAAAAGTATTGCCTACTTTTTGGCATGAATCATTAAAATTCCTATACTAAAATTATTCATCTTATACTCTATTTTTGATTTTATTCAATGTAAAAATTGATCCAACTACATGTGAGAAAAGCGTCTTCGCTACTGTTGTACATGAAATGTGAATCACTGTGCAAATTTGGCGCCTTTAACAACGACCACTTGGACTGAAGCCAGAGCAAAAAGGCGCTACTTTTGTATAAATATCTACCATCCGCTTTTGGCACACATACTGCGGCCTCCTCACTTTGCACACTCCTACACACTCAGTCTCCGACTCCGACTCCGGCTCAGACTTCAATTACGTACGTTTCTACCTCTACGTATATGTCATGGGCCCCGGGGGATTATCGCTTACATTTTCAGTCAAGTGCGTTCGTTTATTGTGAAAAGTTGAGATGAGTTCAGTTGAAGCTGCAGATATTGTTTGTATGCCGAATGGATGGTTGGACGGACTAAGGCTTGGGGTTGACTCCACCTGAGAGGTAAAAGTGAAAGGCAAATTGTCGAGCGTTGATTTGAAAACGTCATGCGGATATACATACTTGTAGGTACGTAAGTAGGCACACGTGTCTCCGACTCAGGCTCTATCCGCATAGCGACATCTTAAGGTACTTATGAGTTATGTGAACGATTTTAATATTTTCCAAAAAAGAGCACAACACACAAAATATATGTATGTATATGTGTACGTACATTGTATCTCTACATATGTAAATTGAGAAATTACATATGAGTGTAATGTTGATGTAATGGGGAAACGTAATAAATGATTCAACTGCCATTTACATTAGATCTCAAAATAAATGGGGGGAAAATTTGCATTTCTTGTACACAAAGCGAATAAATTTGTTAACATGCTCTCATTGAACTTTGCATTGCCTTTTGATCGAAAGATTATCTATATCAATTTGCTTTTAAATATTTTGAATATAAAGTGTTAAATTAAATATTTTTTTCATCTAAACACAAATCTATCAAAAGGCTCTGAAATGAAATTTTAGAGATGAAAAATTTTTTGAATGGTCCGCCAAAGCTTTTCTGTACAAATTTTTAATACCCTAATTTAAACAAATTTACTGCATGGAGCACATTCGTTTTAGTTAATTTTTTATTGTTTTTGATGTAATTGCAGAAGTATCAGCCTACACTTATCTCCAATCAATTTATGTAAACACTTAGAAGAATTCGCTTGACAATTATTTAAATGGTATTTCTATTTAATTCGAAATTTTCGTCCAAAATAAACATGCTGCAGTGTACATAGTGAAAGACTGGCGCCCGTTTTAACCAAAAAATGTAAAAGTTTTTGCATAGAGCCAATTCTGTAATCCAATTACGGACTTGTGATTGAGTTAAGCGAGATTTTCCCCTCATCCAATGAACGTTGCTTATTTAAATTGATTTAAATTGTGATTCAATTGATTTAAAGGCGTTGACAAACAACTAAAACAATGGCCCATCAAACAAGCAAAAAACCAAAACAAAAAAAAAGCAAAGATGATGACAACAATCAATTTAATTAAAACTTTTTAACAAGCTTTGGTTCATTTCACCGTTTCACTGTTACCGTAACCGTCTCCGTCTCCGTTCCCGATTCTCGTTTCCTCTTTTTTGTCGCTTTGATATTGGGCCATTTCGGGATGCTTTCGGTTATGGCAACGTTTCATATTTGATATTAATTAAAAAGTTTACACTGTCGCGCTGGATGCTTTAAAACAAATTGTTGGCGCTCAAGCGTCCATGAGAAAGTGTAGGTGGGGAGGGGAGAAAAGCAACAAAAAACAAAAAAAACCAAAATGTTCTCAAAAAATGAAATCTGTGCGATGTGATGAAAAAGCCAAACACAATGGCAGTTGCATGTTATCCATTCATTTCTACACGACATGTGTGTGTCTCTCTGATGGCTGGAAGGGAGCCCGATCCGAACCGAAACAATGGATGAGGACCCATGGTGCGGGCGGGCTCTTGTAGTGCCGCCGTGTCAAAAGCCCGCGGCGACGACAGCTGCTAATGTCACGCCTGTCCTGACATCAACTGGAAAAAGAAACAAAGTTAACACAAAAAAAAAATTACAACCAGTCGAAAAATTAATAAAATCTCCGACAGGACAACAAAAAAATTTGTTGATTGCTACAATCGCATCATTGACCTTCGGAACGTTGTTTGTAAAACGAAATTGATACAAAATGCAAAGTTTGAAACTCCGAAAATGTACGTATGTAAAACATATAGTAAAAATATACCCACTGCTTAGTGGGTTTTCAAAAAAATCACTTAAATGTTGTATTTTTCTTAAATATTCAAATATCGCTACAACTGAAAAAAATTCTCTTGTTTAAGCCATTTTATATTGATTTGATCATACTTTTTGTATTTATACAACTCGTTAGTGTGTGCTGCAGGAGAGTAAAGGTTGCAATTTTTATGGTGACTCCAAATTAAGATATTTAATTATTATAAAAATTATTTAAGTATGGCTTTTGATTTATTAAAAGTTGTTTTGTCGCAAGAAAAAGAAAAAGTTCGAATACCCTTGTTGACCTACCATTATCAAAAAAACTCCGCAGCATGTTATACAAATACAGTGCTTACCATATTTATAACTCACTTTTAAATGGAAAAACAAATTGGCTGCAAATTTTTTTTTAAATGACATGTGTCTTCCCTCAAAATTTTGAAAAATTAGTAGCGCAGTATTTGAATTATGAGTGAATAATGATTTCTTAAAAAAAAGTAAAAGCAAAGAAAAAAAGCATTCAATTATAGCCCAATTTTTATGTTTTGGTTAAAATCCGAAACCGTTGCGAAATGATGGAAAAACGAATTTAAATATTTAATGCGGCCTCCATTTGAATTAGTTAACTCAATAATTCTCTTCCTCATTGAAGCTACTAAATTTAAAAAAAGGTTCTTTTTGAAACTTTGTCATTCATTTAGAATAAGCATTTTAAGATCTCCAACTGCCTCAAATTGGCGAATATTGGCATACACCCGTCCTGCATAAATACCCCACATATTTTCTATCAGTTTGAGATCTGGAGAATATGCTTGCCCGTCAATGCCATCAACATGACAATTCTCCAAATACTCCATTGTACGTCTGTGCACGTGGATTCTGGCATTATTCCATGGAAAACCATGGCTTGAGACTTCGAATACCTAATCATCTGATTGCTGCGATCGATCCTTGATTACTGTCAATTAAATTCAGTAATTGATGATATTTGGTTGACTCCATTGAAGGCAGCAGTCAAGGGCTGCTGGAAACATTTAAGTCTACCTACTACTTAGTTCATATTATTAAATGCACTTTCCTCTAATACACACCATAAAAGTAACAGAAAGAAGTGATTAATAATAATAAATAGTGTGACTGGGTAAATTAAGCTTAAGTTAAAACTTGAAGTCTTTGGAGTAGTACAAAGCATTGCCTGCTGATTCATCCGGCTCTAAAGATGAATGTATTTAAAAAATTGGTTTTACTTACGAACGTTTTGTAAGATAAGTATAAAACGAAATTACATTTGGTCAGAATAAAACGAAACATAAGGATAAGAAAAACATGTTTCCATTTTTATGCATCACGCTTTGAAAATGTTAATGTAAATGTTTTTCTCTGCTTATGGCAAATTAACTTAAGTAAGGTTACCCTCAAATAAATAAACGACCAACGAACGAACAAAAAATGAAAGTTACACACAAGAAATTAACTTGTTGACTGACAATTAAAAGGCAACATGCTAGATAATGGTCAATGGCTGGGAGGATGGAGTAGTCTGATGGCCTGGCCATAAACATGACAGGTTATCCAGAAACAACAGCATCTGTCGCAGAAGCAGCTGCTGCTGCCGTTGCTGTGGTCGCCACCACAGGTTTATCCTGGTCATCCTGGACATCTCTGGTGCTGGTGCTGGTCCTGGTGCTGCAGCTCATTTAATGTAGTTGTTAATGCATAATGAGCCAAGCGGCTGTTGTCCTTTGCTCACGTCAGAGCACAACTATAACGACAGCAGATGCGTTTGGCGATTTTTGAAAGCGGTTTAAAACGAACAATATTCCGTACACACAGATGCAAGTGTGTGTGTGTGTGTGTATAAAGTATATGTTTTTATATATACCCACATGGGGGCGTATTCGAACATGTGTGGGTGTGCAAAGTGCTGCGTTTTTTATTGACTGCATTTTATATTATTATTTAAAAATTAATTATACGCCGCGTTGCATCGCATAGGGTTATGGGCTGCATTACTTGAAGCATTTTTATTCTCTATCTGCAGGCTAAATGGGTATGTCAAATATGACAAAATTGATGTCAATATATATTACAAACCTAGTGATTCATGGTAAGTAAGTAGATAGCTTTGGAAGTCGTAAAATGGAATGAGATAGATACAATTTATGTTAGTCCCTTTTGGTATAAGGTATCTGAAAGTCGGCAACTCTATTTATTTTTGCTTTTTTTTCATTGTTAATATTTTTAATTTAAATATATAAAATATGGACTCTGCTTTTGTTTTTTTTTTCAGCTGAAATTAAAAAATAGTTATCACATATTAATTGACATTTACTGCGGTTCAAGAAATTTTGCAATACTTTCGAAACGTAACCAAAATAGATATATATCTCTGAAAAAATAAAAATAAGTAATAAGCTTTCACATTATTTTCTTTGTCTTCTGGCCAAATACCCATACTACTATAGGTTCCGCCTCTTCGTTTCCCCTTGAATCCCTTTAGATCCATGCTTTGGCCATTGTGTGCTCCCACTTCCACCTACTCCCTTTTTGTTTGCCATTTCCGGCATGAGCCAAGTCAAGGCAAGTGAGATCGTGTGCGCGAGACTCATAAAATTGTTGGCTATTTGAACGTTTTTTTGTGCTACCCGAAGCCAAGGCATTGAAAAATAAAACGTGGCAAGTGAAGCTAAGCCAAACACACTGCCCGCACACGCCGCACAGACACACACACACACCCACACCACACTCTTTAGGAGAGCTTTGAAAAGGGTGCAAAGAGTTCAGCGAAAAATAGAGGAAAATCAAGCGCTTGGCTGGAATTTCATACTGTTGGCATGTCCACTATTCCCCTGTGTGTGTATACGAGCGTGTGTGTGTTTGAGTCTCTCTTTGTGTGTGTGTGTTATCCTTTGACAAGCAGCATAAATGTGCAGCATGGCCTGTGCTTCTTCGCCTGGTCTCTGTCCCTATCCCTGTCCACATCGATGTGTTGGCCATTTTATTATATTTGCTCGCAGACATTTTTGCTCTAATACGAAAATGGGATTTTAGGATATAAAAATTATGATAGATTACCGTTGCACTCCCTCACACAGACACAAACACACACACATAGACTCACTAACACCCATCCCCACACACACACACATGCAATTGACGTAACTCGACTTTGTTTGGCATCCTTGGCACTGGCACGATTTGGAACCTCCAACAATCGTGCCATCCTAGTGTCCGTCCGACCATCCGCATCATTGTGAAAATTGCGCCCAGCTTAACTGAAGAAAATCATTTGATGATAAAAGTGGCCCCTCAATTGCTTTGTTGCTTGTTGCACGTTGCCCGTTGCTGCTGCTGCTGCTCTTGCTTTTTATTAAATTTAAGCCTGAAAGAACGAAAGGATAAGAAGGATATGAGAAAGATTGTTATTGTACAGCTGACACACCAGCTGACATCAATCAAAATAATAATAATAATTCATTATTATTATATTATTCCCTTTTAGTTTATTAGAATGCCATATTATGAGTATTTGATTAACTTCAGTTTGAAATATATTCACAAGGTATAAATGGAAGAAATATTCGAATACAATTACTAGTAGTAAGAAAACCAAATTCAAAATAAATAACTTGAACTAAGATGTAAATAAAAATAACAAAGCTTGAAGAACCACTTAGACGGCAAAATTGTTTATGGGAAAAATTAAAATTAAAAAACTTTTTACTTTATCTAATCAAAAAAGTGATACATGAAATGGTTCCTTCTCCCACCTTGTTCAATCAGGATCTTAGAATCATATATCAACTACAGCAAAAGCCATTTTATGTCTTCTTTTTTGACGGCCAAATTGTAAACCATCAAAAGCTTTGCTTCAACAGAGCTCTGTTAATGAGCTGTAAGTAAGCTTCTGATAAAAAATAAAGCTCTCATAGCGTTTAAAAGCTGCCAAGCAAGGCATCAGCGAGCTTTGCATTTGAAGTTCTGCCCGTTACAATTTCAAAGAGGTTACCAAAAGCAAGTTTAGCTACTCAAAGTCATTAAGAAGTTCGAAATTGATACCAAACTAGACCTAATAGAAAATAATAACTATACATAAAATATGTTTAAGTATTTCCTTTAGCTTGATTGGAGAGTTAACGACTTAAAAGCTTTTTAATATTCAGCATAATAATGGATTGGGTTCACTTCAATTGGTTTTGCAATGTAAATTTTGAAATGCGACTTTGTTGAATTATGGATTCGAAACTGCTTTAAAGTTGCTTTATTCGGCTTATGCCGGTCAATGATGTTTTGTTTGGAGAGATAACTAAATCACACCATTTGGCAGCACCTGCAGTTACATGTGACCTTGAGTACACAGAAACCAAATGACAATAATTTTGTCACAGTTTCACAAAATCAACAAACAAAAAAAAAGAAATCCGAATATGGCATACCCTTTTTATTAATTAAAATATTTAGACAAAACAAACTTTACTCGATAGCTTAAACTGCCTAATTATTTTAGTTCATCACGATAAGGTCTAATTGATTAATAGTTTGGTTAAATCGCTAATTGACTAAAGTTACCCCAAGCTTAACTTCTTTTGAATGCTTGTCTCTTTCGATCGTTTTGCTGCTAGCTTTTCCTTGATGAAAATGCAGCCAACTGAGACGCGATGGTCAGTCAGTCAGTCAGTCAGTCATTCGGTGCGTTGAAAATTATTATTTTTTAATTAGTTAGACAATGGCGAAATGACTCCATGCAGAGGTCACTGCGATTAGCCAACTGCCCAACTTGAGAGCGTCCAATTAAACAGCTGTCTGGCTCCAAAAGGTGACTCACAATTAAAGCTTTGAGCGCCCCTCCCCCCGTCTCTTTGCTCTGAGAAATGTCGCGTGCTGCTTGCCTGCATGAGGCCATCTCAGTCGCACACAACGACGACTTCAAACAAGTGGGCAAAGCAAAACCGCGTTTTTCTAACTATGGTTTAGTTCCATTCGGATAATAGTAGACAAAACACTTGCCCACCAACCCAAGGCGGGAATAAATTTAATAAGCAATTTGCTATTAATATTTTAAAGGATTCCTTAAAGTTCAATATACTCCTGCGTGCATGTGTCCGATCAATCCAAGTGCGTTTTATAGTAAACTTAAATCGAAATTTCTTGAACCAAGTTCAGTAAAAGAAAACATTTCAAAATGGGAAATTCCAGTTCCATTTGTGCCGATCGCAATGCCATAGGCAACTTTGATGAAAACGGGTAAGAAGAAGGAGGTGAAAGAATAAAAACGAATGATTGCGAATGCAGAGTTAATGAAAACACTGAAATTAATATGGTGCCTCAATGCATTAATAATTGCCATCGAAAGCTAAAGATTTTATCTTTTTATTTAGTAAACTTCGCTTTAGCCAGTCCCCAAAGCGGTGTTATTAAAATATGACACTCCAAATTATCAATTCTTGAAAAATTAAAGAAATACCAGGCACATGCTTTTCTCCACGCTTGCTAAAAGAGAAATTCTACCCAAATATTATATATATTGAAAAACCTAAAAGGCTTCATATGTTTTTTTCTTAAAAAGCACTTACTTTTTAAAGAGTACTGAAGGAGACTAAATAATGCCAGTTCTTTGTATATTAAGGATTATTATATTAAGTTTTTAAACGTGTCAAATGGTGATGATTAAAAGATTTATTAAAATATGTTCTGCTAATTTCGATTGGTTTAATTACACGAATATTATTTTGTGTAGATCCTAGACTTGGTTAAAAATGTCCTTTGTGCTTGTCCATCACTAGAGCTTGGTGCTTTCCATTAGCAACTCATGCTTATATTTCGATTTGTTTGACATCTTTATTAATTAACAGTCCCACTACCCTTTGTCCTAGTTCCCAGAGCCAACTCCCTTCACACTACTAACCAACTGGTAGGCTGGCTGGCTGGCATGTTGCGGTACATTTACACATTTAGGCTTGTAATTAGCATTTAACGATGCGATTTAATAGCGATTTATCAGCGATTTATATGTAGCCACAAATACAGAAAGCACACGGTGCCATCTATAAATTGGTTTGACAGTTAAAAGGCGAATCGGGCGTGGCATTAAATCCATATTGAATTACTCTGCCACACATTGAATGGCCAACAACAAAATACTTATTAGCCAATCATCAGTTGCCTCAGAGCCCCTTGGACTTGGTCATGAAATCCTCGTACAAAAAAAATATAAAACACAATTAATATTTATGAAGGTTACCACAACCAACATGTGTGTACCATATAATGCTCAAAGTGCTACTTTCAATTTCAATGTAATAATCGGTCAACACATGCAATAAAATTAGACAGGCCGACTTTAATCTAGGCATGTACTTGATTCAAGTACAAAATCAAGGTCAAACTGGAGATTTCTCCAAATACTAGCCGAAAATATTGTGGGAAAACGTAACAATGCAGCTGACTTTTTATAAAAATATATTATCAATTCAATTATTAAATAAATAATATTTATTGAAGATATATTTGAGGATTCTTTGGATATTTCCAATTTTTATCTTAAGTAATGTAATAAAATATGTTCGAATATCGGTAAATTCGTATGTACATACATACATATATTTGTCTAAGTCCACTTATCAGTTTCTAGCTTTTGTTTTATCTATTTAATTATAGGCTCACCATGTTAGGTGGGTGTTAATAGGTGCAAATTCTCTACCTTTTTTTGTGAAAAGGGACAGAGGGGCATAAACGTAAATTATGAGTTTTAATATGAATTACTTATCTCTATTTTGAAATTTACTTTACATTATATTACAGATGATATTAGTTTCGGTTCTGGTAATCTTTTTATTCCCATTTGAAGTGTCGCCGCCTCTGCCTAATAGTTTACACGCAGAGACGTAATGTTTTTATGCCCTGATTGATTGCCATAGAGTGGCGAATGGCTGGTATTAACAGTCCTAATAGAACATTACCCATAAATATGTATGTACATTTGTACATTATGTAGTGGCCCTTATCAGTACAACGTATGTAGATAGTCAGCTGCTTTCCATCGCCCCCACCATCAACAGCAATTCGCTTCCTCGCAGTGCCATTCTAATCAGTGGAAAGCAAACATCAACAAAAAAAAAATCGCAAAGTGTAAAGTGTAAAAGGAGAAACAGAAATTATAGTGAAACCCCAAGAGCAAATCAGTTCCAAACGCTGAACTCAGTTCGATTCTAGTATTCTAGCTTAACAGTCAAAACATAAAGAAGAGAAGAGAAAGTCCAAATTCTTATATAAGAGTCCATCATGAGTTTGTCATTGTGTGCCAGTCTGCAACGTTATACGAAAACCTTTGGACGGCTCAAGCTGCTGTGAGTTGACTATTTCTTTATTTTTTTTTGATTTTGATTAGACACAGTCAAAACAAGTGGGTGTGACACCTAGATTATCAATGGCAAAGCACTTTAGCTTGACTTATCAAAGCGCTACTCAAACATCACCTGTTCAACTGGAAGATGAAACTGATAATGGTGACAAAAGTTTAAGAAAATAAAAGAAGACAAACCAAGAAATTCTCTCACAAGACATTTACTTATTTAAGTGCATTCGGCTGTAAAAGTGTTGGCATTCCCGTATAATTAAATTACAAAGGGAATACCCACATACAGGGACGGAAGCAAACCATGTAAAGGGCCCCCAATTCAAATGATTTCACCATTTGTTTATTAAATCCAATTACAGAAATCTAACACATAGCCTTAGTGTATACTGTCCATTTTGAAGCATTTTTAATCATTTTATGCTAAAAAAAAAGAATCAATAGTAACGGGTTTAATGGTAAATTGCCATTAGAATGGTTTACTTTAAGACAAGTAACGAGTTTTTCAGTAAGCTCTGTTCCTATGCTAAATGTCAACATTAAATGCGGGCCCGCAGTGTGCCTGCAATCCGCTCCTGGTCGCATCGCTTAATAATCAATACTCAGCCAACATTACATTGCCTTTCATTCTCACTTGTCGCCCTCTCCCGCTCTATGTGTGTCTCTCTCTTTATGTGTACCTTCCTCTCTTTCTGAACAGCACACCGATTTACCCAACAGCAAATAATTCCCACAGCCCTTCCAATGGCCAAGTAACGCCATATCATCAGCTTCAGCACGGCTACTATAAGACCACAATTCCCGTAGGCAGTGGGAGAGCCACCAACACCACCACCAGCACCAGCACCACAGCCAGCAGCTGTTGTCATTGTCGAACAGCTGATATTGGCTCACGCGCGCAACCACAGCCAGTGAGCAATAGCAGCAACAACAACAACAATGAGGCACTCAAGCTCTCTCACACACACAACGATGAGTGTAATTGCGGCAACGCCGAGACGGAGACGGCGACAGCGATGTCGGCGCAAAAATGGCGCAGTAGTCGTATGTATAAAAATCATACGACTACAACGACAACAACACTCGAATACGAACTTTCCAATTTTGCAAAACTAACAACACAAATCAGTACGCAAAGCGACGTCGGCAAGGCAACACCGCCAACAGCTGACAATTCCAGTCCTCAAGAAGAAGTTCCATTACCACTACCAGGACCCTTCGCATCTTCGTCCTATCATTGGCAGCAATTGCAACAGTCTCTGCACGCTCTACACCAGCAACAAATAAACAGCAACAGCATCAACTTGCAACAACAACAACATCGTTCTTTCAGCAGCAGCAGCAGTAGTAGCAACAGCAACAACAACAATATGAGCAGAGCCGTCAGCATTGAACAGTACGCCCCAAGAGATCGTTCTGGTTTATGGGGCACCGGCGACAATGAAGTCGTTGGCAATATTTCGGGATTCGATCGTCTTCACGACAAACGCTATTCAAAGGTAAGTCTACTAAACAAGACCACACACACACACTTAAACAGAATTGTATAAGTATGTGTGTGAATTCAAAGTGGAAAAGTACCAAGACAAAATTTCGCTGAAAGGGTGGGTTTTTGGTTGCCCTAAGCCCAAACGTACAGAATGCCATTTGAATTTGTCAGAATGTTTGCCATACATAAAAACAAGAAAGGTCCCATATATTCAGTCCTAACCAAACCAATCACCTAATGCATAGATAATCATTGAATCGGTCGATAATCGGGCTTTAGTTTGAAATTATTTGCATGCATCAAGAGCGTAGCCAGGATCTTACTTACATAGGAAAAAGACGGAACTAATATGTCACCCTTTAGTGTTTAGCTGCCCGTCTTCCCCTCTCGCTACGCCCCTGCTACAGGGTAGAGACAAGTCTTGTCTTGTCTTTGTGGCCCTTGTGGCAAAAAAAAACTCGGTGTTGGCTATTTTTAAAAATCATAAAAACAAACCGAACTAAAAAATAGTCAGCTAAAAATTTTTAGGAATTTTTTGTCATTTCTCATTTTTTGTTGTGTTTTTTTTTTTTTTTTTTGGCGTTGTGGGTGACCTTTAGATGACATAGAGAAAGAGACAAGAGGTAGCCGTCCAGTTGTTGGAGGCGCACACACGCGCCACACTGGAAGACCAAAGCTCATGTTTGTTGTTATTTTTGTTTTAGTAATTTATTTTTATGGTGATGTCAGACTCTTTATAGTGGGTCCACAGAAAATCGATAGCAAAAAGAGGCAATAATTTGGCCAATTAAAGCCAATTTTCAGTCAACATGAAACAATAAGGGGCCAAGAAAGAGTATTGGGCGTTTCCTATAAACATTGTGCATTCTTTCTTCCAATGCATTTCAAGATCAATGCCAATTTTTTAGAGGCAGCAATTTTTCCGTCTCTTAAATGAGAGTTAAATATTTGCTTCAGTCGCAGCCACAACGAGAGAGCGGAAATGAAAATTTGAACGAAATAAAATGAGAAAAAATATGTAGAGGCTGAAAGAGTGGAGAGAAGAGGGAGTGAGAGAAAAACTGAGAGAGCTTGCGCATGTGGGTTGTAAGTGGTTTGGGGTGGACTGGGCTATTCCAAACAATAATATTTAATTTGCTTTTTTTCTAGAAGTTATTACTTTATGCTTATCAAGATATTATAGTGTAGTACCATCCCAGCCCCTTAAAACAAAAATTAATCATGTTTTCTTATCAAATTGCGTAAGAGATTAGAATTTTGCACGTATGTATTTCATACACTCGAAGTGTGTGTGGTGGATATATGACATACCCTCTCGAACAGCTGATGTTTACATTTTCTTATTTCCCATGGAAAGTTTTATAATTCTACCTTATCGAAAGAAAACAAGTGACACTGGTCGCAACCGCAAAAACCTGGAACTGACCTACATTCAACAACAAATACAAATTCTTTGTTTTAACAAAAACCAAACAGAGTGATGATAACTTATTTAGTATTGTCTATATCAGCGAAATATATGTATGTATATATGTACATACATATGTATGCGTCCAAGTATGTATACAGTCTGCGTTTGTCTAGCTTTCAGTCTCTATTAAATTGTTTTGTTACCATTTCTTTCACTCTGATTATAAACTTGTAGGCGGAGATATATCAGCTATTTTTAGTAAGCAGTTCGTAGCCAGTGGGAGATGAAAGGCTTACTATTAAAATTAAAATATTGACATCTGTAGAATAAGTCTAAAAATCAGCTTTCTCTTGCTCCATATTTAGCTTAGAACTAAAGGATTAACCTATAGACAATACATTTGTCAGGGCATACAATCTTCGACATGTACTACAGTTCTATTTAAAATTTATAATCTCACAAAAAAAACATGTTATTTATTTAGGCGGTCAATGTGCTGAAAGACAAGAATTTATTTGAACAAAGCCAACTTAAGTTAGGAAAATCGCCATTTCCTTCAAATCATCTTAAACCTTTAAAAATAGAAACTACCAGGGCATACAAAAGTCGAGATACTAAAGTCAACTTCCGACTTTAGCTTTAGTTTTCTTCTGGAATTCATCCCCTGCCCGATGTTTCATTTTCAGTCTGTCATTTGCTTTTCAACCTCTAATGAGCCTTTTCATCCTTCACTTTGTCCTCTTTTCTTTTTTTGTGCATTCGGTTGATAATCGTTTTGTCTGTCACTATCTTGAGCACGCAGTTGATTAAAACGCTTTCGTCATTTCGGATGATGATGAATGCCTGGGTGATAGGATGATTATCAACTTGTCGAACGAGACTAGCTCCAGACAGACCACCGATCATCAGCTGAGCGGCCAATCATGTTTTGGTTTTAATTTTGCTTTGTGTTGTCTTTTCTCTTTCTCGTTTCGTTTTCATTTTATTTTTGGGTTTTTGCAATTCCAAACGAAATTATACGTATGCGTAATCCACAGACGGCTCGATCTATTACGTGTAAACACACATACACGCACACACACAACCACAAGCATCGAGTGTGGCAATCGTTTTTTCGCCAAAAGGTGTCCCCCGGGTCTCTTGGAAGTACTTGTTGCTAGGCGTTTGCTTATCGTCCATAGAAAGTTACGTAGCGAACGTTTTTTCAATGTCAACAGTGTCGTTTTCTCATATAATATTTCACCAGTGCGACGACTGCTGCCTGCTGCTCTCATGACGTAGGCAAATGTCATTGTTTTCCTTTTTTTTTTCTGTTTCGTTTTGTATATCAGTTATCAGGTAATAAGTGTTTATGGGGCTCGGTTCTCTAAGTTGTCATGTTGTTGAGGTTCGTTCACTCACTTCACGCACGCACTCGACGCATGAGTTTGCCCCTTTTCCAGATGTTTTTTTTTTATTGTGTACAAGTACATACATTGATTAAATTAATTTAAATGTCATGCTAGTACATATTCCGCCCCAGTACATTAGTTTAAACCAGTGGCATGAGTTTCATAGCCTCAGTTGATAGTTTCAAAGTTCTATTATAGCTTTGGACATGCTTGAATATCCTAAACTTTTATCATAAAATTACTTTTAAAATTCACCATGAATTGGCATAAAATATAAAAAACAACTCACAATGACAATGAGATAAATCAATAATGTTCTGGTTTATCCCATTGTCTGAGAATTTTTCCCCATACCAAAATGACTTATCAGAAAACATTAATATATGATAAATTTCGTTATCTTAAAGTAACATTTCTACTAACATATTAAATATTTCAACAAAAAAAGGCAATAATGACGTTAAAAAAAATTTGGTTTAATGATGATATTTCAACAGATTTTAATTATATAAATTGCTGTTGTTTTATTTAACCTTTATTCAATTTATTTTGAGCTGAATTCAATTAAATAAATGTGGTGCTAACAAAACGCAAAAAATCAATATCATATCACGACAGCTTTATATGTTTTTACTTAACTTAATCTATTTATAGCAGTCCGATTTCGTTCATGTTTTGTTTGAGTAGTTCTTTTTGATTTTATTTTAATAGTAATATAAAAAAAAAAAATATCTTAAATGTTTGAAGTTCGCTTTAACAAGCTTCGTGAAAGTGGTTTGAAATTTATAGGCAAACATTACATATATACAAAATTTTATAAAGCTTCTTTATATATTGTTTTCGGAATTTAAAAATACAAAATTTGCTGTCAAAGTCATAAGTCTAATTAAATGAATTAGACGGGGAGAATTTTAATTACTTTCATATATTTTGATGCACTTATTTTCCTTACATATGTAAGTAGGGAAATAACTCTTAGGTTAAAATAATTAGCAGATTTTAACTAAGGTTGCTTCTTACATAAAAATTTATAAAAATCCAATCTATTTTACTTTAGCTGAGTAAAAAGTAATGAAAGCAATAAATTCATTAAAGTTCGACAACTGTTTAGAAGCTAACTAATTAGTCTGTGATATTATGTGCGTTTTGGCTCCTGTTTAGATATAGTATTGTCATATAATCACATTTTTACCTTTAAAGTAAAGGTATTTCGTGCATTTAATTTGAGGAAGCTAGCGCTAACTTGTTTTTTGTCAGGTCACGACTTTTTGTATTATTATCGCTGTAATTTCGTAAAAATAATCATGACTAATTATGCCCTAATGTGCATATTAGCAGGTTTATACATAATTCGTTGGTTAATTTCATAAATGTGGGATATTATAACTTGGGAAACTGCAAAAGGTACACGTATGTATGTATCTGAGGCCGTGCCACAAACAAAGTGATCGTGGATCTAGGGAGCGAGGCAATTGGCAACGCCCGCAATATAAAAAATACTGTTACATACACTTTCAAAATCGACAGCATCATGGGTGGAAAACGAGGCCATACCCAGGGGCTGGGACTGGGGCTGGAGCTGAGTCATGTCATGCCGATTTCAGCTGAGCTTTCAAAATGCGTGTACATAGATTTGAATACCGGTTTCCCTATAAGGAGACTGCGCTATAAATTTCGACTTTGAACTTGAAATCTGACGGAGCATTGCAAGGTTAGGTCTAGATGTCAAGGGAGGCAGATTGGCGCGTGTTTTGTCGATGGTCCATAGCGATAAGCGACGACAAACTTTTCCATTTGACAATTATATTAATTTTATTTTCCATCTCTCCTTTCTTATCTTTTAGGGTCTGGGATTCACTCATGAAGAGCGTCAACAACTGGGCATCCATGGCCTGCTGCCGTACTCAGTGCGCACTGAGGAGGAGCAACTCATCCATTGCCGCACACTCCTCGACCGTCTGGAAAATGATCTGGACAAGTACATGTATTTGATCGGTTTATCGGAGCGCAATGAGCGTCTTTTCTACAAGGTGCTTAGCTCAGACATTGCCCACATGATGCCTCTGGTGTATACACCGACCGTGGGATTGGCCTGCCAAAAGTATAGCCTTATCTATCAGCACAACAAGGGAATGTACATCTCGATCAAGGACAAAGGTCATGTCTACGAGGTGATTAAGAATTGGCCGGAGGAGGATGTGCGCGCCATTGTGGTGACCGATGGTGAACGTATTTTGGGTCTAGGAGATCTCGGTGCCAACGGCATGGGTATTCCTGTCGGAAAATTGTCGCTGTACACGGCTCTAGCTGGCATCAAGCCCAGCCAGTGTCTGCCCATCACTCTGGATGTGGGTACCAACACGCAATCCATTCTGGATGATCCACTGTACATTGGTTTGCGTCAGAAGCGTCCCACTGGCGAGCTCTACGATGAATTCATTGAGGAGTTCATGCGCGCCTGTGTGCGTCGCTTTGGCCAGAACGTTCTCATTCAATTCGAGGACTTTGCCAATGCCAATGCATTCCGTTTGCTATCAAAATATCGCGATGATTACTGCACCTTCAATGATGATATTCAAGGTACTGCCTCAGTGGCCGTGGCTGGTCTTTTGGCCTCTTTGAAGATCAAAAAGACAAATTTGAAGGACAATGTGCTCCTGTTTTTGGGCGCTGGCGAAGCTGCATTGGGCATTGCCAATCTCTGTACCATGGCCATGAAGGCTGAGGGTCTCAGCGAGGAAGAGGCCAAATCACGCATCTGGATGGTGGACAGGTAAGAGATCATAACTCAATTGATATAAAGCTGGTTAACCAATTTGTTTTCATTAGCCGTGGTGTCATTGTTCGTGATCGCCCAAAGGGTGGCATCACCGAGCACAAGCTACATTTTGCCCAGAATCACGAACCCATCGATACTCTGGAGGAGGCTGTTCGTCGCATCCGTCCCAATGTGCTGATCGGTGCCGCTGCTCAGGGTGGTGCCTTTACCAAGGAGATTCTCGAGCAAATGGCTGAAATTAATGAAACGCCAATCATTTTTGCCCTATCCAACCCCACCAGTAAGGCCGAGTGCACCGCCGAGGAAGCCTACACCCACACCAAGGGCCGTTGCATCTTCGCCTCCGGCTCACCCTTCCAACCCGTCACCTACAACAATCGCAAATTCTATCCGGGACAAGGCAACAACTCGTACATCTTTCCGGGTGTGGCTCTCGGAGTTCTCGCCGCTGGTATGTTGACCATTCCCGAGGAGGTGTTCCTGGTGGCCGCCGAGCGTCTCGCGGAGCTCGTCTCCAAAGAGGATCTGAACAAGGGCAGTCTGTATCCCCCACTATCGTCCATTGTCAACTGCTCAATAGCCATTGCCGAGAAGATCGTCGACTATGCATACAAGAACAAATTGGCCACAGTGCGTCCCGAGCCAGCCAACAAAGTGGCCTACATAAAGGCCCAAATGTACGATCTGGACTATCCGCGTGCCGTGCCTGCCACCTATCACTTGTAAATGGACTGATTATCTCGTTGTTTATCATCAGCGCAATGTATTTGCCATTCCATTGGCTTCGGCGAGTTGCAGGAATACAACGGCGGAGTACACATGATTACACACACATAATATCACCATGGTAATGCAGCGGGCATGAGCAGTACTTGTACTCATGTTATTTATTTTATAATGTCGCACATTTCTTTCCTAGCTTATAGTCAAATTGTATCACACCACCTAATCCGCATCTATGTATCCTCCTTCACACCCCCGTTTTATTTGTGATCTAATAATCGAAAAGAAATATAGGAAACTCTTTACTTGATGTTTCAAATCAACTCTAACAAAGGCGAACAATTTTTATGATTTTTATGTAAATGGGATGTTAATATGCTATAAATATATATAAATTTATTAAAACAAATTATATTAAGTATGTAAACAAAAATAAAATTGTGTAATCGTTTATTAAAGTATCATAAAATATAAAAACAAAACATACAATACCATGAAATCTAAGGTTTAAATTTACCGCTAAGTAAATGTTTTCATCTGGCAACTCTTAATTCTTAGAGTATATGGCAGCACTGGCGATATGAAAATTTAGCAAGAGTGATGAGCAAATCGCTTGGATTTGTAAGTACATTGCAGTTGTGCAAATAAAACAAATCTCTTCGTTGCCACAACTGTAGTTTATTTTGTTTCACTAAAAGAGAAGGTCAATATATTGTAATCCACTTTGGGTTTTTGGTTTATAAAACTTTCAAATATAAAAAAACCGGTAAAAAGTTTAATTGATGTAAAAGAAGCCAAATTTGGCGGCAATAAAGCCTTAATGGCAACACTGTTCGCCGAGCAAGAGTGGTGGAGAGTGGCAGGTTCGCTTTTTTATTAACAAAGCCCAAAACATTTCACCTGGCAAACATAAAATTATGGAAAAGCTCAAGGTAGGTGCAGAGTTCAATTAACTAAATTATAAACATCAGATAATATTGATTAACTTTCGACATATTGCACCCACACAGCGACGGTTTGAGCAGCGCCAATTGGCGGATGAGCTAAAGCAGCGACAGGTAAGTTATAAATAAACCATTTGAAATGAAATGCATGGACTGACATTGGTATATGTGTCTCTGTGTCTGCAGGTCATAACAGATAGCCTGCTGCAAAAAATACTCTACTCGAAGCGGCTGCTGGTGGATCATGTGGAGGCTCTTGAATTATGCATGCAACAACTCAACGGAACTTACCCCGCTCCCAACCGGCAACTGCTGACCACGCGGAATGCCTGCCTTCTAGTGGGCTGCTCTGTGCTGGAGCATTTTATTACACCAAAGAGTTTGCGGCTCTTACTATTGCCTTCGGTCGTGGTCACCGGCACCTTTGGCGCTCTGTACGCTGTCAAGAGTGTTTTCGTATGCCGCAACAAGATGGTGGAGCGCAAGTTGGAACAGCTGATACAGACCATTGATGAGTTTGGCAACTGCATAAGACGCAATATGACATATTTTCAGGAGATTATTATTATGAAGCAGGCGGAACTTATTGAGTACGTGCAGGACAAGAATCCACTTATAACATTGGGGAAACTAATTTCTCTTTATATTCCAAAGATCCCGTCAAATCGAACGTGCCTGGGATTGCATAACGGCAGCCAAAGAGGTCACTGAAATATTGTATGATGCCACACGTAAGCTGGAGACGGATTATCCGCTGCCAGCCAAATATGGCCCCTTCTATGCCCCCATGGAGGAGCTGCGCGACTGTGAATACTTTAAAACCAACGTTACGGACTACAGTCCAAAGCACATCAAGGTTGCTATACAATACAAATCCATCATTTACTTAACTAATCGTGTGTCTTGGCTTCTGCAGGATTTCCACAACATTTTTGCCTATGTGCAGTCGCAGTATCTTCTGCGCCTGGCGTTGACCATCACGACGCGACCATCGATTTCCCAGCTCAGTGAGGAATTGGTAAAAATCGACAGTTTGGTGCGTCAGCTAGTCCAGGAAGAAGAGCAGCACTTCAGGAATCTAGCTTCAGCTATGCAGAACAAGAAACAATTGGAGCTAGCCGAATTGCATGCCAACAAAACGGAGCAACTGCGAAGCGGTCCTATTGCTGTGTTGCAGCACTCTTCCTTAAAGTTAAGTGCCTGCATGGTAGCCGTGGCCGGCGAGTGTCAGGCCCTGGATATAACTTTGCAACAGTTGACCGCCGCGGAGGCAGCCAATAAGAACAACGCCAACCAGCTGGCGGCGGTGGCCAACAATATGCACGGAATTGAGAATGCCCTGGCCGTTTGCTGTGATGACTTTCAGCGCCTAATGCTGGTTTATAACAAGTTTTTGAACAGCAAGCTCGACTTGGATTCCTCCGTGTCTCCTGTTGCCTCTTCACAGGATAAGGAATTCCCCGAGAGCATTTTGCGAGTGGAGTTCTCGGAGAATGTAAGTGAACCGCAGGAGAAGGATGACTTCTACGCCTACATGTATGATGAGAACGAGGCCCAGGAATTCGATCCCGACCAGCAACAAGCACCCTATCCCACGCCTGAGAAGCAGCTTCTCAATTTTGAGAAACGCATTACCAAAGGCAAATTCAAGCCTGTGCTGAAGCAACTAAAAGATCGCATCGATCCCATACGACAAGTCATGTTGGAGAAGGAACGTGAAGTTCTAGCCTCCAAAGGAATTAATGTGGACGAGCTCTTTGGTCAAATGGAGAAGGAACAAAAAGATAATCGTTTAAGCGATCAGCCCAGGAACTACGATGGATCTGGCTCTGGTTCCGAATCGGACTCAGCTGATGAATCACCCGCAATTAAGGAGCACAGCAAACAACTCAAGGAACGTGATAACTTTGCAGAGATGCGTCAATTTCTGGCGCAGAAGCAGGCACTTAATTTGTTTAAGTTGGATGCAACGGAACTAAGAAGACCTCCGGTTGCAATCGAAGAGGAGCTGTTGGAGAGCGAGTGTTAGACCCATTTTTCATTGCCCACGTTTTTATCATCCAAAAAATGTTTATTATCTGTTAGAAGAGTTTTATCTACAAAAAAAAAAACAAAAACAAAAATAAAAACAAACCTATTTGAGATAAGCGCTAGCAAGTAGCGCTTCCTCCGATAAATTGCCGTTGATTTTGTTCCTTTTATTTGCGTTCTCAACGCTATTTATAAACTATTGCTGTACAAAAAACAAAAATGGCACCCAAAATAAATAAACTTTCGTATGTAGATATAAAATAATTAAAACCAAACCACAATTCTTATTCAAGACATGTTGTTGATCTAAAACACCTTTCATTAGTAAGTTTGCTAAGAGCTTTTAATATAAAAATGATTTTTATTTTAATTAATGGTTACATGCTAGTTTATCGGAACTTAAGTACAATACAAACATCGGATGGCAAGTTCTAAACACTAAAAGTAGAGTGGGATCGGTAGGTTCGGTCTCACGTTTCAATTACATATACATATGTACAAAAGACAGCACTCACATGCTCCTTGCAGTGGGTGAAACAATTCGTGGACATCTTTGGCTCAAAAATAAATACAGCTCATTGTACCTTCTCTCTCTCTGTCTCCCTCAGGTGGCTTAAGCATTGGCCGCCCCGGTTACCGGAGCATTGGATGTTGGATTTTGGAACTTGCTGGTAACTGACGCCGGTTGGAGCTGAGAGAAGGCTGATAAATTGCTACCCCTAACGCTGGTATATCTTATAGGCTGGACACCATAATCACTGCCCTTCAGCCGTCGCCTCACACACACCACAATAAAGCCAATGATCAGGCCAAGGACCACAACAACGCTGGCAATGATGGCGGTAAGGATAATATACCGACGACGCAGGAAACGTGGTGGTTCCTCGTCGACTGCTCGATATTTTTTAGGAATGACCATATTGCAGATGTAATCGGCCGTCAAATTGGAGAGCTGTGTTCCAGCCAGCAGATAGGGCGTATCGCAGCGTGCCACATCCGACGACTGCGAAATAAGAGGTCTACCGGCCTGTTCCAGAGCCTGCAAGAGCTCACAACTGCAGTACCAGGGATTTCCGGCAATGGCGAAGCTGCGGAGGCGTGACCAAGTTACATTGCTGCTAGTCGCATTCAGTGCGAGAGTGCTCAGGGCATTCTGGGAGAGATCCAGCTGTGTCAGATTGCGGCTAACCACCAAATCATCGAGTTCCAAACGCTCCAGTTTGGGATTATGAGAGCAATCCAATTGCTCTAGTGCGGGCAGTGTCAGAGATCCCCGCTCTATGGTACGCAAAGAACGATTCTCACTAATGTTAAGACGACGCAATGACTCCAATTTCGCGAAACTTTGCGAGTTAAGGATGCCAAAGACATTGTCCGCTAGATTCAATTGTATCAGCGATTTGCCCAGCAGCTGTATGCCACTTGGAACCTGAGCAAAGAGATTTCCAGAGACATCCAAAAAACGCAACTTGCCAAGAGTTCCAAACAGTTCAGTGGGCAGCGTCCTCAAGTCATTGTGGGAAAGATCTAGGCGCTGCAGTGTGGTCACCGCAGCAATAGACGCTGCGGTGGATGCATCCAAGATATTAAGACTATTGTACGCCAGATTAAGCTTTGTCAATTGAGGCGTGTGCTCAAAGAGTTTGCGAGCCAAGCGGGCTATGCGATTGTGGCTCAGATCCAAATCTTTCAGGCCGATGGGCTCATATTTGGTAGCCTTGAAGGGACCACGAAACAGATCAGGCTGCAGTGCCTCCTCCGAAATATCATTCCAACTGAGATAGAGACCCTCAACATTGGGCACATCCATAAATAGTGGCGCCTGCAACTGCTGAATTCCGCAGTGACGACACGACAGAGTCAATGTAGCATTTGTGGCAGGCAATTGCTGCAGCAGACGTATTCGATTGCCCGAATAAGAGGCAACAATCTCCACTCCCGTAGACTGGGTGCCAAACTCAGTGGGCCAGCGTGCCAGGATGTGCTCAAAATTCTTCATGGCACAGTTCAGAGTCTGATGGACTCGATTATTACTGTCTTGGGTGCTGAGGCAGACGCATGTCTCACAGATATTAGCCACGGGCTGGTAGGGAATATCCTCATGCTGTGCATTGACTTCGGACCGCAGCAGCAGCACTGTGCCACTGAGAAGCTAAAAGAGAACAAACAGTTTAGTGACTCAGCATAGGAAGAGGTTTTTCAAAGAGGTTTTCAAGGACTCTTTAGCGTCAATTGTGGATTTTATTAATTATGATAAAATATTATGAAAAGGTAAGGGAAACCATAAACTTTTTTGGCCTTTAAAGAAAGAAATGTATGAATGCATTGACCGATTTGCAATTGCCACCGATCGATTTTAAATTGTTTTGCCAGTTAAGAAATTTGATTAAAAATGTTGAAAAACCTTTGCTTTGTGCAAGGTAAGAAGATTAATGATGACTGTTCGGGTTCGGGTTCGGGTTATTCAAGTGAATAAACAACATTATGAATATGAGTCAGTTTACCAAAATATCAAATGATAAAAACACCTGGTGTGGATCGGCATATGAATATATTCTTTTCAAAACAATTGCATTGCATATCATTTAACTTTTAATTATAAAAAGGTTTTCCCTTACCCAGAATATTGGTAGTTGAAATAAGTAAAATGAGAAATAATACCTTCATATATTTCTTTCCCCCTTAACTTCATATCGCTGACCCCGAAACATTGGAAACCAAATTGTACCAGATAAGATAACGAATTTGTCGTTTCTACATTTTTATTTTGTTTAGTATTTTCTAAGTTATTTTCTACTTACCAGCAGCAAAATTGTGTGCTTCATTTTTGTGTACGTCGTTTTAATGTTTTAAGAATTTTCCTAAGATCTCCTTTTGTTTACAAAAGTTTTTGTTATTTTGCAATTTTTCACGAGCGAACCACGTAAATACAACAGACCGATCCGAAGAGTCCGTGGAAAATAGAACTAAATTAATGAATCAAGCCGACAACTGACTACAAGAGCCCGTTCGTTGGCATTATATGTATTTGTTTTGATTAGATATGCGACGAGAGATAGTGATAGCCGATCAGAGAGTAAGAGAGTCAGGGCAAATTGAACTTTAAGTGACGAACTTTAAAATACCCTTTACCAGGCAGGTCTGATACCTACGTACACTGACACTTTTTCTTGACCTAATCTCCTTATGGTAAACATCAAATTTCGAGACTCAGCTTGAAGCAAACCTAACTTTTTCTCAACTGTAGTTTATAAAATTTGTTTTAAAATTTGGGATTCAAATTAGCCAAATAATGAGTTTAAAATTAAATGAATTATTTGTTATGTACAAAGCATGATTCAGTAGTTCACTAAAAATGCTACAATAACTAAAACAGCGACTTATCAAACCGCAAAATGGATATATTTCATACTTTGATATACAGTGGCGTCATGATTTCACTAAATATTTGGCACATTCCGTATGATATTTGATTTTAATTTTCTCGACTTCTAAACAAGGTTTTCAAATAATTTTCGTAATATGTTAGTTATAGTATTGAGATGGTATACCGAAAAATTTATTAACTTAGCCTTTGCCGTTTTTTTTTCTTTAAAGTATTCTCAAATTAGGAATGATTGTGAAATTTATTGGTTCTTTTATAAAAGAAATTTTTAAATAGAAACGTGTATGTAAATTAAGATCTTAAGATCTTGTCGTTGATGTAGACTATGATTGGATGATTTGGACTATGAGTGGCTTAACTGTTGTCAACCTAATATACCCTTCTACCATTTTTTTTTTTGGTACTGGGTATACAAACAAAGACTGCTCTCCGCTCTCAATTTCTGGGAATGAACAATATGTCTTTCGTGCTTAGTAAAAGTGAATTCCATTTGAGTCATTTACTCATGAGGCGGCTGCTACTGGTTCTATCTCTTTGCCCGCAAGGCCGTGGCGGCAGCGTTGATGTTTTTAATACTTTGGAACCACACTGAGGCACTAAGACACTGTGGTGACTAAAGTGCAGCTGCCTCACAACAAAAACAACAACAAGAAATAAAGATTTTTGACCCCAGATAAGATAATAAATTGTGCCATGTCGCAAGGCAATTCGTTCTCATTCCCATTACCATTCCATTTCCAGTTGACTCAAATGGAAAATATCAAGGGGGAGAGCCTTTCCAATTAGAAGCAGATGGCAATTACAAGACAGCAAGTGTCACTGGGTTTCATTGAACTTTCAAAGATCAAATTGAGCTGTCCGCCACGTTATGCCGCAACTAAAAAAAAAACAAAAAACAAACAAAACCAAATGTTTGTGGCACTATGGAAATTGGTTGCATAAACACTGCGCGGCGAGACAAATGGCCCCAGTCGCGGATAAACAGCCAGCCAGACAGACAGACAAAGTACAAATGTGTGTTTCAGTGAGTCATGATCTTGCGTTTAGTACCCAGCAAACTTAGAAGAGTGTATTAAGATGACCATAATCTGCATCAACAAGATCCACATTTGTGTCTATCCAAAGACTTGCCTCAAGATTTGAGCTTAACGCTATTAATTTGGAGTAGATACGCCTAAGATCTCTTTCACTAGCTTCCTTTTGAATTTCTAGACTCAACACTAATTGGTAATGGGTATCCGAAAGACGTGACACTGGATTGAACTTTGGCAATTCGCGTGCCTATATATGTATATGCACATAAAGTACATGCACTCACAAAAAAAAAAAAAAAAAAAAAGATTTAATGCAAATTTTCTACGATTATAACACATTTTTTAAGAATTTTGACTCCATTTGGCGTATATACGTGAGTATACGTTATTTACGTATACGTGATAAATTAAAATTTCACTAACGTTTTTTGTTAATTAGATGTGCTTAGATGCTTCATGATCATTAAATTCGATTAGTATCTTTTTTTCCGAGTGTATTTCACTAATTTCTTAGTTGACTTTTTTATAAAAGGCAACAACACAACAAAACAGTCGCGTCTCGGTGTCGTCTCGGTTTGCCTTTTCAACTTGCAAATGAAACCCGTTTGCAGAGATGCAGCTGCCACAAGCGATGCTCATCCTCACATCCTCGTCTTAAATCAACGCGCATTGAAATTGAAACCAATTCGAGTCAGAGAACAATGCGAACTTTACGAACGAACGTTACCTGCCTGTTGCTCAAAATGAACTGAAACTGGAAATTTGTTTGCGGCTGGATATCGATTCCCGTTCCCACAATGCTGGACACAAGCCAGGCCGCCAAAGAAACCGGTCGGTCGTTGGCCGAATTTGAAACCAAGGCAGATAGAGAGAGAGAGAGAGAGCGAGAAAGAGAGGGAGGAGAGAGACCTCAGACCCATACACTCGCACACATTTTTACAAAACATAAGTATATTGTTTATGCTATTGTCGAGCAGACTCAATATTAATGGATGGCAGCTGGTTCTTCCAAATGCAATTGCAACTGCAACGGAAACGCTGATCGTGGCCAGATCGTTAAATGTTTAAGTATATGCACCTACTTCCTGTGATGCGGTAACATTAAAGTAAAACTCAATTTTGTCATTAGAAAGAAACAACATTTATGACGCAATTAACAACTCTATGCCTATCTATGATGCATATAATAATCAATGGCAGTTGAGAAAGCTGCAAATCCCAGACCTCCAATGATGCCAGCCTTAACGCCAGCCCGCAGGCCAATTAAACCACCTGTTATGCCACCTGCATATGTGCCATTTCGCCAATCGGTCACCCCGCGTTTCTGTAAGCATAAGGATTGGACATTATATTTAATTTAACTTAATTTGGAAATCCTCTCTCAGTCACTTACGCTCTCTATGGTGCACTCAACTATGGAAAATACGGCGCCAATCAATGCAAAATTCTTGGCATAGGAATGCGTTGTGGCACGCATCTCGCGGAAAACCTCACGAGCCGTTTGCTTCTTTTCGTTGGCAAATGGATCAGCCATGTTCGGATTAACGGAGGCACTGAACAATCCCAAAGCTGCTCCCAGGCCATATCCTGAAATTAATAGACTCCCATTTGAGATGATGAAATATATGCAAATGGGTCAACTTTGTCCTCACCCATAACACAGGCCATGGCACACTTGAAGCCGCAACTTTCGACAGCCGATTCTATTAACTTCTCCTCGTTGGTCTTTATCTTAACTGGACCATTGCTCTTAGGTATAACTATATTTTCCCGATATCTCTGCATGTTGCCCACAAATTTAAGGGCCATTTTGTCAAGCTCAGCATTATCAAATAGACGCGCCGGGGCAATCTCTTTAGGTTGCTCCACAGAATTGGGCAACGCAGACATGGTGTATGTTTTTTAAATGCAGTTCCTTTTATACAGAAAATATTTCATTTAATTTAAATGGTTATTAGCGTGTTTGAGAGTTTACAATAAATCTAAATTGTTATCACATCGTTGAAACAGCTGTTCCATGTTGAGGGCTGGAGACACATTTTTAATGTTACCAGCTCAAACAAACGCAGTATTTTTGTAAAAAGGCTAGAAAAAGCCAGTACATTTTTTTCAAAAACCACATATAAGGCTAAGATAATTTTTTAAACTCAAAAAATACTTAAAAACAAAAAACATCGTATTGCTTAATTATTTAAAAATTGTCTGCCAATCTGTATCAATCTATTGAGCTTGTTTATAAACTTGTTAATTTCATCGAGTTTATTTATTTTCTGTCAAATATTATAAAACTTTCTGTATTTTACTGAATATATACGATTTTAATTAACAAAACATTCCAAACTGGTAATGTATAGAAAGCAGTTTGAAGTTTTTTATAATTGTATTTACTGCGTTTTTTTTCCAGCCAGTGCTTTTCAGATTAATTTAGATTAAATTGCCCACTTGAAAAAATCATTACACTAATTAACTAGATTTGCACTTCTTAAGTTAAGAGTACTGGTACTTATGGAGATTATTTGTCGCAGAATATGTTGCAACTTAGTTGTTCTTCTGAATGGAATTTTAAAAAAACGTTACCTAAATATTAAATTTTATTTCTATCACAAGTTAATTATACACATATACCATGAAATAAAGAGAAATATACGAAAACTGCAGATATTAGAAGTCGAGTCAAGGTTCATCTTTGGAGTGCCCTTTGGCAGAATTGGAAACGTTAGTTAAAAGCATACAGCAGTAGCAAAATTACACAGAACCCTATGACGGCACCTAGAATGAGGGAATCACGTCGCTTTTTGATATTGATCCGCTGGATAAGGCTG
Organism: Drosophila nebulosa; assembly: GCA_024703675.1. Lineage (NCBI taxonomy): Eukaryota > Metazoa > Arthropoda > Insecta > Diptera > Drosophilidae > Drosophila > Drosophila nebulosa. Next base: position 9,725,981 of record JANFPS010000004.1, on the reverse strand, counting down.
CAAGGAAAGCAGAAAGAATTACAATTGCATTGCAGATTGAGATACTTAATAGACTCACCTGGAAATCAAGGGAAAACGATTCGATATGTCATTGAAGCGTGTTTGCATCCGCTTGAAAGCATGACGTTGGGCGTGCAGATTTTCTCGCGTCTCAATGGCAATGTTGATCTGATCGTTGATCATGTGACTGGCACTGCCCAAATGTCCGCTCTCCTTCATATACATTTCACGACGACTGAGCCCAGAAATCGATGGACTTCCGGTACTAGTGGTTGCCAGTCCCGAACCACGTAGCAGCTCCTCCCGCTCAATGCGCATAGTATGATTGGCGCAGATCTTATTGAACTCCTGTCGATAACCCTGCAGTATCTCCCTGTGACGTTGCAGGGTGTGCATTGCGGCTGCACCTGTTGCGGGCAGGTCAGACATGGTCTCGTTAAGCGATGATAACTATGAAAGTGGAGTACCAAGAGTGAGTCACCAATGTTAGGAACCTGGTTACGGTTGTTTTATTCCTCGTACCTTTTCCAGCATTTGCTCGATCTCCTCCGAGAGAGATTCGAAGACATGTTCGCCCAACAATGGTGATGTGTCAGCTGTTATACTGTTGCTGTTGCTGCTGATGCCACCAGCTCCAATCTTGCTAAATGCCACAAGTTTCAAATCGATTTCGTTTTCGAGTGTGCGGGCCTGCTTTCGCAGAACTAATAAAAAACCAAAGGAGAGGGGTAGGAGGAGACGTGTAACTAAATTGAAATAGCCGAAATCAAGAAAGGAGTCGATTTACCATCGTAGCTAGAGCCTCCCATTTTATTTATTTGTTTCTAAGCCTTTGCAAGTAGTAAATCTAGTGTGACCTTAGCCAGCACAGAAGTGTAATTAAAATCCGATAACAGATAATTATCATCAAAAGACACTACAATAGGCTATTTACGCGTTTTAATGAGATAAGTGTCAAGCCTATTATTTTGCATCTCGTTTTGTTGAATATGCATTTCCGACCAATAAAATTAGTAAAAAAAAGTTAAATAAAAGATAACTGAGTTAACTTAAGAATAACTAAATATATTGTCGTGAAATTAGAAAACTAATGCCATGTCATTCGGGCATAAAACCTTTTCCACATATGTATTCCACCAGGGCTGGTCTATCTATTTTTTTTTGTGTTTTGCTTTCGGTTTTGTTCATCAAACGACACAAAAACATAGAAATCTGTGGAAACTGTATAGGAATTTATATTTATTGAATGCAAAGGCGTATCAAGATTTTAGCCACCATCCAGTATGGCAGCCACAAACACAGCCAGTTCCAGTGACAAAATGAATTATGCACTGCAAGTCGCTTTGCAGACAATGAAAGAGCGTTGCATACAATTGCAACAGAGGGTTAGCAAAATGGAGGAGGAGAACCTGCGTCTTCGGGAAGGCACAAACATACAATCGGACACAGGTGATAGCATAACTCTGCGATCACAGGTGTCGGAACTGCAGCGACAGAAAGAACAACTAGAGGAACAGATCAACATGGTGTCCAATGAAAACCGTAGATTGTGGTCCCGTCTCTCGCAGATCTCAAAGGACCAGCAACAGGAGGCAACACAGACACAGACTGCTATTAAGGACGATGAGGCATCTACTGACTTGCGTGCCAACCAAAACCTAATTCGTTCGAAGACATTCACACAGCACTCTCCAAATCCGCACTTGCGCCAGAAAATGATCTCAGATGAAATAAGTCTAGAGGAGATTGCCCTTGATGATTTCGGAGCCAATGACACGGATTTGGGCTATCCGTATGGCCTGGCAGTGCCAATGCAGGAGGCTGGAGTGGTGTCGTCAGATTCAGATGCCAATTTGGATGCCAAACGTTGCATGGATGGTTTGCAGGATTTGCGTCGTGAGGCCATGAAACAGCAACAGGAACTTAGTTCGGCCCTTACTCTGCTAGAAAGTCGCATAGGTAAGAAACCCATTGCACTTTTATCAGACCCTATGAGCTTTAATATTCTATTGGTTGATTATCTTATCTAGCGCTGCAGCCCTGTCCTGAATGCGCCCAGAAGGCTGCCCATAAACCGGAAATGGCCGATAAGAGCCTCGAGACAGATGAGAGCCTTAACAATGAGTTGAAGCGGTTTGACAACGAGCAGCTCGAAGCTTCCCACAACGGGCATGGTCACGCCCCAACGCCTCCGCGTCTTAATATTATACAGGAGAAAATCCAGGCTGATGCCATGGAAAAGACCTGTCCCATGTGCGGCAAGCTTTACTCCAGCCAGATATCTTTTAAGGCATTTCGCGAGCATGTCGAAATGCATTTCATTGACGAATCACTTGAACTGGAAAACAACAGCATTGATCGGCAGTTCGAATTCGTCTCTCACACTGTGGGCGATTTCTGACCCATTAAACATATCCATCGACCTTATTACAGAACGCTTTTGAAATGAAAAATTCTGCTTCTGTGTTCAAGTTGAAAACTGTGTGCTCTTTTAAATCTTTTAATTTCAACCCACAACTGTTAAATTTCTATTATGTAAGCCTATATATCTTTATGTATACCAACAAAAATGCATACTTAATTATAAGCGCGTGTATGTATATTTTAAGTTTATAGTGACTGGATTGCAAAATACAATACATTATATATTATTTATCCCATCTCTCAATCTCATGAGCAACTTTCGAAAGCTGAAGAATTTAATTTTTCGCCAAACTATCGACAGCCAACTATTGAAAAGTGAAACTATTTTAATTGTAAAGCCAAATGTGGAAAAAAACTGATAACAAACGCTTGTTACTTGCTTCATAATGATTTGGTATTGTATTGTGCCGTCTGTGCCGATTTGAAGTCGGAAGTTAAATAATTATGAAACGGTTATCAAAAGAAGCAATTATGGCACATCAAATGTGCTGTAAAAACCAGTTTTCGTATGAGAAGCAACTCAATTCAATGAATTATAAATTTAAAAAAAAAAAAAACATAATCCACGAACCAAATTTACAATCAGCATAGACTCTTACTCACTGTTTTGGTCTGCCCCATGACTAAGTGGCCCTAAACGATTTATCATTCTTATAATTAATGCACAAGAATTTTCTACCCAAATATTGCCCTTGTTTTAAATTAGTAAGTAGCTTTGACTATTTCCTTTAATTTTTTGTTTTTAGTTTCTTTACAAAACTTGTATAACATATTCCATCTTGGCTCGTTTGCATATTCGCCAAATCCAGTTGCGATTTTAGTCCACATATTTTAAATTATATCATCAAATTTTTTTTGATGCTCTCGTTTAGCGAAGAATTCGATGCGCATTTTCTTCCCCCTGTCGAGGGTATAATCACTTTGTCAATGTGTTTGTGTTCCTTTAAAAAGATTTAACCGATTGCCTATAATGAACCATATCTGAATCTAGTTGACATATGGTATTTAAATATGTCTGTCTTATTTTTAACATATTGTATTTTCCGTAGATAATTCATTAGATCCATTTTAGTTATTTATTTGGCCCATATCTAGCATGAAGTTAAGATTTACCCTAGATAGTAAAAATAATAATGCCAGCACCAAGATGTTTATTTGAGAAATATACAATTAAAATTGTAGTTATTTAATTGACTAAAACTATTAAATTGATTAAGAATTTCGCCAATTTTGTTTAGTGAAAAAAAGCCATAAATGTGTTATGAAGGATTTTCTATCCATTTTTGAAAAGTATTCACAATTCCACGTGAAACATGTGAAAAATGTTTAACTCTGCTTTTAAGCGATAAAATTATTATTGGATAAAGCCTTTTGTAGGGTACACAAAATTCGTGGCGTTGTAATTTGGGTGCTAAAATGGCAAAAAATTCCAGAAATGGGAATGATTTTAATTCAAATTGAGTGGCAGTTCGTTAAATAGTTAACGACCAGAGATAGATTAACAGAAGGGCTAAAACTAGAGCTTTATATATTTAATATATGAACTAAGAAGTATAACCGTCTTAAACGGCATAAACCAAGATAAACATAGACTACTTTAGACTAAATTTAAAAAGAGGTTAAAACTTGAAAACGTGTTAAATTCAGAAAAAAGGAGTCAATTACATTTCTTGTATGCATTCTTTTATTTCAAGTTACATTTATTATCAAGTTATGAAATATGTGTTTTAAGTTATAATGGAAAATGTCAAAAAACTGTAGTAAAAAGTGAAATTTAGCTTTATTGTTTGGTTTTCTTAAAATGTTTGACTTCTAACTCGTTTGTTTTGCAATTATGTTTGATGTCATGTCAAGTTATTTGTGTGTTTGCATAAATCAAGTGGAAGCAAAAGATAAGTTTTATGGTGTTTCCGCAATTCTGAATATTTAGTTGGCATACGTTCAGACCAAATCAATTGATCGATCATTCATCATTCTATTTCGAAAACTCCACAACTAGTAATTAGGCTGCCACATTATTGCTACCGTTTGACGTTTTCCTTGCCACATACGCTCCACTTCTTAGATTTGATTTTGATGCCGTTTCCATTTCCCTTCCAATTTGCCCCAACCAACAGCATAAACGCGGTGCGCGGCTTGCGGCTGCTGGCTGCTGGCTGCTGACGCTCTGCTCCTACACATATATCTTCAACTATAAAAGTTAACTGGCGCTTTCTGAACCGTTTCAGTTCAGTTGTGCGTCGGCCACAGAGGCCACCGTTATTTCTCGTATATTTCTCATAGTCGGCTTGGAAATTGAATTATGCAAAATAATTGTCAGTGTGCAGCATTGCAATAGGAACAATCAGAATTAGAATTATAATCACAATCGCAATTCATAACCGGCGGCATCATAATGCAAGGGAGCGTTTTTCACAGGCTTTTTCTACTATTGCCGCTCGCCTATCAGCATACATCGAATGGTATTGTAATTGTGTGAAATGCTTTCAATCGACTCAATCACTCTGAAAGAAATGGCAAACAAAAATTTCAATATTTTATACATAATTTGTGCAAATTGAAATACTCACAGCGCACAATCTGCCCAATGATGGCTCTGTTTTTAGAGCCATAATTAATCATCGATAAAAATCCCCACACTAATTTGTGGCTTTCGACCAATTTGGACAGATTGGTCATGGTTTTTATTTTTAAGAGGATTATCAGCTGTTTAGCGCGTGAAAGAAAGTGAAAATTTTGTAAGATGAAACTATTATTGAAATCTTACAGATGCTGATCATGAAGTGACACATTGGAATTACGAATACCATGGAACGAATTGGGGCGGCATTTGTGAGTCGGGTATACAACAATCTCCCGTACATTTGGCCACTGAGAAAGTAAGCTGGAATAATAAATCTTAAAGTATTTTAAGTGCAACGAGAGCTTTAAGTTCTTTTATATCGAATAGATCAAGAGTATTTCACATTGATTACTTTATCGGTTTAAATTCTTGTTACTTTCTTTTGGGAAAGCAAACAAATGGCATTTAATATTTCTCAATCAATTCATGCCAAATGACAAAATGTTCAAAAAATATTTCTTAAATGAATATTTTTAACAACAACTTTAAATAAGCTTATGCCCATTATGAGTCTTAAGCCAATAGGCATATCGGTGCCAAGCAAGTGTGGGTATATATTCGTGAGCAGTATGATCAGATGTCTTGAACTTGCAATGCTTAAAATGGACAGACTTGGCAAAGACTTGTCTTTAGGTCGTTATTTCCCGTTTGAAATGGTCTAAAGAGTAAAACTTGGAGTCTAAAATATATCTTCATTGGATTGAATGGTATTGCCAAGTCGTTATGGCAATAGATTAGCCATCTATTTGTACATCTGCGTTGTAAGTGTAAGTGTATTGTAATTTCAGTGAAAGAATTTTACACAATTAGGCCTTCGATAACTTAGACGACGCGCCACGTGCATTTTTATTCACCTGTCGTCTACCATTTTCACGGCTATGAATTCACTTTGAGTAATCTTTGGTTGCAGCCATTGACAGTTTATTTTGAGTTATGTGAATAAATTACTACCGAATTGCCCTAATTTAAGCATTTTTAACGCCACTTTTCGCCAAATTATTTATGTTTAACTTAAATTACAATAATTTAGCATTGATATAGTACATCACTTAAACACTTTTTTGTCATGCTTTCTATGCACAGTCGTACACAGTTCCTTTGCCGCGAATTGTATTCAAAAACTATGATGTAAAGCTGAAGGAACCATTGACCCTGAAAAACGATGGGCATTCGGGTACGTTTTTGGTTCATCTATATTTTTGTGAATATTGTATAAGTTTTTTTAATAAATCAGTTCACATGGACATACCGGATACGGAGAATGGAAACAGACCCTATATAATGGGAGGGTTACTTCACGGCCGCTATCTGGCGGAGGGCTTTCACTTTCATTGGGGTTCGCCCACGTCCCGGGGATCTGAGCACTCAATCAATAAGCGGCGATTCGATGTCGAGATGCACATTGTACATAGGAATGGCCGTTACGAGGACTTGAAAGAGGCTGTCAAATATCCTGATGGAGTGGCTGTGTTGGCAATAATGTTTAAAATTGTCAGGGTTAGTATTTATGATTTCTGTTTACAAATTACTGTTCTTTGCTTTTTAACATTTGATCTTAATTAAACAGAGTCCCGATCGCTTATATCCCGGACTTAATAAGGTCTTCGCTGAAATGTCAAATGTAATTGAGTACGAATCGGAATCGGAAATATCGGGCTCCATTAGCGTTGGCCAACTATTGGGCGATTTGGATACGCGCAATTTCTTCACCTACAAGGGTTCGCTGACCACACCGAAATGCAATGAAGCTGTCACCTGGACAGTATTTTCCCAAGTTTTGCCCATCTCTTTGGCAAATGTGGCAAAACTCTGGCGAATCCGAGACTCCGATGATCATAGCCTGAACAACAACTATCGGCTGACTCAGCCACTTAATGGACGCACTGTATTCTATCGCACCACCGAAGGTCTAAGGGGCAAGTGAAGGAGGCTAAAGCCAAAGACCAAAGCATTACAATAAGCATATTTATTTTACGTTTTAACTATTTATGTATGTACACTTAAAAGAAATTCATTAAATGTCAAATATTGATTTTAAAAACAAAAAAATATACCAGTCTCCCGTAGTGAATTGAAATTCTGATTGTGTCTCAAACTATAAACTAATATATTGCATTTGAACTTGGATTTCTAAGAAACGTGTGTTCGAACAACCGAAAAAGGAACAATAAGTCACGGATATCACCAAATCGTGAGGTTTGGGTATTTTTTTTTAAGAATATATCATAAAATAAAAGCAAAAGACCGGGCCAGCTTCGACCGTGCCGAAGTTTGTATACCCTTGCCAGTTATTGTGTAAAAAGTCAAGAACATAAGCGTGAGGAATTAAAGTTTTTTCTGACCAAAATTGGCTTTCGATCCGATTGTTTTTATGCGACCTATATGATATAGTCGCTAAATCTTGATTGGCACAAATGAGTATGTTAATTATTACTGAAATTGAAATTGCTCCATTCTAAATATTGGACACATCTGACCAAAAATAAAAACACTTTTCGCAAAAGTATCAACAAAAATAAAACACTTTTTTGAAATGGGTTAGCAAGATGAGTAAACGTTTGCTTGTGAGCAATTCAATTCTTTATAGACTCTGCAATGGTA